>OY728136.1:358418641-361141403 GCA_963277665.1 Viscum album | reverse complement strand
TAAAACAAATAAAAAGGAGGGCATTGATATTCTTATGGATTGGATTGTATTTTTTATCAATGATTTTGGCATGATATAGTGTTGAGGAGTGAAATAATCTATTGATGTTAAGGGGTAGGGGTTTTCTAGGGGTTTGGGGGTGCTTTCCAAGGGGGTAGGTGATGTCCAGGGGGTGGGGGCAGTCCAGGGGGTGGAGGCTATCCAGGGGGTTGGGGAGGGTGTCCAAGGGGGTGGGGGGGGGGCGTCCAGATGGTTGGGGGTGTCTTGGTGGTGGGTTGGTTTCCAGGGGGTGGGGGTGTACCAAGGGTGGGGATTTTCCATGGGGGTGGGGGAGTCCATGGCGGTGGGGGTGTCTAGGGGGTGGGGGTGTCCAGGTGGTGGGGTGGTGTCTAGGGGGTGGGGGATATCTAGGGGGTAGGGGGAATTCAGGGGGTAGGGGGCTTCCCTTGAGGGTAGGGGTGTTCGAGGGGTTGGTGGGTTGTCCACGGGGGTGGGGGGGGGGGCTATCCAAGGGGGTAGGGTGGGTTCAAGGGGGGTTGGCGGGATGTCCACATGGGTTGGGGTGTCGAGGGGGTTGGGGGTGTCGAGGGGGTTGAGGTGGGTGTCCAAGGGGGTAGGAGGTGTCCAATGGGGGTCTCGGGGGTGAGGGAGTCCATGGGGTAGGGGGATGCCCAAGGGGTAGGCGATGTCTAGGGGTGGGGTGGTGTCTAGGGGGTGGGGGCCATCAAGGGGGTTTGGTGGGGGGGGGGGGTCCAAGGTGGGGGCGGTCTAGGGATTGGGGGTGTCCAGGTGGAGGGGTGGTGTCCAGGGGGTGGGGGTTGTCCATGGGGGTGGTGGGTGTCCAGGGGGTGGGGGGTGTCCAGGTGGTGGGGTGGTGCTCAGGGGGTGGGGGTTATCTAGGGGGTTGGGGGCCATCCGGGGGGTAGGGGGGATGTCCCTGGGGGTAGAGGTGTCCGGGGGGTGGGATGGTTGTCCATGGGGGGGCATTCCAAGGGGGTTGGGGTGGGAGGTTGTCCATGGGGTTGGGGCTGTCCAAGGGGGTCGGGTGTCTACGCGGTGGGGTGACCGGGGAGATAGGGGAATCTGGGGGGATGGGGGGTCATTGAGGAATGGTGGGTAAGATTCCATGGGGTGGGAGGGCTTTCTACGGGGGTGGGAGGCTATCCAGGGGGTACGGGGTGTCCTGGGGAGTGGGTGGGCTATCCACGGGGGTGGCGAGGCAGTCCACAGGGGGTACGAGGTGTCCAGAGTGTGGGCGGGCAGTCCACGGGGGTGGCGGGGCTAGCCAGGGGGTACGAGGTGTCTAGGGGGGTGTGGGCAGGCTGTCCAAAGGGGTAGCGGGGTTGTACAAGGGGGGTAGGGGGTGTCTAGGGGGTGAGAGGGGTGTCCATAGGGGTGTGGGGGGGGGGCTATCTAGGGGGTGTAAGGGGTGTCAATGGGGGTGGGTGGGCTATCCACGGAGATGGGGGACTGCCCAAGGGGTACTGGGTTTCCAGGGGTGGGCGGGCTGTCTATATGGGTTGCGGGGCTCTCCAGGGGGGGGGGGATGGTGTGTCTGGGGGGTGGGAGGTCTATCCACGTGGGTGGGGGACTGTCCAGGGTGGTACGGGGTGTCCAGGGGGTGGGTGGCCTGTCCACGGGTGTGGAAGGGCTGTCCAGGGGGTAGGGGTGTCCAGGGGGGTGGTCGGTTAGTCCATAGGGGTAGGGGGACTCTCCCGGTGGGTACGGTGTGTCCAGTGAGTGTGCATGATGTCTGCTAGGGTGGTGGGAATGTTTAGGGGTGTACGGGGTATCCAAGGGTTTACAGGGTGTCCAGAAGGTACGGGGAAACTAGGGGGTGGGTGGGCTATCCATGGCAGTGGCAGGGCTGTTCAGGGAGGTAGGGGTGGCTAGGGGGGTGAGCGGGCTATCCATAGGGGTGGGGGTGGCTGTTGATGGGGGGGTGTACATGGGGGATTTTTGGGCTTTCTACAGGGGTGGTGGTGCTATCGATTCGAGTAGGGTGTGTCCAGGGGGTGGGTGGGCTATCCACGAGGGTGGTAGGGTTGTGTAGGGGGTGGAGATGTCCAGGGGTGGATGGGCTTTCCACGTGGGTCGGGGGTTTCCAAGGGGTGGGAGGACTGTCTATATGGGTGGGGGGAAGTCCACGGGGGTGGGGACAGTTCAGGGGGTGGGCGGGCTATCCACAGGGGTGGTGGGGCAGTTCAGGGGGGTGTCCAGGGGGTGGGTCGGTTGTCCATGAGGGTCGAGGGGCTATCCGGAGGGATACAAGGTGTCCAAGGGGGTGGGGGGGGTATCCATGGGGGTGGGTGGGATGTCCACGTGGGTGGGGGCTGTCGAGGGGGGTATGGGGGGTCCAGGGGTGGGTGGGGCTGTCGAGGGGGTAGGGTGTGTCCAGGGGTGGGCGGGCTGTCCATGGGGGTCGTAGGGCTGTCTAGGGGGTAGGGGTCCAGGGTGGCTGGGAAGTCTTTCTATAGGGTGTGGGCTTTTCCAGGGGCTTCTGGGTGTCCAAGGGGTTGGGTGGGCTATCCACGCTGGTGGTGGTGCTGTCCAGGGGGTATGAGGTGTATAAGGGGTGGGAGATCTGTCCATGGGGGTGGCGGGGCTGTCCAGGGGGGTAGGGGTGTTTATGGGGTGGGGTGTCTAGGGGGTGGGCAGGATGTGCATAGTGGTGGGGGTGTCCCATGGGGTAGGGGGTGTCCAGGGGGTGGGCAGGTTGTCCCCAAGGGTGGGGGTTGTTCAGAGGGGTAGGTGTGTACAGTGGGGTGGGCGGTCTCTCAATGGGGGTGGAGGGGCTGTGTAGGGGGTGGGGGCTGTCCACGTGGGTTGGGGCTATCCAGGGGGTTGGCGGGCTGTCCATGGAGGTGGAGTGGCTATCCATGGGTTATGGGGTGTTCATGGGGGTGGGCGGGGCTGCCCATGGGGGTATGAGGTGTCCATGGGGGTGGGCGGGCTATCTATGGGGGTGGCGGGGCAGTCTAGGGTGTAGGGGTGTCCAGGGGGTGGGAAAGCTGCCCACGAGGGTGGGGGGGGGGGAGGGGGTTCCATGTGGGGGGAGTCAAGGGGGTTGGTGGGCAATCCATGGTTGTAGGGGCTGTCGAAGGGGGTAGGGGGTGTCTGGGGGGGGGGGCTACCCATGGGGGTGGTGGGGCTGTGCAGGGGGGTAGGGGATGTCCAGGGGGGGTGGTCGGGCTATCCACGGGGGTAGGGGGTGTCTAGGAGGCTGTGCGTGCTGTCTGCTGGGGTGGGGGGGCTGTCCATATGGAATCCCATATTTTTATAACATAAACATTCATTACATTACAGAAAACTGAGGATCTTTAAGGTTTAGTGTCTTGGAAACCAGGAACATAATACAAGAAAACAACATAAATCATTCTTCTTAAACACTTGAAAGGCTTCTCCTTATGTTCATCCTAGGTTCATAACTGCATCTCAGAACCTGGGGACATGCATCAAAAGAAAGGGTGAGCAGAAGGCCCAGTAAGGGAAACAAGAGGAACATTTTACATGTGAACTTGATATACTTCAATAAGGACATGAAAAGAACTTTAAGGTGTGAGAAAGAAATCATGAGGCATTTCATAATAAAAATAACATTTTTCATAACTTGAAGATGTGGCTACATAATTTAACATAGACAATCATGAACATATCACCAAGGTCCATCCCCAAGGTGTCATTTTAAAATTACCAAGGTTATTCACCAAGGTATCGTGAAAATTGTAATCTCTAGTGGTTACATCATTACCCAATGCATTGGAGTGCTATTTGGGTGCAACCTTAAATTTTCCATTATTATCATGTGAGCCACATATATAATCATCAAACATCTCATAAATAACCCATATATCATAAAATAAATGGGTTTCATTTCATAATCATAACGTTTTAAAAACTGCTTTAAAGACATGATATTTACGTCACTTTAAACCCACGGAAAGGGAAAGCGGGTATCATGTATGTAAATCCCAGAATTTAAAATATAACATTTTGATATATATGTGAATACCTTTTAGAAATAATAGCTTTGAGTATTCACTTTATAACATAAAATAATTTTGAGAAAAGAGAGAGGCATTTTGAGGCGAAAATTCTGCAGCATAACGACTATGTTACAAGGTTTTAGAAAACATTGAAAAAATAGGGGACATGGGTCACCCACTCATAAATGATCCATAAAACAGTAGGGGGACAGAATATAAGGTATTTAAGAACATGGTAATGAAATTTGAAGATATACCATATGAAATGAAAAACATGGAAGTGAGACAAAAATAAGATTTCTCTTATGAAAATTCGGCAGCCTAACGGCATCACTTAACTTGAATAAAAAAATTATTTGACAAGATCAAATAGGGTCTCTAATCATATGATCATAATAGATCAGTATTATAGATATATAGATCATAACCCAACATAATAAAAAGGAACTTGAAATATTTGACATGAAAATCGGACATGAAAAATGAGAAAGGTGAAAGAATCACTTAAAAATTCGGCAGCCTAACGTTGTCACTTAAACTTTCATAAAAAGAAATGATGAGAGTAAGATGGGATCTCTCATAATATAAACATGAAAAGTAAAGTAAGTGGAATATAAAATAACACCATATCACATAAGAACATGGAGCATAAAAGGAATGACATAAAAGAGATTACATGGAAAGAAAGAGAGAGGTCAGATCCCTTACCTTAAAACGTAACTCTTAAAACTCAATGGTTTGGACTTTGAGGGCTTGGTGGAACCTTGGGAGGACTCCTTGGGAGGTAAGGAGACCAGAACATCGTTGGGGGAGAGTTGGGAGTGAAAACTAAAGGAGGAAAGGGTGGGTATTTATAGGGAAAGTGAGGGGACAAGGCTTTAATGGCCAAAGGACACCTCACAAGTGCTTTTCTCAAAACCAGGTGCTCTCCCTTGGCATTTACCATGGAGTTAGGTCACATGGGGCCCCCAAAACAATAATTCATCACCCTTGGCCGGACAAACCTTAAAATACCTCATGACATCATCATGACACAGTTATGATGTCATTAGACATACCGAAACCCTAAAACTGCATTTTTACTATTCACTGAAAAATTCATCTTACTCAGAAAAATCCCAAAATTTCACCTTAACCAAATATCTATGCTCTAAATAAATTTATGAACTCCATTTTATAAAAATAATTTTCTAAATAATTTTAATTTAATTTTTAAATAAAAACACTATTCATCGAAAATTCGTTTTTTTCAGAAAAATCCCCCAAAATTACCATAACATAATATCGATGCTCCGAGTTCAAAAATAAAGTCCTTTTTATAAAAATAATTTTCTAATCATTTTTAATTAAATTTTTAATTAAAAAACACAATTCACCCGAAAAAACTAATACTTGACTAATAATTATTGAAACCTTTATTTACCCATTTTATTGAATCACATTACTTAATCTAGGTGTCTAAATTATATTAAAACCTTCATTGAGTGAAATTAGTAATTCATTTGGTCACATTACTAATCCTAAGTGTAAAATAACTATTCATAATTTACTATTCATCAGAAATTAAGTTGATCTTATTAGACTCCAATTTCCTTACTGAACACTTTTGTAGAAGACCATTTTTTGAAAATCGTTACACATCATTAGTTATTTAGGGTTTACATAAATATTTTAAAATATTCTTTTTTCAAAATTCATCAATAAAATACATCCTAAAATTATCCGAACATTTGAAGTTTCACAAACATCACTAAAGGAAGAAATCTTAATTCATTCATCCCAAAGGATTACACAAAGAAGCTAGGGTCTCGTCATCTAGCCCCTTATAACATCGACATATGACCTAATTGTAAGGTGTGCTATGGTGAGAGAATCTGAGGGAGGCTTAGATAACATTGCCCTTGTAGTAATCTCTACTAACTTGAACTTCTCCCGCAGGCGTTTCCGTTCAAGCTTGACACGCTGGAGTTCGGCTTGGGCTTGGTCCAAAGTGAATCCCAAAGATGCCACTTCCTTCCCAATCTCTGATAAGTGGGCTTCATAAGGTTCGAGTCTACTGGATGAAGCCATCGACTCCTCTTTATGCATTAACCATTAACATCTTATTAAATCATTAAGAGTAAGTTAATATACTACTCAAAAAGATTGGGTCGTTACATTCTTCCCCCCTTAAGAAATTTCGCCCCCGAAATTTATACTTGAGGCCTAGTAGAAAAGGTGAGGGTACTTTTGCTTCATTGTTTCCTCAGGCTCCCAAGCCGCTTCTTCATATTTATGATTCCTCCACAACACTTTCACAAGGTGGGTAGTCTTGTTTCGTAGAACCTCGTCTCTACAGTCTAAGATCTCCCCTGGCTTCTCCTCATAAGAGAGGTCATGTTCCAGTTGTACCACCTCTGAGTTCAGTACATGCGAAGGGTCGGGTATGTACTTCTTCAAGAGAGATACATGGAATGCATCGTTAACTTGAGATAGGTTCGGTGTAAGTGCTAGACGATAGGCCACTACTCCTATGCGATCAAGGATTTAATAGGGGCCAATGTACCTAGGGCTGAGCTTACCGTTCTTCCCAAACCGCATGACTCTCTTCCATAGAGAAATTCTAAGGAAGACTTTGTCGCCAACACCAAACTCCAACTCCCTTCGACGATTGTCAGCATAGCTCTTCTACCGACTCTGAGCATCCTTTATGTGTTTTTGGATGGAATGAACCTGTTCTGTCATCTCTTGCACAAGATCAGGCCCAAGAAGCTTTCTCTCACCAGTTTCATCCCAACAAGTAGGAGTTCTACATCGCTTTTCGTACAGAGTTTCATAGGGTGCCATCTGTATACTCGAATGGAAGCTATTGTTATAGGATAACTCAACTAATGGGAGGTGTTGATCCCATCCACCTTTAAATTCCATTGAGCATAATCTCACCATGTCTTCGAGTGTCTGAATAGTCCTTTCGGATTGGCCATCAGTTTGAGGACGATAGGCCGTACTAAAATTCAATTCAGTACTCCGAGCATGTTGAAGACTTCTCCAAAATTTTGATGTGAATCATGGATCACGATCAGACACGATGGATAGTGGTACCCCATGCAGCCATACCACATCCTTCACATATATCTTGGCAAGTTGATCCAGAGTGAAATCTTCTCGAATAGAGATAAAATGGGCGGTCTTGGTGAGACGGTCCACAATAACCCATATCGCATTGTTTCCTTTGGATGTTTTCTGGAGACCAGTTACAATGTCCATAGTGATATTATCCAACTTCCATACTGGTATGGGTAGTGGTTGTAATACCCCCTTAGGAAGTTGTCATTCTGCCTTTACTTGCTGACACACCAGGCACCTTGTAGTGTAATTAGCAATCTCCATCTTCATGTTATCCCACCAATAATGATCACAAAGGTCTCTATACATTTTTGTGCTTCTCATATGTATAGAGAAATTACATCTATGAGCTTCATCCATCAGTTCTTTCTTTATCTCTGGAATAGATGGAACACATAGTCTTGTACAAAATTTCAATACACCTTCTTGATCAAAATTGAAATCAGGGAACTTCCCATCTTTTACAGCCTCCAACTTCTCCTAAAGAAAAGGATATTCTTTTTGAGCCTTCTTGATCCTCTCTAGTAATGAAGGTTGAGAAATCATTTGGGATAGGGTTGATGATGTCCTTTTCCATATAATTCCCATGCCCAGTTTTACTAGATCTTTAATCAAGGGATCTCCTAGGATCCTCATTGTTGCCAGAACAACATGATCTTTCCTGCTTAACGCATCCGAGACTTTATTTTCTCTTCCAGGGTGATAATGAATTGAACAATCATAGTCTTTAATAAGCTCCAACCATCTCCTTTGTCTCATGTTCAATTCTTTCTGAGTGAAAATATACTTTAAACGTTGGTGGTCGGTGTATATATCACATTTCTCCCCATAAAGATAGTGCCTCCATATCTTTAGAGCAAAAACAACTGCCGCTAACTCTAGATCATGCGTAGGATAATTCTGCTCATGAATCTTTAACTGTCGAGATGCATAAGCAATTACCTTGTCATTTTGCATGAGGATTCACCCAAGACCTTTCAGAGATGCATCGCTAAAAATAACGAATCCTTCTTCGATAGAGGGTAGTGTTAACACAGGTGCAGTAACCAATATCTTCTTCAGCTATTGGAAACATTCCTCGCATTCCCTTGTCCAGATGAACTTAACCCCTTTTCGAGTCAACTTGGTTAGTGGATTAGAAAGCCGTGAAAAGTTTTTCACAAACCTCCTATAAAATCCCGCTAAACCAAGGAAACTGTGAATCTTAGTTACTATTGTGGGTTGAGGCCACTCCTCCACAACCATTGTCTTTGCAGGGTCAACCAAGATTCCTTCATTGGTTACGATGTGCCCCAAGAAAGCCACTTGTTGTAACCAAGACTCACACTTGCTGAACTTTCCAAAGAGCCTCTCCTTCCGCAGAGTTCTCAAAATAACCCTTAGATGATCTTCATCCTCCTCACGACTTTTTGAATATATCAAAATATCATCAATAAAAACTACCACAATGTTATCAAGGATGTCTATAAAGACTATTCATCAAATCCATGAAAATAGTAGGAGCATTAGTCAAGCCAAAGGGCATAACAATAAACTCATAATGCCCATATCTTGATCGGAAGGCAGTCTTTGGAATATATTCCTTCTTCACCCTCAGTTGATGATAACCAGATCAAAGGTCAATCTTAGAGAAGAATTGAGCCCCGTGAAGTTCGTCAAATAAATAATCAATTCCTGGAAGAGGATATCTATTCTTCACTGTGATCCCATTCAATTCTCTATAATCAATCCATAGTCGCATTGATCCATCCTTCTTCTTCACAAATAGAACTGGTTCTCCCCAAGGATACACACTTGGTCAGATAAACCCCTTCTCCAACAAGTCTTGGAGTTGTTTCCTTAACTCTTCTAGCTCCAAATTTTCCATTATATACGGAGTCTTTGATATCGGTTGAGACCCAGGTACGAGTTCAATGGAGAACTCTACCTCTCTTTCTGGGGGAGGTCCAGGTAACTCCTCAGGAAATACATCCATATATTCCTGAACAATCGGAACATATTCTATTTGTATGCTCCCTTTTCCTTCTTCATCATCACTGATTAACTCCATAAAAAAGATATAGGAGGTGCTTCTAGATAGGGATCTGTTTGGGATATCTCTCTTTGGAAGATAACTATAGGTCATTCATTCGAGACTACTGAGATTTCCTTATTTCTGCATTTGATCTTAGCATTATACTTTGAGAGCCAGTCCATCCCTAGTATAATGTCGAATTCCAACATAGGAATGACTAATAGACTTGCGATAAGATTGTGATCACCAAAGTAAACACTAGAGTATCTAAATACTGATTATGTAAGGATAATCTCACTTGGAGTCTTGACTGACAACTCTACCTCTAGCAGTCCGGGGATTGATTCTATATTCCTTGCAAACTTGGAGGAAATAAAAGAATGCATTGAACCAGAATCAAATAAAGTACTTGATAGTTTTGAGAGGATGACTAGAGTACCTGCTACCACATCGTTCGGAACTTCAACTTCATTTGTTGTTATAGCGAAAGCACGACCTTGCTTCCTTGGCCTCTGCTGAGGTTGATGGTGATTCCCCTCCACCGCCCTCGGATTTGGGCATTGATTAGAAAAGTTCCCAAGCTATCCACACTTGAATCATGTGACTTCCGGTAGGTCCAGAACCATATTTCCTCTGTCGTTATTTTTGGTAAGTTGAGGCTTCACATCACTACGAAAATTCCGAGAAATATGGCCTTGTTTTCCACACCTATAGCGCTTACCACTTCCGATAAAGAAGTTCCTAGAATGCTTCTTCCCACATTTATTGCATGTGGCATGTTGCATATGCTTTCCACCTATTTCCTGATCAAAACTTCTTCCCAGGATTGGTTCTAGAGTTCTCATCTTCTCATTTGATTTGTGAGACCACTGTGTCTCCCCAAACTCTAGTTCAACTTTCATTGCACTTCATACTATTTCTTCATAGCTATCGTAGTCCCTGTTGGCTAGATTCTTCTGTAGTTGAGGTCGTAGTCCGCCAAAGAATCTATCAACGTTCCCATTAGGGTCCATGATAAATCTTGAGGTATAACGGGAAATACTTGTGAAGTTCATCTTGTAGGTTCCAACTGATTCATTCTCCTTCTGCTTCAGCTCGAGAAATTATTTCTCCATTCTCATTCTCATCAAACGAGGGAAATAATTATTAAAGAATATTCCCTGGAACTCTTCCCACTCCATATCTTCCATCTCTCCTCGTGGCTTCAAGTTTTTGATGAGTGACCACCACTGATCAGCTTCTCCCTCTAGGTGGTAAACAGCAAGGGTGACTTTTTCTTGTTCCGAACAATGAAGTACAGAAAAGATCTTTTCAATGGAGCTTATCCATTGTTCCACAACCAATGGGTTAGTAGATCCACTGAATGTTGGTGGTTGTTGATGCATAAAAGACTCAACAGAATGTTGTTCCCTTCGTGGTGAGATCGACCTCTCAACTTGATTCAAGTTATTACTCATAACTTGAGTCAGTTGGTTCATCATTCGCATGAATGTTTCCATTCCGGCTTCTATCAGAGGGCTGTCAGCACATGGTGCATTGTGGTCACCATCGGCATGGTTCCTCCTATTTCCCACCATTTTCTAAAATAATAAACCTTAGTGAGAAAATTATTTCATTTAGGAATCTTTTAAACTATGACTTCATGCTTAGACAATTACACTTCTCTATAATTCCTTCATAATGATTCATAAAAAGCTTGTGATTAACCAAACATATCCCCCAGGAGTGTCGTAACCAAGAATGCAGCAAGGCCCATTATCGTGCACCAGTTCCCGTTTAATTCTAGCTCAAAGTGGTGTTTTCAGGTTTTACCCCTATGTACATTTGTGTCAGAGCCCCCTCTACCTGCTCGTATCCAGACAGGGATGTATTTGTTTGATAAACCACTTACTCAATACTTACCAAGATAACAGGAAATTTTCCTATATTTAAACTTCTCTATAGAGTTCTTCCTAAAGTTTTTTTATCCTAATTTCCACAAATAACTAAACCATCCATTGATACCAACTATGGAATCCCGTCTTTTTTATAACATAAACTTTCATTATATTACACAAAACTGAGGATCATTAAGGTTTAGTGTCATGGAAACTAGGAACATAATACATGAAAACAACATAAAGCATTCTTCTTAAACACTTGAAAGGATTATCCTTATGTTCATCCTAGGTTCATTACTGCATCTCATAACCTGGGGACATACATCAAAAGAAAGGGTGAGAAGAAGGCCGAGTAAGGGAAACAATAGGAACATTTTACATGTGAATTTGATATAATACAATAAGGACATGAAAAGAACTTTAAGGCATGAGAAAGAAATCATGAGGCATTTCATAATAAAAATAACATTTTTCATAACTTGAAGATGTGGCTACATCATTTAACATAGGCAATCCTGAACATATCACCAAGGTTCATCCCCAAGGTGTCATTTGAAAATTACCAAGGTTATTCACCAAGGTATCGTAAAAATTGTAATCTCTAGTGGTTACATCATTACCCAATGCATTGGAGCGCTATCAGGGCGCACCCTTAAATTTGCCTTTATTATCATGTGATCCACATATATCATCATCAAACATTTCATAAATAACCCATATAGCATAAAATAAATGGGTTTCATTTCTTAATCATAACGTTTTAAAACTTCTTTAAAGACATGATATTTACGTCACTTTAATCCCACGGAAAGGGAAAGCAGGTCTCATGTATGTAAATCCAAGAATTTAAAATTGAACATTTTGATATATATGTGAATACCCTTGAATAAATAAGAGCGTTGAGTATTCAATTTATAACATAAAATAAATTTGAGAATATAGAGAGGCATTTGAGACGAAAATTCTGCAGCATAACGGTTATGTTACAAGGTTTTAGAAAACATTGAAAAAAGAGGGGACATGGGTCACCCACTCATAAATGATCCATAAAACAGTAGGGGACAGAATATAAGGGATTTTAAGAACATGGTAATGAAATTTGAAGATATACCATATGAAATGAAAAACATGGAAGTGAGACAAAAATAAGATTTCTCTTATGAAAATTCGGCAGCCTAACAACATCACATAACTTCAATAAAGAAATGATTTTACAAGATAAAATAGGGTCTCTCACCATATGATCATAATAGATCAATATGATAGATATATAGATCATTCCCCAACATAATAAAAAGGAACTTGGAATATTTAACATGAAAATCGAACTTGAAAAATGAGAAGGGTGAAAGAATCACTTAAAAATTCGGCAGCCTAACGGCATCACTTAAACTTTCATAAACGAAATGATGAGAGTAAGAAGGGATCTATCATCATATAAACATGAAAAGGGAAGTAAGAGGAATATAAAAGAACATCCTCTCACATAAGAACAAGGAGCATAAAAGGAATGACATAAAAGAGATTACATGAAAAGAAAGAGAGAGGTCGGATCCCTTAGCTTAAAACGTAACTCTTAAAACTCAATGGTTTGGACCTTGAAAGCTTGGGGGAACCTTGGGAGGACTCCTTGGGAGGTAAAGAGACCATAACGTCGTTGGGGGAGAGTTGGGAGTGAAAAATAAAGGAGGAATGGGTGGGTATTTATAGGGAAAGTGAGGGGACAAGGCATTAATGGCCAAGGGACACCTCACAAGTGCTTTTCTCAAAACCATGGGCTCTCCTTGGCATTTACCATGGATTTAGGACACATGGGGCCCCCAATACAATAATTCATCACCCTTGGCCGGCCAAACCTTAAAATATTTCATGACATCATCATGACATAGTTATGATGTCATTAAACATACTGAAACCCTAAAACTGCATTTTTACTATTCACTGAAAAATTCATCTTACTCAGAAAAATACCAAAATTTTACCTTAACCAAATATCGATGCGCAAAATACATTTATGGACTCCATTTTATAAAATAATTTTATAAATAATTTTAATTTAATTTTTAAATAAAAAAACTATTCATCGAAAATTCGTTTTTTTCAGAAAAATCCCCAAAAATTACCATAACATAATATCGATGCCCTGAGTTCAAAAATATAGTCGTTTTTAGAAAAATAATTTTCTTATCATTTTTAATTAAATTTTAATTAAAAAACACTATTCACCCGATAAAACTAATTCTTGACTAATAATTTATGAAACCTTTATTTACCACATTTATTGAATCACATTACTTAATCTAGGTGTCTAAATTATATTAAAACATTCATTGAGTGAAATTACTAATCCATTTGGTCACATTAATAATCCTAAGTGTAAAATCACTTAATTTACTATTCATCAAAAATTATGTTGATCTTATTAGACTCCAAATTCCTTACTGAACATTTTTGTAGAAGACCATTTTTGAAAATCATTACACATCATTAATTATTTAGGGTTTACATAAATATTTTAAAATATCCTTTTTCAAAATTCATCAATAAAATACATTCTAAAATTATCCGGACATTTGAATTTTCACAAACATCACTAAAGGAAGAAATCTTATCATTCATCCCAAAGGATTACACAAATAAGCTAGGGTCTCATCACATAGCCCCTTATAACACCGGCATATGACCTAAGTGTAAGTGTGCTATGGTGAGAGAATCAGAGGGAGGCTCAGATAACATTGCCCTAGTAGTAATCTCTACTAACTTGAACTTCTCCCGCATGCATTTCCGTTCAAGCTTGACACGCTGGAGTTTGGCTTGGGCTTGGTCCAAAGCGAAGCCCAAAGATGCCACCTCCTTCCCAAGCACTGAAAAGTGGGCTTCATAAGGTTCGAGTCTACTGGATGAAGCAATCAAATCCTCTTTCTACATTAACCATTAACATCTTATTAAATCATTTAAGAGTATGTTAATATACTACTCAGAAAGATTGGGTCGTTACAGTCCACGGGGTGGGACTGTCCAGGGGGTGGGCGAGCTCTCTACGGGGGTGGCAGGGGTGTACAAGGGGTGGGGGGGGGGGGGGGGGGGTGGGGCTATCCACGGGGGTTGGGGAAGTCCAGGGGATCGGCGAGATGTCAACTGGGGTGGTGGTGCTATCCAATGTATGTGGTGTGTAGGGGGTGACCGGGGCTATCCAGGGGGTACGGGGTGTCCATGGGGGTGTGCGGGCTGTCCACAGGAGTGGGGGTATCCACGATGGGATGGGGTCTCTATGAGGGGGGGGGGGGGTATCCAAAGGGGTATGGGCTGTCGAGGGGGGTATGAGGTCTCTAGGGGGGTTGGGCAGGCTGTCCACAGGGGTATTGGGTGTCCAGGGGGTGTGCGGGCTTTCCACAGTGGTGGGGGTTGTCCACGGCAGTGGGGGCGGTCCAGGGGGTGGGTGGACTATCCACGGGGGTGGTGAGGCTGTGCAGGGGGTGGGGGTTGTCCATGGGGGTATGGGGTGTCCAGGGGGTGGGCAGGTTATCCATAGGGGTGGAGGGGTTAGGGGTGGGTGGGTTGTCCACGGGGGTAGGGGGTTTCCATGGGGTGGGTGGGCTTTCAACAGGGGTGGGGGCTGTCCACAGGGGGTAGGTGTTATCCAGGGGGATGGGAAGGCTGTTTAAGAGGGTTTTTGGACTACCCCTGGGGGGTGGGTGCGCTATCCACGGGGGTGTGGGCCGTCTAGGGGGTATGGGGTGTCTAGGGGGGATTGCGGGGCTGTCCTTGGGGTGTCCATGCGGGTAGGGGTTGTCCAGGGGGGTGGGTGGGCTTTCCATAGTGGTGGGAGGATATCCACGGGGGAGGGGGCTGTACACTAAGGGAGGGGCTATCCAGGGGGGTTGGCGAGCTATCCACAGAGTTGGCGGGGCTATCCGGGGGGGGGTCATGGGGGTGGAGGATATCTAGGGGTACAGGGTGTCCAAGGGGGTGGGCGAGGCTGTCCCGGATTTAAGAGGTGTCGCAGCGGTGGGGCGGGCTCTCCATGGGGGTGGGGGTTCCTAGGGGGTAGGGGATGTCCAGGGGTGGTGGGAGGGATTTCCACGGTAGTGGGTGGGATATCCATAGGGGCGGGGGTGTCCAGGGGGGTTGGTAGGGTGTCCACGGGGGTGGTGGTGGGGGGGGGGGCTGTCCACAGGGGTGGAGGTGTCTAAGGGGGTGGGAGGGCTATCCACAAGGGTGGGGGGGGGTCTGTCCAAGGGGGTAGCCCACCCACCCACCCACCTAGACACCCCGCCCACCCACCCCCCTTGACAGCCCACCTAGAGAGCCCACCCACACACCACATCCCCCACATAGACATCCCACCCACCCCTTGGTCAACCCACACCCCCTCCCCAACACCCTCACCTTGATATCCCCCCACCTAGAAATCCCACCCCCATACCTGGAAAACCCACACCCCTCCCCTACAGCCCCTACCCCCCAACAACAGCCATGGACATCTCCCACCCCACCCCCACCTGGACAGCCCAGGCCCCCCACCCCGACTAGACATCCCCACCCAGCCTTCCTTAGACAGCCCGTACCCCTACCCCAGTTGGACAACCCACCCACCAACCCACCCCCTTGGACATCCCACCCCCTCCCTAGACAACCCACACCCCTCCCCTACAGTCCGCCCCCACCCCTGACCCCCTAGATAGCCCCCACCTGGACATCGCCCACCCCTACCTAGACACCCCTCCACCCCCACCTGGACAGACCACCACCACCTGGACAGCCCACCCCCCCTCCATGGACACCCAACACCCTACCCCACTTGGACAACCCACCCCCACCCCCTGGACAACACAACCCCCTGGACAGCCCACACCCCCTCCCCCACGTGGATATTCCACCCACACCCCCTGGACAGTCCACACCCCTCCCCCACCTGGACAGCCCAACCCCACCCACCTGGATAGCCCCCCCCAGGACAACCCACACCCCTCCGCCACCTGGACACCCCACCCTGACCCCCTATATAGCCCACACCCCTCCATGGGCAGCTCATACCCCCCTCCCACACATCCTTGTAGCCCCCAACCCCCCCTGCAGCCCATACCCCCTGAACACCCCACCCCCTCCTAGGCAACTCCCCATACCTGGACTACCCCTACCTCTCCTATATCCCCCCATAAGATATTTTTATTTAAAATCATTTTATTAATTAAGAATGGAAAACCATCATGAATTATCCATTTCATTCCAAACAACCCATTCAATTTATCAAAACAAAACAAATACAATTTATCAAAACATGAGTAATTTAATTTATAAGGGTTTATGGGTCACTTAAGAACTGTCAATGGGGAAAGGGAAAATCAACTACATTGTTAATTCCAATTTAAAAATTAGTAAAAGCACTTTGGAGGTGCGTTGGTGTCCAGGGGGCACTGTCTAAGGGGCTGAGGGTGTCCAAGGGGGTGGGGATGTCTAGGTGGGGGGGGGGGGGGGGTGGGGGGGGGTCCAAGGGGGGTAGGGGGTGTCCAGGGGGTGGGTGGAGGGGGGGAGGGGGGTTTCCAAAGGGTGGGGGTGTCCAAGGGGGTGGGGGTGTCAAAGGAGGTGGGGGTGTCCAGGGGGGCTATCCATTGGGGGTGGGGGTGTCTAGGGAGGGTTGGGTGAGGGTGTTCGGGGAGGGTGGGTGTGGGGGTGTCTAGGGGGGTGGGTGGAGGGGGATATCCAATTGGTGGGGGTGTCCAAGGGGGTGGTGGGGAGGCTGTACAAGGGGTGGGTTGGGGGTGGGGGGGGGGGTTCAGGTGTGGAAATACCCATATAATACCTTAAAAATTACCTATAACCATTCCAACCACTCCAAAATTCCAATCCATCACCAGCCAATATCCAATTCATCCTTAATATCAATACGGATCCCATTATTCCATGAAAAAAAACTATAAATACAAAATCAAAATCCAATTTTCAACTAAAATAAATTCTATAAAAAATACCAATCACCCCACTAAAAAAACCCTTTACCATGTTTGAAGTGTAGAACAAAAAAAAAACAAATCAAAGGGTTAAATATGACACAGACCGTACAAACTCAAATTTAACCCAAATCAAAATAGAAAACATAAAAAAATTGAGGGATAATATTTAAACTAAGGTAAAACTTACTAATTTAAAGTGTAGATATAGAAAATTGATTGATTGAAGATGGATCTATGACTGGAATGAGTTTCAAGGATGAGAAAACTTCTAGAGGAGTGTGGATTAGGGTATGGATGGTCTGCAGTCGGGGCCGATGGGTGCTGGGTATTTAGGGAAAACATTACCAATGGTTTTTTAAAAACTTTTGGGAAATACTCCCTTTACCAATGGTTTATTAAAACTATTGGTGTGTGTGTTAGAGGAACTAAAGCTTTCCCATTTATTTTTTCAAACCGTTGGGAAAGAATAACTAGATTAACACATTTTCTCAACGGTTTGAGAAAACTGTTGGAAAATGTGGATTTTTTGTACAGTATACCAATAGTTTCTTCAAACCATTGGTATATATCAGTTGGGAAAACCACCATTTTCAGTACTGTTTACTAAAGGTATAATTGAACCTTATTTATTTATTAAAAGTATTTAAAAAGATTTTTTAGTAGTTAAAATTTATGTTTCTGTATTTATTTTTGGATTTTAATGAAATTATTTATGTACTATGTTTTCCAAAATGATGCAAAGTGATTTTGAAATTAGTTTGACAAGACAAAATAAAATATTTAATGGTTTTTAAATTTTTCAAAAAAATATATTTTAAATCAAAATAATTATATGTTATAACTTTTAAAACATTTTTGAGTAGATAATGATAAAGGTAGTGATAAACACATGGTTAAAACCTTTATATTGGATCTTGATGAATCTAGGAAACTAGTTTATCAAACCACTTATACAGGTGTGATTGGAATCTTACTATTCTTAACTTCTATTTAGCCTGAAATAATGTTTAATGTGGATATGTGTTCCTATTTTCAAATAAAATCCAAATGAATCACACTTAATTGAAGTTAAATGAATTTTTGAATACCAAAATAAAACAAATGAACGTAGGTCTATTTTTTCCTAGAGGACAAGAATTTGATTTACTGAGTTATTTAGATACTGATTTTGGTGGTTGTAAGTTAAACATAAAAAACACCTATGGAACAAGTAACTTTTTAGGGATGTCTCTAGTTTAATAGTTTATTAATAAATTTAATTTTTCTACACTATCAATTGTTGAAGTTGAGCTTATATCTTCATGGATTTATTGTAGACATATTCTATAGATGAAGCAAACTTTACTAGACTATAGATTTCAATTCAAAAATTCCCCTATAAAAAATGATAGCACAAGTGTGATAAATATGTCTACGAATCCTGTATCTCATTCTAAAACCAATAACATTGATATAAAAAAATAATTTTAGAGAGATAATTTCAAAAAATGTGATAAAACTCTTGAATTGATAGGAACTGAACATCATATTGCTGACATATTCACCACGCCTTTAGAATTTCACAGAATAAGGTGTATCAAACATGAAATTGGGATGGTAAACCATAATTAGAATTTTTATATTAATGTTATGATACTTTTGGTAGAAAATTATATATACTAGTACTATTACAGTTGATCTATAGTTAGTATAAATAATTATTTTGATCGATCTTTAGTAATGATACCATGATAATATGCTACTGTTAGGTCTTCTAACATCAGCTATGCTACCTCTAGACACGTACCATTGTGTGATACCATTAGCAGTATTACTGTAAACTTTTTACAGTTATCCTTATACCATTAGTATGAAACTATTTGAATTCTAGTATTGACATGCGACTATTGGTATCTACCATTGCATGATGTCATAAGCAATAGTGTTGGTACCTACCATCCATGTGACACTATTCTTATTTCATATCATTACTAAATTTTAATTAAAATAATCATTTCAATAAAATTGTATTTATATTTGTTTAAAATATATTTTTAACTTTTGAAATACCCAAATTCTTGTTTTCCTTATATATGAATATGTGGATCTCTTTCTCATGCATGTCTTCCTTGAAACATCTCACCTACTACCTTTCTCTCTTGACCATTCTTTGTGTTCAACCTACCACCTTCTAATCTGTCAAAAAAATGGTGTATGTAAAAAGTCCATCTATTTCACCTAATAATCCATGACCTTAAATGAAATCAATATTAGGATATTGTTTTAGTAGATCTAAAGAATTTTAATCTTACATCATGAGTTATCATCACTTAAAAGGAAATAGAAGTTGAATGGTCAGTCTCGTGATTGTTTCTTCTGCTGAAAGTGATCCAGGACCAAGGATAGATAAAATGGTTCTCAATGAATGACCAAACATTCTATATTAGGTTAGATGAATAATTTTATCTACTTATAGAGTTTGATTTTATAGAAAAAATATGTCGTTATAAAATTGATAATTGTAAGAATTCTTGTTTTTTTATTAAAGCGGTGGGATATATGTTCAATGGTTCTTCACAATGGTATATCTGAGGATTATTAAGTCTCTCTTTCTATTTTTGGAGTTTTTATAATTGATGATGGTATTTCATTGATAACTAAAAATTGTTCTATTAGAAGACCTAAAATAGTAAACTTGGATGGTGAATGTAGGTTTCTATTTAAATTTATACATCATAATATTTTTCCTAGGAAGGTATACTTTAACATCGTTAGGTACCATGCAATTTTCTTCTTATATCTTATGAAAGTGGAGATAGGGTTAACCTATGAAGGTACCTAATGGTTCACAAGATGGAGCATTGAATACTATCATTAAGAGAAAACTCCTTAAACTACCATAAAGGATCATTTTCTTGATAGAATCCAAATGCCTTATGCCTAACGAAGAAGAAAAGATAAACATACTTAGTTTACGAAATGGGTGGAAGGAAATGAAAATTTGCACGAGATGTTTAACCCTATTGATGACCGTTATAGTCTAAAAGATTTCATGATCCTTGTTTTGGAGCCATATGAATTTGTTTCTTATTCCTATGATGGGGAAGTTAAGGCTGCGAAGGATAGTAGAGAAGCATCTGCTTCTATTATAGCAGAAGAAAAGAGTGACTCTGATGGGTTTAGAAGTCCTCATGTACCCTATAGACCTGAAAGTTTACCCCTTTATCGTATTTCTTGGGAAATATTACTGGGTGAAGGATTTGAAGATGAGTAAACTGATGTTTCAAATGAATAACATGATGAGATTTGTTCTTTAGGGAGCTCATTAGATGTTGTTGAAATATCATATGGGTATAAGAGTGGTGATAATGACAGATATAAGGAAGAGTTATCGAATTATTCCTTGGGTGGTTCTTAATCAGGGATCTTTAATAATGAGAAAAGGTATGTCTCTACTTGTTAGGAATCGATTCATAAGGACAAGCCTCTTTCATCAATAATAGATAATGATGAGGAACCATTTAAGGGGGATGAATCTTCTGGATCTAAGCTATTGGGAATCACATAACCTAACTATAAGATAGTTTTCTTTTCTAGTGGTGAATAGGGAAGTCCACCTAAGAATGGTGGACCAACTATTTCTATTACTGAGAGTGATCCTAAGAGATATTTGATTGAATATATTGATCAGACATAATGCCTGGAAGTTATTTCTTTAGGTGATCATGGTGTGAAGACTAAACATGATGAGGATACCTTACATATACAGGAGAGGAATCATCCAACCTCTTCCCATATTTATTATTCCCCTCCTCTTCTAAGTTATATAACCAATGCTGATTTGGATTCCTTTAGGGAATGTATGCTTTCAGAAATTAGTGGGATGCTTAGATTAGAACCTCCTCAAGAGTCCAAACTCTGTAAATCTAATATAAAATGGTTATTTTGATTTTATATTTATAAAATATATGATTAGATGATGATTAAAATTAAATAACATGAAATTGGGAACATGATGTTAACTGATCAAATGGAAAAAGATTGATCCATCATGTAGGAAATGATAAGATGTTTTGATGAGAGATATTTATCTCTTATAAAGAGATTAGAATCACATTCTATAGATTGTGCTTCTATTTATTTTTCACCACCTACTTATCCTTCCTAGGTTGATGCTGATTTGATCAGATATATTATGAGAGAGGAGATACTGGCTTCTCTGAGTGATTCCACATCCCCTCATCAAGAAAGACTTTATTAGATTAATTCACATGGTGAGCATTTTTATAAATTGGTAAGAGAATTATTTAAT
This sequence comes from Viscum album, assembly GCA_963277665.1. Classification (NCBI taxonomy): domain Eukaryota; kingdom Viridiplantae; phylum Streptophyta; class Magnoliopsida; order Santalales; family Viscaceae; genus Viscum; species Viscum album. Next base: position 361,120,173 of record OY728136.1, on the reverse strand, counting down.
GATGATAAAAATGATAGAGAAAATATAACTAAGGGATTAAATTAATACCTATAAAGGATGTATAAAAGGAATCATTTGAATAGTTATTTTATGTTTTTGACTAAGAACCTAATAATTGCTCCTGTGGCTAGGGATTTTAAGGAGCAGGTGAACTAGATGAAGAATTTAGCACCTGTTATCATGTTTTTCCTGGAAGAAAAATTTTATTTCTAGAATGTAATGGAGCATAGTGGATATGTGATTACATAGTTTTTATAGTTGATAGAACCCTTTTGCATATACTGCCAGGAAAGTAGTAATATTCTCTATAGATCCTAAAACCTTCAATAACATGATTTTACCTTTTTATACAATTCTATTTGTATCTATATAGACTAATTATATTGTTGTGATCCCCTTCAGCCTCACTATTGTTGAATTTGTGAGACAATATAGACATGTGGAAACTTCTACCATTGTTTTTTGGACACCTCCACCGACAGCTTGACCGAACTACTATTCTATTCCTCCTACCATAGGACAATTAAAGGAAACTGTGGATCCTACTACACTTTGAAATAAGGATGGTTCCTCGAATTCTGATTATTATTTGATAGGGAATTAATTTTTTTTATCCTTTTTATGATGTATTATGTATATTTTTTTAATTAATGAATCAATTCACTTTTTATTATTTGTTCTATTCCTTGTTTTTTGTATTACTATTTTTTAAACTTTTTTATAATCCAAAAAAGGGGTGTAAATAATGAAATTTCATATGAGTAATTGTATAACTTGAATGGATAACCAAGTGTATCACATATAGACATGAAATGAAAAATAGAGTCTTAAATTGTATGTTTTATTTATATGTTAATTGTTTATTATTATTTTTACAAAATCCATGATTTGTGGTCATCAAAAAGGTAAAGATTATTAAGGACATCCTTATTTTAAATATCAAAAATATTGTTTATTATGTTTATAAAATGTTTAATGTATTATGAATTTAAATCATATTTTGGATATGGTTATGAAAATTAGCTATGTTTTGATCTATCATTAGTTAAAAAGAACTACCTCTAATAACTCAAAGCTACCATCAGTTATGTAGTGATACGATGAATTATTCTACCATTAGTATAATTGAGCTACCAATAATCATTAATACCATATCATTGTACTTATACCCATTTTCTACTACAACTATCATACAGTTCTACCTTTAAATTATTATATCAACATTGTGTACTAATAATGATTGATGTTATCTTTAGGATGATCTACTAACAAGATGTACTACCACTACTACCATAGATTTTCTACCATCAATTTAACTACCACTCAGATCAATCTACTACTAGTTATCAACCATGAATGGTTGTTACCATTGGATAAAGATATGGTCGTTAAGGATTATATTGCATGTGAAGCTAATGTGGCTATATTGAAGTAATTTTTTGAAATTAATTCTCCAATGTCTAACTTATCAATGTAATTATAGACAAAACCATATAGAATTAAGAATAGTTATTCTTCACCAAATCCACAGAATAATTTAGGGAAATGTTAGTCTTTGCATATTTTTTCTAATTATGAGTATATAGATTATGTTTTTATTATTTAATAATTTAAAATTTGATCCCCTAAAGTGATATATATTCAGATGTTCCCCCTCATGTTTTGAGATGATAATGTGTGGGTGATAATAGTGAATATGTGAAAATTATGAAACGATACAGTGACATTAACCTGAAAAATAAAAAAGGATTCTCTGTAACATTTACTACACTATGTTTCTACATCTCTTTCAATGAAAACCATGTGGAAACTTCTCATTAATATTTTTCCTAGAATCCTAAGAAATCAAACACATTTAGATTGATAAACACAAAATTTTCAGACCTCTTTTTTCTTTCTCGTTCTATATTTTCATTATACATGAGTTGTATTTATTTTTTCCTATGTATATTCATAAAACACGGTCTATTTCTCTAAACTAGAGAGTTCTTGACACACTCACACTATTTTTATTTATCTATTTTCCCATGAAAAACTGTGGAAGAGGTTGTGTGTGACCTATAATTGCATTTTCCCACAAATAATTTTAAAAGAGGATTGTGTCTAGACAGTATTGTGTGATTCTATATGAAAAACATAATCTAGGTTTTAGATTAGTTAATTTTATAATAAAACTCTTTGCAGAAGGTGATTTTCTTTTTTACAGGATCAAGTCTAATATTGATATGGAACCCCTTTTTAAATTTATTTTGTGTTGATTATCTATTTTTTCTTATTATTCTAATTAACTCAGTTTATGTAGATAGTATGTTAAACAAAACATAACTTTTATTATTTACTTAAAGTAGTGTTTTATATAATATTTTATACAATTATATTTTTTAAAAAATATAGAGTATTTCCAAAAATATTTTTAATTATATGTGATCTAGTTGTTGAGAATGATTTTAAAATATAATATTAAATATTTATATTTTTTTAATTGAGTGGTTTTATTAAATGGGGGGGGTAGGTTTTTAAATTTTTATTTAAACAGAAATTTTTATTGGAGGCTCATGATTCCAAAGTTACCTACTAGGGAATAAAAAATAGAGAAACAACAAGGGAAGTGATAATAAATAGAATATTGAAAAATTATAGCCAAAGAGAGAACACAACCATGTTGATCAAATCATCAAATCATATTTTATAGTAAAATCCACTGAAAAATCATTACAAGGAATGAATAATTCAATTATGAATTTTGAAGACAAAAAATTATTCAAAATTTAGCTTTGATACCAATTTTTTGGGGACTACGCTATATAATGGTGGTTACCATTTTCAATATACCAGGATCTATTAGGTATAGAATTCCTTTTCATAATCCCAAAATATAGAATCAAACAGCAATGTTTATTATTGAAGTCTTATTAACGTAAGCCAAAAAATAGGAAAAACAATTTCTAAAAGTATTCCATGAATATGAATAAGACAATTTTTTATAGTAGTGAAAAAATCACATGGAAATGGATAATACATAAATCAAGCTATCTAAAATTCTCAAACCATGAATGAAAAAATCATTTACATGAAGACTCATCAATTTGGAATCAACATCTATGAGAATAAACCTCAAATTCATCCAATATATATTTCTAGAAATGTAAAAAATGTTTTAATACCCAAAAATTCATATTAGAAAGAACCAATTAAGGTAGAAACAACCAAATAAATATATAAGTAATACACTACTTAATCATCTTCTACATCAAGAATGAAATCCATGACCATATTTAAACTAAATTCAAAAAGGCAGAAATTTTCTTAGTAGATAAAGGTTGAAGAAAATAGATATCGAGAGACATAAAATAGACACAAGGATTTATGTGATTTGGTGTTTAGAATATTGGAATAGGGAAGAGTCACCATGGATTTTTAAAATGTAGAGATAATAAGAGTATAAGGGAATGAAAAGTAGAACATATAAATATCGTGAATAAATATGAAATCATGAATACCAAGCTGGCATTACCCTTTAAAGGAGTTTAGATTCACCTAGTCAAATCATTCCTAGTGTCTTAGACATCATCAAATCCTCTAAGTCCAAGAGTGAGAATTTCATATCCCAAGGTGCCAAGAAATCCATGACCATCTAGAAGTGTCACTACCATTCAGGTCCACCACTATTATGGAGGAGTTATCTGATCCAGATCCATCACTACTATTCAAACCTGACATATCCATCCATTTGAGTCATCACTATCTACGAAAGGATATCTCGATCGAGGTCTGGTGCGTACCAGATTTTCTGACCTCCCAATTCAAGAATCAAAACCCTCACATGAATCCTCTTCCTGCCATGATGATGACAACTGAGGCTTGGGACACTGCTCAAATCCAAATCCATCCAGATTTCAAAGTCTACTAAGTTTAAGAATGATCGACATCATGTTTCTACATAACTTATCCTTCTGAGATACCCCATATCACACATGGAAGGGAGTCATCCAAGAATCTTCTCCTCTACCATCTATCCCTGGTGAAAACAAGACACTAATTTTGTAGGAGATTTTACTAATGGGATTACACAACCGAAATGACACTAGTGATCAAGGAAACCCCTTCATAAAAAATGTGAATTATGAATCAAAATTATCCACCTTAGTAATAAAATGAATAAATATATTTAATAGACAACAATGCTAGATTTTAGGTCACGATCTCGATGATCTTGAAATTGTATAATAAACTATTTGTTTCATTCTTTAGTTGTTGACTCTCAGCTTGAGCTTGGTCAAAGGAAAAACCCAGTGATGACATCTCGCTGGAACTATTTGATAAATGGTGTTCATATGGTACAATCATATTACTCAGGGTCATTGATCCTTCCTTAAGTTTCAATTAGACTTTATAATGACATTTAATATACAAATATTAATGGTCACTATACAATGATTATATCATCAATGGTTATGATTGTTAAAGGACTTTAAAATCCAAATAATTGTATAATGGTCCAAAATAACAAATTAGTTCATGTGTTTTATATAAACATACTATTTAATAAGAGAAATATTCATTCACAAAGGGGATTTCATTTATAAATGTTTGTGTTTTTATAGGGGCCATCCTTGTCTTAACTCCCGACCCAAGAGGGGTACCAGTAGAAGGAAGTTGTGAAAACTCATTATTATTCTTCATTAACCTAAGAATATTCAAATAACAAAATTCATTATTTACTTTCACTAAGAAATTTGGTCCTATTTAAAATCAACAACTTCTTCTGGACAGTGTAGTGTGCACGCCAACACAAGAAAAATAAAAACTATTTTTTTCTAGCATGTCCAAGGTGATAATAATTTATTAACATTTATTTTAGTTGTGATGTGGTATTGAATATAATTTAATTACACTCATTTATCAAAAATGAATTTTTTAATACATAAATGACTCTATTAAGTACACAATATGATCTTTATTTTTTCAAAAATTTACTTTGGATTTAGTCATATGATTGTATTATTATGTCAAATATTTATTTTTCAATGGTTACCTTAAAATATACTGTGGAAAAATATCCAATCCCCTCATATCCCATTTGATGGTAGGATACCCATTAGATCCCTAACTCCCATATCCATTTCAAAATATATGTTTTTGGTGTGGATTTACACCTTAATCCATCCTACTTGTAATTTATCCCTCAAATTTCCTTATAAATAGATTATTTCATCTACTAATCACTTCACACAATTAAATAATAAAGATGAGTTTGGGGAAGAAGAAACCGTCGGGGCTGGGTCTAGTGATTTTTCTACTGACCTTCACCACCTCAATAGTTGAAGCCTGCATTAATACAAATACCTTCATGAATGAGTTATTTGATAAGAGCGTCAAGACCAACTACTAAATCCAATCCACCACTATAGATTGCAGTAATAGTAGACCCTGCACTAGGTAATACTATAGATCACACTATATAAAGTGCTGAATTTTATCAGTGATAAACAAAAAAATTAATAAAAGGGGATATTTTATCAGTGTAAGATAAAAAAGCTCATAAATTTTACTTTTATCAATGCTTAAAAAAATTACTGATAAAGGTGCACCATTTGACAACACATATTTTTTTGTCAAAAAAGGTACCACTTTAGCATCACTTTTCCTATTAGACATACAATTTTTATTTTTATAAAATATTCATTATATATATATAATCAACATATTTATATTAATAAAATAATGATTAATTGTATATATTAATTATAGACATTATATAATTAATGTAAATATGATTTATTAATATATATTTTTGTAATTTATAAATTATTTAAATATAAAAGAATAATTAATATTGATATGTGATATTTGAATTTATATATTTATATTTATGGCTATGTTCTTATATATATTACATTCTTGGGGGTACAATTACATTCAAACACACACACACACTACACATAAAGGCCGGAAAGGCAGGCCACAGCCACCCACCCAAGGGGATAGACTATCCATCAGGACTAATATATTTGTTACATGAACCATAGGCATAGTGGGAATGATGACCATAAAATGGCTAAAAAATCCTAGTGCAACAACTTTTCTGCATTATCTTGCATGCGTCGCCAGGCCTGCGTCATGAATACACCACCACCTGCCTACATCATCATCATCATCACCTCCTTCTTATGCCATCATATACGTATGCATGTATATGTGTAGCATATGTATGGGGGATATACACATCACCTGTATATATGTTAATGTACATATACGACAAGTTATTTGTTTATGTATGTGTTTTTCATTTTTTAAATTATATCACATTCAAAAAATTTCTTCAATTTTGAAATATTTTTGTAATTTATTCTATTTTTAAAATATGTGCATTTATATTTACTAATTAGTCTTTTCAATATTCTATTATTATTATTTATTAAATTTTATTTATAATGTTTTAATATTTTTAAAATGTTTGAAATTTATATAATTAAATCATTTAATTCATTTTTTAATTTTTTTCTTCATTATTGTACATGTTTACAATTCATGGTTAGTCTTATGAATTCATTTTTTAAATATTTTTTTCTATTAAAATTTATTTATTCTTATTTAATAATTTTTTATTTAATATTATTTATTCACTTCTGATATTTACTGATTTTTATTTTTTTAGAATTTAATCATTTTCTAATATTTATTTATATATATAAAATTTTACTCTATAATATTTTTAATATGTTTCAAATTTATATGAAAAATAATTATTCATTTCTTTGTATTATGTTTTATCATTACTTTAAAATTTGAATATTTAATTTTTTTAATGTATTTTATTAATTTTTTTAAATTTAAATAAATAATTTTTTTGTAATTTAATATATTTAAAGTACAAATTTTAAATATTATTTAATTTAATATTTTTTTTCATTTTTAATATTTATTAATTCATAATATTTTGTGAATTTAATCATTTTTTAAAAATTATATATATTTATTTACTATGTTTGAATATTTTCAATATGTTTTTAATTTATATGATTAATATTTATTCACTTTTATTTATTATGTTTCAACATTTTTAATATGTTGAAAATTAAATTAATTATTTCTTAAAAATTCATTTTAATTTTAATATATTTTAGTCATTATAATTCTTTTGTAATTTTTTTATTTATATAATTAACAATATCTATTAATTAATGTTTATTTTTTTTTGTATGTAATTAATTTAGTTAATTACTCGAATTCACATTTAAGTTATTTTTTTATCTATTTAATTTTTAAATTATTTCATCTAATATTATTTTTATTTTTAACATTTATTATTTTCAATAGTTTCACAATGAGTTCCTTTTTAATATTTATTTATACACACTTCTCTACTATGTTTTAATATTCTTAATAGGTTTGTAATTTATATGATTAATATTTCTTCAATTATATTTATTAAGTTTTAATTTTATAAATTTGCTTGAAATTTATATAATTAATTTATTTAAATGCATTTTCTAATATTTTATTCTTTTTTGTACACATTGAAAACAAATTAAGTCAATCTTATGAACTATACATAACTACTTACTTTGTTTTAATACTATTATTATGTTTTTAATTTATATGATCAATAATCAATCAACTTTTTTATTAAGTGGTAATATTCGTGAAATGTTTGAAATCTATATTATTAACTCATTTAAATGTATTTATATTATTGAAATTATTTTTTTATGTATATTTAATTAATGTAATAATTTTTTTGAAATCATTTTTTAAATATATTTTTTATCTCCATTAAATTTTATTTATTAAATTTTAATATTATTTTAGTTAATATTATTTAATCTTTTTACAAATTATCAATTTTTATATTTTTTTTGAATTTAATCATTTTAAAATATTATTTATACATATTGATTTAATATGTTATAATATTATCAATATGTATTCATATTAATTTTAATATATATTCATTTTTTTAATAATTTGTATAATTAATAAAAATTATCCATTTTTTTAATATTTTTGAAGTCTATTAAGTTTTTATTCTTCAATTTCACTTATTTTTAACATTCATGCATTTATGATTTTATATTCATTAATAATTGTAAAAATTTCTTATTTTTTTATAACTTACTCATGTTCAACATACAATTTTATAACAATTTTGAATTTTATTTTAAGCATCTTTTTTTTGATTCTTATAAAAGCACTGATAAAAAATGTATTTGTCAGCTCTTTTTAGAAATCGCTAATAAAAACCTTACAGATCTTATAAATTCAAACCTAACAGAACATTCTTCTTCATACCATTCAATCTCTCACAGAGGTCGATCTACGCCATTTCTCCCCATTTAACTTCTTAGACAAATCAATCCTCCCAAACCTAAGATATGTGATTATTTTTATTCCTATTCAATCAATCTTACACAAATCGATCTACATGCTCATCCCCTTCAAACTGTTCAAGATCCTCTTTAATCAATCCTTGATCTTTCCCTCTATCTATCAACTTTGAAATGTATTTATTTTGTTATCTATGTTGCAGCACTAATGGGGACACCATGGTGTGATAAAAATCTGTGAGAAATTTGTGGCCACCACCTTAATAACTCATATATCAACAATTATTTTTTTGAGAAAGCAAAAGAAATGGAGAAATTTGAATTCATTTTCCCAATTTTGTGAGGTTATGTTAGATTGAGAGAAATCCTTTAAGTATAAACCTATAGAAATTGGTTTCTACCGGATAGAAGAATTTAAAAAACCCCAAAATCTAGGTGATTTTGAAGGAAACAAATGAAATTATGCAATTTTTTTCCAATTTCCTATAATACCACTGTTCATTTTTTATTGAACCTATACCCCTAACATTCCCAAAAATTTTGTAATATGGGTCTTGGAAGGGTTTTGGGTCTGAGTCATGATGAATTAATTCCCTATCAGTATTATAATATTTTTTTTTGTATTTAAACCTCTTCCCAGACCATTGTAAATAGTTATAACAAATAATTTTTTTTATAAATTTAATCTAATTTATAAATAATTTTAATTATATGTATGTAAATAAGTTACTTGTAAATATTTTAAAACATTAATTTAAATAATTTTTATAGTTTTTGATATATAATGGTTTAAAAATAATATATACTAAAGATTATTCATAAATTTAAAATATATATTCTAAAACAAAAAAATATGTGGATTAGGTAAATTATTATTATGAATATGGAAAATCACTTTTTGGTTAAACATTTTTCAAAAATTTCAAAATATTTATTTACATATTTTTCCTATGTTAAATATTATGTAAATATTTTTCTTCAAATTATAAATATATAATAAAATAAAAATTATTATTTATTGATTTATTACTAAAAAAGGTAATAAAAATGTATTATTTAAAAAAAATATTTTTGTCCTTTAACATAAATTGTTGATGTGTGTGCATTTTTAAAGGGATTGATGTGAGATTTAATTGGAAGTGAGTGTGTGTAAATTTTCTGTGGTAATGTAAATGCAATATAATATAAAAAATAAAATATAAAGGTTATTGTGTGTGTTGTGTGTGGGTATATTTAGTGGGATAGATGTGTCTATAGATAGAGATGAATGTGTGTTTTCTAATGATTGTAGAGAAAGATAAATTTTCCTGTGTAAATAATAAAGTGGTGAAAATGCTTGATAGCCTATATTTGGAAGGGTTAAAAATGAAAATGGTATAAAAATAAGTGAAATTGATTCCCCCTATTGACCCCATTGATGTTTCCTCCCACTTTCATTCCAACCTCAATTAAAATTTATAAGTGAGTCTTTCTTTTTAGTGCATTTCTGATCTTGTCCCCACTTGTTTTCATTATGATCACCATTCGGTTTCTTCAAGTCATCATTTATGTATTTCATTCCATTTAACTTTATCAGTTCATCCAATTGACAAAGACCCATGTTTTTTTGTTAAAACCTAATTAAATTCAATAGTTTCTTTAAATGTTAGGTTCTTTTGACCATGTGATTTAGCCCTATTCGGATTTTGATCACCTGAAAAAAGATCAACTTCATCACCTAATAATCCTATCTTTAAAGAACCCCCAGTCCCAGCACATACAATGTGATGAAATGAATAAACATCAACTCCTACCTCTTTTTGATTTCATTCACCCATTGATTTTTTGGACCTTGTATGTCTATTTAATCAAATGATATATCAAGGATTTAATCATATGTTATATATTATGTTTGAAATTTCTCACATTGAATACATGGAGCCCTCAACTGAATGATATTATTGATGAAATATAGAATATTTCCTCAATGAAAGAACCCTATGTGCACTCATAATTGTTTTTCAACCTTATCATGTAAGGTGGGGACTTCAAATGAAAATTACTCAACGTTTTTATAGTGAAAATATTATAATCCTCTCCACGTTCTAGGTATCCTTCCAGCTCCAACAGATTAAAGTCAAATAATTCATCCCAAACTATGAAGGTACCTCACCTGAATAGGGGAAACATCCTAATATCATACCTCTCCCACCCTAACACAATATAAATTTTGGTCATCACCCAAACAAATCAGATAGATCCCAATTTGATTCATTAATCTAAATCACTCTTGAAACATGATACCAATAATCAACCACACTAATTGTATCTGGAAACTTGATAATCCATACATCATGGTGCCAAAAAATTATTTCTACAACAATACGATGATTGAATCCAAGAAGCATCCATGAATTAATAATTTTAAAATTCCATTCACTAATAGTTGACATGATGGTCCATATTAAACCATCACTTGATCAATGTTGTATTTGAGTTTCACTTGATAATTCTTATAAAAAACCTACTATCTATCCCAGTGATAATACTCATAACATTAATCCTTTCACCATCATACAAGCCACTGTGCTCCCCCAAAAGCATAGAAATACAAAATACTTGGTCAGCCCATAGGTGAATTCCCAAAATTCATACCTGGTTATTCTGCTAAACTGTAACACAGAATTCACATATGCCAATGGAAAAACATAATTAATTTACCCATTCTATATCAATCTCTAACCATATCAATTTATTTCCCATTTTGTGAACATAACCTAACTCTTTTCCACCTGGTGCTACCATGAATCCATAACAATACTTAAAGAGACTCTAGTTTTTTCACATAAGACTTTGTAATATTCCTAGGAATATTTTCTGAGCCAGGCGTTGAGATGACATGTGATTGCGAGGCCAGGTGATCCCAAAATTAATTTAATATAAATATTAAATATTTTTATTATTATGAGTTTTATATTTTCTTGAAAAAGTTGAATATATCATAAATTGAGTCTCTGATCATAAATATGATTCCATGGTTGAATAAAGAATGTGGATTTTATTCTAGGTGTGAGCTAAACTTGGTTGGCATAGGATGTTTGGATGGGGCAACTGTTGGTGGGTGAATTAGATTAATTAATTATTTTTAAAAAATTATTTAATACCCCTAACCCAAATAACTCACATATGGAGACTCATATGTGAAATTCATTACCACTTTTGAGTTTATAATGTGGTGTTTACCCTAGACGTGACATGAGGTTGCCTGACGTCGGGTGTTTGGATTTAACACCATCATGGGAGAAATAATTAAATAAACTAAATTATTTATTTAATTTTTTATTAAAGAGAATAACCTAAATATTTTTTCTAAATTATATGGTTATGGAAAATTAGTGGGGCTAGCAGCATAACCATGAGATCATTGAGAGGAGATTCCACACTTTATTCATTTGAGAATTGAGACCAGATGATGACTGTTGATCAGATGGGGGTGAATCAATATGTGGTAAACGTAGAAGATCATCCTAATCTCTAATGGATGTGTTATTCACCAACGATCAATCCATAATCGATATAGGACTCATCAATTGTGGTATCTGACCTTATTTATTGGATTATTAAAGGTTAGATAATTATCTATTTTTTATATATGATAAATGTTCCTCACCCAAGACCCATAATTTATTAATTATAAACTTTATTCTTATTTCATCATTCAGACAGTGATAAATATGGAAAAACAAAAAAAGGATAATTTTTGTTCCTTAATTTTTTAATTTTTTTTGGTTCTTTGATGTTCATTTGTTCAAAATTAAATTTTCTTTTGGCCAAAGGTTCAACAAAATACCCAATAATAAATCACCACATAATCGATCCTTGACACGGTGGATCATTTCTGCAGATACGGATCCAGTTTCAAGATAATTATAGGTTTAATAAGGTTTGGTGGGAAATATAAAACTAATCGATGGATCGAGGGTTTCTATACCCATTTTGGTGATGAGGATGTAAAATGATTGGAAAGTGTTTTCCAAATAGATTGAGTGGGTTGGATCCAATCATTGATGATATATTGATCACCAGCTTGGGTTCAATACCAAGGCATTTGTGACAACCCTCGCTGTTGTGTGGTGGTTTGAGATGCGATGGTTAGGCATGTGATCTGGGAAGTGTTCCACATTTCGGGAATGGTGTTGTGGTTCGCTGACCACTAAGAGAGAAGAATAGAGGGAGAAATCAGCCTTTATTTTAACATGAACAAATATTTACAAAACTCCCACTCTAAACCTCTCCATCTCTTACTCATGGAGCTCTACTAGATCTCTTATATGAATATACAAGCTCTCTAGGATCTCAAATCTTATGGAAGCACCCCAAGGCCTCCTAGAATAGCCATTGTGGGAGGTGTCAAGTTCGAAATAACTCCCACCCATCATCCACATTCCTTGGACTTGTCCTATGGATTCCAAATAAACTTGGACTATAAGTGAAATAGACAGGTATGAAGTCCTTGGTTGGTGAGGTAGGGACACCAGCCACCTACCATGTAGCTCGTCAAATACAACAATTCTTCCCGTCCATATGAAATCTTCTAGAGAATATACAGAGTTATAGCTTCTTCTAAGCAACATCCTTTGTCAAGATGTCTTCGGGGTTCACCTTCATGTTAATCTTCACAAGTCGCAATAGCTGTTGCTCGACCACTTCACGTATCTAATGATTGAAATTGTTAACATGCTTTGTCTAAGAAGGGTACATGAAGTTTTTGCTCAAGTACAAAACATATCTACTATTTAAATGAAACTTGTACTCCTTCTGGCTGAATCCGAGTTCATGGAGAAAAATATTTAGCCACAACATCTCCTTTCTAGCTTCCAAAGCAACAATGTACTCTACTTCCATTGTGGATAAAGAGACACACTTTTTCAAACATGACTTGTATGATACAGCTCCTCCTGAAAAAGTATAGATGTATCCTGATGTAGACTTCCTTTTATTAGGATTTCTCAGCATGTATGCATCTATATAGCCCTCTAAGAAAGGTTCATATACCCCACAAAATAAACATAACATTGAAGTACCATTAAGATACCTCAGAATACACTTTACTGCATCTGAGTGCTGCTTCCTAGGATTGGAGAGAAATCGGCTCACAATTTCCACTGCATGGGAAATTTCAGGTCTTGAAGTCACCGTAGAGTACATCAAGATTCCAACTACTGAGGAGTATGGTATCATCTCCATCATCTTGATGTCTTCCTTGGATGATAAGAATGAACTCTTTCTCAACTTGAAATGACCAGAAAGAGGAATTATTGCTTGTTTGGCATTGTCCATGTCAAAAAATTTCAAAACATGTTCAACATACTTCTCCTGAGATACACATAACAACTTACTCTTTATTTTAAAAACGATCTGTATCCGCAAAATATGTTGAGTTTCTCCCTAGTCTTTCATATCAAAACTCTTTGATAAATCCTTCTTCAACTGGATAATACTCGATGAATCCTTCCCAATGATCAACTTGTCATCAACATAAAGTAGAGGGGAAAAAATTTACCATACATAAATATTTGGATGTAGAAAAATTGGTCTGCTTGTGTCTTCTTATAGCCATGACTCATCATGAATGAGTAAAAATACTTGTACCATTTTCTCAGAGCCTGTTTTCTTCCACACATGCTCTTCTACAATTTGAAGATGAGGTTTTCTTGTCAAAAAGATCTAATTTTTCAGGCTATTTCATATAAATATCCTCAGAGTGGTCACCGTGAATAAAAGTTGTCTTCAAATCCATCTATTCAAGATCCATGTCCAAGCTATCCACTGGTCCAAAAATGACTCGGATTGAATCCATCTTCACCATGTGCTAAAAAATATCATCTAATTCAACTTTTTTGTTCTGAAGGAATCCCTTGAAAACTAACCGATCTTTGTGCATGACCATCCTTTTGCTTCCATCATTCTTCAGCCTGAACACCCATTTTCTTTGTTTGTTCCTTTTTAACTTTGGGTAATTCCACAAAATTGTATGATTGATTCTTCCTCAAAGACTCCATATCATCCTCCATTGCATACTACCACTTGAGTTTTTTTGGATGAGATGCTGCTTCCTAGTATCCTTCTGTCTCCCCCTCATCAGTGAGCAACAGGTAATCTAACTTCGAATATTTTTTTATTGGAATCATTCTTCATGAAGATATTTAAACCTGTGAAATGTTATGTTTGAGAGACACAACATCACCTACCTCTTGTAATGTTTCTACAGCTTCTGGTGGAGATGATTGAGTCTCCCTCTGCTCAATATCCTCTTCCACTTCCTCCTAGTATACTACTGATAATTCTCCTTGAACCTCCCCCTATTCAATGACAAGTAGTTCTAGTATATGTGTTGAATCCTGGATTGAGTCATAAACAATTTCACTTTGAGACATTTTAGGAGTTTTAATTTCCTCCATCGTATGGTTCTCATAGAACATGACATCTCTGCTTCTGATCACTTATTCTCCTTTGGACCCCAAAGCTTCTATCCGAACTCTTAATGTCCATATCCGATGAAGATGCATGGAGTAAATCTCCCATATTGATTTTTCCTAAGCTCCTTGGATATATTTGAAAATACCAAACATCCAAATACTCTTAAATGAGAGTAATAGGGATGTTTACTAGACCATATCTTCAGTGGAATCTCAAAATTCAGTGGGACCGATAGTGATCTATTGATGAGGTAGAATTCAACCTGAACAGCTTCTCCCCAGATTGTCATAGAGAGATTAGCCAAACCCATCATGCTTCTAACCTTCTCCATTATGGTTTTGTTTATATTTTCTATAACTCTATTGTGTTTTAGGGTGAGGCGGACCATCCTATCATTTCAGATTCCCTAACTCCTTCAATAGGTATCAAATTCTCTAGATGTGTACTCTCCTTCATTATCTGAATGAATAAACATTAGCTTCCTTCCCATTTAATGCTCTATCATGGCATGAATAATCTTGATTTAGTCCATTACTTGGTCCTTTTTCCACAATAATAACACCCACACCCTTCGAGATGCATCATCAATAAAGGAAATAAAATATTTGTTACATCCCAGTGAATCTGCCTACATGGGTTCACATACATCAGAGTGAACCATCTCCAACAACTCTAATAATTGAGATGAAGTAGTATTGAATGAGAATATATGATTCTTCCCATACAAGTAACATTTTCAAGGATCAAGTGATGCATCACTATCAATACTGACATACTTATTCTTCGTTAGGATATATAACCATTTTTCACTCATGTGGCCGAGCCTTCTATGCCACCTATTGGATGAAATTTCTTCTTTCACAATGTTGTGGATGTCTTCACATATCGTTACATGAGTTTTGTACAATGTATCATATATTTGTCCTCAGGTGATGATGATGTCTCCTTTTGTTATATTCCATGCTCTATTGCAAAAGATGTTGTTATATCCTTGTTGATCAAAGTCTATACATGAAAATAGGTTGAACCAAAGGCTTTGAACATGCCGAACATACTTCAGGGTAATTGTGTATCGAATGTTCATCTTCACATTGATATCACCCATGCCATGAATCTTCGCTAAACTTGTATTCCCAATCTTGACTGCACTAATGTCACCAGTTTGATAAGTCAAGAAATACTCACGATGCAGACTAACATGGTGCGATTCTATAGTATCAACCACCCATTCTATGTCTAGGCCTGATCTATGAATGCATGTCTCTTTTTCATATTTGGAGTAGAACATAACCTCTCCAGCGATAGTCACATGTGAATCTCCATTTCTTCTTTGCTGGTTGTTACTTTGACCATTTTCTTGTATCAAATTTAAGTAGTTTTTCTTCATGTGTCCCTCCTTTCCCCAATGGCAGCATTTGTATGTTCGCCTCCTACCATCTGTGGAACTTCCTCTGTTCTTACTTAAAACTCTGGTTACTACCCCACGACCTCCTCGTTGTTGTCTCCCTCACATCTCTAGAATGAGTTCTTGTGTCTGGTTGTATCTCGCACCCTTACTTTGGGCCTCCTTGTTGAACATTTCATCCTTTACCATTGCCATGGTAATTTTTCTTCCAGGTGCCGAGTTTTTGAGTGGGACAAAAATAATATCCTCGCTATCAAGAAGTGTGCAGAGTAAGTGGTTCTCCTGATATTCATCATTTAGTTTCTTATTGGTAGCCAGTAACTGGTTCACCGAGATTTGGAACTCATTGGAGTGTTCAGATATATATCTTCCACTATGTAGTAAAATATTCGTCAATTTCTTTAACAATAGGATCTTGTTTTGAGTGGTCTTGTACTGGTATGTTTTTTCGATCATTTTCCAATGTTCGTACGCACTAGTCTCTTCAGTAATATGGTGGTAAATGCTGTGATCGATCCATTGGAAAATTTGACCGATCATCTTCTTGTTCAGCTTCTTCCACTCCCCTTCCATGGTGTCATTGAGGTTGACTCCCTTGTTTTCAATGAGGTCAAAAATATCCTTATCATTGAGGAAATATTCCATTTGATACGTTAAAATGGATTAGTTCTAGGAAGTCAACTTGATAATCCCGGTCATAGATGATCCATCCATTAGATTTCAATCCAATTAAAATTGGTGCAAAATCTGAAAAAATGGAGCTCACCGTTTCATTTAGAATAGTTGTAAATGGTGGAATCGACTCTTGGTTTTTCAAAATCAGATACTGATTGATCAAGATTTGATCAAACCAGTATCAATAGTCGATATCATCCAATGACGTGGTGATGATGTGTCGATGACGTGGCATGCCATAGCAACTGCCATAAACTCATCGATTCTAGAACAATACCTTATTCTTTGGTATGGAAGTACCGTTGCACAAGAAGTTTGACCAAACTTTTACTGGGCCTATGAAGCTCGTTTTAGCGCCATTTTTTATGCCGTTTTCACTGTTGGAATCAGCTGAACACATGATTTCAGAATATGCCTTTAAAAAGTGATTCTAAGATACTTGAATTTTCCGGTCATTGGAAAATTTCTAATACCCATCAGCGTTTCACTAGAACCTCCTCTGAAACAACTTGTTGTGGTTTTCTGAATATTAAGAGAGATAATAAAGAAAGAAAAATGGAAGAAAATTTGATTTATTTCACAATGAACAAACCTTATAAAAACTTCTTTCTATACCTCTATCACATGGTGCTCTCAAGGATCTCTTGGCTATAATAACTCTCGTGTCTCGGATTTGATGGAAGGAAACACCCTAAGGCCTCCTTAAATAGCCATGTTGAGAGGTTTCAAGTTTTATACAACCCCTACCTATCCTTCACTTACCATGGAATTCTCCCGTGAATTCCAAATAAATAGGGACTACATGTAAAACAACTAGGTTTGAAGTCCTTGGTTGGTGAGTTAGGTGCACCAACCACCTACCATGTAGCTGGAAAAGTCCAACAAATGACTCGTGCAAGGGGGAATGATGGAGACATAGTTTAGGGAAGCCACGTGTGATGAGGTTCTGCATGATAAATGTGTTTGAAATTCCATATTTTGGTTTGTAGTATGAAAAGGGAATAAAAATGATAAGACAGAGATTAAAAATAAATTAATCAAATGAAATAAAAAAATGAAAATAAAACCAAAATCATAAAAATGATGGAGCCAATATCTAGCATGAGAATAGGGGGAAGGTTCTATGCATGCATCTCCCATAAGCATTTAATTAAGATAGAAATAAATAAATAAAAATAATAATTAAATATTATTATTAATTTGGTTGTCAAAACTTAAATCAGACCTTACTTATCCATGTGACTTTGGATTGAAAAATCGTCAGTTGTTGCATGACCCTTGAATGGAGATGATCATTTTAAGACCAATGTTGGATACCTTCTTCGAACATTCTGGTTCATGTTTATAGAACCCCAAATAATAATAATAATAATATTTTGGAATATTTTATCTGTCATATATTCTTCATACGGTATCGAAATTACGAACTCTTAGTGGAATTGAAACCCTAATATTAAGGTAGACATCTCAAGACTAATATCATGTGTTTAATTCAGACCCATGGAATATGTCCACATAGTGGCCAATAATGATATTATAATTATTATTATTATGGAATTAGTATCTGATGTACCTTTTCTATAATGTGTTGGATTGATGAACCATATAGGGCCTTGCGATCATGATATTGAAGTAGATGTTTTAGGACCAATATCAACTATTTTATTCATACTCATGGATTAGGCCCATGAATCACCTTTCGAGCATAAATAGGTGAAATGTGACCTTTTCACCAGTTGTCCAACTTTGGCATATGAATATCTTATCCGGAATTTTCTTCCATGAGGATCAAAATTGGGTGATCTTTTGGGCCATCTGGGTCCACTTGTAATGGAATATTAGTGGAATTAATGTTTTCTCTCTCCAAAACTATGGTGAACCTCATACATTTGTTATGATTTTCCAAGTAATGTTGTGTAGTATTGTTACACACCATGAAGTATTACATGGTCATTAATCCAACGTTGGTGGGGAAACATCCAGACATAGGTGTGGGTTTTCAATTTTTGTTGACACATTACGTTCCATGTACTCCATTATAAATACTAACAGTTCTTTATCACCTTAATTTGTACTCTAATTTTGGAACATGAGTGGACTATACTTAGTGTTTTTTCACATATAATGTGATGGTGTCCTTATTAAGGATTTTTGGATATGATGTGCAATATTCCAGGCATGTCGCTTGGTTAGGTGACATTCGATGATCGTAGTGATCATGTAAGATCACAAGAGGCATCCAAAGTTGAACCTCTAGTAGATTTGGGCAGTGGAATCTTTATTGAGTTCTTATTTGAACCTCTATTATATCTAGGAAGTGGAATCCTAGATGAATACTTTTTTTACCCTCTAGTGGTGATGGACAGTGGCGTCCTCGATGAGTACTGAGTTGAACCTCCAATAGAGCTAGCTAGCAATGTCCTCGATGAATATCGATTTGACCCTCTAGTAGAGAAGAGTAGTGGAATCCTAGATGAATAATAAGTTAAACCTCTAGTGTAGGTGGTATGTGGTGTTATCAATTAGTACCAGGTTTACCCACTAGTGGAGTTGTGTTGTGGCATGCTCAACGAGTATCGAGTTAACCCTCTAGTAGAGATTGGTAATGGAGTCCTTGATGATTACCAATTCTAGTAGAGATAGGAATCCGATCCTCTATAGATTCTATAATAATGTATCCCCCTAATAAACTAGGGAATGAGTCCTATACTTCAAGTTTTTTCCCTCTAAAATACAACATGGTGATGAGGAATGGTTTGACTCGGACGATTACTTTTGGACAGATATGTGAGATGTTGGGATTCATTGATTGAATTTTGGATCTATTGATTACGATTAATATTGGGATGAGCTATGAAATGGATATACCCTTACTCTATCATGTTGGATTCTTCTAACTGATCACATATATATTCTTATGTATCTACACCGTGGATTGGTTACACACCTTCAAAGAGAGGCAAAAACATTCATGGTATGTGTAACAACCCAGGTATTTATAGAATAATACATTTTCAAATGAATTTATATTTATGAATATGATATTAACATTAAATTAAAGATGAAACTTTATCTGACAGTGTACTCTACACGCAAAAACAGGTTTCTCTCAAATCTTACATTGCACACAACTTTGAGTTATACTAAAAAATAGTATGATAATAATACTATTATTTTAAATATTAGTTAATTCATATCTGTTATATTTTCGGGAATGAAATAAACTAAATAAAATATGATTAAACGTGCTTTTTAAATGTTTTTACATTTATCTAATAAATTTTAGAGGCTTAAAATAAGAAATAATCCAATTTTAAGCATGAAATACTCTAATATTTTTTAAAGGTTGTTTTACCGCCTTTTGATGAAGAAAACTTTTTTAATTCTAGTTTCTTTACATTTATATGTTATATTGGACAATATAAACTTTTTCTATAGAATTGGGTCAAAAAAAATTACTTTGGTTAAGTTTTGGTAATTTTCTGATAAAGTTAATTTTTAATGAATAGTGAAAAATAATGCATTTTAATTCAAAAGTGCCTTTTCATCTAATTTATTTATACTATTAAATTGTTATTTTAATTGGTTTAAAAGTGTAATTGGATTATATTTTTATCATTTAATCCAATTTTGGTAATTCAAAGTAATTTCACATTTTAATTGGACACAAACACCTATCAATATTTTTGTTGTTTTTACTTCTTAAAAACACGCTTTCTGGTTTTGACAATGGGAATTAATTTTAAATTAATTTATGCCAATTATATGTTTAGAATTTGGAAAAATGGATTCCATATTTGAATTTATAAGGTCTAAATTGTGTAAATAGGTACCTTTTATTTTTGGACATTACGAATAGTACATCAGTAATTATTTTTATTTACCATGGTTAAAGGGAAAATCAAGTAAATAAGGGTAAGAAATAATATTATAATAATATTAAAAACCCTAAAATGTGTCCTAGTACTATGGAATGAGATATTTCTTACCATGGTTAAATTTGGGTCAATTATGGGACCCCATGGAACCACTTGGGGGTGATAATGACATGTTATAAGAATTAATTTAAAGTAAAGAGAAATATAACACAAACATTTATCTTTTACTAAAAAAAATTAATATAGGGATATATAACATATATCTTTTACTATAAATAGTCATTAGAAATCTAAAATTATTTCCTACATCATGGTATTTTGTTTATAATTTTTATATTATATATATATAAATTTATTTCAGACACAATGATGATGCATTATTTACCTTATTTATGAAACATTCAAATAAATTATATTATAAATATGAAAATAAATATTATTTTATTATTTTTATGCCATCAACTAATTTTATGGATGGTATTGGAATTTTATATTTTATTTATTTCCTTTTTTTGTAAAAAATAATGTTTTTATGACTTTAACAAAAATTAATTACTAAATAGTGACAAAGTTGACATAAATGAGTTTTTAAAAAAAATACTATTTTATTAAATGATATAATAGTCTTAAAAATATAATATAAAGTAAACTAACATATATAATGTTATAAATTTAATCAATTATCCACTTATGGTTCTATTGGAATTTTATAGTAACTATAGTAACCATATATTGTGAAAATACAAGAATACATGGTATGAGTTAATGTTTTTAATAAGGGTTTAACCAAAAAAAAATAAGGACAAAAAAATATTTAAAACTTGTATAAAAATTATTTTATGATGATTATTCGAACCAAAACATCTTATATTTGAATGAAATTAGTTTTGGATAATTTTTATTTGAAGTTAAATGTATAAAAATTAATATGTTAAGACTTTCCTAAACTGCCACTCATCCTTCTTATAAAAGGCCACCACCTCTACCCACTTACTCACACCTTTCAATCCCCTTTTCTAGTCCAAAATCTACATTAATAATCTCCCAACATTCCTATATTACTCATAGAACACTTACATTGGGCATAAGGCAATTCAAGAAATCCTTTTGGCTTATTTTAAAAAAGTTACCCGATTTAGAGGTAACGTCTTCTCTCAAGTTTTGTTCCATTATTTTCCTTCTCCTCTTCCTATGATCTTATTATTATTTGATTAAAAAAAACAAAAATATCCTCAATATACTAGGATTTTTTTATGATAAAGATTCAAAATAAAATTACAAATACCTCCATCTAATTGATATGAACATACTGTTTCTGTGTACGACGAACTACTACCTCACGAAACGATGATTGTTCAATTTTCTCCTAACACATCTCATTATGTCCATTATGATGGTATTGTATTTATATATTATATTTATTATATTTATATTTTCTCTATGATTATGTAATTTTTATTTACCACATACCTTTATGCTTTCTATGATGTGTAAATACGATAATTTTATTTGAGAATGTGTGGACTACCACCCCCTCTAAGTGATATGACTCATTCATTCTATACATGGAATGTATAAAGGATGGTTTTATTAAACATATAATACTTACATGACATAAATATAATAATGGTATTATAATATACATTTATATCATTTTATTATTATTCTTTTAGTATTACAAAGAAATGAATGCATCGTTCATGCATAAGTACAACCTACCATCTCCATGAATGGCGCATTTCATTTATTATCTCCAAATATTATGGAAATTATAAATACTTATATACTGGATATATATTATGTTTAAATCATGAATAATATTCTATAGATTATGGAATTTTTACCACATGGATAATTTACATCAAACAAGTTCACTTCCGACTGAAGTACCAAATATCGACGGACCGACCGATATGAACATACAAAACTATTTAATTTTTATAACATGATGATAAGTTATATAGAAAGAACAATAAAACTGAAAAAGGTTCTGAATAAAGTAGAAATTAACCTATGTTTATTATTCGGGAATATAAATAATGAATGAGACAAGTTTGAATCAAGGTAAGGGACTCCGTCTCAATCTCCTTTCATCGAGGAATATTGTTATTTATATACAAACATTTTTATACAGTTTATCAAAACCTTTGACTTTTAATTTCATTCATAGGGAATATTTTTCTAAGAATTGTTTTACTAAATGACTAATGTATAGTTTCTTTTTGACGTACGAGGCAACACCGACCTATCCACTACAGCGAGTATTATTTGATATTTGGATTCTTTAATAAGCCGTAATATTTTTAAAAGGAAAATAATATCATATACCTTTCTTATGTATTTTGGTTTTGAAAATGGTTTTGATAAGTCATTGACTATTTAAATTTCGTGAAATGATATATTGTGATTGCAATGTGGAAATCTTATCTTTTCTTTATTCTAGTTTTTGTGATAAGATTATGTTATGGTTCATGGGAATTGTTTATGTATATGAGTGGTTCCATGATAAATTGAGGGATGGTGATCCCAATATACCTCTCCAATTTATTAGGTAACATGAAAGATATAAACATTAATGTTTATCCTAATATATTTTGGGAATATTATTTGATGGGTATTCCAAACTTAACAATGAAGGTTACTCCCTATATAGTTGTGAATTCTACAATATAAGTATGTTATGGATTGCACAAGTTACCTTTAAAATTTATTATTTCTATGAGTTATTCATAAATAGTATGATTTCATGAGGTATGTTAAAGATATTATGTTTTATGAGTTAAAAGTAGGATTTCATTTATTTGTATGTATTCATGAACTAATGTTTTCTTTATTTATTTTATATCCCTTACTAAGCTCTTTATGCTTATCCAAAGTTTTTAAAATGTTATTCACAAGGTATAAGTATTTTTAAGAGAAAGGAATAATTCAAGAAAATTTTTATCAGGAAAATAATTCTTGTTTTATTTAAGGAGTTTTATTATTGTGAAAAAAATTGTATATTGTAGAAGTTTCTACATCATAATATTTGAGATGTAATGTAATTGTTATGGCCTAATTCTCTAAAAATATAAACCTGAAAAGATTAGCAATATCAACTAGAAATAAACATTTCAGTAGAAAGAAATAGTGGTGGTATCTATGCAAAAGATCAGCCATATCAACTAGAAAGAAACATTTCAGTAGTAAAGAATTTCATGAGGAAACATCCTCCATCATTCAAAGGATCATATAAAACTGTGATAGCTTAAGGGTGGATTTAATTACTCAAAAATATTTTTCATCTCATGGGTAGTTCATAACCTTAAATCCTTAGTCTTGTGGATCACTATTTTGGAGGTGAAGATAATCAGAAGTGGTTGATGGTTAAATTTATCAGCCATAGTGAGGATATTGATTCTCTTGATTGGGATGAATTCAAAGGTATTTTTCTTGATAAATATTTTCCTTTAGTGGTTCGACATAGGATGGAAAAAAAAATTTTGGAATTGAGGCAGGAGGATGACTCAGTGGGTGCTTATAAAGAAAAATTCACTCGACTGGTAGGGTATGCTCCAAATTTCATATAGGATATTAATAGTAAAATCAATTATTTTACTCAGTAGTAAAGTCAAAGTATATAAGGGAATTAGCTTCTCAGGAGTTTAAATGTTATGAAAAACGTTTTTGATGTGCGAAGAAGTCAAAAATGGAGTTTTATGATTACCATGTGTTCTTTGATATACAAAAAAATAAGAGGGAAAGGTGGTAGATGAAATGAGAATAATTATTAAAAAATGTATGATGGTAAGAAACTCAAGTTTATAGTTTGTGCAAATTATGGTAAAAAGCACATTGGGGAATAAATTTTGAATTCTGTATGTACATAGGATGTGGTAAAATGAGACATAAGGAACGTAATTGCACTGTAAAATATTAGGGTAATGGTAAGAAAAAATCTAATGTACAGTCAGTAAAATGTTTTAAGTGCTATTAAATGGGTCATTATGAAAATGTGTGCCTGGTGAAGAACATAAATGATGGAATGAAGCCATACTTTAAGTATAATGGTGTGGTGAAATCCATTTTAAATACTTCTGTAGATGTTTGGTTCTTAAATGAAGTGGTATCAGGTACATTGTTTGTTTATTCAGATTATTCTAATGTGTTGTTTGATTTAGGCTTTATAAATTATTTCATTTCTGGGAAATTTTCTAGTAAATTGGGAATTCCTTCTCAAAATATAAATCTTGAACTTGTGGTAAAAACACATGGGGGAAATGTTTAGACAAAAAATAATTTATAAGAACCTTTCTATCCTTGTGTGCAGAAAGAATCTACCAAAAAACCTTATTGTTTTTACTCTAGTAGAGTTTGATGTTATTTTAGGTACTGACTGGATTTCTATTTATCATAATAAGATTAACTATAGAGCTAATAATATTTCTTTTCAAAAATAATTTTAATTTGTGTACAAGAATGATATTTTACTTTTGAATACATATCAGGAAGCTGACAAATGAGTAATATATGGAAATGAATGTTACCTTTCACATATTGTTGAAAATAAAGGAACTATTCAGATTAATGAGGTGCCAGTGGTCAATGAGTATATTGATGTTTTTGTTGATGAGTTTTCTGGTATAACACCTGATCAGGAAGTTGGACTTACTGTTTACTTACTTCCTGATGCTAATCCAATTTCAAAACCCCCTTATTGAATGGCTCGAATTGAACTTTTTTATGTTAAAGAAGTAATTGTAGGATTTATTAGATAAAGGTTTCATTCCACCTAGAACATCACCATGGGGTGATCCTGTCTTGTTTGTTACAAATTAAGATGGTTCAATGAGACTTTGAATTAATTATTAAGCATTGAATATCATCACTAATAAAAACAAGTATCCTTTGCCTCATGTAGATGACTTGTTTGATCAGATCCAGGGAGCTCAGTATTTTTCGAAGACTAAATTGAGGTCGGGGTACCATCAGTTGAAAGATAAGGAAAAATACATTCCAAAGACTGCATTTTGTACTAGATATAGCCATTATGTGTTTTTAGTTATGCCTTTTGGGTTGACCAATTCACCTGTTGTATTCATGGATCTTATGAATAGAATTTTTCGTGAGTTCTTGGATAAATTTATAGTTGTGTTTATTGATGATATGTTTGTATATTCTAAAATTAAATATAATCATGAATGTAATCTAAGGATTTTATTGCAAACATTAAAAGAAAAGAAATTGTATGAGAAATTTAGAAAGTGTGAGTTTTGGTTAAAAAATATTGCATTCCATGGTCACATTGTTTCTAAAGATGGCATAACTGTTTATCTTGATAAAACAATTTTTTTTAAGAATGGCCATGACCCCCAAATATAACTGATATTATTAGTTTTCTTAACGTAGTAGGTTATTAATAGAGGTTTTTTGAATATTTTTCATGGTTATATATCCCACTGACAAAGTTAACTAAAAAATGTGTTAAGTTCATCTGGACAAAAGAATGTGATGAATGTTTTCCGTAATTGAAAATAATATTGGTCCATGCTCTAGTTTTGGCACTACCTTACAGAAGTGGTGAATTTGTTATCTATAGTGATTATTCATTTAAAGGACTGGGTTGTGTCTTGATTTAGAATTATCTGTAATTTCTTTTGCTTCACATTAGTTGAAAATCACGAGTTAAATTACCCTAAATATGATTTGGAAATAACTATAGTATTTTTTTTGCTTTAAAAATTTAGAGGCATCATCTATATGGTGTGGAGTGTGAAATATATACTGATAAAAAAAGTTTAAAGTATATATTTACTCAAAAAAATGAACATGAGATAGATGAGATGGTTATAATTAATCAAGTATGATTATTTCATGATTCATTACCATCCTAGAAATCTAAATAAAGTGGATGACACTTTAAATTGAAAGTGTAATGCTACATTAACCATGCTACATTTGGAATGGGATCCTTGTGTTTTTTATTTGAAGAATTTTGGATTGGAAGTTATTGGTGTAGGGAGTTCCCCTATTTTTTCAGGTGTTTGTGAAATCATCTCTATCAGATCGATTTAAGCAAGTGCCGAAAGAAGACAGTGAGTTTTAGAAAAAGATATAAATTGTTTAGAAGGGTATTTTACATGAATTTATCATTGATAAAGATTGTGTATTGAGTTTTGTAAAGATATTATGTATTCCATATGATTCATAGTTGAAGAAAGAGTTGTTATGTGATGATCATAGTTCTATACTTTTAGTTAATGATGGAAGTACTAAGATATATAAATATCTTCAAGAGTATTTCTGTTGGGATGGAATAAAAAGAGATATTGTTGACATTACTATGAATTGTTTGACTTATCAATAGGTTAAAACAGAAATATAGTTACCTATAGAATTGCATTAGGATTTTCTAGTTCCAAATCGCAAATAGGAAAATATATCCATGGATTTTGTATTGGGATTTCCAAAGACTTCTCAAGGTAACAGTGCAATTTGGGTTGTTGTTGATCGATTGACTAAATATACCCATTTTTTTCCAATTAGATATAATCTTTCTCGAGATCAACTATCTCGATGGTATATTAAAGAGATAGTTAGATTAAATGGAGTTACTCTATCCATTGTATCTGATCATAGTCCCAAGTTCACTTCTAACTTTTGGAAAGGCCTTCAAAAGTCATTGGAAACTAAATTAAATTTCAGTACACCTTTTCATCATTAATCAGATGGGCAGTCAAAATGAACAATTTAGAACATGGATGATATTGTGTGTGCATGTTCAATGAATTACCAAGGAATTTGGGATCAAATTCATTATATGGTTTATTTTTCTTATAAAAACCATTTTCATTCCCGTATACAGATGGCACCAATTGAAGCATTATATGGAATGTGGTCTCAAACTCCATATTTTTGGGATGAAGTGGGTGAAAGGAAGTTGATGAGACCTGAATTGGTATTAGAGATGGTAATAATGTTTAGATGATTTAGAATCACATGAGAACAGCTTAGTGAAGGCTGAAAAGTTATGCAAATAACCAGAGGAAGGATATTTCTTTTGAGGTTGGTGATCATATCTTTCTCAATGTTTCTCAATGGAAAGGTGTGATTCATTTTGGTCAGAATGGAAAGCTGAGTCTGCAGTTCAGTGGACCCTATGAAATCTTGGATAAAGTTAGATTAGTTGCCAACATAGTGGCTTTACCTCCATGTTTATCCTAGGTACACAATTTTATTCATGATTCAATTATGAGAATGTATATACCAGACCCATATCATGTTTTGAGTCTAGATGTAGTCCAGTTAGAAGAGAATCTTTCTTATAAGGAACAACTAATCTAGATTCTTGACCACATAGAGAAATTATTGCGAAATAAGTTAATTCATTAGGTACATGTTTTGTGGAAATCCCATATTGTTGAACTTGTAATGTATGAATCTGAAAATGCTATGAGGGATAAATACCCTCACTTATTTGAAAAGTGAATAAAATTACGGGGACCCAATTCCCAAAAGGGGGGAATGATGCAACAACCCAGGTATTTATAGAATAATAAATTTTCATATCTACTATTATTTATGAAAAAGATATTAATTTAATGTGAAATATTATATTTTTTTTTGATAAAGTACTCTATACGCAACAAAGTGTTTCTTCGAAATATTGTGTTGCACACAACTCTGAGTTATACTGAAAAATAATACAATAATATTATTATTATTTTAAATGGAAGTTATTTCCAAGCCCTTATATTGGCAGGAAAAACATAACAAACTATAATATAATTACACATGTTTATTAAATTGTTTTAATTTTATCCATTAAATTTTATAGGCTTAAAATAAGAACGAATCTGATTTTAAGCATGAAATACTCTAATATTTGTAAAAGGTCGGTTTACTGTTTTTTGATGGAAAAAACTTTATAAAAATATTTTTTCACTTTTAAATATTTTATTTGTAAAATAAAATTCTTATATATTATCAAAATATCAAAATTTACTTTGGTTAAATTTTTTCTAATTTTATGATAATGTTCATTTTTAATGAACAGTGAAAAATACTGCATTTTAATTTTCAATTAATTTATTTATAAATTTAGATTTTTATTTTAATTGGTTTTAATGTGTAATTGGATTATGTATTTATCATTTAATCCAATTTTGGTCATTATAAGTAATTTTAGATTTTAATTGGACAGAAACACATGTCAATCTTTTGGTTGTTTTTAGTTTTTAAAAACACACTTTCTAGTTTTGACAACGGGAATTAATTTTAAATTTATTCCGACTATCTGTTTTGAATTCGGAAAAATGGATTCCAAATTTGGAATCATAAGGTTCAAATTGTGTAAATAGGTACCTTTTATTTTTGGACATTATGAATAGTAACTCCAGTAATTATTTTTATTTACCATGGTGAAAGGGAAAATCAGGTAAATAAGGGTAATAAAAAATATAATATTAATATAAACTATTCTAGAAAATGTTATAATCCAATTGGATGAGATATTTCTGACCATGAGCATCTTTGGGTTGATTTTTTGATCCCATGTATCCACTTGGGTGTGATAATGACATGTTATAATAATTAATTTAAAGTAAAGAGACATATAACACAAACATGTATATTTTACTAAAACAATTTTAATATCAAGTTATATAATAGATATCTTTGAATATAAATTCCCATTATAAATTTATAAATATTTCCTATATCATGGTATTTTATTTATAAATTTTAGTCATTATATATATAAATTTATTTATGACACAATGTTGATGTAGTGATTACATTATTTATAAAACATTAAAATAAATTATATTATAAATATTAACATAAATGTAATTTGATTATTTTGATTCCATACACAAATTTTAGGGAAGAAATTGAAATAATATATTGGATTTAATTCCTTTGGTTCAAAATAATCATGTTTTTATGAATTTTAAAAAAATAAATTACAAAATAATATCAAAATTGACATAAATGATTTTTTAAAACAAATACTATTTTATTAAATAATAAAATAGTCATAAAAATATAATATTAATCCAACAGAATTATATAATGGTAAAAATATTATTAATGATCCAATTATTTGTCGATTGGCATTTTATAGTAACTATAGTTACCATATATTGTAAAAATACAAGTAGACATGGTAAGAGTTCATGTTTTTAACTAAGGGTTAAATAAAAAAGATAAGGATAAAAAAATATTTAAAACATGTCTAAAAATATCAGATGATTTTTATTACAACCTAAATTATCGTATATTCAAATTTAATGGGGTTTGGACCATGTGTAATTGAAATTGAATGTATAATAAATTAATATTTCAATAAGTTTTTAAAGTTCCCCTCCTCTATCTTATAAAAGGCCACCAAATCTACCCACTTACTCACACCTTTAAATCCAATTGGCTTATCTAAAATCTACTCACATAATATACCAAAATCTCTATCTTCCTCCTAGAAGAATTACATTCGGAATAAGGCAATTCAAGAATGCCTTTTGGCTAAAAAAAAAAGAAGTTATCCAATTTTGAGTTAACATATTTTCTCAAGTTCCTTTCTTTTATTTTCCTTATCCTCTCCCTATGATATTCTAATTCGCTGATTAGATAAAAAACCATTATCCTCAATATAGTATGATTTTTTTATGAGAAGGATTGAAATTACACTTATACACAACTCAATCTAATGGATATAAACATATTGTTTCTGTGTACAGTGAACCACTACCTCACGAAACGATGATTGTTCAATTTTTCCTACCACCTCTAATGGTGGCCATTATGATGAAATTATATTTTTATATTATATATTTTATTTTTATATTGACTCTATTATTCTGTAATTTGTATTTAAAACATACCTCTATACTTTTCATGACGTGTAAATACAATAATTTCATTTGAGGAAGTGTGGACTATCGCCCCCTCAAAGTGATATGACTTGTTCATTCTATAAATGGAATGTATAAAGGATGGTTTTATTAAACCTATGATAAATAAATGACATAAATAAAATAATGGTATTATAATATATATTTATATTATTTTATTTTTATTCTTTTAATATGACAATGAAATGAAAGTAGCATTCATGCATACGTATGACCTACCGTCTCCATGAATAGTGCATTTCATTTCTTATATCCAAATATTATGGAAATTATAAATACATATACACTTTATATAAATGTTATTTAAATCATGAATAATATTTTGGATATGATGGAATTTTTACCACATGGACAATTTACATCAAACAAGTTCATTTTCGACTCAAGTACCGAATATTGACAAACAGAACAATATGAAGTTAAATAATTTTGTAATTTTTATAACATGATGACAAGTAAAATAAAATGAATAATAAAATTTAAAAAGGTTATGATTATTGTATAAATTAACCTAATTTTATTATTCAGGAATATAACGAACAAACAAGACATGTCAGACTCAAAGTAAGGGACTTTATCTTAACCTCCTTTCATTGATGCATGTTTTGATTTATATACGGCCTTATTTTGTACAGTTTATAAACCCCTATGAATTTTAATTTCATTTAAAGGGAATCATTTTCTATGATGTGTTTTACTAAAATACAAAAGGAATTTTTATTTTTAGCATATGCGGCAACAACGACCTTCCCCCCCACTGCGAGTATTATTTGATATTTGGCTTCCTCCACAAGACATAATATTTTTAAAAGGAAATCAAATACCATATACCTTTTTACATATTTTGGTATGGAAAAAAGTTTTTATAAAGCATTGATTATGTAAATATATTAAAATGATATATTGTTATTTCAATGTAGAAATTTTATCTTTTCATTATTCTTGTTTTATGTGTTATGATTGTGTTATGGTTCACGGGCATTTTTTACATATACGGGTGGTTCTGTGATAAGCTGAGGGTGGCTGATCCTGATATAGCTCTCCAATGCACTGGGTGATGTGATAAAGTTAATCATTAATGTTTCACCTAAGATATTTATGGAATATACTTTTATGGGTATTCCAAACGTAACCATGAAGGTTACTCCCTATGTATCTATAAAAGCTACAGTGTAAGTATGTTATAGATGCCACAATTTACCTTTACAATTTATGATTTCTATGAGTTATTCATAAATCATATTATTTCATGAGGTATGTTAAAGAGCTTATGTTTTCTGAGTGAAAAGTATGCTTTCATTGATTTGAATGTATTCATAGACTAATGTTTTCTTTCTTTATTTTATATCCCTTAATGATATTTTTAAGCTCATCCCATGTTTTTGTAATTTTCTCATAGGGTATAAGGAAGGGTAAGAGAAAGGAAGAATTCAAGATGATTTTTTTTTGAGAAGGTTGATGACATGAACTGGTTTCCCAGTTCATGCCACCCAAAGGAATTTATTAAAAAACAAAATGTAAGCAGTACAGACTCGAGGTGTAAAGAATTTACACCAGCAGGGAATTAAAGAGGATACAAGTAAATGACAAAGAAAAACAGACTCCCCAAGGACCCTCTTTCCTACTTCCACCTTCTTCAGTGCATCTTCGTTGTCATCTGAGTCTTATTCCTCAGAGTCGGCCTCATAATCATCTTCAGAACTATCATCGGCATCACCCATCTTCAGATCAGCTTCATCATCGCTGTCATCCAAATATTCATCCAGTGTGCACCACCTTCTTGATAACAGTCTACTGAGGAGAAGTGAAATTCTCCTTCTTGGCAGGAACCGGTGTATTGTGTCCAAAGAAAAATTCCAGGTCTTCAGAATGCGACCACAACAATGAATCTTCCATTTAAGACTCCATTTCAACATCCAAGCGCTTCCAGACTGAAGTTTTCAAATTTGCAGACCACCAAATCAAAAAGCAGCATTATACAAGATCCAAGATGAAGAGCAGCCTTGCTGCAGGGAAATGGACTTTCAGTCCTACTCCAAGTAGTGCAGCAAACTGGGAAAGCTCCAGGGTCCCAAGATGATGTTCCACTGGCCGGGGAGGTGGCAGGACACATGCAGCCTTCATGAGAGGGAGGGGCAGACCACGCCTTGCTTGTAGCCATCTGAAAACAAGAATGCATTCAAACAGAAAAACAAAAAAACAGCATCAAAGAACCAGGATAAAAGCATCCAGCAGCTTCCAAGTTCCAACAGACAAGTAGTTGCATGCAAGCATAGCAGGTTTGGATCAGCAACCAGAGGAGAAGGAGTCCCCAACCAAAAACAGACTAAATCAGCACATCCGAAGACTGAAAGGAAACCATCCAGAATTAGGATGATTTGGAAGTCATCTTTTCTTTTTCCTCGGCAATGGATCTTTTTATACAAATGAACTCAGCATGAGATATCTTTTTTTCTTGAAATTCTTGCTGGGCAATTTCTTGTTTCCTGTCCATATACTGAATCCAAACTTGTAAATCCTGCTCATCAAAATTCTGAGAAAAGTAGTACAATTGAGTACTAGAAGCAGCAACCAAAGTATTATCTTGAGTTTTCTCTGCATGCAATGGTTTGGAGGCCTCTACCAGTAGTTCTTCCTTAGGAGCCTCAACTGGTTCAGACTTGGAAGCATTCATTGATCTGGTCACAATTGTGCGCTCAGTGTTCGAGAAATCCTTTCGTCTTCTAGATTTTCTTGATTGTGGGGTAATAAACCCATCCTCATCCACAAGGGGTTTCTTACCTTTTTTTGCCATTTCATTTATGAATGTTTCAGCAATCAGATCTGGTTTATCCCTAAAACCAGAGGAAGCATCTTCTAGTTACCCAGGGATGTCATCCTTCTCAACCGATGCTCCACAAAAGTCAGAGTCATCTTTTTGGTCCCTTTCTCCTACTACTTGATTTGCATTAATAGATAAAGTAGGAAAATCCTTACTTGCATAATTTGTTGGGTTAACATCAAGATGCAAGTTATGATCTTCCATGGTATGTTGGACAGAAACCTTGTCATTTACAGGTTCATGTTGTGTGACCCGATTTTCCACATTAGCTTGTTCTGTAGCATCGAGAACAGCCTCGACAAAATCTCCAATTTTATTCTCACAATTTTGAGAATCAACAGAGGCAACCTTAACCTCCAGACTAGGTACACTAATCTGTTCCACCACCTGAATGGGGTCTTTAGAAGAGCTTGGAATACTAGATGAGTTAAGAATTCTAGAAGGGGTTGAGATCTTGCCATCAACAGTTTGAAGGTTCTGAGAGTTAACAGTTTCCTTTGGAGTTTTTTCCACCCATAATGACTTTATCTGTTTTGTTGGGGGAGCTTCCTGTTTTCCACATTTGCTGGAAACATGTCCAGTTTTGAAGCATAAATTACAGAATTCTGGTATGTTTTCAAAAACCACGTTCTGCACAAAGCCCTTATCACCATTTTGAATCCAGAAGCAGCTCGGAAGGACCTTGGACAGATCAATCTCAGTGCATACCCTTGCAACCGAGGGTCTTGTTAGATTTTCCGTAGCATGGTCTAGTTTGATTGGGGTTCCAAAGAGATTATCAATAGCAAATAGAGCTTTCTTTTTAAACAAATGGATCGGAAAATCAGGGAAAGCAATCCAAATTGGAGCGATGGGGGATTCAAAACCAGCAAGATAATCGGGTGACCATTTAAGCACTTTCATGTTGGATCTCCCAAAGTTCCAAAAACCACGAACCCAAAATCTATAATAATCCGAATCTGAAGAGAATTGAAAAAGCACATTCCAAGAATTTAAGAAACCGATTTTGAAATCAGAGAAACCAATCTTTTCAAGGGTATTTCTTAGGAACAGGAGCGAAGGGCGCTGTTTTGAGAATTTACCTATCAAGGCGAAATGTAAATCTGAGGCAAGATTGTTTACCTCCTCCTTCGAGAATGATATGGCGCTTAATCCTCGGTGTCTGTAAGTTTTTGGGGCGAAAAACCCTTCCTTCCTCAAGTCAGTGGGTGAATCGGTACCCACGACAACCTCTGCAAAGGATCTTGCATCGCGGAACCCTCCCCTAGGGTTAGCTTCACCATCACCCGCACCAGGCAGTGCCCTAGCTCCCTCTCCCATCCCAATAACACACCCCATTCTCGAAACATGAAAATATCCTAAATTTTAAAGAAAGTAAAATTTTGATCAAAAATAAATATTATGTAATGTTTAAGGATGGGGCCTTATAGTATGACACATGCTTTATATGTTTATCTTATCATGGTTGGATGAGTATACTCTCCTTCTATAGGTGGAGTGGACTCTATGTGTGGTTCATATACTCACCATGTCGGGCCCTTTGTGTTTGGAAAAGGTTACATTCACTCTTGGTTTAGGATAAGCTATTCTATTGGTCAGTATCTTGCATCTATTGTATTTCTATAACCTTTTATATCTCTTAATTCTCTCCATTCATCTTTTGGGGCATCCTTCTAGGTATGTATATACTCACCCATTCATGGGATTTTCCCCCACATGTTGTGTCTTATTATGAAGATGGATAGGTTAGCGGTGACTTCAAAAAAATATTAGGGATAACTGGAACATTGGACCACACAAAATGCTAAAAACTTGAGATTCATGAGATGGGCTCTCTCAGCAGTATACTTTTCCAATTTTATTAGATTGGGACAAATTTATAGTTAGAAATGCATTTTTCCCTTTAATTTTTAGTTTGTATTGTTGTAATCTTATACACCTTAGAGGTTATCCATTATAGGTATACATTCTATCTGTGTTTCATATTTTACTCCTTCCCTCTACACTTCTGCATCGAGTTGGCTGTTTGTGTGTGTACACATACCTCAGAAAATGCATCCCCATGTTAGTTTTTCCTTCGGCGCTGGTCCCCAATCCATGGCCTATTATGGAGGGGTTGGGGTAGTTATGTATTTAGGCCCATTTTGGGCCGGGTCATGAAATATTGGTTTTAGATTAAGTTCATTTCTTGGTCCATTGTTTGGACATGTCCCCTTAAAAGGATTTGGTTAGTATTTTAGTGGAATAATGCAAATGTTTATTGAGTTCAGCTCTCAGGCCATGGATTCTAGTTATGGCGTGGGTAGTGGAAAAATACATTAACCAGGACCTTGACTACCTACTTGTCAACAGGGCACACTAAGGCATTGTTTTCTAGGATCAACATTAAATGAATAATATATTATTAATTATTTGACCTTCTTTCTTGTGTTTTCCCCCCATTGTTTCTATGTATATATATATAGACACACACACACACACACACACACACACACATATATATATATTCTAAAATGTCCATGGTATGTATTAATCACATTTTAAGGTGCCTCCATGATGGAAACCATAAAGGATACCAATTCTGGATAGTGAAAACGATCTGATGAGGGACGAGGCCTTAGTTCAAGATTCGTACTGTGAGCTTCTTCCTCAATTAAGGTATGTAGAATTACCATCACCTATCAGGCAGTAGTGTTTAATTGAATATTAGGATGAGGATGTGTGTAGGCTTATAAAACCCCATGAGTTCTAGTGGTAGAGGCCTCTAAGTTTCTATGATGAGCTAGTTCCCGAGGTTTTGGAGGTTTGTCTTAGGTCGATGATGTGAGTTTTCATACTTATGTAGATCCCAACTGATCTGATGGTTGTACTTACAACTAGCTCGCATTATAGATAATTACCGAGTTCTAGTGGTACTATAATATAACACAAGTCTGTTTAGTGCATATTACAAGTTTCTAGGATAGGTATCACCAAGGTTTCATATTGATCTAGACTCCCTTCTTAGGTGGGTGAGATCATGCCAGATCTTGTGGTTTAGATATCCTACTCATATGGGACCCCTTTTTATGGTGGTCCTCATGGTGAAAATTCTCATGAGTGACATGGGGAATTGGTAGAGCATAGTGTTGGGGATGTTCAATGTGGATTCATACATCCAAGAATTAGAGACATGTCCCTCACAGAGATGTGTTCTTGAGACATGTTCTAAAACTGTGCGGGTGAGTCAGTGTCATCCTAAAGTGAATATTATCGAGGTGTGGGGGATGAGTTACTTTTTATTTTGTTTTCTGATGTATTTATAGTTTAATAAGGTTTCTATGTAGGCCTTGGTTGAGGTGAACAGTTGGAAAAGGGAATTGATAGATTCTAGTGGTATGAGGTTGTGGATTAGTGGCTTCGAGTGTGGATTGGTGTACGACATGTGTTTGCACAACTCTAGATACACTTATAGCACATAATCATAAAACCCATTTCCCTATAAATATACCCTATTCGAAAACTAGATATACCAGTGGATACCATTTTTTTCTCAACCCTTATGTTGGAGGGTTATGTATGAAGGTTCAGTGGTTGAATGTTTCTTCTAATTGGGAGAACTCACTCTATGAGGAGATAGAGAGAGAGCCTCACACAAAATATTTCCTTAGTGGTATTGATACCCGACATTGTTTTTATCAATATGGGCTAGTCGTAGACCATCCATTCTTATATTCTTACTACTAGTGAGTAGCAGTACTATTGTGTTATATTATGGATTTTTCCTCTTTGATGAGGAGTGATCCATGAATGGAGTTGGATTAGCTCGTTTATTGGAGGTTATAGTCGATTCAACAACTCGCTAGTATTACAATTAGAATAGTGTATTTTATGATCTCTCATCATCATGAAATGATTGTTGGGGTTGATGACATCTTTCCCAATGACATGTCATGCATACCTCCAAACTTTGGGATATACATCTGTATAGACATAAACCAAGGACAACATGATGTTTGTGACAGAACATTAGATGAAACCATTGGGCTGTGAGATCTTTTGGTGTGATTGGAGATTCTGTAGAGGCAGGGACCTGTAAGACTCAATGTTTTCACATAGGTGGACCTATGTTTTTCACATGAGAGGAATTTTAGAGCCTAAGGTTAGTTGTGGGTTGAGTCACCCAAGCTTGGTGACTATCTAGGATGAGTATCCACCCCTGCGAATCGATGACCTCTTTAGCTGGTTAATGGAGGTGAAGTTGATATCAGATTTTGACCTTCAAATAGATTTTCACCAGCTACTTTTTAGAGAGGTGAATGTACCAAGGATGGATTCCTAGTGTCTCTAACATTTCTTTGAGTTCTTGGGGATACCCTTTGGTTTTTTGAATGCCATATTTGAGTTTTAAAGAATTATGAGTCAGATAATTAATTGTTCTTGGGTCGGTTCATATTAATATTTTGTGATGGTACCCTATTGTACTCATTATTATAGTAGGATCATGAAAGACACAAGAGGATGGTTCTAGAGATTCTCTAGGATTGGTATTCATATGCTAGCTCTCATGGAGAAAGTTTTAGAAATTAAGGTTTACATCTTGTGACTTGTATTCTTAGACATGTGAGTGATAGTAAACCCTACAAATTTTGAGTAGACTTGAGATTGAGGGCCACCCAGAGCGTGGCTGTGGTAGTAGAGGCTCATAATTGGGTTCACTACCACAAATGCGGGAAAGGAAAGTGATCAGGTTTTAGCAGCACTAATTAGAAAGCACAGATAAAAGGGGTACTTTTATCAGCACTAGCAAAAAGTGGTGATAAATCTACCCTTTATTAGTGCTAATATAAGCACTGATAATGTCCCTGCTTTATTAGAGCTAACAAAAAGTGCTGATACAAAGGAGAATTTAGCCGCACTAATAATAGCACTGATAAACATTTTTAATAAAAAATGATTAAAAAATTATATAATTGTTTTAATTATATTCAAAAAAAATGTTTATATGTATATATTAAATAAAAAAACTTGTTTATTATGTTTATTATGTTAATATTTTATTTATTTTATTTATTTTTATTAGTTGTAGTTATATCTTTACTATATATTTTGATACTATATGTTTATAATGTTATATATAAATACTTTTTAATATATATATATATAGAAAAATACTTATTAGATATATATATCTAAATAAATTTATGTTTCCAAATGAATGTTTCAATTGATGCATACATTCAAATTCTAATGAATATATGTTCATTTTTTACCGTAATATTGACCATATATACTATAGCACTATATATACTTGGTGTATTCGTTCATTTCCTATATATATAAAGCTTTATCTTCTCATAAATACTTAAAATCACGATAAATATATTTAAATAAACAATAAATTTATTTATTATATTTAATCATATTAATATTTAGTTATATATAATTATATAGTATTTAAATATATTATATATAATTATAATACACATAACTAATTAAATATAAATATTTTTAAATAATTATAAAATTATAATTTTTTTTAAATTCTAAATATATATTTATGAATAGCTTTTGAATATATTTATTTTTAAATAATTGTCTTTAATGAATATATACACATAAAGAGACATATATATATATATATGTAAATACTTATGAAATTAAAATTAAAATTAATATATCATTTTATATTTATATATATTAAATTATAATTTAAATTATTAAATTATATAAATTTTTAATTATAATTTATACACAAAAAACGAAAACATAAATAAATAAATAAATATTTATATAATTAATTATAACATAAATTATTAAATTATAATAATATATTAGTTATATATATTTATAAAACATTAAATGTAATAAATATATTGGTTATAATTTTATAATTATGAAAAAATGGTATGTTTTATCAGTGCTAATTTAGAAGTGCTGATAAAGACATTTTTTATCATCACATTAAATTGTATCATTGATAAAACATACCTTTGTCGGTGCTTTTTTAGCATTGATAAAGATGAACCTTTATCAGTTCTAAAAATGTCTTGTTTTATCAGCACTTTCAATTTTAGTGATGATAAAACATACTTTTATCAGCGCATTTTATCTAGCACTAATTAAAGTGTCGTCGGGTTTTATAAATAAACCCTATGTTTCTCCTCCTTCCTTCTACCCCTCAAGCTCTTGTGGAAGCTGATCCCTGCCGCCACCGCCGCTATCACCGCTTTTGCCTCCTTCTCTCATAACTCCTCTCCCCCCTTTTCCTCATCCTCGACCACCGTCTCCTCCACTTCTGTGAACCAATATTTGTCCCACGACTCTACTTTTCCGTGACTCTCCTCCACCAGTGGTTCTCCTCCACCGCACCTCTCCTCCACCAGTGGTTCTTCTCCACCGCGCCTCTCGTTTGCGATGGCTCTCCCCCAACATTGTCGCCCCTCCACCACACCTCTACTCCATTGCACCTCTCCTACACCTCAATCACACCTCCACCATGGGTTGAACCACACCTCTACATTTTTTATCCTCTTTCTAATTGGGTTCACTTATTTTATTTTTATATTGATAGGGATGTTGTGAACTGTAAGAGCTAAACGCCATGCTAAAAATCGTGGTCATTGGTGGTCTTTGTTTGCGCACTAGTTATATTTGGTAAAATTAAATATTCCTATTATATATTTTGAATTGGTTGATTAAAAAATCTTCAATAAAATTAGGGTTTTCATCATGGTTATTTCAAAAAATTAAAAAAAAATTCTATACATTCAAAAATATAATTTTTATCATCCACCCCTATTTTTTATTACTCTTATGTATTTTTCATGATTATATTATTAAATATTCATTTGAAAATTAAATTTATTCAAAGTGTTTCCAGTTTTTTTATAGAAAAAATTATTTATTTTTTATTTTTCTATTATAAAAATTATTTTTAAAAGTAAAAGTCTTCAATGTATTTAAACATCATTTACTAAAAATGTTATACATTTCTCAAGATTCCATTATCGTTGAATGTTTTTAGCAATTAACCTCCATGATACTTCTCTGAAGCTTCTTTAATAACCTAAAACACAAACTATGTCACATTCCTCATCTAAAAACACCTACTGGATATGTACCGACTATAAAACCCTAAAATAAATCACCAGGACTAAGTTGAAGTGTCACATGACCTCACGTATGATTCCATATACAAAATATGATTCTAACTAGTGGTGAGAGAATAGTTAGAATCGTGGGGATACTATCCCATTGGTAAATAATAATAATTAGAGTATAGAATCGATGAAATAGTAATAAAAGAAAAAGTTAGAACCTAATTGGAAAAAGAAGAGCATATAAAAAAATGACAACCCATCCTATAAAAATATGACATGCAATATATAACACAACAAGTCAAGATGTCCCAATATGTGGTAGAACCATAAACAATAAACAAGGGAAAATAAATAATTAAAGAGGTATCTCTTCAAGGATCTTAGAGTCTATCCAGATATCACGGAAATTAACCTAATCCTTTGGGATAATTTCCCTATAAAAAGCCACTACCCTCATCTGAAATCCAGGTTAAAGAAGTTTGCACATCCACTGAGATGCTTGTGTAGGGTGTGAGTATAAAACATATTAGAACCATTTTTATTTTTTTAATATAAGAGAAATAGTTATATATAATTGTATATGATGATAATAAAGTAAATTCAAAAGTAAAAAAACCTCATGTTGGGTCATCATGCGGTAATCGGGCTACCTGGAACCCCAACCCTACTAGCTTTGACTCAATATCAGAAAAAAAAGATATATATTGTTTCCATGAATATCATAATCTTATATGGATAATTTAAGTCTCATAATAGGTCATAATTCCATCATGAATTAGGTTAATCCAAAAGTCCATCACACCTCACCAATTATCGTAAGTCAAGCCATAAAGCCATAAAAACCCACCAACTATCTTAGGTCAAGACACAAGTCCATCATGCCTTTCTTCTAGTATCAGGTCATTCCACAAGGCTATAATGTCCTTCTATGTTTCATTAAATACCCCCACAATAATCATCATGCATCCCATTGCACATTCTTCCCCACTAAGGGATTAACCAAGCCATGAAGGGTATATATGTCACTGTGATACCATATATCCTAAATCTACATATATACACACATATACAAATACAACACATAAAAAAGAAAATATTGAGCTATAAATAGGAATAAACATGTCCAATTAAGATAGGTATCATGGTTCACACACACACACACGCAAAATAATGTCTTATTAAGGGAGGTATCTTGGGTCATGAACACACACACACACACAAAATAATGTCATACTATGAAGGTATTATAGTAGCACACACAAACACACAAGAATTTTTCATCATAAAATTATATATAATTTATATAACATGGTAAAAAAATTACTACCTTAAGAGTATTTAATCCTAACATCACGGTTCTCGCACTAATGCAAGATCAGACACCAATGATCCCTATAACCAACCCCAAATCACCACATAAGGATTCAAGAGTGAAGATACAAGAATAAAAAATATCATGGGATAATATTTGTTAATAATTATCCAAAAGGATTCATCATAATGATCAAATCTAGATAAATGTAATAAATATTTAGAAAAAATGTATTTCTAAATTTCTTTTCATTGAATATAGAAGGAATCACAAGAGGTCATGTCGAAATTACTAAATGTGACTGTGAAAGTCCGGATCTTTGGTATTTATTAAGGAGAGGAGAGAAGTTCTTATATGAACAAGAAGAAGGGATGGAAAAGCGATCACTTACCTTTAAATCCCTAGGACTGAAGTCTATAGATCTAATATAAATGCACTATTGAGGGAATGAATTCACCAAGAATAACCACTAGATTCCCTTAGTTTGATATACCTAGGTATAGGCGAAAGAATGAGGGGTTTTAGGGAGGTTTTGAGTTAAAAAATAAAATTTTTGGATTAATTAATCCCACATGAATGGTTTGGTCTAATAGTTTATCAAAC
Organism: Viscum album; assembly: GCA_963277665.1. Taxonomy (NCBI): domain Eukaryota; kingdom Viridiplantae; phylum Streptophyta; class Magnoliopsida; order Santalales; family Viscaceae; genus Viscum; species Viscum album. The sequence continues at coordinate 361,077,721 of OY728136.1, read as the reverse complement.
TAGGTACCAACCATTTAAGGATCATTTACTATTTAGGGTACACTCATGGTTTAGATACATGGTTTAGTTAACCATTTACCAATCATGCTTTTGTTTCTGTTTTGAGTTACATAGTTACCTGGGGAATGTTACATGGTAAGATCTAACTGTGTTCCAATCATGTTCCACCCTCTATTCCTCTCCAATAGGCTAAATTATTTCCTAGGTAAAATAATGTGGTTTAACTATTCCATAATCCCACTTAACGGATTTTAAAACCATCTAAAAACACCTATCAAATACCTAAGATTTCACCCAAGAAAATAATAACTAAAATAACTTAAAATAAAGGATGAAAATAAGAAATAACACACCTAAAATGTCCGAGTTCATTACAATATCCCCCTATAAGGACTTATCATCCCTAAGAAGTGTCTTTAGAGGTATTTCTCGATCATCTTGGGCCACTGATCCTGTACATCAGACTCCCGATTCCAATAATATTCTTGAATACACTCACGATTCCAAAAACTAAAATTTTAGGCACTGTATTCCTTCTTAATGACTTTTCAATCCAATCAATAATTTATAGTATATGTTTTTCAATTGATGCATTTACCTCCAAATAAAATTCATCATTATCAATTGCAAATAAATGATCCAAATCATACTTTCTAAGTTGAGATACATGGACCACATCATGCACACCTCGATGTCATGGAGGAGAATCCAATTGGAAATACACCATCTTGATCTATTCCACTATCTCGAATGGTCCCACAAACCACAGTGCCAACTTCCCCTACCTCCATAAACACAAATTCCCCAACCAAGGTGATATCTTCTAGAAAGCTTAATCCTCCTTGGAGAACTCTAAAGGTATGCATCATCGGTCTATATAAGAACGTTGTCTGATATAATTGGCAATCAACCACTCTTTGATTAATTACACCCAATCTGAGGTTTCCTACACTAAACACAACATGATAACTACTATATCAATAGATTTTCTACTAAAAACTCACAAATTGTTTCCCTCTCATGATCACGAGAAATAATACCATGTTTTCTTACTTTCCTAAGTGTAGATGTCTAAATAAAACGTTATTATGATTTTTCAAATGATTCAACCCATGAACTAAGTGACAAACCATACTAGCTCCCATCAACAAGAATCCCTAACAACCCATGACCCATTCTATAGGTTGACTTCATTGATTCATTCTTGATCTCCTCTAATTGATACCCTTACAGGAGTATCTATCATCAACCAATGCAACTAAACCACTTATGCGCACACACAAAACCAACCACCTCTACCTATAGGTTAGGTTCACCTAAACACCACTAAAAATGTGCACTAAGAAATTTCATCACAAACAATACAAAAGCATTAACATATCTCATTGTAGGTGAATATTAACATTCACAATCATTTCCAACAACTACCATACATGCTCACATCATTGAACTAATGGAATTACTAAAGGACCCATCCACTTACCAGACATGAATCTTACACTTCGACTATCCACATCCTTACATGGTCTTATTAGTGACCAAAACATTTGTAGGATTTCCATGAACAACAACTAATAATTACTCAAATTAAAAACTATCATGATGAGCTAACACCAACAATGAATTTCCAAACATGGATTTCATCACCACACTACTCATCCCTTGATATGTCATGGATTGTTCCCCAAATGAACTAATTGTCTCACACACCTACAAAACCATGACTTATGGGTCTCTTATTTACCAAATTACACAGGCCTTTCCCAATAAATATATTATGTCTTTTTAAGGTTTGAATTATTAAGGATTCTTTTAAAAGTAAACATTTTTAAATTATTTTTACTTCTCATTTTTAAAACCTCTATGTCTATTTAATATCTTTTTGTTAGGAACTATTTATAATAATGTTTTAAATAGTAATATATTTCTCTTCAAAAAAAATTTAATTTAATTTTCTATTCAATGTTTTAAAAATTTGTTGTCAAAAGGTTTTTATTTTCACTTATATTTATCTTCTTAGGATTTTTTTCTATGTAGTGTTATTTTAGTCACAATTTATATGTTATTATGATTTGATTTATTTTGAAAAATAATAATTATAATATTCTATGATTTATTAAGTTCCTGTTATGTGATTTTTTTAGAATTATTTAAGAAAACAATTATTTTTCCATTTCAAGCATTCTTCACCCTCTTTCTCCTTTATCTTCCTCATCCCTCTTCTCTTCTCTATTTCTCATAGGTTGCCACTTCTCCGAGGAACTGAAATTCATTTTTCATGAGGATTTATGGATTTAGGTTTTTTTGAGTTTTTCCATGGAAGATGACATGTTGTCTATTTGTTACAATTAATTTTAATGTAGGTCTTTCTTTTCAATTCCTTTATTTTATAATTCATGGAATGTGTATACTTGATAAATTTATTTTCAATTAAAGTATAGTAATGAATGTTTTATTTTCAAGTAAAAAACAAATTTATAAATTATGATATGGGTAGTACCTATATTTCCCACCAATGAAATGGGTAAAAGGTAATATATTATGATATATAAATGTAATGGGAATAGGATAGTAAGTTTATAGGATCAAAAAGGGTGAGTGTGATTGCATTAAGATCTACTCATAATAATACAAGTGAATAAGATAGAAAGCTTCTATGTTCATGGGTGAGTTTTATGGTGTTAATCACTAACCATAAATGTAAATGTGAATTTTGTTTTGAGTATCCGGAAGGGGTGGGGGTCGGAACACCAGAAAATGAGTTCACCCACCTGTGATGGGTTTTCCAGTCAATAAGGCTGATGGGTGGAACATTGAAAACTAGTGATCAGAGATAGATAGGGGGTTCCATGAGAGATATAAGGCACGAAACCATCAATTATTTGTATTTTCTAGATAGAGGGAAGTGACAATAACATCTGGTGATTTTATTAGTAGTTCACTTTTAAAATGATTCAAGTATTTTGAAATTTTTCTTACAAAATTATATGTGTTCAAAATACCCTTTTTTATTTTAAATTGATTTAAAATGGTTTAAAAAAAGAATTGGGGTTTTGAGAAAGAATATTTGGAACTATCTAGTTTATTTTTAAAAGGGGTTTCTATTTTAATGAGGAATTTGAGTAAATGGTTGGGTTTTTAATATGATTTCAACTATGATTTTATAAATAGTTTTCAAAGGAGATTTAAAGTCTTTAATTTCTTAGCCTTGGTTAATTTTTATATTATCATTTTGTTTATTTATTTTGTTAAATATTAATATCAGAGAATCAAATAGGATGGATATGAATAAAAAATGGATGGATGCCAATCGTCTGAAAAATAGTATGAATATGGAGTGAAAGTGATCATCAATTTTTTAAAAGATCATTCATATGATACTTCTCAAATCCTTTGTCCGTATATATGCTATTTTTCTTCAAGAATAGTCAGTTTAGAGGAGTTATAAGAACATTTGATCTATCAAAAAATATATTGAAATTATAAATGTGGGAATTAACATGTGGAAAAAATGAATGTAGCTATTGACTGGGCGAACACTGCATTTTATGGATCATTTGATATGATTACATGTGTGGAAAATGAAAAAGATCGTATCGAGGATGTTATTATAGATGTTCATGATTATGGAGATCGTATTAAGGAAATGACAAGGATAGTTGAAGATGATCATTTTGATTTCCCAAAATTAGTTGAGAAATTAAAGAGTTGTGTAAAGATTCCATTGTATGATGGTTTCCCTAAGTATATAACATTGCCAACCATACTGACACTGTATAATTTGAATGATGCAAACATATGCAATGACACCTATTTTATGGAAATACTTTCTCTCTTGAATGGAATGCTATCAAATGATAATGAGCTTCTGAGGTGAACATATAATGCTAAACCAATGCTATGATCAATGGGAATGATCTCTGAAAGAATACATGCCCTCCTGAATGATTGTATACTATTTCACAAGCACCACAAATCACATAGATAATTCCAAAAGTATGGTGCCTCTTGATACAAGAATGATTAATACAGTCCTATGAACGTTTCATGGTACTTTCCAATAATTCCAATTTTTATGATCCTATGTAGAAGTGAGGAGAGAACATGGAAATTGACTTGGAATGCAAATAGAAGAAATAAAGATTGAGAACTAAGGAATCTAGAAAACCCTTCTCAATTGAAGGGAATTGATCACGAGTATCCTGACATTGAAAAAGATCTAAGAAAACTTAATTTACAATTATCTATAGATGGAGTGAATCCTTTTGGTTTTCAAATTAACACTCACAGTACATGGCCAGTTATGTTGGTAAATTATAACTTACAACTGTGGTTATTCATGAAATGAAAAAACATCATGTTATCTATTATTATATCAGGACCAAAACAAAAGGGTAATGGTACTGATGTTTATTTTGGTCCATTGATCAAGGATTTGAAATTATTGTGGGATTCAGGTGTTATGATGTATGATACATACAGAAATGAAGATTTCACATTGAGATCCATGTTGTGTGGGATGATAAATGAATTTCATGCTTATGGAAATTTGTTAGGATATAGAATTAAGGGAACTCTTTGGTGTCACATATGTTAACAAGGTACATAATCAATTAGGTTGAAACATTCATCGAAAACAATGGTTCTAGGACATCATAGATTTCTACCCCAATGACATAAGTATCAATCTTGGAAGAAATAATTCAAAGGAAGTTCAGAAGAACATACATCTCTGTCTCCACTAACAGGTGATTAAATATTTGAGAAATTTAAAGATGTGGAAATTGATTTTGGTAAAATGTTTTTGAAAAACCTTATGAAAACCAGTTTGAAAAAGAAATAATTTTTTTGAATTACCATACTGTAATTGTATGTACATCAAGAATTTTCTTAATGTCATGCATGCTGAAAAAATTTATGTGAAAGAGTCATCGACACATTGATAAATTCACCCAGCAAAAAATGATGGAATTATGTCTAGATTGGACATGGTTGAAGTGGGAATATGAGAAGAGTTGGCACTAGTGAAGGGTGAAAAACGAAAATTTCTTCCCCTGGTTGCTTAAACTCTTTCTAGGCAGGAGATATATCAGTTTTTAACTTATTTAATGACATAAAGGTTCTAGATGGGTATTCATCAAATATCAAGAATATCTTGTCAATGAATGATTTAAGGTTAAAAGGTCTAAAATTACATGAATGCCATGTTTTTATACAAGATCTAATTCTTATATCTTTACATTGATTTTTTGCAAAGAATGTCTATCATACATTAACAAAGCTCTATTTCTTCTTCAAACCTATATGTAGAAAATTTATACATCCAGTGAAATTTCTCACTATGGAAAGATAAATTGGGTTCATATTATATGAATTGGAAAAGTTTTTCCCACCACCATTATTTGATATGATGGTTTATCTGATGGTTAACTTGGTGAGATGGATTTGGCTAAGTGGTCCTTTGCAATATAGATGGATGTGCCCTATTGAACGGTATATGATGATTTTGAAAGGGTATGTCAAAAAAAAAGTCAGCCAGATGGATTTATTTTAGAGCGATATATTGTTGAGGAAGCCATTGAATTATGTACCGAATACCTATCCGGTGTGTAAAGCATTGGTCTAATGAAATCTTGTCACATAGGGTGACTTACGGGTAAAGGAATTTATAGAAAGGTGGTCCTCAAAATCAATATTACTGATTGGGAGCAGGCCCACCATTATTTTTTGCATAATAGTTTGGATTCTTACCCATATTTTGTAACCCACAAAGAAATTATTAGGCATTAGAATCTATCAAATGATGAAAAATGGATATCAAATAAATATAATCAACAGTTTATAAGATGGTTTTAGGACCATATTTTTAAGGAGTCAAATTAAAATCCAGACTCAATTTTAGAACGACTTCGATGACTAGTCAGAGGACCAAGTGTGTACGTATTATCTTACTATGCTTATGTAATTAATGGTTATACATTATATACTAATGAACAAGATGAAGATAGTACCGGATAAAATAGTGGAGTTACTCTTGTATATAAAGTGATGAATGTTTCTGGTGTTAAGGATAGAAATCCAATTTACACAAATATGTCATATTTTGGCATCATCAAAAAAATATTTCAGTTGGATTATATGTCATTTCGAGTACCGATTTTTCAATGAAAATTAATTGAGAACATAAGTGATGTTAAAATAGATGAGTAGGAATTTGTGAATGTTGATTTTAGTAAGGAAGGGTACAAATATGAATTGTTTATAATGGATTCAGAGACAATACAAGTATTTTATATTTCGTATCCTGTAAACCAAAATTTGTTAATTTTTCTGTTATCGACCAAAACCACTGAAGCGTAATATGATAATTAAATGAAGGACGAACCTTTCATTGGGAAGTCGCAATCATTTCGCAAAGGTCACAGTGTAGATGGAATTTTTTATATCATAGAAGACCACAATGAAGGTATTTGGATAGTCGATAGAGGGTTCAAATCCCATCAACCTTTAAAAAAAGAGAGTTCAATAGTCGGATTATATTTGTTTATAATATACATCATGTTACTTTATGTTAATATCTATTCACTATTGCTTTTATGTTATCTAAATTAAATTATAAACTAATTTTATAGAAAATGACTTTTGCACTTGGTGATGCTCCCAATACCCAGGAACAACAGGTTTCTCAAACTGCTGCTGCTCATAGTGCAGACAAACAACATGTTTCTCAACCTATTCCCTTATGTTAAAATCTATTAGTTGAAAATTTTATGTTATATAAATTAAATGTTAAACAACTGTTGCAGATAATTACTTCTGCATGTGATGATGCTCCCAATCCCTAGGAACAATAGGTTTCTCAACCTATTGCTATTTTCAGTGCATATGAACAACACGTTTCTAAACATGTTTCTGCTCCCATTGCAGAGGTACAACAACTATATGCACTCCAATGTTGGAGGAACATATTGATGATGGTGAATATGAGGAAATGAAAGGTGATAAAACATTAGATATGCAGACAAAATAGGAGTGCCGTATTTTGATGGTATTAGAAAAAATAATTAATGATAAAGAGAAAGGCATAAAATATGAGATTGGATAGAATAACAGGGGATAATATGTTAACCCAATCAAGGCCATGTTTAGTAGTTACATTTTAATTGTCACTCAACAATGTGTGGCGACTAATGTAACTTAATGGAACCATGTTGTCAGTGAGACTAAGACACTAATGTAGGAATATATTATGGTAACATTATGATATCATTTTTTAATTTACTAAAAATTAAATAATGAAACATTAACATAAACTTCATCATCTCTTGTAGAGTGCATATATAGTAGATGTCTTGCATAAAGACTATTCCTTAAGGGTTTCTGAAAGTATTCCTAGGGGTTTTCACACAATTTTAAGGAAATATCATCTTAGAAATGCTAAAAGGAAAATAAGACCAGACCACCTCTTATTTATAAACACCTAATAAACAACGAGCATCAAAACAAACATACCCCTACTGTAAAGAATGGATGGGGTACACATCACTTGAAAAAAATTTGGTACATATTTTAAATATACCATAATACATTCATGTGGCATAAAACAACACAATAAATATGTTCTTTTGTTTATATGAATCTTGAATTTTTCAAATCCACAACCACTTCCATCCCATGCCATGTTCTTTTTAAGGAGGTTCATGTAACTAAAGATGGAAAACTAATAGATGAAAATACACAAAAATTATGAGAAATATGTGTAATTATGAAATAATAAATATTTTATTTAAATAACTATTACATAACAATGATTTATTATTTTCCTATATTTTTCATCTGACATAGTCATAAGAATCAACAACATACACACTAAATGAAGACATTCTTTTAGTGGCCTTGAAGTAGCTAGAAAAGTATGGTCATGTCAGAGGTGTGGGTTTTAGGGTGATACCCTGAACATATTTTGAGAAAAAAACAAGTGGAGGATCAAACCGAGGAAATGAAAATGATGAGAGAAAAATTAGATATGTTCCAAAAATAATTAAAATACTAGAGAAATATGATATCATGTTTGATGTAGGAGGAAAAGGGAAGAAACAACTCAAGAACAACCCATGCATGAAGACCCTGCCCCACCCCCACCAGTTTTGAGGAAATCCATTACCCTCAAAAACAATTCTTAACAGAGGTAGTCAATTTCCTAATAATGTTTTTGGAAATGTGAATCACATAGACACTAGACACTAATAAATTCCTTGTATTTATATTATACAGGGTGAAAATGACTGTGATTTATATCTATAAACACCCACACATCACCTTGTAGCATTGGAAGCAATGTACAATATCCAGAACAACATGCTACAAAACATACCACTTCTGACAGATCATGTAAGAGTATCAAGTATTATATCCCTAGAGCTGAGCACCAAGCTACCTGTTCTGATTGATGATTCAAATTTCCATACGATCATACAAGATCTTGGAACATTCATAGCAAGGCCATCACATCTTGTAAAAAAACATTACGATAATGAGGTATTCATTTCCAATTTAATTTCCATGATAAACCTTGAAAATTTAATGAAACAATGTCTGAAACAATGCAAGTTATTATAGGCGGACAAAGGGAATGGGGTAAAATGAAAGACCAGTTCCAAACTATCTCAAGCATCAACCAACCGATCAAAATGATCTATCCAAAGCACTTTAACCCCCCATTCTATATCAATATTTATTATCATTGAAGTCTTATATGGATATGAAGATGAAAGATGCTGGTAATCACATAATTGATTTTGAAGCAAATATGTACATAGGGGAAGATCCATACTTCATTTGTGTTGATAGTGAAACTGAAATCCATGATATGACTGGTTAGGAAGCTTAGTTGTAAATGTTTAAATGAGGTATGTTTTCATGATTTGATTTTCCAAAAAATGTTATAATATGATAATTATGACTAAATACATTTAATATTTTTCACAGGAATATAAATAAAAAATAATTGAAGGGATTTCCCCATGAATAAAAACCTGGACTCATTAGTCTACACATCAACTCTATAGAACAAGAAGACATAACTTTCAAGAAAGAGGGTGAAATAGTGGCTTGACTTCTCAAATAGTTTAACAAAAAAATTTCAAATGACAAACTCTTTATAATACCAATGATGCATGGGTAAAACTTTAAAATTTAATAATATCAAATATATTTTAATTTATCACATTACTTATTCTTTTTTATGTTCTTAGGCAGCATTGGATGCTCATTGCGGCCAATTTGGATACTCTAAATATTTATTTTCTGGATTCAATGCATTGATATCCAACAAACCAACCACAGATGATGGCTCTTGTAAATTTTTAATACACTACATCCATCATTTTAGAACTAAAAATCCATTTATATAATTTATATTATCATTTAATAAGGATTCTATTATGATAGGGAGGTGTGTGAATATCATCTACATCATGGAATGAGGGCAGGGGAGAAGGAAAAGAAACCCGATAAGTACAATGATTGGATACAAATCATGTTATAGATAATAATATTTCACTATCCAAGCACATATAAAAAAATTACTTAGATTAATCAATGTTTTTTCAGTGCCCAAAATAAACAAACGATAAATACTTTGGTTATTATGTTTGTAAATTTATGAAATATAACATATTTAATGAAAAAAACAGCATCCCTAAAGAGGTATTTTTGAAGATATCTGTTATTTCATTTAAAATACATATTAATACTTTGTGTATTTCTATTTTTTTAATAATACCATGACTTCTGAAAATAGTAATATTCACTAGATGATATAGATATCCTTAGAAATAAATGGGCAATATACCTGATGGAAGATTGAACAAATATTGAATGAAGATGGTAAACATATCAAATAATCTCAACATTAATAATCTTGTATTCCTTATCTTTCAATTTGTTTGATATAAATATTGGGATTTTCATAGGCTAAATTCCCTGTTGATAATCATGGCCATTTGTGCTCCTTGTTTGCGCACTAAATGAATAGCATGTTTATTGGGTTCTTAAAAGAAATATGTGGTCCTAATTTACATGGTACATGTGTTGTTGACAGACCAAAAAAGACAATGAGTATCCATAATGGTTTTCCCCATCCCTGGAGTTTTTGGTGATGTCTTGAGACCTAAAGGGCATATGATCTTACACCACTCTTCTCATTTTCAACAATGAGAATAGTTTTTCACCAAAAAACATCGATTCAATCTGCAACATTGGCAGTTCCCCTCTTTAGTCAACCTGGTGAAGAAACAACTATCATATATTCATTCAGAGGTCGGGAATATATGACTGTTGGTTCTTCACTAGGTAAACTAAATCTATGCTATAGAAGGAGGATGTTATTGTGTGTCAACCGTATTGGGGTCAAATAGACGCAGGATGTGACCAGTATGACTCAAATTGCATGTTTTCAGTTTGAAATGAAATTTTAGTAAAACAATACAACTGACATGATAAAAATTGATGAAATGCATTACAATTATTTTGATACATTAAGAAAATGATCTATCAGTCATTTATAAAGTGTAGGAATCAACCACACCTCAATCTGACGCATGGTGTCATCGGTATGACTCCAAATGTGTCTTGTTATTAATAATTGACTTTAATTCAAGTAAAAAACACAACAGACATACTCAAAACTAAGAAAAAACATTCATATTGTTTTCATAATTTAAAAAAATGATCCATGAGTCAGTTTTGATGGTTAGGAATCAATGGAACCTCTATCCAATGTATGGTGTGACTGGTATGACTAAATGTTTCTACTATCAGTTTAAAATTGACATTTTAGCTCAAAATGTGTAACTCGATAATAACCAAGTAAATGCACTCTTATTGTATAAAAAATTAAAGACAGTGATTCGTTTGTCCTTTTTGACGTGTATGAAGTAGTCTCATGTCAAACCAACACACGATGCACCCGATATGACTCAAATTGCATGTTTTCAGTTTGAAATGTCATTTTAGTAAAAAAAACACAACTGACATTATAAAACTGATTAAATTCATTCTAATTGATTTTAAACTTAAGTAAAATGATCTATTATTCATTTGTGATGTGTAGGAATCAATTGCACCTCAATACGAAGCACAATTTCATTGTTATGAAACTAAATGTGTCTTGTTATTTAAAATTGACATTAATTCAAGGATAAAAACACAACTGACATAATGAAAATTGAGAAAAAAAGTTAGGATTGTTTTGATACTTTAGGAAAATTATCCATGAGTTAGTGTGATGTGTAGGAATAAACCCCACCTCAATCTGATGAACGATGTGACTGGTATGACTAAAAGTGTCCACTAGTAGTTTAAAATTTACATTTTAGCTCAAAACGCGCCACTCAAAAAAAACCAAGAAAACACACCATAATTGTCTTAAAAATTTATAACAATGATTCATCAGTCCTTTGTGATGTGTATGAGTCATTCTCACATCAAACCGATGCACGATGCGACCGATTTGACTCAAATTGCCTGTTTTCAGTTTGAAATGAAATTTTAGTAAAAAACACAACTCACATACTAAAAATAGGCCAAATTCATTCCAAATGTTTTGATACATTATAAAAATGATCTATGAGTCAATTTGACATGTAGGAATCAACCTGACCTCAATCTGATGCACGGTGGAACCAGTATGACTCTAAATGTGTCATGTTATTTAAAACTGACATTAATTCAAGTATAGAAACATAACTAACATACTAAAAACTAAGAAAAAGAATTAATATTATATTGATAATTTAGTAAAATGATCCATAAGTCATTTTTGATGTATAGAAATCATCCCCACTTCATTCCTACAAATGGTGTGACTAAAAGTGTCTGTTATTAGTTTAAAATTGACATTTTAGCTGAAAATGTGTCACTCACTAAAAACCAAGAAAAAACACTATGATTGTATTCAAAATTAAGGATAATGAATTTTTATTCCATTTTGATGTGTAAGACGTAGTCTCATGTCAAACTGATGCACGATGTGACTGATATGACTAAAATTTCATTTTTTTAGTTTGAAATGACATTTTAATAGAAAAAATGACATAATAAAAATTAAGAAAATGAATTCCTATTATTTTGATAATTTAGTAAAATTATATATTAGTTATTTTTGACATGTACAAATCAACCACACCTCAATACGATGCACGATGTAAAGATTATGACTCCAAATGAGTCTTCCTATTTAAAATTGACAATAATTCAAGTATAAAAACACAATTGACATACTAAAAACCAAGATAACGCATTTGGATTATTTTGATACTTTAGGAAAATGATCCATGAGTCAGTTGTAATGTGTAGGAATCAACCCCACCTCAGTCTCAGGAATTGCGTGACCATTATGACTAAAAGTGTCTGCTATCAGTTTAAAATTGACATTTAAGCTCAAAACATGTCACTCACTAATAACTAAGAAAACACACTCTGATTGTCTTCAAAATTAATGAAAATTATTTTTCAGTCCTTTGTGATGTGTATGAAGAAATATCACATCAAACTGACGCACGATGCGACTGATATGACTCAAATTGCATGTTTTCATTTTGAAATGTCATTTTTGTAAAAAAAAACACTACAGACATACTAAAAATTGAATAAATGCATTCCAAATGTTTTGATACTTTAGGAAAATGATCCTTTATTCCATTGTGACATGTAGGAATCTAACCCCACCTCAATATAATTCATGGTGTGAATGGTGTGATTCCAAATGTGTCATTTTTATTAAAAATTGACATTTTTAATATATTTTTCATATTAATGTTTAATTTATTTCATTATATTATTACAATATTTATATTTTTTTATTAAATAGTTCGAACCTTTTTCTTGAGTTGTGATGATTTGTTCACCGACTATTACCATCAGAGGAAATTTTTTAGAGGGGACCACAGGCGTCAAAAGAGAAAACATTAATGTTTTCAACTGTTTTTTGGATAAATGTAAATTTAATTTTATAAAACATTGTTCAAAATGTATATAGAAGTGATTTTTTGGTATGTACCATGAGTGAATATTTCATTATTCATGATCAAAATTAAATGTATATAGCATTGTTTTCCAAACCATTGTATGCACTGTTTGTTTTTCATAATTTATATCGTGTATATGGTACTTTTGTATATACTATGGGTGGTTATTTTTTAGCAGGGTTTTGATGGTTATTTTTATGGTTTTCATTATACATTTTTATAGTATATCAAGGTGTTCTGTTATATAAATAGCACACAAAGGTAGGGAATCCTTTGTTAGCACTTCAAATACTGCTGATAAAGGAACCCTTTATCAGCATTAATTGAAGTGCTGATAAATATGGTCTCTATCAGCACTTTTTTAGCACTGATAAAGGGGAACCCCGCATTAATATCAGGTCAAATAACAGTGCTTTTTTTAGAGCTGAGAAAGATCATTTTAGCTCTTATAAACGCCTGTTTTTTGGTAGTGGTTTTCCATCCACTGTTGTCAAGAAAGGGGGTGAATAAGTTCACCATTTTGTAGCTAAACCTTGTGGGTGAGGATGGGGTAGCATACCTCTAGTTGATGGTTGTTACCCCTCATATTCGTCAGTGATTTTTGGAGGCACAATTTGGGTATATCAACAGAGAGATCTTGCATGACCAGCTATCCTTAGGATATTTTCTTACTGTATTTTTTTAAAGAAAGAAATCACATCATCTTTTTTAGGGAATTATGGTGATTGCGGTAATGTTACAAGAGGAGATGACGATATAGTTTCACACTTCTCATTCTCGTGTACATATCAATGCAGGGAATATGTATAGAAGATCCAAATGTGGGCTCAACTTCCCCACATTTTCCCTTAGTTTGTGCGTTTTCAGGATGAAAAAATTCGAAGAAGAGATTAATTTAGAGACCCTAGTTTTTCCATATAATACATTTTAATATTCCTAGAAATATTTCATGATCTTGGCATTGAGACTGTGTAGGATTAAGAGGCCTGGTGAGCCCATAATTAATATTATAAATATATTTAATATATTTTATATTTGGCACAAGTGGTTTTCCAAAAAAAGGAATAGCTCATAAACATAGTCCTTGATCCGAAATCAATGATCCTAATTTAATCTGTAATGTGGAGTTTACCATAGGTGTTATGTAAAGTTGTTCAGCATAGGGCATTCAAATGTTGATGTCGTTGGCAGGTGCATTTGATAAATTAATTAATTAAATTAATTTATTTAATAACCCTAACCAAAATAACTCATGTATGGAAACTCAAATGAGAAATTTGAGACCACCATTGAGTTTGGAATGAAGTGTTTAAACGAGGCATGACATTATCTTGATCAATTTTGGATGTTAGTCTTGAGTTCCATCATGGAAAAAACAATTAAATAAATTGAATTATTTATTTAATTTTTTATTAAAGATCCTAAAATAAATATTTTTTCTATAAATATATCGTTTGGTAAAATCAATAGGGTTATCCACATAACCCTGGGATCATTGAGAGGACCTTCCTTCTATTCATCATTAGAAGACTATGATTGGATGATGACTAATGATCAGATCGAGGTGAATCGATTGGTAGTGGATGAATCAGACCATCTTCATCCCTAGAAGATGTATTCTTCACCAATGATTGACGCATAATCAGTGTAGGAATTGTCAATTTTAGTATCCCTTTTTTATTGAATCTTTTAAGCATGTATAATTATCTTCTTCTTATATGCGATAATCTTTCTATGCATTAGCCTCATAATTTATCAATTATAAAATTTATTTATAGTTCCTCATTCTAATGGTGATGAATCTATGCTATCCCAAAAAACAGATGGGTTTCATTCCTCAAAATTTTTAATCGTGTCATTTATTCTTTCTTTATTTGTTCATCATCACCTTTTCTTTTGGCTAGCGGTTCAATAAAATACCCATCAATAAATCATCATGAAACTGATCCTTGTCACGGTGGATTGTTTCCGCAGATAAAGATTCGGGGTCAAGAGCATGATAGGTGTGATATGGGTTGGAGGAATATTGAAACTGGATTGATAGATTGAGGTTTTTTGTATGAATATTGGTGAGGAAGAGGTATAATGTTTGTATGGAATTTCATGAGTATGTTGGGTGGTCAGGATCCGATCACCGAAGTGGAGGTTGGGGTTAGATTACAAGGTAGTGGAGGCGACCCTTAGTGTTGTGCAGTGGCTCGAGATGAGATGTCCAGGTGTGTGGTGGGGGCAGCATTCCATGTGTCAGGAATGACCCATATGAGGGTGAATAATGGAGGTTAGGTTTTAGGTGGCTTCATGCGACGAAGTTCCATGTGAGTAGTGTGTTTGAGACTCCATAGTTAGAGTTTCAGTGTGAAAAGAGGTCGAAGACGACATGAGAGGTAATAAGAATATATTAATACAACATAATAAAGAAATTAAATGAAAATAAAACCTAAAACATGAAAAGGTTGTGGGGCATGTCAAAAATCAAAAGAGGGTGAGGGGGCTTGTGCGTGTCTCTCACATAAATGTTTAAAGAAGAGAAAATAATAATAATAATAAAATATTATTGTTATTATTTTGGTTTTCAAACCTTTATTTGGCTGTAACTTCTCTGTGATACTTTAGATTAATGAAATATCACTAGTAGTATGACCCAGGAATTGATATGGCCATTCTATGATCAATGTTGGATACCTTTTTCAGACTAGTGGATTAGGTCCACAGAACACCCAATAATAATAATAATAATAATAATAACAATAACAATAATAATAATAATAATATTATTACTCTAGAATATTATATCTGACATATCATTTTCATACGGTATCAGAATGAAGAACCATATGCAATATTAAGAGCATACTATCGAGTAAGATCTGTCAAGACCAATATGAAGTATTTAATTGGAGTCCATTTTTTGGTCCCTCGAGCACCCAATAACAACATTTTTATTGTTATGGAATCAATTATTCGATCTATATTTTCCATACGGTGTCATAATGTAGAATACTTTAAACCCTTCCGATCATAATATTGAGGCATATGTTTCAATAATAATATATCGTGTTTAATTTGGACTTGTAGACCAAGCACATGAAATGTTGTTTGAGCTTATGGTGAAATGTGACCGTTTCACTGGGTTTCATATTTGGGAAATTGAATTTCCTATCCCAAATTATTTTCCATGAGGATCACAATGGGGTAATCTATTTTTCCATACAAGGCTGTTTTTAGAGGCATATTAGTGGGAATATGTTTTCCCTTCAAACTGATGATGAGCCTCCTATATTTTTCAGGCTTGGCTGAGGCATGTCATGTAGTACTGTTGCACACTGGGTTTTATTACATTATCAGTAAGCCATGTGCTAGCGATGAAAATATTAGATTGAGGCATGGTTCTGCATGTCATGGGGACCCCTTACATGATATATACCACATTATGAATCATCAAGGTTTCGTAACTCCATCATTTGGACTCATATTTTATCTCATGCGTAGAATATCTTTAGTGTATTTACATATAGAATGTGAAGGAACCCCCAATCATGGATTTTGGAATATGATTTTTAATGTTATAGGACATATTCTTTGTTAGGAAATGCTCAATGATGATAGTGATCATGCAATATCACTAGAGGCATCCTGAGTTGACCATCTAGTATAGCTAGGAAGTGGTGTCCTCAGAAAGTATCGAGTTGATCCTCTAGTGGAGTTACATAGTGGAAGATTTCACGAATACCAAGTTAACCCTCTAGTGAATCTCGATAGTAGTGTCATTGATGAGTACCGATTTTACCCCCCAATAGAGGGGGAAAGTGGAATCCAAGAAGACTAACGAGTTGAACCTCTAGTGAAACTAGGTAGAGGTGTCCTCAAAGTTTACAGAGTTGACTCTCTAGTGGATCTAGGAAGGGAATCCTTTATGTGTACTAAGTTGTCCCTCTATTCGAGTTGGGAAGTGGTATCCTCAAAGTGTACCTAGGAAGTGGCGATCTTGATGAGTATGGAGTTGTCACTTTAGTAGATTTGGTTAGTGGATTACTCAATGATTACTAAGTGGATCCCTCTAATAGAGCTTAGTAGTGGTGTCCTTGATGACTACCATGTTTTACCCTTCAGTAGATCTGGGCATCATTTCCACTATGAATACTATCAAAGTGGAACCCCCCTGACGTACTTGGGAGTGGGTCCTCTACTTCGTGTTTCTATCGCCTTGACTATGTGACACAGTTATGAGAGTGGTTTTACCTGTATGTTTTTTTCTAGGAAGACATGTGAGATGTAGGTAATCCTTGATAGACTTTTAGATTTATTAGAAACTCATCTTCTTAGGATGGGTTGTGAAATGGAGATCCCCTTACTCTCTCATTTTGGATAATTTAGAATGAAAATATATGTCACGACCCGCCTTCACAACAAG
Organism: Viscum album; assembly: GCA_963277665.1. Lineage (NCBI taxonomy): Eukaryota > Viridiplantae > Streptophyta > Magnoliopsida > Santalales > Viscaceae > Viscum > Viscum album. The sequence goes on along the minus strand of OY728136.1, from coordinate 361,060,282 downwards.
GAGGGAAGGGTTATAAGATTGCCATGCCCTTCCTTCTTTATGTTTAAGGAGAGATAATGACCCCCGAGACCCGCCTTTAATAGGTCCCGGAGTGGTGACTAGCACCATGGGTATAAAAAGTTCTCACAAATGGAAGGCATTACCCCTTTTTTTTTGTTTTATAAGATCGAGAGATAAGATGATGAAACTCACCAAAACCAAGGTAAAAGAAAAAGTAAGCCAAAAGTAAACAATTACCACATGCATGTTCCAAAAGTAAAGCCACAAAGTATAAAAGGTTACTACAAAGGTAAGTACCAAAGAAGAAAAGCAACAACTGCAACTGCCCCAAAGGTCCGAGCTGGTATGGTCCTGCGTGATCCCCGAAGTCCTCCTAGAAACCTGAAAGCAGTTTTATATACGAAGGGTGAGCATACAAGTACATTAAGTAGGGGAAACCAAAGTCTCTAGTGCACAAGTGGGGGAACGTACTAAAGTCGTGTGAGAAAAAGATTAAACCAAACACCTATCAAGGTAAACTATCCACCCCGGGCCTCACCAAGGCACACTCACCAAATAACGCAAGTCAAGTAATATATATAATTAGAGAACATCGATGTTTGGGTACCCCGTGCCACTTTCCCACTGGTTATTGAGACATCGTATGCATCGAACCAATCCCGCCATTCTCACCGCAGTCCCACTGCCACACCCGCCCGCACACACCAGGGCCACAACTACTACACGCAGTCCCACTGATGAATCCTGCCCGCAAACACCTGGGCCACAACTATGACATGTAACCACGTATACAAACACCTAGGCCAGAAGAACCACCACCACGCCTGAAGACACTTGTGCTAGAAAATCCACTGCCACGCCCGAAGACACATTGGCCTCATCCCGAAGTCACTTGGGAAACCACCTGCCGCACACAACTGGCCAACCACCACACTACCCCGCCCGAAGGTTCTTGGGCTAAAAAAGGACCTCAGGCCATCACAGCCTCCCCAAAGATACTTGGGCTATCTGGGAAAGGGATCAGAAAAGGAGCTAATAACTAGCCACTAAGAATAGTGTTGGGAAAAACACCCTCCCGCATGAAATGGGGGTGTTTGGCACTAAGTGATCAACTTGGGTGGGGCGCGAATAAGAAACACAAAACTACAAGTATAGATATAGGTAACAAGCACTCACCCAAAGCCTAGGCTTTTCTAACCAGCCTACAGATCACAACACCACTGCATTCAAGTCCCAAGTCACGACTTTCACCAACAAAACCCATTTGTCCCATTCTTGTTTCAGGTTCAGTGATAATGTTCAATTCATTTCAAGCACTACTGGGCAACTAGTAATCATAGGCACAAGTCCAAGAAAGTAAACAGTCAAGTATCAACCATAACGCCCACACCTGGTTCTCAAAAACAGAGGATCCCACCCCAATTTGTGATATAAACAAGTAACCACCGGGTCTTAAAACTCACAACCACCGAATCCATACCAACAGGGGATCCCATCCCCAAATTCACACAACCACCAATAGTACAAGATAGGGGATCCCCTCCCCTCCCAAATTTCCAGCAATCAGCCCGAAAAGAAAATAACCAACTACCACCATCAACACAAGTCATGTTCATGATGGTATTTTTAGATTTAAATGACTTAACAAACTCCATGATTTCAATTTTTGTGTGTTTTAACCGGGGGTTATCACAGAAGGAAAGATCTGGGTGCCTCAACTTATTTGTCTGGATATACGTGATTAACCAATTACTTTTCACAGAAGGAGTATACAACCACAAAAAGACATTTAAAACATCAGCAGGGGTTCATTAGTGCACAAACAACGACCACCATCGGCCTCAATTTTCAGAAGGAATAAGCCAGCACAACTCAACAAGATGGTCATAACCTAAACAACATCAACGATCACAACCCCCCCCTATTTCTTTATAGAATCCACTTCATTATCTTCATTTAGGTCTGGTTTTTCCAATTCTACAGAACAGAAGCACGCCCACCCCGCATGATACACAAAACAGAGAGATGAAGGAGAAATTCCCTACTTGTTTGATCGACGATCGATGCTTAGGCCGGGCGCAGATCTTTACGGATAACGATGCAGCACGCCCGATGAACCAGAAGCTGTTTGTGAAAATCCGCGATCGAGGAAAGGAGAAACCACGGCTAACCCTTGGTTTATAAGAGCCGTGGACGGTTGCGGTGAGAATGTGAAACCGCGTAAGGCGCGTGGGTCGTGGGTTGATCACGCGGCTCCACTCATCATTAAGGGGGTTCAGGTGGTTTAAAACGAATCATTAATTGATTAGGTATTTAATTAAAACTCTTACGCATGTTATGGGTCTTTAAAACACGCTCAAACAGGTCAAAATAGGGTTTAAAACCCTATTTGCGCAAAAGGGAGCGCTACTGGAAATAACCCGCGGGGTAGTCCAGAGCCACCAGTAGCTGAGCTACCGGTAGGCTACAACGACCGGTAGGCCGCGGCTACCGGTAGGCTGCCACAACTGGTAGGCCATGCTACCGGTAGGCTGCAGCTACTGGTAGGCCGAGCTACGGGTAGGCTGCAGCTACCGGTAGGCCACAGCTACCGGTAGGCCGCAGCTACCGGTAGGCCGCACCTACCGGTAGACCGAGCTACCAGTAGCTGCAGCCTACCGGTAGACTGACCTACCGGTAGGATATGGCTACCGGTAGGCCTACACCACCATGATTCCCATTCCCGGAAACACAAAACGAGATTTTCACAAAGTAATTGACCCCAAAAACCTGGGCCATTACATCAGATACCTCTTAAAAAATTCTCAACCTCGAGAATTAAAAAAACCAGAAAGGAAGAGAGGGTCCGAACAACCACCTCGAATGATACCTCTTAGGAGAGAACCCATGCTAACTAAAACATTTCCTCGCCAAGAACCAAGCAAAATACTATGCCAAACTACCCGGGCATGTGGGTTGGGGAGTCTCCTCCCCCATGTCATGATATTATCCGCTTTGGGTGGCACTGACTAGCCCACACGGGTTTGATCGCATCCACCTTAATGCATCTTGATTAGGGGTCGAGTTCTCTCCTCCCCATAGCCAGGGCTTCTCACACACAAATAGAGGAAAGAAAACTAGTACATTTCATAGCCAAAAGACAAAACGTTCTACCACAACAAGTACAACAAGGAACAAACTCAAAACAACTCTGGGTACTGGGTATGCATCTGTTCTTCCCTCTCCCACGTACTCTCTTCAAGCCCAACATGTTTCCACAACACATGAACCAAGGGGATGGTTCGACCACGAAGCACCTTCTCCTTCCTATCCTCGATCATCACTGGTCTCTCCACAAAGGTCACGTCGTCCTCAATGTCCAGCTCACCCCAATCAAGGACGTCTGAATCATCGTGCAGATACCGACGGATCTGGGACACATGGAAGACACCATGTATCCTCAGTAGCGGCGGTGGAAACGCTAGCTGATAAGCCACCTCTCCGACCCGCCGCAACACTTTTAAGGATCCGATGAACCTCAGGGAAAGCTTACTCCCCTTGTCGAACCTCCATTGCCCACGCCGAGGGGAGACCTTCAAGAACACGTGGTCCCAAACCTGAAACTCCAAGGGCCTCCTCCTGGTATCATCATACAACTTCTATCGGTCCTGGGGAACCTTCATCCTTTCTCGTATGAGCTGAACCTTCTCTGTTGTGTTCTGAACCACCTCCGGGCCAAGGATGCCTACCTCTCCTACTTCGTACCAACACATAGGTGAACGACATGGCCTCCCGTACAAGGCTTCAAACAGGGCCATACCGATGGTAGAGTGGTATCTATTATTGTAGGAAAAATCTACCAGGGGAAATTGTCATACCCATGGTCCTCCTGAGTCCAAAACACATGCCCGTATCATATCCTCCAAGGTCTGGATGGTGCGCTCTGTTTGTCCATCTGTCTGGGGCTGGAAAGCAGTGCTAAGGCGTAACTGGGTGCCAAACGCATGCTGCAATCCTCTCAAGACATTTGAGGTAAACTGTGCATCCCTATCTGAGACTATAGACCTCAGAACTCCATGCAACCGCACCACCTCATCCACGTACTTTCATGCCAAAGCATCCAGAGTACTCGACTCCCTGATTGCCAGAAAGTGTGCCAATTTCGTCAACCTGTCCACTACCTCCCATATGTCGTCGTATCCCCCATGGACCTTGGGTAGTCCCATGATGAAATCCATCGATATGTCATCCCACTTCCACTTGGGGACATCTAGGGGATTCCGTAGGCCACCTAGAACTCGGTGTTCAGCCTTCACCTGCTGACACACTAAGCACTTGGCCACAAACTCTGCCACCGCTTGCTTAACTCCAGGCCACCAGAACTGCCTCTTCAGTCCCTGGTACATCTTGGAAACTCCTAGGTGTACCTCCAGGGGTGAGTTGTGGAACACACTGAGAACCTTGCCGCACATCACTCCTGGAACAACCTTTTCTGGAAAAGAATCCTTTTCTGACCATCCTCTGTCCATCCTTCTAGAGCACTGCCCTGGTCAACTCGGTCACGCATCACTTCGCACTCTGGGTCTCCCCACTGAGACTCCTCCACTTTTCGAAATAGAGATGACTGCACTATCATCTGATATAGGTAGCCTCTTCCTCTATCCATCTTCGCATCTAGGTGTAAGGCAGCCAACTCCTCCATTACCTTCCAGGTGTCCGCCGACTCTCGGACCGCATCCTTCTGTGTCCTCCTGCTTAAGGCATCGGCCACCACATTGTCCTTGCCCTCGGTATAAGAGATCTCAAAGTCATAATTTTTGAAGAACTCCACCCATCTCCGCTGTCGCAAGTTTAAGTCTAGCTGGGAGAAGATATAACTCAAGCTTTTGTGACCCGTGAAGACCACAAAGCGTTCCCTGATGAGGTAGTGCCACCATAACTATAGCGCAAAAACGACCGCTGCATGCTCTAGGTCGTGGGTGGCATAATTACACTCATGGGGGCGTAGCTGCCTAGACCCATAAGAAAAAACCCCTTGTCGCGGCATCAACATGCATCCCAGGCCCTATCCTGAAGCATCACAGAACACCTCATAGACCACCCCTTCTTCTGGAAATCTCAGCACTGGGTCACTAACCAACTTCTCTTTTAGATAGCTAAAGGCTGACTCGCACTTCTCACTCCACATGAAAACCTGGTCTTTCATGGTCAGGGCTGTCAAAGGGGCTACAACTCGGGAGAAGTTGGGTATGAACCTCTGATAGTAACCCGCCAGCCCAAGGAAACTACATACCTCTGCCACATTCTTGGGTGATGCCCAAGAAACAACCGCCTCAACTTTTGATGGGTCCACCGCTACCCCTGCTCAGACACCACATGCCCGAAAAAGTGCACTTCCCGTGTCCAGAATATGCATTTCGACAACTTCCCATAGAGATGATGATGTCGGAGGACCTCCAAAACCATCCTCAGGTGCTCTACATGGTCCTCCTTTGATCTTGAGTAGACCAGGATGTCATCGATGAATACGACCACAAACTGATCCATGTACTCCCGGAAAATGGAGTTTATAAGCCCCATGAACATAGCTGGGGAGTTCGTAACACCGAAGGGCATGACTACGAACTCGAAGTGTCCATACCTGTATCTAAACGGCGTCCTCAGGATTTCACCCTACTTCACTCTCAGCTGGTGGTACCCAGACCGCAGGTCGATCTTCGAGAACCATCTTGCCCCCTTCAGTTGGTCGAAAAGATCATCTATCCTCGGAAGAGGGTAGCGATTCTTGATCGTCGCTTGATTCAGCCTTTTGTAGTCTATGCACAACCTGATACCACCATCTTCCTTCTTTGTGAACAAGACTGGGGCACCCCACAGTGACTCACTTGGTTGAACATAACCCCTCTTCATCAGATCGTCAATCTGGATCCACAACTCCCGTAGCTCTAAAGGTGCCATCCGGTAAGGAGCCATCGAGATCGGTCGAGTGTCGGGATGCAGGTCTATCCCAAACTCGATATCACGCCGAGGGGGTAGAGTCATCCCCTCCTTAGGGAAGACATCCATAAACTCACGGATTATCTCTGTCACTTCCACCATTTCAGCATCTACTATTTCCATTGTCAGCTCGGCCAATAAGGAGAGGAGGGGTTCCTCTCGCCTGTTTCCCTTCTGACTGCTCCGCTCGCCGGTGAAGGTAACACACCGACCATCCATGTCTGATAACACAACCCTTCTTCAGAAATAGTCGATGATGGCACACACAGAAAATATCCAGTCGATGCCTAAGATGATATCGTATGGCAGAATCTATAGCAAAAGAAGATCCCTAACCGACTGATGTGGCCCTATCATCAGTCTACATCCCCGAAAAACAAACAACAAGTTAGTCTGACCTCCGACTGGTGTGCTCAACACCAGTGGCACTAGAAGTATCTTTGCATATAAACCCAAGGCACAAGATAGAATGGGTTCAAAAAAGGATTGTGAAGCTCCTGTATCGAACAAGGCATAAGCAAGAGTGCTAAATAGACTGATCGTACCTCGAACAACCTCTGGCCCTGCTGGAACTGCTGCCTCTGTGATGTTCAACTGTCCACACCCAGCTCCTCTTCCCCTCGGTTTCTAGCCACCTCCCCGACCACGCCCCGGTCGAGGTCCGTGAGGTGTTCCCTAAGGTCGGCCTCCTCCTCCTACGTCTGCCTTCGGAGGAGCGGGAGCTTGCTGTCCTTGCTGCTGCTGCTGGAATGGTCTGTCTGGAAGCTGCTACTGGGGCGGGTGGTGGGGCTGTCCACCACCGCCGTACTGCACCTGGTCTGAGCACTGACTCGGGAGATGTCCGGGGCTCCCACAGACGAAGCACCGTGGTCCCGGGCCTGAAGGGAAAGGGCGAGGGCCGGGGGATCGAAACTGAAACTGATGCGGTCTGATCCTTGCTGGTCGGAACCTGGAGGGTCCTGATGCTGGAGGCCTGGTGCTGACGGCCTTCCCCTTCGATGGTCCCAGCTGGATCCCCTCTCGTGACACTCCTCCTAGAGCGTGCATTCTCTCCACCACTTCAGCATTCTTCTGGACCTCCAAGTACGACGACAGGGTAAAGGGGGTAACAACATACTGGAGGGAGGGTCAGAGCGCCTCCTCTAAACGTCTTGCCCGATACTCCTCGTCAGGAAAGAGGTCTAGAAAAAAAACGTAGGAGGTCCTTGAACTTGATCAATAGCTCCCTCACAGACATACTCCCCTGTTGTATGGAGAGTACCCCCTGTCTCTTTTCTGCCTTCATCGTCGAGGAGAAGAATTCCGCCTAGAACACCCTCTCGAAATCCGCTCAAGCCACCTCATCCTCTCTCCTATCCCCTAGGTAAAGCTTCCACCACTAATGCGCCGCTCCCCGCATCTGGCTGATGGCCAGAGGAACCCAGTACTCGGCCGGGGCCCGAATCAGGCTAGCTCCTCTAGCCAACCTTCTGTCTTCATGTCGGAGGTGCTACCCTCATACTTCTCGAGGGCCTGTCGCTGGAAGGCCCTAAGAGTCTTCTACCACTGGTCGTCCTCTTCCTCTAGATCATGTCTCTGCCGATCGGCCAAAGTAGTCTCCGGGGCCTCGATCGCCTGTACAACACGTGGTCGCCTTCCAGGTGCCATAGCAGCAAGGTAAACAAAGAATGCCTAAGCCCAAGTTGTGCAGAATATTGTTCTTAAAATTTCAGAAGATTTTAATTTATTCTTAATTCCCAAGACATCCCAGAAACATAAGAACACAAGTTATTTATGATGCGTGTACCATTCCTAGGGTCTCTACCCTGCAATCAATGTGGTCTCACTTGGCCGTTCGGTAGGTCCAGAGTCCTTGCATCAGATCATGGGGGGCCCTAAAATCCTGTGTCCTAGCCGGTCTTCCCTAGCCTAATTCACGCTCCAAGGTCACCCAAAATTGTTGCCTTACCATCCCATGTAATCCTTACTTTGCCTAACACTAGACTCCATCCTATCCCTCAACCATCACCTCTGATACCATTCTGTCACGACCTGCCTTCACCAAAAGGAGGGAAGGGTCAGCAGATTGCCAGACCCTTCCTTCATTATGTTGAAGGAGAGATAATGACCCCCAAGACCCGCCTTCAATAGGTCCCGGAGTGGCGACTAGCACCAAGGGTATAGAAATTTCTCACATATGGAAGGCATTACCCCTTTTTTTTATTAGATCGACAGATAAGATGATGAAACTCACCAACACCAAGGTAAAAGAAAAGTAATGCCAATAGTAAACCATTTCCACATGCATGTTCCAAAAGTTAAGCCACAAAGTACAAAAGGCGACTACAAACGTAATTACCAAAGAAGAAAAGCAACAACTGCAACTGCCCCAATTGTCCGAGCTAGTATGGTCCAGCGTGATCCCCGAAGTCCTCCTGGAAACCTGAAAGCAGTTTTATATACGAAGGGTGAGCATACAAGTACACTCAGTAGGGAAAACCAAAGACTCTCGTGCACAAGTGTGGGAACGTAGTAATGTACTGTGAGAAAAAGAGTAAACCAATCACTTATCAAGGTAAAATATCCACCCCAGGCCTCACCAAGGCACACTCCCCAAATAACTCAAGTCAAGTAATATATATAATCAGAGCACATCAATGTTTGGGTACCCCGCGCCACTTTCCCACTGTTTATTGAGACATCCTACGCATCGAACCAATCCCGCCATTCTCACCGCAGTCCCACTGCCACACCCACCCGCACACACCTGGGCCACAACTACCACACACAGTCCCACTACCGAATCCCGCCCGCAAACACCTAGGCCACAACTATCACATGTAACCACACATGCAAACACCTAGGCCAGAACAACCACCACCACGCCCGAAGACACCTGGGCTCGAAAATCCACTACCACGCCCGAAGACACCTGGGCCGCATCCCGAAGAAAATTCGGAAACCACCTGCTGCACACACCTGTCCAACCACCACACTACCCCGCCCGAAGGTTCTTGGGATAATAGTGGACCTCAGGCCATCACAGTCTGCCTGAAGATACTTGGGTTATCCAGGAAAGGGAGCAGAAAAGGAGCTAATAACAAAACACTATGAATAGTGTTGGAAAAAACACCATCCCCCATGAAATGGGGGTGTTCGACACTAAGTGATCAACTTGGGTGGGGTGCGAATAAGAAACACACAACTACAAGTATAGATATAGGTAACAAGAACTCACCCAAAGCCTAGGTTTTTCTTACCAGCCTACAGATCACAACACCACTGCGTCCAAGTCCCAAGTCATGAATTTCTCCAACAAAACCCACTTGTCCCATTCTTGTTTCAAGTTCAGTGATAATGTTCAATTGGGTTCAACCACTACTGGGAAACTAGTAAGCATAGGCATAAGTCCAGGAATGTAAACAGTCAAGAATCAACCATAACGCCCACACTTTGTTCTCAACAACATAGGATCCCACCCCAATTTGTGATATAAACAAGTAACCACTAGGTCTTAAAACTCACAACCACCGAATCCATACCAACAGGGGATCCCATACCCAAATTCACACAACCACCAAGAGTACAAGACAGGGGATCCCATCCCCTCCCACATTTCCAGCAATCGGCCCGAAAAGAAAACAACCAACTACCACCAACAACACAAGTTAGGGTCATGCCGGTATTTTTCATATTTAAACGACTTAACACACTCTCTGATTTCAATTTTTGTGTGTTTTAACCGAGGGTTATCACAGAAGGAAAGATCCTAGTGCCTCAATTTATTTGGCCGGATATACGTGATTAACCAATTACTTTTCACAGCAGGAGTTTAGAACCACAACAATCCATTTAAAACATCAGCAGGGGTTCATTAGTGCACAAACAACGACCACCAACGACCTCGATTTTCAGAAGGCATAAGGCAACACAACTCAACAAGATGGTCATAACATAAACAACATCCACAATCATAGCCCCCCCTCTATCTTTATAGAATCCAGTTAATTATATTCATTTAGGTCTCGTTTGTCCAATTCTACAGAATAGAAGCACGCACACCCCGCATGATACACAAAAGAGAGAGACGAAGGAGAAATTCCCTACTTGTTTGATCGACGATCGACTCTTAGGCTGGGCGCGGAACATTACGGAAAACAATGTGGCACGCCCGATGCACCAGAAGCTGTTTGTGAAAACCCGCGATCAAGGAAAGGAGAAACCACGGCTAACCCTTGGTTTATAAGAGCTGCAGACGGTTGAGGTGAGAATGCAAAACCGCATAGGGTGAGGGGGTCGTGGGTTGATCACATGACTCCACTAATCATTAAGGGGGTTCGGTTGGTTTAAACTGAATCATTAATTGATTAAGTATTTAATTAAAACTCTTATGCACATTACGGGTGTTTAAAACACGCTCAAACAGGTCAAAATAGGGTTTAAAACCCAATTTGCACAAAAGGGAGCGCTACTAAAAATAACCTGCGGGGTAGGCCAAAGCCACCGGTAGGCTGCAGCCACCGGTAGGCCGTGGCTACCGGTAGGCCGAGCTACCGGTAGGCCGAGCTACCTGTAGGCTACAGCTACCGGTAGGCTGCAGCTACCGGTAGGCGGCAGCTACCGGTAGGCCGCAGCTACCGGTAGGCCGCAGCTACCTGTAGGCTGCAGCTACCGTTAGGCCGAAGCTACCGGTAGACTGAGCTACCAGTAGGTTGCGGCCACCGGTAGACCGAGCTATAGGTAGGCCTACTATCGGTAGGCTAAGGCTACTGGTAGGCCTACACCACCGTGATTCCCATTCCCAAAAACCCAAATCGAGATTTTCATAAAGTAATGGACCCCAAAAACCCGGGCCAATACAATATATAATTATTATTTTTTATCCACAAATTTGATTTGATTATTCTCCTTCCAGGAGAGGCAAAGAGATCTAGGGTATCCCATGTGATTTTCATGTTTATCCTCACGTGGTTGGATTAGTCTACTAACTGGATATAGGTGGAAAATAATCGACGTGTAGTTCATTTACTCAACATATCGAGAACCTTGTGTTTGGATGTGGTTACTTTCAATCTTGGTTTGGGTTGATTTTTTCCATTTGGATGTATCTTTCATATATTATATTTCCACTTATTGTTTTATCTCTTACCCACTTCATCCTTCAGGGAATCCTACTAGGTATTTATATACTCACCCATGCATGGGATTTTTCTACAAGAATCCCTTGTTATGTAGACGACAGACAGGTTGGTGGTGGCTTCAGAGGAGCCTAAGGATACCTGGTACTTTTGATCACATACAGTGGTCACAGTTTGGGATTCAGGAGCTAGGTTCTCTCAGTAGTTTACTTTTCTAGTTTTTTTTAGGTTTCGATAGATTTCTAGTTGGGTGTGTATTTTTCCCCTTTAATTTTTAGTTTTTGTTTTCATAGTCTTGTACACCATATTGGTTATGAATGTTTGTATTAAATTCTATGTATGTTTTATCTTTTAATCATTACCTCTACAATTATGCATCAATATGGATATGTATGTGCTTATAGGTCCTTAGGAAAAGGCCTCTCTATGTTAGTTATGCCTTCATCTTTGATCACCACCCCTAGCCTATAGAGGCTGGAATGTGGTAGTTGTGGCTTGTCCCTCATATTTGGTTGGGTCATGGAAATATTCATCCATTCTTTCTAATAATGTCACAAATAAAATCATATCCTATGAAACATAAAACAAATATTTAAATCAAATCAACTTTTGGGTGTGATCCCTACTATAATTTATTTTCATGTTACCATTCAACGGTAATGATCCAACCTAAAATCTACAATTAGAAAAGATCCAAAACTCATGATCTCCGCTCGTTATATCTAAATTGAATCTTTCTGAGAGCCCCAATTTATGGTCTATGACGTCGTGGTTCTCTATTCCATTATTTCATAATCTTGTTGATAAATTGACACTACAAGATCCAATCTCAATTGATTAACCACCACTTGACTCTCACATTCCAAATATTCTTGGACCACATTTCGAACCTTTTAGGGATTGAAATAGATTATCATTGCTCAACCCCTTGTTCATTTCACCACCACAGTATCAAGATCCCATCCCACACACTGGTCAATGTATGGGATATTATTTTTCTAATAAGAATTTGATTGTTCCTTCTGTCCCCAATAAATTTTTTTATTGCTTCTCTTTGAGGATTCATCTCACGTGTGAGAATTGTTTAAATTTTATGCATTCGAGAAACCCAAAATAGATTTTTCCTTTGATTTTTCTAGTTGCCTGAAAACCCCATCACGAGTCCTATGGTTCATTGGATTTATATTAAAGAGTTTGTTTTCAAATGATGGTTTCTCAAGAAAATGTTATTGGGACCTATCAATGTTTTCATCATCTATAAAAAGGTCAACTTATGAGTTTAATGATCTTTTAACTACAACACCACCTAGAACATGACATAATAATTGAAGAAATGAATAATTATCACCTCCTTCCTCTTATTTTACTCGCACTTAGTAAAGTTATAGAAACCACCCATTATCTCTATGTTTTTTCAATATATGAAAATGTTATTAGATTATTTGTAACATTATAGATATTTCTGATTCGTTTCCTTCAATTATTTACACCACTACAAAACAATCTCAATACTCATTATCCAAATATTATTAACATATAATAATTTCTTCATGTAGCATAAATGATTCTTTTAGAATTTTATTTTAAGGTTTCTAAGATCACACTTTTTATGTATTTATTTATGTTTTAAATTATTAATATTATTGAATCAAATATGACATATATGAATAAAAAATAGATGATTTCCAATTGTATGATTAGAGTTTATGAGGATGCGGTGAAGGAGTTCCTTAAGTTCAAAAAAGATCTTGCATATGACCCTTCTCAATTTCTTTTTTCTTGTTAACTTAGTTGTTGATCAAGACTAATTTGTCCAGATGATCTAGAAGAAAACATGATCTTTTACAAAATATATCAAATGTATAAATTTTGGTCTAAACATGGGGAAAATATGAATATAGCATGTGACATGGATTACACGGAATTTTATAGATCATATAATCTAATTAAAACTATGAACAATGATAAAAACTATATCAATGATATGATTGAAGGTGTGAACGATGATGGGGATCACATTGATGAAATGAAATTTTCATTAGAATATGAACTTCATGATTGTCCAAAATTGTTTCATTTGTAAAAAAGTTGTTTAAATATTACATTTTATGGTTTTTTACTAAATATAAAACATTTTCAACCATACTAAAGATATATAATATAAATGATGGAAACAAATGGAGTTATTTAAGCTTTATTGATGTAATCTTAGTCTTTAATGATATGGTCCTAGATGACAATGAGATTCATTCTACGACATATGTTACTAGATTAATGCTATGTTCAATGGGTATGATCTCTAAAAGAATAAAATTCTATCAAAATGATAATATATTATTTCTCAAGTGCCAAAAAAACACAATAAAATTTTCAAAAGTGTGGTCCATCTCAATAGAATAAAGATGAATCATGTCCTATGAAATTTTTATGCTACTTTATAATCATTTCAAGGTTTATGTGCCTATTCATTATTTAGTATACTATAAGGCATTTGATGTGGTAAATAGATAAAAGGAACAAAGATGAGAAACATCATCACCTAGTAGAATCTCCTCAGTGGAAGAAAAATGATCACGAGTATCTTGAATTTGTAAATGATATGAGAAACCCTCACCTTGTGCTATCTACAAATGGAGTGAATTATTTTAGTTTTCAAATAAGCACTCATAGTACATGACTGTTTATATTTATAATCTATAATTTTTCACCATAGTTAAGCGTGAACCAAAAATACATCATGTTATCTCTGTTTATATCAGGACCAAAACAACCGAGTAATGGTAATGATGTTTATTTGGAACTATTGATTGAATAGTTGAAATTATATTGGGATTCATGTGCTTCGTTGTATGATTCACACATAAATGAATATTTCATGTTGGTAGATTATTGTATATGATGATAAAAGACATTCCTTATTATGGAAAATTTTCAAGATATTACATTAAAGGAACTCAAGGGTGTCCCATTTGTGAATAATGGACACACTCAATTAAGTTGAAACATTTATTGTCACACCCATTATATATATATATATATTACTTATTTTATTCTCTCTGTTGGACATCAGATAATTTGGGTCAAGGCCGAGCTTAAATTTTCTGAGTTTTATTTTGAAACGCTTTTCCCCCCTTTTCGGCGTTAAGCGCGCTGCTGTCAAAGCCGCACAACCTCGATTGGGTCGTCGCGTGAACTCACCTAGCTTACCACACGACCTTCCCTATGTTTAAGGGAGATGAAAAGTATACGTGACGAATAATAAAATGAGAACACAATAAAAATGGAGACCACACGGACTTGGGCGAGGCATGTTTTTGAAACTGCGCAGCCTCGCCTGGTCCACCGGGTGACCTGCTAGGGTCAAATTAATTAAATAAAATGACTTAATGATAAATAAATAAAATTAAAGGTGATAAAAGTTTTAATAAATTATTTTAATTATCATAATAATAATATCATTTGAGGAGGTAATTGTTATAATTACTTTTATCACTATGGTTATGATCTCTAATACTTTTATTTTATTACTAATATTTTTGTTGTTAGTTTTAAAGATAATAATTTATTTAAGTTATTATTATTATTATTATTATTAGTTTTATTTTATCTTATTTTATTTTATTTTAGTTTTCTATTTACTATTTACCTTTTTTTCCCTCTCTCTTACCTAGGGTTCGACCAGCCCTTCTTTTCTTTTCTTCTTTTCCCCGGAGCTCCTATGCGCGGCACTCCCCCTCTTTCTTCTTCTTTTTTTTATTTCTTCTGCTCGGGCCGTCCTCCCCTCTGCTCCCCCTTGCCCAGGCCGTGTGCACCGCTCGCCGGCTCCTTCCCCTTCCACCTGCTCGACTCCACCCGACCAGCATATCCCGGCCACGCCTCCTGTCCGGCGACCTCCCTCCCGGCCGCACCTCCGTCCGGCGTTGCACCGTCTGCCCGACTCCCCCTCTCCTTGGCACTGCCCGGATGCACCGCACCTCCATCCACGGCTCACAAGATGTCCACTGGACCTTCCAACCTGCTGTCGTTGCCCGCAACCCCCCCTGGTGGACCGACCTCCTCTTTTCCCTCCTGGCGAAGCCCCCTGCCAGCGCACTCCTGATCTGATGCGGCTCTTCTCCGACACTGCACACCGTTCTGACGAACCCCAGAGCATTTTCCTCCGTTGCGCCATCGTACTAAGTCACCCATCCTCATCTACTTTCCACCTCAATCCCTCACTCGTCGCACCCCTTCATCTGGTCCGACGACCCAGATCGCGCTACAATTCCAGCACACTTCTCTCCTTGGCCGAGCACCTCTTGACCGACGCCTCTGTTTCTCCCTTTCCTCCCGGATAAATCCCTACCTCTAGCCGTTGCACCCTGCACCCCTCTCCCGGATGTTTATTGCACCGCACGCCTCCCTCTCCTCCTGTCCGACAATGCGCCATCTCACCGCCCTCACCTGCTTCACCCATCGAATAGGTAATACCCTTCTATATTTGAGTGTTGTTTTATTTTGTTAGAAATTGTTCCAGTGGGTATGAGTTTTTTTTGGGTAGATTCTTGATCTTTTTGGTTTAATTGCTTGGTTTAGGGTCAATTTTGGTTTTTCTGAGTTGCAGTTGTTGTCCGACAATCCTTGCGCACCTTTTTGTGAAGTCCGCTACACCCAGGTAGGTGGTTCCATGTTTAGCCATTATTTGATAAATTAATTTGCAAGTTTAATTTGTTTAGCATGTTATTTAATTATTTGTTGTAGCGTGAAGTGAGTTTTTATTAGAGTTTGATTTTAATTGAAAATTGTTAGTAGCCTGTGCATGTACGTGTGTGTTTTCTACTGTGAACTTTTATTTAGTTGTTAGTAATTTTTTTTATTTATGCGGTTGTCTTATTAACTTGTGAAAGTGGTGAAAATATTATCCTTGACATGACGTCGTGTGCGGTTCGTCGTAAAAGAGGGGTTTGTGTTGGTTTAGTGGTTAATGCCAAGAGACTTCATTCAAAAAAAAATTTATGCTTTTATTCTTGGATTGTTAAATTATGTGGTTTATGAATTTTTGTTTTTAATAGTGTAAGGTTCTTCCATTAAACTACTCGGGTGGTGCAGGTCACACATTAAAATTTTATTTGAGTGCGTACGACGTGTGAATGTGTTTGAACTTATGAATGATTACTTTAGTTTGTGAAGACATATGACACATTTTTTTTCTATTGCTTTATAATTTCTTCTATGGTTTACTTAATTATGAAAATGGTGCTAAACATGTTTGAAAAAAAAGTGATTTAGTGTGTGCCGTATTTCAAAATAGTGTCTACATGTGTAAGTGGTGGTTTGTTTAGTGATGAGTGTCTTTTAAAGTGTGCCGATGATTTAATTGTGTATGTAACCAATGCAAATATTGTTTTGAAAGGATTTTGGTGTGTGTACAGTTTTAAAAGCGGATTTGGGTGTAAAAATTGTGTTTTTCATGTGTAAGTACCCTGTTTGACTTTTATGCATTATAGTGACATGTTACATGAACTTGAAACTTGTTTGAGCACAAACCGGGAAGCCCGGGTTGCTAGGAGGGTGGACTAGACTAGTGAGCTAGTGTTCCAGAGGTGGCTCGACCCGGTTTCACCGGCAAGACGGACGATTGAAACACTAACTAAATATATGGTTCTGAGGTTCGTGGCCTTCTAAGCCACATTTTCTGAGGGTCATGGCCTTCTAAGCCACGTTTTCTGAGGGTCGTGGACTTCTAAGCCACATTTCACCGAGACATGAAGATCTAGGGACCCAAGATAGCTAACGCCCATGCGGCCCCTCCCATATTAGTGCTCATTGCTCACCTTACGCTCATCATTGTGACAAACTGGTTATTTTAAAAAGTGAGTGTGTGGGTTTTAATTTAAGGTGTTCCATTTGAAACTGTTCTTTTTTATCCCGTTTTCTTTTAAACTGTTCAAGAATTTATTTTCTTTTCTTTAGTTAATATTGCAAATGTATTTGTAATTTAATGTGTATACGTGGAACCTTTTTATTGGGTGACGTCCTACTGGGCTCTTTGCTCACACCCTTCATACACCTTTGGGTGTATGTAGGCCTTGTCCTCTGTGTATTCCAGGTTGATGTGCCGTGCTCATTGATGGTGGTTGGTCATGGGTGGTCTCCTCGTGTAGGTTAACGTTTGTGACGTGTGGATGTCGCACCTCTCCTGTTGCATTGAGGTTTGAGTAAGAGTTTTAGTTTCCGCTGTCACCTTTTTTTTAGTTAATTGGTTGGAGTTGTAGACTTTAAACATGTTCATAGTTTAAAGGTGTGTTTGGTTGTCTATTTCTAGTTTCAGTCTATTTATCTGGTTAGTTGTTTTTCTGTCTTTTATTTCGGGTAAAATCGTTCCCATGTGTTGGTTTTGATACCCGGGAACTTGTGCTAGCCCGTGGGGATCGGGAACGCCCTTCGGGCCTTGCCGCAGACCGGGTCGGGCGCCGGGTCGGATGGTGACCCCGTCCTGGTTCGTGACAAATGGTATCAGAGGGAAAGGTTTTCTCTCTTGGATCGTTTTCTTTCAGGATAGAGTCACAGTATACTTGAGTTAAGGTTGTCGGGACTCGATGTCCTGGCTGCGAGTAAGGTGCCTGGCCAGCACACCTCGTGGCGGGACTCAAGTTACCAAAGTTTGTTGAGGTTTGTCTGTGTTTTTGGTCGTTGCGGTTAATCTTGTCCATGAGAAATAAAAAAAATGGTAAGGTAAGTGTCCTAGTGAGCTCGCAGGGTCTGGCAAGCCATGTGGAGTAGGGGATGCTGTCCTAGAATACCCTCTGTGGCAGTGGCATGACTGGCATATGGCCGCCAACCATACATTCCAGTCACCCTCTGACACAAGTTTTCTCTTGTGTTATTTCTCGTCTCTTTAGGTTTGGGTTCGTGAGAATTTGGTTTTTAAGTAAAAATGTTTTAGACTTGAAAAAAAAGATTTTTTAATGAAGCTCTTTAAAAATAAAATGAGGTATGAGGTTTGAAAGGTGTGGGTTGGATGTTTTCGTTTTGACAAAAAATGGAATGGTTTGTTTTTGACCCTTGGTGTTCTCGTGGGAAACCACATGCATGAGTGTATATGGGAAAAATGGTTAATGGCATGAGCGGATGAGTGCTTGGATGGATATGAGGTGGGTGCCAGGGCGGCACGAGAACATGCATGGGCGAGAACCATGGGACACCATTGGTGTTTGTGCAACCCACTGGATTTGCTTATTTTTAAAACGTTTTTTTAAAGGAAAAGTTTGGTGTTTTAGTAAATGGTGTTTGTGTGGCGTGTCCTTGTGTTTTTGGAAATGTCGGATGTGAGGCATTTTGAGCCGAGGATCCCTTCTGGCTAGTTTGTGTCTTGAGTTTGAATTTTTGTTGGTCAGTTGGTGTGAAAGCATATGGTTAATGGTCTCTTTTGAAAAAGTACATCGGGGAGCCCTTGAAGTGGTTTCCCCTGCACGCTTGGTGTTCGCTTGTGGTATGTCATGACCATCAGACCAGTTTGGTTGGGTCCATGGTTTTCCTTCTTGACTAGTGTATGCCCCCCATAAAGTGTTGACATGTGATTGAATTACGGCTACGGGTAATTCGCCGTTGGCCGAAACTCCAGTTGATTGAAGGACTCTCTTTTTGAATTCTAGAATTGAACCCACCTCTCCTTTTTACAACTAAGTGGATCCTCATGCAGCGGGATGACATGCGAAGGGAGTTGAAAAGAGTTTTTGTTTCTTTGGGTTGTCTGAGTCGTTGGGTATGAAATTTGACGTTGTTGCATTTGAAGGTTTCCCCTGGAAACGGTGAAAAGAAATCCAGCAGGGAAGGGTGAAAATGGTTCAGAATTATTAGTGTTGACCAATGTCTTGAAGGTAGTTGTGGTACTTTCGTCGGGTGTAAGGGTCATGTTTGGTGACGCCTTGCAGTGTGAGTTCTCTTTGATAGTCAAGGGTGAAGTTTGACCTCTTTAATTTTAATTTTCTGTTTGGAAATGGAGAAGGAGATTCCAGTGGGGAGAGGTGGAAGCAGCCTAGAGTGGTCGGTGCGGGACACTATTCTAAATGACCTTTGGTCCTTTGTTAGTTTCGTTTAAGAAAGGGTCTACATTAGACCACTAGTGTGGCATACCTAGTCACATGGGGATGCTATGATCAATTTCAGGAGTCACATGTTTATTAAGACTCATTTTGAAGTCCCTCTCCATATAACGTTCCTCTCAACAACAATGGTCATGTTCAGGTGACGATTTGTGGTGTCATGTTCTCATTCAGTGTGACAAAGGGTGATGCGCATGCACCATTTCAGCCCTTTTGATGGTAAATGTTCCATGTATGATCAGTGAGATGTTGTAATGTGTTGTGTTTCTGGGGTTGCCTCAGTTGCAGTGAAGTTGCGTGTGACACCAAAAAGAGAACTTTCGCATGGGAGTCCTCAATACCTGACTGCGAGGCAGGAGATGCTTCAAATATCAAGGCTCCAGCCATAGGCCTCGGAGTGAAGCTGGCGCGTGGTGAGGAACCGTGGGAGTGTACGAGACCCCAACTTTATTCCTGTCACCAATGTTAAAAATAGAGGCAGTTTAAATTGTCTTTAAGGTTTTTCCACTTCGAATGATCCGTCGTGTTGCATAAGGTTTTCGTGACCATGTGGATGCGTGTTCGTCTCGTTGTCTGAAAGTCTTGGGGATTGTGTTCCACTGGATGCAATCACTTTAGTGGTCCTTATGAGAGTCTGTTGGGTAACTCAGTCTCAAATTTGAATGGTGTTCATCCAGGAAATTTTGAGATGTTGGTTTGTGGTCGGCCGTGGTTTTGATGCCTGGTGGTCGGGCCCCTCCCTCCCCGCCCCTTGTGATGGGGTGTTTGGTCACCATCGAGATTTTTTTTTCAAAGTTCTATATCCTCTGTTCCTTCTAATGGCAGCGAGATCCACATTGGGTATCACACAAAGGTCTCTGGAATAAATCGGTGTTGGCCTTTCCTTAATGGTGGGGAGTCTGCCTGGACCTCCCCATGTTGGTTTTCTTCTCTCGTCTCGGGTGTTAGTATGATCATAATGGTGGGGAGGCCCACATTGGGTCTCGCACGAATGTCTCTGGAATGAATCGGTGCTGGACCTTTCTTTAGTGGCAGGGAGTCCACTCGAACCTCCCCGTATCGGTTTTCCAGTTCCGTCTTGGGCGTTAGTAGGTTCTTAATGGTGGGGAGCCCCTCGGGCTTCCCCACGTTAAACTTTTTGGTTCTGTTTCTAAAGATAGGTTGGTAATAAGTGATAAGAATGTTTCGTGGCCATGGTATGACCTTGTTATTCTTTCTAGCCAAATGGTGTTGTTTTCGTCTGAGAGTGCTTGAGGAAAACTTCGGCCTGTAAAGTTGATTTTTGTGGGTGCGAAGGATCATCTTCTTTAACAATCTACTGGAGGTTTTTCAGCTCTTTGGGGCAGGCGACACATATCAGAAAGTCTTTTTTTTCATTTCTTGATGTTGTCTTTGAGTCACTTTCCTTGAGCACGGTGTTTCTCTCTCTTTTTTCTTGATGTTTGTGGGGATCCTATTTGATCCTTAGTGGGGGTGTCGTCTCCTACTTTGGGTCTTAGCCTTAGTAGTGGATTTCCTGGGACGGAAAGCTTTATGGTGGGGAGAATTGTCACACCAGTTATATATATATATATATATATATATTACTTATTTTATTATCTCTATTGGACATCAGATAATTCAGGTCAAGGCCGAGCTTAAATTTTCTGAGTTTTATTTTGAAACGCTTTTTTCCCCCTTTTCGGCGTTAAGCGCGCTGCTGTCAAAGCCGCACAACCTCGATTGGGTCACTGCGTGACCTCGCCTAGCTTACCACACGACCTGACCAATGTTTAAGGGAGATGAAAAGTATACGCGATGAATAATAAAATGAGAACAAAATAAAAAAGGAGACCACGCGGACGTGGGCGAGGCATGTTTTTGAAACTGCGCAGCCTCGCCTGGTCCACCGGGTGACCTTCTAGGGTCAAATTAATTAAATAAAATGACTTAATGATAAATAAATAAAATTAAAGGTGATAAAAGTTTTAATAAATTATTTTAATGATCATAATAATAATATCATTTGAGGAGGTAATTGTTATAATTACTTTTATCACTATGGTTATGATCGCTAAAACTTTTATTTTATTACTAATATTTTTGTTGTTAGTTTTAAAGATAATAATTTATTTAAGTTATTATTATTATTATTATTAGTTTTATTTTATCTTATTTTACTTTATTTCATTTCTTTTTATTTTATTCCCTTTTTCTATTTACTATTTACCTTTTTTCCCTCTCTCTTACCTAGGGTTCGGCCAGCCCTTCTTTTCTTTTCTTTTTTTCCCCGGAGCTCCTATGCGCCTCACTCCCCCTCTTTCTTATTCTTTTTTTTTATTTCTTCTGCTCGGGCCTTCTTCCCCTCTGCTCCCCCTTGCCCAGGCCGTGTGCGCCGCTCGCCGACTCCTTCCCCTTCCGCCTGCCTGACTCCACCTGAACAGCATATCCCGACCATGCCTCCTGTCCGGCGACCTCCCTCCCGGCTTCACCTCCATCCGGCGTTGCACCACCTTCCCGACTCCCCCTCTCCTTGCCACTGCCCGGATGCACCACACCTCCCTCCATGGCTCACAAGATGTCCACTGGATCTTACAACCTGCTGTCGTTGCCCGCAACCCCCCCTGGTGGACCGACCTCCCCTTTTCCTTCCTGGCGAAGCCCCCCTGCCGGCGCACTCCTGATCCGAAGCGGCTCTTCTCTGACACTGCACACCATTCTGACGAACCCCAGCGCATTTTCCTCCGTTGCGCTGTCGCACTAAGTCACCCATCCTCATCTGCTTGCCACCTCATGTAGAGACCCTAATCTTATCGTACATGGACATTACATTACTTTTGCGGAATACTTAGTACATAACAAAAACACACACACAAGGATCGTAATAGTTTAGTGTCTTTGGAAACTCGGAACGTAATCTTCTAATCGTGGTGAAAGATCTTCAATATCTCCCATAAAGATCTTCCTTTTTTTTACCTAAAAACCTTTCTTTATATCCTGGGGAAAAGAAAACATAAAAGGGTGAGCTCAAATGCTCAGTAAGGGTAAACAAAAGAAATATCAATCACATCATATACACAAGAACATAGCTTTTGGAAATCTTAACCTGCAAAAGAGCTCATAATATCATAACATGGGATAAATCATAGAAGTGAAAATGAGATCCCCATAATCATAACATGAAACTTGAAACTTCGTGGCATGCACACATAATCATGGAAAATCATTTCTTGTTAGTCATGACTCATTGCCAAGACTATCTTAGTGGACAAAGTCCCTTTCTGAATCGAGTAACCCTCGTTTCAGTCCTGTTTCACTGAACCTGTATAACCTACCATTCCAGACATGTCTATCTCATGAGATATAAAATCTTTACCCAATGCATTGGAGGGAGATATAGGTCCCACCCATCTTATAATGAATCCTTTCTTATGTGTGCCACATAATCATAAAACATACATCATAGCATAACCCATGTAATAAAAATGGGATTCTTAAACGACATGACATCATAAAACAACTCATATAAGATAAAGGAATTCATAAAAATAATTCCATCACAACATGATCAAATCAATTTAATAATAGGGATAAAAACAGAACCCTTAAATATCTTAAATGGAAAATAATTTTGATAAAACACTTGAACTCCATTCTTGAGGAAAATATCCTTTCTTCTTCAAAAACATCTTTCCTTTCATAACATGCCATACAACTTTAAAATAAAAGAAGTTGATTAAAAATAAACTTGAAAAATTGTAAAGGAAGATTCTTGGAATTTTTTTTCTAAAAATTCATTCATGTCGTATAAGTTAAAAAAAACATTCTTCGTACTTTTGTCGGAAAAGTCAAAAAAAGTACCTCGTACGAAAAACGACAAAAGATTCCTTTCATATCTTTTACTAAAAACTCACTGAAGGGTAAAATTGGATTTAAACTATTGTAAGTGGATGGAAACAATATTACATATTGAGGGAACATGTATGTGGATCATAAAATACACCCCAGTAAATACTTATGAATAAACAATCTCGGATAAAAATGAGATTGTGGTATTTTCCTTACCTTAGGTCCGACTTGCTTTGTAAGTGTCCGAACCTCCTATATAATGATTTAAATCATGTTATTGACTTATTACAGAATCATATTCATTGTTATGATATCATATATGGTTTACTTATGACATTATATTACCCGTTTTTTTGTAAATTCCATGTTAAAGAAGCGTTTTGGGTAAAATCGTTTCATTTATCGTAGGTGTTTTGACTTGTTGTTCTTGACATCATTATTACTTATATCATGATTTACTCACTTCCAGAATATAAAATATGATTTATATATCATATATATTCAGTATATATATATATAATAGGTAGATAAATAAAATGAAAAACACCGTTCATGGAGACAGTAGTCCGTACGTACGCATGAACGCTGTTTTCCTTTCCTTATTGTCTTGAAATGGAAGTAAGTAGATGACATACATATGTATATATATACACAAATCCAGTAGCTTTATAATGTCATATATTTCATTAATATTTCTTATATATACATTATAATCATTCTTAAATGGTTAACATGGAGAATGAATCTCATCGCGTCGTGGAGACGGTAGTCCGTACGTACGCACGAGCTATGATATCATTTCTATAAATATTGAATTTAATTGGAGTGGATAATACAATATATCAGAATCAATATGATGTTGTAATAACTATGTATAGTTATTCTTTACACCATTATACCCATCCATGTAAGGTGGTGGTGGAAAATAGATTACACCACGGCGTGGAGACGGTATTCCGTACGTACGCACGCGCGGTGATTTCTTTTTCCGTAGGATGGATAGATGGTGAAATAGGGTTGTTTCATACTTATAATAACATATCAGTATATGAGTGATACTGATGTTATTACTTCATAATGAAACAACCTAAGAAGAAGAAGTGGAAGAAGAAATAAAGATGAAAGAATTGGTAACGGTAATTACCTCTTCTTTGAAGTGCCTCTTTGAGACCTCCTCTTAGGGCACTAAAATTGGTCTTTGAGGAAGACCAGAACTTCTATGATGTTTTTAGGGAAGTGGAGAAGAGATTTTGGCAGGGTTTGGCCGAGCTAGAGTGCTAAAATTGGTGTGAGGAGGAGGGAGAGGAGGTGTCCTTTTATAAGGGAGGAGAGGGGCACCTTAGGAATACCTCAAAATATTATTTTAGTTTAAAGTCAAAATCGGTTTATAATGGTTCCAAAGGGTCTTATTTCGAAGATAAAGTGGGGATGGGTCGAAATACTATCAACCAATAGGATTTAGACAAGTTTAGGTTATTATTTTAACCTTATCAATTATATTTAACTCTAAGTTAAATAATTTAACTTTTACCGTGTCTTTTTGTTTTCTTTCACTATATGGTTAATACACTTACTATAACATGCGAAACGAACCCCAAATTGTTTATTATTAAAATATATATCCTTATCTAAGTGTATTTGGCCGAACCTTAGATTTTTAGGAATAAAATAACAATTAATAATATAATATTTGATTTAAAAACTATTTTGTGTCAATTTTGACACTATTTGATATATGATTTTTTTGAAAGTCATAACAGAATTATATGTTCGAACCAAGTTGATTAAATAAACACTAATATATCATAGTAACCTAGAAAATTAGTGTAATTCATAAAAAGTCTCAAATTACATTTATTTTGGTGTTAATAACATCAATTATGTCAACATTTTCTTAAAAGGGTAATTACTGCATCATCGTTGTGTCATAAATAAATTAATTTATTTCAAATCTAAAAATTATAAATAAAATAAAATTATGTAGGAAATCGTTTTAGCTTTCTAATGAATATTTATAGTCGAATTTATCTTATGTATAAGCCTATATTAAAAATGATTTACTTATTAAACATTGATTTTAACTATTTTAACCCTTCTTTAAATAAATTAATAATAAATGTCCTAATCTAATCCAAGTGGGCCTAAATGGTCATATTTTATTCCTAAGTTTGTTTTTGGTCGAATTACACTTGTCCAATAGAATTAGGACATGTTTTAGGGTAATATTAATATCATATTTACCCTTAGTTACCCTATTTACTATTAACCGCGGTAAAAATAGTAAAAAGTTACTATTCACCAAAAATTATTTTTATCTCATTGAACCACATTTTACTTACTGATATCAACCGTGTCTCTCGGATTTTTGAAATTCTATTCACAGAAGCGGTAAAATTAAGTTTTATGAAAAATTCAGTTTTTTAACTACCACTTAGTAGTTTCACTATTCATCAAAAATTGATGTTTTTCAGAACAGTGCCAAAATTTCATCCCAAGCTATATTTCATATTCCGAATTCAAAAATGAAGTCTATTTTACCAAATTCATTACATAAAAGTTGCATTAATTAATTTTATAATTAAATCCCGCTGTTAAAACAAATAACGTGTTTTTAAGAAACAATATCTATCAAAAGATTGACACTTGTTTATGTCTAGTTTAAATGTGAAATTACATCCAATGACCAACATTGTATTAAATTGTAAAAATATATTCTAAATATACTTTAAAACCACTCAAATTAATGATTTATCACTATTAATTATTTCGATTAAAAAAGTTGTTTTTAATTATAATTTAGTAATTTTCACTATTCATCAGAATATGAAAGTTATCCGAAAAGTACCAAAATTTCACCTTAGGCTAAATTTGATACTCCGAATCCAAAAATGAAGTCCATTTTAAAATTTCTAAAATTTAAAAAGTGGTTATTACTATTCATAACGGCTAGTTTTAATAATATTTTAATAGCATATCATTGTTTCATGAAACTCAGTATTACGTACCACACACGCTATCGAGGAAGGTTGTGATTGCGTGTAATGCAAGGCAAGTCAAGGATGCGTGTTGTGCAAGCTCCTTTTGGTGTAGCGTACAACACAAGACATTAGTGAAATAAAAAAAAATATTTTTCATAAAATCTCGGGCTGTTACATTCTACCCCCCTTAAAATGAATTTCTCCCTCGAAATTCGTCGGGGTTATAAATGGTTTACTATTCGAAAGTTTCTTTAATAGAAACCCACATCGTAAAAAGGAATACCAAAACTTGGCTTTAAAAACTAAAGTATGAAATGTAACGATTACCCAAATAAACTAATCACTGGGTTTCCACATAGGTGAAAATATGGATATGGAAGAGAAATCTAACCATCATGTTCTGATGGAGAGTGGTAGAGAACATGGCTATGGAAAAGCCAGTAATCACAAATCCATAAATTTGTGACGATCTAAGGTACCATCTGATTCATCAGGTATAAGAGAACTAGGACAACATTTTTGGTTTTCAAGATCATTTCCCTAAAGTTAAAGAATTTGAATTAGAATAAATACTTACTTTATTTTGGTACAATCTCACTGTTGTTCGTGCCTTTAACAATTTCCACTTCATCTCTTAAATAAATGAAGTTGAATTTGTTATTCGTGAAGTGTTAGCAGATCATGTGATAGAATTACGGGTCATTCCATCTGTCTCAAAAGGTTAGCAAAATTTATATACATAAGTCGATCTATAGTGGGATTAATCATATATGGTTCCTAAAATGGGCTTATACTTCATATATCATACTGCTTAATATAATAACACTAGTTTCTACTAAACAGGGACTTCCTGTAGGTCAGTGGAAGGCGATAAAGGCCAGTCACACTTCGGTTGTGGGTTCGATTCCTACAGCCTTGTCCGAAGCGATGGGCTGTCGCCCGTCCTGCAGGTTGTCCTTTTTCTAAAACTATGTTACTATATCATCCCATCAATAATATCGAAAATCTTCTATCCTTAAACAATACTAACTTATGTCCAACATAATCCAGTCTAATCTTTAGGCTTATACATAATATAGAGATTTAATACTGTCGTTGATCCCCACATATCATAAGATATGTCTTGTTGGTCACATTCCAAACATTCAAAGTCCTTAATCGTGTATTCTCTTGAATACCTTAGTGAAAACATGAGTGCAGTTAAAAGTTAACACTTTCCACATACCAAAATCCTCAAAATTCTATATACTCAAACCATGATATCACTTAGTCCTTATATCAATCATGAGCTCATGAATACTATTAAACATTTCATTTTCTCGTCTTCATTATGCGCATATCATCTTATTTCCAAAAAATATCTCAATCACTTTGAATACCACATCAATAAATATCGCAATACTCAATGATACAACATTATTTTGGAATCCCATTACATAAAAACTTAATCATTCCACCACATCGTTGTCATATTCAACATTGCCAATAGTGATCGCATGTGATTTCCCTTTGTCCTTTGCCTTCAGTGGTTGCTCATGTTGATCATCACTAACCCTTGGATTAGGGCAATTATTAGCATAATGCCCCATTTCCTTGCACTTGAAGCATTGAAGTGTTGGCGGTGCGTTCTCTGCAGTGTTTGCTTTATTCACATCATTAGAAACCCTTTTTCCATTACTTCGACACTCAGCTACTCGATGACCTTCTTTTCCACACATAAAACATTTTCTAGTCCCTTTAAGACAATCTCCACCATGCTTCTTTCCACACTTTGTGCATAAGGAAACATTCATCTTCTTTTCACCATTATTTTGAGATTTCTCCTTGAACTCCATCTTTCGTTTCTTGTCAAAACCATGAGATGGATATGTAACACCAACTTCCATTTCTACCTTGATAGCACAACGCACAATTTCTTCATAGCTACTGAAGTCTTTTATAGCTAATGCCCTTCGAAGACTTGGTTTTAAGCCACTGAAAAATCGATCAACTTTAATTTCAGGTTGGATGATAATTCCAGAAGCATACCTTGCAAGTCTTGTAAAATTTGCTTCATAGGTACCAAAAGATTCATCGTCCCTTTGCTTCAGTTCAAGAAACTCTTTCTCCATCTTTTTTCGAAGAATACGAGGGAAGTACTTACTGAAAAACAAGTTCTTGAACTCGTCCCATTCCATGGACTCAATTTCATCTCTTGGCCTCGTATTCTTGATAAGATTTCACCATTGATCAGCTTCACCTTCCAAACGATATACTGCTAAGATGACTTTATCATGTTCAGAACATTGAAGAACTGAAAATATCTTTTCAGTAGTACTGATCCATTTTTCAGCCACAAGTGGATCAGAAGACCCACTGAAAGAAGGTGGACGTTGCCTCATGAAGGACTCAATAGAATATTGTTCCCTTCTCTGCTCATTTGGAAGTCCAGGATGATTCATAGCTTGTGTAAGTATAGCAATAAGATTTTGCACTCCATCTCCCATAACATTTGTTTGTTCAGGAGGGCAATCATTTCATTGTCCATTGCATTGATCAACACGGTTCCTTCGGGTTCCATCCATCATCTTAAACCCAAAAAGAATAGTGTGAGAGGAAAAAATCATGCTAGGGAAAACAACATAATAAAGGGGGAGTACCTTCAATATCCAACATCTTAGGTTTAATTCTATGATCGTTAGCGTAATTCTATTACTATAACCTATACGTATACTTATCACTAGGGACATCCCTAGACATACCTTAGAAATATCTCTAGGGATCACACTAACGTTTTCGCATCCTAGTTTCCAAAGGTTGACTAAACCTTTCCTCTGATACCAACTGTAGAGACCCTAAGCTTATCGTACATGGATATTACATTACTTTTGCGGAATACTTAGTACATAACAAAAACACACACACAAGGATCGTAATAGTTTAGTGTCTTTGGAAACTCGGAACGTAATCTTCTAATCGTGGTGAAAGATCTTCAATATCTCCCATAAAGATCTTCCTTTTTTTTACCTAAAAACCTTTCTTTATATCCTGGGGAAAAGAAAACATAAAAGGGTGAGCTCAAATGCTCAGTAAGGGTAAACAAAAGAAATATCAATCACATCATATACATAAGAACATAGCTTTTGGAAATCTTAACCTGCAAAAGAGCTCATAATATCATAACATGGGATAAATCATAGAAGTGAAAATGAGATCCCCATAATCATAACATGAAACTTGAAACTTTGTGGCATGCACACATAATCATGGAAAATCATTTCTTGTTAGTCATGACTCATTTCCAAGACTATCTTAGTGGACAAAGTCCCTTTCGGAATCGAGTAACCCTCGTTTCTGTCCTGTTTCACTGAACCGGTATAACCTACCATTCCAGCCATGTCTATCTCATGAGATATAAAACCTTTACCCAATGCATTGGAGGGAGATATAGGTCCCACCCATCTAATAATAATTCCTTTCTTATGTGTGCCACATAATCATAAAACATACATCATAGCATAACCCATGTAATAAAAATGGGATTCTTAAACGACATGACATCATAAAACAACTCATATAAGATAAAGGAATTCATAAAAATAATTCCATCACAACATGATCAAATCAATTTAATAATAGGGATAAAAACATAACCCTTTATTATCTTAGATGGAAAATAATTTTGATAAAACACTTGAACTCCATTCTTGAGGAAAATATCCTTTCTTCTTCAAAAACATCTTTCCTTTCATAACATGCCATACAACTTTAAAATAAATGAAGTTGATTAAAAATAAACTTGAAAACTTTTAAAGGAAGATTCTTGGAAATTTTGTTCTAAAAATCCATTCATGCCGTATAAGTGAAAAAAAACATTCTTCGTACTTTTGTCGGAAAAGTCAAAAAAAGTACCTCGTATGAAAAATGACAAAAGATTCCTTTCATATCTTTTACTAAAAACTCACTGAAGGGTAAAATTGGATTTAAACTATTGTAAGTGGATGGAAACAATATTACATATTGAGGGAACATGGATGTGGATGATAAAATACACCCCAGTAAATACTTACGAATAAACAATCTTGGATAAAAATGAGATTGTGGTATTTTCCTTACCTTAGGTCCGACTTGCATTGTAAGTGTCCGAACCTCCTGTATAATGATTTAAATCATGTTATTGACTTATTACAGAATCATATTAATTGTTATGATATCATATATGGTTCACTTATGACATTATATTACCCGTTCTTTTGTAAATTCCATGTTAAAGAAGCGTTTTGGGTAAAATCGTTTCATTTATCGTAGGTGTTTTGACTTGTTGTTCTTGACATCATTATTACTTATATCATGATTTACTAACTTCCAGAATATAAAATATGATTTATATATCATATATATTCAGTATATATATATATATAATAGGTAGATAAATAAAATGAAAAACACCGTTCATGGAGACGGTAGTCCGTACGTACGCATGAACGCTGTTTTCCTTCCCTTATTGTCTTGAAATGGAAGTAAGTAGATGACATACATTTGTATATATATACATAAATCCAGTAGCTTTATAATGTCATATATTTCATTATTATTTCTTATATATACATTATAATCATTCTTAAATGGTTAACATGGAGAATGAATCTCATCGCGTCGTGGAGACGGTAGTCCGTACGCACGCACGAGCGATGATATCATTTCTATAAATATTGAATTGAATTGGAGTGGATCATACAATATATCAGAATCAATATGATGGTGTAATAACTATGTATAGTTATTCTTTACACCATTATACCCATCCATGTAAGGTGGTGGTGGAAAATAGATTACACCACGGCGTGGAAACGGTATTCCGTACGTACGCATGCGCGGTGATTTCTTTTTCCGTAGGATGGATAGATGGTGAAATAGGGTTGTTTCATACTTATAATAACATATCAGTATATGAGTGATACTGATGTTATTACTTCATAATGAAACAACCTAAGAAGAAGAAGTGGAAGAAGAAATAAAGATGAAAGAATTGGTAACGGTAATTACCTCTTCTTTGAAGTGCCTCTTTGAGACCTCCTCTTAGGGCACTAAAATTGGTCTTTGAGGAAGACAAGAACCTCTAGGATGTTTTTAGGGAAGTGGAGAAAAGATTTTTTCAGGGTTTGGCCGAGCTTGAGGGCTCAAATTGGTGTGAGGAGGAGGGAGAGGAGGTGTCCTTTTATAAGGGAGGAGAGGGGCACCTTAGGAATACCTCAAAATATTATTTTATTTTAAAGTCAAAATCGGTTTATAATGGTTCCAAAGGGTCATATTTCGAAGATAAAGTGGGGATGGGTCTAAATCCTATCAACCAATAGGATTTAGACAAGTTTAGGTTATTATTTTAACCTTATCAATTAGATTTAACTCTAAGTTAAATAATTTAACTTTTACCGTGTCTTTTTGTTTTCTTTCCCTATATGGTTAATACACTTACTATAACATGCCAAACGAACCCCAAATTGTTTATTATTAAAATATATATCCTTATCTAAGTCATTTGGACGAACCTTAGATTTTTAGGAATAAAATAACAATTAATAATATAATATTTGATTTAAAAACTATTTTGTGTCAATTTTGACACTATTTGATATATGATTTTTGTGAAAGTCATAATAGAATTATATGTTCGAACCATGTTGATTAAATCAACACTAATATATCATAGTAACCTATAAAATTAGTGGAATTCATAAAAAGTCTCAAATTACATTTATTTTGGTGTTTATAACATCAATTATGTCAACATTTTCTTAAAAGGGTAATTACTGCATCATCGTTGTGTCATAAATAAATTAATTTATTTCAAGTCTAAAAATTATAAATAAAATAACATTATGTAGGAAATCTTTTTATCTTTCTAATGAATATTTATAGTCGAATTTTTCTTATGTATAACCCTATATTAAAAATGATTTACTTATTAAACTTTGATTTTAACTATTTTAACCCTTCTTTAAATAAATTAATAATAAATGTCCTAATCTAATCCAAGTGGGCCTAAATGGTCATATTTTATTCCTAAGTTTGTTTTTGGTCGAATTACACTTGTCCAATAGAATTAGGACATGTGTTAGGGTAATATTAATATCATATTTACCCTTAGTTACCCTATTTACTATTAACCGCGGTAAAAATAGTAAAAAGTTACTATTCACCAAAAATTATTTTTATCTCATTGAACCACATTTTACTTACTGATATCAACCGTGTCTCTCGGATTTTTGAAATTCCATTCACAGAAGCGGTA
The DNA here is from genome assembly GCA_963277665.1 of Viscum album. Classification (NCBI taxonomy): domain Eukaryota; kingdom Viridiplantae; phylum Streptophyta; class Magnoliopsida; order Santalales; family Viscaceae; genus Viscum; species Viscum album. The sequence continues at coordinate 361,028,028 of OY728136.1, read as the reverse complement.
AAATTATGTTTTATGAAAAATTCAGTTTTTTAACTACCACTTAGTAGTTTCACTATTCATCAAAAATTGATGTTTTTCAGAACAGTGCCAAAATTTCATCCCAAGCTATATTTCATATTCCGAATTCAAAAATGAAGTCTATTTTACCCAATTCAATACATAAAAGTTGCATTAATTAATTTTATAATTAAATCCCGCTGTTAAAACAAATAGCGTGTTTTTAAGAAACAATATCTATCAAAAGATTGACACTTGTTTATGTCTAGTTTAAATGTGAAATTACATCCAATGACCAACATTGTATTAAATTGTAAAAATATATTCTAAATATACTTTAAAACCACTCAAATTAATGATTTATCACTATTAATTATTTCGATTAAAAAAGTTGTTTTTAATTATAATTTAGTAATTTTCACTATTCATCAGAATATGAAAGTTATCCGAAAAGTACCAAAATTTCACCTTAGGCTAAATTCGATACTCCGAATCCAAAAATGAAGTCCATTTTAAAATTTCTAAAATTTAAAAAGTGGTTATTACTATTCATAATGGCTAGTTTTAATAATATTTTAATAGCATATCATTGTTTCGTGAAACTCAGTATTACGTACCACACACGCTATCGAGGAAGGTTGCGATTGCGTGTAATGCAAGGCAAGTCAAGGATGCGTGTTGTGCAAGAACCTTTTGGTGTAGCGTACAACACAATACATTAGTGAAATAAAAAAAATATTTTTCATAAAATCTCGGGCTGTTACACCTCAATCCCTCACTCGTCGCACCCCTTCATCCGGTCCGGCGACCCAGCTCGGGCTACAATTCCAGCACAATTCTCTCCTTGGCTGATCACCTCCTGACCGACGCCTCGGTTTCTCCCTTTCCTCCCGGCTGAATCCCTACCTCTAGCCATTGCACCCTGCACCCCTCTACCGGATGTTTATTGTGCCGCACGCCTCCCTCTCCTCCTGTCCGACAATGCGCCATCTCACCGCCCTCACCTACTTCACCCATCGAATAGGTAATACCCTTCTATATTTGAGTGTTGTTTTATTTTGGTAGCAATTGTTCCAGTGGGTATGAGTTTATTTTTTTTTGGCTAAATTCTTGATCTTGTTGGTTTAATTGCTTGGTTTAGGGTCAATTTTGGTTTTTCTGAGTTGCAGTTGTTGTCCGACAATCCTTGCGCACCTTTTTGTGAAGTCTGCTACACCCAGGTAGGTGGTTCCATGTTTAGCCATTATTTGATAAATTAATTTTCATGTTTAATTTGTTTAGCATGTTAATTAATTAATTGTTGTAGCGTGAAGTGAGTTTTTTTTAGAGTTTGATTTGCATTGAAAATTGTTAGTAGCCTGTTCATGTACGTGTGTGTTTTCTACTGTGAACTTTTATTTAGTTGTTAGTAATTTTTTTCATTTATGCTGTTGTCTTATTAACTTGTGCAAGTGGTGAAAATAGTATCCTTGACATGACGTCGTGTGCGGTTCGTCGTAAAAGAGGGGTTTGTGTTGGTTTAGTGGTTAATGCCAAGCGACTTCTTTCAAAAAAAAAATTAATCTTTTATTCTTGGATTGTTAAATTATGTGGTTTATGAATTTGTGTTTTTAATAGTGTAAGGTTCTTCCATTAAACTACTCGGGTGGTGCAGGTCACACATTAAAATTTTATTTGAGAGCGTACGACGTGTGAATGCGTTTGAACTTATGAATGATTACTTTAGTTTGTGAAGACATGTGACACTTTTTTTTCTATTGATTTATAATTTCTTCTATGGTTTACTTAATTATAAAAATTGTGCTAAACATGTTTGAAAAAAATGTGATTTAGTGTGTGCCGTATTTCAAAATAGTGTCTACATGTGTAAGTGGTGGTTTGTTTAGCGATGAGTTTATTTTAATGTGTGCAGATGATTTAATTGTTAATGTAACCAATGCAAATATTGTTTTGAAAGGATTTTGGTGTGTGTACAGTTTTAAAAGCGGATTTGGGTGTAGAAATTGTGTTTTGCGTGTGTAAGTACCCTGTTTGACTTTTATGCATTATAGTGACATGTTACATGAACTTGAAACTTGTTTGAGCACAAATCGGGAAGCCCGGGTTGCTAGGAGGGTGGACTAGACTAGTGAGCTAGTGTTCTGGAGGTGACTCGACCCGGTTTCACCGGCAAGATGGACGATTGAAACACTAACTAAATATATGGTTCTGAGGGTCGTGGCCTTCTAAGCCACGTTTTCTGAGGGTCATGGCCTTTTAAGCCACGTTTCACCGAGACACGAATATCTAGGGACCCAAGCTAGATAACGCCCATGCGGCCCCTCCCATATTAGTACTCATTGCTCACCTTACGCTCATCATTGTGAAAAACTGGTTATTTTAAAAAGTGAGTGTGTGGGTTTTAATTTAAGGTGTTCCATTTGAAACTGTTCTCTTTTATCCCATTTTCTTTTAAACTGTTCAAGCATTTATTTTCTTTTATTTAGTTAATATTTCAAATGTATTTGTCATTTAATGTGTATACGTGGAACCTTTTTATTGGGTGACGTCCTACTGGGCTCTTTGCTCACACCTTACATACACCTTTGGGTGTATGTAGGCCTTGTCCTCTGTGTATTCTAGGTTGATGCGTCGTGCTCAGTGATGGTGGTTGGTCATTGGTGGTCTCCTCGTGTAGGTTAACGTTTGTGACGTGTGGATGTCACACCTCTCCTGTTGCTTTGAGGTTTGAGTAAGAGTTTTAGTTTCCGTTGTCACCTTTTTTTAGTTAATTGGTTGGAGTTGTAGACTTTAAACAAGTTCATAGTTTAAAGGCGTGTTTGGTTGTCTATTTCTAGTTTCAGTCTATTTATCTGGTTAGTTGTTTTTCTGTCTTTTATTTTGGGTAAAATCATTCCCATGTGTTGGTTTTGATACCCAGGCACTTGTGCCAGCCCGTGGGGATCAGGAACGCCGTTTGGGCCTTGCCGCAGACCGGGTCGGGCGCCGGGTCGGATGGCGACCCCGGCCTGGTTCGTGACATTTATCTATGACTATTTTTCTAGGAAATCCTAGATTTCCACCTTTCGAAGATAAACACCGATCTGGGATGCCATCATTTGAAGGGATTTCAGAAAAATGTAGAACACCGTCTCCATAAACAAGTGGTAAACTATTTGAGAATGTAAATCATGTGGATATTTCTTTTGGATGCCTTCTTTAAAAATACATATTAAAATAAATTGAAAAATGAGATCATTTTTTAATTTTGATTCAATAATTGTTTATACATAAAATTTTTTCATGATGTTATTCATATGGAAAAAATGTAAGTGATAGTGTCATTGACTTGTTACTAAATAAACCAACAAAAAAGTATGGTATTAAGGATATGTTGGACATGATTGACATGGATATTTAGGAAGAGTTGGTTCTAGAGAAGGGTAAAATATGGAATTTTCTTCCTATAACTGCTTACACTCTTTTTAGGAAAGAGATATATCAATTTTACATCTTTTTTAACAGTGTAATGTGAATAAAGGGGAATTCATCAAATATTATGAATATCATATAAATGAATGGTTTAAAATTAAAGGGCCTGAAATCACATGACTATAATTTTTTTATGAAAGATATAATTCTTGTAACTTTATATATGTATTTTTCTCAAGAATTTCTATCATACATTAACCAAGATATGTTTTTTTAAAGCTATATAAATCAAATTTATATACCCAATGAAATTATGAACTATATAAAAGAAAATTTCAATCATATTATATAAATTGGGGATGTTTTTCCCACTATAATTATTTAATATAATGGTTTACCTTATGGTTCAATTTTTTAGAGAGATTCATCTATATGGTCCTATACATTATAGATGGATGTACCTCATTGAATGGTATATGATGATTTTTGAAAGGTTATGTAAAAAATAAAAGTCATCCAAAAGGTTTTATTTTTGGAACGACAAGTTATTAAGGAAGACATTGAATTATATATTGACTACTTCTCATATGTGTAAAGCATTGGCCTACTAAAACCTCATTACACCAGATCGTTTATTGGGGACGAAATTTTTGGAATATTTTTTCTCATAATTACTTTTATAGAGTGGGATAAGTCCCAACTTTAAAATTTTCATAACAGTTCATAGGTTGTTCGATATGTTGAATCCTACAAATGAATTCTTAGGATTTTAAATTCTTTATGTATTTAAATATGGATAACAAACACACATAATCAATAGATTATAAGATGGTTTCAAGACCATATTTTTAAGGATTCAACCAAAGATCAAGATTGAATTTTAGAATGAATTCAATGGCTAGGTAGATGACAATGTGTGAATGTATTAACTTTTAATATATACATAATTAATTGTTATATGTTCTATAAAAATAGACATGATGAACATAGTTCAATGAAAAATAGTGGTGTTAATCTTGTGTATGAAGTGATTCATGTATATATTACAAAGGATATGAACCTAATCTATGTGACTATGTTATATTTTAGAATCATCCTAAATATATGAGAGTTGGATTAGATAACTTTTAAAGTGATAATTTTTCAAGGAATTTGGGTTTATAAATGAATTGTAGTAAAAATAGATTAATTGGGTCTATGAATGTCGATTTTATTAAGGAATATTACAAAAAAGCCATTAAAAATGAAATCAAAGGAAATACAAATATTTTATGATTTTGATCCTATAAACAGAAATTGGTCAATTATACATTTGTCGACCAAAACCATTAAAGGGTTATATGTGAATTCAACTGAGAATGGTTCTTTAATTAGGATATCACAATCTTTTTACAGTGGTTTAAATATTGATGGGGTATTGTATATTAGATTTGATTACAATGAGGGGATTAAGATGTTGGATCGAATAAGTATATGTATATTTATATTAGATGGAACAATACAAGAGGGGGGGTGAATTGTAGGTTTAAAAACTTTGTGTATTAACACAATAAATTAGTTTAAAAGATATTAAACTAATACAAATACAAACACCCACAATTGTATTGAATATAAGGGTATGATGTAATGTAATACTATTAGAAAAGTAAAGTAATTGTATTCAAGATGAATACAATAATTAGAGTAAAACATAAGTGAATGATTCTACCTTAAAGCGTATAGAATCAATCGATACAATATGTAATAGTATGAATGTAATTGAAACAATTACAAATGTAAAAGAGATAGAAAAGAAATAAAACAATTTTCTTTCTAATAAAATTACCAGCGGAAATGTAAAAGTATTACCATTCTTTTGACCCAAAGAGAAGGGTTACCCTTTCAATAAGGATAAAATATCTGTCTCACCAACACCTTGGTAAGCCCTCGATACAATGATCAGTTCATCTATCTGCCTATCCCTAGTAGCCCTCGATACGATGATTGGTTTGTCTGTCTGCCTATCCCTGGAAGCCCTCGATACGATGATCGGTACGCCTGTCTGCCTATCCCTAACAGCACTCGATTTTGTAGGTAATCTGAACCTTTGTCTTTCAATCACTTGAAATCCCTCGATACGATGATCAGATCACACAAAGTAGGAGAGAAGTCACAGTGTCTCTCCCTAGAACTTCATAGAAGCAGAGTATCATAGTTGTTCCAAAAGTATCTACTTTCAGCTTCAAATAACCTCCTATTTATAGGCCTTGGGTTACAATGGTCATATTTCCTCCAATGGTCATAATTCTCTAAAAAACTCAGAGGGACTTGGACACCTGTCATTATAACGGTCATATTGAAACAGAAATCACGACATCGTTTTGATCAGTTAATAACTAACTCAACGACATCGTTTTGGTTAAAAAATAAGACAAATGAACAAGATAATCATGAGTACCATTAATATGAATCATGTGTTTTTGACCACGTACCAAAACAGGCATGTAATGAATGTATGAGTATCATAAGTATTACTATGTAATGTTTTGTAACGATACAAAGTGAGTATATATATAAGGCTAAGTACGATTAACAGAGAGTAAAATTTCCAGAGTAAATATAAAAAGATAGTATGATCAGCATGGTCAGTACGATAAGCATGGTCAGTATGATCAGTATGGTCAGTACGATCGGCATGGTCAGTACGACCAGCATGGTCAGCACGATCAGCATAGTCAGTACGATCAAGATGGCCAGTACAATCAGCATGGTCAGTACGATCAACATGGTTAGAACGATCAGCATGGTCAGTACGATCAGCATGGTCAGTATGATCAGCATGGTCAGTACGATCAGTATGGTCAGTTCAATACGACAAACATGATAAATAACATTTGTGATTTCCAAAACAATATATAAAAATTCAAAAGAGGACTTTTGACTCAACAATATCCCCCTTTTTAGAAAGCACAAAAACACAATGTAAAGACTAAAAGAAATACTTATCTCCCCCTGAGATATTGGATACTCTTCTGAATAAGAAATTGAATATAACTAACTCCCCCTTAGGTATGTACATTCCTAAGGATTTTATTCGTAGATTTTCCTTGATTTAGAAGTGTTTTTTCAAATCATTCTCTCATTTTAAAACATACTCCCCCTTTATAAAACATTCTCCCCCTTTGTGAAACATTCTCCCCCTTTGTGATTTAGAAAAAGAAAGGGGTATTCTTGAATTTATTGAAAGAGTTAGAAATGAAATACAAGACAATGGATATAGTAAAAAAATCATTTCAATAACACTCAGAGCCAAAATTGAAAAAAAATAAAAGTCACTTGTTTTCTCTTTCCGTCTCTTTTTTAATCAGCTCATGAATAACTGCCTTCATCTTTTTTAGTTCCTTTTTGTCTTCAGAAATAGCATCACCCTGGGATCTAAGAAGGTCTTGTTGATTGGCAAAGAGTTGATCCTGATTTCTGACTGTCTCTTCCTGAACTCTGATAACTTCTTCAAGAGTGTCAATTATGTCTTGTAAATTCTTGTTATCTTTGGATAACAAAGATTTTTGTTTCTTCAAGAGAAATATTTCATCTTTGAAAGATGAAACCTTCGAAAAATCAGCCTGAAAGACATTCATTCTCTCCTGAATGTTTTTTACAGAAGGAATATCTGCTCCTTGGGTTGACAAATGATTCAACCTTTCAACAGTTTCTTTGTCAAGCATATTGAAAGCAATTGCAAGCTCATTTGAAAACCTTCATATATCTTAAATTATATCTCATGGTCATTGTCCGAGCTCTCTGTTTTGTATGACCACTTGGTGATTTTGTTGCAAGCCTTTTTATGAGCAGCTGAACTTTCTGAAATAACTTTCAAATCGGCTTCAACTGATAGAACTTTCTTTCTCAATTATTTTAAAGAACCCAATTTCTTCTTTTTATTGTCAGTAATAAAATAAATCTTCCCTTCTAGACTAGGGAAATAGGGAATAGTCATCTCAATCCTTCTCAAAACATGGACAATGTAATCAATCTTTTGAGAGAGATTGTATGTTCTGAATCTGTATCCTCATCGTACAAAGCCAGTTCATTTGATCGGCTTGAGTCTACTACTGGTTGTTTTCCTTTAGCTTTTTCTTTCTCCTTTCATTCATCTTCTATTTTTTCACTAATGACAATAACTTTTTCAGTGTGAGAAGATTGAACACCTTTCTTTTCAGGAGAATAAATTCTATCCGGAGTTTCAGATGTTTGAAAAGGTTCTTGATTATCATGAGGGGTTTGTTGAATACCTTCACTTTGCTTTTGAATAGATTCCTCTCTACTCTTCTTCAAACTCTAAAGGAATTCAAAAAGAAAGTCTCCCTCTTCTTATTTAACTTATTGTATCTCTTCCCACACTTGTTTTCCATTTTCATTCTCCAGAAGACTCTGTACGATGGGCTCTTGATGCACTTCATCTGTTAATTGAGAGCTAGAATCCTCAACCATTTTCAGGACTTTAGAGACATCATAGTCTTGAGCCTTTCTTTTTAAAACGGTTTTTTTTTCTTTTCAGCTTTAAGGGTTTCTTCTACCCTTATTCTCTCAGCAAACACTTCAGCTGGATCAAGTCCAATCTTTGGATCACTTTCCTTTCTCTGTTCCTTACCCTTTCTCCATTTAGCTACAACCTCTTTACTGTACTTTGGATTCTTCTTTGTCTTTCAGCTAGTTTCCGGATCAGACTTTTAAGTAAAACTAACATATTGATTTTCTTTTACTAGCATAGGTGTCGATTGATTTTGAGCCGATTCAGCTTCTCCATCCTTAACAAAAAGTTTTAATTTTAGATCAAAACAAATATTCAAATTTTTCATCGTACTCTTACTAATCCAGGATGGTTTTAGATCTATCAGATTTCCTTTCAAAGGAATGTTGCAAAACTTTATACTCTTGAGAATGAAATTTGTAAGGACAGATGGATACATGATCAAATGAGACTTGATTGCTCCTGACTTTACATTTTTAATTGTTTCAAAAATGTATCCCATCAGATTTACTTTTCCCATGTTGACTAGATAGTCCAACATGAAGATATCAGAGACTTTCAGAGTTTCTCTGTCCCCTTTCCTTGGGATAAGAAAACCTTACATCCATAGATCCACAAACCTATTTTCTAGTTAAAGATGATCCAATTTCCTTTTTTCTTCATTGATGGAAAACAATGACCTTTCAACACTTTCTCTATTAAACGTACCGACCTCCTATGGTAGTTTATGAGATGGACAGAAAGAATCACCTTCTACCGAGACATTTAGGAAATGAGCCGCTTGTTTCATTGACATAGATAACTTTCTATTGTACACAAAAAAATTGATAGTCATGTCTTTGTCAAAATATATGGTTTTATAGAACTGATAGACTTCATAAAAGAGAACCGGATCGTGAGAAACTTGTCTTTCAACACATAAATGCTCCCATCCTTGAAATAGAATAATCTTCTTGATTGTAGAATCGTATGAATCAAAGAAGTCATGAGAAACTAACCTTTTGCTGAAAATATATTTTTCTGAGAAAGCCTTTGAAGAAAAATCGGTAGGAGTATTGGCAGAAGACTGAGACATAGAGATGCTGCCGACGAAAGATCCTACGATGACTTAAAATTAGTGAGGCAGAGCATCAGCGTAGATCCTGAAAAAAATAATGTGGGTTTGGGGAGGGGGGGGGGTATTTTTAGGCGATAAAAGGGTGATCGTTGATCTTTTATGGCCAGGATTAGAGAAAATAAGATCAACGGTTAGGATGGAAACAAAAAAATTTAAAAAAAGGGAAGGTATGCACCTACCGGAGATCGTAAGGTAATTGTTGGTTTAGATAGTATTCACAGTGATAGAAAAAAAACTCAAATGTAGGAAGAAATAGAATACTATCAAACGACATGCCAATGGGAAACAAAGTCATTACTATGAACTGACAAACTGATGGAAAACAAGCTTGTTACCATAGACATGCTGATGGAAAAGAAATTCATTACCATGATCAGACAAGCCGATTGAATAGAAAATCATCACCATGAACTGACAATAAGATGGAAAATAAAATCATTACCATGAACTGACAATACAATGGAATAGAAAATCATTACCATGAAATGAAAATATGATGGAAACGAAAATCATTACCATGAAGTAAAAATATGATGGAAAAGAAAATCATTACCATGAACTAACAGTATGATGGTAAATAAAATCATTACCATGATCTGACAGTACAATGGTAAAGAAAATCATTACCATGATCTGACAATACGATGGTAAAGAAAATCATTACCATGATCGGACAATCCGATAGACCGATAGGTAAATATTACGATAAAACTGTCAATTTGATAAAACTTTCAATACGATAAACATATAAAAAACATACCAAAATATAAAAGGAAACACAGTAAGAAATGTTCTTCCCCTTTCTAAGAGGAGTTATTTAATGTTAGGATAATTTTAAAACATGATGTAGATATGAATGATTACTTTATTGTAATCATTCCTAGCTTCTATTTAATAAATTCAAATCTATCAAAAGGTAATAGTTTTGTAAAAATGTCAGCAAGCTATTCTTGTGTTCTGATGAATTGTAAAACAATATCTCCTTTTTGTGTGTGATCCCTAATAAAGTGATGCCTAACATCTATGTGTTTTTCATGTGAGTGATGTGATGGGTTCTTACTAAGAGCTATGGCACTTGTATTATCACAAAGAATTTGAGTTTTGGAAAAAACTCAATCCATAATCAGTGAGTGTGTGTTGCATCCACAATACTTGAGCACAACAACTTCCAGCTGCTACATATTCAGCTTCAGCAGTGGAATGTGATACAGAGTGTTTTTTCTTCCAGGACCAAGAAACCAAGGAATCTATTATGAGATGACATGTTATAGATGTACTCTTTCTATCCATTCTTCAACAGTCAAAGTCAGCATCAGAAAAACTTTTAAAAAAAAATCATTTCCAGAGGAGTAAAAAATACCTAAATCCATAGTGCCTTTTAAATACCGAAAGATTCTATTTACGACCTTCAAATGTGACTCTTTTGGATTAGATTGGTATCTTGCACATAAGCATAAGGAAAACATTAAGTCTGGTCGACTAGCTGTTAAGTATAAAAAACTTCCTACCATACCTCTAAAAGTTTTTTGATCTACTGGTTTCCCAGTTTCATCAAGATCAAGTGTATTTGAGGTACCGATTGGAGTGCTAATACTTTTATTCTTGTAAAAACAATACTTTTTGAGTAAGTCTTTTATATAATTATGTTGTGATATATATGTTCCTTCTGGTTTTTGTGAAATTTCAAAACCTAAAAAGAATGTTAACTCACCCATCATACTCATTTCAAACTCATATTTTATTAAGTTGGTAAATAAATCAGTTAAAGACATCTCAGTTGATCCAAATATGATGTCATCAACATAAATTTGAACAATCAAAACATTTCTATTTTCCATTTTTATAAAAAGTGTTGGATATGATGTACCTTTTCAAAAAAATTTTTGTAAAAGAAATCATGTAGGTCTATCATAACATGATCTAGGGGCTTGTTTAAGGCCATATAGAGCATCGGTAAGTTTAAAAACATGATCAGGATGTTTTGGGTCAAGAAAACCGGGGGGTTGTTCGACAAAAACTTCTTCTTGAACAAAACCATTTAGAAAAGCACATTTTACATCCATTTGAAAAAGTTTGAAATTAAAGTATACTGCAAAGGCTAATAGAATATGAATAGATTCAATTCTAGCTATAGGAGCATATGTTTCCTCATAGTCTATTCCCTCTTGTTGATTATAGCCCTTAGCAACAAGTCTTACTTTATTTCTTACAATGATTCCATTTTCAGCACATTTGTTTCTGAAAAACCATTTTACACCAATTACAGTTGTTTCTTTAGGTCTTTCAACTAATTTCTAGACTTGATTCCTCTCAAATTAATTTAGTTCATCTTGCATTGATTTGATCCAATGTTCATCTCCTAAGGCCTCACATGGACTTTTTGGTTCAAATTGGGAAAGAAAAGAAAGATGTTCTATTTCTTTTCATAAGGAATTTCTAGTCCTTACAGGTTGATTTACATCACTAATGATATTATCACTAGGATGATTCCTAAGAAACAATTGATTTGGGTTTTGTAAAACCTGTTCATCAACATATGGTAGAAACTATTGTGGGGTAAATGTTTCAGGAATACCTTCTTGGACATTTTCCGTATCAGAAGGATCTTCTAATAACGGTTGATAAACATTTTTAGAAAACACATATGAGGATGTAGGTTTGGGTTGATTGAAAACAAAAGGATCAGTTTCATCAAATTTTACATGTACTGTTTCCTCAACTGTACATGTATCTTTATTGAAAACTCTATAAGCCTTAGAAGTTGTGGAGTAGCCTAAAAAGATTCCTTCATCAGATTTTAGTGCAAATTTGTGTAGATCATCTTTTGTATTCAGAATGAATACTTTGCACCCAAAAACATGGAAGTATGAAACTTTTGGTTTTCATCGAGTCCATAATTCATAAGGAGTTTTATAAAGAAAAGGTCTAGTTAAAACACGATTTGTAGTATAGCAGGTAGTACTAACAGCTACATCCCAAAAGTGCATAGCAATTGAGTATTCACTCAACATGGTTCTTTTAATTTCATAAAGAATATGATTTCTTCTTTCAACAACACCATTTTGCTGGGTTGGAGCTGAGAAATTGTGAGTAATACCTTTCTTACTACAAAAAGTTTTAATGTATGAATTTTGAAATTCACCACCATGATCACTATGGATTGTAATCAATGGTAGGTTTTTATCATTTAAAACATGGGCTCTAAAAGATTTGAAAAAGGAAAAGCCTTCAGATTTCTTTGTTAGAAAATAAACCCATGTAAATCTAGTAAAGTCAACAACTAAAACAAATACATAGTATTTTCCTCCAATGCTTCTAGTTTGTGTAGGACCAAAAAGATCCATTTTCACTAGATGTAATGCATTAGAAGTTGAAACTTCATTAATTGATTTAAATCCAGTATTATGTTTCTTTCCAAATAGGAAAGGATTAGAAACTTTTGAAGAATCAAATCTAAGATCCGGTAGTCCCTTTAGAAGACTTTTCTTAGAAATTTTACAAAGGTTTATTAGGTTGCAGTGTCCTTGTCTTCAGTTCCATAGCCATGATAGGTCTTCTATTGCACTTAAGCAGGGTACGTTTTGGCTTCCAAGGTCTTTTTTGTTAATAGTGTATACATTCTCTTGCCTATGGGAAGATAGAATGAACTCATCCTTATAATTGTGAACTAGACACTTATCATTTCTAAAACTCACCAGGTAAAACTCGTCACATAATTAAATTATGATGATGAGATTGTGCCTAAGACCTTTAACAAACAAAACATTTTAAATAAGAACTTTTCCAAGAGAAACAATATTACCTATTCCAAAAAAAATTCCATGAGAATTATCTCAGAAGGTAACCTTTCCACATTTTGTTTTGATAACCTTTTCAAAGAAATCATTGTTTCCAGTCATGTGATGAGAAAAGCCACTGTCCACGTACCAAATATTCTTGTTGGTACACTTCTTATTTTCCTGAAAAAGAAACAATTAGTTTTTTGGAATCCAAACTTGTTTGGATCCGGAAGGATTTTATAAAAGAATTTTAGGAATCCGCATTTGTTTAGCAAAATGAGCTTTATGAAATCCTAAAGATTGAGTTCTGTTAAGAGAGAAATCTCTTTTCCAGGGTCCTCCATATTGACACTTAGAGAAAAAAGGGGTATTTTGGGGAACAAAATAGTTATTACTAAAAACAAGTTTAGAATAAGTACAACCAAGTCCAGAATGATTTGTTAACGGTCGAATTTGAGAATACATTTTATCAAAGTTTTCCTTTCCACATGTAAAGGATGACAAAAAAATTTTCAAGGAAAAAATTTCGGACTTTAGTTTGAAAACTACGTTCTTATCCTCCAAAGCATTAGATTTTGAACTAGAGTTAGGCTCCAAAATATCTTTCTTTTAAATTACATTTTCTAGATCCTTAGAGAGTTTATCCTTATCAGATTTGACATTCTCAAGGGTTTTTAAAATACTTTCAAAATCAGATGTTTTCGTATCAAGAGCCATAGAAAGATCTGATACTTCTTTGGTTAAAATTGAAATTCTAGAGTTATCTTTATCAATCTTCTTCTTGAGTTTAGAATTTTCATGCTCATGTAATTTTTCAAACCTTGACACTTATTCAAAAGAAGGTAAAGTATTATCTTTTGAAGAGGACTCATCATTTCAAGATTCATAATATTTATTGTCAGTATAATTTTCATTCAAAGAAACATTTGTAATAGCTTCAGCATTGTGTACCTTTGCCAAGATACAATGATCTTCAATTGGTAATCTGGCTATAAGTCCAATATTCCTTTGTCCTGAAGACTCATATTCTGAAGAATTTTCTGATGAATCACTGCCACTTAAACTCCAAGTATCATTTTCCTTGAATAATTTCTTTTTCTTTGTATTGTAATACTTTTTCTTGTTTCTTTCAGAATGTTTTTCTTTTCTCTCTTTTCTCTTTAGTAAAGGACAATCAGGCCTTATATGACCCAATTTCTTGCATTCATAATAAGTTACCTCTGAATATTTCCTTTCCTTACTATATTTGTTTTTGAATCTATATTGGATGTCTTTCTTTACCACAATCTTGTTCATCCTTCGAGAAAGATTGGCCAACTCGTTATCTGAGTGATCACTATCACTTGATTCTGATAAAATAACTTTATTGGATTTGGATCTTGTAATACTTTTAGGTGTTTTAGATTTAGATTTAAAGGCTACACTTCCATTCCCATTTTTCTTCATGTTGAAATCAGAATCACTTTTCATTATTATCTCATGCTGTAGAAGAGTTCCAAAGAGTTTATCAAGAGTAATCTGGGAAACTTTTCTGTTTTCATCAATATCTGTCCTTTTTTATTCCCATTCATTCGGTATTATATCTATAATCTTATCTACAAGAGATTCATCATCAAGGCATTTTTCTCACATAGATTTTAAGATGTTGACGATTGTCATAAATCTTTGTTGCACTTTATAAATCGTCTCTCCATAAGGAAAAACAAGTCCATGATATTCCTCTTGAAGCATCGCTCTTCTTGTTTCGATAAGCTTGGATGTACCAAAATGAGTGACTTCTAATTTCTTCCAAATACAATTGGCTATTTCACAAGAAGATATTTAGCTGTATATATTCCTGGCCATAGAGCATAATAAGGTATTTCGTACCTTGTAATTCAGTTGATACTCATGCTTCTCTTGGTTATTAAAAGTACTGACTTCTTTGTCTGGAATTTTTTAACCTCCAGTAAGAATAATAAAATTGTCTACACCATTATTGATCACAAAAGTATTCATTTGATCTCTCCAGTACTCATAATCATTCCCATCAAAGATAGGTGGTCTAGATGTATTTAGATTATCTATTGACCCAATATTCATTCCTACCATCTAACAAAACAAAAACTATTCCACTTCACACGTTAGTGTAGTATGTAGTTAAAACAGTAATATGAAAGAAATAGAACAAGTAAAACAAATCAGTGGAAACCTGCTCTGATACCAATTGTTGGATCGAATAAGTAGATGAATATTTATATTAGATGGAACAATACTATAGGGGTTAATTGTAGGTTTAAAAACTTTGTGTATTAACACAAGAAATTAGTTTAAAAGATATTAAACTAATACAAATACAAACACCCCCAATTGTACTGAATATAAGGGTATGATGTAATGTAATACTATTAGAAATGTAATGTAATTGTATTCAAGATGAATATAATAATCAGAGTAAATCAAAAGTGAATGATTCTACCTTAAAGCGTATAGAATCAATCGATACAATATGTAATAGTATGAATGTAATTGAAACAATTACAAATGTAAAAGAGATATAAAAGGAAAGAAAATAATTTCTTTTCTAATACAATTAGAAACGGAAATGTAAAAGTATTACAATTATTTTGACCCAAAGAGAAGGGTTACCCTTTCACCTAGGATAAAAGGTCTGTCTTACCAACACCTTGGTAAGCCCTCGATATGATGATCGGTTTGTCTGTCTGCCTAGCCCTGGAAGCTCTCGATATGATGATCGGTTTGTCTATCTTCCTATCCCTAGCATCCCTCGATACGATGATCGGTACATCTGTCTGCCTATCCCAGTCAGCCCTCGATTTTGTAGGTAATCGGCACCTCTGTCTTTCAATCACTTGAAATCCCTCGATACGATGATCGGATCCCACAAAGTAGGAGAGAAGTCACAACGTCTCTCTCTAGAACTTCATAGAAGCAGAGTATCATAGTTATTCCAAAAGATTCTACATTCAGCTTCAAATGACCTCCTATTTATAGGCCTCGAGTTCTAATGGTCATATTTCCTCCAACGGTCATATTTCTCCAAAAAACTCGGAGGGACATGGACACCTGGCATTATAATGGTCATATTGAAACAGAAAGCACGACATCATTTTGATCACTTAGTAACTAACTCAACGACATCATTTTAGTTAAAACATAAGACATGTGAACAAGATAATCATGAGTACGATTAATATGAAACATGTGTTTTTTACTTAGTAACAAAACAAGCATGTAATGAATGTATGAGTATCATAAGTATTACTGTGTAAAGTTTTGTAATGATACAAAGTGAGTAGACATATAAGGCTAAGTATGATTAACAGATAGTATTGTTTCCAGAGTCAATATAAAAAGATAGTACGATCAGCATGGTCAGTACGATGAGCATGGTCTGTACGATCAGCATGGTCAGTACGATCAGCATGGTTCATACGATCAGTATGGTCAGTACGATCAGCATGGTCAGTACGATCAGCATGGTCAGTACGATCAGCATGGTCAGTATGATCAGTATGGTCAGTACGATTAGCAAGGTTAGTACGACCAACATGGTTAGTACGATACGATAAACATGATAAAGAACATTTTTGATTTCCAAAACATGATATTAAAGTCAAAAGAGGACTTTGGACTCAACATAAGATACATTATAAAGGAGTCAAGTCCCTTTAACCTTTATAAATAAGGGATTCCAACAATTAGGTTTTATTTTGTTATAATATATATTGTGTTACCTCATATTATCATCTTTTCACAATTGTGTTTATATTATCAAAATTACATGTTTGACCTCCTATACAGATATTGACTTATGTAGATACTAGTTCCCTCCATCCTAAGGAACAACAAATTTATAAACATGTTAATACTCCCAATATAGAGGAACATCAAGTTTCTACACATATCGACGCTATCAATACAAGGGAAGAAAATATTGACAATATTAAAGTAGAGGAAATGGTAAATGGTGAACAACATATGAAGTAGAAAAAATTGGAGTATCATAATGTGACAATGATAAAAAAATTATTAAGTTGAGAATTGAAGGCATCAAATTTGAAGTTGGAATAAATGCACACGACCAACCTATTTACCAAATAATTCCATGTTCAGAAGTTCCATTCTGATCACCACTAGATTTCACTTTCTAGTTGATGTAGATATGTGGCATAATGTTTTACCTATTCCTAAGGCACTAATTCTGGAATAGATTATTGTAACATTGTTATAAAAATTATTTTACTAAAAACAAAGTAATGAATCTTTGATTTTCTCTTCATTATCCCTTGCAGAGTGAATTTATATAATAAACTAATATTGAATGTATTTATTATGAATTATCATTGGAATTTAATATAAAGGGTTTTATAAAAATCTTATCATGAATTAGCTAATAGATTTTAAAGGGGAAGTAAAGATCCACCCACCACATTTGTATGTATTCCTGGTAAACCAAAAACCACAGATTGTTTTTATTATTCATCATCGGGGAAAATATTTTTAGGAACCTTATGATTGGTAATATATTTCTTGAAATTATGTTTATCAATAATTTTTATTAAGAATATTAATTTATGAAATGAAAAACGAGTGCTGAAAATATGAAGCATGAAGAAAAACAATATACCCACACCATAATGCAAGTATATGGTGTCCTTCACCTAAAAAATATGGTATATATTTTATATATATAGTAATAATTTTATGAGAGTTAAAAAAATATTTAATTTTTTTCCTTTTTAATATGTACATTGAAGAATCAAAATTCAATGCCACTTATATCCCACATCATGTTCTATAGAAGGAGACTCTTGTAAATAAAGATGACATACTAACAGATGAAAAGAAACTATGATTATGGGAATCATGTGTAGGTAAAAAATAATAAGTTTTTTTTTGTATTTCAAACCAGTATTAAATAATAATTATTAATTGTTTCAATATATATTTTTTATCCATTATGGACACAAGAGTAATCATCTAATGTACCTAATGAATGACAACAATTAGTGTCCTTGAGGTAGACATACTAATATGGAAGCATTGGAGGAGTAGGTTTTGGGGTGTCACCCTGAACATATTTTGAGAAAAGAAATGAACCATGGGATAATGATAAAAAATGTATGAGTTGCGGAAAAAATTAGCTACTCTAGAAGAAAAAATCAATTCGTAGAATAAGTTGTTATGAAATGGTATGGGAAAACTCTAAGAGAATAAAGAACATAACAAAAACCACTACCCGAATATCCTTGAACCCACACCAAGATTTAGGTGATCCATTAATCTAAAATGTATTCCAGATAAGAGGTAATAAATTTTTTCATAACTGTTTCTATGAAATGATAATCTGGAAGTCACTGATACATTTCTTGTACTAATATTCTACGTGATGAAAATGAAATTGATTTGTATTTATTTGTATCCACCCATCACCTTTTTTATTGGAGTAAAATGTAAAATATCTATGGATAAATTATACAAAATAAACAAAGTCCAATAAGATCTGACATTTAGATTCATATAGACCATGATATGACCGTTAAGCTACCCATTATAATTAATGATCTTCATATTTATACGTCTGAGCTTACAATTATAAATTTCATTGCATCTCCATTTGATCTTGAAAGAATAAATGTCGATAAAAAGGTATTACATGTGAGTTTAATTTTTATGAAAAAACATTTATAATAAATGGAAAAAGGATTGAACAGTTGATCTTTATTATAGGTAGAGAAAGTGAAGGGGTGAAATGGAAGGTTGAATCAAAATGATCTAAAGGATGAACCGTTCAATTGGGAAGAACTTTAGAAATTACCCTTACCCCACCAGTTCTACTTTTACATTTACTAACATTAATGGTTCATGAAAATACATTGTTAAAAAGTGTTGATTCCACCATAATTTATTTTTAAGAAGAAATGTATGGAGAGACCATTAAAAACTATCATTTCCTTGTGATTATAAATGAAATCCTCATGAATGAATGACTAGGAGTCTTAGTTGTAAATATATACAGATTATGTTCCTTCATAACTATGTATCTAATAGATAATATAAGATATTAATTATTACTAATTACTATATATATTTTATTGCAGGTTTACATATCAGTACTAATAGAAGGGAATATGCTATGAATAAAAAATTGGACTCATTATATCTCATATCAGTTCTACACAACAATTCTCATTTTAACTAAAATAATATGTAGAAATATTGAAAAAACATGCCACAATAATTGAAGGAAAACTTAAAAAAGAAAAAATCATCTTAATACCTATAATACAAGGGTAAAACTCGATAATTTAATCATAATAAACAAATTTCCATTAATTCATTACATAGTCATTTTTGTTATTTTAGGTAGAATTTGTCACTCAATGAAATTAATTTGGATACTCCAAAGATTTATTTTCTATATTCATTGCATGTATAGACAAAAAATAGACCACACATGATGGTGTTTATCAATGTTTCATAAAATAGATGCAACATCATACAAATAAACTTCGAGTTATACATTTTTTATTATGTTTTAATTACAAATATGTTATGGTAGGATGATTTTTAAATATCATCGAATTCATGGCATGGGGAAAATAGATGAGAAGAAGAAGCCTGTATACTTATAAAAATATATAAGTTTTATATTATATATAGTAATATTTTACTATAAAAACATATATCAAAACAAAGTAGTAATTTTAATCAACATTTCTGTAGTTCTTGAAATAAACTAATGGAAAATATTTTGGTAATTATGTTTGAAAATTTATGAAAGATATCACATTCCATCTATAAACAAGTATTCTCAAAGAGGTATTTTCAATGATATTTACAATTTAATTTAAAATATTTATTAATTCTTAGTTTATTAATATTTTTATTGTATTACCACAAATGTTGATAGTCCTCATATTCAAAAGATAAAATACATTTGTTTAGAAATGAATGGGTGGAATAAATAGTGTAATAATGCATAAAGATATCATGATTATGAGAATTCCTAATGAATTATATAATAAATTTTCTCATCATTTTATCAGCTAGTTTTATTTAATTTCCTTATCATTTTTATTTTATACTTTTGTAGTTAATTTCATAATCAAAACACACTAGACATACTGAAAAACCTTGAAAGGAATTCATATGATTTTGATACTTTAAGAAAATGTTCATTAAATCATTTTTTTACATATAAGAATCATCCTCATATCAATCTAATGCACGGTGTGACCAGTATAAATCCATGTATATTTTTATTTAAAATTACCTCTTTAGTTCAAAACACAAATCAATTATAAGAAACTGATCAGACACATTCAAATTTTTTTGATATTATATGAAAATGATACATATGTCATTTTCGATCTATTGGAATAATCCAAATATCAATCTAGTACATGGTGTGATAGGTATAACCAACATATGTGTTTTTATTTTAAATATACATTTTAATGAAAAATAAAATTAACAAATTCAAACCTGAAAAAATACATTCAGATTGTTTTTATACTTTCAAAAAATGGTTCTGATGTCATTTTTGAAGTGTAAGAATCATCTAAAAGTCAATCTAATATATGGTGTGACTAATATGAATCAACAAGTGTATTTTTATTGAAAATTGGAAATTTAGTTTAAAACACATGTCCAATAAACAAGAATGAGAAAACATATTCATATTATTATGATTCATTAGGACAATGATCCATATGTTATTTTTAAAATGTTGGATTCTGTTGCACCAAAATCTGATACACACTGTGCTTGATATAATTCAAAGCATAAGTTATCAGTTTAAAATTTAAAATTAGTTAAAAACATGTTCCACTCACTAAAAATAACCAAACACACTTGTATTATCCTAATACTTTTAGAAAATGATTCATAGGTAATTTGTGATGTGTACGAATCAGTCTCGTTTCAAATTGAGATATGTTGTGATCGAGATGACTCAAACTGTTTATTTTTAGTTTAAATTTACATTTTAGTAAAAAATACACATTAGATACAAAAAAACAATAAAAAATTCAGATAATTTTGATAATTTTTGAAAATGATATTTAATTCATTTTTGATTTGTAGTATTCAACAACACATCAATTTGATGCAGGATGTGAATAGTATGGATCTAAGTGCATGTTTTTTTAAATTGATATTTTAGTTAGAAACACACACCATCTACTCCAAACCAAGCAAACATATTTTGATTATTTGAATACTTTAGGATAATTATTGATAATTCATTTATGATGTATAGGAATCATCTGTACCTTAATCCAATACATGATGTTCTTGGTATGAATCAAAGTGTCACATACATGAAATATTTTAATGGAATGTTTCATTTAATTTACATCCTTGCTTTGTTTTTGTGGTTTTACAATCATTTTTGAAGGAAATAGTGGGTTTCCAATGTTTGGGCCAACCTGAGAGCCCATTTCTAGTTTTGAAAGTAAATTTTGTTTCATTAATAACTCCTTCACTTTTTAAAATTTTTTCACCCATTAAACTTTTAAAATGACCTTCATTTAAATATTAAAACCACAAAAGAATTTTGGCCCCCTTAAAAATTCCTTAGCATCTTGGATCTGGGTGATCAAATTAGGTATTGGGACAACCCAAAAGTCCATTTCATGTTTTAAATTTTTTAAATTATTTAATAAAATATTCAATTTTTATCCTTTTTTAGTGATTCCACCTCTCACAAGTTCCCACTGAACCCAGCCACACCCCCATATTCGTTTTCACCTCTTTGGAGCTAAGATTAATCTCGATTTAGGGCTGAACTTCTGAAGCTCCAAAAAATGTCCAGATTTCTCAAGTAAGATGGTTCTCTTCCTTATTCCTCCCTTATTCTTAGGGTTTATTCTTTTTTATTCAATCCCCAAATGTCCAGAAGATGGGACTTCGTGCCTAGGGTTTTATTTTTGATTTTAGTAGTCCAATACTTTGGTTTTAGGTTCAATCTTACTCCCTTCTAGTGCGGCGGGAGTGCAGTTGAAGTGACGCACAAGGATTTGGGAGTTTTGACTCTTTTGGTAGATGATTTCATATGTAGGTATTGTAGAATGAGTTGGCTTTCTTTATTTCTGTTTCCATTATGTTCCTCATTCAGTATTTTGATTGTTAAAATTGATTTGGGTAGCATTTTAAAAGTGGATGATTTTTAAGTGCCAATTTTGTGTGAAAATGGGTGTTTTACATGTGCAACCCATGTTGTGCCTCTTGGGGTTGTTTTTTAAAATCCAGGATTGGATTTATAAAAATGTTTTGCTGCTGAAATTTATGGTTTGGTATAATATTGGTCTCCATTTGGTTTTAAATGTGGGATTTTAGATGAATTTAATGTGCAAAATTCGATTACTTTTCTTGAAATTTTTTTATGGAAATTATAAGTGGTTTATTGAGTTTTACGAAAGGTGCAAAGAATGTGTAGCTACTATTTTGAATTTGTGTGACCAGAACTGATATTTATATGTGAAAATTGATTTTGGTAGCATGTGGTGACTATTTGAGCATAATACCGGAAACCCGGGTAACTTGGTGGGCTAACGTGTACTGGTATGCTAGGGAACAGAGGGGTTTTGACCATGGTTCACATAGCAAGTCTGACATGGATAACACTAAAAAAACTATAATGGAGATGATTGGAGACCACTAGGTTATGGTTATGCTCCCTACTAGTGGCTCATGCACGGGAACAAATTTCATTATTGTTACTTTCACCGAGGTACGAGGTACTTGGGGCTCACAACAAACTAGTATCTAGGGGTGTCTCTATGCTTGGTGCTCATTGAATATTTGGTATTTATACTTTCTTTATGGTATTTTGGGATGTGAAAACTAGTAGCTTGAATGTTTTATTCAAATTCACTCATTCTTTAAAGTTATCCCCATTTAATGTTATTTTCTTTTCAAAGAAGCACTTTTTGAAATAAATGCTACCATTATCTATTTATAACTCTTGTAAGCCTTTTATTTTATAATTTCTATCACTTTAAATCCTTGGGTGATATCCTATTGATATTATTCTCACACCCTACTTACACATTTTCGTGTAAGTAGACTTGATCATGTTTGACACAGGAAAAGGCAAGGCCTTGGGCGATGGTGGTTCGGGTTGCTAGTTTCTCTTAATGGTGCGATGTTGTGGAGACGGCTTGTGGGTGATGACCCCTTGTCATGTGGAGTCTCATGGGATGTTTGATGATACTTTTATGTACCTTTGGACCTTTTGTGTCTTGCTTAAACCCATATACTCAATTATGAATTTTTATTAAGTCTTGTTTGGCATAATTTTTCAGATTAGGTTTATTGTTTGTTTTTGGTTATTTTATGAACCCAAACTTGGGTAAATCATTCCCAATGAATTTGTATGATACACGGGCACCTGTTCTAGCCCTTGGGGATGGGGAACAACCTTCAGGTCTTTCCATGAGCTAGGTTTGGTGCCGGTTTGATGGCGACCAGATTCGGTTTGTGACATAATCGTATCAGAGCAGGTTAAAGTTTTTGGGTTATATTGCTATTTTGGGATGAGTCGGGATAGACAAGAGCTAGGAAAATTGGGGAACGGGGTTTTTGTTGTGAGTAGGGTGTCTGGATCGCACCTCTCATGGAAGTCCATGAGTCACCAGGGGATTTTGGAATTTACAGATTGACTTCACTTCCAGGTGAGACGTGTGGGCTGCAGACCACATGTGGACATCAGGGGGATGTGGAGTAGTTATTTATTTTATTACTGAAATGTGTTTAGATTATTTATATTTGATGTATTTGATTAAAATTATCAGAATTGTGGTATTGATTTCTATTTTTTGGCTGTTACATTTTGTAGCATCATGCCTCCCCAGAAAGCTCTCACGCACCCACGAGAGGGAGCCAGAGAGAGTTCTCCCACACCAATTGATCAGAGGCTAGTCGAGGCCGTGGTCCGAGCTGTCCAGGCTCTAGGATATGGACCAGCTCCAGTTTCAGCTCCCGTTAGAGAGGATAAGACTGGTCCTAGAAAGGAAAAGGCCCATTAGTTCCTGAAAAATAAGCCTCCAACCTTCGGAGGCAGCTCATAACCCCAAGAAGCAGAGTAATGGCTCGAGAAGATCAAGTGTATGATTGAGTTCCTGGAAACACCTGAGGAGCTCAAGGTAAAGTGTGCCTCCTATTTTTTAAAGGGTCCCAGTCGTAAATGGTGGGAGTCAGTGCTTTAGGCTAGGAAGAATGAGCAGATGCACTGGGGAGATTTGAAGGCTATCTTCAATGAACAGTACTACCCTGAGGTGTTGTCTTATGCTAGGTCTAGAGAGTTCATGGAACTTTTTCAGGGAAATCTATATCTGATGGAGTATGCCATCCGTTTTGTTGAGTTGGTTCGGTATGCTCCAGAAATTGTCTCTAATGAGAAAGAGAAGGACCAGAGGTTTGAGAAAGGATTGAGACCAGAGATATACTCCCAGGTGTTCTTATTTAAGCTGAGGACCTATGCTGAGGTCGTTGATCGGGCATGCATGGTGGAGATTGATAGAAAAGGCAGGGCTGGTTTCTATGGTTCAGTATCAGTAGTGGGAAGTGGAAGCTCCTCAGAGATGAATAGGAAGCGGGAGGATCATGCGAAGAACGGAGGAGGTAGTTCCGGGAATTCTTCCAGGCAGTTTTCCTCAGCAGATTCTGATGTGAGATCGTTTGTGTGCCACCAGTGTGGGAAGCCCGGGAACATTCGTCCAGCATTCCCTCATCCTCCGAAGACCTATTTCCAGTGTGGTGGTATGGGACACGTGCAACGCTTTTGTGGGATAGCGCGTCCACATCAAAGTGGGGCAGGATCCATGGCTCCCAGAGGAGTGCCAGCACAGTCTGAGTCGTCGAGGACTGAGGGATATTGATTTGGCAGCCATGGTGGTAGGGATGGGTCATCTTATAGGTTGATCCAGTTCAGGGTACAGCCACAGACTAGCGGTCATCTTCAGGTTGAGACTGGACATCTCCATGCGGTGGATCAGCCACCAGCAGGATCAGAGGCGGGACCGTCGACTGTTCGAGGTACCGTTTTGATTTCATCTTCTATAACTGCTGCTCTTTTTGATACTGGTGCCTATATTTCTTTCATTTTTTCCCTTTTTGTGGACATTCTGAATTTTCCAACTGATTTGATGTCATTCTCAATGGAGTTGGTGACACCACTGGGAAAGAAGAAGGAGCGGGGTCTCAGGTGCCAATCATGTTCGCTTTCTGTGTTAGGGTTTGAGATGGAGTGGGACCTCTTGGTCTTAGATATGGAACATTCTGATGTCATACTCAGGATGTAATGGATAATACACTTCCAGGCACACATCAATTTCTACAGACGGCGTGTGAGTTTCACATCACCTGATGGGTGTCATCAGGTTTTTCATGGAGAATGGGATACTCGGTCAGGTCGCTCAGGGCCTCCACTCCCAGAGTTGGGAAGTGTTATCTTCCAGTTTTCTTCTCTCATGCTATAGGATGGTCTTTCCCCTGAATTTTCACTTCCTCATGTAGTGAATGAGTTTCCAGAGGTATTCCTAGACGATTTTTCAGGCTTTCCCCCAGAGCGAGATGTGGAGTTTTCAATTGATCTCGCACCCGGAACGCAACCGATATCACTTCTCTCTTATCGCATGGCCCCCACCAAGCTGAGAGAATTAAAGATATAGCTGGACGACTTATAATCCAAAGGATTAATTAACCCGAGCGACTCTCCTTGGGATGCTCCTGTGTTGTTCGTGAAAAAGGCTGATGGATCACTCCAGTTGTGCATTGACTACCGAATGATGAATAAGGTAACAATTAAAAACAAATACCCTTTTCCCAAAATAGATGATTTGTTTGATTAGTTGAAGGGGAAAAGTGGTTCTCAATGATAGACCTGCATTCAGGGTATCATCAACTCAGGTTGAAGGAGTGAGATATCCCAAAGACAGCCTTTCGAAGCAGGTATGACCACATTTAGTATTTGGTCATGCCCTTTGGATTGACCAATGCTCCATAAGTCTTTATGGAACTTATGAAAAGGGTGTTCCATAAATATCTCGATTCCTTTGTTGTGGTGTTTGTGGATGTCATTCTGGTATACTCTAGCTCTGAGGAGGAACACGAACACCACTTGAGGGTCATTTTGGGTACATTACGGGATCAACGCCTCTATGTAAAGTTTTCAAAGTGCACATTCTAGATTAGGGAGGTGAGATTTATTGGGCATGTGATCTCAAAGAACAGAGTTTCATTGGACCTTGAGAAGATTAGTGCAGTTATGTCATGGGAGCAGCCATAGAATGTGTTCGAGATTAGGAGTTTCCATGGCCTGGCTGGTTATTATAGGCGATTCATTCGGGATTTTTCTCGGCTTGATTCACCGATAACTGCCCTCACCAGGAAAGGTTTGAAGTTTGTATGGGGTCTAGAATGTCAGGCATCATTCGAGGAGCTGAAGAGGTGACTAAATACTACCCCCGTGCTGATTTTTCCAGAGGCTGGAAAGGGATATGTGGTTTATTGTGATGCTTCAGGTATGGGTCTTGGGTGCATGCTTATGTAGGATGATCATGTGGTGGCGTATGGATCTCGCCAACTATGGACACACGAAAAGAACTACCCAACCCATGACTTGGCGTTGGCATCAGTGATGCATTCTTTGAAGATGTGGTGTCACTACCTCTTTGGGGAGAAGATTGTGGCTTATTCTAATCACAAAAGCTAGGCTTATATCTTCTCACAGAAGGACCTCAACTTGAGGCAGCGTCGCTGGATCGAGTACATGCAGGGGTTTGACTTTGACATTGTCTATACCCCAGGTAAGGGTAGTGTAGTGGCCGACGCCTTGAGCAGAAGGGTTCCAGTGTAGGATTTGAGGAAGTCCAGTGATGTGTGGACATTGATGGGGATCTTTTCTCAGATGAATGTGGAGACCAAGGAAAACAGTGGAGGGGAATTCTTGGTGAGCGTCCAGTTGACTCCTTCTCTGTTGGAGTTGATTCAGTGGAAACATCCTAGTGATGAGCATTGTCAGCGGTTGAAGTAGTTTCTTCATGGTGGGGAGACATCCTCAGAATGTTCGTTGTCTCCCGAGGGCATCTTGTGCTTCAAGGGCCATTCAGTAGTGTCGTTATCTCTATATAAGGTGGTGATATAGGATAGCCACCAGTCTCAGTGGGATGTCTATCCGGGTGCCAATAATATGTATTATGATGTCCATCGGCAGTTTTGGTGTCCTGGTATGAGACGAGACATAGAGGACTTTGTGTCGAGATTCTACACATGCCAGCAGGTGAAAGCAGAGCACCCAAGGCCCTCCGATTTGCTCCAACCACTACCAATTTCTACCTGGAAGTGTGACGAGGTTTCCATGGACTTCATTGTTGTATTACCTCATACACCATGAGGTAAGAATGCCATTTGGGTGGTGATTGATCGTCTAACCAAATCAGACCACTTCATTCTGATCTGAGATATATCTAAAGTGGATGAGTTGGGCTGTTTGTATCTTCAAGAGGTGGTGAGACTTCATGGTGTGACATCAATAGTTGTCTTAGATAGAGACCCTCATTTCAAATCTCAGTTCTGGGAAGGCCTTCAGAAGGCCTTGGGGTCCCAGATTAAGATGAGCACAACATACCATCCGCAAACAGATGGTCAGACAGAGCGGGCGAATCAGATTTTGTAGGACATGCTTCATGCATGTGTCCTATACTTTTGAGGTTCTTGAGATACCCATTTGGGATTGGTTGAGTTTTCTTATAATAACATTTACCAGTCCTCGATTTGAATGGATCCTTTTTAGGCGCTCTATGGTCAGCCTTGTCGGATCCCCCCTGTGTTGGGATGAGGTAGGTGAAACCTCACTACTGGGGCCGAGTATGGTGCGGGAGACATATGAGAGGTAAAATTAATCTGGTAACGTTTATTGACTGCTCAGAGTCATCATAACTCAAATGTTGACCGGAGGAATCGAGACCTAGAGTTTTCTGTGGGTGACAGGGTATTCTTGAAGGTGGCCCCTCGTCTGGGCCATCGTCTATTGGTGAAGCAAGGTTAGCTGACGCCGCGGTATGTCGAGCCATTTGAGATCATAGAGAATATTGGAAAGGTGGCATATAGGTTGGCCTTACCTTCTCAGTTGATGTCCATCCATGATGTCTTCCATGTTTCTTAGTTAAAGAAATACTACCCGGATCCGTCCCATGGGTTGAGTTGGGAAGAACTGGAGATAGAGCCTGACATGTCTATTGTTGAGAGGCCAGTGAAAATAGTGGACTCCCAAGAGAAGATACATCAAGGGAATTCTATTCCATTAGTTTGGGTTCTATGGCAGCATGGGAATGATACACATGAGACATGGGACCGAAAGTCATGGGTCGAGGAAGAGTACTCGTTCTTGTTTTCCAATAAAGCCTCATGTTGACTTTCCGGGGCATAAATTCATTCATGGTGGGGAGAATTGTCACATACATGACATATTTTAAAGGTATTTTTCATTTTATTTACATTCATGATTTGTTTTGGTGATTTTCCATGCATTTTTGATGGAAATAGTGGGTTTCCAATGTTTGGGCCAACCTGAGATCCCATTTCCAGTTTTGAATGTAAATTTTGTTTCTTTAATAAATCCTTCGTTTTTTAATATTTTTCACCAATTCAACTTCCACAATGACCTTCATTTTAATATTAAAACCAAAAAAGTATTTTGGGCCCCTTAAAACTCATTAGAATCTTGGATTTGGGAGATCTATTTTGGTGTTGGGCCAACCCGAAAGCCTATTTCCAGTTTTAAATGTTTTTTTAATTATTTCATAAAATAATCATTTTTTATTTTTTATTGGTGATTCCACATATCACACATTCCCATTGAACCCGGCCGCACCCCCATTTCGTTTGCGCCACTTTGGAGCTCAGATGCATCGCGATTTAGGGCCGATCATCTGAATCTCCAAAAAACGTCCAGATTTCTCAAGTAAGATGTTTCTCTTCCTTATTCCTCCATTTTTCTTAAGGTTTCTTCTTTTTTATTGAATCCCCAAATGTCTATAATATGGAGAATCATACCTAGGGTTTTAGTTTTGAGTTTTTTAGTCCAATACTTTGGTTTTTGGTTCAATCATACTCCCTTCTGGTGCGACGGAGGTGCGGTTGAAGTGTCGCACAAGGATTTGGGAGTTTTGACTCTTTTGGTAGGTGATTTCATATGTAGGTATTGTATAATGAGTTGGATTTCTGTATTTATGTTTTCATTATGTTCCTCATTCTGTATTTATATTGTGAAAATTGATTTGGGTAGCCTTTTAAAAGAGGTTGATTTTTAAGTGCCAATTTTGTGTGAAAATGGGTGTTTTACATGTGCAACCCATGTTGTGCCTCTTGGTGTCGTTTTATAATTCAGGGATTGCATTTATAAAAATGTTTTGATGCTGAAATTTCTGGTTTGGTATAATATTGGTCTCCATTTGGTTTTAAATGTGGGATTTTAGATGAATTTAATGTGCAAAATTTGATTACTTTTCTTGAAATTTTTTTAGGGAAATTATAAGTGATTTATTGAGTTATACGAAAGGTGAAAAGAATGTGTATCTAATGTTTTGAATGTGTGTGAAAAGAACTAATATTTATATGTGAAAATTGATTTTTGTAGCACGTGGTGACTATTTGAGCACAATACGGGAAACCCGGGTAACTAGGTGGGCTAACGTGTACTAGTATGCTAATGAACAGAGGGGTTTTGACATTTGTTCACTTAGCAAGTCTTACATGGATAACACTAACAAAACTATAATGGAGATGATTAGAGTCCACTAGGTTATGTTTATACTCCCTACTAGTGGCTCGTTCATGAGAATGAATTTCATTATAGTTACTTTCATCGAGGTACGAGGTACTTGGGGCTCACATCAAACAAGTACCTAGGGGTGTTCCTATGCTTGGTGCTCATGAACTTTTTGGAATTTATACTTTATTTATGGTATTTTGGGATGTAAGAACCAGTATCTTGAATATTTTATTCAAATTCACTCATTATTTTAAGTTATTCCAATTGAAAGTTATTTTCTTTTCAAAGTTGCACTTTTAGAAATAAATGCTACCATTATCTATTTATAACTCTTGGAAGCCTTTTATTTTATAATGCCTATCACTTTAAATATTTTTGTGATATCCAATTGGGCTTAGTATCACACCCTACATAAACCTTTGGGTGTAGGTATACTTGATCATGTTTGACACAGCCAAAGGCAAGGCCTTGGGTGATGGCGGTTCGGGTTGCCAGTTTCTCTCGATGGTGCGGTCTTGTGGAGAAGGCTTGTGGGTGATGACCCCTTGTCGTGTGGAGTCTCATGGGATGTTTGCTGCTAATTTTATGTACCTTTTGACCTCTTGTTTCTTTCATAAACCCATATACTCAGTTCTGAATTTTTATTAAGTCTTGTTTGGCATAATTTTTCAGATTTGGTTTATTGTTTGTTTTTGGTTATTTTATGAACCCGAACTCGGGTAAATCGTTCCCATAGAAATTTTTATGATACCCGGGCACTTGTTCCAGCCCGTGGAGATGGGGAATGCCCTTTGGGTCATGCCATGAGCTAGGTTTGGTGCCGGTTTGATGGCGACCAGATTCGGTTCATGACACAAAGTGTATGCTATCAATATAAAATTGAAATTTTAGTTAAAAAATGTGTCACTTACTAAAAATAAAAAAACAAGCTTAAATTGATGTAATAATTTATGAAAATGATTCATTAGACATTTTTGATGTATTGGAGTTAGTCTCACATAAAACTAACATGCGATGTAATCGGTACGACACAAAGTGCGTTTTTTAGTGTAAATTTACATTTTACTAAAATTGAAATGTGACATACTAAAAACTGTGTAAAAACCTTAATATTATTTTAATACTATAGGAAAACAATAATTATGTCATTTATTATTTGTAGGAGTCAAATTTCCATCAATTCGATGGATGGTGTGACTTATATGAATCCAAGTATGTGTTTTTATTTGAAATTGACATTTTAGTTAGAAACATACTTCATATACTAAAATTTGAGAAATCATATTTAGATTATTTTTATATTATAGGAAAATTATCAATAAGTAATATTTTTACAAGTGGGAATCATCCACACCTCAATCTGATACATTTTGTTCCCAATGTAACTCCAATTGGATGCTATAAGTTTAAAATTGAGCTTTTAGTTAAAAATGTTCGTCACTGACTGAAAAATGTGTAAACCCACTTGGATTATCTTGATACATTAGTAAAACTATTCATAATACTTTTGTGATGTGTAAGAAACAATATAATGTCAATCCAACACAAGGTGTAGCTAGTATGAACCAAAGTGATTGTTTTCAGTTTAAATTGAATTTTTAGTAAGAAAGACACTAACATAGTAATAAAAAACATTCATATTTTTTTTCATACTTTAGGAAAATCACATTTATATAACCTGTTATGTGTATGAATCCACAACATTTAAGTGTAATGCACAATATAAATGGTGTGACTCCAATTGTATTCTTTTATATAAAATTGACATTTTCATTAAAAACAAAAATTACATTCTAAAAATATGAGAAAATAAATTAATATTTTTTGATAAATTGGCACAACTATCCATATGTAACATTGGTGTTTAAATATCACCCTCACCTTATTCCAATACACAATTTTCCCGGTATGACTCAATGTGTATGTTATCAATTTAAGATAGATAGTTTAGTTCTAGACATGTGTCATTCACTAAAAACTAAGGAAAAGCCCTAAAATATTGTTGATACTTTTGAAAGTTATTTTAATTCATTTTTAATGTGTAGGATTCGGTCACCTATAAAACTGACAAATGATGTGACTAATATTACTCAAAGGTAATATTTTTTTTTTAAATTGACATTTTTATAAAAAAGAAACATTAGATAACCCAAATAAATAAAACACGTTTAGGTTGTTTTGATACATTATAAAAATGACCGTTAATTAATATTTGATGTGTAATAATTAGCCACACATCAATCAAATGGACAATGTGACCGATATGACTTCATGTGAGTCTTCTTATTTAAAATTGATATTTATGATCAGAACACATGATAGATACGAAAAACTAATAAAAATTTATTTTTAATGTTTATATACATTAGTATAATTATCTATAATTCATTTATGACATGTAAAAATTATCCTCACCCCAATCCAATAAACGGAGGTCTTGATATGACTCAAATTGTATTTTATTAGTTTAAACATATCATTTTAGGTCAAAATGCATGTCACTCACTAAAAAAATCTATAATGTTATCATATTTTCATTATACTTTAGGAAAAGGGTTTATAAATCATTTTAGACATGTAGGAATCAATCTCACATAAAAAAGACACACAATGTGACTGTTATGAATCAAAGTGTGTGTTTTCAGTTTAAATTGAAATTTTAGTAAAAAAAAGACACGTGAAATTCTCAAAACCCGGAAAACTCATTTATGTTGTTTTTGATATTTTAGGAAAGTTCACCTTAAGTCATTTTTTATGTTTAGAAATCAACATAAAATCAATCATATGCATGGTGTGATCGACATGATTCCAAGTGTGTGTTTTAATTAAAATTTATATTTTAATTGAGAATAGACATCATATTCTCAAAACCTAGAAAACATATTATTATTGTTCTCATTTAGTAGTAAAATGATCCATAATCCATTTTTTATGTGAATTAATTAGTTTAACCATAATTTGAATCATTGTGTTCTTGATATGACTCAAAGTATATGTTATCAGTTTAAAGTTGACATTTTAGTTCAAAACGGGTGTCAATCATGAAAAACTGAGCAAACACACTCAGATTGTCTTGATACATTAGGACAACATTTCAAAATTCATTTGTGACATGTAAAAATCAGTATAATGTTAAAATACAAATAGTGTGACTGGTATGACTCCAAATGAGTAATTTCATTTTAAAAATGACATTTTATTAATGTTTTTTTTCATATATTAATTTTATTTATTTCTTTATACTATTACTAACATAAGAATTTTCTTATAAAGGTGTGCCTTTTTATCAAGTTGGAGTAGTTTTTTAAAAACTAGGAGCATGATCCGGATCTTTTGAAAGGGGGTTGAGGACCAAATACATTAGAATATTGATGTTTTTGATTATTTGTGATAAATTGTACTTATTAATGATATTTTATAAACCAATATTTCTGAAATTTATAGAATATTGAGTTTTTTTATGTATTTACGACTTAAATTATATTTCAATTAAATTATTTATTTATTTCTTTAGTGTTCTATAATTTTAGTATAACACTACAGAAACATGACTTTTATCAGCTATAATTTGGAACAAATAAAGGACACCCTATACCAGTTCTAAAATAGCCTTTATAAAGGCCCTCCTTAATGAGAGTTTTTTATACATTGATAAAGGGCTATTTTATCAACTCTATTTTTAGCACTGATAAAAGCCATAGTTTTTTTAAGGGTGCTTATGATAACAACGATTTTTTACCACCTATAAAACCCTTTTTATACACTTTTAATGGGAAGATATGAAATAGTGAGGTCCATCAATCCCTAGTGATGTTGAAATGATATTATAGAAACCTCACACTCCACCTGCAAGGTGTGTTTCTACAGCATGTCATTTATTCTCAGTTTCATCGCACTGATATCACCCAATTCTACTATGGAGCATTCCCTTTGGCTATAAAAGAGAACCTACCAAATTGATCATCAATAAAAACATAATTTAATGTGAAGGAATTCAACAAGCTATGGATGGAGATTTCTAGATTAATATAACTAAATAATGGGTTGTGAGGATTCCCTTATACTAGAAGAGTCCCCATGCAATATCCTAGGATCTATTGGGTATTTTGGATTATAAAAATAAAAAACTATACAATAGTGATAAGATTCAATTTATTACATGAAATTGGTAAGTGTAAAATAAATGGTTTAAATTGAAATTTCATACATCAGGAATAATATAAAATGATTATAACTAGTAGTGAAAAAATCACACACTAGATAGTGGCTAATGCACATGTGAAGAGTTAATCAAAACATATATGGAAGTGGTTAATATACTAAGATTCATGATTTAATTAAAATTATCACAAACATAATATAATGATCCATTGAAAATGATTCAAATAAAATAGAATAAAATAATGAGAATTGAATAATACATTCAAGATATAAAATTTTAGGCCTAATCAGACAATTTCATGTATATTTAAGGAAGTAATATTCAAATACAATTGAAGACCAAAACAACATAAATTATAAACAAAAAAATCAATGTTCAAACAACCTCTAATTAAAACAAGCAAACACACAATCAAAATAAAATTCAAATTTATATTCATGAAGAGAGAGAATTAAACAATTTATAGGTCAACAAAATTATGAAAATCATGATGTACTAAGAATAATAATATTTACATTATTTATCCACTAGACTATATGTATGGCTTATAATCAACTGGGGTGTTTCCACTATAGAAAATAAATGATAGTATAAGAGGCCAACAATACAGTGTAACGACCCGTGTTTTTCTAGAAAGTGAATTTCAATAAGAATTTAAATTTTTTCCTTCAAATGATGATGAGGGATAAAATAGTCATTTTACCTTAGTTTATGACATCAGCTAATTTTTATGACCACTATGATGGTTCCAAAATAGGATGTTTACCCCATAATAAATGTTAGGTGGTATTTCAAGCCATTTTAATTTTCTCAAAATACTTAATAAATAATATATAATAAATTAAAAATAAATTCATTTATCCATGTTCATTGAATGATATATTTTGGATAGATCATCTGGCTGAGATTTCTTCTCCATAGTTGAGTTATGAATGATGGGTTTTTCCTATAAGAGATATTAATTAATATAGGGTTCTAGGGCTAAGTTGGAGCCCTTTTCTTTTCCTTTTTCTTTTATTCTCTTCAATTTATTTTCCTATTTACATTCTACTTCACTCCTTGGATTATTACATATTACCCCAAGGGATTTTGAGTCACATGATCCAAATATAAAAATGCAGAGGGAGAGAGAGAGGTAGAAGAATGGAAGTGCTACCAAAGAGCTCGGTAGGAGCCATATTGTTAAGAGGTAGGAAAAACAGAGATATAAGTGAAGAATTAGTGGATTCTTCCAAAAGGTAGGTCATTTTTATGTGTATTATATAAATCTTGGCCGAGTTACCACTTTCTAGTTTTAAATATCTTTTATGGTTTCTATGGACCCCTAAGGGTCGATCTATAGTTTTTGGTGAGAAAATAGGGTTTTTAGGCTGATTATACCGGTTTCATTTTTGAAGATCGAAATCACATGATGTGTGGTTCAGGGAAACATGCCATGTGTTTTTCCTATTCATGGATTTTTAATTTTTATAAGTACATTCCATGTACATGGAGTTCAGACCATGTATTAGTGCTGACCATGCACTGGGCCATGAAGCCAAGTACATTAGTAGATGATGTTTTTGGAACAACACGCCATGTACCAGGGTTACACGCCGTGTATTCATATTCATCCATGTAGTAGAGTAAATAGAAAGAAAAAACATGTGGGGAACATAATCAAGTACCTCGTATTGGGGAAATGGGATAGAGCCCCACGTATGGTACATGACAAAACCCCGTCTAGGGTATACGCCCGTCTAGGGTACATGCCGTGTAGTAGTACATAATGAGGTGAAAACATATTTCCATGCCATGTGTGGTACACATGAAAGAATCCAACTTAGGGTATACACTATGTAATTATATACACATATTGTACATGATATTTACATGCTATGTCTTGCTAAAGTACATACCAATGTTAGATTTTGAGAGTATAAGCCACATAATAGGTTATACACATTTTGTAATTCTCCATTGCTACCCATTTTATGGTATGTTATGTTTTGACATATAGAAGTTGAAATTGGACACATGATTTGTACTTTTTAGTGTTTTTTAAAATATATCTCAATTTTGGAACCCTTGGGGTTACTCAAGGCCTTTATAGATATGTTTTTAGGGTGATAGAATTAATAGAAAGGTTCTTCTTTCAGTCAATAGTTTAAATTAACTCTTGATATTGAGACCTGGGATGATACCCATAATACGGTCATATGAAATGGTTAGTTGTGTTTTCATGGGTCTTCCAAGTTCCCCATATAATGTTTCTTTGAAGGTCCATGGTTAATAGGACTGAGATGTGACTTCACGAGATAGACATGTTTGGTCATTCAGACCAACCTATAGTGATATCCCTAATTTGAGATTCGACTTGAGCCAAAACCCTATATCAATGTATAAGTGGCCACTCCCTTGAGGAGAAGTGGCCATTTTGGTGTAACAACATGATAAAATTCCATAATCAAGGATCCTATATAGGATACCACTACCTATGAATTGTTTATGAGGATCCCATTTAGGATGTCTCTTCATGTGTGATGTTATAGAGGATCCTTATAGGGAAGCCTATGCTTATAAATTTACATAGAGGATACCAAATTTGATTCCTCTACTTTACATACTCTTATTGAGGATCTTGAGTGGGATGTCTACCATTTCATGTTCACCTATAGGATCCTCAATAAGATTCCTCTCACATGTTTGATCTTGGGGACCCAGTGGGTTCCCCAGTGTTAGACTAACCTAAAAATATATGATTTGGGTTTGGGTAGTGATAGTAGTGGGTGTCAGCTTCAAACCTATATTGAACCTATTATCCAAAGGGGTAGTGGTAGTAGTGATGGGTTTTGGCATTGGAACACCCTTACACTTTTATTTACATATTCACTTAGTTACTATTAATATAGCAATGATTTATAGTTATACTTTATTGTACTCATATTATGAGCCTCATGTGTTGTGATGTATAGTTGGACTTCCATAGGTTCCTCGTGATACTCAGCCTATGTACATGATGTGATATGGTTATATGGTGGGGACTACCAAACATACTTCCTAGATCCTCCTCATGAGCTTTGTTATAGATTGTTACCATTTCAAAAATTCCAATTATTAAATGGGAATCCTCCCTACATAGATATTTTAGTGGTGCATTTCAAGTTTATTAGAGAACCCTTCTTCCCAGAATATTTAGTGGATTCTTATCTTCTTGAATTCCGGGGATTAGAAGAGGTTTCTGGGTAGGAGTACTTTTGTCGAGACGTGGATGCTATTGTAATCCCAGAGGATTAACAATGATCTCTTATTATGATGCCTAAGATAATCCTTAGGGTCGTGTGGATACACCATTACCTTATTTCCAAAATTTATGTTGTAATTAGTCTTTTGAGATAGATATTTGAAT
This sequence comes from Viscum album, assembly GCA_963277665.1. NCBI lineage: Eukaryota > Viridiplantae > Streptophyta > Magnoliopsida > Santalales > Viscaceae > Viscum > Viscum album. The sequence goes on along the minus strand of OY728136.1, from coordinate 360,990,881 downwards.
GGAATTTGAGTGTTCTCTTCGATCCATAGAGTATTCAGTTATATCTCCTAAAGGTCATGTAATGAACCAAACTTTTAAAAGTGCAATTCATTATATTTGAATGTATAAATACATTATTAAGTAATGTAGATATATAAAACACATATAATATATTGGTTATTTTAGAATATTATATAATATCATATTGAAAATACCATTAATCATCATAACCTTTGATAATATTTATATTGAATAATGATCATATGATAATTATAAATGAAGGGTTATGATAAATCTAGTTGATAAAAAAAGAAGTGGTGGCCTCAACCAGTAGGATCATATCTTATGAATCCCATTTATTAGAGCTCGAAGAGAGATATAATCTATTGGTTATCCCCTTGACCAATCCCATATTGAGATTTAATAACTAAAGAATGAGTGAAACCATTAACGGGAGAATTTCAATCTCATTGTGATCAAGAACCGGACCATGTGTTCTGAACCACCCCAAGAAAATCTCATCATCGCACACCTTACACCTAAGGTGTTCACTGGTGTAATAAATGGTTATGTATCTCAAACCCAGTAGTATGAATATTTATATTTCATTTTCAAAAAATTAATGAATATATTTATTCCATATGGTTGTTACTTTATAAATGATTAAATAATGGTTTTGATAAAAATTAAAATATGATAAAACAAAACATATATCGTGTTTTGGGTAATATATAGTTTAAATTTAGACACTATTTTTGATTAATTATTTTTTTTAGTAAATAATATTTTAATAAGGTACTATTATATAATTTAATTAAGTCAAAAATAATAATTGTGATGTTTAGGAAACAGTTATTGTAAAATAAAAAAATATTTTTCAATAAATGTGTAATTTTATATAATAGGGTAAATTATGATACTTATATATATTTTGGATAAAATAATTATTTTTGAATTCAGCATGTCAAAATTAACCAATGGTGAATTTTTCATAGTTTTCATAGATAGTCAAATTTTTTGGTAAAATTTAAATATGGTATAAAAATATGGTATGTATTATGACATCATAATTACACAAACACTATTAGAATGAAAGTCTACACCAATAGTTTAAACCATTGGTATAGGGAGGAAAAACTTGGTATACCCTATACCAATGGCTTTCCAAATTGTTGGGTAGTTTGGCAATGTGATAAGACTATACCAATGGTTATTCCAAAACTGTTGGTATAGGGTAGTGTAAATTTAATTTTTCCAATGGTTTTAAAATAATAGTTTGTATAAATTTATACTAATGGTTTATTAACCATTGTTATATATCATCATTACATATTATACCAATGGTTGATAAACTATTGGTATAGATTTTTACTAATGGTTTTAATAAACTTTTGGTAAAAATATGTTGTTCATGTAGATACCCAAGCTTGATGTACATGGAAATTACATTTATTTTGCAGAATACCTAATACATAACAAAAACCCACACTCAAGGATCTTAATAGTTTAGTGTCTTTGGAAACTCTGAACATAATCTTCTAATCATGGTGAAAGATTTTCAACATCTCCCATAAAGATATTCCCCTTTTGTTTTCTCACATAAAACCTTTATTTATATCCTGGGGAAAAGAAAAAATATAAAGGGTGAGGTAAAATGCTCAGTAAGGGAAATCATGGAGGAAATAAAACAAACCATATACATTTGAACTGAAAAACATGAACATAATATTTAAACATATCAATCTTGAGCAATGACATAAAACATGGCAGTACGTAAGGCATAGATCATAATGGAACATCAATCATGATAAAATAGAATGGGAAAAAACATGTAATTGTGGAAAACCATTAATCACATGATATGATTTCTCTAGTAGCCAAGGAATTGCTTCCAAGACCATTTCAGTGGACAAAGTCCCTTTCTGAATCGAGTTTACTCCTCGTTCCAATCCTAATACACTGAACCGGATTAACTTACCATTCTAGACATGTCTATCTAATGAGATATAAATCCTTAACCAATGAATTGGAGGGAGATATAGGTCCCACCCATCTCATAAGGAAATCATTCTTACATGTGCCGCATCATAAATATAAATCATTCGTCATAACCAAAAAAAATAAAATGGGTTTCATAAACATCATACCATCATAACATAATCCATATAAAACAAATGGATATCATTTCATCATAAGAGAAGTGAAACCATGTAAATCATAGATACATTATACTTGAAACATACACATATGAAATAATTTCATCTTATATGGAAAATGGTTTTGATAAAACACTTGAGATAAATTCTTGAGGAAAATAACCATTCTTATTCAAAATCATTTTCTTTTCACAAAATGCCATGCAATTTTTAAAGAAAAATATTTTTTTGAAAATAGACATGAAATATTATAGAGTAAGATTCATGGAAATAAGGTGTTAAGAAACTATAAAAATCTATTCATTCCGTATAAGTTAAAAAAAAAATTCTCTTCGTACTTTTAACAGAAAAGTGAAAAATTTCCACGTATGGTAATCAAAAGAAAGATTCCATGCATAACATAAAGTAAAAGTCAAAGAACGGTAAAAATGACTTTAAAGATACATGGAAGAATATTAAACAATTTATGAAAAACATTTTTTATGGACATGGATGAAAAATATAACCCCATTAAATACTTAAGTATAAGAAATCTCAGATAAAAATGAGATTGAAAAATTATCCCTTACCTTATGTCCAATTTCTTCCATATGTGTTTGAGAATCTTGTATAGTGGGTTTAAACATATTATTAACTTGTAACAGAACCATAATAATATATATGATATCATATATGATTCACTTATGGCTTTATATTATCCGTTTATTTGTCAATTCCATGTTAAAGCAGCGTTTTGGTTAAAATCGTTTCATTTATCATTTGTGTTTTGACTTGTAATTATTAATATGATTACATAGATCATGATTACAAAATTTAAGAATATAAAAAATGATTTATATATAATATATATTCAGAATTTACATATATATTATAGATCGATAAATGGAAAGAAATACACCGTTCATAGAGACGGTAGGCCGTACGTACGCATGAAGGATGTTTTTTGTTTCCTTATTGAATTGAATGGAATTAAGTAGATGAAAAACATATATATATAAATACACATAAATAAAGTAGCATTATTATTTAATATATTTCATGATTACTTATTATATATACTTTATAATCATTCTTGAATTTTTAACATGTAAAATGAATCTCATCGCGTCGTGGAGACGGTAATCCGTACGTACGCACGAGTGATGATATCGTTCCCATATTTATTGAATGGAATTGGAGTCGATGATATAATATCATAGAATAATTATGATGTTATAATAATCATATATAGTTATTCTTTACACCATTATACCCATCCAAGTAATGTGGTGGTGGAAAAACTGATTACACCACGGCATGGAGAAGGTATTCTGTACGTAAGCACGCGCGGTGATTTCATTTTCCGTAGGATGGATAGAAGGTGAAATAGGGTTTTTTTTATATTTATAATAACATATCATTATATAATCAATACTTATGTTATTAAATTATAATTAAACAACTAAATAAGATGATGTAGAAGAAGAATGAAACTTGAAAGAGTTGGTAGAAGAGATTGCCTCTTCCACGACACACCTCCTTTAAACATCTTCTTAGGGAACTAGAGTTGGTCCTTTGAGAAGACCAGAACCTCTATGATATAACTAGAGAGGTTGGTAAGAGTAATTGGCAGGGGTTGGCCGAGCATTAAGGCTCATAAGGGTGTAAAGAGGAGAGTGAGGAGGTTCTCTTTTATAAGTGAGGAGAGGGGAACCTTTGGAAAGTGTGAAAATATTATTTTATTATAAACTTATATTCAGTTTCAAAAGGTCCAAAAATCGTTAAAAATTATGATAATATGAATAATGGTCGAAATAAAATCATCCAATCAAGATTGGACATGTTTTGGATAATATTTTAATCATTATAATCTTATTTATTAAAATCATTTTTTAGTGAGGTAAATACTGCATCATTATTGGGTCATAAATAATTTAATTTATTTGATGTCTAAAAATTATTAAAAAAATACCATCATGTAGGAAAATATTTTTAACATTCCAATTAATATTTATAGTCGAAAATATAATTTATATAACCCCTTATAAAAAATAATTACTAAAAGTTTATTGTTAATGTCAATATTGTCTTTACATTAAATTAATTAATCCAAATTGTCATTATCACTACCAAGTGGCTCAATGGGGTCCCAAAATTGACCCAAGGATGTTCATGGTCAGAAACTACTCATCCAATATGTTTAGGATAGGTTTTATGGTAATTTTGAATTATTTTAATATTCTTTTAACCTTGAATTACCCTATTTACCTTTAACCGTGGTAAATAAAAGTAAAAAATTACTATTCACTAAAAATTATTTTCAACTTATTGAACCAAATTTTACTTCTTTATAACAACCATGTATGTCAGATTTTTGAAATTCAATTCATAGAAGTGGTAAAATTTCATTTAAAATAAAGAGTTAGTTTTTTAACTACCACAAAGTGGTTTCATTATTCATTAGAAATTGAAGTTTTTCAGAAAAATACAAAAAATTAATCCTAATCTATTTTTGATATTATGAATTCAAAAATGAATTCTATTTTTCCAAATTCAAAACATATAAGTGGTATTAATTAATTTTAAAATTAATTCTCGTCATCAAAACAAATAGCGTGATTTTAAGAAACAATAACTATCAAAAGATCGACACTTGTTTATGTCCAATTTCCAAGTGAAATTAATTCCAATGACCAACATTGGATTAAATGGTAAATATATATTCTAATTACAATTTAAAACCAATTAAAAAGACAATCTAACCATATAAATTATTGTGATGAATAACGTTTTTTTAATTAAATTATATCATGTTTTACTCTTCATTAAAATATGAAAGTTATCAGAATAATATGAAATATTTATCCAAAGTATATTTTTATATCCTGATACCAAATAGGGATTTTATTTTTCCCAATTTAACTTATAAACATGTCAAAAACTATATTTAATGTGGGTGTGCCATCAAAAGGCGGCAAAACTGCATATTTTGAAAAATACATATTTTACTCAAAAATTTTATTTTGTTCTCACATGATGTTCTAGAAAATGAGTATGATTAATAATAATGTTATAAAATTAAAAATTTAGTTAATACTATTCATAACGGCTAGTCCATAACAATATTATAACAATATATCATTGTTTAGTGAAACCCGGTATTGCGTACTACACACTATTGAGAAAGGTCGCTATTGCATGTAATGCAAGCCAAGCCAAAGTTACGTGTTGTGCAAGACTCTTTTGTTTTTTAGTATAACAAAATCCAACCATATTTCATGTATACATTGAATATATATATATATATATACACATAATGTTGTGTAGAATGACTACTATCAAACGAACTTGAAATTGTGTGTAAAACAATCCAAGAATAGTTTTGCATATACTGCAAGCTAATAAGGTGTTACGTATAGCGCAAGATAATCTTGGTGTAGTGTAAAACACAAGATATAACTGAAATTAAAAAGAATAATTCTCATAAAATATCGGGTTGTTACATTCTACCCCCCTTAAAATGAATTTCTTCCTCGAAATTTGTTAGGGTTATAAATGGTCTACTACTTGAATGTTTCTTTCATAGAAACCAACATCATAAAAAAGAATACTAAAACATCATTTTAAAAAGGTATGTTAGAATCATAACGGTCACCCAAAGTAACTCATCACTGGGTTTCCACATAGGACAACATAGGTGAAAATATGGATATGGAAAAGAAATCTCACCATCGAGTTCGGATGGAGTGTGGTCGAGAACATGGCTATGAAAAAGCCATCGATCACAAATCCATAAATTTGTGATGATCTAAGGTACCATCTGATTCATCAGATATAAGAGCACTAGGACAACATTTTTGGTTTTCATGTTAATTTTTTAATGTTGAAGAATTTTTTTGAATTTAAAGAAATACTTACATGATTTTGGTAGATTCTCATTTTTTTTCGTGCCTTGAACAATTTCCAATTCATCTCTTAATGAAATGAAGTTGAATTTGTCTTTCGTGAAGTGTTAGCAGATCATGCGATAGAATGATAGGTCATTCCATCTGTCTCATACAAAAGGATAGCAAAAGTTATTAAATATACATAAGTCCATCTATAGTGAGATTTATCGTATATGGTTTCTAAAATGGACTTATACTTCATATATCATACTGCTTAATATAATAAAACCAGTTTCTACTCACCAGGGACTTCTTGTAGGCAAGTGGTAGGTGATAAAGGAATGTCGCACTTCGGTTGTGAGTTCGATTCCCATAGCCTTGTCCAGCACGACAGGTTGTCGCCTGTCCTGCAGGTTGTTGTTTTTCTAGAACTAAATTATTATAACATTCAATAAATAATATCGAAAAAAGTTATAGCCTTAAACAATACTGACTTATGTCCAACATAATCCATTCCAATCTTTAGGCTTATCCAAAATACTTCTTTCCAATATCATAGTATAAAAAACAATTACTAGAAATGTCATCTGCCAAGCATGTGAATACCATCATTTATCCCTCATATATCATACGATATATCTTGTTGGTCAAATTACACACATGTGAATACCTTAATCATGTATTATCTTGAAAAATTAATACCTATTGAATCTTAGTGAAAACATGAAAGCTGTCAAAATTTAACACTTTCCACATAACAAAATCCCAAAATTTCTATATACTCAAACCATGATATATCTTTGTCCTTATATTAGTCATGAGCTCATGAATATTGTCAAACATTTCATTTTCTCATTATCCCTTCATTATGAAAATATCATCTTCTTTCCAAAAATATCTCTATCACTTTCCATGGTTACTGGTACCATAAAATTATTGAAAACCACAATAGACCAATACATAAATATTCCAATATTCCACGATACGATATACAACATTATTTTGGAATCACATTACATAAACACTTAGTCATTACACCACATCATTTTAATATTCAAAATTTCCAATAGTGATTTCATGTGACTTCCCTTTGTCCTTTGACTTATTTGGTTGCTCATGTCGATCATCTTTTTCCCTTGGATTAGGGCATTGATTAGTATAATGCCCCATTTCTTTCCACTTTAAGCATTGAAGATTTGGTGGAGCGTTCTCTGTTGTCTTTTATCTATTCACATCATTAGCTACCTTTTTTCCATTACTTCAACACTCAACTGCTTGATGACCTTATTTTCCACACATCAAACATTTTCTAGTACCTTTTAGGCAATCTCCACCATGCTTCTTTCCACAATTTGAGCATAAAGAAACATTCATCTTCTTTTCACCATTATTCTGAGATTTCTCCTTGAACTCCATCTTTCGTTTCTTTTCAAAACCATGAGATGGATATGTAACACGAACATCCATTTCTACCTTGATAGCACAATGCACAATTTCTTCATAGCTACTGAAGTCTCTTGTAGTTAATACCCTTTGAAGACATGGTTTTAAGCCACTAAAGAATCGATCAACTTTACTTTCAGGTTGGATGGTAAAGCCAAATGCATAACTTGCAAGACCTGTAAAATTCTCTTCATATATACCAACAGATTCATCATCCTTTTTCTTAAGCTCAAAGAAATCCATTTCGATCTTTGTTCGAAGAATATGAGGGAAGTACTTATTGAAAAATATGTTCTTGAACTCATTCCATTCCATGGATTCAATGTCATCTCGGGGCCTCGTATTCTTAATTAGAGTCCACCATTGATCTTCTTCACCTCTTAAACGGTAAATAGCCAGAATGAATTTTTCATGTTCTAAATAGTGAAGTACAGAAAATATCTTTTCAATGGTACTGATCCATTGTTCCACAACAAGTTGATAATAAAACCCACTAAAAGAAGGTAGACGTTGCCTTATGAAGGACTCAATAGAATATTGTTCCCTTATCTGCTCATTCGGGAGTCCAGAATGATTCATTGGTTTTATAAGTATAGCAATAATAGTTTTCACTCCTTCTCCCAAAACATTGGTTTGTTCAGTTGGACAATCATTTCATTTCCCATTACATTGATCAACACGGTTCCTTCGAGTTCCAGCCATCATCTAAAACCCAAAAATAATAGTGTAAGATGCAAAAATAATGCTCAGAAAACAACATAATAAAGGGGGATTACCCTCAATATATAACATCTTAGGTTTAATTCAATGATCGTTACCGTAATTCCAGGACTATAACCTATACTTATACTTAACTGTAGAGACATCCCTAGACATACCATAGAAATATCTCTTGGGATCTCACGAAAGTTTTCACATCCCAGTTTCCAAAGGTTAACTAAACCTTTCCTCTAATACCAACTGTAGAGACCCACACTTGATGTACATGGACATTACATTACTTTTGTGGAATAGTTAATACATAACAAGAACCAACACTCAAGGATCATAATAATTTAGTGTGTTTGGAAACTCGGAACATAATATTCTAATCATGGTGAAAGATCTTCAACATCTCCCATAAAGATCTTCCCCTTTTGTTTTCATACCTAAAAACTTTCTTTATATCCCGAGGAAAATAAAACAAATAAAGGGTGAGATCAAATTCTCAGTAAGGGATATCATGGAAGAAATAAAACAAACCATATACATTTGAACATAAAAACATGAACATAATATTTAAACATCAAAATCATGATCCCTGACAAAAAAAATGGCAGTGCGTAAGGCATAGATCATAATAGAACATCAATAATGATAAAATAGAAGGGAATAAAACATGTAATTGTGAAAAACCATTAATCACATGATATGATTTCCATGGTAGCCAAGGCATTGCTGCCAAGACCATCTTAGTGGACAAAGTCCCTTTCTGAATCAATTTTACTCCTCATTCCAGTCCTGTAACACTGAACCAGATTAACTTGCTATTCCATCCATGTCTATCTAATGAGATATAAATCTTTACCCAATGAATTTGAGGGAGATATAGGTCCCACCCATCTCATAATGAAATCATTATTACGTGTGCCACATCATAAACATAAATAATTCATCATAACCCAAAGAATAAAATGGGTTTCATAAATATCATCCCATCATTACATAATCTATATAATAAAAATGGATTTCATTTCTTAATAAGAGATGTGAAACCATGTAAATAATAGATACATTATACTTGAAACATACACATATGAAATAATGTCATCTTATATGGAAAATGGTTTTGATAAAAAACTTGGGATAAATTATTGAGAAAAAATCCTTTCATATTCAAAATTATTTTCTTTTCACAAAATCCCATGCAATTTTAAATGAAAAGAATTTTGTTGAAAATATTCATGAAATCTTGTAGAGTAATTTTCATGAAAATAAGGTGTTTTGAAACTGTAAAGATCCGTTCATTCCATATAAGTTAAAAAAACATTCTCCTCATACTTTTAAATGAAAAGTCAAAAAGAACCACATATGGTAAACAAAAGAGAGATTTCATCCATAACACAAAGTAAAAGTCAAAGGAGGGTAAACATGAATTTAAAAATACATGAAATAATATTAGAAACATTATGAATTTTTTTTATGGACATGGATGAAAAATATAAACCCAGTAAATACTTATGTATAAGAAATCTCAGATAAAAATGAGATTGATAAATTATCCCTTACCTTATGTCCAATTTCTTTCTTATGTGTATGAGATTCCAGTATAGTAGGTTTAAACATATTATTAACTTGTAACAGAACCATATTAATATTTATGATATCATATATGATTTACTTATGAGTTTATATTATCCGTTCATTTGTCAATTCCATGTTAAAGCAGCGTTTTGTGTAAAATCGTTCCATTTATCATTCGTGTTTTGACTTGTAATTATAAATATATTTACTTAGATAATTATTACTTAATTCAAGAATATAAAACATGATTTATATATAATATATATTCCGAATATACATATATATATTAGATCTATAAATGGAAAGAAATACACCGTTCATGGAGACGGTAGGCCGTACGTACGCAAGAAAGCTGTTTTTCGTTTCCTTATTTAATTGAATGGAATTAAGTACATGACATACATATATATATATATATATATATATCTCTAGTAGAATTATTATGTCATATATTTAATTATTAATTATTATATATACTTTATAATCATTCTTGAATTGTTAACATGGAAAATGAATCTCACTACGTTGTGGAGACGGTAATCCGTACGTACGCACGAGCGATGATATCATTCCCATATTTGTTGAATGGAATTGGAGTTGATGATATAATATATTAGAATAACTATGATGTTTTAATAATAATATATAGTTATTATTTACACCATTATACCCATCCATGTAAGGTGATGGTGGAAAAACTGATTACACCACGACATGGAGACGGTATTCCGTACGTACGCACACACGATGATTTCGTTTTCTATATGATGGATAGAAGGTGAAATAGGGTTGTTTCATATTTATTATAACATATAAATATATAATTAATTATTATGTTATTACTTTATAATGAAACAACTAAAGAATACGAAGTAGAAGAAGAAAGAAACTTGAAAGAGTCTTTAGAAGAGATTACCTCTTCCTCGACGCACCTCCTTTAAACATCTTCTTAGGGCACTAGAGTTGGTATTTTGAGAAGACCAGAACCTCTATGATATAACTAGAGAGGCTGAGAAGAGGAATTGTCAGGGTTTGGCCTAGCTTCATGGCTCAAAAGAGTGTAAAGAGTAGAGGGAGGAGGTTCCGTTTTATAAGGGAGGAGAGGGGCACCTTTGGAAAGTGTGAAAATATTATTTTATTATAAACTTATATTTGGCTTTAAAAGGTCCAAAAATAATTAAAGATGAATCTATGATGACTCATGATCGAAATAAAATCATCCAATCATAATTGGACATGTTTTGGATAATATTTTAATCATTATAATTTTATTTATTTAAATCTTATTTTAATGAGGTAAATACTGCATCATTATTGGGTCATATAAAATTTAATTTATTTGATGTCTAAAAATTATGAAAAATACCATAATTTAGGAAATCTTTTTATTTTTACAAATAATATTTATTGTCAAAAATATAATTTATATAACCCCTTATAAAAATTAATTACTAAACTATTTTTTTAATGTCAATTTTGTCTTTACATTTAATTAATTAATCCACATTGTCATTATCACAACCTTGTGGCTCAATGGAGTCACAAAATCGACCCAAGGATGTCCATGGTCAGAAAATAATCATCAAATAAGGTTAGGATATGTGTTAAGGTAATTTTTAATTATTATAATATTCTTTTAACCTTGAATTATCCTATTTACCTTTAACCGCAGTAAATAAAAGTCAAAAGTTACTATTCACAAAAAATTATTTTCATCTTGTTGAACTAAATTTTACTTCTTGATAACAACAATGTATGTCAGATTTTTTAAATTCAATTTACAGAAGTTGTAAAATTTCATTTAAATGAAAGAGTCAGTTTTTTAACTACCACTAAGTGGTTTCACTATTTAGTAAAAATTGAAGTTTTTTTTAGAAAAATACCAAAAATTCAGCCTAAGATATATTTTATATTCCAAATTCAAAAATGATGTCTATTTTTCCAAAATCAATACATTTAAGTGGAATTAATCAATTTTAAAATTAATTCCCGTTATCAAAACAAATAGCGGGTTTTTAAGAAACAATAACTATCAAAAGATCGACACTTGTTTATGTCCAATTTCAAAGTGAAATTAATTCCAATGACCATCATTGGATTAAATGGTAAAAATATATTCTAATTAAACATTAAAAACAATTAAAAATATAATCTAACCATATAAATTATTGTGTTGAAAAAAGTTATTTTTAATTAAAATATAGCATGTTTTTACGATTCATTATAATATGAAAGTTTTCAGAATAATATGAAAAATTTATCCAAAGTAAATTTTTTTATCCTGATTCCAAAGAATAATCTTATTTTTTCAAATTGAACTTATAAACATGTCAAAAACTAGATTTAAAGTAGGTGCGCCATCAAAAGGAGGCAAAACTACATTTTTTTAAAAATACTTATTTTACTCGAAAATTTTATTTTGTTCTCGCACGATGTTCTAGAAAATGTGTAAGATGAATAATATTGTTATAAAATTAAAAATGTAGTTAATAATATTCATAACAGCTAGTCCATAATAATATTATTACAATATATCATTGTTTAGTGAAACCTGGTATTACATACTACAAACGCTATCGAGAATGGTCGCGATTGCGTGTACTGAAATCCAAGTCAGGGTTGCGTGTTGTGAAAGAATCCTTTGTTGTTTCGTATAATAGAATCCAACCATATTTCAGGTATACATTAAATAAATATATGTATATATATATAATCAATGTTTCATAGAATAGGCACTATCAAACGAACTTGAAATTGTGTGTAACCCAATCCAAGAATAGTATTGCATATACTAAAAGCTAATACGGTGTTGCGTATAGCGCAAGATAATCTTGGTGTAGCGTACAACACAAGACATAAATGAAATTAAAAAGAATAATTCTCATAAAATCTCGGGTTCTTACAGTTCAACACTATACCAATAGTTTAAAACTGATGGTATAGGGTATTTCAGAAATCTTCACAACAACCCTCAAACTCCCATCCTTTACATACACATTCATAGAATTTTAAAACCACAACAAAAAACACCACTTTAATAGCACATAAACATAGTAGACTCCCACCAGTATGGAAGATATTAAGATTATTTTGTACAACCTCTTTAAGATACTCTAAATCTATTCTCAAAATACCAAGCATGACATGTATAATTTTTTTATTTTGAATACTATATCACTACACCATCTTTAATTGTATAACCCCCATTCAATAGATATGGATTTTTCATTCCTACCATGTCTTGTACCATAGCATATTATTCCCGATTTCAATCTTCAAATGAAAACCAATATTCCAACTAACCCATTTCAAATTCATTGGTGTAGAAATCTAAATTTTTCTAATTTACTCAAAATGGAAACAAATATTTTATCATGGAGATTTAAATGTAATTTTTTGTTCCTAGACACACACTTCAAAATTATCATATCTATGCTAAAATCCATGTTATTATAAACTATAGTGTGTTATCTACTACACCATGACATAGTTAAAACTTCTTTTTTATAAAAAGAAATTAAAAATAATAATTTATTATGTAGAAAATCTATTTTACTACCCATATGAGAATTATACATGATTTTGGATATGAAGACAGTGTAATAAGGTCCCCATCACATCATTCTTATCCAAAATTGAAACCAATGTTCATTGAATCATATTAAATCAATCATGTACCTTAGAATGAACTTCACCTCACCTAGAGTAATATGAATCAAATTAGAATGAATACAAGTCACATATAATGGATGTGTTGACAATAAAACCCAACACCTAATCCTTTTACTCATATCCACATTATCTTCACGTTAAAAACAGTCCACTTTTGAAAACAATCTCTTCTTAGGGTTTATTTAACATATCTAAAACTTTTAGAATTTAATATTCTCCAAAAAAATTTCTCAACATTTTATTTATTTTGAGTTTATTACAAACCATTAAATTCAAAGAACCACCAAATCCATTAGGTTTCAGTCAACTATCAAAACACAAATAAAACATTCAACTAATATGTTAATCATTTTTTGATTATTGTTTTCCTACATCACTGAAATAAATGACATGGTGTAGAAATGATAAGGAATGTAACACTAATGAAAAAAAAAATATATAATACCACACTAGAAATCACAACACAAAAAATACTCTACATACATCAGAAAAAACACTATAGAATAATGATGAATAAAACACCTAAAAACGCACTAGAAAAAACACCTCCCTTTAAACACACATGAAAATAAAAAAAATAAAAAACAATGATAGGGAAATATATATCACTTGAATGAAAAACATTCCACATTAATACATATAAAAATAAGTATGGTATCCACACAAAAAGAAGGATAATATCCACACCAATGTGAAAACTAGGGAAAAATAACACTATATAGATTTAAAAGTGGGAATCTATCCTTGTTGTGTTTCTATTATTGATTGATGAGTTTAGTATTTACAAAACATGAATGATGTTTTTTAGAATAGGTTCTCGATGGTAGTTACTAATATTTATAGAGGTATTTAAATGAAGGGTTGTAATGAAATTGAGTAGAATTTTTACTCAAAGAAAGATTGAAGAAACCATCCAGAGCCACCATCATCACCCCAATTGTGAGAGACCAATCACCTTTGGAACATGGGAATGCGACTAGATCAAAATGGTTCCCCCTAATGTAAAGAATCAAAAGACAATGAATCTGAGTAAAATGACTATGAAGTTGTATAATGAAAATGAATAAACTCATGTTGTTCATCCAAGAGTTTGAGTGTATGCTTTGGAGGATCTAGTGACTCACTAAATGCTACCTAGGTAGTGTGAAGTGCCATTGGGCATCTATTAAGAGTATAATAGACTTAACTATGATGGAATATGTTTTCATAATGATGTAAAATGACGTTTATATGACCACTTCCATAATAAAGTCCAAGATTAGTGTAATAGTGCACACCACCACGTCCTTGAAATGATGTCATGGAACTAAGATCCATCATAGAGAAACTACAGTAAGATCCAAAATAATATTTGACTCAAAAAGAGGATTATTGAAATAGGAGATGCTGATTGTGGTAGGAATTTCTAGAATATCTATCACAGTGGTGGACTAATTTTAAGTTTTCCCATGAGGAAGATAAAAGAGGGAGTATTTACCACCAAATGGTAATCAAGGTCCATACCCTCCAGAGATAAAATTACTATCTATATCTAGATATAAGAAATTTAATTGTCTAAACGATCATCCATAAGACATGTAGAGGCTTTGATGAGTTGTATAAGACTAAAAAAATAATCCATGGCACCAAAAGACACTAAAATACAAATACCCTAATTACTTTAATAGAAAATGACAATACATTGGTAAAAGGTTCGGGGATTAGAACTATATAGTATTTAGGCTACCAAAGTCAATCATAATGTGTCCTACCTAATCACACATATATTCTGTCACAACAAATCATCAGACATTTAATGTCAGTATCATCAGTAAAAAATGTAATCGATCAATCTACCCTTCAACACCATCACTATCATCACCGTCATTGTCAACCTCTTCCTAGTCCCCATCCCTATCCCTATCATTGTCCCCGTCCACATCCCCATCCTCATCCTCAACCTCATCCTCACCCTTGACCCCGCCCTTGGCCTCGTTCTCATCATCAATATCATCCTAATCCTCTTCCTCACCATTTAAATCACTAGGAACAAAATTGTCTCAACCAAAACTAGGAAAACCAAGTAGTTAACTATATAATGAACACATTGATGACATATATTCATCACATGCTATGCTGACCTCTGGTGGAATTGATGGAAATAAAAATTCATCAGTTTCATAATTTTTTTTGTTTTCTCTATCAACCCAGTCTTCCACATGTGTGACCCTTTTTACAGTATGTTATTCCCATTCCTTAACCTTCTCCAACACGGTGGTACAACAAATAGTACCTAAATAGAGAAAATACATCATCGAGACTATACTCTTCCCAGGTCGGTATCATACTCTGTCAGTGTGCTCATCTCCCAACCCATGATGTAAGTTACCATTTTTCCCAAAATTGTTAGGTTCCTCGTCATCAAGGGCCTACAAAGTAGACTGTTTCAAATATAAATGGATTATTAAGTTAAAAAATTGATATTAAAATTTGAAATCAACAAATTAAAACATTAAATCTACTACTTTTTCATTTCATTAACCACACTTTTTTTATTTCTACTTGAGTAAAATAGTTTTTCTCGAGGAACACATCCTTCATTATTGAATTCCTACCTGTGTAATGAAATGAAATATAGGAAACCATAATTTAAAATAGGTTACCAAAAATTAGTTTCATAACTAAAAAGTTATCAAAACTTTAGAAATCAAAAAAATTATGGAGGAAACAATATAAAGTTATAGTCCTAAAAAAATTATAAACACTATCATACCTTCATCCTATCATGACCTGACATCATAGTACGCTCCAATTAGTGGTGGTATTTTTTAGTATCAATGTTTTTTTATTTTTTCTTTATGATTATTAAATAAAATTAAATAATAAAAAATGTAGTACTAATGAAAAAAATGAAAATTTTCATTTAAAAAACTCAAATGTGATTAATACCTTAAACTTGGTAGTCTCCCAATGAGTAATCAATTGCTGAAAATATTCAATCGGACAATCATTCTTGATAGGTACCACCTATAACTCCGTTAAAACTCTAGCATTCCATCCAATATATAACTAATGTTTATAGGATCTCCAAATATCACATAATTCCTTTACATGCACGGGCTGTGCACCCTAACCATCTATAAAAATAAACCAAAGTTGACACAAAAATATCAATTCATATAAATATAAATATAATATCAAATAAAATTCAATAGATTTTTTACCCATATCTATTCCCAAGTATTATCCTTGACTTGGTTTGCCCATTTTCTTTTTGAGGGCAGGCTGACGGGAATGATGTTGGAGTATTTGGAAAGCATCGCCAAAACACTCAGACATTACTTCCCTGTTTTTTCAATCATTTCGTTGTCTTTGTTTTATTCCACCCTCAACTGCATGTGGTAGTGTCACACCACACACATGCATGTAAGCCCCCACGACCCATAAATAGACTTATCTTTTAATAAATAAAAAATAATATTATATAAATAAACTATATGATAAAAATAAATTATTGTATAAAAATTTGTTAGGGTTCTAAAATATACAATTCGTCAGTCTAATCAATGGGAGCGACTAGATTGGAAAGAACTGAAGAAACATCACCTAGTACATGTGGAGTGGATCCTAGGGTATGCTCCATAGGCACAGACTGTGTTAGAGTAAGAGTCGAATATGGAATATAGACACTCAATGATAAAGAAGTATATAGTAAAGAAGATGACATGGATGGATGGCCAAATTCCTGATATGGATGAGAAGTAAGAATCAACATTAGATATGGTAATGATGGGTGAGGAGGCTCGAATGTAAATTCTATTAAAAAAATGGGAGTCCTAAATATCTAGTGTGTCTCAAATGACATAGTGAGATCAGAATGTGTGGATGATGGTACGTCAGTGGGAGGGGTAGAGTCTAATCGAGTATTCCAACTAGAGTGTCAAGCTCTCGTACCACCCCCCTCATACCATTGGCCTAAGTACTGGGACCACTACTAGGATTCTCGTCTAATAACTGGTGCCTAATTGGTGGGTCCTACATAAAAGTTTAAAACAAAATTAATCACATGACATTATATATTATTGATATATATATACATATACATATACATATATATGAAATTAAATACTCACAACATAGACTAATGGAGGAATGACTATCTCATTTATTCATTGATTCTTGTATTTCACCCTTTTTATTTAATGCTTCTCAACTGGTTTAATTTCCTTTATTTGAAAACAAATATGGAAGTAATTAGAAATAGAAAAATAATATGTAACCCAAAAAATAAAAAAATATGGGACATGACTTATTTTTCTTAGATCATTTGGTTTATATTTTTGATTAGGTAATTTAGCAATTTTTCTGGTTAGGTCATTATTTTCATATTTTCATATCAATATGTATAATAAGACTAATTCAATTCCTCTTGTTTTTTAATCTAATTTAATTGTATCTATTTTTTTATTTTGTAGGTTTTAATATTGTTCAACTCAATATTAGAAAAGAAAACTCAACTAAAAATGCAACAAAAAATCATTTAAAATTAAAATTTTGTTCATGTGGGATACACAATATTTGAAATAAATATTAAATAATTTTGAATATTAACATACATAACATCCCAAGTATAGATAAACTAAAATAATTTAGAACATAGATGAATGATTCTAAATATTTCCAACCACAACTTTGAGTTCACAATCAACTCTAAAAACTGAGATATTAGAGTAATCATTAGTAATAAATGAATTGGTGCAAATTGAAATAGAGATGGTGTCCATTCCATAATCACCATCATCAAAAACATGTCTTGGAATTACTTTAATAATGATACTAAATTTAGGTTTAGGATGATCTTTGACATAAAAAACCCATTTCATAATTGATTCCAATACATATGGTTCATTAATAGTAAGAGTGTGAGTCATGTCAATAACTCAAAATCCACAATCATCAATAAATGTTCCCTAAATTTTTATTGAGTCAAACCAATGGAATATCATCATCATGACTCGACCAAGAGAGTAATAATATAATATTATTATTTTCTCAATGACTTCATAATAAGCTAAATTTTCAAAACGAGGTCTATTATTTGATGTAATAGAATAACAGTCTGTTGTGGTAGGAATCATAACACCATCATGTTGTGTTCTAATGTTCTTTTCTCCATCAATGATAATAAATCTATACTCATTGATCACAATTGATTTACATGCATGAACCACAATATTAAAACAAAAATCCAAAACTCTTATTACCTTAGAAACAGAGTCTGTAGGAAAACTCAATACATTAAATTTAAAATAATATGAACTTTAATTAAAAATTAATTTTATTTATTTATTACAAAAATATTTCTACGATAAATATCAACCAAGCATAGAACTCTTTTATAGGAAAAGTCTCTCTCCTTCTCAAAGATAAAAAATGATTTTTTATATTTATCTTTTCATTATGATCCATATAGTTAAAAATAGAAATTTTTTAACAAATATTTTAAATTACAAGAGATGAGATAATATATACAAGTTCAATTTACTTACTTGATGTTGTCATAGAAAAAATTGCTATTGAAAAACATTGTTCGATGAGCCATCTCTTGCTCTTCAAGGCATAATAACATTAATTTAAATGATCTAGGAATTTATCATGATTGAGGAAGTGATGTAAAAATTGGTTCAGTTTTATCAAATTGTTCTTCTTAATTTCTCATTGTTATGTTCATTCTTGTAGTAAGATCTGACAAATACATAGAGCACAAA
Organism: Viscum album; assembly: GCA_963277665.1. NCBI lineage: Eukaryota > Viridiplantae > Streptophyta > Magnoliopsida > Santalales > Viscaceae > Viscum > Viscum album. The sequence continues at coordinate 360,971,735 of OY728136.1, read as the reverse complement.
TCCATACATTCTTCATCCAAGTAACCGGCTATGATAGAACCTTCATGACAATTTCAGTTATGGACATAAGATTTCAATGTGACAATATTTATTTTAGTTGGATACATCCAATTAAAAGAAATAGGTCATCCAAGATGAATTTCAGTTAGAAGATGGATAGTGAGATGCAACATGCATGTGAAAAATTATGGAGGATATATTTTCAGTAACTCACACAAAATTAATGGTGTCTTTTCCATCATTTTTTAATTAAATACTTGAACATATTATTTTCACAAAGATATATAAAAAAATGGAAAAACCAAATAACTGACAACCTTACGTTATTGGAAAAAAGATAACGAATTAATGTTGGAATAAACTGATGTAGAAGGACATGATAATCACGAGTCTTCAAATATTTCAGCTTAATATCTCTTCTGGGGACCTAATTTGATATATTTCTTGAATAACCATCAGGAAATTTAATAGTCACTAGTACATCCAGAAATTGATTTTATTCTGTAGGTGTCATCACATAAGATGCTCATGGAACACACCATTTATTTTCACTGATACACATAGGATTAAATGATGGTCTGATCCACCAATCCACCAAGTCACATCAATATTTTAAATTATATTTTGTCTTTCCCATGACATTTATAAGAATCAAAAGAAAAATTTCACATCTATTATTTTGAATGTAAATTACGTCTATGAAATGATGTAACAAATTGGATAACCAATAAGAAAACTCAAATAAGATACTCATATTATTCCACTTGTAATAAGTATCATTGGAAATATTCTTCCTCATTCTATATTTAATTTTACACTTTCCAAATGAAAACTAAAATCATGAAATTCATTAAGCACATCAGTTCTAGACATATTCTGAGGTGGATAATTAGTCTCCATGGTATTTAAAATCATTAACGATTATTTCTATATGAATGGTCCATTTGATAGAATCATATTTGTCCCATAAAACTAAAACTATGATGATATTTTAGTTTTCTAGATCGCGTATTCTTCATACAAATAGGACATGAAAATTTTTCCTTCCTACTCCATCCAGAAATCATTTCCTAAGTAGGAAAGTCGTTGATCATGCACATAAGTGAAAAACATGTTTGAAATATTTTTTTCAATCATTAATCATATTTCCTCACACCCACATCCCAAATATGTTTCAAATATTTTATTAAAGGTTTCATGTATACATCTATATCATTATTGGGATTAAAAGGGATAGATATGAGTATCCTGACAAAACTGTAAAGTTTTTTCCTAAAAATACTTGAGGGTAGGTTATAAATGTAAATGAAAACTGGACATGAGATGTGAAAAGTAAGAATCTAACCAAATATATAAAAACATTCACATGAATGAACCAGGCTCACATTACGCACATCAGTTTCAAAATCCGGATATCGAGAATCAAATCTATTACATGAAAATCTATATATAGGGTCAACCAAATCTTAATTATTATTCTCTCTCTCAGTATCATTCCATCAAATTTTTATTGAAATTTCATTATAAATGAATAGATTCTATAGTTTTTGGAATAGTCGAAATTTCCACATTACTTTTTGTGGCATATTGGATGGTGTTCCATTATATTTTTTCTTCCATCGAGATGATTAACATTTTATAAAATCATTCATTTTATTAGTTTCCTTCCAGAATAATCTTATATATTTTAGGAAATAATGAATTTTGTTTTTTAAAAATCCAATTTCTTCCACAAACTTCCATTCCATATAGTGTTTTGATAGAATATCTGCATCATTTGGAAGTATGTACTTCAAGAAGGTAAGAATGTAATCATTTTCAGTATTAGAAATCTCACACATGATTTTCTTATGAAGCAATTGAATTAAAAATTACATCTTTTTCATTTTACCACATTACCTATATACTGAAGTCATCACAACATCATTAAACTTTTTTACCCTTTCAACATCACCATTTTTATTGGACACATCATGTGTACTTGTATTGAAGTCATCTTGGGTCGATATCCTTTATTTCTCATGATGAAGAATAAATAGTAACCATTAATATATAAAATTCTCCAATTCAGTACTCTCATATAGACCATTAGAATTTTGAGATCCCATTTTCTCCACATTGTGATAGAACATATAGTAGTTTGTTTGAAAACATTATTTGGTTATATGGCATCTAACTTCATCATTTCTCAACCAAGGTGTTTTGACCCAATTATTACATTTGTAGTGTATGTGACCACTATCTGAAGCATTGTCAAATGTGAAATCTAAAAATATCTCCAAATTATTTTCAGAATTACTTGAGATCCAATCAGTTTCATACATCCAACTTCTATACATTATATAAAAAATGTAATAAGTCATTTCTTGAAATAAATTAAATAAGATTTAAGTTTAATAGAAAATATATTTAAGTAAAATAGAGTTTTTTAGTTTATATAAAACCATAACTGGCACACTACTCTATTTGAGAACAATATAATTAAATACAACAAAATAATATCTAGATAGGTTTTGTTAAGTAAACAATAATTCTTCAAATCAGTTATGTTTTTATCATTACTATATAAGTTCTTTTATTCTGGTTTACATTAGTTCAATTATATTTATTTCAGTTCAATTTGATTAAATTTTGTGATTTTAGGCTCTATGTAAGTCTACTTGAGTCAAATAAAGTCATTTTAATTCAATTCAGTATGTTTGGCATAACCTAATAGTTCATTAGTAGGAGGTTTAGAGTTGTTTAATCTTTTACACAAGTAATAATATCATATTTTTGAGATAATTCTTCAGCCTATATCTATTGATATAAAATTCATACATTTCTCCATTTTTAACTATAAAAACTACACTAATTAGATACCCATTAGTGATTTTCAATGGGACTTCCCCTGTGGAATTGGGAAGTTATGTGCTACTCCTATTCTCTCCTTGTAAATTCGGGAATTTAAAAATTATTCTCTTTTTATTTTAGTATGTTCTTGAATAATATATTATTCTTTAATATCCAACCTTTTGTATATCAAAATTATTTTCTTTAACTTCCTAATAAGATTTATGTTCTATCTCTACATTCATATTATTACAATTATATTTGGTAAATTATTATGCGCTCATTCCATTTGGAATTTTTTAATATATTCTATAAACCCACAAGGTTTCTTCTAACCTTATACTCATATATTTTCTATTCAATATTACAATCTTTTCTGATAATCATTTAATATAAATTTTATGAAATTTATCCTGGCTATTTGATTTTGAATAGTAAGGTGTTGATGTATTGTTTTTTACTCTATAGTTCCACATTAAAGATTCCAAGAACCAACAACAATAGTGGGTTTATCTATCACTAATGAATTTGTATAGGATTCTGAATCTAAAATGACAGTATTACTCACAAAAGTACAAACAATATTGAAATAATTATTTTTTGGCCTTGGATTCCAAATTTCTTGAAACATAGTCAATAGATTACAATATATTTGAAAATTCAAATGACTTGTGAAATGGATTTATAAATTCTATAACCCAAAAATCAAATATTTCAGAAAAAATAATTGTTCCTTGAAGTATTTATAATATTATAGATATATTTATAGTGAAGTTTTACTAATATTTATTATAAAACTCAAAATAATAATTATAATGTTTGGGATAGTATATTCAATATTTGTTCACATTACTTTATGTTCATTGAGGTTCAATGTAATCTCTACAAGATAAATTATGATATCATTATAACACATATTATACCCAAATTTTAGGGAATCATGTTTTGATCATTTGATCACTATAAAACTTCCATATATATGGATCTTACCAAAAATAAAATTATGATACAATATTTAGTATAAATATTTTTTTTGGATTAGATGTTATAAAACATGATAGGTTACCAAAAAATTTAACATAGCATGATACCATAATACTTCTCCTTCAAACAAATATTGTAAATCTTATGGAATTATTTCATTATATAGTTATTTTGTCTACAATTTACACCTCAGTTGTGTGGTGAATCCTGTAAAAGTGGACTTCCACTTGTTTTTTAAATCATATCTTTTATTTTTATTTTCAAATCAAATTTCTATCATTGAAAATTTTGACCTACCAAACCTATACTTTATAATATATTCTTGATAAAAAAACAACCCTATGTTAAAATCAATATGAATAAAAAATGGAAAAAAATGGAGGTCGAAAATATAACTTATCTAGAGCATACAAATCTGAAGTGGAAGAACAAAAAATGACTTGAATATGGATCCCTAGATGGGAATAATGGTTCACACGTTGGGAAGAAGAAGGGAGCTATCATTCATGGAAAATAAATACACAAAAAAAATAAATAGATGCAGATCATTAAATCTATGATAGAACTTATATATTTGAAGTTTTAGAACAAAAAATGGCTTGAATCATGTTGGACTGACCAGTGGGAAGAATGTATGTAGGCTAGGGAAGAAGGGAGCTCCGGTTTAAAGAAAAATACAGGTGAAGGGGGGAAGTTGAAGGATATTTAATTCATGGAAGAATATCCCACCAGTTTTAAAAAACCATAGGGATATCTTTTTAAAAAGGTTCATATACCAATAGTTAACTTAAATTGTTGGGATAGGTTGGTTCTATCCCAACAGTTTACTAAAACTATTGGAAATCCAGTCTCTAAACATTCCAATACAAACGGTTTGTGAAAACCATTAGAATTGGTGTGTTTGTAGAAAGTGTATTTATAGTAGTGAAAAGTGAAGTAACATATTCCATTAAATGTATCCATTATAAAATCTATATTTCTGATTTAAAATAATTTCTTTATGAGTTTTATTGACTAATTTTATAAACCCCTTATGAATACTCCAAAATATATTTAATATTTTATGGTTTTAAAATCATTTCTTTATAAACATAATTCAATTACACTTCAGAATGGTTAATATTTTAATGATATCAGTTCTTAATTTGGTAAAATAATGAAAAAATTAACATTGGACGAAACCATGGGAAAAAATAATGGGATGGTAATTGGTTTTAAATACATTACTATACAGAGAGTAAAACCTATGTTTAGAAAATAATAAATAACCCCCATTTTTTCTGATTTAAACACACCCTAATTCCAATTTCTCTTTACTAAAAACCCTTTAAGAATTAATATAATTTATTTTTTCCTATCTACATACCTCTAAGGGTTCCACCAAGCTCTTAATAATCTCCTGTTAAAATTCTGTAAATACCCCCTCAAGGTAACAAATCATGTCATTCTCCTCTTTAATTTAGACACCTTTTTTGTCTGATGTCTTTCAATTCCCAGTCATTAATGTTGTATTATGTTTTACATATCCCTTTTACAACCCTCATGATTTTAAGTGATTAGGTTCCTCTTTTACTCTCATTAATCCCCCCTTGATTTATTATGTACCCCCACTCTACTATTGAAATTATCATAAGAATTTTCTATGAAAAACCTTTGTATTTTGAATATCATCACCATTTCAACTTAAGGGTTTCCACCTAGACAAACCAACCATTCACTGATTGTGTACATAAATGTATTTACTCCATATTCCATAATCATGGGATTAAATGTGATGAATTGTGATCATATTTTCAAGGATCTATGGGAACACTTATGCATGTACATGATATGAAAGCAACGGGTGAACCTTGATTTATAATGTGCACCAATGAATTGGGTAATTTTTTAGTCTCATGAGAAAACATTTATGGGATAAGGGAGTAAAAATAATCCATTATGGGACATTTTTAACCATTTTATGATATAATTGCGGTTTGCATTGACCAATGTTTATGATTTCATGTTTCATGTTGCTTAGACAATTCCATATTGGATTTATATTATCATAATATACTATTCTTTTATGTTCATGATATTATTCTCACCACTTTTGTGTCTCATTGTAATTATTATTTAATAACATGTAACTCATTCACCATGTTATTCATTTTTTATTCCCATATATGGATTTATAGTGCACCCCTTTCATATGTATTTCCCAAATTTTTCCCATATAGTTTTAAAATATAAAGGTAATTTTAAGGAATCTCAAGGATTTTTCAATAAGGTTGTTATATCCATGTATAGTATTGACTTGTTATGTACCTAATATTACAAATACACTAGGGTTTTCGATCTTTTAGGATGTTTTTGTGTAATTATATATAATAAAACATGAAATAAAGTGTATTAATGATATGGGTTGTCATAGTTCACCCCCTCAGGGATCATCCATGTTTCAATTAGATTGTTGAATATGGACCAGGACCTAGGAATCCGACATTAGAATAGATTACACATGAATTGAGTGGTCTGGAATCCATCTTAGTTCCTTGTTTATAGAAAGTCCAAATATTACTTTGAATCCTTTATTATGGTGACTCGATGTGAGTAAGGGTGATCTTAGAGTTAGTAAATGTATCCCCCTATAATGATAAAGATTAATTAGATATATTTCGAGCATTGGTCGAAGGAGGAGTGCCCTTTTATAAGAGGGGTGAGAGACACCTTCAGAAGAGCTAGAAATATTAATTTATAATAAATTCATATTCGGTTTCTAATAGCTCCAAAGTTTATTATTTAAATATTATGGTGGGTATGGGTCGAAAAACACTCAACCAATAGAATTTATACAGGTTTGGGTCATTATATTAACCTTATCTTCAAGTATTAACTCTTAGTTAATTAGTTTCACTTTTACAATGTCTCGTTGTATTTTTATATTATATGGTTAATAAACATACCATATACATCCAAGAGACCCCCAATTGGTCCATTAATGATACCCCTATCATTATATAAGTCTCTTGTTTGAACCGTAGATTTTTATGAATTTAATATCAATTAATAATACAATATTCATTTTAAAAACTATTTTATGTCAATTTTGACACTATTCAATAGTCGATTTTTGTGAAACTCATAACAAAATGATTAAATCAAACAAATTTAATTAAATAAATTATAATATGTCATATTAATCTATAAAATTAGTTTAATTCAATTAAAGTCTCATATTATGTTTATTTGGATATTTATAATATCAATTATTCTAATTTTTCACTATTATGGTAATTACTGTATCACCATTGTGTCATAAATAAATTAAATTATTTAATGTCTAAAAATTATAAATAAAATATAATTATGTAGGAAATCTTTTTATATTTCTAATTAATATTTATAGTCTAAAATCGAACATATATATCCCTTTGTAACAATTGTTTTTCTAAAAGATATATGCTTGTGTCATTTTTGTATTCATTTTATCATAATTAAAATAAAGTGTCCCTATCACTTACAAGTGGATCCATGGGGTCCCAAAATCAACCCAAAGATTCCCACGGTCGACCATGTATCAACCAATAGGGTTAAGACACGTTTTAGGGTAATTTAGTATTATTATAATATTATTTTTTGACCCTTGTTTACCGGATTTACCCTTTAACCATGGTCAATAAAATATTTACCGAAGTAATTATCCCAAATGTCTAAAAATAAAAGTTACCTATTTACACAGTTTGAACATCCTGATTCCAAATATTGAATCCATTTTTCTAAATTCGAAACACAGAAGTGGCATAAATTAATTTAAAATTAATTCCTGTTGTTAAAACAAAAAGCATGTTTTTAAGAGATAATAACTATCAAAAGATTGTCACTTGTTTATGTTTGGTTTAAATGTGAAATTATGTTAAATTACCCACATTGTATTACATGGTAAAAATATATTTTAAATATAATTTAAAACCACCCATATTCATAATTTATCACTATTAATTATTTCGATTAAAAAATTTGTTTTTAATTAAAATTTAGTAATTTTTTTACTATTCATCAAAATATAAAAGTTATCTGAAAAGTACCAAAATTTCACCCAAGGATAATTTAGTTATTACAAATCCAAAAATGAAGTCTATTTTACCAAATTCAGAACATAAAAGTTTCATTTAATAATTTAAAATTGATTCCTGCTTTTGAAACCAAAAGGCGTATTTTTAAGAAATAATAACTATCAAAAGTTTGACACTTGTTTATGCCCAATTTCAAAGTGAAATTACTTAAAATTACCATCATTGGTTTAAAGAGTAAAAATATAATCTATTTATACTTCCAAACCATTAAAATGTATAACTTAACAATATAAATTATTTTTATTAAAAAAGTTGTTTTCAATTAAAATTTAGTAATTTTTCACTATTCACCCAAATATGAAATTTATCAAAAAGACACCAAAACATTATTGATACTAAATTATTATATCCCTATTCTAAATAAGAATTTCGTTTTTCCAAATTGAATATATAAAAGTTTCAAATATTGGTTTTAAAAACGCTTCGCCATTAAAAGGTGGTAAAATTTCATTTTTTGAAAAATACTTCTTTTATCTGAAAAAAATGAATTTGTTCATAAATCATGTCTTAGAAACTCATAATATGGATTAAAATTATAAGGATAATATAATATTTAATATTTAGTTAATACTATTCATAACCTCTTTTGAACGACTAGTTTGGTAAGTCGTGGTGTACTTGAACTCAGTGTTGCGTACAACACACGCTATTGTATTATTCAAAGAGAAGTGTACCGTGGAAGATTAGGGTGTTACATAGGTAACGTAAAATAAAGGAGGTGAGAATAAGTAAAAAATTATTTTTTTGGGAACTTTGTATGGTTTGACCACATAGTTGGCTAAACCTTATTGTACATATAAGATGTTTCGGAACACCCCACTTGAGTAGTATGTATATCGAAAAAATTTGTTTTCTACTCTATTAAATTATATAAATATTATCATGGTTTCCACACTAATTTTACTAACCTTTTTCTAACCATAAATTTGTGATAAAATTCCAAAATATTTAAAATTTTCAATTGGTTCAGGCCAAAATTTTAGGAAAAGATAAAAAATAAATCCATAATTAAAATAGTAAAGGAAAAACCATGGTAATTGGGTGATAAATTCAAATTTTTATTGACTGATTCTATAGGATTTTACTTCACCCTATGTGAAGAAACGTTAAGCTTCTACCATGCTTCATTTAAGTAGGGCATGAAATGTATTGCATTTGAAACCATGTTTTGTGCACAATATAGTGTTTTCAATGCGACACTATGGTTTATAAAAAATATCTACATGAAACAAAGTGAACAGGTGCAAGATCCCTCATGGGGTCATGAAGCACACAATGTATAGTCGAGTGGTGTGGTGTGAGATATAAATTGTGAACAAACTATAACTATCAGTATAAGGAATATGATGGATAAAGACATAATTTCAAAACACATGAAAAAACAGTTTTATGTTATTAACAGTTAAAACATAGTGAGACACCCAATATTGATTTTTAGTTTTCATGGGTGCTATATTATAATCATGTTTGTTTCTCAACATCCTGAAAAAATCACATATTTCCACCCCCTGTATGACCACATTCCACCATAATACCCCATATATTAGTGATCTCCCCATGACCCACCCATTATATTCCTCCCTACATTGACCTATGATTGTCTCTCTTCACCGATAACCACTTGGGCTACCATGAATGATCTTACTCATACCACTATATATTGTAGTTGATTTTTCTCCTATAGATGTCCATGGCCAGAATTTTTTTGTTACATTCTCAATATTTACATTTCCAAAATAATACAGACCTTTATTTTAAGACATAAATTAATCAATCCCAGAATCACTTCAAATTAAATCATGTGACTCTAGTGTATCTTTGGAAATTATAGAATTTATTCCAATGTTCTTCTAAATGAGTTTAAACTACCTAACAGTATATATATATTTTGTATGTAATTCCATATAGTTCCACCACCTTTGTAATATTAGTGTCTCTAATTCTCAATCCATGTGTATTTAATTACTGATTTAAGAATAATACAATCAGGATAATATAAAGAGATATTATTAAATAATATATCCCGAATTTTATATATTAATATTTAATTATTCAATGTAATCTTTAATCGACTACTAGACATCACATTTATTATGTTAAATACAATGTTCTTCTTATAAGAAGTATCAACATATTTCTTGTACATTAAGACTCACTCTACAATGTTTAGATTTTATAATTATCATAATTTATCATGAATGATAATTTATTTTCTGACAATTTATTATATGATATTCAGAAAAAACATAAATTAATTGATATGATTCATCATAAAAATAAGAATCTCAACAACTTTCAATAATATTTTCCAAATTATATAAGATCACCACACTTCCTTCTATGATATCAATCTCCGTCATTCCGTGATACCCTATATCAATAAAAACATTACAGATCTCAACCACATAACCAAACTTCTACACCAACAATAAATTTCCATTAAATTTAACCACAACTCTCAATTGACTATCCCATATGTGAAAAATACAATATCAACATTATTAATCCATTAAGTTACTTTAAATACCCCTTTATATTTGATTCAATACCCAATCTGCTTTTAAAATTCAAAATTTATTTTAATTCTTCTCTTCTCACTCAGAATAAATGAAAAAATAATATAAGGGATGGTGTTATCATATTTAACCATATTATAAAACTCCAAGACACCTTTTCATCCCACATTTATTGTAAATTATATCCTACTCCAATATTTTTGAGAGAGGGAGGCCATCTGTAACACCCCAGGTAAATAAAGAGTATGAAATTTTCACATTTATCCATATTTGTGAAAAAAATATTAATATAACTTTGAAGGGGATTCTATGCTCGATGGAGTACCCAACACGCAACAACGAGTTTCTTGGGAATCTTACGTTGCACTCTAATAATAAAAAAATATTATTTTAAATGGTAGTTAATGCCTAGCCGTTGTAATGGTGGGAATGAACAAAACTAACTAGAAAATTATTATATATGTTTGTCAAATATTTTTACTCTTTACAATAAATGTTATAGGATTAAAAATGCGAATGAATCCAATTTTAAGCGTAGACAGTCAAGTATTCATTAAAAGGTCTATTAACTGCCTTTTGATGGAGAACCTCTTTAAAATCAACTTTTTGACAATTTTATGTGTTATATTTGAAAAAATAAAATTCTTCTTTAGAATCGGCACATCAAAATTTACTTTGTGTAAATTTTTGATATTTTTCTGATAAAGTTCATATTTTTTAATGAATAGTGAAAAATGTTGTATTTTAATAGAAAACCACTTTTTAATCTAATTTATTTATATGACTAGATTATCTTTCTAATTGGTTTTAAAGTTTAAATAGAATATATTTTTACAATTTAATCCAATGGTGGTCATTTTATTTAATACCACTTTAAGGTTGGACATAAACGAGTGTCAATCTTTTGAAAGATATTGTTTCTTAAAAACACGCTATTTGTTTTAACAGCGGGGTTTAATTATAAAATTAATTAATGAAAATTTTATGTTATGAATTTGGTAAAATAGACATAATTTTTGAATTTGGAATATCAAATATAGCTTAGGGTGAATTTTTGGTATTTTTCTGAAAAACATCAATTTTTGATGAATAGTGAAACCACAAAGTGGTGGTTACAAAATTTGATTTTTCATTTAAATGGGACTTTACCACTTCTGTGATTTGAATTTCAAAAATCCAATTTAAATGATTTTAACTGTTAAGTAAAATGTGGTTCAATGGGATGAAAATAATTTTTGATGAAAAGTAACTTTTATGTTTTATTAATCGCGATTAAAGTTAATTAGTGTGATTTAAGGTAAAAATGATATTATAATAAAATGAAAATATCTTGACACAAGTCCTAACCATATTGGATGAGTTATGGCCGATCGAGACAACCCATGGGTCGATTTTTGATACCCCATTGAGCCACTTGGGTTTGATAATGACATTTATTCCTTTTATTTAAAGTTAAAATAAAAATGTCACAAACATGATTTGTTTTACTAAAACAATTTTTACATGTGGTTATACAAGTCATAATTTTACTATAAATAGTCATTGGAAAGATAAAAAGATTTCCTACATCATAGTATTTTTTTAATAATTTTTAGACATTAAATAAATTAAATTCTTTATGACATCATGATGATGCAGCGATGACCTCATTATTTAACGATTTAAATAAAATGGAAAGATAATGAAAAATATAGGACCTACACATGTCAAAAACCTATTGGATGGGGGGATTTAGAACCCTTATCACCATATCCTCGAACCACATCAATGTGGGACCATTAAAATCAGAAAACCATTTGAAAATAAAGTAACATTTTATACTTTACCAAGAGTGCCTCTCCTCTCCTCTTATAAAAGGCCCCCACCTCTGCCACCTTACCCACACCTCTCATGCCTTTTGTTCATCCAATATCTGATCATTTTGTCTCTCCAAATCCCTCTCCTAATCCTATAAGACTTAAATTAGGTAGGATGCTCTTCAAGAAACCCTTTTCTTTCAAACCAATGGGAGTTACCCAATTTTAAGGTAACGTCTTCACTTGTGCTCTTTTGTTTTATTTTTCTTCTCCAACCCCCTAAACTCTTTTTATTAATTCCTTTTGTAACAACTAAAGTATCTTCAATATACTAGGATGTTGTTATAATATGGATTCGATCTACACTTACATACACATTCATCTAATGGATAATGAACATACTGTTTCTGTGGATGGCGAATTTCTGCCTCACGAAACGATGATTGTTCAACACTTATATAAAACCTTCAAAGGTGGCCATTAATATGTCACTATGTTTATATATGATATATAGTATTTTTATGTTTTACTTAAGCTTATTTATTTTTCATTTGCGGTATACCTTTATGGCTTCCATTATGGGTATACACGATATCTTCATTTTAGGAAGTGCGGACTACCGCCCCCTCAAAGTGATTTGATTCGTTAATGCCATATGTGTGACGAATAAAGGATGGATTTAAAGTTATTATATATGATGTTATACTGGAATTATAATATAACTTTATATCATTATTGTTTTCTTTCCATTAAAGTATTAGATAGAAATGAAAGTATCATTCATGCGTACGTACGGCTTACCGTCTCCATGAAATGTGCATTTCATTTCTTATCCCCAAATGTAATGTACTATTATAAGTACATGTGTATAATGGATATATATGATGAATGATACATCTAAATGATTAATATAATTCTGTAATTAAAATATACAAACCTCTCATTTAGTTTTAATTCCATTAATATGACAAAGAAATGAAAGTAGTGTTCATGCGTACGTACGGATTACCGTCTCCAGGAACGGTGCATTTCATTTCTTACCTCAAAATGATTATGTAATATTATAAATACATGTATATGCTATATATGATATCCAAATCAGGAATGTCATTATGGATATAAATAACCTTTGACCAAACGAACAACATGTAATTATAAGAAGTCCACTTTTGACTTAAGAACCAAATGTCGACAAAACAAACATTATTAACTTAAATGATTACATAATGTTTATAACAAGTCAATAATTGATATAAAAGGAATAATGAACTTGAAAAAGGTTCTTAATCAAGTAGAAATTAACTCAATTTTATTATTCAGGACGTTAAATAATGATCGAGTAAAGTCGGACCTGAGGTAAGGGATCCTACTCCTCTCTTTTTTTAAGTACACTCTTTTATGTCATTACTTTTAAAGCTCATGTTTCTTGTTATTGGGATGTTATTTTAATCTTACTGTAATTTTTATGTTCATATGATGAGATACCCTATTCTCTGTCATCAATCTATTTTGGATGTTTTGAGTGGCGCCGTTAGGCTGCCGAATTTTCGTAAGAGATTTAACCTCTCTCTTTTTTTACGTACTCTCATTTATGTCACTTCTTTTAAGATTCACTTTGTTATGTTCGGGGATGGTCTCTTTTATACATCTTTCTGTAAAATTTATGTTAATATTATGATATACCCTATTTGATCTCATCAATCCATTTTTTGTATGTTCTAAGTGGCGCCATTAGGCTGCCGAGTTTTCGTAAGGGATTTTTCATCTCACTTTTATTCCCGTGGGATTTATGCAACATTTTCCACAATTTCCTTTGAGTGGTGTATGTACTGACCATTTTTTTACTTATTGTGTATTATACATTCATTTATGAGTATTTACATCAATGTTGTATTGTCCTTCTTTCATTGGGTGTATGTTTCGAAAGATACCCATGTCGGTAAGGGAACCTTTCACCCTCCTCTTTTTAAACGACTTCTTTTGTCATGTCTTTTAATTCACATACTATTATGATTTGTTATGTTCTTATATATCCTTATTGATTTAAATTTTATTTCCATATGATGATATACCCTTTTTATCTCTCATCAACTCATTTTCTGAATTTTGTAGTGACTCCATTAGGCTGTCCAATTTTTGCAAGGGAACATCTTAACCCAAATTTGATTCTTTGGGATAAACTTGTACTCCTTGAATATGTTGTTCTATGAATATGTGTGAATAACCTATGATTTTTTTACACTTAATATCCACTTATATTTCGTGTATTCATTTTTCACACAAAAATATGTAATTGATTTATCCTTAATCCAAGGATACCGTCTTTGTAAGGGACTTCGTCTCAATCACCTTTCATTGAGGCATTTTTCGTTTTATACACAAATTTCTTTTATACGGTGTATAAACCCCTTTGACTTTTATGTTTATTAAAAAGGAATCATTTTATATGAAGCATTTTACTAAACGACAAATGGGAATGTTTTTGTTGTACGTATGAGGCGACAACGACTTCTCCGCCGCCGTGACCATTATTTGAGATTTGACTTCCTCTACAAGCCATTACCTTTTAATGAAAAATAAAGACCATGTTTTAATTTTCTTTTATTTTGATATTGAAAATGGTTTTTATAATGGATTTGTTATGTCAATATATTTATGTTATATATTGTGATCAAAGTGTGGAAATGTATTCTTTCCATTATATTTGTTTTATGTCTTATGATTTTATAATGGTAATTGGACATTTTACGGGTGGTTACGTGATAAACCATATGACGGGTGGTGCCGTGAATACCAGGATGGGTGGTTACTTTATAACCTCCAATGCATTGGGTATGGAAGTCGGCCGTATGGATATTCCATTAAGTATGTATTGAAGTTGGACAAATGGCTATTCCATTAAGTGATATGTGTGGAAGTCGACCTTATGGTTATTCCACTTTAAGTATGTTTATGTCCCAAGTAACCTTTATATGTTATGTGATCTTATAAGGGTTTTATGGTATTCTTTTGGTTATAGAAAGGTAAGTAAGGAACTTTTATTCAGTGAAGAGTTTTTACTACTTTGAAAATGTGAAAAGTAATACTTTGATAAAGTATACATGGTTTACTTGTTGTTTTGAAAAACTAACAGTTTTCATTCTTTGTGTATCCCTTACTGAGCTTTTTATGCTCATCCCAAATTTTTGAACTGTTTTTCACAGGACTTAACGTGGAATAGGGTCAAGGATGGGATCAAGGGAATGTCATGCTACCTAAAACATGGAACTAGACATGTTTCTTTTTAAGAGTTTTTTATTTTATGGAAATTTAGTAGAAGTGACTAAATTGTAATCTTTTGAGATGTAATAGTTATGTCCTATTTCTTTAAAATTATAAACAGGAAAAGATCCTAAATTTGAATTATTCATCTAATTCAATATTATGTATGTTTTAAGGCTGGGGCCTTATAGTTGGTATCAAAGGTCAGTTTAGATAACTTTAGAGGTTAGGGTATTCTTTAAGCAGAAGTGACATGACCATAATGGTTATGATTTCATACACAGTCCTAGTTTTAGATAAAGTGAATGAGTAAGTATATCTTAGTTTTTATCTTCATCTTTAGTACATGATGGTTTTGTTGATATACTCACACTGACCTTTTTGGTTTTAGTAAATGGCTGGATCTAGCAGGCACCAAAGTAACGGTGGATGTGAAGGAAACTGTGACAGTTTTCTAAGCGAGCAACTGGATGATATGGGAGCTGCAATGAGAACTCTTGTGTTTATCCTCAACCAACTATCTGGAGTCACGATTGACCACCTAAACCTTGGTGATTTCTATAAGGCATCATATATGCGAGAAACAAATCCCTACGGAACTACAAGTAATAATCATAAAGGTAAGTGTGTTCAAAAACCTATGTGTCATAGATGTGGAAAGAAATACCTAGGAAAATGTTTCAAAGGGATAGAAATATGCTAAATATGTGTAAATGAAGGTCATAAAGCAAGAACCTTCCATGGAAAAAGGAATCATCCAGTTGACTCAAGGAAAGGGAAATAAGTTCTTTTTGAGGGATCAATTGAATGTTTTAAATGTGGTGTGCATGGTCATTATGCAAACACATGTCCTATGAAGAATTTTTGTGAATGGGATCACCAAGATCATACAAATACTCATTTACCAATACCTAATTCCATTCCGATTGAGGATGAAGAAACTGACAATGACCAATCAAAGGTATGTATTATTTCTTAACATTTGTTTTCTATTTTGGAATCTTAGGATATGATTCTTGATTTTGTTTGTAGGAAATATGTATTTCACAATAAGTTGGAAAGGAATGGTTAATGGATCATGAAGAATGTTGAATGAGTAAGAAGCCAACATATAAGGGCTTCAAGAGTTATGGTGAAATTATTAAGAGTATTAAGTGTCTTTTGATGATGGGGTACATTAGAAGACTTTTTATAGTATGTGCAACACTGATGCTTGATATATGAAAATTTTATTCAAGAATAGTAATCTGTTCTTTTGTGGACATAGTTATAAAGAACCATTTTGGTATATATGATCCTTACTTTTGAGGTAATTATGGGTTACTATATGCAATGATGGAAACTGAAAGTCATAAGATAAAATTGAGGTTAAATTACATTATGGTTTTTTTGAAGATTTAATCTCGTTATTGGGGAATGTTTTAAGAATTATGTAGTTTTGGAAAAAGGACAACACGCAGACCGTGTGACAACCCGTCACATCGGACAAGGCTGCGGGAATCAAAACCACAACCAAAGTGCAATGGGTATTTATCGCCGACCACTAGACTACGTGAAGTCCCTGATTAGTTTGACTAATTCTTTTTAGTTAAATGATTTTATGAATTAAGATTATGTTGATTTTGGGATATATATGGAAATTTATTAACCTATCATGGAGGATATGTGATTAGGTTAATTACTTTTCAATATGAGACTTTAGGAGCAACTGATGTTGTTTGGAGATAAATGGTACTCTTTAACTTGGAAGACTATGTGACTAAATCCTTCAAATATTTGGGTTTCAATCTTAGTTTGGTTTACTTTGAAGAATTTTATGGAAAAATTTTTTATCGAATGGTCCTCATTGAACTTTGGGTTTTGTTGGACAAATTTTGGAGATTAAGAATATATTTTCTTTTTTATAAAGGGTTATCATTTCTTGGATTATCTAATCCTGTACTAACCTTTTTGGTTTTGGTTTTGATTAGATTCTAAAGACATGGGAAGTGTATAGTTCTCCTTTATGGATTAGGTGATTCTCTAGAAACTGATTATAGTACTCTTAATGCGAACAAGTCTTCCTAAATACCCATCTTTTGGAGAAATTATGAGTTCGATTAAGGAATCTAGTAAAAGGTGTAAGTCTACATGACAAGTAAGTATGTTTCATTATGATTTAGTTAATCTCAAAAATAAATTCCTCCATGAAAAGAAACTAAAAACAAAAAATGTTGTCTGTTAACTTTTCCTACTAGGGAATCAAATACTGTTTGACCCATCACATGTTTGTGATTTTCTTATGGTTAACTTTCTCCTAGACATGTTTACTATCACTCTCCATCAGAACATGACCCTTTGTTTTTTCCTCCATTTCCATATTTTCATACATGAAATCCTAGTATGGGTTAACTTGGGTGACCTTTGTACTTTCCTTTCTTTCTTTTAAAGTGATAGTTTAATTTACTCCTTTTCCGATGTGGGGCTTTCAATGAAGTATCGAAGCCCACTTTTAAAATTGCGAGGACGCAATTCCCCAAAGGGGGAAATGATGTAACACCCCAGCTAAATAAAGAGTATGAAATTTTCACATTTATCCATATTTGTGAATAAAATATTAATATAACTTTAAATGGGATGCTATGCTCGATGGCGTATCCAACACGCAACAACAAGTTTCTTGAGAATCTTACGTTGCACTCTAATAATAAAATAATATTATTTTAAATGGTAGTTAATGCCTAACCGTTGTAATGGCGGGAATGAACAGAACTAACTACAAAATTATTATATATGTTTGTCA
This sequence comes from Viscum album, assembly GCA_963277665.1. Classification (NCBI taxonomy): domain Eukaryota; kingdom Viridiplantae; phylum Streptophyta; class Magnoliopsida; order Santalales; family Viscaceae; genus Viscum; species Viscum album. The sequence goes on along the minus strand of OY728136.1, from coordinate 360,953,449 downwards.
AATATTTTTACTATTTACAATAAATTTTAGAGGATTAAAATTGCGAATGAATCCAATTTTAAGCGTAGACAGTCTAATATTCTTTAAAAAGTCGATTAACCGCCTTTTGATGGAGAACCTCTTTAAAATCCACTTTTGGAAAATTTTATGTGTTATATTTGACAAAATTAAATTCTTCTTTAGAATCGGCACATCAAAATTTACTTTGTGTAAATTTTTGGTATCTTTCTGATAATGTTCATATTTTTTTTAATGAATAGTGAAAAATGTTGTATTTTAATTTAAAACCTCTTTTTAATCTAATTTATTTGTATAAATAGATTATAATTCTAATTGGTTTTAAAGTGTAAATAGAATATATTTTTACAATTTAATCCAATGGTGGTCATTGTATTTAATACCACTTTAAGGTTGTACATAAACGATTGTCAATCTTTTGAAAGATATTGTTTCTTAAAAACACGCTATTTGTTTTAACAGTAGGGTTTAATTATAAATTTAATTAATGCAAATTCTATGTTATGAATTTGGTAAAATAAAAATCATTTTTGATTTCGGAATATCAAATATAGCTTAGGGTGAATTTTTGGTATTTTTCTGAAAACATCAATTTTTGATGAATAGTGAAACCACAAAGTGGTGGTTACAAAATTTGATTTTTCATTTAAATGGGACTTTTCCACTTCTGTGATTTGAATTTAAAAAATCAAATTTAAATTATTTTAACTGTTAAGTAATATTTGGTTCAATGGGATGAAAATAATTTTTGAGGAAAAGTAACTTTTATGTTTTATTAATCACGATTAAAGGTAATTAGTGTGATTTAAGGTAAAAATGATATTATAATAAAATGAAAATATCTTGACACATGTCCTAACCCTATTGGATGAGTTATGTCCGACCAAGAAAACCCGTGGGTCGATTTTGGGTACCCCATGGAGCCACATGGGTTTTATAATGACATTTATGCCTTTTATTTAAAGTTAAAATAAAAATGTCACAAACATGATTTGTTTTACTAAAACAATTTTTACATGTGGTTATACAAGTCATCATTTTGACTATAAATAGTCATTATAAAGATAAAAATATTTCCTACATCATAGTAATTTTTTTATAATTTTTATACATTGAATAAATTAAATTATTTATGACATCATGTTGAGGCAGTGATGACCTCATTATTTAACGATTTAAATAAAATTGAACGATAATGAAAGATATAGGACCTACACATGTCCAAAACCTATTGGATGGTTTTATTTCGAACCCTTACCACCTTATCCTCAAAACACATCAATGTGGGACCATTAAAATCTGAAAACCATTTGAAAATAAAGTAACATTTTATACTTTACCAAGAGTGCCCCTCCTCTCCTCTTATAAAAGGCCCCCACCTCTACCACCTTACCCACACCTCTCAAGCCTTTGGTTAGGCCATGATCTGATCATTTTGTCTCTCCAAATCCCTATCCTCATCCTAGACGCCTTAACTTAGGTAGGAAGATCTTCAAGAAACCCTTTTGGTTCAAACCAACGGGAGTTCCCCAATTTTAAGGTAACATCTTCACTTGTGCTCTTTTGTTTTATTTTGGTTCTCCAACCCCCTAAACTATTTTTATACATTACTTTTGTAACAACTATAGTATATTAAATATACTAGTATGTTTTTATAATAATTATTCGAGCTACACTTACACACACCTTCATCTACTGGTTAAAAAACATACTATTTCTGTGATTGGCGAATTTCTGCCTCACGAAACAATGATTGTTCGACAGTCATATAAAACCTTCAAAGGTGGCCATTAAGATGTCACCATGTTTATATATGATATATAATATTTTTATTTTTTACTTAAGCTTTTGTATTTTTCATTTGTGGCATACCTTTATGGCTTCCATTATGGGTATAAGCAATATCTTCATTTTAGGAAGTGCGGACTACCGCCCCCTCCAAATGATTTGATTCGTTAATGCTATATGTGGGATGTATAAAGAATGGATTTAATGTTATTATATATGATGTTATACTGTAATTATAATATAACTTTATATCATTATTGTTTTCTTTCCATTATAGTATGAGATAGAAATTGAAGTAGCGTTCATGCGTATGTACGACTTACCGTCTCCATGAACGGTGCATTTCATTTATTATCCCCAAATGTAATGTACTATTATATGTACATGTATATAATGGATATATATGATGAATGATACACCTAAAGGATGAATATAATTCCAAAATTAAAATATACATACCTCTAATTTAGTTTTAATTCTATTAATATGACAAATAAATGAAAGTAGCGTTCATGCATATGTATGGCTTACCGTCTCCATGAACGATCCATTTCATTTCTTACCTCTAAATGATTATGTAATATTATAAATACATGTATATGATGGATATATATGATATATATGATATCCAAATCAGTAATGTCATTCAGGATATAATGAACCTTTGACCACACGAACAACATGTAATTGTAAGAAGTCCACTTTTGACTTAAACCAAATATCGACAAAACAATCATTATTAACTTAAATGATTACATAATGTTTATAAGATGTAAATAATTGATATAAAAGTAATAATGAACTTGAAAAAGGTTCTTAAGCAAGTATAAATTAACTCAAGTTTATTAGTCAGGACGTTAAAGAATGATCGAATCAAGTTGGACCCGAGGTAAGGGATCCTACTCCTCTCTTTTTTTAAGTACACTCTTTTATGTCATTCCTTTTCAAGATCATCTTTCTTGTTATTGGGATGTTATTTTACTCTTACTGTAATTTTTATGTTCATATGATGAGAGACCCTATTCACTCTCATCAATCCATTTTGGATGTTTTGAGTGGCGCCATTAGGCTGCCGAATTTTTATAAGAGATCTAACCTCTCTTTTTTTTAAGTACTCCCCTTTATGTCACTTCTTTTAAGCTTCTCTTCGTTATGTTGGGGGATGTTCTTTTATATCACTATTTCTGTAAACTTTATGTTAATATTATTAGAGACCCTATTTTATCTCATCAATCCATTTTTTGTATGTTCTAAGTGGTGTCGTTGGGCTTCCGAGTTTTCGTAAGGGATTTTTCATCTCACTTTTATTCCCGTGGGATTTATGCTACATTTGCCACAATTTCCTTTGAGTGGTGTATGTACTGACCATTATTTTACTCATTGTGTATTATACTTTCATTTATGAGTATTTACATCAATGTTGTATTATCCTTCTTTCACTGGGTGTATGTTTTGAAAGATACCCATGTCGGTAAGGGAACCTTTCACCCTCCTCTTTTTAAAAGTCTTCTTTTGTCATGTATTTTAATTCACATACTATTATGTTGGGATATGTTCTTCTATATCATTATTGATTTAAATTTTATTTCTATATGATGAGATACCCTTTTTATCTCTCATCAACTCATTTTCTGAATTTTGTAGTGACGCCATTAGGCTGTCCAATTTTTGCAAGGGAACTTCATAACCCAAATTTGATTCTTTGGGATAAACATGTACTCCTTTAATATGTCATTCTATAAATATGTGTGAATAACCTCTGATTGTTTTATACTTAATATCCACTTATATTTCGTGTATTCATTTGTCACACATAATTATGTAATTGATTTATCCTTAATCCAAGGATACCGTCTTTATAAGGGACTTCGTCTCAATCACCTTTCATTGAGGCATTTTTTGTTTTATACACAAATTTATTTTATACGGTGTATAAACCCCTTTGACATTTACGTTTATTCAAAAGGAATATTTTTATACGAAGCGTTTTACTAAATGACAAGGGGGAATGTTTTTGTCATACGTATGCGGCGACAACGACTTCTCCACCGCCGTGACCATTATTTGAGATTCAGCTTCCTCTACAAGCCATTACCATTTAATGAAAAATAAATACAATGTTTTTATTTTCTTTTATTTTGATATTGATAATGGTTTTTATAATGGATTTTTTATCTCAATATATTTAAGTGATATATTGTGATCAAAGTGTGGAAATGTTTTCTTTCCATTATATTTGTTTTATGTCTTATGATTTTATAATGGTACTTGGACATTTTACGGGTGGTTACGTGATAAACCATATGACGGTTGGTGCCGTGAATACTAGGACAGGTGGTTACGTTATAACCTCCAATGCATTGGGTATGGAAGTTGGCCGTATGGCTATTCCATTAATTATGTATGGAAGTTGGCCGAATGGCTATTCCATTAAGTGATATGTGTGGTAGTCAACCTTATGGTTATTCCACTTAAGTATGTTTATTTCCCAAGTTACTTTTATATGTTATGTGATCTTATAAGGGTTTTATGTTAATCTTTTGGTTACAGAAATCTAAGTAATGAACTTTTATTTAGTGAAGAGTTTTTACTACTTTGAAAAGGTGAAATGTATTACTTTGATAATGTATACATGGTTTACTTGTTGTTTTGAAAAACTAACAATTTTCATTCTTTGTGTATCCCTTACTGAGATTTTTATGCTCATCCCAAGTTTTTGAAATGTTTTTCACAGGACTTAACATGGAATAGGGTCAAGGATGGGATCAAGGGAAAGTCATGCTACCTAAAACATGGAACTAGACATGTTTCTTTTTAAGAGTTTTTTATTGTTTGGAAATTTAGTAGAAGTGACTACTTTGTAATATTTTGAGATATAATAGTTATGTCCTAATTCTCTAAAACTCTAAACCTGAATATATCCTCAATGTGAATTATTCATTTAATTCAATATTTAGTAAGGTTTAAGGATGAGGCCTTATAGTTGGTATCAAAGGTCAGTTTAGATAACTTTAGAGGTTAGGGTATTCTTGAAGCTTAAGTGACATGACCATAATGGTTAAGATTTCATAAACAGTCTTAGTTTTAGATAAGGTGAATGAGTAAGTATATCTTAGTGATTATTTTCAACTTTAGAACATGATGGTTTTGTTGATATACTCTCACTAACCTTTTTGGTTTTTGTAAATGGCTGGATCTAGTAGCCACCAAAGTAATGGTGGATGTGAAGAACACTGTGACAGTTTTCTGAGCGAGGAACTGAATGATATGGGAGAATCAATGAGAACTCTTGTGTTTATCCTCAACCAACTATCTGGAGTCATTATTGACCACCTAAACCTTGGTGATTTCTATATGGCATCATATATGCGAGAAACATATCCCTACGGAACTACAGGTAATAATCATAAAGGTAAGTGTGTTCAAAAACCTATGTGTCATAGATGTGGAAAGAAAAACCAAGGAAAATGTTTCAAAGGGACATAAATATGCTATATATGTGGAAATGAAGGTCATAAAGCAAGAACCTGCCATGGAAAAAAAAGCATCCAGTTGACTCGAGGAAAGGGAAATAAGTTCTTCATGAGGGATCATTTGGATGTTTTAAATGTGGTGTGCATGGTCATTATGAAAACACATGTCCTATGAAGAAGTTTCGTGAATGGGATCACCAAGATCATACAAATACTCGTTTACCAATACCTAATGCCATTCTGATTGAGGATGAAGAAACTAACAATGATTTTGTTTGTAGGAAATAATTATTTCAGAATAAGTTGGAAAGGAATGGTTAATGGATCATGAAGAATGTTTAATGAGTAAGAAGTCAAAATATAAGGTCTTCAAGAGTGATGCTGAAATTCTTAAGAGTATTAAGTGTCTTTTGATGATGAGGTACATTAGAAGACTTTTTATAGTATGTGTAACAATGATGTTTGATATATGAAAATTTTATTAAAAGAATAGTAATCTTTTCTTTTGTGGACATAGTTATAAAGAACCATTTGGGTTTAAATGATCCTTACTTTCGAGGTAATTATGGGTTACTATATGTAATGATGGAAAGTGAATGTCATGAGATAAAATTGAGGTCAAATTACATTATGGTTATTTTTGAAGATTTTATCTCATTATTGGGGAATGTTTTAAGAATTATGTAGTTTTGGAAAAAGGACAACACACAGACCGTGTGACAACCCGTCGCGTCGGACAAGGCTGCGGGAATCGAACCCACAACCAAAGTGCAATGGGTATTTATCACCGACCACTGGACTACATGAAGTCCCTGGATAGTTTGACTAATTCTTTTTAGTTAAATGATTTTATGAATTAAGAGTATGTTGATTTTTGGATATCTATGGAAATTTATTAACCTATCATGGAGGATATGTGATTAGGTTAATTACTTTTGAATACGAGACTTTAGGAGTAACTGATGTTGTTTGGAGATAAATGTTACAATTTAACTTGGAAGACTATGTGACTTAATCCTTCGAATATTTGGGTTTCAATCTTAGTTTGGTTTACTTTGAAGAATTTTGTGGACAAATTGTTTATCAAATGGTCCTCGTTGAACTTTGGGTTTTGTTGGACAAATTTTGGAGATTAAGAATATATATTCTTTTTATAAAGGGTAATCCTTTTCTGGATTATCTGATCTTATACTAATATTTTTGGTTTTGGTTTTGGTTAGAGTCTAAAGACATGGGAAGTGTATAGTTCTCTTTTTTGGATTAGGTGATTCTCTAGAAATTTATTATAGTACTCTTAATGCGAACAAGTCTTCCTAAATACCCATATTTTGGAGAAAATATGAGTTTGATTAAGAAATCTAGTAAAAGTTGAAAGTCTACATGAAAAGTAAGTATGTTTCATTATCATTTAGTTAAGCTCCAAAATAAATTCCTCCATAAAAAGAAACTAATAACAAAATGTTTTCTGTTAACTTTTCATACTGGGTAATCGAATACAATTTAACCCATCACAAGTTTGTGATTTTCTTATGGTTAACTTTCTCCTAGACATGTTTACTATCACTCTCCATCAGAACATGACCCTTTGTTTTTTCCTCCATGTCCATATTTTCATTCTTGGAATCCTAGTATGGGTTAACTCAGGTGACTTTTTAATTTACTTTCTTTCTTTTAAAGTGATAGTTTATTTTACTCCTTTTCCGATGTGGGGCTTTCAATGAAGTATCCAAGCCCAATTTTAAAATTGCAAGGACGCAATTCCCAAAAGGGGGGAATGATGTAACACCCCAGGTAAATAAAGAGTATGAAATTTTCACATTTATCCATATTTGTGAATAAAATTTTAATATAAATTTAAAGGGGATTCTATGCTCAATGGCATACCCAACACGCAACAACAAGTTTCTTGAAAATATTACATTCTGTAGGATCGAAATAGTGATGTAGATGCTCAATTTACAACAGGGGTGAATTGTACACTTTAAAAATTCCTTTTAAATCTTTAAAGTTAGTTAAGAAGAACTATGTTTTCCTTAAGAAAAAGAAAGGGATAAGTTTAACAAAGTTAAACTCAAGAAAAACAACACCTCTAATACCAAACAAAACATGGATAGAGATTCCAAAAGTAGGTTCCGGAAATATGGTTCCAGAAATTGAAACTTAAAAAAAAAAGATTACAATATGAGATTCTACCTTAAAGTGTATAGAATCTAAATGAAACAGAGTACAAATAAAAAAGTATAAGAAGGTTATACTTTCCTTACAATAAAATATGCAGCGGAATATAAACTAGTAGTAGAACTACATGTAACAAGATATAAGTATTTTAACCCAAAGAGAAGGGTATCCAACAACCTTGGATAATGGTCTCTTGATTTATACTTTCAAGAAAGTCTGTCTTACCCACACTAGGGTAAGACCTCAATACAAAGATCGGAGTCTCTGTTTTGCTATCCCCGCAAGCCCTCAACTTCAAGGTAGTTGGAAACCTCTGTCTTCCTCAGCAAGGAAGCCCTCTAACTTCAAGGTAGTCGGAACCTCTGTCTTCCTATCCTCGGAAGCCCTCAAATTTAATCACCAACATTCGGAGTTGCACAAAGCTTCGAGAGTTAATAAGAGCATCTCTCTCTAGAAAACACTATAAGTATGTAATCACATGAGTCGAAGATCTGTCAGCCTTTCAGTATTTAGTATTCAGTATTCAGTTTCGAGCTATTTCAAATGAGCTCCTATTTATAGGTAAGGTCGACCTCCTTCCCAACGGTCATATTTTCCTTAAAAATCGGAGGGACCTATACACGTGTCACTTAGACAATGGTTAGTTTATAACAAAATAGGCGACATCGTGTTATAACAAAATAAGTGTAACAGAATGTACGACACCATTTAAAATTTAACTGAAAAGTTTGGAATGAAAACTTCAGAGTGAATGTTCGGAGTGTAAGGAGAATAATAAAGAGTAGTCAAAATATAAAGGCATAAGGAAAATGAAAGTTCGGAGTCTAACCAAAATGATTTATGGAGTATGAATAAATTCAGAGTGTATAAAACAAAGATAATTAGATTCTGTTTAATAAGAGAATTCGGAATTGAGAATTCGGAATGCGAATTCATCATCATAGTTCGTAATGAGAATTCGTCATCAGAATTCGTAATGAGAATTTTCCATTAGAATTCGTAATGATAATTCATCATCGAACTTCATAAGAATTCGTTATCCTGAGTTTGGAGTAGAACTTAATCAGAGTTCGTATCTGGAATTCGGAATGAAACTTTCTTACAGTTCTTATCCAGAATTCGGATCCTAAAACAGACTGCTTTATATCGAAGTTTCAACGATTCCGAGAAAATAGAAATGAATCCAAATCTCATACTTAAGAAAAAAAATCTATATGAAAATATGATAAGGATAATTTTTCTTATAAAAGCGATTTTCCTTATAAAAGTGATTTTTCATTATAAAAGAAATTACCCTTATAAAAGAAATTTTCCATATAAAAGCAATTTTCCTTAAAGATAAGGTGTTTGTGATTTTCAAAACAAGAAGGAATGGAAAAGTCATAAGGAAAACCTTATTCACTCAACAATATCCCCCTTTTTGGAAAGCACAAACATCCTTACGAAAAAGAAATTCTAAGAAGAAAAAAGCTTATCTCCCTTGTTTTTAAGGATATAGATGAATACGACTAACTCCCCCTTAGGCTTTGAAACTCTAAGTATCATATTCTAGATGTCCGGATAGATATTTCATTTATGAATAAGAAATTATTATTTAATGAAAAACTCCCCCTTAGATAAACTCTTATTAGAGTTCTTTTTCCTTAAGGATCTTTTCCTTCTCCTCCTTAGATAAAATCTTATTAGAGTTATTCTTTTTCTTAAGGATCTTTTCCTTCTCCCCCTTTGTGATTTTCAAAAATAATTCGAGGGAATGGAAAAAAAACAAAGTACCTGAAAAATTAGTAATGACAACAATAGAAATGAGATGAAAAATTTTCATTAAGTTTTAAATGTCGGCAACAAAGAAAATTAGATACAACAAAAAGATCGGATTTGGTTATTTTGGATCTTTTTCCTTCAAAATGAGCCCCTTAAGAATAGTCTTGATCTTCATCAGGTCTTTATGATCTTCTTCAGCTTGCTTCTCTAAGACAACTATTCTTGCGTATTGAGCTTCAATCTTTTCTTCCTGGGCTTTCAGCTTTTCTTCCTAAGATTTGATCTTTTCTTCCCGAGCCTTCATCTTCTGTTCAAACACAATCCGATGATCCCTTTAAAACTTCCAGTTTTGAGAAATAGAATTCAGCTTCCCATTCAGATCTCTGACTTCTTGAATCCGGTAGTTCTTTTCATCTGTCAACTTCTCTTCAAAGGATGAAGTCGGGTCATTTATCATCCTGTCCTCGGTCTCAAAAGAATCTTTAACCTTGTCTTGAAATTCATCAAATAACCTCATCTCCTCTACAGTCTTCCTCGACCAGCTCGTCATTCTTTTGCAAGATCTTTTGTGGGCTTCATAGCCAACATGAAAAGATTTGAACTCGGCTTCAAACTCAACACACTTATCCATAACCAAGGATACTGAATCTGATTTCTGATTCAGATCATGTTGGAGCATTTGGCATCTTGAATCTATAGTCGAGATGGTCGGAATGGAACCAACTAACTTCCTCAAAGATTGAACAACAAAGTCATGTCCTAATGAGGATGACTCCGAATCTGAAACTTTACTTGGAGAATTTTCTTCCTCAATAAGATCCAACTTCCTTTTAGATGAATCACCAAATTCTCTTTTCTTGCTTGCCACTGATTTCGGAGTCTCAACAAGGAGTTTCTTTCACTTGTCTTTTTTCAGAATAGATTCTTGATCAGGAGTTTTATACTTTCTAGTAGATACTTGAATAACATCATCAACAACTTTTTAGACAACACCTTCCTCAATATTATCCTTCTCTGGAGTTACTAACTTAGAGGATTTAGCCTCTGAAGTTCGGAGTGACAGATGTTCCAGAGGTGACCCTTTATAATCATCTACTTCTTTTAAAAGATCTCCTGTTTCAGCACTTCCTTTAGAAAATACTTCTTCGTCTCCCACTTGTTGAATCTGCTCAAGTTTCTCAATATTCATGGTTCTAGTCTCTTCCGTAAAATCAAGTTTTTTTTCCTGGAGTCTCGGGTAGAGATTCCAAGGAGAAAGATCTCGGAACTAGAATACTTCTGGATACCATCTCATTAAATTTTAACAATGCTTGGACTGAATTGGATTCTGTCATCTTCTTCTTGAGATTCTTTTCCTTTACTTGTTTTTTAAGCTCATCAGTTGTTCTCTCCTTCAAGGACTTAGCCTCCACAGGGTCCAATCCGAACTGCGGATCCCCTTCTTTCCTTTTCTCTTTATCTGCTCTCCACTTTGTAACAACATTATCAGGATAGGATTTCTTCTTCTTTGGTTTGGGAGGTGCGGTTTGAGATTCCTTAGATTTAGGATCCTCAACTTCAACTGCAACTTCTTTCAACTTTCTTTTCTTTACTGGCTTAGATGATTCCGGTTCAGTAGCCTTCGGAGCTGCTTCTTCTTGATTAGGAAGATCGAAGAACTCACTAGTCTCCTTGTTGAAAGCCACATCCATCCTCTTAAGGGTATCATCACTGACCAACAAAATTTTGAAAAACCCTTGCTTAGATCTGCAAGCTTCCTTGAAAGACTCAAGGCACCGAACTATCAACTTTGATAAAATTGCTGGATACATTACGATCTGGGTTCTGAGATTACCATTCTTAAGATTCTCAATGGTTATAAGAATGTGACTCATGAAGTTAAACTTCCTTAGATTTATCAGGAAATCTAAGATGTAGATCTCACTCATCTTCAAGCTATCTTCATCACCTTTCCTCGTTACGGTAAGCCCTTGTACCCACAATTCAACAATCCGAAAATTTGTAGGCAAACTAGAAATCTTAAGAGCATTGTCATCTGAGAGTCCGAGTGTTTTCAAGGATTTTTCTTTATCGAAGTTGCCCTTAGAATCTGGCAACACATGAGATATAAACTCGGCTTCTCCTTTATAGGACAGCCCTACCAAGCTTGCTTCCTTGTTATAAGAAAGCTTGTAAGTATTTCTATACGACTTAAAAGAAAATTTCTCCCTATTATCTTCATTAAAGAAGGAAACTGATTCATAGAACTCAACAAGTAACTCCGAAAAGACATCATCTTGATTCCCCGGTTTGGACACAGCAATATCTTCCCAGCCATTCAACTTAATGTTCTTTGAAATAAGAGAATCATAGTTATTGAAGAAATCCGGATGGACTAGACTTTCTCTGTAAACTAACCATTGTGAAATAGGCTTGGAGGAAGACATTTCTTGAGAAGCTATCTCCGCAGACATTCGGATCTGAAGTCCTCTGAGAAGTTCGGAACGGAGAAATCTGAAGTTCGGAACGACTTTAAAACAGAGAGGCAGAGATTCGGGATGTGAGAGCTTGAAATCGATGTGGGATGAGTATTTGGGTCCCCTTTATATAGTAAATGGAACGACGGTTCAACTTCCTCGGTTGATCTAACGGTTGGGATAAGCTGAGATCAGATCTGATAGTTGAAAACTTGAATCCGATCTTTTTGAGGTTTTTATTAAAACAAAGAATTAAGAAAAACTATAATCCTAAAACATAATACAAGAAAATTCCACCAAGAAAAAAATGACTACGAAAACATGAGTAAAAAAATCATACCTTTTGGATTGGCTGAGAAGGATTATTCGTAATGGGTAATATAAAAATGAATATGAAAAAAATCTTTATTATGAAAAGACAAAGTTCGCAAAGACTTTACTATAGAAAACAAACTCAGTACGAAAAACTCAATACGAAAAACAAACTCAGTATAAAAAACTCAATACGAAAAATAAACTCATTACGAAAAACAAACTACGGAAAACAAATTCAGTACGGAAAATTTTTTTATGAAAAAAACCAGTACGAAATTTTCCATTTCGGATGTTTTCAATACGAACACTTCCATTCCAGAAGTATTTTGTACGAAAATGTCCATTCTGGAAAATTGTAGATCCAGAAATTCCATTCCGGAAATCTTCGTTCCGAAAAGTTTGAAAACAAATTTTGAAAAACTTTTCTAATCTATCAAACAAATGTACTCCCCCTATGAAAAGGAGTGTATTACTGTAAGGAGACTTTTTCAACAGAAAGATAATTAATGAGGATTACCTTATGGTTATCATTCCTAACTTTTGTTTAATATATTCAAATCTATCAGAAGGAAAAGATTTTGTGAAAATATCAGCAAGTTGATCTTACTTTCCAATAAACTGAAAAATAATATCTCCTTTAAGTGTGTGATCCCTAAGAAAGTGATTCCTATCATCTACGTGTTTTGAATGGGAGTGATGTGCAGGGTTTTTACTAAGGGCAATGGCACTTGTGTTATCACAGAAAATTTGAGTTTTAGTAAAACTCAAGCCATAGTCTGTGAGTGTGTGTTGCATCCACAACACTTGAGCACAAAAACTTCCTGCTGCTACATATTCAGTTTCAGCAGTGGAAGGTGCTACAGAATGTTGCTTCTTGCGAGACCAAGAAACTAATGAATCTCCTAAGAAATGACAAGTTCCTGATGTACTTTTTCTATCCATTCTACATCCACCAAATTCAGCATCAGAAAATCTTTTTAGAACAAAATCATTTCCAGAAGTATAAAATAATCCTAGATCCATGGTTCCCTTAAGGTAGCGAAAAATTCTTTTTACTGCCATTAAGTGAGATTCCTTAGGATTGGATTGATATCATGCACATAAGCATACTGAAAACATCAAGTCTGGCCGACTAGCTGTTATGTAAAGTAAAATTTTTGTCATACCTCTAAAAGATGTTTGATCTAATGGTTTCCCAACTTCATCAAGATCTAAAGAGTTTGAGGTACCAATGGGAGTACTTATACTTTTTGTGTTGTCATAACCATACTTTTTAGGAAGATCTTTAATATACATATGTTGAGATATGTAGGTTCCTTCTGGTTTTTGTGAAATTTGAAAACCAAAGAAAAATGCTAACTCACCCATCATACTCATTTCAAACTCAGATTTCATTAGACTAGCAAAAGAGTCAGTCAAAGATTGCTGAGTTGAACCAAATATAATGTCATCAACATAAATTTGAACAATCAAAACATTTTTCTTATCATTCTTTATAAAAAGGGTTGGATATGCATTTCCCTTAACATAGTTATTTTGAAGTAAAAATCCAGTGAGTCTATCATACCATGCTCATGGGGCTTGTTTAAGACCATACAAAGCCTTGGTAAGTCTAAAAACTTGATCCGGGTGTTTTGTGTCTTCAAAGCCAGGAGGTTGTTCAACAAAAACTTCCTCTTGAACATAACCGTTAGGAAAAGCACATTTCACATCCATTTGAAAAAGTTTGAAATTAAAGAATGCTGCAAAGGCAAGTAGAATATGGATAGATTCAAGTCTAGCTACTGGATCATAGGTTTCTTCATAGTCTATTCCCTCTTGGTGATTATAGCCTTTAGCAACCAGTCTAGCATTATTTCTAACAATGACTCCATTTTCATCACATTTATTTTTGAAAAACAATTTTACTCCAATAATAGAAGTTTCCTTAGTTCTTTCAACCAAGGTCCAGACTTTATTCCTTTCGAATTCATTTAGTTCATCTTGCATTGCTTTGATCCAATCATCACCACCTAAAGCTTCATCAGTGATTTTTGGTTCTAATTGGGAAAGAAATGCTAGATGTTCTACTTCATTTCTTAAGGAACTTCTAGTCCTTACAGGTTGATTTACATCACTAATGATACTATCACTGGGATGATTCTTAAGAAACACCTGATTTGGGTTTTGTAAAACCTGTTCATCAACATAGGGTAGAAAATCTTCTGGGGTAAATGTTTCAGAAGTATCTTCTAGAACATTATCCTTATCAAAAGGTTCTTCTATCAAAGGTTGATAATCAGTTTTTGAAAACACATCTGAAGATGTAGGCTGGTATGGTTTGAAAACAAAAGGATCTGACTCATCAAATTTTACATGTACTGTTTCCTCAACAGTGCAAGTATTTTTATTAAAAACACTATAAGCCCTAGAGGTTGTGGAATAGCCTAAGAAAATCCCTTCATCGGATTTTGGTGCAAATTTATGTAGGTTATCTTTAGTATTCAAAATGAATACCTTGAAACCAAAAACCTTGAAGTAAGATAGTCTTGGTTTTCTGCCATTCCATAACTCATAAGGAGTTTTATTAAGAAACGGTCTAATCAAAACTCGATTTATAGTATAATAATCAGTACTTACAGCTTCAGCCCAGAAATGTCTAGCCATAGAATATTCACTCAACATGGTTCTAGTTATCTCTTGAAGAATTCTATTTCTTCTTTCAACTACACCATTCTGTTGAGGAGTTCTAGGTGCTGAAAAATTGCGAGTAATACCTTTTCTACTACAAAAAGTTTCAAAATCAGAATTTTGAAATTCTTCTCCATGATCACTATGAATAGTTTTCAATGGAAGGTTTTTCTCATTTTTAACTTGATCTCTAAAACTTTTAAAATCGGAAAACGCTTCAGATTTCTTTTCTAGAAAATAGACCCAAGTAAATATAGTGTAATCATCAACTAGAACAAACACATAGTATTTGCCTCCAATACTTCCAGTTTGTGTTAGACCAAAAAGATCCATGTGCACTAACTGTAATTAATCGGTTGTTAATACTTCACCGATTGACTTAAAACTAGATTTATGTTTCTTGCCATATTGACAAGGATCACAAACTTTAGAAGAATCAAATCTACGCTCTGGTATATCCTTAACTAGTTTCTTCTTTGAGATTTTATATAGGTTTCTGAGATTACAGTGTCCTAGTCTTCTATGCCATAACCAGGAATGATCTTCCATTGCACTTAGGCAAGGTAAATCTTGAATCTTGAGGTCTTCTAGGCTCAAAGTGTAGACATTCTCTTGCCTATTAGCTGAGAGAATAAATTCTTCCTTGGAATTGTGAACTAAACACTTATCATTCCTAAAATTCACAAGGTAACCTTCATCACATAATTGAATTATGCTAATGAGGTTGTGCTTAAGACCCTTAACAAAAAGTACATTTGAAATAAAGGTTTTACCAAGAAGAAAAATATTACCAATACCGAGAATCTCTCCCTTAGCATTATCTCTGAAAGTTACCTTTCCTCCTTTCGTTTTGATAATCTTTTCAAAATAGCTTTTGTTACCAGTCATGTGCCGGGAACATCCACTATCCATGTACCGTGTATTGTTGCTGGTACTCTCTTTATTTTCCTGAAATCAAGAAGAGAATTATACTTTCGGAATCCAAACTTGCTTGGATCCGAGATTTCCAGAAAATAAAATTTTAGGAACCCACATCTTCTTAGAGAAATAAGCTTTGTGAAATCCTAAAGATTGGGTTTTGTTTAAGGAACAATTCTTTGCCCAGTGACCACCACATTGACATTTAGTAAAAAATGGGGCACTTTGAGGAACAAAATAATTGTTACTAAAAATTGGTTTTTCATGGGTATAACCAAATCCGGATTTATTTCTTAAAGGTCGTATTTGGGAATACATTTTATCAAAATTTTCCTTACCATGGGTAAAGTTTGATAAACACTTCTTTAAGGAAAAAATTTCAGACATGATCTTTACAACCATGTTTTTATCCTCAAAATCATTTGTTTTTGAACTAGAGTTAGGCTCGAAAACACTTTTCTTAGAAATTACTTTTTCTAATTCTTTAGAAAGTTTTTTCTTCTCAGAACTTACTTCCTCATGATTTTTTGAAATACTTTCAAAATCAGAATTTTTCCTATCAAGATATTTAGAAAGATCTGATATCTCTTTCGTAAGAATAGAATTCCTAGAGTTTTCTTTATCAAGTTTCTTGTTGATTTTGGAATTCTCAATTTCAAGAAGTTCAGAAAACCTAGAGACTTATTCATAAGTAGTTAATGTATTTTCTTTATCAGAAGAGTTATAATACTTACTATCATTAGAATTTAAAGAAAAATTGGTCAATGATACAGCATTTCATACCTTAGCCATAAAGCAATGATTATCAATAGGTAATCTGGCTATAAGACCAATATTCTTCTGTCCCGAAGATTCATAATCAGAAGATTCATCTGAAGAGTCACCACCACTGGCACTCCAGGTGTCATTGGCTTTCAGAACATTCTTAACTTTGGCTTTACAATAATTCTTTCTGTTTCTTTCTGAATGCCTTTCTTTCCTTTCTTTCTTTTTGAGCATAGAGCAATCTGGTCTAATATGTCCAGCTCTCTTGCATTCATAGCAAGTAACTTCTCCATCTTTCTTATCTTTCCTTTCCTTTTTCTTATACTTAGATTGAAAATTTCTCTGTCTAGCTATCTTGTTCATCCTTCAAGCAAGATTTTCTAGTTCATTTCCTAAGACATCACTCTCACTAGATTTGGATTGGAGAATAACTTTCTTAGACTTGGATCTTGTTTCTCTCTCAGGAGTCTTAGCTTTCATCTGATTTGAAGTTGTTGTAAAAGCAACATTACCATTTTCATTCTTCTTCTTGATGTTGTCAGCATCTCTCTTCATTCTTGTTTCTTGTTGTAGAAGAGTTCAAAACATCTCATCAAGAGTAATTTGAGTGACCTTCCTTTTCTCATCTATAGCTGTTCTCTTGGACTCCCACTCATTAGGAATAATATCAATTATCTTATCCACAAGAGCTTCATCGTCGAGACCTTTTTCTCCCATAGACTGTAGATTGTTGACTATAGTCATAAATCTCTGTTGAACTTTACAGATAGGTTCTCCATAAGGAAAATTGAAGCCATGATATTCTGCTCTAAGCATAGCTCTTCTAGTCTCAATCACCTTAGAAGTTACAAAGTGTGTAACTTATAACTTCTTCTATATACAGTTAGCTGCTTCACAAGAAGAAATTTGGCTATATATATTCCAAGTCATTGAACAACGTAAAGTATTGCGTACCTTATAGAGTTGATATTCTTGCTTTTCCTGATTAGTAAATGTTCAGACATCCTTGTCAGGAATTTTATAATCACCAGTAAGCATAACAAAGTTGTCTACTCCAATATTGATAACAAAAGTCTTCATACAATCTCTCTAATATTTATAATCATTACCATCAAAGATAGGTGGTCTTGTAGGATTCAGATTATCGATTGAACCAACATTGACTCCTTCCATACTTAAAATAACTTTTCACACAAACTTATTAGTAGAAAAAGTTCGTAACAACAACGTTCGGAATGGGAATGTTCGGAATGAGAAAGTTCGTAATGATAAAATGAGCAAGAAAAACTTATTCGTAAGTATAAGTATTTCAGAAACCAGCTCTGATACCAATTGTAGGATCGAAATTGTGATGTAGATACTCAATTTACAAGAGGGGGGGGGGTGAATTGTACACTTTAAAAATTCCTTTGAAATCTTTAAAGTTAGTTAAGAATAACTAGGTTTTCCTTAAGAAAAGGAATGGGCTAAGTTTAAAAAAGTTAAACTCAAGCAAAACAAAACCTCTAAGACCAAAAAAAACTTGGAAAGAGATTCCAAAAGTAGGTTCCGGAAATATGGTTCTGGAAATTTGAACTTAAAAAAAGATTACAATATGAGATTCTACCTTAAAGAGTATAGAATCTAAATGAAACAGAGTAAAAATAAGGAAGTATAATAAGGTTATACTTTCCTTACAATACAATATGCAACGGAATATAAACTAGTAGTAGAACTACAAGTAACAAGATATAAGTCTTTTAACCCAAAGATAAGGGTATCCAACAACCTCGGATAAAGGTCCCTTGATTTATACTTTCAAGGAAGTCTTTCTTACCCACACCAGGGTAAGCCCTCGATACAAAGATCGGAGTCTCTGTCTTGCTATCCCCGCAAGCCCTCAACATCAAGGTAGTTGGCAACCTCTGTCTTCCTCAGCAAGGAAGCCCTCGAACTTCAAGGTAGTCGACACCTCTGTCTTCCTATCCCCGGAAGCCCTCGAATGTAATCACCAACATTCGGAGTCGCACGACGCTTTGAGAGTTAATAAGAGCCTCTCTCTCTAGAAATCACTTTAAGCATGTAATCACATGAGTCAAAGATCTATAAGCCTTTCAGCATTTAGTATTCAGTATTCAGTTTCGAGCTCTTTCAAATGAGCTCCTATTTATAGGTAATGTCGGCCTCCTTCCCAACGGTCATATTTTCCTTAAAAATCGGATGGACCTGTACACGTGTCACATAGACAACGGTTAGAATTTAACAAAATAGACGACATCGTTTTATAACAAAACAAGTGTAACAGAATGTACGACACCGTTTAAAATTTAACTGAAAAGTTCGGAATGAAAACTTCAGAGTGAATGTTCGGAGTGTAAGGAGAATAATAAAGAGTAGTCAAAATATAAAGGCATAAGCAAAATAAATGTTCGGAGTCTAACCAAAATGATTTTTGGAGTCTGAATAAATTCAGAGTGTATAAAACAAAGATAATTAGATTCTATTTAATAAGAGAATTCGGAATGAGAATTCGGAATTCGAATTCATCATCATAGTTCGTAATGAGAATTCGTCAACAGAATTCGTAATGAGAATTCGTTATTAGAATTCGTAATGAGAATTCATCATCGAGCTTCATAAGAATTCGTTATCCTGAGTCTGGAGTAGAACTTAATCAGAGTTCGTATCCGGAATTCAGAATGAAACTTTCTTACAATTCTTATCCAGAATTCGGATCCTAAAACAGAATTCTCTATATCAAAGTTTCAACGATTCTGAGAAAATAGAAAGGAATCCGATTCTCATACTTAAGAAAAAAAATCTAGATGAAAATATGATAAGGATAATTTTTCTTATAAAAGCGATTTTCCTTATAAAAGCGATTTTTCCTTATAAAATAAATTTTCCTTATAAAATTAATTTTCCTTATAAAAGAAATTTTCCTTAAAGATAAGGTGTTTGTGATTTTCAAAACAAGAAGGAATGGAATAGTCATAAGGAAAACCTTATTGACTCAACACGTTCCACTCTAATAATAAAATAATATTATTTTAAATGGTAGTTAATGCCTAGTCGTTGTAATGGAGGGAATGAACAGAACTAACTACAAAATTATTATATATGTTTGTCAAATATTTTTACTCTTTGCAAAAAACGTTATAGGATTAAAAATGCAAATGAATCCAATTTTAAGCATAGGCAGTCTAATATTCTTTAAAAGGTCGATTAACCTCCTTTTGATGGCGAACCACTTTTAAATCCACTTTTTGAAAATTTTATGTGTTATATTTGACAAAATAAAATTCTTCTTTAGAATCGGCACATCAAAATTTACTTTGTGTAAATTTTTGGTATTTTTTTGATAAAGTTCATATTTTTAATGAATAGTGAAAACTGTTGTATTTTAATTCAAAACCTCTTTTTAATCTAATTTATTTATATGACTAGATTATCATTCTAATTGGTTTTAAAGTGTAAATTGAATATATTTTTACCATTTAATCCAATGGTGGTCATTGTATTTAATACCACTTTAAGGTTGGACATAAACGAGTGTCAATCTTTTGAAAGATATTGTTTCTTAAAAACACGCTATTTGTTTTAATAGTGGGGTTTAATTATAAAATTAATTAATGACAATTCTATGTTATGAATTTGGTAAAATAGACATCATTTTTGAATTCAGAATATCAAATATAGATTTGGGTGAATTTTTGGTATCTTTCTGAAAAACATCAATTTTTGATGAATAGTGAACCCATAAACTGGTGGTTACAAAATTTGATTTTTCGATTAAATGGGACTTCACAACTTCTGTGATTTGAATTTCAAAAATCCAATTTAAATGAATTTAACAGTTAAGTAAACTTTGGTTCAATGGAATGAAAATAATTTTTGATGAAAAGTAACTTTTAAGTTTTATTAATCACGATTAAATGTAATTAGTGTGATTTAAGGTAAAAATGATATTACAATAAAATGAAAATATCTTGAAACATGTCCTAACCCTATTGGATGAGTTATGTCCAACCAATACAACCCATGGGTCTATTTTTGGTACCCCATGGAGCCACTTGGTTTTGATAATGACATTTATGCCTTTTATTTAAAGTTAAAATAAAAATGTCACAAACATGATTTGTTTTACTAAACCAATTTTTACATGTGGTTATACAAGTCAAAATTTTGACTATAAATAGTCATTAGAAAGATAAAAATATTTCCTAAATCATATTATTTTTTTTATAATTTTTAGACATTATATAAATTAAATTCATTATGACATCATGATGATGCAGCGATGACCTCATTATTTAACGATTTAAATAAAATGGAAAGATAATGCAAAATCTAGGACCTACACATGTCAAAAACCTATTGGATGGCTGGCTTTATAACCCTTATCACCTTATACTCAAATAACATCAATGTGGGACCATTAAAATCAGAAAACCATTTGAAAATAAAGTAACATTTTATACTTTACGAAGAGTGCCCCTTCTCTCCTCTTATAAAAGGCCCCCACCTCTACCACCTTACCCACACCTCTCAAGCCTTTGGATCGGCCATGCACTGATCATTTTGTCTCTCCACATCCCTCTCCTCATCATAGAATACTTAACTTAGGCAGTAAGCTTTTCAATAAACCCTTTTGGTTCAAATGAAAGGGAGTTACCCAATTTTAAGGTAATGTCTTCACTTGTGCTCTTTTGTTTTATTTTTCTTCTCCAACCCCCAAAACTCTTTTTATTCATTACTTTTTTTAAAAATCCAGTATCTTAAATATACTAGGATTTTTTTATAATAAGGATTCGAGCTACACTTACACACACCTTCATCTAATGGTTAAATAACATACTGTTTCTGTGGATGGAGAATTTATGCCTCACGAAACGATGATTGTTCAACACTCATATAAAAACTTAAAAGGTGGCCATTAAGATGTCACTATGTTTATATATGATATATAGTATTATTATTTTTTACTTAAGCTTATGTATTTTTCATTTGTGGCCTAGCTTTATGGCTTCCATTATGGGTATATGCGATATATTCATTTTAGGAAGTGTGGACTACCGCCCCCTCAATGTGATTTGATTCGTTAATGCCATATGTGGGACATATAAAGGATGGATTTAATGTTATTATATATGTTGTTATAATGGAATTATAATATAACTTTATATCATTATTTTTTTCTTTCCATTAAAGTATGAGATAGAAATGAATGTAGCGTTCATGCGTACGTACGACTTACCGTCTCCATGAACGGTGCATTTCATTTCTTATCCCCAAATGTAATGTACTATTATAAGTACATGTATATAATGGATATATATGATGAATGATACATATAAATGATGAATATAATTCTGGAATTAAAATATACATACCTCTCATTTAGTTTTTATTCCATTAATATGACAAAGAAATGAAAGTAGCGTTCATGCGTACGTACGGCTTACCGTCTCCATGAACGGTGCATTTCATTTATTACCTATAAATTATTATGTAATATTATAAATACATGTATATGATGGATATATATGATATATATGATATCCAAATCAGGAATTTCATTCTGGATATAATGAACCTTTGACCACACGAACAACATGTAATTGTAAGAAGTCCACTTTTGACTTAAGAACCAAATATCGACAAAACAAACATTATTAACTTAAATGATTACATAATGATTATAAAATTTCAATAATTTATATAAAAGGAATAATGAACTTGAAAAAGGTTCTTAATCAATTATAAATTAACTCAAGTTTATTATTTAGGACGTTAAAGAATGATCGAGTCAAGTCGGACCCGAGGTAAGGGATCCTACTCCTCTCTTTTTTTAAGTACACTATTTTATGTCATTCCTTTTAAAGCTCATATTTCTTGTTATTGGGATGTTATTTTACTCTTAATTTAATTTTTATTTTCATATGTTGAGAGACCCTATTCTCTCTCATCAATCCATTTTGGAAGTTTTGAGTGGCGCCGTTAGGCTGCCGATTTTTTATAAGAGATCTAACCTCTTTTTTTTAAGTACTCTCCTTTATGTCACTTCTTTTAAGAATATCATTGTTATGTTGGGGGATGTTCTTTTATATTATTATTTCTGTAAAAATGATGTTAATATGATGAGAGACCCTATTTTATCTCATCAATCCATTTTTTGTAAGTTCTATGTGGCTCCATTTGGCTGCCGAGTTTTCTTAAGGGATTTTTCATCTCACTTTTATTCCCGTGGGATTTATGCTACATTTGCCACAATTTACTTTGAGTGGTGTATGTAATGACCATTATTTTACTCATTGTGTATTTTACTTTCATTTATGAGTATTTACAAAAATTTTGTATTGTCCTTCTTTCACTGGGTGTATGTTTCGAAAGATACACATGTCGGTAAGGGATCCTTTCACCCTCTTTTTAAAAGACTTCTTTTGTCATGTATTTTAATTCACATACTATTATGTTGGGATATTTTCTTCTATATCCTTATTGACTTAAATTTTATTTCCATATGATGAGATACCCTTTCTATCTCTCATGAACTCATTTTCTGAATTTTGTAGTGACCCCATTAGGCTGTCCAATTTTTGCAAGGGAACTTCCTAACCCAAATTTGATTCTTTGGGATAAACTTGTACTCCTTGAATATGTCATTCTATGAATATGTGTGAATAACATCTGATTGTTTTACACTTAATATCCACTTATATTTCGTGTATTCATTTTTCACACATAATTATGTAATTGATTTATCCTTAATCCAAGGATACCGTCTCTGTAAGGGACTTCATCTCAATCACCTTCCATTGAGGCATTTTTCATTTTATACACAAATTTATTTTATACGGTGTATAAACCCCTTTGAATTTTATGCTTATTCAAAAGGAATCTTTTTATATGAAGCGTTTTACTAAATGACAAAGGGGAATGTTTTTGTCATACGTATGAGGTGACAACGACTTCTCCGCTGCCCTGACCATTATTTGAGATTCGGCTTCCTCTACAAGCCGTTAACTTTTAATGAAAAATAAATACCATGTTTTTTATTTTCATTTATTTTGATATTGAAAATGGGTTTTATAATGGATTTGTTATGTCAATATATTTAAGTGATATATTGTGATCAAATTGTGGAAATGTTTTCTTTCCATTATATTTGTTTTATGTCTTCTGATTTTATAATGGTACTTGGACATTTTACGGGTGGTTACGTGATAAACCATATGATGGGTGGTGCCGTGAATACCAGGGCGGGTGGTTACATTATAGCCTCCAATGCATTGGGTATGGAAGTCGGTCGTATGGCTATTCCATTAAGTATGTATGGAAGTTGGCCGAATGGCTATTCTATTAAGTGATATGTGTGGAAGTTGACCTTATGGTTATTCCACTTAAGTATGTTTATGTCTGAAGTTACCTTTATATGTTTTTTGATCTTATAAGGGTTTTATGGTAATATTTTGGTTACAGAAAGGTAAGTAATGAACATTAATTCAGTGAAGAGTTTTTACTACTTCAAGAAGGTGAAAAGTATTACTTTGATAAAGTATACATGGTTTACTTGTTGTTTTGAGAAACTAACAGTTTTCATTCTTTGTGTGTCCCTTACTGAGCTTTTTATGCTCATCCCAATTTTTTAAAATGTTTTTCACAGGACATAACGTGGAATAGGGTCAAGGATGGGATCAAGGGAAAGTCATGCTACCTAAAACTTGGAAGTAGACATGTTTCTTTTTAAGTGTTTTTTATTTTAAGGAAATTTAGTAGAGGTGACTACTTTTTAATCTTTTGAGATGTAATAGTTATGTCCTAATTCTCTAAAACTCTAAACCTGAAAATATCCTCAATGTGAATTATTCATTTAATTAAATATTAATTAAGGTTTAAGGCTGGGGCCTTATACCATCACATGTATCTTTATAATGAACCATCAAATATAAGACTCTATGTTTACATGGTCTAACTAAATACATAAATGAAGAGTGAATAATCCTATAAATAAAAGTTGTTCTCTAATCTGTTCAGCACATTATACCACTTAAAACTTCTCAATTATTGAGCTATACACAATGATACATTAATAATAGTATAATGTATAGTCATATTGAACATTAAAATTAAAAAAAATTCATGCGCATGTACTTAACTCACCCTTTTACTTTTCTTACCCACTAACCATTACTCTCCCATTAAAAATATATTTATCACAGTCAAACATGAGTAGAAAATTTGGATTACCATACCTCAATTTAAATTTTTTTTATACACCATAAATTTTAGAAATTAATACAAATGAACCTATCTTTAATATCTTCTTCTACATGTAATCTCTCACTTAAGGGATGCACATTATTCTTCATCATGAGAGTTAAAGTATTATATGATGATCACATCTTCTTGAGGTACTACTACTCAATAACCATCAAATACCACTCTTATTCATATTATTCAATCTCTTGAATGTTAGTATAATCAAAAGAAACAAGGGGGAAAAGAGGAACCATTCAATTATATAGTAAAAAACAAGACCAGGTGTTTCCATGAAACCATGATCTTTTTAAAATATAAAAAATATAATAACTATTCACAATTTGTTTCCTATTACGAGCCTTCAAAGGTTGCATGGATATTTTTTCCATTAAAATATTTCTTTGTGTAATGATATATTCTCCCCTTCAGTAATCATGACACCAGAATTACATGATGAATGAATCATTTTTTTTTCATTAATTCTTCATGGGATGATAAGATATTCATACAATACTTCTTACTATACCTCTCAATTTTCACTATCCATGTAGTTTCTCTTGAATCAACGAGCCATAAATTTTAGAAAACCTCCCTTGGAATTTGATATTATCATGTGGAATAAATTATTACTCTTTTCATAATATTATTTTCTTGTGATTTCTCTATTTTAGGCTGTTATATTTGGGTTGTCCAATTAATTAAAATTCCATTTTTATTATGCTTATATTTATTGGGGTTTTCACATGGTTTCCTAGAAAACACAAAAAATCATGATTTTTTATCCTTTTCCATCTAAATTAATTTTTTCCCACCATCAGAAACGTATACTGGTATGATATCCATGTGGTACTCATCAATATGAACATTGTAATCTCATATGCTGGAAATTTCTCTTAAGAAATCATGTCTATTTTGTATTGGATGATTAGATGGATTCTTGGTCACATCTTTTCTCTTTTAAAATTTGATATTTTATTCATAGGATAAACCAACATAATTTATTCATCTTTATAGGTAGTGAAATATTTGAACATTAGGAATTTTATTTTCTCCCAACTACTACACAAAACCAAAAATATTCTATAAATATAGAACCTTAGTATTAAAAATAAATTTTCCATAAATATTATTCTTATTATCTTTCCATAAACTATTTATGTATTTTATCAGAGGGAAATGATATTCATGATGTATTACTATATTAATTAAATGTAAAAGGGAGTTTCACATTGGTCTTCTTGGTCTATATTGGTTTAGATTAGGATTTAAAACCAATACTATTAAGGATGACTTGTTTATTTTGGGACTGATTAGGAACATAATTAAACTACCTCCATAGACCATTATTCTTCTTGATATGACACTATTTTAACCTATATTGACTTTTAAATTGTTCTGATATATTTGAGAAATATTTTTGAGCATAAATACACTTTTTTTATGTCTTAGAAAATTCATCTTCTCTCACCAATGGTTTCCCATAGGATTTCACACCACATTTTCTTACTCAGAAACATTCAACTTATATTTCCCAACCTCATAAATGTATTATTCTAATTTATTTAGAACTACCTTTTTACTATTAGTGATATTTAATTTTTCTTTTATCAACAACCTATTTTTATTGTTGAGTATTGTGTTTTCCCAATACAAGATTCTAATTCATTCTTCAATATGTATTCCAACACTTTTCATTCACATTAATTACCATAACTACTTGAAAAATCAATAAAATTTTAAACAGAATCTATAAAAGTAGTTTTAGGTTTTGACTAGAAAATTGATGTGGAGTTACCTTTATTTTGTTTTCTTATAAATTTTTTTCTTTTTTCTACAAGAGGAATTCTACATGCATTAACCATATTTCTCTATATCTTTTGATATTCTTTACAATTTATTCTTATAAGGATTATAATTATATTCATATAAATCATATACTATAACCTAATTATTTGGATATTTTGTAGAAAAATTCCTAATCCCATTTCAAGAATAACACCTCGTTAGGATATTGAAATTATTTCTTCCCTTTCTATTCTAGAATTACTTTGATATAAGAGTAATTATTTCTTTAATAATATTTATCTTCTTCATTATTATCAGATTCACTAGATTTTACCACATCATCATCTCTAATCTTGAGTTTCCACGTAACCTCAAATTAAATCTCATCCTTATTAATATTTTTAAAAATATTTAACTGTAATCATATATTAATCAACGAGAATATTATATAATAATTCAATTATAATACCATATCTCTCTTCAAAATCGATACATTAGTATCAAACCTATCTATAATAGTTCCAATTAATTGTTTGAAAACAATAGCACCATCAGGTTTTTCCCCAAATATAAAGTCATTGTTATATATTTCATTGAATCTAATAAAGTATTAATAAATATTTAATTATTTTTTCTATCTTAATATCCCTGAAAAAACTTCTCTAATATTTTAGTTTTTCCTGTTTAATGTTAACTTTTTCATTATAAGTATATTTTAATTTTTCCCAAATTTATATAGTAGTTTTAAGCCTTATAAATTAAGTGTATAAATTTTTGGAAAAAAAATGAAATTATGATTCATGTAATCAATTTCCACAATTATATTATCATAAAAAGTTATAAAATCACCCTTAAAAATGGTTGAAATCTAACTAATGCTATATCTATTTCTTCCAGGACTAGTGGTAGAAGGTAGGGAAAAATATTATTCATACAAATGTTATGGTTATTTCTATAAAATTGTATAACCCTCATAGTATTAACTAAATTCATATTT
The DNA here is from genome assembly GCA_963277665.1 of Viscum album. Taxonomy (NCBI): domain Eukaryota; kingdom Viridiplantae; phylum Streptophyta; class Magnoliopsida; order Santalales; family Viscaceae; genus Viscum; species Viscum album. Next base: position 360,926,084 of record OY728136.1, on the reverse strand, counting down.
TCCATCCTCATTAACTATTGTATTTTATAGAGGGAACCTGGTTTACCTTTGATACTAATTGAATTACCATGAAATGGATAAAATAGTGGGGGGTGAATTAATGATCCATTTCTAAGAAATATTTTCTTCAATTCATCATATATAATTAGTTAATATCTTAATTCTATCAATTTTTGTCACTCATACATACCTAAATATGTTATATCTAAATCCACAGAAGAAAACAATTCAAAAGGATTAGACTCGATGTAGGATCCAAATACTTTGTGTGATTTTTTAAACCACCCAATGAAAAATTATATAATCTAAATGAATGTGTTTACACTAATAATATTCTCAAACCCTTTTTACAATCTATATAACCATAGGTATATGATATTCCTTTCTAGACACTAATTGGAACAACTACTTCACATTTTTAGTTAAAATTATTTGAAATAAAGTAAGAATGATATTATATTTCTTCTTATTGATTCTTTAATTTATAATTCATATCATCGTACTTTGAAATTTGGTATTAGTAGAACAAAACCTGAATAAATGTTAAAAAAAATTGTTTGTTATGCATAATCAGATCATGAAGTCTTTTTCACTTTCTTCCGGATTTAATAAATTTTAGTTCTTCTAGATTTTATCTTTTAGAATATTTGAGTTTGATTTACTTAACATATGTAATCACACTGTGGCTTACTGAATCTCATTATAATACTACTTCACACAAAACATAGATCATAGTTCTTTACTACATACACATTGTTTTGCTTCGTTTGTAGTACTACACTAATTACTACTTGCATAATTCCTTCTAAAATTTGTATCAAAATTCATCTACGTCATGTAACTCTCTTCTTGTAAATGTAAGAAACCACATGCAATTCTCATAACAATATTCTTCAATTTTTTGATAATTTAATTTTTAGTTGCTTTTTTACTTTATCTTCTGGATACCAACCTAATCCTTCAAAAAAAAACCTTCTTTGAATGAGTTTGTCGTTATTAAAATAAGAAAAACTTCACAGACATTGTGCACTACTAGTTTGCAATGCTATAATCATACAAAGAAATTTACAGTCATTTCATTCATGAAACTTCATTCAGAAAATTCCAAATTTATATTTTATCATCATTATCACTATAATAAATGACAAATACTACTAATAGTCTGTATTATTTCAATGGTTGAATGGTGGGAACTTCTCATAGTGGTCACGATCTATTTCCCTCTCTTAGTTCAACTCTCATGGTCACTATTATTTTTAAAAAATGAGGTTAGGGGTTATTTATTGGTTAATCGATCCCCTTAGTGCTTTGGAGAATTATATTTGAATGTATATTTCCAATTACTTTCTTTGCAATGTCATATTAACCCTACTCGAGCCTCCAACTTTTCAAATCCCTTGAATTCATTATCAAAATAAAAAATAACAATTCTATATGATCACAAATGCCTCATCTATGCTCCAAAATTATTCTATAGGATCTATATTCTTCTAAATTGAGTAATCATAAAACATATACAATGAAACATTAAAGAATCATACAACATGAATTTAATTTGATACAAAATATTTTGCATAATACAATGTATGTGAGACAGAACAGTATATAAGAACCCTCCACAACATAAAACAAGGTTACAATGTGAATACTCCCTCATGGAGTTAAGCTTTATATATATATTTTTCAAGTGGTGATATGTGAAGAAATCCTAACATGAAAACATTAAATTGATATAGGTATAAGATTGTGGATAATGAAACCATATAAATAAACATGCGATTTAATTTTTAAATGATTAATATTGTTTTCGTACTCATTTATTCCACATTATATCTCAATTAATATGGGTACTTTTTTATAATACAACACACTTATTAACAACCCAAATAAATACTGTAAAACCGACCCATTATAAAACCACATGCTTCCCTACCACACCACATGATGGAACTCCAACCTTATTACATCCCACTCTATTCCTACCCACATTGACCTATGATTGTCCCTCCTCATCAATAGCCACTTGGGATTGCAATATTTAATCCTTTGTTGCTTCATTTTATGGTTTGTTGGACTATTATTAATGGTCAAAGATATACCATGAAATTATATGTTTTTAATCTTACAAAACCCCTCCCCAATTTCACTAATTAATATATCATTAAATGTGTTTAAATAAGTTTTATTCATACTTTTATTAATGTATTTTATTCTACCGTAAATTTTTTTTATATGTATTTATTATCCCACAAGTGGTGAATATGCCCATGTAAATTCACTTACATAATGAATATTTCTACAATAACTTATCTTAATGTGGTTTTAGATGTATATAAAATCCTTTAACCCGGAATCAATACCATGATCAAATTAAATACATGAAAAACCCCATTCATGAAGAATTCCACTATGTAAAAAATGCCTACATTGTTGGTTTACATACATGGTTTCAACTATTTGGGAAATTAGCTATGAATATATAGTATATCCTAAACATGGACTTATAGACTATGTAGAATATGTATACATGGATGATTCTATGTGAGGATATCTATAAACATTATTGTCCTAATCTTGAGACAATAATTGTTATTGTGATATTTATGGGAATATGAACGTTATTTTCATGAATAATATTTTGAGTGGGTAAATTGGAAATAAAAAACATTTTTAAATATGTATGTTCTATGAAATTAAAGGTGTCACTTTATGTTTAAATTTCCATGTTATTTGTTATTATTATTAAATAAGTGTTTTTCTATAATATTTTGTCTCCATAAAAGGAAATTAAAATAATAATAATATAATTCTTCCCATGGATTGAAAAATTTATCTTTTTTTCATGAAGAAAAAGATTATTCATTTTCTTTAAATAATTTAATTATTATTCCAAGGTAAAATATACTGATTTTTGATGTTTTTATTAATCTTACTTAGAAGAAATATTCATCCTCTTGGAAGAATTATTTAAAATTAGTTTATATACTTGCAATTGTATGGTGTAACTAGAGATACTTTTCTTTAAATTTTTCTTTTTTACAATAAGTGCACACTCCTCCCCCTAAGAGTGGAAGAAGGTTGTTTTATGTCTTATAATAGGATCCTAGTAAAGGCTCCCAAACATTGTAGCAAGTGTAATTTTCTTACACTCAAGCCACATAGTCCCTAGGAAAAGGATCTATTCTATTAAAATTCACGAGGATCATTGAGAGATTGATAATTGAGTGAACTAAGGGATATTTTGTTTCCTCAAACAACTATAACTATCTTTTATTCTTTTATTTTATTTTATTTTTTCATTAGACTAAATTAATTTATATATAATTTATGCGAATTTTCAAATATTCTTAAGAAAGAATCTAAAAATGTGGAATAAAATTTAGAGAACAATTTAGCCCCTCTTGATCCCCAATAATAGACCTGAGAAAACACTTGGTACCAAAGAAGTGACTTTGAGTTCTCAACTATGGCCTGTTGAAGTTTAATGATTTCACTTGTAATAGCCCAATATAAAAAAATATGAACATCATGTACAATTGCATTTATGACATGAAAAGCTAGTCATAGAATAAAATATTACACTCCGTGACTTTGTGATATATTTATTTTTAAATTAATTTAATCTCTTCAAGAACTTTTTATTCACACAACAATAGGATTAAATGAAACATGATACTCTATTAAAATATTATTATCTAAACATGACCATTATAGCCTAGTAATTAATTTTTTTGGAAATAAAATTACTGACTAACTTAAAAAAAAATACATGGTTTTAACATGTGAAAAAATAAAATAGAGATATATTCATTAAAATTAATATAAGAACCATTTCAGTGAAAAAGAAATGTTTCCTAATAAACTATATTTTTCTAAAAACAAATTTTAGTCATGAATTACACAAATAATTTATCATATTTTTTTAACAGTTTTTGAAAAATGATTTTTAAAAATAAATTTTATTTTTAAATCATTATTTAAAAACTATCGTATGGTGAATTTTTTGGATTTTTCTAGAAAGTTTCAATTTTTAATGAATGGTAAAAAAATCAATTTTAATTAAAAACATCATTTTCATCTAAATTATTTATAAATTAAATTTATAATTTAAATTGGTTATAATATGAAATGAGTTAAATTAAATATCTATTAATTCAACTTATTTTATTGAAATCATTTTAATATTGAATTTTCACTTAACAATTGTGTAAATTTTTGACCATTTTCTCTTTGAAAACAAAAGTTCTTGTCACGTCTACGAGATTGCATTAAAATTGGAATTTAAAATTTATATGAATGGAATTTGAAAAAATTGATTCAATATTTGGAATGAGAATAATTTATATTATCTAATAATACTAACTTAATTTTTTACCATAATGAATAGTAAAAATAGAAAAAATTATTTACCACATTTAAGGTAAAAAAACTTGTTTACCGGGAGATTGAACTAAGATTATATGGGTTAAAAATGAACTACCAACTTGTAAAAATATTATTCTATCGAAATATATCCTTCTTATCATACCCCAACATCAAAATTAAGGTTTTTTTGAGGATCTTTTAATGTAAATGAATTTATCATTTTAGATTCTTTTAGGAATGTATATGTAATTTTCAATTGGGTTCCCTTTCCCCACTTATAAAATGGAACTCCCTCCCTTCACTTATTTACAACTATAATATAATAAAAATTATATCTACCATATAATGTGATGTTATTATGTTTATGGTATAATATTTATCAATATCTTCCTCCATTGAATGGGAAACAAAATCATCGATCATGTGTATGACAGACAGCCACCTCACAAACCAATTTAGCTTGTTTTCCATAACCTGCTTTCAAGGATGAATATAATGATATATGTGACATATTTATATGATATTTATGAAATTAAGAAAATTATATAATTATTTTATCACCCATAGATTCTTACATTCTATTTCATGGCAGATATAAGAATATTGATCGTGTGTTCAATGGACTACCTCCTTGCGAAGCAATGTAATTCTTTTCTCACTTAAACATATATAAAATGTAATAATTATAAATTTAATGAATATATGTGATAAATATGAAATTAAATTGTTTAAATAAATTAATATATCACCCACTTTCAAATACTTTCACTCATTAATGGAATGATATCATTGCTTATGCGTAAGTATGACTTACAGTCTCTACGAAGTAATTCAATTAATTTTCTATGTCCAATTTTCAAGAATTGTTTTAAAATGTATATAGTAAGTAAATATGATTCCTATTAAATTTTTATCATTTTTTATAAGATGGATCTATACAATATTAAAAATAACCATAACATTCACAACAAAACATGCATGAGAAAACAATGCAACTATTACTTGAAACAATGAAAACAATGAAATAATATAAATAAATAGGTAGTAAAATATTTAAGAAGAAAATATAAAGTATTATATATTAAAATTATTTTACTTAATAAATTAATAACATAATTAAAATCATTATACAGTATGTTAAATCAAGTTCAACCAAAACAAATCACGAGTAAAGGGTTTCTCGTCTCATTTTTACTCCCATGGGATAAATGCCATAAGCATCAATTATTCCTTTCTATTCTATATATAAAACCCCTTTTTATATTTTTTAACATTAATCACTTTATATTTATGGGATTTAAAGTTTCATTTGATGAATATTTATTTTATCGGTCTTATGATTCAAGAGCTACCAATGTGGTTTTGGTTTATTTCACAATTATATGATTATTCATGATTGTATTTATTTATGTTTACCATGAAATAATTATTTGATATTTATATCTTAAACTGAATTTGTATTAATATATTCTTGATATTCATGAATTTTAAATGTAATAGTACCATTTTTCACTCTTAGTTAATTAAAACTATTAAGAGAATAGGACATTATTTCTCTCTTCTATCTAAAATCCTTTTTCTTCCAAAACCATGATTTATAAAAATGTTTTCAAAAATATTTTAAAATTATAAAAAATGATTTATAGATGAAATTTTAAACCATGTTTTACTTTTTACATATTTTTAAAGGAATTATTATATCATTTTCAAAATAAATCACATTTTGATTTTACTGAAAATGAGAAACAAATAATTTTTTACATGTAAGAAATGAGATGAACTTAATCCAATAATGAATAATCAATGATTTATATATTTGTTTACAAATAATACATGTTTGTTTTCAAATTAATATATTTTCAAAATACTTTAAGAACAATTAGTTTTAAAAATAATTGTAAAAAGAAAAGGCTATTTTCCTTAGGAATATTTTTAATGAAATTTTTATGGTATTTCTATTCAACAATGACCTAAACCCTTCATTTTAATTAGGATGTAATGATTATTTTTTGTATTTATATCATATTTAATATTTAATTATAATTTTTATGATCATTTTGAATGGGGATGTAATTTTGTTTACCATTCACCATATTATTCAAGATAGTTTATGATTATGTTTATTGTATTGGGGTATGTATTAACATTTCATTTGTTGGGTTTTTATTTGAATTTATATATTTATTATATTTCACCCCTTTTAGGTGATGAATGCATTGGAATTATTAAGTGATGGGTGGGGCATGATTATAGATAACCCCTGAATGCATCTATAGGTCTCATGAGACATACTAGATTGGGTTTTAGTGAAGGCCTTTACCATTTTTTTAGATTTCATAGAACAATTACCTGAAAATATGTTTTAGATATATTAAATTATTCATTCCATTATGAAGAAATCAATTATTGATAATCCAAGTGATTATTCGATTAACAAGATTATCAATGGTTAGGTTTGAATATCATATGATTATTTATGTTTAATTAATTGATTATATTTTTTCCTACCATATTAGGATTAGGTTATTGATTAAATAAAACATGTTTTAGTTACTTACCTTTTCATACTGATTATTCATTAATTTTTCATAGCTTTAACGGTTTTCATACCATTACTGAGCATTTGAGCTCTACCCTTTCTTATGTTTTAATTTTCCCAGGATACTAGGAAGTGTTTTAGGATTAATATACAAGTATATTCTAAGGAAAGTAAGGGTGTTCTAAAAAAATACATTTTTATTTTATGTTTAAAATATATAATGTTAATTAAATAATGTATCCAGTTTAATAAAACTACTAAACTATTAAATAATCCAAAATATGATTCCTTGAAATGTATGTCAATGTAATAAAGTAGTCATCAACTCTCGGTTACTGCGGTAGAGGTTGCTCTATCTTTCATGAACTGTTCGCCAGGGCTCGTGTCGTGACTACCCCAAACCCGCCTTCCACAGGAAAGGGGCTGGCGACTGGCACCAAAGGCATATTCCCTAAAACTGAGAAGGCATTTCCTATATAACCTGTAAGCACACACAACAATGCACACTGTAAGATACGAACTCAAGTAAACTGAATAGTAAATAGAGTGAGTACAGTAAGTAAAAGGGGGCCAGAATACAATCCACACTAGAAAGTAAAAGAAACTAAAAGTACAAGTAAATTGGAATAGCTCCTGTGAACACCCACCAAGGATCCTACCTGAAGGGTAGGAACAACTCTCGATCGGTCGACTATATGGTACGCCTTGTCTAAGGTCCACTTCCAAGATACCTCTAGTCCTGGTAATCACATTCTAAGTCAGTATTTTTTGTTGTCTACACCAAACACAACAAATTGCAGGTATATCCCGTGTAGGGGTGAGTATAACGACACTCAGTAGGGACCCCGATACCCTCAAGGTCTCCCAAAATCCACCAAGGATAAATGAAAAAGAAAGGAAACAAGTGATATCCCTACTTAGGTATATGAACATACATATACCTATGTTATCATGTAAACCCATCTCAATCTAGAGAAAAACATGGAGTCTAGCTCCAAAGCCCTCAGCTCAACTGTTCTACAAAGGAAGAAATACCATAAAGGAAAGTACCACATAGGTACACCACACTAAAGAATACAACAAAGGTATTACCATGAAGGAAATTACCACATAGGTTACAGACTCATCTCACACCAGGTATAAATTAAGTACTGTAGTAGAGATTATTAGATATAACTACTGAATCATCTTAATTTGTTAAGAGGTAGACCCATGTAGGATCGCTTGGTGTTGACCCACACAGGATCGCTAGGTGCTGACCCACACAGGATCACCAGGTGCTGACCCACATAGGATCTCTCGGTGCTGACGCACACCGGATCACTAGGTGCTGACCCACAAAAGATCCATCGGTGCTGACCCACACAGGATTTCTCTTCATTATTCACGTCACATCCAGCTACTGGGTTCCCGCATTACACTAGCTTGTTTTCAGAAGGGTCTGCTCCACAAGGCACAGCTCGATACTCCAAAATCCCTGAATTCCCATGGAGATGTATCTAAAAGGACATCAATGTCATAGGAGTCTCAACGCAACAGACAATGCGTCAATCAAATGCTCGGTCTGTGAGTTATTAGCCTTTTAGTCCCACGGGCCTAGTTGGATTCATGCTCGATCCAACCTGACCATTTCTGAACATAATCCAAAACTGCAGTGGGATAAACTCAAAGGAACCATCTCGCTCCAAGGTTTCCATCCCCGGTGATGGTTCAACAAATGGATTCCCGGTGCCAAAGTTATGGCCAAAAGAGCATAAATGGGTCATAGGGGGTCCGGGTCCGGTCCGACCTGGTCGGACCAACCCGGGCCAACTTGGTTTGGGTCGCCCAGTCTGACCTACTGGATCAGGCCCATCCCACTGGGCGGCCTGTCCCGCTAGGTCTAGCTCGGCCCATTGGGTAGTCTGGTAGGCTGCGAGGGGCCACCGAGGGTGGGGAGATGTCGTAGGGGTCACGAGGGCTATGCGAAGGCCGCAAGGGACAGGTGGGCAGTGCGATGCGCCAGGGTGACATGGTGGCATAGACAGTCGTAGGGTGGTGAGGTCGTGGGGCTGTGCGGCGGGGCCCCAGAGTGGTGATGCCCGCGGGGTGGCGTAGACAGCCGCAGGGTCGCACGGACAGCCGCGGGGCGGCGCGGACAACAGCAGGGTTTCACGGATAGCTGCAGGGCGGCACCGACAGCCATAGGGCAGTGCGACACATTGGAAAAGCACCGCGGGGCCACGCAGTGAGGTCGTTGGGTGTCATGGATAGTCGTGGGGTGGCGTGGACATCCATGCGGTGGAGCGGAGAGGTAGCAGGGCGGCACGACCTTAGGACATCGAGACTTGGCCGTGGGGCGGTGCGGTGAGGCCATGGGCGGTGGTGGCTGCGGACAACGGAGGCCACGGGGAGACGGTGTCCACAGAGCAGTGCCTTTGTGCTGACCCTTCCGCCGTGACCAGCAGTGGCGCCGACTGGCATTCTCGTGGCCCTTCGTGGTTGGTCGCCGACCTCCTCCATCACAAAGAACAACAAAAATAATCACAAGAATTGGAGAGAGTATGGGTCATGTTTGTTTGGACCTCACTCTCTATATTAGAGCGGTAGCAAGCATCTAAAATCTCTATTTAAATTACGAAGAGTCATCAAGAATGATAAATGGATTAATTTCAAACTACCAACCTACCACGTTTGTTTATTGTCGTCAATGAGGAGGGAAAGATGATCGTCTATTAAAGATGTCCCATGTTGGAGGATGTCCCGTGGAAGAAGTCAAAGTTATGCATCAACATTCTTCGGTGGAGGAGTGTTCTTCATGGAATAAGTTCTTCTTGGAAGAAGTTTTTCATTGGAGAAATCAATCCTCCAATATCTCTCCCCTTTTCCAATACATTCCCCCAAAATCAAAATAGCCAACTGTTGTGTTTCCCCAATTTTAATTGTTGGCACAATTTCAAATTGGATTAATTAATTACATAGTGGTTGGCATAATAAATTAAAGGGGGTGGTACGATTAAAGTGGGCGAATTTTAAGAGGCTTCCCCACACATAAGAGGGAGTTCAAGGGGTTTTAGCCTTGGGTGGTCCCCCCACCATAACCTCTCATGGGAGGTTTAGTTCAGGTGGTCCCCACCTATGTAACATCCACACGGACGTTTCAAAATAAAAATAACAATAAAATCTTCCACCATTTTATTTCATTTTATTCATTAAAAAATTAGTGAAAAAATAACTTCCACCATCGACCTACTGTGATCGAGGTGAAGGTATACTTAAGCGAATATCGGTGCTGTGAGTTCATTGGTGTACTCAGATTTCAATTCCAAGCACCGGTTCAAAATTTAGAAAAACCTACTTGTATGTTTACTGAACGTACCCAAATAAAAGTTCAAAAATTAATTCCAGGCACTCTAGGACTCAGAATCAAGCGCCATCAATTTTTTCGAACTCATAAAATTCCCATATATTTTAAAAAAGTTACATGGAAATTCTGGGTCTTAACATTCTTCCCACCTTAGGGCTTTACATGCCCATAAGCTATAAGTCAAAAATAGGAAAACAAGTGGGGGTACAGAGCACAAATATGAGCCTCCCTCTCTAATGGGATCTCCTGGAGTTTCCCCTGTAGTTAGTGAATGCGCACTAGAGGTATCAACTGCCCACGAAGTGTAAGAACCAGGTTCTTATTCTTGAGACATAGGTTTCTTGTTTTCCTTTTTCTTAAGTGGTTTAGAGAAAATAATAAAAATGCAGAAAAAAATACCAAATTATATGGGTAAACACTATGTAATTTTATACAGAATTTTCACTTTGGCCATGTGGGATAATAATACAGGGCATGTAGGCATGTCAGTGATGAAGGGTATAAAAACTGATTACACGCTATGTACATAGCATATACACATTGTGTAATTAGTCAACAGGTGAACAGTAATGAAGTGGAAGTATCCACCAGTATAATGAAAGTACACGCCGTGTACTTAGAGATACACTCCATGTAATAAAGTCGACAGATAAATAGTGAGGTGTTGGAAAGTGGCCACCAGGGGAACAGTTAAAAAAATGGAATGTACATGCCGTGTACTTGAGAATACATGCCGTGTAGTCATGTTTTTTAACTTAAAATATGCAGTAGCCTCATCATTTGGAGGAGGAGGCAAAGAACTTATTTTGGAGGTTAGGAGAGGTGGATGAGGTTTGGAGGAGCTCTTCATCACACACCAGAACTCTGATTCCTTCGCTGTCAATCTCGTTTGAACCGCATGGGTGGGATGTTCTCTCTTATTGAACCACTCCTTCCAATTATTTCTCTATGGGAAGTTATTTAGGTTTTAATGATTTGTTTTTTTTTTCTGATCTACGTTGTTCTTGGACATTTTTGGAGGCTTCGTTCATGTATATCGATCAGAGGAGATCGAAGTAAGTGGTATGGTGTTAATTTCCAACTATTGAGTTGTTTATGTGCACCACTGTGCTACACGCCCATGTTTGGGGTGTCGTATATCTATGTACTAATATCATAAGATACCTATAATTGCATAGATAATCTAATGATAAATATAAAATACTATTTGGGATCGTTCTTTGGATCCAGGGCCACCCTGTGGGTGAGTTTCCCTTGTTTAACTGTTTGGTCAGGATACTAGTCGGTATGTTGTAATTATATCATGTTTTGGGTTTTCATGAGAGGAAACATATTTATTAATTTCTTATGCACTGGTCTTGGCCCGGTTACTTGCATAGCATAAGGGAAATGTTTTTATTTTCCTGAGGGAAGTGTTTTGTTTACCTTGAGGACAATGTTTCGTTTAGTCAGAGGGAAACTTTTTTTCATGCCTATGGGCGGTAGCTTCTGTCGCTGAGGGAGAAATCTCATATGCCTGAGGGCGATATTCGTTATTCCTGTGGGCAGTCACTTATGGGTTTCAATTCTGATTTCCCGAGGGTAAGTATTTTCATGTCTGTGGACAATGTTTACTTGAATATTCACTACGGTGATTTCTTATATTGTACTTGCCAAGCTAAAGAACATGTTTGGAATCGATAAATAATAACAAAAATGGAAATGTAACTGGTAGAGGTAGTTAATTTTGAGTACTTCCTAGAAACTGTACTGTTATTATTGCACATTGCTGCTGCACATTTTCACTGACAGTTGGGCACCGGCCTTTGGTGGCTACCTAATAGGATTATTTCTCACACCCTATTTGGGTCATGTCTTGGTACCAAAATGATTATATTACTGTGGGTGTCGATAAGGCCAAGGATCCCTATACAGGTACATGATTTTTGCAGAGGAGTTGGAGAGCATGGGACCGAGCTCAGGCTTTCGATGCTGCTGAGTTCTTATTGCACTGATTCTGTTTTATTTGTTGTACATGGTACATTGTACTGTATTGTATTCAATTGTAGTGTATCCTATTTTGAATGATTTCATGGAAATAAGATATATTTCACCATCATATATATATATATGAATTTTTGCAATATTTTGCTTCAATACCTGTGTCTTTTAATCTTTCTATTTTCACTAGTTCATCTTTTAGTATGTTTATATTTTTATACTGCACTACACTTTGACAAATGAGGGCATAGTTTCCTCCCTATCAGACCTAGTCCCTCACTGCTAGTCAGTATCCTCTGGTGTTCGGGGAAATTCTCCTAAGGTCATGTGACCAACTGGGTTTAGGGCTTCCATTGTTTGGCTTGCAGAACCGGGACGTTACAAAGTAGAATCAGAGGTATTTCTTTTCCTTGACTTACCATTTGGAGCCTATAGTCAAGGATATGATGGAATTGGTATTTGGTAATATGTTGTACCCAGGAGTAGCTACCCCATGTATAGGGAAAATCCAATCTACCTTGTGTTGCAATTTTCCTGATTTGGCACTTTACAATTGATTTGATTTTCACCATTGGGTAACGAACTTGTGGTGTGCTGTATATATTTTTATACTGGGTTCTATTTAGTCCCAACTTGATGAGATGAGGGTATTCAATCTCATGCATCATTTAGGCACATGTTAGAATCACATGCCACGCATAGTTTCCATGCCATATAGGTGCATTAGAAATTGCATGTTGTTGTGATAGATGGTGTGCTAGAAAATGCATGATGTGGTTATAGTTACCTTATTAGATATGCCTACTATTGATAGGGTATTGGTACATGTTATGGTTGGTTTTATGGATGCTAAAATTTGGTTTCGGAGATGTATGGGCTCTCTTGGACCGGAATTTAGCGAATCATTATCCAACTTTTGGTTTTGTTTTGTACTATAATGTGAAAGGATTGGTGCTAATCTTTGGTTCACAGGGAGTATGGGCCCCCTCGAATTAGAATTTGGCATACCGATGCTTCAAATTTATGGTGAAAAATACTTCACATTAGTTTTTGAGGTCTACTATCTAGAAAACCAGACAACACGGAGTATGGTTTTATGAACAAATTCCATGTACTCTTCTATTTAGGAAGAAATGGAAAAAAATTAAGTACATGCTGTGTACCCCAAGTATGTGCTGTGTAGTTTTTAACCATGTCATAGGCTAGGTAGAAAGAAACACAGGATAAGGAAACTCTTTAGGGAACATGTCGAGTACTGATTGTAGACACCGTGCCATTTAATATGGGGATGTGGCCGTGTCACTGACAACACGGGTTGGTGTTACCTCTTCTTGTGCATGTTGTGTACCTATAGGACATGCTGTTTGGTCTTGACTGGAGACAGACCATGTAGAATTCGCTGTGTGGCTGGAAAAACAGGGATGTGTACACGCTGTGTGTGGGTGTAACATGCAGTGTAGAGTCAGCCAAGTAGCCAGCCATGTCACTAACAACACGGGCAGTTGGAATCTAAGCCGTACACACCGTGTCTATCTGTAACACACTGTGTAGTGTGATCTTTGTACTCGACCGTGTAATGAACAACATGGGTCGGTCAAGCTCAACTTGTACTTGCCGTGTAAGACGTATACACACCGTTTAGTCTTGTTCTAAAGAGATCCATGTGCCTTAGCCATCTAGAAGGGCTCAGGCATTGGAAGAAAATTCAAGTACACGTCGTGTGTGTGGAAAACATGTCGTGTGTTTTTGGATGTTACACAACCAGTTTTGGTAGAAGTACATGCCCATTTTAAGGACTTAAGGGAACATGTCATGTAGTTATTATACACACTGTGTAGTCTTGTTTTGTAAAACTTGAATGTTTTCTGTTCCCTGTTCCTTTATTATGTTTCCAGTTCCTAGTCTATGATGATCTTAATCTAATGAATGTGTTTGAACCTGTAGATTCATTCCACCAAGACGACTATGAGTTGTTCACAAAGATAGCGGAAACGAATATACTCTATATATGATAGGACACAAGGTACTGAAGGATCCTCTAGTAGTGCCAGATGTGGCGCCAGCCATTATACCAGATGTAGGCGCAAATGCATAGTTCCATGAAGGCTTCATGCGGTTCATGCAGACCTTCCAAGGAGCACAGCCTGTTTCCACATCTATGGCAGAGCTGACACATATATTCCAGTAGAAACATCCACCTATGTTTTCAAGGGATGGTGGACTACAGGCTGCAGAGTCAGGGCTGGATTCACTGTAGACTATCTTCAAGCATCTTGAGATGCCTCCAGAGAGGAGGGTCATGCTCACTATGTAAATGCTACGTGATTCTGCCAAGAGGTGGTGGGATGTTACCACCCAGTCTGAGCATCATTGATACATTGCATGAGAAGATTTTAAGGTGGTCTTCTATGACTTTTTATTTCTAAAGACACTAAGGGTATATTGAGCTCGTGAGTTCATGAATCTATAGAAGGGCGCCATGTCAGTGATGGATTAATATGGCGCTTCACTGAGCTACAACATTTATCACCTGTTCTAGTGAGTTATGAGAAGTTGAGGGCTAGATTCTTTGTGGATGGTCTCTGATATGACCTTAGAGCACTAGTGAGTGTTTTCAGGTTGCCTACAGTGCATGCTATTGGGAAGAATGCATTGATTACTTAGCGGAACCTCTGAGAAGCTAGTGGTGCTGTTCAGGGAGGTTCAACTCCAGTTTCTGGTACTATTTCTACCAGTAAGAGGAAGAGGCGGATGGATTTCTCTCAAGGTGGTAGTACTAACTAGAAGAATTCTTTAGGTGTCCAGGTCAAGTTCTACCAGTGTGGTAAAGATGGGCACAAAATACCTCAGTGTCCACATGACCCAGTGGAGTGCCGAGATTGCGGCAAGTTGGGCTATGTTCAGCATTTTTTCAGGGCGTTTCTACCAGTGACTAGTGAGAGGGGTTCTGTGTAGACTCCTCATGCGGGAGAAGGGTGAGTATCTTCTTAACAGTAAGGGAATTGGAATACATCTGGATGTTTAGGACAAGGTGGTGGTCGTGGTCATGTTAGCCAGACACGATAATCTTAGAGGCATCAGGGCAGGTCAGTTCTGGGTAGCTAGGTTGTGTCACAATGCCACAGCTCTGGGCAGACATATGCAGTGTAGCAGACCCAACAGATGTAGGATCCCAAACCTTCCACCATCAGAGGTACTATTCTAGTTTCTTCTATATTATCTTTAATACTTTTCTATCCCGGTTCTACATATATATTCATATCTATACCCGTCATAGAGATCCTTGGGCTCTGGGTTTCTTTTTCTTCTAATATCATGATGCAAGAAAATTTATTGGGAATTAGAACGGCAGGTTTACGTCAGTGCATGGAGTGACCCCTTGAGGTTGGTGAGTGTCACTTCATATGGTACCTCGATGTCTTAGTGATGACAACCTATGATGTCATTCTCAGGATGGACTGGTTGGTATCCTTTAGAGCCTTTTTGGATTGATATCATTGCAGGGTGAGTTTCACATCACTAGAGGGCAGAGAGTTTATATACAAAGGAGAATGTGATGTTTAGGCGAGCTGAGCTGGACGCGAGCATCATGGGCATGGAGGAGTGACAACCCAGATTGTGAGTATATTTCTGGATGACCATAGAACTGGTCATATGGATTTCCCTCTAGTGGTTAATCAATTTAGGGACGTCTTCCAGGATGAATTTTCATGTCTACCTCTCAAGCGAGAGGTGGATTTATCTATTGAGTTTGTGCAAGGAGCGGAACCAGTGTCCATTCCATCCTATAGGATGACTATGCCATAATTGCAGGATTTCAAGAGGAAGTTAGAGGAGTTGTGGACAAAGGTTTTCATCCCACCCAGTACATCTACTAGGGTTTCTCTTGTCCTATTTGTGAAAAAGGCGGACAATAATCTCAGAATCTACGTGGATTATCAGAAACTAAACCAGTTGACAGGTAAGAACCGATATCCCTTACCAAGGATTGATGATCTTTTTTTATAAAGTTCAAGGATCAAGAGTGCTTAAGAAGACTTAATTGAGATCTGTATATCATCAGTTGTTCATTAGACCATCAGACATAATTCTTAGAGCCTTTTGGAGAAAATATGGTTTATACGAGTACTTGGTCATGCCGTTCAGACTCACGAATGTGTCAGTAGTTTCCATGGATCAAATGAGTCATGTTTTCCACCCCTATCTAGATTCTTTTGTGGTAGTATTTGTGAATGATATCTTGGTGAGCTCTCAAACTCGACACAACCATGCCACCAATCTTGAGATCATACTGAGTACACTGAAAGAGCATCACTTATATGCTATGCTCTCAAAATTATTATTTTGGATGGACCAGATACACTTCCTGGGTAATATTATCTAAGAGGCAGGAGTTGCGGTAGACCTAGAGAAATTTAGATCAGCAGTTTCCTAGGACCATCCTAAGAACTTGTTTTAAATAAGGAGTTTCTTTGGGCTATATGGTTACTACAAATGATTTATACAGGACTTATCCCGCTTAGGACTGTCGTTGATGAGTTTGACTAAGAAGGGTATGATTCTTGTTTGGACAAAAGCTTGCGATACAGCCTTTCAAGAGCTGAAGGGAAGGTTGACATCAGCACTAGTCCTGATACTTCCAGAGAAAGGGTTGATCTATACAGTTTTTTGTGATGCATCTGGAATTGCACTGGGAGCAGTATTGATGCAGGGCGATCGAGTAGTTGCATATGGGTCTCGGAAGTTGAGGCCACAAGAGAAGAATTACCTAACACATGATCTTGAGTTGGGTACAGATGTTCATGCGTTACATTGTTGGATACATTATCTCTTGGGAGAAACTTTTGGGGTGTTTATGGACCAAAAAAGTCGAAAATACATATTTACCCAGTGTGACTTGAACTTAAGACAGCGAAGGTGGGTTGAATACCTTCATTCCTTCGACTATGAGCTTGCTTATACACCTGGTAAGGGTAATGTAGTAGCTGATGCACTGAGTAGAAGGACTCAAATAAAAGCAGTGCAGGAGGACAGTGGTGAGTGGCCGCTCATGTACTTGTTGTCTAGGATTCATTTGGAGGTGCACTATAGTCAGGGGAGAGCCGATCTCTCATCCTTAGATGTGACTTCTACCCACCTGGATAGATTGAGGATAAGACAAATATCGGATTCAGAAGGCCTAGTTCTATGAGAGACTGTGGAAATTGAGGTCCCCCCTCATGGTTGGACGATTGGCGATGATGAGGTACTACATATCCTTGGAGGAGTGTCTATTCTATGGGATATACATGAGGAGTTTATGCGGGAGTTTCATGCTTCATCTTGGGCAGTGCATCCCGGAGTTACCAAAATGTACCGTGGCTTGAGAGGTCAGTATTGGTTGACGGACATGAAAAGAGAGGTAGATGGTTTTATTATAAGATGTTCCACCTGTCAACAGGTGAAGGTGGAACATCAGAGGCTATCTAGACTATTACAATAGTTACCCATTCCAGAGTGGAAATGGGATGATGTTGCGATGGACTTGGTGACCTGGTTGCTGATGTCACCTCGAGGAAATGATGTTTTATGGGTTTTTGTGGATAAACATAATAAGGTGGATCACTTTTTGCTGATCAAGGAGACCTTTGGTGTTTCCTATCTCAAGAAGTTGTATATCTGAGAGGTAATACGTCTTCATGGGGTCCCTTCTTCTATCGTTTTAGATAGGGATGCTCATTTTACGTCTCGTTTCTAGAAGAGTTTTCAGAGGGAATTGGGTACACAAGAGCTTCTAAGCATAGCTTACCACCCCTACAATGATATCAAGTCATAGCGTATGATACAGGTGCTGGAGGACATGCTTCGTGCATGAGTCCTAGAATTTAGGGGCTCTTGGGAGAAGCAAATACCCCTAGTTGAGTTTTCCTATAAAAAAATTATTAAAGAAACTATTGTGATGACACCTTATGAGAATTTATATGGTAGGCCATGCCAATATCCCTTATGCTGGTTGGAGGTAGGTCAGGTAGCTTTACTTGGACCACATCTCATGCAGGAAATGTCAGATCAGGTCATGTTGATTTAGATGTAGATGACCACTACACAGTTTCATCAGAAATTTTATGTTGATCGCCGCATAGGACCCTTGGAGTCCATGATCGGGGATCAGGTCTCCTTGCGTGTTTCACCAAGGTTGGGACACATGTAGATCAAGTGACATGGTAAACATTCACCGAGGTATGTGGGGAAATTTGTGATTATGGAGAGGGTCAGGCTGGTTTCCTATCGTTTTCCGTTACCGCAGAGGTATCAGGCCATGCACGACGTCTTCCACGTATCTCATCTATCCCATTATCACTCAGACCTATCTCATGTTTTCAGCCTGAGAAGGTTGAAATTCTAGTCAATGCATCCTTTGAGGAGCATCTGATTCCTATTGTTGATAGGATCACGAATGTTCTCCGTGGATGGTCATTTCTTCTCGTACGAGTGCTATGAAAGCATGGACGAGTGATGAATGAAACTTGGGAGTGGGAGACCAACGTACGTGCTCAGTGACCAGAGTTGTTCTCATCTTTATCTTCAGCACCCTTGGAAGGGAATTTATGGGATGAATTGATTTAAGGGGGGAAGTTTATAAGAACTCTGTTCTTATTCTTGAATTATAGGTTTCTTCTTTTCCTTTTTCCTTAAGTGGATTCAAGAAAATAAGGAAAATCGGGGGGAAAATCCCAAATTTTATGGGTACACAGTGTATAATTTTCTACATGTCGTGTACTTTGGCAGTGTTGGATGAGAATACAGGGCGTGTAGTCCTGTCAGTGATGAAGGGTGTAAAATCTAATTACATTCAGTGTACTTATTATATACACTCCATGTAATTAGTCAATAGGTGAATAGTAAGGTTGTGGGAGTAGCCGCCAGTTGAACTAAAGTACACACCGTGTACATAGAGACGCATGTCGTGTAATCAAGTCGACAGATGAATAGTGAGGTGGTGGAAAGTGGCCTCCAGTGGAACAGTTAAAAAAATTTAAAGTACACACCATGTACTTGATAGTACACGTCGTGTAGTCATGTTTGTTTGCTTAAAATTGGAAGTAGCCTCCTCATTTCTCAGAAGAGGCACATAACCCGTTTTGGAGCCCGAGAAAGGAGGATGAGGCTTCGAGGAACTCTCGATTACACACCAGAACCCAAATTCATTCACAATCAATCTCGTTTGAATCGCGCGAGTGAGATCTTCTCTCTTCTTGAACCTCTTCTTCCAATTATTTACCTAAGGATGTTATTTAGGTATGCACGAGTTGTTTTTTTCCCAAATCAATGTCGTTCATGGATGTTTTTGGATGTGTCGTTCATGTATATCAATCAGAGGAGATCTAGGTAGGTGGAATGATGTTAATTTTCAACTGTTATGTTGTTTTTGTGTATTGTTGTTCTACGCACCTATGTTTGGGGTGTTGTATGGGTGAGGCCTTAGCTGATAAGTTATCTATAATTTCATAGATAATCTAATTATAAATATAAACTACTGTTTGGGATCGTTGAGTGGATCTAGGGCCACCCTGTGGGTATGTTTCCCTTGTTTAGATGTTTGGCCAGGACACTCGTGGGTATGCCGTAAAGATATCATGATTTGGGTTTTCTTGAGAGAAACATATTTATTACATTCTTATTCATTGGGCTCGGCCCGGTTATTTGTGTAGCCTGAGGGCAGTATTTTGGTTAGCTGGAGGGTATTAATTTGTTAAGCCTGAGGGCAGTGTTTTGTTTATCCAGAGGGGAACTCTTCTCATGACTGTGGGCAGTAGCTTCTGTGCCTGAGGGAAACATCTCGTATGCCTGAGGGTGATATTCATTATTCCTGTGGGTAGTCACATGTGGTTTATGATTCTGATTTCCTAGGGTTAAGGATTTGCATATATGAGGACAATGTTTACTTGAATATTCACTATGGTGATTTCTTATGTTGTACCTACCAAGCTAAAGCACAAGCTTGTAATTGATAAATAATTATTAATATGGCAATATAACTAGTATAGATAGTTACTTTTGAGTACTACCCAGTTATGGTTTTTTTGTTATTTCACACTACTGCTACACATTTTCACTGACAGTTAGGCACGAGCCTTTGGAGGTTCTCAATTGGGATTATTTCTCGCACATTGTTTGGGTCATGTCTTGGGCCCAAATATATTATATTGCAGTAGGTGTTGACAAGGTCAAGGGTCCTTAAACATGTACATGATTGTTGTAGAGGAGTAGGAGATCATGTGACCGAGCTAAGTCTTGCGATGCTGCTGAGTTTCTGTTACACTGCTTTAGTTTTCTTAGTTGTACTTAGTACTGTGTACTATATTGTATTTTATTATAGTGTATCCTATTCTGATTTCTTTCTTATAAATAGGAAATATTACCTCATCATATATATATATGACTGTTGGTTATCTTTTTCTTAAGTACCAGTGTCTTTTCAGCTTTGTATTGTTACTACTTCCGCATTTAGTATGTTTATATTTCTCTGTTGTGCTACACTATGAAAAATGAGATAATAGTATCCCCACTATCAGACGTAGGCCCTCCCTACTAGTAATAAACCTCTGGCATTTGGGGAAATGCACTTGAGGTCATGTGACCAACCATGTTCGGTGAACCAGTTGTGTGGCTACTGGAACTGGGACGTTACACGAAGGACCCACTTCTGTCGATCCTCAATCTCCACTAGAACCTTCGTAAATGTCACCCATTCATCGATGTACAGCTCGCTGTGGTTGATGACGTGGGAAAGGTCATGCACCTCTCTCCTCAGCTGGGATAGGTGGAAGACGTCGTACACCCGGTGCAATTGAGATGGAAGAGTTAAGCAGTATGCCACCTCGCAAACTCTACTGAGGACCTGAAAAGGTTGAATGAACCTCAGATATATCTTTCCAACTCTGCAAAATCTCCGTAAACTTCATCAAGGTGAGACCCGTAGAAAGATTTAGTCACCATCCCCAAACTCCAGAGGTCCCTGTCTCCTATCAGCACAAGACTTCTGCCTCCTCTGTGCAGTCTTCACCCACTCTTGGATGATCTGCACATTCTCTATGGTAGCCTGTACCATCTCTATTCCCACTAGTTCTGAATCCCTTGGTCAGTCCAGCACAAAGATGATCTGCATGGTCGCCCATACAATGTCTCAACTGGTGTCATCCCAATGATTGGGTGATATCTATTGTTGTATTCAATCTCCATCAAAGGAAAGTGATCCTCCCACTTGCGACTGAAGTCGTGGAAACAAGCATGCAACAAGTCCTCGAGGGTCTGAATGGTCTTCTCAGTCAGGCCATCTATCTGAGGATGGAAGGAAGTTCTCAAATGAAGTTACATCTCGAAAGCCTCACGCAACCCCTTCCATAGCTAGGAAGTAAAACGTGCATCATGATCAGAGACAATCGTCAAGGGTAATCCATGTTGTCGCACAAAGTCCTACACATAGAGGCGCCCCAAGCTCTCTTATGAACCCTTCTCTCTGATCACCCAGATAAAATCATGTCCTCTAGACCTACATGGAAGTATTCTCATGAAGTCCATGGATATATCATCCTACTTCCACTTTGAGACCTCGAAAGGCTGAACCAAGCTTGCTGGTAACTAATGCACCACATTCACTTCCAGACAAGTGAGGCATTGAGAGACTAACATTACAAATTATTTATTCATTCCTATACACTAGTGCTACTGTCGAAGATCCTAGTACATATTCACCACTCCTTGATGTACTGCTATAGGGGATGTGTGGAACTCCCTCAACACTTCCTCCTAAAGTGACACTAGTAACATGGTACGTCATCTGAAGAGGATGACGTACTCCCCACCTTTAGAGAATCCATAAAGTGATTTCCCTATGAATATCTAATCATGTTGAGACTCGTAATAAGTGTCCACACGATGCGCCTCCCGGACTCCCTGAGGAACTGGGGGATTGATTGTAAGATACTGAAGAAAAGTTGCTCCAACTTTATGCATAAAGGACATCTGCAAAGAGGCCAGGTGCTCTGTCCCCTCACCTAGCAGCTATATACCATATCTTCTACTGAGTGCATCTTCTACAAAATTTCTCCTTTCCAAGATTATAGACTATCTTGATGTCATAGTACTTGGGGAACTCATTCCAACATCACTGTCTCAGTTTCAGGTCATTCTGAGAGAAGATATACCTGAGACTCTTGTGATTAGAGTACACTGTAAAACGCTCGACCATCATGTAATGTCACCATATCGTCAATGCGAAGACCACTGTTGCTAACTCCAGGTCATGGGTAGCGTTGCTCTGCTGATGCTATCTCAGCTGTCGAGAACCATAAGCGATCACTGCTCACTCCTACATCAGCACACATTTGAGCCTGGTCCCTGATGTGTCGCAGTAGACTAAGTACCATACACCCTCCACTTGAAACCTCAAGATGGGGGAACTAGTCATCCTCTGTATCATCTCTTGAAAACTCTTTTGGCATCTCTCCAACCACACAAAGGGTTTCCCCTTCTTCATAAATGATAAAAGTGTTGTTTCAACTATGGAGAAATCTGGCACAAACCTCTGATAGTATACGGCCAAACCCAAGAAACTCTGTACCTCTGTCACACTTCTGGGTGGCTCCCAAGCAAGTACCACCTCAATCATCGCTGGATCTACTGCAACTCCAGGATCCAATATGACATTTCCTAGAAAGTGAAACTCTTAAATCCAATACTAGAACTTCAAGAGCATACCATAAATCTAGTTCTCTCGGCATGTGTCTAGTACCACCTATAAATGATAGGCATGATCTTCCCTAGTATTCGAGTAGATCAGAATTTCATCAATGAATACTACTACAAAGTGATCAATGTATGGATTTAAGATTATATTCATGAGTCCCATAAACACTTCTCAAGCATTGGTCATGCCAAAAGGCATCACCAAGAACCCGTTGTGGCTGTACCGATATCTGAAATTCATCTTCGGCACATGATCATCTCATATTATGAGCTGGTGGTATCCTGATCTAAGGTATATTTTCAAGAACCACCATGATCCCTTCAACTGATCAAAGAGGTTGTCAATCCTCATGAGTGGGTACTTATTCATCACGGTCACCTGGTTCAGGTGCCGATAGTTAACACAAATCCTAAAGCTCCAATCTACCTTCTTGCCGAACAAAATCAGGACTTCCCCAGGGGAAACACTGGTCCAATTAAATCACTTCCCCTAAAAGTCCCCAAGTTATACCCACAACTCACGAAGCTCCATGGGAGCCATCCGATACACTGATGTAGATATTGGTGCCATCTGAGGGTACATGTCAATGTAAAATTCCACCTCTCTATGAGGAGGTTGACCCAAAACATCGTCAGGGAAGACATCTGTCTTTTGGTACAACACTACATGATAACTCAAACTCTCCACATTGACTGCTCTGAGGGTATGTCTAGACAAATGATGAGTTATTGGCTTCACTTTCCTCTGGGTAAGTCCATCCTATGTTGCAAAGGCACCCTTCTTACCAGTGAAGGTAAAACTGGTCCCATCCATGCCAACACACCACACATTGCGCCTAATACATTCTATCTGAGCAAGGAATGTAGATAACTATTACACACCCTAGATGTCGTCATAAGACCTCGACGCTGCTACTAGGAGATCCCAGCCGAAGATCTCGCCTCCTAGAGTAAGCTCACACTACCGACACCAGTGCGTAATCGTCGAATCTACTCCTGTAGGAGTCTCCAGTTGTAAGGATCATGCCAACAACTTCATTAAAATCTCCGAGCTCAGAACGAGGGAAGTGGAAATAAAAGAATGAATGACACCTGAATCTATATGTATTTCAACTAAGGTAGAGTAGACCCAGATCATACCTCATATCATCTCCAAAGCACCGTAATCGTAGGCCTCAGCTGCCTGTAGGAGAGCTCGCCCATTTCCACCGAGTCCCTGCAGTTGGCGTGGACCTCCTGGTGGTGGGGGTGGTAACATATTGAATCACTGACCATCGCCACCTATATGACCAGCTCCTCTTCCATGTCTGCCTATTCCCTACGACCTCCTTGGTAGAATCTCTGTCTCCGCCTATACAGTCCTTTGACTATCTGCTGATCATCTGTATAGCAGTTTGGATAGTCATGATCCATGTTCCCCTGCCCGCCGCATGCGTAACACTACCCGCTCCTGTAATGACTGGCTCTGCCTCATGTTCCCTGCACAACCGACCCTAAATCCTGTGGTCATCCATCTGTAGGTCTGGTCCTCCTGGACCTCTATGTCATCTATCCTCTACCAACTACAGAAGACTCTTCTACGTGAAAAATGGTAGTGGGTCTCACTATTGGTGATTGCTCAGCAAGAAAATATTCCCCTTAGAGGGATAACTCTAACACCCCTGCCTATGTCGGGATGCTAAGTTAGATCATCGAAGCCCCGATCTCCTGCCTGAGTACCTTCTCAAAGGTTCGGTCCCTGAAGAATGGGTCCCCCACCATATTGGTGGAGTAGCATGAGAGGTCGGTGAACTTCATTGAGTACCAAGCTATAGTCATGCTACCCTTCTACAGATGAAGAAGCTCCTATATGCGCACTGTGCGAAGATTCGTTGGAACAAATTCTTCCTGAAATAGTCTCTCGAAGTCTTCCCAGAGAAGCGTCACCTCGTCATGAGCCTTGAGAGTCATTCTCTAAAATCTGCCTGCTAATTCCTGCAGAAGTTTGGTGACAATGATCACTATGATATTGGTTGGTGTCCCTACTAGTTGGAAGACTCTCACAACAACCTCCGGCCAATCCTCAGCCACCTGTGGGTCCGTCTCTCCCCTGAACCTAGGTGGCCACTGGTGATAGAACTCATGGAACACTCTCATGTGGCGTGAACCCACTGCTACTGGGGCTGGTGGAATTGGTGACCTTACGGGTAAAGGTACCACTACTGCCTCCACTGGTTCCTCTTCTAGAAGAGGGCCCTGCACCGATGCCTCATCACTTGGTGGGATATCAGTGCATTCTACTCTCAGAACCCTAGCTGGTGGTCTTCAAGGATGCATCCTAAAAAGAAACAGGTGTTCCATGGTCAATAAGATATACCTGGTAAGTTGACTCAAGAGATCACAAATAAGACTCTCGAAAACACATATGTAATCAGTTTTTTTCGTGAATTGAGTTGGAAATCAGAAGTTAGGGTCCTGGTGTATGGATACGTCAGCCACTGTACCAACACTGGATTCCCTAAACAGATAACCACCCTCACTAAATTAAACATGATTTCATTTAAAAATATCATAGTCCTATGTTCTATTGTAGAACTGACTCCACAGATATTAATTTGTCACGGACCATCCCCTGGTTCCCAAACCGTGACTACCCCAAACCCGCCTTCCATAGGCTAGGGGCTAGCGACTAGAAGTGAAGGAGTATTCCCTAAAACTAGGAAGATATTTCCTTTATAAATTGTATGCAAACACAACCAAGCACAAAACAAGAAACGAACT
Organism: Viscum album; assembly: GCA_963277665.1. Lineage (NCBI taxonomy): Eukaryota > Viridiplantae > Streptophyta > Magnoliopsida > Santalales > Viscaceae > Viscum > Viscum album. The sequence goes on along the minus strand of OY728136.1, from coordinate 360,900,366 downwards.
CAAGTAAAATGAATAGTAAATAGAGTGAGTAATGTAAGAAAAAGGTGGCCAGGATACAAGCCCAACTGGAAAGTACAAGAAACTGAAAGTGCAAGTAAACTGGAACAACTCCTGTGAACACCCTCCTAGGATCCAACTTGAAGGGTAGGTACAACTCTCGATTGGTCATCACTACTATACACCTCGTCTATGGTCTACCTTCGAGCTACCTCCAGTCTTGGTACTCACATCCTCGGTCAGCACTGTCTGTTTTCTGTACCAAACACAATGAAGTGGGGGCATAACCTGTGCATGGGTGATTATAATGATACTCAGTAGGGACCTCGAGAGCCTCAAGGTCTCACAAAATCCACCAAGGATAAACCAAAAATAAAGGAAACGACTGATATCCCTACTTAGGTATATTCACATACATATACCTATGTTATCATGTAAAGCCATATCAATCATGAGGAAAACAAAGGGTCCAAATCCAAATCCCCAAGCTCAACAGTTCCACAAATGAAGAAATACCACGAAGGCAAGTACCACACAGGTATGCCACACAGAAGAATACCACCAAGGTATTACGATGAAGGAAAGTACCACACAGGTACAGACTCATCTCACACAAGGTATAACTTAAGTACAGTAGTCGAGATGATTAGATGTTACTTCTGAATCATCTTACTCTGTTAAGAGGCAGACCCACATAGGATCGATCGGTGCTGACCCACACAGGATCCCCATGTGCTGACCTACACTGGATCTCTAGATGTTGACCCACACAAGATAGCTTAGTGCTGATCCACACAGGATCTCTAGGTGCTGACACACACAGGATCGCTCGGTGCTAACCCACATAGGACGACTCTTCATTATTCATGTCACAACCAGCTACTTGGTTCCAGCACTACACTTGAATGACTTTTGGAGGGTCCTCTCCAAAAGAAATTGGTTGATATTCCAACTGCCATGAAGTCCCAAGAAGATGTATCTCAATGCACCACCGCATCATAGGGGTCTCAACACAACAAACAGTGCGTCAATCGGACACCCGGTCTGTGGGTTATTAGCCTTTTAGTGTCGAGGGCCCGGTTGGATTCGTGCTCGATCCAACCCGATCATTTCCCAAAATTACCAATAAATCTAGTGGCATATACTCATAGGGACTGTCTGAATCTAAGGTTTCTAGCATTGCTGACGGTTTTTGAAACGGTCGCCCGATGACAATGTTATGGCCAAAAGAGCGTAAATGGGTCATAGTGGGTCCGGGTCTGGTCCGACCTGTCCCGACCTGGCCTAGGCCGTCCCGGTTTGGGTCGACCCGGTGTGTCCGGCCCAACCTGCTGGGTGGCCCAACCTGCTGGGTGGTCCGGCGGGCCGCGAGGGCCGTGAGGGGCCGCAGTGGGCAACGCGATGTCGTGGGGGCTGCGAGGGCGGCGTGAGGCCCAAGGGGCCGCGAGGGCTACATGAAAGCCGTGGGGGCCACATGGGAAGTGCAATATACTAGGCCCCCAAGGCCGCAGGGAGGTGTGGTGAGGCCGCAGGGTGGTGTTGGCTGTGGGGTGGCGGGGACAGCCATGGGGCGGCGTGGACATCTGCATGGGGGGTGGGGGGGGGACAACCACAGGGTACCGGGGCGTCGTAGGGCAGTGCGGCGATACTGCGGGCGGTGGTAGCCATGGATGGTGGAGGCTGGGGTGGGGGCGGCCGTGGTCAGTAGAGGCCGTGGGGCAACGGTGGCCGCGGAGCGGCGCCGTTTCACCAACGCCTCTGACACGGCCGACGGTGGTGTCGACCGCCATTCTCGTGCCCCTTTGTGGTTGGAAACCTACCTCCTCCATCACAAAGAACACCACAAATCATCACAAGAATTGAAAAGAGGACATGACCTGTTTTTTTGGCCAACACTCTTAGCATTAGTGCGGTTGAAAGAAATTATAATCTCTTTTTGAATTATGAAGAGTTTCCATGAATGAAAAAGGGTAGAATTTCAAAAAACAACCCTACCTCATTTGTTTATTGTCATCGATGAGGAGGGAAAGGTGATCATCGATTGAAGACATCCCACATTGGAGGATTTACTGAGGAAGAAGGAGAAGTCATGCGTCGACGTTCTTCATTGGAGTAGCATTCTTCATGGAAGAAGTTCTTTGTTGAAGAAGATCTTCGTTGGAGAAAGTAATCCTCCAAGAGCTCTCGCCTTTTCCAATACTTTCTCCCAAAATCAAAATAGCCTACTATTGTGTTTCCCCAATTTTAATTGTTGGAACAATTTCAAATTGGATTAATTAATTACATAGTGTTTTGCATAAAAATTTAAAGGGGGTGGCACCATTAAACTGGGGGAAGTTTAAGAGGATTCCCCACACTTAAGAGGGAGTTCAAGGGGTTTTAGCCTTGGGTGGTCCCCACCACCATAAACTCTCATGGGAGGTTAGTTCAGGTAGTCCCCACCATCATATCCTCTCATGGGAGGTTTAGTTCAGGTTGTCCCCTCCTATGAAACATCCACATGGAAGTTTCAAAAGAAAAATAAAAATAAAATGTTACACGATTTTATTTCTTTTTATTCATTCATGAATAACTGAAAAACTAATTTCTACCCTCGACCTAATACTCTTGAGGTGAAGGTCTACTTATGAAAATACCGATGCTGCGAGTTCAACAGTGCCCTCAGATTTCAATTCCGAGCATTGGTTTAAAAGTTAGAAAAACCTTCCTGTATTTTTACTAAACATACCCAACCAAAAGTTTAGAAATTAATTCTGGGAACTCCGGGCCACGGAATCACGTGCCATAAATTTTCACGGACTCATAAAATTCCCAAATATTTTAAAAAAATTACATGTAAATTCTCGATCTTTACAATATCTCTCTGTACTACTACAATGGATGAAATAAATGAATATATATATATATATATGTGTGTGTGTATATTATTAGAGTACCTTAATTCAATGATGAAAACTATGGATGACAGAAAGTAAGAATCATGATTGATATGAAGAATATTATGATAAAATTCTATTTAAAAGTTGTCAAATGTTGTTAGATTCCTATCAGAGAACCTCAAATTTAGACTGAAAATGAAGAATTAAAATATGGCCTAAACTCCCAGGCCACAAATGTAACTACCCAACTCCAGTTACCCAGAGTCAGTGAATTATTACATAACATTGTCATGATCACAAGATATAAAGTCCTTAATGAACAATTAGTTTAGTAGCCTTATAAGTACTATATTTGTACATAATTTTTACATTAAATTATGAAATTAAAAAGTAAAATTTTGTCTTCTTTGAACACAATCATATCCATTAGCCTATCTCTGTAGGTCATACATTATATACTTATTCGTAACCTGGTAAAAATAAAACATAAGAAAGAGGTGAGATCAGATGCTCAGTTATGATTGAAATATTGCGGAAAATATTATAAATAATCTAAAATATTTAAGGCAATTTATAAGACTAAAACAAAAGACTTTTAAACATAAAATTCATCATTATACGGAATAGATAAATCAAATAATTCTATTTATATATTCACATGGATATTGTACTAGTTGATTAATCACATGTAATATGTAGATACCCAAAGCTTGACATACATGGATGTTAAATTACTTTTGCAGAATACTTAATATATAACAAAAACAGACACCCAAGGACCATAATTGTTTAGTGTCTTTGGAAACATAGAACATAATATTCTAATCACAGTGAAAGATCTTAAACTTCTTCCATAATGATATTCCCCTCTTGTTTCTTACCAAAAACCTTTTTTATATCCTAGGAAAAAGAAAACATATAAAGGGTGAGATCAAAAGCTCAGTAAGGGTAATCATGGAGAAAATAAAACAAACCATATATATTTGAACTTAAAAACATAAACATAAAGTTTAAACATGTATATACCTGATGTTTGATGTACATGGACATTACATTACTTTTGCGGAATACATATTACATAACAAAAACACACACACAAGGATCGTAATAGTTTAGTGTCTTTGGAAACTCGGAATATAATCTTCTAATCGTGGTGAAAGATCTTCAAAATCTCCCATAAAGATCTTCCTTTTTTTCCTAAAACCTTTCTTTATATCCCGGGGAAAAGAAAACATACAAGGGTGATCTCAAATTCTCAGTAAGGGTAAACAAAATAAATATCAATCACATCATTTTCATAAGAACATAACATTTTGGAAATCTTAACCTGCAAAAGAGAGCATAATTTAATAACATGGGATAAATCATAGTAGTGAAATGAAATACCAATAATAAGAACATAAAACATGAAACTTTGTGGCATACACACATAATCATAGACAATCATATCTTATTAGTCAAGACTCATTTCCAAGACAATCTTAGTGGACAAAGTCCATTTCTGAACTGAGTCACCCTCGTTTCAGTCTTGTTTCACTGAACTGGTATAACCTACCGTTCTAGCCATGTCTATCTCATGAGATATAAAATCTATACCCAATGCATTGGAGGGAGATATAGGTCCCACCCATCTCATAATGATACCATTTCTTATTTGTGCCACAAAATCATAAATCATACATCATTGCATAACCCATGTAATAAAAATGGGAAACTTAAACATCGTGACATCATAAAACAATTCATACAAGATAAAGGAATTCATAAAAATATTTACATCACAACATAATCAAATCCATGTAACAATAAGGATAGAAATAGAACCCTATTTTATCTTAGATGGAAAATAATTTTGATAAAACACTTGAACTCCATTTTTGTGGAAAATATCCTTTCAACTTCAAAAACATTTTTCCTTTTTAACATGTCATTAAATTTTAAACTAAAAGAAGTTGATTAAAAATAAACTTGAAAACTTGTAAAGGAATATTCTTGAAAGTTTTGTTTTAAAAATCCATTCATTCCGTATAAGTTAAAAAAAACATTCTTCGTACTTTTGTCGGAAAAGTCAAAAAGTACCTCGTACGAAAAACGATAAAAGATTCCTTTCATATCTTTTACTAAAAACTCACCGAAGGGTAAAATTGGATATAAACTATTGTATAAGGATATAAATATTACATATTGAGGAAACATGGATGTGGATGATAAAATACACCCCAGTAAATTTCAAAGTATAAACAATCTTAGACAAAAATGAAATTGTGATATTTTCCCTTACCTTAGATCCGATTTGCTTCGTAAGTGTCTGAACCTCCTAAATAATGGTTTAAATAGTGTCATTTACTTACTCCAGAATCATACTCATTGTTATGATATCATATATGGTTCACTTATGACTTTATATTACCCGTTCTTTTGTAAATTCCATGTTAAAGAGCGTTTTGGGTAAAATTGTTTCATTTGTCGTCCGTGTTTTGACTTGTAATTATTAATATGATTAAATAGATCATGATTACTTAATTCCAGAATATAAAACATGATTTATATATAATATATATTCCTAATATACATATATATAATAAATCAGTAAATGGAACGAAATACATCGTTCATGGAGATGGTAGGTCGTACGTACGCATGAACGCTATTTTCGTTTCCTTATTGAGTTGAATGGAATTAAGTAGATGACATACATATATATACACATAAATCCATTATCATTATTATGTCATATATTTCATGATTACTTATTATATGTACTTTATAATAATTCATGAATGGTTAAAGTGGATAATGAATCTCATCGCGTCGTGGAGACGTTAGTCCGTATGTACGCACGAGCGATGATATCGTTCTCATGATCGTGGGAATGTATTGGAGTGTATGTATACTATTTCAGAATCAATATCACTTTAAAATAATCATATATAGTTATTATTTACACCATTATACCCATCCAAGTAAGGTGGTGGTGGAAAATAGATTTCACCACGGCGTGGAGACGGTATTCTGTACGTACGCACGCGCGGTGATTTCGTTTTCTATAGTATGGATAGATGGTGAAATAGGGTTGTTTCATACTTTTAATAACATATCAGTATATGAGTGATACTTATGTTATTACTTCATAATGAAACAACCTAAGAAGAATAAGTGGAAGAAGAAATAAAGTTGAAAGAATCAGTAACGGAAATTACCTCTTCTTTGAAGCGCTTATTTGAGATCTCCTTTTAGGGCACTAAAATTGGTCTTCGAGGAAGACAATAACCTCTAGGATATTTATAAGGAAGTGGAGAAGAGAATTTTTCAGGGGTTGGCTGAGCATGAAGGCTCAAAGTTGTGTGAGGAATAGAGGGATGATGTGCCCTTTTATAAGGGAGGAGAGGGGTACCTTTGAAATAACTAAAACTATTATTTTATTATAAAATCAAATTCGGTTTTAAATATCTCCAAATTGATTTATTTATAAGATAAGGTGGGGATGGGTCGAAATCATTTCATCAAATAGAATTTAGACAAGTTTAGGTCATTATATTAACCTTATCTTTTAGTTTTAACTCTTAGTTAATTAGATTGACATTTACCATGTCACTTTGTATTTTTATATTATATAGTTAATAAACTTACCATATACATCCAAGAGACCCCCAAGTTGTGTTTTATTAATATATATAACATTATATAAGTCATTGTTCTGAACCCTAGATTTTTAGGAATAAAATAACAATTAATAATATAATATTTGTTTTAAAAACTATTTTATGTCAATTTTGACACTATTAAATAGTTGCTTTTTTGGAAACTCATAACAGAATGATTACTTCGACCAAAGTTAATTAAATCAATCCTAACATGTCCTATTAACCTAGAAAATTAGTTTAGTTCATAAAAAGTCTCAAATTATATTTATTTGGGTATTTATAACATCAATTATGTCAATATTTCATTAATAATATAATTACTGCATCATCGTTGTGTCATAAATAAATTAAATTATTTAATGTCTAAAAATTACAAATAAAATACCATTATGTAGGAAATATTTTTATCTTTCTAATTAATATTTATAGACGAATTTATCTTATGTATAACCCCATATTAAAAATGATTTAGTTATTAAACTTTTCTTTTAAATATTTTAACCATTCTTTAAATAATTTAATAATAAATGTCCTAATCTAATCCAAGTGGGCCTAAATGGTCATATTTTATTCCTAAGGTTGTTTTTGGTCGAATTACACTTGTATAATAGAATTAGGACATGTGTTAGGGTAATAAAAATATCATTTTTACCCTTAATTACCTTATTTACTTTTAACCATGGTAAAAAAGAGTAAAAAGTTACTATTCACCAAAAATTATTTTCATCTCATTGAACAACATTTTAGTCCTTGATATTAACCATGTCTCTCGGATTTTTGAAATTCCACTCACAGAAGCGGTAAAATTATGTTTTATGAAAAATTAAGTTTTTTAACTACCACTTAGTGGTTTCACTATTCATCAAAAAATGAAAGTTTCCAGAAAAATACAAAAAATTAGGCCTAAAATATATTTGATATCAAGAATTCAAAAATTATGTCTTTTTTACCAAATTCAGAACATATCAGTTGCATTAATTAATTTAAAAATTAGTTCCCGTTGTCAAAACAAATAGCGTGTTTTTAAGAGATAATAACTATCAAAAGATTGACACTTGTTTATAACTGGTTTAAATGTGAAATTACATCCAATGACCAAAATTGTATTAAATTGTAAAAATATATTCTAAATATACTTTAAAACCACTCAAATAAATAATTTATCACTATTAATTATTTAGATTAAAAAAGTTGTTTTTAATTATAATTTAGTAATTTTCACTATTTATCAGAATATGAAAGTTATCCGAAAAGTACCAGAATTTCACCTTAGGCTAAATTCGATACTCCAAATCCAAAAATGAAGTCCATTTTGAGAGCTAAAATTTCTAAAATTTTAAAAGGTGGTTATTACTATTCATAATGTCTAGTTTTAATAATATTTTAATAGCATATCGTTGTTTAGTGAATCTCGGTATTGCGTACTACACACGCTATCGAGGAAGGTCGTAATTGCGTGTAATGCAAGGAAAATCAATGATACATGTTGAGCAAGCTCCATTTTGTGTAGCGTACAACACAATACATTAATTAAATTAAAAAGAATAATTTTTTATAAAATCTCGGGATGTTACATTCTACCCCCCTTAAAATGAATTTCGCCCTCAAAATTCATCGGGGTTATAAATGGTTTACTATTCGAATGTTTCTTTAATATAAACCCACATCGTAAAAAGGAATACCAAATACAATCTTTAAAAACAAAAGTATGAAACGTAACGGTTACCCAAATAAACTAATCACTGGGTTTCCACATAGGTGAAAATATGGATATGGAAGAGAAATCTAACCATCATGTTCTGATGGAGAGTGGTAGAGAACATGGCTATGAAAAAGCCAACAATCACAAAGCCATAAATTTGCGATGATCTAGGGTACCATCTGGTTCATCAGATATAAGAGCACTAGTACAACATTTTTGGTTTTCAAGATCATTTCCCTAAAGTTGATGAAATTGGAATTATAAGAAATACTTTCGTGATTTTGGTATAGTCTCACCATTTTTCATTCTTTGAACAATTTCCATTTCATCTCTTAAAAAAAATGAAGTTGAATTTGTCATTCGTGATGTGTTAGCAGATCATGTGATATAATGATGGGTCATTCCTTCTGTCTCAAACAAAAGGATAGAAAAGTTATCAAAAAATACATAAGTCCATCTATAGTGAGATTAATCATATATAGTTCCTAAAATGGACTTATACTTCATATATCATACTGCTTAATAAAACTAGTTTCTACTAAACAGGGACTTCCTATAGGCTAGTGTTAGGTGATAAAGGCCAGTCACACTTCGGTTGTGGGTTCGATTCCACAGCCTTGTCCGACGCGATGGGCTGTCACCCGTCCTGCAGGTTGTCCTTTTTCTAAAGCTATATTACTATAACATCCCATTAATAATATCGAAAAATGTTCTATCCTAACTTATGTCCAACATAATCCATTCTAATCTTTAGGCTTATCTAAAATACTTCGGTCCAAGCTCATAGTATAAAGAAAATGATTACTTGAAATGTCACATAACAACCACGTGAATGCCATCATTTATCCCCCATATATCATAAGATATATCTTGTTGGTAAATTTAAAAACATGTGAATACCGTAATCATGTATTCTCTTGAAGAATGAATACCCATTGAACCTTAGTGAAAACATGAATGCAGTCAATAGTTAACTCTTTCCACATACCAAAATCCAAAAATTCTATATACTCAAACCGTGATATAACCTTCTCCTTATATCAGTCATGAGCTCATGAATACTATCAAACATTTAATTTTCTATTTATCCCTTCATTATGTGCATATCATCTACATTCCAAAAATATCTGAATAACCTTTCATGGATACTGGTACCATTAATCATACACTTTCAAAACTCAAGGAAAGACAACAGTGTAACAATCCTTAGATGTCTCTTTATTCCATAGTACCATGAGATTACTTATACAACATTACACATGATAAACATGTAATCATTCCACTACATTCTTAAACCATTGACTGAGCTTCAACAATTCTTTCATCTCACAGATCATTAGTAGTCTCTTCATCATCATTAACATAAATACTACCCATAAGACCATACTGATTCTCCTCATGAGACTTTCCCTTTGGGCATTGGTTTGCATAATGCCCGTACATTCCACATTTAAAACATTTAACCACTGTTGATGTCGTAGCAATACCATTATCCTCATCACTGGTGTTAACTGAACCTTTTCCTTTGCACTTACTGGATTTGTGTCCTTCTTTTCCACACCCAAAGCATCTTCCAGTCCCTTTGAAACATTCTCCTTGATGCCTCTTGCCACATGATTTACATAGGGGAAATTGAACTTTCTTTCCTCTATGATCATCATGAAACTCCGTCTTTCTCTTATTAGCCGGGTCAGAAAACGTAACAAATTTTACTTTATTGATCATATTATGAGATTGTTGATTCGGCATAATAATTATTTTTGGACTTGCAAATCCCATTTCATTTGGTTTCTCATGAAGAATATCATTCCATTGTCCATCACATCCTCCATTATCGTGAATCATCTTGTTTCCAGCCATTTTCTAAAACCCAAAAAGAATAGTGTGAGAAACAAAAATCATAATAAAGGGGGAGTAACTTCAATATATAACATCTTTGGTTTAATCTAATATCGTTACCATAGTTCTAGGACCATACCCTATACGTATACTTATCCTTAGGGACATCCCTAGACATACCTTAGAAATATCTCTAGGGATCTCACTTAGTTTTTCGCATCCTAGTTTCCAAAGGTTGACTAAACCTTTCATCTGATACCAACTATAGAGAGAAAAATCTTGACATACATGGACATTACATTACTTTTGCGGAATAATTAGTACATAAAAAACACACACACACAAGGATCGTAATAGTTTAGTGTCTTTGGAAACTCGGAATATAATCTTCTAATCGTGGTGAAAGATTTTCAACATCTCCCATAAAGATCTTCCTTTTTTTTACATAAAACCTTTCTTTATATCCTGGGGAAAAGAAAACATACAAGGGTGAGCTCAAATGCTCAGTAAGGGTAAACAAAAGAAATATCAATCACATCATTTTCATAAGAACATAACATTTTGGAAATCTTAACCTGCAAAAGAGATCATAATTTCATAACATGGGATAAATCATAGTAGTGAAATGAAGTCCCAATAATCATAACTAAAAACATGAAACTTTTTGTCATACACACATAATCATAGATAATCGTATCTTATTAGTCAAGACTCATTGCCAAAACTATCTTAGTGGACAATGTCGATTTCTGAACCGAGTCACCCTCGTTTCAGTCCTGTTTCACTAAACCGGTATAACCTACCGTTCCAGCCATGTCTATCTCATGAGATATAAAATCATTACCCAATGCATTGGAGGGAGATATCGGTCCCACCCATCTCATAATGATACCATTTCTTATGTTTGCCACAAAATCATAAATCATACATCATTGCATAACCCATGTAATAAAAATGGGAATCTTAAACATCGTGACATCATAAAACAGTTCATATAAGATAAAGGAATTCATAAAAATATTTCCATCACAACATAATCAAATCCATTTAATAATAGGGATAGAAACAGAACCCTATTTTATCTTAGATGGAAAATAATTTTGATAAAACACTTGAACTCCTTTTTTGAGGAAAATATCCTTTCAAATTCAAAAAAATTTTCCTTTATTAACATGTCATTAAATTTTAAACTTAAAGAAGTTGATTAAAAATAAACTTGAAAACTTTTAAAGGAAGATTCTTGGAAAATTTGTTTTAAAAATCCATTCATTCCATATAAGTTAAAAAAACATTCTTCGTACTTTTGTCGGAAAAGTTAAAAAGTACCTCGTATGAAAAACGACAAAAGATTCCATTCATATCTTTTACAAAAAACTCACCATAGGGTAAAATTGGATATAAACTATTTTATAAGGATATAAATATTACATATTGAGGAAACATGGATGTGGATGATAAAATACACCCCAGTAAATTTCAAATTATAAACAATCTCAGATAAAAATGAGATTGTGATATTTTCCCTTACCTTAGATCCGATTTGCTTCATAAGTGTCTGAACCTCCTGTATAATGGTTTAAATAATGTCATTGACTTATTCCAGAATCATAATCATTGTTATGATATCATATATGGTTCACTTATGACTTTATATTACCCGTTCTTTTGTAAATTCCATGTTAAAGAGAATTTTGGGTAAAATTGTTTCATTTGTCGTCCGTGTTTTGACTTGTAATTATTCATATGATTACATAGATCATGATTACTTAATTCCAGAATATAAAACATGATTTATATATAATATATATTCATAATATACATATATATAATAAATTATTAAATGGAATGAAATACATCGTTCATGGAGACTGTAGGCCGTACGTACGCATGAACACTGTTTTCGTTTCCTTATTGAGTTGAATGGAATTAAGTAGATGACATACATATATATACACATAAATCCAGTATCATTATTATGTAATATATTTCATGATTACATATTATATGTACTTTATATTCATTCATGAATGGTTAAAGTGGAGAATGAATCTCATCGCGTCGTGGAGATGGTAGTCCGTACGTACGCACGAGCGAGGATATCGTTCTCATGATCGTGGGACTGTATTGGAGTGTCTGTATACTATTTCAGAATCAATATCAATTTAAAATAATCATATATAGTTATTATTTACACCATTATAACCATCCAAGTAAGGTGGTGGTGAAAAATATATTTCACCATGGTGTGGAGACGGTATTCCGTACGTACGCACGCGCGGTGATTTCGTTTTCCGTATGATGGATAGATGGTGAAATGGGTTTGTTTCATAATTTTAATAAAATATCAATATATGAGTGATACTTATGTTATTAGTTCATAATGAAACAACCTAAGAAGAATAAGTGGAAGAAGAAAATAAAGTTGAAAGAATCGGTAACAGAAATGACCTCTTCTTTGAAGCGCTTCTTTGAGATCTCCTTTTAGGGCACTAAAATTTGTCTTTGAGGAAGACCAGAACCTCTAGGATATTTCTAGGGAAGTGGAAAAGAGAATTTGGCAGGGGTTGGCCGAGCATGAATGTAACACCCGAGACTTTTATGTTATATAAATCATCAAAGGAATCTTTTTCTACACAACACTTGCTTGGCTTGCTTTACACGCAATCGCGACCTTCCTCGATAGCTTGCGTCGTACGCAATACCGAGTTTCACTAAACAACAATATGCTATTAAAACTAGCCGTTATGAATAGTAATAACCACTTTTTGAAATTTTATAAATTTTATTTTTCAAAATGGACTTCATTTTTGGACTCAGAATATAGAAATTAGCCTAGGGTGAAATTTTGGTATTTTTCTGAAAACTTTCAATTTTTGATGAATAGTGAAACCACTAAGTGGTAGGTTAAAAACTGAATTTTGCATAAAACATAATTTTACCGCTTCTGTGAATGGAATTTCGAAAATCCGACAGACACGGTTGATATCAGTAAGTAAAATGTGGTTCAATGAGATAAAAATAATTTTTGGTGAATAGTAACTTTTTACTTTTTTTACCGCGGTTAATAGTAAATAGGGTAACTAAGGGTAAATATGATATTAATATTACCCTAACACATGTCCTAATTCTATTGGACAAGTGTAATTCGACCAAAAACAAACTTAGGAATAAAATATGACCATTTAGGCCCACTTGGATTAGATTAGGACATTTATTATTAATTTATTTAAAGAAGGGTTAAAGTAGTTAAAATCAAAGTTTAATAAGTAAATCATTTTTAATATGGGGTTATATATAAGATAAATTCTATTGTAAATATTCATTAGAACGCTAAAAAGATATACTACATGATGGTATTTTATTTGTAATTTTTAGACATCAAATAATTTAATTTATTTATGACACAAAGATGATGCAGTAATTATCTTGTTAATGAAATATTGACATAATTGATGTAATAAACACCAAAATAAATGTAATTTGAGACTTTTTATGAATTAAACTAATTTTCTAGGTTACTATGATATATTATTGTTGATTTAATCAACTTGGATCGAACATATAATTCTGTTATGACTTTCACAAAAATCATATATCAAATAGTGTCAAAATTGACACAAAATAGTTTTTAAATCAAATATTATATTATTAATTGTTATTTTATTCCTAAAAATCTAAGTTTCGGCCAGATGACTTAGATAAGGATATATATATTAATAATAAACAATTTGGGGTTCGTTTGGCATGTTATAGTAAGTTTATTAACCATATAGTGAAAGAAAACAAAAAGACACGGTAAAAGTTAAATTAATTAACTTAGAGTTAAATCTAATTGATAAGGTTAAAATAATACCCTAAACTTTTCTAAATCCTATTGGTTGATAGGATTTCGACCCATCCCCACTTTAGCTTCGAAATAAGACCCTTTGGAACCATTATAAACCGATTTTGACTTTAATATAAAATAATATTTTGAGATATTCCTAAGGTGCCCCTCTCCTCCCTTATAAAAGGGCACCTCCTCCCCATCCTCCTCACACCAATTTGAGCACTCATGCTCGGCCAACCACTGCCATTTTCTCCTCTCCACTTCCCTAGAATAATCCTAGAGGTCCTGGTCTTCTCCAAAGACCAATCTTAGTTCCTTAAGTGGAGGATTCAAAGAGGCGTTCCAAAGAAGAGGTAATATCCATTAACGATCTTTTCAATTTCTTTCTTCTTCAACTTCTTCTTCTTTAATTGTTTCATGATAAAGTAATAACATCAGTATTAATTACATACTGATATGTTATTATAAATATGAAACAACCCTAATTCACCTTCTATCCATCCTACGGAAAAATGAAATCACCGCGCGTGCGTACGTACGGAATACCGTCTCCACGCCGTGGTGTAATCTATTTTCCACCATCACCTTACAAGGATGGGTATAATGGTGTAATGAGTAAATATATATGATTATTATGAAGTAATATTGATACTGAAATAATATATATATACTCCAATACAATTCCACGATCATAGGAATGATATCATCACTCGTGCGTACGTACGGAATACCGTCTCCACGATGTGATGCGACTCGTTCTACATGATCTTCATTTCATAATGATTATATAAATGAATTGAATGAATGAATATGGTATATACTACACTAATACCATTCTAGAAATGAATTATCTATAACCTAAAGATAAGAATAAGAATTTATTCGACAAAACACGCATAAGAACAAAAAGTTATAAAGACCCGAGTAACAAGTAACAATGAAATATTACTAACAAGAAGCTAATAATATGACCATATATGATCTCATATCAATATGTATGATTCTGGAATAAGTCAATAACATTATTTAAACCATTATACAGGAGCTTCGGACATGAACAAAGCAAATCGGACCTAAGGTAAGGGAAATATCACAATCTCATTTTTATCCGAGATTGTTTATCCGTAAGTATTTACTGGGGTGTATTTTATCATCCACATCCATTTTCCCTCAATATGTAATATTTTTTCCATCCACTTGCAATAGTTTAAATCCAATTTTACCCTTAGGTGAGTTTTTAGTAAAGAATATGAAAGGAATCTTTTGTCGTTGTTCCGTACGAGGTACTTTTTGACTTTTCCGACAAAAGTACGAAGAATGTTTTTTTAACTTATACGACATGAATGGATTTTTAAAACATTACTTCAAAGAAGCTTCCTTTACAAGTTTTCAAGTTTATTTTTAATCAACTTATTTTATTTTAAAGTTGTATGACATGTTATGAAAGGAAAAATGTTTTTTAAGAAGAAAGGATATTTTCCTCAAGAATGGAGTTCAAGTGTTTTATCAAAATTATTTTCCATCTAAGATAATAAAGGGTTATATTTTTATCCCTATTATTACATTGATTTTAACATGTTGTGATGGAATTATTTTTATGAATTCGTTTATCTTATATGAATTGATTTATGATGTCATGATGTTTCAAGAATCCCATTTTTGTTACTTGTGTGATGCGATGATGTATGTTTTATGATTATGTGGCACACATAAGAAAGGATTCATTATAAGATGGGTGGGACCTATATCTCCCTCAAATGCATTGGGTAAAGACTTTATATCTCATGAGATAGACATGGCTGGAACGGATGGTTATTTCGGTTCAGTGATACAGGACTGAAACGACGAGTGAACTCGGTTCAGAAAGGGACTTTGTCCACTAAGATAGTCTTGGTAATGAGTCATGACTAATAAGAAATGATTTTTCATGATTATGTGTGCATGCCACAAAGTTTCAAGTTTTATGTTATGATTATGGGGATCTCATTTTCACTTCTATGATTTATTCCATGTTAAGATAGTATGATCTCTTTTGCAGGTTTTGATTTTCAAAAAGATATGATATGATTTTTATTTCCTTTATTTTCCCTTGCTGAGCATTTGAGCTCACCCTTTTATGTTTTCTTTTCCCCAGGTCAGGAAGATGGATATTAAGTAGAATATGCTAAAAGGGACCCTAGATATGATGAAATAAATAGGAGACACTGTAGAAGATTTATGAACCAGTTGTTTATGTTTCCCAGTTTCTAAAGACACTATACCTATACGGTCCTTTGTGGTTTTGTCATATGTTGTAATAAGTGTGCTTCAATTTTGAAGTGTTAACAATGTATGTAAAGTGTGGGTCGTTATAGTTGGTATCAGAGGAAAGGTATAGTCAACCTTTGGAAACTAGGATGTGAAAGCCTTAGTAAGAACCCTAAGGATAAGTCTAAGCATAGAACACAATCATAGTGTTTTAGAAATGGACTTGAATAACCTAGGATAAGACCATAAGCATGAAAATTTTATTCTTGAATTATGTGGTTTCCTATTATAATTAGTGTTGCTCACACTATTCTTCTTGGTTTTAGTCAATGGCTGGAACCCGAAGGAACCGTGTTAATGCAGAATGCGATGGGCAATGCAATGATTGTCCCCCTGAGCAACCAAACGATATGGGAGCTGGAATGAAAAATCTTGTAGCCATGCTCACACAACTTTCTCAAGCTATGAATCATGCAGGATTTCCAAACGAGCAAAGGAGGGAGCAACATTCTGTTGAATGCTTCATGAGGAAGCGTACACCTTCTTTCAGCGGGTCTATTGATCCATTAGTTGATAAACAATGGATTAGTACTACTGAAAAGATATTTTCAGTTCTTCAATGTTCTGAACATGATAAAGTCATCCTAGCAGTGTATCGTTTGGAAGGAGATGCTGATCAATGGTGGAATCTTGTTAAGAATACGAGGCAAAGGGATGAAATTGAGTCTATGGAATGGGACGAGTTCAAGAACTTATTTTTCAATAAGTACTTCCCTCGTATTCTCCGAACAAAGATGGAGAAAGAGTTTCTTGAACTGAAGCAAAGGGATGATGAATCTGTTGGTACCTATGAAGCAAATTTTACAAGACTTCCAAGGTACGCTTCTGATATTATTATCCAACCTGAGAGTAAGATCGATCGATTCTTTAGTGGCTTAAAACCAAGTGTTCGAAGGGCGTTAGCCATAAGGGACTTCAATAGCTATGAGGAAATCGTTCGATGTGCTCTCAAAGTCGAGATGGAGATTGGAGTAACCCATCAGTCACATGGGTTTGATAAGAAGAGGAAGATGGAATTCAAAGAAAAATCTAAAGAGCACACGGAAAAGAAGATGTGATTTTCCTTATGCTCAAAGTGTGGAAAGAAACATGGAGGGAGTTGTCTTAAAGGGACAAGTAAATGTTTTAAATGTGGAAAGGAAGGTCATCGGGCATTTGAATGCCGTGATAATGGGAAGAAGATGTCTAATGATGCAAACAAAGGAAGGGATACGCAAAATGAACCTACTACACTTCAATGTTTCAAGTGCAAGGAGATGGGGCATTATGCCAATCAATGCCCAAATCCAAGGGTTGATGATGATGGTCGACGTCAACAAAATCTTAAGGCTAAAGACAAAGGAAAGTCACATGCAATTTCTATCAGCGATGTGGAGTACGATAACGAAGTGGTGAAAGGAACACTTACCATCCACTCTAAAGTAGCAAATGTTTTATTTGATTCTGGATCAACCCACTCTTTTATTTCTGAAGAATTTTCTAAGGGTATCACCGTATTACCTCAATAATTAGATGTTGAGTTAGCTGTGACAACGCCTAATGGCACATCAATCACATCAAAAGATTATAATTCTTCTCCGATTGAAGTTTGTGGGAAAGTGCTTCCTGCAAATCTTGTTATCCTTCCTATAGTGGAATTTGATGTGATTCTTGGCATGGATTGGCTTTCTTTATACGGAGCTCATATCAATTTCCAAAGAAGGGAAGTCACATTTCATATTCCAGATCAATCTACGATCGTCTATCAATGCAAGGATGAATATAACCTTCCAGTGGAAATTTCTTCCATCTTATGGGCATTGATTCCACTAAATGAAGGTTATTTATCTCAAATAGTTGGTGAGAAACTCACGATTATGAATATTCCCATTGTACGGGAGTTTGATGATGTCTTTCCGGATGAATTACTGGGTCTTCCACCAAATCGTGAAGTTGAGTTTTCAATAGAACTCGTACCAGGTGCTTTGCCTATTTCAAACACACCTTATAGAATGGCCCCAATTGAGTTGCAGGAATTGAAGAAGCAACTCCAAGAGAATCTTGATAAGGGATTCATACGCCCTAGTGTGTCACCTTGGGGAGCACCTGTTCTATTTGTTAAGAAGAAAGATGGATCAATGAGACTCTGCATTGATTATCGAGAACTTAACAAGATCACTATCAAGAACAAATATCCTCTCCCACGCATTGATGACTTATTTGACCAACTACGCGGAGCTCAATACTTTTCCAAGATTGATCTTCGTTCAGGGTATCATCAATTAAGGGTCAAAAGGGAGGATATACCAAAGACGGCTTTCCGTACAAGGTATGGACACTATGAATTTATAGTGATGCCATTTGGTCTTACTAATGCCCCTGCTATCTTCATGGATCTAATGAATAGAGTCTTTAGAGACTATCTTGATCAATTTGTGGTAGTCTTTATAGACGATATTCTTGTCTATTCAAAGAGCAAGGAAGAGCATGAAGATCACTTGAGAATTATATTGAAGACCCTGAGAAAGGAGAAGCTTTATGCCAAATTTACCAAGTGTGAATTTTGGCTTCAAAAAGTTGCATTTTTGGGTCACATAATCTCAAAAGAGGGGATATCTGTGGATCCAGCAAAA
Source organism: Viscum album (assembly GCA_963277665.1). Classification (NCBI taxonomy): domain Eukaryota; kingdom Viridiplantae; phylum Streptophyta; class Magnoliopsida; order Santalales; family Viscaceae; genus Viscum; species Viscum album. The sequence continues at coordinate 360,881,557 of OY728136.1, read as the reverse complement.
ACAGAGGTTATCGAAAGATGGTCGAGACCAACAACAGTAACTGAGATCCGAAGTTTTCTTGGTTTGGCTGGATATTATCGACGTTTTGTAAAAGATTTTTCACGATTATCTAATCCACTCACCAAGTTGACTCAGAAAGGAGTTAAGTTTGTTTGGACAGAGGAATGTGAAGAGAATTTCAAGGAGTTGAAAAGAAGGTTATCCAGTGCCCCTGTGCTCACACTTCCTTGTAGTGGAGAAAGGTTTGTGATCTACAGTGATGCATCCAAGAAGGGATTGGGGTGTGTTCTTATGCAAAATGATATGGTGATAGCTTATGCCTCATGACAGTTGAAAATCCATGAGAAAAATTACCCAACACATGATTTGGAGTTGGCTGCGGTAATATTTGCATTAAAGATTTGGAGGCATTAACTTTATGGTGAAAGGTGTGATATTTATACTGATCATAAAAGTTTAAAGTATATTTTCACACAAAAGGAGTTGAATATGCGTCAAAGAAGATGGTTGGAGCTGATTAAGGATTATGACTGCTCAATCCATTACCACCCTGGGAAAGCAAACAAGGTGGCAGATGCATTAAGTCGACAAGACCATGCTAGTTTATCCATGATGAGGATCACAAAAGATCCAATATTTATGGATTTAAAAAGGATGGATCTTGGAATTATAATGGAAGGGGGAAAATCTTATCTTTCTCAAATGAATGTTCAACCATCTATACATGTGAAGATTAAAGAGGCACAGAAAGAAGATGTCGAGTTACAAAAGAAGGTGAGAAATGTTCCTGAATTCAACCTTGATTGTGATGGGATAATAAAGTTCAGGAATCGGGTTTGCGTTCCTCCCATCCCCGAATTAAAGAATGAGCTGCTGGATGAGGCTCATAGTTCATCATTCTCTATTCATCCTGGAAGCACGAAGATGTATAGGGACCTGAAAGAGTACTTCTGGTGGGATGGCATGAAAAGAGATGTTGCTGAATATGTCTCTCGATGCTTGGTTTGTCAATAAGTTAAAGCTGAGAGACAGAAGTCTAAGGGGATGTTACAACCATTACCCATACCCGAATGGAAATGGGAAAACATCACTATGGACTTTGTCACAGGACTTCCTAAAACATCCAAAGGCAATAATGCTATCCGGGTCATAGTTGATCGTCTTACAAAGTCCGCACACTTCATTGCTATTAGAGAGGATTTCTCTCTAGACCAGCTTGCCAGGATATATGTAAAGGAAGTGGTAAGATTGCATAGAGTGCCACTTTCTATTATATCTGATCGGGATCTGAGATTTACCTCGAAGTTCTAGAGAAGTCTTCAGCATACTCTGGATACAGAGTTGAGTTTCAGCACTGCTTATCATCCCCAGACAGACGGTCAGTCTGAGAGAACAATTCAAACCCTAGAAGATATGTTGAGATCTTGCTCTATGGATTTCAAAGGAGGTTGGGATCAACACCTACCTTTGGTGGAATTTTCTTATAATAATAGCTTTCACTCCAGTATTCAGATGGCTCCTTATGAATCTCTCTATGGAAAGAAATGCAGGACTCCAACTTGCTGGGATGAAGTTGGGGAAAGAAAGCTGTTAGGACCTGATCTCGTTGATGAAATGGCAGAAAAGGTCAGATCTATTCAACAACACATAAGAGCAGCTCAGAGTCGACAGAAAAGTTATTCCGACAACCGAAGAAAAGACCTAGAGTTTGAAGTGGGTGATAAAGTGTTCTTACGAATATCTCCCTGGAAGAGGGTTATGAGATTTGGAAAGAAGGGGAAGTTGAGCCCTAGATATATCGGTCCTTTCGAAATACTGGATCGTGTTGGGAAGGTAGCTTACCGATTGGCGCTTCCACCGAATCTCTCTCAAGTTCACGATGTGTTCCATGTATCTCTCCTGAGAAAGTACACACCAGATCCTTCACATGTACTCAGCTCAGAAGTTGTACCGCTGGAGCAAGATCTTTCTTATGAATAACAGCCGATAGAGATTCTGGATCGTAGCGAAAAAGTCCTACGAAACAATACCACTCGCTTGGTGAAGGTTTTATGGAGGAACCACCAACTTGAAGAATCTACATGGGAGCTTGAGGATATGATGACGGAGAAATATCCTCATCTGTTTGTTACAAAGTGACGAATTTCGAGGGCGAAATTCTTTTTAAGGGGGGTAGAATGTAACACCCGAGACTTTTATGTTATATAAATCATCAAAGCAATCTTTTTCTACACAACACTTGCTTGGCTTGCTTTACACGCAATCGCGACCTTCCTCGATAGCTTGCGTCGTACGCAATACCGAGTTTCACTAAACAACAATATGCTATTAAAACTAGCCGTTATTAATAGTAATAACCACCTTTTGAAATTTTATAAATTTTATTTTTCAAAATGGACTTCTTTTTTGGACTCAGAATATCGAAATTAGCCTAGGGTGAAATTTTGGTATTTTTCTGAAAACTTTCAATTTTTGATCAATAGTGAAACCACTAAGTGGTAGGTTAAAAACTGAATTTTGCATAAAACTTAATTTTAACGCTTCTGTGAATGGAATTTCGAAAATCCGACAGACACGGTTGATATCAGTAAGTAAAATGTGGTTCAATGAGATAAAAATAATTTTTGGTGAATAGTAACTTTTTACTTTTTTTTACCGCGGTTAATAGTAAATAGGGTAACTAAGGGTAAATATGATATTAATATTACCCTAACACATGTCCTAATTCTATTGGACAAGTGTAATTCGACCAAAAACAAACTTAGGAATAAAATATGACCATTTAGGCCCACTTGGATTAGATTAGGACATTTATTATTAATTTATTTAAAGAAGGGTTAAAGTAGTTAAAATCAAAGTTTAATAAGTAAATCATTTTTAATATGGGGTTATATATAAGATAAATTCGATTGTAAATATTCATTCGAAATCTAAAAAGATTTACTACATGATGGTATTTTATTTGTAATTTGTAGACATCAAATAATTTAATTTATTTATGACACAAATATGATGCAGTAATTATCTTGTTAATGAAATATTGACATAATTGATGTTATAAACACCAAAATAAATGTAATTTTAGACTTTTTATGAATTAAACTAATTTTCTAGGTTACTATGATATATTAGTGTTGATTTAATCAACTTGGTTCGAACATATAATTCTGTTATGACTTTCACAAAAATCATATATCAAATAGTGTCAAAATTGACACAAAATAGTTTTTAAATCAAATATTATATTATTAATTGTTATTTTATTCCTAAAAATCTAAGGTCCGGCCAAATGACTTAGATACGGATATATATATTAATAATAAACAATTTGGGGTTCGTTTGGCATGTTATAGTAAGTGTATTAACCATATAGTGAAAGAAAACAAAAAGACACGGTAAAAGTTAAATTAATTAACTTAGAGTTAAATCTAATTGATAAGGTTACAATAATACACTAAACTTGCCTAAATCCCATTTTTTGATAGGATTTCGACCCATCCCCACTTTAGATTTGAAATAAGACCCTTTGGAACCATTATAAACCGATTTTGACTTTAATATAAAATAATATTTTGAGATATTCCTAAGGTGCCCCTCTCCTCCCTTATAAAAGGGCACCTCCTCCCCCTCCTCCTCACACCAATTTGAGCACTCAAGCTCGGCCAACCCCTGCCATTTTCTCCTATCCACTTCCCTAGAATAATCCTAGAGGTCCTGGTCTTCTCCAAAGACCAATCTTTGTTCCTTAAGTGGAGGATTCAAAGAGGCGTTCCAAAGAAGATGTAATATCCATTACCGATCTTTTCAATTTCTTTCTTCTTCAACTTCTTATTCTTTAGTTGTTTCATGATAAAGTAATAACATCAGTATTACTTACATACTGATATGTTATTATAAATATGAAACAACCCTAATTCACCTTCTATCCATCCTACAGAAAAATTAAATCACCGCGCGTGCGTACGTACGGAATACCGTCTCCATGCCGTGGTGTAATCTATTTTCCACCATCACTTTACAAGGATGGGTATAATGGTGTAATGAGTAACTATATATGATTATTATGAAGTAATATTGATACTGAAATAATATATATATACTCCAATACAATTCCACGATCATAGGAACGATATCATCACTCGTGCGTACGTACGGAATACCGTCTCCACGATGTGATGCGACTCGTTCTACATGATCTTCATTTCATAATGATTATATAAATGAATTGAATGAATGAATATGGTATATACAACACTAATACCATTCTGGAAATGAATTATCTATAACCTAAAGATAAGAATAAGAATTTATTCGACAAAACACGCATAAGAACAAAAAGTTATAAAGACCCGAGTAACAAGTAACAATGAAATATTACTAACAAGAAGCTAATAATATGACCATATATGATTTCATATCAATATGTATGATTCTGGAATAAGTCAATAACATTATTTAAACCATTATACAGGAGCTTCGGACACGAACAAAGCAAAACGGACCTAAGGTAAGGGAAATATCACAATCTCATTTTTATCCGAGATTGTTTATCCGTAAGTATTTACTGGGGTGTATTTTATCATCCACATCCATGTTCCCTCAATATGTAATATTGTTTCCATCCACTTTCAATAGTTTAAATCCAATTTTACCCTTAGGTGAGTTTTTAGTAAAGAATATGCAAGGAATCTTTTGTCGTTTTTCCGTACGAGGTACTTTTTGACTTTTCCGACAAAAGTACGAAGAATGTTTTTTTTAACTTATACGGCATGAATGGATTTTTAAAACATTACTTCAAAGAAGCTTCCTTTACAAGTTTTCAAGTTTATTTTTAATCAACTTCTTTTATTTTAAAGTTGTATGACATGTTATGAAAGGAAAAATGTTTTTTAAGAAGAAAGGATATTTTCCTCAAGAATGGAGTTCAAGTGTTTTATCAAAATTATTTTCCATCTAAGATAATAAACGGTTATATTTTTATCCCTATTATTACATTGATTTGATCATGTTGTGATGGAATTATTTTTATGAATTCCTTTATCTTATATGAATTGATTTATGATGTCATGATGTTTCAAGAATCCCATTTTTGTTAGTTGTGTGATGCGATGATGTATGTTTTATGATTATGTGGAACACATAAGAAATGATTCATTATAAGATGGATGGGACCAATATCTCCCTCCAATGCATTGGGTAAAGACTTTATATCTCATGAGATAGACATGGATGGAACGGAAGGTTATTTCGGTTCAGTGATACAGGACTGAAACGAGGAGTGAACTCGGTTCAGAAAGGGACTTTGTCCACTAAGATAGTCTTGGCAATGAGTCATGACTAACAAGAAATTATTTTCCATGATTATGTGTGCATGCCACAAAGTTTCAAGTTTTATGTTATGATTATGGGGATCTCATTTTCACTTCTATGATTTATTCCATGTTAAGATAGTATGATCTCTTTTGCAGGTTTTGATTTTCAAAAAGATATGATATGATTTTTATTTCCTTTATTTTCCCTTGCTGAGCATTTGAGCTCACCCTTTTATGTTTTCTTTTCCCCAGGTCAAGAAGATGGATATTAAGTAGAATATGCTAAAAGGGACCCTAGATATGATGAAATAAATGGGAGACACTGTAGAAGATTTATGAACCAGTTGTTTATGTTTCCCAGTTTCAAAAGACACTATACCTATACGGTCCTTTGTGGTTTTGTCATATGTTGTAATAAGTGTGCTTCAATTTTGAAGAATTAACAATTTATGTAAAGTGTGGGTCGTTATAATGAAGGCTCAAAGTTTTGTGAGGAAGAAATGGAGGAGGTGCCCTTTTATAAGGGAGGAGAGGGGTTCCTTTGGAATAACTAAAACTATTATTTTATTATAAAGTCAAATTCGGTTTTAAATAGCTCCAAATTGATTTATTTAGAAGCTAAGGTGGGGATGGGTCTAAATCCTCTCATCCAATAGAATTTATACAAGTTTAGGTTATTATATTAACCTTATCTTTTAGTTTTAACTCTTAGTTAATTAGATTGACATTTACCATGTCACTTTGTATTTTTATATTATATAGTTAATAAACATACAATATACATACAAGAGACCCCCCAAGTTGTGTTTTATTAATATATATTACCGTATATATGTCATATGGCCGAACCATAGATATTTAGAAATAAAATAACAATTAATAATATAATATTTGTTTTAAAAACTATTTTATGTCAATTTTGACACTATTCAATAGTTGTTTTTTTGAAACTCATAACAGAATGATTACTTCGACAAAAGTTAATTAAATCAATCATCACATGTCCTATTAACCTATAAAATTAGTTTAGTTCATAAAAAGTCTCAAAGTATATTTATTTGGGTATTTATAACATCAATTATGTCAATATTTCATTAATAAGATAATTACTGCATCATCATTGTGTCATAAATAAATTAGATTATTTAATGTCTAAAAATTACAAATAAAATACCATTACGTAGGAAATCTTTCTATATTTCTAATGAATATTTATAGTCGAATTTATCTTATGTATAACCCCATATTAAAAATGATTTACTTATTAAACATTGATTTTAACTATTTTAACCATTCTTTAAATAAATTAATAATAAATGTCCTAATCTAATCCAAGTGGGCCTAAATGGTAATATATTATTCCTAAGGTTGTTTTTGGTCTAATTAAACTTGTCCAATAGAATTTGGACATGTGTTAGGGTAATAATAATATCATTTTTACCCTTAATTACCCTATTTACTTTTAAACGTGGTAAAGAAAAGTAAAAAGTTACTATTCACCAAAAATTATTTTCATCTCACTGAACCACATTTTAGTCCCTGATATTAACCGTGTCTCTCGGATTTTTGAAATTCCACTCACAAAAGCGGTAAAATTATGTTTTATGAAAAATTCAGTTTTTTAACTACCACTTAGTGGTTTAACTATTCATCAAAAAATGAAAGTTTCCAGAAAAATTCCAAAAATTAGGCCTAAGCTATATTTGATATTAATAATTCAAAAATTATTTCTATTTTACCAAATTCAGAACATATGAGTTGAATTAATTAATTTAAAAATTAGTTCTCGTCGTCAAAACAAATAGCGTGTTTTTAAGAGATAATAACTATCAAAAGATTGACACTTGTTTATAACTGGTTTAAATGTGAAATTACATCCAATGACCAACATTGTATTAAATTGTAAAAATATATTCTAAATATACATTAAAACCACTCATATTAAAAATTTATCACTACTAATTATTTCGATTAAAAAAGTTGTTTTTAATTATAATTTAGTTATTTTCACTATTTATCAAAATCTAAAAGTTATCCGAAAAGTACCAAAATTTCACCTTAGGCTAAATTCGATACTCCGAATCCAAAAATGAAGTCCATTTTGAGAGCTAAAATTTCTTAAATTTTAAAAGGTGGTTATTTCTATTCATAACGGCTAGTTTTAATAACATTTTAATAGCATATCGTTGTTTAGTGAAACTCAGTATTGTGTACTACACACGCTATCGAGGAAGGTCATGATTGCGTGTAATGTAAGGCAAGTCAAGGATGCATGTTGATCAAGCTCCTTTTGGTGTAGCGTACAACACAAGACATTAATGAAATTAAAAAGAATATTTTTTTATAAAATCTCGGGCTGTTACAAAACATCAAAATCTCGAGTTGTGAAATAAATCCTTGCAGTATGTAAGAAATAAATAATAAAGAAACATAAATCATGATAAAATAGAATGGGAATAAAACATGTAATTGTGGAAAACTATTAAGAACATGATTTGATTTCCATAGTATCCAAGGCATTGCTGCGAAGACAATCATAATGGACAGAGTCCATTACTGAACCAGGTTTACTTGTCATTCCAGCCCTGTATTTCTGAACCAGATTTACATTCCATTCCAGCCATGTCTATCTCATGAGATATAAATCTTTACCCAATGCATTGGAGGGAGATATAATTCACAGCCAACTCATTTTGAAATCATTATTACGTGTGCCACAAAACAATCATAAATCATTCATCATAACCGAAAGAATAAAATGGGTTTCATAATCATCATCCCATATTAACATAATCCATATAAAACTAATGGATATCATTTCATCATAAGAAAAATATAATCATGTAAATAATAGATACATTATAATAGAAACATACTAAATAATTTCATTTTAGATGGAAAATAGTTTTGATAAAACACTTGAAATGAATTCTTGAGGAAAATATCCTTTCTTCTTCAAAATCATTTTCTTTTCTCAAAATGGCATGCAATTTTATAAGAATTTTTTTTGAAAATAATCATGAAATATTTTAGAGGAATATTCAAATAAATAAGGCAATATGAAACTGTAAAAATCAATTCATGCTGTATAAGTTAAAAAAACATTTTCCTCATTCTTTTTCCAGAAAACTCAAAAAGTACCTTATATGATTAACAAATGAAAGATTCCTTCTATAAATTGCGGTATAATTCATAAAAGGTTAAAAATGAATTTAAACATACATGAATGAATATTAAACATTTTATGAAAACATTTTGAGAAAACATGGACATGGATGAGAAACATAACCCCCGTAAATACTTACGAATAAACATTCTTAGATAAGAACGAGGTTGGAATAATTTTCCCTTACCATTTATAATTGGTGGAATAATAGGTGTCATAAAATATAAAAAATTACATGCATATGTAAATATCATATCCCTCAAAAAAATCATAAAACATTCATGGGAAGCATAAACACCATATAAAATAAATAGATGGTGATTAAGGCATGTCTCTCATAGAAATAAAAGTGGGACGAAATAATCCTTTACCTTATGTCCAATTTCTTCCATATGTGTCCGAAAATTCTATATAATGGGTTTAAAAATATTATTAACTTGTAACAGAACCATAATAATATTTATGATATCATATATAATTCACTTAATACATTATATTACCCTTTCATTTGTCAATTCGATGTTAAAGCGGCGTTCTGGGTAAAATCATTTCATTTATCATATGTGTTTTGACTTGTAATTATTCATATGATTACTTAAATCATGATTATATAATTACAAAATGTAAAGCAAGATTTATATATAACATATATTCAATATATATATATATATATATATAATATTGATAAATGGAATGAAATACACCATTCATGGAGACAGTAGGTCGTACGTACGCATGAATGTTGTTTTCATTTACTTATTAAATTGAATGGAAGTAAGTGACACACACACACACACACATATATATATAAATCTAGTAGAATTATTATGTCATATATTTCATGATTATTTATTATATATACATTATAATCCTTCTTGAATGGTTAACATGGAGAATGAATCTCATCGCATCGTGGAGACGGTAATCCGTACTTACGCATGAGCAATGATATCATTACCATAATTATTGAATTGAATTAGAGTGGATGATATAATATATAATAATTGGAATAATGTTATAATAAGAAAATAATGTTATTATTTCCACCATTATACCCATCCATGTAAGGTGGCGGTGGACCAATTGATTACACCACAGCATGGAGACGGTATTCCGTACGTAAGAAGGCACGACGATTTCATTTTTTTCATAGGATGGGTAGAAGGTGAAATAGGGTTGATTCATATTTATAATAACATATTAGTATTTTTGTGATACTGATTTTATTACATTATAATGAAACAAATAAACAAGAGGAAGTAGAAGAAGAAATAAATTTGAAAGAATCAGTAAAGGATATTTCTTCTCCTTCAATGCGCCTCTTCTAAACCTCCTCTTAGGGCACTAAAGTTGGTCTTTGAAGAAAACCAGGACCTATATTATGTTTATAGAGAAGTGGATAAGAGAAATGGACAGGGTTTATCCGAGCATGAAGGATAAAAATGATTTGAAGAGGAGAGAGAGGAGGTGCCCTTTTATAAGTGTGGAGAGGGGCATTTTTGGAATCCTCTAAAATATTAATTTATAATAAAATCAAACCCCATCTAGAAACATCCCAAATGACTCAAATTATAAGATGAGATGGGATAGGGTTATAATATCATCATCCAAAAAATTTTAGACATGTTTTTAGTTTATTTTAAACATTATCATTTTGATTTATCCTTATTTAATCTATTTAATCTTATTTGTGGTAATAATGTTATAAATTTTAAATGGTTATAAATACTTACTTATTTGTAGTTAATTTTACATAATTGGATACTTTATGACATGGTATACCATATAAATTTTAATTTTTAATTTCTAAATATGTTTTTGATTTTTAAACAATTTAATAATATGTTAATTTTTTTAAAATATCAATAGTGTCAATTTTGACACTATTCATTTATTTGAATTTAAATAAAATTAACATAGAATATATATTCAAAAAAATATTTTATAGATTCATAAAATGTATTATTAATCTATAAAATTAATTTATCACATTAATTAGTTCATATAATATTTATTTTATTATTTTTCAAGACATTTATTTGATATTTCAATCAATAAAATAATTTCTACATCACTAACGTGTCATCATTAAGGATAATTATTTAATCCATAAAAATTATAAATAAATTCAAATGATTTATATAATTTTATTATATTTCCTGAGAATATTTTTTCTATGTTTTATGAATTTTATCACTAAATTTAAATTATTACACTTAAAAGATATAAGAGAGTGACATGTTGTCACCTTCTTTAGTTTTAATAATAATTACACCATTTTCATGGTCAAAAGTCCATGAAATTAATATATTCTAACCCATAGGTTATATGGGCCGTCTTTAGTTTATCCAATAGAATTTTTGCAGGTATTTGGGTAATTTTATAATATTATTTTTACCCTTAATTAACCGATTTACATTTAACTATAGTAAAAATAATTTACATTGTAATGTCTAAAAAAAAATGTAGCCTACTAACATAATTTTGACCAAATTATTCTAAATATGGAATCCATTCTTCCAAATTCAAAACACATAATTTGTGGTATTTAATTTAAAATTAATCCTACTATTGAGAAAACGGGTTTTAAAAGTTAAAACATTGTAAAAGATTGAAAGGTTTTACCTATGAATTCAATATAAAACTAATGATAATCACTTAAATTATATTAAATTATAAAAATATATTCTATTTATACTTTAAAACCATTAAATGTTATAATTTACCCATATAAATTATTTTGATGAAAAAATATGCTTTTAAATAAATTTTTGTGTATTTTTACTGTTCATCAAAATATGAAAGTCAACAAGAAAAATATTACAAAAATATCCAATAAAAATTTTTATATACTTATTTAAATGAATAAGTTTATTTAGTCAAATTGAACTCATAAAAATGTCAAAAACTAGATTTAAAGTTGGTTCTCAATTAAAATGTGTCAAAACTGCATTTTTTTAAAAATACTTTTTTTACCCGAAAATTTTATATTGTTCTCATACCATGTTCAAGAATATGTGTAACATGAATGACATTGTTATAAAATTCAAAATGTGGTTAATACTATTCCTAATGGCTAGTTCATAATAATATATCACTGTTTAGTGAAACTTGGTATTGCGTAAAACACATGCTATTGAAGAAGGTCACTCTTGCATGTAACACAAGACAAGAATAGTGTTTGCGTATAATTCTAGATAATAAGTTGTTGTGTATAGTGAAAGATAATTTTGGTGTAGTGTAAAACACAAGACATCAAAGAAATTAAAAATAATATTTCTTATAAAATATCAAGGTGATACATTCCACCCTCCTTATAATGAATTTATACCTCAAAATTCGTTAGGGTTATAAATGCTGTACTACATGAGAGTTTCTTTTATAGAAACCCACATCATAAAAAGGAATAATAAAACATAATTTTAAAAACTAATGTATGAAACGTAATGGTTACCCAAATTAACCGATCACTGGGTTTCCATATAGGAGAACATAGATGAAAATATGGATATGGAAGAGAAATCTATCAATAAAGTTCTAATGGAGAGTGGTAGAGAACATGGATATTAAAAAGAAAACAATCACAAAGACATAATTTTGTGAGGATCCAAGGTACTATCTGATTTATAGTATATGAGGGTACTAGGACACTATTTTTCGTTTTCAGGATCATTTCCCTAAAGTTGATGAATTTTTTCATATAGATAAATACTTACTTGATTTCAGTGTAATAACATCAATGGTCATTGCATGAATAATTTCCACTTCATCTATTATTTTAAGAAATGAAGTTTTATTTTTCCTTCTTGAAATGTTAGAGGATCATGTGATAGAATTATAGGTTATTCCATTTGTCTCAAAAAAAACTTAACAAAAGTTATTAAATATACATAAGTCCATCTATTGTGAGATTAACCGTATATGATTCCAAAAATGGATTTATACTTCAACTATCATACCTCTTAACAAAATAAAACTAATTTCTACTAACCAGGGACTTCTTGTAGGCCATTGGTAGGTGATAATGTCCTATCACACTTCGATTGTGGGTTCGATTCCCACATCCTTGTCTGACGTGACAAGTTGTCGCCTATCTTGCAGGTTGTACTTTTTCTAAAACTATACTATCATAATATCAAAAAGTTTTTGTCTTAAAGAACACTATCTGATTTCCAAATTAATCCATTCCAATCTTTAGGCTTATCCAAAATAATTCTGTCCAATCTCATAGTATAAAGAAAATAATTACTAGAAAGGTCTTCTACCGAGCATGTGAATACCATTATTTATCCCTGTATATCATAAGATATATATTGTTGGTCACATTCCAAACATGTGAATACCTTAATAATGTATTTTATTGAAACATGAGTTAACATAAAACCATAGTGAAAACAATAATGCTATCAAATGTTAACTCTTTCAACATACCAAAATCCCAAAAATATCTATATACTCAAACCATGATAACACTTTGTGCTTATACCAGTCATGAGCTCATTAATACTATCAAACATCTCATTATCCCCTTATCCATTCATTATGCACATATCATCTAATTTCCAAAACTATGTAAAATAACCTTTCATGATTAACGGTACTATTCAACATATACATTCAAATAATTTACAAAAAACAATAGTGTAATAATCCGTAGATGTTTCGTTATTCCATATTACCATTAAATTACCGATAAAACATAACTCTTCACAAACATACAATCATTCTACAACCTTCTTAAACCATTGACTAAGCTTCATCATTTTACATCCCAATAATTCTTTTATCTCATATATCATTTCTAGTATCTTAATCATCAACAACACAAATACTACCCATATGACCATGCTGATTCTCCTCACGAGATTTTCTCTTAGGGAATCGATTTGAATAATTCCCATACATTCCACATTTAAATCAGTTAAACTTTGTTGATGTATTAACAATATTGTTATCCATGTCTATTGTGTTAAACTAACCTTTTCCTTTGTAATTATTGGCTTTGTGTCCTTCTTTTCCAAACCCAAAACTTCTTCTAGTTCCTTTGAAACATTCTCCCTGAGGCCTGTTACCATATGATTTACATGATAGAAATTAAACTTTCATTCCTCTATGATCATCATGAAACTCTATATTTCTCTTATTAGATGAGTCAGGAAACATACCAAAGTTGAGATTACAGATAATATTATGAGATTGCAGATTAGGCATATTAACTATGTTTGGACATCCAAATCCCGTTTCATTTGGTTTCTTAAGAGGAATATCATTCCATTTTCCATCATATCCTCCATTATTGTGAATATTCCTATTTCCATCCATTTTCTAAAACCCAAAAAGAATAGTGTGAGAGGAAAAAATCATACGAGGAAAACAACATAATAAAGGGGGAGTACATTAATTCTTTAACATCTTAGGTTTAATCCAAGGTTATTCATGATCGTTATCTTAATTCTAGGATTTAAACCTAAAATTTATACTTAACCTTATAGAAATCCCTAGGAATACCTTAGAAATTTCTCTAGGGATCTAACTAAAGTTTTCGCATCCTAATTTATGAAGTTTAACTAAACCTTTCCTCTGATAACAACTGTAGAGACCCAAAGCTTGACGTACATGGACATTACATTACTTTTACAGAATACTTAATACATAATAAAAACATACACCAAAGGACCATAATAGTTTAGTGTCTTTTGAAACTTGGAACATAATCTTCTAATAATGGTAAAAAATCATCAACATCTCCCATAAAGATATTCCCCCTTTTCTCTTACATAAATCCTTCTTAATATCCGGGGGAAAATAAAACATAAAAAGGGTGAGGTTAAATGCTTAGTAAGGGTAATAATGGAGAAAAATAAACCAAACCATATTAATTTTAACTGAAAAACTTGAACATAATGTTTAAACATCAAAATCTTGAGTTGTGAAATAAATCCTGGTAGTACGTAAGGCATAGATCATAAAGAAATACGAATCATGATAAAATATAATGGGAATAAAAGATGTAATTTTGAAAAACAATTAAGCACATGATTTTATTTCCATAGTAGCCAAGGCATTTCTTCCAATACCATTATAGTGTACATAGTCCATTACTGAACCGAGTTTACTTTCCCTTCCAACCCTGTATTACTGAACCAGATTTACTTGTCGTTCCATCCATGTCTATATCATGAGATATAAATCTTTACCCAATGAATTGTAGGTAGATATATGTCCCACCCATATCATATTGAAATAATTCTTTCGTGTGACACAAAACAATCATAAATCATTCATCATAACCAAAAGAATAAAATGGGTTTCATAAACATTATCTCATATTAACATAATTCATATAAAACAAATGGATATCATTTAATCATAATAAAAATCAAACCATGTAAATAATAGAGAAATTATACTTGAAAAATACTAAATAATTTCATCTTAGATGGAAAATAGTTTTGATAAAACACTTGAAATGAATTCTTGAGAAAAATATCCTTTCTTATTCAAAATCATTTTCTTTTCCCAAATTGTTGGGAAATTTTAAATGAAAAAAAATTCATTGAAAATAATCATGAAATATTGTAGAGGAATATTCATAGAAATATGGCATTATGAAACTGTAAAAATCCATTCATTCTATATAAGTTAAAAAAAACATTCTCCTTGTACTTTTGCCGAAAAAGTCAAAAAGTACCTCGTATGATTAAAAAAGAAATATTACTTCTATAACTTGTGGTAAAAGTCATAAAAAGGGTAAAAATGAATTTAAAAATACATGAATTAATAGTAAAAATTTTATGAAATAATTTTGAGAAAACATGGACATGGATGATAAACATAACCCCGGTAAATACTTACGATTAAACAATCTTAGATAAGAATGAGATTGGAATAATTATCCTTTACCATTTATAATTTGTGGAATCATATGTGTCATAAAATAAATAAACTTACATAAATATGTAAATATAGTATAATTCATAATAAAAATCATAAAACATTCATGGTAAGCATAAACTCCATACAAAATAAATATATGGGGATTAAGGCATATGTCTCACAGAAATAAAAGTGAGACAAAATAATCCCTTACCATATGTCCAATTTCTTCCATATGTGTCTGAGACTCCTTTATAGTGGATTTAAACATATTATTAACTTTTAACAAAACCATAATAATATTTTTGGTTTCATATATGAATCACTTACGACTTTATATTACACGTTCATTTATCAATTCCATGTTAAAGCAGCATTTTGGGTAAAATTGTTTCATTTATCGTATGTGTTTTAACTTGTAATTATTCATATGATTACTTAGATAATGATTACATACTTACATAATGTAAAACATGATTTATATATATTATATATTCAGAATATATGTATATAATAGATTGATAAATGGAATGAAATACACCGTTCATGGAGACGGTAGGCCGTACATACGCATGAACACTGTTTTGGTTTCCTTATTAAATTGAATGGAAGTAAATAATATATATATATACATAAATCCAGTAGAATTATTTTGGCATATATTTCATATTTATTTATTATATATACTTTATAATCATTCTTGAATGGTTGAGATGGAGAATGAATCTCATCGCATTATGGAGACGATAATCCTTACTTACGCACAAGCGATGATATCATTCCCATAATTATTTTATGTCATTGGAGTAGATGATATATTATCTAATAATTAGAATAATTTAATAATAATTATATATAGTAATAATTTACACAATTATACCCATCCAAGTAAGGTGGTGGTTGAAAAATAGATTACACCACAGCGTGGAGATAGTATTCCGTACATACGAATGCGTGGTGATTTCATTTTTTCATAGGATGGGTAGAAGGTGAAATAATGATTTCTCATAATTATAATAACATATAAGTATATTAGTGATACTTATGATATTACTTTATAATGAAACAAATAAAGAAGAGGAAGTATAAGACGAAATAAATTTGAAAGAATCGGTAAAGGATATTACCTCTTTTCGACGTGCCTCTTCTAAACATCCTCTTATGGAACTAAAGATGGTCTTTGAAGAAAAAAAGGACCTCTAGTATGTTTATAGTTCAGCGTAGAAGATAAATGGACAGTTTTTGGCTCATCTTGAAGGCTCAAAATTTTTTATGTGGAGAGGGATGAGGTTCCCTTTTATAAGAGACTAAAGGGGCACTTTTGGGACCCTCTAAAATATTAATTTATAATAAACTCAAACCCCACCTAAAACATAAAAAATGACTAAAATCCTAATATTAGATGTGATAAGGTTTTTATATCTTCAAAAAATAAAATTTAGACATGTTTTTATTTTATTTTAAACCTTATCATTTTGATTTATCCTTTTTTAATCTATTTAATTTTATTCGTGGTAATAATGTTATAAATTCTAAATGGTTATAAATACTTACTTATGTGTTGTTAATTGTACATAATTGCATAATTTATGACATGTTCGACTATATAAATTTCAATTTGTAATTTTTAAATATTTTTGTGATTTTTAAACAGTTTAATAATATATTATTTTTATAAAATATCAATACTGTCAATTTTGACAATATTCATTTCGTTGAATTTAAATAAAATCCACACAGAAGATTTATTCAAACCAAAATATTTAGTATATTCCTATCATGTATTATTCATCTATTAAATTTTTGGATCACGTTGATTAAATCATATAATATTTATTTTAATATTTGTAAAACCATTTATTTGATATTTAAATCAATAAAATAATTTATACATAACTATTGTGTCATCATTAATAATAATTATTTAATCCCTAAAAATTATAAATAAATTCACATGATGTAGATAATTTTATTATATTTTTGTAAACTATTTATGTTTTATGTTTTATGAAGATTATCACTAAATTTAAATTTTTACACTTAAAAGATATAAGAGAGTGACATGTTGTCACTTTATTTGGTTTTAATAATAAATACATCATTTTCATGGTCAAAAGACTATTAAATGAATCTATTATGACACTTAGGTGATATGGGTCGTCTTTTATTCATCCAATAAATTTTGACAGGTGTTAGGGTAATGTTTTAATTTTTTTACCCTTAATTACCTGATTAAACATTAACTGTAGTAACTATTCATAATGTCTAAAAATAAAAATTAGCCTATTAACATAATTAATACCTACTGATTCCAAATATGGAATCCATTTTTCCAAATTCAAAACACATAAGTTGCAGTATTTAATTTAAAATTAATCCTGCTATTGGGAAAATGGGTTTTTAAAGCTAAAACTTTGTAAACGATTGAAATGTTTTTACCTATGAATTAAATGTAAAATTAATGATAATGAATTAAATTATATTAAATTGTAAAAATATATTCTATTTATACTTTAAAACCTTTAAATATTATAACTTAACCATATAAATTATTTTGAAGAAAAAAGTTGTTTTTTATTAAATTTTAGCGTATTTTTATTATTCATCAATATATGAAAGTAAATAGAAAAATATTAAAAAATTATCCAAAGTAAATTTTTATATACTTATTGAAATGAATAATTTTATTTTGTCAAAACAATCGTGTCAAAAATTACATTTAAAGTTGGTGTGCCATCAAAAAGCGGAAAAACGGTATTTTTTTTTAAAAATACTTATTTTACCTGAAAATTTTATTTTGTTCTCATACCATGTTTTAGAATATGTGTAAGATGAATTATATTGTTATAAAATTTAAAATGTGGTTAATACTATTCATAAAATCTAGTTTAAAATAATATATCAATTTTTAGTGAAACTCGGTATTGCCTACAACACACGCTATTGAGGAAGGTCGTTCTTGCGTGTAACACAAGAAAAAAATAGTGTTTTCATATAATAAAATCTAATACGGTATTGTGTATAAGGAAAGATAATTTTGGTGTAGAATAACACACAATAAATCAAAGAAATTAAAAGTAATATTTCTCATAAAATCTCGGGATGTTACATAATATCAATAGCTAATCTCATTATAAAAGAATGCATAATGTCAAACATCATAACCATATAGTAAAGGAATCAGGGAAAGACTACAAATAAAATTATTTTCAATACCTTATTCCAAGAGACATGTTTGTCTAATGATATCTACCAATGCATCGAGGGGATATAGCTGGCCCTACCCATCACTTAATATGTCCAATGCATTCCTCATATGAAAAGGGTGAAATATAACATAAAAATTCTTATTAAACTAGCATAAAAAATGTTAATACTTTAACCATAATCCATGAATGAAATAAAATAATACCACCCACAGTCAACCATATCATAAAGCTATCAATACAATATAGAATATTGTATCTTAATAAATCAAATTCAATTAAATATAAAATCTAATAATATATGTTCAGACAGATGAAATCAATCCAAAAACTATTTGAGAGAAATATCTCTTTCTACTTTGAAATAATTTAATTGTTACACAATTTTAAAAGAAATTTTTTTTTGAAAATATTATTATGAACATGTAAGGGAATCTTCCAAGGTGTTATAATAGTAGAAAATAGTCGCACCCACCATAGAAGTTAAAATAACCTTCTGTCCTTAATTTGTCAAAAAAGTCATAAAGTACTTTGTTTGATAAATCACGGAAAGATTATTTTAAAAACCTTTTACAAAAATTAAAACAAGGGTATAAATGACTTTAACCCATAGTCTATGAAATAATAAAATTGTTTTGAAATACATTTTTAAGAAACATGGATGTGGATGATAAAGATGTCCAAGTAGATACTTACATATAAACAACCTCATATAATAAAGAGATTGTAAAATTAACCCATACCTTGTATTTTTCTTTAGACAAGGGTATTTTTACCTAATGTATAATGGTTAAATAATTGTTATTAAATTATAAAATAACAACATATATAAATATGATATCATATATGATCCTCTAATATTTCTTTGTTAATAATATTTCAATATTATCATTGTATTGGGTGTTATCTAATTCATTTTACTTTATATGTTTTGATATGTAAGACTTGTTTGTTATGGATAGGATTTATTTTATTCATATCCATAATTATATTAGGTTCTTAAACATTATTTTTAGTCATCAAATGAAAATTATTTTTGAATAGTTATGATGGGGAATGAATCTCATCGCGTCGTGGAGACGGTAAGTTGTACGTGCGCACGAGCGACAATATCAATATATTGATAGTGAAAATGTATGTAATTGGATGTTTTATTATATATTAAAAAAAATTATCATATTATATATATTATTTACATCAATTGTACTCATTATTATATCCATCCAAATAATGAAGTGTTGAATAAAAACTACACCATGATGTCGACACGGTAAGTCGTACTCACACACGCATGGTGACTTTTTCATTTGTAGGATGGATAGAATAATGAATATATTTTTAACATATTTATAATAACATATAATTATGTAGATTTTATAGGATTTATTGTTTTATAATGGAAACAACACAGAAAGAGGAAGTAGAGGAATAAAAAACATTGAAAGAGGTGATAAAATAATTACCTCTTCTTTGGGTGTTTCTTTTTGATTTGAATAAAAGGGCTCCTTAGTTTGGATTTATTATAAAATTAAAGACTATATATTTATATAAGGGTATTTGGGAGAGAATTTGAGCAGCGGTTGGCCAAACAAAATGGCTTCGGATGTGTGAAATTAAGATAAGGACAAGTTCCCTTTATAATGGAAAGAGGTGATAAAATATATATTTATTGAAAGAGGTGATAAAATATATATTTATTGTTTTATAATGGAAACAACAGAGAAAGAGGAAGTAGAGGAATAAAAAACATTGAAAGAGGTGATAAAATAATTACCTCTTCTTTGGGTGTTTCTTTTTGATTTGAATAAAAGGGCTCCTTAGTTTGGATTTATTATAAAATTAAAGACTATATATTTATATAAGGGTATTTGGGAGAGAATTTGAGCAGCGGTTGGCCAAACAAAATGGCTTCGCATCGTGGAAGCATGGGGTGTTACAAAAAATCCTATCTTATTTGTATTATGATCTAATTAATTCATATGATTATATTAATGTCCAATAACACATGAGATTTGGGAAACTGAAAAATATTCTTATGAAAACAAAAAATGTTATCAAAATTAGATATAATATTTTCAATCTCATTCTTGATATATTCTTGTTGATTGATGGTGATAAAATCACTCAAATTAATGGCGGTCATACAGAGATCATAAGAAAATTTTCAACCTTTGGAAAACAAGTTCTTGAACCAAATCAATCCCAAAAAATACTTAGAGTACTACTCTCTAAGTTGAATGGTAATCCAAAATCCATTAAATAGTCTAATTCTATCAAGGACATGGAAATGGATGATCTTATTGGAACATTGATGATGTATTATGCTGAAATTCAAGATAAAGTGGATGTTTGTAGTATAATAAAGAAATAAAGTTTTATGATGAATGTTTCTACAATAATGGATGTTAATAATTCTAGAGAAATATACATCTTAGAATCATAAGATGAAGAAAATGTTAATAGTTATAATTTTTATAGTGAAAAAACAAAAAAATTATATAAAATTAAAGAGATTTTCTAGAAAAATTGGAGGATTTAATAACACCATCAATAAGTAAAATAATTATGATGGAAATAATAATAGATCAGATGTTATGAGTGGAATAATCCTAGTCATGTCAATCTGGACAAACCTAAAAAACAAGAGAGAAATAATAAAGATAATAAGTTCAAAATAAATATGATTTCAAGAGAAAATAAAAAAGTTTTATGAAGTATTCATGGATTATAGATAATTGATCCTTTTATTGATATTATTATATGATTTTTAACATAAAAATCTAATAAAAACAAACCAATGATAGTGATTCCAGATGTATTTGAATACTAAGTCCATAATATATCAAGAAACCTAAAACACAACAAGTTTATTTTATTCTCAGTAATGATATCCTAAATCCCAATAAGATCCTAAAACAATATAGGATATCCTATTAAATACAATTGAAAATGTGGTGATCTATAAATCTCAATAAGGTAATAAAAATGAACATTAGGAATAACATGTTAGTGAAATAGAATAACATGATATAATAAATGAGAAGGCTCATGAATAATAACATGAGAGATTAACATAAATTACACGACCTTATAGGATCAAGAAACCATAGTAAAGTGGTGGAAACATATAATATGACATAAGTATATGTCAAGTATAACTTCTAAGACAACATCACAAGGTGGATAAAGTCCCACCATGGATTAGGTTTACTCCCTAATCCCATACATAATGTCTCATGCAAAAAATACCTAATGCGTTAGAGTGTTATGTGAGCAAACTGATTCTAAAATGTACATTCTTATGTGTTCCAAAAAAAAGAAATAAATCATAAGTCATAAAAAAATAATTACCCATGTAAATAAATGGGTTACATAATCTTGCCTCATATCATAATCAAAGGATAATTCATATAGATTCAAAATATAATAAGTAATTAAATATTTTGGAAATTAATATCTTACAAAATAATCATAGAAAAAAATACATTAAATGAGAATTACCAAAAAATGACTAATGGATAGAAAAGGCCCCATTAATCAAGTTTCATTTTGAGGAAGGAAATTGATAATTAACTTATGAAATGTATAACCCCATCAAAGGAATGAAAATTAAGATAAGAATATATGTAAGATTCTTTGTTTCAAAGAAATTGTCATGGTGAATCTTTATTTAATGATTTATTATTGGGGGTGTGAATATTTCAAAATCATTTTCATCAAGTTTACAATTTTAAAATTCAACCCTATTGTGATGGGTGATTTTCTAACAGGGTTTATTTTTAGAACCAAAAACACTCAATGGTTCTCATATCAATGATGATTCATGGACCTACTTTGCAAAGGTATGAGGTCTTTGGGTAACTTGAATAACAATACTTAAGGACTCAAAATGGTTGAGAAGATGGGTGGTTGGGCTCAAAACAACCTTTTTGTGGTACTATTTCCTATTTAGAGACTCTTATTGATTTAAGATATGTTTTTGGATCCTTTTTTTATTCCTATGTATGAAATGAATCACCCCGAAATAATTATCAATTATGATCATGCATGTTTTCAGAATCATATCTATTTATATGAGGTTCTCCATTAATGAAGATCTCTGTATGTATTGGAGTTTCTCCATAAATGGTATTATTTCATTTAGGGGTCATATATTCTTATATTTTTATGTCATTATGATTCTATTTTTAAGCTATACAGTGAGGCACTGTAGAATTTAGTATCATCCAAAGATATAGAAGTTATTTTGATGTCCTAATCAAACCCCTAATTTGATCTTCCATTATATCCTCAAGAATGGAATCCAAACCCACATACTTTGGTGCCACATAATATGACATATTACCTTTTATGTTTAAGTGATAAGGACCAAACCATGCAGGTTAACATCATGTGGAAAGGACTCCATGGAGAAAGGTCCCTTATCAATGTTTGGTGTGGAAATTATGATATGGAAGCCTGAGGGACCCATGAAGATATGTTTTCCCCAAGGTGGGGTAATTAAATAATTATGGATATGACCCAATAAGGATAGTGATGAATGGAAACTAAAAGTAATATATCCCACCATGTTAGATATGAGCATATTGGGAATGTAGCCTGTAGAAAATTAGGGTCAATTCTGGTGTGGGGTTTGGAACATAGGGAGGCATCATACATATCCTAGTTTGAAATCAAATCCCACCTAGGTTGAATTGATATGCGGCTTACACCTATAGAGGATTCCCATCAGAGAATGTAGTTGGGTCTTACACTCAAGAGGATTTCCATTTATATATAACTGTGAATAAAGTGTTGACTTAGGGTATTTTAGGGGTTTTGATTAGGGATGAAACCTATAAGAATACTCATTATAGGTTTTGGGTCATGAGTATTTAAATATCTCTACTAACCTCTAAGACTATGTGATTCATGGTCGATGTGAGAAACAAGTGAATGTGGTGGAACTGAAGATCACATGATCCAGTTTTTCTGCTTGTGGACTGCTTCTGAAGCCCAATGGGAGAGGGAAAGAAATACCTATAATGCTCATCTCTTCTCATGGTTTCATATAATAAGACCAAATGGAGAGATATAGGTATTTAAATGTAGATATATTCTATCTT
The DNA here is from genome assembly GCA_963277665.1 of Viscum album. Classification (NCBI taxonomy): domain Eukaryota; kingdom Viridiplantae; phylum Streptophyta; class Magnoliopsida; order Santalales; family Viscaceae; genus Viscum; species Viscum album. The sequence continues at coordinate 360,857,892 of OY728136.1, read as the reverse complement.
TTATTTAGATAACATGGATTGTCGCATATGATGATATCTCTCGCTATAACCAATGAAGACTATGATGATCAAGAGTACCATATACCATAACAATGACTAGAGGATTACTTTATGAAGGATTCCCATTGTTTATTGGAAAAATTATTAGATTCTCAACTCAAGGTAATTTAAATGTTTTTGGGCCATACACCTAATATTATACCATTTTTTCTTTTTGGGAGTAATATCATGATTAATGCAAGAGGCATCATATGATTGATGTATAATGAATGTCATGTTTATCCTGGGAGTAATCCTATGTTTTTCATATAGGGTATAGTAAAAATTATATTATTATAGCTAGGAAATTATTTTAATAGATTAATTTCATGTTTTAGGGATGATGGAAGCATAGTTTTTATGTCTTGTTGTTGGGATGATGGAAGAAAAATTTAACATTATATTGTAGGTATGATGATTTCAAAGTTTAACAACATATTATGGGGATAAAATCAACATTGTTTAACATCATGTTATGGGGATTATTAGTAGGATTATTCTAAGAAATATATTGTCTTGGACTTATTCAAGATATGCAATTTCTTGTTCAACCTGACATAGGATTCATGTGATGGTGTTCTATGAGATTATTGAGGAATGATTGTCCCAAGGTACTCATGGAATCCAATAGGAGAATATGAACTCATAGGAACAGAAATGAACCAAGAGGATTTGGTCAACTCAAGAAATTTCATGGAGTTTATATGATTATCTTAACTCATTGAATTACAGGGGTGGATGATAAGACTATATAAGGAAAAACCATAAATTTCATCAGCCTTTCTCAAAAAGATCCGTGTGCAACTCTCCATTTTTCATGGGAGTTAGTGACATTAGAGAATGGGTAAATAGGGATGGACACATCGAATTTTACATTAAGGGGTAAGTAAAGAAATATCCTCAAAGGGGACTGGAAAGGACCATCCATGAAGGGGTCAACAAAGGACCATCCATGAAAGTTTCCAGAAAGGACACTCTGCAACGGGGGACTTCCTGGGGCCATTCCTGAAGGGGTGAAAAAAGTTCCATTTGTGAAGGGGTTCCACTTAGGGAAATCTAGGTTGTGGTTCCAAAAGGACCATCCATGATGAGGGCATGAAGGATTATTTTTCAAAGGGGGTCTTCCAGGGACAATTGAGGATGTAATTTATATGTTACGTGGGGGTCAGAATAGAATGCCTCATGTTGTAAACGACACTCCCTCTACATGGAATCTTCTATAGAGGGTATTTATAATAGAGGATTTGTGAAGGAAAATATATTTAGAAATTTTTTAAATATGTTACCTTTATTTTCATTGAATCTATGTGGCTAGGTTGATTCCACGACCTATCTTTCTTTTCTCCTCACTCTCTATGTTTCTACATTTACTTTCTTGGATTCCATATTGGGGATTTTATAGAGGAGTAGTGTAACTGACTACTAGGTTTGTAATTCATTTGTAATGGGACATGATGATTTAATCTTTGGAATCCTAGGAAAAAAATCCTAGTACCAAGAATTATTCCATTCATGGGCTATGTAAAACAATATCTTCTTCCCCAAATGAGTTATCGTTTGTGGGGGATATTCATTCATGGGGGAGGAAATCCTCACCCAACCCTACAAACAATTTGATTTCATTCATGGGAACTAACGATACCATATAGTCCCATGTATTTTTTTGTATGATTCTTTGTAAATTTTTGTAACTCCATGCAGAGTGGCGATCTGTGTAGTGATTTTTTCTTTGTAGATATTTTCCCTCCATTACGACTTCATCACCTTTGAACATTTTCTTCAACCCTTATTTTTTATTTTTTTATAATTTAATAAATTTATGGAATCCTTTTAATATTATATATAAGTTTTTAATGACCCAAGATACATTTATAAGTACTTTATAGTAATTTCATAATTTCAATGATTTAGTGAAATTGAGTTAGAGAGAGAAATTTTTTAAACTAAAGAAAACGGGTTGTTTGATGAGATATGTTACCTTATGTTCTAGAATCATTCTTCACATTCATTGAATGTCATAGAAAAAAATTAAATTCATTAATTACACTATTCATAATATTTTCCACATTTATATAATTTATTATAATTTAATTATGTTCATTTTTAACTATTTTAATTTGATATAATGTTTAATTTAACCTTTTCTAGACAATTCATTTCATGGTTCCATGGTCATATCACTTGTGTAAAATTATTAAAACCATTTTTAAGTTATAATATATCTCCATAATTAAAATTAAATGGTATTAATGTACTTTAAGAAAATTAAAATAGTCCCAAATATCATTTTTTGTTTCTGACATTTGGATGATTTAGTTAGTATATATGAAAACATTATATAGTTAGTTCAATTAGTTGGTTTTTCCGACCATCACAAACAAGTTTCATTTGATTTAATATTAAATATATATATATATTCAATACATAATATGAAATCAGTTATAAAAAAATAGTTATCATCTTATTTGACCTTAATAATATTTTATTACAATTAATGGAGGTGGTGGAGAAAAACATATTGTGTTGTTCATGGAGGAATTGAACTAATTGCAACATTCTGTTACTCTCCTAAAATTACTTCATATCCCATATTTTGATCATTATTTTTTTTGATCATGATTTGGTGTCATTTAGGAGTATATATAATTTTTTTAAATCCCATGATGTAGTTCATGGTTAGTGAATAGAAATGGAAAACTGTGTGGTTCGGCCTAGGAAACTATGTTCATAAGCATAGTTTATTGGAAGGGGGCAGTAGAGTTAGTCAAAACCTTAAAGTCACCCCTCCAAAACATGAAACCCTATGAAAATGGATTATTCATGGTTAGAACATGGTTAAATCAAATATGAATCCAAACCTTCTTCCCTAAATAGAATCTCTCTATTGGGTCACGATTAAGGAACATGGTTACTTTTAACTGTTAAACCTCTCCCACGAACCATGTGCACATACTTTTAATGATTTTATTTTTTAATAAAAAATACCTGATACTCTAGTTAAACATATAATGACCCCAAACATCATATTTTATAGAAATATTCCTTTCTTAGTAGTTTAGAGGTTTCTCTCATATGATTTTAAGCACATTTCCATTATTCTAAACTAATCAATTCATGTTATGTTGTGTTCCTAATCTATTTCATCCTTTTATTATTTGATACTTGTTGTATATATTCTAATATAATCTTATCGAACCCAATTGGGACATGTATGATAGACAAATTTTTTATATATAGTATTTACGTATTTCTTATGGATCTAAGATCATGTGTACCTAATCTATTCTTCCCCAGTCTCCATAGTCGAAGGTGAATAATTCTACCTCCAATCTTGAGGTAGTTTTCTCTATAAAATTTGTTAAGCATATGAATTTATTATCATTATTATAAAATTAATTTTTTTTATAATATTAATTTAAGTGATTGTTATTTTCTCTAGATTTCATGGAAAGATACATGTTTTTAAAGGGTATTTTCTATAAAAACTTGTTTTTACACACCACGTGTTCGATTAAATAATGGAATGGTGGTTTTGATTAATAAATGTGTTTGCAGACACCAATGATGTTTGTATTGTCTTCATAAAGTTTTATAAAATTAAATCATTTTTTTGAAATGGATTTTGACAATATTGGCAAATTAGGAACCTTGGGTGCATCTAGAAAAGACATGTCAATCATATTGTGTATAACACCAATATAGGTTTTGTGAAATTGATACACTATAAAAGTTTTCGATATCAGTTGGTACAAACATATGTATGTTTTATTTTTCTTTTATGACTAGTTTTTATTCCCATTATCTAAGGAGAAATACAATGTGCCTTTTTATTTACCGTATGTTTATAACATGATCGTTTTTTCATTGATTGTTTCTCAAATGTTTTCACATGAGGTTGTATCACATGGAATGAAATGATGGAATATTTCATGGATATGTGTTTACAAGATTAAATTATTCATTATGGATTTGAATTATTGTTTTATATCTTATACTTTTCATATTCATGACATTGTAAATAGGAAATTCTTCTATGAAAGCCATATGAAATGATTTATAAATGGGTTTTGATATATAAAAATTGTTTTTAAAAATATTTTCATTTTCAACCCTAAAACATATAAATTCTAGTTATTAGATCCTATATATACTCTATAGTGGTATTCTACAAGGATTTGTGCTCACAAAAAATTTTTTCCTTTCTGAAGTTTTATATATTTTATTACAGGATCCAGGTAAATAGAATAGTGTCATTTAGTATGTAGGATCCTCTCATTGTGAAAACCTTCATAGATGGATGTATTTGTGGTGATGATTGATCACATGTATTATTTTTTGGTTTTTCTTGGTTATAAATTTCTATTTTATCCTATTTAAATTGGGTTATATTGATCTTAATATATCTCTTTCTTCTATGTTGAACTCTAATTTTATGTATTTTTTTGGTAATATTCAAGACTTATTTCTTATATATTTGTTTTACCTCACCACTATGAAGGGAAGACATGGGTAAATTACCCATTTGAATCAATTTGGTACATTAAATAATTTCATTATATGGGATTCTCAGCCTGATATGTGTTACAACTTCTTGATTTTGGTTTTCTGTCTTAAGTATATAATACTTAGGACCATAATAATTTGAGTAGTATGTGAGGGGGTGTGGATGGACATCTCACTTTTGTGTCTAAACATGAGTTACCATGGGTGTCTAATTTTTTTACCAAGTTTGAGACATTTTTTTGGGTTCATTTGAATGAACTAGATACAATGGGGGTTATTCCAATGTACTCTTCCTTTATAATGTGTTGTTTTTTTCATTCATATAATTCAAATTTTCTTTAAATTCTTGAAATTTTAAAGAGTGGACATTAATTCTGGAAGGTGGTCCTATGATATTATAAAACTTTTTAAATATTATTGGTTATTGTCTTATTTTTAATGAAAAATTCATTCAAGAATAGATCTTTAAAATATGGGAGAGGAGGCTACAATAAATTACCCATTGTAAAATCCTCCAGTGAACCATTGTTTAGTTGAAGATGTGATCCATAAAATTTAGACTCTGGGTCAGTGGGTGTTGGGAATCCATGAAGAAAAGTTTATCATGGTTCAGAATTTAATGAGAAACAACAACCCTTTTTCCATGGTGACATGGGACCCCAAGAATCTAAGGAGTGTCCATAGTTGATTGAGAGGATCTTTAAATATTTGAAGAGTCTAGAAGAATGTAAAGTGGGTTTCATCATATATATGATCGAATGACCAGCATGTAGATAGTATGAATCTATTGTAAAGATATGTTTTATGAGGATATTACATATAATTATTTCATGAAAATATTCAATCATTAGTTTTACTCTCAAATGTTATGTGAGACAAAGACCTGGGTTTTTCTAAGCTTGGTTTAGAGGGAGCATACCGTTAAAGAGTATTCGACCCTATTTTTTGAGGAATAGCTTTTGGAATCATATAATTTCACTAATGAGTAACTAATGGATAAATGGTTTGAGTTGGTATTGCGGTTGGATAATTAGTCAATGATTATTCTCATATACCCTCCAACCTTTGTTGAGGTAGTCGAAAATGCAGAATTGATTGGGACCGATATAGATGGAGTGTTATAATTGGGTGGAGTTTCTAGTAGTGTTTTTGTTAGAAATGGAACATTTTATGACAAAAAAATAAAGAGAGAGGTAGGATAGTTCTATTTATAACTTGTTTCAAGTGAATCATAAGGACAAAAATAATTCTTTTTCTACCACTATGTGAGGCACAACCATACTAATCTAATCATACAATTTTTCCAAAAACATATCATCATTGTGGATGAAATTGTCACAAAAAGAATTTTTATGAAAGTAAATATCATTGATGTTAGGATGGATCCAGCCTTACTACAGGTTTTCAAGTTCATGTAGATTATTATAGGGTTTTTGGTTCTAATCCTCAAACTATGGTGGATGTTCATGTGGCCAATACATGATTGCTTTATGTGACAGAGAATGTGCCACATGAATTGTAAGAAGGGAAACTATTATTAGGGGTACAATATTTATTTTATCTTTTATGGTGGTGTACCAAGAGTTACAATAATTTTTTTAAATCTTTTATAGTTGTGATAAATCTTGTGAGTGGTCTCGATTTCCTAGTGGAGATTTGTGCTTCCGTAGTAGATTAGTAATTATATTTTCTCTGATGTTGGAGTTGACAGAATATCAAATATCATTTTTTGGTTCTTACACAATGGGGATACTATGATGTATCAATAATAAAGGAATCAGTATTCCTGGATGGGGATGAGGTTTTTTATTTTATATTTTATTTCATGCTATCTCATTTGGCAGAAAATTAAGGTGGAACACCATAGACCTGTTGGTTTGATAAAAACATTTCACATCATAGTTTCGGAGTGTGTTGAAATTTCCATGGAATTAAAATGGGGTTTTCAATAGAATTATAGTGGGAATTATGTTATTTGGGAAATCATTGACTGAATTATGAAATTCTATCATTTCATACCAATAAAGAAGATTTTGAAAGTGTAAAAACTCAAATACTTGTAAGTCAGTGACATTGTGAGAATTCATGGGGTTCTATATATTATTGTCTCTAATAGGGACCTGAGGCTCACATCTAGGTACTGTAAATGGGTGAATAATTATATGTGTTTCCAATTGAAATTTACCATGAATTATCATCCACGTATGGATGGAGAGACCAAGAAAGATATATTGTTTCTTTATGATATTCTTCAGGATTGCATACATGATTTTAATGTATATTGGGAAAAGAATTTTCCTGTGGTTTAATTTTACTATAAAAATATTTAATATTATTGGATTATATGAAACCCATTGAATCATTATATGGGTGTCCCTGGGGATCTACCGTGTGCTGAAAATAGTCATAAAAATAGTGCATGTGTGAGATAAGTCTTGTTTAAGAGATGATAAAAAGGGTGATGTTGATCTAAAATAGTTTTCTCATAGAATAGTCCCATCAAAAATATAATGTAAACTATCATCATTGGAAATTAGAGATTGAGGTTGGTGAATATGTTTTCCTCAGAGTCTTACCTCGCTAAGGGAAATTTTTGTTGGGTAAGTATGGTAAGTTGGCCCCAAGGTTTGTTGGCCCCATTGAGATTGTGATGCAACATGGAAAAGAGGAATATCTGTTGGAATTAAAATCTCATGACAATGTGATTCATGACGCATTTAATGTATCCCAGTAGAGGAGGCATCACTAGAATCTTTCCCATGTGATTGAATGAGTTGATGTTGATCTTGAGCCCGATACCACCATTTTTGAGCAACCAATTAAAAATATGGATCACCATGATATGATATTTCATGGTAAAATCAATAATTTGGTTTATGTACTATGCTAGTGAGGACATGATAGCAACAATATGAGGGAGAAAGAATAATTGATGATGTAGTAGTGGCCTTATCCTTTTGTGAGACTATAATCTTGGGAACTTATTTAGGACAGAAATCATTTATGATGGGAAAATTCAAATGTTCTGTTACATTCTTACGTGTACATCTTGACCATTGTTTTGGTCATTCATTGGTTGTGACTTTTTTGGGTTTTCTTTTAGGAGTTTTTTGAATTTTTTTGACACCCCAAGGGATATCAAGATTAGGGAAAACCATGTGGGTTTATCAAGGAAACTGTATGGCCAAGCATGGCCTATTAGAAGGGGTTGCACAATTTGTCAAAAAAATATATCCACCCCTATAAATAGACCACCAATAAGAACATGGGTTATGTATAGTTATAGATTTGATAAAGTAACCATGTAGGAAAACCATGCACCCAAAACAAAATCATGGTATATTGAACACTATTAAGGAGCATAGTTTCTCTTAACCGTGCAACCTCTCCAGCAAATCATGTTAACAAAATTTTAATGATTTGATAATTAAGTTAAAAACACCATAGAGCCTAATTAAACCTATAATGACCCATTAATATTAAATTGAATCTACTTAATCTTTCCCTAGAAATTTTTAGGCTTCTCTCTCAAGATTCTATACATATATCCTTCGTTCTTGATGAATCAATTCAAGGTATGTTGTGTTTATGATCCGTTTTTGGATTTTGTTATTAGATACCAGTTGAATCACTTATATTTTAATTTTTTGGAACCTAGATGAGATTTTTAATATATATATATATGGGTTTTTTACATAGGATTGAATTTTTTGGATTGAGGATCATGTGGACCCAATCTATTCTTCCACGGTCTCCGTTGTTGAAGGTGAATAATTCCACCTCCATTCATGAGGTTAATATCTCTATAAAATGGGATAATTTTATGAATTTATTATCATTGATATAAATCATAATTGTTTTATTCATTTAATTTATGTTATTTGTGGTTTTAAAGGATATTTTTGAAAGATACATGTTTTTAAATGATTTTAAATTTAAAATTGGGGTTTTCCCAACAAATGTTTGATTAAATACTTGAATGATGGGTTTTGTAACAACCCAAGATTTTATAAGATATATTCGTTTTAATTTCTTTCATAACTTTTATTGTATGATACACCAAGATTATCTTGCGCTATATGCAACACTGTATTAGCTTGCAGTATACGCAACACTATTCTTAGATTGTGCTACACACCATTTCAAGTTCGTTTGATAATAGTAATTCTACACAACATTGAGTATATATATATATATATATATATATATTAAATGTATAAATGAAAAAAGGTTGGATTCTGTTATATGGAAACAACAAAGGAGTCTTTCACAACACGTATCCCTGACTTGGCTTGCATTACACGCAATCATGACCTTCCACGATAGCGTGTGTTGTATGCAATACCGAGTTTCGCTAAACAACGATATGTTATATAAACTAGCCATTATGAATAGTAATACCCAAATTTTGAAATTATTTAAATTTAATTTTTTAAAATGGACTTCATTTTTGGATTCCGAATATCGAAATTAGCCTAGGGTGAAATTTTTGTATTTTTTTGAAAACTTTCAATTTTTGATTAATAGTGAAAACACTAGGTTACTATTTAAAAACCAACTTTTTAGTTAAATAATTATTTATTTTATTTAATTTAATTTTAGGTAAAAATTGATACATAATACCTATATATGTTCAAATTAATTCATTGGAGTCATTTTATAATAATTTTAGATATATAAAAAGTTTATTGAAATTTTCACTGTCTTTTACCCACCTCCTAGGAGAATTTGCAAATTTACATAAAAAATAATTTTACCTCTTCTGTGAATGAAGTTTCAAAAATACAAGAGACACGGTTGATGTTAGTAAGTAAAATGTGGTTCAATGAGATGAAAATAATTTTTGGTGAATAGTAACTTTTTACTTTTTTACCACGGTTAAAAGTAAATAGGGTAATTAAGGGTAAAAATGATATTTTTATTACCCTAAAACATGTCCTAATTATATTGGATAAGTTTAATTAGACCAAAAGTAACCTTAGGAATAAAATATGGCCATTTAGGCCCACATGGATTAGATTAGGACATTTATTATTAATTTATTTAAAGAAGGGTTAAAATAGTTAAAATCAATGTTTAATAACTAAATCATTTTTAATATAGTGTTATACATAAGATGAATTTGACTATAAATATTCATTAGAAAGATAAAAATATTTCCTACATAATGATATTTTATTTGTAATATTTTTAAATTATATAATTTAATTTATTAATGACACAATGGTGATGCAGTAATTATCTTATTAATGAACGATTGAAATAATTGATGTTATAAATAATAAAATAAATATAATTTGAGAATTTTTATGAATTAAACTAATTTTCTAGGTTAAAAAGACATTCTAGTATTAATGTTATTAATTTTTTAGAACTAATATTTCTTTTATTATTTTCAAAAAAATCAATTACCAAATAGTGTCAAAATGGACATAAATTAGTTTTTAAAACAAATATTATATTATTAATTGTTATGTTATTCCTAAAAATCTAATGGTCGGCCAAACGACTTAGATAATGTTATATATATTAATAATAAACAACTTGGGGTTCTTTTGGCTTGTTATAGTAAGTTTATTAGCCTTATAGTGTAAGAAAACAAGAAGACATGGTAAAAGTTAATTTATCTAACTAAAAGTTAAATCTAAATGATACGGTTAAAATACATACCTAAACTTTTATAAATTCTATTGGATGAGGGGTTTAGACCCATACCCACCTTATCTTCGAAATAAATAAATTTGGAGCTATTAGAAACCGAATATGACTTTATAATAAAATAATATTTTTAGTTTTTCCAAAGGTGCCCCTCTCCTCCCTTATAAAAGGGCACCTCCTCCCTCTCTTCCTCAAACCACATTGTGCCTTCAAGCTCGGAGGACCCCTGCCCAATTCTCTTCCCCACTTCCATAAAACATCCTAGAGGTCCTGGTCTTCTTGAAAGAACAATTTTAATTCCCTAAGAGGAGGTCTCAAAGAGGCGCTTTAAAGAAGAGGTAATGTCTGTTACCGATTATTTCAACATTATTTCTTCTTCCACTTCTTCTTATTTAGTTGTTTCATTATGAAGTAATAAAATCAGTATCACTCATATAATGATATCTTATTATAAGTATGAAACAGCCCCATTTCACCTTCTACCCATCCTATGGAAAATGAAATCATCACAGGTGTGTACGTACGTAATACCGTCTCCACACCGTGGTGTAATCTGTTTTTCCAACACCACCTTACTTGGATGGGTATAATGGTGTAAAGAATAACTATAAATAGTTATTATAACATCATAATGAATCTGATATATTGTATCAGCCACCCCAATTCAATTAAATAATTATGGTAACGATATCATCGCTCATGCATACGTACGGACTACCGTATCCACGATGCGATGAGATTCATTCTCAATGATTAACCATTCATGAATGATTATAAAGTATATATAATAAGTAATAATGAAATATATGACATCATAATGATACTGGAATTATGTATATGTATATATGTATGTCATCTACTTAATTCCATTCAACTAAATAAGGAAACGAAAACAGCGTTCATGCGTACGTACGACCTACCGTCTCCATGAAGGGTGTATTTCTTTCCATTTATTGATCTATTATATATATGTATATTATTTATATATATTATATATAAATAATGTTTTATATTCAAGAATTATGTAATCATGATCTAAGTAATCATATGAATAATTACAAGTCAAAACACGGATGACAAATGAAATGATGTTACCCAAAAACTATTTAACATGGAATTTACAAAAGAACGGGTAATATAAAGTCATAAGTGAACCATATATGATATCATAACAATGAATATGATTCTGTAATAAGTCAATGACATTATTTAACTCATTATATAGGAGGTTTGTATACGTATGAAGTATATCCGACTTAAGGTAAGGGATAATTATTCCAATCTCATTCTTATCCGAGATTGTTAATTTGTAAGTATTTACAGGGTTTATGATTATTTTCCATGTCCATATGTTCTAAAAATGTTTTCATAAAATGTTTACTTTTTTCCATTTATGTTTAAAGCCATTTTTACCTTTTTCTAATTTTACCACATCATATGGAAGGAATCTATCTTTTACAAGATACATTTTTGACTTTCCCGACAAAAGTACGAGAAGAATGTTTTTTTTAAATTATACAGCATGAACAAATTTTTACGGTTTTATAAAGCCTTATTTTCAAGAAGCTTCATCCAAAATATTTCATGGCTATTTTCAAAAAAATCCTTTTCTTTTAAAATTGCATGACATTTTGTGAAAAGAAAATTATTTTGAAGAAGAAAGGATATTTTCCTCAAGAATTCATTTCAAGTGTTTTATCAAAACCATTTTTCATCTAAGATGATATTATTTCATATGTGTATGTTTCATGTATCATGTATTTATGATTTACATGGTTTCACTTTCCTTATTATGAAGTGATATCCATTTATTTTATATGGGTTATGTGATGATGGGATAATGTTTATGAAACCCATTTTATTCATTGGTTTTTTATGAATGATGTATGTTTAATTTGTGGCACAAGTAATAATGATTTCATTATGAGATGGGTGGGACCTATATCTCCCTCTAATGAATTGGGTAAAGATTTATATCTCATGAGATAGACATGGTTGGAATGGTATGTTAATCTGATTCAGTGTTACAGGACTGAAACGAGGAGTGAACTCGATTCATAAAGGGACTCTGTGCACTAAGATGGTCTTGGCAGCAATGCCTTGGATACTAAGGAAATCATAACATGTGCTGAATGTTTTCCACAATTACATGTTTTATTCCTATTATATTTTATCATGGTTGATGATCCATTATGATAAATTCCTTACGTACTTCGAAGATTCATGTATTTGCTCAAGATTTTGATGTTAAGATTTTATGTTCATGTTTTTGAATTCAAAAGGTTATGGATTTTTTATGTTCTCTATGTTTACCATTACTGTGCATTTGAGCTCACCCCTTTTATGTTTTCTTTTCCCCAGGATATAAAGAATGGTTTTAAGTAAGAAAAAAGGTGGAAGATCTTTATGGGAGATGTTGAAGATCTTTCACCACGATTAGAAGATTATATTCTGAGTTTCCAAAGACACTAAACTATTACGGTCCTTATGTGTCTATTTTTGTTATGTACTAAGTATTCTGAAAAAGTAATTTAATTTCCATGTACGTAAAGCTTCGGGTCTCTACAGTTGGTATCAGAGGAAAGGTTTAGTCAACCTTTGGAAACAAGGATGTGAAAACATTAGTGAGATCCCTCAAGATATCTCTAAGGTATGTCTAGGGATGTCCCTAAGGATAAGTATACATATAGGATATAGTCCTAGTTCTACGGTAATGATCTGAGAATTTAACCTCAGATGTTAGATACTGAGGGTACTCCCCCTTTACTATGTTGTTTTCCCTAGCAATATTTTTTCCTCTCACAGTATTCTTTTTAGGTTTTAGAAAATGGCTGGAAATAGGAAGATTCACGATAATGGAGGATATGATGGAAAATGGAATGATATTCTTCATGAGCAAAAAATGAAATGGGATTTGGAAGTCCAAACATCTTTATTATGCCTAATCAGAAATATCATAATATGATCAATAATGTCAACTTTGGTATGTTTCCCGGCTCAGATAATAAGAGAAAGATGGAGTTTCATGATGATCATAGAGGAAAGAAAGTTCAATTTACCTCATGTAAATCATGTGGGAAGAGGCATCGGGGAGATTGCTTCAAAGGAACTGGAAGATGATTTGGGTGTGGAAAATAAGGACACAAAGCCAGTAAGTGCAGAGGAAGAGGTTCAGTTAACACCATGGACAAGCATAATGGAAATGCTACGACATCAACAATGATTAGATGTTTGAAATGTGGAATGTAGGAGCATTATGCAAACCAATGCCCTAAGGAAAAATCTCATGAAGAGAATCAGCATGGTCATATGGGTATTATTTATGTGGATGATGATGTGGAGACTACAAATGATAGATGATCAGAAAGAAGTGTTGAAGCTCAGTTAGTTGTTTAAGAAGGTAGTGGAATGATTGTATGTTTATCAAGAGTTATGTTGTATAGTTAATGGTACTATGGAATAAATAAACATCTAAGTATTGTTACACTATTGTTTTTCCTAAATTATTTGAAAGAATATGTTGAATGGTACTAGTAACAATGGATGGTTATTCAGATATTTTTGGAAAGTAGATGATATGTGCATAATGAAGGGATACGAAGATAATGATATGTTTGATTGTATTCCTGAGCTCATGATTGATATAAGGACTAAGTGATATCATGGTTTGAGTATATAGAATTTTGAGGATTTTGGTATGTGGAAAGTGTTAACATTTAACTGCATTCATATTTTCTCTAAGGTTTAATGGGTATTAATTTTTCAAGAGAATACATGATCAAGGTATTCACATGTTTGGAAGGTGACCAATACGATATATTGTATAAATGATGGCATTCACGTGATTGTTATTTGAAATTTCAAGTAATCATTTTCTTTATACAATGAGCTTGGACCGAAGTATTTTAGATAAGCCTAAAGATTGTAATGGATTATGTTTGAAAAAAGTTAGTATTGTTTAAGGATAAATTTTTTTTTGATATTATTGATGGATTGTTATAGTAATGTAGTTTTAGAAACAGGACAACCTGCAGGACGGGCGACAACCCATCGCGTCAGACAAGGCTATGGGAATAAAACCCACAACTGAAGTGTGACTAGCCTTTATCGCATACCAATGGGCTACAGAAAGTCCCTGGTTAGTAGAAACTAGTTTTATTTTATTAACCGGTATGATAAATAAAGTACAATTCCATTTTTGGAACCATATACGATTAATCTCACCATAAGATGGACTTATAACTTTTGCTAACCTTCTGTTTGAAACATATTGAATGACCAATCATTCTATCACATGATCTGCTAACTTTTCACGAATAACAAATTCAACATCATTTCTTTATGATATGATGTTGAAATTTTTCAATTCACGAACAACAGTGAGATTGTACCAAAATCATGTAAGTATTTATTTTAATTCATCAACTTTAGGGAAATGAACTAGAAAACAAAAAATGTTGTCCTAGTGCCCTTATATCGGATGAATCATATGGTACCCTAGATCATCACATATTTATGGCTTTGTGATTGTTGGATTTTTTATAGTCATGTTCTCTACCACTCTCTATCAGAACATGACGGTTAGATTTCTCTTCTATATCCATATTTTCACCTATGTTTTCCTATGTGGAAACCTAGTGATTAGTTAATTTGTGTAACCGTTACGTTTCATACATTAGTTTTTAAAGTCAAGTTTTGGTATTCCTTTTTATGATGTGGGTTTCCATTAAAAAATACTTTCAAGTAGAAAACCATTCATAATCCCGAAGAATTTCGAGGGCGAAATTCATTTTAAGGGGGGTAAAATGTAACAACCCAAGATTTTATATGATATATTCGTTTTAATTTCTTTCATATATTTTGTTGTATGATACACCAAGATTATCTTGCGCTATACGCTACACTATATTATCTTGCAGTATGTGCAACACTATACTTAGATTGTGTTACACACAATTTCAAGTTCGTTTGATAATAGTCATTCTACACAACATTGAGTATATATATATATATATAATCAATGTATAAATTAAAAATGGTTTTATTTTTTTATAACGAAACAAAAAAGGAGTCTTTCACAACACACATTCCTTACTTGGCTTTCATTACATGCAATCGCGTCCTTCCACGATAGCGTGTGTTGTACGCAATACCGAGTTTCGCTAAACAACGCTATGTTATATAAACTAGCTGTTTTGAATAGTAATACCCAAATTTTGAAATTTCATAAATATTATTTTTCAAAACGGACTTAATTTTTGGATTCGGAATATCGAAATTAGCCTAGGGTGAAATTTTTGTATTTTTCGGATAACGTTCAATTTTTGATGAATAGTGAAAACACTGGATTACTATTTAAAAACTGACTTTTTATTTAAATAATTATTTATTTTATTTAATTTCATTTTAGGTAAAAATTGATACATAATACCTATATATGTTAAAATTAATTCATTGGAGTCATTTTATAATAATTTTAGATATAAAAAAATTTTATTGAACTTTTCACCGTTTTTTACCCACCTCCTAGGAGAATTTGCAAATTTACATAAAACGTAATTTTACCGCTTCTGTGAATGAAATTTCAAAAATCCAAGAGACACAATTGATGTTAGTAAGTAAAATGGTGTTCAATGAGATGAAACTAATTTTTGGTGAATAGTAACTTTTTACTTTTTTTTACCTCGATTAAAAGTAAATAGGGTAATTAAGGGTAAAAATGATATTATTATTACCCTAACACATGTCATAATTATATTGGATAAGTGTAATTCAACCAAAAAAAACCTTAGGAATAAAATATGACCATTTAGGCCCACTTGGATTAGATTAGGGCATTTATTATTAATTTATTTAAAGAAGGGTTAAAATAGTTAAAATCAAAGTTTAATAAATAAATAATTTTTAATATAGGGTTATACATAAGATGAATTCGACTATAAATATTAATTATAAAGATAAAAATATTTCCTAAATAATTATATTTTAGTTTTAATTTTTAGACATTAAATAATTTAATTTATTTATGACACAACGATGATGCATTAATTATCTTATTAATGAAATATTGACATAATTGATGTTATAAATATCCAAATAAATGTAATTTGATACTTTTTATGAATTAAAATAATTTTCTAGGTTAATATGACATGTTAGTATTTATTTTATTAACTTTATTTATAACTAATCTTTCTGTTATGATTTTCTCAAAAATCAATTACCAAATAGTGTCAAAATTGACATAATATAGTTTTTAAAACAAATATTATATTATTAATTGTTATTTTATTCCTAAAAATATAAGGTTCGGCCAAACTACTTATATAAGGTTATATATATTAATAATAAACAACTTGGGGTTCGTTTGGCTTTTTATAGTAAGTTTATTAACCTTATAGTGTAAGAAAAAAAGAAGACACGGTAAAAGTTAAATTATCTAACTTAAAGTTAAATCAAAATGATAAGGTTAAAATAGATACCTAAACTTATCTAAATTCTATTAGATGAGGGTATTTCGACCCATACCTACCTTATCTTCAAAATAAATCAATTTTGAGCTATTAAAAACCGAATATGACTTTATAATAAAATAATATTTTTACTTTTTCCAAAGGTGCCCCTCTCCTCCCTTATAAAAGGGCACCTCCCCCCTCTCTTCCTCACAGCACTTTGAGCATTCAAGCTCGGAAGAACCCTCAAAAATTCTCTTATACACTTCCCTAGAAACATCCTAGAGGTCTTTTTTATCTTCAAATATCAATTTTAATTCCCTAAGATGAGGTCTCAAAGAGGCGCTTCAAAGAAGAGGTAATGTATGTTACCGATTCTTTCAACTTTATTTCTTCTTCCACTTCTTCTTCATTAGTTGTTTAATTTTGAATTAATAAAATCAGTATCACTCATATAATTATATGTTATTATAAGTATGAAACAAACCCATTTCACCTTCTATCCATCCTACGGAAAATGAAATCACCGTGCATGCGTACGTATGGAATATTGTCTCCACGCCGTGGTGTAATCTGTTTTTCCAACACCACCTTACTTGGATGGGTATAATGGTGTAAAGAAAAACTATACATAGTTATTATAACATCATAATGATTATGATATATTGTATCAGCCACCTCAATTCAATTCAATAATTATGGGAACAATATCATCGCTCGTGCGTACGTACGGACTACCGTTTCGACAACACGATGAGATTCATTCTCAATGATTAACCATTCATGAATGATTATAAAGTATATATAATAAGTAATAATGAAATATATGAAATAATAATGATACTACATTTATGTATATATATATATATATATTTAATCTACATAATTCGATTCAACTCAATAAGGAAACAAAAACAACGTTCATGCATATGTATGACCTACCGTCTCCATGAACGGTGTATTTTTTTCCATTTAT
This sequence comes from Viscum album, assembly GCA_963277665.1. Classification (NCBI taxonomy): domain Eukaryota; kingdom Viridiplantae; phylum Streptophyta; class Magnoliopsida; order Santalales; family Viscaceae; genus Viscum; species Viscum album. Next base: position 360,840,264 of record OY728136.1, on the reverse strand, counting down.
TGATCTATTATATATATGTTTATTCTGAATATATATTATATATAGATAATGTTTTATATTCTTGAATTATGTAATCATGATCTATTTAATCATATGAATAATTACAAGTCAAAACACGGATGACAAATGAAACAATTTTACCCAAAACGCTATTTAACATGGAATTTACAAAAGAACGGGTAATATAAAGTCATAAGTGAAACATATATGATATCATAACGATAAATATTATTCTATAATAATTAAATGACATTATTTAAATCATTATACAGGAGTTTCAGATACATACAAAGCATACCAGACTTAAGGTAAGGGATAATTATTCCAATCTCATTCTTATCCGAGATTGTTTATTTGTAAGTATTTACTGGGGTTATGATTATAATCCATGTCCATATGTTTTGAAAATGTTTTCATAAATGTTTACGTTTTTCCATGTATGTTTAAATATATTTTTAACCTTTTCTACTTTTACCACATCGTATGGAAGGAATCATTCTTTTACGAGGTAATTTTTTGACTTTCCCGAAAAAAGTACGAGAAGAATGTTTTTTTAACTTATACGGCATGAATTGATTTTTACAGTTTTATAAAGCCTTATTTTCAAGAAGCTTCCTTCAAATTATTTCATGGATATTTTCAAAAAAATCATTTTCTTTTAAAATTGCATGACATTTTGGGAAAATAAAATGATTTTGAAGGAGAAAGGATATTTTTTTCAAGAATTCATTTCAAGTGTTTTATCAACACCATTTTTCATCTAAGATGATATTATTTGATATGTGTATGTTTCAAGTATCATGTCTTTATGATTTACATGGTTTCACTTTCCTTATTATGAAATTATATCGATTTCTTTTATATGGATTATGTGATGATGGGATGATGTTTATGAAACCCATTTTATTCGTTGGTTTATTATAAATGATGTATGTTTAATTTGTGGCACAAGTAAGAATGATTTCATTATGAGATGGGTGAGACCTATATCTCCCTCCAATGCATTGGGTAAATATTTATATCTCATGATATAGACATGTCTGGAATGGTAAGTTAATCCAGTTCAGTGTTACAGGACTGAAACGAGGAGTGATCTCGATTCAGAATGGGACTTTGTCCACTAAGATGGTCTTGGCAGCAATGCCTTGGCTACTATGAAAATCTTAACATGTGCTGAATGGTTTCCACAATTACATGTTTTATTCCCATTATATTTTATCATGGTTCATGTTCCATTATGATATATGCCTTACATACTTCCAAGATTCATGTATTCTCTCAAGATTTTGATGTTTAGATTTTATGTTCAAGTTTTTGCACTCAAATGTTTATGGATTTTTTTATGTTCTCTATGTTTACCCTTACTGGGCATTTGAGCTCACCCCTTTTCTGTTTTCTTTTCTCCAGGATATAAAGAAATGTTTTAAGTAAGAAAAAAAGGGGGAAGATCTTTATGGGAGATGTTGATGATCTTTCACCACGATTAGAAGATTATATTCTGAGTTTCCAAAGACACTAAACTATTACGGTCCTTGTGTGTCTATTTTTGTTATAAACTAGGTATTCCGCAAAAGTAATGTAATTTCCATGTACGTCAAGCTTCGGGTCTCTATAGGTTTGCTTTGGAAATGTATTTTTAAACACATAATAATATTTTAATGTCTTATAAATTGTTTTTTAAATTGTAATTATGGTTTTGAAAATGATTTTTCCTATATTGAAAAATTGTCAACCTAATGTTCTTCTGGAAAATAAATGTAACTCATAGTGCGTGTAACACCACAATTGATTTTGGGATATCAAAAACATGTTTTAGGACACCATATTGGTTGGTACTATCCATTAAAAATTTATTATTCTTTTATTTATTTTACATATTATCATATACTAATGCCTAAAATGGTATTATTTTAAATTTATGATTTGTTTATAGCATGATGGATGTTTACAGGGATTGTGGAAGACATTTTATCACATGAGGATATATCACATGGAATTACATGATATATTATTTAATGGATATTAATTTATGTATTACATTACAACAAATTCATTTTTTTCATTTTCTGAATAAACCAATTTTATGGTGGAGTGGAAACCTGAATAATTACACTATACCAAAATCAGAAACCAAAAACATCACCAACAACAACACCCACTTCATCACATTCAAATTAAAATTTAAAGAATAGTACACATCATCACCATATACTTTGAGTCACCTCAATATGATTACCCCGATGTTCTATCCAACATCATCTTCACCCACACATCAATTCCAGTGAGTAGCTAAAAAAGATCATCATCATCATTATACTGAACCATAAGAATAATAGAAGCGTTAATTTCATGCTAAAACACATCCACTGAAACCCATCATCACCATCGTGTAGAAACTAAACAACATAGAATCTCCCCAAACATCAAGGATCAAAATCAGTAGGGAATAAACCATGAAAACTATAATTGACATTAATGTAATAGTTAAAACACTAAATCCTCTAATCCAGGACTAACACAAACACCTTCTTTATGATCACACCTCCAGAAATGATGACTATTTATTCAAAAACATAATACCAAAACCTCACAAAGAACCATCACAATAAAATAAACATTATTGGGGAGAATTAACATGAGGACAGAGTAGTGTTTAGATATGGAAGGCCTTACAACCTTCAACTTGGCCTACAACCACATTCTTTAGTACAACAATGAAGATAAAACAATCATGATGAAACTACAAAAAAAAGTAGATAGAAGGAAGCTCATTATGTCACCGAAAGACATAAAAAAATTTCCCCCATTGAAGAAATGTCAATAAGGGAAATGAAACATTATAAAACATCATCGATAAGGATGAAACACTAAACCACCATCGAGTAATCTGATTCAACTGGGAACAAATGTGATGGATGAAACCAACATAAATGAACCCTCAACAAAAAAAAATATCCCCCAAAAACATACCAAGGCACCAAAAACACTATTAAAAAATTTTATAAGTGTTATCAAATAATGGAACGGGTATGAAGTGAAGAGTGGGGTGAACAGTCTAATGAGGAAGGGCTGCTGGACAAAGCTATAAATAAAATCCCAAACCACTGTAGCTCCTTTATGATAAACTAATATAGGGTTTTATAAAAATTATTCATTAAATAAGACAGGTGGTAGTAATGTTTAGGGGACACAAAATTATAGGGAATTTTTAACCAAAATGGAACCATTATAACCAAATATACACAATTTTTTTGGGAGAGACATACATAGAGGAAAAGTTGGAGCATCACAATTTTAGATGAAGGAAATGATAAGAAGTAGAAAACCTAAAATATCATGAGTTATTACATCAGAGAGGATGGTTATAAGAACCACATATGGAAAAGAAGAAGAAGGTGTGAGGGAAGAAAACCTTGTTCACCAAGATCTAGAGTAGGTGTGAGCGAAGAAAACCTTCTTCACCAAGATCTAGAGCTTCATCTGAGAAGGCCTCCCTTAGTTCTTGAATCGATGGATTAACAAAATTTTTCAAAAACATTTTTACTTTATTACCATATGGTGTGTGGATATTCATTACTATTTTTATATTTTTCACACCTCAATAGTGACTTATTAATTATTTAACTATATTTCCAACATTTTTTAATTTTTAGGATGAGATGAGTTATAAAATTTTATCTTTTTTTGATTTTCCAGAATTGGTACATGATTAGTAGAAACTAGGGACAAAATATGTGAAAGTGTCTTATGTTTTTAAAATATATAACCACACCACTAACTCATGATTTACCTAACAATATGGCCTGCCATTGTGGGGTGTCAAGGGCTTTTATTATAAGTGTAGAGCTAGTGCATAGCCTGGCCTACAGTGCAGAAAAATAGTACATGATTTCTAGGATAATTTTTTTTTAATTATATTAATATTATTAAATTATTATTATTATGTTTTATTGAAATTTTAAAATGGGTTATTCTCCCCCACATACCCACGTGACCTCCCCTTACCCTATGCCACTAGCATGGATGAACCCCCTCCTTCTCCCTATCTCGCGTGATTCCACCCAAGAGGGTCTCCGCAGACACACACCTATCATTATCTCCTATGGTAAGATCCTTCTCTCCACCACAAACTCTTTACTCTATTTCATGTTTTCCATTTCATTCACATGTTCTATGCTTGCAAGGGGTATACCCTTACCTGATTTCAGTGTTCTTTTTGTCGATTATTAATGTCTATGATTATCAGGTTCCATTAGGGTCAATTTTTTTCTGAAACCATTGAAGGAAATCGATTTATAATCATTGTTGGGTAAGGTTTATTTTTTAATAATTATCTACCTTGATTTTAATTAGGTGTTGAATATTTTCTTTCCTAATATTTTTCTTGAGTAATTTGGTCCTCATTGAGGTGGATTTGATCTGCCATTTCCAATGGTGAATTACATTTATATTCACAGGTAGGCATATAGTTATATAAGTTACGCCTTTAGATATATTCCCTCATGGATGTATTAATATATTTTGGGACTTGGTGTGATTATATATATGAAAAATATATAAATTTGTATGTGTAAAGTGGTATATGATATTATAAAAAAATATATAGGGACCCCCTTGTACATATTCATGGCCATGAGAATATGTACCTTGGGGATAATGACGTTATATATATATATATGATGTTTCATATGCGTGTAATGTAAGATTAAAATGGTCATTGAAAAAATCTGTATTGATTTAGGTTCCCTATACCCAACCATTTAATATGAATTACATAATTTCATGGATTTTTTAAGAACAGGTTACATTGTTAAATATAGAATATATTCAATAAAAATTAGTTGTGCAACATATAAATTCTAATTTCATTTGTTTCACATAATTTAAATAAACTTACAATGTGTTTTTTTTCATGTTAATAAATGCATTAAAACAAGTATTAGAAAATTTAGTTTATTTTTAATGTTTGATTGGAAATCTAAATGATGTTTGAATAAAAGTGATAAGACCTGTTTGGATCATTTAAGTATTTATTGGAAAGTGTTTTTGAACTCTCATGATGTGTCATCTAAGTTAGAGACTTTAGAACGATTACTTTATGAAGGTTACTGCAATGGTTTTCATATAGGTAAGGAGGGTTTCTTCAGGAATTATGTCGGAAAGTGGGAAAAAAATACACCTTTTCACCCAGGCTACTGTTAAGAATGTGATAACCTCATTGCATCTCATTTTTGATAAATTCAGGGGATCCTATGTGTTATATTTGTAATCATGATATGGTTACTATTTAATTTTGATTAGATGAACTAGATCCCCTTGGTAGGGAAAGTCAATATGGGATGCGCCATTGGTGATACTAGTTGAGAGCATCCATGATGGTTATTGACTATGTCTCACATCAACAGCCTGATATATGGATTCTAATCCAATTAATTCTATGGTATCTTCACTTGGTTTATAGGTATGTCCGATTATTTTTGATACACATGTATTCTACAATAATATATTTTGTGATTTATTTAATAAAATCAATTCAACTGTTATGCTTCCACTTGTAGTTATTATGATGAATATTATTTACCTATACTCTGATTTCCACTAATTTCTTATCCTTGAGGTATTTCCATTACCCCATGTTCTTTATTGTAAAATTATTTATTTGAAAAATTTAATCATTTGGAATCCATCTTGGAAAAAGGATAGGAAAATGGTTCTTTTGAAATTATCATCTTGTAAATTTTTTAAGAGGGCAATGAAAATATGATTTAAATTATATTTATTTCATACTAGCATGAAATGGATTTATTAAAAGTTAATATTTGGACGTGTTTTTTATTTTAGAATCCCCGATAATTATTTCAGTGATCACATATACACTAACTTTTAAACATTAGGTTATTTTAGTTTTGGATCACTCTCAGAGAAAGTATAGATCAGTGATTGGTGGTGAACCACAAAGTTACATGGAGGTATGTTTATCCATTTAGTTTTATTTATTTTTATACTACTAGTTTTTTTTTATTTTGTTATTATTTATCGATTTATATTTTATGGGCTAAATAATTCCAAAATTAGTTTTATTTGATTCCCAACACTAGTTTCTAGGAGGATACAGAATTCCACCGTGGCCTTATTGTAGATTGGCTCGAGTGATTGACCTGGGGTTGATCATAGTTGGTTTGATACAAAATCATTTCAATGGATTATCTCTTATTATTTGGGGATATACATTAGATCAGAACTAGGATATTTTTTGGAATTCAAGTTGTAAGTCATGGGCCAGTGGTTGTTCAACACCTATTCTGAAAGAAAATTAAATTAAAAGGGATGTCTTGGATGGTCAGACATCAAATTAAAATTTTATATCTTGGATGATTTTGATGTTTTAATTTTTCATGGAGCTTTTTGTTTTTATTTGAGAATTTAGGGATTATTTTGATAAACTCCAAGATTTAGAGTGTATGTTTTGGAGGAATTGAAAGGGGTTTGTGGTTGGTATACACGGTCTGGAAGACAATGTGTAGACCATTAATCTACCTCTGACAACCTCTGATGTGCTCACCCAATTGGTTCAAGACCTTCCAATCTGTGTGACCAAGCCATGTGTAGTAGTTTTTATTTTTAGAATGTGGTATTTTTTACCTTTTGGGTAGTGGGTTGATTTTATTTTTTATTAGGGATGACATAAGATGGTTTTGGATTATTTTTATTTAGATTTCAAAATGATGTTTGGTTAAAAAAAAATGGTAATTGGTTTCTCAAAAAAAGTATTTTCAGAATGAATGTTTGGAATACTTTTGAAAATGAAATGGGTATTTTGGGGGGTGATTTTTTTTCAGAAATGGAATTGTATGGGGAAATGATTTGAGGGTTTTGTAATGTTTTATGAAAAATTGGATCGATGTTTCTTGGTAATTTTTGATTTTTTTTTTGAAATCCAGGGGGGTTAAAAACTCACTGGGAATGTTTTAAAGAGAAGTTTATAAAATGATATTTTTAAATTTTTACATTACCCTTGGTGTTAATATGAATGCTCACATATAAGGACAGATGTGTGTGGAAATTATATGGTTATTGGTATGGGTGGATGATATCTTGGTATAGAACAAAATATATATATATATATACATATATATATGTGTGTATGGATTCATTTAATACCAATGGAGGGTGTTTGGTTTATAAGACTTATTATGTTTTATAATAATTTTTTTCAAAATGGGGGGGGGTATTTCAATGTTTCCAAAAGTGAGGGAGTAGTTTTTTGGAATTTTCATTTAATTTTTGTATTCCTATTTAATGGGATATGTATTTTTTCTTGTTTTAAGTGGTGAAGGAATGGTGTTTTGAGTCATATTTTGATTTGTGATTAAGGTGTGGAATTTATGTTTATGATGGGTTTTGATTTGGTTTTGTGCTTCCTATTTTTAGAGTATTTCCCAAAAGAGACTCAGTATAGAGAAAATATATGATCTCTATGGTTTATTATTTGGTTGTAAAAGTGAAGGTTGATTTTTGGAATTGGTTTTTTTCTTAGTTTAGTGGTTGAGCTTATCAAAATTATGGTGGCTAGAGTCATTGAAGAAATTAGGGAAAATTTCTTCCCTAGTTATTCCCATCGATGTCCCAACCCATAATATAAATAATGTAGTAGATACAAGTACTTTAAACACATTGGACCACACCTGGGTCTTCATTGGTGATCTTCTACCATCGTCTGTTGAAAAATAGGATAGTACCATGTTCATAATTGGACTAATAGAATATGTTCCATTCATTAATGCCACTTAGTTCACTTGAAGGATTTTTTAAGATGTTCAACTGAAAGAGAATGTTTTGGTTAGGGATTAACAAATCATAACATATAAATACCAAAACATCAAGACCTTAGATAACTACATATAAGCTTCAGAGTGAAGGTTTCTATACAATAAAGGTACTAATGGTTGTGGTGGATATATAGTCAAACAACTGTCTCTAACTTTAGAGTGGAAACATTTTTATTTTATCCATGATGTTGATTTTCATTTTTGAAACATATTTTTGGGGGGTCTTGGTGGCCCCATTTTCTTGGGACTCATGTTTTAGTTCCTTGAAGATGGAAAATATTTAATAGTTAAACTTTTTTTGGAATGGTTTTGGTTTTAGGTGATTCTTGTTTCTATATTCTTTACATTGGGGAATTATGAATCATGATCTGTATAACAGCCCTTCTCTTTATTACACAAATAAACATGATTTATGACATAAAACCTTCATATGATATATAATATAAGATCTATATGTATAGTGTATTTGGGTCTTAGGATCATTACATAATGACTTATAACATGAAACACACCATCTTTATTGAAAACATCCTTCACATGACCACAACATTCCTTCATACTTAACATTATATGGGATAAATTGAGGACATTCATAAGAAAAGGGTGAGATATAAATCCTAGTACGGTATTAAAAAAGCCATAACATAAAGAATAAAATACATTTTATGAAATTGGAATATCAATGGAGTGTAAGAGAAACATGAACATAAAGGCATGACATGGCATGATTAATATAACATGGAAATGTGGCAATAACACTTAACAAGGAATTAGCATGATCCAAGGATAATTTCAAATGGAGCATGTGTAAAACCACATTTCACATAAATTATCATGATGAAACCCTCATTTCACATGATGTATCATGATACTATTCTTTACCCAATGCATTATAGCGCTATCAGGGCTAACCCTTCTTAAACATTTCATTTCATGCATAATTGTGCCACATGGATCATTAAACAATGATTGATTAAACATTATCATTTATTCCACAATAAATGAATTTATAAATCATGCCTAAAACTCTATAATCATTATGTAAATGTGCATAAATGTGAAAACCATTGATAGAGAAATGGGCATGGTACTCACTACACAATGACTTTGGCTTGGAAAATCACAGTGCAATTTCAGGAACATAACGTCCTGACAAATGAATTCATAAAAATGGTGGAAAAGAAAAAATGGGTGTCTCATAAAATTTAAATAAAATGGAATGTAAGTGGGCTATAGATATACATGTCCAAATATATGTTATGGAGATATATTTATAATACAAATGAATTGCTTGAATGTAAATGAGGAGAGAGAAATTCCTTATAGAATTTCGGCACGATAACAGGTGTACATGAGGGGGATTTAATGAGAGAGATAGGGGTATATCATCATTAAAAAATAAATTGGGTAGTATGGGCGAGGTTTTAAATCATACCCCAAAATTTTTAACTGAAAACAAAAGCGTATAACAACATAATGAAATTTGGACAAGAAAAGAGAATGAAAGAAATCCCTTACTTGGATGTGTGATCCCAAAGGCATGGGAGAGGATTTTTGGGAGCATGGGAAACCTTGGGAGGATTATAGAGGGATGATGTAAGCGGTTGGAAGAACTAAAAAGGCTTTTAGTGATGAGGAATTGGGATCTTGGTTTGGTTTATATAGGAAAAAGGGAGGGGATTCTTTATAATTTACGTTTTGGGCCCTACACATTAAACTAATCAAAACCAAAAACCATACCGTGATTTTTTCCAAAGGGGAGTGGAAACACTATTTTATAAGGCCAATGACTAAACTTGAAATATTAGGCTTTCTTATGTGAAGGTGAGTCACACTCTTAAGAAAATCAATTTAAAAAGATTAAATGTTTTATAACTCTTGGAGGGTCAACAAATGTATTGTAAAATAAATAAAACAAATCAAACATCATATTATATTAAAATAAAAACATATATTTCCTGATAATAATGTTTATTGTATTTTATTAGATAAATATTGGGTCATTATGATGTCATAAAACACATTATATATTAAACGGTAGTTAATTTTTACCCAAAAATTCGACTGTCTCAGAAAATTATGAAAAATTCACCATTGGATAATTTTGATTTCCTAATCAAAAATATAATATTAATTTTATCTAAATCATTTTATAAACATGTGAATTTTTACTTTTAAAATAAAAATTGACATTCATAAAAAATTCATGGGTTTTGACAAAACAGCTTTCAAACCATAATAAAAATTACAATTGTATTTGAAAAAATTATATGATCATTTATATTTAATAAAAAATAATTTAGTAATAATATTTTAAAAAAATATAATTTAATTCATAAAGTCTTTCATTCATCAAAATAGATTTCTTAATTAAATATTAACTAAAAATACAATTTTTCCTTTAAAACTATTTACAAAGTAACAATAATAAAATGAACATATATTGTCTATTCATAGTGCTAAGGTCTTGTTACATAAACAATTATAACACCCACATAAGACCAAAGGGTAATGTGTGTTATAGTGATGACACATGGGGTGGCTCAGATAACATTGTTCAGGTGGTAATCTCAATCAACATCCAATTCTCCCACACACAGTTCTATTCGAGCTTAATGTGTTGAAGATCGTATTGGGATTGGTCAAGAGTGAATCCCAATGATGCTACGTCCTTTCTGAGCTCTGAAAAATGGGCTTCATACAGAGCAATTATACTAGTTATGGCCAACACTTCCTTTTTCTATGTAAATTGGATTTGTTAAAGCCCTATATTTATACTAATCATGTGATCACTATTCAATGACTATATTAGCAATAGTCACAATTCATTAAAATATTTCAAAATTTATAAAACATAAAACTAAGGAAGTGAATATGTTTTATATGTCCATAATAAGATATTTAAGAGGAATTTTCATTGATGAATGTTTGAGTCATTACAATCATCCCCCCTTATGAAATTTCACACTCTAAATTTTCCACATTAAAACAGATGCAGGTAACTCTACTTCATCAGTTCCACTAATTCACATGTGGCCTCTTCAAACTTGTGGTTTCACCACAACACTTTGATTAATGGCATTTTCTAATTTCATAGAACTTTTTATATATGATTTAAGATCTTCACTGGCTACTCCTCATAAGATAGATCATCTTATAACTGTACTATCTCAAAAGAGAGTACATGTGAAGGGTCCGGTATGTACATTTTTAAGGAGAATAAATGAAAGGAATCAAGTACATTGGCCATGGTAGGTGGTCATGCTAGTCGATAGGACACAACCTTGACATGATCTATAATGTCTAAGGGGCGGATTTACCTAAGAAATAACTTCCCATTATTTCAAAACCTCACGACCATTATCCACAGAGATATGCATAGAAATACCATGTCTCTAACTTTGATCTCAAGGTCTCGTCGATAGTTATCTGCATAACACTTTTGTTGACTCTAGGCTACCATAATATACCGATGAATGGTTTCACCTTTTACACCATTTTGTTGACCATTTCATGTCCTAGCAGCTTACGCTCACCGAATTCATCCCAAAAATCCAGTGTTCTGCACCTTTTCCCATAAAGGGCTTCATATGATTCCATTCAGATGCTTGAGTGGAAACAGTTACTGTAGAATAATTCAACCAATTGAAGATACTGGTCCCATTCTACTTTGAAGTCTATAGAATATGATCTTAACATAATGTTTAGTTTATGAATAGGTTTCTCAGATTGGCCATTAGTTTAAGGATGATAGGCCGTATTGAAGTTCAGTTTAGTGCTTAGAGCATGTCAGATACTTTTTCTAGAACATCGAGGTGAATATCAGATCATGATCGGAAATAATAAATAGTTGTAACACTTGAACCCTTAGCACTTATTTGTTGTAAATTTGTTCAAGTTGATCCATTGAGAATTACTCTCGAATCTAAATAAAGCGATCTATCTTCGTTAGACGATCCACAATGACCCATATAGCATTGTTTCCTCTATATGTCCTTGGATGTCTAGTGAAAAAGTCCATGGTAATGTTCTCTCACTTCAATATTGGCATGGGTAGTTGTTGCATCATCCCCTAAGACTTTTTCCTCTCATCCATCACTTAATAACATACGAGGTACTTTGATGTATATTCAAAAATCTCCCTTTTTCATATTGTCCCACCAAAAGTTTTCTCAAAGATCATGATACATTATTGTTCTCCCCATGTGAATAAAGAATGTTGTTCTATGTGTGTCATTCAGAAGATCCTTCATTATCATAATAACATATGGTACACATAATTGTGACCCAAATATCACAATTCCATCCTTTTCAACCATAAACTCTAAGGATTTCAAATTTCTAAAATCTTACACACTTTTTAGAATTTCCACATCCTTTCTTTGAGAATCCATTATTTTCTGCATGAGGGATGGTTGAGAAATCATTTGAGAAATGATTTATGATGTTCCTACCTTAATGATTCCCATGTTTATCCTCTGAAAATCTAAGAAGATTGGATCCTTTTAAATTCTCATCATTGATAAAAATGTAGGATCCATTCTCCTTATAGTAGCCGCCACCATGTTTGCCTTACTAGGATGGTAGTGTATTGAGCTATCATAATCCTTGATAAGCTCTATCCATCTTCACTAGCACATATTAAGCTCTTTTTTTGAATATATATTTGAGGCTCTTTTGATCAGTATATTTCTCAAACTTCTCCCCATATAGATAATGCCTCCTAATTTTCAATGAAGAGATCATAGCAGCCAACTCTAGATCATGTGTTGGATAGTTTTGATCCAGAATGTTCGGATGCCTTGAGGTGTAGGATATCAATTTATCATTTTTCATTATCACACAAACTAATACCCTCTTAAAATAATCACTGTACAACATAAAGGGTTCTCCACTTATTGGGAGTGTGAGCATAGGTGCAGTGATAAGCTTTCTTTTCAACTCCTTGAAGCTCTCTTTGCATTCATCACTCCAAGAAAACTTTACTCCCTTTCGGGTTATCTTGGTAAGAGGGTTTGACAATCATGAGAAATTTCTAAAAAATCAGTGATAATATCCATCACACCCTATGAAGCTACAGATATATGTTGTCAATGTTGTCCTTAACCGCCCATCAATTGAATCTATCTTAGAGGGATCAATAGATATCAAATTTCTTATGATGATAGGCCCCAATAATAAGACGTCCTTCAACGAAAACTCAAACTTTCTATACTTTACCTAGAGATTCTTCTTTCGCAATGTCTTCAGTACAACGATTGGATTCCCCTCATGCTCCTCCTAGTTTTTGGAGTATATTAGAATATCATCTATAAATACTACCACAAATTTATTGAGGTAATCTCTAAGGACTCTATTCATCAATTCCATGAATATTTCTAGAGAATTGGTGAGTCTAAAAGAAATTTCTATGAATTCATAGGGTCTGTACCTTGTACAAAAAGTAGTCTTGTGGATATCCTCCTTATTCACCCTTACTTTTGTAATATCCTACCCACAAATCCACCTTGGATAAGTATTGTACTTCACATAGATGATTGAACAATTTATCAATTCATGGAATGGAATACTTGTTCTTTATTGTGATTTTGTTGAGCTCACACTAATAAATTAAAAGGTGAATTGACCCATCCTTCTTCTTGAAGAAGAGGACTTGTGCACCCTCATAGTAAAGCACTTTGGCATAAAAACCCTTTATCCAGATTCTCTTTTAGATGTTTCTTTAGCTCCTCAAGCTCTACAACAGCCATTCAATATAGAGTCTTTGATATTGGAAACACCCCTGGTATAAGGACAATTGATAATTAAACATATCTTCTAGGAGGACGACCAAGAAATTCCTCAAAAAATACATCAGCAAATTCCCTCACAATATGAATGTCGTCAAGGATGGTTTTATACTTAGACTCAATCATCTGAGCCAAATATGCATGCTCATAGGGAAGTAATTTCCACACTTGACATGATGGTGCTAAACAATATTAATCTTCCTACTTTCACATGTATAGAATTGGGGGTCGATTCACCAGATGGATAATGATTTACCTCTCCCAGTAATTTATGTTGGCTCTGTATAAAGAAAGTCAATCCATGCTGATAATGGCATAAAATTCCACCAGAGGGAGTGTGACGTGGTTTTCCTGGAAGTTGAATCCACAGATTATGAGATGAGTGGAGTTATATTTATGGGATGCAATTATTGCCGCATTTTTTGTACTCAACGACATCTTTACATCCATGATTTTTGGTCATGTTGGGATTGTTCTACTAAACATTCAAGATACAAAAGAATGTGTAGAATCAAAATAAAAAAGTATATTCTCTATTCTTGAATGAATAACTATCATACCTTTCACCACCTCATTTTATGGGTTCACTTCGGCGGTAGTGATGGAAAAATCTCACCCTTTCTTCATTGGAGGTTGTTGGTTGCCTCCAAAAACCCTTGTCTTAGGTCACTAATTTGCAAGGTGCCATGGTTCTTTGTAATCGAAGTAGTGAAAAACACGTTTAGGGTCGAATGGAGGATTCCGCTCCTCTATCGCAACTGCACGTTTTTCTTGTCTGGAGTTCACGGCTAAGTTCCCTTCCCTTCCATACCTAAAGAATTTACTCATCCCCTTCAGACAATTTCATAGGTTCTTCTTTCCACACATTTGGCAAGTGGGGTGCTGGATTTTCTTAGTACCATTGGATTTATCCATCGGACATCCAGAATGGAATTCCACAATTTTTTTATTATCCCCATTATACCCCTATGATTTTCCAATCTCCATCTCAATTTTGAGGTCACATCGGACAATTTATTCCTAGATGTTGAAGTCACGGATTGATTGGGATTTTCGTAGGCTAGTTTTCATCCCATTAAAGAAGTGGTCAACCTTGAATTTAGGGGCAACAACAAATACATAGGCATATTGTGCAATCCTTATGAAGTTTTTTGCATACACATTGATATATTCATCATCTTTTTTACTTCAGGGCAAGGAATTAACTTTCTTTCTTATGTTGGAGGGTACGTGGAAAATATTTATTGAAAAACATTTTCCAGAAATCCTTCCATTCTAATGCCTCAATATCCTCATCAGGGTTTGTATTTTTGATCAATGTCCACCATTGATCAGCTTCACCCTCCATACAATGAGCAGCCAGAAGAACCTTCTCTTGTTTGAAACATTAATGGATGGAGAAGATCTTTTCAGTGGAGTTAATCCATTGTTCAGAAATTGAAGGATCAAATGATCCATTAGATGTAGGAGGCTTTAGTCTTCTGAATCTCTCGATTGTGACTTCCTCTTTCTTAGGTGGTGTTGAACATTCCTCTTGACCCATGTTTCTATTCAAATCTTGTGATAACTAAGATATAGTCATGACAAAGTTTGAAATTCTTGCTCCCATAAAATTGGGAATCTCACTAGAATAGTCATCACATTGTTAGTCACATCAATTGTTATCCCAAGTCCTCCTATTACCAACAATTGACTAGAATAAAAAAAAGTTAGGGGTAATACATAAAGGGTAATCCAAAGAAAAAAATAGGTTACTTATAAATTACTTTTAATTTCTTAAATTAGGAATTTATAAGCTTCAATCTATGTTATCCATGATCTAATTCCCAACATATATTAATAGGTGAATTTTTTATTCCCTTCATAATGGTTCATACTATGCTCTTGAATTTACCAAAGCATATCCCATGGGAGTGTCTTAACAAAGAGTGAATCCAGGCCCATTGTTATGTACCAGGATACTCTGGGTCAATCCCGAAACACATTGTCGGGGTTTTCACTCCTAGGTACATCTATACCAGAGCCGTCTCTACCTACTCGTATCCTGATAGGAATGTATTTCCTTGATAAACCATTTACTCAATAATCACCAAAACTTGGATATGTTTTCAATATACTTAGTCTTATCCCTATGGATTTCACTAGGGTTTTATAATCATGATCCCAAAAATAACTAAAATTATCCTCCGATACAAACTATAACAACCCTGATTTTTATTACACACATAAAAAATATTTATTTCAAAAAACCTTCACTTGATGAAACATAGATAATCAAGAGTTGTAGTGTCTTTGGGTCTTATGATCATTACATTACTACTTATAACATGAAACACAACATCTTTTTTGAAAACTTCCATTTCATAACCAAAACATTCCTTCATACATAACATTTCATGGGATAACATGAGGATATGAATAAGAAAAGGGTGAGGTATAAATCCTATTAAGGGATTAAAAAAGTCATAACATAAATAATACAAGACATTATAGGAAATTGTAATATCAATGTAGCATAAGTGATACATGCACATAAAGTCATGATATAGCATGATTAACATAAGATGGAAATGTGGCAACAACACTTAACATGGTATTAGAATGGGCCATAGAGAATTGCATATGGAGAATGAGTAAACTCTAATTGCACATGAATTATAGTGATACTACTCTTTACCAAATTCATTGGAGCACTGTCAGGGCACACACTTCTTAAACATTTCATTTCATGCATAAGTGTGCTACATGGATCATTAAACATAGATTCATTAAACATCATCATTTATTTTATGTTAAATGATTGTTGAATTAATACCTTAAAATATATAATCAAAATAATTAAATGTGCATAAAGTTGAATACCCTTGATAGTGAAATGATCATGGTAGTCACTATACAATGACTTTGGCTTGGAAGATCGCAGTGCAATTTCGACAGCATAACGATGTGACATACGAATTCATGAAAATGGTTTATGAGAGAGAAATGGGTGTCTTATCATATGTACATGAAATGGAAATTAATTGGTTCATATTTATATACATTTACAAACATAATTAATATAATTTAGATTCATAATACAAATTATTTTCCTGAATGTAAATGAGGAGAGAGAAATTCCTTATGGAATTTTGGCATGGTGACGGGTGTACATGGGAGGTCTTAAATGAGAGGTAAAGGGGTATCTCATCATTCAAACATAAATAGGATAGTATGGGGGAGGTTCAAAATCATACCCCAACATTTGTAATTGAAAATAAAAAGGTATAACAATATAATAAAATTTGGAAAAAAAGAGAAAGGAAGAAATCCCTTACTTGGAAGTGTGATCCCAAAGACTTGGGAGACTCTTTAAAGAGGCTTATTGGGAGCTTGGGGTACCTTTGGAGGATTATAGAGGGAGGAGGTCAGAGGTTTTATGAACTCCAAATGCTTTGAGTAAAGAGGAAGTGGGAGCTTGGTGGGTTTATATAGGAAAAGGGAGGGGATTCTTTATTATTTTGGATTTGGACCCTACACATTAAACTAATCAAAGGAAAAAACTAGCCCTTGGTTTTTTTCAAAGGGAAGTGGAAACAATATTTTATAATTACAATATCCTAACTTCTTAAAATATTATGCTTGCTTATGTGGAGGTGAGTCACACTCTCAAGGAAATCAATTTAAAAAGTTAAAATGTTTTATAACTCTTGGAGGGTCCACTAATGTTTTGTAAAATAAATAAAACAAAACTAAAATAATAATATTTTAATGGAAAAATATATATTGGACGAACATAATGTTTATAGTTTTTTATTACATCAATATTGGGTCATTATGATGTCATAAAAAATATTATATATTTAAACGCTACATAATCTTTACCCAAAAATTTAACTGTCTCATTTAATTAGGAAAAATTCACCATCGTATAATTTTGACATCATAATTATAAAAAAATATTCATTTTTTCTAAATAATTTTCTAAATATGTGAAATTCTACTTTGAAAATAAAAACTGACATTTATCAAAAATTCATTGGTTTTGAAAAAAATAGCTTTTAAAAACATAATAAAAATTAAAATAGTATTCATAAAAAATATATGATCATTTATATCTAATAAAAAATAATTTAGTAATAAAATTTCATTAAAAAATTATTTATTTAAAAAATCCATTAATTCATCAAAATAGATTTCTTAATTCAATATTAACAAAAATTCAATTTTTTCTTTAAAAAATATTTTATAAAGTAACAGTAATAAAATGAATGTATATTATCTATAAATAATGGTAAGGTCTTGTTACATAACCCCTTATAACACCTACATAATACTGGAGGGTAAGGTGGGTGATGGTGAATGACTCTTGGGGTGGCTTGGATAACATCACCTTGGTGGTAATCTCTATCAACTTCCCCTTCTCCCGTAGGAGGATCTGTTCATGCTTAACATGTTGAAGCTCAGCTTGGTCCTGGTCAAGAGTGAAGCCCAATTATTCTACCTCCTTTTCAAGATCCAAAAAATGGTCTTTGTACGGAGAAATTCTACTGGATGAGGCCATCGTTTCCTTTTTAAGAGTAAATTAGATTTGTTAATGACCTATATTTATACTAATCATGTGATCACTATTAAACAACTATATTAGCAATGATCATAATTCTTAATGGTATTTCAAAATTCATAAAACATAAAACCAAGGAATTGCAAAAGTTTTATATATCCATAATAAGATATTTAAGAGGAATTTCCATTCATGAATGTTTCGGTCGTTAATGTCTGGTTCGGTTTCTGGTTTGAGTTTCCTTTATTGGGAAACATGTGTTTGGATAGTATCCATTGAGTGTTCCTCTTATTTCAATCACCTGAGTAGTCAGTAGCATAATTTTTGGGAGACCCACTCTAGGTCATATTGACATCTTTTCTTAAGGTGGTGTGGTGTGACATGGGAAGTTAATAGGTTACAACTATGTTAGAGTTTTTTTGTAGATTTTTAAGTCAATTCAGATTGGAAAATAAAGGTATTGATAGAGTCTGAAAATGGTGGGTAGAACACCATTAAAAAAACTCATGGTGAACTTAGTATAGTAGTTTTTGTGTTTCTATTTTTGTAATTTTGAATTTTTTTCATCAGCGTGTTTCATTATTTCTACCCTTCCCTATCCATTTCAAGGTATTTGGTTAGGTTAGATAGTGGTTCTTGTTATGGATTTTCATAGAGATATTTAACAAACCATGTTGGGTTTCCATGGTGGATTCTAGGTTAGGGGTCAGAGTTTTCTATGTTTGGGGATTATGTTTGGAGGTTTGAGCCTCTTTCATTGGGTCCTTTGTTGGATTGTTCAAGTTCGTTAGTCTGGATAATTTTTTATTACAATGTAGGTTTGTTTCATATATGATAATCTCTCTGGTCACTTTTTGGGCTTAGAGTTTCACACAAAGATTGAGTGTTATCTCATAGAAATTAGTGTAGAACCTCAACTTGTGTAGGAGTTTTATTTCATATAGTGTTCGACCAACTAAATGTTTTAGAAGTTATTGAGGAAGAATATGTCATGGGGGGGGGGGAGAATTGTCACACCTCATCCCTGACATAATAATCATATTTAATTGTTTAATTATATTTTTCCTTGTTTTTGAGTTTTAGGATGGGACGAGTTTTAAAATTAATGTTTTTTGTTTTTTAGGATAGCAACACGTTTTTCACATGGTTAGTAGAAACCATTCACATACTATGTGATAGTCTCTATCATTTTTAGCAGGGATGACCACACAAATTTCACATTGTTTCATAAACTGTACAGCCTACTAATGTGGGGTGTCCTTAGCCTCCAGTGGAGGTACACAATAAGCACATAGATTTCCAAACCATCCCCCCCAAATCAAGCATGGTTTCCATAATTAAAAAATTGTTTTTATACTAATTATAATAATAATATTTATTATTATGATTTTTTAGAACCCTAAAATGGGTTCCTCTCCACACTTACCCATGTGACCTTCCCCTTCCCCTATCCACCTTGAATGGATAAACCCCCTCCTCATATCCCTCTCACATGATGCCGCCCAGGAGGGGCACCCTAGTCAGGATCTACTTCTCCTCACCGTTAAAAATCTCATTCTTTTATCTTACCCTCCTAACAATATTTCGTGGTTTCCATATCCTCCCTTTATAGTGCACATTCTTTACGTAGACCTATGATGATTTTGGGTTTTCCTTTTTCAGATCTAGGAGGTATAGGGTACTGAGGTTCTGTTAGGGTAAATTAATTACATTATTATTTTAGGAAGTGGAATCACAATTAGTTTTTTGTAAGGTTTCTTCCATTATTATTATTGTAATGTCACGGTTATGAAAGCCACCCAAAGGTTCCCCGTACCTGGTTGGTCACATGGCCTCAAGCGCATTTCCCCAAATTCCAGAGGCTGACTTCTAGAAGCAAGGGCCTTGGGTGTGAGAGGGGGAAACTATTCCCTCATTGGAAGAGTACACAGTGGGAGAATATAATAGCAATAGTGGAAACAGTAATAATCCATTCAAAAGTGAATAATAGAAAATGAAAGAAATAAACTGCTATAACATATATTGAATGAGTCAGGGCACATATGTCTAAGAAAGTAGCCCAAAAAATCACAATGATGGAATACAACAGTACTAAACCAAATATAAAAGAATGAAAATAAACAACTCCTCAGCATCA
Source organism: Viscum album (assembly GCA_963277665.1). Taxonomy (NCBI): domain Eukaryota; kingdom Viridiplantae; phylum Streptophyta; class Magnoliopsida; order Santalales; family Viscaceae; genus Viscum; species Viscum album. The sequence continues at coordinate 360,819,966 of OY728136.1, read as the reverse complement.
GAAGCCATAACTTGGTCTCATTCTCTCCAGCTCCATAGTCAATCAAGAACTAGAAGTAGAAGGGAGCTTTCCCGTATCCATACCTGGAGAAATATAATCTGTTTGGGCCCAAAATCTTGGACCAAACAGGGTGTGAGGCTAAATACCAGTAGTAAACCAACCCAAGATCTGTTCCTAATAGTCAGTGAGTAATATAGAAGTTAATAGTATAGAAAGAAGTAAAAAAATAAAGTAATCAGTAGTAAATAATTCCACATATCAAGTAAGCATCTAATCAATAACAGTAACCCAATGGGAAGTACATAGAGCCTATTCCCTCTGGTTTGTTATAATAATATATAAAGACTCTATGAGGAAGCACTCACAGTCAATTTCCCTTATAGTAAATGTAATTCAAATACTCTCTTAGGAAGCTCACACGGTTAGTTCCTCTTATAGTCTAAAGTAGTTCAAAGACTCTCTAAGGAATCTCACGCAGTCAATTCTTCTTATAGTCTAAAATATTCAAGGAATATTTGAGGAAGCTCACTCAATAAATTTCCCTTATAGCCCCAAGTGGTCCTAGGCTCTATGAGGAATCTCACTTGGTCAATCCCCCATATAGACCAAATTGGTTCAAAGACTCTTTGAGGTAGATCACTCTGTCAATTCCCCTTATATTCTACTACACTACATTCTCATGGCCCTGTGTAGGTCAACGAGCATAAAAATGCAACACAAAAAAAGAAAAACTATGAAAATACTTGGCTAAACAGTCTACAACATATCAAGCATGTCATAAATACAAACACTCCACCCTACAACACTAGGCATGGGAAAAACAAGTATGGCGGACAAACAAGATAACCAAGGTCCAACTTTCATAAACAAAGCATGCATGGAAAACACATCCAAATCATATCAAACAGCCCTATTAATATCCAATTAACCTCTACACAAGCATATAAGTATAGAAGAAAAACAACAAGGGTAAAACGGTAAACTCATAATACCCCAATTAAGGGTATTGGGCACAATTGCACAAATAACTCAAATACATTCAACAAAAAGGCACAAACCACCCACCGTAGTGTTGGGAGATCGATATACTCTAGCTTTGGCCCTTGGATCGACCTAGAACGTGGTATATCTACAAAAATGTCTAAAATGTAAACCCACAATAACTTGAAAAAAATGTGGAATCATGAAACGAGGCTCAAGAAGAAGAGAGAGATTACCGAGGCAATCCCAACACAATCGACTGCGGTCGAATTAGATATCAGATGAAGGCTCTGGGGATTAGAGGAATATCACTGTCATATGAATTCTCTCAAACAAATGAGACCTAGAAGGAGATGCTTCTGGCGATTATATGTGACCCTGGTACGTTTAATGGAAATATAAAATAAAATACACAGCATGTACATTTGAAGTACACGACGTGTACTTTCCTTTTATGTACTCTTCTTGAGGTGGCCTCTAGGTCCCCCACACGGCTGTGTGCATGGCCATTACATGGGATTCACACAGACTCCTACGGCGACACAGTACACGACATGTTCTCATAAAGTACACAATGTATACTTTAGAAAATTCCATAAAATATTTTTTTTCTCAAAAATGACCAGAAAAGGAAAACATTCCTGAAAGAAGGTCCAAGATCTTAAAAACTCCCCCCATTAAATAAATTCATCTATGAATTTCCCTATCATGGCGTAGAAGAAGATACCCCGAACAGCTCTGACCACTGTGCTCATTCATCAGCCTCCCTCTCCCAAGTCTCGTCCTGCACCCGCCCATGCTGCCATAGCACTCGTACCAGAGGAACAAACCGGTCATAGAGAACCATTGTACTATGAAAAAAAAATTCAGATAGGATGCCCCTAGAATGATGCATCCACTTACAACTCAACCGCCTCATGTTGACAGGCATGAGACGGTTCTGAAAAGTAATGTCGGAGCTGGGAAATGTGAAAAACTTTGTGCATAGCCCAATACATCTGCAGTAACTGAAACTGATAGGAAACTAGATCAACTCTCTTAAACACCTCAAATGGCCCAACTTACCTCGATGAAGGCTTCCCATGTCTTCTAATCCTCCTTTGTACCATCATCGGTGTAACACATAGGAAAACCTGATCCCTAACCTCGAACTCCAGAGGTCTTCTCCGCTGATCAACATAAGACATCTGTTGAGACTACGCAGTAGCCATCCACTTCCAATTAAAATCTATCTACTATGTGGTCTCCTGAACAAGATGAGGTCCCAGCATAACTACGTCTCCTACCTCCAGCCAACACAATGGTGATCGGCATGGTCTACCGTACAAAGCCTCATAACGTTCCATCTGAATAGTTTCATGAAAACTGTTATTGTAGGAAAACTCCAAAATATGTATAAGATTCTCCCAAGAACCTCCAAAATCCACAATACATGCTCGGATCGTGTCCTGAAGCACCTGAATAGTACACTCGGACATTATATCTGTATAGGGGTGGTAAGCTATTCTTAAAAGTACCTGTGTACCCAACGCCTTCTGTAGCACCTACCACACCCGAGAAGTAAAACATGCATCTCTGTCAGAAACAATGGAGTGTGTAACTCCATGTAATCTCACAATCTAATTTTTTTTCAAAAACCCTATCTCATCAACATTTAAGGTCTCATTGATTGGAAATAAGTGAGAATACTTCGTGAGTATATCAATGAAAACCCAAACAACATCACTCCCTCGAGGAGACCTCAGTAAACCAGTCACGAAATCCATCGCAACATCATTCCACTTCCACTCGAGAATGGGTAACTAATGTAAATGACCTACTAGTCACTAATTCTCCACCTTCACCTATTGACAGTTAGAACACCTCATGAAAAAACTAGAAACATCCCTCTTCATACCTGGCCACCAATACTGGTGGTGTAGATCACGATACATTTTGGTAACACCAGGATGAACTGCCCTAACTGATGAATGAAAGTCCCACATCATCTCCTCGTGTATGTCTGCTGGCACCCATACGCCCCCAGGAAACGTAATATCTCATCCTCACCTACTATCTATCCAGGAATAGGGTTCTCCCTAACATGATTTCCCGTAGGACTGGGCCTTCTAAGTCAGATAGTTGCCTCATTCTCACTAGATCAAGAAGAGTAGCGGAAAGAGCTATAGAAGATAGAGACGTCTGGCCTTGTCCTTCGTGAACCTCCAAATGCATCTCAGAGAACAAATACATAAGCTTCCACTCACTATTGGCCACCTAAACTGCCTGTATCTGAGTCCTCCTACTCAATACATCATCCACTGCATTGCCTTTTCTAGGCATATAGGTATGCTCAAAATCAAAGGACTGAAGATACTCAACCCACCTTCACTGTCTCAGATTTAGATCACACTTAGTGAAGATGTAATTGAGACTCTTGTGGTTGGTGAAAACCACAAAATTCTCTCCCAGAAGATAATGTCTCCAACAACAAAAGGCATGAACAACTACCGCCCACTCGAGATCATGCATCGGGTAATTCCTCTCATGTGGCATCAACTTTTGAGACCCAAACACAACGACCCCTTCTCCCTGCATAAGCACATATCCAAGCCCGATACCTAATTAATCGTAGAAATTAGTATATCTCTTTCCTATCTCTAGAAAAACTAGTATCAGTGCTGAGTTCAACTTCTCTTTCAGCTCATGAAAGGCTGACTAACAAGAATCTGACCACAAGTAATTTTCACCCTTCTTAGTCAGACCCATTTGTGGTGTTTCTAAGTGTGAAAATTATTGAATGAAGCATTTTTAGTATCCATCCAGCCCTAAACAACTTTGTACCTCAAATACATTCTTCGGATGATCCTAGAAAACTAATTCTCTCACATTATCTGGGTCTACTGATACTCCGGTCTTTGAGATGACATGACCCAAGAAGTGAATCTCATCCATCCAAAAGTGGCATTTTGATAGATTAGCATATAACTGTTGCTCTCTCAGTGTACTCAAAATGATCTCAAGGTGTGCGGAATGGTCGTGTCAAGTGTGAAAGTACACCTAGATATAGTCCATGAAGACAACCATGAAGGAATCCAAGTATGGATGGAACACTTAGTTTATCAGTGCCGTGAAAACTATAGGTGCGTTTGTGAGACCGAACGACAGAACCATATACTCGTATAGACCATACCTACTCCGAATGGCTGTGAGAGGCAAATATGATGGTATATCTTGTAAATTATACTTACTGGATCTCAAGTCAATCTCCGAGAACACACAGGATCCTCAAAGAGGATTAATGAGGTCATCAATCCTAGGAAAGGGATATCGATTATTGACCGCCAACTGGTTCAACTTTCGATAGTCTATGAAAAGCCTGAGCATACCATCTACCTTTTCCGAAAATAGGATAGGAGAACCCCAAGGAGATGTATTCGGTCAGATGAAACCCTTATCCAACAACTCCTCCACCTACTTCTTGACCTCCAGTAACTCTGGTGTAGCCATCCTATATGGTGGAATGGACACTGATGCCTCTCTTGGCACAAGCTCAAAAAAAATTCTACCTCACGCTCTGGAGGAAAACCTGAAAATTTTTATGCAAATACATATCCAAAATGATCCACCATTGGGGGATAGTCTAACTGTGATGTCCCCTAGTCATTCAGATATAGAATAGAAATGTAGGCTTCACCTCTTCCTAACCCATGATGCTTGGGTCCCACTCTTGTCGCCTGGACATCCCACCCACCCTTATGAAGAAAATATCTCCCCTCTAGTGATGTGAAACTCACCCTACGGAGATAAAAATTGATGAATGACTCGAAGGGAACCACTAGAACAAAAATTGTCTTTAGTGGTGGTTTTTTAGATGTAGTTTTGGGAACCGCTTCTAAACCGTTATTTTTAAATGGTTTCACGGCGGTTTATAATAAACCACCAAGAAATTTTTTTTTACACTTCCGACCCTTCCACACCACCACGAACCCACTTATCCCCACTTCCCCCACTTCCCACAAGACCTTCCCCCCCCCCCCCCCCCCCCCCGCGGCCCTGGAAACCCCACGACCCTAGTGACCCCAGCCCCCCGTGACCCCGGTGACCCCGCGACCCTGGAAAACATGTGACCTCAGTGAACCCGCGACCCTAGGTTTTCCCAGTTTTCCCTCTTTCCATATTATTTTCGAGTATAATTAGTTTTTTATGTCATAAGGTAGTTTGATGTGAATTTTTGTCTTTTGAATATCTCAATTATTAGGGTTTTTTCACAGGAAGGTTATGTGTGCCTACGATTGAGATTTGTGGAGGTTTGATCTAGATGGGTTTGGAATGAGAATACATATGAAATCATGCTCAGATAACTAATATAAAAATTTATATAATTGAGAACATGAGGGTTTTGATATTTTTGAGGTTTCTGTGACTTGAAGACCATGTGGTTGAGGTTCTAGTTAGACCTTGTTGAGCATTCCAACCTGGGTAAAAAATTAAGGTTGTTATTAATTAGAATTTTCTGTGGGTTTTTTTCACATTTTCTTTCAGATTTAGGATCATTAATGGAATTTAATTTTAGAGATAGTTTTAGGGTTTGTGAGATTTTGGTGGAATTTAGGTTCTTGGTTTTGTTTTTTCACGTGGTGTATGTTTTATCTAAATTTCACCCTTCTAGATTATCCCTAAATGGTGAAGAGATATATGCTATACCTCTACCTATTTTGGTATTTTTGTTTCATGTTCATTGTTTTAATATAATTGAAGATGATGAGGAAATTTTATAGAATAGTTTAATCCTCTTAGATGTGTTTTGTTTGGATTTAATTCCCTCAGATACCCCCAAGTTGTTTTCCCACACAACCACCTCTGGAAATGAGGTATCATGTTGTTATATCATTTTGAATTTAATAATTCTACTAATTAAATTCTATGAAAATAATTTGTCATTAGGGGGTTGATTTTTACACCTTGTGAAATAATTTTCTTATTTTTTAATGATTTTAAGGCTATTTTTTTAGTTTACCCATTTTTTTAGTGATTGAATTCTGGGAGTGGCGTTCTCTAGATAACTTTAACATGATATAGCCTAGAAGCACCATGGGTGTGGTGTCACCTCTAGCTAGTGAAATATATAATGAACCACTTAAACACCCATATTATAAGGAATTTTGAAGTAGGGGTTTCCCTATATGAAATCAGGGGAGGGTCAAATTGGTTTTTGGGGAGCATAGTGGTGGTTTGTTATAGTGGATTCATGGGGGGATAAAACAAGGTGGCTTATACAATATAGTTAGCTTCTTACATACATTTTGGTTATAGTGGCTTCATGGGGGGATAAAACAGGGAGGATTCTACAGTATCTTTAGCATCCTACTTTCAGAATCAAGTAAATAGTATTTGGATCCCAACATAAATATCAAAAACTAAGCTATGATAAAATGTGTTTGGTGCCAATTTTTTTCTATCGTCATGGGGATAGAGGAGAATATTGATAAAGTGGAGTTTCTTATCCAACTCTTTTATGTCTTGGGAATAATTGTGTTCAATTAATGGAACATATATGCTCTTATCCTTCATTTTCTAACTTCCTAAGAGGAATAGGTAGTCCAAGAATATAGCCTCTTATTATTCAATATTTATAACCATGAAGAAAATGATATAGAGGATTCGATTATGTAGTTGCATAATTTTTCTATTGAAGAAGCATGGCCTCATGATTGAATAACTATGAAGATAGAAAAACCAGGAGAACATGAGGCTCATGTGGAAAGGGTGTAGGTGTAGCTACTATTAGCAGATAAAAGGATTGAACCCATTATATAATGGAGTTTGAAACTAACCTCCCATGTTAAGAAGACACATCCATTGGCTAAATTGAAAGATATTAAACAACTTAACCTTCAATAGTCCATAAGAAATTATTATCAGGAATTGGATTATTTTTTAGATTTGGATGATTTGAGTATATTATAGTTGTTTTTATCATTTTTATTTACCTATAACATCAAAGAGAGACTCCAGAATATGGATCCTCTTCTCATTTGTTTTTATTAATTATTGATGATTTTTTATTCTTAATTGTCATCTATTCTGTAGATTATGTTTTAGCTTGATGAACACTTCATAATAAACTATGAAATTTTTGGAGGAAACATCATTAAAATAATCTAAAACCAATTGAACATTGAATTGGTAATTCATAAAGTCAAATATGGTTCTCAAAAATGCTTCAGTCCAAAATATTTCCTTAGGTTCATGGATCATGTATGGGTATAGGCATAAGTACCATAACTGTAACACTAGATTTAGTCTATTTGGACAAATTATTTCATTTTGATCATGGATTATAGATGGATATAGACATAACTACCATCAAATTAACACTATAGTTAGTTCATTAAGATGAATTAGTTTCTCCTTTATATGGATCATAGATGGGTATATGTATAACTACCATCACTATAACACTTGTTTAGTCCATTTGGATAAAATAGTTCACTCAACATGATAAGGATCACAAAGAGGTAGATTTAGAGTGTGGATTCCAAGGTTTAAAAGGGTTTGATCACCCCAAAATTACTTCTTTACACATTTCATAAATATACCTATGGACTGATAAACCGGGGATGAGAGAACAATTGAATGCATAAAAAATTTCATAGTCAAAAGGGCCTAGGAAGTACATCCTGACTTCTTCTAGATTAATATTATGAATCCAACAAAATTTAAGTCATTTATTTTAACACCTTAAATTATTCTTGATCCTTATATTGGGGAGGCCTAGTTTACAATGAATTGTCTTCTTATTAGGTATCCCATTACATATTTTCAACCTAACAGGATTTCTTCCATTTTTTAATTCCAAATGCATAACTTAGATTAGGATATCATCATATACAGTTAGTGGAGACTCAATTCATACCTAGGTTTCTCTTTAAAATTTTTTCACCATGAAGATTTGTGTGTCTATTTACTTATATAGTTTTAGTTCATGCATGTTTTATTGATATAGATGATGTTTATGGTTAGAAAAATTTGACCAAGGTGCTTATTGTTTATGTTTATGATGTGTGGACCATAAGCTGGGGTAGCCTACATGAAGAGATGTTTCAATTTAACCTGATATGAAATGGTAAAACATGGTATCATGAATATGGATGATATCATAATTAATTATAAATAAATAAAACTAAGGACAAATGTTGTTGATAATAGTGGGGTTTTTACTCTTTGAGATTGTTTTAGTGCTTGGTTGTGTGATATCAAGAGGAAAATATATGCACTCTCTAATCTTAAATGGAATCAGTGGCATAAGGTATTTCCCACTTTTACTACCTTTTTTAAAGGAGTTAGATATGGTATTGGAATATGGGTCATTTAGTATATGGTCATGAAGCCCATACCATTTTCTTTATTATTAATAGTTACACAATCAGGACCAATTAAGGGTTACATCCTGCTATTTCTATGCTTCTTCATCAAGATTGGAAACATTATATTTTCCTCATGAACTATGATTACAATCAAGTTATGATTATCTGAATATTTGTTATCTAATATTATATTTTGATGCTATTAAGGATTTCAAAAGTCAAGGGTTGAAAATTTGGATATTTGGGAGAAACATGATAGGAATACATTTTCGCATAACTTTTAGTATTGACCATGTAGTAATTGAGTAATATGGAATTGTCAGCACACTGTTTATCATTACCAAAGTAACATCCCCTATCCCAAACACTAGAGGGTTCATATCAAAATCAATTAATCATCCTTATTATATTATGTTTCTTTAATCTTAAACTATCTTATATATGAATCTCCTTCTCTATTTAGTAGTAAAGTTGTGTTTTTTCATTATTGTGTAGGCACATTGTGATATACAAGGATAAAAGCTGGATCACATTACCGAGGAACACAACTCAGTATGTTAATGGTTTGAAAGAGTTTTTAGATTTTTCAATTTCTAATCGATACGTTGAAGGGAGAATAAGATTCCCATGTCTTAAATATAAATTTAGAACATGGCTGAAGAGAGATGAAATTTATGAACATTTAATACTAAATCAATTCCCTAGTAATTTTTTGTGTTGGGTTTGGCAAGGAGAATCAAACATTACAGAAAGATTGAGCACTGATGTTAATCCATAGAATGATGTCCGATGTTCATCGACAATAAAAAATGAAATGAAAAACCTCTTAAATGATGGATTCAGCACTACAAGAAACCACTATCAGCATTGAAACATATCAAAACAACCCGAATAGGGTGCTACAAATTGCAATGTGAAAAGTGATGTTTTTGAGACTGTAACACAAGCAGATCAAGATTGTAATATATCATTGGATACTCATCTTGATTCTATGGTGCCAAATGTAAGAGAAAACTTCACTGTGGAAAATGTGATTCATGATTTAGTTGACGATGGAAATCAAGACTTGTATAGTGGGTGTTTGAAATATTCAAAGCTTTCATTTCTGTAGAAGTTGTACCATATCAAATATCATTGTTGAATTAGGAATAAGGCAATTTCCCTAATATTGGAATTGATTCGTGATGCATTTTTTGAAGCAAAAATCCCAGTTTCTTTTTATGATATGAAATATGTTAACAATATTGGTCTGAATTATACAAAAATACAGGAGTGTCCCAATGATTGTATGCTTTATTTGGGAGAGGATTCAAGTAGATAGAATTGCATGATTTTTTTTCTTCTAGATTGAATTCAAAGGGTGATGTTGGAAGTTTGAATGATCATAATTTCGTGGAGAAGATGAAAAGGAACACACCTGCACAGGTTTTTCATTACATTCCCTTGAAGCCTCAATTGCAATGATTATTCATGTCATTGAAAACCACCGAACACATGAAGTGGCATTTTGTAGATAAAAAAAATGATGGGTTAATGAGACATCCACGAGACTCCCAATCATGGAAGACATTTGATTCATTACATATATATTTCTCAGCTGATCCTAATAAAGTTCGATTGGGATTGGTTGTTGATGGATTCAACCCATTTGGGACATTGAGTACCAGTTATAGTATTTGGCCAGTTTTTTTGATCCCTTATAATCTGCCTCCGTGGATGTGTATGAAACAAAATTTTTTATCATTTCGATTACTATTCCTAGAAATAAAATTCCTAGAAATGATAGTGATGTATACTTGCAGACGTTGATTGAAAAATTGTAGGAGTTATGGAGAAACAATGATGAGACATTTGATGATTCCTCTAAATCAATGTTCAAAATGCATGATGCTTTAATGTGGACCATTAGTGACTTACCTGGGCTTGAGAGTTAATTTGGTTGGAACACTTACAAGGGTTTATCTATCCCGTTTGTAACTTTGATTTTTATCCCAAACAGATACCTCATAGTAGAAAATGGTGCTTCTTGTGCCATCGAATATTTCTCAATGCATCTCATAGATTTTGGCTGAACAGGTCAAAATTTAATGGTTCTATTGATCATAGACCACCTCCAAAGATGTTAACTAGTTTTGAAATATTGACCCAGCTTGAAAATTTTGAAAAAAACTTGGGAAGGTTCATCACATGAATGATAGTGGAAAACGGGTCCGAAGTGCATCATTAGATGAAATAAAAATGCAACAATGGAAAAAAATGTATATTTTTTAAACTCCCATATTAGGAATTTGATTTGTTGTGGAAAAATCTTTATGTGATGCATATTGAGAAGAATGTCTATGATAATTTTATTTTCAAATTACTAAATGAGAATGGAAAGTCAAAGTATCATCTTAATGCTCACAAAGACTTACAAGTAATGAACATAAAATGTGATCTCTGGCCATATGAGAATGAAAATTATGCTCCGACCATTTTTGAAATGAAAAATAGGGATAAAGATACATTCAATTAGATTTTAAAGAATGTGAAGGTATCTGATGGGTATTATAGTAACATCTCAAGGTGTGTTTACTTGAAGAATCGTATGTTACATGGATTGAAAAGTCACAATTCACATATTTTGTTACAACAGTTCCTACCATTGACATTGCATACATTATTACCTAAAAAAGTTATTGTTATTGTACTATAATTCTGCACATTTTTCAAGAAATTTTGTGTGAAGGCTCTACATCCATTTCAGCTTGACAACCTCCAGGAGAGGTTTTTTTACCCTTTGTGCAATGGAGATGATCTTTCCCCCATCTTTTTTTACTGTCATGATGCATTTAACTATGCATTTGGTTGAGGAAGCTAAATTAGGAGGCCCCATTCATTATTGAAGGATGTATCCAATTGAGAGGTATTTTATTTATATGTTTTTCATTTAAGTAAAAATATTTTGGCAATAAATAAAATGCATAATATTATTATTTTATTTCACAGATATCTTGGGCATTTGAAAGCATATGTGAGAAATAATTCTCAACCAGAAGGCTCAATTGCTAAAGGATATTTGGATGAGGAGTGTCTTACCTTTTTTTTTCAGATATTTAGATAATATTGAGACAAGATTTAATCGAGTTGTATGTGTTGACGACACATCAACTCAATCTCAAATGCATCAGAAATAAAAAATATTTCCTGCTATAGGCTGATCAGTTAGGAGGACCTCAAATGTGACATTGAAAGAATTAGAATTATTAAATAAACATAGATATGTGCTAATAAATAGTGAAATTGCAGATCCATTTATTGAAGATTTGGGTATACAAACAAAGAGATGAATGAGGGCCCGAACATGAAATGAGAAAGATATAATGAAATCTGTTAATAAAGATATTGTAGAATGGATTTCACGACGTGTAAGTTAATAAATATTTCAATAAATATGAATATTAGTTTGAAAAATAAATTTTATAAATCAATTAAATTATATTTCTTTTTTTAGGTCATGAATACTGATACTCGAGTAGACTTGTCAGACGATTTGATGTTTCTTGATAGAGGTCCTATATAACATGTTAGAAAGTTCGACGCTTATAATGTGAATGGCTTTAGATTTCGTACAGTCGATCTAGAAGTGGGTTTGAAAACATAGAATAGTGGTATATTTACATTTGATTAAGTGGGACACTATGGAATAATTCTTCAAATTATTGAATTAAACTACCATAAACATTTTTCTTGTTGTTTTATTCAAATGCATATGGGTCGATATTATCAGAGGTGTTAAAATAGATTCCTTGCAATTTACTTCTATGAACTTCTCTTGCTTGATGGATGTTGGGGATCATGAACTACATGATCCATATATCTTAGCATCACAAGAAAAAATGGTATATTATGTGAATGATGTTTTGGATTAAGGGTGGAGTGTATATGTTCAAGTAATACAAAGAGATTTGTATGATATGGGTGATGAAGTGGAATATTTGACCTCTGAAATTGAATTTCATTAACAACAGGAAGAACAATTATTTGTCCATCATGATAATGAAAATATTAGTCTATCAAGGATGAATGATGTGGATGAAGCAGTGGAGCAGGAAACAGACATGATTGAAGGGGGAAATTATGTATGTACAATTATTTTTTAATTCAGCAACCACTTGTTTCATTTTTGTAGTCATTCATTATCATTGTTATATATATTTTTTCTGTTACTATTGGGCATAAATTATCATATTTAATTTTTTTCTGCATAATTTCTTTGAAATATATATTCTAAACTAAATTTTATTTGATTATATGATAGGAACGCCAAGGAGGAAGCGATACACTATTTAATCTAGTTATGTGGCATATGACAATCCATCTGGCTCCCTCCCCATGGAATCTGAGGCACTAGCTGCCTACACCCCTACACCATCTTTGAAACCATCTGTGGGAGTCCCATTAGAGGATAATTTGTCGACTCCCCCTTCATAAGCCTCAGTAGGTGGGCGAAAACACGCACCTTTTAGTTCATCGTGGACATACTCGAGTGTCACTGTCATAGGTACAAATTTTAAATAAATAAATTTACTGCATTTTGTTTATACTAATTGTTTACTCATTGAAGATGAAAAAAATGAAACCATGTAGAAAAAAATAAAAAGTTCATATGTTAGGAATATGAATGGTGAGAAGATAGTCGTTCCATTTTATTCTTATAGGGTCCCTACGGATGACGCCGCAGGGTTACATGGACAGATTCTAGGCCAACTGGAAGCAGAGCACATTTCCCTTTCTATTTCTTATGATGATTGGATACATATGCCTCCAAGCTGAAAAAATGATGTTTTCTATTCCAAAATAAAATTAATTTTATTAGATTATGGTTTAATTGAATTTCATGATACTAATATGTTCAAAATTAATTTCTGGATATAGATGTTCTTCCACTTTATATTTTCTGATGTGATATCACGGAAGTGGATGCTGAAAAATCTTGGTAATAAATGGAATGATTTAAAATGGATATTTTTGTGTGATTTCAATGATACTATGTTGAAAATGAAACAAATGTATGATAATATACCTAGTGGGGTACCAAAAGAACGGTGGAAGTTTTTTTTGACAGACATCGCGATGAGAAACGGATGGTATTGAAATATATATTTTTATATTATACTCATTTTACATTTATACATGTATATGAAGAGGATATGACATTGAATACATTACTGTTAAATTGAATATTATTTATTTCAGGATCTCTCAAGACAAAATGCATCAAATTGGGCTAAGCAAGTCATCCCTCACACTATGGGCCCAAAAAGATTTTTTCGAAGCTGAACAACATTGGTAATTATTTAATTAGTTTAAATATTTATTAGACAATATTATATTTTTAATATATTGAATTTTGGATTTATCTTTTCTTAATGCAGTCACAGAGTTTAGGGAACGAAGCATCCTGAATTGAACTACGGTTGGATGTTCACAAAAAGTCAAATGGAAGTTTTGTTAATGAGCCTTTTGAAGAAGTCAGGGTATGAAGTCAATTTTTTTTTATTATAATAACTTATTATTAGTTTTCTACTATGTTAACATATATTGATATTTGATTTATTGGTAAAAATTAATGAACTATGGAATACCAATCCCAGGCAGTCCTACTTAGTCTCCTAGGATGACCCAGTTGCTAAAGTCCTTGGGAAGAAACATCCTGGTAGAGTGCGCGGGATGTATTTCGGACCTCTACCATATGAGGTCTTTGGCATGCCACCAAGGATTACAACTTCATCTACTTCTAGTTATAGTCAGTCCATACTCGAAGATGCTCAGAGGGAGATTACTTCTCTATGAACCACAGTTCAAGATCAGGGGGATCAGATATCTGCTTTGATGAAAGTGATGACTGATAGACATCAGCAGATGAGAAGATATTCCCTCGGTGGTAGTGCATCGACTAGTGTTTAGTAGGTAAATCACAAAAAATCAAAAAAAAATAGTTTGGAAACTTTAATTGGTTTTAAGTTTTAATATTAATATGAAACAATATTTATGTTTCAATATAATGTTCTTACAGGTGATAGTAGAATGTGGAGATGTAGGTGGAGAGGGTGACTGTTTCCCTTAGAATTCAGGGATGACCTCCTGGTAGGGAGATTAAAACGTTCTGATCGGTTTCTAATGGGTTTGTTTGTAGAACCAGAAACATCCAATGATTCCACATCCATTTGGACCTACTTTCCAAAGGTAGGGACTTCATTAGTTTGTGAATTGATGAGGCTTAGGAATTTGCATTGGTCGACAGGATGGGAGGTCGGACTCATCACACATTTTTAGGGGAATTTTGTCTATTCCGGGACTCTATTTATAGATTTAAGTTATGTTCGTGAATCCTTATTATATTACCAAGTATAAAATGATATTTCCTTCAGTTTTGACAATCAATGATTAAATATGCAAGAAATTTTATAGAATCATTTATATGTATTCGAGGTTCTTCATCAATAGAGAATCATCTGTATCTATTTAGAGATTCTTGGTCAATGGTATCCTTCAAAACATTTATATAAAATTCACTTGGTTATTATGATGACTAGGCTGGTTTTAAATCCACTCAGTGGGGCACGTGAAGTTTATTGTCATTCAGAAGGACATGAATTATTTCAGAGTTGGGATCGAACCCGTAGATGGGCTACCTACGTATCCTTTTTTTTGGAAAAGGAATCAGAACCCACGTAGTTCGAGTAAGGGAGTATGATGTTTATGATTGATAGCTCAAAGAAGGATTTCATAATTACTTTTACCCTCTAAGATCACGTGAGTCATGCTCGGTGTGAGAAATAAGAGGTATTGGTAATAAAATAGATAATTGGGCCATGAAAGATGTAATCATAAGAAATGGTTTGGGGCTTATGTATGTATGACTGCCCAAATAAATGAAGGTTAGGATTTACTTTAGGGAGATAATCCAGGAACATGGTCCATAAAGGTATATGTGCTTCATGGAGATTTGAATACTCTAACTTGGGACTTATTCCTGAAAAAGAAACCCAAATTAGGAGAGGATTGATAATTGAGTTTTACTCCTGAGAAGGAATCTCAGATCAAACGAAAATTAGGACTAGTTAAAGAGAAATTAAGGGACTTGGGGCTTACTCCTGAAAAAGAAAGCCCAAAATTATGACTGGGACTAATTCCTGAAAAGGAATCCCAGGTTAGGGGACTTGGGGCTTACTCCTGAAAAGGAAGCCCAAAAATTATGACTGGGACTTACTCCTAAAAAGGAAGCCCAAAAATTATGACTGGGACATACTCCTGAAAAGGAAGCCCAAAAATTATGATTGGGACTTACTCCTGAAAAGTAAGCCTTGGTTAAAGGACTTATAATTGGGGATTATTCCTGAAAAGGAGACCCAGGTTAAGGATTCTCTCATCTTAAAGGATGAGGTTGAATGAATGAACTCTCACTTTTTAGTGAGATAACGATGTAAAAATCACTATGTTTTGAGAGATATTCCATAGAATTCCTTTATGATAAGGAAGTCAAATCTTGAAATCATGCCATAAATGGCTTTGAAGAGTGTCTTGAAGACTGAGTCTTGAATAGTAAATGTGTAATGGCTTAAGAGGGGTAAAATGGGAAAGATGGGAACCCAAAAAGGAAGGGGCCCGCAAGTCTTGGAAGGCGCGCAGGTACTGCGTGGGTGCGCAAGTATTGGTCACGCAGGTATACCTGCGCGACATGTGTGGGGTACTTGTGCGATGTTCAACCAGCATTGAAATACTTGAACGACTCTTTATTAAGGCCTTTAGAATCCTCTTGAGGTTCTTCAAGAAAAGTGATGCACAAGTTCTATCGAAGGAGTAAGGTGGCGCGCAAGTGTGGCCACTTCCCTTAAGGGCTGGCCGCTCAGGTGCGCAAGTGTTGATGAGTTTCAACACTTAGGCTTTCCTTTCTCTCTTTAGATCTTCCGTTCTAGGTAAGAAATTACCTTAGAAGTGTTCCGGGAGCTTTGAGAAGAGACTTGGGTGTCGAGAGCTTCAATCCGAGTTTCTGGAAAAAAATTCCTCTCGAATAGGGGGCCCACGGGGTCTATTTATAAGCAGAAGAAGACCCCAGGTAGTTACCAGGCAGTTATCAATTAGGTCACGCAAGTCACTTGCGTGCCAAAGTGCATCGCGCAAGTGGACTTGCGCGACCATGAGGAAACTTGCGCGGCATATGGGCAAATTTCCCCTTGTTCATCCCTTTATCAATTTTTTATGTTTTCTTCAAAGGTCGAACCATTTTAATCTCAGATCTTCCCCTTTTCCAATCTTTAGATTCTGTGACGAAAGGAGCGTCAACAAAAGTCCCCCCTCAGAGTTGGATCTAGAGAGAAAAGAGGATTTGACTCTGAGGTGAGAAGTAATAAGAAATCTGGCAGTTTAATGTCATGCATGCCGGACATAAAGGGGCTAATGTTTAAGGTTAAAATAGCTTTGACCAAAATGGATTAGAATTGACAAAATTCCTTGAAAATTCATCGGAAAACCATATTACCGTACTAAATTATGAGGTAAAATATGTAATCTATGACTTATGAATATTTGAATCTGAGGAATGATATGAAAAAGAGCTAAAAGACATTAGAAGAAGTAGTTTCCAAGAATGAAGTTACCATTATTTAACAAACCCATTAGGGGTTGAATTATGCAGGGCCACCAAAGGGCATTGGCTGCATAGTTAAATAAAATAGTATCTTTTGGCTAACATGTCTGTTTTGTAGACTATTTATGCAAGGCCACCTATGGACACGTGCTGCATGGTGAGGCAAAAGAACTCTCAGAAATTTACTTTCCTAGTGCTAAAAGCCAGTGAATGTTTATGGAGATTCAAATATTCCAAAGTATAGAGTTTGCTGTATGGAAAGAGGTACTTGAATATGGAGAAGATATTTCCAGACAAGATTATCGAAGAACTGGATGAATATCACTCCTACGAAGGTCTGACCCAAACATAGGGAAGAAGAATAAACCATAGACTTGAATACTTTCAGATCATGAAAAAGGATATGGGACAAATATGTTAAGGATGGCTATTTTTTGCAGATCCCTACATACTGTCGTTTAAGACAAATAAGGACAAAAGAGGCATTCTTTCCAAGAATGAAGTTACCACTATCTGACAAACCCATTAGGGGGTTGAATTATGCAGAGCCACCTAAGGGCATTGGCTGCATAGTCAAATAATAGTATCTTTTGTCTAACAAGTCTGTTATGTGGACTGTTTATGCAAGGACGCCTATGGGCACGTGCTGCATATTCAGGCAAAAGAATTCTCAGATGTTTGCCTTTTTTGTGACTAAAAGTCATGAAAAGGGTTATGAAGATCTGAAAATATTTAAGGTTAGGATTATGACACATAAATATGGGTATTGTCCAATGTATACAGAGATACATAAATCAATGATAACCATAATCATGTTGTGGCTGGGTCCTATATTGAAATTTTGGACTTCACTACGTATCTCATAAGAATGAGAATCAAGCCATACTTAGCTCTTGAAATGCAGTTTAACATCGTGCAAGACGAAAGTATGAGAGATCTTAGTTTAGGGTCATAGATCTCAGACCATAATAATGAATACACAGTGTGTGTTTTCATGGATACTTTTCAGCTAAGGAACTGAATGTGAAATTTGGGGTTAGGTCCAAAAGACTTGGGGCTGGATTCGAGGGATACTCGAACGCTCCTACGTATCCCATAAGGATGGGAATCAAGCCCACGTAGTTCTAGTAATACCCTTTGTACAAATTTGGTTCGTACATGTGAAGGGTGAAATGGGACTTTAGTACAATGATGGTTTAACCCAAAATAACAATTTTAGGCATTACCATGTATGCATGTGGTCTTTTGAAATGAAACATGATTGAAAAATCATTGTAAATAATGGTTCCCTCTCAAATGAGGAAATCAAAGAGTATTGTAGTTTATTTTCGTACCAAACAAAAGTGTTGTATAGTTTAATGTCGTATAATAAGGACGAAAGTGAATCAGATGTAAAGATATTGATTCTATGGGCGGTTTCACAAATCAACATCGCATGAGATGAAGGTGAACCGAAGTGAAGATATTGTTTTTGGGATTGAATCTTGGGAGGTTGCCTACGTACCCAGCCTGGAAGGCAGGGATCAAAATCCGCATAGTTCAATTAAAGAATAAATTAATGATCAAATTATTCTTGGGGACAATGACTTAAAAAATGATGTTGGGGCTTACACATGTTTAGCAGCCCAGAGAGAGTGTTATGGTTGAGGTTTTCTCTAAGCTCATGTGTGTCATACTCGTTGTGAGAAACAAGAGGTAGCAACATTCTTAATGATGCACAGTTTAATGTCATGTAGCAGGGACAAAGTATAGTTTAGAATCATGTAAGACATATCAAGGACTTTCTGTATAGTTTAGCGTCATGTAATTAGGACGATGGGGACAATACAGTATAATGTCATGTTGGACAAAAGGGAGAATAGTTTAAGGTCATATACATGGACCGTGGATGGTGCAGTTTAATGTCATGCTGGACATAAGTACAGTTTAAGGTCATACAGGACCTTTGATGATTATGTAGTTTAACGTCTTTCCGGATGTAAGGGACTTTCAAATAGTTTAGGGTCTTATGCATGGACCGTTTCTGTATAGTTTAACATCGTATAGCAAGGAAAAACTGTTTATGCACAGTTTAATGTCATGTTGCAGGGAAAATATAGTTTAACGTCATTTTGGACAAAAGGGGGACTGTGCGGTTTAATGTCATGTAGTGAGGATAGATTAGGTACTTTTCTTTTCTTCAGTTTAGTGTCATGCTGGACAAAAGTGTGAATAGTTTAGGGTCATATGCATGGACCATGGATTGTGTAGTTTAAAGTCATACAGGACCATGGTGTAGTTTAAAGTCATACATGACCTTTTAGGGAACTTTTTCACAGTTTAACGTCGTGTGGGATGAAGTTACAGTTTAATGTCATACTGGACCATTGTTGTATAGTTTAAGATCGTATACCAAGGACGAACTGGTGCCACACAGTTTAGAGTCATGTTGCGGGGACATGGTGAATAGTTTAAGGTCATAATGGACCAAGGAGGAGTTTAAGGTCATACTAGACCATTACTATATAGTTTAACGTCATATAGTAAGGACGAACCGGTGCCGCACAGTTTAGTGTCATGTTGCAGGGACATTGTATGAATATTTTGTAGTTTATACAAAATACTTCTTCAAAAATATGGCATTAGGTGGAGTAGTAATGAGTTCTCCATCCATCGAGATTAATGAATAAGCTCCATTGGAGTAGACCCTATGTATTGAATAAGGTCCTTCCCATTTTGGATCAAGCTTGGGAGGTTTCCTTCCTGGTATCATTGGAGTTCTGAGAAGTAATACCAATTCTCCCGGAATGAATGAATGAAGATGAACTTTTTTGCTAAAAGCTCGTGCTATTCGATTCTGATAGATTGTCAAAGGGTGAAAAGTGCACAATCTTTTCTCATCTAACCATTCCAATTCATTCAATCGCTTTTGGGATTGTTCATCTGTAGATAACCGATCACAAATGGCTACTCTGAGTGAGGGAAATTGAACTTCAATTGGAAAGACTGCTTCTGTTCCATATACCAATGAATATGGAGTTGACCGCATTGCATTGCGGGTGGTAGTCCGATAAGCCCATAAAGCATGAAAGAGTTTATCAGGCCATGACCTGTGATCTTCATCCACCATCTTTTGCAGTATATTTGAAGAATTATTATTAAAGGCTTCTATTTGTCCATTGGCTTCCGCATGATACCGAGATGAATGGTTGGATTTAATGTTGTATTCATGATACAATTTCTTCACCTCAAAAGAACAGAAGTTGGTGCCGTTGTCTGTAAATATGGTATGAGGGACACCAAATCTAGTAATGATGTTAGACTTGATGAAGCTAACAATGCATTTAGAACTGACTTCTTTAAGAGGTACTGCCTCTACCCATTTGGAAAAGAAATTAGTAGCAGTAATAATGTACTTAATCTTCTTGGCCGTAGCTGAAGGGTAAGGTCCCACGACATCCATTCCCCTTGTGGAAAATGGCCATGAGTATTTAGCTGTATGAAGCAACTTTGGAGGTTGAGGAATGAAGTTGGAGTGTACTTGGAATGAATGAAACTCCTTTGTGAAATTAACACAATCGTGTATCATTGAAGGCCAAAAGTATCCAAGCCTTCAAATTTGATCAGACAATCTATGTCCAGACTGGTGGCCACCACAGACCCCTGCATACACTTCGTTCATGACAACCATTGTCTCTTCACCATCAATGCATCTGAAGAGAACTCCATCAAAACCATGTTTGTAGAGAATTTTCTCTAGGTGGTTTGGGCTATCATAAAGTGTAAAATTGACGACACGTCACTGAATTTGTTCTTTCTCGGCTCTATCAGGTGGAAGTGTTCCATTTTAAAGGTATTCCCTGATAGGTGACATCCATACTGTAGTATGATCAAACGGTTCAGGAATGGGACTAATTTCATTAATTTCCTCTGTTCTAGCTTGATCATAAGGTGAAATTGCACGACGGTGGGCAATACTGATGTTTGTCTTGTCCCAATTTGGATCTTCTAGATCTGTTGCTATATTAGCCCGCACATCATCTTGAGCATTTTGTGATCTTGGGACATAAGAAAATGTCGGTTCTGAAGGGAATTATGTCATTAAATCTCTGACGTAATCATACAAAGGGATTAATTCTTCTTTCTTGATGGCATAATCCCCATTGACTTGTTTGATTACCAAGTCTGAATCACCTTTCACCTTTAAGTGATTCACTTGTGCTTGAAGTGCTAACTCCAAGCATGTGATAAGAGCTTGGTATTCGGATTCATTATTGGTACCACCTTCATACTATAAAAAGGAATACGGTAATAATGCCTTATCTGAAGAAATGAGAACAATTCCTAAACCAACTTTGTTGAATTTAGGATTTTCCATTTTCTTCCCTGTTGGACTTCTAGAAGCACCATCAAAATAAATTTTCCATGTTTGAGGACTCTCTTGAATAGATAAAACTTCCTCATCAGGGAGTTCAATATCTGAAGACGTGTCTTCCACTGAAGGATGTTTAGCCAGGAAATCAGCCAGAGCTTGGCCCTTTATTGCCTTTTGAGACACATACTGAATGTCGAACTGCTGCAAAATAATTTCCCACCTTGCTAGACGTCCTGTAAGCATTGGATGACTAAGGATTAATTTGAGCGGATTATTGCGAGATACCAATTGGACCTCGTGATGTTGCAGGTAGTGTCTCAGTTTCTGAACTGCAAAGATTAATGCCAGGCAGCACATCTCAATACTTGAATACCGGGTTTCTACTTCAAGCATAGTTCTACTGAGATAGTAGAGGCTATTTTCATTCCCAACATCATTCCTTTGAGAAAGAAAGGCACTCAATGATCGCTCTAGAGATGTCACATAGAGGATAATGGGTCTTCCGTCAGCAGGTGGCATGAGTACCGGTGGACTCAAGAGGTATTTCTTGAGAACATCAAACGCTTCTTGACATTCTTCAGTCCACTGGTAAGTGACTCCTTTTTTCAATAATTTGGTAAAGGGTAAACTTTTGCCTGCCAAATTGGCGAAGAAATGCCGAATATAGGCTAAGTGTCCTTAAGTCCCCTTAATTATTTCAAATTCTAAGGAGGTGACATACCAAGGATGGACTTGGTCTTCTCAGGATCGACTTCAATACCATGATGGCATACAACAAATCCAAGTAATTTTCCTGAGGTTACCCCAGAAGCACATTTTAAGGGGTTCATCTTCAAATTATGTTGTCGAAGCTTGTAGAATATGACTTCTAAATCAGCCAAGTGATTAGAACGTTGTTTGGATTTAACCACCAAATCGTCTACATAGCATTCAACAAACTTCCCTTTGAAAGGTTTGAAGATACGATGCATGGTGCATTGATATGTTGCACATTCATTTTTTAAACCAAAGGGCATCACCCGGTAACAAAACACACCTTGAGGGGATCTGAAAGCTGTGGATTCCTCTTCTTCTGGGGCCATTCAGATCTGATTATATCTGGAATATCCATCCATGAAGGAAAGTACTTCATAACCAGTCATTGCATCAATTAAGAGTTCTGTAATCAGAACTGGGAAATCATCTTTAGGACAATACCGATTAAGATCTCTAAAATCGATACAAACCCTAATTTGTCTGTTCATCTTCTTTACAGGGACAATATTAGCCAACCACATGGGATACTGAACTTCTTTGAAGAAGTTAGCTTTGATCAGCTTATCCACTTCATCTTCAATTTTGGAAGCATAGGTTGGGTGTGTTCTTCTCTCGGCTTTCTTAAATCCTCGATGTTCTTTTGGTGAACCCAAATGATGAGTAGCAACATCAGGATCAATACCAGGCATTTCTGTATAGTTCCAAGCAAAATATATTGATTTTTCTTTAGAAAAGAAATATACATCTCTTTCTCTTCAAGGGTCATGGCCGCACTAATTAAAGTGGGGCGTGGATCTTTCTCTGTACCCAGATTTATTTCTCTGAGTTCATCCATAGTGGAAGAGATACCCTCTTCAAATGATGGAGGAGCAACTCTAAGATCTTCCTCTTCCTCTTCATCATGTGTTATTTCTTCCATTTCTACATGCATAGTAGATTAAAAAACAAAATTTTTATGATCAGAAGAGATATAAAAATTTGTACATTTTGAAGAAGAAGCTTCCATTTCCGACCCTATTGATGATAAATAGTCTTCTTTGGGAAATAAAGAGGAGATGATGGATTGAGAATTGACATCATTATTCTCCTCTGATGTTGCTATAACCTATTCTAGCCTAATTGGTGAAGTATAGACCTGTTGGATTTCAGCAGATGAAATGAAAACGTCACCACTTGTGCTTTCATCACTGTTTGGTAGGTTACCAATTTCTCCCATGTTATCTGGCTCGATTGCCGTAATTGACATTATGGATCTTTCCATAAGAGTATTTTGATTTGGGCCTATTTTGTCAATTTGACTGATAGGTAACACATAATATGTACTCACATGTGTAAATGGATTTATTGGAATCTTCTCTAAACCATATAAAGCATTCACTTTGGTAATTTCCTTTATTTTAGATTTCTCTCTTCCCTTCATGTGATAAAATTCCACCTCAATGTATTGAGACTCAAATGTCTTGAATGGTGCCTTATCACCATACAATGTTCCAACATGACCATTGAAATAATATTTGAGACATTGATGGTATGATGAATGGATAGCTACATGCTGATGTAGCCAGGGTCTTCCAAGCAAGACGTTGAAAGATGAGTCTTGATCAATAATCATGAAATCCAAATTGGATACAAGATCTCCAAACTGAGTTCTGAGTGTAACTTCTCCTAGTGGTTCTTGTTAATTTTTATCATATCCTTGTAACATCATGGTAGAAGGAGATAAATCAGATTCCGTGAGGCCCAAACGACGAAGCGTACGAATGGGCATGAGGTTGACTCATGAACCATCGTCAATGAAAGCTCTTCGGATATCTACACCATTGATTTTTCCAGATAAGTTCAGAGGTTTAATGTGTCCATCCACAACATCATCTTCATCTTTATCAGTAAAAGATATCACTTCATGACATTCTGCATGATTATTCTCTATGTGATAGACTTCAGCTGCAGCAATTTCAGCTTCAAACTCCCGAGGACTTGAAAAAGCTTCGATGAGTGCTTGCCGAAGATCTTTTGACAGATTCAAAGCATCTAAAATTGATAACTTGGCTGGTACTTGGGCCAAGTGTTTCAATATATCATACTTTTGATCTAGAGGTCTGCGTTTCCCAACAGGAATATGCGGTTTAGCTGGTACCTTGGAAGCAGATGCTTTGGAAGGGGATGCATCTTGTATTGGGATAGAAGTTGGCAACATCCTTGGTTTTGGAAGATTAGACTGATTAGATCCATTTACCTGATGAGATAAAGAAAATGGAACCTTCAATCAATCTTCCAAAATAACTGTGCCAAGACTGAGTTGGCTATTGGCAGAAGAACTTTCTTGTTCTTTTTGAACTCGCAGAAGGGATCTACCATGAGTTTCTACTGCATACAAAGTGCTAGCAGGGGTAGAATTGGAGTAGTGGCTTCGGAAAGATCCACGTCTTCCCCTGTATCCTGAACCTATGGAACTTCCTCGGATTCCCTTATTTGATACAGGGAATTCAGGCTCATCAGAATTGAAATTACGACTGTAATACGGATCTGCTAATTGAATCATATTAACAGAACCGAAGACTAACTCTTCGTCTGATAAAGACCCTGCCTGATTAGTCTTTTTAGGCTGTACCGTTTGATGGGGCGGTGCCTGTGGATTTGAAGTTTATGGCATAAAGTCTGCCAGAGTCAAAGACAATTTAGGCTTTGATATATACTCATCTTCTTCTGATTCTTTTTCCTTCTTTGAATCAAACCGTTTCTTTGAGGACTTTCCCTCTGACTAAGAGGGTTTTAACTCAATATTCATGACAGAAGACACAATTGGTTTCTTTAATTGTGTTCGAAAAATGGCATGAGTATGATTGATTGTCTTTCTAACCATCCAATCATCATACTTCTGTGCATTTCTTCTTTGGACTTCTTGCCATTCACCTTCCTCCTCTGGAACTGTAGCAGTAACACATGCTACCTGAGTCAAAGAACCTTTCAACATGACTTGTCCCAGGTCGACCATCTTTTGTAGGAGGTCTTTGAAGACAAAACACTCCTGGATGGGATGCCCCAACATTTTATGAAAGGGACTATAATTGTGACAGTCTTCATCTCCTTCCTTGTTTGGCCTCTTGGGCATTGGTAATTGAACCAAATTACTTTCTAGGGCTGAAATGAAGTAACCAGGAACTTTCTCATTTCGTAAAGAGTATGTTTTACTCTTAAAATCCTCAAAAAAATTTCATCATTGATCTCTTTGATCAATTGGACGAAACGACCTTTGTTGTTGTAATTCAAGAGGTGGATCCCTTCGAGAAGATGAAGGTTTTGATGTAGAAATAGGTACAGGTGCTTGTTTAAGCATAATTGTAGCAATTTCCACTTTACCCATTCTCCTTCCTGGAGCTGATGGAATTACATGAGATTTAGCCTTAGCCTATATAAGGGAATCTTCAATCTTCTGAGAGATTGAAGTATGGTCTCAAAACCCTCATGTGTATTTCATAGGGATCAATGGCATGCGTAATTCAACACACAAATTTGCCACATAGATTGGCCATAGATCCTCCTGAGGGAGTGCTAAACTCAGGGAATATGTTAATCCCTTCCAGTGAGCAATGAAATTAAAGACTCTTTCATTCTCCCTTTGCTTGTAGTTTATAAGATCGAAAACTGTTGTTTTTGGAACAGATGAGCTGAACTGAAGAAGGAATTTTTGGTGAAGATCCTCCCATCAGATGATTGACCGGGATTGCAAGCTTGTATACCAGACAAAAGCTGGTCCATGCAAGGTTCGCACAAAGCATCTGAGTTTCACTACTTCTTGTTGCTCTGGAGTTCCCATCATAGGATCACAACAAGACACGTAATGTGTCAAATGTTGTTCAGGGTCGTCTGATCCATTGAATGTAGGGAAAATAGGGTTTCCAAAACTGGTTGGAGGAGAAATTGAATCTACCCATTCAGGGTAATCATCCTGTTCTGGTTGAACTTGTGCCCGTTTCCCTTCCATAGTTTCTAACCGAGCTGTTAATGACTCAATAGTAGTTATTAACTTTGGAGAAACATCCGGTTGAATTTGGTCTTGGGTAGGTGTAATGAATGGTGCTTGGACAGATGTGGTGGTTGGTGCTGCAACTGATGCTAGTACTGCCAACCGTTTTTGCACTTGACCCATAGGATTATACCTCTGAGGGTGTACTGATAAAGGAGGATATTCCTGATCCATCTCAGTAGCTGCAACAAATTCCTTCGGATGTCGGACTCCAGCATTCTTAAGAAGAAGACTACTCTGAAGTAGTTCTGCATTCAACCTTCTTAATTCTTTCATTTCTTCCTCCTGTTGTACAAACCTTTTCTCTAATGAGAGCGATTGACCTTCTCCAAAGGATGGATATGTAACCTGATTCTTTCCCCTCCATTCATTGGATACTTTTGAGAGAGAGGGAAGTGGATTACCTAGGTTCTGAGTAATCCTTTGACTTCGTGTACGCACACCTTCTTCATTTGTATTGGTATGTACATTTTCTTGAGCAGGACGCTCTTCATATGAGTCCCCTAAGTGAGCGTCCTCTAGTGGATTAGCAACAACGACATTGATGACATTGATTAATGCATAATGCATCACATCCCTTCTATCAACATTTCTGTGATATTGTCTTCTTTCTTGTCTTTGGTGAGACATTGCCTTTTGTTGATTCAATCCTTTAGGAAATTCTTGACGAGATATAAATTGGAGGGAATCTCCTGATAATTTGGCTCTTCGTTCCTCTTGGGACTTCTTCCCCAATCGAGAAAAGACTGACATTCTCTGAGGAGGGGATTGATGATTTGAAAGAGTCCCCAGTCTCGTGAACTGGGGATTTTCCTGTTGTTTCCGCTGAACACCTCGAATCCCATTTGTTGATTCTGAGGGTTGGGTTAAAGAAGTCCCCAGTCTGACAAGCTGGGGTGGCTCTTGACATGCTATGTCTGAGATCTTCTTAAAAGCTCTCTTGATCTTGCAAATCTTAGTTCGGAAATTAGCTGGATGCATTAACCTGTATCCACTTTTATCACCTGGTTCAATAGACCGTTGGATGATTTCCAAAACTTCTGTCATTTGATGATGTGTTTGCTCCATACAAGAGGCTTGTGAAATATTCTCTCCTTCTTGATGTAGGAGCAATTCAACAACTTGTTCTCTATATTCTTGATTTTGAGAGGAACTAGTTGAAGCTTGTTCTTGAGAAATCTTTTGATTACAAATAAATCCCATTGACTGTGGCTGGCCATGGGCAATAACATTACATGAGACCATTTTCGGCGGGCTTTACCGACTGAAAAGCACTGTGAAATGTAGTGCTCTGTGAACACCCCATCCTCTGATATGAACACCAGATGGGGCATTGGAAATTAACTGATGAAATTTTCTTAGTGCACCAAGGCATGAACGTTAAATGGTTCTCTACAGCTTTTCAGCCTTCGGATACAGAGAGACTGATAGAGATGCCAAATCAATCTGAGATTGTAGCCCTTATATTATCTTAAGATGATTTTCATATTCATCATAAGATAATACCATCTTCTTTAATTGACAAAGAGTTTTCCATATGTTGAGATGAATATCATGGACTTCATATTCCATCAAAATTTTTGGAATGTCATTCTGGGAGTCAGCCAAAGGCCAAAACATGACTGGTACCTCACTTTTCTCCAGTTTTTTCCACATGTTCGCCATTTCCTCTTCATCATTAAATGAAGATTCTTCTACCTATTTTGACCAGAGTTGGTGTTTACTTGTTGCTTCATCAGATTCAACAAGATTGGTAGAGAGATCATTGATCAAACTAGAAGATGCATAACTTAGGGGTGGTTCGAATAATGACCTACACCCTGGGCTATCTTTCTATTGAGAAAATATTTCACTTGCTAGTGATAAAGCATCAGACATGACTGGTTTCGCATTTGCAAATGCCTCAAGATAAGAGGGCTTTCTCGACACTACATTGTCCACTGGAGTATTTTCCAGGCAATGTGAATCACTACTGCGGAGAGGACTTTCGCAGCAAAATTTATCATCATGGGGAGGACCACCATAATGGGTTACAGCAAAAGATGAGACCTCTTGCTCCTTGGTCTTCTGACCACACAGAGGGTTCCTGTGGCTCTCATCTGAAGACAAAACATCAAGATTGACCGAATTGTCACGAAGCAAGCCTTCATGAGGAAGTGTCTGTTGAAGACCTTTAGAATTAATGTTCTCGTTATTGGGAACTGAGTGAGTAGAATCTTGAATTTCAACAGATAAATGTCTAAGGGCTTCAAGAAATCCTGCATCGAGCAAGGCCTTGTTACAGATTGGAATTTGATCTCCTGACTGTGCTGGGTGGATCTTTTTCTTAGATGCCTTCTTACTCGCTTTGGAAACCACTTATTGACGAAAGTGGTTGCTCTGAGCAGGTGTATGTGCCTGATTAGGAAATATGGTCAGGATAGGCTGACGATCTTTACAGAAATCAGGTGTATGTTCCTGACTTGGTTGTCCATATGATATGGGGGAGTATGCCCCATAACCTTCTTGGACAGTAACAGATGTGTGTGTCTATTCCAGAGTGAATCGTTGATGTGTCACTCCACTGATAGGGATAGATTTATGTGTATTTTCCTGAGATGATGTTGAATCTGTTATGATATCCTGGCAAGCATCCAAAATATGAGCAGGAATTTTATTTTTCTCTTTCACCATTGAAAAAATATGCTTGGTGACTTCAGCTGCCGGAACGGGGATATACATCCATTCCGGGCTTGGAGTAGGTGTATGTTCATGCTCCTGTCCTCCATTTCCTGTCAGTGAATCCTGATAGTACTCAACTGTTGGGGAAGAGAATTGTGTCTGCCTCCTGTTTGTCATCGGAGCTTTCCGACTGACTTCTCTGTGCACTACCAAGCGAGACTGTTGGTAGGCTTGATTAGTATTAGCAGGTGTATGTGCCTGCTGATTATACTTCGTCAAATGCGGTTGACGAGATCCATCATATGTAGTCAGGTGATCCTGCTGACTAACTAATGATGTATAAGCAGCTGTATGTTCCTGCCTATAGTACATCACCGGAATTGCCTGGAGGGATTGGCGTGATGCTACCAGACGAGTCTGCTGGACAACGGAATTAAAACAGGTAGGTGTGTGTGCCTGTTCGTTGTTCGCCACCATGTTAGGTTGGTGGACTTCTCCGGAGATGGCAGGGATTAGATCCTTCCCATTGTTAACCGGATTCCGCCTCTGGCGGTTCGTCTTGCCTGCTTGGGTTCAAGGAACCTGAGCCGAACGCCTTGAGTCGGTACCCTCATCATGTTGAGGGCACACTGCCGCACGAGTCTGGCGGTGATTGTTGATGGGAGCCCTCAGGAAGGACTCATTTATTTTTGAATTAAGGTCTTGAGGGACCTGTTCATTCACTTCCTCGGAGTAAGGGAGTGAATGGAAATTGTGTTCCGGGGATAACGACCCGAAATGGTTGGAGACGGTAGTCAGTACTTCCTGCCTCTTGATCAATGGTCGTCATTGTCCGGACGACCTATGTGAGTTGTTCACTTGGAGGGCCTGTCGGGAAGCCTCCAAAGTTGGGATGGTACCGTGTTGACGGTACTCCTTAACCAGTGCATTTGATACCCAGCGTTGAAGACGCTGAGTAGGTGATGTCATCCTCAGAGCAGATGAT
This sequence comes from Viscum album, assembly GCA_963277665.1. Classification (NCBI taxonomy): domain Eukaryota; kingdom Viridiplantae; phylum Streptophyta; class Magnoliopsida; order Santalales; family Viscaceae; genus Viscum; species Viscum album. The sequence goes on along the minus strand of OY728136.1, from coordinate 360,790,221 downwards.
GATCCAGTAGGAATAGCAGCAGTGGTATTTGCAACAACAGTATTCACAAGTGTGAATTTGAGAGCAGCCATTATGGAAATACAGAAGATCTTGGAAAAGAGTGCCTGTTTGATATAACAGAAGTAATCTAGATAAATTCAGACACTTCATCTTTTGGATGAGCACACATGTCAATGATTGTTTTTGTTAGCCCTCTTATTGAGTTTAAAATAGGGGCTTAAAAAATAGGTAAAACATCATTTTAACTTGGTTAAGGATTCACGTCGGGTTCACCATTTTTTGTTTCCCTCGAAATTTGGGGATGACCTCCTGGTTGGGAGATTCAAACATTCTGATCGGTTTCTAACGGGCTTGTTCGTAGAATCGGAAACATCCAATGATTCCACATCCATTTGGACCTACTTTCCAAAGGCAGACGCTTTATTAGTTTGTGAACTGATGAGGCTTAGGAATTTTCATTGGTTGAGAGGGTGGGAGGTCGGACTCATCACACATTTTTGAGGGGAATTATTATATATTCTGGGACTCTCTTTATAGATTTACGTTATGTTCGTGATTCCTTATTATATTACCAGGTATAAAATGAGCTTTCCTTCAGTCTTGAAAATCAATGATTAAATATGAAAGAAATTTTAGAGAACCTTTTATATGTATTCGAGGTTCTTCATCAATAGAGAATCATCTGTATCTATTTAGAGATTCTTGGTCAATGGTATCCTCTAAAACATTTATATAAAATTCTCTTGGTTATTATGATGACCAGGCTGGTTTTAAAGCCACTCAGTGGGGCACTTAAAGTTTATTTTCATTCAGAAGGACATGAATTATTTTAGAGTTGAGATTGAACCCATAGATGGGCTACCTACGTATCCTTTCTTTTGGAAAAGGAATCAGAACCCATGTAGTTCGAGTAAGGGACTATGATGTTTATGATTGATGGCTCAAAGAAGGATGTCATAATTACTTTTACCCTCTAAGCTCACGTGAGTCATTCTCGGTGTGAGAAACAAGAGGTATTGGTAATAAAATAGACAATTGGGCCATGAAAGATGTAATCATAAGAAATGGTTTCGGGCTTATGTATGTATGACTGCCCAAATAAATGAAGGTTAGGATTTACTTTAGGGAGAAAATCCAGGAACAGGGTCCATAAAGGTATATGTGCTTCATGGAGATTTGAATACTCTAACATGTGACTTATTCCTGAAAAGGAAACACAAATTAGGAGAGGATTGATAATTGGGTTTTACTCTTGAGAAGTAATCTGCGATCAAACGAAAATTAGAACTGGTTAAAGAGAAATTAAGGGACTTGTGGCTTACTCCTGAAAAGGAAGCCCAAAATTATGACTGGGACTTATTCCTGAAAAGGAAGCCCAGGTTAGGGGACTTGGGGCTTACTCCTAAAAATGAAGCCCAAAAATTATGACTGGGACTTACTCCTGAAAAATAAGCCCAAAAATTATGACCGGGACTTACTCCTGAAAAGGAAGTCCAAAAATTATGACTGGGACTTACTCCTAAAAAGTAAGACTAGGTTAAAGGACTTATAACTGGGGATTATTCCTGAAAAGGAGACCCAGGTTAAGGATTCTCTCATCTTAAAGGATGAGGTTGAATGAATTAACTCTCACTTTTTAGTGACATAAAGATGTAAAAATCACTATGTTTTGAGAGATATTCCACAGAATTCCTTTCAGATAAGAAATTCAAATCAAGAAATCATGCCATAAATGGCTTTGAAGAGTGTCTTGAAAAATGAGTCTTGAATAGGAATGGTGTAATGGATTCAGAGGGGTAAAATGGGCAAGGTGGGAACCCAAAAAGGAAGGGACCACAAGTCTTGGAAGGCGCGCAGGTACTGCGTGGGCTCCCAAGTATTGGTCGCACAGGTATACCTATGCGACATGTGTGGGGTACTTGCGCGATGTTCAACCAGCAATGAAATACTTCAATGAATCTTTATTAAAGCCTTTAGAATCCTCTTGAGGTTCTTCCAGAAAAGGGACATGGAAGTTCTATCGAAGAAGTAAGGCGGCGTGCAAGTGTGTCCACTTCCCTTAAGGGCTGCCCACTCAGGCGTGCAAGTGTTGATGAGTTTCAACACTTAGGCTTTCCTTCCTCTCTTTAGATCTTCCGTTCTAGGTAATAAATTACCTTAGAAGTGTTCTGGAAGCTTTGAGAAGAGACTTGGGCGTCGGGAGCTTCAATCCGAGTTTCTGGAAAAATATTCCTCCCGAATGGAGGGCCCACAGGGTCTATTTATAGGCATGAGAAGAACCAAGGAGGTTACCAGGCAGTTATCAATTAGGTCGCGCAAGTCACTTGCGTGCCAAAGTGCGTCGCGCAAGTCCACTTTCGCGGCCATGAGGAAACTTGCGCGGCATATGGGAAAATTTCTCCTTGTTCATCCCTTTGACAATTTTTGATGTTTTCTTCAAAGGTCGAACCATTTTAATCTCAGATCTTTCCCTTTTCCAATATTTAGATTCTGTGACGAAAGGAGCATCAACAGTGACGATGCATCATCCGACCATGAGTAGTTGTATTATTGACGTGTTGAACAAATATGGGAATAGTTGGTTTGTATATGTAACATGTGTGGCACATAGTTTCCACCAAAAATTTGCATGTCCTAACATTTTCATGACTTCTCATGGTTAATTTTATGCATTTTATTGATTTCTAATGTTTCCTTTTATGTCTTGATTTCTCGAATTTGGTATACATCATTCCAGTTTGGCATATGTTTGAATTTGTAGTCGATATTTTGGATGACTAGGAGTTGAAACAATTTTTAACGTGTTGAAAAAATTGGGTCATTTCATAGTGGTCAAGGGGATAGTGTTGTGGACACTTTGGTGAGGCATAATGTGTACATAGTGAATATTCATGCATTTTTAATGGTCATCATGTTCTATTCGTGATGATAAAATGTGGACATACCCTATATAAAACCTAGGTTCCTCTTAATGGGAGATGGTATTAAACTGTATAAAACTGGGATTCATTGTACGATGTGTATTGGATTCTCTAAAAGTCTTACAATATATAAATTTTCAATTCCTCTTATGATAATTATGATATGTTTAAAAACATTACCTCATATAAAACATGGAAGCATCAGATTATGTGAGATGAAAAAAATCATTTTCTTCAAGATATGACAATAAAATTTTCATCATGGTCTTGGTTGTATGATCTTACACTATGTGCAATCATATTCAGGATTTCTCCATGGGTTTAAGGGCCTACTCACATAGATCTTCAATTCATAGATAATGGAACATTCAATGACAAAGGATCAAAGGATAATGGTCCTCGGAATAGGATACAACTCATACTTCATAAACCATGGGGTTGGAGGAAAAAATGTATGAAAAATTGAGTATGAAATTTTAAGGATCAAGGGGGGAATGGGAATTTCTCTAAATTAAAGTAGATGCATAATTTTTCCTCTGTCCAAGAGGTGTCCATGTCATATGGATGGGATGGCCCATCCCCATGGTTTTAAAAACCCATGTGGTGGCCATGAACTACCTTTATCCAATGGGTTTAGGCCATACATCTCCTGGTCCATGGTGTAGGGTTATCTTTTACAATTCACCAACCAAGCATTATGAACTGGATGGCCTCTTTTCTTGATTTTTAAAATCCCAAATCACAAGAGCACCTCCAAACCCCCATGTTCTCAAGGATCATTTTATTAAACAAAAAATTCTGTTAAACCAATATTTAAATTAAACTTACCTCAAACGATTTTTTGTATCATACAAGTTAGGTTGTTTAGGAACAACACTTTTCCTAAATATCCTTGAGTAATCAAAGGATGCTATACACTGTTAATTTGGTTTTAAAGATATATTTATCATATTTTTTAGATATTTTTTACTTAGATGAATATTATACAATTTTATATACTAAATTTTAATAAATAATTCATTGAAACATTCATTTTTAAAATGAAAATATACAGAAACTTCATGATGCATTGTTAGTATACAAAGGCTTTTGATTATTTTAAATATTCATGTAATATATCTACATGGTCTAGAATGACATCATTATTTAAAATTTATCCTTCATTGTTTTTATATGAACTTAATGAATGTTTTCAATAAATTTATTATATATTAAAAAAATTATATTGAGTATTAATTAATATATGTTTATTTGATATGTATGATTGAGTTGATGTTATTATATGAGATTGTGTTAGGTTCTATATTTATTTGATAGTATTTAATTTTTAAAGTAATATAAATTCATTTCACTTTAAAAAATCCATGTGAACCTAAATAACATATTGAAATATAATTCTTGATAAGAAAATCCACTTAATGGTCAAATTATGATTGACATGGTTTCTTATTCTATCCGTGTTTTGGAAAAAAGTATTAATCCTTACAGAACTCATGCTTGAGATTCGATATGGGAATTACAAAATTATAGTCCTTCCATATTCAATGTTTACAAATGTCCTCAATGGGTATGTTAATGGTTGGATGATATGAAGAGAATATTTAGTATTTTATGAATTCCTAAGACCTATAAGATCAAGTTCACCACATTCAACCTCTAGGGTCTGAGTTGGAAATATTTAAAGACCATTGTTTATATTGAGTTACAAAAGACCCAATATTTGAAAGGTTTCATGAATTTGTTTATGTAGAAATATTATCCTTAAACAATGAATGTGGTGAAGGAAATGTAATTTATATTTCTCTTATATTAGAATCATATATTGGTTGAATATGATAACTTTTTCATTGAGATGATGAAATATATGACTAAGTTAGTCATAATTGATACTATGAAGATGGTTTATTTTTCAGAACATTTAGTTGAAGGTGTCTCTATTTTTCTTGAATAATTATATGTATGTTTTTTTATCTTGATGCAAAGGTAGAGGTGATAATAACATGAACACCTAATATAAATGGTGTTTTCTATATAAATGTTTGTTTTTAATGTGAATTGAATTATGAAAATAGGGAACTGGATGATTTTACATAGGGAGGTGTTGGGAGTGTAAAGAGATCTTCTCAACTAGATTCATTAGGTTTAATAACAGAAAATATATGATCTTATCACTACATATATCTATTTATGATGTTCCACTATATTTTCCAATCATCGCGACCATAAATGTTTTACAAGTTGTCTCCATTATTTTTCAAATTTTGTGTGCATTAATCTATTAGGCTATTGGTATTTCTAGTTTGATTTAGCTTTTTGTGTAGTGGTGCAGTGGAAGCAGAAAATTTATTTATTTTTTTGGTCAGCTTTTCACGCCATTTTTTATCACCACGAAAAGTATACAGGTAAGACATTATCCACGGTTTTATGGCCACTGGATTTTATTTTATTAGCAGTGGTTATAACCACTGCTAATAAAATAAAATTCGAGGCTCATAAAAATTTATGCTAAACTCAATAGCACTGCGATGAAATGAGGCAGTTACAACCCATCCCTTAAACCGCCACTAAATTGAAATAACTTCCGCTAATAGTTTTCCGACTCCAAATTTAGTGGTGGTTTATACCGAAGCTGTGAGAAAAAATAACCGCCTCTAAATGGTGGTTTTCTTGTAGTTAACTAACCAGTCCATCCCAATAATGAAATCATAGCCTGTCATCTCTAGGACATAAAGTCCCATAAAAAGTGACACCGGCCCACCTCTAGAGGGAACTCCTTGCGATGATGCATAGTCACAATTCTATTCCCCAAAAGAGTGACTAGTGTCAATATATCAGCAGAAGAAAATATGCAGAGCCAGAGGCTCTCCATGACAACAACATATATAAAGAAATGGGAATCCCCTGTATTGAAAAGGGAAGAAGCTAAAAATGAGGCAACTAGGATCATACCTCAAACTGTAGAGGGTCTAGGATCATGCTTCTGCTGGGTCTACTTCACTACAAACGTCTGGGTTGCACCGCGGCCCTGTGACCCTACCTGACCACTATGAGATGATCCACCCTGCTGCCGATGCTAGCCTAGGGACTGACCCCCATGGCTATGACCCTCATCTCGGCATGAACTACCAGAATAACTCTTAGTTCCCAGACTGATGAGAAGATGGTAGTGATTGTCCTGAACGTGGGGTCATAGAAGAACCTTGTCACCAGCTGATGGAGAGAAGATCTGACAGAAACGCTGAAGATGGTCCATCTTGCTGCAAGATCGAACTCCACTGGGTCTCTCGGGCGACGTGACCTCATATAACTGCTCTTTCCGCACTGGTATCACGTCACCTGGCTTCCAAATGATGAATCTCGTCTACTCTGATCTCGTCATGCGGTCTCTCTGTGGCGCTTCCAGCTATCGGCTAGAGAAGCACTAACCTTGGATGTTGAACTGCCCTAGCTCATATATCTAGAATCCCTCAGATTGTGATATGTGATCAGCACCTGGTTGACAATTGAGGATATCAAAGTGAACCTGAAGATGATCACCTGAGATCAAATTCCTTCCTGAGACCGTCCTCAAAATTAATATCCAGAAAAAACTCATCACCTCTTGGGATAGGCGTGAAATGCTGAAACTCAGTGAAGTGAGAGGAATAATCCTTTACAGAAAGAGTTCTCTACTATAGACTCATGAACTCTTGGGCTCAATTGGCCCTCAAGGTCTCAAGGTAAAATTATTCATAGAAGATGTGTCGAAACGTATCCCAATCCATACTCTGCTGGCGTCCCGCCTATGAGATCACATCCCACCACCTCTTGGTGGAGTCTCGATGCATGTATGTAGAGAGATTCACCCTCATTTCAGGAGGTATCTCCATGTTCTTGAATATCGTCTGTGTGGATTCTAGCAATGAATCTGCATCCTAGGGTCCTCCATCCCTTGAGAAAGTGGGAGGATGTTGTTGCTGAAAGACACGCGTAAAATCTTCTATAGACGGGGACGGAGGTGATGCTCCTTGAGAATTACGCATCATCCCCAGAAATCCATCTTTGAATTGTGCATCAGCACCTGTGTTAAGTATAACGGCTTGTACCAAAACTGGCATGAAAGGAAGATCTATTGGAAGTTCCTGATCATCCATATCTGTTGTCCGATCACTGCCTCGAAACTGGCATACAACTAGAGGACGTCTAAATGGAATGAATCATCAAGGTCAAGCACACACCTTAGATCAAGATTATCAAGGACTGAAAACTAGATTTGTAGCATGGGAACAAGAGGAATAAAGCATTCAATGTTTTCAAATCATGACTACACGGTTTTTAAAATTCCTATACGGCATGTTCCCTTAAGCCATTCACATGGGCATGCAATTATGCCAAAACTGGTCATGTAACACCCAAACCACACGGCATGCTGTCCTAACACACAACATGTACTTGAATCCTCTTTCCCAGCCAGAGTCATTATACACGGTTAATCCAAACGACTCTCTTAATACAAGACTACATAATGTGTTCAAAATAGACATGGAATGTACTAGGAAATCTTCACTTGGCCCAGTTGTTAGATACATGGCCTGATAGACACCTCACACTACACGGCGTGTTCTAGATGGACCCGGCATGTATGTGGAAGGATAAAACTGACCTGTGTTCTTCGTTACAAGGATGATTACCTAGGATAGACTATAAAACATGTTCGATCCTGACATGGCATGTATAGCTTATGGTTTATCCGTCTGTTTTTGTTAGTTAGACGAGCGGACACAAGGTCAACACCACACGACGTGTACAACTGGTACCCAATGTGTTCCTGCAAGAAATTCTTTATCCCGTGTCTCTGCCCACACGGCCTATGACATGGTTAGAAACTACACAGTTTGTACATAAATTAAAATACATGTACTTAAGAAAAATAGTTTTTCCCCGAACAGAATAACACAAGGCATGTAATTTACATTACACGATGTGTATTCTTGGGATTTTCTAGATAGTAAGCCTTAGAAACTACTCTAGAGCCTAGAAAACATTGAAATAAACATAAAAGTGCCAAATTCTTATCTGTGAGGACCCATAATCCCCGCGAATCAATGTTTTGAATACATGTTATAAACAATGATAATAGTGCAATAATCCATGAAATTCTGGACCATGAGGGCCTATAACACCTCAAGAACCACGGTTTGTAATTTATTTAAAAAAAATTACACAAAAAATACCCAATCAAGAAGCAGGTATATTATCAAGTCCTCTATCACAACAGCATGCATATTCTACACAACATCTATCACAACAACATGCAATCGCTAATGCATCCTAGATGGCATGGAAAAAATAAAGGACATGTCATTTCTAGAAAGTGCCTACATGATTCATGAGATGGAATACCCTCATCTCATTGGGTTGCAATAGAAATAGAACCTCAATAACTTCAACCATAATAGAAAAAATCATGTGAATCACATAAGGTAAAATCAAATCAACTGTAATAGTTGAAAAACCCAAAAAAAATTAAATTAAATGAGGTAGATTGGCTTTTCCTTGTAACCGAGTTAACTACTCACGGGTACAACATATTACCAAGTACAAATTTTTTCTTATCCCTGACTATAGGATCCAAACAGTAAGTCAAGAAAAAAAGAATCCCTCTTATACAACTTTGTAATGTCCTTGTTCTTGAATCCACCTAGAGGTGCCCCGTACCCAGTTGGTCACATGAACTTAAGCACATTTCCTCAAATGCCAGAGGCTACCGACTAACAGCAAGGGTCTTGGGTGTTATATTGGGGAAACTGGTCCCTCATTGGAAGAGTACACAATGGAATAAGATAATAGAAATGGCGGAAACAATAATAATCCATTCAAAAATGAACAGCGAAAACTAAAAGAAATAAATAATTGGAACATATATTGAATGAGCCAGGGTACACATGTCTAATAAAGCATCCAAAAAAATAACAATGCTAAAATAAAATAGTACTAAACCAAATAAAAAAGAAATAATATAAAAAACTCCTCATCATCACAAGCCATACCTTGGTCCCATACTCTCCAGCTCTATATTCAATCAAGAACATGATGTAGAAGGGCACATTCCATTATCCATACCTGGAGAAATATGATCTGTTTGGGCCTAAAATCATGTCCCAAATAGGGTGTGAGGCTAAATCCTAGTAGGAAACCACCCCAATATCTATTCCAAACAATCAATGAGTAATATAGAAGGTAATAGTATAGAAAGTAGTAAACAAGAAAGTACTTAGTAGTAAACAATTACACATATCAGGTAAGAATCCAATCAAGCACGGTAACCCTTTGAGAAGTACATTCAGACTATCCCCTCTGGTTCAGTTATAATAATATATAAAGACTCTCTGAGGAAGCACAGACAGTCAATTTCCCGTATAGTCAATGTAATTCAAAGACACTCTAAGGAAGCTCACATGGTCAATTCCCCTTATAGTTTAATGTAGTTTAATGACTCTCTAAGGAAGCACACACTGTCAAATATCCTTATAGTCTAAAATAGTCAAGGAATATCTAAGGAATCTCACTTGGTCAATTCCCCTTATAGCCCCAAGTGGTCATGGTTTCTATGAGGAAGCCCAATCGGTCAATCCCCCTTATAGTCCAAAGAGGTTCAAAGACTCTTTGATGAAGCTCACTCAGTTAATTCCCCTTGTAGTCTACTACATCGTGTTCTCTCGACTCTATGTAGGTCAACGAGCATCGAAATGAAACATGACCAATGCAAACCTATAGAAATACTTGGCTAAAAAATCTACAACATATCAAGCATTTCATAAATACAAACACTCCACTCAACATCACTAGGCATGGGAAAACAGGTAAGGCAGAAAAACAGGCTAAGCAGGACACAATGGCCGTATATAGAGCCTGAATGGGAAAAAAAATCCAATGTATTGCAGACGTCCCTATTCATATCAAATTAAACTCTACATAATCATACAAGCATCAAAGGCAATCAATAGAGGTAAAATGGTAAACGCACAATACCCTGATTAAGGGAATTGTCCACAATTGCTCATATAACTCAAATACTTTCATCGGAAAGGCACAAACCACCTACCTTGGTGTTGGTAGATCTATATACTCTAGTTTAATCCCTTTAATTGACCTATAATGCGATAGATCTACATTAATATCTAAAACATTCAACCCATGATAACTTTTAAAAAAGGTTGAATCCTGAAATGAGGCTCAAGCAGAAGAGAGACCCTACCGAGGCAATCCCAATGCAATCGATGGTGGTCTAATTAGAGATCAGACAGAGGATTGGGAGCATGGAGGATGATTATATCCCTATGGGAGCTCTCGGCAGAACAATACCTAGAAGGAGACATTTCAGGCGATTAGACGTGACCTTGGTACGTTTAATGAAAAAAAAAGAAAATACACAACGTGTAATTTTGAAGTACATGGCATGCACATTCCTTTTTCTTACTCCACTTTAGGCGGCCTCCAGGTCACCCCACACATCCTTGTGTGTGGCTATTACATGTCCAGCACACGACCTCCTATGGTAACATAGTACACGATCTATACTCATAAATTACACGGCGTGTACTTCAAAAAATTTCAAAAAAACCTATTTTTCTCAAAAACGACCAGAAAAGGAAACATACCTGATAGAAGGTTCGGGTTATTGAAATTATTATCTACCTTTATTTTAATTAGTTTTTTTAAATTTTAATTTTACTAATATTTTTTTTAATTTCTTTGGACCTAATTAAGATGGATTAGAGCCACTGTTTCCCAAGGTGAGTTACATGTGTATGTTTAGGATGTAATATACATATATAATTTCTCAGTTTATATATATTCACTCATATAATTGTGAATATATAAATTTCGGATTGGGGTGACTATATATATATATGATAAATACAACCATGTGTAAGTGTAAATTGGTATATGAAATTATAGACATATATATAAGGACCCCATTTTACATATCCATGTCTATAAGAATATAAACATTAGAGATAGGTATCCTTATAAATCTGTGAAGGTACATATGTGCATAATGGATTATTTAAATGGACATCATAAAAATACCCTATATTGATTTAGGTTCTCTATTCCCAAATAGTTAATTTGAATTTGATAATTTATTGATTGTCTTAAAAATATGTTTTAAATATTATATAGAAATTATATGTTATGAAAATAAGATTTGGAAATTTAAAATGATATTTTCATTCATTTTATATAATTTACATAAACTTATAACATGTTTTTTTTTCATTTTTCCTAAATGCATTCAACCTTGTATTGGAATATGCAATCTATTTTCAACGTTAAATTGGGTTTATAAATGGTGTTTCATTAAAATTCATAATTTTAGTTTGGAACCATTATATATTTATTTGAAATTTGTTTTGATCTCTCACGATGTGTTGGCCTATTTAGAACATTTGGAAGAGTTATTTTATGATTGTAACTCCCATGATTGTCCTCCAGTTAGAGAGGTACTCCACATGGATGATGTCATGATGTGGTCAAGGCATGAAAATTGGCACCTGTATTTGTATTAAGAGTGTAATGACCTCCTCGATTATCCTTTATTTTATTATCATGGGATCATAGGTGTTGTATTGTGATTCTAGAGACAATTTCTATTTATTCATGATTGTATGGATTAGATCCTCGTGGAAGGGAAATGCCATGTGGATTGTGACACTAGTGATTTCATTTGGGAGCATCTAGGTTGGTTATAAACTATGGATCACATCAAGAGTCTAGAAGATTTATTTCTAACTGAGTATATATAGGGTCTATAACCTTAGTTACTAGGTATGTCACATGATTTTTTTATTCACATATATTATACTTTCCCTTCTTTGGTGATGTGTTTAATGAAATCATTTCAACTGTTATGTTTTCACTAATAGTTATTATAATAACACATATTTAACTATACCCCACTTTCCACTATTTTTTTCTAATGGAGATATTTCTTTCATTGCATATTATTCTCTATAAAATTACTTATTTGAGAAAAATTCATTCTATGGTAAATGTTATGTGAAAAAGGATAGGAGAATGGTTCTTTTAAAATTATTATCTTCTTAGTTTTTTTTCAAAAAAAATATTTGAGTACCTTATTTTAAATATATGTATATAAAAATAATATGAAATGGTTTTCTTTCAAATAATAAGGATTAAGGAGAGGTTATTATTGTTGAATACCTATATATAATCTCAGTGCTCACAACTACACTTTGTTTTCATTTTCAGGCTATTCTAGTTTTGGATCCCTCTCGGATCGAGTGTGTTTCTGTGATTGGTGGCGACCCACGAGGTCACGTGGAGGTATCTCTATCTATTTCATATTACCTGTTTTAATACTTATAGTCTGTTAGTTTATTTTATTATTTTATATTTTTATTTATTTTATGGGATAAATCCTTCCAAACTATGTTTTAACTGATTCCCGACACTAGTTTCTAGCTATGGAGGATCTAGAACACCCCTCTGTCATTCTATCAGGCCAACTCAAGTGATTAATTAAGATTTGACCTATGTTGGTTCATGAAATCATTTGTACTTATAATGTTCTTAGTTTTGTGAATATGAATTGATTTTATAAAAAAATAGGAAATTATTTCAAATCGTTTTGGATTTATGGAAATAATTTGTAAAACTATATTCATTATAAAAGGTACAACAATTTCATTATTATTATTAGACATTATATAGACATAGTGGTGGTATCCTACTAGTATTTTAATCACACACTAATTTTTCCTTTGGTTGGTTCTAGATGGGTTGATATTGTATACAAGAAAAGTGAAGGCAATCATGTAGCTTTCCAGTCCCTCTCATTGTCAAAACCTTTGTAGTGGGATGGATTTGTGGTGATGACTGGTCACATGGAGGCTTGTTGGATTTATCTAGTTGTACTTTTTATATTTATCATGTTTGGATTAGGTTATATGGACATTTTTTTATATATTTATTTCACATTTTATTCTTGTTATATTTCTTGTTTATGTTATATTAAAGATATTTTTCCACAATCTTTGTTTAACCTCACCACCATGACAGGCCGACTTGTGTGGCTTGTCTAATTGATTCAGGTTGGTTTTCTACAACAACCATATTATGAAAAATATTATATTTACTAAAAAAATATTTGAGGGTGTAATAGGGATATTATATTTATAAAATAAAAGTAAAGTATATTTTCAAAACCAGAGGCATTATTTCGTGTTAGATGAGTGAGGTGAGGAGAAACTAGAAAAAGAAAAGAATTTAGAAGATAAAGTTTGATAATATTACCTCTTGAATATTTTCTCATGAAATTATCCTTAAGGCACTTTGGGATTGGATTTTTTTATAATAACAATGCTTCCAAGGACATGGGAATATTGGTGATGATATTTTTTTTGCGAAAATATGTCAAGATCCAAGGCTTTTAAATTTTGTGGGTAAGGAGTAGTATTTGTAAGGGGAGGGGAGAGGATCTTTTTAATATTATATTTATTAGTTCATTGTTTTGGTTCAATAATAAAAATATTATTGATTATTGTAACTATATATAGTAAATGTTACATGTACATTTAGAGTAATGGGTCCTTACATCATCAATGACACGAAAATTCATGTATTTTGTTTATAATGATAAATAAAATATTTTCCCATATTTCTATATTCAATAAAATTAAATTATTTTATAAAACAACAAAAATATACCCTAATAATATTTATAGGTGAATATTCTAAAAAAAATAATTCCATTTTATGAATATAGTTTTTAAAATAGGATAATATAATTTTTTAAAGAAAATATTTATTTGTCTAAAAAATATAATTTTTAATATTATGTCAAATTTTACAAAACATATTAAAATTACATATGGTATTATAAAATTGTATTATAATTAGAATAAAACCTAATATTAATTTATAAAATCATTTAATGAGAATAAAATTTATTTTCAAATCATTATATTTATTAAAAAAGTGAAATAAAAATATTTTTGTTTTACAGAAATACATACACTAAGTTTATCTTTTTTAAAACATTTATTTATTTGTACAATGATATAAATATATCATATTATCATTTTATAAGACATGTAAATTTTATTTAAAACATATATATGTGGGGATACTATTCTAATAGTTAGGATAATATTCCAAATGATAAGATTAATATTCCAACATCTATGTTACTATTTCAACCATCAAAAAATTGTTCTAGACTATAAGATTTATAATTTTCATATGGGATCCGTAATTTCTATAAATACCTCATATTTTATTCATTATTAATTTATATAAATTTTCTATTAATGTTATATATTTTCATTTAAAAAATGCTTATTTAATTACTAATAATCTTCTTCATCTCTATAGTGTTTTTCATAAATACGATTATTTAAGGAGATCACTCAGTTCCAAATTTCCAATTATAGTTATCTTATTTTCTATGTTTAAATTAATAAAATAAAATATAGTACGTTTTATCATGTTTTGTATGTGTTTAGTATATTATATCACTAAATATGAAATAATTAATTAATCAAAAGGGAAGTTCTATTTATAAAATTCTGGGTCATTGCATTCTTCCCCCCTTATGAATTTTTGACCTTGAAATTCCATTTTAAAAAATGTGGTGAAAATCTATTAGGGTATTTATAATTCTTGGATTCATCTAGTTCCTCTATCAGCTCTTCCTATATATGGTTTCTCTATAGTACTTTGACTATGTGGGTTGTATTATTGTGTATAACTTTTCACCAACATTATAAGATATTCATCTGCTTATCCCTATAAGAGAGATCAATTTCTAGCTGTAAAACCTCTAAATTTAGTACATTTGGTGGATCTATTATCTACTTTCTCAAGAGGGATACATGGAATATATCATGTACGTGAAAAAGGGTTAGTGGGCGTGCTAGTCAACAAGCCATGACACTGATGTAATTGAGAATCTCAAAGTGGTCGATTTACCTGTGAAATAGATTTACCTTATTCAAATGTCTCTTGACTCTCCTCCATGTGGATATATAGAGGAAAAAATTATATCAATCCTAAAACTCTAGGTCTCATCAATAATTTTCAGCACAAATCTTATATCAAATTTTATCATCCCTGATGTGCTTCTGAATAGTCTTGAACTTTTATACCATTTCTTTGACCATTTTAGGTTCCAAAAGTTTTACTTAACCTAATTGGAAAAAAAGAAATGATTTACACATATCTTCCCATAACCGTATTCATATGAATATATTTGGATACTTGAGTGAAAATAGATATTGTTCGAGAACTAGACCAATGAAATATTCTAAACCCACAAAACATTAAATCCCATAAATCATTATCTTAACATTTCCTCAAGGGTATGAATAGTTATCTCAGATTGTAAATCAACTTGAGGGTGATAAGAAATATTTAATATCAATTTATTATTTTGATGATATTATATAATTTTCAAAACATGGTGGTATTTCATAGATTTTTAAAAGACACAATCGATAATGGTCTTCCATGGAGCTCACTACTTATCTGATGTATATTATTGCATATTGATTGAGTTATTATTAACTTTTAGTTGTCATATAATGATAAATAATTTTCATATGGTCCACTATAACCCATATAACATTATTTCATATTAATCTCCTCCATTGACTAGTGATAAATTCCGTGGTTATGTTTTCCCATTTCCATGTATTTATGGGTAATGGTTGCATCGTCCCATTGGACATTTACCCTTTTAGATATAGAGAATATACATTTTCCCTATAAGACATTAGAAAATTTCCAATGCTATACACTAAGTTGACACATGAATCTAGGGTCCGGAGAGCCGTAGCACAGTGATTTTTAAAATATTAAATAAATTATTTAATGCATGGGTACTCTCAATTTAAAAGTGGAATAACCCCTCTATGGAGTCTCAAATAAAATTTCAAAGATCGTGGTTGGGTTGGAAACATATTTTTTACCCTGGGCGTGACATAAAGTTGTTTGTGCTGGGTGTTTTGCTCAGAGATGATTTGGATTTTCATTTTATGGTGGAATTATTTATTAAATGAATGTTTAATTAATTAATCAACCAAAAAATAACCTAAAACCCACACTACCTCACGTTGGGTTCACAGAATCAAATAGTAGATCTTAACCTCCACTTTTCCCTTTGGAGATGATGAATTAATGCAAAATCAATACCACAAGGTATATTTGATCTCCGTTTCTAAAGCAGATCATCATTTGATCGAGAAGCTGAATGATCTGGGCGATGTTCCTCATCCAAAGCATCAGTGTTTCACCATAAAGGTACACTATTTTTATTTTTATCCCCGATTACATTTTTTTTAATTTTTTAAGGTTCTAAAGACCAATTTCAATTGTTTATTATCCCTACAAGGAAGATCTGTGGGTTTTGGATTGAATCGGGTTAAATTAGTTGTTTTTTGTGGGTAATTACTGACTTTCATTACCATCAATGAAACATGTAGTCTAGAGACACATGTCGTGTAGCCATTTCTATTTAGGGAATATGGTCTTTGGGGATTACATTCCATTTACATGGATTACACACCATTTAGTATCCCCAATAAATGTGGCTATCATATATGGCTCAGTAACATGTTTGAAAACTCAATATCATGTACTAACACTTGACCAAAGTACACAGACACGAGGCCCGGTACATGGACATGAGTAAACTACATTTCTAGGGGATGGGTGATACAGGACACACCAATTACCCATTATACACACTGTGTACTCATAAATATGTTGTAAATCATGTTGACATGAAACATTTCCAAGTTCTCAGGCAGGCTCACACACCGTGTGTACCCCAGTGCATATCGCCTAAATTTAGGAGATATCCGTGAGAAACTCTTCCTTCTATATGTCATTATTTGGGACTCAGATTTAGGAATGTGAGTAGCATATCCTGAGTGTTTTTTCTACATAGAACACGGTGAGGCCACTATTTCATCATACGAGGTACCAGGTGGGGCATTTCAATAAATACTCAAGTGTAATGGTACAAGTCTTGGGCAGTGGTCTAGGTAAATCAATAGGTTGACAACAAAGTCAGTTCCCTTATCATATAATTTTATATGTGGGTCCCTTGGAATATTTTAGACAGGTTATGTGGTTCTGCCTTATTATAATATGGTGAAGGCCCCCTACCCATGATGTTATTACTATACAAAGTATGAAAATTGTGCTTCTCCTCTTAGCAGCACTTGGAAAATAGTGGAGATCAGCATGGTTTCTAAATAAGGACACTGGGATTGTTACTCCCATATGGAATCAAGGAATGGTTTTACCTTACCTTCACATATTTCTATGGGAAAATATGTGGTTTGACATTGCTCTGGACTCATGAGGAAGAGGAACACATTCCCCACTGAGACGCACCACTGTGATGCGATCTAAAACCATGTGGTCGAGTCAATACCAGCCAAAGAATATAGTATCAAGGTGAGGCGATTGAGTTACATGGACTTGGGTGTTCAGGGAAGACATATGGAATACTGAGCATCATTGATGTACTTTTTTAATGATCAGTACTCAATAAATTGGTTAGGGTGTGGGTTCCACATATCATTTGTAATGTTGGACAAAGCCCCCATATTATGCTAGGGTATGCAACCTACACACTTTTCGACTAGATAGAGTCGGAACTACCCTATTTGACTAGGGTGTGGGTCCTATATACATGGATTAGGTACTCCCCTGACATACATGGGAACTATTCGTCCATAAATAACGTATAGGTAGAGTTGTACTACCTTTCCATGCTAGGGTGAAGGTATTATATCATTAGTGTTGGAACTCCCCTATCATTTAAGGGATTGGGCCCTCCATACATAATGTTTTGATAGAGTAAATACTCCCCTTCCATGCCAGGGATTAGGTCCTCTATCCTAAGGTCGGTACTCCCATATCGTAAAAAGGTGCAGGTCTCCCATAGTAAATGAGCCAGTAGAGTCGATACTCCCCTATTGTTCTATGGAGTGGGTCATCTATCACGGAATCAGTACTCCCCTATCATACAAAGAAGTAAGTCCCCCATCATAAAATGGATGATAGAGTCAGTACTCCAATGTCATACCAAGTTGAAGGTCCATTAGCTATAGAGTGGTACTCCCCTATTGGGATAGGGTGTGGGTCCTCAATATACAGAGTTGAACTCCCCAATCATATCTGGGTTTAGATTATCCATTCTCACATAGGTGGTCCCCTATCATTCTGGGGTTCAAGTGTTCAATCTATGGATTTGAAATCCACTATATTATCAGGGAGCAGGTCCTCTATTCTCAGAGTTGTACTCCCATATCGTCATAGGGCGCAGGTCCTCTCCTACAGAGTTTTTCACTCCCCATCTCTGAGTTTTAGCTGGGAGCATGTCCTTTAATGGAGTTTGAGCTTCCTTATCTTTTTAGTATAGTCTTGAATAGTATACCCCTCTACTCAATAAGCATGATACATGGTTAGGAGTTAGTGGTCCATCGATGCACTGAGGTGCGTCCCACTCTATACTTGAGCTACAGAGGTTTGTAGGATAGTAAGGAGGTACTACTCCCTCGACTACATGAATGTGTCAAGGTGTGAGTAGCTCCTTTCCACCTCATAATGAAGATTCACATGGTGCATGGTTTAGAGAAGTTATCCCTCATCTACAAGGAAATGGTGAGGATCCAGCCTCTCCTCTTGGCCTCTTAGGCTTATGTAGGGAAAAGGTTACCATTGGAAGAAACTATAGTACGTGGCACTAGAGTTAGATCATATAGGTTGTTCCTAATGGAGAATTTTCTCATGGAAATATAATTCAGAATGGTGGATCTATTCCGGATAAAGTGTATCTCCAGGACAGGAGCCACCTGGGATTCTAGAACTCATGGAGTGTGTTCTCATGGATTTGTGATTACCTTTAGAACCTCAACTATAATCCTTTTTCTTGATATTTAGTTAGAACATCATGATACATGGAGTTGTAAATAAGTATATATAGGTGATTTTAGGGACCCCTTATAGTGTTTTCACATTCTGGGTTGACACCCCTTGAGGACTAAGTAAAACATACCCCTTCTTTTTCCAAAAACATACCTTGAGTTACTTTCCTTCTATGGGAGGGGAAGACATGCATGATATTCCATGTGCTTTATGTGTTTAGATTATTGTGGTTGGATCAGTCTACTCTCCTACTATAGGAAGCAAATACTCAAATTGAAATTCATCTTGTAATTGTTTCAAGATCATTGTGTTTGGATGAGATTTCTTTCACTCTCTTGTTGGGTCAAGATGTGGGAAGAGGTATTCTTATTAATATCTTGTAGGAGATTATTCCTTGAATTATATGGATATTCATGTATATATAAGGGTGATTCGATATGAATTTTCTCTCATGATTGGATTCCCTCTGGCTAGGTCGATCAGACTATCGTCTATATCTTCACCTCTTTTGTTTTTAGGTTTTTGGGGCGCCTATAAAGTTTTTTTATATTCAACCCTACATGGTATTTTCCAACACATGTTTTTTGTCTTATACTGACCATATAACTTTCTACAGAGTCCCCAAAGTACCCAAGGAATGTGGATATTATAGAGATAGATTAACTGAGGTGTTTAGCAGAACTGGGCTAATGTGTTTTCTAACACATACTTTAGTAGTGATCCCCAACTTTTGAGTAGGCTGGATGCCTTTGCAATTTTCTTTTAGTGGGATTTTGATTTTTTACTTTTAACTTTAATATTTCTGTTTTACTTTGGTTTAGGTTATATGAATGCATGATTTTTAGTTTAATATTTTTGTATCTATAAACTGTTTCCTTGAGGTGTTTGGTGGTGCATGCATACATGTACTTTTGGAAAAGGCCTCCCCAATTTTAGTTATTCTCTTAGAACATGTCGCTAACCCTTTGCCTATGGAGGCTATCTTGGGGGAGTTGTATATTGAACCAAAAAATGGGTCGGGTTGTGACTGAATGGTATCAAATCACATTCATTCCTTAGAAAGTTGTTAAGAATCTTCCCCTTACAAGGGATTTGGTTGAGTTGTATAATGACAATGATAGTATGTTTTGATTTTGTCTCATAGGATAGGGGTTCAAGTGTTGCTGAGGTGGCAGACATATCCATTCACTATGAATCTGGTAACCTTATTTTTGACTAAATACATTAGACACTAGTTGTTGGGGAAAATAAATGGTACATGGATCATATAGGACTAGGTTTGGGGTTTTTTCCTATCTTTATTGAGTCATCTCCACAGATATAATTTTAACAATGGTGTGTCTTCATTATATTTTAGTATTCCTCTTATAAGACTACCTAAAATGATTCTATGGTGTGATTGTGATAAAAATATTCCCTATGATGAGGCTTTAGTGTAGGGAACTAGTTCTGAGGAATTACCTCTGGGTGGTCAAGAAGATGAGCCACCCCTCGTTGAGCAGCTAGTTGAAATGATAGTTTTTGAAGAGAATGTGTGTAGGCTGAGTTCATTGCATGAGATCAAGAGATAGAAACCCACATGGTACCAGTGTTATCCCAACCCAGAGGAATGGGATGATTGGCTCTGGTCAATCAAGCAAGTTTTCCACTTAGTGAGGACACCTCCTGATCAGATGGTGGTCCAAGTAGTGAACCTCATGCAGGGTTCAGCCAGGTGATGGTCGAGTTTAGTGACATGGTCCCATGATGATGTGATTCTTACCTGGGTAGAGTTCAAGAGACTATTCAGGTAAGATTTATACCTAGCCACACTAATATCATTACGTATCATGGAGCTCCTGAATCTTCGGAAGGGTAACATGACAATAGAGAAGTTTTTGGAATGGTTTGTAGACATATCACAATACTCCCTAGATATGATTTGGGATATGTTTTTTAGAGTAATGACCATTGAGAAGGGATTTTATTGGGATATAAAGATTTCTATAATTATAATGTGCATTCCCACTTATGGTAGAGTGCAAGAGTAAGCTATGGTAGTAAAGAGATTTTTGTTAGAGGAACCAGTGGATGTGTCCCAAGGTGGTATTCACGAGGATGATTCATCAATAATAACTGGAATATGACACATTATGGGATCATATAACATGAGTAATAACCATTCCTAGATGTAGGAATGTGGGCATGTAGCCCATAAGTAGCATCAAGGATCAGGTAAACCACAAGAGATGTAGTGTCATGATTGTGTTGGCCACAGACTTCTTAATAGATATTGTCAGACCTAACCTGAAGCGGAGAGGGGGATAGATGAAGTGCCTCCCTAGAGGAGATATTTCTTGGAGTAGGGATTTCTATGAGATAGTTGAAGAGGTGAAGGAGTTGCGATAGTAGAAACAGGTGGTCCATTCCAATCTAAGGGAGATTGAGGATATAGGAGAGGATAGCTGGAATCCATAGAGTCCTTAAGCCCAAAATCTATGAGTATGAATAGAGGTGTGCCTTTTTTCATTTCTACATTCAGAATTAACAATTATTAGACACTTTTGTGGGATGCTGTTTTCATTCCTCTTCTTGCGTGATGTTTAATCAAATGTGACAAGGGGTGTCTGTAGAACAATGTTTTGGATTTTTTGGATGTGGATTCTAACTCATGGGGAAGAGGGTTCCTTACACCATGATGATCTATTTCTATGATGTGTCTAAAACTATACAGGTAATTTAGTGCAACGTAAATCAGACAATATTAGGATGTGGTGGATGAGTCCCTCTAACATTTGTGTTTAGGGATAGGTTGAGAAATTGATATAATTTCATATAATCATTCCATATTTGTATATTTATACATTATTATGATTCAATAGTATGGATTCGTTTCATATCATCCGTATATAGATGGGATGGCCCTAGTTCGTGTGGCGGTGTTTCTGGTTCAGGTTACTCTCCTTACAAGAGGGGAAAAGAAACTCAGGGAATGCCACATCATTTTCATGTATAGATTCACAAAGATGGGGAAGTTTACCCTCTTCCCTTATTCATTGGTACCCTCACGTTATAGACTTGAACCATGAATTAAATACACTTAATTAGGACATGAGATATTTTATCCATGGGTGGATGTGAAATTTGGGGATCATCAGCATCTGTGTCTGGTGAAAAAGGTTTTTTTACCACAAGACCCCATTACTGCATAATGACCATGGTTCTTGGAAATTTCTCATAGTCATAGTTGAGGAGACATGTTCTTGTTTATTGCACGATGTTGGCCTGGTAGAATCTAGATGTAAGAGTGGTTTGGCCTAGGTGTTTTCCCTGAGTGAATGAATTAATGTAGCATGTGAACCCTTAGAGAGCTTGTCAGTGTGGGAGTTATATAGTAGATATTAGATTCTTTTCCCAGTGCCTAAGGTTTTTATTTTTGGGGATGAAAATCCTTGAAGGTGGTAGTGATGTAGAGACTTGGGTTTTTTTCCTATAAGACATTCGAATATTTTAGAAGTATGTGCTAAGTTGGAATAGAAATATGGGCCCCAGAGAGCAGCGAATGAGTGATTATAAAAATATTAAATTTATTTTTTCATGTGAAATTTGTTTCACTTGAAAAGAGTAATAACTCCCATGAAGAGACTCAGATTATATTT
The DNA here is from genome assembly GCA_963277665.1 of Viscum album. Lineage (NCBI taxonomy): Eukaryota > Viridiplantae > Streptophyta > Magnoliopsida > Santalales > Viscaceae > Viscum > Viscum album. The sequence goes on along the minus strand of OY728136.1, from coordinate 360,767,717 downwards.
CTATGACTGCGGTTGAGTCTGAATCATCATGTTTACCCTAGATGTGACATTAAATTTTATATGCCTGGATTTTTGGTCATAGGTGAGTTTGTAGGACATTTTATGGGGGAATAATTAATTAAACGAAATTATTATTAATTAATTAACCTCATACTAACCTAAAACCATCATCACCCTCATGTTGGGTGCACACGACCAATGGGGAGAGACACGCCTCCTCTTCTCCACTTAGATATGATGAACCAATGCCAAATCGACAGAACAAGGTGCCACTGATCTCTATTTTTGTAGAATATTGTCATCATACTGAGAAGTAGAACAATCTGAGCATCATTTTTCATCAAAAGCTACAGAGTTTTCCCATCGAGTTAGGGACTTTTAATTTTTGTTGTGATCCCATTTGTTTTTCATTTTTCTAAGGTTCCATATCCCAATTGTAAATGTTGCTAATCCCTACTAGGTAGGTCAGTGGGTTTTTGGGATGAATCGAGGTGAATTGGGTGTTTTTGTAGGTAATTCTTGAATGTAATTCCCATCTAAATGGCATGTAGTACATACAAACATTATGTGTATCCCTACTGGTTCAACTATGATGATTATTTTTGACTAGATGCCATGTACATGGGTTATACACCATTCAGTACCCCAATCCATGCGGTTATGGGAGATGTCTTGGGAATCCATGTGAAAGCAACTGGCTCTGTACTAACACATGGTGAAGGTAAAAGCACATAGGGTATGGTATAATGACATAAGTAAACAAAATGTACATGGGAAGACTGGAGAAGAACATGCCATGTACCTCTTTTACACACTGTGTACCCCTACATGGGTTGGAAACCATGGTGATCGGATACACGACTAGATGATCAGGAAGGATCGCATGTTGTGTATACCCCAGTGCACACTGTGTAATCCTAGGAGACCCCCTTCAGAACATCTGCCTTCCTTTTCACCTTATTAGGGACTTAGATTTAGGATTTTGAGAAACCTAACCTAAGTGTTGTTCCATGTAAAACATGATGGAGGACACAATTTTGTCCTATGATTTATAAGGTAGCTCATTTTGATTAGGAAGCTTGTGTAATGGTAAAGTCTTGGGTAGTAGTGAGGGTAAATCACTGGGTTGACATTGGGTCCAGTACCCTTTTCTACAACATTAGGATGTGGGTCCCCTGGACTTTATTGATGGACGAGGTGGTGCTCCCCTACTAGAATAGGGTGTGTTTCCCCTACCCATTATAGAGTTACTACATGAAATAAGATAAGTGTGATTATATTCTTAGTAGTGCTTGACCGATGCTAGAGATCAGTGTGGTTTTTAAAGAGAGACGATAAGACTCGTACTCCCCTATGGAATTAGGGACTGAGATTCCATTACCTATTTTTTTAGTAGAGGTGGGACTCCCCAAGTTTTGGGTGTGAGTTGTTTTAAATTTGGGTATATATTTGGGATGATACGTGGTTTTACATATCAATTGACTGATGAGGAAGAGGAATACTTTCCCCACCAAGACGCACCATTGTGACGCGATCTAAAATCATGTGTGGGAGTCAGTGCTGGAAAAAGCAGAGAGTATCAAGGTATGTTTATTGAGTTATTTAAACTCAGGTGTTTAGAGAAGAAGCATAGTATATTGGGAATCATTTTTTGACTTCTGGATCTATCGGTGCTCCCCTGATGGGGTTGGGTGTGGGTTCCCCAAATAATTTTTATATTTGGACAGAGCTCTCATTCTTTTCTAGGGTGTGGTACCTCCACGATTGTTGGCCATATAGAGTAGGAATTACCTTGTTAGGCAAGGGTGTGGGTCCTATATCCGTGGAGTCATTACTCCACCAACTTACCAGGGAATGGGCTCTCCATATGTTATGTAGAGGTAGATTGGGTACTCCCCTACCATGCTAGGGAGTCGGTCCTCAATCATTAGAGTTGGAACTCCCATGTCGTTATTGGGTGTGGGCCCTACATATGTGATGTTATGGTAGATTCTATAATCTCTTATTGTTCTATGGCTTGGTTCCTCTAGCCTGGGCTTAGTAATCCCATGTCATAATAGTGTGCAGGTCCCCCATAATAAAGGAGTCGCCAGAGTCAGTACTCCCCTACCGTGCTAGGGAGAGGGTCCTATAGCGATTGGTAGATACTACCCTATCATAATAGGGTGTGGATACCCCATTGTAAACTAGATGGAAGAGTTAGTACTCCCCTATTATACTAGGGTGCGGGTCCTCTATCCACAAAGTAGTAATCCCCTGACAGTTTAGGGTGCAGGTCCCCAATCGAAGGAGTTGAACTCCCCTATCATATCAGGGTTCAGGTCCTCCAATCTATGAGTGGTACTCCTTTTTCATCATAAGAAACAAGGCCTAAATCTATTGATTTGAACTCCCATATAAAATCAGGACAATGGTCATATATTCTCTTAGTGTTACTCCCATGTCATCCTAGGGCGTGGGTATTCATCTAAAGAGTTATGCTACACCATATTCGAGATGAAGTAGGGAGAAAGTGCTCCATTGGAGTTGTATCTACCTCAAATTTTTGTTTTAGTCCTAATGAGTGGGACCCTCTAGTATTCAAGCATTATACTAGGTTAGGTGTTAGTGATCCCTCAACAGACTATTGTGAGTTCCACTCTATACAAGAGAGATAAAGGTTTTTATGGTTAGTTAAGATCTAGTAACCCCTCGACTATGGGGCAGTATTGAGGTGTGGGTCCCTCAGTTCCCTCTAATAGAGATGATTTAAATGCTGCATGATTTATATATGTTCTCCCTCAACTACGTGGTAGTTGTGAGGTGAGGGTCTCTCCACTTGGTTTCTTTAGCATTGTGTAGGGAACATGTTTGTGATGGAAGAACCTATGGTAATGGGAACTAGAGATGGACCGTATAGACAATTCATGACATAGAAAATTCTCTAGTGTACACCATTTATAATAGTTGATCTATACCTAAAGAAGTGTATCTATCGAATGGGTTCCATCGAGGATGGATGATCTCATGGAGGGTATTATCAGAGTTTTTTGTTGACCTTTGGATCCTCGAATATAATCCTTTTACTGGATAAGTGGTCGGAATCTCATGACAGTTTGAGTTCGATATGATGAATACTGGGTGATGTCTGGGAGTGCTTTCAGCGTTGTCACATTCTTGGTTTACACCCCTTTAGGACTAAGTATAATTACTACTTTTGTGACCGTACCTTACCTTTGGTTATTCTCCTTCCATGGGATATAAAGTCATGTGGGTATGCCACGTTATTTCTTCACTTAACTTCTCATGGTTGGATAAGTACACTATAATTCAATAGGGAGTGAATAGTAGACAAGAAGTTCATCTTCTCACCATGTCGAGCTTCTATTGTTTAGAAAATTGTACTTTCACTCTTTTATTGGTTTGAGATATGAGACATAGTATTTTTATTACACTCTTATTGGGGATTCTTCTCCGAATAAGATAACTATTCATGTATAGGTGAATATGATTCGAGATGGATTTCTATTCTAATGGGGTTCTCTATAGCTATGTCTTGTAGGTTTTCCCCTTTTAGTTACTCTCTTTCTTTTTTGAGGTTTTAGGGGAACCTATTTATCATTATCATACTCACCCATATTAGGGATTTCCCACATATTTTTTGTGTCTTGTGAAGACTGTAGACCTTTTGAAGGGGTCCCCAGAGGATGCGAGGCATTTAATGATTAGCGAGATAGATCGACCAAGGTGTTTTCTAAAGTTGGACTGATAATATTTCAAGAAATTAATTTTTCCTGTAACCCTCTCCTTCTGATAACGTCAGATGATTAATAGATTTCTTTCGGTGGGATCTTGTTTTACACTTTTCAAATCATTATATCTATTGTAATCTAATTTGGGGGATATGTATGCATTCATTTTAGTTTTAGATATATTTATATCTGCATTTTTGAAATTAGGTTTTTTTCAGAGAATGTGTAAATGTACTTTAGGAAAGGGAATCTCTGAGTTTAGTTATGCCTTATGTGCTTGTCTCCAACCCTTAGCCTATAGAGACGGTCTTGGGGGATTTGTGGCTTGATCCCCAACGTTGGTTGGGTCATGAAATTATCCATCACCCATGTATATACCAGACACTTTGATGTATATTCTATTTTCTCATTTTTCATATTGTCCCACCAATAGTTTTATCAGATATAAAATTACATCTTCATTCTCCCTGGGTGGATGGAGAGTGCCGAGATATGTGAATCATTCAAAAACATATTCTCTGCCTCAGGATTTTATGGTACAAAAATTCATGGACCAAATCATACAACTCCTTTATCATGAATATTCAACAACAATGATTTAACATAATTATAGATTCCACCTTCTTATATATTTCTATATCATATCATTTATTATATTTTAAATTCTTCCAAAGATATTATTGAAAAATCATTTGAGGAATGAATGATGATGATTTTCCCTTTATGATCTCAATTTAAATCTTTTTAAAGCCTAGGAAGAATGTATATTTCTCAATTTTATCCATTGATAGGGTTACCAAATCCATTATAATTATAGAATCTTCCCCTTTACTAGATTTTCCAAGATGGTAGTGTATTTAACAGTCATATTTCTTGATTATCTCTAACCATATTTACTGGTACATGTTACACTCCTTTTATGTAATTATATAATTTAGGATCATATGATCCATATATATTTCAAACTTCTTCTTGTAATGATAGTACCTACAAATCTTTAATTAGAAGATCATTCCTTCCAACTCTATACATTACATTGGGCAGTTCTTCTCATGAACTATTAACTACCTTGAGGATTAGGAAATTACATCATCATTCTACATAAGTATGTATCCTAATCCATTTTTTGAAGAATCACTACATACCAAGGAAATTTAAACAACTCTAGGGAAGTGGGAGGACATGTGTAGTGATGAGCCTCATATTCAATTCCTTCAATCTCCTTACATTCATCTATATTGTAAAAATTTACCTCCTTCTGAGTCAAGATGGTTAGAAGGCATTTAAATTGTGAGATGTTTATAAAAAATGACTGATAATAGTCAAATAGTCCAAGGAAACTATGAATCATTGTTATAGTTTCTATTTTGGGACACTCATCAATTGAATTGGTCTTATCAGGGTTGAAAAACATCCATTTTTGGTGAAAAAATTCCATAGTCATGATACATCCTCCATTCATAAATCAGATTTCTTTTACTTTTATTATACCTTCTCATTTTTTAATGTATTTATCATTGTATCAAAATTCTACCCATACTCTTTGCTTTTGGGGTATATCATACTATCATATATAAAGACTCATAATTTTTTTTGAGGTAATATCTAAATATTATCTTCAATATGTTAATAAATATTACGAGTTAAATAGTGAGGTCAAAGGTAATAACTATGAATTTTTAGTGTCCTTAAATTTTCCGAAAGGTATTCTTGTGAATTTCTACCTTCTATACCTTTAATTGGTTATATCCTGAATGATGTTCTACCTTCGAGAAAATAATGGGGCCCATATAGTTGGTTGAAGAAGTGATCTATCCATGGAAGGGGATAAATTTTATTTATTATGATTTTTGGGTTTTCACTATTATCAATGTAAAGGCACATTGACACATCCACATTCTTGATGTAAAGATCTAGAACACCCCATAATGAATAACACAGGTGTATAAAAATCTTATTGGAATTCGCTTGTAAATGCATATTCAATTATTCCAACATAATGGTAGAATTTTTTTTGGGTGTTTTGGATATGGGTAGAGATCATGGTGTACAATATACAGAGAACTATAACTCACATTTAGAAGTAATAACAAGAAATTATTTATGGATTACATCTGTATAATCCTTCATAATGGGAATATCCTCAAGCATGATTATCTCCTTGGTCTCAATCATTTGAACTAGATATGTTTTCATATAAAGAAATAGTATCTTTACTTTAGATAAATATTCCAACGGAGATTCATCCTCATCCTAAAAGTTGTATATATTTTGAGGATGAATCAGGATGTGAAGAATGATATCCCTCTCCCATCAATTGATGTTGGATTTATATAATGGAAACAGTCCATGACAAATATATTATTAAATTTTACTAAAGTAAGTATGCAAATATTTCATAGGATGTTCAGTCTACAAACATTGACCTGAGAGGAGTTATAAAATTGATATGGAATAATTTATCTGTTTTATTTTCTCATAGATAAATGAACAGCTTTTTTAAGGTGGTGTCTGAGTAGTTCTACCAAACTTGAAATAAATGAATTAATGTGTATGAATATAATAATATAGGGTTTTTACATATCATTAATGGATAATGAGACAACCATTCATAATTTTATTTTGGTTCTATTCATTTAATAAATCCAAAATAATTTTAGGGATGAGAATGATGAAAATAATAATCTTATAAAAAGAAATCATTGAACATAGAAGGTATAATATTTACCTGAAATTTAAATCCAAACTTAATAGTATCCGGGTTTCAATCATGGTTATGTATGTTAATGTTTCTAATTTGGTTTTAAAAACTAATAATGTATTTAAGTCTTTAATTATGGTTCATAAATTTTTTTTTAATTTTCTATTGCATATCTCCTGAGAGTGTCAAACCAAGTGTGATGTAAAGCCTCCTTATCATGAGCTAAGTGATGATCGTGTTAATAAATAATTCACACTTTTTATGATTATTACCCTTAGGTATAAATATTTTAGATTCACATCCAATTTTAGTATCCAGAGAGTGAGGAGTAATTGGTTGGAATCCATTCTCATTATACTTTACAATTATTTTACTATATTCTCTTCTACATGAACTTATCCCTAGGTTTCTCACTAAAATATTATTTTTATAATAATCCAAAATAGAAAGACCGTACTTTGTTACCGACTATAGTACCCCCAATCCATTAACACAATTTATTACTTGAGTTAGCATACAAATCTAATAAACAGACCCTAAATACCATGAGGCCTCGCGTATTTGGAACACTAGGTTTCTAATATATCAAAAAGAAACTAAAATAAAAGATCGTTTTTTGTTATTATTTATTAGATACTAAATCTATTCAATATTATAAAGTAATGATGGATAACAATGGTAATACATAAAAGAAATGGATAAGATACAAATCATAGTAAGTGAATAAACATGAAAATGAGGCATACCATGTGAGTTAAATTGAATAACATGATATCATAAAAGATAAAGCTCATGAACAAACACATGGGAGCATAATCTAAAGAAAATAGTATATTAATACCATAAAAACATAGTAAATTGAAAATATTATATATCATAACATAAGAAAAAACTATGGATAATGGATAAGAAAACATCACATGATGGCCAGAGTCCTATCATAGATTAGTCTTACTCCCTAATCCCAAAGAAAAAATACAATGAGACTAAAACATTAAAAAATTATTGGATTGATATCTAGGGGCCCCCATCATAAAAATTAAATTATTATGTTCACGACAGTAGGAAATAAATCATATGATATAAACATAAGAATTACCCATGTAAATAAATGGATTATATAATCTCTCCTTATAGCATAATCGAAGGGGATGTCATAAATATTCCAAATAGAATAAGGAATTAAATATTTCTGACATTCAAATTTGAGTACATAATAATATGAAATAATTATTTTAAATGTTCTTATCATAAAATAGTTATGTAATTGAAATGTTCCTCTTAATTGGGATTGATTTTAAATAAGTCATTTGAGAATTGAAATTAAGGTATGTATTACCCCATAAAAGGAAGGTGGAATAATATATATTTATCTTTAAGAGACATATATACATAATTTATAATCATTCTATAAAATCAATGATTACATGAATGTTATTTAGAGAGAGAAAAGTCATAATCCATAGAAAATGGGTGTTTCTGAAAGATCCCATATCTTATGTTCCAGAATTGTTCTTCACTTTCAATTAAAATCAAAAATAATAAAATAAAATTCATTAATTACAAAATTTCAAACCTTTTAAATTTTTATTTGATTTATTATAAATTTTTATGTTCATTTATAATAATTTCAATGAGATATCATGTATAATTCTGCTTTAATGAGGGTGTTTTTCTAATGGTTCCATGGTTATATCACTTGTGTGTAACAATATAGGTTCTTATAAATGGTGATAAAATTCCAAAAGTGAAATAAAATGGTATTCATGTACATACATATAATTAAATAGTCCCAAATATATTTTTTCATACATAGGTATGATTCATTTAGAAAAACATTTAGTTGTATATGTTAGTTTATTTAGGTATTTTTACTGACCATCCTGAACTAGTTGCATTTTTTATAATATTATGTATATATATAATAAATAAATAACATGAAATAAAAAACAATATAAACATTTTCTTCCTTTTTATCCATAATAATATTTTTATGACCATCCGTGGATGGGGTGCAGAAAAAAAAAGTGTATTGTTCATGGAGGTAGTGAACAAACCATATTATGAACTACATTATTTATTTAGAAATAGACGAAAATAGGGTGTAATATAGATATTACATTAAAAAAATAAAATTATTTTTTATTTATAATACTAATGTTATTATGTCATGTTTTATGAAGTATTCATGGAGAATCCAGAATAAAAAAATGATTTAAAAGAGAAATATTGATAATACTACCTCTAGAACGTTGTCGCTTTAAATACTCCTTAGTAAATGTTGGGATTGGAATTTTTAGAAGAAAATAATTATAAAGACACGGAGAGACTCGTTATGAGTGATTTTGGTATAAATTTGGGAATATTTTAGGCTAATAATTTCGTAAGAGAATGGGTTGTGAGGGGAGGTATTTATAAGGCAAGGAGAGGGGTGTTTTTTAATATTATATTCATTAGTTTGTTATTTTGGATCAATACTACCAATATAACTAATAATTATGACTATGTATAGTAATTAGTTTATCTAACGTCAAAATAATGGCTTATTATGTCATCCATGACAAAAAAAATGTAGCAACCCAGCCCTAAATAGCTCAGAGCTGGTGTCTAATAAAAAATAAATTACCATGATTAAAAGGAATCATGTCTCAAATGGCTGATAAATTTAGTAGTCTTGGTAAACCAGATACATATATGAGTATTGTATTAAAAATGAATACATTGATTACAACTTAATTTTTTTTCTTTATTCTAAATAAATAACTCTGAGGATAATTCTAATCCATCTAGTAAATCCCTTCATATATTTCATATTAAGCTTCTTAGATTCCTATGGAAATAAACATAAAAAGGGTGAACTCAAATGCTTAGTAAGGGAAAATAGAGTGGAAGAAATAATGAATCAATGAGAATAGTGAATATGGAAAGGTAAATAACTAGGAACACATGAAATGTAAATAACTAGACAATGAAAAATAAACATGGAAAGGTATGAAACTAAAACACTTTATATCTAGATAAATAAAAATAAAATGCATCCATAGATATGTCGATACAACATATCATGGATAAATAAAAAAATAATTCTCAATGAATGAAATTATTATTTTTTGGATGTCATGTTCTCTAGAACATGTTACCTCTACCTTTAAAAGACAGTTTAAACATTCCAAATGGTAAAACTAATGAGTCTCATGAGACTGCTGATGCATCAATGAGATTGCATTCACTTGTCCCCAACCCGTGTATTTTATGTGCAAAGCATCCGTCATATAACAAATAAATAGTGCAACTTATCAAATATATGTATTGAATAAAGTATATATATTTATCTATATTTCCCCAAATAATCAAATAAATGTCAACGTAGATACCGTATGTAAAATGGTATAAAATGTAGGCAATAGTAATATCCATGATAAATGAATTAGATAATTTAAGGTAAATTCATGTTTAATGATCATATTAAATTGAATACTTCAAGGAGACTAAATAATAAATCAAGGAAGTGAATGTGAATATTATCGTTCGAGAAATCCATAATAAACCATCCTAATGAATAATAACGATTGTATCAATGCAACAACCCCAAGTAGAGTAAAATAGAGGGTCATTGTCATTTATGGAATAATAGATGAACTTTAAAAAATATTATTGAGGAAGATATCATTTTTTTTGAAAAAAATTTAAAAAATATTATTTTTTAAAAAATAAACATTTTAAACATGAAAATGATTATTCAATAAAAAACATAGGATGAATATATACATGAATTATGAGGTAAAAAAGAATATTTATTTTTGTACGGGAAATGTTTATAAAATGCCTCGTTAGGAAAGTGGAAAAAATATTCCACTGAAACATTGGTCAAAGACAAAAGGGTTAATATTTCTTTAACAAATAAATTTAAAATCCTTTTTGAAATCCTTTTTAATAAAACATGTTTTTTTAATAAAATTGGTTCTCTGACTAAAGAGAGATATAATGTCGAGTTTTCTAGAATTTTTTCTAAAACCTTATTAGTAGAAAATATTGGCAAAATGGTATTAAAAATTAAAAATGGTCACGAATAAATATATAAGAGTGAAATGGATGATTGGAATATAATTATATAATTTAATTGAAGGGAAATTTCATTAAAAGATCATTAGGATTAGACTTGAGGAAAATAACCTTTAAACATTCCAAAGTTCCCCATACCACTTTTAAACATTTTCAAATCATAAAACTCGTGAAAATATAGTATTAAATGAAGGTGCTAAATACCATGAAGATAAGGGGTTCATTATATTATATTTCAATGTGGTAGTATGTACACCATATATAAGAAATTATGTGCACAACAATTATGTATGCCTCATGAAATGAAAATGAGACAGTAATACCTTACTACTTGACTAGAATTTTAGTCCAGGGTTAAATTAAATATTAACATCAATTGAAACGTTTAATATCATTAAATAAAGATAAATCATGATATAATATATCAAAAATGGAAGTAGTTATAGCACAAAAAATAATTAAGTAGTGAATATGACATTAATCTCACAGATTTAAAAAGTGAGATGAAATTCCCTTACAAATGTGGTAACAAATGAATTAGGAAAACTATAGGTATTAATAATTAAATAAAAAATTTATACACCATTAATATAATAAGTTTCATGATATTATATGTCAATTTTTAATTAATTACATCATATATAAATAATTATGTGTACAATAATTAAGTATGCCTCACAGAATGAAAATAAGACAAGAATCACTTACTGACTTCATTAGAATTTGAGTCAAGTGTTCCATGAAAGAGTACCATCAATTTAAACGTTTAATATCATGAAATAAAGCTAAATCAATATATATATATATATATAAATGGTAATTATTTATAGCATAAAAATTAAGTAAGTTGTGAATATGACATTAATCTCATATATTTAAAAAGTGATATGGAAATCCATTACCAATATGGTTACAAATGAATTACAAAACCCAAAGTTATTAATCATTAAATAAAATTCTAATACCATGAAAATAATAGGTTTAATTATATTATAGGTAAATATTGTAAGTACACCATATATAAGAAATTAGGTGTACAACAATTAAGTATACCTCATAGAATGAAAATGGGAAAATAATCCCTTACCTTGTGTTTCCTTTTGGGTGAGAATACTCAAAAATCCTATACAAAAAACATATGTTAATTTTATACTTTATTAATAACATTTTTCATGTTAATAAATAATTCTATTTCACTTGTTACCAATTTATGTACAACTACTTAAATAATTAAGTTTACTTCGGGTGTTGTTGACCAAATTCAGTTGATGTTTCAAAGCTACTATTGGTGGTCAACTATGTTCATAGGGTTAATTATATAACATCACCTGAATAATAAACATAACATAATTATCATATTTATACATAAATTATACTTTAAAAATCAATCATTAAATATGGTTATGAAAAATTAATCAATGTTACCATCACGGAGACGGTAGGTTAATGATAGTCATGGAAAGAAGATAAATAACTCAAATATTTTCAAAATGATAATTATAAAATAATTACCATATTATATAATCACATATACTTATATATATATATATATATATAAATATATTTTGTGTAAAATGAATCAAATCATGCTGAGGAGGCGGTAGTCCATATGTCCATGAATGAGGTTATATCTTTTTAAGTGTGTGATAGGGTAATAAAGAAAATGATATATATATATATATATATATATTATTTGAAGAAATATAATTAAATAATTATTATCATATATATATTTTTAATTATAATATAATTAAAACCATCAATTATAAGTTCCATGTTTATTGTGAACGAATCACAACGCTTTGAGGGTGCGGTAGTCCATACTTTCTCAAACGATGTAATCGTATTAGCGTAAAATGGAAAGTATTAAATTTAGATATAATAAAAGGGTTAAATAAGTATTGAGACACAATAAATATAATTTATAATATATTTAAATATATTGTACATCATAATGGGTACAATGAGTGGTGGTAGTGAAAAATTGAACAATCACCATTTCGTGAGGTGGTAGTTCACCGTACACACAAACATTATGTTCATTACCGATTAGACGGTGGTGTGTGTAATTTTAGGATGAAATATCATAATAAAAACATCCTAGTATATTTAGGATACTGGTTTACTTACAAAAAGAATATAAAAATGATGTTTTATGGGATGAATAATGGGAATGAAACTAGAGAGACTGAGAAAAGAAATTACCTTTTAATTGGTAACCTTCTTTTGGATTAACCTAAAGACTTTATTGGAAGGGTTTTCTCCAAATGTAATGATTCAATTTCAAGGATAGGAATTATGGAAGAATATTTGGATTGGTCTTGGAGGATCTTAATAGGTTTTTGAGGTGTGAGGGATGAGTAGAGGTGGTGGCCTTTTATAGGGAAGAATAATGACTCAATTGGCATTCTTGAAAAGAAGTTAGGTATACATATGTAATTACCTAATAAAAGGCATAAAAAACTCCCAAACTCATTAATGGAAGTTTAATCACATAAATAATTCTACCTAATGGGTATTTGACAAGTTTATAGGTCATTTGGGCACTTAAACTAAGAGTTTTCGTCCATTTTATGCATAATTACACCTTAATCACTGTAATTAATTGTAATCACATTCACTAATCATTCTTTTCAAAAATTAAGTTTTTATTATTATAAAAAATATTATCTTGATTAAAATTTTCTATGTAATATTTTAAAAATTCAAATCACATAAGTGGAAAAATCACGATTAATGCTAATCTCGCACACTAACAGATTAACTAGTTTTAGTAGAAAAATGTTCAGATGATTGTTATATTTTTAATTCAATTTAAAAAGGAAAAGTTCATATAATTAATAAATTGTATTAATAGATTTATAATTTCTACAATTTCAATTTAAAACAATTTTTTAATATAATTTAAAATTAATATTTATTTTAAACAAAATGCAGTTTTTTAACTAAAACACAGTATTTTCCACTATTCACTAAAACATGAAGTTTCTCAGAAATATCCCAAAAATTCATCCTGATATAACATTGAAATTTTTAATTACAAAAATAATTTTTTTATCAAATTTAATTCATAAAATTGTAAAAATTTACATTTAAAATAGGTTCACCATTAAAAGGTGGTAAAAATGCCTTAATAAAACTATCAGGTTTTTTGTGAAATATTGGGTTTTCTCTTATGATATTCTTACCAAATATATTGGATTCATATACAAAATAATTTATTGAAAACATAAAATATTTATTACATTAATATCAACAACTAACTATAATTAATTTAATCTATTAGGGTAAAAAACTTTGTGAGCATAAGAATAGTTCTCTATAAAAATGTCCATTTAATATTCGCTTGGTTCTTATATTAATTTATAATTTATTTTTAACCAATGATTTAGTTGTCTAAACCATATATTTTCATAATTTAGTCAATAGTATTCATAAATAGTAGTTTATATCTTATTATATTAAATAATAAAGTTATAATTGTTGATTTTTTCTCGGTGAGTCTCAATATTGTGTATAGAGAAACCCATCGAAGAAGGTCACTTTTTCATGTAATTCAAGCTATAGTGGAGGTTCATTACTATGTATTATGTATGATAACTCAATGTCATTTTCATTATAAGATAACACTGTGTTTCATGCACTTAAATATATTGAATATATTTATAATATTAAATATATTATAAAGTATCTGGATATTATATTACCTTACGTGCTCGGTTTCTCATGTCATATATGCTGACAAGCACAAGGTTCATACAATATATTTTTAAGGGAATCACATTCTCCCCTCCATATTTAAATTTCATCTTCATAATTTAAAACCTATTATAGCGATATATTGTTTAATACTGCCTATGTTTGAACTCGCATATCATCAGAATGGTTCATAAGTAATATTCTATAAAAAAAGAAAATTGAAAGTACAATGGTCACATGTAATATCATGTACCTAGGTCTCTATGTATTTGAATATTAGTGGAAATTAGAGATACATGCTTAGAGTAATAAAATGTAAATATTTATAGGGATTGAATGAGGTCATAAATCAGAAAAAATTGTACGATTAATGGAAAGTTGAGGGCCTCAAAGCTATAAATCATTGATGATTTAAAAGGCCATCAGTTTAACAAAAAATTTGGTATTAGGAAAAAACATTCATTTCTAAGTCATTTCACTAAATTTGGTTATTTCTTTTACAGACCAAGGATATAATGAAATATTATTACTTGATAAGTTTCATTTTTATATGAACAATCCCATATTTTGGTTTTGCTCCAATCAAATTATAATTCATCCCTTTACTCCCAAAAACTATTAATCACCAACAATTATTTTTTTGTATGCCTCATGTAATAAAAGATACTTTTAAGGTCTCTTAAGGCCTATAAAAAAATGAAAAGTATTACTATTTTTATTTAACTATTTCACAAAATAAATTTTGTTAATAGATTGATTTTTCATCCACAAAAGTTTCACTACTAGTTCATCATTAATTTTTATTCATTAAATTATCTAACTAAAAAAATTAAAATTATCAAGGACATTGTGTAGGTTAGTGGTTGGTGTGAAACCCTTATAGTTCTTCATTCATGGGTTCCAGACCTGTGGCCTTGCCGTATTTGATTTGTTGTCACTTGTATTTTCCTTTTCTAAAGACCAATTAATATATTCTCTAAATATAAATATGATGGACATACTAGAAATACGTTTAATTACCAAATATCCTTTTAACAAAGGTATTGAGTAAAACCTCAATAGCAAAATACCTCATCTATTTTATTTCCACATAGGTCCTTCCTTGGCCTAGGGTTTATCTATGATATCATTAGTTGGATTTCTAAATCATGACACATTATCTTCAATATAAAACTCTATAATTATAACCCAGTTTACTTGTTATGTATCCAAATCCTTCATAATGGATTCTAAATAAAAATTGGATTATCCTATGAATACCCCATAGAGTGTAAAATCATGTATGAAGTATGGATCGTTGTCATGTACTTGGTTACCTCATGTCAAGCCCAGAACACCTTTTCAAAGTTGTTACTCCTAGGTACATCTGTACTAGAACCAAGCACACATATAGTATCCAAATAGGGATATAACTCCTATAAGACCCATGTAATCTATACCTTATAAAAACTATAGGGTTTTCATCTATACTTCTTCAAATTCTACCTTAGGGTTATGTTTTCTTATCTTTGATTTTTTAAATCAGGTTCCCAAGGTTACTACTAAACTTACTCTCTAATTGTAGCAACCCATCCTCAGATATCCCATATATGATGTTTTCTAATGAATACATTAGCATTATTACAATTAATAATGCCCTGAAGGACCGATCAACTTTGTATTCTTGGAAAACCAGATATATAAGTGAGAATTTTATTACAAATGAATACATTGATTACAACATAATTTTTTTCTTGTTTCTAAATAAATAACTCTGAGGATAACCCTAACCCATCTAGTAAATCCTTGTATATCTTCATAGAAAAATTATTGGATTCCTGATGAAATAAACAAAATAAGGATGAGCTCAAATTATCTATATGGAAAAAATGGAGTAGAAGAAATAATGAATCAATGAGAATAGTCAATATGGAAAGGTAAATAACTAGAGACACATTCCATGTAAATAGCTAGATAATGAAATATAAATATGGAAAGGTAAGAATATAAAACACTTGAAATCTAGATAAATGAAAATAAAATTTATCCATAGATATTTCAACGTAAAATAACGTGGTTAAATAATAAATGAATTCTCAATAGGGGAAAAATATATTTTAAGGAAATTATGTTTCCTAGGATCATGATACCTTTACTATCAAAAGAATGTTTAATCATTACAATTTGTGCAACTAATTAGTACCATGAGACTATCGATTCATCGAGGGGCATTCATTCACCAGTACCTAACTTGTGTATTGCATATCCAAAGCATTCATATTATTTTAATTAAATAACTTGCCTCATCAAATATCTGTACTGAATAAAGTATACATATTTATCAATATTTCCCAAAATAATCAAATTAATGTCAAAGTATACAATGTATGTAAAATGTTATACAATTTAGGAAATAATAACATCCATGATAAATGAAATGGATAATTTAAGGAAAATTCAATGTTGAATGATTATAGGAAATTAAATACATTGAGGTGAATAAAAAGTAAATCAAAGGAGTGAATGTGAATACTATCCTTGGACAAATCAATTATAATCCATCCATAGGAAGGATAAGGATAGTATCAATACAACAAACCCATGTATAGTAAAATAAAGGGTTGTTTTTGTTGATGAAATGAAAGATTAACTTTTAAATATATTATTGAGGAAGATATCTTTTTATTTTGAAAAACCTTTTGAAAACAACTTTTGTTTAAAAATTATCCTTTTAAACTTGTAAAGGAGTATTCAAATAAATGAATAAGGATGAATTTGTACAACTCATACAAGGTAAAAATAATATCCATTTTACGGGAAAAGGTTAGAAAATGCCTTTCTAGGTAAGAGACTAGAAGATTCCATTAAAACATTGGAAAAAGAAAAAAAGGGTAAAAATATATTTACCATATCATTTAAATTTTTTTGAAAACCTTTAAAATAAATAATGGTTTTTGCAATAAAACTGGTTCTCTAACCAAAAAGAGATTTAAATTCAAGTTTTTTGAAAAACATTTTCTAAAAACATGTTAGTAAAAAAGAGTTAAAAAATGGTACCACCACATGAAAATGGTCATGAATAACCATATAGGAGTTAAATGAATTATTGAAAAATGGTTATATAATTTAATTAAATGGAAATTCCATTGAAAGAACATTAAGATTAGTCTTGAGCAAAATAACCATTAAATATTCCAAAGTGTCCCATACCACTTCAAAATTTATTTAAATCATAAAACTTGTGATAGAATAATATTAAATAAAAGTATTAAATACCATTAATATAAGGGTTTCATGCTATTATACTTCAATTTGGAAGTATGTACACCATATAAAATAAATTAGGTGCACAAAAATTTTGTATATCTAATGAAATGAAAATGAGACAAGAATCCTGTAATACTTGAGTAGAATTTGAGTCATGGGTTCCATGAAAGAGTAAAATAAATTAAAATGATTAATATTATGGAATAAAAATAAATAATGATATAATATATTAAAATAGTTAGTAGTTATAGCACAAAAAATAAGTTAGTACTGAATATGAAATTAATCTCACAGATTTAAAAAGTGAGATGTAAGTCCCTTCCCAATGTGGTAACAAATGAATAGAAAATCCCAAATGTATTAATAATTAAATAAAAAATTTAAATACTATAAAGATAAAAAGTTTCATGATATTATATGTCAATGTGGTAGTAATTAAACCATTTATAAGAAATTAGGTGTACAACAATTAAGTACGCCTCACAGAATGAAAATTAGTCAAGAATCCCTTACTACTTGAGTAGAATTTGAGTCAAGGGTTACATGAAAGAGTAACATCAATTGAAAATATTAATATCATTAAATAAATATAAATCATGATATAATTTATCAAAATTTTATGTATTTATATCTTTAAAATTATGTAAGCAGTGAATATGACATTAAAATCACTGATTTAAAAAGTGGGATGAATATCCCATACCAATGTGGTAACAAATGAATTGGAAAAACCAAAGGTATTAATCAATAAAAAAAAATTTATGTTACATGAATATAATAGTTTTTATGATATTATATATCAATATGGAATTAAGTACACCATATATAAGAAATTAGGGGTACAATAATTAAGTATGCCTCACTAAATGAAAATGAGAAAAGAATCCCTTCTCTTGTGTTTCCATTTGGGGGAACGTCATTTAAATTACTATATAATAAACTTATGATGATTTTTAAATTTATTAAATAACTTTTTCATGTTTATAATAAATTTTATTTCATTTATTACAATTTTTTTTACAAATACTTAAACTATTAAATTTACATCGGGTGTTTTTGACCAAATTCGGTTTATGTGTCAGAACAACTATTGTTGAACAACTATGGTCTTAAGGTTAATTATATAAAATATAAATAATAATAAACATTAAATAATTATCATATTTATACATCCATTATACATATAAAATCAATCATTAAATATTGTTATGAAAAATAAATCAATGTTACAGTCATAGAGATGGTAGGTCGTATGCACGCAAGAGTAACATATTCATTTTTAAATGATCATTGTGAAAAGAATATAAGTAACTAAAATCATCATATAATGATAATTATAAAATAAATACCAAATTATTTAATCATATTTACTTATATATAGAATTATGTGGAGTAAAAAATCCCATCATATCAAGGATGTGGTAGTGCACAAATCCACGAATGACCTTATCTCTTTTCAAGTGTGTGAAATGGTAATAAAAAAATGATATATATAAATATATATTATATTCCCATAAATATCATTATGTATTGAATATAATATATGTTCTTTTAAGTCTTATTTAATTAAAACCATCTTTTATACATTCTTTGTTTAGTGTAAATGAATTACAATGCTTTGAGGGGTGGTAGCCCACGCACCCTCCAATGATGTTATCATGATATCATAAAATGGAAAGTATTAATGATAGGTGTAATAATATGATTACATATGTATGAATAAATAAATAATATAATATAAAATATATATAAAAATAGTGTTCATCATAATGGACACCATTAGAGGTTGTAGGGAAAAATTGAACAATCATCGTTTCGTGTGGCAGTAGTTTGTCGTACACTGAAAAATTATGTTTGTTACCCATCAGATGGTGGTGTGTCTAAGTGTAGGATTAAATACCATATTAAAAAAATCCTATTATATTGAGTATACTTTTTTTGTTACACAAGAACAATATTAGGATATTTTAGGGTTTGGAGAATGGAAATGAAAATAGAGAGACTGATAAAAGGCATTACCTTTTTATCAGGTAAATTCATTTGGTTTAGCCAAAAGGATTTTTTTGAATGGTTTATTCCCAAATGAATGATTATAGGTTTAGGATAGGAATTACGGGAGACTATTTGGTCAGGTTTTTTTCAAACATAAGAGGTTTTAGAGGTGTGAGGTATGGGTAGAGGTGGTGGCCGTTTAGAGGGAAGGAAAAAGACTCACATGGTATTCTTGAAAGGAAGTTAGTTGTACACTTATTCTTAACGAACATAAAAAACCACCTAATCACATTGATTTAAGGTTAAGGAAAAAAATTTATCCATCCAATGGGGTTTTTACCAGTGGATATGTTGTTTTGGCCCTTAAAATTACAGTTTTATTCCATTTTTAAGCCTAATTACACCATAATCACTGAAAATAATTTTAATCACATTCACTAATCATTTAAAAAAAATTAAGTTTGTCATTTTAGAAAAAAATATTATCATTATTACAATGGTGTATTTTTTATTTTAAAAAATCAAATCACAGAAGTGGAGAAAACAGGATTAATGCTACTCTCGCAAATAGACACATTAACTAGTTTTAGTAGAAAAATGTTTATATGATTGTTATGTTTTTATATTAAATTTAAAAAGGTAAATTGATTTTAATGAAATAAATTGTATTAAAATATTTATAATTTATCTAATGAGACTTTGAAACAAATTTATAATATAATTTATCATTAAAATTTTTTTTAAAAAAATGGTAGTTTTTAACTAAAACACTTTATTTTTAACTATTCACTATGAAAATGAAGTTTATTAGAAAATTACAATAAATAAATCCTAAGATAATATTAAAATTTTGAATCAATAAATGACGTTTTTTTATCAAATTTTATCCCTAAAACTGTCAAAATTAAGATTTAAAATTGGTTCACCACTGAAAGTCTATAAAAACACCTTAATTAAAATATAGTTTTTATGTGAAATATTGTGTTTTCTCTTATCTTATCCCAACCAAATCTATTGGATAAATAATAAAAATAATTGATTTAATATGTAACATATTTGTAACATTAGTATCACTTACTAACTATAATTAATTTAATCTATTAGGGTAAAATAACTTTGTCAATATAAAAATAGTTCTCTATAAAAATATCCATTTATTATTCGATTGGTTCTTATATTCATTTCTAATTTTTTTTGTAACCAACGATTATGTTTTATAAACAATATATTTTCATATGATAGTTAATACTATTCATAACTTCTAGTTTATAAATTATTATATTAAATAATAATGTTTTAATTACCAATTGTTTCTTGGTAAGACTCAATATTGCGTATAGAGCAATCCATCGAAGAAGGTCGCATTTGCATGTAACACATGATATAGAGGAAGGTCATTGTTTTGTATGTTGTTTTCTAAATAAGTGTCTCATGAATTTCATGCTAACTCAGTGTTTCATGTGTTGAAATATATAGTATATATTTAAAATATCAAATATATTATGATGTATCTGAATATTATAGTGTTTTAAGTGCTCAGTTTCATGTGCCACACATACTATAAAAAAGGATCTAAATTTAATTTTTTGGGGAGCCACAAAGAATTCATTCATTTAGCTTATAATGTTAAATATCATATTTTAACATATTTCACTAGCCACAAAAAAAATAAACTATTTTAAATAAATAACAAAAAAATCACCCAATCAATTTTTCTATATTTAGATAAAAATATGAAATCCGTTTTATTAAAATATTTTTCTAAATATGATAAATTTAATATTTTAATAAAATGCACATTTATTTGAAAAATATAAATTTTAATATTATGATCAATTTTCTAATAATTTTAAAAATTATTTATTATCTCATAAAATAATCTTAACATTGTAATAAATATTAATATTAATTTATAAATCAATTTTATGATGATAAATTTTTATTAAATTCATTATATTTGTAATAAAATAAAAATTAAATAATTTATCATTTATTAAACTATAAACACATAGTTAATCATTTTTAAAATATTTACTTACTTGTATCATGGTATAAGTATATCATATTTTTATTTTATAATATACCTTAATATTATTATAAACTTTAAAATGTGCGTATACTATTCTAATAGTAAGGCTAATATTCTCATCTGTCAGATTATCCTTCCAACAGTCAGGTTACTATTCCAACTGTCAGATTACTATTCCAATGGACAGATTTTGAATGATCATATGAGAAATCTAATTTCTATAAAACCTCATATTTAATTCAGTATTCATTCAAACATATTCTCTCCCAAGGTTATATGTTTTCATCTTAAAAATTCATATTACATTGCTAATATTCTAATGTATATCTACAATGTTACTCATGATTGTGATTATTCAATGGGATCGAGTAGATCTAAATTTCTCTAATATTTTAATGTTATTTTTAATTTTTTTACAATTGTAATCCTTTAAATCTTTATAGATATATTTATTCTCTAAATTAAAATTTTAAATCTATATAATAAAATGTTATCAATTTTATCATGTGGTGTGTGTTCTTTGTATATTATAATACCAAACATGGAACTATTATACAAATTAAATTCATAAATACCATTTATAATGTTCTAGGTCATTATATAGAGTGCATTTAATGAATCTAGTGATTATTCATCCTTAAATTTATAAGTTGAAAATTTAGTTTAACATAAAAATATATTCCTTATTTATGAATCATATGAGGTAAAATATTTTCATTCCTCAAAGGATTCATTATATTTTTTGAATTGAAAGCCACTCACATAAAAATAATAAATGAATATTGTTCTATGTTTGATGATAAATATGAATAATGTAAAAATAATATGACAAAAATCATATAATGTTGTTCCAAGTGAAGAATATGTTTTTGAAAATTGAATTTCATATTTAAAAACAAAACTAGTGAAATTAGTTTTTCTTATACTAATCATGATAATAAATTTTTATTTTTGGTAAATAAGGCTAAATCCCAAAAAGATGTTTCTTCTGTTTTTAATAGTGTGGATAAATAATTCAATCAAATACATTAAAATAATAAATAATATAAATAAATATTATGTATAGGAAGTAATTATGATAGTCTTGAGATATATATATATTATTTCGTATTAAATTATTATAAGAAATGCTTGGGATGTGTGACCAATTTTCACTCTAATTCATCATACATTATTCCAAATATATATGTATCAAATATCATCTATTTTATGGAATCAAGAATTTATCGAAATTCAAAGATAGAGAACTTATTATTAGTAGAAATATTTGTGTAATTAAATATATAGTTTGTAACATAGTGGGACTCAAAATCCAAGGGTTAAAAAATATCTATTATTTTGATTTACCTTTAAAAAAAATTATATAAATATATAAATAAGATTTGGTACATGGATAGTTGATTCCCAAGACACATGAGTGGTTATTTATAATTATATTACTACTTATCTAAGATTGATTGAGGTTATTTAAAATTTGGTGAGAATGAAAAAAGGAATGATTATCAGAGTCTGATCAGTGGGAAATCCAAATTCAGTTCTCGTCAACAATTTTCAATATGTGGATGGTTTAAATAATAATATGTTAAGTATATCTAATATTTTTTATGATAGTTATTTTATTTATTTTCTCAAAAATTCAAGCTAATAATTTGAAGATAAATCCATTAAATTTATGGAACTAAGAACTGAAAATGTCTATACCAAAGATCCAAATTCATTTTGTAAAAAATGTTTACTGTTTGAATATCAAAATAGATTAATTGTGTATTTGGAATAAGGGAAATTAAAATTAAAATATCTATTAATTGAAACAAATTTCAAAGAAAAATAAAATACATATTTTCTTAAACTTATGTTGGAAAAAAAAGAAGTTATGTGATGCATTCTAAACAAAAAAGAAACAAAAGTCATCCATCAAACCAATAAAATGGGGTTATACTTCTATTAATTTGGAACATATGCATATGATTTTTTAAAATAAATAAACACATGACTAATAAAAAATTAATTTTTTATGTTTTAGTTGGTTATTATTTTCTGTTTACATAGGTTTATATATTAAAATTTAAAAGTAAATTCTATCATGTTTTTATTAGTTATTACAAACTAGTTAAAAAATAAACGGATACCAAAGTTGTTTCTTAAAAAATTACTACAAGGGTTATTTTGAAAACCATTAGTGAAATCCTATTTTTTTAAAATATTTTATCAAATAAAATTTCTTTGGCCATAGTTCACCTTAATATAATGGTTTATTGGAAGGAGGAATATGACTTTGGAGGAAATTTCAAGAATAATGTTATGTGAGTATAAAATTCCAACTCATTTTTTGTATTTATCTATTTACACAACATGAAATGTGATTAATATAGTTTAAATAAGGCATATATTAAAGAAAACACCTTATGATATACAAAATAGTAGCAATCCAAAAGTTTTATACATTATTTTATTTGGATGAAAAGTGTAAATTCATAACACTATGTGTAATATTTGTAAATTTTATCTAAATTCTGATGAATGAATATTTCTTGGTTATTTTCCGCCATATAAATCACAAAAAGTTTTCAATAGGATGTTGAAAATTGTAAACGAACAGAATCATTTGAAATTTAATGAAAGTGATCCATTTTATCAGAATAAATCTCTATTTGACAAGTTAAGTGATTATGGGGAATGTTAATGACCTGATACTCTTCTAGACTATAAAAATGATGATTATTTAGATATTTATTTTGGAGAAGAAATACCTGAAATGTTAGAGTCCAGTGACTATAAAGTTTGATTCTTAAAAAACCTATAAATTTAAGGTACCAACCCATATAAATAATGATATAAAACCTATATGATGGAGATATGACTAGAATAGGTTTATTAACCATACTTATTTTTTATCATTTCTTTCTCAATTACAACTTAAATATATAGAAGAATATTTAAATGATGAGAATTTGGTTACAGATGCGCATGTGGAATTAATCCATTTTAAGAGGAAGCATGTTTTTAAAATAGATGATAGAACCAATGACTCCCATATTATTTGAACTATATGGGTATTTAGAAATAAGTTGGATGATCATAGAGTGGCCATTATAAATAAGTATTTAAATATTGTAAAATGTTATTATCCTGAAGATGATCTAGATGATGAATAATATTTTCACCTGTTTATAGAGTAGAATCAATTTTGATTCTATTCACCTATGTATCATATATTAATTTAATATTATTTTCCAGGGATATAAAATATGACTTTCTAAATGATTTTTATTATACAAGAATTTAATAACTCTTGATTTTTTATAAGGATTCATTGAAATTTATGTTTAAGAAAAATTTAGTTTTGTACCATCCTAAGACCTTCCCATCCTATTTTTTGATGTATGTTGGGTACTAGGTTCTACTGAAGGGAGTTGGAGGAGGTGAATGATCAAGTTGATCGATTTTCATCCAAAAGTGGTAATTCACTTCTTCAATACATAACCCATAGTGTGAATTCTCAAGGAATAGTTTATAGAAGTGTTGGTTTTGAAGGACTCCAAGTTTGAATAAATTTGTTCGTGGTTTAAAATCACTCTAGATATTAAGGATATAATGATGTGTTTCTTGATATATGTAAACTACCTAAGGTTCATGGAATGAACTGATTAATTATCCATAAACATGCTAATCCCCAACCAGTTTATTTTTACCCAAGCCCTACAATTTTCTATAGTTTACATATAATAATTTCAATGGCTTGGATAATCTAGGAATATTCTTTTCCAGATCATCAATACATAATTTCTTAGCTTTGATCCCCAATATCTAATTATCAGGTATTGGTAACATGATGTTCTTTGGGGATCTTCATCAGTGAATAATTTCTGATAAATCACCTATGAAATCATCACTAATTCACTCTTAATAATTGGTTGATCTTATGATGAGGTAGGGATTTGTTATTAATTATTTATTTCCCTATTATTATGGGATCAATAATATATTGGGTTTTCTATAATTTTTACCCTAAATTTTCTCTAAAATTTTTATATCCTTCAAATTATTTTTTGGTGGTATATTTTCAATGTTGTTTGTTTCTTGAATGAAAATAATTGGGCATAGATGAATTGGATATTTTTATTTTTCAATTTGAGGTTTGATGTGTTTATCTTATATTCTATGTGTTCTTTATCCCCAACACATGTGGTTAGTGTTTCAACCGTTACCCGATCAGTTTGAGTGAAATTAGAACACCATAATTGTGATATGGTTATGCATGTCATGGGGAAAACCCTATAGAAATTGTGTTATATGATTGATGATGAATTTAGGTATTATTGTAGTGAAATATGGTAATTCATAGGAAAGGATTATAGGCTCATGAAAGGTAATCATGTTGTGGATGAAGATTGGGATCTGCAGACAACTAATGATCATTATTTCCAATGATCGGTGATTGAAAAAAAAAATCTTATAATGGAAAAAACATGATCCATGTGTCTTTGGAGCATAAAAGTTGAGATTGAAATCAAATTCAAAAATTTATTAATGTTCAGTGGGATATTTTGACTCTAGATTTTATGATCATAATGTAAAATATTACATCACAAAGTAATTTTTTTGGGCCAATTTCATTAAAATTTTCTAAAGTTAATTTTTTATTGGATCTTCTTACACATTAATATTTTAGATATGTATAATGATGTGATATCCCCTTTCACACCATAAAACACAACTTCCTCTAATATTTTTCCATTTTGGATTATGACATCAACCATTGGGCTAACGTCAGACATTTTTGAGACATGATGAGAATATATTTGATTTTAGAACTACATTTAGGCTAATGTCAATGTTAGGGAATGATTATTGGACTTGATGATGGGATTTTTAATCCATATATGATGGGGATCTTAGGGAATGTGGTTCCCACTCGTATGTATAGCTTGATTTAATACTACCCATACTCATTAGGGTGAAATTTCATTACATGCGGAGTTGGTACACCCCTATAATAGGGATCAAGAGGGGATCAGGCCCTCCATTGGAGTATGAAATCCGATGACTGATTCATCTACTAGTGCTCTATGGGCCCACCACAATATTATAGTGAAGTTTACATTTGGACTTATATCATTAGGAAAACACTCTCCCATGAAACTGCAATAGAATCATTTTTTCTTACTTGATATGAAAATAAAGTTTTATATCTCCCCAATTTGGGTATATTTATGTGAATATATATTTTCAGGTTTCTACCTCTCCGTTTCTTCATGGGTTGAGTAGACCATTGCACTTTTTACTGCTTTATGTATTTTTTTGGGCGTCTTACTGTGTATGTTTACACTAACCCGTATTTGAAAAACATATTAGTGGACACTATATTGGGTCTGGTTTTATAGGATCATAGTAGTACCAAGTGTTATTGACCATGTTCCAGTGGCCATACTCAGATATCATGAGCCATGATCTCTCTTAAATTCTCATTTTTTTTAGGTTGGGACACATCTTGGTCGGACACATATTTTATCCTTTTTCTATCATTCCTTTATATTATCATGTATTTCCAAGTTGTGATTACCAAATTTTATTAAACATTAGGGGGTCTAGTTTATTATTAATATTATTTGATTCATGGATATTGTCAATGAGCATGTGTATAGGTAAATTACGAATTGGCCTCCCATTTTAGTGTTATGACTACTTGGATATAGTCCCCACCCCTATCCTATTGGAGTCATTCATAGGGTGTCACAATACCCTTATTTCGTGTCGACGTGGGGCATGACGGGTCTATTTATAAAAGAGTGGTATTAAAAGAAGTCATTCCAAGAGATGGTGTTTAGAGAAATATGTGTCATGAGTATTGGTTTGGGACATTAAAGTAATGGTATTAAAGTGTATCATGTTCATCTCTCGTGATGGAGAAACCAGTGATGGTGCGGTGATGAACGTACACTTGCACTAGGGAACATAAAATCTGATTTCAAACATGGAATTCTAAGACACCATTTATAAGTAAACCAATGATACATTTATCATATAAGAATCATTCATGAATTTTTTATCCTTCTTGAGTCAGGTTACCTCATATACTCATCTATCTATGGTATGTCTTGTTAACCTTCATGATGCATTCATGATGAAAACCAAATATGAATATGATATAGGGTCATGAAAATGATTAAATGATTTTGAGGCCATAGTAGTAGGACTTATACAAGTGTTTTTCCCTCAAGTTGAGCATGGAGTTGTTCTTCCACCCAATGAGTGGAGTGTGAATCCACCTCCAACAGTTCGTGATGTATTTTTTTATATGGAGTAGATGATAGATCCAGGGGATGAGATATTGATGTCTATTAGAAATTTTCATTTCATGAGACTTGGTATCATAAAACTCTCTTATTTTATTGTGATACAGTAACCCACGAAGCAACATATTTTATTAAGTTAGTGGTTTGATATTTCTAGCTAATGCAAACCCTAGTAGAATAGATAGTAGAACTTGTAACCAATATTTTCCATGGATCAATAGGTTACCGGCGTGGCCTAGTCACTCGAAATAATGATGAGGTGAGATGATCTTGTATAGAATATTAGCACTGGGTATGTGATGAGTAATGTCATTAAATATGTTGATTTTTGTGGATTTTGGAGTTTCTTAAGCTAAAGTGGGGTGATATGTCAGTTGTAAAGTACACATCAGGGTTTAATAATCTCACATTATAATATCTAGGTATGGTGTGATATGTATACATCTATGTATGAAAGTTAAAAAAGGGACTCTTTCAGGATATCAAAGCTAGCGTGGTACCTCAATGCATTCCCACCCATTTTAGGATGCCAGACCAAGCCTTGATGATAAAGATCTCCTAGTAGAGGATAATCTAGAATACTTAGTAGGAAGCAATTATCAAGGGGATGAGACACCTACAATATCTAGAAAGAATCTGTCCTCGGGAACTTAATATAGGAGGCATAAACATTCCCAAACCCAGGCATAATGATCTACAATGCAATGATCACATAGTGGATCTAGCCATTCTGGATATGGATAAAGGTATTATTTTGATGGTTAGGGTCACATGGTGTGTGACTACCTAACCAAACACATTGTATATAGTGGGTATTTAATGGATTGAACTCCATATAAGAGATAATGTAAGGATCAAGGATCTCCCATAGTTTCTTAGGGTAACCCAAAGAGAGGTAGTGATGACATAGGATTTGGTGGAGCCTTAGAAGGATGATCTATAGGTGGTGGATGATAGTATGACCTTCTACCACCACCACCACGACCACTAGGTGGGATCTGTCAGGAGAAGAGAGCTAAAAATTAATAGAATAGTCAATTTCACACTAAAAAGGGATACACTTTTGATATTCATTATTTGATTTGAGGTTTGATCTATATCATATATACTTCATCTCCTATACTTGTAGACATAGGAATGAGTTTTTATTTCATTTTATGTCCCTTTTGGTAGAGATTTAGACTCTTGTAGAGTCTTTCTCCAATTAGTGGTGGCTATATTTTCATACAAGGAGTTATTTTACCATTTCTCACATTTTTTATTATGTGATTTAGAACACATTATAGAGAGTTTCTCATGGGATATCGTTGTAGTACAATTCCATCCTGGGTATGGAGTGTTTTTCCATAGTGTACATGAATGGATATATAGTCACCATAGGAGAATTATATGCCTATAGTCTCTGGGGGAGATATTCTCTTTCAATGGTGAGGAGTAATTTTTGGAATAACTGGAAGGGATTGTGATCTTGAAACTACAACCTTTCTCCCATCATTTTTTAGAGTTCATCCCTTAGTGAATCACACTCTTAAATTAATTGGATATTAGTAGTAGTAGGGAGAAGGTTATTATTGGGGAGGCAGGTTGTTCAAATTCAAATCCCTTGCCTCACACGCCTACATCTCCTATTAGAGTCAGACCTGGGGTAGCTTCTTTTTCAGAACCTCCACCGATTCAGGGGGAGGGGCAGGATATGATTTTGTTTTCCCGGAATGTTAACCATGTAAAGGATTCTTTTTACTCATCTTTTGACTCTTTCTAATCTTATTTGGTTCCCTGGAGCTAGCGATAGTTGTTGGCTTGCATGAAACATTTTCCGCAGGGGGAACTTGCATCTCCTCTGACATATTTGTGGATTTCTTCTCTGATCTCTCTGGGTTTTTTGCAGCAGTCTCTCTTCAGTAGTTCGGGTCATGAATTTACCCCCCAAGGAAAAGTCAAAGAAAGGCATGTCTTTAGAGGGTGAGGTTATGGAAATGCATTCTTCTCAAAGCTCTCCTTAGAGAATGTTACTGGTTTAATTATTTCAAGATGAAAGAGATGTTGGATTTCAGTCCTCGTCATTAGATAACATGTTTTTGTTGCTGGATAATATGGATGGGTCTTTCAAGAAAAATATACTTTCTCCAAAGAAGCGAGGTCGGTCAAAGAGTGTTATAGGTCTGATCATGTGGTCGAAATCGAAGGAAGCGGGGAGAGTCTTTCTCTAATGCAATCACATCTGGCCAGAAGGCTAGGCTGGATCCCTTATAATGTTATCCTTTATTATTTGGAAAGATCGAGGCATGGGGGTGAAGGGTTAAGAGCCTTAATTAAGTGTGAAGCTAGAAAATTTCAATCCTCCCTGGTTTTCATTCTAGAGCCAATGCAATATCATAGAAAACATGTTTCCTTTTTTATAAGTTTGGGGTGTGTGAGATGCATGAACTGGTATCTCATGAACAAAAAAATCAGGATATGTTGGAAGAATAGTCTTCAAGTGGATCTTGTTAGCCATATGAAACATTGTTTGAATACCGAGATTTCATTGAGAGGTTTTGCGTTTTTCTTCTCTTTTGTTTACACCAGTTGTGATATCTATCAGAGAGGAGATATTTAGAGTTTCATGGAGTCCTCTAACGCAAGGGGCATTCCTTGGTTTGTTGGAGGGGAATTCACCTCCATCTTTTATGTTTCAAAAAAAAAGAGGTGGTTCGACGACCGGTAACAGTGGCATGCAGGATTTCGAAATCTTTTTGGGAGTGAAAGACCTTTTGGATGCGGGGTTTTATTCAAACAAGTTTACATGGAGTAATAAACTAAAGGGTCCTAACCCCATTTGGAGTCGTCTAGATATATGCCTCAAAAATTTTGAAGTCTTGGATTTCTTTGGATAGGTGTCAGTGAAGAATTTAATCTGCTCCCTTTCTGATCATTCTCCCCTTTTGCTGGATCTCATAAGATCAGCTCTGGGGTCAAACTATTTCTTTTACATTGCTAATTGGTATCATGTGGGAATCTTTATGGAGATGGAGAGATCATCATGGAATAGTGAGGAAGAAAGGATAACTTGGGTCCACCTCTCTAGACGGCTCAAGAGACGTAAGAATAACATTCAGGGGTGGTTGGTTAATAAGCCTAAAGAGGACGTTGGGGTTGAAAAACTGAAGGAGGATATTGACTCTAGGGATTAGGATCTCTAGATCAGGTGGAATGAGGGTTCTTTTTCTATTCTCTATGATATTAATGTGGCACTATATGAAAATATATTGTAATTGGAAAGGTGTTCCAAACAAATAGAACACATGAGATGGCTCAAAGAGAGTGATCAGAACACAACTTTCTTCCAGGATTTTCTGAAGGAGTAAAAGAGTATGAAATTTAATCTCAGTCTGGGTGATGGTTCCTTCACAAAAGATGTGGAGGTGGTCTAAAATATTGATCTTGATCACTTTATTAGTATGTTGGATGGACGTCGTGCCTCTGGGGATTTTCTCACCTGCTCAATGGAGCAAGAGGAGTGGTTTTTTGATTGCATTCCACATATGGTGAATGATTCTGATGATGAGCATTTAATCGCATATTTGGAGGAGGAAGAGATAAATGAGGTGACTTCCATGATGTCTCAAGATAGTGCCCTGGGCCAGGATGGATTTCTGGGGGCTTTCTATAAGGCTTCTTGGGAGGTGGTGGGTGCTCTTGTAGTTGAGGATGTTCATGTTTTTTTTCCGAGGTGGTTCTCTACTGAGGAGTGTTTGTGCCTCAAGAGTGATACTGTTTCCAAAGGTTAAAGACCCATTGAATCTCAATCATTATAGACCCATCTACCTTAGTAATGTATACTATAAAATAATGGCTAGTCATGTCACTAGAATGATGGGAAACTTTATTCCAAAGTGGGTATCGAAAGAATATCACAGTTTTGTTAAAGGTAGAAGCATACAAGGGGCTATTGCAATTGCTAATGAATTGGTGCAGGAGATTAACCAGAATTCCATAGGCTCCAATATTATCATCTAGGTTGACATAGACATATCTTATAAAAAATAGATTAGAGTTTCATCATCCGACTTTAGAGGAGGCTCGCTTTACATGTGTGGTTTTGTGACCTATGTTTTAGGTGATTCTTATCCCCTTGGATCTTGATTTCCTTTATGGGGAAAGGATTTGGGTTTTTCAAAAGCATTCAGGGTGTCCACCAAGGAGATCCTCAATCACCTGATCTTTTTATTGTAGCTCAAGGGTATCTATCCACAAATACATTATATGCCATCCCACCAGGCATGGGACATCATCGAAGGCGACTCTTTGTGGTCTTCCTTATTCAGAAACAGATATGGTGATCAGTGGGAGGGTAGATTGTCCCATAGAGGATTTCCCTCTTTCTTGGTGAGGTTCTTACTTCCCCTTTTAGATGAGATTCATGGAGCTTCACGTTGGGTTGTGGGTTATGGAGGTATCAATGTGTTTTCAGTGAACTGGGTGGGGGAGAAGTTGTGGTTCCTAGGTTTTCTGGCTCCAAGCAGTTCCTTCAGAGAGGTGGGTGCTTATCCAGCCCTACTTAATTGGATTATTTCCCAAGAACAGTAGGAGATATTTGATTATATCATCTTTAATGAGGGGGTGCATAGATGCTCTTTTACTGGCTCAATTTCGGGGTTTTTCTCAACTCGGGATTATCGGAAATATCATCGCACAAGAGTGGAGCACGAGGTGTGGTTGGGTGGGCTATGGTGCAAGGATTATCCTATGAAGATGAATTTTAGTGTTTGTCTTGTTAGGAACCGAGAATTACCAATGGATGATAATTTCCAAGGGTGACCATTCATATGGCTTCTCAAAGTTTCTACAATAAGGTCTCTAATAACAAATCCACAAAGAATCAGTTCTTTCTTATCGACTGGGAAGTGTCTCTATTGTCCTCCTTCGGCCAACTGAATGGATTTCGTGAGGTAAATTTTGATCTATAGTTGTTCATTGTTTCCTCGTTTTAGGGTTTGGATCAAAATGGACTGGATGTCAAGAGGCGCAGTGCCATTTTTACAGCCATTTTTTGGACCATCTGGGACGCTAAAAATCAGGTTAGATTGGGTCATAGCTACCTTATTACCCTACTTCTTATAAAGATTAAATTTTTGTTACTGGAGTTGATTTACCTGATAAAAGGGGTCCATGATTGGATCTTTTGGAGGAGGAATAGGCCTAACATAGATGTCTCTACCATAGGGCGATGGATTAAGTGGGAGCCTCCCCAGGTGGGTCTGAAACTTTATGTTGATGGTTCATACTTGAATGGTCATATAAGAGGTGGGGGATCATTAGAGATTCTGTGAGCTCAGTTTGGTGTGGTTTTAGAGCTTTCAATGGGGCGGTTGATTCGTTCGGAGCAGAGATCTGGGCTCTTCATTCTTGTATCAAGTTTTGTCAATGACGTTACCACCAAATGATGGAAATAGAGTCGGACACAGAAATCCTAGTTAGAATGCTTTAGGGGAAATGTGGAGTCCCTTGGGAGTTGGATTATTTATCTAGAATTATCTCCTTGGATTATAATGGTGGCTAAATGGTAAAACATATTTAGAGAGAAGTAAACTTTTGGGAAGATTCTCTCTCTCGTGTGGGGGATCCGAATGATACTTTCACCTTCACTGATAGTTTTGGGTTTATTCCTGTGGAATTTAAAAATGTTGTTATAGGGGATGCTATGGGAATTCATCATTTCCAAAATCTTTCAGGATTCTTTGTTATGCATCGGGTCTTGTGGCCTCTTTGAAAAAAAACATCTTTTAGTCGGTAATCACTATCACCTGAATCTGGTGAAAATCAAGAAAAAATACCCTTTGATGAGAATTAGAGACCACTTCAACAAGTTTAAAGACACAATATTGTTCTCAAAGATTGATATGAGTACTGATTACCACTAGTTGAGGGTTCATAAATAATAAATACTAAATATGATATTCCAATTTCACTATGGGCATTATGTATCCCTATGATTCCATTTTTGTGATGAATTCACCAAAATTTCTCCTCAAACTAATCACTTAGAACTTTTATCATTAGGTGGTTTGGTTCCTTATTTTCTTTATCATTGATATTCCCAATTAATCTACATCTATATATGATCAAACCAAGATTTTACGGGTGATCCTTGAATTAATTCCAGAGAACCATTTATATGGTAAACTCTGGCTGTGTTAATCATGGATTCCATAGGTTTACTTTCCAGAGGCATTCTGTCTTCAAGCAAGGGTTTTTTGTGAAGTATTAAGTTAGCGATCACTTTCAAGTCATACAAGACTTTTTTGGAGGTTTAGGTCTCCCTCATATTGGTGGGGAACTATAAGAGTTTTGTGTCAAACTATTCTAGAATTTTCCCCATTGATAGCCCTAAAATGGATAGAGAGATTTTCTTAGATTTAATGGTTTGAGAGATCCATCTTTGAGATATGGTAGAGGTTGACTAGTGCTCTGGTGTTTAAACTACTAGATGAGCGAGTCGAGTACATGATGTTTTTTAATGCCTCTTGATCTGGCATAAAATGTGTGTTCATGAATTGGTAGAAAATGATTACTTATGTGTCGAGGTTGTTGATACACCATGAGGAGAACTTTTTGAACCATGAATTGGAATTTGCAGTAGTAGTTTTCGTCTTGAAAATAAAAAAGAAATTATCATATGGGTTAGTGCATTAGAGTTTTCTTAGATCACTAGAGCCTCATTTATAGATTTACCAAGAAGGACATGAACATGAGATAGTGGCGTTGGTTATAATTTCTATAGAACTATGAATTAGATATAGTATATACTCTAGTAATGGGAAATTTGATTAAAGATTCCCTTGTTAAGAAATACCATTCTCACTTGGTGGAGGAGGAGTCATAGTAGTTGTCCTATTTGTAGCTAAACCTTGTGTAAGTGAGAGGGGATATATTTTCTACCATATATGTTGGTAACCCCCTCATTCTTTTGCTTGTGGGTGAGGCTCAGTTGGAAGACATTGATTAAAACTTATGCAAGACTAGATATCCAGAGAAGATACTAAAAACTGTAATCCCTAAAGGTGAATATTACAATATAATTTTCTAATAATGATGTTATTCTCGGTCATTTTGTGTGGGGAGGTGTTATAGAATTTAGATACCTCCCATGGGAAGTACATCCTATTTTGGAAATGACATACATGGATATTTAGTGGTATTTTTTTGTGGGGTGGCATGAAATAGAGTGTTGCATGGTTTGTTTCATAATGCCTCAAATGCCAATAGGTGAGCATAAAACACTTTGTTCCATTGGTTTTGGATCAACCTCTTATGATACCATAATTGAAGTGGAATGGTATATAAATGGATATCTAATGGGGAATCCACAAAAAATAGATCCCATAAAACCACATGGGTGATTTATGATCGATTTAGAATGTTTGAATACTTTATTGCTATCTAAGAGTAGAGTTCAAGGGAGAGTTTGGGGGATTTTATGAATATGGTATTTCATCCATCTTCATGTGGCACCCCTGACGATTTTATCTAATTATGATGTTTTGTTGATATTTGTGGTTGTGGAGGGGTTTTTATGTGTCATTCAAGACCTAGTTATAGATGAGCGTGGAGTTTCACCCCAATAATAATGACCATACTACTTGGAATAAATGATATGAGCATGCATGTTATATTTAGGCTAGATATAGGAGGATCACATACCATTAGAAAAATGCATTAATAATAATAGTTATAAAAACACTATTGTTGTAGAAAAATTCAAGGATCTATAGGGGATAACCTAAAAGTCATCCATTTCTTGGACTAGTATTTGGGAGTCATCATTTTTTTGACCATTACTAGTTCAGACGATGATAAAGATGGTTTTGGTGATCTAAGAGCATATGATCATAGATCAGATTTTGTAGAATTATTATGTAAATTAACGTCATATTCACTCAGATTTTGAGTTGGGATTCCATGTCTCCCAACATGTATCTCTTCTAAATGGTTTTTAGAGATTTGGTCATAGTAGAAATATATCCCCAAGGTTCATTGAGACACTCAAGATACCATGTTGGGTTAGTGAGGTTGGATATAGCCTTTTCTTACCACAACTGTTGTACTACATTCATGAAATCCTCTTTATGCCACACCTGATAAAATATGTTATTGACCCATCACATGTTATTGATTTTTGTGAGATAGATTTCAAAAATAGATCCAGCTTTTTAGACTACCCAGTGGAGATCCATGATTGATAGGATAGGTTACTTTGTGTGTGGACCCTTCCCTTAGTGTGTGTCCAATAGAAACATTTAAAAATTTGGGAGATCTTATGGGAGTAAAAAAACTATATGTCGGAATATTACCATCACATATTAGGGTTGATGTTTCTATTTAGGGTGAACATACTTGAAGGTGGGGAGGATTCAATAACTCTAGATTTTATATAATAATTATATGAATATTTTATTGATGAAACCATTCCTTTAGTATAATCCTGGGACCTCTCCATCCTTTTTATGATGTATGTCATGCATTGAGAGTTCTTATTAGATGTTTTTAGGAGGATAAGGATTGATTAAACCTGTTTTCAACATCAATTGGAAATTCATAGCATGAGTACATAGCTCTGAATGTGAATTTTAATGGGATAGTTTTAAGAGGTGGTAGATTTGAAGAATTCATAGTGTGAATAAATTCTTCATGCCATGGAACATTTATGGATATTATGTATCTAGCTATGGATTTTTATGGGATGTATACAATGTGTGGTTCATGTAGTTAACCATCAATTCATGTGATTAAAAGGTTGATCCATAGTCATTATATAAGTATCATATCCCTCATCTTTTATTCATTCTTTCTTCAATACACTCACACTCTCAAAGGCTATGGGAATATTTTTATCGATCTTGAAACCCTCGCTTATTAGCATTGATCCATAACATCTAGAGGTTATGTTTTTGAATGTAGAATTAGTTTTGGGGATTTATATTAACGGATAAATGCTTCAAAATCACCAAAGACATCATTTCAGATTCATTCATTATAAGTGATAAATCCAAAAACATGGTAGGTATTTGTGAGATTTGATTTAATACTCTATTTTTATATATTATATTATATATTGGTTTATATTTAGAGAAATCCTTTATTTTAATTCTATCTTTTCACAGGACATGTTTTATTTTTTGATGGTATCCATTCCTCATTATTCTTATTTCATAGTGATAATCGTTCACCCAAATCCTATTGGACAGTATTGAATTTAACTTTAGTGTTTGATGGATTTATCGTATGTTATTTATGTTCTTCATCATCTGCATGTGGTTAGTGAGTTGAATTTTTATATATCATTTTGAATGTGAATGAACCTCTAGATTTTTACTACAGTCATGATTTTGATTTGAAAAACTCTATTTACAAAGGGTTCCTTGATGGGTGATGAGTTTTTGGATCGTACTGGTGATGTATTGGAATGCATTGGTGATACAGATGTATTCTTGAATAAAAAGTTCATTGAAGATGGTGATTCAAACATGTGAATACTAGATATTTCTTTTTTTTATGTTGGGGGAATAAAATGGACTATCAACTGAGGGGAAAATATTCTCAATTTATCTCTAGTGGATTTCAATGGAGATTGAATCTCAATTAGAAAATGAATTGAAGTTCAACGGGAACTTGAGGATTTGGAGGACCTGTTCCTGACAAGAACTTCTACACCATGCTCTGAATGTTTGATAAAAATTTATCTCACATGTTTAGAAGTTAATTCATGACATGAATGGATATTTCAAATACTGTTAAATTTATAAAAATTCATGTTAAGTCATTATGACATCACTATTTGATTAACTAACATGTCAATCAACATTAGATGTTAGAAAATAATCATTGATTACTATCCCATTATTTCTTGACAATCAAAAGACATTAGATAAATTATGATTGTTTGATAGAGGTTAGAAGCATTTTTGATAATAAAAATTGCACTCCTAATCATTTTAATTACAATTAATTCTTAATTGATGTTTTTTTAATTATTACAATTCAACAAATAAATTAGTGACTATTTTCAAAAGGATTCTGTATAGTTCAATGTATTTTTCTAAGCGTTGACTATATTAATCTTTTAATAAATTTTGAATCTAAAATAATTTTGTAGTCATCCCAAGAACACCACATGTAATATTTAGGATTCATTAAATATTATAGGGAAAAAATTTGCAAATGGTTGTTTTATAATTATTTAATGAAAATCTCTGTCCGTTTGATCATTATTAACCATTTTAAGAATGTTTTTAAACACTTTTGAATATATATAAATGCATTTATGGTCATTATATCAATATAATGTTTCATATTTATGTGTATATTATTGTTAAATCTAAAAAATTATTTAGTGATGAGTTTATATTTGTTTTGACAATCTTAGTCAATTTGACTTATTTAAAATATAATAGTTTTTTAGTCACTTTTTAATATATAAAATCATTTTATACATTTATACCATACCACATATTAAATTGATGCACCAATTGACTATAAATATGATAATTTTATGGAATAATGATTTCATAGGATTTCAAGATGACCAGTGGTAATTTGATAGGTTTTGACTAAATCACACACATTTTAAAATACATTTAACTATACAAAAATACTCTCTTATTCATTATAACCACAATGTATATTAGATTGATATACTTTTCATTCTCAAATTTTAAATTCAGTCAAAAATTATTCTTGACTATGATTTCTATATAATCCATTTTTTCATTATTCATTTTATTAGTTATTTTAAATCATTTTTTATTCTAAAACTTGTTTTTAGTCATTTTGGATACAAAACATATTTGATTGATGTGATTTTTTTATACAAGTCAAAAATTAAAAAAAAGTGTTTTATTATGATTTCATGATAATCCAATATAAGATGATTGATTGTAACCATTCGAAATGAGTATTTAAACACATTTAAATCTTTAAAACTAACCTTCTGTCCATTATGACTATAGATACATTTGGATGAAGATAGTTTTTCATCCCTCTACAATAAAATTAATTAAAGAATTTATTTTCTATTTTATTCACAAAATTATAGTAAAATTATTATTTCATTAATTATTATATAATCAATTAATCAAATATTATTTTTCCAAGGCTTTCATGGCCCAAAATGCTTGTTTAATTAGTAATAACTACTTAATGTTAATTTTTAAACATGTATAAATATATAAAACCATAAAACATGTATTTTTTACCATAAAACACATCATATTGACAATATTTTTGTTTTAATTATATAAAATTAACTAATAATTATTTTCATATTATTTCATGAAATTAAAAGGTCCTTCTTTCAATTTTGAAAATACATATCACTATTTTAAAAACATTTTAATCAATAAAGACACAAATTTAGTAATTCCAACAACAACACATGAAATATTAACATTTGGTTCATTCTTTCATGACACTAATTATTCTATAAGCATTTTTTGAGTATTCTCATGAAAATGTGAATTTTTTTGAACAACTTATTCAATGTGATGGGTGTTTTTAAGTAAAAAAAAATCAAAACTTTTAAATCAAACATTGTGTGATTTTAAACAAATTGATCATTATATTAATATACAGTCCATTCCTATAAGTCAAAATTTGGATTTTTTTTTCAATTTTTACATTATAATATGAATTATGAAGATAAAAATAATATTTAACTTTAAAAATAAACTTTGGGTTGTTCTTATTTAATTTAAATTGATATTTATGACAGTTGTGTTTGTGCATTAAAAACAATTTTATAACAAAAAACTAATTTAATGATAGTTATGAAATAAAACATTAAATAATCGAATAATAACATATCATACCTCAAGAATCAGTTTCATCATGCAATCAATAACATATGAAATTGTAATAATTACCAATATCTCTATATTGAGGATATATTAAATAAATATTATATATTTTGAGAGTATTATTGGAAAAAATACATAATTTATCTTTTTTTACCTATGGTGATGACATATTTACCTCACCATCAGATGTGTGTCCCTTTATAGAATTTTTCATTCCCACATTTTCTAGATATGCTACCTAACATGAATATAACTCCACACAATCCTTTTGTAACAATATAAATTAAACAATTGTCTCATGGTGTATTTTTTCATAATGGAATTAAACTCAGCCTATGTGTGCTCCTCTATATCTTTTGATGAACCCATTTATATTCTCTATAAAAAATTCATGACATGAGGTTCCTTTTCTATATAGAAATTAATATTCATGTCCATCAAGACCTAAAAATTATTAATTAATAAAATTTCTATAAGATGTGATATGTCAATAATATTTTGGAAGTTGGGAAAAATCAATGAAAATATGTGTATATCAAATATATATAAAAATCATTTATATAATAAGAAAATATTAAGATTTAGATAAATTTATACTTAATATGAAATGGATAACATTGGTTTTAATGGACTACGAAGTCCTCATTCACACCAACTTATGATCTATGGTATAAACTCACAAGAATAAGTACATATTTAAAGTTCCAATTATATATTTATATACATGTTGGACTTGAATATTTTATATATTTGAATAAAACTTAAACATAAACATACATTAATATGAAACAATGACACATGTTGAGTGTCAAATTTATAAGGCATCCCTTATTTGAGTTAGTACCCTTAATCCAACTACTTTATACTTTATATTATACATTATCATATATATAATAGTAATTTTATTTAATATATTATCAAATAGTGATTATTCATTGGTGTAACTTTAATGTGACAATGTCCTAGAATACCCATTGCATTTAAAATTTCATAACAATTTTCTGCTAAGATGAGAATCCTGAAGTTGTACGATCATATTATTAAAAAATACATATCCTATATTTTTATGATGTAATCTAATGGGACACATATGATCTACACTACCATGTGAAAGTACAAGTAAGTGGATGATACTTTATATCATGAATTTCTCACATTCTAATCTTAATGAAGGGATATTATAGGGAAATTCATGCATGTTGGAATTCTATATGACTACAAGTCATTATATATTCCTATTTGAAAATGTGTGCAATGATCCTCGGATTTTGTGATCATCATTAATTCTTATCATGACACACATACTTTAATGTTCTAAAAAACCATGAAACCTATGTTCATTAGATGTAGGGTAAATTAGATGCATCACAAATGGTATATTATTAATAAATAAGTCAAGGAAGGATTTTTTGGATCCATATTTATTAAATTAGATATCTTCTCCTTTTTATTATAAGGGAATAATCTTATTAATTTCCATGGAAAAAGTGATGGATGGTTTAACTTTATTAATTCAATGAAATATGTATGAGGAATATATATTTATGACTTGATTATTCAATTCCCTTAATGATATATCAAGACAAAGGGATTATATTACACAATGAGTGTTTATATTTGGTTGTTGTCATTATGAAATTAACTTCTTTCATTATGGGTGACATTACACGTTGCTAAATATATATATTACACATTAGGAGTGACCTCCTAACTCCACCGAGGAAGAGGCATAAAGAGTCACTTTGTAATTCCCTAACTCGAGCCTCCTATTTTAGGCCAGAGTGCCACATGACCACATGCACACCTATCTATACATAAGATGTTTATGAATAGTAGTGAGGGAATAAATGGTATAATGGGAATAAAATATTTTAAATATCAACAGAAAAGAACCAAAATAACAGTAGGATAGAATAATATATCAATAGGGAATAAATGAACTAAATGACAACAATTCTACAATTGAGGAAAAATAAGGTATAATAGAGTAACACATGTAATCACCAAATACACTCAATGTGGAAGGAAAACTAGAGTATAGGAAATAAACATGAAATAAAATAAAGAGTTTGAGCCAAAAATTTAGATTTTTCCCTTGTACCTCCTCTAAACTCCATGCTTTAACTCCTAATATATGTATCACTAGGCACATTCCCTATCTCAAATTCAGGATCATGAATCTTTTACATACAATGATATGTTGTTGAGGGGTGTTATTATAAAACCAATATGAAACCATTTATGAGTCTCTAACTTATGTGAACATGAATAAGAGGTGTATCCCATGATATCAAATAAATATGAAATCCTGTGACCATAAACCATTTGTAGATAAATAATATGACAATAAAACCTCAATGAACCGTGACCATTCCTTTTTTGGATCCATGATGGAAAAATAATCATGATAAAGGTCCTCATCATGGTTCAACTTCAATCCGAACACATATATATATAAGTATCAACATGGTTACTAAGCCTCGGGTAATGTCCAAAGGATGTTAAGGCACATCTTAGTCCCGATTCAGGACACAAGGCTATCGGACCTCATATATACTTCTGGGATGGAAACAATGCCAGCTTATATCACCACTATAATGGGTCTGGCCTCATAACTGTTTCAATGGTTACCTCTGACTTGGCCTATTAACATCTGATTCATATGTCACACTTACTCATCCTCTAAGTGATAACTAATACATTGTAACAGCCCGAGATTTTATGAAAAATATTCTTTTTAATTTCACTAATGTCTTGTGTTGTACGCTACACCAAAAGGAGCTTGCACAACACGTATCCTTGACTTTCCTTGTATTACACGCAATCGTGACCTTCCTCGATAGCGTGTATAGTACGCAATAACGAGTTTCACTAAACAGCGATATGCTATTAAAATGTTATTAAAACTAGCCATTATGAATAGTAATAACCACTTTTTGAATTTTTTTTTTCAAAATAGACTTCATTTTTGGACTCAGGATATCGAAATTAGCCTAGGGTGAAATTTTGGTATTTTTCTGAAAACTTTCAATTTTTGATGAATAGTGAAACCACTAAGTGGTAGGTTAAAAAACTAAATTTTGCATAAAACTTAATTTTACCGCTTCTGTGAATGGAATTTCAAAAATCCGACATACACGGTTGATATCAGTAAGTAAAATGTGGTTCAATGAGATAAAAATAATTTTTTGGTGAATAGTAACTTTTTACGATTTTTACAGCGGTTAATAGTAAATAGGGTAACTAAGGGTAAATATTATATTACTATTACCCTAAAACATGTCCTAATTATATTGGACAAGTGTAATTCGACCAAAAACAAACTTAGGAATAAAATATGACCATTTAGGCCCACTTGGATTAGATTAGGACATTTATTATTAATTTATTTAAAGAAGGGTTAAAATAGTTAAAATCAAAGGTTAATAAGTAAATCATTTTTAATATGGGGTTATACATAAGATAAATTCGATTGTAAATATTCATTAGAAATATAAAAATATTTACTACATGATGGTATTTTATTTGTAATTTTTAGACATCAAATAATTTAATTTATTTATGACACAATGATGATGCAGTAATTATCTTATTAATGAAATATTGACATAATTGATGTTATTAACACCAAAATAAATATAATTTGAGACTTTTTATGAATTCCACTAATTTTCTAGGTTACTATGATATATTAGTGTTGATTTAATCAACTTGGTTCGAACATATAATTCTGTTATGACTTTCACAAAAATCATATATCAAATAGTGTCAAAATTGACACAAAATAGTTTTAAATCAAATATTAT
The DNA here is from genome assembly GCA_963277665.1 of Viscum album. Classification (NCBI taxonomy): domain Eukaryota; kingdom Viridiplantae; phylum Streptophyta; class Magnoliopsida; order Santalales; family Viscaceae; genus Viscum; species Viscum album. The sequence goes on along the minus strand of OY728136.1, from coordinate 360,724,321 downwards.
ATTATTAATTGTTATTTTATTCCTAAAAATCTAAGGTTCGGCCAAATGACTTAGATACGGATATATATTTAAATAACAAACAATTTGAGGTTCGTTTGGCATGTTATAGTAAGTGTATTAACCATATAGTGAAAGAAAACAAAAAGACACGGTAAAAGTTAAATTATTTAACTTAGAGTTAAATCTAATTGATAAGGTTAAAATAATAACCTAAACTTGTCTAAATCCTATTGATTGATAGGATTTCGACCCATCCCCACTTTATTCTCGAAATAAGACCCTTTGGAACCATTATAAACCGATTTTGACTTTAAAATTAAATAATATTTTGAGGTATTCCTAAGGTGCCCCTCTCCTCCCTTATAAAAGGACACCTCCTCTCCCTCATCCTCACACCAATTTGAGCACTCAATCTCGGAAAAACCCTGCCAAAATCTCTTCTCCACTTCCCTAAAAACATCCTAGAGGTTCTGGTCTTCCTCACAGACCAATTTTAGTGCCCTAAGAGGAGGTCTCAAAGAGGCACTTCAAAGAAGAGGTAATTACCGTTACCAATTCTTTCATCTTTATTTCTTCTTCCACTTCTTCTTCTTAGGTTGTTTCATTATGAAGTAATAACATCAGTATCACTCATATACTGATATGTTATTATAAGTATGAAACAACCCTATTTCACCATCTATACATCCTACGGAAAAAGAAATCACCGCGCATGCATACGTACAGAATACCGTCTCCACGTCGTGGTGTAATCTATTTTCCAGCACCACCTTACATGGATGGGTATAATGGTGTAAAAAATAACTATACATAGTTATTACAACATCATATTGATTCTTATATATTGTATGATCCACTCCAATTCAATTCAATATTTATAGAAATGATATCATCGCTCGTGCGTACGTACGGACTACCGTCTCCACGACGCGATGAGATTCATTCTCCATGTTAACCATTTAAGAATGATTATAATGTATATATAAGAAATAATAATGAAATATATGACATTATAAAGCTACTGGATTTATGTATATATATACATATGTATTTCATCTACTTACTTCCATTTCAAGACAATAAGGAAAGGAAAACAGCGTTCATGCGTACGTACGGACTACCGTCTCCATGAACGGTGTTTTTCATTTTATTTATCTACCTAATATATATATATATATATATACTGAATATATATGATATATAAATCATATTTTATATTCTGGAAGTGAGTAAATCATGATATAAGTAATAATGATGTCAAGAACAACAAGTCAAAACACATACGATAAATGAAACGATTTTACCCAAAACGCTTCTTTAACATGGAATTTACAAAAGAACGGGTAATATAATGTCATAAGTGAACCATATATGATATCATAACAATGAATATGATTCTGTAATAAGTCAATAACATGATTTAAATCATTATACAGGAGGTTCGGACACTTACAAAGCAAGTCGGACCTAAGGTAAGGGAAATATCACAATCTCATTTTTATCCGAGATTGTTTATTCGTAAGTATTTACTGGGGTGTATTTTATCATCCACATCCATGTTTCATCAATATGTAATATTATTTCCATCCACCTACAATTGTTTAAATCCATTTTAACCCTTCGGTGAGTTTTTAGTAATATGTATGAAAGGAATCTTTTGTCGTTTTTCGTACGAGGTACTTTTTGACTTTTCCGACAAAAGTACGAAGAATGTTTTTTTTAACTTATACGGCATGAATGGATTTCTAAAAAATTATTTCCAAGAATCTTCCTTTAGAAGTATTAAAGTTTATTTTTAATCAACTTCTTTTATTTTAAAATTGTATGACATGTTAAGAAAGGAAAAGTGTTTTTGAAGTAGAAAGGATATTTTCCTCAAGAATGAAGTTCAAGTATTTTATCAAAATTATTTTCCATCTAAGATAATAAAATGGTTCTGTTTTTATCCCTATTATTACATGGATTTGATTATGTTATGATGGAAACATTTTTATGAATTCCTTTATCTTATATGAATTGTTTTATGATGTCATGTTGTTTAAGAATCCCATTTTTATTACATGGGTTATGCGATGATGTATGATTTATGATTATGTGGCACACATAAGAAAGGATTCATTATAAGATGGGTGGGACCTATATCTCCCTCCAATTCATTGGGTAAAGATTTTATATCTAATGAGATAGACAGGGCTGGAACGGTAGGTTATACCGGTTCAGTGAAACAGGACTGAAACGAGGGTTACTCGATTCAGAAAGGGACTTTGTCCACTAAGATAGTCTTGGCAATGAGTCTTGACTAACAAGAAATGATTTTCCATGATTATGTGTGCATGCCACAAAGTTTCAAGTTTTATGTTATGATTATGGGGATCTCATTTTCACTTCTATGATTTATCCCATGTTATGATATTATGAACTCTTTTGCAGGTTAAGATTTCCAAAAGCTATGTTCTTATGTATATGATGTGATTGATATTTCTTTTGTTTACCCTTACTGAGCATTTGAGCTCACCCTTTTATGTTTTCTTTTCCCCAGGATATAAAGAAAGGTTTTTAGGTAAAAAAAAAGGGAAGATCTTTATGGGAGATATTGAAGATCTTTCACCACGATTAGAAGATTACGTTCCGAGTTTCCAAAGACACTAAACTATTACGATCCTTGTGTGTGTGTTTTTGTTATGTACTAAGTATTCCGCAAAAGTAATGTAATGTCCATGTACGATAAGCTTAGGGTCTCTATAGTTGGTATCAGAGGAAAGGTTTAGTCAACCTTTGGAAACTAGGATGCGAAAACGTTAGTGTGATCCCTAGAGATATTTCTAAGGTATGTCTAGGGATGTCCTTAGGGATAAGTATACGTATAGGTTATAGTAATAGAATTACGCTGACAATCATAGAATTAAACCTAAGATGTTGGATATTGAAGGTACTCCCCCTTTATTATGTTGTTTTCCCTAGCATGATTTTTGCCTCTCACACTATTCTTTTTGGGTTTTAGACGATGGCTGGAACCCGAAGGAACCGTGTTGATCAATGCAATGGACAATGAAATGATTGCCCTCCTGAACAAACAAATGTTATGGGAGATGGAGTGAAAAATCTTATTGCTATACTTACACAAGCTATGAATCATTCTGGACTTCCAAATGAGCAGAGAAGGGAACAATATTCTATTGAGTCCTTCATGAGGCAACGTCCACCTTCTTTCAGTGGGTCTTCTGATCCACTTGTGGCTGAACAATGGATCAGTACTACTGAAAAGATATTTTCAGTTCTTCAATGTTCTGAACATGATAAAGTCATCTTAGCAGTATATCGTTTGGAAGGTGAAGCTGATCAATGGTGGAATCTTATCAAGAATACGAGGCCAAGAGATGAAATTGAGTCCATGGAATGGGACGAGTTCAAGAACTTGTTTTTCAGTAAGTACTTCCCTCGTATTCTTCGAACAAAGATGGAGAAAGAGTTTCTTGAACTGAAGCAAAGGGATGATGAATCTGTTGGTACCTATGAAGCAAATTTTACAAGACTTGCAAGGTCTGCTTCTGGTATTATCATCCAACCTGAAAGTAAAGTTGATCGATTTTTCAGTGGCTTAAAACCAAGTCTTCGAAGGGCTTTAGCTATAAGAGACTTCAGTAGCTATGAAGAAATTGTGCGTTGTGCTATCAAGGTAGAAATGGAAGTTGGTGTTACATATCCATCTCATGGTTTTGACAAGAAACGAAAGATGGAGTTCAAGGAGAAATCTCAGAATAATGGTGAAAAGAAGATGAATGTTTCCTTATGCACAAAGTGTGGAAAGAAGCATGGTGGAGATTGTCTTAAAGGGACTAGAAAATGTTTTAAATGTGGAAAAGAAGGTCATCAAGCAGCTGAGTGTCGAAGTAATGGAAAAAGGGTTTCTAATGATGTGAATAAAGCAAACACTACAGAGAACGCACCACCAACACTTCAATGCTTCAAGTGCAAGGAAATGGGGAATTATGCTAATAATTGCCCTAATCCAAGGGTTAGTGATGATCAACATGAGCAACCACTGAAGGCAAAGGACAAAGGGAAATCACATGCGATCACTATTGGCAATATTGAATATGACAACGATGTGGTGGAATGATTAAGTGTTTATGTAATGGGATTCCAAAATAATGTTGTATCATTGAGTATTGCAATATTTATTGATGTGGTATTCAAAGTGATTGAGATATTTTTTGGAAATAAGATGATATGCGCATAATGAAGACGAAAAAATGAAATGTTTAATAGTATTCATGAGCTCATGATTGATATAAGGACTAAGTGATATCATGGTTTGAGTATATAGAATTTTGAGGATTTTGGTATGTGGAAAGTGTTAACTTTTAACTGCACTCATGTTTTCACTAAGGTATTCAAGATAATACATGATTATGGACTTTGAATGTTTGGAATGTGACCAACAAGACATATCTTATGATATGTGGGGATCAACGACAATATTAAATCTCTGGTAATCATTGTCACTATATTATGAGAGTGGACTGCAGTATTATGTATAAGCCTAAAGATTAGACTGGATTATGTTGGACATAAGTTAGTATTGTTTAAGGATAGAAGATTTTCGATATTATTGATGGGATGTTATAGTAACGTAGTTTTAGAAAAAGGACAACCTGCAGGACGGGCGAAAGCCCATCGCTTCAGACAAGGCTGTAGGAATCGAACCCACAACCGAAGTGCGACTGGCCTTTATCGCCTACCACTGACCTACAGGATGTCCCTGTTTAGTAGAAACTAGTGTTATTATATTAAGCAGTATGATATATGAAGTATAAGCCCATTTTAGGAACCATATATGATTAATCCCACTATAGATCGACTTATGTATATAAATTTTGCTAACCTTTTGAGACAGATGGAATGACCCGTCATTCTATCACATGATCTGCTAACACTTCACGAATAACAAATTCAACTTCATTTATTTAATAGATGAAGTGGAAATTGTTAAAGGCACGAACAACAGTGAGATTGTACCAAAATAAAGTAAGTATTTATTCTAATTCAAATTCTTTAACTTTAGGGAAATGATCTTGAAAACCAAAAAATGTTGTCCTAGTTCTCTTATACCTGATGAATCAGATGGTACCTTAGATCGTCACAAATTTATGGATTTGTGATTACTGGCTTTTCCATAGCCATGTTCTCTACCACTCTCCATCAGAACATGATGGTTAGATTTCTCTTCCATACCATATTTTCACCTATGTGGAAACCCAGTGATTAGTTTATTTGGGTAATCGTTACATTTCATACTTTAGTTTTTAAAGCCCTGTTTTGGTATTCCTTTTTACGATGTGGGTTTCTATTAAAGAAACTTTCGAATAGTAAACCATTTATAACACTGACGAATTTCGAGGGCGAAATTCATTTTAAGGGGGGTAGAATGTAACAGCCCGAGATTTTATGAAAAATATTCTTTTTAATTTCACTAATGTCTTGTGTTGTACGCTACACCAAAAGGAGCTTGCACAACACGTATCCTTGACTTGCCTTGTATTACACACAATGGTGACCTTCCTCGATAGCGTGTATAGTACACAATAACGAGTTTCACTAAACAGCGATATGCTATTAAAATGTTATTAAAACTAGCCGTTATGAATAGTAATAACCACTTTTTGAATTTTTTTTTCAAAATGGACTTCATTTTTGGACTCAGAATATCGAAATTAGCCTAGGGTGAAATTTTGGTATTTTTCTGAAAACATTCAATTTTTGATGAATAGTGAAACCACTAAGTGGTTGGTTAAAAAACTGAATTTTGCATAAAACTTAATTTTACCGCTTCTGTGAATGGAATTTCGAAAATCCGACAGACACGGTTGATATCAGTAAGTAAAATGTGGTTCAATGAGATAAAAATAATTTTTTGGTGAATAGTAACTTTGTACGATTTTTACCGCGGTTAATAGTAAATAGGGTAACTAAGGGTAAATATGATATTACTATTACCCTAACACATGTCCTAATTATATTGGACAAGTGTAATTCGACCAAAAACAATCTTAGGAATAAAATATGACCATTTAGGCCCACTTGGATTAGATTAGGACATTTATTATTAATTTATTTAAAGAAGGGTTAAAATAGTTAAAATCAAAGTTTAATAAGTAAATCATTTTTAATATGGGGTTATACATAAGATAAATTCGATTTTAAATATTCATTAGAAATCTAAAAAGATTTACTACATGATGGTATTTTATTTGTAATTTTTAGACATCAAATAATTTAATTTATTTATGACACAATGATGATGCAGTAATTATCTTATTAATGAAATATTGACATAATTGATGTTATAAACACAAAAATAAATATAATTTTAGACTTTTTATGAATTCCAATAATTTTCTAGGTTACTATGATATATTAGTGTTGATTTAAGAAACTTGTTTCGAACATATAATTCTGTTATGACTTTCACAAAAATCATATATCAAATAGTGTCAAAATTGACACAAAATAGTTTCTAAATCAAATATTATATTATTAATTGTTATTTTATTCCTAAAAATCTAAGGTTCGGCCAAATGACTTAGATAAGGATATATATTTAAATAATAAACAATTTGAGGTTCGTTTGGCATGTTATAGTAAGTGTATTAACCATATAGTGAAAGAAAACAAAAAGACACGGTAAAAGTTAAATTATTAAACTTAGAGTTAAATCTAATTGATAAGGTTAAAATAATAACCTAAACTTGTCTAAATCCTATTGGTTGATAGGATTTCGACCCATCCCCACTTTATCTTCGAAATAAGACCCTTTGGAACCATTATAAACCGATTTTGACTTTAAAATAAAATAATATTTTGAGGTATTCCTAAGGTGCCTCTCTCCTCCCTTATAAAAGGACACCTCCTCTCCCTCCTCCTCACACCAATTTGAGCACTCAAGCTCGGCCAACCCCTGAACAAATCTCTTCTCCACTTCCCTAAAAACATCCTAGAGGTTCTGGTATTCCTCAAAGACCAATTTTAGTGCCCTAAGAGGAGGTCTCACAGAGGCACTTCAAAAAAGAGGTAATTACCGTTACCAATTCTTTCATCTTTATTTCTTCTTCCACTTATTCTTCTTTGGTTGTTTCATTATGAAGTAATAACATCAGTATCACTCATATACTGATATGTTATTATAAGTATGAAACAACCCTATTTCACCATCTATCCATCCTACGGAAAAAGAAATCACCGCGCGTGCGTACGTACGGAATACCGTCTCCACGCCGTGGTGTAATCTATTTTCCACCACCACCTTACATGGATGGGTATAATGGTGTAAAGAATAACTATACATAGTTATTACAACATCATATTGATTCTGATATATTGTATGATCCACTCCAATTCAATTCAATATTTATAGAAATGATATCATCGCTCGTGCGTACGTACGGACTACCGTCTCCACGACGCGATGAGATTCATTCTCCATGTTAACCATTTAAGAATGATTATAATGTATATATAAGAAATAATAATGAAATATATGACATTATAAAGCTACTGGATTTATGTATATATATACATATGTATGTCATCTACTTACTTCCATTTCAAGACAATAAGGAAAGGAAAACAGCGTTCATGCGTACGTACGGACTACCGTCTCCATGAACGGTGTTTTTCATTTTATTTATCTACCTATTATATATATATATATACTGAATATATATGATATATAAATCATATTTTATATTCTGTAAGTGAGTAAATCATGATATAAGTAATAATGATGTCAAGAACAACAAGTCAAAACACCTACGATAAATGAAACGATTTTACCCAAAACGCTTCTTTAACATGTAATTTACAAAAGAACGGGTAATATAATGTCATAAGTGAACCATATATGATATCATAACAATGAATATGATTCTTTAATAAGTCAATAACATGATTTAAATCATTATACAGGAGGTTCGGACACTTACAAAGCAAGTCGGACCTAAGGTAAGGGAAATATCACAATCTCATTTTTATCCGAGATTGTTTATTCGTAAGTATTTACTGGGGTGTATTTTATCATCCACATCCATGTTTCATCAATATGTAATATTATTTCCATCCACCTACAATTGTTTAAATCCATTTTTACCCTTCGGTGAGTTTTTAGTAATATGTATGAAAGGAATCTTTTGTCATTTTTCGTACGAGGCACTTTTTTGATTTTTCCGACAAAAGTACGAAGAATGTTTTTTTAACTTATACGGCATGAATGGATTTCTAAAAAATTATTTCCAAGAAGCTTCCTTTACAAGTATTAAAGTTTATTTTTAATCAACTTCTTTTATTTTAAAATTGTATGACATGTTAAGAAAGGAAAAGTGTTTTTGAAGTAGAAAGGATATTTTCCTCAAGAATGAAGTTCAAGTATTTTATCAAAATTATTTTACATCTAAGATAATAAAATGGTTCTGTTTTTATCCCTGTTATTACATGGATTTGATTATGTTATGATGGAAACATTTTTATGAATTCCTTTATCTTATATGAATTGTTTTATGATGTCATGTTGTTTAAGAATCCCATTTTTATTACATGGGTTATGCGATGATGTAATATTTATGATTATGTGGCACACATAAGAAAGGATTCATTATAAGATGGGTGGGACCTATATCTCCCTCCAATGCATTGCGTAAAGATTTTATATCTCATGAGATAGACAGGGCTGGAACGGTAGGTTATACCGGTTCAGTGAAACAGGACTGAAACGAGGGTTACTCAATTCAGAAAGGGACTTTGTCCACTAAGATAGTCTTGGCAATGAGTCTTGACTAACAAGAAATGATTTTCCATGATTATGTGTGCATGCCACAAAGTTTCAAGTTTTATGTTATGATTATGGGGATCTCATTTTCACTTCTATGATTTATCCCATGTTATGATATTATGAACTCTTTTGCAGGTTAAGATTTCCAAAAGCTATGTTCTTATGTATATGATGTGATTGATATTTCTTTTGTTTACCCTTACTGAGCATTTGAGCTCACCCTTTTATGTTTTCTTTTCCCCAGGATATAAAGAAAGGTTTTTAGGTAAAAAAAAGGGAAGATCTTTATGGGAGATATTGAAGATCTTTCACCACGATTAGAAGATTACGTTCCGAGTTTCCAAAGACACTAAACTATTACGATCCTTGTGTGTGTGTTTTTGTTATGTACTAAGTATTCCGCAAAAGTAATGTAATGTCCATGTACGATAAGCTTAGGGTCTCTACATACATGGTGGTACAACTATCATTTATTACTAGAATCAAAATATACATAGGACAAATATTCATGTAAAATAATTAATGGTACATATAGGAACATTAATAACATATAAATTATGATTCTTATCCTCAATACACACACATGATACAATTATTGAGAATTTTTTGAATAAGCTACACACACATGTGATCAATATCAAACATGGGTTTCATGGGCTATAGATGCATGCACATATGATCAATATCAATGGTCAAATATTATAAAAGGTATCCACATGGTAAATAACTTCTTAACTTAAGATTTAGGAAACCCTAATTCCATGAATCGACACACAAAATGAGAACCACACTCTAATTTCCCAATGTGAATCCATTGAATGGAGAATTCTCAAGTTGGTGAAGAATCTGGAAGAAAATGGATTGGTAAGTAAAGATTTTACAAAGGAGTTGTTGTCAATATATAACTCATTTACCTTCATCAGTACCATTCCATTGACCACATGATTCTTCCATAGTCCTTGACCACAACCCTTCCCCAACAACCGATTGAGAGAAATCCCAAGTTGAAGAGAGGAAAACCAAATGGATATGTAGAGGAACTCACCAACAATAAAAGGTCGATGATCTTCAAATGTTAGGTATGATGAAATGATTTTGGGGGTTGGAGGATCTCTGGAATATTCTTATGATTCTCCCATATTACAAGATTAACGTCTTATAAAATGAATGTTTTAATGTAATTTGGTTATTTATAGGAAATATGGTGAAATATGTATCATTGTGTAGTTCATAGGACCACATTGTAATGAGTCCCAAATAAAAAATAACTATGTAGTAAATATGATTTATACACTATAATAATTCCTACTCAAAAATGTGTCTAGAATATAAAATTTCATTAATGGAAAGATCCTATAAAATAGTTAACGGGCACATGACACAATTCTCATCACTATAGTAATGCATTTGAGATCATACAACCACACCGTGTCACATCCATCTTCTATGGTGAAAAATAAATTTTGTTTAAAACTTCCCGAATTCCAACTTATAATCATTTACATCATAGATATCACTCCAAACTACAGTTATAATCATAAAACATACCATGATGTTTTAGTTCCCTAATAATTTTATATTCGTACCATCCATGACACATAATATGCACCATGATATGGAATACATTTATGTAAAATCTCATTTTTTCCCCATGTATTATTTTTATAAATTATATGGATTAATTTTTAGACTAGACAATGAGTAAACATGTGATTCTGAGGCCCGGTATTCCTGAATTTTTTTTAAAATAATAAACTTTTAAGGGAATGCCCGTGCAGTTTTCCTGAAAATGTAGAATAACTATTAAAATGGTACCTTGACCAGAAAAACTATGGAACCATTGAGTTCAAAGTAGTGTATTTAACGTAGGAATGTCATAACTTTTGTCAGTGTAGGTAATCTGTAAAAAACTTCATGGGGGTGTAACTGTAAATAAGGTTTTTTTATAACAAAATTTTGTTGATGTAGTGAACTTTTCTTTTTATTAAGCATTTGTTAGGAATTAAGGTTTATCAAGATAATCCTATAATTCCTATAAGAGTTGGAGAAATAACTCTTTCAAACAAACAGTGACAAATCGTGGATTGACGATCTAGGTTCTTCAAATTTGAAGGAACCTCAAATGATGACATAATGATCTTCCTTCTTCAGTGACTGGTTGGAATTGAGGTAGGGTAGTTATTTCCTTTTGATTTTCCTCATTCCTGATTTCCATGATGTATGCGTGTTAGTCAACAAATATATTTATCCATGGTTCGATGATTGTTTTGGGATGGGATATTGTCTGTAGGATTATTTGAAGATTTATTTTAATTCTTTTTTGTTCTTCATTTTAATGGGAATAATTTGAGGCTGACATGAAAACAGGATAAGGAAAACTACATAGGTTTTTCTTATTCTTTTATCTCATCCTTTCTTCACAGGCTTTGTCATTAGATCCCCATGGCCTCAGTTTGACTTACTGGGAGGTTCTGAATGAGATCGAACCCCTAGACTAGAGGAAAATAGATAGTTGAGTCTGGATAAATGAAGATTGGTACCCGATGAACCAAGATCTATGAAAGTTTCAAAATTATGGTATCAAAGGAAGAACAAATTCTCATGGGAGTTGATGTAGAAGTGTCGAGTGCTAGAAATAGTGTCTGCGGGACGTGGTGGCATCCACATGGAGTTGGCTGGGCCAAGGTCAGGATGAGCCAAGCAGCCTGTGCAACATCTGGCTGGGATGAGTGACCAGGCAATCCCATAGGGCCAGGTCAGACCTCGGTCGAACTCGACGTTACTATAGTGGGTTCATGCCATGGTCAACCACCTCAGTCAACCATGAGCCAGAATTGTTCCAGCTTTTATGTGATAGTGAATCATGGGTGAAGAGTGGACCTTGGAGCTCAACTGCGATGGCTGCAGATTAGTCTGTCTGAGTGGTAGAATGTGGTAGTCAACCACCACAATCAGAGTACTGAAAGTGCGGTTAGTGTACAGTACCACTTACCCCCATTAGAAACATCAAACTATAATAACTTTTAAATGGTATGTCTATTTGACGCGATGTCTATTGGATTGGGACCTTGACGTTGAGATGGTTCCTTTTAGATAATGTTCTGAGTTTTTATCTTGTTCCATTATAGTTTTAGAGCATTAAATTGATGTTTTCTTTAAGGGATTAATACAATATTATGTAAACATCATTGTATTGTAATCCCCTATAGAGATCAAGTCCCAGATAGAGTCAGGCATCCGTCCCTAGGACATGAGTTTGATCCTATATCACCTATATTAGTGTTTTATAGAATCTATGTAACCTCTGAGAGTAGGGCGTTGGTCCTCCATATTGTGGTCCGCATCAGTTGGGTTAGTGGTATTCTCTAGGGTGTTGGGTAGGGTCCCCTATGTTACAAATTAATCTATATTGGGTTGGTGGTATTCCATAGGGTAACGGGATGGATCCCCTTTCTATGTATCATAATATTATTAACAAATATGTTCTCCTTTGGACATGGACCAAATTAGTTAGACCTCCTCATGAGTCTCTCCATTGATATCATGGATGGAGGATTGAGTTCTCCCTGAACCAGAGTGCTTCAAGCAGAATCCTGTGGTTGTTAACTGGTCAGGTTATGCCTCTATACTCTGTGTCTTAGATTGATTATTTTTAGATACTATTGTTTTATTTACTAAAGACATATAACTATGTAGATATGACTATAATTTTCTTTTTGGTATTTCCTTCTTTTTTCAAGTTATAATACTGGATATTGTTATACTCAAATCAGCACTAGATTTTCCCACATGCATTATGTGTTATACAAACGATAGACCCTTTGACGGAGTCATAGGTGGATCGGGTCTAGGAAGTGCTTAGCAAGGCCAGATAGATGAGGTGTGTTCATAATGTCTAGGAATTAGTCCCAATAACTATTTAGTTATAGATTGTAAATGTGGTTATAGAGACATTTTCGTGGGATTTGTTTGGCCATATTTAACTTCTAGCACTTTCAATGTTGTACACCGGTTGTGGGATATAATGATTTTCATGCATTTTTACATAGTGTATTTACATTTCAGTATTTGTGATTTGGAGATGTGTGCATTCATACAAGTAATTTAGGCTCATGTCTCCTATTTGTGGGATATACCTACTCGGTGCTTATCATCATCCCATATCGTATTGAAGGTGAGATTGGGGTAGTCATGGCATGAGCCCCTCTAGGAAGGGTCTTGACAAAGTGGTTTCAAATGAGGTATGTTCTACCATAGGACTAGGAGTCTGTGTGTTTGGTTTAGGGAAACCATGTTAAGTGTTTTGAGTTCATCTTTTAGGCCAAGGACTCCAGTGTTGGTGAGTTCGGCGACATATCTATACATCAGGCCTCTGATTACCTACTTTTCAACTTGATACATGAAAACACTAATTTCTGGGAAAAACAATTGTACATGAATCATATAGAATGGTTGGGTTTTCAATGTCCTTATTGATTCATCTCTCTAGATATACTCTATTGATTTTGGTTCATCTAGTTTTATCTTAGGATGTATCTATATAGACATCCATCTTGGATTCTACTACGTGATTATGAGTATGATCCTTCTAGTTTTTTTTAAAAAGGTGGTGCCTTAGTAAGAGACCAAGAAACAATTTATTCAATAAAAAGAGAAATTACATAAGCCTAAAGGAGAGTATTTTATTACAATCTTTTTCATAAAGAGGGAGAAGATTCACTAGAAGATCATCCATCTAAGTGATGCCCTGGTTGATTCCCTTTTTGGAAAGACCATTAATAACCATTTTCACTTCTCGAAAGGCATTATTAGCAATGTATCTGATTTCTTGAAGCAAAGCAAGGAAGCTTATCTAGCGGGTATTAAGAGGCCAAGCTAGGTGAATCATACCATTCCAGATGGCTTGTAAAATAGTGGTTGAATAAAATTCAATCCAGTTGTACTTAAATCCCTTTGGTCTGACAAAGTTGACCGCAAGTATCACAACCATCATTTCTGCTTCTAAAGATGAGGCGAGGCCGCAACAGCCGAATAAGCATCATTGACAATGGCCCAGGAAGTCTATGAAAATAGAACCACATCTCTCCTGTCATGGGTTGCCTTTGGATTCTTTTTCAACATTAATTTTGATCCATCCTTGGAATTGGGCTTGCCAAAACACCTAAAAGGTGTGCCTCGGTGATCTGTATATACCATCAATCCTAAGATGTTGAAGGATCAGATAGTCTTCAATAGTGTTGTCATAATAGGCTTTCTTAATTGAGGCTACATCATTAATGGTGATGAGAATCCGCATCCGACCTCTATCAAGTTTGAGTGAGTGGTTGTTGTGAATAATATCATTTTTATAATTCCAGATCACATGAAAGAGCCCATAAACCACAAATAGGAATAGGTTCGTGAGTTTTTTGAAGTTTCAAGCTCCACACAACATTTTAATTTCAAGAAGATAGAGTCTAGTGTTAACCGGCTGCAGTCAAACACATCAGTAATATAATTCTCGAGAGGTAATGTCGTAGCACAAGAAAAGAAAATATGGTTAGTATCCGCTCTATGTTGGTGACATAAGTGAAACTTAGAGTAGATTTGGCTAACAAAATATTGAAGACAAAATTTGATATGAATATGATTATGAGCAATTTGCCAAACAAGATTGAGTCTTGAGGGTTTTATACAGGTTATTTCAAAAGGTTTTATCCAACCAAAGATAGATTCTAAGTTTGTGTAATTATGGTTGAAAAAACATATAGAGTCAAGCATACCATTATAGGGAGGTTCCCAAATTAGAAAATCATTGGTATTAGAGAAAGGATAATTATACATAACATGAAAGATGTTATCATGGAGATTGAAATTTCTAGATTGAATCACATCCTTTTTAGTACAATTGATGTTTTCTAGATGGGAATTGTGAGGAAGCATTGAAAAAAGGGGGCACAAGTCTAGTTGTCCATCCAAAAATTCATGGAGGACTCTGAGCTAACAATCCATCTAGAGTTATTCATAATGCTGGAAAAATATTTTCTAATGGAAGGCCATATTGAAGAGTTTATATAGCTCAAATTACCCTTTTTGAGCTTCATGAGGAATCTTTATTTGAGAAAATAAATGGAACATATATTATTATTAAGGATTCTTTAAGTGAGTCGGGAATGTAAAGCATCGCTAAATAGTTTGAGATTTTTAATGCCAATACCACCTTTCTCAAGAGGTTTACAATAGGTAGACCAGGGTATTGAAAAAGGCTTCCTTTCAAAAATGCTACTAGTTGAGACAATGTTTTTGAAGTAAATATAAATTTTCTTAAGAAGAGTAGTAGGAAATTTATATACCATCATAGGATAGACTAGTTTGGATACAATCATAGACTTCACCAACCCAATCCTTCTAGCAATGGAGAGGGATTTTCCATTCAAAGTGGACTGTTGAGTGATCACCTAGTCCACAAGAACACTAAAATTCCTGGATTTCAGTCTTCCCCAAAAAATGGGAACACCCAGATAGGTGATGTGGAAAGATCATTCTTTGATACCTAAGCTATTTATAATACGAGTTTTCCTACTAAGAGAGAAGTTTTTTCCAAAATAAAATAAAGGATTTTTTATAGATAATTGTTTTACTAGAAATATTCATAATAATAAATAGTATTTTTTATGTTTTGAATATTTCTTTTGTCACCATTTAAAAACAGAATAATTTCATCCAAATAAAGAAGATGGGTAAGAACCTTGAGGTTTCTAACCACCTGTATGGGTTTGAGTTTTTTTGATCAACTAGAAGAGTGATAAATCTTCTAAGATAATCCTCCACAATTGCAAAAAGAATGTAAGATTATGGGTCACCTTGTCTAATGCCTTTGATACATTTAATGTATCCCTTTGGGGATCCATTAACAAGGATGGAAATAGAGGCCAAATTAAATAAATTCTTAATCCTACTTATAAAAGTATCATTGAAACAAAAACTCTAGAGAACTTTAAAAATTAAACTCCAATAAATGGTGTCAAAGGATTTCATGATGTCATTTTTAATATCAATGTTTCCTCCTCTAGACACTTTACTTCGGGAATTGCTGCATGCCAAGACAAGACCAATACATTCTTGTATGGGGCTATCCTTGATAAAGCCAAATTGGTTATAAGATATTATTTTATTGCATATGGGATCAGGTCAGTTAGAAATAAGTTTAGTAATAATTTTATAAATAGATTTAATGAGAGAGATATGCCTAAAAAGATGAATTTCAGAGGTGTTAGAAACTTTAGGGATTATAGTAAGAAATTGAGCACTAATACCATGAGGAAAAAAACCATTAAAAATGAAATATTTGAAAAGTTTATATATTTCAACATTGATGGTCTCCAAGTATTGTTGATACAATCCATTGTTGAAACTATCAGGGCTCAGGGCACTATCAAGGTTAAGACTAAATATGATGTCTTTGATTTCATGATCAAGAGGGATGTTCCGAAAGGTGTTATTATCATAATCATGTACCATAACCGGAATGATCTTAGGTAGGAGGTCATTGTTAACATTTAGCCCATTAAAAATATTATTGGAATATCTTACCACATTATTAGCAATGGCTACCTCAGAATCAAGGAGAATGTCATTGTCCCTATGGATAGATATAGGTATGTAGAATTTTCATATTATTTTAATGGAATTGGATAATTTAGTGTTTCTATCACCATCTGAAATCCACTTATCTTTGAAAACATGTTTACCAATATATTCCTTAAGAACTAAGAGGGAATTAAGTTTTCGATAGATATTAATTTCATTTTTGAGGATCAGAAGAGAAATTAAAGTGATTGTTGATATTTTGAATTTGATTACGTACGTTCTCAAGGTTGGTGATTTCTTTGTCCATTTTTTTATTTCATCCTAAACCAATCCTTGAGAAACTATTTATGTTGTATTAGCTTATTGGTGTACAAAAAAGCATTTGTGTGGTGATTCATGGGCGTCCATCAGTTTATATGGGATTTGAACATTCCATGTCAGCAGACCAAGAACTGTTGAACCTGAAGGGATGAATGGGTTTAGTTCATTCAGAATAGAGACTAATAAGGATGGGGTGATGGTCTGAGATTAGTTTAGTTAATTTCAAGATAGTGATAGTGTTCCAATTATCCAGAGTTCTATAATTCATGAAGGCCCTGTCAACTTTTCTACCTAAAACTCTGTTGTAGAACATTTTATACCAAGTAAATTTAGCACCCGTGAGATTTAGTTATATAAGGATACAATCCTCGATAGACCTTCTAAGATATCTTGAGGATATTTAAAATTTCAAAGGACCAATGTTTTCACAGGGAGAGAGAATAGCATTAAAATCTCCAAACACAAACCATGGATCATGAATGATGTTAGATTGATCAAATAAATCCTTCTAAAGAGATCTTTGATCTTGATATCTATTCTTGGCATAAATGATTGTACAAAAACAATGTAAGTTATCAATAAAAATAATCAAAGGTAAAAATTTGATCAAATAATTTGAAAAAATTAACAATTGTTAAGGCAACGTGATAAAAAATCCAGAGGGAATCAGTAGCAGTACCATTTTTTGAAGGCACCAAAAAAGCTATAACAATAAGCAAAAAGATGCATAATGTTCCTATAAAAGTTGATTTTTGTTTCAGCAATGGAAAAATATTATAGGTTTATGAGTCCAAATAATTCATTTGAGCATCGTGACCATGTCATAGATTGTGATTCCCCTACAATTCCATAATAGATGATCCATTAAAACCTAGATTTTGAGTAAAATCCAATTTTTTCATTTGGATCCACCCGAACGATTCTTTCTCTTTGATCTCTCGAGATTTTGATAAGGGGTTGGACTATAATTTCTTGTTCATATGGTATGTGGAGTATGATATACTCTATAATACCAAATGTAGGATCAAAATAATATAGATACTGAATGGAATATCTAATAATTCTCAAAATAAAATAGGTGGGGGGGGGAGGAGAATTGTATTATTTAACAAATTCATTTGGAACATAAAGCGTATAGAATCTTACTAAATCAGATTATACAACTATAATGAAGTATAAAATAGTTATACTTTCCTCAATAATCAAAATACAGTAGAAAACATGAAACAAACAAGTAACAAGTAGTAAGTATTTAAACCCAAAGAGAAGGGTATCCCACAACCTAGGATAAACATCCCTTGATTTATACTTTCAAAAAATTCTGTCTTACCCACCCCAAGGTAAGCCCTTGATATGAAGATCAAAGTTTGTCTTGCTATCCTAGAAATCCCTCAACTTCAAGGTAGTCGTCACCTCTGTTTTCCTCAACAAGAATGTCCTCAAACATTAATGTAGTCAGCATCTCTATCTTCCTATCCCTGGAAGTCTTCGAATGTAATCAGCAACATTCAGAGTGACATGAAGAAAATATGAAGAGGAAGTTCAGTACGCACTAAGAATGATAGTCTCTCTCCAGAACACACTTCAACAGAATGTAATCTCTAGAGTCATAGAACAGTATTGAGCTCTTTCAATTGATCTTCTATTTATAGGCACAACTCCAACAGTCAACTCCCTCCTCCAACGGTCATGGTTTTCCTTGAACTTTGGGGGACCTGTACACATGTGACTCAAACAAAAGTTAGTAACTAAATTCATGACATATTTTTATAACAAAAACATGTTTAATAAAATCATGGTTACATAAACAAAATCAAATATTCAGAATGTAAGAAAATAAAAGTTTGGAGTCTAAAAAAACACATTCGGTATCTATAATACAAGGATATTCGAATTATCTTTTCTAAGGAACTAAAATCATAAACACTATATAATTACAAAGTCTGAATTTTAAGGAAATTTAGAATCTTGATTCACAAGAATTTGGAACCAAAAAATACAATGTTCAAAGTCAGAGTTCATGTACATTCGGAGTCAGAACATACAATGTTCAGAGTCAGAATTCATTTGAATTCAAAGTACGAATTTACAAAGTTCAAAGTCAGAATTAATTAGAATTCAGAGTCTAAACATACAATGTTTATATTTTGAATTCCATAGAATTTTGAGTAATAACTCATAAGACTTCGGAGTCTAAATTCAGATAACTCAGAGTTAGAATTCAGATTCTAAAAACAGAATTCTATTTATCTATGTATTATATGATTTTGAGGTTTTAGATATGGAACTTAATTTTACACATAGACAAGATAATGATCATGGAAAAACCTGATAAGGATAAATTTTATTGGGGAAGGAAAAGTTTCCTTATTAAAGTAAAACACAGGGCAAAATGAAATTTTCCTTAAAATAAGGTGTTTGTGATTTTCAAAACATGAGGACTGGAAAATTCATAAGAAAACCTTATTGAATCAACCATCTCTCCAAACATGAAAGAATGTAAAAGACATAAGGAAACATTATTTACTCAACAATATCCTCCTTTTTGGAAAGCACAAACATCCTTACACAAAAGAAAATATGGAATTATAAAGTATTTTTTTAGACAATGAAAATAAAACTTCTCTCCCTTATCATATGGGAAATTTTTAATATGACTAACTCCACCTTAGGATTTGGAATACTAAGGATCATATTCTAGATTCCTGGAATGAGATTTATCATTATGTTGAGTATGAAAATATTTGTAATGAAAACTACCCCTTAGATAAACTCTACCTTAGTTAGGGATATTTATTCTCTATATAGTATTTTTTTCCTTTCTCCCCCTTTGTGATTTTAAAAAATAATTTGATGGAATGTACAGAAATTATGGTTCCTGAAAGATTAGTACAACACATCCAAAAAACAAGAAACCAAATGATTAATTATGATTAGAAAGAATTTGTACAAGGAAAAAAAGTACAAAAAAATATCTGATTGAAACAAAGTTATCCTTCCTTTTCCTTCATCATCAATATCTAGACTATATTATTCAGCTTTTTGAGATCCCTATGATCTTCCTCTGCTCGCTTAATAAGATGATCAAGATCCTCAGCATTCTTCTCTAAAGCCTTGATTCTTTCTTCCTGAGACTTAAGAGCCTCTTCCTGAGCCTTCGGGACTTCTTCTTGTCTGAAAATGTTTTCTTCTACCACAATCCAAATATCTATTTCTTCCTTTCAGCTTTGGGAAATAGAATAAAGTTTCCCATTCAGATCCATGACTTCTTGAATCTGAGAATTTTTCTTAAGAGTTATCTTTTCTTCAAAACTACTTATGAGGTTCTTGATCTTACTATCTTCAGTTTCAAATGCCTCATTGACACTATCTTGGAACTCATCAAGATTTCTCATATCCTTTATGGTTGTCCTTGACTAACTGGTTATCTTCCTGCATGATCATTTGTGGGCTTCGTAGTAAATTAACAAATTATCGAAATCAGCTTCAAGATTTACACATTTATCCATCACCATGGATACTGAATCTACTTTCTGATTCAAGGATTGTTGAAGCATTTGACATCTCGATTCAATGCTTGGAAAAATAGAAACGGTCCCTACCAACTTATTCAATGACTGCACAAAAAAAATAATTTCTTAGAGCAGATGATTCAGAATCTGGGACTTTGCTATGTGAAGGCTCTTTCTCTAGTTCAACAACTTTTCTCTTTGAAGTTCCACCAGCTTATTTTATCTTCACAATAGATTTAGTAGCTGTATCAACAACCACCTATTTCCCTTTATCTATAATTGAAATGGATTCCTCATCTAGATATTCATGTTCACTATCTGACAGATGAAAAATTATATCTTCATCTATCTTCTCCTTCTCACATCTTTCCTCAGCGTCTTCAGGATTAATAAAATGATGATTAAAACATTCTTCATTAGACACCTTTTTCACTTTATCTTCATTTTTCTCATCCTATCCTTTCTGATCCTTCCCATGCATATCCAACATTGATGATTCTTCCTCATAAGTTTGGATTGACATCTTCTCAGATAGAATTTCCTTCTCATGAATGTCTTCCACTTGATTTATGAGATCTTCAACATCACCACGACTTTCTTCTTTTTCAACTTCTTGTACTACTTCTTATTATCATTAATTCAACTTTTTTATAGTAGAAATTTTTTTACCTGGAGTCTTAGGTAATGCTTTCACTATGAAACATTTTGGTACTGGGATACTCTCAGATGCCTTATCAATATCCCTCAGAAGAGATTGAAGAATTTTAGTCTCACACTTCTTCTTCTTTTTTTCTTTATCTTGGCTCCACTTCATTCTTATTTTTCTTATCTACCATCCATTTTGCTATATCATCATCTAGATAGGATTTTTTTTCTTAGGTTTTGGAGGTGTATATTGGACTTCCTTAGCTTTGGAGGTTTTTTCTCCATCTTCTAATTCCTTCAACATTTTTTTCCTCCCTTTTTGGGTGGTTCAACTATTTCTTGTTTCATCAGAATAGCTTCAACTTCATCTACAGGTAAGTCATAAAATTCTTCAGAGTCACTGGAAAAAAAATGTTCATCCTCTTCAAAGTATCATCACTTACTATCATGACTTTTCAATTCCGTGGCTTCAAACTACAATGAATTTTGTAAGATTATAGACATCAAACAATCAAATTAGACAGAATGTACAAATACATGATTATCTGAGCCTTCAAAATTCCATTCTTAATATTCTCAATTGTAATGAGAATATTCTTAACCAGATTGAACATCCTTAGGTTCACCAATTTTTTTGGATGTACATGTCATTCGTTTTCAATGTGTCTTTGTCACCTTTTTTCATAATGATAAATCCTTGAACCCATAATTCAAGGATCCAATTATTTATAGATATGTGATAAATATTCGGAGTCTTGACATATTTAAGAAAATGGCACTCCATAGATTTCAATTTTAAAAATATTACATTAACATCTGACAACTTATGATAACAAAATTTAGCTTCTCCTTCATATAGAATTCTAATCAAACTAGTTGCCTTAGTTTATGAAAGAGAACAAGTATTTCCATTGCTTTTGAACAATGGCTGAAAATACTTCGGATCAGATCTGATGGTTGATATGATATCCATAAGGAAATATTGAATCTTATATTTTGAGGTTTCTAAGAAAAACATTTGGATTTAAGGAAAATTGAATCCGATTTTTTAAAAAAAACAAATGAAAATACCAGCAAGTAAAAGATGATTATTAAAACTAATGAAAGGAAACATAAATTTCAGATTTCTAGGAATATTATTCGTATTGAGGAAAATTATTCTTGAATAACATTATATTAAAAAAAATGAAAAACTTCAATTTGAAAATTTTGATTATGGAAAAATTTATTACAGAAAATTTATTATGAAAATTTTAAGAACTAGAATCTTCATTATGAAAAATTTCATAACAAAAATTTTAAGAAATAAAATCTTCATTACAAAAAATTTCATTACAAAATTTTTAAGAAAAAAAATCTTCCTTAAGAGAAATTACAATACGAAAATTTTATGAACAAAACTATTAATTATGAAAAATTCCATTACGAAAATTTTAAGAACTAAAATTTTCATTACGAAAAATTTCTTTACGAAAATTTTAAGAACTAAAATCTTCAGTACGAAAAATTCCATTACAGAAATTTTATGAACTAAAATCTTAATTACAAAAAATTTCATTATGAAAATTTTAAGTACTAAAATCTTTATTACGAAAAATTTCATTACGAAAATTTTAAGAACTAAAATCTTCATCATGAAATATTTCATTACGAAAATTTTAAGAACTAAATTCTTCATTACGAAAAATTTCAATACAAAAATCATAAGAATGGAAGTCTTGAATATGAAAAATTTAAGAGCTAAAAACATCATTATGAAAATTTTCATTACAAAAACATTAAGAACTAAATTATTTTTTACAAAAAATTTCATTTTGAAAATTTTAAAGAACTAAAATCGTCACTATGAAAAATTTCTATACGAAAATTATAAGAACTAAAATATTCATTATGAAAAATTTCATTATGAAACTTTTAAGAACTAAAATATTTATTACAATAAATTTCATTATGAAAATTTTAAGAACTAAAATCTTCATTACAAAAAATTTTAAAAATTGATAACAAAAATTTTCATTACAATTTTTTTTGAAAAACTGGCTACAAAAATTTTCATTTATCTAAAAAGAAACTGTACTCCCAATATAAAAAGGAGTTTATTACTATAAGGAGATTGATTTCAATAGAATTTTAATTAGTAATATTAACTTACAATTATCATTCCTAACATCTGTTTTATTTATTCCAATCTATCGGAGGGTAATGTTTTTTTGAAAATATCAACAAGTTGATCTTGTGTTCTGATAAATTGAATAATGATATATCCCTTTTGTGTGTGATCCCTATGAAAGTGATGCCAAATATCTATAGGTTTTGCACGGGAGTGGTGTGAAGAGTTTTTTCATAAATTAGTTGAACTAGTATTATCACAACAAATTTGTGTTTTGGTAAAACTCATACCATAGTCTGTGAGTGTGTATTGCATCCACAACACTTGAGCACAAAAATTTCATGTTGAAACATATTTTGTATTAATAGTGGAAGGTGATACTGAGTGTTTCTTTTTGAATGACCATGAAACTAATGAATCTCCTAAGAAATGACAAGTTTCGGATGTACTTTTTCTATCCATTCTACATCCACCAAAGTCAGCATCCAAAAAACAATTTACAACAAAATCATTTCCAGAAGTATAAAAGAGTCCTAAATCCATGGTTCCCATTAAGTAGCAAAAAATTATTTTCACATCCTTTAAATTAGATTCACTAGGATTGGATTGATATCATGCACATAATCATATTGAAAAAATTAATTTTGGATGAATAGCTATTATGTAATGTAAACTTCTTATCATTCCTCTAAAAGATGATTGATCTACTGATTTCCCAGCTTTATCAAGATCAAGTGAATTTTAGGTACCAATGGGAGTACATATACTCTTAGTGTTGTCAAATCCATACTTTTTAAGAATATATTTAATATAATTATGTGGGGATATATATATTCCTTCTAGTTTTTGTGAAATTTGAAATCCATGGAAAAATGTTAACTCACCCATCATAATCATTTTGAACTCATATTTAATTAGATCTGCAAAGGAATCAGTTGAAAATTTATGAGTTGAAGAAAATATAATGTCATAAACATAAATTTGAACAATCAAAACTTTCATCTTATCTTTCTTTATAAAAAGGGTTGGATTTTCATTTCCATTAACATAATTATTTTGAACCAAAAATCCTATAATTCTATCAATCTAGGCTTGAGGGGCTTGCTAAAGTCCATCCAAAGCTTTGGTAAGTTTAAAATTTTGTTCAGGATGTCATGAATCTTCAAAACCATGATGTTGTTCAACAAAAAATCCTCTTGAACATAACCATTAGGAAAATCACAATTCACATCCATTTGAAAAATTTCAAAATTGAATAATAACGCAAAGACAAGTAAAATAAGAATAGATTCACGTCTAGATACTGGGGAATTGATTTCTTCATTGTCTATTCCTTCTTGTTTATTATAGCCTTTAGAAACCAATCTAGATATATTTATTACTATGATTCCATTTTTATCACATTAATTTCTGAACACCCATTTTACTCCAATAATAGAACTTTCTTTAGGTCTTTCAACCAAGGTCTAGTCATTATTCCTTTCAAATTCATTCAGCTCATCTTATATAGCCTTTATCCAATCATCACCACCTAAAGCTTCATCAGTGCTTTTTGGTTTTAATTAGGAATGGAATTCTAGATTTTCTATTTCATTTCATAAGGAACTTATAGTCCTTACAGGTTGATTCACATCACCAATGACACAATCACTAGGATGATTCTTATGAAACAAATGATTTGTGTTTTGTAAAACCTGTTCATCAACATAGGGTAGGAAATAATCATGGGTAAATGTTTCAGAATTATCTTCTTGGAAATATTCCTTATCAGAAGTATTTTCTAATAAAGGTTTATAATCAGTTTTTTAAAACACATCTGAAAATGTAGGTTGAGGTTGTCTAAAAACAGAGGGATCAGTTTCATCAAATTTTACATGTACTATCTCTTCAAGAGTATAAGTGTTTTTATTAAAAACACTATAATCCATAGAAGTTGTGGAGTATCCTAAGAAAATTCCTTCATCATATTTTGGTGTGAATTTGTGATGATTATATTTAGTATTCAAAGTTAATAACTTGAAACCAAAAACCTTGGATTAGGGATGTCTAGGTTCTATACCATGCCATAACTCATAATGTGTTTTATTTAGAAGAGGTCTAATCAAAACTCAATTTATAGTACAAAACATAGTTCATACAGCTTCAGCCAAAAAATGTTTGGCTACAGAATATTCACTCAACATGGTTCTTGTTATCTCTTGAATCATTTTTTTTCTTCTTTCAACAACACCATTGTGTTGAGGTTTTCTTAGGTGCTGATAAGTTATGAGTAATGTATTTTCTACTACAAAAATTTCAAAATCAGATTTTTGAAATTCTCTTCCATGATCACTATGAATAGATATCAAAGGAAGGTTTTTCTCATTTTTGACATGGGCTGAAAAACTTTTGAAATAAAAAAAGCTTCATATTTCATTGCAAGAAAATAGACACATGCAAACCTAGTGTAATCATCAACTATAACAAATACATAATATTTGACTGCAATTCATTCAGTTTGTGTTGGTCCAAAAAGATCCATATGCACTAACTATAATGAATTATTGATTGAGACATCACCGAATGATTTTAAACTTGATTTATGTTGATTTCTATATTGACAAGGATCACAATATTTTATAGAATCAAATTTATGATCTGGTAGATCCTTAACTAATCTTTTCATTGAGTGTTTTCATAGGCTTCTATGTTTATAGTGTCCTAACCTTCTATGCCAAAACCAAGAATGATCTTCCATTACATGATGGCAAGGTAAGTATTGGATCCTTAGGTCTTCTAAGTTTAGAGTGTAAACATTCTCTTACCTATTGGCAGAATGAATAAACTCTTCCTTGGAATTGGGTACTAATCACTTTTCATTCCTAAAATTCACAAGGTAACCTTCATCACATAATTGACTTAAGCTAATGATGTTTTTCTTAATACCTTTAACAAACAAAAAATTTTAAATCAAAGTTTTTCCAATAAGAACGATGTTACCTATACTAGTAATTTCACCCTTAAATTATATCCAAAAGTTACTTTCCCTCCTTTCATCTTGATAATCATTTCAAAGAAGTTTTTGTTACCAGTCATGTACCTAGAACAACCACTATCCATGTACCATATATTTCTATTAGTACTATCTTTATTTTCCTGAAAGAAAAAGAGTTAGACTTTCGAAACCCAATCATTCATGTATCCAAAAATTTAAGAAAGAAAAATCTTAGGTACCCACATTTTCTTAGAAAAATAGGCTTTATGAAAACCTAAAGGCTGAGTTTTTTTTAAGGAACAAATTCTTGCCTAGGGTCCATCACACTAACATATAGTGCAGAATGGAGCATATTGAGGAACAAAATAATTGTTACTAAATATCGAATTAGAACTAGAATAACCAAAACCAGAATTATTCTTTAGAGGTTGGATTTGAGAATACATTTTATCAAAATTTTCCTTACCTAAGGTAAAGTTTGACAAAAACTTCCTTAAAGAAAAAATTTCGGACTTCAGTCTAATAACTATGTTATTATCTTCTAAAACATTTGTTTTTGAACTCGAGTTAGGCTCTAAAACAATTTTCTTATAAATTACTTTTTCTAGATATTTAGAAAGTTTATCCTTCTCAGAATTTACTTCCTCAAGATTTTTTGAAATATTTTCAAAATCAAATGTTTTCTTATTAAGATCATTAGAAAGATATGATATTTCCTTAGTAATTATAGAAATCCCAGAATTTTCCTTTTCAATAATTTTGTAGACTTTAAAATTTTCATTCTCAAGATGCTTAGAAAACCTAGAAACATCTTTATAGGTAGGTAAAGTATCAACCACATCAGAAGAATATTCTTCATCTGAAGCTTTATAATATTTATCATTAATTTTAATATAAAGAAACATTGTTCATTGCTTCAGCATTAGGTAAATTATCCATTAAGTAATGATTATCAATAGGTATTCTAGCTATTAAACCAAGATTCTTCTGTCCAGAAGATTCATAATCTAGTGATTCATCTGATTGTCTCCACCACTGGCACTCTAGATGTCATTTTCTTTCAAGATTTTATTAGCTTTAGATTTGTAGTACTTATTTCTTCTTCAATCAGAATGGTTTTCCTTTAATTATTTTCTTTTAATCATAGAACAATCAGGTCTTATATATCCAGCTATCATGCATTCATAAAATGTGACTTCTGAATATTTCTTATCTTTCCATTCTTTCTTCTTGTATCTGGATTGAAAATTTTTCCTTCTAGCTATTTTGTTCATCCTTCGAGAAAGATTGGCTAGTTCATTTTCTAAAGATTCACTTCCACTTTATTTGGATTGTATAGTAATATTATTAGATTTGGATCTCATAACTCTCTTAGGATTTATGGCTTTCATTTGATTTGAAGCTGTAGTAAAAGGTACACTTCCATTCCCAATCTTCTTCTATAAATTATCTATATATCTCTTCATTATAGTCTTGTGTTGATGAAGAGTTCTAAAAAGTTCATTAAGAGTAATTTGACTAACCTTTCTATTCTCATCAATAGCAATTCTCTTGGATTCCCAATAATTAGGCATAATGTCAATGATCTTACCCACAAGATCTTCAACATCTAATCCTTTCTCACCCATAGATTGTAAACTATTAACAATTTTCCTAAATCTCTATTACACCTTACATATGGGTTCTCCATAAATAAATCAAAAATCATGATATTCAGCTCTGAGCATGGCTCTTCTTGATTCAATAACATTGGAAGTTTCAAAGTGTGTAACTTCAAGATTATTCCATATACTATTTTCTGCTTCACAAGATGAAAGTTGGAAATATATATTTCCAGTCAAAGAACAAATCAATCTATAGAGTACACTATAATTTAGTTGATATTCACGCTTTTCTTGTTTGGTGAAATAACTAACTTCCTTGGAAAGGATTTTATATCCTCCAGTAAGAATAACAAAATTGTGTACAGCAATATTAATAATAAATGTCTTCATGTGATCTCTCCAATTTTCGTAATAATTCCCATCAAAAATAGGTGGTCTTATTTGATTTTGGTTTTCAATGCAACCAACATTAATTCTTTCCACCTTAATGAAAATCATTCCACACAATCTCATTAGTAATAAAATTTTGTAAATGAGGAAAATATTCCTAAGAAAGAAAAAATATAGAACAAGAGTATCTCTAAGAAAAATATGAATCATAACATTATGTGTTCAAAAAGATGATTTCGAAAATAAGAAGAAGATGAATTCTCTACTGAATCTAATCATCATATTAATTCATATTGAACCAATCCTCTGATACTGATTGTTGAGATGGTATGTGGAGTATGATATACTCTATAATTCAAAATGTAGGATCAAAATAATATAGATCCTGAATGGAATATCTAATAATTCTCAAAATACAAGAGGGTGTGTATTGTATTATTTAAAAAAAATTCCTCTACACCATTTAAAGATAAAGATGTTTAACAAGGTCAAATAAAACTATTCACAAAACCTCTAGTTCTACACACTTGCTAGATTCCGGAAATATGATTTTGAGAATGTGATTCTGAAAAAGATGGTTCTGAATAAATGAATCTTAATGAAAGTTTACAAAAGAGGAATATTCTACCTTAAAGCATATATAATCTTACTAAATCAGAGCATACAAGTATAAGTAAGTATAAAATAGTTTTACTTTTCTCAATAATCAAAATAGAGCAAAAAACATGAAACAAAAAAGTAAAAAGTAGTAAGTCTTTTAACAAAAATAAAAGGGTATCCAACAGCCTCGGATAAAGGTCCCCTAATTTATACATTAAAGAAAGTATGTCTTACCCACACCAGGGTAAGTCCTCGATATGAAGATCAGAGTTTGTCTTGCTATCCCCACAATCGCTCAACTTCAAGGTGGTCGGCACCTCTTCCTTCATCAGCAAGGAAGTCCCCAATCTTTAAGGTATTCAACACCTCTGTCTTCTTATCCCCGAAATTCATCAAATGTAATCAGAAACATTTGGAGTTACATGAAGAAAATCTGAACAAGATGTTCAGTATGCACCAAGCATGAGAGTCTCTCTCTATAAATAACTTCAACAACATGTGATCTCTAGAGTCATAGAACATTATTGAGCTCTTTCTAATGAGCTCATATTTATTGGCACAGCTCCAACGGTCAGATCCATCCTCCAATAGTCATATCTTTCTTTTAACTTCAGAGGGACCTATACACATGTCCCTCAAAAAATCATTAGTTATTAACTGAATGCATGGCATAATTTTATAACAAAAAAAGTGCAAGAAAAAATATGGTTACATGAACAAAATCAAATATTCGGAATGTAGGAAAATAAAAGTTCAGAGTCTAACCAAAAACACATTCTGTGTCAATAATACAAGGATAATATAATTATGTTTTCTAAGGAGTTCAAAACCGGAACTCTATAGATTTTTGGAGTCTAAATTTCAAGGAAATTCAGAATCAGGATTCACAAGAATTCTGAACCTGAACTTACAATGTTTGGAGTCAGAGTTCTTGAGAATTTGGAGTCAGAAATTACAATGTTTGGAGTCAGAATTCATTAGAATTCGGAGTCTAAACTTGTAATGTTCGTAGTCATAAATCATTAGAATTTGGTGTTTGAACTTACAAAGTTCAGAGTCATAATATTTTAGAATTTGGATTCAAAATTCATAAGAGTTTGGAGTCAGAATTTAGAGAACTCAGAGTCAGAATTTGAATCCCAAAAATAGAGTGCTCTTTATCTAAATATTATATGATACAAAGGGTTTAGATATGAAACTGAATTTTACAATTAGACAAGATAATGAACAATGAAAAACATGGTTAGGATAAATTTCCTTGGGGGAGGAAAAGTTTTTTTATTAATGTAAAAGATAGGTTAAAATGAAATTTTCCTTGAGATAAGGTGTTTGTGATTTTCAAAACACGAGGATTGGTAAATTCATTAAAAATCCTTATTGACTCAACAATCTCTCCAAACATGAATGAATGGAAAATTATTAAGGAAAACTTATTGCCTCAACATTTCTATCATGTTTACTCTTAGGAGGGGCAGTATAAATGTTAGCAGAATTTGTGTTAGAAATGGGTTTAGTAATAACACACTACTATAAAAATGTCCTATATTAGTGCTAAAAATGGCTTTAACAATGCTAAAAAGCACTGTAAAGATCAACGCTAATATAGGGGGGGTCCCTTTTATCAGTGCTAAAAAAATCGCTGATAAAAGACCCCTTTATCAGCGCTTTTTTTAGTGCTGATAAAAGGGTCCTTTATCAGCGCTTTTAAAAAGCGCTGATAAAGATAAAAAAAATTAAAAAATTCAAAAATAATACGGGGGAGTGCTTTTATCAGTGCTTCACACCCCCCATTATCAGTTTTAGGAGGTCTCTCGTGCGCTGCCCTTCCCGCGCATCCTCATACGCGTGCACCCCCTTCGCTTCCACCCGAACTCAAACCCGGGACCTCCCCCATTTCGCAGCTGCACCTTTACCACTATACCATTTCGTTTTGTTCTCTATTTAATGATATATCTATATATATAGTTTTATTTATTCATATATTGATATAGATTCATATTAATATAAATATATTTATTCATATATTAGTATATATATATTAATTCATATATTAATATATATATATATATAATTATAATTTTTTATACGTTTATTTATTTGTTTATAAATATATACTTATAAGATTAGTTTTAAATACATTTATGAAAAAATATGTTTTTTTGTATGTTTATAAATAAATAAATAAATACATGCATACATACATACATAGATATATACAACACAGAGAAACACACAGAGACACACACACACAGAGACACACACACAAACACTTATATTTACGAATAAATACATATATATGTGTATTTGAAAATCCATAGAATGTGCTTATAAGATTATTGTTAAATAAAATTATGAAAAAATATGTTTTTGATGTATGTTTATAAGTAAATAAATAAAAACATACATATATACTTATATACAACACAAAGACACACACATAGACACCCACACCCACACACACATATATTTATTAATAAATACATATATATGTGTATTTGAAAAGCCATAGAATATTAAAACAACCATAACTTATAATCTAGAATTCCGTTTCAACGTCACAACCAGTCAAATCGATGAAAATGAAACAATCATCGATATGATATGTGGTATAGGACAAACAGACATCCGGAAGAGAAGTTATACTTGTTTAAATGTTAACAAATCAGGGTATCCTGACTAAAACTCAGTTTTTGAGGCCTTCTGGGAATATTTTGAGGTCTAAAAAACCTTGACCAGGGTACACCACAGTCACAGCGATGTTGAGCTCATCGTAGTTTTCGATTTGATATGTTTTAGAGCTCAAACAGACACCCGGAACAAAAGTTATGGCCGTTTGATGTTTGAGTTACATTTTCAACTATTTTAAATATTTTATTAATTGTTTTGATTTTTTGTGGCCCTGAATTGTTATTAAATGATTTTTTATTGATAATAATTAGAAAATTATTAAATAATAATATTTGTTTAAAATATTTTGAAGCTATTTTCTCTAAATTTCTAATATATTAAATGTAATAGTCTATATATACGTATCTATAACATATTTAAAAAATATAGATTGTATTTATATCAATATAAATATACTTATATAACAAAATATAGTTTTTCATGAAAAAATAAATTTTTTTGAAACTCAACATTTATCAACGCTCAGGAAAAGCGCTGATAAATCCCCCCTTTATCAGCGCTACTTAAAGAAGCGCTGATAAAGAGGTAGCACTTCCCTTGCCAATTTTTTGTGTAGTGACAGTTGATTTAATAGCCATGGGGGTGGTCATAAGACCATCCTTTGGGCCTTTGGGTACGTCCAACACCTGAGTAATAGTGGGTGACATAGTTGGTTGTGTAGCTCCTAAAAACTCAGTGAGTATTGAAATTTGCATACCCAAGTTTTTTTTTCGGGAAATCAGTTCAGTGCCAGTAGATGAGACTATTGAGGAAATTTCCATAATGATCTCAATATCTGAATCTAATGTAGATGAAGGAATCATACATCAAATCTCCATGCAAGTAGAAGAATCCATTTGGGGATGTCTAGTTTCATCGGTGATAGCATCCCCTGTTTGGACAACAATTGGCACCACTGTCTATCTAGAAGCAGCTGAGTGATCCAAAGGGATGCTGACATCCCACTCCTGTGGGTTCACAACATGGATATTTTCATTTGGGTTCATCTCCAAGTTCACTAAATGTCTAAACTCCACCAGTTGCATCTTAGAATCAAAGACCCTGTTGACCCTTAATAATGAAGCATGATTTTTAGTAGGTTTCACATGGGACTTTCTAGCCTCAAGGGGGGGAAATAAAACTTGGTTCTCAGATAGACTAAATCTCTTTACAAGAATCCAAGACCATCTTCTTGATTTATTATAGGTTGAAAATATCAATATTTTCATTTTCTTCTTCTTCAACATATTATGTTCAGTTTATACCTTAACTTTAACCTAGAAAATTCGATTTATTGACCCATATTTTAGATTTCTTTATACCTATCTCGGGATTTTCAGAATCAATAGCCTTATCATTCTTGTGCCTTATAATTTCATCCCACCCTTCATCCTTAGTTTGAGAAAATTGGATCTTAAAAACTCTACATTTCAGCAAAAATGCCCAACTATTTTGCAGAGTTCACAATATTGTGGCATGCGTTCGAATTCCACACGAATAACTGTTCAGTAGTCATTCGCATTAAACCCAATTACCTCAGGTACTTTGGTAGCGATGTAAACTTCTATCATCAACCTGGCATACAAACCAATATCATTATTAAGAGTTTGTTGAATTATTTTGAGTGGTTTAGCTATGCACGAAGCAATGTCACTTAAGATCTTTAGATGCCCGAAAAACCAACTGAGCCCATGGAGACAAACCCAGATTTGAGCCATGGTATTCTTTGTAGTATTCAGATTGAAAGAGAGTTCCCATTATGAGATTCGAAGAACTACAGGTTTAAGCTAAAGGTTTCCTAACTTCTAGACCAGATCAAAATCATCCTAGGATCTAAAAAACAAATGGAAATAACCGTTTCCAAATGGCACAAGTTTCCAGTCAGAGACTCCCCATACATGAGTGATCCTCATTTTGAGCTCATATTTTGGCCATGGTTTATCTCATTCCATATATGAAATATGAACCATAATCGAAAACTTAAGTAAAAGCGATCACTGTTGTTGTTCCTCATGGTTTGCATCAAACGCAAATCTACCATCATTGAGTTTTCTTCCAAGGGTCTCCCTCACCACAAATGATTTAATCTTGTCAAATCCTTTCAGAGCATCAAGGAAGGAGATTCCTCTCATTCTTTTCCTTGGATGAGTCGCTGCATAATGAATTTTGAACCCACAATCTTTGAAAACAGCTTCCCATTCGGGATCAAATGCCGCCATGAGAAGAAAGAACAAGCTATGAAAAAAGAAGGCGAACGTCATGGGTAGTGTGTAAAAACCCTAGGTTTAGAAGATCACTAACCTCCATCCATCATGATCCTTCTAGTGATGAGGCATCAGTATGTATTCATGTACTAGAGATAACACCTTTGGGTGGTTTTCCAGCTATACCAAAACTCGTCAAAAAGTGTCTATTACAAGAACTACTAGATGAGGATGCATGTAGGATGAGTGTGTTTCATGAGTTTTAGAGGTAGAGACCTCCCATATTTTAGGGTGATCCAGACCATTAGTTAGTTGGGGATTTTCTAGAGGTAGCCACACATGTTTTTCTCTTTGTGAGGACACATGCCGACCTGATGGAAGTGCTCACTACAAGTCTTCTTTTGGGCTCTACGGGGCAATGTTGGAGATTAGTGATTCAGACACATGAAGAGAAAAATATCTCCAAGAAATACATCAAGCATCAATTCAATGAGGATTTTTATATGACCATGATTTTATTAGTGTGCATACAAGAGATTCTACATCTGTCATAGAGTAGTATGACTATGGCAGAGTATTCATCATGTTTTAAATATCTTTTATGCTACTCTATAGATATACTGTGAGACTTTTTCTTCAAGGCTCGGACCTTCGAGTAGGGATTACCCAAATACATCAAGGGATCGATGTTATATCTTAACATTCCTACCTGTGATGGGGTACATGAGCGCAACATGATTGTGGAGATATTTCTAGCAGAGAAGACATTGGTAGTGGGAGCTAGAAGTGGTCACCAGGTAATTGAGACCTCAATATTAGGACACTGATGGTAATTACGGGGATCTATCCAAGTCAATTGCTTCAGGGGACGATCCTAGGACTCAGGGTCAGTGGTGTAGGGCTCCTAGGGAGGATCAAATCAGCCCAGGGATAGATGATGTTACACATGCGATGGTCAGGGAAATATAGAATGATATTTTCTAAACCATTATACTACTAATCATGAGAAGTTCAAGGGACTATCGAGGTTGAGGAAAATATAGGACCACAATGTTTTTTAGTGAAGAATATATGGAAGAAGGAGCTACTAGGGATTTATTATGTAGTCGTTGGTTTGACCTATTACCACCACCACCCCTAGGTGGTCCACGCCTTGCTTAGGGAGCCGGTGGATAGGGAAGAGGAAAGTTGTAGGAAATAAAACTTTGTGACCCCACACTCAAGTGATGATTCGATGTATAATCAATGTATTATCTACCTTAAGTGATGTTTTGATAGATAGTGGTTCTAGCCATACATTATTTCCACAGAATAGGTCCAAGAATTAGAGATTCTGGTTGAACCATTTACTCAAACCATACACATAGAGACCAATACAAGAGGAGATTCAATGATCACACGTTGGTACTGCTAGTGTGCCCTAACTCTTGGAGGTGATAATTTCGGTTGGGATCACTTGGTAGAGGTGTCGAGGACTTATGGTTTCATTCTTGGTATAGACAGGTTATCCAAAGTTCATGTTCCGATTCAATGTTTTAGGCATAGAGTGTGGTGTGTTTTCCTTGATAGTACAAGGTATTCCTTTTTTTGGTGAAAAAGAATCACATGAATTATCGGATGGACTCAAACATAAGAGTGTGTAACTGATTACACATCCATTGGACAACCTTAGCATCATTGAAGTGGACTAAATGAGTCCTCATTTCCATATAGTTGTGTCAGATTATGAAGACTTCGTTCATGAATATGTTCATGGTTCAACTACCCATAGGGAGATGGAAATTTGAATTAATATACACATCAGGATGACTCTGATATCTATAGCTATATATCATATGTCTCTATCAGAGCTTCACGAACTGAGGGTGAAGTAAGAGAACTTTTAGAGGAAGGGCTTTGTAATTCCCAATGTTTAACCCTAGGCATTCCTAGTTTTGTTTTCAAAGAAGGCAGATGAGATCTTGAGGTTATGTGTGGATTATAGGCACTTGAATCAGGAGACCACAAAGAAATAGTATCCACTACTGAGGATCGATGCACGTTTTGATCTGTTGAAAGGGTCATGGTGGTTCTTGAAGATCGACCTCAGGTCATGCTATCACCAGTTGAAAGTAAATGATATTATATACCAAATACATCCTTATGATTTTGTTTTGGTTGCTATGGGTACTTTGTGATGCTATTTGAAAAGACGAATTCCACAATAGTGTTTATGGAACTCATGAATCAGTTCTTTTAGCCTTACATAGATTGGTTCATTGTGATCTTCATAGATGGAATCCTAATGTACTCAGTGTCTGAGGAGGACCACATGATACACTTTCGGATGGTCCTGGACATAGTCAGAGAAAACCAAATCTATGGGAAGCTCTAAAAGTTTCAGTTATGGATCAGAGAGGTCCATTTTTGGGACACACCTTTTTAGAGGCTGGATTTGTAGTTGATTTAGTGAAGGTTGAGGTAGTTGTTTCATGGGAACCACCAAATATTGTAACTGATGTCTAATTTTTTCCTTGTGTTGGTAGGGAAATATCATAGGTATGCTCCTGAATTCTATAGAGTAGAATCACCCTTGATAGATTTGAAATGAAAGTGGAGGCCGTTTGTGTGGACATAGAAGTTCCAACATTACTTTCAGGAGTTGAGGTAGAAGTTGACCAGCGATCTCATTCAGAAGTTACCAGAGGAAGGTATCACGCACGTGGTGTTCTATGATGCATCGGGGAATGAGGTTGGTTCTGTCTTGATGTAGAAAAAAATAGTGATTGCCTATAGTTCACACTAGTTGAAGCCACATGAGAAGAATTGAACAATCCATGATCTTGAGATAAGAGTGGTAGTCTTTGCATTGAAGATGAGGAGACACTACCTGGTGGAAGAACAGTTCATTATCTACTCGAATCATAAGACTCTCAAGTATATATTCTATCATAAGGATATAAACATGAGATATGGGTGATGGATAGAGTTCCTCCCAAACTACGACTTTGAGATCTTCTATACTCATGGGAAGAGGAATGTGGTGGAAGATGCTCTCATCATGAGATCCGAATTGCAGTTACTGGATGAGGCATCTAACCAGTTGGCCTCATTGAAGATATCCTTTATGAATGGAGATAGATTAGATTACCTCTAGTCAATGGTTTTCACTCCTCTACTCTTAAAATGATTTAGGGAGGAACAACTTTGGGATACCGACTACAAGACCCTATATGTACAGTTGTCCACACCCCATTTAGTGGTATATATATTAGCGGAGAAAATGTATCAGGATCTTCTGCATTAGTTTTGGTAGGAAATAATGAAGAAGGGAGTTGCAAAGATTGTCTCTCGATGCCTCACTTGTGAGTATGTGAGGGCTGAGAACCAGGTTCCGAAGGGTTTATCTCAACCAATTGAACTTCTAGAATAGAATTTGGATGGGATATTTATGGACTTCCTTATGGGGTCACCACATACATCAAGGGGACACAATTCCATTTGGGTTATCGTTGACTGACTCACCAAGTCAACCCACTTCCTAGCTATCCAAGATTAGAGTTCAGTATAGATAATGTGATGCCTCTATATGTAGGAAATGGTTCAAATCCATGGTGTTCCATCAACAATAGTTTCATATCATGATGATAAATTTACGTCCTAGGTTTGGAAGGGATTTCAGGAGGCTTTTGGTACCCCACTATTTTTGAGCACATCATTTCACCCACTAATAGATAGCCAGACTGAGAATACTATTCCAGTTCTAGAGGACATTCTGAATGCTTGAATGTTAGTCATTGTCTATAGTTGGGATGATCACGTACCACTGGTGGAGTTTTCTTTAAACAATAGCTATCACAACACGATTGGAATGAAACCATTCGAGGCCTTGTACATGAGACCCTGCAGGTCGCCACTTTTCAAGACTGACCCAGGGGATCCAGCACTCATGGGCACAATGTTCATTTTAGCTACTATGGAGAAGGTTCAAATCATCAAAGAGTGGATGAAAACTACACAGATCGATCATAAGACTTATGCTGACAGGTAGCAGATGCCTCCAGAGTTTGAGAATGGAGACCATGTATTTTTTCATGTTTCACATTGATGGGGATTATGGAGATTTTGATGGGGCAACAAGATATCTCCATGGTTCATAAAAACTTTCCAGATTTTACATAGATTTGGTGAGGTAGAATAATTCTTGTCTCTACCACCACAATTAGTTCAGGTACACATTGTCATCCGCGTGTCACAACTGAGGAGGAATGGGCATGACCTACAACACATCCTTAACCATGGAGAGATGTATATCAAGGATGAGAGAATTTTTCTGAGTACCGAGAGGTTATAGATAATCATAAGGATATTATAATGCATGGGTGTTTGATTCATCTAGTGCATGTTCGACGACATCATATGAATCTCTAAGACAACACATGGGAGAGGGGGGATAAGATTCGTTATTAGTACCCTCATCTGTTTGAGTAGTCTTATTTTGGATTTTGGGGAAGTAAATCCCCATGTTTGAAACTTATATTTTCCAATTTATTATATTTATAAATTATATCAATTAATTTTGAGACCACTCACTGAGATGACATGTGATTTAAAAGCCCATATTTCAAAGAATAATTATTTTTAAAAAATATTAATATTTTAATGGAACGCCCATGAACATTTCATGAAAAAGTGGAATAATTATTAAATGGTTTCCCAGATTATAAATATGAGGCACCATTGAGTTCAGAGTGGTGGATTTACCCTAGGAATGATATAAGTTATTTCGGCATGGGCTGTCTATAAAAAAAGTCATATGGGAAGAAACTGTAAATAATTTGTTTATAAAAATATGTTTTTGACGCTGCAACCTTTTATTTTTATTATGACTTATTTAGGAATTCATGTTTTTTACCATAACCCTTTAATTAATCTATGATGTTTAGATATAACTCCATTGAACAAACAATGACATATCATGGATCAATGATCAATACATATCTGATTCGAAGGAACCTCACCAACGATGATGACACAATGGTCATCCTTCATCAGTGACTGATCTGAAACAAGGTTGGGTGGTTTTTCCCTTGTGAGTTTTTCCTATTATGGATTTCCATGATTAACGTAGGTCAATCCATGAATAGACTGATCCATGGTTTGATCGTTTTTTCGGGATGATATATTATCTATTGGATTATCAAAATATTTAACTTAATTATTCTCTTTTCTTCGTTATAAAGAGAAACAATTGAGGCCGGAATGAATAAAGGATGAGGTTCATTCCCTATACTATTATTGTACTTTTATTTCCCATGTTATTCACTTTTATTTCCATTGGACCTTGATGTAAATAGCATAACTTTCTGGGTGGCTATGAATGAGATTGGTCCCATAGACAAGAGGAAAATTTGCAAAAGAGAATAGATCAGGTAGATTGTGACCCAAGGAGCCTATTTCTATGCACATTTCAAAATACAAGTATTTGAGGAAGAACAATGTATCATGGGAGCAGTGGCAGTAGTGAGAACCACTGGTGGCATTGTGTGGTGGTCATTGGACGCAGTGGAATCACAACATGGGATGCAATGAGGACATGAGATTAGAAATGGTGCACATGGTGGTGGCACCACATTCTACTCTGATATGTAGTGGTGTCTACATGGAGTTGGCTAGGACGGGCTTGGAATCCTATGCAGAAGATGAATGGGGAATGGAAATCGGACAAGCCCAGTAGGCCGGGTCATACCCAATGGGTCGGGTAGGACTTGGGTTGGATCCGGGCTGGACCCAAGATGACCGGAGCGGGACTGGTCCATGGTCAACTGTGATCCGTGGTCGATCCAGCTGCCATGTGGCTATGGAAGGTAAGGGTGCAGTCATACTTTTTGGTCGACCATGGCATACATTGGGTGGTTGGTCCATATAGTCGACCATGTTAGTTCACCGACAAGGTCAATGGACCGACATTACAGTCCGTCCATGAGGCCAGTGACCCCTTATCAAAACATCAAACTACTATAACATTAAAATGATATAGTTGTTTGATGAGTCATCTACTACATTAAGATCCTAGCATTGAGAAAATCCTTTTGAAATAATTTTTTTTATCTTGGACCATTATAGTTTGAGAGAATTACCTTGTTCTTTTCCTCAAGGATTAATTATAGTATTATGTCTATATCACTGGATTGTAATCCCCTCAAGAGGCTGGGTCCCAGATAGAGTGAGTAATCCCTCATTGATAATGGAGTGAAATCCATTATCACCCCTAGTGATGTCTTATGGAATCGATGTATCCTCTGAAAATAGGGCATTGGTCCTCCATCTAATAGGCCACATCAATAGGGTTATTGGTACTACCTAGGGTGTTCCACATGATCCTTTACATTGAGAATTGATCTATATTGGGTTAGTGGTATTCCGCAGGGTATTTGGTTGGATCCCCTATCTATGTATCATAATCTTCCTTGACTAATACATTCTCATTACGTAGATTCCAAATGAGATAGATCATTTCCTGAGTTTCATAGATGATATCATGTATTGAGGAGTGAGTTCGCCCAAATGAGCATGGTTTGAGAAGAATCTTGTGGATGGTAATGGGTTGTAACTTACCTCTAGACATTGTATCATGGATTGAGTATATCTAGATATTCTTGTTATATATACTATATACATATACCTATTGGGATCTGACATTACTTTACTCTCTAGAATTTCCTCTACGGTTTTGTGGTGTCCTATTGGGTATTGTTATACTGACCCGTACATGGGATTTTTCTACACATGTCATGTCTTGTGCAAATGATCGACCCTCTAATAGAGTCCTAATTGGACTAGGGCTAGGCAATGATTAGTAATGGTAGACATACGAGGTGAGTTCCTATGGTCATGAAATTAGTAATATAACCTATTTACATGTAGTTTGGACTTCAAGCTATAGATATATTTTAGTGGACTTTTTTTCATCATGTATACTTTCCAGTACTTTCATTGTTGTACTTTGGTTGTGGGATATAGTGGGTTTCAAGCTTTGTTTACTTAATGTTTTTACATTTAACATTTTTTGGCTTGGATATGTGTGCGTGCGTACTGGTAATTTAGGCTAATGCCTGCCATTTATGGGATATTCCTACTCAGTGCTGGTCAGTAGCCCCTGACCTATTAGCGGTTGGATTTGGGTAGTCATGACACTGGCCCCTCTTGGATGATTCATCAAAACATACATCTAAAAAATTATTTCCAATTTCAAAATTCTCCAATAAAACAACCCTAACATATTATTTATAATTTAAAGGGTTTCACAAATTCCCCCTTTGATGACTTATCATCATTAAGATGTGCCACATGTAGTCCTTCTCAAACAACTCAGTCCACTGAGCCCAAACATCAAAGCCCCACTCCCATGTATACCCATGGATCCTACCATGTATCTATATGATTCTAATAAGTAGTATCATCTTACCACTCAAAAAATTGTTTGTTTCTTCATATCAAGGAGGAGAACTGAGTTGGTAAACCCTACTCTAATATTCATGATGATTTAAAATGGTACAACAAACATTAATTCGAACATCATTTATATCTTCAAACATTGAAACCCTATCTGAGCTGACAACCATAATAAATCTCAATCTCCCATAGTAAACTCCAATGTTAATTTACATTAGTTTTAAAATATTCATTATGCAATATAGGTGGTAATAACCTAATTCCTACTAAACATCCACCTATTGAAGGTCCCATACAATATATTAATCCAAACAATAGCTACCTCTCTGACCCCATGTTGCATACCACCTTTTTAATACATATATTTTCATTACATTTTACAAATAGAGGATATTGAATGTCTACTGTCTTGGAAATTAGGAACAATAAAACTTGAATACAACATAAAACATTCTTCTAATCCACTTTTATGGATTCATCATAAGATCATCCTAACTAAAATTACTGAATTTCATATCCTAGA
This sequence comes from Viscum album, assembly GCA_963277665.1. NCBI lineage: Eukaryota > Viridiplantae > Streptophyta > Magnoliopsida > Santalales > Viscaceae > Viscum > Viscum album. The sequence continues at coordinate 360,682,944 of OY728136.1, read as the reverse complement.
GACATACATCAAAGGAAAGGTTGAGCAGAAGGCCCAGTAAGGGTAAACAAGTGGATTAGTGTACTTGTGATATCAATAAGAACTTGAATAACAACATAAAGATATGAGTAATTGAAGTATAAGAATATCATAATGAACAGAACATGAAACATAACTTGAATATGTGGCTATAACATTTCAATTTGACATTAATGAACATATCACCAAGGTCCATCCCCAAGGTGTCATAAAAATTTCCAATGTTATTCACCACGGTATCATGAAACTTGTCATCTCTAGAGATTAAATCTTTACCCAAAACATTAGAGCGCTATCAGGGCGCACCCTTAATACGTATTTAATTTCATGTGATCCATATAGATAATAATCAAACATATCATTAATAACCCATGGAGAATATAATAAATGGGTGTCATTTCAAGATCATGACATTTTAAACGTTCTTAAAAAATAAGATCATTGTGTCATTTATAACTCATGAAAAAGGAGTGAGGGTTATATGTATGCAAATTCCAGAATCAAATACATTATGTTGATATATTTATGAACACCCAATTAAACTAAATAGGTATATGTATTCACATAAATAAAACAAGATAATTTCTGGAGAGAAAGATATAGAAATTTTGAGGCCAAATTTCTGCCGCATAATGGCTATAAAACATGGTTTTAGAAAACATTGGAAAGAGAGGGTACAAGAGTAAAAAAATCATAAATAACATATAATAAAGTATAAATATATAAAAACACTTAGATAAGAACATGGTATAGAAATTTTAATGACATATCACATAAAAAGAAAACTTGAAAGAAAAGAGAAGACACTATTCCTTTTATGAGAAATTCGGCAGCCTAACAGTGTCACTTAAAAATTCAGAAAACAAATTTATGAGAGAAGAAAGGGGATATTATAATTTGTACATAGAATGGATAGTAATAAGAACATAAAATAACATACCCTCAACATAAAGAGATGGAAAATATAAGACACAACATAAAGGAAGGCATGACTTAAAAGTGGAGGGTGAAAGGATCCCTTACCTTGAAGAGTTACTTCGGAATCATGAAGGTTGGGACCTTTGGAGGCTTGAGGGAACATTGGGAGGACTCCTTGGGAGGTAAGTAGACTAGAACATCAATGAGTTGGATTTTTAAATGAAATTAATGAGGGAAAGTCTTGGTATTTATAAGAGAAGTGATGGGACAAGTCATTAAGGGCCAAGGGATACATCATCGGTGGTATTGGAAAAACCATGGGCTTGCCCACTGTATTTTACCATGGTAAAGGCCACTTGGGACGCCTCATAACTTATCTTACTATTAATAAGTCTACCTGAAATATTACATAGTTTTCACAACCAAAATGATGTCATTAAACACCCGAAACTAAAAACTGTATTTTCACTATTCACCGAAAATTCATTTTTTACAAAAAAATCCACAAAAATAACCTTAACCTAATATTGATCCTCTGAATTAAAAAATGAACTCCATTATAAAAAAATATTTTTATAAATATTTTTAATTAACTTTTTAATTAAAAAAACTATTCACCTGAAAAAACTAATACCTGACTAACAATTTCTGAAACAGTTATTTAACTATTTTATTGAATCACATTACTTAATCAAGATGCCTAAATTATATTAATACTTTATTTAAGTGAGGTTAATAATCCATTTGGTCAAACTACTAATTATAATCATAAAATAACTATTCATAATATACTATTCACAAAAAATTATGTTGATCTTATTAGATTATAAATTTCTTACTGAACACATTTCCAGAAGACCATTTATTGAAAATCATTTCACATCATTAATTATTTAAGGTTTACATAAATATTACAAAATATCCCCTTTTAAAAATTCAACATTGTACATCCTATATTTATTCAAACATCTGAAAAAAACACAAACGTCACCATAGGAAGAAATCACAACATTATTTATCTGAAATGATTACACAAAGTAGTTATGATCTCATTACATAGCCACTTATAACTCCAGCATAGGACTTAAGTGTAAGGTGTGATAAGGTGAGAGAATTCGAGGGTGGATCAGCCAACATTGCTCGAGTAGTAATTTCTAAAAGCTTAAACTTCTCCTAAAGGCGATTCTGCTCCAGATTCACATGATGAATTTCGGCTTGGATTTGTTCAACAACAAAGCCTAGTTGTACAACCTCCTTCCCAAGTTTTGTCATAAGGCTTTGATCAGATCGAGACTACTGGATGAGGCAATCAATTCTTTTTTCTGTATTAATTAACCATGATCTCTTGTATTTAGAGACAACAATCACAACATTTAGTTTCACGGTCATATTGACGAAGAGTCATATAACAGCCGAAACCAAATGGTATAATTTTAATTATTCCCACATGATTAATTAAATAACATAGTTTTGTTTAGTATAAAATAAAATTACACACAAAATTTAGAAACAAAAATTCATTCAAAAATTCGGGTTGTTAAATTCTTCCCCCCTAAAGAAATTTTGTCCATGAAATTTTTAACTCGTACCATTAGAGGAGAAAATGTGTGGGTACTTCTGCCTTATAGACTCCTATGGTTCCCATGTGGCTTCTTCATATTTGTGGTTTCTTCACAACACCTTAACAAGGTGGGTAGTTTTGTTGCGTAGAACCATGTCTCTACGATCCAAGTTCTCCACCAGCTGCTCCCCATAAGAGAGGTCATGTTCCTATTATACCACCTCTGTGTTTAGTACATGTGAAGGGTCCTGTATGTACTTCCTCAATAGGTATACGTTGAAGACATCATGAAGTTGTGCTAGATTGGGAGGATGTTCAAGACGATAGGCCACTAATCTAACACGATCAAGGATCTCATAGGGGATAATGTACATAGTGATGAGCTTCCCTTTCTTCCCAAACCTCAAGAATCTCTTCCAAGGTGATATTTGAAGGATGAACTTGTCACCGACCTCAAACTTCAAGTCCCTTAGACGGTTGTCAGCATATCTCTTTTTCCGACTCTGGGCAGAATTAATGTGTTGTTGGATGGAATATACTTTTTCTATCATTCCTTGTACAAGATCAGGCCAAAGAAGCTTTATCTCACTAGAATCATCCCAACAAGTATGATTTCAACATCTCTTCCCATATAGAGTTTCATAGGGTTCCATTTGAATGCTAGAGTGGAAGCTGTTATTGTAAGAGAACTCAACTAAAGGGAGATGTTGATCCATTCCACCCATAAATTCCATTGTGCACATTCTCAACATGTCCTAGAGTTTTTGAATAGTTCTTTCTGATTGGCCATCAGTTTGGGGTGATAGGCCATACTGAAATTCAATTCAGTTCTTAGAGCCTGTTGAATACTTCTCCATAATTTTGATGTGATCCTTGGGTCATGATCAGATACGATAGAAAGTGTAACTCCATGTAGCGTTACCACTTCTTAAATGTAAATCATAGCAATTTAATAAAGAGATAAATCTTCCCAGATAGATATAAAATGGGTATTCTTGGTGAGACGATCCACAATAACCCATATCACATTGTTTCCTTTATAAGTTCATGGAAGACCAGTGATGAAGTCCATAGTGATATTGTCCCACTTCCATGTTGGTATGGGTAGTGGTTGCAATACCCCTTTAGGGAGTTGTTGCATTGCCTTCACTTGCTGACATACTAGGAAACTAGAAGTGTAGTCAGCAATCTCCATTTTCATATTATCCCACCAATAGTGATCACAAAGGTCCCTATACATTTTTGTGCTTCCAGGATGTATAGAGAAAGTAGATCTATGAGCTTCATCCATCAGCACCTTCTTTATTTTCGGGATATATGGAGGACATAGTCTTGTACGAAATCTCAGTACACCTTATTGATCAATATTGAACTCAAAAAACGTTCCATCCTTTACAGCCTCAAACTTCTCTTGTAACAAAGGATCTTCTTTCTGAGCCTTCTTGATCTTATCTAGTAATGACAGTTGAGAAATAATTTGGGTTAGGGTTGATGATGTCCCTTTCATTATAATTCCTATGCCTAGCTTTACAAGGTAATTGATCAAAGGATATTTTTTAATCCTCATCATGGAAATAACAACGGGGTCTTTCCTACATAATGCATCAGCAACTTTTTTTTCTATTCTAGGGTGATAATGAATTGAAAAATCATAGTCTTTAAGAAGATCCAACCGTATCCTTTGTATCATTTTCAATTCCTTTTGTGTGAAAATATAGTTCAAACATTGATGGTCTATGTATATATCACATTTCTCCCCAATAATATAGTGCCTCCATACCTTCAGAGAAAAAAACGACTATATCCAGCTCCAGATAATGCGTAGTAAAATTATACTCATGAGCCTTGAACTGTCAAGATTCATAAGAAATGACCTTTTACTTTTTCATGAGGATGCACCCATGCCCTTTTAGAGACGCATCACTAAAAATAATGAATCCTTCTCCACTTGAGGGCATAGTTAACAAAGGTGCAGTAACCAATCTCTTCTTCAGCTCTTGGAAACATTCCTTACACTCCTTTTTCTAGATGAACATGACCCCTTTTCGAGTTAACTTGGCTAATGAATTATAATGTCAGGAAATGATTTTCACAAACCTCCTATAATATCTTGATAATCGAAGAAAACTATGAATCTCATTTATTGTTGTAGGTTGAGTCCACTCCTCTACAACCTTTTTCTTTGTAGGTTCAACCATGATTCCTTCATTGGTTATAATGTTCCCTAAGAAAGTGACTTGTTGTAACCGGAAATCACATTTACTGAACTGTCCAAAAAGTCTCTCCTTTCGTAGAGTTTGCAAAATAACCCATAGATGATCTTCTTTCTCCTCACGACTTTTGGAATATATCAGAATATCATCAATAAAAACTACCACAAAGTTATCAAGGTAGTCCTTAAAGACTCTATTCATCAAATACATAAAAATAGAAGGTGCATTAGTCAGTCCGAAGGGAATAACAACAAACGCATAATGCACATATCTTGATCGGAAGGCAGTTTTTGGAATATCTTCTTTTTTCACCCTCAATTGATGTTAACCAGATCAAAGATCAATCGTAGAGAGGCATTGAGCCCCATGAAGTTGGTAAAATAAGTTATAAATTTTTGGAAGAGGGTATTTTTTCTTTACTGTGATCCTGTTCAATTCTCTATAATCAATTCATAGCCGCATCAATCCATCCTTCTTCTTTACAAAGTGAACAAGTGATACCCAAGGAGACACACTCGGTCAGATAAAGCCCGTCTCCAAAAGATCTTCGAGTTGTTTATTTAATTCCTACAGCTCCACATTCTCTATTCTATATAGGGTCTTGGATATTGGATAAGATTCAGGTATGAGTTCGATAGAGAACTCTACCTCTCTTTCTGGGGGAGGTCCAGGAAACTCCTCCAAAAATACATCAATGTATTCCTAGACGATGGGAACTTTTTCTATCATCAGACTCTCATCTCCTTCTTCTTCTTCACCGATCAACTCCATGAAGAAGGATATAGGGGGTTCTTTTAGACAAAGATGAGGTTGAGATATCCTTACTTGGAAGATAAATGTATGTTATCCATTTAATACTATTGATATTTCCTTACTTTTTCATTTGATCTTATCATTATACATTGAGAGAGAGTCCATAGCTAGTATAATGTTGAATTCTAGCATGGGAATGATTGCAAGATTTGTGATAATATTGTTCTCTCTAAAGTAAATACTAGAATTTATAAACACTGGGATACTAGGATAGTCCCACCCGGAGTCTTGACTGACAACTCTACTTTTTGAAATTTGGGGGTTGATTCTAAATTCCATTAAAGCTTGGAGGAAATAATGGAAAGAATAGAACCAAAATCAAACAAAGTACTTTCTAGATTTGAGAGGCCAACAAGAGTACTTGCTACCACATAGTTTGGAGCAACGACTTCAGCTATCGTGATAGAGAACGCATGGCCTTGATCCCTTGGCCATTGTTGAGGCTGATGTTTGTTCCCCTCCACTTCCCTCAAATTTGGATAGTGATTAGCAAAGTGCCCACATTGTTCACACTTGAAGCATTGGACATCATGTAGGGCCTGCACCATCTTCCCCTTATTATTTGTTTTTGGAAGTTGAGGTTTCACCTCACCATGACAATTCCTCGCAATGTGGCCATCTCTGCCATACTTGTAGCACTTCCCACTCTCGAGCAGGCAGTTCCCGAATTCGTCTTCCCACATTTATTACACGTGGGAAGTTTCACTTCCTTTCCTCCTCATCTCTGATCAAAATACCACCCTATTCTAGGCTCCATAGATATCTTCTTTTCATTAGATTTATGAGACCACTACAGCTCACCAAACTCTAGATCTACTTTCATCGCACTCCGCATGATCTCCTCATAGCTATCATTATCTCAGTTGGCTAGATTCTTCTGAAGATGAGGTCCCAATCCACCAAAGAATCTATCATCCTTACCATTTGGATCCATGAAAATTCTAGAGGTATATCATGAAATACTTGTGATATTCATCTCTTAGCATCCCACAGATTCATTCTCCTTCTACTTCAGCTCGAGAAACTCCTTCTCTATTCTTGTTCTCATGGAAGGAGGGAAATAATTACTGAAAAAGATACCTCTGAACTCTTCCCACTTCATAGCTTCAACTTCCACTCTTTTCCAAGTGTTTTTGATCAGTTCCCACCATTGATCATCTTCTCCCTCTAAGCGATAGACAGCCAGGGTGACCTTCTCTTTCTTTGAACAATGTAGCACGAAAAATATCTTCTCAATAGAGCTGATCCATTGCTCAGCAATCAATGGGTCAGTCGATCCACTGAATGTTGGTGGTTGATGGTTCATAAAGAACTCAACAAAATTTTGTTCCGTTTGTAGTGAGATTGGAATCTCAACTTGATTCATGTTAATACTCATAACTTGAGTCATTTGGTACACCATTCACATGAAAGATTCCATTTCGGCTTCCATTAGAGGGTCGTCAGCGCATGGTCCATTACGGTCATCATTTGAACGATTCCTCCTATTTCCCACAATTTTCTAAAAGAATAAATTCTTAGTGAGAAACTTGTTTCATTTATGAATCTTTTAAATATAAAGGATTCTATGTCATAAAAATTCGTTCTTAAACAATTATATTTCTCTATAATTCCTTCATAATGATTCATAAAGATCGTGCAATTAACCAAACATATCCCCCGGGAGTGTCGTAACCAAGATTGTAGCAAGGCCCGTTGTCGTGCACTAGTTCCTATTCGATTCTAGCTCAAAGCAATGTTTTCCAGTTTTACCCCTATGTACATCTGTTCCCGAGCTGCCTCTACCTGCCCGTATCCAAACAGGGATATTTTTTTTTGATAAAACACTTAATCATTACTTACCAAAATACCAGGAATTTTCCCTATATTTAAACATTTCTATAGGGTTATTCCTAAAGTTTTCATAGAATAATTTCCATAAATAACTAAACTATCCTTTGATACCAACTGTGGAATCCTTCCTTTCTCATACATAACTTTTCATTACATTTTACATATAGAGGATCTTTAAAGACTAGTGTCTTGGAAATCAAGAATAATAAAACATGAATACAAAATAAAACATTATTTTAATCCACTTGTATAACTTCATCATAATATCATCCATAGTATAATTACTGCCTTTCATATCCTGGAGACATACATCAAAGAAAAGGGTGAGTAGAAGGCCCAGTAAGGGTAAACATGGGGATCCGTGTACTGATGATATCAATAAGAACTTGAATAACAATATAGAGATACGAGAAATGGAAGTATAGGAATATCATAATGAAAAGAACATGAAACATAACTTGAATATGTGGCTGAAACTTTTCATTTAGACATTAATGAACATGTCACCATGGTCCGTCCCCAAGGTGTCATAAAAATTACCAAGGTTATTCAACAAGGTATCGTGAAACTTGTCATCTCTAGAGATTAAATCTTTAAATAACGCATTAGAGTGCTATCAGGGAATAAACGTAATGTTATTTAACTTTCATGTCAGACACATATATCATAATCAAACATTTAATTAATAACCTAGGGAGAATATAAGAAATGGGTTTCATTTCAAGATCGTGATGTTTTAAAACATCTTAAAAAAATAAGATCATTATGTCATTTATTACCCATGGAAGGGGAGTGAGGGTTATACCATCCATGACATAGAATGTGCACCACACTTTGGAATCTAGTACCATATCAAAAATTAAATGAACTTCTCTCTTTATAATAAGAAATGAACCCTTTTCTTTTACTCATAATTTCAATGGTGATACACACACAATTACTAATTTCATTGATCATAATTAAATTATATTAATACTAAATTATTAGAATAAATATTATTCACCTGGATAAGGAATAATTTATATTCATTTTTTATTAATAGAATATATTTAGCCACTATTTTATATGAGTTGATTGTTAAAATAAGTATTTATTTGTAAGACAATGGATATATATATATATATATTAATTTTTTTAGTGATTTTTATTATTATTCATGGTCTAGTAAATAATATATATAGTTTATGGGATGAGTTATGTCTACCAGTAATAGAATTGATATACTATATATCATTAATATATATATAATTTTATATATTTACATTTACATTATAAGAGAGATATAAACACATAATATGAATAATAATAATTGTATTACTATTATATGTTGGGTTTGGTAAGGTTTATGAGACTAGCTAAGGACCCTTGAAAATTTACCAATCCTATAACACTAGCTCTATATATAATTGGATATATCATTTTAATAAAAATTAATAAATTATTTTATTATGGACATTGATTTTTTAAATAGAAAAATCTCTCTAGAAAGAACTTAAGTTGGGTGTCTCTAAGGAATATGTTAATTATTACAAATTAATCTATCCTATCAAGATTATGATAAATAAAATTAATAATTCAACCCCAAGGATTGTATGGGGATCAAAGGGAGTGTTATAGGATGATCATTACAACTAAATTAGAACCTAGAGAACCATTTATGACACTTCATGTTAAAATAATATTGTTTAAATTATTTATTAAAGGATTAAAAATTTGATACTCTCAACATATTAGCAGTAAAACCCAAATGAAAATTTGAATGATCAATATTTTCATCCAAGAGAGAATCATACGATAGAGGAATTTATTATTTTGAAATTGATTTTAAATTTAATGTAAAAAGATACTATGTAATGGTTTCACAATTCATTCATTATGTTTCGTTCAATATAATGATGGGATCTTTCATTATTCATCATCTTCTTATGGTTTATTCATTGGATTAAAAAACCATCATTGGGAAAGAGCTCAACCAACTCACATTCCTCCCAGAACATTCAACCCTTACAGAGACCTATTATGAGAGCATAAAATTGGTTTAGTATATATTGAATGTGTTTAGTAATTAGAAACATAAAATAACAAGTTATTTTAAATATTTAAGGAAATTAATCCCAATTTCATCATACATTATCAATATGTTGATGGTTTTGGGCACAACAAAAGCACTTGTTGATAATTTCCCACTCAACCTTTTATCATAAATATTGTGTAGTTTTATATATAAATGATCAAGAAGATTTATGAGTAATTGATTTAATATGAATATTAATTAGAAGTAATATATAAATATAAAGAGTTGGACTTTTCACATATAAATTTTATTCAATTTATTTATGTAATGAATTACCATTAGTTGAAATATTTCTTTATTATCGATATTTCGATAAAGACCTCTTGTCACACTATCCTCATATCAGAAAAATTAAGAGAATAAAACCTATAGAGTTGATCCACATGTGCTTCATGAAACTCTGATTTTTATCATAGAATCCTTTTGGTGCTTTTGTGGAGAATGTAATTATTTTGGTGATTGTAGTCGCTCAAAAATGAATTATTTATAGTGAGAAGAATTATCCATGACAGAGGAGGATAATTTATTCATTATATTAAGAGAATTATAGGGGAGATATATCTAGTGTATGAGATAAAACTATATATAATTCACTATAAAAAATGATTTAAAGTAGTTAGGGTTTAGAAAAATGTCATAACCTGGTTTAAATAGTGCTTGGGTTAGAAAATTACAATTGATTAAGGACCCTAATATTTTTGAAATCCCTAGAAATCACAATTTATAAATAATAATAGAATTATTATTATTTACATGACTTGATATATAAACCTAAATAAAATCAATATTATCTTTCTTGAATTAATAAATTTATTTTTATTCATGTAATATATTATATGTTATTTCTCACGAGGCCATTAAACTCAGTTCGCTAATCATTCTTAATATTTATTGGACCTTGAATAATGAATATTTATTTAATTAAATACATAGATATTCATTAATATCCAATATAAAATAAAGTTTTATATTTAAAAAATTATTGAATAAGTATTCCTTAAATATTCACAAAACAACTAAATAAATATTTTTTACCTTGTGAATAAAATAGAATAAATAAATATTATATATTCATGTAACTGAATAAAAAATTTCCTAGTGGATAAATATTTATTAAATATTAAACACCCATATACACTCTATAGAATAATTGGTGATTGTGTATTTGAGATAAAATTAACACGGATAGTTATTTCACCACCCATAAGTATTATATTTTTTTCAACATGTTAAATTTATATGTAATTTTACTATGGTTCCAAATACACTTAGTGTGTGACCCTATAGGACTCATTATCATTAGAATTAGTATACACCACATAAATCCCAAGGTCATCAACTAGAAAAATTACAATGATAATATAGATAAAGAAGTAATTGTTGAAGAAACATATACCTTCATATGAATGTACTTAGTGTAATATAATTCTTTTATCTCGGTATCTAAAATCATGCTTGTTATATAATGGTGTCATAAACCTATATTCCCTATGTGACATTTTTTGATTTTTTTGGAAATGTACTCACTAATATAATTTCATGGAAACAAACTAAATTATCTATTTAAATTACCATTAACGGGCCTATGGTACTAACATCTCTTTTTTAATAGAAGGGAATAGTCCTTCCACATATTATTCATTAATGCAATAACATTCATAATGAAACCAAAATACCCTACTTCCCATAAATATATGTTGTCACAATGTTCTTCATTAGATCAATTTACATGACTCACGTCAACCATTAAAAATAATCTTATGGTATAAGGGCCATTGCACACATCAAATAAAGGAATATCCAAGGACACATATAAATATTGATTTCCTAATTGAAGGTCATGTTTCCATAATCTATTTGTTTTTTAAATTACCAAGGGTGGACACCTTGTGAAATTTTCTCAATGTGATATGAGTCTCCACCCCTATTATATGGTGTCTTTTTGTCGCATCCAATGATATTTTCCATCAATTGAAATCATATTTAATAATACGATCATGGAACCTCTTGGTTCTCATCGTAAAATGAAATTTTGGTGTCCTTTCATTATGATATGAACACATAGTGTAACATCACAAGTAAGTAATGAATAATATATATAGTTATCTATTTCTATTTATGAATTAGATATTTTTTTTGAGGCATAAAATGAGAATAAATCCAACCTAAAGCATGAAATACTCTAGTATTTTTAAAAGATTGTTTTTCCGCCTTTTGATGGAGAACCATTTTTAAATATATATTTTGACAATTTTATAAGCTATATTTGTCAAAATAAAATTATTTTCTATGATTGGGACATTAAAATTTACTTTGATAAATTTCTGGTATTTTTCTGATAATGTTCATTTTTTTGAATAGTGAAAAATGTTGTATTTTTATTCAAAACTTCTTTTTAATCTAATTTATTTATAAGATTAGATTATCTGTTTAATTGGTTTTAAAGTGAAATTTGAATATATTTTTACCATTTAATCCAATATTGGTCGTTGGAATTAATTTCACTTTGAAATTGGACTTAAACTAGTGTTAATCTTTGAATATATATTGTTTCATAAAAACACGCAATTTGTTCGGGCAATGGGAATTAATTATTAAATTAATTATTGTAACATATATGTTTTGAATTTTTTAAAATATACATAATTTTTGAATTCAATATATCAAATATATCTTAGGGTGATGTTTTGTTATTTTTCTGAAAAACTTCAATTTTTTGATGAATAGTGAAACCACTAAGTGGTACTTAAAAAACTGATTTTTCGTTTAAATGAAATTTTACCACATCTGTGTTTTGAATTTAAAAAATACAAAATACATGGTTGTCTTTAGGAAGTAAAATGTAGTTCAATGGGATTAAAATAATTTTTTGGTGAATAGAAACTTTTAAGTTTTTAATCGCAATTAGAGGTAATTAGTGTAGTTTAAGGTAAAAATAATGTTTTAATAATATGAAATGACCTTGACACGTGTCCTACGCTTATTTGATTTTTAATGGTAGAAAAATAAAACCCATGGGTCTATTTTTGGTACCCCATGGATCCATTTGGGTAAGATAATGACATTATTTCCTTTTATTTAAAGTAAAAGTAAAAATGACACAAACATGTATTGTTTTACTAAAATAATTTTTACATGGGGTTATACAAGTCAGATTTTTTACTATAAATATTCATTGAAAATATAAAAGGAATTCATACATCATATTAGTTTTTTTACAATTTTTAGACTTTATATAAATTAAATTATGTTTGACATCATGATGATTCCGCGATTACCTCATTATTTAACGATTTAAATAAAATGAAAAGATAATGTAAAATCTAAGACCTAAAATTGTAAAAAACCTAATGTATGGGTATATTTAGAACCCTTATCACATTATCATTGAATTATATCAATTTAGGACCTTTTAAATCATAAAAGCATTCTAAAATAAAGTAACATTTCTTTACATTTCAAGAGTGCCCCTCCTCTCCTCTTATAAAAGGCCCCCACCTCTACCACCTTACCCACACCTCTCAAGCCTTTGAATTGGCCAAACCCTACCCATTTGGTCTCTCCACATCCCCATATTACTCCTAGAATCCTCACTTTGGGCATAAGTCTACCCAAGGAAGCCTTTGAGCTCAAATCAAAAAGAGTTACACGATTTTAAGGTAATGTCTTCACTTGTGTTCTTTTGATTTATTTTGCTTCTCCAACCCTATAAACACTTTTTATTCATTTATTTTGTAACAACTCCAGTATCTTAAATATAATAGGATTTTTTTTATAAGAAGTATTCAAGATACAATTACACACACCTACATATAATGGTTAAATAACATACTATTTCTATGGATAGTGAATTTCTGCCTCACGAAACGATGATTGTTCAATATTCTTCTAACACCTTAAAAGGTGGCCATTAAGATGTCAATATATTTATATATGATATATAATATGTTTATGTTTTCCTTAAGATTATGTATTTTTCATTTATGGTATACCTTTATGGTTTCCATGATGGGTAAACGTGATATCTTCATTTTAGGAAGTGCGGACTACTGCCCCCTCAAAGTGATTTGATTCGTTAATACCATATGTGGTATGTATAATGGATAGATTTAATGATATTATATATGATAAAATACTGGAATTATAATACTATTGTGTATCATTATGTTTTATTTCCATTAAATATGAAATAGAAATGGAAGTAGCGTTCATGCATACGTATGGCTTACCATCTCCATGAACGGTGCATTTCATTTCTTATCTCTAAATGATTATGTAATATTATAAATGCATGTATATACTGGATATATATGATATATATGGAATCTAAATCATGAATATAATTCTTGAGATATTGGATATTTGACTATGTGAACAACATGTAAATATAAGAAGTTCACTTTTGACTCAAGTACCAAATATCGACAAAATGACCGTTATTAACATAAATGATTACATAATGTTCATAACATGGTAATAAGTGACATAAAAGAAATAATGAACTTGAAAAAGGTTCTTAAGAAAGTATAAATTAACTCAAGTTTATTATTCAGGACATTAAAGAACGATCGAGTCAAGTCAGACCTGAGGTAAGGGACATCGTCTCAATCTCCTTTCATTGAGGCATTTTTTGTTTTATACAAAACATTCTTTTATACGGTGTATAAAACCCATTGAATTTTATGTTTATCCAAAAGGAAACTTTTTTATACAAATAATTTTACTAAATGAAAAAAGGGAATGTTTTTGTCGTACGTATGCAACGACAACGACTTCTCCACCGCAGTGACCATTATTTGAGTTTCAGCTTCCTCTACAAGCCATACCTTTTTTAAAATGAAAAATAAATACCATTTTTTACTTTTCTTTTATTTTGGTATTGAAAATGGTTTTCATAATGTTTTTATTATATTAATGTATTGTATTGATATCTTGTGATTGAAATGTTGAAATGTTATGTTTCCTTTATGCTTGTTTTATGTGATACGATTATATTATGGTTCTTGGGCATTGTTATGAAGATGGGTGGTTCCGTTATAAACTAAGGGCGGGTGAGCCTGATATAGCTCTACAATGCATTGGGTAACGCGAAGGAGTTAAACATTAAGGTTTCTCTGAAGATATTTAGGGAATATACTGTGATGGGTATTCCAAACGTAACCAAGAGGGTTACTCCCTACGTAAGAATGTTATGAATGCCTCATGTTACCTTTATTTCTTATGATTTCTATGATTTATTCATGATTTGATGAGGTATGTTAAAGTGCTTATGTTTTAAGGGTAAATTATGATTTTATTCTTATGTATATATGATATCATGTTTCCTTTCCTTATTTTTATAACCCTTACTGAGCTTTTTATACTCATCCCAAGTTTTTGAAATGTTTTTCACAGGTCAAGGGAATTGTACATGATATGATGATAGTGTCAAGGAAGAGTCAAGAAAGATTCCATGTTTTATTTTAATTATTTTTCCATTTATGGGAGAAACGAATACTATCTTTTATGTAACTACTTTGTTTTAATGTGGAATTTAATGCAAGTTTTATGATCTAATTCTCTAAAACTCTAAACCGGAAAAGATCCTCAATGTGTAATATTGTAATAAATCAATATTAAGTAATGTTTAAGGCTTGATCCTTATACATAGGACTTTTCAAAATACTATGTAGTGTAATGAAAAAATCATGATATAATAATAAATTTATATTAATTATCTAAAACTTGGTATACATGTAATCATAAACACAGAAAAGTTTGTTATAGGGAAAAATCCAACAAACTCCCACTTTCAGAAGTGTAAACTAAAAAAAATCTTAATCCACCATATCCCATATGATATTCATGTTTCAGCAAATATAAATCCTTTGTTAAGGCGTTTTACAAGTATTCTTCCCTATAAAATCCACTCATAGTGACATCTACCCTTTAT
This sequence comes from Viscum album, assembly GCA_963277665.1. Lineage (NCBI taxonomy): Eukaryota > Viridiplantae > Streptophyta > Magnoliopsida > Santalales > Viscaceae > Viscum > Viscum album. The sequence goes on along the minus strand of OY728136.1, from coordinate 360,667,582 downwards.
AGATTCTCTTAACAGTTGATTATTTTTTACCATGTTCTTTATCCATTGATGGGACCATGGCTCCATTGCGAGAGCTACAACTATTGTATTATCACAATATAATGTGGAAAAATATCTAATTATAAGAACCAAATAATTAAAATCAATGAATAATTAAAACCAAACTATTTCTTTGGTTGTTTTATAATCTCTTATATACTTGGAATTGATTGTAATTCAAGTAAAACTAAATGATTTAAACTTTTACAACTCATAGCTCCTCTATTGATACTAAGAACATATATTGACTATGATAATGAATAAATTTGATATTTATTGAAAATTAAATAAGTATGTTATATGATATCTATCTCGTCATATCCACTATATAATAGGATCATATCTATAAATAAACTTAGATACATAAATATTTATTTAAAATTATACCAAAATTGTTATCCAGGTTCAAATTGATATCAACCCACCATTTTTAAATCATAGGAAACATAAATACTAGTAAATAATGTGGAATACAAGATAGTACATATCATATATGCATATAATAACTTACACAGTCTCTCTCCATCTCTCTCCCTCCTATTTTCTCAGAGGACACATTTTCGTAGAGTTATTAATAGCTTGTAGAACTCGGACGAATATAATACGGGATTGTTTAATGTTAACTTTTTTTAGTATTTTTTCAATATATATACATTGAATTAGTCCAAGATAATTTTTGTATCTATTATAAATGATCGCGATTCCAAGGATATATGATGCTTCACCTGTGTCCTTTATAGTCAATAACTTTCTTAACTAGTAATTAACTAACTCACTGACTTGTATGCCATTTACACTAATCAATATAATATCAAGATATAAAAAAATATTATGACCACACTCCCAATAAATATCACATAAATATTTATTTTAATACAAAATATCACATGGATTAATAAAACCAAATGCTGCATATCCTAGATATTTTTTGTAACTCATAAATAGATCTTATTAAATTTCATATCTTAATGGAATTTAATAGAGTCACAGAACCTTCAAGTTGTTACATATATACAAATTCCACAAGGATTCTGTTAATTAAATATATTTTGAAATAAATATTCTAAAATTCATAGTCATTTAATGATGTAATTGTATGTATAATTCAGATGGACTTGGACAAAAAAACTGGAGAAAAAGTTTCATCATAGTCAATTCATTGATGTCATTTAATCCCATTATCCAATAGTCTTACTATATGTGTATTGAATTTTAATTAAATATCTATATTTATGTTGAGTAACAATTTGACCCTAATATATTTTACATCCAATTGTGGATTAGCCCAAACCCATAAATTGTTATGATACATGGAATCCATTTCCTAATTCATAACTTCTTCCCACTATGAAACTCATGACATATTTACTACCTATTTATAGGATACGAAATCACTATTATCAACTAATAATGAATTACCACCCCCGATGACAAAAAACCTTATATTTATCATTCTATATCAATTATGATGATCCTTTACAATAGTTATGTTTCAAGAATAACCTATTCCCTAAGGACCAATGAAATTATTTCTATGCCTACTCCTATGTATCACAAGAATTCAATTCACCGATTTAAACCATACTCCTACAATGAATTTGAATTATTTAGTACCTTTCAAAAAATATGCCATTACATGGGATTATTAAATTCTTGTCTGAGGGATTTTATAGATAGTATCCCCTTTCTTCCATAAGACACCATATAAAGATAAAGTTATTTCCCTACAATTGTAGTTTATTGATATTGGTGGCGTTAACAAATTCCTCTCATCCCCACACATGTTATCTTGAAAGGAAAAATTTCAATCAATATATAAAATTGTCTATTATTCTATATTATACATTAGTTAAAAACTATTTTAATACATATGCTACAATGATAAATTAATATCCCAAAATGGATACTAGAAGATCTTGATGACTCATCATCGACCTCACCATATCAATAACTATAATATTACTCCTCTCACTAATACAATTATATTGTAGTGTATAAGGAGAAATTTTTTTTGATAGAATATCACTACCCCATTTAATTTTTATTAAATCATTAGTAATATACTAACCACCATGATCTAATTGAAGATTCTTTATATTTTTAAGAAGATGATTCTTTAATTTGTTTAAGAACTCATTGAATTTTTTAAAGGATTAAGACATATACCTCATTATGTAAACATATCCATATATACTTTTATCATTAGTATAAGTAATGAAGTAAAAATACTTACCTATTTGTTCTATTGAAAAGGCCCACAAAAATCAATGTGTACTAATTCTATATGTTCTTTATCCCTTCCACCATGTTCAAAAAATGGAATCTTGGTTATTCTTCCTCTTAAAGATGTGTGAAAATTTTCAATTTGTTTTTTCTCAAAAAATTCTAAGTTACCATCATGATATTGCTTTGTCAAAAACATACCCTTTACATATAGATGACACAGATGAAATAGCTATGTATGAAATGATTCATGCAAACTTTATTTTTTTTATCAATTTATAATAATTGGTTTTCAAAATTTAATATATAAATACATCTATTTAAAATTTTTCCCCATAATATATACCTCCTTTATAAATTATATTTAATTGATTTCTAAACATGAAAATAAAATAGACTATATCTAGGTAGGATACCAAAATTATGTTTTTGGTTACAATTGGTACATAATTAAAATATTTTAAAACCATGACCATCCTAATTGGAAATTGAAGGTTATAGTCTCTAATGTCTATAGTATCTAGCCTCTCACCATTGGCAGTTAAATAATCCACCTATCCTCAGTAAACATTCCAAAATATAATTTTTTTATGAGTATCAACACATATGTGATCACCAAAAGTTGTATCAAATAACCTATGTGTAGATATAGAAATATAATACTCTATAATGACTCACCGTTAGATTCCCGTTGATTATTTAAATACGTGAAATTCTTCTTTCTATAGCCCAACTCAATGCATGAAATTCTTATGACATCCTTTTATATATCCTCTCATCAGATCTTATGATTCTTGGGAGGATAGTGTTTGTGAGACATAGACTTGGAATTATTCTTAGGAGCGTTTTCATTGTTCTTCATCTTATTAACCATAAAGAAAATATTTTTTTTCCATATATCCTTGTCAACATTTCAAATCAATGTAAGTATTTTTGAGAGTTCCTTTTCAATACTGATTATATTATAAATAATAATGAAACTAGAGATGTTCTTAATTAACAAGGATAAAACATCATTTTTTCACTACACATTGGTGGCCATAAACCCCAACATGTCTAATCTATTAACATATCCAATCATCTTAATGACATGTGGTCCAACTATCCAAAAAATTTCAAGATTTCATGTGTTCAACGCATATTGTTCTCATATCTCTCTTGACTAACCTAAAATTGAAAAATATTATAAATGTGATACATTATGCTATAAAAATTGAGATATTTTTGTGTCTTTAGATGCTCATTGGACATGCATAAAAACATAAAAAATTTGACATATGAAACATCATCCAAATTTTTTACATAGAGATATGATTCTTTATTACTAGCCTCTTTGTAAAGCACCTCAATAATATTGTTTTCTTCAATATAAAATTTTCATTCATGGAATTATATAATGGGTAAATACCTATACAATTCCATGGAATCTCAGATGGTGAAAGACATTCCTTATCTACTATTTATATAACTAATATGGTCAAAGTGGTTCTACATTCCATTTATAAAATAAATATTAGAAGGTTTTATTAAATTATAAATAATACTAAATTGGATAATAATATTAATTTAATTTAATAATATTCCACTATTTTACTGAAAAAATATCTAACTAGTTTGGTTTTAGAATATCACGTCTCATGGATATTATAATGGTAAGTATCCCTATTCCCTTTCTCATAACACAATTTATTGCTTGTTCTATTAGTTGAAAATATTATTGTAGATTTAACTATCCAAAAACATTAACTAAAAACACATTGATCTACTTATTGGACTCATCAATCATTAAATCTTATATTCAAATTTACTCAATAATTACCCCCATAATCTACCCCATTTATAGAAAAAGAACCCCATTTTAATGTAAAATTGTTTAAGTCAATAAAAAAACTCATTTAAACCACCCTTTTACATGGTAGTGTCATAACATACCCCTCTTAGGAGTCACTACATGGTGCTCCAATTGGGATAGCCACTATTACTCATGCGAGCCTCCTCATACACCATAGGTTTCCAAATACAAGAGATGGTCTAATAGATCACAAGGGGGAGACTATACACTCTTTAGGGATTAACCTACTAAATATAATAAATTATGTAACAAAATCAATAATCCAAAACTATAATTCTTCATAACCAACCATTTCCCGAAAAAGTTACAATCCATAACTAAATTAGTAAATATATCATGTCATTCTAACAATTCCATGGTGAATAAAACCAGAAATAAATGAATCTATATGAACACCAAAATAATTCCAAACATAATGTCTGGATCATCCTCCATGAATACCCCATGACCAACTCAACTCTATAGGATAGGTCCTTTGACCTTGTCTTGAACTGCAACGATGAAATCTGCTCGGGTTCCCAATGGAAGCCTAAACATGGTTTATGTAAAACTCAACAGGACACCGAAAATAATGTCTACCAATTATTCAGTATAAATAGGTAGTGAATTCAATTATGTAATAGTTGATAAATAAAATTTAAAGATATCATGGGTGCCATTAGAAACATTGTTCACTATAACCGTTTTCATCATTATTTCTTTCTCCAACACATTTATCTTATTCACTACAATATTTATTTATTCATATGTCTAATTGCTCCATATAAATCATTTCTCCAACAGCCCCTGATAGAGAATCCTGAATCTCAATTAGGTAAGTCAATTTACCTATCTCACTAGGTAAATAATTAATAGTACATCATAGAACACTTACCTTGGAGACTCACCCCATGTAGATTCATCAAATTAAACCATTAGGGACTTAAAGAACCAGTTTGAAACCCAAAACATTGCATTATTGGGATGGGTTTAAGGAATCAATCCCACCTGACCCATGAAAGGAGTCTCATTCCTTTATCATACACCACCAAGCCATGTGAACATTCTTATTCATCCATTTATTTCATATTACATATCAAAAACCATACATAATCAATAAACATAGAATTCACAATTCAACAATCAATCAACATTGTACTCATCATTATGACATAACCAATTATTCATAATCAACAATGTTCACATGTTATCCTATTTAACATATTCAAGAAATTCATAAACCTTAATAAATTCATGCATTTCAATTACCAATCAATAAGTCATTTGACACATTTACATTAATCATTTTAACTGATTTTTTCCATGTCATGTCAAAAAATCTCTTATTCCATTTTCAACAATTAGACAAAACTAATAATAATTCCTCTTTAAAAACCAAATTAACATGTCAACATATTGAACATGGGATCTATATTATCACAAATCAAATTTATTATCAAAATTACCATTTTTATTCTTGGAATATTGATTCACCCTAATGATGGACTTAGTCTAGTAATATTGACCTCAACACATCACATAAGGATCATGAGGGGTTCAATTATTCATTTATCCAACTATTTTATAAAAAATACTCAATAAATCAAATAATAATCTAGAGGTAAGAAATGTCACAACCACACATGAAAAAATGTATAACCAAACTATGTGATATAACTTGTAGACCACATACCTAAAATACAAAGATGAAAAACACATAACATTGGCCATAGATCTATATTCAGGCACCCATTAAAGTCACAACCTATGATAAATATATTGAAGAGGGTTTTTAGGATTCATAAGAAGAAGAAGAAGAAATCTATAATCTCAAACCTAGGAAAGAGTTTCTAGAAGATCATTCGACTTAACCGAAGCTTCAGTCCACAACCAACAACACTCAAAATATCTTAGATACAAAAGAGGTTGATAACTGGGAGGATTGGGTCTAAATGGTTCGTCACTATTGTTGAGAGGAGAAGAAATTGGGAAAAAAATGGGTATGAACTTAAAAATTCTGATGGGGTAGTTTCTTAAAATTTCAATTTTTAATGTGGTACATGGATTTGCCACAGGGTTTTCCAAAATGTTCACCAACCGTGCACTATAATTTATCCATGATGGGTTCATGTTTCATGGCTACATGGAGATTCTTCACATTTTGGAAAACCATTCACCAACCATGTGGAATGCCTCTGTCTAAGACTAATTGTTTGGCTCACCCCCTTTCATAATTTCTCAAAATATGCTCTCTTTCCTCTTGGATTGCATGGTTTGGATGCATGGATTATACAAGACATGCACAAACCATATAATATTCATAGAATGGATATTTTCCCCTTTATTCATGTTCCAAATCCTTGGGACACCCTTCAGATTTCCCATATATTTGGTAAAACATTAATTATCTATCCTTAAAAAATTCACTAAAACTTTTAATCAATAAGATACCTCCCCAAATTCAAGGATCATACAAACTACCCACGTTATAACGAATCTTCTTTAAACTACTAATATAAGAATCACTAAGATTATGAAGAAAAAAGAATTTTTTAATAGGCCTACATATCTAATTCCCTTCCTAAGTTTGTTTAATAAACATTACCATGTTTCTACAGAATTTAATCCAAGGGAACAATATTTTTCCACAAGATTTTTTCACTAAGACCCATAATATAAACTAGATTCTCTTCAAAGTATCAATCAATATTAAGATCAACACAGTCAATATCAACCTCATTATATGGGAAGGGTGATACTGAGAAAGCTTTATAAAATGAGAAATATAGTGCATTCCACTATATCGATGTAGAAGATACAATAGGTATGCCACATGCATGATTCCCTCCACAATCTCAAATGGCCCCTTGTACTTGGGTGATACCTTACACTATTTCTCAATCAGATAATGACCCAACATTGGATACACTGAAAGAAACACATCATCACCCACCATAGACTCAAGAACTCTATGACCCTGATCCTCATATGACTTATTCCTAATATGAACCATTTCAATATTTTTCTGAATTTACTAAACATATTCCAAAGACATATACATAATACATAGTCCCCATAACTCTAATTTCCCAACCTATAAGCAAAAAACTGATATATATTCATTTTTCCAAATATTTCATCTTAAGGATACATATAAATCATAGGCTAGTAACTATAATTGTAGGAAAACTAATCATGTTCTAAATGATTCTCCCATGATTGGATGAAATCCAAGACACAAGACCATAACATTCCCTCTAGAACCTATGTGTTAAGATCTGACTATTCATCTATTTGTCGGTGGGAATCTATAAAAAAACTCTTGGGTTCCAAACACCATATGTAATCCCTGATAGAAGAATGATGTAAAATGAAGATCACAAAATTAAAAAATTGTATAAGGAGCCCTGTGAAACCATACTATCTCTACAATGTACAACTCACCCAAATATTCCACAGTGAGACTCTCTCAAATCACCAAAAAATAATCCTGCTTAGTCAACTGATCAATGAATACCCAGATTGAATCATTCTTATATGGAATACTTGAATGTCCCACTATGAAATCCATTTTCATGTCATCACTTTTCCATTCTAGAATGTGCAATTATTGAAGAAAACAACCAGGATGATGATAGTCATCCTCAACCTACTGAAGGATAAGGCATCAGACAAAGAAACTCACAACCACCATCTTTATTCTTGGCCACAAATAATTTCTATGAAGGTCATGATACATTTTTTTTCAAACCATGATGCACCACCCATTCTGAGGCATGAAGCCTACACATCAACATTTCTCACATAAAAGATGGAAAAATAAAATGACCTTTAACATAAATGATTCGGTTTTCTCCAATGGTTAAACCAGAAGGTGACTCCCCACCTATAAGGAATTCCCTTATATATAAACACTTTAGATCCTCAAGATTCCATTATTTGATCATTTTAAAAAGCAGGGAATAAACTACAAAAGAAGTTGGAGTCATTTTCCTCATCACATTCTACACCTCTAGATGCATCTCAGCAAACAATACCAATATACTCCAATCAGAACTAGACCCCCAAACCACCAAATTTTTAGTCATCCAAATTAAAGCATCCAAAATAATTTTTCCATTTTAAAGAGTGTAAATAAAATCAAAATTAATGGACTACATGTACTCAACCCATTATTTCTTCATTATATTCAAATAACATTGTGAGAAGATTTACTTAAGGAATTTCATAATCTATATACACTATAATCAAATCTCTTAACAAGTAGTTCCTCCAATGCCTCATGAGATAAACTACTAAGGACAATTCAAGATCATAAATAGGGTAATTTGTTTCCTAATTCCTCTACTATCGTTACCCATACACCACAACCCGATCATCTTACACCAACACCAGCCCATGTCCAACACCTAATGAATAACAAAATACAATATATCATTTTCCTAACTCAGATAAAATCAGAATCGGTGTGGTAGTCAACCATTTCTTCAACTCTTGTAAAGAATTCTCACATGGGTCAGTCCAATCAAGCCTGATTCCTTTTTGGGTCAATCCTGAAAGTGTAACTAGAATGTGATATAAATCATTGATTAAACATAAAAAATATCTATCCAAACCCCAAAAAATTCAAATATTAGAAACATTTCTGGGTTTCTCCCAAGAAACAACCACACAGGATTTCTCTGAATCCACCTACACTCTATCCTCTACGATAATGTTAACCAAGAAATGAAACCTATAAAATTAGAAATGATGTTTGGATATATTAGTGTATAGAATATTATCTCTTAGTGTACTCAAGATGATATCCAGATGTTTGGATTGAACATCATGAAATTAGGTGTACAAAACAAGCCATAAACACATACAACTAAGAACTTATCCATATATGTGTGAATGATTAGGTTCATTAAATACATAAACATCGTCGATGTAAATGTTAATGACATCATGAAAAATATATACAAGTCATACCTGCTCCTAAAAGAAGATCATGATACATCAGAAGGCCTCACCTTCAGCTAGTGATACCCTGATAAGAAATAAATCATAGGGAACACCGATTTACCTCTTAGATGGTCAAACAGATCATCAATCTGAGGAAGTGGGTATATATTCATGACTATCATCTGATTCACCTTCCTATAATTGGAAAAAAATTCAATCACCCAACGACATTCTTGGGAAACAAAACTAGAGATCCCCAGGGATACATACTAGAATAAATTAACCCATTATTCATCAATTACTCCAATAGAGTTTTATGTTCATGATGTTATACTAGTTCCATTCTACATGGAGGAATAAAAACAAGTTCGTTCCTGTGAAATCACTCTATTATGAACTCAAAGTCCGAATCCTCCTCTAACATAACCATGCATAACCATCCATTTTCCAAAGAGGGTATAAGCCAAAACTAAATAAGTAAAATTTTCATGTCATGCTAACAATACCAAGGTGACTGGAATCCAAAAAAATAAAGTCTAGTTGAAATCTTGAATTGTTCATGACTCAATGTCTGAATCCTCTTCTATGCACACCCTATGCCAAACTCAAATCCCTAGCATTGGGTTTTCCTTTGTCTTGAACTACAACCACAAAATCTTCTTGGGTACCCAATAGCGATCTGAGTAGGGTGTGAGTACAACTTAGTAGTCCACATCCAATGGTGTCTGCCAAATAATTAGTCTATTTAGATAGTGTATTCAAGTATGTAATAGATGATAAGGAAAACCAAAAGAAAACTTGGGTTCCATGAGTATCATTATTAACTTTAACCAATTTCATAATAATTTCAATTTCCATCACTTATATCATATTTATTAATAGATTAATTTCTTTAGAAGTACCATGGTTTAATGATATGCATAATTTACCCAATGGTCTAAGATAGTGAATCCTAAATCCAAAGAAGATAAGGGTATTTACCTCTCCAACTAGGGATAAAAATTCTTAATCAATCATATCATACTTACATTGGAGTCTCGATCCAGGTAGTTTCATCCAATTAAACCATTGGGGACCTAGAGAATTATCCAGAAACCCTAACCTATGCATTCTGAGGGGGTATTAGACCATTAGTCCAGATCGACCCATGTGAGGAGCCTCTTTCCTTTTTCCCACACCTCAAGGGATGAGGGCGTTCTTATTAATTAATTTAAAACATATTCCATATCATTAATTGTACACAATCAATAAACATAACATTAAACTTTCAATACTAAATCAACATGTAACTCATCATGAATCCTTAACCCATTAGTATTAATAAAAAATTTCCACATGTAAATCCATTTAAAATATTCAATAATTCATATTCCTTAACTAATTCATAAATTTCCATTACCAATCCTTATGTCATTTGACACATTTATAATAATCCTCTTTAACCCATTTTACAAAATACTTCCATAAAATCCCATATTCTATTTTCAACATTTATTCATAACTATTATTATTTTCTCTTTAAAAACAAAAATTTCTAGTAAACACATTAGTCATGGGCTCTAATTTATAATAAATAAAATTTATTCTAAAAATTTCCTTTTTCAAAGATGGGGATTTTGGCACAACTCAAGGATGTCCCTAGTCTAGTTAAATAGACCACAATGCATCCCGTAGGTATTAAAAGGGGTTAAATTTACCCTTTACTCAAATTTTTTACAAAAAACATACTTGATACATCAAACACTCAACAAGGGGGAAGAAATATCAAAACCACACATTTATAAATCTAAAAAAACAATGTCATATATCTTTTTCACCACTTAAATCAAATCTGATGATGAATGAAACCTCAACCTTGGCCTTAGATATGGTTTCAATCACTCCTTGATGTCCAAACCTAATATACACTGTAAAAAGAGGGTTTTAGGGCTTTAATATAAGAAAAAAAAATCTACAAGCACATATCCAGAAAATATATGCAAGTGGAGAATTCGACATACCCATAGCTTTGAACCACAACCAACGACACTCCAGATAGTTAACTAATGAATGAGATTGATAATTGGTTAGATAAGGTCAAAATAGTTCACTAATATAGTTGAAAAGTGAATAAATGGGGATGAAATCGGGTATGAATGGAAAAATCCTGATGGGAAGTTTCATAAATTATCAATTTTTAATGGGGAACATTGTCTGTACATAAGGTTTTTCAAACCGTGTTCCAATTTTGTGATAGCCTCTTTATAATTGGGGTTAAAGTAACATAGTTAATTGGGGATTCTATATGGTTTGAAAAAATGCATGCCAACCATGCGATCTGCCTCTATTTATGATCACATTGTTTGGATCACCTCCATGCATGGTTTCTCAAAACTGTACACCCCTCCACCTTACTAGCATGGTTTGGGATCATTTTTTTTTTGAAACTCTGCCAACTATGAAACATTAATAGAATGTCCATTTCCCCCTTTATTAATTCCCTAACCCCCAATAATCGCTTGAGCTTTCCAATATACCTAATAAACATTTAATTTTTCAACCATAAAGAATTCAACAAAAAATTTAAATAATAAGAAACCTCCATGATGTATGGGACCTTACAAGTGTCCTAGTGAGGGTTGGATTAATCATTACGATCGATTAGTTATATTAAAAATTATATAATGGAACATTATACTGACTCAATATTTTATTTCATTGATTTTATCATTTTTGTGTTAATTTTCAACTTTATAATATCCCATGCTTGTAAATATGAAGTGGATTTCACTTTAGCAATTAATAATGTCTAAAAAAAATTTATACATTCATTAATTTTTATTTTTATTTCATTTTTCATTTTTTAATTAAATAATTTAATATTTTAAACACCAATATAAAATTCACCATTAAACAATCGGACGAAAAATAAATAAAGTGGTATGGTCATGAGCCTATCTAATGGTTAGTTTATCATTTAATTGATATAACAACCCTTGACCTAAAGAAATATACTCCTGGAAGTATTGTTATTTAAAGTTTAAACATTCCATTACTGGACCTTTAAAACTCATGGATAGGTTTGAAGATATCTAAAAACTTGATTCCCCTTCCTAGGATATCCATCAATTACCTAATTTTACTCACACATAGGTGAGGGTAACTAAATAAGTTGTTAATATAGGTTTACATAATATAATTTGTAGGCATATGAAACCTGAGTTAACTTTTGGAGAGGAACAAATCACATGTCAATATTTAATTTAATAAATTATTTAAGAATCATTTAATAATAACTATTTAAACAAATTAATTTCATATATTAGCTATTTTAGGCTCATGGTCACCCACATACATTAAAAAATATGTAAATATGAACTATCAGGCATTAAATTTTATTTATTATTTTATTTTAATGTTAAACATTCATGAATTAATTATATTAATTAAATAATGAATTTAATTACATTACATTATCTTAATGACCATATGAAGTATCTTAGAGATAACCATAATTAATTGCATCATGAGAAATAAATGGTTTTACCACCATTTACAAAAAAAATGGAATTAATTGAGAATTAATTAATTCTGGAAACATTATTACAAAACTCAAACATCAAATGAAAACTATATAATTTAGTTTTAATGATAAAATTATTTATTCTTTTATATTCTAATTATATTATTAATGTGATTTTTACAACACAGTTACTAATGAGATACACACCATGCTTGTCAATTTATATATATATAGGATTTAGTCATGTGGACTTTGAATGTATCTAGATCATGATACATGATGTGTACTTATGAGTGGAAATACATGTATTCTATTTTCCATGTGTTCACATAACCCTCCCATTGAATCATCATGCTCCTTAGATGTAGTTATTAAAGAGTCACATGGAATCGACCATAGGTTTATTACATGTATCTCATTAATGTCATAGATTTTTTATCCTTGTGAGGTGTGTTCGATGTATTTTAAAACATGATTAGTGTGGATTTTTTCCTAGATTGTATATACTATAATATGTGTAGTCATGATACATGTCATGTGGTCTAATAGACAATGTGTCAGGATGGGCCCACCAATATGTTGGGTAAATTATGTTCACAAAATGTTATTAATTCTCAGTACATCATGAATCTAATGGAATTTTCACCTATAGTGAACATTGGTACACACCATGTATATTCAGTCACTGACCATGTTTCCATGTCTACCAGCTAGAATCCTCATCACCTACAAAGGGATTTGATCATTCATTATATTTTTTTAACCTATTTAAAATGATGTGAAACTTAAAAGAATTTCATTAATAATATGAAAACATTAGAATTAAAATATTGATTATTAATTGAATAAAAAATATGGAAAACTACATATTTGGATCATAATGATCAACAATAATATGGAATTTAGTTTTGATTCCAAACAAACTTAGTTTCAGACCCACTAGTACACATTATCAGTTGCAATATGCTATACTAAATAAAGTCCAATTTTATCATCTAGAAACCAACTAAGGCTTCCATAAATAAATAATTTAATGTCTCAATAATATGTATCCTCCCATGAATATACACTCTCTAATATAATCTGTTTTTATCAATATTTTTAATCATGATGGTTGCATACTATTGTCATCAAACTAAATTATTAGTATATCATTTTCTGAAATTATAGAAATGAAAAATTACATATAATTCCATTAATATAGCAATAATTAGGAAGTTCAATTCCCAAAAAGGGCCAAATTTGATTCCCTAAAACAACACTCCTAAATCTAATAACATAAACACAGACATTGCATACTCACCTAATAACAGTTGAAATAGAATAAATATAACCATCCTTAATAACAATATAAAAATTGATTATATAATATCTTAAACTCTAATAATACCTTTAGGTCTATAAAATTAGGGAAATACGGAAAAACATAAACTATCAAAACACATCTTCTTTGTATCATACTATCATTTTTCAACTGTATAAAAACTAATTATCAATAATAAATCTTCTACATCTCCCAATTATTCTTTCCCACATGTTATACTTATAAATAAGTCACATAAACATATTTTATTCATAAATTGGGTAAATGGGGGAATAAGTTAGAGTGGGATAAAACTCTCATTAATGGAAATATACAATTGAGGAAATCATGGAATAAACATGGGGAAATTATCATGGAAATAACATCTAAAAAACATGAATCCATAATCCACAAGAAACTGAAACCATGTTATATCCATGAAAATAGATGAAAACATGGATATCAATAATTTTTATCTCATACTAATAGGATTTGTATCATAAAACAAAAAAAAGTATATATCATACTCATTCTAAGAAACTATCCTGTTATGTGGAGGGGTATATACCAACACCAAATTTATTTTGTCTCACGAGACCTATTAATGAATCAAGGGGATATACAATTCCATACCACAACTATCACCTAATAATGGATAATGCATTCAATATAAGAGTCAAAAATAATTTCCATACTATTCTTTAAGGAACCTATTATTAAATAAGACATGGTATGTTAAAAATAATCAACCTATGGTTGCAGCCAATAATCATCAATAATATCAATTATTTTCTCCATGTTAATTAATTGGAGAACATGGTGATAAACAACCATGATAAAGAAGGGTAATGATAAAAAACTACAAATTCATCCTTCCAATAATCATCCATATTGGAATAAAAATGTATAAAATTATAATACTTTTAACTATGTTATTATAATACCATTATTTTTAGAGAATGTCATCCAATTATAATTATGTAAAAATATCCAATGTTCACACAGTATAGAGAAATGTGTAAATGACTAAGTCAATACTAGAAAAATATGATCATAATCCATCCGAATAAATAACGTGAATGGTCTTTAAAAAAATGACCCCACTGTAACAATAGTAACATAGAAGGATGTTGATAGAGATGGAAAAAATACTTTAAAAAAGAATTCATCAAATGGTATAAAAAAAGTAGAAATCAATAGTATAATTAATTTATTCAATGATTTAAATCCCCCAAATGAAATATTTATTTATTAACTGATAAATCATTTATAATAAACCCCGTAAGTGAAAATAATTTCCCAAATTTAAATTGAAGTGAACGTGAAATCATTAAATAGATTTTAGAAAATATTTTTAAAATTGACATAAAATAAAAATTTACCTATTGATTTCAAAGTTAATTTTTAAAAGGAGATTTAAATGATTTTTTGTAATCATTTATATTTAAAAATATTATCTAATAATGGATATTTTGAAGGACCTTGTATTTATATATATGAAATGAGGAGTAAAAACTAAAAGTATTAATGTGAAATAAAAATCTTTGTAATTAATATCAAATACCTTTGGTTAAAACCCAAATTGGAAGAAGAGTAACAAAAAAAGAATTTTTATTAAAAATATATTTTATCAAAAATAATTATAAATTTATATATTTTAAAACATTTTGGTGGGAGAAAATATTAATGGATAAAAATGATCAATATTAAACATTATAACTCATAGAAATGAGTTTTTAGTTGTTAATATCCCTTTTGGGAAACACACCACATTAAGCTTGAAACATTTGAAAATGGTTTTGTCTTGGAAAATTCAAATAATGAGATAATAAATAATACTATGAAAAATTATTATAATGTATCAAGACTATATAAAATGAGTTAAATAGGATGATAGTAACTTAGTTATGAAAAGGTTAGTTACTAAAAAACCTTACTGTTAGGGGCATAATTTATTAAAAATCTGCTGGAATAAGAGAACATGATTTGAATAGTAAATAAAATTAAAAACCCAGTGTATGATAAAAATATATCCATGGGTATTTAATAAACCATACAAAGAAATCCTAGCTCAAAAAACTAATTAGGTATCTAAGAATCATAATTAAGACCAAAAAAACCCATACAACATTCGAAACTATTAAATCAAAACCCCCTTAAATAGATATAGTCTAATTGAATAGAAAATACCATGATTAAAATATAATTCATTATATGATATCTCAAATAGGTGTTATAAAAACTATATAAATGAAATTATGTGCATAATACCAAGTATGTATCAAATAGAGGAATCTAATATAAAACCCTTACCTTGATCTTGATCTGTTCTACTCATACAACAAATGTCATGAAAATTTTAAACTAAGATTATTAAATACCTAACTAAGAAGCTTATTCATAACCATAACCATTTATGATCCACATTTATAATCATTATATATACTAGAATTTTTAAATATACTTTCAATATTGGGTGTAAGTAATATTTATCACATTCAACTAGTTTTATATAATTGAGATTGTTATATATTTGTTTCCCATATTACATAATTATTAGTGCATATAATTCATAGGAATAGAATTTTGAAAATAATTTATAAATTTATAATCTCATTTTATAGCATCATTATTTATGATCCTTAAGGATGAAACAGGCGATAATCTTGTTTTGATGTTTTATTAATAAAAGAAGTGTGATTTTCCAAATAATGTGTTTAATGTAAATATAATATTATCAAAAGAAAAAAACAAATTATTTACATATTTTTATCGTATTATAATATTATATAAGTTCCAAAAATCATTCTTGATATAAATTTATACTATCATTTATGTAGGTGTCTAAACTTACCAAAATATGTATTTACCATGATTAATGTTTGATTATGAGGTGATTTATTTTTAATATCGTTTTACTAGAGAAATAGTGATAGTATTTGGTGTATAATAGCGTTACATATCAAAATTTAAAATATTTATAAATATAATATAATTTTATAATGTTATTACTTAGAAATAAGAGATTATTTTCCTGCTAGTTTGGTCTATTTATACAGTTTAATTGACAATAATAATTTATTGATCATATCATTAATATGATATGTATTTTTTCACTCTAAAAACATAATAATATTATAATTTTTTTCCATTTAAGAATTCTTCATAAAATCCATGAATGGTTGTAATTAAAAAAAATTGTAATTAGTTTTTCTATAGTGGAAATAGTCCACACACACACATGGACACTAATTTCATTTTTAATAGAATGGGAGGATGGTGTCATATGGTTTATCCTTTAAAAATCAGACATATGGCCTAAATATTATAATTATATATAAATTCCCTTTTATCACATGCCTTATAAGGTGGTCCTGGAAATAAAAACATTTTGTGTCAGGGATGTGGTAATCCACACAGCACAAAATTTACATTTTGATATTTCATAATGAAAATGGAAAATGTTTTGGGATCAATAGAAGTTATGATGTGGGAAAATAATCGGGAATATTTTTTTTGATATTTTGTATAATATCCAAAATTTTACATGAAGTGAACACCATGAATGAAAAAATTTTCCATTGAATATTGAAAAAAAAAGAAAACCCAAATCCTGGAGAGGACTTTGTATGTTAAATTTATAATTATTTTATTTTTATCACAAGAAATATATATATAGTTATAATAACTTTTCCAAGCATAGAATTTTATAATCTAAGAAAACCATTTTTTATTACCTTCGTTGAATCTGTATGATCCAAGTATAGAATCCATCTAGCGATGATCCGCTTGCTCTCCTTTGATATCTGTGTAATGTCAACCGATTTTTAGGTTCTGGTGTATAAAATAAATTATATCGAATTTATGAACATGATCTCATTAAGATAATTTTAACATGGAATATTTCATATCAATATATTAATTAAGGAGAATTTTTTTTGAGAGAAGTCCATTTTGTATAAGGATTATCAATTATCAATAAACCCACACAATACATGTAACCATATATTTATAGAGATAGGGATTATGTCAAAATATTGTTTTACTTCATTATAGACAATTAATAATATAATAATTATAAATAATTCCCATTCAAAATAAAAATAAAAATAAAAATTTTATTTTATTTTATGTTTTAACTTTCAAAAAATTAAAGATTATTTTTACATCTTGAAATTAATATGTATACCTAGATGTGATCTTAGTCCACTCAAAGTCCCCTATATTTGTTAAGTACCTAAATAAATATTTATTTCATCAGTAATTATATTTTATTGATAAGACATGAACAAAATTACTCCACATTCATGATGATAATAGTTATTCCATTACGTAAATTCAGACAGAATTTAATCAAGATCAACATAAACACTTTTTGTGTGAGCCACTAAGATTATTTCCTATTATAATTAAGTGATCTTTTCTAAAGTATAATATTAATATAATGAAACTAGTTTATAAACCCATATTTAATAACATAATGTCAAAATATTGATAAACACATATGAATTCTCACTATGTAATATAATCCCTTTGTCTCAACATATCATCAATATTATCTCACATTTTTGTCAAAACAAACATGATCCATACTCCTTTGTTTGACTATCTGAAATAAATAGTTCATTTCACCATGGAAATGGAGTTTAATATGACTGATCATTCTAATCAATGAAATGAGATATAATATTCAATAAATAACAATGGGAAAAATCCTTCCATGGCTTATCCATTAGTAAAACTTCATTCTTGATACAACCAAAGTATCATATTTCCAACAAACATATGGAATCTGTAACACCCCGAGCTTCCATGATACACTTCTCTTTCAATAATGCAATAGCTTGCATTGTACACAAGTTTGGGATTCTAACACACCTCGACCAATCAAAATAGCCATTATGAATAGTAATACCCACATTTTGAAATTATACAAATTTTATATTTCAAAATGGACTTAATTTTTGGATTCGGAATATCGAGATTATCCTAAGTTGAAATTTTTGTAATTTTATGAGAACTTCCAATTTTCTATGAATATAAAAAAATACTTAAATTTTTTTTTTAATAAAAATATTTTATAGTAATATTTTATACTGTTGAGTGGTTTTAAAGTATAATTAGAATATATTTTTAACATTTTATCCAATGGTGGTCATTACAATTAATTTCACTTTGAAATTAGACATAAACAATTGTCAATCTTTTGATATATATTGCTTCTTAAAAAACGCTATTTGTTGTGATAGGGGGAATTAATTATTAAATTAATTAAATCAACATATATGTTTTGAATTTTTTAAAATAGAAATCATTTTTTAATTAGTAATATAAAATATAGCTTAGGGTGAAATTTTGGCATTGTTCTGGAAAACTTCCATTTTTGATTAATAGTGAAACCACTTAGTGGTAGTTAAAAAACTGATTTTTTGTTTAAATGAAACCTTACCTCTCTATGAATTGAATTTCAAAAATCTGACAAACATGGTTTCCATTAGGATCTAAAATGTGGTTCAATGGGACTAAAATAATTATTTTGTGAATAGTAACTTTTAAGTTTTATTAATCGTGATTAAAGGTAATTAGTGAAATTTAAGGTAAAAATGATATTATAAAAATATAAAAATACCTTTAAACTTGTCCTACCCTTATTTTATGAGTCATGGACGACCAAGAAAATCCATGGGTCATCTTGGGGACCCCATGGAGCCACTTGGGTAAGAAAATGACATTAATAACTTTTTATTTAAAGTAAAAAATAAAATTGTCACAAACAAGTGTTGTTTTACTAAAACAATTATTACATGGTGTAATGTAAGTTAAAATTTGGACTATAAATATTCATTGGAAAGCTATTTTTTTTATAAATTATGATATTTTTTTATAATTTTTAGACATTAAATAAATTAAAAGTTTTATGACACAATGATGATGCAGTGATTACCTCATTAATTAACAATTTAAATAAAATGAAAAGATAATGTAAACTGTAAGAATTAAACTTGTAAAAAACTTATTGGATGAGTATATTTCGAACCCTTATCACCTTAGACTCTACATATATCATTGTGGGACCTTTATAATCCGAAAATCATTTCATAATAATGTAACATTCAATGATTTTCCAAGAGTCCCCTCCTCTCCTCTTATAAAAGGCCCCCACCTCTACCACCTTATTCACACCATCAAGCCATTTGGATCGGCCAAAATCTACCCAAATACTCTCTCAACTTCACCCTCCTACTCCAAGAAGCCTCACTTTGGTCATAATTCTTCCCAAGTAAGCCTTTGGGTCAAATCAAAAAGAGTTACCCGATTTTAAGGTAATGTATTCTCTAATGTTCTTTTGTTTTATTTTGCCTCTCCAACACCATAAACTCTTTTTATTACTTTATTTTGTAACAAAAAAAGTATCCTAAATATACTACTATGTTTTTATGATAATTATTCGAGCTACATTTACACACACCTCCGTCTAATGGTTAAAAACATACCGTTTCTGTGGATGGAGAATTACTACCTCACGAAACGATGATTGTTCTATCTTCTCCTACCACCTCTCATGGAGGCCATTATGATGGAAATATATTTATTTATGATATATATTATATTTATTTCCTCTATATGCTTTTTTATTTTACATTTAAATCATACCTTTATTCTTTTCATGTTGTGAAAATGCGATAATTTCATTTGAGGAAGTGTGGACTACCGCCCCCTCAAGTGATGTGACTCGTTCATGCAATACATGGAATGTATAAAGAATGAAATTAATGAACTTATGTGACCTATATAACATATATATTATAATATAATTATAATACATATATATATATCATTTAGTATTAATTCCATTAAATACGAAATAGAAATGAAAGTAGCATTCATGCGTACGTACGGCTTACCGTCTCCATGAATGGTGCATTTCATTTCTTACATCTAAATGTTGTGTAATGTTATAAATGAATGTATATACTGGATATATATTATATATATGATATCTACATCATGAATATTATTCTGTATGTAATGGATATTTTACCACATGAATAACTTGTAATTATATGATGTTTATTTTTGACTCAAGTACCAAAGACCGACAAAATGACCGTTATTAACTTAAATAATTACATAATGTTCATAACATGGTAATAAGTGATATAAAAGGGATAATTACCTTGAAAAAGGTTATTATTCAAGTATAAATTAACTCTAGTTTATTATTCAGGAGATTAAAGAACGGTCGAGTCAAGTCGTACACGAGGTAAGGGAACTTCTTAACCCAATTTCCATTCTTTGGGTTAATATCCTACCTTCAAATTATGTCATGATATTATTATGTCCTATCTTGTATTTTTAATTTCATTATGTGTACTTGTAGTGAATACACATAATAGATCTACTTTATTTAAAAAAATGATCTTTGTAAGGGACTTCATCTCCATCTCCTTTCGTTGAGGCATATTTTGTTTTATACACAACATTCTTTTATAAGGTGTATTAACCCCTTTGACTTTTATGTTCATTCAAAAGGAATCTTTTTTATATGAAGAGTTTTACTAAATGACAAGAGGGAGTTTTTTTTGGTCGTATGTATGCGGCGACAATGACTTTTCCATCGCCATGACCATTATTTGAGTTTCGGCTTCCTCTACAAGCCAAAACATTTTTTTAAAATGTAAAATAAATACCATGTTTTAATTTTAATTTATTTTGGTATTGAAAATGGTTTTGAATGTGTTTTTATTATATTAATGTGTTGTATTGATATCTTGTGATTGAAATGTGGAAATTTGATGTTTCCTTTATGCATGTTTTATGTGATTCAATTATGTTATGGTTTATAATATGTTTAAACCTATTCAAATGAGGAATGAACTGGACATAATAAGTGATGGGTGGAGCCCGCTATAGCTTTTAGATGCATCGGCATGTCTCATGAGACAAACTAGTGTCTTGGCTCGAGGCCTTGATAAAATATTATTTGTAGTCTTGGCATGAGGCCTTGGCTACGTGGTTACAATAATCTGGCATTATGCATTCCATCATTATGAAAGTGGTTATTGATATTGCATGTGATTATTCGACCAGTAGAATATCCATGTGAATAAGTAAATGGCATTATTTCATTTTACTTTTACCATATTATGCTGAAGTTCAATTTTAAAAGGCTTTTGTTTTAGTTATACATTGCCTTAAATGTTTATGCTTATTTATGAAAGCTTCTGCTGTATTGTTATCCTTACTGAGCATCTGAGCTCACCCCTTCCAATGTTTTAATTTTTCCAGGATTTGAAGAAGTATATTATGAATGACCTGCAGGGATGGTATGAGGGAATATGAAGACAAGAAGTTGTTGTAGTTTTTTTTACTTTATTATGTAATGTAAGACTTATGAATGTATCTAGTGTTTCCAAGGCTACTAAACTAATAGGTCTTTCAAGACATGATCTTTTGTGATCATTCCAATGTTACGCAATAATGCACCGACTCTGGGTAACTGGGGTCGAGGCGTTACAGAATCATAGATTTAGTCAGTAAATCTATGTATGAGAATCAAGCCATTCATTAATGATAATAATAAAGTAAACGGAAAATTACACATGATCACATATAAGAATATATAATTACAGAAAAACATGAAAAATTACTATGGATGGTTTTGTTCTCATAATCTATCATCTTGGATATTACCAAGTGGGAATTTCACCAGAATATACCTCATATTCTTACAAGTACACAAACTTAAAAAAAATTTATATGTGTCCAATCATATAATTTTACCTAACTATATAAATATATTTTTGAATATCTTATTTGAATTTTATTATTCTCATCATAATTGGGAACTTGTCTAACCTTATTAATATTATTGATACTCTTAGACGTTATTTAATTAATTTCATGGAAAAAATTAATAAAAATTAATAAGATATTTTATTAATATTTAAATTATTGAATATTAATGTTATCAGAGTACAAATTTTTTTCCTAGTACACAAACTCTAAATAAGCCACATGTGTACTAGATCCAACTACCTTTGACTATAAGTTTTCTGAAACTCACATTTAAATCATGCTTATAGTAAGTGAAGGATTAATTAAATCGGTCTACCACATTGATTTCCATGGAAATAATTTTAACTACAACCCCATTTTTTAGAGAAAAATCCCTCAAGAGATGATAGGTCCAATGTATATGCTTCATCCGCTGATGTGGCCTTGGCTCCTTGTCAAAGGCCACCATAAAAATATTATTAAAATTGTGTGAGAAAATATATTTATCTCTGTATACTATGTCAGTTTCTTGGACGAAGTTATATATATATATCTTCTTTATCTGACTTAAAATCCAAAATATACATAGACTCTCCTATATAAATTGTGACCACAACCAAGTTTTATCTATTCTAGCTCACGACACCTCTATTCAAAGTGAAAATGTATCCTGTTTATTATATCATGTCATGTATAAATATTCGGAAACTAGAATATGAAAAATCCTTTGATGATTATTTACTCATCTTTTCTATATACTATGAAAATATCTTTAGTATCCCTCAAATACTTTAGGATAGTCAACACTACTATCAAATGGAATTTACTCAGGTCAACTTGATATCTTCATACCATGCTTGATATGTAGTCGACATCTTGAATAGTTCATAAAATACATATATTACAGACCCAAATACTATTTTTTATGGAATCTTTACCATCCTATGTTGTAATTTCTCCCTCTGGGTACCACATACCAGAACCACGGACTGGTTCGTTATGGGGTCTTAGGTGTGCCTCCCCATACACTAGGGGATGCAAACTAGATTTGAGGGTCTACTAATTAATATGGAGAGACTATACCAACTTTATTAAAATATAACAATAAAAAATCAATATAAAAATTCACAATATAATAAATTAATAAATAATCAACCAAACAACACTTGAGTATATCCAAAATAGTGAAAATGACCATAATCCAAAGATGTAAATTTGTAGTTTCATATAAGTGTCATTAGTCTATAGGAAATCTAAAATAAATAAACACTAAAATGTCATAAATGGGTTCCAATATCATATTATTTTCCTTCATCCAGGAACTATCGAAATCCCAACTCAACCACCTAACATATGTTTCATTCCCTTATCTTGTGCAACAAACATTAAATTTTTTCAGGTACTAATTACACGACCTATGTATGGAGTGAATATAACTCAGTAGGGAACCAACAAGGGTATTTAAATAAATATCCAGTCTATAATAGTTTTTGATGTCGTATAATGAAAAAAATATTTCAAAAAATATATATACATATTTCACATTTATTATTATTTAATTAACCACATTGGCCCTTAGGTTCAATGTGACACCCAATACATTCATACATTCTTCAGTACATACTGGGGTCTAAAACACACACCATAGAGACCTCAAATGTCATTAATTAGTGGGATATAATTATACATTTAATTTAAATTTAAAATCCAATACTATAGAAAATCAGTCTAGGTACCAATTCACAATCATGAATCCAGAGATTAGTGCATTTTTCAATCACCCCATGGGTATTTGGTGCATCATTCAGGGAACCACACCTCATTGTTCATTTTCACATATAAATATATCTCAGGGGCCTAGAACATTATTCTGTAACCCCATGGGTATTTAGATTATAAGTCCCTAACCCACACATCATTGTTGATGTGAATATACACATACCATGGTCACATATTCATATATCAATAATCAACCATTTTCAAATATGTATCTCAAATATTTTACCAAACACAACCATAGTTTATCAAATTTATCTGAAGGTAAAACATTGTATTTTACTCTAATCCATTTACCATAATTTCTTTCACATCTCATTACCCCTTCATGGTTAAGATAAAAAACACTTTAATTCCCATTTTCAAAAATGGAAAAAATATTTGGTTAAATTAGATACACCCATTTTACCCAATTTTACAATTCCTAATTATAATTTAAAGGATATTTGGAACCCCCAATTGGTTTCCATCAATACAGTTATATAATCTCATCTATGTCTCATGGGATCTATATAGGGTCTCATAATTTCAATGAATTAAATTCACAATTTTAATTTAAAAATAATTACCTAATGTGGAAAAGAAATTTGAAAATCACACAAACAAGATAACAATATGGAATTTGGGAATTATAAATTAAACAACTTACCTCAATATCCTTAGCGAACACTCACGAAACTATAGTCCTTAATTAGGTGCAGAATGACAAAAATAACGAATAAGGAGGAGACATGAGATCAAAACCCAAGGATCATCATCCAAAAAAAAAATATCCATCAAAACCTAGGTTACAACATTCAATAACATATTAATTCATCTCTATCCAAAGAGGAATAAATAAAGGAGAGATATGAATCAAACTAAATAAGTGATCACATACCACAGAGGAGTCGATCCCTCTACCATATCCTCGATTTGAAAATGAAGGGGTCTGAGGAGCATAATAATTTTATAGGTAGGTTCCATGATAAAATAAAATCATTTTATTACAATATTGGGTGATTAGTGATTTAAAATGGGGTTCTAATAATTTTTAATTAAATCTTCAGTGCACTAAATAACAATATTCACAATTTTTAGTAAGGGCCACACTGTTAGAGAAACTATGTGACCTAACCATGAACCCAACTATCCACTTGGTGATTTTTTGCACAATGGGGATTAAAATTTTCAGTAGTGAAAACCCATGAAAATCCTACTATCCAATTGTTGAATATTTTCCCTCTAGTGGGAAAATTATTTGGTCAAACCGTGCTCTAACAGTATACTACCCAACCCCTAAAAAACATCCAAAAACTCAACTGAACACACCTCGCAATATGATCCAACCAATGTCTTCTAGAAAAAGGATAAAAATAGTAAAAAAATTATTAATATTTCTCATAATTTTCAATATATTACATATGTAATTCCCCATATGTTTGATGAAACATTTTCATGGAGAGAGGAATCCATGTAGCATTGTCAAAAATTATTTCTTGAGTTGTTTTATAGTAAATCACTTCAATATCATATTGATATATATACATTTACTTTGGAGGAAATTTCACTTAGACCAATCAAGATGGATATGGATCTAAATTATATATTATAATTTAATTAATTTTTTCATAGAGAATCATTTATTCAACTAGGATATAATAGACTATAAGACGGGTAGTTCATTTTCAATATGTAAAAATTCATCAACGGATAATATCATGAAAATTATCACACTCTAACTAAAATATATATAGAGGCACGGATAAAATTAATTCTTAATAAAACTAAATTATTCCATGTATTTATCAGACTACGATGATTAATTTAATCCTTTAAACGATCATTGAAATTTTCTTCCCTTATTGGCATCCTACGGATTCAAAAACACTTTAGGTTGTGTCATATAGACATGATCCAAAATTTTCACATTATGAAAGGTTATTTTTACATATATTTTCCAAATCTCATAGTAAATGAAATCCATAATTGGTAAACATTAAAACTAGTGAAAAGGGTCCATCATATTATAAGACATTATGATCTTTGAACCCTTTGGAAATTAGAAAAGCCTTATATTTACTAACTTGTCCATACATGTATAGTTTCTTCCAGAATTCCCATTTATAACATATAGGCTTTACATCGACTAGAGGATCTATGAAAATCTAATCTTGGTTTGTGTTTAGAGAATCCATTTGTTATTTCATATCTTAATCAGTGTCCTATATTTTTTTCCTTGTGGGTAACATGATCATTATTATTCACTAATAATGAGTCCCCATCCTAAGGGATGAGAAAACCATTCTACTCTAGTTCTCAAAAACTTGTTTTAGTCACACACAGAACTTGTGCGTCTAGAAAATATTCTTCCTTAATGTTTTGGGATCATTTCTAATTAAAAAACATGTGTATCATGATCGTAGACTTCATCAAATAAAATTTCAATCCCAATATCTATTTTAGGGGCACAATCGTTTTTAATGATGATGGGGCATTTGCAAACAATTTTTTTTCCGAAGGATATTATAAGTAATATCATTTTTTCCTTGGAATATCTAATAATGATATACTTTGTTACTCGAGGTGAATGTTTGTTACCTGAGTGGGACTTAATAAATGATTCACATCCCTACACATGTAAATTTGATAACCCATATTTCTTTATTCTAAAAAAATTTATAGAATACCATATTCTAATTTAGTTGGAACTCGTTTTAGTTTGCAGGGTATTTTTTGTAATGCATCTCCCTAGTAGGATAATGGAAGAATCACATGACTCCTCATTTCTCTCACCAATAATAGAAAGGCGTGGTTCCTTTTTTCACTTACACCATTCCACTGAGGAGTATAATGAGGTGTGAGTTGTGACAGATACAAAAATATTATAAATAATCAATGAAGTCCTGATTAATATATTCTTACCAGGGTCCCTAAATATTTTCATAATCTTCATAACAAACTGGTTCCCAAACTCATTCTCATATTCCTAGAATATATAAATGGAATATTAATTCTACCTCATCAATAAGAATATTCATATCTTCTAAAATAATTAATAAATATTTAAATTATGCGTACCCACCAAATAGTTAAATAGGAAATAGACCTCACAAATTGGTATGAACTAATTCAAGAATCTTTTTGTCCCTTTCACCACTTCTAACAAATATATCTTTTGTCTTTTTTCATCGTAAACAATTATGACATTCACTAAGTAATTTTAGTTCAACCAAATGTAAATATCCATTTTGGTGTAATTTAGTTAAATATTTTTTATTTATATCAAATAGTTAGTGATGAAAAATATGAGTTTGGTATGACTCATGTTAAATAGATTTATTATAAATTTCCATTACTTTGTGTAATAAAAAAAATAAAGATTATTATTGAAAAATTTATTATCATAAAAATTTTCATCTTTATATAAAAAATTAATACAAAACATTAAAACACACCAATTCACATCAATGCATATAGAAATAATATTTTTTTAATAGTTGATAGATAATAACATTATTTTAAAACCAAGATCATTGAAGTTTTTAATGTGAGGTGGTAGTCCCAAATAGGCACAAAAAAAACTTTTGAACAATTTGTTACACATAGATATCTATCCACTTAGTCAATATTCCTAATCTACTTTTCTCATGTGATTTGAATATATAAGTTCACATTGAGAGATGTATCTAATGCCGAATTTGTAGAAATAGACAAATTTCAGTTCATAAAAAAACAACAACTACTTGACTTTTTTTGTTTGGTTGGGTGAATTTTTTAATCTAGTGGATTTTATTTTCATTGGTGAAATAGATTACATTATGACCCCTTAGTTTCCATTTTATCATATTCATGTTAGAAGAGAATTGTGATGTCGATTTGGGAATAAATATTTTTTCCTAATATTTCCATTTATTTCCGAGAAGGACTGAATTCATTTAACACTTCAACTCCTTATCAGCATGGTGAAGAATAGTGAGTAGATTTAGAAGATACTTCTTGATATTGTTCATAATAAAAAATTCAACAAATCTATGGAATCACCAAGGGGGATATTTAGTAATGTGATTAGTGCACTATTAATTAAGGTGTTTAAACCCTATAACCTCTATGTTTTCAATGTAGCCAATGAATTTTACTATGCGAGGCCAAGATTATGAAATCTACCTAAGTTCACATTGAATGTGTTCCTTGGATATCTCAAACCATTCCTATAATTCTCTAACCTAGTAAGGAACATGAAGATACAAGAGTATGCAATAAGTGTCCATATTTCACGAGACAACATTTGAACATTATAAATTGGTGAAATCATAAAACATTGAATTATGACCACACAATTCTCCTAGTTTTCATAGAAAAATTACTCTTACGTAGAAACCTATTTGGAAGGAATAATAGATAATTAATATTAAAGTATTTAAGATATTTATTAAAGATGAAATAAAACTGTATGTGTCTGAACCATTCAATTAATTTACTATTTTTGAAGAGATGAAATATTTATAATATAGATCAAAGGGATAATTTGGTTGAAGAAAATTCCATTTTTTATAAAATTATAAATGAGAGTGTCATTATTATTTTTCTTAAATATATTTTTTTGGGAAATAATAATTAATTTTATTAGGCCTCCCACTATTTTATCAAGTATTAGAATCCCACACTATTTAATCCAATATTTAATTTAATATAGAATTTTCTAGTGGAAAGGATCGATATTTACCTTTTTGTGATCTATATATCGACTATGAAAATCATCGGAAGGTATTTAGGGAGGCGGTCTTTCCCACTATGGGTTTATAATTCCTTGATCTATTGAGTGGGATACCCAATAAATAAATCCTAAATTGTATTTCCTCAACACATTCCTCCAATTTTTCATTTAATATTCTTTGGCTATTGAATTAAATAAAAAATTCTCTAATTTGAAATACTGACTTAGTTAATATATCATGATAATAAAAAGTGCAACAACAATGACTGAACCAATGCTTTAACAATGAGTTTATCTAAGTTAACATAATAAAAGGATTCGTCTAACTTAATATATAGTTGGTGGATTTTATTTCTTATTATTTAAATTATTGTTGTTTTCTTTCACACATCTTGTTAATATTATGTGGATTTTACTTTAGTGATTAACCATGAATTGATAAAAAAATTATGCACAAAGAATTAGGTTATATTACATCCTTGAACATTGGTTCGTTTATTTATGTGAATATAGTATTGCATATATAAAATACATAATTTAATAAATGACCTGATATTGAGATTATATAATGGTTGATTTATTGAGAGGAAAATAAATCATCCTATGAAAAAGGGGAAAATCTCATGGTTCTGGTCATGGAATGATTTAAATCATTCAAACTTTCTTTATATGTATCACATGAGTAGGAAAAATCATGGTGTTTTCATGAACCACTTCCATTCAACACAGTATGCTCCATTTATTGCATGTATTTATAACTCATAGAAAAGTAAGGGGAACCAAAGTATTGGATAAATTTAAATAACATAAATAAATGTGGACAAAAATATTCTACATAATAATAGAGGCATGCATGACTCAATGAACATTACATTTAATTTAATAGATAATAATTTTAGAAAATTCACTCAATTTAATTACACAAAAATAATGTATATATAGGCCTTGGTCAAGATCATGATCAGTCATACATGAAACAACAATAGAAAATAACAATTGTAAACATTCAATTATATTCATCTATTATTACTAAGATAAAAACGCTTGAATTAATTAATTATTTAATTAAAAAATTTATTCCATTTTATCATAAAGACCACCTGAATTCTCTTAGATATATCCATCATAAAATCATTTATAGAAAACAAATGAAAAACCTAATAAATAGAAATAATTACAATAAATTAATTAATCATTTAATAATTATTTGAAACCGTTATTAGATTTTGAAACACAATATGTTCCAATCAATAATATATGGTTATAATTATATAATTATAATGTTAATTTAATTTAATTTTTTCCTTTATTGGGAGTTGACATGATGTGTTCTTATGAAATAAATGATATGTACCATGAATTCCATGTACCGATGTTATGTGTTTGGGTCTTTGAAGTGTACCATTGACGGACTGCATGACATGTATTAATCTGATACATTTTGGGTATCACTTTTAGCATGTGTCTTCAAAACACACTAAAATACTTCACATTTTCCTCAGATGTAGGTCTAAATTATTTTTAGTCCAGTTATACGCTGTGTTTTCTTCTATACATGTGTTAGCTTGACTCACTGAATGGAATAATGTGTACATCATATGGGGGAAATATTGAAATACAAATGTTGTATGCTAGATACACATTCTGTATATCATTATTTATCCATGATTTTAGTAACACGTGGTTTTTATCATTTTTTGGCCAAATTGTTTTCATGAATTTCTCTACTAAACCATATATACTACACAACATGTACAAAAACTACACACTAGGTAATTTGATAATCTATTGGCTAGTTTGGATTGGTAAAAATGTTGTGTGAAATAAATTCACCCCATGTAATCACTACACATTGTTTCATTTATAATATGAGATGACTAGATTCAGTTCATGTGGGTACACGATGGGTAATACAATGAAACACCGTGAAACCCAATCATACATGGAAAAATTATTCAAAATTCTAGTTTTAATATTCAATAATTAGATATCTAATATTTATCTTTAATGAATATTTTAAATTGAAAAATGATGATGATTATCTTGAAATATGTTAATTAAATTAATATTAAATAATGAATTGTGTAGAAATTAAATATTTATCCACTATTTCACGTATAGATCTACAACCAATTAAATTATAATTGATTTAAATCATGACCCCTCTGATACCCCTTCAATGTTTTTGGTGCAACAGAGGCACCATGGTGGATTTATAAGTAGGAAGGTATTTATATTTAGGTGATCATTCACAAGATTATATGTGAAGTGAATTTCATGAATAAAATTTATCCCACTGAATATTAACATAAAAAACATATAACTAAGAGAAGATATTGACATGATAAATTTATGATAAGAATGTAATTTTTTATATGTAGATGTCCATATTCCCAAAAAACCTTTTTTTATTTATCTTTGTTATACTTCTAAGATCCATGTATAGAATAACTCTATTGATGAGCCATGGATAAACCTTTGATCTCCCAATTGTGTCAGTTGAATTCATGGTGCTTCCATGATGAATCAAACATCCTGAATAAATGATGTTGTTTTCTTAAGGAACTCTTAGGCTTGAAGGTGTTATTTATGGTAATTATAGGTAGGATGAATAATTCAAGAGAGAAGCCTATTGTGTGCAATGATTCTAAATTTTATATTAACCCTACACAATTAGCATATAAATTATTTTATACTTATATGAATTAGAAAAAAATTATATTTTATTGTAAATCTGCCCTTAAATAAACTAATAATATGGAACAAACACCCTTCCAAATAATAAAAATAATATTTTTATTTTTTCCCTTCCACTAACTCACAAAATAATAAATATTATTTTAACATCCAGAAAATTAATATTTATCACCAGATGTGATCTTGGTCTAATCAAACATCATAATATTTATTGAATACCTAAATAAGTATTAAATTACATATTTTATTCATCAATAAATATTTCCTGATGATAAAAAAAGAATAAAAGTATTCCTTAGTCTTGAGAATAATATTTATTCCATTTATTAAATATTAATTAAATTTTACTGATATAAATAGAGAAACATAATATGTAAAATTCTAGGATTATTTGTCATTGTAATTTGGCGTTCTTTCTTGATGTCCAAGATTACCTTCAAGGAATGGCTCAAGGCATGCAATAAAATTAACATAATGTCAGAATGTTGAAAACCACATACGAATGCTCATTGTGTAATTAAATTCTTTAATCTCAATATCTCCTCAGGAAGACGTCAATATTTTATCACTAACCTATAATTATGATACATCTTTTAATAAATATATGAAATAAGAATTTTAGTTTCACATGTTCATGGAATTTAATGTAATGGTTCTATTCCAATCAAAAAACCTTGATATCCACTTCTATAAATTTGGAAGCGAAAAATACTTCTTCAACTTATCCATTAATAACATGTCATTCATGAGGAGTCTAATTTTACCTACCTATAAAAAATATATGGTGTAATTTTTTTGGTCCATAAATATTGATTAAGGACCATTACACATGCTCACAAATAGGAATATCTGATGGCACAAAAACCTGAAGAATTTCTATCTATCGGTTTATTATCATAATCCTTCATATATTAGATGACATGGTTAGAAATTTATGATAATAAGTGTCTTGCTATTATGATTACTCACAAATTATAGTCATGTTCTATTTTTTCCATCAAAGAATGTGGTCTGACTATAGAACTCCATTTCACAATATAATCTTGGAATTTCAAGGTTATCATAATAAAAGGTAACTTCTATGACCTTCTCAATATGATAGATACTCTATGAAATTATTACATTAATATCATATAGAATAATTAAAAATATGAAATAATATGTTTCATTAATATATAAATCATCAAATAAACATATAATCAAAGAACAAATAGTTGTTCATAGGACACAAACTTCAACAAAAGGGTAGGGTGGTCTATTATTATTATATAATTATTGTAAATAGTTATTATAATAAAAAAACTGATGTCATCAATTTAAGTTGGTGAAATGAAATTTTATATGAATAAGTTCACATAAATAAATGGAAAAGATATGAGATGTTTAAAAAGTGTACCTCACATCTTTGATTATCTCCTCTATGAAGGGGGTTAAGCCTTTGAGGGATGTAATTTGAGAAAAATAAAAAACCATTAGGGAGTATAAAAGTGTGTACTAGAGTACTAGTCATAATTTGAACCTAAATAATTTGGTTATGGTGTGATGTTATGTGATGATAAGAGATACAGTTTTTAATGTTAAAAGGGATGTAATTTTTAAAATACCCAAAAGATTTCAATAATGGAAAGTCACAATCATGAAACATGGCTCCATAATTAATAAATAATATGGAGGATAAGTGATAAGGTCTATAAATTATTCATCCACACATTCCCACACATGTTTTAAACATGTTTAAGGACATTCACTCATAGATTCTTTACATTTACCGTTATAAATATTACCATGGTAAATTTTTTACCTAATGGAGATTATGCATTTTGCACAAAAATAATTTGGTCCTTATTATATAATATGGATCCACTATATATAAATATAAAATCAATTTGATTTTATTCTAGTTATAAAAGTTATAAAAAATTAATTTTTAAAATAAATATTTATAATGTAATAAAAATGATTTTTGGGAAAATAATATTTTGTTCTAAAATACCTAATATAGGTTTATAAATTTGAAACAACATTTATAAAAATGTAATGTAAAATATATAATACATTTATATTAAGATAAAGTTGTTTCTTTAATTTCAAATAATACTCATATGCAAATAAGGGCATAAAAATAATGTTTTTGTAAAAATAGTATTTTTCACTATTCAAATAGTAATAATTTTTTAGAAAAATTCAAGAAACTTATCTTAATATTTCATTTCTATTATTAATCCAAAAATGATGTTCATTTTTTCAAATTAAATTTATAATATTTTATGATTAAATATTTAAATCAAATCCCAAAATATTATGGAAAACAATTTATATTGGAAAATAACTTTTTTATGAATATATACATTATCTGTATTCTTATTTCCTATAAATTATTATAAATTTATTAGTAATATAATATTCATATTATTTATATTATCAAAATATTTTATTTTTATCTAATCATAATATAAATTTTTCATGAAATAAAATCTTAATATTGAAAATTTTCTTTTTAAGCATAATTTTTTTTCTTAGTTCTTACTATACAAATTGGATTTAATTCATATAAAAAGTAAGATTTATTTTATTTCTATAAATAATTTATATAGTAGTTACTCATATTAATTTACAATAATTCATCAACCATGTTTTAAGATTTTAAACGTACTACTATATTTTTTTTTGATTTTCCATGTGGAATAACAAATCAAACACATTTAGTTATTTAATGATAGTCATATATTAACATCACAGGTTGTTATACTATCCCATTTTTAAATAAATAAAATCCATTTAATTTTAATTATTACTCCATGAAGATTTTAGTTGATGGTATTCTTAATATATTCATCATTAGGGATATAGTCTCTAATATGGAATCTAATTTTCTATCATAGGATATATTTTGTAACTGATCATTCCTTATAAAAAATTATTCATTTATACAATCATATAATCAAATATGTATATATCATAATCATACATTATTTTAAAATATATCCATCCAAAAAAATATGAATCTATATTAAATTAATCCTAAATTAAACCATATTTCTTTCAAGAAACTAACACTATCATTGAACCTCAAATGATATTGACCACCTATTTATAATGCCACACACTATTCAATATCAATCATAATATGACGAAATGTGATACATTCAAATAAATATCGTGGATCATTTTTGATGAAATATATAATCAATTCCAAGTCTATAAATAATATATAACCCATATTCCTCAAAACCAATCAACTCCTTATTATTCTGACATTAAGAATATATTAAACCTATGATTTATCCATACCTCAATAACATCTTATAAAATAGTTATCCCCAAGATATAACCTTGTGATAAAATAACTTTTAATGTTTATTTATACCACTTATCATATTTTTTCTATCCATTAAAAAATTATTATAGGAATATACTAAGGTGATACAGATAATTATCAAAAAATTTAGAATATATATAAATATAATTTATAAATATTAACTGATAATGAAAATAGTTCAGTGTATCATGATTTTATTTATATTATTTTATCAACCTAAATACCTTAGTTAAGGCTATGGAAATGACTTTTTTCCATCATAATTCGCAGATAATAAAATTATCCACTAATTAATTTTTCTCCCTTAGTCAGTTGTAGGATATAGTGATTTCTAGGTTAATAACATTCAGAGCTTCATTTCCACGATTTTGTGTTACCCAAAAACTAAAAAACAAAATAATTATCAATAAAATAATATTAAGTGATCATATTTATATAAAAGCTCAATCCTAATATGTTTATCATGTAAAATTGTCATTTCATCCTTTGGTACTTCAAGGTCTATCATCATTTTGGATTTTAGGATCTCTTGTACTTATTAAAGTAATCACTTAAATTGATTATAAAATTAACCCTTTATAATTTTTTTTCAAATAGACAGTGACTGAAAATATAAAATCCCATATGAGTTTCAAACCATTTTATTCTTAGGAAAGTTATTCATATACCATGTGATGATCAACCTAATACCTAGTCTTCCCACTATAGGGTTATAATCCCCTATTAAATTTATTATATAGATTTTATAAACATGTAGTATCTAGAGAGTTATTTATTTGATATAATTATCAAATAATATCTACTTTACCAAAATATATGGTTGTTATCCTATACATCAAATATTTCATCCAATTGTCCCATGGGGTTTCAGTAAAGATAAGTTATTATAATCCAAAAATAAATAGTGCATTATTACATTAATGGTAAATCAAATTCTATCAAAAATTATTATATATAACTTTTAAATTTTGATCAATACTAATATATGAACCCTTAAATTATCCTCAACAAACATATTAATCTAAAAAATTATCTAAAACATTCATTTGATTCCCACAGTGATGTCCCATACCAACACCCCAAGATCCGATTCCATAATCAAATACATTACCTGCTCACCGGATAATAACTTTAAAAGATCAGATATAACCATGATTAATTACAAAATAAAAAATTAATATATCATCTATAGTATTTCAATGGTTTTTTAAGGATTAAATTTGTTAGTGAATTAAGATAAAACGTGAACTAAAAAATAAAATTTTTGTTTATATCATGTAGTAATTTTTTCCACTATATAAGAAACTAGTATACCTATAGTGAATGTTCCAAATATACCATAAATTATTTCATAGATTTTATCCTTATAAAAAGGTCACATGTAAATTTTTTTTCATAACCTAGGTAAATAAAAACATAATAACGGGTGATCTTAAATGATCAGTAAAGGAATTGTATAGCTGACATAGTCATGTAATAAACATGGAATAAATATTATGGAATGATAAGTAAACAACATGAATCCATAATCAACTTGGAAAAGATAACATGATATATCCATTATAATATATGAAAAAAATACATCAATAATGCTCTCATTATGGTGGGAAGAATAATTATGGACATCAAAAACCTACTACCAATGACTTATGAAATTACACTATACTGTTATGGGGAGATCTGAAAACCAAAACCCAACCTATTATGTCTTAGGAGATCATGGTGTTATATAATTTCATTCCACACCTATCACCTAACTATGTCCAATTCATTAACCATAAGAGAAAACAAGAATTTTAAATCCATTCCCTATGTAATTTTTTACTAAATAAAAAATGGTTATCAATTTAATTAAATATAAAGAATGGTAATACATAATCAACCTATGTTGGAGGTTAACAATCATCAATAATATTAATACTTTTCCAAATTCCAATAAAATGGGTGATATGGTCCTAACCCATCTAGAGAAAGAAGATAAATGGTTAAATAATAGATTATCAACTTGGTAATAATCAACTACGTTTGTATAATAGTATTCTTAATACCAATAATTTTTTTCATGTTATAGAATAAAATTTTTAGGTTTACATCATAAAATATGAATTATGTAATTAAATTTGATGATTGATCAATATAGAGAAATGAGTATATGATTTGAACAATACTATAAGAACATGATCATTATCCATTCATAGAATGAAATTGTATTTCTTCAAAATAAAACAACCTTAAAGTGATAAACTTAACTATTAATGATATTGACCTAAATGAAAAACGTCCTTGTAAAAATAATTCATCAAGTATTATAAAAAAAGAAATGACCAGGAATAGAATTTTTTGATACCACATAATCAGTAACGTAAATTATAAACTATATATATTAAAGGATAAATCATAAAACATAAAATCCATTAGGAAAAATAATTTTTAATATAAAAAGGGAAGTGGAAATTAAAACATAAAAGATATTTTAGAAAATATTTTTAACATTAACGTAAAAAAATTACATTTCACATTCAAAGATATCATTTCATATGGGGATATGAAATATTTTGAGAACCTTTACATTTGAAAAAAATCTAATAATTATTCCATGAAATGACATAAATTTTATCTTGTAAAATTCAGGAGTAAAAGAAAAAACAAATTAAAGTGAATGGGAAAACCCTTTTTATTAATTTCATAATACCATTATTTAAAAATCACATTATAAGAAGAGTAAAAATAACTTATTCATATTAATACCTCACTTTCATATTTATAATTGTAAAATAATATATAATAATATATCATGGTGGGTGAACTAGAGTATCGAGAATCAATGTTTATGACGAGTCATTATAACCCTGAGAATAAACTATTTGAGTTATAACTACACCTTCTGAGAAACATACATTATAATGAAATAATTTTTTTAATGTGTTTTATCTGGAAAAAATGTATATAATAAAATAATACCACATTATATAGGGTATAATTGTATCAAAAATATATAAAATACATTCATGAGAATGATAATAACTCAATTAATGAAAATTATATAGAGGAAATCCTTACTAGTGAGGAATGGACTAAATCAACATCCACTTGAGTAATAGAATATGATTTGTAATGTTTATCCCATTAAATAAAATGAGTATGGTTAAAAATATATCCATGTTTAGTGAATATACCATAAAAAGAAACCATGGGGTAAAAAATGTATTATGTATCATTGAATCATAATTCAGACCTACAAAACCCTTAAATAACTATAAACATTCTTATCAAATCCGCATTAAATATAGGGATTGAAATTGAACTTTAACCACAAAAATACTTTTGTATTTTATTAAATGGGAAAAAGGATGAAGATCATAAAAGGAAACAACTAAGGGGGTATGAAATATTGGATCCCATGTACATCATCTTGAACAATGTTGGTACCCTCAAGGTAAAAGAATCCATGAATATAGAAAAATTGGATCTGATTATCTAGAGATGATTCATAATAAATGAATTCGGCCACAACATTACCCTCACAACAATTACAATGGATAGACATGTGGTTGTTCATTATCTACATGATTCTTCTAATGGAGTATTCAATGAAACAAGGGATACATCCTTTTTCTGATAGTGCTCTGTAAATTGTGAGAAAACCAGTCTCAACCTCCCTAATTGGATTGTTTATCTAATTACATAGGAGAAATCCAATGAGGAAAACATGTGATTCTTCTTGAAGAGAGTCTCCATTTTTGAAGGAAGCTGAGAAATCCCCCACAACATATCCATTAGGATATATGATCACCCAAAATCCAGAAATTGATCTCATATAACATGATTCATTTATATTTAACATATTCTATGAGAGGGGAGGCTTCCATTTTATCCATTTTCCTTTAGAAGATAAGCCATTTTTGAGAGAGGGATGTGGGGGACATAGGTCGATGAGGGGAGGGACTTTCACTGAGACTATTCAGAACATGTTTAAGTCCAAAACTATGATTATTATTATGAAGAATATTTCTATGATTGTCCCTGGTGATGACTGGTGATGCTTGTCATTTCTAGAGGACCAGAGGACCCAACACCCAGCAAGGAAGATTAAGGACCTGGCTTTCTTCTCAGGGCTTGTTCTGTCCTCACATTGGAACCAATGATGGAAGAAGGTCTCAGTAGAAAAACATTCATCATATTACCCTATAAATTGGAAAAAATATCCCAAGACCCCCTTCTCTCGCTCATTTCTTAGGAACAGGTGAATATTGGTCTCATAGTTTGGCTCCCTAAACTATAGGCATTTTGAGGAAAGGTTGACCCCTATCCACTGGATTCCCTCCTTGATTGAAATGGTATTATTTCAGACACCCCAAAATAGGAAAAATAACTTCAAATTGATATCCTTCCACCATAATGTATCTCCCCATGGATCCCTAAGATAAGGCACTAAATGAGTGATATGAAAATATTTAATATTAAAAATACCTTCAGTAGATCCATTGAAAATGCACCAGTCCTAGTCATTAGTCCACAAAATGTTATAAAAATGAACCTCTAATTATTATCCATAGAGGTATTGATTAATAAGGGATTTTAACTATCCTCTATGAAGATGATATTAGGATAGGGGTAGTGTGGGAAGCCCAAAATAGTCCCTAACCAGTTTTGGTGCCAATAAATTAAATCTCCCATGGCAATTAACCAATGAGAATATCGCTAAAGGATTGGGATATTAGGCTAGATAATCTTCTAAATTTTGGAGGATTTAAATCTTTACTAAATTCGATTATTACCATATGTACATAGAATAATTTAAACACATAAAATTTTCCCCTTTATTACCTCCTTGGCCAATTTTTAATGAAGGTTGATCATGGTTCTAGAAATACGACTATGGTTAATACCTCCTTCATGAAATGGTTTTGTAAAATTGATCTTATAATCCCAATGGAAGTTACCTTCCATGTTCACATCCCAAATAAAGGGTATTAGATATTTTTATAAGATTAAAATCACCTTTTGGGATCCTTTAGAGTGGACAAGATATGAATAGGGATGGAGGATTTTAAAAAACTGATCGAAGTGATTCTCCCTCCAAATGATAAGAATTTAATTTTATAGTTGACAATGGGACCCATGATTTTCTTACCAACCATATCAATGTTCTTGATAAGAAGAGTATTAGGGGCACAAGGGCACCCATGTATTTCACATGGAATTAAAATGTATTAATTCCAATGATATTCCAACTCCCTTAACCTACACTCAGAGAATTTATTATGTATAAATAATTTTATTTTCTCACGGTTCATAACTTGGCCTCTTCAAGTGAAATAAACCTCTAAAACATTGTTAAACCCTTGAATTAAGTTTCTTCTTCCATTAAAAAATAGAATGGTTTTATCCAAAAACATAATTTGATATACCTCAAATAAATTATTTATTACAGTAGGGTATAGACATTCCCACCTCAATGTAAATGATTAATGTATTGGTCGATGGCATCTTGAGAAATGATAAATACGGAGGGGTATGGTGGTACCCTAACCAAAATCCTATAACTACCATGAAGAACCCAAACTTTTTCCCATTAATGAAGTGGGAATCTATGGAGATATAAAATAATTAAAGAGAATATCAATGACCCCTATAGAAAACCTCATACTTTGAAGAACCATTTTGAGAATTCTCTATTAAAATATATCATAATCATTAATTATAAACAATTTTATGGCCACATTACTACCAAAGTTATTTATATTAATGTCATTAATCACTTCGTGGGCCATGGAAATGGCCCCTTTTATTGATATACCTTTCACAAATCCATGTTGTTTCTCAACCAGCCAAATTGGAAGAAGTAGAACAAGTGTTTTTTTAGAACACCAGCTATGAATTTATATGGTACATTACACAATATAGCAGGTTGGTATTGATTCAGAGACATAATGTCATTAATGATATGATATCACAATTATTTATTATATACAAAAAAATGAAATTAATTCCCTGATACAAAGCATGTCTTAAGGAGAGGAATCTGAGATGAAACCCTTACTTGGATCCAGATTTTTTATACACATGTAAAAAATGTCCCAAATAACTAAATTAATATCATTAAATAAACAACTACTAATATTATTCATAAATAAAATAATAAATATTCAAATTTATAAAATTTAAAAAAAATAAAAATATATATATGAGATTTTTACAAATTTTTAGCACTAGATGTAAGTAATCTTCATCACTTTGAACTATTTTCATAAATTTATAATCAAGAATATTTTATTTTCCATAGTTACCTGATTATTAGTTAATATATGGTAATTTAAATGATGTTTAATGAAAATACATATATCCTCTATCTAATTTCATGGTATATTTGGTTATGATCCATGAGTTCGAAATTGGTGAGAAGCGTGTTCCATCATTTCTTAAAAAACAAATGGTGATTTATTAATTAATGTGTAAAATATTTATATAATATTTGAACGAATAAAAAATCATTAATTATATATTTTTATGAAATTATAATAGTTATAATATTTCATAGTTTTCCACGGTTTAAATTCATAATATTGCATAAGTAGGTTGTTAAACTAACTCAATAATTAACATAACATGATTGGTAGGTGATTGTGAGGTGGTTAAATTTTTATATAAGTATACCAAGAGAATAATGATCTTATTTTTGGATTATTATTCTGATATATATTATTTTCAATGAATTATAAAGATAACATTATCAATATATAATCATTATATAGAACTAATAAATTTATTTCCTCTTAGATCCCTCATTATAAAATATTAAATTAATGGTAATCGTTTGATGATAATATAATTTATAAGTTATATATTTTTAATTCCACCAAATTAGTGATATAATAAAAAATATGTATCCACTAAAACAACTCTTTGTGTCATCCATTATTGGATGTAATAAAAGGAAAATTGAAATCAACCGTTCCATGAAGGTGGTATTCTACACATAGAGATGGTTGATGATTTTATTTTCCATAGAATGTGATGAAAGAGTTTTAAAGACCCTGATTTTTCCATATAATTTTTTTAATTATATGGAAATATTATCAGTCCATGAAAATTGACAATGTGTGATTCCGAGATCCGAAGTTCTCGGAATGAATTGATGAACTCTTTTTAGGTACGTCTAGTAAACGTGCGAGCGGGTTTTTATAACTTCTGAACCAGTGCATAGAATTGAAATCTGAGGACACTGTTGAACTCGAAGTTCCGATATTAACTTAATGAGACCATCACCTTGATTCCAGTAGGTTGACGGTGGAAGTTAGTTTTCTGGTTTTTCGTGGTTGAGTTAAAAGAGTAAAAATAAAATAGGACAACATTATATTTTTCTTTGTGAAAATTTCCATTTGAATTTAGTGGTGGGGACCACATAACCCTTGAAATCTATCTTTAATGTGAGTTAACCCTTTTAATTCCCCCAATTAAATGTGACAACATCAATTGTTTTATTTAACATAATTTAATTAATATTGGATCCACTTTTCTTGTTGGGGAATCTTTGGAAAAGGGAGAACACGGGAAGAGGTTTGGAGAAACATTCTCTAACAAAACAGATCCTCCCAATGAAAAACCTCTCTAATGAAGAACGTCCTCCAGATCAAGAATGAGAATGAATCACGAGATTGGATCAGGAGTGTGGTGCGAGTGGAACTAATGAAAAACCTCTCTAATGAAGAACGTCCTCCAGATCAAGAATGAGAATGAATCACGAGCTTGGATCAGGAGGGTGGTGTGAGTGGGACTAATGTTGAAGTCTTCTTCTCCTTCCTTGTGACATCTCCAAAGAACTTCATTGTTGGGGGTTTATTTTTTAGATATTATAATTATCCTTTTGTTGATTCCCCATGTTATGGATTCACAATGACGATGTCCAAACAAACATGGCCATCGTTCTACACGTATACCTTGACTCTTTCCTTTTTTTTCAGGTTTTATTTGTGCGTTATTTAATGCCAAATAATTAATAATGCTGAAAATGAAATGTTTGGTTTAGTGAGATGTATGGAAGAAGTTACCTCGACCCAAGGATCATGAATATGTTGTCGTGATATTTTTCGGGTTTGGAACGAAGCTGAAATGGCACATGGAAGAAGGGAGGCACGCATCTGCGCAACCGGAAGATGAGGAGGCCGAAGCTGTTGAGCGGGGACTACACACCTGGAGGGTGGATGACACCCATCCAACAACGGTTTGACCAGTAGTCCGCATCTACTTAGCCGCGGTAGATTACCGGAGGGCGGTTGACTACCGAAAGGCTGCGGGAGGAGTGGCGCGTGTCCGTGCCACTAGAAGGAGGGGTGGCCTTTTTGGTCGGTCGTGTCAGCCGAGCAGGACATCTTCAGTGAGTCCCTCTCACTAGCCGAATGATCTAAGAACCATTCAAAACAAGGTGGGGGAGGGGGTGCCACCCCCCGAGTGTCTGCTTGGGTGACCCCGCCATGACGAACAACCCAGCCAACCGGGCCGCTCCCAACGCGGGCCGGGCCGGACAACGGCCCAGTGAGCCAGGCCTGCAGTGGGTCGGGCCATCTGGGACAGACACAGACCAGGTCAGTTTGACCTGAACCAGGTCGGGTTGGGCTGGGTCGGTCTGACTGTGTTGGACTGAACCCCGGGCCAATCTAGACCTATATACACCATTTGGGACATAACATGAGAACCGGGAGTCCGTTTGATGCACCATCTATAGTGACAAGATCATTAGATCGAGGCAATTCTCTCAATATACTCCATTTGAGTTTTGGATATATTTGGAGTATAGTCAAGTTGGATCGAATCCAAATCCAACCAGGCCCTCAGAGCGGAAACATTACTAACTTACAGAAAGGGCATCTGATTGACACGTTGTTAGTTGCATTGGGACCCATTGGACATGATAGACCTTTGGTATACTTCTTCATGGTACTTCATGGCAGTTGAAGTACCAACCATTCACTTGAGGAGTAGAACCACCTAGAATCATGCTTGCTTAGTGTGGGAACCTTATAGCTAGCTGTAATGTGAAGAAAGATCATCGATCCAGTGTAGGTCAACATTTATTATAACCTGGGTGGTTTAGCACTCAGTGAAAATGTGTGGGTCAGCACATACCGATCTTGTGTGGGTCAGATCCTGTGCGGGTCAACGCTCAGTGATCATGTGTGTGTCAGCGCATACAAATCCTTTATGGGTTAG
This sequence comes from Viscum album, assembly GCA_963277665.1. Taxonomy (NCBI): domain Eukaryota; kingdom Viridiplantae; phylum Streptophyta; class Magnoliopsida; order Santalales; family Viscaceae; genus Viscum; species Viscum album. The sequence continues at coordinate 360,623,261 of OY728136.1, read as the reverse complement.
ATTCTATGTGGGTCCACAAGGGTTAGATACCTAACTATCATGTGTGGGTCACAGGAGGTTAGTTACCTATCGATCCTATGTGGGATAGAACAAGTCCTACTTAATAGAATAAGATGATCTAGCTTATGACTAATCTTTTGTACTTCTGTATTCAAGTTATACCTAGTGTGAGATGAGTCTTTACCTTTGTGGCATACCTTTGTGGTACTTAACTTCTTGGTGATACATTTGTGTTATTCATCTAGGTGGTGTTACCATTTTGGTACTTACCTTTGTGGTGTTACCATCATGGTATTCTTTCCATTATATAACAGTTGAATTTTGGGCTAATATGTTGGACCTTGTGTTTCCTCATGAATGAGTTGGGTATACTTGATAACATAGGTATATGTATGGGAATATACCTTAGTAGGGTTGAGTGTGGTTTCCATTCTTTGTGCTTTATCCTTTGTGTATTTTGAGAGACTTTTGGGGGTATCATGGTTCCTACTGAGTATTATTATAATCACCCCTACACGCTATACGACTACACTTTGTTGTGTCTTGTGCAAACGACGGACAATATTGATTGAGGATGAGGGTTCCAGGACTGGAGGATACTCAGAGGTGGACCTTAGATGAGACGTACCATAAATATGGTCGTTTGATAGTTGTACCTACCCTTCAGGTAGGATCCTTGGTTGGTGTTCAGAGGATCTATTTTTAGTTTTACTTGTAATTTTCGGCTTTACATGTACCTTCCTATTTTACTTGTAATTTCCAGCTCGGATTGTATTCCGGACCCTTTTTCTTACTTTACTCACATTGTTTACTATGTAGTTTACTTTCTACTTGAATCTTATTGTGTTCTTGGATTTTATGAGTTTACAGGTTTCATGGCAAGGCCTTCCTAGTTATAAGGATATGCTTTTCTAGTGCAAGTCACCAACCCATGGTCTATACAAGGTGGGCTTGGTATAGTCACAACCTGAGCCCTAGGGGAGGGGTCTTGTCAAATTGGCATCAGAGGTGTTTGGTTCTACCTGAGAACTTGGACTCTGATCTTTTTAGTGTAACAAAAATTTTGAGTGTTATGATTTTGGTTTTTTGTTTTCGGAGTCTAGTGTTGGTGCGACGGTAGACGTAACCATACACCAGGACCCTGAGTTATGATTTTCGACTCAGTGTATGAAAAAACTAATTGCATGTGTGTCTTCAAAAAGTTTTCATTGTGAATTCATGAGTCAACTCATGAGATATAACTTAATGATCATGATACATCTATTTCATATCTGGATGCCTCCACATAGATAGCCAGCCAATGTTCTAGGAAGAGTATGTGATGACAGACCACCGAGCGACGAGGCTTCGGTGCAGGCCCCCCCTTACGGCAGTTGTACCATCAGGTGGTATACCAGTAGCACCACTACCCATTGGGCAGCCAATGCCACAAGCCCCAGTAGAAGAGGTTTCATGCCACTTGAATGCGTTTCACGAGTTCTAGCACTAGATGCCACTGAGGTTCTAGGGTGATACAAATCCATAGGCGGCTGATTATTGGCTGGAGGACGTGGTTAGAGTCTTTTGACTGGTATGGACACTAGCTAATCTCATTGTGAACCATGTCACCAGTCTTCTTTTGGCTACAGTAGGTAGATGGTGGAGCCTGATGCTTTAGGTTCACTAGATGTTCACTCTCATATGGGCGAAATATGAGAGCCTTTTTAGGGTAGAGTTCTTCCCAGAGACTCTACTTTCTGTGCGTATACATGAGCTTCTCCAATTGAAGCATGGTAGGATGACTGTGGCTCAGTATTCAGAAAAGTTCACCGACCTATAGTGCTACTCCATTGACATGGTTCGGGACCCTTTCTTTAGGGCCTGGACCTTCGAGCAGGGGATCAGATGATATATTAGAGCTTTGATGGTTTCTCTTAGCATCCCGACGTTGGATGGGGTGTTAGAGTGAGCGATCCTGGTGGAGATTTTCCTTGCTGAGCAGTCACCATCAGTGAGACCCACCACCGGATGTCACATAGCAAATTCATCCACAATGGGTACCAGACAGATGAAATAGAGGTCCAAGAGGACCAGACCGACTAGTGGATTTCCATACGATATAGGGTTAGTTGTGCATGGCTCTCGAGACAGAGCAGGACAGGAAAGGAACATACAGTTTTGCACGTGCGGCGGGCATTGGTCACATGCCTCATTACTACCTGACCCACCATGAATATAACCCAAAAAATAGTCAAAGGACCACCTGGATAGAGGAAGATATTCAATCGAGGAGGCCTATAGGTAGGAGGCAGATGTTACAGAGGAGCTGGTTGTGCAGTAGACGGTGGGGGGTGATTCAAGATTCTACCCTGACCACCTCCAGGTGCTTCACCATGAGCACACGGATTAGGATGTCATGGATGAGCTTAGGTACATGGAGATTAGGCCTACGATCACAACGCTCTGATGATGATATGACGTACAATATCTGTCTACTCCACCTTAGCTACAGTACTTATAGACACAGCTGGAAGTCACAATTTTATTGCCACGACCCTCTTTCAGAGCTCAAAGATACCGGTGGAGCTGTTGGCTCGATCTTTACAGCTAAAGACTTTTATGGGCGAAGATTTGATGATTACACACTGGTGCTGACAGTGTGAGATTAGTCTAGGAGGTGAGAGCTTCAGCTGTGATATTTTAGTAGCGGTGTTGAGGCCTTTTGACTTCATCATCTGTATGATAGGTTATCTACAATTCATGCTCAGATCAACTATATTAGTCGCAAAGTGTTGAATGTCGGCACTGATGGGACTAGTTTTTCCTTCACCAGCAAGAAGGGAACCTTTTTATCACATGATGGACTTACCTGGAAGATGGTGCAGCCAATCACACATAAGTTGGCTAGCCTTACCCTCTGAGTGGTTGATGTTGAGAGTTTGAGCTATACTGTAGTGGCATACCAATACACTGATGTTTATCCAAATGATGTTCTGGGTCTACCTCCTCTCATAGAGGTAGAATTTTATATATAATTGTACTCTGAGATGACACTAATATCTACCCCATTATTACAGATGGCTCACACAAAGCTTCGAGAGTTGTGAGTACAACTCGAGGACTTGTAAATCAAGGGGTTCATTAGGCCTTGTGTTTCTCCTTGGGTTTCCCCGATTTTGTTTTCCAGGAAGGCGGAGGGGAGTTCGAGACACTATATGGACAATCAGAGCCTAAACCAGGTGAATGTGATGAACATGTTTCCACTCTTGAGGATCAACATATCTTTGATCAACTGAACGGAGCACGATAGTTTTCTAAGACAAACCTCATATAATGTTATCCCTAACTCAGGGTAAGAGATGGGGATGTGTAGAATACAACCTTCAGTTATCGGTTTGGCCATTATGAGTTCGTGGTTACTCCATTCGGCATGAACAATGCCTGGGAAGTGTTCATGGGAATCATGAACAGGATCTTCCAGCCATACCTCGATCACTTTGTGGTAGTATTCATTAACAATACCCTGATATACTTAGGCACATAGGAGGAGCATGCCTATCATCTACAGATAGTTCTGGACACACACTAAGAGCACCAACATTATAGTAAACTCTTTAAGTTCCAGTTTTGGATATGGAGATCCTTTTTTTTGGGACATATATCTTAGAGGGTGGAGTTGTAGTGGATCCATCGGAGATTGAGGCAATGCTTGCTTGGGAACCACCTAGGAGTGTGACGGAGGTGCACAGTTTCTTGGGTTTGGCTAGTTACTACCGAAGGTTTGTGCCTGACTTTTCTAGAGTTTTTTCACCCTTATCATCATTTATGAAGAAGTGGATACCCTTCATGTGGTTAGGGAGATTCTAGCAGAATTTCCAAGAGCTAAGGTAGATACTGACGAGTGCCCCCATCTTGAGGCTACCAGAGGAGGGTGTTGGGTATGTAGTCTATTGCGACACATCAGGGACTGGGCTTAGATGTGTCCTGATGTAGGAGTGAGAAGTGATCGCCTATGGTTCTCAACAAATGAGACATAATGAGAATAACTATGATACCCATGAACTAGAGTTAGCAGTGATGGCCTTTTACTTGAAGATGTGGCGACATTACTTGGTAGGCAAACATTTTACAGTCTACTCTGATAACAAGAGTCTCAGTTATATCTTCTCTTAAAAGGAACTGAAACTAAGACATCGACGTTGGATTCAGTTCCTTTTGTACTATGACTTCGAGATAGTATGTACTCCTTGGAAGGGGAACGTTTTAGCAGATGAACTCAGCAGGAGGTATGGTATACAGTTTCTAAGTGAGGCAAAAGAGCAGCTATCCACTTTTCAGATATCCTACATGGATCAAGATGGAGTAGCTTATCATCAATCATTGAAAGTAACTCCCCCACTACATTATCAAGTCAGGGAGGCACATCTTGGGGACACTAACTGTGAGGCTCAACGTGCTTAGATATCCACAGGATAGGCACCTGATTGATTTTTTAAATGTGGAGAGCACACCATCCTCTTCAGAAGATTTATTATGGTACCAATGGTGATACACGAGTAAGTATTGAGGTAGTATCATACATCCCCTCTAGTGGTACATCTAGGAGTGGAGAATATGTACAAGGACCTCCGACTTCAGCACTTGTGGTCATGAATAAAGAAAGCAGTGACATAGTTTGTCTCATAGTGCCTCACTTGTCACCAAGTGAAGGTAGAGCACCAGGTTCTAGCAGGCTTAGTTCATCCACTAGATGTTCCATAGTGGAAGTGGGATGGAATTTCCATGGACTTCATGACATGAATTCCACGCACATCCAAGGGACCAGATTCCAACTGTGTGATCCTTGAACGACTCACCAAGGCAGCCCACTTCCTACATATCAGTCAGTAGGGATCAGTAGAGGGCTTTGGAAGCCTCTACATGCAGGATATTGTACAGCTTCATGGGGTTCCATATATGATTATATCCTATATTTATTCATGTTTTACTTCTTATATATGGAAGGGGATGTAGGAGGCGTTCAAGACATAGCTTCGATTGAGCATCGCCTTCCATCCTCAGACGGATGGTCAGGCAGATTGAACCATTCACACCCTCAAGGACATGCTACGTTCTTGCGTCCCTGATTTCGAATGTAGATGGGAGGATCAATTTCCCTTTGTAGAGTTTGCATACAACAATAGTTATCACTCCACCATTGAAATGGCACTAATCGAGGCATTGTACGGTCGACCTTGGGGATCACCTCCATGCTGGAGTGACCCAGGGGACTCAGTAATCATGGGACTAGAGATGGTATGGATTACCACATCGAAGATTTAGATCAACCAGGAGTGGATAATGATGGCACAGAGTAGGAAGAACACTTATGCTGATAAGATATGGAGACCTCTGGAGTTTGAGGATGGTGACCATGTCTTTCTAGGAGCCTCACCTCAACGAGGTTTGAGGAGATTTGGCTGGGGTGGAATGTTATCTTCGAGGTTCATCAGACCCTTTCTGGTTCTCAGTAGAGTTGGTGAGGTGGTATACCTCTTAGAACTTCCCCCTCAGTTGCACCATGTGTTATATGTTTTATACATATCCCAGCAGATGTAACACCCCAGGTAAATAAAGAATATGTCATTTTCTTATTTATCCAAATTTGTGAATAAAATATTAATATGACTTTAAAGGGGACATTATGCTCGATGGCGTACCCAACATGCAACAATGAGTTTCATGGGAATCTTACGTTGCACTCTAATAATAAAATAATATTATTTTAAATGGTAGTTAACATGTAGCCGTTGTATTGGCGGGAATGGATAGAAATAACAAAAATATGATTATATATGTTTTTAAATGTTTATACATTTATCCAATAAAGGATATGGGCTTAAAATATGGAAAGAATTCAATTTTAGGCGTATATGCCCTAGTTTTCACTAAAGGTTCACTTATCGCCTTTTAATGGAGAACTGTCATTAAATATAGTTTTGATCACTCTTATACATTATTTTGGACCAAATAAAACTCTTATTAAGAATCGGGACATCAAATTTTACTTTGTGTAATTTTTTGGAATTTTTCCGATAAAGTTCATTTTTTAATGAATAGTGTAGAATGTTGTGTTTTAATTCAAAACCTCTTTTTAATCTAATTTATTTATATGATTAGATAATATTTTGAATTGGTTTTAAAGTGAAATTAGAAAATATTTTTACCATCAAATCCAATAGTGGTCGTTGGAATTAATTTCACTTTGAAATCAGACTTAAACTAGTGTCAATCTTTTGATACTTATTGTTTTATAAAAACACGCTATTTGCTCTGACAGCGGGAATTAATTATTAAATTAATTAATGTGACTAATATGTTTTGAATTTTTTAAAAATGACTTAATTTTTGAATTCGGAATATCAAATATAGCTTAGGGTGAATTTTTGGGATTTTTCTGAAAAACTTCAATTTTTGATGAATAGTGAAACCACTATGTGGTACTTATAAAAGCTGATTTTTTGTTTAAATAAAATTTTACCACTTATGTGTTTTGAATTTCAAAAATCCGACATACATGGTTATAATTAAGAAGTAAAAAGTGGTTCAATGGGATAAAAATAATTTTTTGGTGAATAGTAACTTATTAAGATTTTAATCGCGATTAGTGCTAATTAGTGTAGTTTAAGGTAAAAAAATGCTTTAATAAAATGAAATGAATTTTACACATGTCCTAACCTCATTGGGTGAGTCATGGCCGACCAAGACAAGCCATGGGCCAAATCGGGGACCCCATGGAGCCACTTTAGTTGGAAAATGACAATAATATATTTTTATTTAATGTTAAAATTAAATTGACACAAAATGGGTTTTTTTACGAAAATAGTTTTTAAGTGGGGTTACACAAGTCCAAATTTTGATTATAAATAATAATTGGAAATATAAAAAGATTTCCTTTATCATAGTGATTTTTTTATAATTTTTAGACATTAAATAAAATAAATTATTTATGACATAATAATGATGCAGCGATGACATCATTATTTGACGATTTAAATAAAATGGAAAGATAATGTAAAATCTATGAACTACACATGTCCAAAACTTATTGGATGGGTGTATTTCGAACTCTTATCACCTTATCCACGAATGATATCAATGTGGGACCTTTTAGAACCGAAACAAATTTCAAATAAAGTAATATTTCTTACTTTCCAAAAGTGCCCCTCCTCTCCTCTTATAAAAGGCCTCCACCTCTACCTCATTTCACACACTCCTCAAGCCTTTGGCTGGGCCAACCCCTACCCCTTTACTCTCTCCACATCCATCTCCTAATCCTAGATTATTCCCTTTGGTCAGAATCCTTTCAAAGGAAGCTTTTAGGCTCAAATCAAAAGGAGTTACACTTTTAAAGGTAATTCATTCTCTCATGTTCATTTGTTTTATTTTGCTTCTCCAACCCCCTAAACTATTTTTATTTATTTATTTTGTAACAACACCAGTATCTTAAATATACTGGGATGTTTTTATAAGATTTATTCGAGCTACACTCTCACACAAATACATCAAATGGTTAAAGAACATACGGTTTCCGTGGATGGCGAAATTGTGCCTCCCGAAACGATGATTGTTCAATACTCATTTAACACCTTCAAAGCTGGCCATTATGATGTCACTATTTTTATATATGATATATAATATGTTTATGTTTTACTTATGCTTCTTTATTTTTCATTTGTGTCTTACCTTTATGGATTCCATTATGGGTATACGCGATATCTTCATTTTAGGAAGTGCGGATTACCGCCCCCTCAAAGTGATGTGATTCGCTAATGCCATACGTGGGATGTATAAAGGATGGATTTAATGTTATTATATATGATGTTATACTGGAATTATTATTTACCTCTATATCATTATTATTTCTTTCCATTAAAGTATGAGATAGAAATGAAAGTAGCGTTCATGCGTACGTACGGCTTACCGTCTCCATGAACGGTGCATTTCATTTCTTTCCTCTAAATGATTATGTGATTTTATAAATAAATTTATATTATGGATATATATGATATATATGATATCCAAATCAGGAATGTCATTTTTGGATATGAAGAACCTTTGACCACATGAACAACATGTAATTGTAAGAAGTCAACTTTCGACTTAAGAACCAAATATCGACAAAACAAACATGATTAACTTAAATGATTAAATAATGTTTATAACATGGTAATAAGTGATATAAAAGGAATAATGAACTGTAAAAAGGTTCTTAAGGATGTATAAATTAACTCAAGTTTATTATTCAGGAGATTAAAGAACGATCGAGTCAAGTCGGACCCGAGGTAAGGGATCCTACAACTCTCTTTCTTTTTAAGTACACTCTTTTATGTCATTTCTTTTAAGCTCATCTTTCTTATGATTGGGATGTTATTTTATATTAATCCTACTGTAATTTTTATGTTCATGTGATGAGAGACCCTATTCTCTCTCATCAATCCATTTTGGAAGTTTTGAGTGGCGCCGTTAGGCTGCCGAACTTTCGTAAGAGATCTAACCTCTCTCTTTCTTTTTAAGTACTCTCCTTTATGTCACTTCTTTTAAGCTCCTCTTTGTAATGTTGTGGGATGTTATTTTATATTCCTATTGCTTTAAATTTTATTGTAATGTTATGAGATACCCTATTTGATCTCATCAATCCATATTCGGAAGTTTTATGTGGTGCCGTTAGGCTACCGAGTTTTCGTAAGGGATTTTTCATCTCACTTTTATTCACGTGAGATTTATGCTATATTTGCCACAATTCCATTGAGTGGTGTATGTACTGCCCATTATTATACTCTTTGACTAATATAATTTCGTTTATGAGTATTTACATCAATGATCTATTGTCCTTCTTTCATGGGGTGTATGTTTTGAAAGATACCCAAGTCGGTAAGGGAACCTTTCACCCTCCTCTTTTTTAAAAAGACTTCTTTTGTTGGGTATTTTAATTTACATATTTTTATGTTGGGATATGTTCTCATATATCCTTATTAATGTAAATTTTATGTCCAAGTGATGAGATACACTTTTTATCTCTCATCAACTCATTTTGATGTGATGTCGTTAGGCTGTCAAGGGAACTTTTAACCCAATTTCGATTTCTTTGGGTTCAACATGTAGTCATTGAATATGTCATCCATTGAATATGTGTGAATGACCTTTTCTTGTTTTAAACATAATATCCACTTAAATAGGGTGTATTTATATTTTTCACACATATTTTTGAGATTTATTTGTCCTTAATTTAAGGATACCTTCTTTATAAGGGATTTCATCAAATTTGACATTTCTATTGAGGGTTCAATGTTGTTATTCACCAATTCACTCTTATATGGTGTATATACTGTCATTTGGAGTATTATATCATGAATCCATTTATTCTCATGATATTATAATGTTCTGACTAAATTTTATTCCTCAATTATTGTATTCAAGTGTCTCTAATTTTGGTAAAACCCCTTTAACCAAAATATCGTTTTAAATGTTTTAATTATTTCTTCTTATTAATATCCATGTTTTCAAAATGGTTTTAAGGATTTATTTATATGGATATTAATGGTTTAAAATTTTAATCTTCAAGGTGGTATGGGACACTTTGATTAAAAATCTCTTTATTAAATGTTTTAAATGGTTTTGGAAATGGTTTCTTTTTGAATGGATTCATTATTTCAATATACTAAAATGTTATATTATGATTGAAATGTGGAAATGTTATGTTTCATTTATGCATGTTTTATGTGACACATTTATGTTATGGTTCTTGGGAATTGTTATGAAAATGGGTGGTTCCGTGATAAACTAAGGGCGGGTGAGCCCGATATAGCTCTCCAATGCATTGGGTAACACGAAGGAGTGAAATGTTAAGGTTTCTCCGAAGAGATTTAGGGAATATACTGTGATGCGTATTCCAAACGTAACTAAGAGGGTTACTCCCTACGTAAGAATGTTATGAATTCCTCAAGTTACCTTTATGTCTTATGTTTTCTATGATTTATTCATGGTTTGATGAGTTATGTTAAAGTGCCTATGTTTTATGGGTAAAGTATGATTTCATTCTTATGTATATATGAACTCATGTTTCTTTTCCAAATTTTTATAACCCTTACTGATCTTTTTATGCTCATCCCATGTTTTTGAAATGTTTTTCACAGGTCAAGGGAAAGGTACATGATGTGATGATAGTGTCAAGGATGTGTCAAGAAAGAATCCATGTTTTATTTTCAATATGTTTCTGTTGATGGGAAGAATGAATACTATCTTTTATGTAACCACTTTGTTTAAATGTGGAATGTAATGCAAGTTTCATGATCTAATTCTCTAAAACTCTAAACCTGAAAAGATCCTCAATGTGTAATCTTGTAATAACTCAAGATTAAGTAAGGTTTAAGGCTGGGGCCTTATAGTTGGTATCAGAGGTCGGTTTAGATAACTTTAGAGGTTAGGGTATTCTTTAAGCATAAGTGACATTACCATAATTGTTAGGATTTCAGAAAGAGTCCTAATTTTAGATAAAGTGAATGAGTAAGTATATATTAGTGTTTACCTTCCTCATTAGTACATGATGGTTTTGTTGATATACTCACACTGAACATTTTTTTTAGTAAATAGCTGGATCTAGCAGGCACCAAAGTGACAATGGGTTTGAAGGAAACTGTGGTGGTTCTCTGATTAAGATACTGGATGAGATGGGGGATTCAATGAGGAATCTCATAGTTGTTCTAAACCAACTATCAAGGAGTCAAGATCAATCACTTCAACCTTGGTGAGTTCTCTAATGGATCATGTATGAGATGGCCAACTCGATGTGGAAATTCAGGTAATAATTATTAAGGTAACCATTAGGGTTTATATGATCCTTACTTTTGAGGTAATTATGGGTTATTATATGATATGATGGAAAATGAAGGGCATGAGATAAACTTGAGGTTAAAATATGTTATGATTATTCTTGAAGATTTTATCTCATTTTGGGGAATGTTTTAAGAATTATATAGTTTTGGAAAAAGGACAACATGCAGACCGTGTGAAAACTCGTCGCGTCGGACAAAGCTGCGGGAATCGAACCCACAACCAAAGTGCGACTGGTATTTATCGCCTACCACTGGACTACGTGAAGTCCCTGGTTAGTTTGACTGATTCTTTTTAGTTATATGATTTTATGAATTAAGAGTAAGTTGATTTTGGGTTATTTATGAAAATGATTAACCTATCATAGAGGATATGTGATTAGGTTAATTAATTTTCAATACGAGACTTTAAGAGCAACTGATGTTGTTTGGAGATAAATATTACGATTTAACTTGGAAGACTATGTGACTAAATCCTTCAAATATTTGGGTTTCAATCTTATATTGGTTTACTTTGAAGAATTTTATGGTCAAATTGTTTATCGGATGATCCATGTTGAACTTTGGGTTTTGTTTGACAAATTTTGGAGATTAATAATAGATTTTATTTTTTATAAAGGGTTATCCTTTTCTGTATTATCTGATCTTGTACTAGCCTGTTTGGTTTTGGTTAAAGTCTAAAGACATGGGAAGTATATAGCTCTCTTTTTTGGATTAGGTGATTCTCTAGAAGTTGATTATAGTACTCTTAATGCGAACAAGTCTCCCTAAATACTTGTCTTTTGGAAAAAATATGAGTTTGATTAAGGAATCTAGTAAAAGTTGAAAGTCAACATGATAAGTGATTATGTTTCCTTATGAATAAAATTCCTCAATAAAAGTAACTTAAAACAAAAATGTTGTCTATTAACTTTTCCTACTGGGGAATCGAATACCGTTTAACCCATCACAAGTTTGTGATTTTCTCGTGGGTAACTTTTTCCTAAACATGTTTTCTATCACTCTCCATCAGAACATAACCCTTTGTTTTTTCCTCCATGTCCATATTTTCATACTTGGAATCCTAGTATGGGTTAACTCGGGTGACCTTTGTACTTATCTCTCTTTATTTTAAAGTGTTTGTTTTACCGACTTTTGTTCCGATGTGGGACTTTCAAGGATGTTTCCAAGCGCAATTTTAAAATTGCGAGGACGCAATTCCCAAAAGGGGGGAAGGATGTAACACCCCAGGTAAATAAAGAATATGACATTTTCTTATTTATCCAAATTTGTGAATAAAATATTAATATGACTTTAAAGGGGACATTATGCTCGATGGCGTACCCAACATGCAACAATGAGTTTCATGGGAATCTTACGTTGCACTCTAATAATAAAATAATATTATTTTAAATGGTAGTTAACATGTAGCTGTTGTATTGGAAGGAATGGATAGAAATAACAAAAATATGATTATATATGTTTTTAAATGTTTTTACATTTATCCAATAAAGGATAGAGGCTTAAAATATGGAAAGAATTCAATTTTAGGCGTATATGCCCTAGTTTTCACTAAAGGTTCACTTATCGCCTTTTAATGGAGAACTATCATTAAATATAGTTTTGATCACTCTTATACATTCTTTTGGACCAAATAAAACTCTTATTAAGAATCGGGACATCAAATTTTACTTTGTGTAATTTTTTGGTATTTTTCCGATAAAGTTCATTTTTTAATGAATAGTGTAGAATGTTGTGTTTTAATTCAAAACCTCTTTTTAATCTAATTTATTTATATGATTAGATAATATTTTGAATTATTTTTAAAGTGAAATTAGAAAATATTTTTACCATCAAATCCAATAGTGGTCGTTGGAATTAATTTCACTTTGAAATCAGACTTAAACTAGTGTCAATCTTTTGATACTTATTGTTTTTTAAAAACACGCTATTTGCTCTGAAAGCGTGAATTAATTATTAAATTAATTAATGTGACTAATATGTTTTGAATTTTGTAAAACGGACTTCATTTTTGAATTCGGAATATCAAATATAGCTTAGGGTGAATTTTTGGGATTTTTCTGAAAAACTTCAATTTTTGATGAATAGTGAAACCACTAAGTGGTACTTATAAAAGCTGATTTTTTTTTAAATGAAATTTTACCACTTATGTGTTTTGAATTTAAAAAATCCGACATACATGGTTATAATTAAGTAGTAAAATGTGGTTCAATGGGATAAAAATAATTTTTTGGTGAATAGTCACTTATTTAGATTTTAATCGCGATTAGTGGTAATTAGTGTAGTTTAAGGTAAAAATAATGCTTTAATAAAATGAAATGAATTTGAAACATGTCCTAACCTCATTGGGTGAGTCATTGCCGACCACGACAAGCCATGGGCCAACTTGGGGACCCCATGGAGCCACTTTAGTTGGAAAATGACAATAATATATTTTTATTTAATGTTAAAATTAAATTGACACAAACATGAGTTGTTTTACTAAAACAGTTTTTAAGTGTGTTTACACAAGTCCAAATTTTGATTATAAATAGTCATTGGAAAGCTAAAAAGATTTCCTTCATCATAGTGATTTTTTAATAATTTTTAGACATTAAATAAAATAAATTATTTATGACATAATAATGATGCAGCGATGACATCATTATTTGACGATTTAAATAAAATGGAAAGATAATGTAAAATCTATGAACTAAACATGTCCAAAACTTATTGGATGGGTTTATTTCAAACCCTTATCACCTTATCCACGAATTATATCAATGTGGGACCTTTTAAAACCGAAACACATTTTCAAATAAAGTAATATTTCTTACTTTCCAAAAGTGCCCCTCCTCTCCTCTTATAAAAGGCCCCCACCTCTACCTCATTTCACACACTCCTCATGCCTTTGTCTCTGCCAAACCCTGCCCATTTACTCTCTCCACATCCCTCTCCTCATCCTAGATTATTCCCTTTGGACAGAATCCTTTCAATGGAAGCCTTTAGTCTCAAATCAAAAGGAGTTACACTTTTAAAGGTAATTCATTCTCTCATGTTCATTTGTTTTATTTTGCTTCTCCAACCCCCTAAACTCTTTTTATTTATTTCTTTTGTAACAAAACCAGTATAATAAATATACTAGGATGTTTTTATAAGATTTATTCGAGCTACACTCTCACACAACTACATCAAATGGTTAAAGAACATACGGTTTCCGTGGATGATGAAATTGTGCCTCCCGAAACGATGATTGTTCAATACTCATTTAACACCTTCAAAGGTGGCCATTATGATGTCACTATTTTTATATATGATATATAATATGTTTATGTTTTACTTATGCTTCTTTATTTTTCATTTGTGTCTTACCTTTATGGATTCCATTATGGGTATACACGATATCTTCATTTTAGGAAGTGCGGACTACCACCCCCTCAAAGTGATGTGATTCGCTAATGCCATACGTGGGATGTATAAAGGATGGATTTAATGTTATTATATATGATGTTATACTGGAATTATTATTTACCTCTATATCATTATTATTTCTTTCCATTAAAGTATGAGATAGAAATGAAAGTAGCGTTCATGCGTACGTACGGCTTACCGTCTCCATGAACGGTGCATTTCATTTCTTTCCTCTAAATGATTATGTGATTTTATAAATACATGTATATTATGGATATATATTATATATATGATATCCAAATCAGGAATTTCATTTTTGGATATGAAGAACCTTTGACCACACGAACAACATGTAATTGTAAGAAGTCCACTTTCGACTTAAGAACCAAATATCGACAAAACAAACATGATTAACTTAAATGATTAAATAATGTTTATAACATGGTAATAAGTGATATAAAAGGAATAATGAACTGTAAAAAGGTTCTTAAGGAAGTATAAATTAACTCAAGTTTATTATTCAGGAGATTAAAGAACGATCGAGTCAAGTCGGACCCGAGGTAAGGGATCCTACAACTCTCTTTCTTTTTAAGTACACTCTTTTATGTCATTTCTTTTAAGCTCATCTTTCTTATGATTGGGATGTTATTTTATATTAATCCTACTGTAATTTTTATGTTCATGTAATTAGAGACCCTATTCTCTCTCATCAATCCATTTTGGATGTTTTGAGTGGCGCCGTTAGGCTGCCGAACTTTCGTAAGAGATCTAACCTCTCTCTTTCTTTTTAAGTACTCTCCTTTATGTCACTTCTTTTAAGCTCCTCTTTGTAATGTTGGGGGATGTTATTTTATATTCCTCTTTCTGTACATTTTATTTTAATGTTATGAGATACCCTATTTGATCTCATCAATCCATATTCGGAAGTTTTATGTGGCGCCGTTAGGCTGCCGAGTTTTCGTAATGGATTTTTCATCTCACTTTTATTCACGTGAGATTTATGCTACATTTGCCACAATTCCATTGAGTTGTGTATGTACTGCCCATTATTCTACTCTTTGTGTAATATACTTTCGTTTATGATAATTTACATCAATGATCTATTGTCCTTCTTTCATGGGGTGTATGTTTTGAAAGATACCCAAGTCGGTAAGGGAACCTTTCAACCTCCTCTTTTTTAAAAAGACTTCTTTTGTTGGGTCTTTTAATTTACATATTTTTATGTTGGGATATGTTCTCATATATCCTTATTAATGTAAATTTTATGTCCAAGTGATGAGATACACTTTTTATCTCTCATCAACTCATTTTGATGTGATGTCGTTAGGCTGTCAAGGGAACTTTTAACCCAATTTCGATTTCTTTGGGTTCAACATGTAGTCATTGAATATGTCATCCATTGAATATGTGTGAATGACCTTTTATTGTTTTACACTTAATATACACTTAAATTGGGTGTATTTATATTTGTCACACATATTTTTGAGATTGATTTGTCCTTAATTTAAGGATACCTTCTTTATAAGGGATTTCATCAAATTTGACATTTCTATTGAGGGTTCAATGTTGTTATGCACCAATTCACTCTTATATGGTGTATATACTGTCCTTTGGAGTATTATATCATGAATCCATTTATTCTCATGATATTATAAAGTTCTGACTAAATTTTATTCCTCAATTATTGTATTCAAGTGTCTCTAATTTTGGTAAAACCCCTTTAACCAAAATATCATTTAAAATGTTTTAATTATTTCTTCTTATTAATATCCTTGTTTTCAAAATGGTTTTAAGGATTTATTTATATGGATATTAATGGTTTAAAATTTTATGCTTCAAGGTGGTATGGGACACTTTGATTCAAAAATCTCTTTATTAAATGTTTTAAATTGTTTTGGAAATGGTTTCTTTTTGAATGGATTTATTATTTCAATATACTAAAATGTTATATTATGATTGAAATGTGGAAATGTTATGTTTCCTTTATGCATGTTTTATGTGACACATTTATGTTATGGTTCTTGGGCATTGTTATGAAAACAGGTGGATCCGTGATAAACTAAGGGCGGGTGAGCCTGATATAGCTCTCCAATGCATTGGGTAACGCGAAGGAGTGAAACGTTAAGGTTTCTCCGAAGAGATTTAAGGAATATACTGTGATGGGTATTCCAAACGTAACTAAGAGGGTTACCCCCTACGTAAGAATGTTATGAATGCCTCAAGTTACCTTTATGTCTTATGTTTTCTATGATTTATTCATGGTTTGATGAGGTATGTTAAAGTGCCTATGTTTTATGGGTAAAGTATGATTTCATTCTTATGTATATATGAACTCATGTTTCTTTTCCAAATTTTTATAACCCTTACTGAGCTTTTTATGCTCATCCCAAGTTTTTGAAATGTTTTTCACAGGTCAAGGGAAAGGTACATGATGTGATGATAGTGTCAAGGATGTTTCAAGAAAGAATCCATGTTTTATTTTCAATATGTTTCCGTTGATGGGAAGAATGAATACTATCTTTTATGTAACCACTTTGTTTAAATGTGGAATGTAATGCAAGTTTCATGATCTAATTCTCTAAAACTCTAAACCTGAAAAGATCCTCAATGTGTAATCTTGTAATAACTTAAGATTAAGTAAGGTTTAAGGCTGGGGAATTATAGCAGAGGAGATATGTTCCTGATAAATCACACATCATTGACTGGGGCGAGCTAGAATTTGGTGATGGGGTGAAGTTTTCAGACATTCCAGTGGATATTGAGGATCGAAAAAAGAGAATCCTTTGTGGGTGGTTGATTCCTCTAGTGCATGTTCGTTGGAAGAAAGGGAACCTCCAGGAGAGAATATGGGAGAAAGAGGCTCAGATACGTGCTCATTACCCCCACATGTTTCCCTAGTTTGAGTTGTGGATTTCGGGGATGCAAAGCCCTATGTTGGGGAGAATGTGAAAATTAAAGGTGCATGATTCCAAGGTATGGATTTCCCAGAATGAATTTTTTACATTTTTTAGGTACGTTTAGTAAAGGTGCGAGCAGGTTTTTTTAACTTTTGAACCAGTGTTCGGAATTGAAATATGAGGACACTATTGAACATGCAGTGCCAATATTCACTTCAAGAGACCTTTAACATGACTGTAGTTGGTCAAGGGTAAAAGATATTTTTATAGTTATTTTTGGGAGAGTTAGAAGAATAAAAATAAAATAATAAAAAAAAATTATTTTTCATTGTGAAACATCCACATGAATTTAGTTACGGGGACCACCTGACCCTTGAACTCCCTATTTAATGTGAGTTAACCCTTGGAATTACCCCAATTAAATGTTACAACATTAATGGGATTTATTAACATAACTTAATTAGTATTGACTCCTCTTTTCTTATTGGGGAATCATTGGAAAAGGGAGAACATGGGGAGAGCTTTGGTGAAACATTCTCTAACAAAAAAGACCCTCCCAATGAAGAACCTTTTCAATGAAGAACGTGCACATGAGCCTCAGCATAGTTGGTGAGGTATCCTTAAGGGCATTCACAAGACCAAGGTTCAAAACTAGGCAGAGGCTTATTTCTGTTTTACTGTAGCAGTACTGTTGTAGTACGATACATTGCACGGGTACTGTAGCAGAACTGTACGCTGTACAAGTACTGTAGCAGAACCATACACTATTTGTGTACTATAGTAGGAACTATAGAAGGTATTGTTCTGTACTGTAGCAACTGGAACTATTCACCTTAGGACACCGATTTGGGATTGGAGTCCTTAAGGCATTTGGGCCGCCCAGGCCTTTGGGATAGTAGGGAATTTGGGCTAAATCTAGGCCTTATGGCCACAAGTAGTTTCCCAGACACTCTACAAAAAATGAGTAGCCCTAGAAGAGGATTCAAAGAAGGTGCACTCACTAGAGTAGAGCCAAATGGATTTTTCAGAATGAGAGGGTATGGCTATGACATCGGGACTAGCCTGTGCTTGCACGGGAAGCCAAGCCAGATGGTCATTCGAATGTGGAGAGCTAAAATCATTTTGAATATGCTGGGGAGGGTTAGTACCTTGTAGATAGTCTAGTTGAATTCCATAATACCTTCAGGTCATGTAATCTCCTAAGCCGATGGTCCATTTAATCTCTGAGCCTATGGTCCTTGTAAGGGTTTCCCCTCATCCCTTGAAAGGCGGGTTATCAAAAATTAATAATAATGAATCCCTTCAAGCCATTCGGGCTTCAATGAAGAACATCCTTCAGATAAATAATTAGGATGATGCACGAGCTCGGAATGGGAGGGTGGTGCGGGAGAAACAAACATCGATGTCTTCCTCTCCTTCCTCGTGACATCTCCTACGAATGTCAAGGTAGGGGGTTTATTTTTGAGATATGATAATTATATTTTTTTTGATTCCCCATGTATTGTATTCATAATGACAATGGCCAAACAAACATGGAAAATGTTCTGCACATATACCTTACCTATATCCTTTTGTTCTTCACACGTTCATCGTATGTTCTTCAATACCAAATAATTAGCATCATTGAAATCAAAATGTTTTTTTGAGAACAACATATGGATACAGAGCCCTTGACCTGAGGATCGTGAATGTGCAGTCATCATATTTTTCAGGCATGGAATGAATCTACAATGTCGCATTGAAGAAGGGTGGTGCGCATCTGGGCCACCGTAAGAAGATGAGGCTGCAACTGTCGATCTAAAGTAGTGCACTTGGAGGGAGGCCGACACCCAGCCGTCTGTGGTTTGAGAAGGATGCTGCAACTACGTATCGGTAGTGGTGCGCCGGAGGGCGACCGACAAACAGCCGGCCACGAGAGGGGTGGTGTGCATCCGCGTCGCTCGAAGGAGGACCAAATTTTCCATCTGTCCACTTTATCCAAGAAGGAATATTCTAGTATAATTCACGTGCTAGCTGAATGGTCTATAGACCGTTTGGAAAACCATGGGGGTGATTCCCCCCAGGTGTTAGCTAGGGTGACCCCACCACGACAGACCACCCAGCCGAGTGTGCCGCACCAAGTGGGTCGGGTTTCCACTCTGTGGGCCGGGTAAGACCATGACCCAGTGGGCTGGGCCTACCGTGGCCCTAGCTAGCTGGACCGGACCCATACTCGGTTGGGTCGGACCAGACCCGAGCCCATTTGAACCAAGATTCACCTTTTTACATAACATGAGAACCAGGCATCCGTTTGACGAACTATCTGTGATTCTAGGAGGATTGAGACAATACTTTTGGCATACTACACTTGGGTTTTGTATAAAGTTGGAGTACGGATGGGTTGGATCGAACCCAAATCCAAATGCGACCTCGGAATGGAAACACTAAAAACTTACAGACCTTGCATCCTATTGACACACCATCAATTTCGTTGGGTCCCTTTTGACGTGACAGACCTTTGGGATACTTATTTGTGGGAATTCATGGTAGTCTAAGTATCTACTATTGTCTTGAAGAGAGGAACTTCCCAGAATCATGCATGCTTAGTGTGGGAACGATATAGCTAGCTGTAATGTGATGAAAGAATATCGATCCGGTGTGAGTAAAAATCTATCAGATCCTATGTGGGTCATCCCTCCGTGATCCTATGTGGGTCAACACATACTAATCCTTTGTGGTTTAGCGATCAGCGATCCTATGTGGGTTAGCACATATTGATTTTGTGTGGGTTAGATCCTGTGTGGGTCAGCGGGGGTTAGTTACCTATCAATCCTTTGTGGGTTAGCAGGGGTTAGTTACTTATCGATCCTATGTGGGTTAGAAGAAATTATAATTAATAGAATAATATGATCTAGCTTATGACTAATCATCTATAATTATGTACTCATGTTAAACCTGGTGTAAGCTGAGTCTTTACGTTTTTAGAAATCTTCTGTGAGGAGTACCTTTGGAGTACTTACATTCGTTATGATACCTTTTTGGTATTCTTCTGTGTAAAGTTACCTTTGTGGTACTTACCTATGTGGTGTTACCTTCTTGGTATTCTTTCCTCTATGGAATAGTTGAGCTTTGGTCTAATGAGTTGTGCCTTGTCTTTCCTCATGAACGATATGGGTATACTTGATAACTTAGGTAAATGTATAGGCTTATACCTAAGTAGGGTTGACTGTTGTTTCCATTCTATGTGGTTTATCATTTGTGAATTTTGAGAGACCTTCGGGGGTGTCGGGGTCCCTATTGAGTATTGTTATACTCACCCCTATAAGGGCTATTCCTGCACCATGTTCTGTCTTGTGTAGACGACAGACAATATTGATCGAGGAAGAGGGTACTAGAACTAGAGGCTATTAAGAGGTGGACGTTAGACTAGACATACCACAGATATGGTCATTCGAATACTGTACTTACCATTTAGGTAGGATCGTTGGTGGATGTTCACAAGAGTTGTTTCCACTTTTACTTGTACTTTCCAATTTTACTTGTACTTTCCAGTTTTACTTATACTTTCCAGTTGTTCTTATATCCTGACCCTCTTTTCGTACTATAATCACTCTATTAACAATATAGTTCACTTGGTTCTTGTATATTTCTATGTTCTTGGATTATATTAGTATCCCAGTTTCTTAGAAATTCCATCTTAGTTTTATGGATATGCCTTTCTAGTGCTAGTCACATGCCCCTGGCCTATGGAAGGTGGGCTTGGGTTAGTCACGGCACGGGCCCCAGGGGACGGGTCGTTATAAGAGTAATATTGATTATCATTAATGAATATAAAATATTTGGATATTTAATTCATTATTAGGACAATCCTTTTATTTTGTTTAAGTAAAATGAAACATGTTGCATAATAGAGTTGGTAGTTCACACAATGGAAAAATCATGGTTTCATTTTTTTTCTTAATGGAAAAGGGGGAGGTCGTTTATGATTATACCATAATTATATTAAAATAAATATAAAACATTTATAAATATGTTGTCATTTTAATATGATTAAATGTTATTTTTGGAATAGTATGTGCACATAATGAAACAGAAATATAATGGAGAGGATAGAAATCTATACCTCACTTATTTGATTATATCTTTTGTAAAGTGGATTATGAAATTGAGAGATGGATTTTTTAAAATTAAAGATCATAATTATGTTGTATAAGACTGTGAAGGATAGTATTGGGTTGAATTTATGCAAATATAATGGTTTTATGGTGTGAGGGGATGTGCGGATAGAGAACCACTTTTAAAAGTGAAATGGGATGAATGTTTTTTAAATGTCAATATGTTTTCAATAATGGGAAGTTACTCTCAAGGAATGTGGTTAAAAAATTGATAAATAATGAAGAGTATAGGTGATATGGTCTATAAATTCATCAAATACATATCCTCACTCTTTTTTAAATATGGTTATGGTCATTTACTCTTAGATTATTTAGTTTTATCATTTTATCTTTTACCATTATAATTAATTTTTACCTAAGGAAACTAATCCTTTATGAAAAAAATAATATCATATAATATAATTTTCCCCAAAAAATATAAATTTATAATACATGTTAATTGATTCATTTAACAAATTTCATAAAAATTTATTCTAAAATAATAATGTAAAATATATTAAAAATAATTTTGAGAAAATATTACCAATGTTCTAAAGTATCATATATGGGTTTTTCAATTTAAACCCATTTTTTATATTAAAAAAGAATATATATGATAAATATATGTTTTTATAAAAAGGTTTTATGCATTTAAAATTTATACTTATTTACTAATAATGTCACTATATTTGTAAAAATAGTATTTTACACTACTCACCCATAAATAATTTTTAGATAACCCCAAAAATGAATCTAAATATTGTATAAAATTTAGAAAAAATCATTTAAATTTTGTGAAGTTATATTTATAATATTTTATAATTAAATATTTAAGTAATATTCAAGAATATAGTGGAAAACTAAACATAAAGAAAAATAAATTTTTAAAAAATGTACAATTATTATTATTCTTAATTCATATTAATTTCTAGTTACTTTATTGGTAATTTTTTTAATATTTTAAAGATAATTTATTTTTATACCATCATAACATAATGAATTTCTTGGAATAAAATACCACTTTATAGAAAAATATTTTTTATCATAAAATGATTTTCCTTGTTAATTTAGATATACTAAATGAATTTAATTAATATTAAAAGAAGAATTTATTATATTTATTTAAATATTTCATAATGTGGTTAATCATATTAATTGGCTCTAATTCAATGGATTGGATTTAAAGGTATAAACATGTCATGGTTTTATTTTGGTTTAGTGTTTTATATGGAGAAATTGATGAAACAGATTGACTTATTTAATGGTAATTATATATTAAAATATTGGGTGGTTACAAGTGAGATATAAACTAAATTTATAAAGAAAAATAGAAAAATAATTTATAATATTATTAATTAATATAGTATCATTCATCATGCTTCCAATGTATCTTATATCCCATAAACACGTGATGTCACAGTTTTTGTTAGTACATCAAAGCAAGTTCCTAAAGAGTTCTACTACTAATAATCGTAACAACTAAGGATCATTACACACATATACAGATCTGATTATCTGATGACAGATATAAATTGCCTCCCCTGGCCTTGAATGAAGTTATCATATTCTCTTGACCTTTAAACTACTATGGTAGTACACATGGAAAAAGTTTCTCAATGTACTATTATTTTCCACCCCTAATTTTCTGCTTCATTTGTGTCCTATTAATTGATCTCTCTAAGAAATAGAAATAATCATTATGTACACTGTCATGGAACCGCATATTTATCATTATTTCATGGAACTAGTATTACTTTTTAGTGAAACTTGAGCACTTAGGATAATATCACAAACTATTTCATGTTGGATAATAATCGTGATGTGATGAAAAATTTATGTTATTCAATACAAACCATGAATACATGTAAGAATAAATTACATTCATGTTGGTTATAGTGAAAAAATATCTTATATATAAACAAATTATACCACTGGGTGATAATAAAAAAATTGGAGACATGGTTTATGTTGTGTGAAACACCCACATATAGTTCCTAACGATCTCTCTTTATCCATTCAAACCCATCATTCCATTATTTTCAACATTTAAAGATACACACTAGAAACAAATTACTAGGGTAGGATGTAAAATTACACTATTATAAAATTTCATTAACAAAAATACTTATATAGAATATTTTGCGAATATAAATTTTTATCTTATATTAATCACCATATTTTTTTGTTATTGTATCCTATGGGAATGAAGTCAACTCATTATTCATCAGGGGGAATTTATAGTTGTCTTAAATGATATAACCCTTATGAAAAGTTAATGATCTAAACCCTATCAAATTAGATGAAATTTTCCTTCAAGTAATCCCTCAAATTTAGCTCTAAAGTTATAAGTAGATATCCCACTACCAGGACCATTGTGTCTCCAAGAAGAGTGATTGGATCATGCTAAACAAACATTCATAATGTTATAAATATAAACTAATTTACAATATTTAAATAAAAACCACATACATTAAAATATATTAAAAAATATTAGTTCTCAAAAAGGCCATTGTTAGTGTTAAAAAATCGCTAAGAAATCCAACCCTAATAGGGCGCCCTTTCACTACATTGAAAAGGTGATAAGAAAAGTCCTGACAGACTACAATAACCATATTTAGTGATATAGTACCCAAAAAATATACCATCATGAATATGATAAATACCATAATTTATATAATTATAATATAATGTAATATAAAACATACCAACAATACTAGAATTTATATAATATATAAATATAATCATTCCACCACACAATCATATATAAATTTATTATTACAACTTAAAAAATCATTCTGTAGAGTGTATCATTGAATCAAGAATCATTTTAATTTTAAATTACCTAAATAATATAACATTAATTGAAATGATAAAAATATATATATGAAATAATAAACAACATATGTATTAATAGTAATACATAAAAATATTCTATCTATTTTGATATTAAAAAAATACAAACTTGGTCATACCATCCATATCACATATCTAAATGAAATGCGGTTAATTTGTACAAGTAATAAATGAATCGATGATAGTTTTCAATTATTTTGATGATAATATAAGAAAGGTTTCTATTTTTTGATCATTTGATTCCTTTTTTGTACTTATTTAAAACTTAAAATGAAAATATTGCACATTAAATAATTTTGATTGTGCCACACATTTTTTTTGATGAGTGGTTTATTCCTCTCAATAAAAAATTAATATATGAAAATTTTTCTATAGTTTCATTGAGTAATATTGTTAATTAATTGGTTTTATGAATGTGATTCATATTTTGAACTAATATATCTTTTTTAAATTGATAACACACACATCCAGTCAAACCATCTCCACCACCTGAAGGAATGATATATGGTCAATTCCAATATATAAAAATGAATTACATATCATTGTCCTTGATTTTTGAAACAATGTGAGTTAGTTTGATCATATTTAAGTATGTGGAATGATTTTTTAACTAAAATACCTTTTTTATATTGAAACAACGATCTTTAAGTCACACCATCCACCTTAAAAATTGTAATGACATGTGGTCCATTCCTAAATGTTCAAAATAAATAAAAGATCATTTTCAATGGGTTTGATGAAAATATGACTATTTTTTATTAGTTTTTAGTATGTGACATGATTAGAATATAAAAAACACTTTAATTAATTTCAATATCACCATGAATCAAAATTATTTTAGGTTCATTAATTCATGTCACAAATGAATATAAGTCTTTTTTCCTAGAGTATCATTAATGTGTAGGATATTTTGAAATGGTTTTCATCAAGTGATGATATTTTTTAACATAAATATCATTTTATTATTGAAAACATGAAATTTTTTTCATACAATCCACACCACATATTTGAATGAAAATGTTTTAAGGCACATATATTACAACTAAATAAATGATTATTTTTGTAGATATT
Organism: Viscum album; assembly: GCA_963277665.1. Classification (NCBI taxonomy): domain Eukaryota; kingdom Viridiplantae; phylum Streptophyta; class Magnoliopsida; order Santalales; family Viscaceae; genus Viscum; species Viscum album. The sequence goes on along the minus strand of OY728136.1, from coordinate 360,598,067 downwards.
TACAATTACATGTGTGAGTTTTCTCAGTTTTTGGTATGTGACAAGTGTTTTGTACATAAGTATCACTTAAATTGAAAAATATACATTTGTTTATACTAACCACATGAAATATTATAATTAAATTAAATTAATTTATACATTTAAAAATTAATATATGATAATTTACATAGATTTTGTTGATAATATGACAGTATTTTTTGGTTTTTTAATCTATAATGTTTGTTTGAAACATATTTAACAAATAAAATGATATATAGAATTTTTTTATTCTGATTACATAATAAAACATAAAGATTCCTGGATAATTAATAAATGTTACAAAGGAATAAATTATAATTTTATTATTGTTTTATAATGATCTAAGAAGTTTTTTCTTATTTTATAGTTTTTATGTGTGTTTTGAAAAAAAATCATTTTTTACTAAAAATAGGCAATTTTAGTTACAACATCCACTTCACATACCATAACAACTTATAGTTAGTTCCCAAATTCCATATATGAATAAGGGGATGTTATCATAGATTTTAACATCAATATAAGTGGGATTAATCATCTTTGAGTATTTAATGCATGTTTTAAAAATATTTAACACTTAAAATGGAATAATTCACTTTTATTCATTCTGATTACGCAATACATTGAAATGAAATAAGGTTCATTATTTTAGGTTATGAATGAAATGGAGATAATCATTATTTAGATTTATGATGGTGTCATATTTCTTAATTAATTTTGAGGATGTGATACTTTTTTAGAACCAAAATACCAGTTTTATTTCGAAAACACAAAAATTCATTACACGAATCTAAAATAATAAAAAAACAATAGGTAAATACCTTTTAGGAATAAATATAGGGACATAAAAATTAGAAAAATAATATTAATTTCTCTCGGGAAATTAAAATTTTCATATAATCATCAGAAATAAAAATAAATCCATGAAAACTATAAATAAAATAATACATTAATAATAATTTTTTAAACATAACTCATACATATATTTATAAAAAAATATCTTAATAAAAAAATCTAGTATATTAATTTCAATATCATTTTGGTATTTGTTCATATCCAAACACCACATCAATAATCTAGAGTTCAGTTTTTAAAAGTAATTTATTATATGTTTATAATAAAATGAATATGAGTTTCATAGTGTGGTGGTAAGAATTAAAAAAAAGACCCGTTAGTTATTATAAATATTCTAACAGGATGATTACATATATATTTTCTCACCCAACACTTTTAATTTAATTATGTTGTGAATTTATAATTCTCACCCATGAAACAATATTTCTATTTCATGTAATTAAAATAAATGGTAGTAATAAAGATAGTTAAGGCTAAAAAAGTATATAAAAAACTAAAGGTAAATTTCATATCAAGCACTTTATTTATGAGGGATGGTGATATCTTTAGGAAAATAAGGGGTTTTCTACTTCATAAGTTTGAAATATTTTATACTTTTGTTTCTTTTTCCCAATTCACTACATATTTTTTGAAATATATGAAACTAAATTTTAAATAATTTTTCTAAATTAAGGCTGTTGTTTTTTCTTTGATGTTGTTAGAATATATAAAACAACTAAATGAAATACTAATAAATTTAGTTTTACTAAAATACACAAGGAATTTAATTAAAAAAGTATAATAAAATTAGGAATATAATAATAATGAAATGTTTAAGGTTTTACATTATTGGCATTTTATTGGATCTAAATAAAAATATTACTAGATATATAAAGAAGAAATGTTTATTAGATGATTTACAATATACTTTAAAAGGTACCTTTTGAACATACCCTAATATTTTAAAAAATAAAACCATTGAAGTATTTCATATAAATACAGATTTATATTATGGCTAATAATATTCAAATCACAAGAAAATTAGATGATCTAGAATTTATTAAGGACTTTAAACACTTATTGATTAATGTACATTTGATTATTTTTCATTCTGGGTGGTTTTTCTAGAGATTCCATTTGTGAGTATTTCATTATCAAATAATATTGCATCAATTTTTTATTTTTTATACTGAGATACCAATTATATAGTGGGAAATATGAAGCCATCAATTATAGTAACAAGATACTGAAATACCAGTTATGCAGAATGAAAATATGAGTTACAAATTTTATTGAATGAAAACAATGATTTTGGTGATTTTTTAGGATATTTATCTGTCGACAATAATAGCAGAGGTACTAAAATTACAATATTTTTAAAGGGTTAAACCATTACATAAATTGATTAGTATTGTAAACTAAGATACCAGTTTTTGTAGCATTGAAATTTGGATCAGACTAATGACTGGCTTGTGAGATAAATAATAGAGTCTAGGTTTTGAATTTATTTAGAAGATAACAATATACCATTTTATAATTTTTGATACCTCAAATCAAGTTTACAAATCTACCTTTAATATTGCTCAAAATTTGTGGGTTTATAGTAAACTATTAATGGAGTTCTTTCTTTTCTAACCAGTACTGATATTTTCCCTTTTTAATCATAAAATATATTTTTTACTCTAGTTTCTATAATTTATTATCTGTTTTGATAAGTATTTCATCAATATATTGTAATGACTAATATATTTATATTTTATAATATGGATTTTAATATCATATTTAATACTAAATACCGATACATGTAATTTATTTTTTTTATTAATATTTTTTTGCTTATTTTAATCAATTTTTTAATAGCCATTATATTATTTTTATTCCAGTTATATTTTAATAATTATAATACCATTAACACTTGAATTTGATGAAAAATATTAGTTATTTTGAAACTAAAATTTAACTACCCATTTGAAATATTGTTTCCATGAAATTTTAATTAAACATTTTGTGTGAAGACAGTTTATGAAATATAAAATAAATATGATACTAATATTTCCTAATATTCTTTATTTGATTTTCATTTTTCAGTTTCCTTGTACCCAAAAAGTGTGTAATGATTTTTTTATTAATTTTTTTGTAAATTTTGGATCTAAAGTTAAAATGAATTTAATAGACCAATTTTTTTTGATGTAATGAATATTAGTATTAGAGCTAAAAAATGGAAAATTGTGTTATTAACATTTTAGTTAGTAATTTTATTATGATTATTAGAGAATATAATATTTCCGAAAAGCAATTTTATACATTCACTAGAGAATATAAATATAAATTGTAGTTTAATTTGAGAATAGGAAATAATATTCTTTTAAAAAAAATATCTATAGGAAATATTCCTACTATTAAAAGACAAGTGTAATATGGAAGAAGTTGGAAATTACACATTTACACACATCAAATGTTCTTGAAATAGAAAGACATATCTTAAAATCTGACTACCAATTATTTGGTTTATACCTAGAGAAACTACTGATCAAATTCAATAGATATTTTTAAAAATAAAAAATATTTTACAATAACATGGGGATAAATAATTTTCAAATGATCTGTTGGTTGATAAATATATTGACATCCTATTGATATGATGATATAAAAAAAGTAATATAATTTTAAATTTAAATCATATCACTATGTTAAGTGAAGATAAATTAATTAATGCTTTGGTTAATTATGAAATTCTATTAAATAAAGACAATCAGATAAAAAATAAGATTTTCTTTTACAAATCATGGAATTGAAAATACTATAAATTACAAGATAATATCATCAAAGAATGATTCTATACATGATTCTACTGAATTTTTTTTTGAGTTTACAAATAGTGAAGTTGATAATATAGTAATAAGAATGTTAGAAAAATTCATAATAAATTATCCTATATAAATGAGGGAGAAATTTTATGATTACTAAAAAATTTATCATGAATATAGAAAATAATGAAAAATTAGAGCCAAATATCATAACATGGAAAAGATAAAAATATATCTTATAGAAATTATTATCTATAGAGAAGTAATAAAATTTTAAAATATATAGGCACTTTTAGTTTTATTGAATGTGATAATAATTTAGAATTCTCTTATGAATAAATTGATTATTTTAAATAATTTAATGGGTTCTGTGCCAATTTTCATAAACCAGAAAAATGTATCATGAGATATTTTACTAATAATGCACTCAAAAAATACACCTCTAGATTCTAAATTTTTTTATACTACAATAAATAAAATTCATTATCAAAACTCCTTTTAATTATTATAAAAAAATATCTAAAGAATATATAAGGGATTTTAAATTATATTTCCAAATGTGAGAATACATATACAATGCTATATAAGATGTATACTAAGCTGAATAAAAAATAAACTAAATGAAAATAAAGCTTCATTAATGTTGAAGATATGCTGATTAATATTATAAAAACATGGAAATATTCTTTCAGATTTAGAAATGTCAAATGATAATGTCCATAAATATAATAATATTATGAAATTAAAATCCAATGTTATTGAATCTATTGATCCAAAATCTGATAATTTGAAGAACATAATAGGGAGGTCTAAAAATGTGATTTTTTTCTCAAGATAATCACGCGATGGTAAAATATATGTTAGATATTGAATGAATAAAAAATATTATTAAGAATATTAATATTGGAATAATGTAATTTGAAAAAATGTACAGACATATAAGAGAAATCAAAACTACATACAAACTAGGAATTTAATGTTCCGGAAACTTTACCTATAGAAAAATATATCATGTCTCAAGTGAATCACCATTATGTGCTCAATGAAAACAGGGAGGACATTGAATGAGAAGTTTTTCTATTAAAAAAATTAAATAATTTTGATAATATAAATAATTTATATCATTATAAACTTTTGTAAATTAGCATGAATGATCTACTCAAGATTGAGTACCAAATATTTTTTTAGAAACTTTTTCTATAGCCAAGATGGTTAATATTACTAGATAATAATTCTAATGATATATTAATGCTACACATTGTTAGCTAAAAATCCATCATAGATGCACCCTGTTATTTTTTATTTATATTTAATTAAATTACTTACTTTAAAGATTTAGTATTTTTTTCATTTATTATTTTATTTATGGGATTATTGGTTGATTATGTTTTGAATAACATGAAGTTTTTTAAAAAAAATTATATCAAAAAATATTTGGAACCTTATTTGAGAAAATAAAATCAAGATATTATTGAAACTGAATAAAAATTCCAAATTTTTGGGGATAATTATTTCCATTGATTTTAATTTTGGAAACTGTTTTATGATTATCGGATTTTAAAAATAATTATTTCTATAATTTTATTCTTTCACATATTTCATTTATTTAATTATAAAATAATCTCTTTTAACATTATTTCATGTTTACTTGAATTTCATTTTCATTTAAGTTATATTTTCATTTATAATTCAATTTTTTTTCTTGATGCAAAAAAATCAATTCAAACTTGTAATGAATCAGAAATTTGAAATTTGGATAAATAATTAAAATTATTTATGATATAATATATTTTCATAAGATTCGATATATGTCATGGGATCAATGTCATTGATAGTTACATTTCAATTTCCTATTATCCATTTATATTTAGTTGATGTCAAATTCTGATAGACGCATTCTATACAATCATAAGCGAACCCCTTTAATTTTTCCTAGATATATTTGAAAAAAATTCAAATATTTTAGCCATATACCATTTAGAATTATAGTATATTCTAGAATTTTATCCACCAAGAAAATAAAATAAATAATGATAGACTTAGATCTTTTAGATAAGTATGAATTTATATTGAAATATATTCTTACATTACAAATATAGATAAACTAGGATTTTAACAAAAAGAGAATGAGCAGTAAAATCATATTCATATCATAAAATATTATGGTTCCATATATTTTATAATGGAAGAAGGGGTCGAAATATTTATGTATAGTTTTTTTGGTAGTTTTCAACAACACTAGATAAGCATAGAGAATTGATTTTTTTTGTAGGAGTGTCTCCCTTCGTTTCCCATAAAATTATCAAAGAATGTTGAAGGTTAATAAAGATAGATGGTTATAAGGATGTGGGAGATTCAAAATAAGACATTATATGTATGGAATCAATAAGAAAAAATCCATTTAATATATTTGATAAAATAGTGAAGGATGAGATGAAATAAGTCAAACTAGAAATAAACATATTTGAAATAAAATTGAAATAATTAACTGTATTTCTTAAAAAAGTTAATGATGTGAATTATATTAGGGATTATTAAATTTCACTTTATCCTAACTATGATATTCATTGTGACTACTAATCACCCCTTGATGATTATCTAAAATATTTATAAATAAATGATTAAGGAACTACATATTTAGTTGAGGAACTGAAAGATCATATGGTAATTGAAAAATAGTAGTTATAATATAAAAATATTATGTTCATTGAGATGAATGAGAAATATAAAGTACATAATTATAAAATAAGTTTCATAAAATAAAAACTTATATTATAGAATCACCAATTAAAATTTCAAGAGGGTTTTTTTAGAAAATGTTCATTAAATCTAGAATAATATACGAGTTATTAAAGGACATCATTATGGGTATATAATTTATATTAATTTGGTGAAACACATTATAAAAAAATTAATTATGAATGCCTAATTCCATAAAAAGTTCTAATTTCTTGTATTTATAATTTTTATAAACGGTGATAAATAAAATCATTCTCAATAAATTTTTGATGTAGAGATTCTTAACTCTATATCCAATCTTTGTATGGATGTGTTATATTAAAAATATTTAATGTATGATGGAATGGTTTAAATTATATTTTTAATATTTGTTCTCTATATGTAAAAATATACACTTTTTTTCTTTTTTTTCAAAATCCTCAAAGGGGAATAAATGTTAAAAAATGAGTTTTCTTAAGGAACACACAGTGAAAATATAAGGGGTAGAACATTTTCTTATTCACTATGGTAATTATTTTTTAAAATTTGAGATTTTATAATGGAGATATAATTGAAAATGTAATAAATTTTCAAAATAATATAACAAGATATATTCATCTAGAGAAATATATGGAGTAATACAGGTAATATATTTTTTTCCTTTTATGTTTTCATTAGGTGTTTGTGTTCTTCAAAAAGTAAGGATATTTGAGTGTTAGGCTTAAATAATATCATTTTTAGACAATTGTTAAACACTTCATTAAATAATTAATTCAACATATAGTTATTTTATTTATTATATTTTTTGGAAGATATATAAAATCATTTAAGGAAATACCAAAAAATTGAGGTTTAATAAAATTGTGGTGGAACGGGTTTATAATACTTAGATAACCTAATGAATATAGTAATACCGAATATTTCCTAGTTTTTCATATGATGGACTATAATTGTGTTGAATCAACCTATTAGTATATATAGAACACTGAAAGGTCTATCAAAGGATAATTAGTAAGCATTTGTTGATACTGTTGCAATTGATCCCATGATTTATAAAATATAACCATTTAGTGATTTCATATAAATAGACTTTCACCTCTTACATATGAAGAAAAAATTCATAGGAAAACATTAAGAGACACAATAACTTGATGTCTTCAACTAGATATTGATTAATGTTCTTCTAATTTATTTACTTTCATAGGCTTTTTATAAAGATTATGCTTGTGAATAATTCATTAAGAAATAGTCCATCATATATTGTTGTAGTCATCATGCCAAGATACATGATGATTTGTTGAAAATACCAAGATACCACTTATAGTATTGGGATAGCGAGCTATTATATATATAGAAGATAAACATAGTTAATGGTTGTGTTAATAGAAAAGTGAGCTACCAACCATGTAACGGTATACTGAAGATAACAGTATAAGTAGCAGAAGCATCAAGATAACAATATTTATTGTAGGGTATACAAAGAGACTACATATGTAATAGGAAAAATTGAGCTATTAGTCATAGTTGTAGGGAAATTATGAATGGACTGTTCGATATCATCTTGGATAAGTAAAAAAGATTTGAGACTCTATATTTAATAATTAGATACCTTGTAATGGTTTTGTAGTCAAGGATACCTCAAATCATTTTTTAAATCAACATTTCACTTTGGTGTTAACATGAGGATTTATGATATATTTTTAAAATAAGTTCATGGTTTTCTAATGAATACAAATCATTAAGATTTCAACTATTAAATATATTTTGTAATTCAGTTTCTTTGATTCAATTTTCTTTTTTCTGAGTATTAAATTAGAATTGTGTAACGGTGATTAACATTATATTTTATTTTTCTCTAATTAAGTAGATAGGTAATATTAAATAAAAATACATAATATATCCTACAATGAATTCATTTTTTTCAATTTTTTTATCTTTTGTTTATAACATAGATACTTTTAGTTTTAGGTGAATCAAATTTTTATTATTCTGATGCTTTTAACTCTTGAAGAGAAGAAAACAAGTTGTGGCTTCTGAATAATAAATCACCCCCACTAGTAGTATAGTTACCGAAAATTTCATTCCTAAATAAATTTATAATATTATTTTTTTAATATAAGTAATTAGAGTAAAAAACATATTATAAAAATAAATTCATGTAATAAAATAAATTAATTTTATAATTTTTATTCATTTTTTAATAGTGAAATGGTTTCCCACATTATTGATTACCAACAATATGTCTATATGGACGCCTATACTATTTAGGACATCATCTCCATAATGTACTACATAAAATTTCTATGATATTCCAAGGAAAGTATAATACTAAAATGAATTGATGCATTATTATATATTTTATTTCATTAACAAAAAAATAAAAAAACAAATTTCATTGGAGGATCACAGGAATTAAAAAAATTAATCACTTGTGATGATATTATTATAGGCTCATTATTGTTTCCTTCCATACCAACATTAACTTTTACTAATCCAAATTGATAATATTTTAATGCCTCCATAGTATCAAACCATCAGTATTAAAAAATTGTTATAAGAAATATTGTATAGTCATGTTCCCATGTTTTATTAATGATTCCAAAGTAATACATGTTGGGATAAATTAGATTTTGTTTGTAGATATTTCCATCGCTTCAACTATAATAAAAAATACATTATTTATAAATATACTATTTTAATCATGCTTCTATATTTTGAATATTAACCATTAATAATATTGTTATTATAGGATAAGACATTAACACTTGGTACTTTTTATAACAATCACAATTTATCATTGATCTATTTAGGATTTTCAGATAACTCTATATAAATGTGTTCATAAAACATTGTAATAAATTATTGGTTGTGTTTATTTAATATTGAACATTCATCCATTATTGGATTTAATTTTTTAATAATTTCATTATGAGATTTATTGTATAGCATAAAATCCACAATATTATGAAAATAATTGTTGTGAGCCTACTTCTAATATGTAATGGATATTGTGAAAACATATACTCAAAAAGTCATTCACATTTGATGTCCCAATTGTAGTGAGATTATAGAAGACTAACTATATATACATTAGATAGGCATTCAGTAAAGAATTCAAATAATTTTTGTTTATTATAACTATCTATATTAAAACCATACCTATAGAATTTATATTTGAAAAAAAATCAATATATTTATATAGTGTTCAAAAAGAACATACATAAGAGTTTTATAGGTCTAAAAATATTGACCAATCTTAATAAATAAATAATCAAGTAATCCATGATATCAAGAAATGATAGTAGAAAGAATATCTCAAATCCTTATTGATTGAATTTTTTCCATTATTGGAAACTTTTATAGATAAATAGATTTTTTAAATATTTATTTTAAAAAATAATAGAATATTTTATGTTTATTATTAATTTTACTTGGAAATTGGGATTATACTACCACATTTAAGAAATATATAATAAAAAGGACAAAATGTGATTTTAATTTATTTAAATTTAGATCATTCACCAATAAAAAATTATTGGTATTCTAAGAATACCTCTCTCATACTATCACAGAATTTAAAAAGGTAACGTACTAAAACCACTCTTTTCTATAAAGAGTGTGAGTTGCTAAAAAGTAAAACATTATATCACCTCATTCACTAAATTTAAATCTTCTATAGTGCACATTCCTATCATGTATAGCCTATAATTGAAGATATATTTTGTCTTTACATAGGTATTTAGTAATATACTGATTATATTTTGATATATATTTCACTCTATATATGTGTGGTATCTTGAATATATCTGTTATATAATCATTTTAGTAAGGGAATTTGAAGATGTAAGATCTATTTTAAACCTATCATTAGAATGTTTTAACAAATATATTGATGATATCGTTTACCTTCATAATTTTTTATTTACTATTTAATGGATAGTATGAGAAAACATATTTTGATTTCCCCTAATAATTTTTCAACTATGATTCATATTGATGTCATCAAGGTAAGATCCATTAATGTACAGGAAACATTGTCTTTATAATATGATTTATCCTTAACGATTTTATAACTTATTCACTTATAGGAAACCCTAACCTCCCTTCAATGTTTTTGCAATAAAATTAAAATATATAAGGTAGTCATTTATCAAACCAAATAACGTGGATCTTAATGAAAATTCTTCCTTACAATGAGAATTATAATCTATAAGACATGTATCACAAAATATCATGAAATCATCAATAAGTGGACAAAATTAAGGCTCAATATCATATCGGATATATTTTGGCCTATACATAAGTTAGAAAAAATAATGTACATACACTTCCTACATAACCAAAGAAGTAAATTATAATTTATGTACTTGACATTGTTAGTGATGTGAGTGCTCATATGTACACTATGACGAATACATCCTTCTATAAGTAATGTAAGAATAAATATTTGTGACTAATTACCAAATTTAGGATACTCCTTACCAACATTTTTTATTATGGATCATATATTGGGTAATGTTGTTTACAATAAAAAAATTTTCATTATATGTTCCAGGAAAATTGATATCCAACCACAAAAAATAGTTACAATAATTTAAATATTTGAATAATAGGAGTGTACCATACCAATTTCAATTGATTTTTATTTTATTTTATCAAGTTGATTCATACATGGGAAAATTTTAACGATGCATATTCACCTTTTAAAATAATATATAGTATTTAGGAAATACATGAAATTTTTCATAGATAATATCTGTATAACATAACATTCTTTTAGAATTATACATTCTATTAAAAATTTATTTTTATCATAATGCATGAACATTACTAGAACATGATGATTTATTAACTTGGAAATACTCTAACCGTTTCCCATTTTCAGGTTATATAGTTTTAATAATTATGAATGTTATTTACAATTCATCCAAACATAAATTAGTGGAATCTCTACACAAATATTTAATTTCTCTTACATGTTCAAAAAAATTCAAAATATTTCATTTAATATTACTGTATTTTATTCAATATAGTCTACATAATCATATAAACTAGTAACAATATATGATTACTTGTAAAATATACCATCATTACACTTGTTGGATACATTTACTTCTTCATTGTGCTTGATTCAACATTTGTAACTTTGATGAATTCTAGAATAGATAAAACCTTCTTCCAATTCAAGAAGACATATTGACCTTAAAAAACAATATGGACATAAACACATTATTTTATATGTTCTATTAGCACTATTTATTGATAACATGATAAAATCAATGTCCCATTCCTCGTACTCTTTGGTCATATGATTAGCACACATCTATTTAAACTAAATTTCATCTCATTTTGAAAAAAATTTATAAACCTATTTAATATAACTAATAAATACTTCAATAAAATGCTATAAAGACACACACTCTACACATTTTTATAACATATATATATACACAATATGAAACATGTATATTTAGACACCCAAACACAAAAATATAATAATAAATATAAAATGCATAAATATATATCATAAATAGAATGTATAATTATTTATACCCACATATATATCATATAAAAAACATATTATCTACAGATATTTATTTTTATAAACACCATAACTATAGTGAAACAGATACCACACATATAAAATTAATACATATTTATATATACTGTATAAAACAAAAACACATTTATATATATATACACTATAAAAATATATATATAAATATGTGTATATATATTATATGTAGAAAATATTATATAATATACATATATAAATTTAATATAAATAAGAATAACTTATATACATATATAAATATATATAACATAAATGGAAGTATTGGTTAGAAAATTCTATGCATAAAAATTATAAATATAAATATAGTTGATCAATTAATATAAATAAAATATAAATTTCAAACCATATGGTTATCATAAAAAAATAGATTAAACATATAAAATATACATGTAAAATGATATAAAATTTTGAATATATATATATATATATATCTGTACACCCACACACATGTTCATGTCTTGTTTGTTTGTGTAAATTGATATTTTGAAAAAATAAAAAGAAAATTTATGGAAAATATATGAAAAAATATAACTAGACTAAAATTGAAATTATATACAAATAACTATGATTTAAAATTTATTTTGGATAGGAAATGCGGTGATTATAATGATTCAATAGTGACCATTTACATTGATGCTTCTATAATAGTGACTATATACCGAAGAACACAGATAAGGATGATGGTAAGAAGAAGCAACGTTCGTACAGAATTAAAAAAGGAAGAGAAACATTTCATGAGGATATGCATGGAGAATGTGTTGTTGTGTAAGAGGACAGGTGGTAAAGGAAGGAAAATGCATGTTTGGGTTATATTGTGGGGATCCCTTTTTTATTTCCACAAGTAAAATCATTGAGAAAGGATTCCTTTCTTAATCCTTTTTAAGACTAAAGAGTATTAAAATTTATCAGTTCAAAAAACTTAGTAAAAAGGGGTATGATTTCATGACCTTTAAAAGTAACTTAGAAAGGTTTCCTTTTTCTCACTTTTTAAAAGTGCTGAGAAATGATTTCACATAATAATTTCCAATTTGGGGTAACATTATAAGATAATAAATATAATAAATATATATTAATGTGATATAAAATTTAAATAATACATATCGTTACCACCAGATAATGCTCCTGAAAATGTATATTTAGTTATAAAATTATAATAAATTTAATTATTGGTTTTTTTTAAAAAAAATTAAAATAGATTAATCAAATATTAATCAATTGTAAATATTACGATAACTAAAATTATGAACATTGTTTCATTGAACTTGAAAAACAACCATAACCAATTCAAGGGTATATCTAGCCCATTAATTGTTTTCTTCATATATAAACAAATCATTTGTATAAAGATTATTTTTAGATAAGGTTGCAATATTTGCATTATATCATATTTTTAGAAATACAGAGCTTTTAAGAAATTTTAACACAAATGTCAAATTTTAATTAGTGATGAAAAATGAAAACCCAATTTATTTACACTACAAATATGAATGAATCGTTGATTACTCAACAATAATTATATACATATTATAAATTTTTAGCATTGTAAATTGGAAATTTTGAACAATCATACAATTAATAAGATCAAAATAGCCACACATAAATAATATAAATTTTAATCCATGGATATATATGACTTAAATGATTTCCTTTGGAGGACCATATTAACAAATTGAATCGATGGATAAAAAAATGATACATTTATTTTTCATTTGTTTTATTCAAATAAACATCCTTGATGTTAAGGAAAAATAAATTATCATTTAAATACATATAATTTTGAGGCATAATAAATTGGTATAAGGCTTCTTTTTTATGTAAAAAGTGAATGGTTTATGATTACTTAGTTTGGATCTATTTTTAGAGGTATTTTTTTAATTTATAAGTGGTGGAAAAATTTAGGAGTTGAATATGGGTAAGATGGAGAAGTTTATGGTCAAAAAAATGATTAGGTAAACTATATCAGATAACCATACATCCCAATTTTTCTTACCTATCAGGAAATAGATTATTGTATTCATAGTTTGGAGGCCCTGTGAGAAAAACATGTAGCCTATGATTTAATTATATATTAAGAGATACATGTCCATGTTCATGCTTCAAAATCGCAAGTACTCCAGATAAACATTCTTTAAAAATTATTATGAAATTTATATTTTTTTCTAAATTATCAACAATCTATTTTAGATCAATCTCTATATTGGATAATCCCTTAATGCGTGACTTTTATAGGGTTCTTGGGTGATCTCATCCACTATATGACAATTGGATATAGTATTGGTTATTTATCTGTTATCTATTCCAGTTATTAATTTCTTCTTCTCACCGTTGTGTTTATATCTAAGGATATAGGTGTGGCAGTTTCACTAGTGACAAGAAAACCATATTGAATCCTAAATATTTTTATTATGAAGGACGAAGGAGTTTTATACGAATAATATATTTTAAATTGTTTTATTAATCAACAACATTATTACATATTTTTAGTGTTTATTCATTTGATTCTAATTTTATAAACATTAAATAATAATTTCTTCTAAAATTCTTGAGTACCTATTTGTTTGGTATTATAATTTATTTTTGAAAGATAAGAATCAATGAAATAAAATCATAAAGGTGATTTTGATGTAGATGGATTATCATTTATGTTATCTAATTATAAAATTCATTTCCTTGAATATATAATTTAAAATAAATCATTTTAAATAGATTTAAAAATTATTTTTAGTGGGTATTATGTGTGAGTGAATTACAAAAAAAATTAAGTGTAGGATTAATTAATATGTGAATATTCTATGAAAAAAATTTATTAATGGTATGTGGTGTATATGTGTTCAATTATTTGTGTGTTCATTATTATATAATACGTTATATGGATTCTTGATGAGGGGATGAATTATTTATTTTAGTGTGGAAATTGTAAGTGTTGTATATGAATATTTGTGTCATCCCACTTTAGTGTTGACTATATAAGAACAAAATTGGGAAAGAGTTATCCATTTATTGTTATTCTATTTTAAGTGAAATGGTGTTTGCAAGTTAGTAGAACTTAAATTGATTATTTCATGTAATGTTTGGAAGGTGTTTTATGAAATATGAGTTGGGATGATTTGGACTAGTAATTATTTATTTCATTATATCAATGACCATGTGTAGGGGATGTTTTCATAAAATCCATATGTGACTACTTGGTTTTCACATGGTTTGTTTCCATATGATGTCATCTAGGATATATGACAGAGTTAATATACTCACCCCTAAATGTGAAGCTAAAAAAATTAAAACGATGTTTGATTTGAGTTATATGGTATTATAAATATTTGTTTATTGGTTTGGATAGATAAAGAAATTAGTATAGTAAAAATAAGTTGAGGCTATGTCATTAGTGGTGGGATATGTAATTATACAATGTTTAATCTATACATTCACACATAGTTTTATTATTATGAGATATATTTTTGTATGTATAAAAATTTACATGATACTAATATGAATCCCATTAACTGGTTTGTGGATGTTGTGTGTGTTGAGTTGATACACTATTTCAATGGAGTTTATCAATGGATTTATCCTTCTTACTGAGAATCAGTCATTCAATGGATGATGTCAAGGTATGAAAAAAATCCAAATTAAAATTGGGTTTGGGTTTGAGTGATCATACATGTAATAAATGTTATAATGAAAAATTAACTATTTTATCTAATTTATAAGTCAGTATTTCATTACTAGAAACCCACAATATTTAGACCTAAAAATATATATATATTAATGGAAAAAAGTGGTGAAAAAAACATCCAATATAATTTTATATAAAATAGACAAACTGTATATATCTTTAAATTTTTTTAAATAATCTTAAAAAGTATTGAAATGACTTTTTTGAATCAGATACTTAGTGGAATGAATATATTACCATTTTAACTCAATAATATATATACAAATATATATAACAATATGTTTAAAATAAAAAATTAAATATGTTATAAAAACAAATAATTGATTAACAATATAACATATTATATCAATGAAAATATTATTAAGTGATAAATAACACATATAAAGGAGATTAAATCCAATCGACATTGTCCATATCAAACATTATTCTTTTTATAACTCGTGTTTTATTAATTGGGAGGGTTAATCAAATTTCATTTCATCATTAATAATATTTATATTATAAAAATATGACCTGTTACCAATTAAATAGCCTATTTGTATTGATACTTTTACAATATATGTATTATTCACATATCATTTCAATGTATTTTGGTAATTCATTACCAGCTATATCCTCTTGAAAAGGAAAGGGACATAATTAATTACACAACCAATTAAACACACAGTCATTTTAACTTTAACATCAATAAATAATAAAAAAATAATATATATAAATAAATATATATGATCATAGTATTTTTTATAGATTTGTAAAAACAATCAAGAAACTATTTGTGAAAAATTTTTAATAAAAAAAAGAATAATTAATAAAAATATCAACAACAAGGGTAGAAAAACAATCTTGAATTGCTATAATAATTAATGGTTTAATTAACTAATGATTTTCATTATTTGTAATCACTTTAATATCGTATTTTATAAATTTTAAAGCATTGATATATTAGGAAAATAACTATAAAACAAATTTACCATATTCATAATAGAATAAAACTACTCTATCATTTTTACTCATTATATACTATAAAACTTGTATGCATGTCTTGTTACCTACACCCAACTATAAAAATAATCATTTTTTGAATCAAATTTCTTATAAGTCATTCCTTATATTGAAACAATATTTTTTCACTATATACACATATTATCCCTAAAAGATTATCGCACATGTTTTTGTAGATGTGTATCTTATATAAATTATTCCCTAAAATATATCCTTTTCAAAAAAAAGAAAAATAAAGCCCAAAAATTTTACAATTATAACACTTTATTGTATTTACACATGGAATATAATGTAATGTAGGATCCAAAAAACCATAAAAATAATATATAGTGTAAAATATTTATTTTTTAAGATGTAATAAAATATGAAACTCTTCTATGATTTTTAAGACTATGTTATATTATTTTCACCCACAAAATTAGTTTCTATCATTTCTAATAATGTATACTGGTGGAAGAATGTTTTCATTACTATGGAATGCTCACATTTTAAAGTTATTAATATAATTAATTGACCTGAGTCTTTGAACCAAATCCACTGTATCAATAACCTATAATATGATATCATGAATACAAGAAGCAATCAACTAGAAATAAGGGATAATGACCAAAATTATGGAGGAAATACCCTCAATTTCAAATCAACTAATAAGAATCAATAACAAAACCCTTGTCCTTAATTAACTAATTATAATGTCCTATATTTTTTAAAAACATTTTTTATTTTGTTTCTTAGGGAATATCAATATATTTTGATGTAATATTTGGGTGGGGTAAGAAATTTCATTCGTTACCCTTGATTTTGTCTAATTATATACCTATCCTTATTTATACATTGACACTTATGTATGGTTTATAACTATCAAGTATTAATGGATGTGTCCTGTATGTATTCTCACCTATCTTTAATGTGAACAATATGAATCCCCCTTTATCATAAGGGTGACTAACATGTATTTCCTATTCTCCTAAGGGTGACACAAATTCATTTTCATTGCCATAAAGGTGACCCATATGTATCACACTCTATCTTAGAGGTGACCCATACATATAATCATTTTTCATGTAAGTGACCCATATGTATCACCCAATATTTTAGTGGTGATATATACATGTCATACATTATTATATAGTTACCCGTATGTTTTTCGTAGTGACTGGGAATCAACTACATTTAAATTATATATATTCATATTATTCCTTATATTTTAGACTTTGATAATTTTCATACACAAACTAACAACTTCAGGATACCAAATATTTCATATAATGTATATTCTTGAAACTCTATATTCAATGCTCAACAAACATATATTATATGAGCATGTTAAAAAGTAATATACTAGAAGATCAAATTGTCATATATTCCCTAACTAGTATAATATCATATTATATCAAAATATTTCCCTATGACTCAATAACTAGTAACATTTATATAAATAAAATCATCATCAACATCAAACTTATATTTCACATTATAGCCATTTAATTTTTCAATTTTCAAATTCATCATGTGAAATTATTAACATATAAACATAAAATTTAAGAATAATTCATTACAACGCATTCCTAAAATCTCCACTTTTAAAAAAAATCATATTTTACACTTTATAGGGAAATTATTATTAGTAACCTAAAAAACATGAAATTATATAATGTTTTAAAATGTACATACTCCATTGTATGACCTATGGAATGATTTTTGTGAATTTAAATATCATGAAATATAGATAATAAAATAAAAATTTTCTTCTTTTATTATTATGAATTTTAAGTGGAGTGATTTGATAATGGAATAAAATACAAAAATTTCTAGGATGGTTGAAACTGGATTCAGACATCTAAATTCATAAAATTTCAGATTTCCATTCCTATATTAAATATTTTTCATATCCCTCAAACATTATATTACTAGAGGACGTCTTTAGAACTCTACAATGAGTTTTTACATCAAATTCACATTACCACTTTGATTATTTCTTGGCATTGGGAAAATATCCCTCCCTATACCTCTTCCCCATTATCTCTTATTACACATCAATATGGCGAGGTATGGTATTTCTGACTTCTTTTATTTATTTATGTGAAATTTTAAGATACTAATTTTTGGGTTTCTATTTAGTGAATAGATAATACTTAAATTAATATAATTATAATATAGATTCAATGAAATTGGAAGGGAAAAAATAACAACCTTGTGTGGGATTTTATTTATATTCATGATTTGGGTTTTGTTATTTCATAAATTTCATGGTTGTTTGATGCTATAAATACTTGACTATAATATCATATACTAATTTATTTTATATCATAAATAAGGTAATGAAATTGAATAATGAACTTAGAATTAAAAGTGGTTATAATTCTTATATATAATTTCTTATATTGATTATGTGTATCCTTGAAAATTTAATTTCAAAAAATTAATATTATTGTGTTATGTCACATTATGTTTATTTGGATTTTTAAACAAGATCATATTGGACTATAATAATCATCATTGAATATAATGATTCTAATTCAGAGAAATAACATTAAGGTCCAATTATGGTTAGTTCATGATTTATATTAACATTCTTATATTGAATGAAGCTGTATTGATTGCTTATTAAGAGTTATCACTTATCACATTAAGATTTAATATCACACATACACACACACAGATATATATATATATATGAATATTAAAAACTATGTTGTTATTTTATATAAATACGTTGCATGGTAGGTGATATGGTGAGGTTGATTTGATTTCATTGTTATTGTGAGGAAAAATTGATATTGTTGAGGGGGAATTTTGTTGACGGTGTAGAATATTGAAATGTATAATATTGGGACTATTGTAATGAGTTGTGATCCTAGTTTTATTTATTATTTTCATATAAATTATTATTGATAACTTAATTTATTTTATATTTGTCTTTCTCATATTAAGTATAGAAGTGTCATGGTGCCTGGAAACATGGATGTTGTTAGATAGTCAATTAATAAATGGGGAATAGTTATTAGAACCATATGATATTTGGTAAATGGAATATGATCAAACACATGTATATTATTAATAATTAATATATTGGAATATTTATATAAAAATATGTAGAAGTTATGGATTTTGTAAATGATTGAAAGAGCCAAGAAATAAAAGATATAATTATAATGCCAAATAAAAGCTCATTATCATTAGAGGATTAATTTAAATAATAAAAAAGAATCAATGAAGGGATATTATATGATAAATTATAATTGATTTATAGTAGATTATCAATGGTAAAATTGATCTATTTTCTTGAGTTCTTATGCACGTATCAGATTTTTAGTCCTAAGTGATAGAAGTTGGGATGTCATGCATCACATTAGCTACAGGTTTAGTCATTGTAAAGATTTTTTCCCATATAATGGTTGTCTGTTGTGATATTCATCAAGTTTTATTATTTCATTATCTCAACCACCTGATTCTATAGTGGTAGTCCACACCAGTTTTTGGCCTTGGGTATCAAGTGTTTCCCTAGTATCATGGTTTTTTAGGTTAATGATGGTTGGATACTCCCCTTACCATACTAAATCTTCAAGGAATTGAGTGAATTTTGGTATATTCAAGTTATTGGGGATTAATGTAATAGTATATGTACCCATATAAGAAATAATGGCACTCAGTCTGAATAAATATGAACATGTGACTTGTCCCGGGTTATGGTTATATTTGATACATGAATCAAGGATATAATGGATTATGATTATTATGTGTTTTTTATGAAAGGGTTGTAATGGTTTTTGTTATAATAAATACTTATATGGGATGTAATTGATCTTAGTCTTACTATGTGATTATAGGGTGATGATGGTTATCTGTCTATGACTACGCAATTGAGGTTGCGAGAAGTGTACTTGGTTATGAATTATGATTAGTAGAGGTGATGTGAGTACCAATATATAATATGTTGGGGTTTAGGTCAATGTTTTAGTGATAAAGTGGTATATGATTACTTTAATTCTATATATTATATTATATTAGGTTACCTCATTATGTGTTGTACTTGGGGATCAATCCTTAGTGAATATGGGAATATAATTTACCATATTTAGGTAATTAGACGATTTAATTGTGTATTAATTGGTCATTTAGTATGATTCATCTTCAATTTCATGAGATATTTTGGTGAGGATCCTATTGATTATAAGAGTATAATCACCCATATATATAGGTACAATTGAGGGAGTTGTTGATTGTGCTCACTATTACTAGATTATGGAGGATGTTTGTGAGTATCTAGTGTTTGTAGTCAACTTTGATGGTGTTTCCATGGTATATTTATATTTGGTATTAAATTTTATGTTGATAAATGTAATAATACTAATTTATTTATTATCATGGATATTATTGGTGTAAAATTTATCATACCCTGTGAAATTGGGTAAAATGCCTCTAATATGTGCATGATTTATATCTTTTATGCCAGTCAGCAACCCATGCTATATTGAGGGTCATCCGTGAGGATCGCCCATATATTCATGGTTGGAACATGAGAGATAACAGTTGGGGAGGCTCATGAATGTTTAGTATCATGGTTTTTTTCCTAAAATAGGATGGATTTGAGGGTGGGAATTGTCAAGGATCACATAGGGTGGTTGGGAAAATATATCATTTTAACTATGTTAATTATTTAAGTAAGGTAGACTCTTTATATCATTGTATATTTTTTTAACTCTATGACATAATATAGGGAGATTAATGTTATTAAACGTACTAGGATATGTGATGATATTACAGTGTAGATACCTATACAATGATCAAGGATAATGATTTTCTATGCCTATGATTGAATTAGGAAAATAATGTAAATTTGGATGAATCATAAATACTCAATCTTAATTATTCTATTTTATAGAGTTAAGAATTACATAAAATTCTCTATTTTATAGTTATGGATCCATTTCAACATATATATTACATTTTTGATGATGATGTATAAAAGGGTGCACCAGTAGATCATCAGAGATTCAATTTTAATTAAGACAAATCCTCGAGGAAGATTACTCATGAGTTAAATGATTTGTGAATATAAAATTATGAAGAATTTTTCTAATTAGGAGTCCAAGGAATGGTTGGAGGAGGTGTATATTCATTTTAGGTTGATCCATGATATGATATAGAAATTTATTCCATCATTTTTTTAATATTGTTTGTAGATTTTAATAGGTATGGGTCTTATTCTTTGGAAATAGTAAGGAGTTAGATGTTTTGTGGGGACATATTAATGATTTTTTCTAGTTTCTATACCATTATTTTAATAACATGTAACACTAAAAAAAAGTAGCAGATTAGTAGTGGGTTTTTCGAAGGTGTTCTTCACAACCTGCAATAAATTAATTTTAGAGGGTTTATGCACAACCCCCTATATTCATTATATTTAGAGGGGGTTTACAACCCCTTATAATTTTTTATCATTTTTCTTTCTAATATTTGTTTGGATTTTAGGGGCAATTATTTCAAACCCAACAAAAATTTAATAATTTGTGGCCATATATGTCTGGTTGGATTTTGGAGGCACTATATAAATATATACATATATATATATATGATTCATTTGGATATTAGAGGTAATATATATAACATGGAAATTGTTTTTTAAATTAAACAGTGGGGGTTCATAACCCCCTCTAATATCTTAAATTAGGGGGATTCCTAAAATGTTGTTAATCAATTAGATTAGAGGGGGTGTTGAACACCTTCTAATTTATTAAATTAGAGGGGGTTGTGAACCCCCTCAGATGTATGACATTATGGGGGGTTGTGAAACCCGCTAATTAAAGAAATTAGAGGGGGTTGTGAACCCACTCAAATTAATAACATTATAAGGGGTTCATGAACTACTACTAATTAATTTGATTATAGAAGTTTTTATCTCCCTCTATATTTTTATTTATTTGTTCTAAAAATCTCATAAAAATTCAAATTTTATAATATATATGCGTTCATGTGTGTGTGTGTGTATAACAGAAACACATTTATATAAATGTATTAAAATTCATTATAAACATATATATAAATACATTATATACATTCTTTAAAAAATACTTATACATATTAACAAATATATATATTTATATATATATAAATATTGGTATACATAATATAAATGTAATTATAAATATACTTATTCAAATATATTAAATTTATATATGGTTTTATAAATACTATACATTTATATTATGATTTAAATTATATATAAATATATATTATTACATGCATTTTTACTATATATTTATGTATAAATACATTTATATTATATTATGTATACAAATAAATATAATATATAAAAAATTAAATGTAATGATATATTATATATTAGATTATATTTATATGATATATATTTAATTATAAATAATTTATTATATATAAATTTATATATATTATATAATTATTTTATATATATTTGAGTATAATATGTAAATTATTTATTAATTGGTCTATATATATCATTTAATTATATTATATATCTCTAAATATGTGAACGTATTTAATTGAATATATATATATATATATATAAATATAATTTTATAATTTTATATTCATTTATATATATTTATTTGTATAAGTTGAATTTCATATAATATTAATTATATATAATATTAAATAATAAACATACAATATAAATATATAAAAATATATATTTTATTTGAAAAATATATTATATTATGTATACCAATATATATAATACAAATATATATATATATATATATATATATATATTATATAATTATCTTATACATATTATATTATAAATATTTTATTATATATAAAATTATAAAATTTATAATTATATTATACATATGCCATATTAATTATAAATTAATTTATTGTGTTTAAATATATTATTTTATTATATTACAAATTTTCAATTTTATGAATATATTTTGTTTTGTGTATGTATATATATGTACATATGATATAATATAAATATATATAATTACATGCATAAATATACAATATAAATATATTTAATATAATATATGAATAATATAAATCATAAAATAAATGTATAGTATTTATAAAACCAATATGTATTTTTTATTGTTTAAAAAATTGGTGTGATAATATTAATAAAAATTAATAATATTATTTTACACACACATATATGTATATTAATATAATTACATATATATATATATTATAAATGAATATTATCGATAAAAATCATTTAAGTATATAAATATATTCACACACATACACAAATATATATAAATGTATATATAAATATTATTATTTATATAGAATATATATATAAATTTATAAATATACTAATATATTATATATATTGATACACACACACACATAAATATATATATATATATTTTCATATATTTTCATATATTTTCTTCTAATTATTTATCTAAATATATTGATAGTCCATTTTATATTAAACATATTAGAACATGCAGAGTGGTGTGGCATTGTTGGCCCTTGGATTCAGTGTGGGATCAAAACCTTAAAGCTGCAATTTTATGATGGCATGTTATATTCTTGTTTGTGCATGCAGGTCTGTCAGGCGCCATTGGTTGGGGGTGTGTGTGATTCTGTGACAAAGGAAGGCTCCCTTGGTGTGTTGTGGAGCACCAGTGTGGGTGTGCGGGGCATCTGGTTGGGGGGGGGGGGGTATAGGGCATCTAGGGTGTCGGCTGGAAGTCAGTTGGGGTTTCATGGTTGGTAGCGTGGTGTCTGGGGTGTGTGTGGGGTGGTCTGGGTGTCAGCTGGATGTGCGTGGTGGTCTGGGTGTCAGCTGGCTATTAGTGGGGTTGTCTAAGATGTCAGTGGGGGTATTTGTGGGGTGTTAGGGTGGGTAGTGGGGCATTAGGGGGTGTATAGGGGTTGCATCAATGGGTGTTTATGGGGGTGTAACGGGGTGGCCTATTGGTGTTTGGGGCATGTTAGGGGTGTCAGAGGGTGGGTTCTATAGGGTGTCAACTATATAAAAAGAAAATCTATATTAGGTGTAGTTGTAAAAAATCCCCTAAATTTGATGTTTGAGCCTCAATTAGAGGTAACTTTAACTACTTCTAACTGAAATATCAAAATTAGGGGTGTCTAAAACCACCACTAATTGAATGGTTTATGGTGAATTTTGGGTGACATTAGAGGGGGTTAAAACCACCTCTAATATAACTGCCACTAAAATGCCCACTATATTACCAGGGCTTACCAATAACTGCCTATAATTATACTAGGTGTCCACTTTAGCCATGATTTTGGGTAATCATCACTAAAGTGTTTAGACGGGGTTATAACCCCTTCTAAATGTTAGAAGCTCTTCTAATGACCCAGTTTTTTTGTAGTGGAAACATGTCATTGAAAGATACTTACTCTTCTCTAGGGGATTTAACTATTTGGTAGTACTATATTTTTTTTAAGAATATCTTACATTATGTTCTATACCTTATAAAAAATTAATAGGCTAGAGAGTGGAATTTTAAGGAGGTGTTCTGTCTGAAGTTCTCATATGAGGTCACCCCATTCTTGTTTATAATTTTCATTGTGGTTCTAGGGAAGGAAAAGTCTACAATGATGATGCAATATTGGACAATTTATTAATTTTAAATAAGTGTTTTGGACATCTTGTTGAGAATATATGTGATACAATGAAATCAATTTTTGAGTAAATTTATATTTTGGAATATATGGAGTCACCATAAGTTACCTACATCCTGTTCACTATAGTTATCAGTTTTTTATCTCATATTTGGAGGTTATAAATTACTGTTTCTGATGTGGTGGTCATGGAAATAAAAAATTAGAGTTCCTACCCTTCCTCAACTTCCATAAAATATATTGTCACTCACTTTAGGCTTAACTATTTTCTCAGTATCATATGAAAAAGTAAGAACACCAATAACAAGGTTCTCATGGAATTATAAAACCATAAAAATATCAAGCATGAATTGGAAAAATTTGTGACACACACATCCTCAATGATATAGTGAAGAGGAAGGCCTTGTATGTGGTAGATATGAGGTCTATAGAGGTATTATATTAGGATAAAACAAGATGCATACATTGGAGTTTCATTCTCTAGGATATCCAAACATCATGCAAAGTACAATTAATCTATATTCAACTTGAGTTTTATTACTTTTTTAACATAATGACAATGTGCTCATTTATTAATATAGTGACCCAATCCAATTACACATTGTAGACGCCGGAAAAGTCCGTTGTTCCCAAACGAAGCTCCGGATGCAGAAAGCGAGGTCATATTTGGAGTCGGAAGAATGTTTCGGAGGGCCCGGAGGCCTTGCGCGGAATTTTAGAGGTCTGCGCGCAAAGATGATGATCCGCGCGCAAAACCCCCGGGATGCGCGCAACTCCCTTGCGCGCCGTGCCCGATTCCGCGCCCGCGAGGAGAATTTCGCGCTCGCTCCTTGGATTCCGCGCCCGGGGTTGCCTATAAATACTAGGCGACCCCCAACGTTTCAAAGGTTGCTGGAAGTCGAACGGTCTCCCGCGCGCGCAATTCAACCCCTTCCGCGCACAATGCCGATCTTCAGGTAACCTCCTTTCTTTCGCGCAATAGAGCCTTGGGGTCCGCCTTCGCGCGCAATCCCCTTGGCTCATCTCCTTCGAATAAATTTCAACCCTGAAGGCCTTTGCGCGCAAAAGAAGCCTCTTGCGCGCAATTGCCCCCCGGGAGCGCGCAATCCAGCCCGATTGCGCGCACCCCCCATTTTCAAAGTGGCCATTCGTTAGAGAATGAGCCGTTGCCCCCGCGCGCTACCCGAAGCCCGGTGCGCGCAATCCCAATCATCCGCGCGCAAAGCGCTGGCCCAATTGCGCGCCAGCCCGCCATTTTGCGCGCCGACCCGCGGTTTTGCGCGCAAAGCTCCTCTTTTGTGCGCAATCTGCCAGGGTCGCCTCCCTTGACCCCCTGCGGGTACCCGCCTGCGTGGCGCCCGATGGTCTTCATCGCAGGTGCCCGCACCGTGCGCTGTTTTCCCGTGCAGCCTTCCAGGCTCGTGCGAAGTGACACGGACCCGTCGGCGGCAATCATTCGTCCAGCATGACGTTAAACTGCATATTCGTCCTGCATGACGTTAAACTGCACATATGTCCAGCATGACGTTAAACTGCATATACGTCCCACATGACGTTAAACTGCGCATTCGTCCAGCATGACGTTAAACTGCCCATACGTCCAGCATGACGTTAAACTGCACATTCGTCCAAGCTGCACGACGCTAAACTGCCTAGCCCCCCATCGTCTGCGCTGCAAGACGTTAAACTGCCAAGTGTTTCGTCCTCAACACACGACGTTAAACTGTACTTCGTCCGGCAAGACGTTAAACCGTCCGCTTCGTCCTCAACACACGACGTTAAACTGTACTTCGTCCGGCAAGACGTTAAACCGTCCGCAACCTGATCTCGTGCTCCGCACGCAGGGTCCCCCCCCCCGGTTTGGATGTGGCCCCCACCCGCTCGTCTCTGCAGGGATGTCGGGATTGTTCCCCTTTTGGGACGATTTAATGGGAGCGGCTTTTCCCTACGGGGGCAGGGTATTACAAACCACTAGTTTCTCGTGGGAGGCTGCACATGTGTATCTCCATTGCGCATCCCCACTGCCGAAGCCAGTAGAGGGTGTGACTGGGATCGAGGTGTCTTCTGCTTTCGGTCCAAGTCCCTTCCAACTGAGTTTTGCCGCAGCCGGGCTGTCTCAAGTGCGTAAGTCCTGACAGAATGAACTACGTGGACTTTGATCCCTGTCTTCTATACAGGGTACGTAGGAAGCCTCCCTGAGGTCCAAGCCCGCCACCTGGTCGTCCCGGTCGTATTTACGTCGGTTCGTCCATCAGTGGACCCCTCCAGGGTTCACGTTTGCGTCGATTCACCTATGAATCCGCCCCTGTGGGAGACTGCCCATGTGTATCTCCACTGTGCCTCCCCACAGCCCCTTTTTCCATTTCTCTTTTTATCGTCCAGCATGACGTGAAACTGTGATCCACCCGGCCGTCCCATCCCCCTCTGTGCGAGGTGGTTCGGTTCAATCCTCCGCCCGGCGGCCTAGACCTCTTCGTGAGTCGGCTTGCCGACGTCCAGCATGACGTTAAACTGTATACCCGAACTACGTTGACTTTGATCCGTGCTAACGCGCGGTACGTAGGAAGCCTCTACGGGGTCCAAGCTCTTCACTCCATCATCCATCCTGATCCTTACCCGGGCCGCCACATCCCGGTGGGTTCATGCCACTTCACTCCACTCCACGTTACTTGGGAAGCCGCCCATGTGCTGGCCCCAGCGTCGGAGGTTCCCCGCAAGGGGTTCTGTCATCTGATCCACTTTTCGTGTTGATCGGTCCGATGCCGTCCCCGCTGGACGTTAAACTCGCGGCATACCCCGTGTTAAACATGGGAAGCTGAGGAAAACCTCAGGTGACACAGTTCCCCGCACCTAGTATGGGATGCCTCAGGCCATCATGCCTTCGAGAAGCCCTATTAGGGACGGAAGACAGACGTGCAGAGCCGCAGTGCTACGACACGCCCCCAGCACCCAGAGCCACCCGGCCTTCTCACCGCAGGTTGCTGCCCCGACCAGACTCCTTGGAGCGTCCGGGCGGAAGCAGCGTAATTAACCGGTGTCCATGAAGATATGGCGCCGGGAACGAGATTCACGAACATTCTTAAGTCTATGAGGGAGACCCGGATTAGGCGACAAGTTCCGAGGAGACGTCCAAGGAAGGAGGAGCCGACATCCCATCATCCCGGTTTCGATCAATGAGCAGACGCCCCTGAATAAGGGACGAATGCCGCCCGCCCTTGGAAAGCGGGACTGCGGGACCACAAGCCGCGCGCCCATCCCCTCGGGTTGACGGGTGCACGCGCGAACGCGTCCTGGCGGAACAGCGTAACCCGACGCACATCCTCACCGAAACAGAAAAATGGTGAACCCGACGTGAATCTCTTCTCCTCGATACGAAGACCGATGGCTTTCCGAGGTGTTGGATGACCGGCATGTTGCCCGGCCAAGCATTCAGTCTTACCCGCCAGGGGCTCGGGAAGGGAAATCGGGCACTCCGTCTCGCGACGTCGATGGCCTGGGTTCCCCCCCACGGATGGCGGGTGTTGGGTACGCTTCGGTTAATACCGTCGAGCTGGTAAATCCCTTTTCGGTTCCCGACGTTGAAGAACACCAGGTGGACCTCCCTAGTGTCCCCGGTCGTCGCTACCGTCGGAAGAACCGCAGCAACAGGAGTCGCCGGGGCACAGCCGTTGGTACATCCAGCCAGGCCGTGCACGCCACTAAGACTAGGCAGCAGGCTCAAAATCGAGCTCAGCGCGCGCAGCCCCCCCATCCGGGGATGACGGATTCGCCTCCGCCACTGTTTGTGGTGTGGGACCAGGCAGAACCGCCTCAGCCGCGTCGCGACCAGCTCCGCCCTGCCACAAGTCCATCCCGGCCTCCTGACTCTAGTACGGTGACCATTTCCCGGACTGTGACCAGTGAACAGCGAGATGCGCCAAGTACCAGTCGGCCGCCGATCCAACCGGCAAGGCCCGTCATGCCACCAACCGCAGAGCAACCTCCTGCAACCAGGGGCTCGCGCTTGGCCAAAAAGTATGATGTCCTGAAGCACTTGGCTGACATCCCAGCAAGGCTCTCCATCCTTGAGGCTCTGCGCAT
The DNA here is from genome assembly GCA_963277665.1 of Viscum album. NCBI lineage: Eukaryota > Viridiplantae > Streptophyta > Magnoliopsida > Santalales > Viscaceae > Viscum > Viscum album. Next base: position 360,568,780 of record OY728136.1, on the reverse strand, counting down.
GTCATCTGAGATGCGCGAGGCACTCGCTGAAGCCCTGAAAAGCCCCCTCCAGTTTGAGACAGAGGTTGCGGCTGCAGAGGCCTTTCACGCCGAAACGATCGAGGACGCCGAATGTCAGGCAGTTATCTCGTTCTCTGGTAAGGATGAAGACCCTCCTATACAGGGACACATTCGTCCGCTGTATGTCACTGGCCAGTTCAATGGCCTTGAAGTCCGGCGCTGTCTTGTCGACACGGGGTCCGGGATTAACCTGATTCCAACTCGGACGCTCCGGAGATTGGGGTTGTCTGAGGATGACTTGATTCCCTCCGACCTCAGGATCCAGGGGTACGATCGCACCGAGCAAACCCCGGTCGGCAAGATACGTTTGAAGACCCAGTTCGGTGACTTGGTTGCCAACACCGAATTCATGGTAGTCTCTCAGGACACCGCGTACAACGCATTGATGGGCAGGCCATGGCTCCATCTTCACGCGGCGGTTCCCTCGTCATACCACCAATGCCTCAAATACTCCCTTAATGGTCGAGTGGGCGTGCTTCAAGGAGATGCCTCTCCTTTTGCCTCATGTGAAGCCCGCTATCTGGACGCGGACTATTACAAGAGCAAGGATAAGCAGATCCTGGCAGGTGAGGTTGAGCCTGTCGCTGTTGCAAGTGATCCCTGGGCAAGTCTGGATGACGCTTACGTCCTCCCGATTCAACGGTTGGACGTCGCCATGGTCTTGACGGTCCGCGAGTCTCCTGATGAGATGACCGCGACCGCCCGTGCCAGCACCAGTGGCCCAGCAGGATCTGGTAGCCCCAATGCAGTTGCCAACGCAGTCTCTCCCGTGGACGATCCCTCCCCGAGTGGAGAGGACGTGGAAGATGCACCCCCAGCCTTTGAGGAGGGCGTCCCCGCCACGGTCGATGAGTTAATACAGGTGAACCTTGGAACCGAGGCCGATCCAAGACCCACATTGGTTAGTGCCGCCATGCCCTCTGAGGAGCGGCAGCAGTACGTGGACTTTCTCAGGCAGCACCGTGATGTATTCGCTTGGGGCTATGACGAGATGCCGGGGCTGGATCCTCATGTAGCCGTCCACCGCCTTGGTCTCCCGGCGAACCATCGCGGGTTCAAGCAGCCTCCCAGGAAGATGCACCCATCCCACGGTGCCATGGTTGAGGCCGAAGTTGACAAGCTTATCAAAGCCAACTTCGTGAGGGAAGTTCAGTACCCCAAATGGCTGGCCAACATTGTGCCGGTCAGGAAGAAGAACGGGCAGATCAGAGTCTGCATCGACTTCCACGATCTCAACCGCCACTGTCCGAAGGATGATTTTCCCCTTCCAGTGACAGAGCTGTTGATTGATGCCACGGCTGGGTTCCAAGCCCTATCCTTCATGGATGGATACTCCGGATACAACCAAATTCGGATGGCCCCTGAGGATGAGGAGTTCACTGATTTCAGGGCCCCCCAAGGTACCTTTTTCTACCGGGTCATGCCTTTCGGCCTGAAGAATGCAGGTGCCACCTATCAACGGGCGATGCACCGCATATTCAAGCCAATCCTCGGCACACTGGTGGAATGCTATGTCGACGACTTGGTGGTCAAATCGCGCCAGCGTCAGGACCATCTGAAAGATCTTGAGAAAGTGTTCAGCTTCCTCCGGTCTCGCTGCCTGAAGATGAACCCGTTGAAGTGTGCCGTTGGGGTCACCTACGGAAAGTTCCTTGGATTTGTGGTAAGATACCAGGGTATTGAGATTGACCCAGAGAAAATCAGGGCGATTAGTCAGATGCCTCCCCCAGGTACCGTCCGGGAACTGCAAGGGTTCCAAGGCCACTTAGCCTATATACGCCGATTCATCACGAATCTGGCCGGCAAGTGTAAGCCCTTTTCTCGGCTCATGAAGAAAGGTGCCACCTATGTATGGGATAAAGAGTGTCAGACCGCTTTCGAGGAAATCAAGCAGTACCTGCTTCAACCTCCGGTCCTGATGCCGCCTGTATCCGGGAAGCCGCTGGTCCTCTATGTGACCGCCCTGGAACGGTCCCTAGGTGCCCTTCTCGCCCAGAAGAACAACGAGGGAACGGAGAATAGCCTCTATTACCTCAGTCGCATGCTCCTCGATGCGGAAGTTAGGTATTCCCCCATCGAGAAGAGCTGCCTGGCGCTCGTATTTGCCGTACAGAAATTACGGCACTACTTGCAGCACCATGAGGTACAGTTGGTTTCTCGGGTAGACCCGTTGAAATATATCCTGAGCCGACCTATGTTGACTGGCCGTCTAGCACGGTGGGCTGTGATTCTCCAGCAGTTCGACATCAGGTATGTGTCTCAGAGGGCCATCAAAGGGCAAGCATTGGCAGACTTTCTGGCAGCTCACCCGACCTCCGCGGATCAGCCGCTGGATCTAGGCTTTCCTGATGAGACCATTCTCTCGGTTGATCGAGCCGATCCATGCTGGCAGATTCACTTTGACGGTGCCTCCCGGAGCCCCACCGGTAGAAGACTCGATAATCCTAAGCTCAACAGAGTGGGCTTGGGTATCGTCTTCATTACCCCGGAGCGAGCCGTGCTGCCATACTCATTCCTGTTGTCAGAGGGCTGTACCAACAATGAGGCGGAATACCATGCCCTCATCACCGGCCTCGAGTTGGCTCTCGAGATCGACGTGCCCCGTCTGTGCGTGAAAGGGGACTCCGAGCTGGTCGTTAAGCAGATCAATGGCGACTACGTTGTCAGGAAGCCGGAACTTGTGTCATTGTTGGAGTGCACCCTCCTTCTGATGGCCCGGTTCCCTTCTCGGCCGGAAATTGTCCATGTTCCCCGGTCGCAGAACGGTCGAGCAGATGCTTTGGCCAGCCTCGCTGCGTCACTTGCGGAGCCTGAACAGGACAACCTGATCGTCCGCGTGACGCGCCGCAGGCTCATCGCTCCCGTTATCCTGGAAGAAGATCGCGGCCCGTTGGTAAGTAACCTCACCACGGTTGCCCCTATGCCCGGAGCCCCGAGTACCCCAGATATGACAGTCGGATCAGCCCCTGATTGGAGGACGCCTTTGGTTGAGTACCTCCAACATGGCATTCTTCCATCGGATCGGGCCGAGCGCGAGCGAGTTCGACGCCGCGCATCGCAGTTCGTCCTCCAGAGCAGTCCCGGCCTGGAGCAGATCCTCTACAAACGCGGATTTGATGGTGTTCTCCTCCGTTGCCTTCAGGGAGTTGAGATCCCACGAGTCATGCAAGAGGTTCATGCTGGTTCATGTGGCGCCCACCAGACTGGGCCGAAGCTGTCCCACCAGATTCGGAGGTTAGGATACTTCTGGCCCTCCATGATCCATGACTGCATCGAGTATGCCAGGAGGTGCCATGCGTGCCAGGTTCATGCGAACTTTGTGCATCGGCCGCCGGAGCCTCTCCATACCACTAGGTATTCCTGGCCCTTTGCAGTCTGGGGACTGGACGTTGTGGGACCTTACCCGCCGGCGACAGCTCGCCAGTGCCGGTTCATTCTGACCGCCACGGACTTCTTCTCCAAATGGGCAGAAGCGATTCCGCTCAGAGAGGTCAAATCCTGTTCGATCGCTGACTTCGTGACCTCCAACATCATCCATCGATTTGGAGTGCCTCACGCTATCCTCACGGATAACGGAACCAATTTCCGAGCAGCCGAGTTGAAGAAGTTGTACGCCAAGTATAACATTCGCTCGAACCATACATCTCGCTATCATGCGCAGGCGAATGGACAGATCGAGGCGTTTAACAAAACCCTCTCTAACATTCTGCAAAAGATGGTTGGTCAGAACAAGAAGAGTTGGCCGGACAAGCTCCCCAACGCCCTCTGGGCTTATCGGACGACGACTCGCAATTCCACCCAGATGACCCCTTATTCCCTGGTGTATGGAGCTGAGGCCGTCCTGCCCATCGAGATCCAGTTGCCGTCCTTGCGCACTGCGGTCTACGACCAGCAAGCGCCGGACAGAGTTGCTGAAGCCCGTCTAGTCGAGTTGGAAGCACTGGATGAGAATAGACTTCGCGCTTTGCACAACTTGGAGAGGCATCAAAGCAGAATGGCTCGAGCTTTCAATAAGAAGGTTCGCCTCCGCTCCTTCCTGCAGGGTGATCTAGTGCTAGCCCTAAGAGCACCAATGATCCCCGGCAGGAAGCCGCCCAAGTTGGAGCCCAAGTGGGAGGGACCCTTTGTTGTCCACAAGGTCTATCCCAATGGCGCGTACTCCCTAGCAACTATGGATGGTGAGCGTGTCACTCCTCCCACCAACGCTAGGTTCCTCAAGCAATACTTTGCCTGAGTGTTCATTCGTCCCGCATGACGCTAAACTGCACTTCGTCCTGCATGACGTTAAACTGCACCACGTCCTGCACGACGTTAAACTGCATTCGTCCAGGCTACAAGACGTTAAACTGTTCAGCATTCGTCCGCGCTGCAAGACGTTAAACTGCCAAGTGCTTCGTCCTGCATGACGCTAAACTGCACTACGTCCGAGCTACAAGACGTTAAACTGTTCAGCATTCGTCCTGCATGACGCTAAACTGCACTACGTCTGAGCTACAAGACGTTAAACTGTTCAGCATTCGTCCTGCATGACGTAAAACTGCCCCTCAAGAACTACGTGCGGCTTGATTCCCATCCTTATGGGATACGTAGGACCGCCTGAACATTCATGTTTCAGGCCCAGCCCCATCCTTCGGGAATTTCCATCCCATCCCGGGCCCTTGGTCCAGTTTCCTCTGGGTATGTGGCGTATGGTGTGAGCGCGGGGGATTATGCCCTCATTCACGTCGGTTTTCTCGCCACGTTGTACGCCCCCCACGTTTGGGGATGCCTTCTGCTCCCCCCTTCTTTTCCCCTCATCGTCCTGCATGACGTTAAACTGCACTTCAAGAACTACGTATGGCTTGATTCCAATCCTTATGGGATACGTAGGACCGCCTGGACATTCATGTTTCAGGCCCAGCCCCATTTCCCGGGAATCTCTATCCCGCGTTGGGCCTCTGGCCCCAGTTCCCCTCCTTTTTTGTGCGAGGCGTATCGCGTGAGCGGGGGATTATGTCCTCATTCACGTCGGTCTACTGGCCGCGCCGTACGCCTCCCCCGTGTGTGGGACTACCTCACACCCCTCATCGTCCTGCATGACGTTAAACTGCCTCTCAAGAACTACGTATTGCTTGATTCCCATCCTTATGGGATACGTAGGACCGCCTGAACGCTTGTGTTTCAGGTCCAGTCCCGTCCCTTGGTTGATCACGGGAATCTGCCCTCTTTTGGTTGCTCTCAGGGTGAGTCCTCCGACCCTTTCCGGAGATCTGTTAACATGTTTTGGGTACTTCGGTCTATGACTCGTAGTGTCAGATTCAATCCCGACAAGTCCTGTGTTGCTTGTCAGGCCTCGCGCTTCCTCTTATTCGAGCCTTCACTCAAAGGGATCCTCGTTAGCGGTTTGGGTACGATGCCTCAGTGCTCTCCCACCGCTCCGGGTCGATTTACCGGCGGGTCTTGGGCCGCAAATCGATATGAATCCTGCGATTGAGCGGTTGATGCTCGTTTGCTTGCCCCGTCTTAGGCTGACGCGATCGGATGTTGTGTTGCGAATGCGTCAGCAACATCCTTGATCGCCATGTCGGCTCTTTCAGGCTCTGAACATTGGTTGCGCAGTCCTCATCACACTCCGCCTTTATGCGTTGTAGTGGAATCTGGACACTCTTTTCATACTAACCTTCAGTACACCTTTACACGTTAGGCAGACCAACCAAGGTAATGATGTCGTTCGAGGCTCCCATGATCTGAGCACCAAGGATATATGCGGATGTTCTCCCCAAGGGCCATGCGTAGCTGGACCCTCGTCCCCATAAGGAGGGAGGAGTCGCTCGAACAATCGCGTTCTGAGCCCAGTATGTCTGGAGGCTAGCATCTCTGCCCCTCGGGTGATGGACATACGCAGACCCCCATCCCAAGACTCTTCTCCTGGAATCGTGCGTGACCGCAGGGCTGGGTATGTTCCCACCTCCGCCGTGTCCACCGTACCGCGGTAAGCGGATTCCTCCATGGTCCGAACCACACGACCTTAAACTGTGTTGTCTGGTCCTACCACACGACCGTAAACTGTGATCGTCTTGGCCGCCCGACGAGAAACGGCACTGCATCGTGATGTTCCCCTCAGGGGACACTCATGTTGGGCGCTGGTTAATAACCACGCCATTCATCAATGCCTTCCGTGGCTTGATTATTGTGGCGACGCCAGAGATTTCTCAATCACAGGCATGTCGCCGCACAAAGAAAAACCATTCATCTTTAAGGACAAACAAGAAATATCAAATGCCGCTCCTTTTGTGTGCGAGGGTCAGACCCGCACTCTTCCCTGTGCTGGTGCCCGATTGTGTTGCGCCGCGCTTCAAGAACTACGTGCGGCTTGATTCCCATCCTTATGGGATACGTAGGAACGCCCGGATGTTTGAAACTTCGGGTCCAGCCCCCCACCTCTCAGAGATTCCCCCTTCTCTGGGGAATCCTCCGCCTTCAGGTCACCCTCAAGGCGCGTTCCCCGACCCCTTGCAGTGGTCCACCGGTGTCAAGAGTACTCTGGTTCATTGCCAGGAGGGTCAGGATCCGCTTGGTCAGGTTTCCTCCGCTTTTCAGGCTTCGTGCTCCCTTTCATTCGGACCCATCGTCTACGCCCTGGGTGGAGCCCCCGTGAACGGTTCGGACACAATGCCTCAGTGCTCTCCCACCGACTCGGGCCGGTACCCCCAATGGCCTCGGGCATCAAATCGATATGAATCCTGCGATTGAGCGGTCGATGCTCGTTTGCTGCCTCATTCCACCAACGGTTAGTGCGATGTTGATGCTGCTTTTCCGCCACGGTCGGCAGTACTCTCATATCGTCACGCCGGTGCTCCCGGTCCTCGAGTGAATGGCCGCATGATTCACATTTCCCACCTCCCATTCTGACCAGGCGAAACCTCGGCACTCTCGACACTATCCCTCAGTGCATCTTCGCATATCCAGGGGATATGACCAGATGCGGCGTACTTTGAGGTCTTTATGGTCCGAGCTCTAAGACCTTAAACTAAGATCTCTCTTTATGGTCCGAGCTCTAAGACCTTAAACTAAGATCTCTCCTTATTGTCCGAGCTCTAAGACCTTAAACTAAGATCTCTCCTTATGGTCCGAGCTCCAAGACCTTAAACTAAGATCTCTCCTTATGGTCCGAGCTCTAAGACCTTAAACTAAGATCTAGCCCTTATGGTCCGAGCTCTAATACCTTAAACTAAGATCTACCCTTATGGTCCGAGCTCTACGACCTTAAACTAAGATCTCCCCTAAACAGGATTCTACGTCCTGCATGACGTTAAACTGCACTCTCAGAACTACGTGTGGCTTGATCTCCAGCCTGATGGAGTACGTAGGAACGCCCGGGCATTCCGACTCGGGTCCAGCCTCAGGGATCGTTAAGTCCCGCCCCTCCTCGTCGCCGGCCGTCTGGCCTGACTTCGGGTAGAGTGGTGCAGTTGTGATATTCTCCCCGATTCAGCTCGGGATGCCCCATCGCAAGGATGGGAAGCGACGGTTTCCTCGTCAGAGAGGTGCTGTCTTAGAATTGAGGTGACTCAAGGCCAGATTAGTGCATCTGCCTAATACGTTTTCCCCACGGTGGTGCAATTTTGAGAGCGTTGGATTCTGTCCGAACAAATCGTCACTTTGCCCCACGCTTCGCATGCCCTGTTGATCTGGATTTTCCACCCTTGTGTCTGAAGGAACCCCAAAGCGGTATTCATGATGACATGTGGTCCGCCTCCTGCAATATGAATGATGGCCTTTTTCGGTCCGTCTATTGCAGTTGTTATGGTCGATCCAATGTCCGCCTACCGTCTTGGGCATTTCCTGGAAGGCCGACCGTTGTGGATGTCTGGATTCGGGACACGCGATTCACCCTTTCTCATTTCCCTATGTTCGGATAAAATCTCAACGCCCCTAGCATTGTCCCGCTCGTGTGTTGGAACAGGTTGGGGGAATGGTACATTGATTAGGTCTGAGGTCTCCTTTCCTAGGAATGACCTCCCTCTTTTCTCCAGAAATCCAGGCCCAATTATGGATGCCTGATGCTTGGTTAACACTCCCGCAAGACAGTGAATTGTGGTTGAGCATATTAAACCAAAAGATGCAGATAAATATATTGATTCATACAGATGGATCAAAGTAGCGGAAGCAAATGTTTTGGGAATGGCAAAACAAAGCCCTTAGGGATTAGCGTGCTGAATGAGTCTTTCTAATGCCGCTACCCTTTGGCTGGCGGCCTCCAGAGCTGCTTCTCGCTCTCTGCGTGCCCTCTCTTCATCGGCGGTCGCAGCACGCAGTTCGTCGATTCTGGCCTGTGCATGCTCCCGCTCGACTTGAATTGTCACCATCTGTTGGCCCGCCTCCGTCAGCTGTACTTGGGCGTCAACCAGCTGAGCTGCTAGTTGCTCCACAAGCTCGGTACACGTCGCGACGAAGTCCTCCTTCTCTGCCGCCTGCCCTTCGAGACGCCGGACTTCCTGCTCCGCCGCGAGGAGCGCCCGCGTGCTCTCCGACATGTCCCGACTTTGTGTGACGTCGGCACGCAGGCAGCTCTCGCGCATCTTTTCGGCCAAGAAATCACGGACCGTTAGATGGAGGCGTTGAGCATCAGCTCCCCCGGCACACAGGAAGCGCAGCCAGGTTTGAAGTGATCCCATGCGCCCCAGCCACTCCGATGGGTCTCGCTTGAGAAAGCGCTGGATGCACTTCCACCCCCTGCGGCGCGTTATCCGGCTCTCCTCGACCGCCTCCGCGTCCGAGTCATCCATCTCCTCGGGATCGGCAGGCCGGTAGGCAGGGAAGGCAGCCAGCAGGTCTGCTGCAGGGTCCGCCCCTGGGAGGTCCTCACGAGGGATAGGTTCCCCAACATCCGGGCGACCTTCTTCTCTCTCCCCAGTGGCGCTGACACCCTCGTCAGCCCCCAACCTCTCTCCGATGTCAGCACCGCCGATGTCCGGAGCCCCTTGATCAGCAGTTGGTGGGGCCGGCTCGGTTTGGGAAGTCTGTTCCGGAGCAGGCGGCATGTCCACCACTGGTCCACTCGTAGATGGCCCGGGTTCGGCAACCCGATGAGCCTCCAGTGTTGAGATCACTGCGCAGGGCATGCCATGGTTAGTCACGGATCGTCAACGGCAGGCACCAGCAGTAAAGTAAGGAGACTTACGGGAGGTCAGAGTGTCATCTTCCGCTACCCCGGTCGCCGCAGGAACAGTTGCAGCAGGGGACCCCTTAGCGCTTGTCAATTCAATGATAGGTGTCTGGCCCCCGCCTTGTCCTGCTGGCGCCTCTCCTACTCCCGCTGAGGATGCCCGACCAGCATCCGTGCGCTCCTGAGAAAGATGGAGAAATGGGTTAGAAGCTGCATAAGAGAATGGATGAAGCAGATTGAGTAGGGATAGAAGCGGACCTCGAGGAGCTCAGTGACATCAACGTCGTCAGAGCCGGCCACCTCGCCGCTCTCCCGCGGACTCCCCTGATGGGATCTTCCCTCGGAGCCTTCATCCTCCCCCATTTCCTCCTCTTCCTCGGAGTCGTTGCTACTGTCGTCTTCTTCCGGCGGCATCTGTTCCGGAGCGGGCTCGAGACCGAGCATCAACTTCACCAGAAGGGATGGCTCCCCGCGCTGACCACGTTGGCGCGCGTACTCGTCCATGGCCGTCAGATACGCATACTGCCGGTTGAAGTCCACCCTGTCGGCAATGTGGAGGCGCCCGACCTCTGGCAGATGGATTCCTTCTCTGAGAATCTTTCGCCAGATGGCGTCGGTCCCCAGGGACTGCCGCAGGGTCATCCAGGCCGACCACAGCGCCGGGAAGATTGCATTGTGGGAGGGTTCAAGCAGACGTCTCACCTGCTTCCCGGGACGCTCTTCGACCACCACGCGTGCCCCCTCTCTGGGCGCCGAGGTCGTAGCGGCAGCTCGCGATGTGCCCGCCGCCGAAGTCCCTGCTCGCGCTGGCCCCGCTGCTTGGCGCGCCTCCGTTCTCCCCCGTGTGGCGGCGCCTCGCCTCCTTCCTTGACGCCCGGTCTCCGCACGGGTAACCTCGAGCCGCCGAACTAGCTTCCGCAAGAGCCCCTCGGGGTACGCGATGGCCCAGTATTCGGCGTACTCGGTTGCCAAGCCTGCGTCAACTCCGGTAGGAGGGAGAGTAATGACGTCGCCAGAGCCGAAAGCGGCAAACATCAGCCACATCTGGCGAAGGACGCCAGGGTTCGTCTCCTCCCGGACAGCAGTGAATACCCTCTTCGGCATCCGTTGAAGGCACCCGAACTGCCTGGCGAAACAGGTCGGCACGTAAGGCTCGCAGATCACCTTCCCGTCGATCCGAGCCACGAGCACCCCGCCCCGCATGTTCAGGAAGTATTCATACTGCTCCAGCAGACCCTGCCCATTGTCGATCATCTGGCCGACGGGAGTGGGGAACGGACTGAAGTTGAAGTTGGCATGATTGCCAATCCGGATCCGCACGCCCTCCTCACTTAGGGTCATCGGAGCGACCCCCGCGATGTTCAGCAGGGAGGGTCGCAGGCCGTTGCCCGGAGGAATGATGGCATTCGGAAACGTGTACCCACCGAGGTGAGCAGCCACCCAGCCGTGGAAGAACTGAAAGGGCCCACAGATCCTTCGTGGCGACCCCCCTCGTGAGATGCGTCCCAGGATGGCATACAGCCTCGCCAGCACTGGGACCCTGAGGTTGTATCTCTTTTTGGCGGCCATAGCGCCCGCCATCGCCAGTGTCGCCGGGCGAACACCCATTCTCGCGTCCCGCACTGGCAGGAGCCACCCACTCAGAAAGGCGGCCAGGAACGCCGCGTACCGGACGTTTGGATCCCGGGCCTCGATGACGCGGTACCCCCATGAGCGGTAGTCGCCCGTCTCCAGGACCCGCCAGTACGACCCGTTCCGGCTCCTTTGAGCTGCGGTCGGGCACCGCTTCCCCCTGCCTGGCATCTTGACCGTCGGGTCATGCTCCAAGAACTGGCCGAACCATTCCTTGTAGGCTATGTCCTTCTGGAAGTCTTTGATCCCGAGCCGCTGCGTAGCCAGGTCAAGCAGATGCCAGGTCAGGATGGGAGTCCGTGACCTGTCCTCCCAGGTGTTCTTCGGTGGCAGGAACTCATCGTATTGGTAGCCCTCCAGCGGGATACCTCCGATGCAGTGGATGTCCTAGAGACCGATACCGACCTCCCCATGGTGAAGATGGAAGGTGTTGGTATCCGGAGACCAGCGGGTGAACAGCTCCGGCCCGAGCTCGGACTGCTGGTAGAAATGGAACTGCGACGTCCACACCGCCTCGAACAGGCCGATGTACCGCAGCTCCTCTGCGAAGTGATCGCAAGTGTGGCGTACCCAGAATGCCCAGGCCCACTCGCTGGTGAAATTGCCCCCAGACCGCAAGTCCCAGTCCTTCAGCCAGCCCTTGGTGTCGTCCGTGACGCTCTGGCGATATATGCTCGAGTAGAGGGCTGGAGAATTCTCCGCAGTAGGCTCACCCCCATCAATGGTTCGCGTCCTCGGGTTCCGGACATAGACATCCAAGTGTCTGGTCTCCCTGGCAGGATTCCCATTGTTGGTGATGTTATAGCGGAGAAGCTCGTCCTCCCGGGTCACCCAGGTCCGCGGCGCATCAATCTCGAACCCTGGCACCAGGACCTCATCTAGGATGCCGAAGTTCCAGAGCGGCAGGTTGTCCGATAGTGGATATGTCTTCTGGGCCGGCGTCAGTAAGTCGAACAAGGATTGATTGTTGGAAACAATCTCCTTGGCTCCGTAAACCTCCTCATTCGTCGCCATCTCAGCCCTGCGAGTGGCGGCATCCCCCTCATTTCCTCTGTGCGCGGCCATCTCAGAAGTTTCGGGAGTCGTGCGGGTTAAGGGATGAAGTGTGCGGAATTGGACGAGGATGGTGGAAAAGTTTGAGAGTCGGCGCGCAATCCTAGTGGACGGAGCGCAATCGGGAAGTCGTTCGCGTAAAACCCCGGGTATTCGCGCAAAGACAGAGCGAAATCCGGATGGTTTTGCGCGACTAGCGGGCGAATTCCGCGCCGGAAAAGGCAATTTCGCGCACGAGAGCAGAGATGCTTATCGCGCGGAAGGCCAGTGTACGGCACGGAGGGACCCAGTGCCCCTATTTATAGGCGAGGCCGGGGTCTGCGCTGCGCGGAAAGCGCTTTGCGCGACCGCAGCGGCGAATTTCGCGACCGGCGCCCCTTTTTGCGCGCCTAAGTCCCGCGCCGCCCAGGACTTCGGCATTCCGGCGTCTCCCTCGGAACCCGATCGTTGCGACCTCTCGCCGATCAGATTCCGAGGGGGGGCTTTTGTAGACGCCGGAAATGTCCGTTGTTCCCAAACGAAGCTCCGGATGCGGAAAGCGAGGTCATATTTGGAGTCGGAAGAATGTTTCGGAGGGCCCGGAGGCCTTGCGCGGAATTTCAGAGGTCTGCGCGCAAAACCCCCGGGATGCGCGCAACTCCCTTGCGCGCCGTGCCCGATTCCGCGCCCACGAGGAGAATTCCGCGCTCGCTCCCTGGATTCCGCGCCCGGGGTTGCCTATAAAAACTAGGCGACCCCCAACGTTTCAAAGGTTGCTGGAAGTCGAACGGTCTCCCGCGCGCGCAATTCAACCCCTTCCGCGCGCAATGCCGATCTTCAGGTAACCTCCTTTCTTTCGCGCAATAGAGCCTTGGGGTCCGCCTTCGCGCGCAATCCCCTTGGCTCATCTCCTTCGAATAAATTTCAACCCGAAGGCCTTTGCGCGCAAAAGAAGCCTCTTGCGCGCAATTGCCCCCCGGGTGCGCGCAATCCAGCCCGATTGCGCACACCCCCCATTTTCAAAGTGGCCATTCGTTAGAGAATGGGCCGTTGCCCCCGCGCGCTACCCGAAGCCCGGTGCGCGCAATCCCAATCATCCGCGTGCAAAGCGCTGGCCCAATTGCGCGCCAGCCCGCCATTTTGCGCGCCGACCCGCGGTTTTGCGCGCAAAGCTCCTCTTTTGCGCGCAATCTGCCAGGGTCGCCTCCCTTGACCCCCTGCGGGTACCCGCCTGCGTGGCGCCCGATGGTCTTCATCGCAGGTGCCCGCACCGTGCGCTGTTTTCCCGTGCAGCCTTCCAGGCTCGTGCGAAGTGACACGGACCCGTCGGCGGCAATCATTCGTCCAGCATGACGTTAAACTGCATATTCGTCCTGCATGACGTTAAACTGCACATATGTCCAGCATGACGTTAAACTGCATATACGTCCCGCATGACGTTAAACTGCGCATTCGTCCAGCATGACGTTAAACTGCCCATACGTCCAGCATGACGTTAAACTGCACATTCGTCCAAGCTGCACGACGCTAAACTGCCTAGCCCCCCATCGTCCGCGCTGCAAGACGTTAAACTGCCAAGTGTTTCGTCCTCAACACACGACGTTAAACTGTACTTCGTCCGGCAAGACGTTAAACCGTCCGCTTCGTCCTCAACACACGACGTTAAACTGTACTTCGTCCGGCAAGACGTTAAACCGTCCGCAACCTGATCCCGTGCTCCGCACGCAGGGTCCCCCCCCGGTTTGGATGTGGCCCCCACCCGCTCGTCTCTGCAGGGATGTCGGGATTGTTCCCCTTTTGGGACGATTTAATGGGAGCGGCTTTTTCTACGGGGGCAGGGTATTACAAACCCCTAGTTTCTCGTGGGAGGCTGCACATGTGTATCTCCATTGCGCCTCCCCACTGCCGAAGCCAGTAGAGGGTGTGACTGGGATCGAGGTGTCTTCTGCTTTCGGTCCAAGTCCCTTCCAACTGAGTTTTGCCGCAGTCGGGCTGTCTCAAGTGCGTAAGTCCTGACAGAATGAACTACGTGGACTTTGATCCCTGTCTTCTATACAGGGTACGTAGGAAGCCTCCCTGAGGTCCAAGCCCGCCACCTGGTCGTCCCGGTCGTATTTACGTCGGTTCGTCCATCAGTGGACCCCTCCAGGGTTCACGTTTGCGTCGATTCACCTATGAATCCGCCCCTGTGGGAGACTGCCCGTGTGTATCTCCACTGTGCCTCCCCACAGCCCCTTTTTCCATTTCTCTTTTTATCGTCCAGCATGACGTGAAACTGTGATCCACCCGGCCGTCCCATCCCCCTCTGTGCGAGGTGGTTCGGTTCAATCCTCCGCCCGGCGGCCTAGACCTCTTCGTGAGTCGGCTTGCCGACGTCCAGCATGACGTTAAACTGTATACCCGAACTACGTTGACTTTGATCCGTGCTAACGCGCGGTACATAGGAAGCCTCTACGGGGTCCAAGCTCTTCACTCCATCATCCATCCTGATCCTTACCCGGGCCGCCACATCCCGGTGGGGTCATGCCACTTCACTCCACTCCACGTTACTTGGGAAGCCGCCCATGTGCTGGCCCCAGCGTCGGAGGTTCCCCGCAAGGGGTTCTGTCATCTGATCCACTTTTCGTGTTGATCGGTCCGATGCCGTCCTCGCTGGACGTTAAACTCGCGGCATACCCCGTGTTAAACATGGGAAGCTGAGGAAAACCTCAGGTGACACAGTTCCCCGCACCTAGTACGGGATGCCTCAGGCCATCATGCCTTCGAGAAGCCCTATTAGGGACGGAAGACAGACGTGCAGAGCCGCAGTGCTAGGACACGCCCCCAGCACCCAGAGCCACCCGGCCTTCTCACCGCAGGTTGCTGCCCCGACCAGACTCCTTGGAGCGTCCGGGCGGAAGCAGCGTAATTAACCGGTGTCCATGAAGATATGGCGCCGGGAACGAGATTCACGAACATTCTTAAGTCTATGAGGGAGACCCGGATTAGGCGACAAGTTCCGAGGAGACGTCCAAGGAAGGAGGAGCCGACATCCCATCATCCCGGTTTCGATCAAGGAGCAGACGCCCCTGAATAAGGGACGAATGCCGCCCGCCCTTGGAAAGCGGGACTGCGGGACCACAAGCCGCGCGCCCATCCCCTCGGGTTGACGGGTGCACGCGCGAACGCGTCCTGGCGGAACAGCGTAACCCGACGCACATCCGCACCGAAACACACATATTATTACAAGTTTTTGTCCCGAAATATCCATTAAATACAAATAAATTATTGTAAATATGACTCCCTTTGCATGACTAGGATTATAATACATTAATGTTAAGCTAAAGTAAAATTTATTAATTTTAATTTCAATTATAAACTCATAAATCCATTTGAGATCTTAAAATTTCATCATAAAACTAGGGGAATACATAATCGAAATGGATGAGATAACAATCTATGTAGTTGAATAAATATTATAATGAATCATAACATGAAATTCAGATGAGATAAAATGATATCATATAGAGAAGTCTCGTGTATAATCACATGGGAGAAGAAACATAATTAACATCATATCATTTTATCATGTAAAAATTGGAATGTGGAAGAAACATATAACATAACCAAAGAATATTTAATGGATAACTTCCAATACAACCTCACAAGGTGGACATTATCCTGTCATATATTAGGATCACTCCCTAATCCCATACATCATGCCTCATGGGAAAATAACATTACCTAATGAATTGGATTGATATTTTGGAACACCAATGATAACATGTAAATTAGTTTCTATTCCATAAAAGTAAATCAATCTTAAGGTATATGAAAAAAATTATCCATATAAATATATCAATTGTATAATATTACCTCATATCATAATAGTTACCAATGGAAATAAATGGGTTTCATTTGAGAAAGTAACATATGACATGAATTACCCCACCAAAGGAAGAAAGAATACTCTAGGTATCTTTGTAATAGACATATGTACAAAATTTAGAATAATTTTATAATATAAAATATAGATAAAAAGTGAGTATGTGAGTGAAAGGTCAAAATATGAAGAAAAGGAGTGGTTCAGAGAGATCCATTACCTTATGTTTGAAAACCGTTATACACATGAAATTAATATACTTTATAGTAAAATTATATTAATTAAAAAATTAATTTAGAAACTTTTACATCTATATTTTTTACTACAATTTTATTATGTTCAATTATAACAATTTCAATGAGATATAATGTTTAATTTCATTATTTTGATGAATTTTGTTTCATGGCTCCTTGATCAGATCACTTGTATATAATTATGGAAGTTTTATTCAAATGGGAATACAGATATAGAATTAAAATGAAATTATATTTATTTACTAATAGAAATTTTAATGATCTCTAATATCATTTTCTTTTCCAATATATTGATTATTCAATTTGTAAAAATGTTATTGTTATGTAGCTATTTCATTTTGGTGATTTGACAGAACATCATGAACTAGTTTATTTTCATAAATTAAATGATTATTAAAAGATAAAATAATAGTAAATAAGTTATAAAATACCTATTATATCATATTTAATAGTATTATTATATTTTTATCCATCGTTGATGGTAGATGTGAAAAATTAATTACATTGTTCATGGAGGCGGTGAAACAACCATATCATAAAAAATATATTCACTTAAGAATTAAATAAACAGAGGGTAGACAAAGTATATCACTTTAACATAAATAATATACATTATATAAATGATAATTGAATGATTAGTTCATATTTTAAATGGGAGGTGAGTTGGAGGTACAATAAGTGTTGAATTTAAAATAAATAAATTGGGGTTATCACGTTTCAAATGTTTCCACTTTGAATTACTCCTTATAGCGCATGTAATTGGTCCTTTTCAGAAGAATAGGGATGTTGGGGATATGTTTTTGAATTAAAATGGGAATAAATGAGGAATTATTAATGGATTATAAGGTGTGAGGACAAGGGGTTATTATGGGTAGTATTCATAAGGAGAGGTGAGGGCTATTTTTAAATTTTATATTCATTAGTTTAGTATTTTGGATCAAGAATAACAATTTTAATTATTCATGAGACTATAAATCGTATAGATGAATGTGATTTTAAGATAATGGGTCCTAAAATTACCCATGACTCAAAAATTCATGTATTTATCTTATAAATAATTATTTTATATTACCATATTTTACTATTCACCAAAAACATTACAATTTTATAAAAGTACACAAAATTAATACTTATAATTTTTTTAAGTATAGATTAAAAAAATAAAATAAATTTTATTATAATAATTTTCTAAATATGAAAATTTTAATTTTTATATAAAATCTTCATTTAATTGAAAATTTTCAATATTATTATTATGAGTTATTTTTTAACCCTTTCAAAAATAACTTATAATCTCATAAAATGATTTTACCATTATAAAACTTATTTTAATTTAACATTACATTTAATGATAATGAATTTTATTTTAAATAATTATATTTTTTATAAAATTCTTATTAACACAAATGGGTTTTTTAAAATTAATAACCATTAATTTGGCATTTTTAAATCATTTATATAACTGTAAAATGGTATAAAAATGTAATATTTATATTTTGTAAGATACCAAAAAGATATTTTATATTTTCATATGTGTATATACTATTCTAAAACCCATGTTACTATTTCTATTGGTTAGATTACTTTTCTAATAGTTATATTACTATTCCAATGGTCAAATTACAATTACAAGTGTCATCTTTTTAATTTACACATGGGTTTAATATTTTTTACAAATACATATTTGTTCATTCATTCTTCAAAAAATTCTATTTTATTCTTATATTAATATTTATTTTTTCCACATGTATATTGCAATACTAAGATTCTTCTTAATTTCAATAGTGTTGTTCACGACTGAAATTATTATGCGGTATTGGGAAGATTAAAATTTTCCAATTATTATTATTATCTTTTCTTCTATTTTTGACCCATTTTAATAATTGAAATTCTTTTAGAAATTTTTATTCTCCATATATAATTTTATATTAGATCAATTATTGTTCTTTTTATCATATGGTGCATGTGTAGTATATAACATTATATAAATAAATATGATATAACTTTATATTTAAGAGAGAAATTCATTTGACAATACTTTTTTTCATTACATTCTTCCTCCATGAAATTTCACCCTTGAAATTTTATTTTATATACTTTGGGGAAATTAGGTAAAGAAACTTCTACTTCATTTCTTCCTCGAGTTCTCATTTCTCTTTATTAAACTGATGGATCTTCCATAGTACATTGACTAGGTGAGTTGTCCAGTTGAATAGAACATTAAATCTATCATCCATGATCATCATAGAGTTTTCTGATTAAGATATATATTTTATTCACTATACCTCCTCTAATATTATTAAGTGTGAGAGATTTATAATGAAATTTGTTATTAGGGATATTAAAAATACATAATTCACTTGAGGTATAGTTTGTGGGTGTTCAAGTTGATAATACATAGTATTGACTCAACCACAAAGGGACCAATATACTTGGTATATAGCTTTCCATTATTCGTAAATGACATGACTCTGTTCTATAGATCTATACAGAGGAAAAATTTAACTATGAACTCAAAATCTATGTTCATCGTTGATCATCATCATATTTTTTGGCTACAATAAATTTTAATGTGATTATAAATGGTCATGAGTTTTTTCCATTTCATAAACCATTTCAAACCCTAGTATCTTACATTCACCAATATCATCCCAATAGTTAAGTGTTATTAATATCATACATTATAGGGAATCATGTAGTACCATTTAGATGTTTGAGTCAAAGTTGTCATTTTAGGAGAACTCGACTAGTGGAAGAGGCTAAACCTTTCTTACTTTGAATTCCATTGAGTAAGATATCAAAATAACTTCTAATATATAGATAGTCCACCCATATTGGTCATTTTTGGGAGTGGAAGAGCCTTTCTGAAGTTCCAATAGGTATTTAGAACAAATTAGATTCTATTTAAGAACTAATAGTTGAATCACAGATCTCAATTGAAGACAATCGATAATGGTGTTTATTGCAGCCTCAAAAATTATATGATGTGTATAATTTTATTTTTATTAGGTGTGAATTCCAATAAAATTAATCTAAAGTGAGTATCCTATGTACGATATTTCACCACAACCCATATATCATTATTTTCTACAAAACAATTTGGATATCTAGTGATAATATCCCTGGGATGTTTTCCTATTCAATGTAGGTATGGGTAGTGGTTGAAATATCCCCTAAGATGTTTTACTACCATAATTTACATGATAAAATACATAAAACCTAGATTTATATTCCATGATCACCTTCCTTATATTTCCCTTTTAATTATACTCTCATTGATATTGATACATCTTCATGCTTCATAGATAGATGGTGAAGTTCGAGCTATGTGAATCTTTAAAAAAATCCTAATTTATCTCAACATTTTATGGTACATGTAGTCATGAAAAAAATCATACAAATCCTTCTTCATCAATTTTGAACTCCAAGGGTTTCCAATTTCAATGATATTCATCCTTCTTCTGAATATCTACATAATATTTTTGATTATTCTTTATCTACACTAGAATGGTTGATTGGGAAATTATTTTAGAAAGTAATGATGATGGTCCTTCCTTTATAACACTTGTGTAAATCATTCAGAAGAAAAAAGAGATTGGATCCTTCTTAATTGTCATCATTTTTAGGGTTTATATATTCTTTTTACAAAAATATATTCTACATTATTTATATTTATAGGATGATGTTGGATTGAGTAGTGAATGTACTTAATCATCTCTAACAATATTTTTCAGTACATATTAATATCTTCCTATGTTAATATATATTTTAGGATCATATGATGCATATATATATCACACTTCTTCTCATAGTGATAATTCTACCAGGTTTCCAATTAGAATATCACTATATCCAACTCCATATCATGCATTGGGTTGTTGTTCTAATGTAACTTCAATTCCCCTAAGGCATAGGCTATCATGTTTTCATTCTATGTTATTACACATCCTAGTAACATCTCTCAATTATTATTGTATACTATCAAAAGGTACCCACTTTTGGGTTTCATGATGACTACTATAATGATTGACATATTTTTAGTCAAATTTAATCTCGCTTAAAATTCATTGGTCTAAGAAAAATGTACCCCCTTCTTAGTCATCTTAGTTAGTGGGTTAAAACGTCATGATAATTTTATAGAAAATCATCATTAATACTAAGATACTTTAAGGAAACATTAGACCTCAGTTACAGACATTAGGTTGGTACACTCCTCAATTTCCTTGGTCTTATAATAGTCTATAAATATCCATTTACAAGTGATGAAATCCCCAATAATGATAATTCCTTTTTCAAGATATCAGATTTACTATAATTTCCTTATAACTTCTTTTATAAAAATTTAATTAACATAGTATTCAAATAATCCCCATTAGTCACCTTGATTTTTGAGTATATCTGAATATCACATATAATAAAACCAAAAATTAAGCAATGTAATATGAAAATACCCTATTCATTATGTCCATAAATATTTCTGTAGGATTAGTGTGTATAAAGGGATTCACTATAAACTTATAGTGCCCATACCTTGTTTGAAAGGTATTATTTGATATGTCAACTGTCATTACCTTGAAATGGGGATATCTTGATAGAAAGACCAATATAGAGAAATACTAGTCCCCATGTACTTGATTTAAAAATTCATCTATCCATGGTGGGGGAAAATTTTTATTTATAATGATTTTTGGAGTTCATGATAATCAATTAATTTCTGTATTTACTAATCACTCTACTCAATGAAGAGGAATAACAAACCCCACGGTGAGGTACATGGGCATAAAAAATAATTTTCTAGATTCTATTGTAATATGTTTTTTAGTGTTTCCAAGTCATTGGTGGTATTTCTATAAGGATTGTTTGATATGGGAACATATCCAGGTATAAGTTCAACTATGAAATCAACTTATCTATGAAGAGAAAGACCAAGGAATTATTCAATGAATACATCAATATAATCCATCAAAATAGAAATATCTTCAATAATGATTATGTCTTTGGTCTCAATTATTTGAGATTGATATTATTTCTCATAAGGTAATAATATCCACACTTTAATAAAACATGCTAATAGATATTCATCCTCCTAGTTACAGATGTAAAAAATTGGAAGATGTCTTGGGATATGATGATTGATCTCCCTTTCCCAATAGTTTCTGATCGATTTATATAATGACAACTAATCTATTCCCAATATAGAAACAAACTCCACTAAATGTAGTTGAAAAATATTTTATGCTTGTTCAGTCGAAAAAAATTCGATATGGAGGAGTTTTATACTTGGGATTCAGTAATTATCTATATTTTGTCTCAATTATAGAACAACCCTAATTCATTTATTTAGAGTTTAAAAAATTATATTAAAATTTCCAAATACAAATGAATGTGTAGAATAGAATCAAATTGTAGTTTTTCTACTCTTGAGTGAATAAAAAACATACCTATCGACAAATTTTTATTAGAGTCCCCCTCATCAGTTTTAATGACATATTACCTTCCTTACTATACCAAAATTGGAGGTTAATATCATTGATTGTCCTCAATAAGCCTTTTCATAGAGAATTAGTTCGCATAATGTTTGTGTGTATTTCAATTGAAACACTATAAAAAATAATGAGTGTAAAATTGAACCTTAATTTACTCTATCATATAAATTGGATTCCTCTTATCCATTAAAAATTTATTAGAATGTGACCCATAATTTTCACACTTTTACTATATCCTAGCTTTGTTTAGACTGTTTCATGGATGATTCATCCACCACTTTTTACACATGAGAAGTTGGGGATTTTTCCACAACGAGATTCGGCTATAGATCCTTCTTAATTAAACTCCATTAATGATGTTTATATCCTGGCTGATGAGGCCATTGAAGGCCACCAACCTTCAACTCAACCTTGAGGGAAAAAAAGATAAAACTCTTCATATTTCTCAATGTATCTAACCAATAATTTATTTTTTAGACAGGGATTTAACACACCAAATAAAGGGTTCACATTTCATTCAGTGTTGATGTGGAAGGTAGATGTACAATATGACATCCTTGTAATATTTTCCACATAATCTCTAATATAACCATCTTCTATTTTCGTTACTCTGAGAAATTCTCTTTCCATTTTTATATGTAGAGTCTAAGGAAATTATTGTTTGAAAAATATTTTCTTGACTCATTCTCATTCTATAGAAGAAATTTTGTATTTATAATTCGTGTTCTTGATTAGTTTCCACAACAGATTGGATTATACTTTATGAAAATAAAATTCCAAAATGAATTTATCTTATTATGATTATTGGATGGTAGGGAATATCTTCTCAATAGAGATGACACACAATTTTATGATGAGGGTATCAGAATATTCCACTTAATATAGGGTGATTTTGTTTCATAATTGAGATAACTAGAAAAATCCATTTATTATGTGAAGGAGGGAATTTAAAATGATTCATGTTATTATTACTAATATGATGCAGTTGATCCAATACTTCAATGGATTTACCATATCTTTTTCCCATAAGACTAATATTATCATTAGAGAAATCATAACATCTCTTATCATGTCGGTTGTAGGAATGGTTCGTCCAATTTACCATTATTAAAAATATTAATGGAAAAATAAGATGATAATAAATTAACTAATTAAAATAAATAAAGGGAATCTATGAACCTAGGAATAATAATTTTTAAATCAAAATTATGTCATAAATTATGAGTCTCTAGGTTTTAGTATATGTTATTTATATTAATTGTCCTATTAGGATTTTTATCCTAGTAATCTACTCAAGTCAATCATTACTTTATTTGTAGATTTTTTGAATTTTGCAATGGACACCCATGGAGTGTGAAACTTTGTGAGAAACATGGACTCTTTATCATTAAGTCAGTGATTAATAAGGAAAAGCCCAATGATCCATTTTATATGTTATTACTACAAGGTATAACTTTTCAAGAGAAACAACCACTTTTAATATATTGAGTATGACTTATTTATTGGAAACCACACACTTTATACTTCACCTGAATATCTAGATATTTTTTTGTACTTAGAATTATCTCAGGGGTTATTTTTAACGTATTCTTGTCTAAATTAAAAAAAACAACTAAACAATCAAATGATTCCAATTATAGATACCTATGACTTTTACCGATATTATTACATGATTTTCTCATAAATATCCATTATATATAGTCAAATGATCTAAAATTTTATAGTATTTGGAAGACAAGGTAAATAATACATCAATGCGAAAATAAAATAAAATGACATAATTTTAGTATCATTGATGAAATCTTAAATCACTTTGAGCTCTAAAAACTAAATTAGATAAAATGGGGAATACATAAATAAAATTTATTAGATAAAATTCATTTAAAAAAATAAACATGATAATGAATCGTAATATCCTATTCAAATGAAATAAAATATTATCATAAAAGTAAAGGATGTAGAAACTTACATGAGATCATAGAATAATTTACATGGTATCATATGATCATGAAAACATTTTAATTTAGATGAAAAATATAACATGACAAAATAATATGTCGAGAAAAACTTCCAATACAACATCACATGGTGGATAGAGTACCATCATGAATTAGGTTCAACCCCTAATCCCATAAAAATCATCTCAAGTGAAAAAAAAATTACATAATGTATTACATTTTTATCTGGGTGAACCCTTCAGAATACTTTCATGATTATGTGTAAAAAAATTGGAATCACCCTCATGAAATAAAAAAAATTACCAATATTAAGAAATGATTTTCATAATCTTTCATCATATCGTAATAATTACCCATGGAATGAAATGGGTTTCATTTGAGGAAGGAACATATGGGGTGTATTAACCTATCATAAGAAGGGATAATAAGCTAGATATATATGTAAGAGAAAAATATATAGAATTTTAAATCATTCCTAAACAAAAAATTGAGCATAAAACTGAGATAGATATAAAAAGGTAACAATCTATGGAAGAAGGGTGGTTTAGAGAGATCCCTAACATTACTTTCTAGAATCATTTTTCACTTGTAGTTAACATTATGAATAATCAAATTAAATACATTAATTACATAACTTAAAAAATTTTAGTTCAATAAATCATTTATTAAAAAAAATATGTTTATTTGTACCCATTTCAATGAAATCTAATGTTGAATTTTATTATTCTGAGGAAGTTTGTTTCATGGTTCCATGGTTGGATAACTTTAAAAACATTATTTATGTTATTTAAAAATGAGAATAAAATCATAGAAGTGAAATTAATATATATTTATTTCCTTTTTTTTATTTTAATTGTATTAAATATCATTATGTTTCCAAAACTTGTATGATTCACATAGTAAAAATGAAAACATTTTGGGTTAGTTTATTTAGGTGGGTTTATCTACAACAAAAAACATTTTTTTCATATTTAATTAAATGATTGTTACAAGATTTAAAAACATTAAATAAGTTATATAATACATATTATAACCATATTCTACAAAAATATTTATTTTTATAACCAAATATGAAGGTGGTAGAGAAAAATGTATTACAGTGTTTATGGACGTGGTGAAAACCGCATATTATAAACAATATGTTAATTTAATAATCGAATAAAGGGATAATATAAGATGAATATTCATATAAAGAACAAAAATGATGTATATTTATTACACTAGAGTCATTCTTTCATTAGGACTAGGGAGGTGAGGATAAGAAATAATTATACATGTATTTAAATCATATAAATTGAGAATATTACCTCTTAAATGACACCTGCTTGAAATATTCCGTAAGGCACTCAAAAATAGTCATTTTGTGTTACTAGAATCAGTAGAAAATTTGGGAGATGTTTACTAAGGGAAATAGACATAAAATTTTCAATCTACAAGTAATAAAAGGTGTGAGGTTAGAGGGTAGATTTGGGTGATATTTCTAATGTGAGGATAGGTGAGTTTTTTAATATTTTATACATTATATTATTATTATGTATCAATACATCCAATAGTATTTATTATTATGACTATATGAATTAAACGGTTCATTTTATTTTTAACTAATGTGTATTCATTTTATTCATGACTCAAAAATTCATTATTTTAGTTTATAAGTAATTTAATGTATAATACTGTGTTCTTCTTTTCACAAAAGATTAAACTATTTTGGAGAAATCCAAAAAATTGAATCCAACAATTTTCTGATTTTTAGATTCAAAAATTGAATTAGATTTTATAATTTTTTTCTAAATATGAGATTATTTTTATTAAAAGCCTCATTTAATTGAAATATACCAATTTCAGTATAATGTCCAATTTTACATCTATTTGATAAATAACTTATGGTCTCAAAACATTCTATCACCATTACTATAAAAGTAAATATAAAATTATAAATATATTTTGGGAAAATTATTTTTCAATTTAATGATTATATTTTTCAAAAAATTTATATAAAATATTGTACTTCATAAAAATAAAAACAAAGAATTTATCATTTTAAAAACATTAATGTACTTTCACCATTGTATAAATATATAACATATTAATTTTATAAGACACATAAATACTATATTACATTTAATATGGTGGGGAAAGTGTTATAGAAATCATGTATCTATTCATAATCATAAAATTATGATTACAATGGTGGTGTTATTATTCAAATGATAAAATTTCTATTCCATCAATTAGATTAGTAATGGTCATATGGGATGCCAAATAACTATAAATACCTCATATTTCATTAATTATTCATTTTATTTTATTTTATTCTCAATGTAATATATATTTTTATTTTTAAAATTCATGTTTAATTATAATCATTCATCTTACTTTCTAGATTGTTGTTCGTTAGTGTGATTATTCTGGGATATCGGGATGATCTAAATCATACCATTACTATTATCTTATTTTTTATGTATTCCCATTGTAATAATTTCAATTTTAATTTACATTTTTATTATATAAATGAAATTTTCAAATTAAAAGAAAATGTTTTTTGTTTTATCATGTGGTGTATGTGAGTTCTATAATATTATATTATTAAATATGAATTAATTATTTAATCATTAGGGGAACTCCATTGATTAAATTCTAGGTCATTATAATTAAATCTTACATAGTACATGCTTTAGTACTTGTGACGGAGAGGCTTAAATTTACTTTCACATTAGCTACACCAACTAGAGTTTGATATTTATTGTATTAATTATGAAGATTTTATGAGTTGAGATTAAGGAATCATATATTTTTGAGTGATTGGATATGTTTATAGATACAATTGTATGATGTCATCTATGGTATTACCTACTTGTATTTAGTGTAGTTTATCTAGTATTACTTATTATGAGAGTTATATTTCATGATACTAACAATGGGAATGTCATGATCATTGGTGAGTGGGCCTACTAGATACGTTAGAGATATATAGAGTAATTATATTCTATAATGATCGAGATGATATTTAGATTAGTGTAGGTTTATCTAGTGTTGTTTTTTGGGGTTGTAAAATTGTGCATTGATCTCTTACATGAATCATATGTGATGCAAACCCTATGATATGATGATTATTTTTCGGATAGAATTGCAGTCAAGTGTATCTATGATATTGATGTACCCTTTTATGGTAAGCCCTATCAGTTTTGGGATCTATAAATCTAGATTGACGATCTTATATAGAGAGGATTTGTTTGATAAATTTTATCACATTGGTATGAACTCGTCATGTTGATGAAGAAGGTAGATGGAATCTTGTAACTATGTATTTCTTATCTTTGGTTAAATGAGGTGTAAATGAGGAATCTATATTCAATAAATTGGATTGATTATCTATTCGATCATTTGAAGGAAGTTAGAAGGTTATTGAAGATTAATTTATGATAATGGTATCATTAGGTGTGTATAAAGTATGAGGATATCCCAAAGGATAATTTTAGGTGTCATTATTGGTAGTACAAGTTCATAGTAATTCTTTTCAGTGTAATTAATTAACTAGAAATGTTCTATGGATTAATGAAATATAGGTTCAATCAGATTATTTAATTATTTTATGGTTATATTTTTTGATCAAATTATAATTTATTATAAAGATAGGGAAGATGATTCTATGAATTTTGAGCCATATTAGATGTTCTATGTTGACATCATATATTATGCAAGTTTTTGAAGTGTATGTTTTGAACATGTGTGGTGCATTTCTTAGGAAAATATGTATCTTAGTGTTGAGTGGCTATGGATCCTTAGAAGATCTGGGTGTTCTTTCATTGCTATCCCCTAAAATGATGAAAAGTTTTTAATATTATTTTTTCACATATTCTGTCAAAAGATGGTTGTGCCTAACTTCTCTCAGAATGAGAAACCTTTAATAACCTTGAAATAGATAGACTAGGATTTCATATTGACCAACTTTCATTAGGATATTTGTTTCCAATTAATGGAGAATATAGCTAGTACTCTAATTATTATTTTTATGTAGGAATGAGTTATGTTTAATGGTTTTCTTTGAGTTTTCTCTCAATATATTTTTTAGGATTTAATGTGAAATAGAATAGTAATATATAATGGATCTCAATAGTGATGACCTGAGGAAAGGAACATCAAAATACATGTTCTTGAGCCTTTCATAATTAATATTTTATTAAAATTTTGGGGAATCTCTTCCATTAGTGAGAATTTTTTAATTTAATAGATCATAAGAGTTAGAGACATGTCTTCTCCAAGTGGGATTAAAATTTTAGGAAAAAACAGGGATTGAATTCTTATAGGATTATGAGTTTGAGATTTCATGTACTTTAGGAAAAGGGAATGTTATTACTGATGTGCTAAGAAATTAGTTTCTTGGAGATTCTATTAATGAGTCTAGGGATTATTGGTGAGTTATAGAAGATATTTTAGATATATATCATGGATAGGATAAGACAATGATAAAGGGTGTATTGAACATTCGATTACGAATTCACTCTTGGTGTGAAAGTTGGATAATCTTAATTGAGATAATATAAATGAAAATTTTGTTTAGATCATGTTGTTTGTGCTGATTCACCTACGGGGTTGCCTAAGGATATTCAATATTGGATTTTATTCCATGGTAGGCCCCATGCTCTCATAGTGATGCATGATGTGGTTCGTCATGAGTTTCAAAACTCACCCTTGGCAGTATATACTAATGCAACTATTATGTATCCGGAATTTATGGGCCAGTTCATATGGACTCAAATGAAGAGATTTGTTTCATAATTCATATCTTGGTGGTTTGTTGATCACAATGTGATACCCAAACATAGATTTCTTATTGGGTTTCTTTATCCCATGAATGCCCCCCAAATTAAGTGGGAATACATATTGATGGATTTCATGATCGTTTTTAAATGATCCAAATTTGTATATGATGATATATGGGGGATCATGCAATACTTATGAAATTGGGCCACTTTTCGTGATTAAGGATTCGGGTGAGGTGAATGCTTTTTTAATAAATATTTGGAGGATATTAGGATTCTCTTAGGGGTTTTGAGGATGATCACATATTATTATGATCCCTATTTGTGTAAATTGGTATCCATAATCATTTTTTCCTCGAAATTATGTCTCAACATAGCTATTTATCCATAGATGGGTGGTCAAACCAATAGGAATAACTATGAATTGGTAGAAATGTTGTGAGAATGCATTGTATATTTTATATTTTGATTTGTGAATCACCCACCAATGGTTAATCTTACTTATTATAATATCTTTCACTCTACCATTTTTACTGAACCATTCAATTATCAATATGGTAATCAATTCGGATCTACACTATTTTTCACCAATATCATAGAGTTAGTGATTCCCATGTCAAAATTGGGTTTTAACCTGATATAGACACTTTATGATATTAATGAATAGATAATGGTAGAATAGGGTCCTTAAAATTATTATACTAATCATAGAAGGATTCTTCTAGAGTTTTATACTGGAGATCATTTGTTAATGTTATCCTTTTTATCATGGTAAACATGGTTTTGATGTAGTGAGATTGATTTTTCAATGATTTATTAGGCTATTATTGGGGTTTTAGTGCATTGTTAATGTTTCATATTATTTGGTTCCTCTCCCATAAATGGTTTGGATCTAGTATATGTTTCTTTTGTTTCATATTCATCTATATATTCTTGATTATTACATTGTAATTGAATTGGATGAGTTATTTTTTAAAGATGATGTGGAATTTGATGAAAGACATGTAGAAATTCATAAAATTTAAAAGAAGTCATTTTATCGGAATTGTATTCCATTGGTTCTTTTTCCATAGTTTCATGGTATCTTAGAAAAGTGTTCTAGATAATGTGAGTCAAACATGTATACAAAATATCCCATGAATTTAAATCATTGAATTTTTTTGGATGATATGCACATCCTTGGATTGAATAATTATATGATTATTGATCCAATGAGATTTTATGACCTCCAATAATGATTTGTGTTCTATGCGTTCACTATATATAGATCCATTTTTGATTTATCTGTCATGGTGTTTTCCCTATAATTTCCCATTTATTTTTCAATCTTATTTTGGGTTTTTATTCCTATGGATGATAATTGTTTGATAGGTATTTAATGTAAGAGCAAGGATTTCCCAAACCATTTGATCTATGATTACTGAGGGTTCTGAGAGATTTTTGGAATCGAACTTATATTGAGGGAAGGAATTTAACTAACTACCAATTATTTTTGGATAGTCATAAATATACTATCATTTATCAAGTCACCCTTAAATATGGGTTATAACTCTCTTGTGGTAATGAATTTAACCTATATATATGGTGCATTTTCACATGGTTGAGACATATGTATCAACATTTTTCTAAGGGTTAACTCATATGTATCACCATTTATCAATAGGGTGACCCATTCATTTTTCATTTTTCTTAGGGGTGACCCATTCATATCACTCTTTTTCACTTGGGTGACCCATACATATTTCTATATAAGTACTATGTATATATCACTATATTCCAAAAAGAAACCCATATATATCATACTATTTTCATAAAGTAACCCACATGTACGACACAGTGACTTGGGACATTACCAATATTCATGTACCTCTTATTAGAGTGACCCATACATTTTTCACTTTTACTTTTTACAACTACAATTTCCCTTAACATGATTCCATAGAATGGTTCCCTAAACTCAGTTGGGCACATGGACTCATGCACATCTACCAAAACACCAGATAATTATGATAAGTAGCTAGGGGATAGGGTGTGTATATGGGGAGACAATAACCTCATAGGATAGTGTAACATAGTGGTATAAAAGATCAATATGGTAATATGTAAATCAATGAATAATAATCATGAATAGACATTATAAGTAGTGAAACCGGTTCCCACTATAGTATAAATAAGATATAAATATCCAAGAGATAGCTATAAAAACAATACCAGAAGGAATATCATATATTATGATTATAATTTTATATGTATACAATGAAGATGAAAAAGGTACATAATAAATGCTATAGAACAACTATCAAAATACTGAAATGTCAAAAATAAATATATCCATCTAGTCTAACAATCATCTGGATGATCATGTGCTCCCCTACTCCTAATAAGAAATAAATAACAAATAGTGGGGAGCTTTCCCTTTTTTTAAAGTTTGGGGCCAAAGCATCATTTATTATTAATGCATATAAAATGCCTCTTTTACTGGGTATAGGGAGACCCATTACATAGCCCGGAGGCCCAATGGGCATTTATCCCATTACATGGCCCGTAGGCCCAAATATTTATCCCAAGAACCATTCTATGAATAGTAATCCTACAGTGCCCTACCTGGGGAGCTTTCCCTTATACATACCTATAGTCATGAAATCTTCTCAGGTTCCAAAGGAAGCCTATGTAGGATATGGGATAATATCTCAGTAGTAAACCATTATTGGTGTCTAATTCCATCTAGCTAGGGAATATATAAGATCAATAGAGTTATGTTAGTAATGAAATATGTAAAAGAAGAGTGTATTATTAATAAAACATAATGGTCCATGTTCTCATGGAAAAACATCCTCTACTACATTATTTATCCTTAGTTGGAATGTCTGTGAATAAATAGTTAGTCTAGTATTGATTTATAATTTTGCCTCCAGACCTGGAATGTAGCCTAGTGTCTTCCGTAATGGTATATGATCAAGAGGTTCCTAAACCTGCCATTAATATGGTAGAATACACTGACTGAATCTACACTGGTTCATTTTGTTGGTAGACATGTCATAAAAATAATTTCAGTAATTAATATATTAATAACCTAATCCCATCATTGTAATTACTTATTTGGAATCCAAGTGTTTCTCCCGACATAGAATGAACCAAACACTATACATTCCATTCCATGGTGATTTTTAACAGAACATAGGCACTTCTCTAGACATGGTACAACATCATCTCTATTTGAGTCTGACCTTTGTAGTCCACTAAGGGAGCCCAAGCCTTACTCTTGGCATATATGGAATCAGCACATTTAGTGCATCCATAGCATTCAATATGGATTAAAAGTATTTCTTATTCATATGATGATAATCCCCATGAGTATATCCTTGTAAGTACTCTAGGATTTCCAAGTCTCACTTAGGAAGAAGTAAGAAAATATCCAGATGAGCTCATACATGGTGTTCGTATGTGAAACCATGTGTCAACTAAGATATACAACAAACATTCAATCAATATCATCGAGTTATTTCAAATGTAATGACTATTATCATTTCAATTTAACTTCACCTCTGAAGGTAAATCAAAAATGGGAAAATATTATAAAGATTAGCCACATAATTTATCCATGTGGTCTTATTAATATAAGAATAAAAACAGGCATAAGAAATAATATACATGGACATACCCTAGGGAAATGGTCTTACATTCTCTTAGTATTATCAAATAAAATTACAAGTAAAATTATTCATTTAACATCCCATGGATAGAGGAAAATGAAACACCTAAAAGGTAACTAGTATATATACCACCCATGATGGTCCCATTAATTATGCACCTCCCCCAAGTAGGGATTTCAATTTTAGGTCCATAACTTGTAATCATTTATCAATAATTATCATTATTTTTCATAGGGTATACCTATTCATTTTAATCTAGAAATAAATTCAATTTCAATGGTGTCACTCATAAAATCCAGTGTCATGCACAAGAAAAAATATATTAACACCCCAAAATTAAGGGAAAAGAATGAGACCACCGAACATAGGTCTGTAGTAGAGTGATATTCTAGTATCATCTCCTGATATGACACACAATAGGAGAAAAATGAAAAACTAAAGAAAATATATAACATAGGGAATATTATCTGGAACATAAATAATTTTTTCCATATGATGGTAAATGAATAATGACACAAACGGAAGGGATTACTCACCAGTAGAAATCCAATGGGACAATAAGTTCTCAAATATTAGTTTTGATGGAGAATCGATGGAAAAAACCTAATATTTGGATTTAAATGGACCTCTCAAACCTCACATATGTCCAAATGGAGGAGAAATAAAAATAGATTAAGGTTACAAGATAATTTAAAGAATGAATATTCATTTTTCCTCAAAATACTAAGATTTATGGTCTGTATTTAAGGTTTGAAAATCACATGTCCTTCACTGAATGGATGGGCACCTCACATGGTTAGTACAAAAAGTTTTCAAAACCATGAAAAAATCATGTATCATCCAATAATAAAAAACTGTAGAGGCCAATACATGGTCATGTGACTCTATCCACACATTTTACCCACACCATTCAGTCTTCATAGGCCCTCTTCCCAGGTATTTCATAGTTAGTAATAATTGTCCATCTAGTCCCACATAGTTTATACTAACAATGCAGCCAGATTTATTTTCCTAAAAATATTGGATATAGAATCCATAAAAGCTATAGACAAGAATGATACCCCTATAACCATAAATCGTATTCAAATTAGGCAATAAATGATAATTTAAACCAGAATTAAAATGATCCATACCTCATAGGAAGAACTAGGTTCTTATAAACATCCCCCTTTAAAAAAATTCATCCACGAAATTTCCTTTCAAGGGTGGTGAGGTATAATCCAAGAAGAACTATGTCCACTACGATCATAAATCAACTTCCTATTCCATGGTTTCATCTTGTACATGGTCATTCTATCATAAAATTCATACTAGAGAAACTACTCGGCCTCACAGAACCTTCATGCTAGGATCCATAATACAGATATTATGATCCTCAAAAGATGAAACTACCATTACCTAAACATCCTCATGCTGAAAATCATGAGATAGTTCTGAATGTTAATTCCTCAAATATGATACATAGATGACATCATGAATAAATTATCACCTCTAAGGTAACTACAAGAGATATTCTAGTGACCCAACTCTTTCCAAAATTGAAAACGACGTGGAATATCATTTGGATAACATACCCTATCTCTTGATCCTCCAGTGTCCCACCCTTAGTGGGAAATGTAAGAAGTTTAGATCATTAACTCAAACTATATAGGTCTTCGACGATGATCAGTGTATGATTTTTTGTCAAGACAGTGTTGTATCTATCCACTTCCAAGGGAAAGAAACCTACTTAGTTGTATCCTATATCATATGAGTTCAATAACATCTCACACTCATTTCTCGAACCAAATATGGAGAGATCAACATGGCCTATTGTACAAAGCCTCATAAGCAACCATCTTTATAGTTTCATGAAATCTAAATTTTTAGGAGAACTCAACCAAGGGTATGTGTCTCTATAAATATCCCCCAAAATCCATGACCCATGCCAGTAGCATATCCTCACGCACCATTATCTTGTGTTATGACTAGCCATTGGTCTGAGGGGGGAATACTATGCTCCAGAGAACCATTATACCCAAAACCCTCTACAACCCTTCCCAAAACAATAATGTGATCTAAGCTTTACTATTTGAAATGATTGTATAAGGGACACCATGAGGTCATTCAATATCATGGATATAAAACCAACCAATATCATTTACTAAAAAGGTATTCATGATAGTTAGGAAATGAGAAACTGTTATAAAAGATTCAATAATACCCTAAATAAAATCATTGAGTCATGGTTACCTTGGTAACCCGATCAAAAAATCCATCACAACATCTTCTTATTGACACTTGGGAATGGATAGATGATATAAAAGTTTTACTGGTAGCTAGTGTCCCACCATCACATTCTTATAGGTGGAACAACTAATGAAAAACCTAAATACATATCTTTTTATACTTGGACACCAGTATTGGAAACACGAATCATAATACATCTTGGTTACACCAAGATGAACTACCTAAGATGATGAATGAATGTATAACATCATCTCTTCGCACATGTCTATTGAAACCCATAAACGACCATGTATACACATAATTTAATCCTTTACTATGGTAAAAATGGGAGGAGGGTCCTCACCTTCCACACTCTCCAATTGATCTATGAACTTATAATCTAATAACTATCTCATCCGTAATTTATCTAGAAGGGTATAGGACATAGATAAGGATAAAATAAAAGACTAACACTGACTATCCTACACCTCCAAGTGTATCTCGTAGAATAATTCATAAGATTCCACTCTCTACTGTACTCATAAAAAACATGTATTTGAGTCCTCCTACATAGTGAGTCATCTACATCATTTTATTTACTATGTGTATATGTATGATTGAATTTAAAAGACAATAGGTACTCCAAAAATATTCACCATCTCTAATTCATATCCCTTTTTGTAAAACTATAATTGAGGAATTTCTTTTTCTAAATTTTAAAAAACAATATCCAAGTAGTTAGTGTCTCTAATTGGGAAATTCATGTACAACCCCAGCTAATTTTAGTTCGTGAATTGGGTAGTTACTATAATGTTTCCTCAAATTAAAGGACCTGTACACCACCACTATATCCATCCAAATCAGAAAAAATCCATACCTAATACCGAATTTATCATATGAAATATTGTTACTCCTTCCTGGTTCTAGAAATATCATTATTAGTGCTAAATCCAATATCCCTTTCATCTACTAAAATGATGACTCACATAAATATTACCATAAAAAATTTACAAAATTATTTTTCATGCACATAATGGGTGATTATAACCATGATAAGTCCTATAATAAGTTACAATAATTACCATATAACCCATCAAATCCTTGTAACTTAAAGTCTTTCATGGGATACATCTAGGAAACTAAAACTCTCACCTTCATTGGGTCAACTAGACCCTATCTATGAGATCATGTGACCCAAGAAGTGAATTTGATGCTTCCAAAAGTGAAAATTTGTTAACTTAGAATATAACTGGTGCGCTTTCCCTGTATCCAATACGGTCCCAAGTTGTTTGGCATGGTTGTGTCATGTGTGAGAATAAAAAATCATATCATTCATGAATACCATGTTGAATGAATGAAGATATGGATTGAAAACATTATTCATGAGTTCCATGAAAATTGATTGTGTGTTAGTGATACCGAACAACATATATATATTCTCATATAGGCTATACCTACTACCAATGGTTTTGTGAGGTATTTCTAACATTCTAACACATACCTAATGATAACCCAATCATAAATCAATATAAAAGAACACCTGAGCTCCTCCAAACTAGTAAAAGAGGTCATATATACATGTTAGAGTATATATGTTCTTAACCAGAATTCAGTTCAATTTTTGGTAATCCACACATTTCATGAGGCTAAAATCCAACTTTCTTGCAATAAGAGACTAGGAAAACCCATAAAGAAGTACTCGGTTAGAAAAATCCCTTTGAATCTAAGTCAACTATATTTATCTTTTTCTCCTCCATCTTAGTAGTAACCATCTGGTAGGGAGGAATGGAATCTAGTGTAGGTCCTAGAACTAGCTTTATATAATACTCTAACTCTCTCATATGAGACAGTCCAGAAAGTTTATTCAGGAAAATTTCCCTAAATCTATTAACAACTAGATTGAAATCTGCATATTGTGTTTATAACGACATGACCTTATATCATTATGTAATCATGAATTTAACCAAGAACTCTCTTCATTTCACATCGTTTTTCTATTCATGTTTAGAGTTTTAGATATTTGGTACATATTACATATATAACATTCAACAATTATATAACGTAGATACAACAAAAAAGTATCAATTTCTTCCGAAATATAAAACTTTTCAAATAAAACATGATTTCTTAGAAAAATATTAATAAAATTTAAATTGGATTCCTTCCATGTATTACACATCCATATTAGATATGAAAGCGAAAAAAACTTGGGATGAACACAAAAAGATAAGTAAGGGATATAAAAATAATAATGAATGAAAACATTAGTTCATGATTTCTTGTAAATGTATGAAATCATTTTCACAAAGACATACTTCTCATATATATATACTTAATTTGCGAAACATGATATTTCCATGATATTTACACAAAAAATATAGAACATAAATAGAACCATAAAGATATATTTGGTAATTAATTACATTATTTTGTAAACCACTAGGCATCCTTATGTTTGTAACCATCACATCTATTATAAAATGCAACCCTCTTGACTACCTTATTATGTAACCATCACAGTTACACATGGTGTAACAGTATGAATGAACTCCAAATTACATATACCCAATTTATTATAATGATACATACGTCACTCCATTCATCATAAGCAATTCCCAACACCCAGGACAAAATCATACGACATGAATAATTTCATATAAACATTTCTTTTGAAATTGCAAAATATAATTTTAAAAGATGATTTTAAAAACAATCCATTTACAAATATCATATAATTGAATTGAGTCATTATATAGTGGATTTAATATGTATATATAATATAAGTACACATAATTCAAAATTATATCAACAAAATCCATCACAATTTTTTTAATATCACATAATTAATGATGTAGAAGGTTAACTCAAAGAATGGAAATTGGAATATGATTTCCCTTACATCGGGGTTTTCTTACAAAAAACTTGTCTATAAAAACTATATAATGGTTTAAAAGTGTTATTAACATCATAAATAAATATATTCATGTTTATAACACCTTATATGATCAATTTATATTATCATTTTACCCATTAATGTTTTATTTTCTATTCTTTTCACTGTATTAGGTGCATTCTTTACATGAATTCTATTTTCGGTTCATAGAGGATTTCCTTTTATAATGGAAGTGAAAAACCAAAAGTGTAATGAAATGGTATTAATATGTTTCAATAATATTTAATAATTCCATAAATCATTTTGGTTTTATGATATGAGGATGACCCATTAGATAAATCATTAGTGATATCCATTGAGATCATATTGGTAGTTCATAAATAATCATGAACTTGTTTCATTATATAATTTAATGTCATAGATATAAGTTCATTACAGAACATAAAATAGGTTATATAATAAACATTAAAATTTATTTCAACCATTAAAATAGTTTTAAAAATAGTTTTGAAGGAAGTAATGGAAATTGCAGACACATCATCCAAGATTTTGGTAACACGAAACATCACGAATGGTGCTTTTATAAGAGGGGGAGGAGATGAAGTTAATTGTGTAAATTTTCCATAATAATGATAAAATTCATCATATATAAGATTATTTATCTTCCATTCCTCTTGAATAAGGGAAGGGTAACAGAATATAAGATAATAAAAGGATTGAAAATAAAACACAAAAAAATGGAAGGGGATTTTTACGTCTTGATCTCACATCATTTAGATCCTACTTAAGGCATTTGGTTTTGTGATTTTTGTGAGAACAACACTTTGGTTTAAAGAGATATTCATAAAATAGCCATTTACATAATTTTTCCACTTAAATAATTTTAATTTTGAAAAATTGAAATATAATGATATATTCAGTAAATTATTTAGAGTCTGATAGAACCAACATGATTTTTTTTGGAAAATAGAAATATACCATTCCAAATAGTAATATGAATAGTAATATGACCCTTAGGAATAGTAAATCATATTTTTATTTTATTTTGTTAATCTTATGAGATAATGGGATCATGACTGTAGATGTCAATTTTTCAAAATTTAAATCATAGAAGTTGAAAAATTATGTTTATTTCCTAGTTTCTGAATATCTCTTTAAACCAAAGTATTGTTTCATAAAGTCATAGTATCATGTGCGTTTAAATGTATTTTTTTAAACATTTGGGTGTTACATTATCCGCCCCGATAGAAATTTTATCCTCGATTTTTTTTTAAATGAGGGTACCTTTCCCTCATATAATTTTAATATTCCCATGTTGCTTCTTCAACAATTTGGTTGCTCTATAAAATTGTTACCTAGTGGATTACCATATTTCATAATAATTGTTCTCTTTGATCAAGATTCTAAACTACTTACTTTTTATAAGAAAGGTTTTCTTCCATTTGAACTACTTATGGACTCAAAATATGAGATGAATGTGGAAAAATATTTATTAACATCAAAAAATGAAAAACATTGCGTACCTGAGATAAACAAGGAGGAAAAGTTGCTGAGTTGGAGAATGGTCCAAAATTTTTCCCTAACATCATTGGTTCCAATGAACTATGGACTTAGCTTCCCATTCATACTAAAATGCATTACAATTTTCTATGGTGATATTATAAGAAAAAATGATTAAATAACTAGAAATAAATGCATTTTTCTTGTTATCTACATTAATTTTCTTCTTAGTCTGAGATGTCTGCATGTGTTTCTAGATAATATTAACTTTCTCAACCACTTTCTACACTATTTTGGGCTGATAAAATTTATTTCCATGACTTAATCCCCAAAATGTAGAAATCTGCATCGCTTCCCATTAAATTCCAAAAATGGTGTCACTTGTAAACTACAATGAAAACTATTATTATTAGAAAACTCAACTAAAGAGAGATATTGATCCCAACTTCCCTAGTAGTCTGTTAATCAAGATTTAAGAATATCCTTTGATATTTGAATTGTTCTATAGTTCTATCCATTATATTGAGCATGAAAAGCTATGATATAATTTAATTCTATTCCCAAAAACTTCTGAAGTCCCTTCCAAAAATTTAGAAGTGAACCTATGATCACAATCAGATACAATGGAAAGAGAAAGTCCATGTAACCTGCTAATATTTTTCAGGTACAATCGAGAAATATAATAAAAAGACATATTATCTCGAATACAAAGGAAATGAGAATATTTAATCAGTCAATCCAGAATAACCCAAATTTTATTTTTACCTTGTGAGGTCATTGGTAATCCCACCATAATGTCCATGGATATGTTTTCCCATTTCCACTCTATCATTGGAAAAGGTTGCAGCATCCCCTTATGTAACTACAGCTCTGATTTAACCTGTTGACAAGTAAAATATTTCATAGTAAAATATGAATATTTTTTCATTCCATCCCATAAGTAATACCCTCAATGGTCTCCATAAATCATTGTGATGCATGGATGAACTAAAAATGGAGAACTATGAGCTTCTCACAATAACTCTTTCTTCAGTTAATAATGACAAGGCAATCACAATATTTTTATAAATATCAAAACACAAAATATTCCAATTTAAATTATAAGAAAATACAAATTTTATGTAATTATACCTTTTTCTATAGCTTACTGTCTTCTTTCTGTTCAATCATAATTATTTCTCACAAATATGAATACACTGAAACCTAAAACAAAATAGAGGAATTTTATGCACCAACATCTTTATCAATATTAATGATGAATTATTTTTTGGATCAAGGAATGCTACACTTTGTTTGATTTTCCCAGATGTTAATTTATCGTGCAATAATAATCCATTAATAATTCAATCCATCTTCTCTATCTCATGTTTAATTTATTTAGAGTGAATATATACTTCATAAATTTATTTTCGGCATATATTTCACATTTGGATCTATATAAATGATGCCTCCAAATTATAAAAGCATAAACCAAAACTGCTAATTAAAAATCATGTGTGGGATAGTTTAACTATAGAGGTTTTATTTTTCTAGAAGCATAATCAATTACCTATTCTTTCTACTTCAAAACACAACCAAGTCCCTTTAATGAATCTTCATTATAGATAAAAAACTCTCCATTTCTATAATGTATGGTCAAATTAAGAGAATTCAGCAATTATATATTCAATTCATAAAAAAAATATCACATTCTTCTATCCAAATAAATTTAACATGTTTTCATGTTAACTTAGTTAGCATTCTAGATAACTGTGCACTGTTTTTAGCAAACCATAGATAATAACCAACAAAAACAATAAACCTATGAATCTCTATAACATTTTTGGTCTTGTCAATTCATCAACGACTTTTATTTTGGTAGGATCAACCATTATTCCATCATGATTTACAATATTTACAAGAATATAAATCTGGATTAACCAAAATTCATACATTATAAATTTTCCATATAGTTTATTTTCATTTATGGTATTCAAAACAACCCCTGGATGTTTTTAATGCCCCTCTATAAATTTATAATATTCCAAAATTTCATCAATAAACACAACCAAAATCTTATCCATGATCTCATGAAATATTCTATTCATAAGATCCATGAATACAAAATATTCATTAGTTTTCATGAATTCCATAACAAAAAATTCATAATGCCCATATCTAGTATAGAATCCAGTCTTCAGGTTGTCTACTTTCATTACCTTCAACTGATGGTACCCTGACCTTAAGTTAACCATTGAAAAATATTGTTCTCCCTAAATATGATCATTAAAATCATCAATATGTGTAAAATGATACCTGTTTTTAATAGTGATGATACTCAGGGCTCTATAATCAAGGAAAAGACTCATTGAAACAATTTTATTTTTAACACAAAATATAGGAGCACCCCAAGGAGATGTTCTGGGTTGGATGAAGCCTTTATCTAATAATTCCAACAACTGCATTTTCAACTCTAAAAGTTAAATTTGAACTAGTCATAAGGGGGTTTGGAACTTGTTTTAGCATTAGGAACTAATTCAATCGTAAATTCAACTTCCCCATCAGGTATAACCCATTATAACTCATCATAAAAAAATCTAGGTATTCATTTACCACTACAACATCATTAATCTGATAAGTATCCTTTTTTCAACATTATGAGCAAGACAACATTCATTTCCTTATTTCAAAATTTTAAAAAATTACTCATATTTGATCAATTTTATTGGTTCATTATTTATACAAACTAAAACTATTTTTGAAAAAAACTTCTTTAGATCTATAATCAATCGTAGCATGATAAACAGAAAGCCAATCTATACACAAATTCACATAAAACTCTAAAATTAAAAAGTTGTTTCCAAGTTAATTATTTCCTCAAACCACAATAGAAATATTCTTATAATTCCTATTTCCCATAATATTTCCCCTGGTATTTTAACAATACGTTCTAGTCTCATTTATTGAGTAGAAATTCACAATTTACTAGAAAATTTATCAAAAATAAAAGAATGTGTAGACCTCGTATCAAACATGTCTTTTGAAAAATCGGAGTAAACAAAAAAGTACATGATACCACATCATTGGATTGACCTACATCTATTAACATAGTCAAAATGGTTCTCAATGCACCTTTCTTCTAATAATCCAGATTATTTTAATCATTCAAATCATTCTTTGAGAAGGCATTTTCATAATGACCCATCTCACCACATTTAAAACACTTTATAGATTTCTTCTCCGGATTAGTGTTAGGATCAGTTTAATTTCAATGTCGCGACATATGTCATAACTTATCACATCAAAAACACTTCCCTATTTTGTTAAGGCATTCCCCAGGGTTCTTTTTTTCCACACTT
Source organism: Viscum album (assembly GCA_963277665.1). Classification (NCBI taxonomy): domain Eukaryota; kingdom Viridiplantae; phylum Streptophyta; class Magnoliopsida; order Santalales; family Viscaceae; genus Viscum; species Viscum album. The sequence continues at coordinate 360,526,993 of OY728136.1, read as the reverse complement.
CTCAAAAATTGGAAACTGAACTTTCTTAAAATCAGATTTCACTGATTGATTAATATCCATCGATTTCTATGTAGAATCCTTCTTCTATTTTTTTTCAAGGTACACATGGTCTTTAGAAAACACCATTTCTATCCTCTATGCATATTATATAAGTTTCTCATATCTTTTGAACTCATGGGAAGCCAATTACCTTTGATATTTTGTCTTCAATCATGAGTAAAAATAGTTTATTTTACTATCATGATATAGAAATAAGATTTTGAGCATACATCGCCAGTCGGGTGAAGATTACTTCATAAATATCCATTGAATCTTCTTCATTTTTGTTTAATTAAATTAATTTTTTCTCTATCCTGTATCAAACCACCCTAGAAAAATATTTTTTAAGGAAAATACTTTTAAATTCATACCACTCTAAGGAATAAATCTTCTTTCTATCCATTATATTCTTTACCAATGACCGCCTCTGATCAGATTCACCTTCAAAAAGATAAATGTAAATACTAACATTTTTATTATATGAACATACCATAAAATAAAATATATTTTCAATGGATTTAGTTCATCATTTCACTACTACTGGGTTAGAAGATCCACTAAAAGTGGGAGGGTGTTTCCTCATAAATTGTTCCACTATCATTATGTTCTTTTCTACTAGCTATGGTTATTCCCGTGGATGGATGTCAGAAAAATTTATTTCCTACTTCAGTTGAGCCATTATTGTAACAAAATACTCTGTTCCAATCCCTACCATTCTAGGAATAGATTCGTAATGTTATTATTTTTTCTGTGAATTTCCACTTCAGTTTCCATATTTCTTCTACAGAAAACCATTCTGAAAAAGTATATCATAGTCAAATAAACATGGAAATATTTAAATTATATATCATTTTAAATTAACCATAAAGTAAAAATCATTTATGGTATTCTTTTAACAGCATATTAACCCCTAAATTTATCAATATAATCCATTGATACCTACTATAAGGACCTGACCTTATATCATTACATAATCATGAATTTTAGACAAGTACATACTTCATTTCACAATGAGGATATTTTAAATTTTATATTTTTTCAGATTTGGGACATATTACATACATAACATTCTAAATTTATAAATAGTAGATACCACAAAAAATATCCATTTCTTCCAGAATATAAAACTTTTCAAATAAAACCTGTTTCAATTGACAAATATTAATAAAATTTTACATGGATTCCTTCTTTCTCTTACAAATTATTATAACCTATGAATATCATTTAAAAAATGGTATTAGCACAAAAATACCGTTAAGGGATATAAAAAAATGAATGAAAAAATTATTTCTTGAGTACTTGTAAACATATGAAATCATTTTCACAATGATATACTTCTCACCCATATATACTTACTTTGTGAACCTTGAGATTTCCAAGAGATTCCCACAAAATATTTAAACCATAAAAAAAACCATAAAGGTATCTTTGGGAATTACGTACATAAACTTGTAACACTCTCATCTACCTTACGAATTGTAACCCTCGCGGCTACCATAAGATTTAACCATAACGACTACCTTATTATGTAACCATGATAGTTACACTTGGAGTACCCATATGACTAAACTCCAACATACACATCCCCAATGAATTGGAGGGAGATATAGGTCCCACCATAAATCATAACCAATTCTCAGGAACTAGAACATAATCGTATAACATGAATAAATGTATAAAAACATTGATTTTTAAATTTGAAAAATAGAATTTTAAAAGAGGATTTTAAAGAAACCCCTATAAAAATATCATATTATTTAAATGAGACTTTATAGAGAGGATGGAATAAGAATATAAACTATAAAAACATATAATTAATAATATTATGACCAATATTCATCACACAATCATTTTTAACACCACATAATTAATGAAGTATAATGTTAACCCAAAGAATGAAATTTGATTAAGAATTATTTTACATCATATTATTCTTACATAAAACATATTTAAATATCATATATAATTGTTAAAAAGTGTTAATAATGTCTTAATGAAATGTATTCATGTTTATAAGACCTTATACGATCATTTCACAAAATCATTCTAGTCATTAATTATTAATATTTTTGTTATTTTCATTGTTTCTTATGGATTTTTTACATGATTTCCATGGTCAGTTCATAAATGATTTACTTATCAAATTGAAGAGAAATACCATAAGTGGAATGAAAGGTATTAATATGTTTCTATAATATTTAATAATTTTATACATCATTTTTGTTATATGGTATGAGGATGAATCATTAGATAAATATATAGTGATATCCGTTTAGATCATTTTGGTGATTCTTCGATAATCATGAACTTGTTTCATTACACAATTAAATTTCATGCATACAACATCATTCAATAACATAAAGGATTTTACAATATACACTTTAATTTTTTTTCAAAAATTAAATTTTCTTTGAAAATTATTTTTTAAATAAGTAAGGGAAATTGAATACACATCATATATGATTTTTGTAAGAGAACACATCATGAATGATGCTTTTATAAGAGGGGGAGGAGATGAAGTATGTTGAGTAATTATTCCATAAATATGAAAACATAAAAAACATATAATATTCTGGGTATTTCATGCCTCTTGGTTATGATAAGGGGAAGAGAGTATAATAAATTAAATGGAATTGAAAAGAAAATACAAGAAAATGAAATAGGATTTTTACAACTTGATCTTGTCTCATTGAGATCCCCCTTAAAGCCTTTGGTTTTGGGCTTTTGGTGAGAACAGAAGGTCCTAGACGTGATTAAGAGCCTTGGTAACGGGATTTGGATGAATTTTGATAATTATTAAATCATTAGAGGTGTTAGAGGGAGAGAGGGTGTGGGTGGTATTTGTAGTGGAGGAGAGGATGAGTTTTTCCATTATTTGAATCATTAGTTTGATATTTTTTCTCAAGACAATGAATATTCTCGATTAATGTGTCCCAAAAAAATAATAAGTGTATATATGTTTGAAAAAATTGATCATTTACATAATCCATTACTCAAGAATGATGAAAATAACCATTTATTAATCATTTTTAATAAATTATCAAATTTAACCATTCAACAAAAATTGATGTATTTTTGAAAAATAAAAAAATCCTTACCTTTTATTGACATGTAGGATTCAAAAATGAAATCCATTTTTTGAAAATAATTTCTCAATATGATAAATTTTATTTTTAAATAAAATAATTTTTTGTTATACAAATAATAATTTTAAAACTGTAACTGATTTTATGTCTCATTGAAAAATTAATAAAGATCACATTGTCTTATAAATTTAGGAAAATAAAATATTAATTTTATTTAATATTCATATGGGTAATATTACTACTCATATTTATATTCATATGGATATGTTACAATTCAAAAAAAATATTGTTTGTTCTATTAGACTCCAAATAACTTACTGATCACAAATGTAGATTTCTTTTTTTCAAAATTCAAATCATAGAAGTAGAAATATTATTTTTAATGGATAGTTTATAATTATATATTTTTTTTAAAAGTGTAGCTTCATAGTGTATCCGTTTTTCATGAATTTCATTTGTTTTTAAAAACATGGGGTGTTACAGTGTTCCCTAATCAGCTTGTTATAAACATTCAATTTGGGATGTCATCCTATACATCCCATGTTTCTCAAGTCCATCTTGGATTGTCTAAACATCCCATTCACCCTTGTAAATAAACTTTCATTCCTCTAGTGATGTGAAGATCTCACTTCATAGAAACAAATCATCAAAATAATGATAGTAAACAATCCAGTCCATCCCAACAAGGATGTAAAAACCTGTCATGTCAAGGTCAAAGAGGTTCCGTATGATCTGACCCCTGAAAATCTCATGGAGAAACTCCTTACACTAACATACATCCTCTATTAGAATTTCCAATAGACAATAAAGAATTATAAATCCAACCAAACACTAAATGATGCCTCTAAGGATCTCCACTATGGGAAAATATATGAAGCTATGAGAATTTTTTGTATCGAACACAATAAATGCTAATTTAAAGGCTAATAATAATGTGAATCTCATAGTAGAAGGTCCAAGATTATACTCCTCAGTTTTTTTGCACTCTATATATCTAGCATGATCCAAAACAATGTGATACATCATATTTACATTGAGAAGATCTATTATTTGGTTGTAATAAATCTATAGCCTAAATACCATGACTACGACCACCGCCTCGGCCTGATAGGAAGGTTGTAATCTATCTCCCTTCATGATGAAATGGTGTTGACCCCGATCCAACATATGGATTCATGGTAGACCTTATTTTATTATCTATTGGAGGAATGTTTTTCAAAACCACTATAGATATCCCATATTTTCATATTATAAACACTCGAGTGTGTTTCTGGTGCACTGCGGTGTTTTGTATCCTAGTATACTGCACTGGTGGAACCTCACCTAACTGAATGAGTATGTGATCTATCTATTAATATCACTGTATTGATTATAAAAACCTCACATTATAATACTAGAAGATATTGTACTAGATCTAGGTGCGGAACCATCTTCGATTACACCCCTACATCTCTAAGGTTATTCTATGTGATAAGAAACTGATTTCATATAGTAGAAATGGTAGTAAACTGAAATACATTCATCTATCATCATTTTTAAATACTAATACCACCCTCAAATCTTCTTTATTTAGAAAACTCATCACCCATGAAAATAGGTGCAAAACACAGAATTTCAATAAAATTGGCCAAATAATACTTAACATATAACATTCCCTAGTCTAAGTGAATGAAATATAGGGATCTGTCAGCCTTCAATGAATTGGGATATAAGTAATCATAAAGGCCTCTATGAAAATACCCCAAATCCATCTCCCAATGATGAACCATCTGAGTAAAGAAATCCTAGCATCACATGGAAGATCATACAACATATAACTAGTGAGATTTACCCTCCTCTGGGGAGGTGTATTGAGATGCTCATAGATAGGTAGGATTTACCCTAGGAATGAATCCATATCTTGTGGTTTTTATCACCTAAAAATATTAGTGTATACTTCTTCTAGAACTCACTCGTCCACTCTTCCATTGTCGGGATAGTTTGTGGAGCTCCCTAAATAGTTTTCATGAAAAACATAATGCTTTTGAGAAACTGTGCATCAACATATATGTCTCATAACATCCCCGGTGCCTCAGCTAGAACCATAAGAGGATATAATGGTACCTCATGGACCACCATCTCGATATCATGGTCACCGCCCCCCTCCATGCATTTGACTGGAGGACATTATAGTGGAATATCTCGATAAATGTTAAGTGCACAACTCGTAATAAGACTCAAAAACTGATAAATAAAAAATACTAAATTAATATATGTTTAATAATTACTATATGATAATAAAACCCCTCTAACTAATCCACTATTTAGGTTTGGGAGATGTTCAAATGATAAGAAGACAAGAGATACAACATTCTACCCACTACTAATGTCGGGTGTGGGTCAAGTTCTCTGTTAAAATAAATTCAATTTTTTTTAATTAAAATTCATTTCACAATTAATTTTTAAATGGATTAACCAAATGGTTCACCACATTCAATATATAATAGACCATACTCCTCATAAACTAAATATGGAATCCACCTAAATCAAACTATTAAATTTTCTATCCCATGTGACTCTTGGTTCATGAATCACTATGCCACAGCTGGATACATAGGTATTATACTGTATCCCAATCATGAAAAGTCTTCTTAAGTTAGGATAGATAATCAAAGTACCACACATGTTATCTAATTATCTAGATAACCAATTCCAAAATTATGTGTATATCTATCATGGAACATATCACAAAATCATATAATAAAGCAATGCATCTTATATGGCATGACCTAATGCATGACATGTGAATTATATTAGGCATCTAAAATGATGCATGATATTGAATACCATAATTTCTTCATGATACAAAAAAACAAGAACCAAAATCAGTTAAATAATCACATAAAAATTTATGTTAATCACAAAATAGTGGAATCAAATCAACTATAATAGTCAAAATACGTTTATCATAAATTTCCATTTGATGTAATTTTGATTTTTACCATATGTGGGATAGCTACACCCAAGCACAACTCAATACCAAATTCCATTTCCTACATAATCTCAGACATGAATACCACTGAACGTTTCCATGAGATTTCATGGACACATGGCCTCAACCATATATCACCAAATGCTAGAGGATACCGACTAGTTGTGAGGTCTTAGGGTTTCTATATGGATATAATATAACCTCTTTCCAAAGGGAAACACAATGGTAAAAAAATCATTAGGGGAAGAAATATAAAAAAAGAATAAGTAGCATGAATAGAAAATATAAACACTAGACTAGAAAACCTACCATAGAAGAAAGAATATATATTCATCAAACATATAAGTATATAATGAAATAGAATAATAAATCTCATATATAATGTTGACACAGTCATAAGTATACAAAACAACCAAAACATTTATATGGGAAATGGTATAATAGATGTATCAAAATACCAAAAATACTAAAAAGATCTATCTCTAGTTATATTCATGAGACTCAGCTCTGACCTATGATCCTCTACTCTTAATAATCTATAAAAACTGTAATAAAGTCATTTCATGTATCCATTCATATAGTCATAAAATATTATCGATTACCAAAGGAAACCTGATTAGGGTTTGATATTAAATCCCCAGTACGATACCACCAACAATGACTATTGAAATCTATTTAGTGAATATATATAATAAAAACAATGTGCATATATTAATAGAATATATAAAATAAGTGATAAATTTAACCAACTCATAAAGGATAGGGTTTGCGTGGACACTTTTCATCTTCTACCTGCTTCTTCCTTAGTCAAAAACATTTTGAATATAATTTTGACCGTATATTAATTTATAATTGAGTCTTGGGACCTAGAGTGTAGTCCAACATCCCCTGTAATGGTATATTATTTAGATATTCCAAACTACACTGTCATTATTGTATAAGACACAAATTGAATTAGGGATTAAGTTTTGTATGGATGACTTGTCACATAAATTATTTCAACAACTAATCGATTAATAACCTAATCCCATCAATGGAATTGTTTATTTTTAATTTATTTATTGGTCCAAACATAACATGATTGAGACACCCTATAATCTATTCCATGGTGATCACCATCATAAACCTGATATAACTCTAGTTGTGTTATAACATCATCACTATTTGAGTTCTTCATTTTCAGTCCACTAAAAGAGACCAAGACTGGCCCCTAATATATATATATATATATATATCTACAATCAACTACTTGAGATCATTCTTTACATTACTTATGGAGTACATATATCTCTCCGTTCTGTGAGGATAATCCCCCTAAGAACCTCCTTGGTAGTCCACTAAGGACTAAAAGTGTCACTTAGGAGTAAGTAAAACAGTAGCCAAATGAGTCTATCCATTCTGCCTGTATAAGATCCCATGTGTCACCCAAGGAATGAAAACAACTTTCATTATGTATCATTTAATTATTCCAATTATTAATTCCATGATTATTTCAATTTTACCTCACCATAGGAGGTAGATCAAGAATGTGCATAGTTTATAAGCCTTAGCCTTATATTTATCTCACATAGCCATATTAATATTTGATGAAACTCATGCTTAAGAAATCAAATCTATGGACGTATCCAAGGGCCATGATCTTCCATTCCATTACATCATTCAATTTAAATTACAAGTTCAATTCCCAATTTAAAATAATAATCAAATGTGAAAATGACACACTTAAAAGGTAACCAGTTTATAAGAAACCTACAGTTTTATAATTTATTAAGAGCCTCACCCAAGCGGTGATTTGAATTTAGGGTCCTTAATCATAAATCATTTATAAGAAAATCTCATTATTTACATAGGTTATACCTTTCCATTTTAATGAAAGACTAAATTACATTTCATCTTTTTCACTAAGAAAATTAGGCATGCGACAAAAAAATATATATTAACCCAAACATTAATGGAACACATCAGACCACCTATTGTAAATCCATTTTAGTGTGGTTTTCATGTATCATCTCATGATTCAACTCAAATCAGAAGAAAGAAAATAACAATAAGAAAATAATGAAAATAGGGCATATTAGGTTTTTCCTAAATAACTTTTTCAATCAAATGATAGAAAAAAATAGAACAAGATTAATGGGGTACTCATCGGTAGGAATATTATGAGATGATCAGTGCTCAAATCTATGTTTAGACAAAGAATCAGTGGATAGGCCTAGAATTTGGAATCAAAGGTAACACTCAAACCTCACAGCTTTCCAATGTTAGTATAAATGAAAGATCATTTAGTTTATAAGAAAATTTACGGGAAAAAGGCCTTTTTCATCAAAATATTCGGTTTCACTGTTGTCCAAACCATGCTCCAACCATGTGTGCTGCTCTATAATAGGAGTCACTTTGCATAGTTAGTGCCCAAAATTTTTATAAATGGCTGAAAACTATGTCTCATCCCACAATAAAAAAATTAATAGGATAAATGACATGTGTGATCCTATGATACACCTCAACCTAGGATATTCCTTCATTTTATTTATTTCTTGATGTTATATCTTTTGGTTAAGGTTCGGGTTGGGTGCCCTACAAAATTCCTAGTGTTTTTGTGGTTTTGGAATTTATTTTATAACTATTATTATTTATTATTTTTTGTATTAAGATAATGTTGTTTGTTGGGTATTTTGTGACACACATAGTGTCACTACATTGTGTTTAAAATATTGAAGAATAATTGGGTTGACTTCTCTAATGTTTGGGTTGTATTTTTTGGTGGTTTTGCCCAATTTTTGGGGTCACATGGTTTGAACACAGCCTGACCAAATGGAAAAACACTACCATGTGATGTCATAGTAGTTTTCCAATATCGCTCACATGGTTTTCACACAGTTTGAAAACCATTAAATAAAACCATGCAGCCACTTACAGGCTTTATAAATTTTGATATAGAGCTCTGATTTGGGTGATTCTACATCTCAAATGAAACCCTAGGTGTTGGATATTGACTAGAGGTCTCTTTCCCTTCTTCCTAATTTCATTTGGGGCTATTTTGGGGAGATTTCCTAAGAATTATTTTTCATTCTTAATGATTCCTTCATCAAATCTTCTCTCCTCCTCTTCCCCTCTTTGTTCTAGGGTTTCTATTTGGGGTATTCTTCCATGGATAAACCCTAATATCTGGGGTTTCATTTGTCTCGTTTTTATTTGGAACTAGGATGTGATAATGGTCTGTGGGGCATATATCTCTCCTCCATTGAAGTTTCATCGCATCCGTACATGGTTGAGGTAGGCGTTTCCAATTTTTCTTTTCCAAAAAACTCCACGAGCTCTTGGGTGTTTTCATTTAATTTGTAAATATTTTTCACCCCACAAATATATTTATATATTTTTGTGAATGATGATTTAGTGTTGGTATAATTTACTAAAAATATGCTTCCAGTGGTTTTTTTGTGAAATACTATGTTTTATCACACCTAAGGTTATTATTTTAAATTTCATTGTTATTTAAAGATAAATTGGGGGGTTATTATGAAATGTGTATCCTTGAATATGGTGGGATGGTTGTTTATTGTTAGTGATATTTATTTGGTTTTTATGGGTTGGTAATGATTTATCTTTTTAAATGTGATAAAATGTTGTAAAAAGGGTTTTATGGTTACAATGGGATTGCTTAATGTTCGTTAAATAATGTGGATGTTTGGATGTGGTTTTAAAGAAAATGGTGGTTTTTAATGATTTTTCTTGGGTGTTCCTTGAAATATTTCTCTCTTAAAAGTGATTTAAAATGGAATCCCATGTGGGGTATTCCCATTTGTCTTTTGGTGCATGTGTTTTGAAAAAAAATTCTTGAGGGGTTGTTTGGAACTTTACACTTGAAGATGGTATTGGAAAAGATTTGGAAATGTTTTGGTAAATACATTTGGGTGTGTGAACATGAAGGCACATTGGGCATTTTACCTTTAAAGGTGATGTTTTATGTTGATTTTAGAAATGAATGTGATTTGAAAAATTTGAATACCCTGTTGGAAAGTTAAGGTGGTTTAAAATATGATTTAAATTCTTGTGTGATGTGACTACCCGTTTGGCATTGTATTTAGAGCTGCATGTTTTTTTCTAAAATGTGGGAAGTATTGTTTATAAATTCTTAAGGAGGTGGTGTTCTTCATGGGTTTTGAAGCGATTTGTAAATGTTTCGGGGTGCTTATGTTCTTAACAATGGGTTCGTGATGTGCAAGTGGTGGCATATTAAATGAGATGTTCAGTGTGGTTGATAAATCATGTATGTGGTGACATATGATGTATGAAATTTTATTGACCACAAAAATGGAATCTTGGGTATCTAGGTGGGAGGACTTGTACTAGTAATCTAGTGATCTGATGCGGTTTGGCCCCTGTATCACATAGAAAGTTTGAAATTGACAACACTAACTAAACTATGATGAAGATGATGATTTTTGGGACCACTGTGTTAAGGGTATATTCCTTAATATTGGCTCATGCATGATAACATATATTTTTATTGTTACTCTTACACAATGATATGAGGTAACTGAGTCCCATAACTAACTAGTGCATAGGGGAATTCCTATGACTAGTGCTCAATGATTATATTTCACCACCTATCGGCATATGGTAGGTTGGGTTGGTAATTTTAAATTTATGTTTTTTGTTTTTAAAGTGGAATTATTTGAAATTGTGTTCCAGTTAAACCGTTTCCATTGAAAATTATTACTATAATTTTTTGGTTTGTGTTTTTGTTATAAAATGTTAGTTTTCTTAGAAAATGGATGGTGTCTTCTATTAGCCTTTGAAACGGTAAAGTTGTGGTTGTTTAATAAAATGTGAAAATCTATTTTCATAATTGCGTTTCAAACAAGTGTTAATGGACTATTTTTGAAAGGAATCACTTGGAATATGTGGTTATTTCCTACTGAGATATTAGCTCACACCCTACCTATACCACTCTGTATCGGTAGACCCAAGCTGTTTTTCAAGTTGAACATTTGTTCAGGTATCCTAGCCTAGGTTCTTGTTGGTAGAGCGATTATGGTCTTATGGTTAGATTTGACCAAGATGTCACATAGAGATAGAGGTTGCTGGGTCTAGTTTTAGTTTTTTCTCATTTTAATTTTTTCTGGTTTTACTCTTCAGTCTTTTTAGTTGCATATTATATCAGGATCTGCTGTTTATATATTTATGTTCAGTTGTGGGTTTTGTTGCAATATTTTTTTGATTAGTTTATTTATTTAATCCTGAACTTGGGATAAAATTGTTCCCAATCTATTTATATATGATGAACGACACTAGTTATTTTCCTCTGGGGATCAGGAACGCCCTTCAGGTCATGTCGTGGACTGGGTCGGGTGTCTGGTCAGATGGCATCTCAGCTTGGTTCATGAAAAAATGGTATCATAGGAGGTTCTTCATATTTGGGGTGTCTGGTAGATCGAGACTAGGGTTGTTAGGACTCAAGAGGTAGGTATGGGAAGGGTTTCATGAACCCTTTCTCTTTCTAAACCTCGAGTCACCAGGGGTATTCTGGGATTGATACTTGTATCCTATATTGTTTTTCAATTTAGGGATGTCAATGGAGGCAAGATGGGTTATGTTGGGGCCTTACGTGGGTGGTGACCCTTGTGATGTCCAAGTTCCCAGTTAAAGGCCCTCCTAGTGTTTTTCCTTACTTGGGGCCTGACTCACCACCATGTTGTTGAGATAGGCATAGACACTTGTCCCTAAATGTGATGGTCCATTTTTTGATGGGTTTAATTTTGGGTTTAGTTATTTTAAGCTTATTTTTAAAATGAATGTGGATTTTGGAATGAAAATAAATTAAAAATGGATGTTTTTCCATGAAATGGTATTAAATTGGTAAAGTGGGTTTTCCAAAATTGATTGTGTTTGGGGTATAATAATGTAAATGGAATGTGGAACATAGTATTTATTATGGATATTGACATGTGTGTGGGTATGTGTGAGAAGTGCATGTTGACACGAGAGGATTGGAATGGATGGATGAACATGTAATGGTTCTTGGGATACCATGAGTTGGGTTTTGGAATTTAAGGCTTATCATGGTTTTCTTAAATTATATTTGAATGAAGAAATGATTTCAGAAAAAAATTTCCTTCAAAAATTGGTTATTGGTACTTGGGAATTAGCCTTGGAAAAAAGAAGTTTTGAGTTTTAAAATAAAATGATAGTTTTTGAAAAGGATATTATTGTGGTGTTTGTTTTTACATGGCTTCTAAGCCAGTTTGTTTTGGTTTGAGGTGTTCCTCTTTGTTTTTTCCTCAGCTTGATGTTGGATTTCGTCTATGCTTTTCAGTTGGTTTCAAAAATTCCCCCTAGAAAGGACCCCAATGTTCATAATGATTCATCCCTGTTTCTTTTCCTTTACAAGATTATCCTATTTTTTATGGTGATCATGGTTTTCATGAGACTTTGGAGTGGCCTAAGGATGTCAAGAATGTATTTAAGTCATTAGGAACTCCTGACGGTTTTAGAGTCTATGTAGTTCAAAGGTTGTTTGAGGGTCCAGCCTTGCACTAGTGGGGGGTGGTTTCCCCATCGTTGAAGGAAGGTGAGATGTCATGGGAGTTTTTTAAGGCTACATTCATCCAATAGTTTATACCGAAGAAGGTGAAGTAGGGGAAGGTGGTAGTGCTATAGGATGTTTTGGAGGCCATGTGATCAGTAATGTATTATGTTGAAAATTTCAGAGAGCTAGTTCTATTCTCTTTTGAAGTAGCTTTGAAGGATCATTTGAAGACCCCTCTCTTTGTCTAGGGTCTTCATCCAAGAATTACAGAGAAAGTGTCCTCATCCAGTGAAAGCTGTTTCGAGAGGTAATTGGATGAGGCATTCATCAATGTGCAAGTTTTTGGGGTGTAGTCAGTGGTTGTTGGTTCTCGTGTAGGTTCTCCGTCTAATAATTAGGGTGTTCTAGGTGAAACAGTTTCTGAAAAGAAAAACATACTTTTTCGGCTCCAAATTCAATTTTGTTGGACTGTTTTATTGTATGTTTCTAGTGCGGTTGGATTGGTCACTCAAAACCATATTGTCATATTTTTATAAAGTCGTGCCTCTACTACGGTTGTTGGGGTCATTTGGAGAAGTTATATAGGGGGTTTTGTTTGAAAATATAGTCTTTATTGAAGGATGTGTTGCCTGAATATGAGGCAGAAGATGATTCTGATGCTAGATCTCTAACCAGAGGTCTCGTGGTGAATCTTGCACACAGTCAGGAGTGACAAGGGGTTTGAAACTCTAACCTAGTATTGTTTTCTATATTGGGATGTAATTGTTTAAAATCTCTTTGTTATTATTTCTTTGATGTTTTAAGTTTTCTTTTTGTGTTAATGGAACGATGAAATATAACTCATTTAACACAAGAAGTTGTGTCTATATGAATCTATACATTGAAAATTTTCATTCTCATTTGAGTGTTTCTTGTCTTTGCGTATTCTGGTTTTGGATTTAACATTCAGCAGTGCTCGTTTGTAGATGCTAGAGTTTTATAGAATTGTTTTATTGTGGGTTACATTTTTTTGGGAGGTTCCTTATTTTAGTTGTTTTAGTTTCCAACTTTTATACAGAAGTTCAGTTTTGACCATGGTCTAGATTTTTGGTTTTTAATGTTTTCGGGAGATTTTTGTATGTGATGCACGGTTACCGCATGGATAGTCGAAACAGTGTGGTCCCTACTGTGTAGATAGAACCAACTACACGGCCCGTGCATGTTCATGAAATAGGTCTCATAACAGGGTGTATTTGTGTCACTTTCAGGTAGTGACATTGTCAAGGTTGAAGCATATATTTGAAACTGTGTGACCAAGCCATGTTGGGGGCCACTTCCTTCCAATAGCTCACGAATGGTTGGTTCACGGTTTAGTAAACCATGTAGAAAAAACATGTAAGATACACATTAATTTTATGTGTTGAAATAACAGGTTCTTGGTTACAGTGTGGGTGTTTTCTGGGGTTTATATGTTTTTTGTATTAGTTGTGTTCTTGTGGTGGGAAGAATCCTCTCATGTTCTCCCCTCATCCTTATTCATGCATTGTGGTTTCTTCTTAATCAGTGGGGTGTTACTTATAGAGTGGATATATATTCCATGGTTTATGGTTTTACCATGGTTTTTTATGGAATAGAACTGAGATTTGGTTTACTTTCATATGGGTGACTTTCTGGCAACAAAATGTTTTCGTGGTGGGGATAATTATCACATCCTGAACTCAGATACTCCTTCATTTTATTTATTTCTCGATGTATGATCTTTTGGTTGAGGTTAGGGTTTGGTGTACAAAACAATTCATTGTATTTTTGTGGTTTTGGGATTCCTTTTATACCTTTGATTAGTTAGTATTTTGTGGATTGAGATAAAGTTTTGTGTTGGGGAGTTTGTGACACCCACAATTTTACTACTTTGTGTTTAAAACATTGAAGAATCCGTGGGTGGACTTCCCTAGTGTTTGGTGTGTAATTTTAGAGTTTTGGCCCAATTTTTGTGGATGTATGGTTTGAGCATTGCTTTTCAAAACCGTTCAACCTAACCATGTGATTTTTGAAGAGTTTTCTAGTAGCTCTTGCATGGTTTGCGCACCGTTTGATGAACCGAGCAACAAAACTATGCTGCCACTTGCGGGATTTATAACTTTTGATATGGAGCTCTGATTTGGGAGATTCCACCTCTCAAATGAATCCATGGGTGTTGGATATAGACCAAGGGGATCCTCCCCATCTTCTAAATTCTTTTTGAAGATATTGTAGGGTGATTTTTCAAGGAAGGTTTTTGATTCTTTATGTTTCCTTCATCAAATCTTCTCTCCTTCTTTTCTCCTCTTTGTTCTAGGGTTTTATTTTGGGGTTTTATTCCTTGGAAAACCCCTAATGTAAAAGTTTTATGGATAGTTGAATATGGTCTTAAAAAAATGGTGGGTTTTTTCGAAATTCTATTTGGGTGTTCCTTGAAATATTGCTTTCCTAAATGTGGTTCAAAATGGAATCCCATGGGGGGTATTCCCATTAGTCTTTTGGTGCGTGTTTTTTGGAAAACGTTTCCTTGAGGGGTTGTTTGGCACTTCACACATGAAGATGGTTTTGGAAATGATTTGGAAATGATTTGGTAATTGCATTTGGGTGTCTAAACATAAAGGCCTATTTGGCATTGTACCTTTAACGGTGATGTTTTGTATTGATTTTAGAAAATAATGTGATTCAGAACATGTGAATGCCTGGTTGGAAACATAAAGTGTTTTAAAAGATGTTTTGAATGCTTATATGATGTGATGTCCTATTTCGCATGTTTCTAGAGTTTCATGTTTTTTCTAAAATGTGAGAAGTCTTTTTTAAAAAATTCTCACAGAGGAGGTGTTCCACATGATTTTTGATGTGATTTGTAAATGTTTCAGTGTGCATAAGTTCTATAAAATATGTTTGTGATGTGAAAGTGTTGTCTTATGAAATGAGATGCATGATGTGGTTGATTAATGGTGTATGTGGTAACATGTGTTCTATGAAATTTTATTGAGAACAAAAAGTGAAGCAAGAGTATCTAGGTGGGAGGACTTGTACTAGTATTCTTGTGATCTGAAGGGGTCTGGCCCCTGTTTCACGTAGCAAGTTTGATGATGACAACACTAACTAAACTATGATGATGATGATGATGATAATGATGATAGGGTCCAATAGGTTATGGGTATGTTCCCTACTAGTTGATTTTTCATGAGAATAGATATTGTTATGTTTACTCTTATACTGATATACGAGGTACCTGAGGCCCACAGCTAGATAGTGCCTAGGGGTGTTCTCGTGACTAGTTCTCAATGATAATATTTCACCTCCCATTGGAATAAGGTAGATTGTGTTAGTAATTTTAAATTTACTTGTTTTTTCATTAATGTGTAATTCTTCTAAATTTATTTCTAATTAAATGTTTTCCATTGAAAATTGTTTCCAGTATTGTTTGTGTTGTGTTTTTTTTATAAGATGATAGTTTTCTTGAAAAATGGAAGGTGGCATGTGTTGGCCTTTAAAACACTACAGTTGTGGTTATTTAATAAAATTTAAAAAATCTATATTAATAATTGTATTTCAAAATAGTGTGAATTCACTATTTTGGGACTGGAAACCCTCAGAATCTGTAGTGATTTCCTACTGAGTTGTTAGCTCACACCATACCTATACCACTCGGTGTTGGTAGACCCGAGCTATTTTTCAATTTCTAAATTTGTTTAGGTATCTTTACTGAGGTTTTCATGGTTAGAGTGGGTTTTTTACTGTGTTTTGAGGTTACAAAGATTCCACATGGAGATAGCGGTATCTAGGTCCAGTTTTAGTATGTTCTCATTTTCATTTTTTATTATATTAGTCTTCAGTCTGTTTAGTTTCATAATGTATTTGGATTAGCTTTTTATTTATTTATGTTCAGTTATGGGTTTTTGCTACATGATAATTTTTATTGATTTATTTATTTGATCCTTTATTTGGGATGAAATCATTCCCACTTGATTTATATATGATACCCGATGCTAGTTTCCATCCCATGAGGATCGGGAATTCCCTTCAGTTCATGTCGCAGGCCAAGTCGGGTGTCAGGTCATATGGAATCCTGGATTGGTTTATGAAATCCTCAATCCTCAAATTTTCCTCAAAAACTTCAGTATTTTCCTTTTCTCTTCTTAGTTCTCACATAGTTATTAGTATCCATGTTGTCTTTCATAAAGTATTCCTATAAACCATGTGGCCTAACTAATTTTTAAGAATATCATGGTCCTTGGATCAGAACATTCCCCATACAACCATATTCCCCCTGTAATCTCAATAGATAATCACATTAGGTGATACAAAATCATTCAAAAATAAATTAAAGCGGTATATACCTCTAATTAATAACTAGGTTCTTACACATACCCCGAATAACTTCTTTACGATACACTATCTTATAGATACTTTTTTTGAAAAAATTATCTTTCATATTCCCACAACACTCATTACAATAAAATAACAAGATTTAAAATATTATAAAATTAATTTATAATTTGATATATAATTAAAATAACCTCATAATTATTCATAAAATCATCCTCTAATTCAAGAAAAAAGAACTTTTAAATATCTGAAAACGTAATGAAAATAACCACTATGTTTCAAATTGTAGCTCGATTTTTTCGTTTTCATGTCATCATAGATTTTTTTAATTTTAAACATTACTTCTAGAATACCACAACTGTAATAACTTACAATTATATCTAATTTTTTCTGTGATTTCATTTTATTATTGATCTTGAAATTTATTAGTTTAAAAAATAAAAAATTGGAAATTTTGTTACATGATAAAAATTCCCTTCAGAACATTATGACTAGTTCCATTATTATTTGTAATTTATATTTTTTAATGTGGTGATAATAAATGTCTAGTTTCATTCCTAGATTATATTTAATTAAATTAAGAGAGTTAATATAGTTGTAAAATAAGGAAACTCCCATGAGTGTTGTAACAATATCCATTCATTGAAAGTCATAAATTTTGGATTAAAATTCCTCTTTTAAACCTTTCTCATTCACCACAGATACCATATTATAAGGGAATTTCATGAGTGTTTTTATGTGTTCTTTATATTGTATTCTTGTGACCCCCATTACTAGTATATGGTATTGTAAACATATATATATATATATATATATCTCTCTCTTTGTTCTTGTACAATGAGTAGTTAGGGTAGAGAATACTGAACTTAAATTATATATTAATGTGTAATTATGTAATTATCATGTGTTGTTATCCAAATGATTAAATGGTTGATATTTTCTTTAAGTAGATAATAATCATGATACAATGAAATATGAATGGATATTAGCATAACCTTATATACGATATTATTTATGTTCATGATTTGAGTTATGTTATTTCTTTAATTTCAAAACTATTTTATGGTTTGAATTTACTATAATAATATTATATATAAATTCAATTAAAAACATAAATATGATATCACTAGTGAATAATAAACCAAAAATTAATAAATGTTTTCAAACATCCTTAGAATTATATGATATGATTAAGTGTTACCTTGAAATTGTTACCGAAATGAAAATTGATATAATAATTTATCTTTTATTAGTTTTATTTACATTCTAAAACATGATCATAATGAACTAGATTAATCATCATGGTAAATAATTATGATGATTATTAAAATGAATATTAGTGTCTTATTTTTTATGGTTCCTTGTTTCAATTAGCTTACCAATGTTAATTGATGTTTTATTGATTGGTTATTAATATTAATTATTTCTTGAATTACTATTTATTCCCATATATATATTCAAATTAAATAAATTTCTTTTAAATTATATGAAAACCCCATATATTTGATGATATGGTGATATTTGAGCTAATTTTGTTGTCGTGGTGGTGTATTATTGATGTGGTTTATGGTTATTGGGTGTAGATGGTGTGTATGTTGATGGGTATGAAATTGGGAAAGTTAGAATGAGATGAGAGACTTGTTCTGTTGTTGTTTTCTTATAAACTTATAGTGATGAGTTATGTTATTTATGATCAATGTTCCATTTATTTTGATGAGTAGTGTCTTAGAGCAGAAAAACATTGATGATATTAATAAATCGATTATAATTTGGGAAGGATTCTCGGAATACTATGATATTTTTTAAATTTAATATGATTAAATTATTGAATTTTTATTATTATGATGATAATAGAATATTGATATAAAAATAAGTATAATTTATGGATTGGGTAAATGGGTGCATAAATATTGATGATATACTTATAATGTTCAATAAAAGAACCTTGGATTGAGATAATTAATTTAATTATTAATGAAGAATTAGTGAATGGATATTATAAAATGAATGGTTATAAATGTATAGTACATGATTAATTATATAAGATACTTGATTCTTGAATTCCTTGGAAGGTATCACCTTACTAGTCTATTGTGTCACAACATTCCCCAATTTGGAATTCCACCCAAGGCAGTAGTGAAGATGAGACTGACCCCTATATCTTTCTTCCAAAATTCCTTGAGTTAGGGAACAGAAATGAGGGAAGAAATAAAAATTTGGAACGTATTACACAAAAATACACATGATCATACAAATGAAACCATTAAAAATAATTAACCTTTAAAAATATAAAATTATTACAATAATGTTTGAAAATTTCATACAAGTATATGTCTTCAATATAAAATACAAAAATAAACCCCCTGAACATCAACTTCAACAATAACTCAAGGCTTTAATATTTTATTTTCTAGATCAATTTTAAAATTATTCTTCAAAAATAATATTTTTTTATATTGTGGTGAAAATAAATGAATACTTAATAGGATTATCCTCAAGACCACATGAATAAATTTGAAGATGTACGCTAAGGATTCAATGAATAAACAACTAAACCAATAAGTACTTATAAGGTCAAGTAACTCACACCCTCACCATGACTAACTCACCCAATATTCTATCCAAGTATTAAAACATAATAATAAAATAATATTGAAATGTTGTACTCTAAAAACATGTATGAACAATTTTATCACTGTCAAACACCAACTATAAATTTCATACTACTTCCAATCCCTTCCACGCCCATTCCACATCCAATCATATATCATATCACAACAATACTTGATAAACTATCCATATCACCAATATCATGATAATATATTCACCCACATACACCATATTACAAATACACAACAAATTCCATTATACTGGGGTGTTGGGAACATCATGGAAACCATCCTCATGTCCTCTTAGCATGAATTACAACAGCCATATATCGACATCGCAACAATATAATTGGATTATACTATATTTCATATTATAAAGTAAAGAAATCACAACTTATATGTTTATACCAATATTGATTCATCATGCAAGTGATATACCAAGAGGGGAGAGCTGAGAAGAGGGGGAAAATATAAATATGGTCCACTACTCACTTTGATTATTGGGTAAAACACTCAAATCCCAAATAATTTTGGTGATGAATAGATAATCCAATTCATATGGGGTGAATATAAAATCACAAGAAATATAAAATAAAAAATAAAAAATTCACCCATAATCAGAACATGTAGGTTCAAAAAAATCAATAATAAAAATACCCATATCCATAACTACAAAATCACCACTATCCGCCAATAACCACTTCTACCTCTATAATATTAAACAGACCCACATTCCCATACAAAAAATAAATATCAAGATTCAAAACTCCCTATTTAGTCATATATTTTCCTATTTTTAGAATTAATATTTTTGAAGGTTAATTACATTCATTATTAAATTAATTATGTATAATTAATGATAAATAATTCATTAGTTAACACTAATGTTTATCTCAATATTTAACCATTCATATAAATAAAAAAATTATTAATATCTACTGGTCATTTAAATTCAATAGACTATCCATTAGAGCATTAGTTATTTCCTTCCAAAATTCCACACCACTATGAAACATTGGCTCATCACACATAACTAAAATAACACTACATAAGTCAAATCACAACATCTTTCAAAATTCCACTTTTTCATATAAAAATGCATCCCAACATAACTTCCCAACCACTACACATGAAAACCACTACATCCAAAGCCATCCAAGGAAACAAGCCACATCACACACTATTTAGACCAAATAATATTAAAATAATCTATATAGAATTAAGAATCTTATAAAATCATACTAAGGTAAACTCTATGAAACCAATAAATCACACATTAAACAGTATCATAACAAAAAAACATTTACCCATAATAAATATTCACAAAAATATTAGTTACAGTTAGTACATGAATCATCCCCATTTTTACAAATTTCTAATTATCCATTAAACTACAAAAATAAAATATTTAAACATTAATGGAAGGTTTTATAACAATAAATTATAGTATAAAATATTATATCACATTCGTTAAGTAATTTTCAAATGAAAAACAATAGCCATTTATCACATGAAATATTGTAGAACTATATATTAACACAAGAAACATCCCCATTCAATTCAATCATCCTCATTATTTATATAATTCTATAAATTACACCATTTACCCAATAAAAGTAGTTTCATGTAAATTTTAAAATTTATATATAAAAAATAGTAGTCTAGAATCCCAATTTTAATGTAAATCTCTCACGTCTCACTATATAGGTATATTGGAGAGGAAAAAGATGAACAATGGCTTGAAATCATGTTGGAAACATGATTTTATCTTGAGGTTCTTGTTGGACTCAATGATTTTCATTTTGATTATCCATTCATTATAAAATAAGAAAGACATAAGGGAGATACCTAATAATTTTTAAAATTAAAAAATCATTAACCGAGTGGAAACTCTCATAGGAATTTCCATTCATAAAAATTGTTCAAAGCTTCTTTAATTTACATTAAATTTGTTATATTTATTTATTTATCTCTAGGAAATTTTAATTTCAAAAAAACAAGGTATAAATCATGAATTGAAGGAGAATTTTATTAAAATAGTTCCTTTTATTTCAATGGGGTTATGATTCAAAAAATCAATTTTATTCAAAATATATGATTATATATTATTTAAAAAAGTGTAGGCAACATGTTAATGGGATGAATATTTAGCTAAGGGGAATTAATTTTACATTGTTAGGAAAGAGAGATACCTAAATAAGGAATTACATATACAAAATCACATATTACTATTATGAAATATAAATTATACTTCTGAAATTATAAGGAAACATATCAAAAATACACAATATTTTTATTAATATCCAATATAACTTTATAGAAATCCTAATTTGCCTTAAAAAATATAAAATAAAATTAAAAAATAGTAACCCACCATTAATAAATCTCAAAAGTCTCTTATTAAATAATATTTATCTTGAAAATTTAGAATTGGAATATATAATATTCATAAGACTCTAACAAAATCTAGAGAAGAATGTTATTATCCACACGTGACACATATAATTCAAAATTTAGTAAAGGGACCGAACTCTATGCTATATAAAAAATAAGTTAATTTTAATGGAAGAAAAATATGAAATTTGAAAAACTAATCCTATGATTTGATAATTTGAAAAACTCTTAAATTTAAGAGTCATTTATAGACTTTTATAAAAAATTCAAACAAAAACCTAAAAAAATAAAATTACATTAATGTTACAAAATAAAAGAAAAAATTGTTGAATTGATTCTAAAAGAGAGCATTTAATTTCACACTCAATTTTAAAACATCCTAAACCCTCTCAAACCTCTGATACCTCTAAAAGCATCCTTTTATATTTTTGACAATAGATAAATGAAAAAGTAAGGGTTCAGAAAAACCTAGGAACACACATCAAATACCTCTCAATGAGTTCTAAACCTTGAGAATCAAAATCAAAATCAAAATTGATGAAAAAAACCAAATGAATAGTAATATGTAAGAGATAAATCTAAAATGGATATAATTAACCCACTAAAGAACAATGTATATTATGAGATAAATAGGAAAAAAAATCAATATCAAAAACAAATATTCATTATATAGTGAAACATCTCATCCTTAATGTAATACAAGGATCAATGAATATCAAGATACTGTAACACCTGATATTTTTATGAGAAATATTTTGTTTTTATGTATAATTTTATATAAAATAATATTTCACTACACACAACACTATCTTTTCTTACTTTACACGCAATCACGACCTTCCTCGATTGCTTGCGTTGTACGCAATACCGAGTTTTACTAAACAACAATATGCTATTAAAATATTATTAAAACTAGTTGTTATGAATAGTAATACTAACTTTTGGAAATTTTATAAATTTTATCTTTAAAAATGGAATTAATTTTTGGATTCGGAATATCGAAATTATCCTAGGGAGAATTTTTGGTATGTTTCTGAAAACATTCAATTTTTGATGAATAGTGAAAACACTGGGTTACTATTTAAAACCCAACGTTTTATTTAAATTTATTTTAGGTCAAAATTGATACATAATACCTATATAAGTTCAATTTAATTCATTGGAGTGAATTTATAATAATTTTATATATATAAAAATTTTATTAAACTTTTCACTATCTTTTACCCACCTACTAGGAGATTTTGCAAATTTACATAAAACATAATTTTACTGCTTATGTGAATGGAATTTAAAAAATCCGAGTAACACGGTTGATGTCAATAAGTAAAATGTGGTTCAATGAGAAGAAAATAATTTTCGGTGAATAGTAACTTTTTACTTTTATTACCACGGTTAAAAGTAAATAGGGTAATTAAGGTTAAAAATGATATTATTATTACCCTAACACATGTCCTAATTCTATTGGATAATTGTAATTAGACCAAAAAAAAACCTAATGAATATAATATTATTATTTAATTCCACTTGTATTAGATTAGGATATTTATTATTAATTTATTTAAAGAAGAGTTAAAATAGTTAAAATCAATGTTTAATAAATAAAACATTTTTAATATTGGGTTATAAAAAAGATAAAAAGATTATAAATATTCATTATAAAGATAAAAATATTTCCTACATAATGGTATTTTATTTATAATTTTTAGACATTAAATAACTTGATTTATTTATGACACAATGATGATGCAGTAATTACCTTATTAATGAAATATTAACATAATTGAAGTTATAAATACAAAAATAAATGTAATTTTAGACATTTTATTAATTAAATTACAATAATAGGTTAATATTACATATTATTATTGGTTTAATAAACTTTTTTCAAACTAATAATGCTGTTATGATTTTCACAAAAATCAATTACCAAATAGTGTCAAAATTGACATAAAATAGTTTTTAAAATAAATATTATATTATTAATTGTTATTTTGTTCATAAAAATCTAAGGATAGAAAAAATAACATATATAAGGATATATATATTAATAATGAACCACTTCAAGTTATTTTGTCTTTTTATAGTAAGTTTATTAACCATATAGTGTAAAAAACAAAAAGACACGGTAAAAGTTATATTATTTAACTTAGAGTTAAATCAAAATGATAAGGATAAAATAGTAACCTAAAATTGTATAAAATTTATTGTTTGAGATTATTTAGAACCCTCCCCACCTTAGCTTCAAAATAAATCAATTTTGAGCTATTAAAAACTAAATATGACTTTATAATAACATAATATTTTATGTTTTTTATAAGGTGCCCCTCTCCTCCCTTATAAAAGGGAACCTTCTCCCTCTCCTCCTCCCACCACTTTGAGCCTTCATGGTTGGCCAAACCCTGCAAATTTCCCTTCTCCACTTCCCTAGAAACATCCTAGAGGTTTTTGTCTTCTTCAAAGACCAACTCTTTTGCCCTAAGAGGAGTTTAAGAAGAGGCGCTTCAAAGAAGAGGTAATGTCCGTTACCGATTCCTTCAATTGTATTTCTTCTTCTACCTCTTCTACTTTAGTTGTTTAATTTTGAAGTAATAACATAAGTATCACTCATATGCTGATATGTTATTATAAGTATGAAACAACCCTATTTCACCTTCTATCTATCCTACAGAAAACGAAATCACCGCGCGTGCATACGTACGGAATACTATCTCTATGTCGTGGTGTACTCTGTTTTCCACCACCACCATACTTGGATGGGTATAATGGTGTATAGAATAACTATATATGATTATTTTAAAGGGATATTGTTTCTTAAATAGTATATTTACACTTCAATACAATTCCACGATCATGGGAACAATATCATAGCTCGTGCGTATGTACGGCCTACCGTCTCCACGATGTGATTCCACTCGTTCTACATGATCTTAAATTAATAATGATTATATAAATGAATTGAATGAATAAATATGATATATATTACACTAATACCATTCTGTAAATGAGGTATCTATAACCTAAAAATAATAGTAAGAATTTATTCGACAAAACATGCATAAGAACAAAAAGCAATAAACACCCTAATAACAAGTAGCAAAGAAATATTACTAATAAGAAGATAAGAATATGACCATATATGATATCATAACAATGAGTAATATTCTGGAAAAAGTCAATAATATTATTTAAATCATTATACAGGAGGTTCAGACACGTACGGAGCAAATCAGACCTAAGATAAGGGAAAATCTCACAATCTCATATTTATCTGAGATTGTCTATAATTTGGTATTTACTGGGGAATATATATCATCCACATCCATGTTTCCTCAATATTTAATATTATTTCTACCCTCCTACAATTTTTTAAATCCAATATTACTCTTTGTTGAGTTTTTAGTAAAATATATGAAAGGAATCTTTTGTCGTTTTTAGTACGAGGTACTTTTTGACTTTTCTGGCCAAAGTATGAGAAGAATGTTTTTTTAAAACTTATACGGTATGAATGGATTTTTATGATTTCATAGAAAATTATTTCCATGAAGCTTCCTTTAAATTTTTTCATGTTTATTTTTAATCAACCTCTTTTAGTTCAAAACGGTATAACATTTTAAGAAGGAAAAAATGTTTTTGAAGTAGAAAGGATATTTTCCTAAAGAATGGAGTTAAAGTGTTTTATCAAAATTATTTTCAATATAAGGTAATATAGGGTTCTATTTCAATTCCTTTTTTTACATTGATTTGATTATGTTATGATGGAATTAATTTTATGATGTCCTTATATCTTATATGGATTATGTTATGATTGCATGATGTTTAAGAATCCCATTTTTAATACATGGGTTATGATATGATGTATGATTTATGATCTTATAGCACACATAAGAATGGTATCATTATGAGATGGGTGGGACCTATATCTTCCTCCAATTCATTGGGTAAAGATTTATATCTTATGAGATAGACATGGCTGGAATGACAAGCTAAACTGGTTCAGTGATACAGGACTGAAATGAGGAGTGAACTTGGTTCAGAAATGGACTTTGTCCGCTAAGATAGTCTTGGCATTTAGTCTTGACAATTAAGAAATAATTCTCTATGATTATGTGTATATGCCACAAAGTTTCATGTTTTATGTTACGATTATTGGGATTACATTTCACTACTATGATTTATCCCATTTAATGTAATTATGATCTCTTTTGTAGGTTATGATTTCAAAAATGTTATGTTCTTATGAATATGATGTGATTGATATTTCTTTTGTTTACCCTTACTGAGCATTTGAGATAACCCTTTTTTATGTTTTATTTTCCCTAGGTCAAGAAGAAGGGTATTAAAGTAAGATATGCCAAAAGGGACTCTTGATATGATAAAATAAAAGGGAGACAGTGTAGATGATTTATAAACCAGTTATTTATGTTTCCCAGTTTCTAAAGACACTATACCTATATGGTCCTTTCATGGTTTTGTTATATGTTGTAATAAGTGTGCTTCAATTTTGATTTAATAAAAATGTATGTAAAGTATGGGTCGTTATAGTTGGTATTAGAGTAAGGATATAGTGAACATTTGGAAACTAGGATGTGAAAGACTTTGTAAGAACCCTAATGATAAGTCTAAGCATAGAGGACAATCTTACTGTTTTATAAATGACCTATCATAAGACCTTATGTGTGAAATTTTATTCTTGATTATGTGGTTTTCCTATTATAATTTGTGCTTCTCACACTATTCTTCTTGGTTTTAGTCAATGGCTGTAACACGAAGGAACCGTGTTAGTGCTAAATGCGACGGGTAATGTAATGATTGTCACCCTGAGCAATCAAACGTTATGGGAGCTGGAATGCAAAATCTTGTAGCCATGATCACACAACTTTATCAAGCTATAAATCATGAAGGAATTCCAAACGAGAAAAGGAAGGAGAAACATTATGTTTAATCCTTCACGAGGTAGCGTCCACCTTCATTCAACGAGTCTACTGATTCATTAGTTGTTGAACAATGGATCAGTACTACTGAAAAGTTATTTTCAGTTCTTCAATGTTCTAAACATGATAAAGCCATCATAGCAGTATATCATTTGGAAGGTGAAGCTGATAAATGGTGGAATCTTATCAAGAATACAAGGCAAATGGATGAAATTGAGTCCATGGAATGGGACGAGTTCAAGAACATATTTTTCAAAAAGTACTTCCCTTGTATTGATTGATCAAAGATGGGAATAAGTTTTTTGAACTTAACCAAAAGGATGATTATTTTTTTGGTACATACAAAGAAAATTTTCCAAGACTTTCAAGGTACGCTTCTTGGATTATTATTCAACATGAGAGTAAGATCGATTGATTCTTTAGTGGCTTAATACCAAGTCTTCAAAGGGCGTTCGCCATAAGGGACTTCAATAACTACAATGAAATCGTTCGATGTGATATCAAGGTTGAGATGGAGATTGTAGTAACCCATCAGTCATTTATGTTTTATAAGAAGAGGATAATGGAATTCAAATGAAAATATAAAGACCACACTGAAAAGAAGATGATTTTCCCTTATGCTCAAAGTGTGGAAAGAAACATGGAGGGAGTTTTCTTAAAGGGACAAGTAAATGTTTCAAATGTTGAAAGGAAGATCATCAGGCATTTGAATGCCACAATGATGGGATGAATATGTTTAGTGATGCGAACAAAGAATAGGATACACAGAGTGAACCTCCTACACTTCAATGTTAAAAGTGCAAGTAAATGGGGATTATGCAAATCAATGCCCTAATCCAAGGTTTGTTGATGATGATTGACGTCAACAAAATCTTAAGGCTAAAGACAAAGGAATGTCACATGCAATTCCTATCAGCGATGTAGAGTACGACAATGAAGTGGTGAAAGGTAAACTTACTATCCACACTAAAGTAGAAAATGTTTTATTTGATTTTGGATCCACCCACTCTTTTATTTCAGAAAAATTTCTAAGGGTATCACCGTATTACCTCAACAATTAGATGTTGTGTTAGATTTGACAACCCCAAGTGGAATGACAGTCGCATCAAAACTTTATAATTCTTCTCCGATTGAAGTTCGTGGGAAAGTGCTTCCTAAAAATCTTTTGATCCTTCCTATAGTGGAATTTTATGTGATTCTTGGAATGGATTGGATTTCTTTATATGGATTTGATATAAATTCCCAAAGAAGGGAAGTCACATCTCATATTCCAGATAAATCAATGATCGTCTATCAATGCAAGGATGAATATAACCTTCCAGTGGAAATTTCTTCCATCTTATGGGTATTTATTCTACTAAATGAAGGTAATTTATCTCAAATGGTTGGAGAGAAACTCACGATTAGGAATATGCCCATTGTACAGAAGTATGATGATGTCTTTATGGAGAAATTGCTTAGTCTTCCACCAAATGGTGAAGTTGAGTTTTCAATAGAACTCATATAGGATGCTTTGCCTATTTCAAAAAATCCATATAGAATGGCCCCAATTGATTTGCAGGAATTGAATAAGCAACTCCAAGAGAATCGTGATAAGGGATTCATACGCCCTAGTGCATCAACTTAAGGAGAACTTGTTCTATTTGTTAAGAATAAAGATGGATCAATGAGACTCTGCATTGATTATTGAGAACTTAACAGGATCACTATCAAGAACAAATATCCTCTCCCACACATTGATGACTTATTTTACCAACTACGCAGAGCTCAATAGTTTTCCAAGATTGACCTTCTTTAAGGGTATCATAAATTAAGGGTCAAAAGGGAGGATATACAATAGCTTTCCGTACATGGTATGGACACTATGAATTTATAGTGATGCAATTTGGTCTTACTAATTCCCCTACTATCTTCATTGATGTAATGAATATAGTCTTTAGAGACTATCTTGATCAGTTTGTGGTAGTCTTTATAGATGATATTCTTGTCTATTCAAAGAGAAAGGAAGAACATGAAGATCACTTGAGAATTATATTGAAGACCCTGAGAAAGGAGAGGCTTTATGCCCAATTTACCATGTGTGAATTTTGGATTCAAAAAGTTTCATTTTTGGGTCACATAATCTCAAAAGAGGGTATATCTTTGGATCAAGAAAAAATAGAGGTTATCGAAAGATGGTCAAGACCAACAAGAGTAACTGAAATTCAATGTTTTCTTGGTCTAGCTGGATATTATCGACGTTTTGTGAAATATTTTTCATGATTATCCAATACACTCACCAGGTTGACTAAAAAAGGAGTTATTTTCGTGTAGACGGAGGAGTGTGAAGAAAATTTCAAAGATTTAAAACGAAGGTTATCTAGTGCACCTGTGCTCACACTGCCATGTTGTGGAGAAAGGTTTATGATCTATAGTGATGCATCCAAGAAGGTATTGGGGTGTGTTATCATGAAAAATGATATGGTGATAGATTATGCCTCACGACAATTGAAAATCCATGAGCATAATTACCCAACTCATGATTTGAAGTTATCTACGGTAATATTTCTATTAAATATTTGGAGGCATTATCTTTATGGTGAAATGTGTGATATTTATACTAATCATACAAGTTTAAAGTACATTTTCACACAAAAGGAGCTGAATATGTGCCAATGAAGATGGTTGGAGCTGATTAAGGATTATGACTGCTCAATTCATTACCACCCAGGGAAAGGAAACAAGGTGGCAGACGCATTTAGTCGACAAGACCATACTAGCTTATCCATGATGAGGATCACAAAAGATCCAATATTTATGGATTTACAACGGATGGATCTTGGAATTATAATTGAAGGGGAAATTTCTTATCTTTCTCTAATGAATGTTCAACCATCTATACATGAGATGATTAAAGAGGCACAAAAAGAAAATGTAGAGTTACAAAAGAAGGTGAGAAATGTTCCCAAATTCAACCTTGATTGTAATGGGATAATAAGGTTTAGGAATCGGGGTTTTTTCTACCATCCCATAATTAAAGAAGGAGTTGCTGAATGAGGCTCATAATTCTTCATTCTCTATTCATCCAAGAAGCATGATGATGTAGAGGGACCTGAAAGAGTACTTCTGGTGGGATGGAATAAAAAGAGATGTTGCTGAATATGTCTCTCTATGCTTGGTTTGTCATCAAGTCAAAGCTAAGAGAAAAAGGTCTAAGGGGATGTTACAACCATTACCCATACCCGAATGGAAATGGGAATACATCACTATGGTCTTTGTCACTGAACTTCTGAAAACATCCAAAGGAAATAATGATATCTGGGTCATAGTTGATCGTCTTACAAAGTAGGCACACTTCATTGCTATTAGAGATGATTTCTCTTATGATCATTTTACCAGGATATATCTGAAGGAAGTGGTATGATTTCCCGGAGTACCGTGTTCCGTTATATCTATTCGGGATATGAGGTTTACCTCAATGTTTTGGCGAATTCTTCAGCATACTCGGATAAATAGTTGAGTTTTATCACTTCTTATCATCCTCAGACAGATGGTCAGTCTGAGAGAACAATTCAAACTCTAGAAGATATGTTAAGACCTTAATCTATGGATTTCAAAGGTGGTTGGGATCAACACCTACCTTTGGTGGAATTTTCTTATAAAAATAGATTTCACTCCAGTATTCATATGGCTCTTTATGAATCTCTCTATGGAAATAAATGCATGACTCCAACTTGCTGGGATGAAGTTGGGGAAAGAAAGATATTAGGACCTGATCTTGTTGATGAGATGGCAGAAAAGGTCAGCTCTATTCAACAACACATAAGAGCAGCTCAGAGTCGACAAAAAGTTATGCTGATAACCGAGGAAAAGACCTAGAGTTTGAATTGGGTGATAAAGTGTTCTTACAAATATATCCTTGGAAGAGAGTAATGAGATTTGGAATGAAGGGAAAGCTGAGCCCTAGGTAAATCGGTCCTTTTGAAATACTTGATCGTGTTGAGAAGGTAGCTTACCAATTGGAGCTTCCACAAAATATCTCTCAGGTTCATGATTTTCTCCATGTATCTCTCTTGAAAAAGTACATACCTGATCCTTCACATGTACATAGCTCAGAAGTTGTACCGTTAGAGCAAGATCATTCTTATGAAGAACAACCGATAGAGATTCTGGATCATAGCGAAATAGTCCTCTAGAACAAGACCACTCGCTTGGTGAAAGATGTATAGAGGAACCACCAATTAGAATAATATTCATGGGAACTTGAGGATATGATGAGGGAGAGGTATCCTCATCTGTTCGTTACAAACTGACGAATTTTGACGGAGAAATTCATTTTAAGGGGGGTAGAATCTAACACCCAATATTTTTATGAGAAATATTTTGTTTTTATGTATAATGTTATATAAATTAATCTTTCACAACACACAACACTAGCTTGTCTTTCTGTACACGCAATCGTCACCTTCCTCGATAGCTTGTGTTGTACGCAATACCGAGTTTCACTAAACAACGATATGCAATTAAAATATTATTAAAACTAGTTGTTATGAATAGTAATACCCACTTTTTGAAATTTTATAAATTTTATCTTTCAAAATGGACTTCAATTTTGGATTTGGAATATCGAAATTAGCCTATGGTGAATTTTTGGTATTTTTCTGAAAACTTTCAATTTTTGATGAATAGTGAAAACACTAGGGTACTATTTAAAAACCGACTTTTTATTTAGATAATTATTTATTTTATTTAAATTTATTTTAGGTAAAAATTGATACATAATACCTATATAAGTTCAATTTAATTCATTGGAGTCATTTTATAATAATTTTAGATATATAAAAAGTTTATTGAACTTTTCACCGTCTTTTACCCACCTCCTAGGAGAATTTTAAAATTTACATAAAACATAATTTTACCTCTTCTATGAATGGAATTTTGTAAATCCAAGAGACATTGTTGATGTTAGTATGTAAAATTTTGTTCAGTGAGATGAAAATATTTTTTGGTGAATAGTAACTTTTTTACTTTTATTTACCACGGTTAAAAGTAAATAGGGTAATTAGTGGTAAAAATGATATTATTATTACCCTAAAACATGTCCTAATTCTATTGGATAAGTGTCATTTGTCCAGAAACAACCTAAGGAGTATAATATTATCATTTAGGTCCACATGGATTAGATTAGGACATTTATTATTAATTTATTTAAAGAAGGGTTAAAATAGTTAAAATCAATGTTTAATAACTAAAGCATTTTTAATATTGGGATATACATAAGATAAATTAGATTATAAATATTCATTAGAAAGATAAAAAGAATTTCTACAAAATGGTATTTTATTTATAATTTTTAGACATTAAATAATTTAATTTAATTTATGAAACAATAATGATGCAGTAATTACATTATTAATGAAATATATACATAATTGATGTTATAAATACCCAAATAAATGGAATTTTAGACTTTTTATAAATTAAACTAATTTTATAGGTTAATATGACATATTAGTATTGATTTAATTAATTTTTTTGAACTAATCATTCTTTTATGATTTTAACAAATATCAATTACAAATTAGTGTCAAAATTAACATAAAATAGTTTTTAAAACAAATTATATATTATTAATTGTTATTTTATTCCTAAAACTCTAAGGTTCAGAAAATGACTTAGATAAGGATATATATATTAATACTGAACCACTTGGGGTTCGTTTGGCTTACTATAGTATGTTTATTAACCATATAATGTAAGAAAACAAAAAGACACGGTAAAAGTTAAATTATTTAACTTAGAGTTAAATCTAAATGATAAGGATCAAATAGTAACCTAAAATTGTCTAAAACCTATTTTTTTATAGTATTTCTACCCATACCCACATTTTCTTCGAAATAAACCAATTAGGAGCTATTAAAAACTGAACATGACTTTATAATAAAATAATATTTTAAGTTTTTTCTAAGGTGCCCCTCTCCTCTCTTATAAAAGGGTACCTCCTACCTCTCCTACTCACACAACATTGAACCTTCAAGCTCGGCCAACCCCTTCCAATTTATCTTCTCCACTTCCCTAGAAACATCCTAGAGGTTCATGTCTTCTTCAAACACCAACTCTAGTGTTCTAAGAAGAGGTTAAGAAGAGGCGCTTCAAAGAAGAGGTAGTGCCCGTTACAGAATCCATCAACTTTAGTTCTTCTTCTACCTCTTATTATTTAGTTGTTTCATTATGAAGTAATAACATCAGTATCACTCATATACTGATATGTTTTTATATGTATGAAACAACCCTATTTCACCTTCTATCCATCCTACGTAAAATGAAATCACCCCGCATGCGTACGTACGGAATATCGTCTCTATGTCGTGGTGTAATCTGTTTTCCACCACCACATTACATGGATGGGTATAATGTTGTAAAGAATAAATATATATGATTATTTTAAAGTGATGTTGATTCTGAAATAGTATACGCACACTTCAATACAATTCCATGATCATGGTAACGATATCATCGCTGATGCATACGTACGGCCTACCATCTCCACGATGTGATGCGGCTCATTCTACATGATCATCAATGCATAATGATTATATAAATGAATGGAATGAATAAATATTATATATATTACACTAATACCATTCTAGAAATGATGTATCTATATCCTAAAAAGAATAGTAAGAGTTTATTCGACAAAACACGCATAAGAACAAAAAGCAATAAATACCTGAATAACAAGTAACAATGAAATATTACTAATACAAAGTTACAAATATGACCATATATGATATAATAAAAATGATTACGATTCTGGAATAAGTCAATAATATTTTTTAAATCATTATACAGGATTTTCTGACACGTATGAAGATAATCGAACCTAAGGTAAGGGAAAATCTCAAAATCTCATTTTTATACGAGATTGTCTATACTTTGGTATTTATTGAGGAGTATTTATCATCCACATCCATGTTTCCTCAATATGTAATATTATTTATATCCTCCTACAATTTTTTAAATCCAATATTACTCATTGGTGAGTTTTTAGTAAAATATATGAAAGGAATCTTTTTTCATTTTTAGTACGAGGTACTTTTTGACTTTTCTGGCCAAAGTACAAGAAGAATGTTTTTTTAAACATATATGGCATGAATGGATTTTTTTGATTTCATAGAAAATTATTTCCATGAATATTCCATTACATGATTTCAAGTCTTTTTACAATCAACTTCTTTTAGTTAAAAATTGTATGACATTTTAAGAAAGGAAATTTTTTTTTGAAGTAGAAATGATATTTTTCTCAAGAATGGAGTTCAAGTGTTTTATCAAAATTATTTCCATCTAAGATAATATAGGATTCTATTTGTATCCCTATTTTTACATTGATTTGATTATTTTATGATGGAATTAATTTTATTATGTCCTTATATCTTATATGGATTATGTTATGATTACATGATGTTTAAGAATCCCATTTTTATTAAATGGGTTATGCTATGATGTATGATTTATGATCGTGTGGCACACATAAGAATGGTATCATTATGAGATTGGTGGGACCTATATATTTTTCCAATTCATAGGGTAATGATTTATATTTCATTAGATAGACATGGCTAGAATGGCATGTTAAATCAGTTCAGTCATACAGGACTGAAACGATGAGTGAACTCAGTTCAGAAATGGACTTTGTCTGCTAAGATAGTCTTGGAAATGAGTCTAGACTGATAAGAAATGATTCTATATGATTATGTGTATATTCAAAAAGGTTTCATGTTTTATGTAATGATTATTGGGATTACATTTCACTACCATGATTTTTCCCATGTTATGAAATTATTATCTCTTTTTCAGGTTACGTTTTCCAAAATGCTATGTTTTTATAAATATGATGCGATTGATATTTCTTTTTTTTATCCTTACTGAGCATTTGAGCTCACCCCTTTGTATGTTTTCTTTTCTCCAGGTCAGGAATAAGGGTATTAAGTAAAATATGCCAAAAGGGACTCTTGATATGAAAAAATAAAAGGGAGACAATGTAGATGATTTTTGAAAAAGTTGTTTATGTTTCCTAGTTTCTAAAGACACTATACCTATACGGTCCTTTCATGGTTTTGTTATATGTTGTAATAAGTGTGCTTCAATTTTGTTGTAAAGTATGGGTCATTATAGATACTATGTGTAAATTAATATATATTATTCAAATATAATTCCTTTGAACATACATTACCTCTAAAAATATTAAAAATGTAAATAACTTGCCTGTGTATAACCTTATATTAACAATACAAAATAATGTTCGAACAACTCCATGGATATCACATCATCTGATACATCCAACTCTCCATAATTAATGACATGGGAGCCATCATGGATATATTGACAAGGATATTATTTCCATATTAAATTTTTTATCTATTAAAATCATGGGTTATGTTCAAAATAATATGGAACCTAACCAATATACCCCAATAATAGACTCATAAATCAAGCATAAATATTACTCCATTAGTTAAATCTCCCATTTATTTGTTGAGGGTAAACCCTCAAGAACACATGATCACTATCATTTAACTCTAGAGGTTTGAAAACCCATTTAATCTAGGAAATATATTAATCTTAATAATTATAATTATTCATTTTATGGATCCATATTCCAAAAAAAATTATAAATAATTTTACATAATATTTCAATTGAAAAATAAATTATTTTATTTAACTCATTTTTTCTAGGTACAAAATGACTTTTTTAAAGGTTCAATTTATTGATTTCAAAACATGAATTTGACAAAAATTACTTATTTTTTGTATTTATTATAACAACAAAATCTTAGGGTGAATTTTCAGTACTTTTATAAAAGGATTTATTTTTTATTGAATATTAAAAATACCAATTTTTATTTGAACACCATTTTATTTTATTTTTTTTGAAACACCAATTCAATTTTGGATTTGTTTCAAATATTAATTATTGAAACTATAATAAAATATCCAAATTAATTACATAGTAATAAGAATTATAATTTATTTTGGGATAAAGACATTTTTATACAAAAAATGGATATTTTTCAAAAATATTCATCATTGTAATTTTCATATTTATATTGAAATTAATTTTTCAAAATTTTAGAAATGGTTTATATTAAAATTGATTTAATATTTCAAATTGTGTGTTTAATTATTTTTAATATGGTCAATTTCAGTTTTTTTCAATATAAAAAGTTACCATAGTAAAAATTACTATATGAAGGGCCTCTGTTATGTCATGATATATAATGATCAGTTTGTCATATATTCATCGCATGAACTAGAACCCCATGAGTAGAATTATCCAAAAATTTAACATGATCTGGTAGTAGTTTTTTTGGATTAATATACCTGGAATAATTATAATTAAAGGGATAAATAGGGATTATAAACATATCCAAAATGTTTAATGTATATACTCACTAAAAAATAGTAGAACTAGATTTATAGATGATGACAAGAATTGAATAATTCTTATGATTGAAAAATTCACTATAATATATATAAATAAAATTTCATTAAAATTACTTGAGTTGAAAATATAATGCGTCATTAAAAATGATACATTTGTAATATGATCCATTAGATACTGATATAATGAATTTTGGAATGGAAACTTTATACACATAAATTCATTTGAATTTGAATTTCGTATTAGTAATTTCATCCATGCTAGAAATAATTACAAAGGCTTGTATATAAGATAACAAATTGTACTAAAATGTATAACTCATTAAAAAGGATAATTTTACTGAGTTTAATGTTGATTAAAATTGTGTTTCCAAATTTAGAATTATGTTATGTGTTCCAAATGATTCCTAATTAAAGAACGAATTATTTAGTTAAGCTCATGATTATCAATTTTCATCCATCTTTATAATAATAAGTTGTATAAATAACTTTTGTAATATTATTTTAGGGGTGGAATGCAGAATGTCATTTCTCATTTTATATGGAAATATTTGAATTTTTAATAGGTTATTACTGATTGAAAGCCACTAAAAGGGATGATTATGCCTTTTTAGTACCTGAATGGATATAAGAGAATATATCTATGGATTTACTAGTGGATTTGAAAAGGAAAATCAAGTAAAAAAATATGATTTGGGTTATTTTAGAACATTTGAGTATATATTTGAATCTTCTTCCTATTCAAGATATTATGCCTTTGGATCAAATTTTTATATTTTATGTAAATGATATAATATGATTACTTAGATTCAATTTATCTATTGTATCTAATATGGCTCACCAATTTATGTAAAATTTCTCCAAATGAAATCATAAGTCATTGGATACTAAATGAATGTTTATTAATGATTTTCTATTTTCAATATGATCAAAATTCATAGAGACGAGTTTACACATTTCAAGATAATGTTTGGGATTTATCATTACATTATCAGGGGATAACAGATTAATATCATTCATGTTTGTGATTTTATTATTATAATAGCTATGATTATAGTATAAATATTGAACCTTTTGATTCATTATATAGATGTTGGTTCCAAACTCTATAATCTTGGGAAAAATTAACTGAAAGTAAGTTGTTGGGATATGAGTTGGTAGAAGAGATATTTATGAGGGTAAAGATTATTAAAAAATGTGTGATGGAATATTAAGTAAGGAATAGATGTTATGAATATGACTGAAGGAAATATATCTTGTTTGAGGTTACATATTATGTTTTTATTAAAGTATCTCCTTTGAAAAGTTTTACATGTTTTTGTTGGTAAAGAAAATTAATTCCATGATGTTTTTGTCTATATTAAATTCCAGAAAAAGTCGGATCAGTTGCATATAAAGTGTCTTTACCTCCTTATTTTTATTAGGTACATGACATGTTTCAGGTTTTGTTGCTATGTAGATTTTTTACTCATGAATTTCATGCATTAACCATTGATGTGCAACAGATAGTAAGGAATCTATCTTACAATGAAAATATGATTCAAATTTTGGACCATGTATATAAGTTACTACAGAAATTGGTTATTTACTAGGTTAAGGTATTATATAAGAGTCACATGATTGAAGAAGTAACATGGGAATCATAAAAATAATTGACGCAAAAATACTCACACTTGTTTATGTATTGAATAAAATTGGGAGGAAATAGCTTCTTAAATGGGTAAGAGTGTGAAAACCCAGTAAATCCAAGAAAAAAATAATCATATCATTTATAAGTATCTATTTAATGAAATTTTATTCATCATAGGTTTATAAACAATTTTATGTAATCTCTCAATCAATAAATGAATAGTTTTATATAAAAAATTGTTTTACCATGTACTACACTATTTTGTTAAAAAGATAAATTTCTATGATTCATAATTTTAACTTGATAAAAATGAATTATTTTTTTTCATCAAAATACAATTATCTTCTGATGATTTTTTTAATTTTTCTAAACATATTACTTCTTATTAAATGGTAAAAAAATTCAATTTTTATTAAAACTATCATTTATTATCAAGTATTTGAATATTCCCATAATAATTTGGTTTTTATGTGAATTTAAAACATTACAATTTTACTAAAAATAATCCTATTATTTTAATATTAATTATCAACATAATTTATTTTGGTATTAAATCATTTTTATGCTTAAAATGGTAATTTTACAAAAACTATTTTCCTTGTGGGTTTATTATTTATGTGGAAAATAATTTTTAACACTTATGTAAATTGAAAATAGAAAAATGGATTTCAAATTTTTAATTGCGAAGTTAATATATGGTAATGATTTCAATTTATTTTCTATTCCTTGTGATTATTTACTATTGTAAAAATTAGTTGCCATGGTAAAGTGTAAAAGAATTTAATTAACATAATGAAAAAGTGATATGGCCACCAAAAAATATCATAAATAACATTTAATTATTTTACTATAAAAAATATCTTAAGAATAAGAATATGATATTTTAGATCTAGTTTATAATGAATATATTTTTATATTATTTTAAATCATTGAAAAAATACAATAGGGTCACTACCCTTACTTTTAAAGGGGATTATACTCACCACTCTTATTTAAATACATTGAACCATTCAGCTTAACCAATATCTACCAAAATCATTTCCCAACAATCATGAAACTTTTTATAGATTATGGAATCACTATAATACCAAACTAATAAGATCCATTTTCTAATCTAAGGGAGGGTTTTTTTAGAATATGTATAATTCTTAAATATAATTTTCATGTTTATTTCTCATTCAACTTTCGTGAAATATTAATTTACCATGATGAAATAATATCTTTAATACCTTCATTATAAGAAAATTTTAATATTATAATTCTAATAAAAATTTTGATCCCCTTTTTTATCTTATTGGAATTGGAAACAATTCTCATTCGTACATGTGCACTATCACCTTGAAAACGTGATGTGTTTCTTTCTTAAGATTTGGATAATATTGATTGTTTAAAAAAGGGATGAAATGAATATATATTTATAATTATTCAAATAATTAGGATTAATGAACTATAATATATTTCATACCTTATATTAATTATGTCCATTTGAATATGATAACATAACTTGTGCATTAAAGTAGAAAACCACCTCAATGACGTGATGTGATTTATATTTCATTTAAACCTTACATAGATGCCCATAAGGATGAAATTAATGAATAAATATGAATTGTATATCATATTTATTATTATATAACCTGATCTTACCATATAAGGTTCTATTAATTTTTATATATCCATTAAAATTATCTAACAATCACTACATCTTTCAACAATAACATATTTAAATATTGAAAACAATTGTAATAAAACCCTTGGGAAAAAAATACCCCTTTAATTTCACTTTTAATACCATTACTCACTAATTTCAATTACTGTATTTATTTTCCCCCAATTAAAAACGAAATAATAAGAAGAAATGGGGGTCATTTATCATTATATTTACCATCCCATTAAGAAAACCTCTTATCCTATTTTAAAGAACATATTATGACACTTGTTAGTGAAGCATCATACCTAAATGATCCTCTTTAAAATGATCCTTTAGATAACACACTCTATGATTATGTGGTCTAACCCACTGTATAAAGAAATATATATATATATATATATATATATATAATATTTTCTATTAAATTTATAAGAACTCCATACATGTTATAACATGATTATATCTCATTTTATGGGCTTCTAATACATATTTATTAAAGAACATGAACACATAACAAATAACCATTTGAACTATCCATGTGAAAGAAAAACTCCCCCTTTGTATCACCTTTTCATAAAATGAAAACACACATCATAAAAATATTGAGTAAAATTATAATAAGTTTATATATGTTTTATTTTTATACCTATTTTTCATATTTTATAAGTTAGTTCATATTTCCTATAATCACCAGATTCACACAGTTTGTGACATAATCAAAACACAATATTTAATTTTGATCCCTGGATATGGATGAAATCACTCCATCATCTTGAGGTTTTAATTCTTCTAAAAGATAAACTATTAAATGTTTTACAATTGTGAAATACTCAATACATATCCATAAATTACCTAAAAATTAGCATAAATAAATAGAAATAAATGGACGTAATGCTGGAAAATTTCTCGTATTCATAAATGAATCATTCAGGATAACGTTTTCTCTCTCAAACTTATCTTCTTCTTCTTCCCAATATCATAACCTATTTACCCACCAAAATCATCAACAAGTTGTTCAATCACCTCTTTACCATGAACTTTGTATTCATGTGATGCAGTTTTAATCACCTCTAAAATGAAGGAGACTTGTTTTCCTTGTGATTTAATTTTCTTCATTAAAAATTATTCTTGATTTACAATGATTTCCAAATATTAATTTTGATAACTCCTAGAATAAAAACACTTTTCCCATGTTTTATCATAAATAATAAAATCAATATTTGTTGATTTATTCCCATAAATTTAATATTTCTACTATATAACCTTTTAATTTCCTTTTGCTTTATTATCTATATTTTTTTCTCAAATCTCTTGGCCAACTATACCTAACCTATCATTATCACTAATAATTATTATATAATATTCTTACCTTGTTTTCACTTCTCATAGATATTTTTTAAAGGATTAATATTTTATGAATCCTCATTTTATATTTTCTTAATAATAATCCTATTTAAAACATAATGAACCTATCCTAGATATATATTTATACTCTCTTTAGCATTGTGGAGTTATTTTAAACACCTTCTACATAGTTCTTCCAATTTCTAAAATTTATTTTTGGTGGATATATTATATTACATTTTATTCTCAACATTATTCCTCTTAAAATATATTCTTTAATTATAAAAAATCCTCCTAGGTATTTAATTTTCCTTAGAAATCACATTTTATACGTAAAATTATAGGGTTTGTGTCCATACCACCCACAACACCTTAAATAACCTTTGGATTATAATATTCCATTTTAAGAAAAATTATATCTTGTATTATGAATGTGAAAACCCATAAATGCTTATAATAATTAAATTTAATGTCGTATAATGGTTCATAAATATATGTAATGAAATAACATATAATATTATAATTATATATGATTTTTTATAGGAAATGAAATGGGTTTATTCTAAATGAATTTTTCTCCATGAAATAAGTAGTTTTATTTATTGTTACCATAGATTAGTTGATGTGTATAATTTTTAACTAATATTTTCATTAAAATAATTAATAGATATTGATGATTTTTTTAACTAAATTTGAGTTGTCAAAATTACTTTGGAATTCCAAGAATAGATCTTGAAACTATTGGAGTTGTAGACAATGTTTTCTAGACGTTCATTTGAGTTTATATACACAAGAATTTATTTATCTACATGAAGATTCATGTTTGGTATATTCTATGAAGAATCATATTTCACTCTCAATGTTCATACTTAATAAAAAATCATAGTGATGAGATTTTTAGAAGAAATTCCCACATACATGAATGCCTCTATGTAAGTGAATTTTATGTGTGAAAATGCATCAACATATTTAATTTCTGAAAAAGTATGAAAATTCCATTCCATAAAAAAATATGTTAATGAAAATACCATTTTATATCCATTTCTATCAATAATATACAATTTTATTATAGATTAAAATTTTTGTGGGGTATTTTTTTAGATAACAACCTATAAAAATTTGGATACATAAAAATGAGTTTTTTCAGAAATTGTATGTTCTAACAGGACTAATCCATATAATGAAATAACTAACATTCAATTTAAAAACACCTAATAAAATATGTGATGCAATATTATTAATTATATATTTTACAATTAATGATAATATCTCAAATATTTTAATGTAATGAGTTATTTAAGGAAGGAAAATTTAAGTTCATGTCGATGTTGATGCTGTAAATGAAGAAAATCTAGTTATTAATTCTAAAATTTAATTGAAATGTTTTTTTGATGTTCTACAGTTCTTATATCTTTTTCTGTTATATAAATTGTATGATAAACGTTTATTTGAGTTTGTTGGTGTTGTTTTTATTTTATATTTTATAGAAAAATTTAGATGTGATATCTCTATCATGACATGATCTTGTTGAAGAGATTAAAATACTGAAGATTATAGATGTATTTATATTATTGTTCTATTATCTCAAGAATAATAAATAAGAAACATATTTTAATGTTTTAATAGAATGTAATTTTATTTTTATAGGTACATGTTTTTGGAAAATGAATTTCAAATAAAGATATTTTATTGATCATCTATTTGAAAATAAGGGTAACCCCAAAATAATAATTCAATAATAATGTTTTTAATAGAAATGTTTAAGTCATCCAGGTCCTTAATTTAAGGAAAATAGTTTTTACGGGAGAAATTTAATGATATTTAATGGATAAATTGAACATAAATAAATATAAAATGTTTATTGTGTGGATTTAAAGAAAGTGTGATTTGTTCATAGAATGTAGATATTATTGATATGATATTTTGATGAAAAACAAAAAAGAAGTAATGAAAGTAAAGAACTGCATGAAGATATTGAATATCTCTCAAGAAGTAGTGAATTCATTTTGAATCCAATTTCTAGTGATTATTATTATCATATGTGTATTGTAAAAAACCCACTTCGTTAAATAACTAATGACACTAGAAATTTATTGTCACTAAGCTTGAAGAGCATTCCTGATCACCATGCATAGATGAAAATCACATAGTTTTTTGAAAAATAAATTTTGGAATGATTCTAACCTCAACATACATTTGATAACATAGAATAAAATAGAGTATCATAATTTAAACCTATAAATACATAATATGTAAAAAATAAATGAACAATCAAATTAACTTCCAATAATTCGATTACAATTTAATAAAGACAAATTGGAATGACCCCCAACATGGAACCCAAATCAAACCTAGGGTACATATTCTAATGAAAACAGGTCCCCACCATCAAATATAAAATAGAAGGAAACAAGATTCAGGATAGATTCCTTATACACGATTCTCTTCCCATTACAAATATCTTGTAAAACCAATCCAATAAGCACCCACATGATAAATTAGGTTGTGATCACTATATCTTAGTGGGATACCACAAATTAATATATAAAATTTCTATCCACACACATTTTTTAGTTATTATATGAATCAATTTTCTAAAAAAATTTATGAAGCCATAATTTTTTGATATAAAACTAACATTTGGTTTTATTTTAAATAACATTCCACATCCAAATAAACAATAAAATATGACATTAAAAAATATCCATGGGAAATAAGATGCTGAATAAAATATCTTTCCGAAATAATTGCATAAAAATGTAAACGTAACCATATCAAATAAATATTAATGTAATGTATCTGAAAATATGTAATCGTTAATCCATCACATGATGGTGTACACAACTAACTCACATAAAGAAAATATATCCGATATATTTGAACCCTTACTCCATGAAAATTGGTTCCTCATTAAGTTATACCCACTAGTTATATAGAATTATTGAAACCAACCATTTGGATAGATTACTCCACAATATCTCGTTAACGTTTAGTTTTTTCCAACACATGAAGGTATTTAAAATAAGATATTACACCATAAATAGATTCAAGATAAAAATACATGTTTAATAAGAATTTCCAAAGAAAAATCTATTTCTTTTCCACACCCACATTTTCATAATACACTTTCTACAGTGATAACACACCAGATCCAAGACTAAAAAACAATTTTCAACTAAAAAAATCCACCAAATATTTTATCGGACACTTCATAGGCATAAAATATATTTTACAATAAAACCCATTTTGAAATACATTTCAATTTACACAAAATATCAATTACTAAAATTTAAAAATAAAAAAAAGAGAATAAATATAACAAAACTAATGGAATGGGATAAATATAATATAGATACACCATC
The DNA here is from genome assembly GCA_963277665.1 of Viscum album. Lineage (NCBI taxonomy): Eukaryota > Viridiplantae > Streptophyta > Magnoliopsida > Santalales > Viscaceae > Viscum > Viscum album. The sequence continues at coordinate 360,482,695 of OY728136.1, read as the reverse complement.
CACAATAATAATGAAATGATGATTTCCATTTAGACTAGATATAGGAGATGAATAAGTTAGATATTATAGATCCATATTTCAATCTTTAGAGATATAGGATTTCAATCAGCCTGATGGTATTCCAATGGGAAGAGTGAGAGTTCTGCAATCATCACCATGGATAATATAGAAAAATGGGATTTATATTAAGGTTTATAGGGTTATATTTGAGTAGTAAAATAATTATATTGGGATAGAATAAAATTTTAAAAAATACCTTATTGCATGTCCAACAATTTCACTCTACAGAAACTCAACATCCGACGTCTAGACAATGATAACAGACCAACAGGCTAGTGGGTCCATATAGGGATAATACGCATTCATGATTCACATTAGTGAAGGGGTAGAACCTGCTTACATAATGGTGTTCTATAAACCCACATAAACTATATGATTTTCATCATTGGATAGTTGCAGACCTCATTCTAGAACCAAAAATCCTAAAACAATCTCTGAAATTACAAATAACCCAGAATATAAATAGATAAAATAGGATCTATATGTTATTCCATATATTGGTGTGTGCCAATTCTCCCAACCATAATGGTTTCATATCCCAACAATGTCTCATTATCAGGAATCTAAAAAGAGATAAGTCCATTACAACATCATCAATCTCTCAGTCTCTTAGTTATTATGGTTGTCCCTATCACATCACCATATCACTAGAACCAATGAAAAATTATTTCTAAAAAGAATTTTATCATGTTAGGACACTATCTGAACATGCATTTCAAACAATAAAATTTCATATACAATCTGAATACCATCTAACATAGTCTTGTGGGAAAGATTCAGTTGATACTTCCTTAGTTCCTAATCATGGAACAGATCATTAATAGGAGTAATATAAGAAGGTAAGTCAAAGAAATAAAATTTATTCTAAAGTCACCACACAATATAAAAATTTATTACATAATAAATATCTAACATTCACTACCTCCCTAAAAGACTATGTCCCAACCATGGTGAAACTCTTAGGAAAACCTTACCTTCTCCCTAAAATTCCCACTGATGATGATGATGATGAACATATGAGTTTTGGAAAAAATGATCTATGATTAATATTTTCTTGACCAATTTCATGGTATATATCATCTTATATATGAATCTTAGTCTAACCAAGTACCATTAACCAAACCATTCCAAATAAATCGGTGATATAAATATCTTCCAATAGAATTCATTACATAGAAGCATCTAGGTGAAATCTAGAAGACTATTGTTATATGTAAAATCCAATGTGGTAATATGTTTATTCTATTAAACATTGAATTTATTCATATATTCCCAATTAATATCTTCATGAATCTAGATGGATCCCTCAGTCTATCCATCTGTATGAGGATAGTGCTCCAAGATCAAAATAAACTTATAACCCATGGTTACCTGAAGTCTACCTTAAATCTAGGATGTAATGTGATGGTCCATATTTGAAATGATAGATGTTGTATCACCATGAATCCTAATGGCTTCCCACACATACCAGTGTCCAATATCCTCTTCCTTTGTTGAATCATTTATCGGTAGGAACTATAATAATTTCATTATTTAATCAACAATCACATATATCAAATCTTTACAACTATGAGTTTGTGGTATCTGAACAATGAAGTACATGAATATCTCTTCCCTTTTCCAAACTATAGTTGATATATGTTGTAGAAAAATGAAAGGCCTATGATTATCAACATAAATTCTCTTACACATAAGTCATAGAGACACAGAATACAAAGTTAATCACCTCATTACCAACCCCCAGTACTGATGTCTCAAGTATTGATACATATTAGTATATCTACGATGAATGGAACAACTAAATAAATTACTATTAACCTTAAATTATTTTCTCAAATTATTTCAAATATTAATTCTCCCTTGATATCACAACATTGCATCAGGATACCAAGACCACTCATTCGAGGTTTCTCCTCTATAAATAATCTTACTAATGTACTAATATTGTGTATCCTTGGATGGTCGAAGTTTAATCCAATTATCCATAGATAATCAAGCATTAACACAATCTTGGAATATATGTATATTTTATTTTCATACATTAAAGAACATTTCACTAAAAAAATCCACTAAGAACCTCTCTTTCACTAATCCATGTAATTCTCGAGTTATAAATTTTCTACTCATAAAATCCATGAACATGTTTATTTTCATAGGGAGTTTTAAATATCAATATTAAATGTCTGAAGTAACTTCACCCAATGTATCTATCTCAGTTTTAGATCCCTCAATGTGAGAATATACATCAAAATATTCTAGTGTAAATATACTAAAAAATGTATTCCAAATGGGTGGTGTCACTAACTCTTAATATTTTTCCACACTTCAACAAAATCAATTTCATGAAGGAGGTATTTCATCTCATGTGGTGATAATTAATATGATAAATAAGCAATAAATTTTCTTCCCTACATCATTATACAACAAAATACTATATGTGAGGAATCATATTATGAATTTTATTCCAAACCAATCATTGTAAGAGTTAATATTATATCTAAATTTTACCTCTCATTCAACTCCTCAAAATATCTTTGGCACTAATAATTACAAAAAACTACATACCCATATAGCTTAATACTATAAAAGGGGATGTAATATAGTAGAATTAACAAAAAATAAAACTGTAATATCGAGTTAATCCTGAGATACACTAGATATGGAACATATTTATAGGATACACCCAACACATAATAACAAACAACTTTTTAAGATGCACTAAGATACAATTTTTAGAAATAAAATGTCTTGAAAAGTTCAATTAATGAATCCATAAAATAAATTTTGATAAATTTTAATATAGATGATGTTCTCTCAAGATCCCAAGGATGAAATTCAAATGCCTAGAATGATCATTCATTGATTTAGAGTAAACATGGTTATAATCCACAAAAATATCCACAAAATAATCAATGAACATAAGGTAAGACTGATTCATTAAATCCATACTCTTTAGAAGAATTAGTATGTCCAAAAAAATAACAACATAATAATGATTCCCATAATATATCTTGAACAACATTTTAGGAATATCTTCATATTAGAACCTTTGATGTTGATTTCCTGATCGTGGATCAATTTTCAAAAACTAAAGAGATACATTGAGATAATATAAAAGTTCATCAATCCAGGAAATTAATATTTGTTATTCACTTTATAATGAATGATTTTTCTACAATAAAACATATTATAAGACTCTTATCCTTCTTTATTAAAATTTTTAATGGAACCGACCATGGTGAATCACTAGTATTGATAAATCTTTTATCGTAAAAAACCTCAATTTAAACTTTAGACTTTAAATTATTTGGGTTATATATGATATGAAGTTAAAAAATTAGGTCTCTTACCCAAAAGAAAGTCTATAGTTAACTGAACATTCCCCCATGTTGTAAACATAGAGAAATTATTTATAAAATGGAAGTATACTCCCTCACCATCACATGAATAGGGACACTAATACATGGACCAAGAACATCATGAAACGTTTCTAAAAAATGGAACAACACCATATCATCACTGAGAACAATTAGACCTTATTTCCCATATCTTGGATACTAATAACCCTAAAATACATGAGTGACTCCATTAATGGAATGAAACTGTACCCTATGTTGATAAAAATCAATCAGGGGTTTTTAGTTGATCATATAATCTATGTAAATCATATAACCAAAGATAAAGAAATCAAGAAAAATCAAATATTATATTGCTTATTATTCAATGATCAACACTCCAAATCTTGGGCATCGAAAAACTTACATTGAATTATTCACAAAGGAGTGGATAGATTCATAAAGAAAGGCATAATATTAGGTTATAATCTGATCACATTGATACGATTGGACTAGATAAAATAATGAGTTTCTCCATCTTCAAATTAGGAATTAACAATATCATATGTAATAAATATTATAAATCTCATAGTAGAAAGTCCTACGTATGACTCCTATAGTGCACACCATACTATAGATAGACATCTAGCTACATTATTCTCTTTCCACAAAACATGATACTCACCCTTAGAATTATGTTGTGATCTCACCCTATTTTCAACAATATATATAAACTACGATACCTTCATGAAGGTGGGTATAGTTCTACTACCATGTGAAGTTCTCTAAAATAAACATTTAAGATAGCCAGATTTCTCACAAACATGACATACCTTTAGTGATTACTTATAATTAGGTATGAGGTGTCCATTTCTCATAAATTTGTAACAGACTACCAGTAACTATGATGACATTTATTATGCACCTTGGTCACTACATTAGTGATGGTAACATCTCTTCTCATTTTAGCTATATGATAAAATCTGACTACAAATTTATATAAACAATGTCCCTAAAAGTCCTATATTCACATATATATATTCCCAACCATTTATGCCTTAACTTAATCCTCTATGAAGGTGGGTAAGAATATTATAAACTATATAGAACCAATATGATTCCTTAAAACCAATTTGAATTGAAGAAACCCAAATATGGTTATTGGGAATATGCTCTATATAAAAGTGTTGAAACTCAGAAAACAAAGTATCTTACTCCAAGATATGATTATATACCAACACTATATTAATTAACATTCATTACATCCATAGTCCTAGTGTCTCAAGAAGGAACTATTGAATACTAGATATTATAAAATTAGTCTAGGTGATATCTTCATTAAAATTTTTCTTTCAAAATAGATTCCCACTAGTTCCTTCTTTCCCCGCAAGATTATATGTGGAGAGCCAACTTTAGAGTGTTTATGAGTTTTGAATAAGTGGAAAATCCCCTCAACCCTCTCAACCTATTATTATGATTCATGTGTTCTCCTTTCACCATGACGTATTAGTGGATGTTTCTTAGTGAATTCCAAATCATGGGCCACCATCTATTCTTCTTCAACATTAGAAATATGGGTAATGGATTAGATCATTTGGAAATTAGTTTTCACCATGACCAATCCATCCAATAGATTCATAATTGGGGAACACTCCATAATATTCTCTCTAGTGTATAAAGAAGGTTTTATATAAAAAATAATATTATAAAAAATGAAGATGGTGGAAATAATATACAATGAAATTTGATTTCTATATCAAAAATTGAAATAAAATATTGGAATACTAATGGATAAAAACATATATAAGTTCATTGTATAACCTCAAAATCCCAATGTTAACTCATGGGTGGTCATGATATTGACCTTACCATGAACATTACGACAATACCTCTCGTGTTCCAACTCTCTTCCTATAATCTGTCAAAACCCACAAAAACATTATGGTGATTTATAATATGGGGAATAGACATTGAAAATATCCTGACACATTGATACACATTATTAATATACTAACACAATTAAACTAATATTGTTACCCCATATGGCCTTCAAAAAGTCTCAAAGTGTGTTCCTTATAAACACAGTCTACAGACAAGTAATTCGGTATAGTATTAAATAAATGGAAATGATTTGTTCCCAAATAGATATATGTTAAGATTAAAATAAATTATAATAAAAAATATCAAAAAATAAATCATATTTTCAAATAACCACACCACAAAAGTAACATACAACATCTTGATAACAAGGTTTAGAAGAAAAAAAATTAAAAGGGTACTGATATGGAACCTAAAGTAACTATTGTATCTATCTTCCCAAGACCACATTTTACCACCATACTAATCAATTATAATGGAAATTGATCCAAGAGTTATGTTCTTCACATGACCATCTACCTTTACCAATACCCTACAAAACCATTTCTACAAACACACGATGTCCAAAATTGGTAGTGATGACAATTTATAAGTAGGATAACACCAATCTATATTTAAAATATCTATACATATAAATCCATTATTTTTTTATAAAAATTATCTATAAAACATTTTTATATTTAATCATTTTACCATATAAAATCATGACATGGGGTTCATTTAAAAAATATTACATAATCAAATAAACAATGAAATATGACATAACATATTTCCATTACGAGTAAAAAGGTGAATGAAATAGTTTTCCATTATCAATATCCATATCAATTGGGAAAATAATCATATCAAATAATCATATATGAATTGTTTCCACAAAGACCCAAAAAAAATATGACATGAGGGTGTATAAAACTAAGACACAAAAAGAAATATTATTTGATATAAGTGAATCCCAACATCATGAACCATTATTCCAAAGTAAATGTAACACATTATCTCTATGAAGTCATGGGTGCATTACCTGGTGATCGATTACTCTTATAAGCCTTGTTTATGTTTTCTTTTTTTTTCGTACCCAAGGTCATCCCAATGTGATATCACATTGTCAACATATCCAAAAAATAAAATCTATGTTTCATAGAAATATTCCTTTTTAAATCAATTTCATTTTTATTCCAACATTTTTATAATTTGTTTGGTATTGATTATATACAGATTCCATTCATGAAATTTCTTTTTTGATTAGAAACTATCGTTAATGAATTTTATCAATCACATCATGTTCATAAAATCTTTTTTAAATGAAACCCCAATTTGAAATATCATTCCACTTTCCTTAGAGAACAATAATTAGAAATATGAAATCAATACAAAAGGATAGCATTATAATAACTGAATACATTCCATGAGATACACCATAGAAAAAATACACCTACCTCAAGAAAAAAATAAAACCCTATTTCCTTCAATACATATGATGAGAGAAGAAGTGATCAGATATTCGTGATTTCTACTATAATCTACAGAGACATAAGCTTTTGATAAGCTTGGAGGTTTGGAAGTGGGAAGAGGGAGAGATAAAAAATAATCACCAAGGATCCTTTAGATCATTGAAAATTGTATGTGGCTTGATAGGGTTATAATAGAGGTGTTAAAAAATTATTTCAAGAAAAAAATGAAATTTTACCCCTGATTAATCACATGCCTATAGATGTCTCTAGAGATACACTTTACAACCACCAGTGAGCTTTGGTCCATCAGATGGCTACTGATGACCATCCAATTTGATAATGGATGTAGGTAGGGATCCTAGATCTTCATGTCGTCAACATGTTATTTGGTGTTACATGTGGGCCTATATGTGTTTTTTCTACCTTCATTAGATTGATGGTTCCCTTAACTAGCCCACAAATTGGATCTTGCTTCCACCAATAAGGAAAAAACCTTCTCTCAAATTATGAATTACACAGAATTCAAAAAAGAAAAAGGTATTCATACCAGATTCCATGTACCATTGTATTACATGTTGAGCTCATGATTAATGGGTATTATTCTGATAATGTGAGTAGTTATAAAATGGATCTACATTAGGTGAGTATGTATCCTTGAATAGTTCATAAGTCTTAATGAGAGAGATCAGTATTATCTATTTTTGAGGAAATATTTTTTCTCCAAAAGATATTTATCATATAATTTAAATATCCTATATTAATATAGTGTGAAACTATATTGTATGGTTTGAATCTTGAAAAGAATATCGTGGCATTATTATAATAATATAAGTGGGTAGTTTATTTATTTTTTATGTGGATGAATCCTTTCCTGGTGAGACTAACTGACCATGAAAAGGAGTAAGTTCAATGGGAATGGACCAAAACATGTAAAAATCCCCATGTTCACTATTTATTTATTTTATTCTTACATGTGTGAGGTTGATAATTTTGACTTGAGTAAATAGAATCTAAATAGGAAGTTGGAATTTATTTAATCTAGAGAATAATTTGAAAACATATATTCACTAATTTACCCCCTTTTTAGTGGACTGAGATTTTCTTAGACAATTAAATTGGTATTTGAGTGAGGTCCCTATGTTTTATTTTCTCATGTTTCAATAATATATAATTTTGATTCAATATAAAATTATTGGTGTAAAAATATTTTATTGGAAACATTATCATATTTCTAAGAGATAAATATATGAATATCTTATATCCCGTGGATTGGAGGTTGGAGATACTAATTTCATTGATTTTAGACCCACTAGAGGAAATGATACTATACATATAGAGAAAACAAATATAGGGAATGATTAAAAAATATAGAGTTCTAATATTATGTATTAATTATAAAATCCATATAAAACATTCATGATCTATGAAACTAAAAAATAAATCATAGATAGAATGAAATTAGTCCTAGTGTAAATGTGAATATGAAAAAGGATAAAATTAAACATCTGAAGAATTAAGTTTTATGACAAAAATATGGATGAATAAGATAATAATTATAATCATTTTACCTATTGTAATGATATTTTTAGTAATATCTACGGGTTTAAAGAGAAACATGTAGACTCTTCTACTTTTAAAATGTTTTTTGAAATTTTACAAATAAGTTTCATCTAAAAATTAAATATCCATATGATATAGAGGATCTTTAATGGGATTAATTGAATTATAACATCATAAATTATCAAATTACAAAAAATAAATCCTTAAAGAAAAAAACAAAAAGATGATATGGATTTTGTGGCCCTGATAAAATCAAAATTTAAGAACTGTTGGACAATTAATGTTCCAGTGATTATAAAAATGAATTGGCTGAATGAATCATTCAAAGAATCATTCCTCAGATCTCAAAAATATACAATAATGTAATGATAAAGGGGAAATTAAATTATACCCATTATTCTATATGTGCAATGGAATTCGAAAATCATCCCTAAACTATATTAGGAAGAAGAAACTTGATTTTGAATCATTTGATTATGATAATATATATAAAAATAAGTGGATTTTTTTAAAAAAATAATCTATTAAAAAAAGATAAACCAATAAATGATTCTATAGGGGTATAATAATAAACATGGTGAGAAAATAATAATAATAAGGGAAATCATTCAGTAGTGAATCTGAAAGTGATTCTAGTGAGAAATTCAATATTTTCATTAATCATGATGAAAAATGATTTGGAACTTCATGTGTTGATTATGATCGATTGGAAACAACTGAGATAAAACACAAGTTTCAAGATGATCATGATGAATATCATGAATAGAATACAATTCTGATAAAGGAAAAAATTTATGGGGAAAGAAAAATTAAGGCTAATTATAGAAAATAAACAGTTTCAAATTAAATAAGAAGATGTTATTTATTAGAAAAAATATATTCAAGATAATGGTATATAAACATGAGATGATGATCAATGATTTTGAAGGTAGATTCTATTTCAAATAATAGAAATTATATTGGAAAAAATCTATGTGTCTTGAAGGTGATAATGAACCGAAGTGGTTAAAGGATAACTTAAAAAAATTGTTTTTATGTTAAATTTAAATCATTTAAATCATCTGAACAGACATCCATAGATGATCAGGTTTAATTCATACATGAAATTACTTTTTTAATTCCATTTGTACTGAAAATGCATGTAATAAGTCAATCAGGAAGTGAGTAAAAAAACTAATAGAAAACATTAAATCACTTTAGTAGATGGAATTAGTTCTTCTAGATGATCTTTTTAACTTAAATAATAGAACATTTAGATAGAAAATATACCATATTTTAGAAATTTAGTAGAACGTTAAATGGAGTATTTTCTTCAACCAAGAAGATTTAGGTTTCAAGGGTACTTATGGTGTTATATATTATTTGGTAACAATTCCTACAGATTATGATATAACTTTTCATTTCATGATATGGGATGTGATCTTTGTGGAAGTTATACAGAGGAGTTAAAATCATTTTTTCAAATAATAAATGTTGTAAATGAAAATACTTTAGGTGTATAGACTCATAATAGGTTAGATTACCTAGTGTATTTTTATATGAGGACTGAGAAACCAATAAATGTAATGATAAATGTATGATAATCTTTCCTACATATACTACTTATTATTTAAAAGGTAATGGACTCCAAAAAAAATAAAGAGATAGAATGATTTGTTGAGATTTCATTTAAGGGATGTAAAAGATGTCATAGAATATTGATAGTGGGATGCACTCCCACATAAATATTGATAATATGATTTTTAATAATATTGAAATCTCTGATGGTAGTGAAGAAATAATATGTAATGATAGCTAATTTAAAATTAATTTTTTTTGAACCGTTATTATAAACCCCTAAAAAATGTAATCAAATGATATCTTATTTGAAAAAGTTCTAAAGAATAACCATAGAAGTGAAATTAAACTATGTGAATATAGTCATGAGGATACCATAATGATTGAAACCCATCAAATTAAATTCCTACATGAAAAAAAATCCCTTCCCAAGGAAAAGATACTAGTTGGAATCTATTTTTGATATTTAATCCTATTAATTCAAGTGATATGAGTGAAAAAAATATCAAAAGTTTCAATGGTAGAAAAGAATTGGACATTTGGGACAAAGGGATTTGAGTAATTTTATGAATAATAATGTCATGAATGAAATACCAATGATGAATTCAAAAGATATGTGTGAAATAGGATAAAAGAAATATGTGACTCACAAAATTCAGAAAAATAAAAAAATTATATCTACAAGACCACATTAACTTATTCACCTATATCATTGTGGAATTATGAGTCAAAATTCTACATAGGTGACTTATATTTCACAAATCTCATAGTTTAATTCACTTCAATGACCAATGTGGTGTTTCTCAATCCAAAATCAAATTAAATTTAAATTTTTATGGTTTTTAGAAGATATAGGTATATGAAAATGGGAATTCATGTTAAGAAAGTTAGATATGATAGTTAGAAGGATTTAATTGGTGATTAATTTGAATTATATCTTGATAAAATGGAATAAAGTATCAATTTAGTTCAACTTATACTGTGACATGCTGAACTCAAATGCCACATAGAAGTGCCCCAAGCTCGGTTGGAAAAATGGCCTTAAGCGCATATCATTGAACACCAGAGTCTTCCAACTAGAAGCAGGGTCCTAGGGTGTGTCTATGGGGAGCTTATTCCATGATTACCAGAGTGTATCATAGGGGAACAAAATTATATAATAGGTAATGTAGGTGAAATAATATAATTAAACATAGGATTGGTAAATAGAAGAAACAATGTAATAGTAACAACACAATAGATGTAGAATAGAAGTAATAAACAACTGATGATGATATATGTCATGCCACTATAAGAATAAAAAATAGGTATACAAGAATTATAAAATCATACTATAAAAAATTATAAAAATAAACAAAAAAATGATCCCCAACATCCTGATATCCAAATCATTCATCTACTACCATATCCATCATAAGAAACAAGAAATCTATTGTCTGAAGTCATATACTTCAATTTGTTAAAAACTACATACATTAAGTCTACCAGGGCACCATAAAATCCTCAATAGGATGTGAGATAAATAATAACAATCCACCAAAAACAGTGTTTATAAAATCATGTTCATGAAATATAAACCATAATAGTGTGTAATCTTGAATATATAAATGCAATGAAGTAGAATAATTTAAATACCCATGTACTTATATCAACATGTGGCATGTGTATGAAAATTTAACCAGTTAACAAATTTATTATATTCCAATTTATATTATTAAGTCATATCAGGCTTATCCATCTCTAAAATCACCACATGCTTGTAATAGTAGAGGATCCAAGGTGTAACAAGGAAAACTAAAATTTTATTCAATAATGTTGTGGTTCAAATGTATAGAACAAGGAAACCTAGATCTTATTTTTCTCTAACTCAGTTGTAATTACAGCTTGTCTCTGGGTAATAGTGTAATTCAAGGAGTGTAGTCCAAGGAATTCTATTATAGTACTGATCTAACTGAGTCTAAAGAATACATCCAAGGTAAAATGAGAAATGATATAATAAGAACCAAGAGTATAACTGAGGAACCTCATGTCTTTATAATCCCTATGGGATCCAAGGATTATATCCAAGGATTATTTTAAAAGTAAAGAGGGATCATACAGTTTCATATCGGGCATCCACTGGTAGACGAGGATCATGTTCCATGGTGGGACTCAATGAAGGTAATCGAGATCCTATAATCGGAATGAGATCATTGAGTTCTCATGGTATTCTGTCAGGAATCCAAATGATAACTCAAGGTAGGCCCTTCCTATAAGTGTTTCAGGATCCATGAATTTCACGAACCAACTCGGGTCGACCCTGAACTTGTCACCCGAGCTGATCTACGGTATGGCTCGAGAGGTGTTCCCAATTCCCATAGTTTGGAAACTAGTTTCAAGCATCAAAATTTAATCTATTGGAATTATTTGGCCCATAAAACATAAATTAAAAAACAAGAATAAAAAAATCAGAACATGAGCAGTGGATAAAGAAATAAATAGAATGACTCAACATACCTCCATGTGACCTTCCATTTCACCTCCCAAACAAAGGTCTAACATTCTTCAATAATTAGAAAATCATCAAAGAAAAACTGATCAAAGGAAACCTACAACTGAAATGATAAAAGTAAGCATGATCATTAAAAATGATCAGTAGAGTTTCCAAGATAAACCACAAAATGCAACATCTCCTTTATCTAAAACATCCACTAACATAAGTTTTAAATACAATTATAAAAGTGGGGTTTCACATTTTAAAATAATAAACATGTTTTTCTCATTTAATAATTCAACACATGTGACATACCATTTCTAAAATAATTTTCCTTTATATAAACTAAACTCAAAACAAAATATACCAAATTTAGGGTAAAATAAATCATGTAAATAATGCAAGATGGAAATAAAATGGTATAACAAAATGTAGTAAAGACAAAAAAATTAACCAGTAACCATGGGTGATCCTAAACATCCCTATAATACCCCTAGACATACTCGGTTTCAGAACCACCTATCGGCGTATGGTGAAGCTCCTAATTCTACAACCAATTGGATGCCATATAACTGACCAATACAGTAGGAAATCCCTCCTGGCCTAACTGCCAATCTAGGGGGGGTACCAACCTGTCTAATTAGGGATGATCAGAAACTACCACTCTATCATATAAGAGATATCTTGGAACCTATGGTGGTTATAATAATACTTTTTATGAAGGAGGCCCCCGAACGCATGAATAATCTCACCACAATTGCCTACCCCAAACAAGGACACCAATGTATGATAAACCTTATGGGATATATCTCATATAACGGTTCATCATATTTACATACATAAATTTCATATCACATAAAGGTGAAAATAGGTTCTCCATACCATTTAACATTTAAATCATTTCATAAAACGGTAAAAGATTCCATGTAGCAACACACTTTAGAAACAAAAATCTCTATTAAAATTAGTATAAACATTACCCTTAGATTAAAAGTAACAAACGGGCCTTCACGTCACATAATTTCAAAAACATTTTTTTCTAAAATCATTTTAAATCTTCGACCAAACACACACCAAAACAATTTCTAAGGCTCGATGGGCCAAATACTTGATAAGAACTTTTACAGTCATTTAAGGGAACCACACAACGACCGAAACTCATTTAGGAAAATATGAATCATGTGGAAAACCAAGGATATAATGATACACCAATTCAATGGTTCCAATATCATTTGTCAAAACATCCATGTGTGCACCTAGTGCACCCATAGATGTGACAAAATCCAATGGCACAATAAAATCTAAAGAGAACATTTGAAAACCAAACCCAAATGCACATTAAAACACCTTGAACCCATGATTTTTATTTCAAACATCATTTAATAAATCATTTACTAACTTATAAAAACCTTTTCAAAAGAATAAATTAATGGATTACATAATGATTCTATAAACTTCTCATGAAAAATCCATTTAAACATCCAATTCATATCCAAACATTTCAAAAACTACCATTACACCATTCAAAACATAACTCATACCACTTGAACAACCAAAAGAAATACGTGCACACTTTATGAAAAATAACATATAGCTCAAAACAAGTTTTCACCAAAATACACTTCATTACATACAAACATACTATCAAAAATAAAATGAATAAAAGTTAAATTTTCTTAAAAACTAATTTCACACGAACCAATTTATTTAATGACCTTTATATGTTAATTGGACATGAAAAATAATTTATCAAGTTAATATTTTTACAAAAATACTTAAATGAAATAAGATAATTCATCTAAAAACTATTTTCAATAATTTTAACTGACCTATAAACACTGTAATAAATTAACTATAATATTAATGATTGTGAGAATGACATATAATGATTAATTCAAACCACACAAGTGTTTATAGGTCTCATGGGAAAGAAAGTATTTGGCAATTCCTACCTCAAACCAAGCGTTGGCGTGATAAAACTCTGATAGAAGGTAGAACAATCCCTCACGGACTAACCACACATGATGAAAAGTGATAAAAAGAAAAGACATGCAACTCACTATTGTATTAAGATTTAGCCTAACTAAATAAATACACCGTAGATGTGATGCAATGAAAAATTGAATAAATAAATAAATAAATATACCGGAGTAAGGTAGAGTAGGTTCGCCAGTGTGAGTCTCAAGAGAGAAAAAGGGTTTTCTGGTTGCATCACTAGAAAATAATAGGGAGGGTGGTGCGGTTATCGGCCAGTTGGTTGTGTTGTTGGCCAAAAAAACGCGAGCGAGGGGTCTATGGGTTCAGCGAGGACAGCACAAGGAGGAGGCATAAATTCTGGAGTATGGAAGGAGGGTGATGGGGGGTGCAGCTACTACCAGAGTGGAGGGTGAGGCCGGCTGGTATGACACTTGCTGTAGAAGAGGTGGACAGGGGGTAGTTGACCTAGACGATAGTGTGGAGGGATGGAACAATGAGGATGGGAGGACAAAGTGAACAGGCCATGATAGAGGGGTGAGTAGAGGTTGTGGTAGCAGTTGGGAGTAGGAGGGGTGCAAGGGGGTGATGGAAATTCCGTTGGGGCTGGTCAACAAGGAGTTCATGAATGGAGAAGATGAGGCTAGGTCACTGAGGAAGGCTAGGACCAACTAGGGGGTGGCTTGTCTAGGGAGGATGAGGGAAAGGGAGGCAGGGTTCTGCAGGGGCAAGAGGTGGCTAGCGCCAAAGGTTGAGGGAGTAGGGAAAACGCAGCATAAGCGATGCAGCTCATGCAAAGGAAAGCCATGAAAAGAATAGGAGGGCGGTAGTCGTCGTGAGTAGGATTAGGTTATTTGTTTTTTTCATTATTTTAAAAATAATGTTATTAAAATAATAATAATAATAAAACCAAAGATAATAATAATAATAACACCAAAAATGATAATAAAAATAAAAATAAAAAAATTAATAAAAATTAATAACAATAACATCACCTTAGTAATATTAATGAAGTCAATTAAAAAATAAAACTATTTATATAATTACAATTTAATCATTAATTCCACTTTATTTACATAAAACTATATTTATTTAAATCATTAGATATTTGCAAAAGAACCCAGGAAAACGATGTGGCTACCGTCCATTGTGCGGTGACCGCACATAGGTCTGAAACACGCTAATAATTTTAAATGAAAAAAATTTTGTCCGGACCCATCTTGGACCTTGGTGCAAGGACCCGACGCCAAGAAATAATTAAAATATTAAAAGTTGGGTTTGAGAATTTTCCCCACTATAGACAGTTTATGCCCCTAGAATGTCACTCAGATGAACAATAGACCAAATAATAATCAATTCCCAATTGAAACTGAAAGAACCCAAAATTAAAAATAATGGGAGAATGCAAGAGGGTTCTTATCACCACAAGAACTAAATTGATGTGAAACATTAACACCCAGACATATCACCCAAGAAAGGGCGTGACGTGAGAACTCCCAACCAATTCAAACTAACTTCTATAGCCAGATCTATACAACACCTCCACTGAAACATGAAACTCTCGAACAAGACCAAAAACTCCCAGCAATAGCAGGGAACCTCTGATAATAACTTACTCCAAGAATTGAAACTGAGCATAAACACAAACATTGACTCTTCCATAGGAACTTAAATCTCAAACAAACACATCTAAGCCAAGATCAACCCAAACAAGGGCCAAAAAAACATTTATGAAAAACGCAGGATTCAGAAAACCATAATCAGAAAAATGAAACTGTTGGATTACTACAAAACATGTCCATTATAACTACACGATGAAACAATGCTCCAACGACAATTTCAAAACATTAACAGCAGAAAAACAAGAATGAAAAGACATTAAATATTCCACTACCAAAAAGGAACATAAATCATGGACTATGACTTCACACCCTTGGTAACTCCTGACTATGCGCGAGATTCACCCCAAGACCTGTGGCTTGGGATCTAATGGATGAATCATCTCCTGCCTCATAGTCAGGTAGTGGAATCCTCTGGTCACAACATATTCTTCAAGAAACGATTCCTGAAAAACTTATCTAGATGACTTAGACACCTGAAATGATGGCACATATTTAGAGGGATGAGACATGACAACTTCACATGTCCGAACCAGCCACACTGGTGGCACACCACTAAACGGTCTGATGAACTGGAAGCCATAACCAGTGCAGAGTACTCTTTAGAAACTGATCCCTCTGGCACGCCCTACTATCCAGATGGGAAACCATCACAAGAAACTATATACACTTGATTTCTAACCATCTACACTCCAGAGACCAACTCAGCTAAGAACACCTCATCCATCAGCTTCTTGAAATGATGGTCCTTAAAAGGAAGGACCTGCACCATGATCTCTTGAAGAAGACCCTGTATGAAGAGATATGTATTCATCAAATCCTACAATTCTTCCATTGAATAAAATGACACAAGTTCCTTGAAATTGTCAACATATGTCTTCATCATACATTGTCCTTATTGAATACACACGAGATCTTAATTTTTCTTCGCCTTCACCGCTTCATGTATGAATCATAAAATGAAGAAGGATTTAAATATATCTCCCATTATACATTCTTTCATTGAGGGTAGGGTGAAAAAATCACATTCTCCCATAGCTTGACCTTCAAACAGACGCCACATAGTACATAATCTGATAGTTTCGGGAGTTCCCAATACCCAGAAGACATGCTTGACCTCTTCAAGACACTATGCTACCTCTAACAGACCCCGATCACCATGATGGAAAGGAAATTACCAAGAAAGACAAAAAATGGGCATGACTTATCAGAAACCATAAAGAATATTTGGGTGGCATTTTCCAAACAACATATAAAACACAGAGCCAAAAGAAATATCAAGCCAAATAAATATCATGGAAAGTGCCTTCATCTAAAAACAGCCAGCTCAAAAACCAAACAAATACAAACACAACCCAAAATTCCATTTTCATTTTAGATTTCAAAACCGCTTTCTTCCATTGGCCCTTCCCAAATACCAAACCCACTTTTCAAACCAAATTCAATTTCCAAAATCATTTCCCCTTTTTAAAATCACTTTAGAAAAAAGGTCAGGCCTTTAATTCCAAGTACCCACCACAATAATCCCATGAACTGTTGCATATGTCTTCATCCACTTTCATCCATATGCACCAACACGCACCTAATCCATCCCCGTCATATGTGAAATGGTTTAGAAAGATTACTCAGGGATGCACCCAAACCATTTCTCCAACAATTCTGAGAAAAGACCATATCATTAGACCAGCGTTTTCGGTCTTAAAACTCATTTCACAAATATAAATCCATTTAAAAGAAATAATTATCATTTCAAAACCCCATTTTTCATTTTTTTTAAAGCGTACTTACATCAACCGTAACAAAAAAAACTCACAACATTCATTAAATTACTAAATTGAGGTGCTAGTAGTCATGATTATCTTGACAATGTGGTAGTGGTCCATGCCCGAAGTAAACATCAACAACTAGGAGAAGTATAAGTAGTGTACTTGGACTCCATATGGGTCACTACTCTATGTGAAATCATGATGTAACATCGTCTTACCTCTATTGTCATTCTTCAATCCAAAAAAAATCCAGAACGAGACAAGGACTCAATTCCAAGACATCCCTAGGTGACATGAGGTTCAGAACAAGCGAGGGTTCATGATGAACTTCTTGTACCTACCTCCTGAGTCGTGACATTCATAATCTCCATCTACATGACACCCCTAATGACAAGGGCTTACTCTGATACCATTTTTTCATGAGGCAACCCGGGTCGACCCTAAACTGGTCACCCGAGCCTGTCTACAGCACGACCTGAGGGCCATTCTCGATTCCTACAAGACGGAAGCCAGTGTCGGGCATCAAGATTTAATCGTTGGGAATGATTTTTCACAAAAAATATAAATAAATAAACAAGAATAAATAGAATAAAAAATATGAACTCGAGCAGTTGAAAATGAAAAAAAACAGAATAGCTTAACATACCTCCATGTGAACTTCTAGGTCACCTCCCAACCAAAGGCTGACCTTTCTCCAATTATGAGAAACTCAACCATGAAAACCTGAGCTGAGTAAACCTACAAAAAAAATTATAAAAATATGCTTGATAATTAAAAATGATTAGTAGAGTTTCCAAGATAAACCCCAAAATTGAACATCTCATTTCCCAAAACCATCCATTAACACAAGTTTGAAATATAAATATAAAATAAGGGTTTTTAAATTTTATAATAAAAAAACATGTTTCTATTATTTAAAAATCCATCAAATGGGACATACCACTTCCAAAATCATTTGAATTTTTATAAACTACATTGAAAAAAATATATATTAAAGCTAGGATAAAGTAGAACAAGTAAACAATGCACTCTAAATATAAACATGTATAACGGAAAGTAAACAAGAAAAGAAAATAATGTGGTAATCATGGGAGATACTAAACATCCCAAGAATACCCCTGGACTAACTCGGTTTTGGAGCCACCAACATGTGTATGGTGAAGCTCTTATGTCTATAACAAACCATCCTCCCTATAACTAAATAATATTGTGGCAAAGCCCGCCTGGCCTAAAAATCAATCTTGGGGGTACCAACTTGTTTAATCAGGGTTCATCATCAACTGTCACTCCATCATTTAGAAGACATCCTGGAACCCATGGTGGTTATAATATTATTGTGTAAGTAGGAATCCCTCCCAAGTGTGACTCATCTCACCGAACTTTCCTACCCCAAAGATAGACACCAATATATTATAACCGTTATGAGATATACCTCCTATAAAAGTTCCCCATATTTACATACATACATTTCATATCACATTGATGTGCCAACTTGGCCACCATACCATTTAAAATTTAAACCATTTAATAAACACTCAAAGATTCCAACCGAGCATAAACTTTAACCAAAACACAATCTCTTTTAAATGTTAGTAAAAACATTAACCTTGGGATAAAAGTACCAAATGTTCCTTCATGTAAGATCATTTCGAAACCATTTTTTTCTCATAACATTTTAATGATCTGACCAGACACACACCAAAGAATTTTCCAAGGCCTGATGGGAAAAATCATTGAGAATACCTTTTACAGTCATTTAAGGGAACCAAACTAAGGACCAAACCTAATTTAGGAAAACATGAATTATATAGAAAAATAATTATTTAAAGAAACACCATTTTAAATGTTCCATTGTCATTTGTGAGCACATCTATGTCTGCACCTTATGCACCCATGGATGTGACAACATCCAATGGCACAATAAAATCCAAAGAGAACATTTGAAAATGAATGCCAAATGCACACTGAAACACCTTCAACCCATGATTCTTATTTTAAACATCATTTACTAACATAAGAAAACCATTTCAAAAGAACACAAAAATGGATTAGATCATGATTCTATCAATATCATATGAAAATTCCTTTTAAATAGCCGATTTATATCCTACCATTTCATAAACTACCTTCACACCTTTAAAAACATAACTCACACAACTTGCACAACCAAAAGAACTACTTGCACAATTTATTAAAACAAACATATAGCTAAAAATCGTTTTTCTCCAAAACACACTTCATTCCATACAATCATACTATCAAAAATAAAACAAACAGAAGTTAAATTTTCTTAAAAACATAGTTTTCACTGACCAATTTAATTAAAGAACATGCTAATTTAATTAGATAGGAAATATAATTTATCATGTAATGATTTTCACAAAACTACCTATAAAATAAGAATATTTATCCAAAAACTATTTTCAACCATTTAAACTAACCCAGAAACACTATAATAAATTAAAAATAATATCAATGATGCTGTGAAAGACATATAAAGATTAATTCAAATCATGCAAGTGTCTATGGGTCATGTAGGAAATCAAATAGTTAGAAACGCCTACCTCAAACCAAGAATGGATGTGATGAAACTCCAATGGAAGGTTGAGCATTCCGGAATAGACTAACCACACATGTTGAATAGTGATAAAAACACAATACACACGACCCGTTGTGGTATTAATATTTAGAAAAATTAAATAAAAACATTGTATATAAGATGAAAGAAAAAACGTAAATAAATAAATACACTGGGGTAGGTTAGAGAGGGTGCACTGGTACAAGTCATAAGAGAGTGCAGGGGGTTTCTAGGTGCGTCATTGGCCATAACAATGGAGGGATTAGCGGTGGCCATCAATTCAGTGGTGTATTTAGCTAAAAATTTTGAGTGAGGGGTATGTTTGTGTACAGATGTCGACGCAAGGAGGAGGCAGACTAGTTGGATCCTAGAAGGAGGGTGATGGGGGGTGATGTTGAAGTGGAGGGTGACGCCGGTTGGTCTACCGCTGGCCAGAGAAGAGGAGGGTAGGGGGTACTGTTCCTAAATGGTGGTATGGAGGACTAGAACAAGGAGAACAAGAGGACAAATTATGCATGCCAAGATGGATGAGAGAGAAAAGGTGGGGGTAGCAGGTGAGAGAAGGAGGGGTGTAAGGGGGAAAAGACGGTTTCCACTAGGGCTGGTTGGCATGGAGGACCTAAAGAGAGCTAATGAGGCTGAGGTGCTAGTGAAGACCAGGATGACCCGGGGGGATGCCAGAGAGCATGAGGGAGAGGGAGGTGGCATTCTAAAGTGTTAAGGTATATATTTAATTGGAGGTCGAGGGAGGAGGGGAAACGTGGTGCAGTCGAGGTGGCTTGCACATGGGAAAGCTAGGAAAATAGGGGAGGGGGTGGCCACTGCAGGTAGTGTTAGTTTATGTGTTTTTCTTCATTCTTATAATAATAATTCTATTACAATAATAATAATAATAATAAAACAAAATTAATTAATAATAATAACAACACAAAAAATGATAATTGCAATAATACTAACAATAATAAAAATAAAAATAATAAAAATTAATAACAATAATAACACATTAGAAATATGAATATTATTAATTAAATAATAACATTATTATTATAAAAATTTAAACATTTGACCAACCTTATTTATATAAAAATTTATTTATTTTAATAATTAGATATTTGTGCGGGCACCCGAGCTAACGACGTGGCTACCGCCCTCCATGCAGTGACCGTGAATATGTTAAATCCCACTAAAAATATTAAAAGAAAAAAAATTTATGTCTGGTCCCAGCTCGGACCTTGGTGCAAGGACCCAGAGCCAAGAAATAATAAAATAAACATAAAAAAAATTAGGCTTTGAAAATGTATATAATTAATAACCTTACATTAGATTTATTTAATTAATTTGTCCATACAAAAATTAAGCTAGTTAATGAGTGATTGGTTCATTCCATTACCTTTATACAAGTGGCATGGAATTTCAAAAAATTAACACATTTAATAAATCCATTTAGGTAATAATTAATTCATTAAGATCATCTTCAACCTTCCACCATAAATATAGAGTGACTTTATGAGATGAAAGAAACATGAAATTCATTTATGAAGGTCGATTCATACATATAAAATATAAATTCCATTTGAATTACTTTGATTAATCAAATTAATTCACTTACCATAGGTGGGTCTTGTGTAAAGGGACTATGGAATAAGCCATTACTCAATAAAATTATAAATTAATAAAATGTGGTATAAAATTAAAGTGGTCAAGATCAAGCACATCAGAATGAATGATCAATGGTGTCAAAACATTAAAATCCCCAAAATATGGCATATCTCTCTATATGGGGTAGTTGGATTTGTGAATGTAACCAAAAACAATGAATTTCATATTTGTAAATGGTCATGGTATACCATCCTAATGACTATAAGTAAGATAGATTAATTCAATAAATTATTCCTGATGAAATCGGAATGATGACACAACAATTTACAACACGAAAAAAATCAAGAAATGTGTTATAAAATACCTACCTTAGGATCGTGCAACTCCCCTTGTCTAGTATCAAACTTTAGTTTTAATTAAGATGTATTATATCTAAAGAATATATCAATGTATTAAAATTATGGAATAAGATCGTACCTCAAAACATCATCATTGATTGGAATAATAATAACATAATACTAATAAGGAATTATGAATGTACTGATGCTAATCTAAGGAGACAAACAACACTTCAATTGTTCACAAAACAAATGACATATCTTGATTCATTGAATAGGCCATCAAAAGATCAAAATAGAGGAGAAGGGAGGAAGTTATCTACTATAGAACCCAAAAGAAAAAGGGATTCAATTAAAACATGACTTAGAAAAAAAAAGAGTAAAAACACCCATAAATTAACAATTTAGGTTTTTTCCACATTGTTTGGAAAAACTATGAGAAAATAGTGCATAATTATCTATAAGGATGGGAATATGTCACGGTTTGGCCACAGAGTTAGAGAAACTATGCCCCTCCCATGTAGAATAGATCTGTAAAAAAATAGAAGAGTTTCAACATTTACATATACCCCAACATGCATGGTTAGATCAAACCGTGCACCCAATACATCTTCTATGTACAACCCTTGAATTGTAAACTGTCCACATGGCCTTCTTCATAATGTCTGAATAAACCATGTGACACTCCCTTTTCTCAAATGAAATTTGTTTTCATTCTCATAACAAGCCATAGGAAACCCTGTGTCCTATAATAACTCATTAGGAATCCATATTAGGTCCATAAAAGTACATTTGGCTAAAAATTGAAGGATCCATACCAGATTAAGAAAATAGGGTTCTTAATGTCTTCCACATTAAATGGAATCATCCTAGAGAACACCTTCCAATGGCAGAAATATTGTATCTGAGAACAAATATGGCCACTGGGTGTTTACATCATCCTCCTACTCCCATGTCTTCCCCTATACATAGTCATGTTGCCCCAAAACTCATAATAGAGCGACATACCAGACTCTGAGAGCTTTTTTTCACTGATCAATGATGCATATAGTATAGTCCTCAAATGAAGCATTGACATCTATCTCAAAATTCCTCTATATCAAAATTATTATATGGGTCAGCATGATAACAAAAAAGGTGTAGAGAATTGAAGGAATCATGCATGGAACAGTACCTCTATGGTAATAGAAACTGAAAGGATATCAGCCTCAATACCTCCAAGATATCAAATGGCCCTACAGAATAAGGTGATATATTACATTGATTATTTATTCGTTTATTCCCTATCTATAGAGACACCCGTAAGAGATCTTGATCACCGACATCGAACTTTAGAGTTCATCATTTTTTATCAACATAAGATTTATACCTAGATTGATCAGTATACATATGATTCTTGATCAGTTTACCCTACTCAAAAGTCTCTTGAACAATATGAGGACCTAATAGGGCATTATTTCATGCCACTACACAACACAGGGGTGAATATAATAGCCTACCATACAAGGACTCAAAAGGATCCATCTGATTCTTCTCTTGAAAGATATTATTGAAAAATCAAGGAGAGGGATATTCCTCTACCATGAAACACCAAAATCATGTATGCATTCTTGGAAGATATAAAAAAATAGTTATCATCTATTTTATCTATCCATCAGTCTGAGGCTGTAAATATGTGCTAAAAAGCACCTACGTACCCATAGATGTCTACAACCACTTCTAGAACCATGACATAAATTGAGAATCCCTATCAGAAATGATATTATGAGAAAATCCATGTAGTTGTATATTCTCATTGACATGCATTCTTATCATCTTAACCAATGAGAATTTAAATAAAATATAAATAACATGTGATACTTTTATCAATATGTCAATGAAAACTCATACAACGTTGATACCTCTAGGAAACCTAGGTAAATATACTAGAATTTCCATGGAAATATCTTCTCATTTTCTTTTTTGGGACTAAAGGTGGAAATAAAAAGGATGAAGGTATCTAGTTATATACCTTCAACTTCTGACAGGTAGAGCATGTAGTATTAAGTCTTGTTATCAAATGCTTCATCATAGAACACAAATATTGGTGTCACATGTCTTAGTACATTTTCAAGTTTCCTAGATAAAATTCCCACTAAGAAGCATGGGGATTTCATGTCAACTCCTCTCTCAAAACTGTAGAAACCCAGATACACATTTATATGCCTAAAATATTGTCTCTATCCACAGACCAATCCATAGTTGGTTTAGCTCCATAAATTTTCTCATGGATAAAAAATCCCACATAATATAATGCATTCATACTCTTCACCTTCTCATGGATGGAATAGGTAGCACGTAAGGATGAGATATATGAATTCTTTTGAATATTTTTATTCTCTAGATGAATCTCAAAAAATAGGGTCATCAATTTCCATTCGTCATGGGATTCTCATATGGATCGATCCTGAGTTTTCTAGATTAGCACATAAGAAAACATATTTCCTTATATAGTCATATAAGAAAGATCAAAAGTGATGAAATTTATATATATTTTTTATCACCACTATTGTAGAATCAATTAATACTGTGAAAAGAAATATATGAGGATCGTGTGGTCTATATACACCACAAAATAGTCACCAAATAGATAGTGTCTCTAAAAAGATAAGGATTAGAAAACTACTATTAGCCCAAGTTTGGGAATCAGGTAATTCCTCCCATCATGCCTCAACTTCCAAGATCCACATACAATGACTCTGTCCATTTACATTTGGGCTAGGCCTTGGTTGATTCTAGATACATTAAAGAATTTGGTAGGCCTATCCCACAATCTGGTATAATCAAAATAGGTGTTGAGACAATCATACCTTTCATCTCTTGATAGTATTTCTCGTATGCTTCTAACCATAAGAACATGATACTCTTCTTTGTAATATCAGTGAGAGGTGATAAAAGGTGTGATATGGCATGTATGAAGAACTAATAGTCATCATATGTATAGACCCAATATTTATATACATGGACATTACATTACTTTTTTGTAATACTTAATATATAACAATAAAATGACACCCATGGACCGTAATAGTTTAGTGTCTTTGGAAACTCGGAACATAATCTTCTAATCATAGTGAAAGATCTTCAACATCTCCCATAAAGATCTTTCCCTTTTTCATTCTTACCTAAAACCTTTATTTATATCATAGAGAAAAGAAAACATAAAAAGGGTGAGCTCAAATGCTTAGTAAGGGTAAGAATGGAGAAAATAGATCAAACCATATATGTTTGAAAATAAAAACATGAACATAATGTTTAAACATCAAAATCTTAAGCAATGACATAAAACATGGTAGTAATTAAGGAATAGATCATAATGAAACATCAATCATGATAAAATAACATGGGAATAAAACATGTAATTGTGGAAAACCATTAAGTAAATGTTATGATTTCCATAGTAGCCAAGGCATTGCTGCCAAGACCATCATAGTGGACAAAGTCCATTACTAAACTGGGTTTACTTGCCGTTCTTGCCCTGTATTACTGTATCCAATTCACTTTCGGTTCCAGTCATGTCTATCTCATGAGATATAAATCTTTACCCAATGCATTGTAGGGATATATAGGTCCCACCCATCTCATACTAAAATCATTCTTACATGTTCCACAAAATAAACTTAAATCATTCATCATAAACCAAAGAATAAAATGGGTCTCATAAACATCATCCCATCATAATGTAATCCATATAAAAATTGATTTCATTTCATCATAATAAGAATCAAAACATGTAAATAATAGAGTTATTATACTTGAAATATAATTATACCAAATAATTTCATCTTAGATGGAAAATAGTTTTGACAAAACAATTGAAATGAATTCTTGAGAAAAATATGCATTCTTCATAAAAATCATTTTATTTTCACAAAATACCATTAAATTTTAAAATAAAAGGGATTTTTTTGAAAATAATCATGAAATATTTTAGAGTAATCATCTTTAATAAAAGGAGTTATGAAACCGTAAAAATCTGTAAATAACGTATTAGATAAAAAAACATTCTCCTCATACATTTTTTTGGAAAAGTCAAAAAGTTCCTCGTATGGTAAACAAAAGAAAGAGTCCTTACATAACACAATGTAAAAGTCAAAGAGGGGTAAACATGACTTTAAACATACATGGAATAATATTAACCAGTTTATGAAAAACATTTTTATGGACATGGATGAAAAATATAACCCCATTAAATACTTATGTATACGAAATCTCAGATAAAAATGAGATTGGAATAATTATCCCTTACATTATGTCCAATTTCGTCTGTATGTGTTCGAGACTCATGTATAGTGTGTTTAAACATATTTTTAACTTGTAACAGAACCATAATAATATTAATGATATCATATATGATTCACTTATGACATTATATTACCCGTTCTTTTGTCAATTCCATTTTAAAGAAACGTTTTGGGTAAATTCGTTTCATTTATTATACGTGTTTGGAATTGTTGTTCTTGATGTTATTACTTGTAACCTGATTTAAATAATTCCAGAATGTAAAACATGATTTATATATAATATATATTCATCATATAAATATATATGATAGATCGATAAATGGAATGAAATACATCATTCATGGAGATGGTAGGCCATACGTAAGCATGAACGCTATTTTCATTTCCTTATTGAATTGAATGGAATTAAGTAAATGAAACATATATGTACATAAATCTAGTATCATTATTATGTCATATCATTCATGATTATTTATTATGTATAAATTATAATTATTCTTGAATAGTTGACATAGAGAATGAACTGCATCGCGTCATGGAGATGGTAATCCATATGTATGCATGAGAGATGATATCATTCTCATAATTATTGAATGGAATTGGAGTGGATGATAAAATATCTCAGAATAAGTATGATGTTATAATAACCATATATAGTTATTATTTACACCATTATATCCATACAAGTAAGGTGGTGGTGGAAAAAAAATATTACACCAGTATGATGTTATAATAACAATATATAGTTATTCCTTACACTATTATACCAATCCAAGAAAGGTGGTGGTGGAAAAACAGATTACACCATGGCGTGGAGATGGGATTCAGTACATACACACTTGCAATGATTTCATTTTCTGTAGAATGGATAGAAGGTGAAATGGAGTTGTTTTATATTTATAATAACATGTCAGTATATTAGTTATACTCATGTTATTACTTTATAATGAAACAACCAAAGAAGAGGAAGTAGAAGAATAAAGAAACTTGAAATAATCGGTATAATGTATTACCTCTTCTTCAATGTGTCTCATCTTAACCTACTCTTAGGGAACTAAATATGGTCTTTGAAGAAGACCAGGACCTCTAGTAGGTTTCAATGTAAGTGGAGAAGTGAAATGGGTAGGTTTTGGCCGAGCATGAAGGCTCAAATTTGTGTGAAGAGGAGAGGGAGGATGTGCACTTTTATAAGGGAGGAGAGGGGAAACTTTGGAAACCTCGAAAATGTTAATTTAATATAAATTCAAACCCCACTTAAATCATTAAAAATGACTCAAATCTGAATCTTAGATGATATAGTGTTGTAATCTCATAAACCAATAAAATTTATAGATGTTGGAAATTTATTTTAAGCCTTATCAACATGATTTATCCTTATTTAAACTATTTAATTCTATTGGTGGTAATAATATTCTAAATTTAAACTGTAATAAATAATTACTTATCTTTGGATAATTTTCAATAATTGGGTACTTTATTACATTTTAGACCATATAAATCTCAATTTATAATTTTTTAATATTTTTGGGATTTTAATACAATTTTATAATATGTTATTTTTATAAAATAACAATAGTATCAATTTTGAAACTAATCATTTATTTGAATTTAAATAAAATCCACTGAGAATATATTCAAAAAAATATTTAATATACTCTTAAAAATTCATATTCATCTAGAAAATTTGTGGATCATGTTAATCAGTTCATATAATATTTATTTTAATATTTCTAAAACCATTTATTTAATATTTCTCTTAATAAAATAATTACTACAACATTTTTGTATAAATATTTTATTTATTTATTTGTTGCACAAAAATTAAAACTAAAATAATATGATAAAAATAAATCTAATAGATTTAATAATATTACTTTTCATCAAATTTATCTTCTAAAACACCGATCTTTTAAAATGATATATTTATTAAATTATGAAGTTGACAACTTTGACATCATTTAAAATAAAACACTATAAATGTCATAATCACTTTTTTAAAGATCCAAATTGTCAAAAATTAGACCATTCGATGTTTATGGTTTATTTATTTACGGCCAATAAGTTTTGGTGAGGTTTTTAGGGCCTTTTATGGGAATGTTTAGTCTAATAAAAACTATATTATTGATTTTTCACTAAATAAATAATATCTTCATCTTTAATGTTTAAGATTTAAAGTTAATTATATAGTTATTAAAAATTACTAATAAATTACCAAGATTAATAAAAACATTTTATATTTCAAATGAGTTTTTATTAACCGAATTTATATTCTGGATATCTTTATATTAAAAATATGCTAATTATTAAAGTTTGAGTGAGACATTTGTCACTTGCATTTAAATAAAATAAATTAAATGTCTTAATCACATAAAAGTGGGTTCTAATAGATAAAATTTCGACCCAAGTATATTTTATGATGAAATATAATAATATAATTATATTAAGACAAGTGTAAGGGTAATTTTATAATATTATTTTTTACCCTTAACTACCCAATTTACCTTTAACCGTGGTAAATAAAATTTACCGTAGTTACATTTTCATAATGCCCAAAAATAAAAAGTAGCCTATTAACATAATCTAGACCTACTGATTCCAAATATGGAATCCAATTTTAAAAATTAAAAACATAGAAGTGGTGTTATTTAATTTAAAATTAATCCCACTGTTGAAAAAATGGGTTTCAAAAGATAAAACATTGCAATTGATTGAAATGTTTTACCTATGAATTCAATGTAAAATTAATGATAATGAATTATATTATATTAAATGTTAAAAATATATTCTATTTATAATTTAAATCCATTCAATATTATAATTTAACCATATAAATTATCTGGATGGAAAACGTTGTTTTTAATTAAAATTTTCCATATTTTTACAATTCATCAAAATATGAAAGATATCTGAATCATCTCAAACATTTATCCAATGTAAATATTTATATCCTTATTCCAAAGAAGAAGTTTTATTTTTCCAATTTAACTTATAAAAATGTCAGAAATTATATTTTCAGTGGGTACGCCACCAAAAGGCGGCAATACTATTTTTTTTAATACTTAATTTAACTGAAAAAATTATTTTATTCTCATACCATGTTCTAGAAAATGTCTAAGATGAATAATAATTTTATAGAACTCAAAATTTAGTTAATACTATTAAAAGTGGCTATTTTATAATAATATTATAATAATATATCGTTGTTTAGTGAAGCTCAATATTGCGTACAACACAAGATATCGAGGAAGGTCACTATTGCATGTAATGAAAGCCAAGTCTGAGTTCCGTGTAGTGCAAGATTACTTTGTTATTTCCTATAACATAATAAAAATTTATTTCATATATACATTGATCAAAATTGTTACATGGTGTTGTGTATAGCGCAAGTTAATTTTTGTGTAGCGTACAACACAAGATATCAATGAAATTAAAAGAATATTTTTCATAAAATCTTAGGATGTTACATTCTACCCCCCTTAAAATGAATTTCACCCTCGAAATTCTTCAGGTATATAAGTGGTTTACTACTTGAATGTTTCTATAATAGAAACCCACATCGTTAAAAGGAATACCAAAACTTAACTTTAAAAACTAAAGTATGAAACGTAAAGGTTACCCAAATTAACTAAAAACTAGGTTTCCACCTAGGAGAACATAGGTGAAAATATGGATATGGAAGAGAAATATAACCCTCAAGTTCAGATGGAGAGTGGTAGAGAACATGGAAATGAAAAATCCAATAATCACAAAACCATAAATTTGTGATGATCTAAGGTATCATCTAATTCATCATATATGAGGGCAATAGTATAACATTTTTGGTTTTCAAGGTCATTTCCCTAATGTAAAAGAATTTTTGAATTAAAATAAACACATACTTGATTTTGGTACAATCTCATTGTTGTTCATTCCTTGAACAATTTCCACTTCCTCTCATAATTAAATGAAGTTGAATTTGTCTTTCGTTAAGTGTTAGCAGATCATGTGATAGAATGATAGGTCATTCCATCTATCTCAAACATAAGGTTAGAAAAACTTATTTACATAAGTCCATCTATGGTGAGATTAATCGTATATAGTTCCTAAAATAGACTTATACTTTTTATATTATACATTTTAATAAAACATAACTAGTTTATACTAACCAAGGACTTCCTGTAGGCTAGTGGTAGGCGATAAATCCAGTAGCACTTTGGTTATGGGTTCGACTCCAGCAACCTTGTGCACCGTGATGGGTTATCACCTATCCTATGGGTTTTCCTTTTTCTAAAACTATAATATTATAACATTCTAGAAATAATATCTAAACACAAGTTATATCCTTAAATAATACTATCTGATGTCTAACTTAATCCGTTACAACATTTAGGCTTATCAAAAATACTTCTACCCAGTCTCATATTAAAAAAAATTATAATAAAGTTCATATAACAAGCATGTGAATACCATAAATTATCCCAGATATATCATAAGATATATCTTGTTGGTCCCATTCCAAACATGTGAATACCTTAATCATGTATTCTCTTGAAACATGAATTTCCATATAACCTTATTTAAAACATAAATGTTGTGAAAAGTTAACTCTTTCCACATACCAAAATCCCAAAAATTCTTTATACTCAAACCATGATGTAACCTTGTCCATATATCAGTCATGAACTCATTAATAATGTCAAACATATTATTTTCTCCTTATCCCTTCATTATGTGCATATCATCTTCTTTCCAAAAATATTTCAATCGCTTTTCTTGGTTACCGTTACCATAAAATTACTGAGAACCACAATACACCAATACATAAATACTCCAATATTCCACGATAATATATACAACATTATTTTGGAATCCCATTATATATTCACTTAATCATTCCACCACATCATTTTCATATTAAACATCTCCTATATTGATTTCATGTGACTTCCCTTTTCCCTTTTCTGTAATTGTTTGTCGATTTCGATCATCATTAAACCTTGGATTAGGGCATTGGTTAGCATAATTCCACATTTCCTTACACTTGAAGCATTGAAGTGTTGGTGGTGTGTTCTCTATAGTCTAATCTCTATTAACATAATTAGATACCTTCTTCCCATTACTTCGGCACTCAGCTACTCTATGACCTTCATTTTCACACTAAAAACATTTTATAGTCCCTTTAAGACAATCTCCACCATGCTTCTTTCCACACATTGAGCATAACGAAACATTTGTCTTATTTTCACCCCAGTTTTTTGATTTTTCCTTCAACTCCATCTTTCGTTTCTTGTCAATACCATGAGATGGATATGTAACAACAACTTCTAGTTCTACCTTGATAGCAAAATGCATAATTTCTTCATAGCTACTGAAGTCTCTTATAGCTAATTCCCTTCAAAGACTTGGTTTTATGCCACTGAAGAATCGATCAACATTACTTTCAGGTTGGATGATACAGCTAGATGCATACCTTGCAAGCCTTGTAAAATTCTCCATGTATATACCAACAGATTCATCATCCTTTTTCTTAATCTTTAGGAACTCCTTTTCATCTTTGTTCTATGAATACGAGGGAATTACATATTTAAAAAAAAGTTCTTGAACTCATCCTATTCCAGGGATTCAATTTCATCTTGGGGCCCTTATTCATAATTAGAGTCCACCACTGGTCTGCTTCACCTTCTAACCGGTAATAGACAAGATAACATTTTCATGTTATGAACAAAAAATCATGGAAAATATATTTTCAATGGAACTGGTCCATTGTTCAGCAACAAGTGGATCAGAAGACCCACTGAAATAAGGTGGATGTTGCCTCATAAAGGACTCAATAAAATACTGTTCCTTTCTCTACTCAATTGGAAGTCTATAATGTTTCATAACTTGTCTAAGTATATCAATAAGATTTTTCACTCCATCTCCCATAACATTGGTTTGTTCATGAGTACAATCATTTAATTTTTCATTACAATGATCAACACAGTTCCTTCGGGTTCCATCCATCATCTAAACCCAAAAATAATAGCGTGAGAGGCAAAAATCATACTAGGAAAAAAGGTAATAAATGGGGAGTAACATTAATATCTAACATCTTAGGTTTAATTCTATGACTGTTACTATAATTCTAGGACTATAACCATTACTTATACATAGCCTTAGGGTCATACCTTGACATACCTTAGAAATATTTCTAGGGATCTCTCTAATGTTTTTGCGTCCTAGATTCCAAAGGTTAAATAAACCTTTCCTTTGATACCAACTGTAGAGACCCAAACATGACGTACATGGAAAATAAATTAATTTTTTGGAATACTTAATACATAACAGAAAAAATTACACCCAAGGATCTTAATATTTTAGTGTCATTGGAAACTCAAAACATAATCTTTTAATCATGGTGAATGATCCTCAACATCTCCCATAAAGATAATTCCATTTTGTTTTCTTACCTAAAACCATTCATTAAATCCTGGGGAAAAGAAAACATAAAAAGGGTGTGGTCAAATGCTCAATAACGGTAATCATAGAGAAAATTGAACAAACTGTATACATTTGAACTTAAAAACATGAACATAATGTTTAACAATCAAAATCTTGAGAAATGACATAAAACATGGCAGTATTTAAGGTATAGGTCATAATGGAACATAAATAATGACAATATAACATGGGAATAATACTTGTAATTTTGGAAAACCATTAAGCACATGATATGATTTTCACAGTAGCCAAGGCATTACTGACTAGCCCATCATAGTGGACAAAGTCCATTACTGAACCGGGTTTACTTATCGTTCCAGCCCTGTGTTACTGAACCAGATTCACTTTCCATTCCAAACATGTCTATATCATGAGATATAAATCTTTACCCCATGAATTTTAGGGAGATATAGGTCCCACCCATCTCATAATGAAATCATTCTTACTTGTGCCACAATATAAACATAAATCATTCATCATAACACAAAGAATAAAATGGGTCTCGTAAACATCATCCCATCATAACATAATCCAAATAAAACAAATGTGTATCATTTAATCATAAGAAAAATCAAACCATGTAAATAATAGAGACATTATAATTGTAATATAATCATACTAAAAAATATCATCTTAGATGGAAAATAGTTTTGACAAAACACTTGAAATGAATTCTTGAGGAAAATATCCTTTCTTCTTCAAAATCATTTTCTTCTCACAAAATACCATTAAATTTTAAAAGAAAAGGGATTTTTCCAAAAATAATTAGGAAATATTTTAAAGTAATCCTCCTAAGGAAAAGGTGTTATGAAACCGTAAAAATCCATTCATGTCGTATAAGTTAAAATAACATTCTCCTCTTTCATTTTCCTAAAAAGTCAAAAAGTTCTTTGTGTGGTAAACAAAAGAAATATTCCATCCATAACATAATGTAAATGTCAAATAGGAGTAAACATGAATTTCAACATACATGGAATAATATTAAACACTTTATGAAAAACATTTTTATGGACATGGATGAAAAATATTACCCCAGTAAACACTTACGTATAAGAAATCTCAGATAAAAATGAGATTAGAATAATTATCCCTTACCTTATGTCCAATTTCGTCCATATGTGTCAGATACTCCAGTATAGTGGGTTTAAACATATTATTAACTTGTATAAGAACCATAATAATTATCATGATATCATATATGATTCACTTATGACATTATATTACCCTTTCTTTTGTCAATTCCATTTTAAAGCAACGTTTTGGGTAAAATCGTTTCATTTATCATACGTGTTTGGACTTGTTGTTCTTGATATTATTACTTTTATCCCAATTTAATTAATTCCTGAATGTAAAATATGATTTATATATAATATATATTCAGAAAATAAATATATATGATAGATCGATATGTGGAATGAAATACATCGTTCTTGGAGATAGTAGGTCGTACGTACGCATGAACACTGTTTTTGTTTCCTTATTTATTTGAATGGAATTAAGTAAATGAAATAGATATCTACATAAATCCAGTATCATTATTATGTCATATATTTCATCATTATTTATCATATATAATTTATAATTATTCTTGAATGGTTAACATAGATAATGAATCACATCGCGTCGTGGATACGCTAATCTGTACGTACACACTAGTGATGATATTGTTATCATAATTATTGAATCAAATTGGGGTGGATGATATAATATATCAGAATCATTACTATGTAATAATAACCATATATAGTTATTCTTTACACCATTATACCCATCCATGTAAGGTGTTCATGGAAAAACAAATTACACCACGGCGTGGAGACGGTATTCCATACGTACGCACGCACGGTGATTTGGTTTTCTGTAGGATGGATAAAAGATGAAATGGAATATTTAATATTTATAATAACATATAATTATATTAATTATACTGATGTAATTACTTTATAATTAAACAACCAAATAAGAGGAAGTATAAGAATAAAGAAACTTGGAAGAATCGGTAGAAGAGATTACCTCTTCTTTTACGCGCCTCCTCTTTACCTCCTATTAGGGCACTAAAGTTGATCTTTGAAGAAAACCATGACCTCTAGAATGTTTATATGTAAGTTTAGAAGTTAAATGTTCAGGTTTTGGCTATGTTTGAATGCTCAAATTTGTGTGAATAGGAGAGGGAGGTGGTGCCCTTTTATAAGGGAGGAGAGGGGCACCTTTGGAAACCTCAAAAATATTAATTAAATATAAATTCAAACCCCACTTAAAAACTTTCAAAATAACACAAATCAAAATCTTAGATGATATAGGGTTGTAATCTTATCAAACAATAAAACATAGAAATGTTGGAAATTTATTTTAAACCTTATCAACATGATTTATCCTTATTTAATCTATAAACTTTTATTTGTGGTATAATATTCTAAATTTTAAATTGTAAGAAATAAATACTTATGTGTTGTGAATTGTCAATGATTGGATACTTTAGTTCAATTTAGACCATATAAATTACAATTTATAATTTTTAAATTTTTTTGTGTTTTTTAAACAATTTTATAATATTTTATTCTTATAAAATAATAATACTGTCAATTTTGAAACTATTCATTTATTTGAATTTAAATAAAATACACAGAGGATATATTCTAACCAAAATATTTATTAGTCTACTAACATGTCATATTAATCTATAAAATTTTATGAGCATGTTAATTAGTTCATATAATATTTATTTTAATATTTTTAAAACCATTTATTTGATATTTCTCTTAAACAAATAATTACTACAACATTTTTTTATAATTATGTAATATACTTATTTTTTACATAAAATTTAAAAATAAAATACTATGATAAATATAAATCTAATAGATTTTATAATATTACTTTTAGTGAAATTTATCTTCTAAAACACCAAACTTTTAAAATGATATATTTATTAAATTCTAAAGGTGATCACTTTGACATCATTTATAATAAAAAACTATAAATGTCATAATCTCTTTTATAAATATCAAAATGGCAAATAATTATACCATTCGATGGTTATGGTTTAGATATATACGACCAATAAGTTTTGGTCCTATTTTTGGGCCTTTATGGGTATTATTATTCTAATGAAAACTACATTATTGATTTTTCACTAAATAAATAATATATGCATCATTAATGTATAAGACATTATGGTAATTATATATTTCTTAAAAATTACAAATAAATTACCGTGATAAAGAAAAAAAATTTACATTTCAAATGTGTTTTTATAACTGAAATTATATTTTGTATATCCTTATATTTAAAATAAGTTAATTATTAAAATTTGAGTGAGACATATTTCACTTTCATTTAAATAAAATAAATTAAATGTCTTAATCACATACATGTGGGTTATAATAGATACCATTTCGACCAAAATATATTTTATGAAGAAATATAATCATCTAATTATATTAAGACAAGTTTTAGGGTAATTTTATAATATTATGTTTACCCTTAATTACCTAATTTAACATTAACTATATCAAATAAAATTTACCGTAGTTACTATGCAGAATGCCCAAAAATAAAAAGTAGCCTAATAACATAATATGGACCCAATGACTCAAAATATTAAATCCATTTTTCAAAATTCAAAACACAGAAGTGGCGGTATTTAATTTAAAGGCAATCCCACTGTTGAGAAAATAGGTTTTAAAAGTTAAAACGTTTCAAAAGATTGAAATGTTTTTACCTATGAATTCAATGTAAAATTAATGATAATGACTTAAATTATATAAAATGGTAAAAATATATTCTATTTATAATTTAAAAACATTAAAAATTATAATTTAACCATATAAATTATCTCGAGGAAAAAAGTCATTTTTAATTAAAATTTAGCGTATTTTTACTATTCATCAAAATATGAAGGTTATTAGAGTCATCTCAAGAATATATCCAAAGTAAATTTTTATATCCTCAATCCAAGGAAAAATTATTATTTGTAAAATTTAACTTATAAACATTTCAAAAACTAGATTTACAGTGGGTGCGCCATCAAAAGGTGGCAAAACTGCATTTTTTTTAAAATACTTATTTTACCCAAAAAGTTTATTTTGTTCTCATACCATGTTCTAGAAAATGTGTAAGATTAATAATAATGCTATAAAATTAAAAATTTAGTTAATAATATTCATAACGGCTGTATTATAATAATATGATAACAATATATCGTTGTTTAGTGAAACTCGGTATTGCGTACAACACACACTACCGAGGAAGGTCATTATTGCATGTAATGCAAGCCAAGCCAGGGATCCGTGTAGTGAAACATTCCTTTGGTGGTGCGTAAAACATAATCAAAATATATTTCATTTATACATTGGTCAAAATCTTTACATGGTATTGTGTATAGCGCAAGTTAATTTAGGTGTAGCATACAACACCAAATATCAATGAAATTAAAAGAATATTTTTCATAAAATCTTATGGTGCTACACCATCTATCCCCATGAAGCTTTGTATATCAAACACATTCTTGTTTTTTTTTCAAGAAACAATATTACTATCCTTCTATGGGTCAATAGACACTCGATTCCAAGATTATATGACCCAGAAAGTGATCTTTTTAAATCTATTAGTGGTACTTGGTAATATTGGAATAAAGATGATGTTATATCAGTGTAATTAGAACAGTCTAAAGGTGCTTATCATGGTCTCTATGAGTGTGAGAATACAACAATATTTCTTCCACAAATACTACGATAATGGAATTCAAACAAGGATAGAACATCCTATTCTTAAGAACCATGAAAACTGAGATCACATTCCTAAGACTTAATGACAAAATTAGGTACACATTTAGACCATATATACTACGAAAAGTTTTATGAGGTACGTCAGATAACCTGACTAGCACATGATAATAGTTTGATCTTAGTTCAATCTTAATGGATACCATAGCTCCTCGGATTTGGTCAATGAGATCATCTATTCAAGGAAATGGATACTTATTCTTGACCGTAATCATGTTCACATATTTGTAATCCATGCATAGATGAAGAGTCTCATCCTCTTTCATGGAAAAAAGCATTGGTTAACCATAAGAGGATGTACTAGGCCATACAGAACCATTGGACTCTAATTTATCTAACTACCTCCTAATCTCCTATATCTCATTAGGAGTCATCATTTATGGAGTAATGGACAATATAACTTCTCTTAGAATAAGATAAATCATAAAATCAACCTTTATTTTAATAGTTAAGGCATAAAAATCAGCTAGAAAAATGTCCCCAAAAAGATCTACTACTAAAGGGAATTCAGCCTAATGTAAGCCTTAATACTCCATGAAGATATTTTGAATGGTCACTCAACCTATCCCATGATGCTCTTGTATAGATCTATTATCTTGGACATCCCACCTACACTTGGGTAGATAACTACTTCCCTCTGGTTATTTAAATGATACCCTTAAGTGATATCAGCCTACAAATCTGTGATATTGAACCCACAAATCCACCATAATATTGAGTTTGAAAACTACTATCTTATGAAAAATGAAGTCCCATAAAAAGGGTAACTTACTACATGAAAGGGAATTTCCCTACACTAATGTATGAACTCTAAATATACCCATAATTGTGTTTCTAGGGTCATTATACCATATTAATAATGTATTTACTTCCCAATAATTTCCACGATAGATAAAGATAGGAAACACTAAGAATAACCTATATCTAATAAAGTGGAAACTATAGGAGAGGCTACTATAATAGTACCCCAAAATTTAAATGGTTCTATAGGTTGATCCTTAGTTATCCGCTATAATGCATGCAACTAACATGATTCACAACCCATTGAAATAGTTAGACCACCATGATCAAAACTTCTCTACAAGTGCTACTAGTGATCATGAGTTCAGATAATACATCATTGAACTATTTTTCATCTATTCCTTATATTGATACTCCAACTCCCTACCGAACAAGGACTAAAAGATATTACTCCTAATGTAAGAACTGGCACCAATCCTCTTCCATTAAAAGCTCATGGAAATGTCTGACAGAATCACTTATGACTCCTCATTTGGTTGCAAGCCCATCACTCCAGAGGGTCTGTGTCACATAGAGGATTTAGGTTACCCTGTTTTCCAAACTAGGGACACACCAAAGAGATACCAACATGGGTAATCATGTTTCACTATCCTAATGAGAAATCATGAGTTATATCCTTCAACTATTAAAATAACTAATTTCCCACCCCGATACTGAACATCTGTGCCTATAATATTCATTTTCTGTCAGGCTGTACTTAGTGATTAGTTCCTAATAGACTATTTCAAAAAAGGTAAGTTGGATGATGAAATTTACATTAATCTATATTTCATACACAATCCCATAATCAAAGTGTCTAGCATGTGAAGTGTCATCATCAGCTAGAAGAGGTTAAAAGTGTCGTAACTCAATAAAATGTACTGAATACTTCATAACTGTCATAGAACCATGCTCGAGATGAATGAACTCTTAGGATCTATCATATCTTAGCTTATATGGAAATAACTGATTATAAAATGCAATCTGGAAATCAGACCATACCATGCCATGATTGAAACTAGCCTAGGTAGTCACATCCCACTAGAGCTAAGCCAAATCTTGCATCATGTAACCAACATGCTTGATCCTCCATGATAGTGGAATCCTCACTTGCTAAAAGATAGAAAAATTAGACTATATTAATGACATAGAATCCTATTGAGTGATATCCCCTAAAAGGTATGAGAGTCATACCGTTTGAGCTAATGTGTCAGAACAACCATCGTAGGTGCTGGTAGTGGATCACCATGCTTGGAATGCATTAGATGTAGGAAAATATCTGGAACATGAGTGTTAGTGCCTAATTCAGGTATAGTAGGTGGTGTCTCATGTGGAACTCTGGGAGGTAAGATTGGTAGCCTGGGTCCCACTATGGTTGTAGTAAGGTTATTACCACCCTCATGGATCACAACATGAGGATGTTGTTGAGGCATTGGTCAAAAAACTACAAGAACACGCCTCAAAAAAATATTTTAGAAGATAGATAGAAACACTATAATAATATGAATGTAATAAGGGATCATTACACATGGAATACTACCCTAGCTAACCACTTATGATGCTAGGAATTGGTTTGTTCTCAGATATATATGCTATAGGGGTTCCACTAGTTCAAGGTTTTATAATACTTTGCCTCATCATTGATTGGAAACTTTTTTTTTCATTTCATATTTATGTTATAGGTTCACTCCCTTACCATTCAAAAAAATAGAAATGTGAGAGAAGGATGTGAAACCATTTCTCATTTAAGTTTTAATTTTTTATAACTTTTACCAAGTTTTAATTAAAATGGACAGTAATTTATAGTGAATCAAGGCCCATACTCTTTATGTATGAAAACAACAACAATTTGATTTAAATCTAATGAATTGACTCTATAAATTGAAAACTTGATCCCA
Source organism: Viscum album (assembly GCA_963277665.1). NCBI lineage: Eukaryota > Viridiplantae > Streptophyta > Magnoliopsida > Santalales > Viscaceae > Viscum > Viscum album. The sequence goes on along the minus strand of OY728136.1, from coordinate 360,442,303 downwards.
TTTAATCCCATAACACATCTTGAAATGAATCCAACAATCACTATATTGTAGCCAGGGAGTAGTAAAAGTATAGGTATACAAACATGGCTCACTAAACAATCATATGAATATAAATCTATGCATGCAGTTAAATGCACCTATATGGATTGACAACATGAATGACATGTGAATTATAGGTGCTTATAAGGATGCATGGAAGAATTACCCTTTCCCACATATCGTTAGGAAAAGTATGAAACTGAATCTCTATCAAGATAATAATAATAACCACATCACAACATGTGAATCACCCAATGGTGAAATGATATCGACAATAACATGAAAAATCAAAAAAACAATAATATTTCAAGAATGATTGATTTTAACCCATACATGGGTTTGCGACACCCAATAACAAATTATAACCAAGTTTCTAGCCTCCATAATCTCCAATATATTGAGTCCAAATAGTAAATCTGGAATGAAATTACTCTAAGAATTCATTGTGATTTACTAGACTCGGATGCCACTTAGATGTTCCCCAAGCCAAGTTGGCCACATGGAATCAAGCACATCTTCCTAAATTCCAGTGGTTGTCGACTAACAACGAGGGCCAAGTGTGTGTCCATGGGGAGACTATGTCCTCATTACTCGAGTGTAACATATAAAATCAATATAATATAACAGATATAGTAGAATAATCAATATTATTAAACAAGAGATCAGAAAATAGTAGAAGAAATGTAATAGTAACAACACCACAAAAATATATAAGAAGTAATACAAAACCAATGATTATATATTCCATGTCACTATAATTATGGAAAACATGTATACATGTATAAGATAATCGTGCTATAAAAAAGTATCAAAAATAAATCCAAAAAACTATCCCTAGTATCCATAGATCCAGCTTAGTCATCTGCTACGAGCTCCATCCTATGCAATAGGCAATCAAGTGTTTGATGTTGTATGATTCTATATTTTCAACCCCTCTATACATGTAGTCTCCCTAGACAATAGATTTTCCCATATATGGTGTGATATAAATCATAGTAGGCCACCACCAATAGTGTTTATAATATCCCATCAGTGTAATATACATTGAAACATTATGGAATCTTGCATATATGTATTTAAAAAAGTACAGTAATGTAAATACCCAAGTACCTGCATCTACCCTTGTCTAGTATCTAAATATGTAATGAATTCACTAATTTATTATATTACATTTTATATTATTAAGTCACATAAGTCATCCCCAGATGATAGTAATAATATAGTTTCCATGGTGTAATAATGTATCCAAAAATGATATCAAAAAATGAATTGGTTCCATGGTTTAGACCAAGGGAACCTAACCTTAAGGGCCTCCAACTCCATAGTAACTATGTTTTATACATGGGTAGGAGTATAATCATGGAATCATGGTCCAAGGCATTCCACAATATCAATGATCTAACTAAATCCAAGGAATACATCCATGGTAAAATCAGATAATATATGGCCAGGACCAAGGGTATAAACAAAGAACCTCATTTCCATAGAACTCATTATTGATCAAAGGAGTGTATCCAAGGAATCATATAATAGTAAGGAGGGTTCCTAAGGTTTCATATTGGGAATCTGATGGTAGTTGACCATTGTGTCCCAAGGTGGGTATCATCCAAGGAAACCAACATCCTAGAATTTTAATGGAATCCTTATGTGATCATGGAAATCCTATAGGAAAACAAAGGCTAACTCATGTCAGGACCTTCCTATAAGTATTTCATGGTCCATGAATATAATTATGAACCTTATATTAGATTTATTTAAATAATTAGGACATAAAAAATTATAGCAATAAATGATTCATAGGTTATTTACATTACTTTGATAAAAGTGTCTATGCATTTCAAGACATGAAAAGGGGTGATACGACATGCAACCAATTTACAATTCATTTATGAATTCCAAGTAATAGATACAAAAAATAATTTCTAGTCAAATTACATTTGATTAAGAAAATTAATACACTTACCTTATGTTGGTCAAGTGGAAAGGGACTATGGTACTATTGATTAATCAATTTAATTTAAAAAAAATTAGGAGAATGATCATTAGTGTGTGCGATCTCATGAAAATATGAACAATGTCTCAAGGGTGTCAAAAACCTAAAAAACCTAAACATGGCATATCACCATTCATGGAGTGGGTGGAGTTGTTGAGATAACAACAAAAAGAGAATTACATATATGGAAAGGTTCATCATATAAATTCCTAATTAAAGTTATAATGACATATTAATTCAATAAATGATGCCTCATGAAATTGATGTGATGACATGAAAATTTCCAAAACAACAAAAATTGATGAATGAGTTATAGATCACCTACTATAGGATCATATGACCCTCCCCATATGGGATCTTCCTTTAGTTCATCCTAGATTGTAGTAGATCTAAATAATTGATCAATTATATGAAAGCAGGGCATATGATCTTACATCTATAAAACATCTTTGATTGGAATAATAATAACATAATAGTAGAAAATAATTAAGAACATACAGTTATTGATCCATGGAGATAAAAAACTCTTTGATCAGACTCTCGATGAATGATCTAACTTGATTACATTAATTGGACTTGAAAACTTATAAATTTAAGAGTTGTGAGTCTTTTTTTTGTCGTAGAACCAAAAATAAAAAGGGTTTCATTTAAAAAATTACTTGGGAGAAGAAATGTAAAATCACACAGAAATTACACTACTCATGATTTAGACACATATTTTGGCCAAACCATGTGAAAATCAAGAAAGAGTATGTGTAAGGATGGTAATTTCTATATTTAGGATATAAATTTTTAGAAACCATGCTCCAACCATATGAAACAGCTTTGTAAAAAGCTATTGCGTTTCTCTGTGGTCATGCAGCCCAACCCGCATGGTTAGATAAGACCTTGTTCCCCATATTTCTCCTTTGTCCATCACTTTCACTATTAATAATATCATGTGGTACACCACACATGGTATAAAATATCAATAAGACATGCCATTTTCTCCCAAAATACTGGGTTTTGTGCTTCAAATAAGCCCAAGACACCCTCGAGGCATTTAAAAATTCATAAGAAATCCATATTAGTTCCATAAAAGTAAATTAAACCAAAATTTCATGTACCAATACCTACATTAAAAATATTTGTTCTTATATATACTCCCCAATTTAATGGGTTTGGAGAAATATAGAATAAGTGTGTTGTATAGATGAATATAGAAATAATTTTAAAAAATAAAACATAAATTTATTTTTGGAGAGGGGATATGTCTGATTTTGTACACATACAAAAAAAATCCATTTTGAGATAGAATACACCTTTCCCTAAATCTTAAGTGGAGTACAAAAAGAATCAAAGAGGAATGTATTTTATAGTATTTTGAAACTCATCTTATATAATGATAAAAGGTGAAAAGATGGATATGTTTGAAGAGAAAGGCAATGAAGGTGTATTTATGGGTAATTTTATGATTTAAGTGGGTGATGATAGTTGAAAAAATATTTTTAGAGATTTGGACTATTCATTTTTCATGACTTTTATAAACTGAAGATTTTTAGATCAATTTACTCAAGCATAATTTTTATAATTGAAATCAAAACAATATGAAGATTTCATACTATATTTTAGTAAATGAATACGAGATTTGAATAGTTATTGAGGAGGTTGATTCCTAACTTAATAATATTTAATAAGAAGTTGTGGGAAGAGAACATAAATTTTTTTATAGTGTAAAAAGTTAATTAATACCGAGAACATCCTTGGAGAATAAGGTTATATTATTCTTGACAAGAAGAATGATTATTGTGTTAAACCAGACAACACTAATTCTAAATATTGAAATACTATCAGTATATAAAGCTATTAATATTAATGAATGTGTACAAGATATGAATGATAAGTTGGATCATATTTTGGAAAATTGAACTCGGAACTTATCACAATACTAAATGCTAATAATTTATCAACACCAAATGAGTTTTTTAGAATATATTGAATTAATAAATTGAATTGAAAAGGAACAATGATAGAATGTTATGAAAAGGATACATGCAAATTGAATATATTGACTTTGACGAAACCCCTAGTCGAATAGAAATACATGGAATGGTCAGAATGTTTATATTTATGGTTGCACACTGGCCCTATATGGTTTATAAATGGAATCTAAAATCATCTTTTTTTAAATGTTATCTTTGAGGAATAACTATTTATTACAAAACCTTATGGTTTAAATCATGATTATGATAACAATATAAAGTAAATGATGATAATGAAAATATATATCTTGAAATAGAATACTAGATCCTAGCACTCAAAAAATTATGGATGCCTGAAGGAAATGGATTTCACTAAGGTAATGTATGATAGATATTTTTATGTGAGAGAGAAGTATAAAGTTAAAATAATGGTCATAGTGTATATTGAGGATATACTTTTTCTAGAGACCAATAGTACCTATGTATGGAATTTTTTGAGTAAATTAATTAGTAATTTGAACTATCCTTATTAGGAGAGTAGAGATAATTTCTATAGTTTCAATTTGAGTAGATTACAGTTTATATATTTCTGTCTAAATAAATGTATTCTGGAACATTATTGGATTAGTTTAATATAGTGTAATTTTGAGATGCTTCAAACTAAATTTTTGTTGGAACAAAATTGTGGGAATATGAGAGTTTCACAGGACTAATCTAAAAAATATTAAATATTCCTTGGCGCCCCATTTTATTTGATTTCTTCTCAACTAAATTTTAGTTTTGTTTTTAATCTTCATGCTTAGTTTTAGAGTGAACCAAGGGAGTCACATGTGCTTGATGCCAATATAATACATGGATATTTTTAGGGAATAATGAGTTATTTCCTAGTTTAAAAAACACATTAAAGAGTTGTAAATATGTTTCTACAATAATGTACATTGGACTAGTGATTTTATATATAGAAAATAATCATAAAATGAAACCTTCATTATTTGTGCTGGAAATGTGAGTTTTTATATTAGAAAGAAGAACATACTGTCAATTAGCACATTAGTGGTAGAATTTGTTGTGAAAAATCAAGTATGTAAATAGGTATTATGGATGGAATTTTAGCAAGTAGACTTGAATATTGAATATGATAATCCATTATGCTTTTTTTGTGTAAAAAAAGTGTGTTATAAATTTGTTCAAGAAACCTATACAGATATCATGATCTGACCATATTGGAATCTAGTATCATTTCATTTAAGAAATAGTGTGCAATGTGAATATCAATATATCCTATAATTATACTCATAAATTGTAGAGACCTGAGGCTTAATGTACATGGACATTACATTACTTTTGCGGAATATTTAGTACATAACAAAAACACACACACAAGGACCGTAATAGTTTAGTGTCTTTGGAAACTCGGAATATAATCTTCTAATCGTGGTGAAAGATCTTCAACATCTCCCACAAAGATCTTATTTTTTTAAACCTAAATCCTTTCTTTATGTCCTGGGGAAAAGAAAACAAAAAAGGGTGATCTCAAATGCTTAGTAAGGGTAAACAAATGAAATATCAGTCACATCATATTCATAAGAACATATCTTTTAGAAATCTTAACCTGCAAAAGAGATCATAATTTCATAACATGGGATAAATCATAGTAGTGAAATGTAATCCCAATAATCATAAATTAAACATGAAACATTGTGGCATACACACATAATCATAGAGAATCATTTATTATTAGTCAAGACTCATTTCCAAGACTATCATAGTGGACAAAGTCCATTTTTGAACCGAGTTACCCTCGTTTTAGTCCTGATTCACTGAACCGGTATAACCTAACGCTCCAGCCATGTATATCTCATGAGATATAGAATCTTTACCCAATTCATTGGAGGGAGATATAGGTCCCACCCATCGCATAATGATACCATTATTATGTGTGCCACAAAATCATAAATCATACATCATTGCATAACCCATATAATAAAAATGGGAATCTTAAACATCATGACATCATAAAACAATTCATATAAGATAATGGAATTCATAAAAATATTTCCATCGCAACATAATCAAGTAAATGTAATAATAGGGATAGAAACAGAACCCTATATTATCTTATATGGAAAATAATTTTGATAAAACACTTGAACTCTATTCTTGAGGAAAATATCCTTTTTACTTCAAAAACACTTTTCCTTTCTTAACATGTCATAAAATTCTAAACTAAAAGAAGTTGATTAAAAATAATCCTGAAAACTTGTAAAGGAGCCTTCTTGAAAATAATGTTTTAAAAATCCATTCATGTCGTATAAGTAAAAAAACATTCCTCTCGTACTTTTGTCAGAAAAGTCAAAAAGTACCTCGTACGAAAAACAACAAAAGATTCCTTTCATATCTTTTACTAAAAACTCACCGAAGGGTGAAATTGGATTTAAAAAATTGTAGGTGGATAGAAATAATATTACATATTGAGGAAACATGGGCGTGGATGATAAAATACACCCCAGTAAATACCAAAGTATAAACAATCTCGGATAAAAATGAGATTGTGATATTTCCCTTACCTTAGGTCTGATTTGCTTCGTAAGTGTCCGAACCTCCTGTATAATTATTTAAATAATGACATTGACTTATTAAAGATTCATATTCATCTTTATTATATCATATATGGTTCAATAATTACTTTATATTATCCGTTCTTTTGTAAATTCCATGTTAAAGGGTGTTTTGGATAAAATCGTTTCATTTGTCGTCCGTGTTTTGATTGTAATTATTCATATGATTACTTAGATCATGATTACATCATTCGAGAATATAAAACATGATTTATATATAATATATATTCAGAATATAAATATATATAATAGATCAATAAATGGAAAGAAATACTCCGTTCATGGGGACGGTAGGTCGTACGTACGCATGAACGATGTTTTCGTTTCCTTATTGAGTTGAATGAAAATAAGTAGATGACATACATATATATAAACATAAATCTAGTGTCATTATTATTTCATATATTTCATGATTACTTATAATATATACTTTATAATCATTCATGAATGGTTAATGTGCAGAATGAATCTCATCGCGTCGTGGAGACAGTAGTCCGTACGTACGCACGAGCGATTATATCATTCTCATGATCATGGAATTGTATTGGAGTGGATGTATACTATTTAAGAATCAATATCACTTTATAATAGTCATTTATAGTCATTATTTACACCATTATACCCTTCCAAGTAAGGTGGTGGTGGAAAATAGATTTCACCACGGTGGGGAGACGGTATTCCGTACGTACGCACACACGGTGATTTTGTTTTCTGTAGGATGGATAGATGGTGAAATAAAGTTGTTTCATACTATAATAACATATCAGTATATGAGTGATACTGATGTTATTACTTCATAATGAAACAACCTAATAAGAATAAGTGGAAGAAGAAATAAAGATAAAAGAATCGGTAATGGACATTACCTCTTCTTTGAAGCTCCTCTTTGAGATCTCCCTTTAGGGCACTAGAATTGGCCTTTGAATAAGACCAGAACCTATAGGATATTTCTAGGGAAGTGGAGAAGAGAATTTGGCAGGGGTTGGCGGATCATGAAGGCTCAAAGTTGTGTGAGGAAGAGAGGGAGGAGGTGCCCTTTTATAAGGGAGGAGGGGGGTACCTTTGGAATAACTAAAACTATTATTTTATTATAAAGTCAAATTCGGTTTTAAATAGCTCCAAATTGATTTATTTAGAAGTTAAGGTGGGGATGGGTCGAAATAATCTAATAAAATAGAATTTAGACAAGTTTAGGTTCCTATATTAACCATATCTTTTAGTTTTAACTCTTAGTTAATTAGATTGACATTTACCATGTCACTTTGTATATTTATATTATATAGTTAATAAACTTACCATATACATCCAAGAGACCCCCAAGTTTTGTTTAATTAATATATATAACCTTATCTAAGTCATTTTTCCGAACCATAGATTTCTAGGAATAAAATAACAACTAATAATATAATATCTGTTTTAAAAATTATTTTATGTCAATTTTGACACTATTCAATAGTTGATTTTTCTGAAACTCATAACAGAATGATTACTTCGACCAAAGTTAATTAACATAATCCTAACATGTAATATTAACCTATTAAATTAGTTATATTCATAAAAAGTCTCAAATTATACTTATTTAAGTATTTATAATATCAATTATGTCAGTATTTCATTAATAAGATAATTACTGCATCATCTTTGTGTTATAAATAAGTTAAATTATTGAATGTCTAAAAATTACAAATAAAATACCATTATGTAGGAAATCTTTTTATCTTTCTAATTAATATTTATAGTCGAATTTATATTATTTATAAACCCATATTAAAAATGATTTACTTATTAAACATTGATTTTAACTATTTTAACCCTTCTTTAAATAAATTAATAATAAATGTCCTAATCTAATCCAAATGGGCCTAAATGGTCATATTCTATTCCTAAGGATGTTTTTGGTCGAATTACACTTGTCCAATAGAATTAGGACACGTGTTAGGGTAAAAATAATATCATTTTGACCCTTAATTACCCTATTTACTTTTAGCAGTGGTAAAAAAAGTAAAAAGTTACTATTCACCAAAAATTATTTTCATCTCATTGAACCACATTTTAGTCCTTGATATTAACTGGGTCTCTCGGATTTTCGAAATTCCACTCACAGAAGCGGTAAAATTAAGTTTTATGAAAAATTCAGTTTTTTTAACTACCACTTAGTGGTTTCACTATTCATCAAAAAATGAGAGTTTCCAGAAAAATACCAAAAATTAGATCTAAGCTATATTTGATATTATGAATTCAGAAATGAGGTCTATTTTATCAAATTCAAAACATATCAGTTGAAATAATTAATTTAAAAATTATTTCTCATCGTCAAAACAAATAGCGTGTTCTTAAAAGATAATAACTATCAAAAGATTGATACTTGTTTATAATTGGTTTAAATGTGAAATTACATCCAATGACCAAAATTATATTAAATTGTAAAAATATATTCTAAATATACTTTAAAACCACTCAAATTAATAATTTATCACTATTAATTATTTCGATTAAAAAAGTTGTTTTTAATTAAAATTTAGTAATTTTCACTATTCATTAGAATATGAAAGTTATCCGAAAAGTACCAAAATTTCACCTTAGGCTAAATTCGATACTCCGAATCCAAAAATGAAGTCCATTTTGGGAGCTAAAATTTCTAAAATTTTAAAAGGTGGTTTTTACTATTCATAACGGCTAGTTTTAATAATATTTTAATAGCATATCGTTGTTTAGTGAAACTCAGTATTGCGTACTACACACGCTATCGAGGAAGGTCGCAATTGCGTGTAATGCAAGGCAAGTCAAGGATGCATGTTGTGCAAGCTCCTTTTGGTGTAGCGTACAACACAAGACATTAATTAAATTAAAAAGAATATTTTTCATAAAATCTCGGCCTGTTACATTCTACCACCCTTAAAATGAATTTTTCCCTCAAAATTCGCCGGGGTTATAAATGGTTTACTACTCGAAAGTTTCTATAATAAAAACCCACATCATAAAAAGGAATACCAAATCTTGGCTTTAAACACTAAAGTATGAAATGTAATGATTACCCAAATAAACTAATCACTGGGTTTCCACATAGGTGAAAATATGGATATGGAAGAGAAATCTAACCATCATGTTCTGATGGAGAGTGGTAGAGAACATGGATATGAAAAATCCAGCAATCACAAAGCCATAAATTTGTGACGATCTAAGGTACCATCTGATTCATCAGATATAAGAGCACTAGGAAAACATTTTTGGTTTTCAAGATCATTTCCCTAAAGTTGATGAAATTGGAATTAGAAGAAATACTTTCGTGATTTTGGTATAGTCTCACCGTTGGTCGTTCTTTGGACAATTTCCACTTCATCTCTTAAATAAATGAATTTGAATTTGTCATTCGTGATGTGTTATAAGATCATGTGATAAAATGATGGGTCATTCCATCTGTCTCAAATAAAAGGTTAAAAAAGTTATCAAAAAATACATAAGTCCATCTATAGTGAGATTAATCATATATGGTTCCTAAAATGGACTTATACTCCATATATCATACTGCTTAATAAAACTAGTTTCTACTAAACAGGGACTTCCTGTAGGCCAGTGGTAGGCGATAAAGGCCAGTCGCACTTCGGTTGTGGGTTGGATTCCCACGGCCTTGTCCGACGCGATGGGATGTCGCCCGTCTTGCAGGTTGTCCTTTTTCTAAAACTATATTACTATAACATCCCATCAATAATATCGAAAAAACTTATATCCTTAAACAATACTAACTTATGTCCAACATAATCCATTCCAATCTTTAGGCTTATCCATAATACTGCAGTCCACTCTCATTATATAGTGAAAACGATGACCAAATATTTAATACCATTGTTGGCCCCATATATCATAAGATATGTCTTGTTGGTCACATTACAAACATTCGAAGGCCTTAATCATGTATTCTCTTGAACACCCATTGAACCTTAGTGAAAACATGAATGCAGTTAAAAGTTAACACTTTCCACATACCAAAATCCTCAAAATTCTATATACTCAAATCATGATATCAGTTAGTCCTTATATAAATCATGATCTCATGAATACTATCAAACATATTAGATTCTCTTTATCCCTTCATTATGTGCATATCATCTGCTTTCCAAAAATATTTCCATTACTTTTCATGGTTACTGATGCGATAAAATTATTGAAAACCACAATAGACCAAAACATAAATATTCCAATATTCCACGATACTATATACAACATTATTCTGGAATCCCATTACATAAACACTTAATCATTCCACCACATCGTTGTCATATTCAACATCGCCAATGGTGATCGCATGTGACTTCCCTTTGTCCATTGCCTTAAGTGGTTGCTCACGTCGATCATCACTATCCCTTGGGTTAGGGCATTTATTAGCATAATGCCCCATTTCCTTGCACTTGAATCATTGAAGTGTTGTTGGTGCGTTCTCTGCAGTCTTTTCTTTATTCACATAATTAGAAAACCTTTTACCATTACTTCGACAATCATCTACTCGATGACCTTTTTTTCACACTTAAAACATTTTCTAGTCCTTTTAAGACAATCTCCACCATGCCTCTTTCCACACTTTGAGCATAAAGACACATTCATCTTCTTTTCATCATTATTCTGAGATTTCTCTTTGAACTCCATCTTTCGTATCTTTTCAAAACTATGAGATGGATAAGTAATACCAACTTCCATTTCTACCTTGATAGAACAACGCACAATTTCTTCATAGCTACTGAAGTCTCTTATAGCTAATGCCCTTCGAAGATTTGATTTTAAGACACTGAAGAATCCATCAACTTTACTTTCAGGTTGGATGATAAATCCAGATGCATACCTTGCAAGCCTTGTAAAATTCGCTTCGTATATACCAACAGATTCATCATCCTTTTGCTTTAGTTTAAGAAACTCCTTCTCCATCTTTGTTCAAAGAATACGAGGGAAGTACTTATTGAAAAAAAAGTTCTTGAACTCGTCCCATTCCTTGGACTCAATTTCATCTCTTTGCCTTGTATTCTTGATAAGATTCCACCATTGATCAGCTTCACCTTCCAAACGATATACTGCTAAGATGACTTTATCATGTCAAGAACATTGATGAACTGAAAATATCTTTTCAGTAGTACTGATCCATTGTTCAGCAACAAGTGGATCAGAATACCCACTTAAAGAAGGTGGATGCTGCCTCATGAAGGACTCAATAGAATATTGTTCCCTTCTCTGCTCATTTGGAAATCCAGAATGATTCATAGCTTCTGTAAGTATAGCAATAATATTTTGCACTCCATCTCCCCTAACATTTGTTTGTTCAGGAGGACAATCATTGCATTGATGAACACGGTTCCTTCAGGTTCCATCCATCATCTAAAACCCAAAAAGAATAGTGTGAGAGGAAAAAATTATGCTAGGGAAAACAACATAGTAAAGGTGGATTACCCTCAATATCTAACATATTAGGTTAAATTCTATGATCGTTACCATAGTTCTAGGACTATATCCTATACGTATACTTATCCTTAGGGACATCCCTAGACATACCTTAGAAATATCTCAAGGGATCTCACTAACGTTTTCGCATCTTAGTTTCCAAAGGTTGACTAAACCTTTCCTTTGATACCAACTATAGATACCCGAGGCTTAACGTACATGGAAATTACATTACTTTTGTGGAATACTTAGTACATAATAAAAACACACACATAAGGACCGTAATAGTTTAGTGTCTTTGGAAACTTGGAATATAATCTTCTAATCGTGGTGAAAGATCTTCAACATCTCCCATAAAGATCTTATTTTTTTAAAACCTAAATCCTTTCTTTATGTCCTGGGGAAAAGAAAACATAAAAGGGTGAGCTCAAATGCTCAGTAAGGGTAAACAAAAGAAATATCAATCACATAATATTCATAAGAACATATCTTTTGGAAATCATAACCTGCAAAAGAGATCATAATTTCATAACATGGGATAAATCATTGTAGTGAAATGTAATCCCAATAATCATAACATAATACATGAAACTTTGTGGCATACACACATAATCATAGAGAATCATTTCTTATTAGTCAAAACTCATTGCCAAGACTATCTTAGTGGACAAAGTCCATTTCTGAACCGAGTTACCCTCATTTCAGTCCTGTTTCACTGAACCGGTATAACCTACCATTCCAGCCATGTCTATCTCATGAGATATAAAATATTTACCCAATGCATTGGAGGGAGATATAGGTCCCACCCATCTCATAATGATACCATTCTTATGTGTGCCACAAAATCATAAATCATACATCATTGCATAACCCATGTAATAAAAATGGGAATCTTAAACATCATGACATCATAAAAAAATACCTATAAGATAAAGGAATTCATAAAAATATTTCCATCACAACATAATCAAGTAAATGTAATAATAGGGATAGAAACAGAACCCTATATTATCTTAGATGGAAAATAATTTTGATAAAACACTTGAACTCTATTCTTGAGGAAAATATCCTTTCTAATTCTAAAACACTTTTCCTTTCTTAACATGTCATAAAATTCTAAACTAAAAGAAGTTGATTAAAAATAAACTTTAAAACTTGTAAAGGAGCCTTCTTGAAAATAATGTTTTAAAAATCCATTCATTCTGTATAAGTAAAAAGAACATTATTCTCGTACTTTTGTCGGAAAAGTCAAAAAGTACCTCGTACGAAAAACAACAGAAGATTCCTTTCATATCTTTTACTGAAAACTCACTTAAGGGTAAAATTGGATTTAAAAAATTGTAGGTGGATGGAAATAATATTACATATTGAGGAAACATGGATTTGGATGATAAAATACACCCCAGTAAATACCAAAGTATAAGCAATCTCGGATAAAAATGAGATTGTGATATTTCCCTTACCTTAGGTCTGATTTTCTTCGTAAGTGTCTGAACCTACTGTATAATGATTTAAATAATGTAATTGAATTATTACAGAATAATATTAATTGTTATTATATCATATATGGTTCACTAATGACTTTATATTATCTTTTCATTTGTAAATTCCATGCTAAAGACCGTTTTGGGTAAAATCATTTCATTTGTCGTCCGTGTTTTGACTTGTAATTATTTATATGATTACTTAGATCATGATTACATAATTCCAGAATATAAAACATGATTTATATATAATATATATTCAGAATATAAATATATATAATAGATCAATAAATGGAAAAAATACACCGTTCATGGAGACGGTAGGCCGTACGTACGCATGAACGCTGTTTTCGTTTCCTTATTGAGTTGAATGGAAATAAGTAGATGACATACATTTATATAAACATAAATCCAGTATCATTATTATGTCATATATTTCATGGTTACTTATATTATATAATTTATAATCATTCATGAATGGTTAATGTGGATAATGAATCTCATCGCGTCGTGGAGACGGTAGTCCGTACGTACGCACGAGCGATGATATCATTCTCATGATCATGGAATTGTATTGGAGTGTATATATACTATTTAAGAATCAATATCACTTTATAATAGTCATATATAGTCATTATTTACACCATTATACCCATCCAAGTAAGGTGGTGGTGGAAAATAGATTTCACCATGGCGTGGAGACGGTATTCCGTACGTACGCACGCGCGGTGATTTCATTTTCCGTAGGATGGATAGATGGTGAAATAGGGTTATTTCATACTTATAATAACATATCAGTATATGAGTGATACTGATGTTATTACTTCATAATGAAACAACCTAATAAGAAGATATGGAAGAAGAAATAAAGATAAAAGAATCGGTAATGGACATTACCTCTTCTTTGAAGATCCTCTTTGAGATCTCCCTTTAGGGAACTAGAATTGGTCTTTGAGGAAGACCAGAACCTCTAGGATATTTCTAGGGAAGTGGAGAAAGAAATTTGACAGGTTTTTCCGAGGATGAAGGCTCAAAGTTGTGTGAGGAAGAGAGGGATGAGGTGCCCTTTTATAAGGGAAGAGAGGGGTACCTTTGGAATAACAAAAACTATTATTTTATTATAAAGTCAAATTCGGTTTTAAATAGCTCCAAATTGATTTATTTCTAAGTTAAGGTGGGGATGAGTCGAAATCCTCTCATCAAATAGAATTTAGACAAGTTTAGGTTCCCATATTAACCTTATATTTTAGTTTTAACTCTTAGTTAATTAGATTGACATTTACCATGTCACTTTGTATTTTTATATTATATAGTTAATAAACTTACCATATACATCCAAGCGACCCCCAAGTTGTGTTTTATTAATATATATAACCTTATCTAAGTCATTTGGCCGATCCTTATATTTCTAGTAATAAAATAACAATTAATAATATAATATTTGTTTTAAAAACTATTTTATGTCAATTTTGACACTATTGAATGGTTTATTTTTTTGAAACTCGTAACAGAATGATTACTTCGTCCAAAGTTAATTAACTTAATCCTAACATGTCATATTAACCTATAAAATTAGTTTAATTCATAAAAAGTCTAAAATTATACTTATTTAGGTATTTATAATATCAATTATGTCAGTATATCATTAATAAGATAATTACTGCATCATCTTTGTGTTATAAATAAGTTGAATTATTGAATGTCTAAAAATTACAAATAAAATACCATTATGTAGGAAATCTTTTTATTTTTCTAATGAATATTTATAGTCGAATTCATCTTATTTATAACCCCATATTAAAAATGATTTACTTATTAAACATTGATTTTAACTATTTTATCCCTTCTTTAAATAAATTAATAATAAATGTCCCAATCTAATCCAAGTGGGCCTAAATGGTCATATTTTATTCCTAAGTTTTTTCTGGTCGAATTACACTTTTCCAATAGAATTAGTACATGTGTTAGGGTAATAATAATATCATTTTTACCCTTAATTACCCAATTTACTTTTAACTGTGGTAAAAAAAGTAAAAAGTTACTATTCACCAAAAATTATTTTCATCTCATTGAACCACATTTTTGTCCTTGATATTAACCATGTCTCTCGGATTTTCGAAATTCAACTAATATAAGCAGTAAAATTAAGTTTTATGAAAAATTCAGTTTTTTTAACTACCACTTAGTGGTTTCACTATTCATCAAAAAATGAAAGTTTCTAGAAAAATACCAAAAATTAGATCTAAGCTATATTTGACATTATGATTTCAAAAGTGATGTCTATTTTATCAAATTAAAAACATATCAGTTGAATTAATTAATTTAAAAATTAATTCCTGTCGTCAAAACAAATAGCGTGTTCTTAAGAGATAATAACTATCAAAAGATTGATACTTGTTTATAACTGGTTTAAATGTGAAATTACATCCAATGACCAACATTGTATTAAATTGTAAAAATATATTCTAAATATTTTTTAAAACGACTCAAATTAATAATTTATCACTATTAATTATTTCGATTAAAAAAGTTGTTTTAATTAAAATTTAGTACTTTTCACTATTCATCAGAATATGAAAGTTATCCGAAAAGTACCAAAATTTCACCTTAGGCTAAATCCGATACTCCGAATCCAAAAATTAAGTCCATTTTGAGAGCTAAAATTTCTAAAATTTTAAAAGGTGGTTATTACTATTCATAACGGCTAGTTTTAATAATATTTTTATTGCATATCATTGTTTAGTGAAACTCAGTATTGCCTACTACACACGCTATCGAGGAAGGTCGCGATTGCGTGTAATGCAAGGCAAGTCAAGGATGCGTGTAGTGAAACCTCCTTTTGTTGTAGCGTACAAAACAAGACATTAATGAAATTAAAAAGAATATTTTTCATTAAATCTTGGGCTGTTACATAAATGATTTCCAATATTTGAAAAAATCAATTCTGAGATATAGGTTCTATGAGAAGAATTTGAAAATTCTCATTAACTCCTATCATCTAACATGATGAAATAAGGAACAACCAAAATGTAAATTTTATATGGATTATGTTAATAATGGGGGTGAAATAGTGTCATAACTCTATGATAATGGGGGTTAAAATTCTTATTTGTGTGATTAGATGCATAAATTTAGGGGCAGTTATTCTATGTCAATTGGATGAATTTTATTGCCACAAGGGGATGCAATTATCTCAAAAGAAAGATCCTATATAGTTTTTTGATGAAATAAATATCTCATATATGTGATAATATGTGATATGATTATTCCCATTAAACTTATTGATGTGTTCATATAACTGATGTCACATTGTGGATTTGAATGAATTTTCAAAAATATTTAATAGGGGAGATTGAAGTGACCGTGGAGATATTTTTGTTATTAAATTATTTTCAATCCTTATAAGAATTATTTATGGTATTCAAGTAGTAATTTAAAATTTTATGAGTGGTTGAGATCAAATTTATATTTTCATAATGGGTGATGAATTTAATGGATTAAAGGATAATGTTTTCCAGACTTTCATATGAGTTTTTCAGCATAAGAAAATATTCTTATTCCCAAAAATTAATGTACTATTTTTTATGCATAGTAAAATATTTAACTACATAAAGACATATGTAATAAAAATTAGAGGATACATATTCTATATAATAAAAAATCCCCAGTACAAAAATCAATCATCAGATGAAAATTCTATATATGCAAATTCCGCAGCATATCTGATACTTGATCACACATCCTAATGCCGCTATGTAGGAGAAAAATAAATATAAAAATCGACATGTGTACCAATTTCTATCTATTGAATAAAATTTTACCATGGATTCAAAACATCATTGGGTGTATTATCTAAGAAAACTATATATTCAAATTTGGAAATGTATAAACAAAGTTTTCAAGAAACTATGTGTTATGAAAGAACTTAACATGATGATGAAGAAAAATACTCAATATAAAAAACATAACATATAATTGGTGATTCAACATGATTGATGAGATATTATAAATTTGATGATCATAGTTCATATATGTTAAGGATTCAATATGTTTTATCAAGAAAAGATATTATAATTCTTGACGTTGAAGCTATAAATGATGTAACTCTAGATATTAATTCTCATATTTCATTTATATGATTCTTTTTTATTATTTAGTTACTATATCATTTAATAATATTGAAGTGATGTGGTCTGGGAATATTTGAGTTATGTAGTAGTTTATTTTCTTAAAAATTTATATGTGGTATCTTTATAATTTAATAAGGAAGTTTCTGAAAATAACATACTAAGGCATATGTAGAAGTTGTTCTACTTATATAGTTTTATATCGAGCATAATGAAGAAGCCATTTCACCAAATTCTTATATGGAGGTTTTTCAATCTTATGTTTAAAAGTATGTTGAAAATAAATTTCACAGGAAAATACATTATTGAGCCTCATGTTGGAAATTATGGTAATTGAAAAATTGAAATTATATAATAATTTTTTTCTAGAAATCTTAACATCTTCATGATTTTCCAGTTAATTATATAGATTTATATCAGATAAATTAAAGAAAATTTAATGGATCCTTAAAAAATACTAATGTTTAGAGGGTCGAGTTGATGGATATAACAAACAAATAATCTGTTTTCATAAATTATAAAATATTAAGATGAGATTTAGTGGAACAAAAAAGAATAATTTGTGGCAGTGAGGAACAAAGTAAAAATATTGAATGTCATCCAAAAAGTAGTGATGTGGGACTGAATAAGAATTCTAGTGATAATTAATCTTATCTAGTCATGCTCATGAATTTACCCATATTTTTTGATATTGAGAGATATTTTTTCAATGGATAAATGTAATGTGATAATATATCCTAGAATATATGAGAATTCTTAATGAGGGAGATCTATATCTATTGATACTGGAGAAACCATTATATAAAAAATTTATATTTCATCTCACCAATATATATAGTATAAAGATAGTGTGAAACTATGTTTTTTAGGTGACTTTACATTGGAATAATGTTAGTATATTCCAATACATTGTTCATGTAATTTATTATTTCATTGTGATAAGAATTTATGGAATCAGAGATTAATACTGAAAAATGGATTTCTTAATTTTAATAAATATTTTAAATTTTTTAATACTCTCAATTTTATTTTGGTCACAATAAATAGTCACTATAGTGAAACTTTATCACCATATAAAAGTTTAAATTGGTTAGTATAGGGACGGTTTAAACAAATGGAGGAGGTATAAAATATCTATAAAACATGAGTAAATTTGATTTCATTAGTTTATTTCAGCCTTACCATATCTTGGATTCAATATTTTTCCATTTTTTGACACTTTAACTCAATGGATACATTTATTATATTTAAATGATTAATGTATTTATTAGAGTGTCACTCGCCTCACTTATAAAAGGGAACTATTCATACTCACATATTCAAAACATTTGAAACAATTTTCTCTAAAAAATTATCCAAAAATATATTCTTAAATATCCTTCCCCATGCTATAGTTCTTGTTATTACCAAAATATAAATCCAAGAAAGATTAATGTGGATACCAAAGTGAGATATCCAATAAATATTTAAAAGTACTAATAGACACTATTAATGATTATTTCTAGTTTATCCTTATTAAAATATACTCTAACCACTCTAAACATACTAAATTAATATATTATCTATAGTGAATTCTGATTATTTTTATGGAAAAACTATTTTTTATCTCTTTACCATCTCTCGAAAATGGAAGTATTAGTCACGTGTACGTGTAGACTACCAACTTCACGAAGAGATTTTTTTTCATTTCCCAACAAATCCTCTTAATAATGGTCATAAATATTTAAGAAGTTTATAAGTATAATATTTAGAACATATTTATAATTTTTTAAAAATACAATACTGCCTATATTATTTCTTTTCATCCTTGTATAAAAATGAACACATCATCCATGCATAAATATATATTAAAATTCCCATGAAATGACGTTATTCATTTATCATGACCAAATAATGTAAATGTGAGTAAACGTGTATTAAATATATAAAAATGATAATTAATAAACGATTAATAATATGTAGAAAATTGAACCATGAAAATTTACCCCTGTTTAGTGAAATATTTCTTTAGATATTATGAACAAAATAACCTCAAAATTTAGTATATAAACATAAAAAATTTTGTAACCAAATAAAAAATGATTATAAAATTACTAAAATGTATAATAATAAGTAAATATAGTATAAAAAATTATTTTTTGACTAGGAAATTAATACAAGTTTATTATTATGTTATGTAAAAGGCATATGTGAAGAGTTAGAGGATAAGGTAATGGATATTTTCCTTTAAAACATTGTATAAAATATTTATAACTCTTTATTATTCATATTAATATTTAGTATAGTATTTAAATTATTATTTTATCCATAATACAAATATTTTTAGTGGTTATTTTAAACTGTCCTTGAATTTATACAATGGTTTGAAAATGTAATATTTTCAATGTTTTCCATATCAATTATTTTCTTCATATTAAAAAAGTTTAAAAATATTTTTTACATGTATGGAATGACAAAACATTCCAACTATCATAAATTTTATTAATTATCATGACTACTCTACATATTAAAAACTTTTTTAAATGATGATTCCATTCCTCATTTTCTATAAATATTTATTTTAAAAAGAATTATAAGGAATGAAAAAATGCTTCTGATAGTTATGAGATAACTGAAGCTATTAATGATTTGGATATTTAATGCCAAGTCAAATGATTTGATTATAGATTTGAAATATATATATGTTTTATTAATGATATGGTTCTTAAAGAATTTATATGAATGATATAATAGAATGATATAGATCTAATGACGTGTGATCCTATTATAACTCTCCAATTCATTTGGTAATGTGATATTTTTTTCTAGTGATTGGTTACTTCTGAGAGATGTGGGAACAATCTAGTTATATGAATTCATTATAAGGGTAGTTTTAAAGATTAATTTAAGAATATTTTATCACGGTAACTATATGATATTATTATTATAGGTTTTAAATTACATCATTGATGTAAAAAGGTAAGAAAGTGAGATCATGTTATTAGGGAAACATATCAAATTTTTAAAAACTGAACATATTAATTTTCAAGGAACAGTATTCATGAGTCTATGTCTTCCATGAAATTACAATTATTATGATTTTTTCTTTATTATTTATCTTTAAAATTTTATAAAAATAATTGAGAAATTATTTCATTTCTGGGACCAATGGATATATATTGTATTTGGTGTCGATAAAGATTAATATGTGTTGGAGTTATAATAAGAGATGAAGTGAAGAAATGTGTAGAATTTCAACTCTCTATACGTAAATGAGAAAATTGTTAGAATATTCATTAATTGGAATTTACATGTTCTTATAAGTTGATATTTTATACCACAAGTTAAGATCATAAAATCATCATTTTCATGATGAATTTTCTATGGAAGATTGAATGAAGGCCATGAAAAAAGAATATCATATATATTTTTCATGAATGATTTTATGATTAGGAGATATATATTTGAGACATATGTTATTCTAATAATGATTTATATTTATATATAAATGGGACTTATAATTGAAAGTATGTGGAATCCCATGTTTGGAAGTATGCCTGCTTGACCGCACTTGTGGTCGCATGTCATACCATGAAGTAACCATCCCACAATAATAGTGTGTAGAAAAAAGAGTAATTGGTAAGGTTATATGCTCAAAAGAGAAGTAACAGGAGGATTAATGGGTCTCAAAATGTTGTCCAGTACGTGTTTTAGCTAGCCCTGAAGCATGTGTGTGAGGTGTAAGCAGGTTGAAACCACCCACAGCAGTGGCACAACCTGCAAGTGGCATGGAATCAATTATTAATAAAATTCCAAATAATGGGTTTTCAATGTGGGAAATAGGTGATAAAAAGATACATTCATTTTTATTTACATACATAAGCATAATAACTTCTAATCTATCAAATTTACTTGAGCCACATGATCGTCTGAGTGATCATCTTCATCCTCGACCATCATATGAGTATTCCAGTACAACAGAGCTCATGTGAAGAATTATATGATCATGTATGATCCATCCATGGGTTTTTTGAGATATAAATTATTTGTATATTAGGTGTTTATAAAAAATTAATTCAGTCTCCATGGTGATATAATAATCAAATATAATAAGAAGAAAAAATGTACAGCAATCCTAGCCCTGGACACTTGGACTTTTCCCCATGGGTGGGGTGATATGCCCTAGAAAAGACTATTTACCAAGCACAAACACATTACTTGTCTCTTTTTTTCTATACTAAAATAGTAATACAAAGTAAAAATATGGCTTTGATACAATGTTGTAACATATGGACCTGATTGACCACTAAGATAGTAGTTGGATAGGTGGGTCACATGGACTCAAGTGTGCCTCCACATATGAGAGAGGATTCAAACTACCATAGAAGGTATAAGGTTGTGATTTTGGGGAGAATATACCCTCATGTTCGCAATAAAGGAATGATATAATAGAAATAAACAATATAGAACAACAGAAGTGATCAAAAATTAAATACATTGAAATAGAAGAATAATATAAACTTAATATAACAGATGGTCGACGCCAATATAAAACTAATGAATGAATTATCTGATGAAAAAGAAAATATAAAACTGTAAACATTCAATAGAAAACATTCTATAGTACAATAAAAAAAATATATAGAAATAAATGTAAACCCCTAAGGGTGATCTCAAGGAGAATAATTAGCTCCAACACAGTCATGTGCTCCTAACTCTATGGAAAAAACAAAGCAGCACAACTAACCCTGTTTGGACCTGTGAACATAAGGCCTACATAGGTACCCCAGTTCCATGGGGGCCCATGCAGGGTAAGAAATAAAAATATTAGTAAGTTCCCACTCACATAGTCTATAAATGAATCTAGTCAATGATATAAAATTAAGGTACTGTGCAGGAATAGACAGAAAGATAACCAAACTAAATAAGTAAAAAATAGCCCTCCAATGCTCCTAAGGGACATCAAGCGACTATACCTACTTCGTCTCATTTCTAGAATGAGTGTTTTTTATGTAACCCAATGTATATATTAATAATATATACTTATTTCAGTTATATATTACATCCACCAATATGAACCTTGTACGTGTGGATTTTAGTGGTCGTATACAATGAATACTAGTTGTTAGATGAACTATGAATTACTCACACATCCACAAATAGTCTAAACTATCCAATAACCTCATGAAATAGGGTACACTCCTTATATCTTAATATAATGTGAGAAATCATGCATCATGCATGGGATGGTGAGTGAGCCATCATGTCATCACACTAAATGGGGACTCTGGCACCTCATCCCAATGTCTTGCTAATATCATTTGTGTGAGATTCCCTAACTCATCACCCAATATATGAGAGTGTGATTTTATTCCATTCTCAATAGATCCCTTACCCTCGTCCCATACACTATATCAAGGAGTAATCATATAATATTGATAATAATTAGAACCATGTGTAATTATCACTCATGATCTATATTTACTAAGACCATAATAAACAAGGGTGTTCCATTTACTAAATTATGAAAATAAGCATGTACTTAAGCAATATATTAATTGCATGGATTTCCACAATTTAATAATAATTTAAAAAAACATTCAAGTCATCCAAGGAAGGAAACCATCATTAACATTATTTTCAATTTAATGTAATTCACCAAAGCCTTGTTTGTTTAATTATAACAAAGGGTTTGGTCATACAATCCAATTAAATTCCATTAAAATTAATCATATTAATACAATAAATGAAATAAATTCATCATGAATAATATATTCTAGCTAATAAATTACATTTAATTATAAAAAACATGGAAATTCATATGAAAAGGATCAAGAGGTTCTTAGAAGTTACCATGGTCTTTTGGGAAATTACAAGAATAGGCAATCACATTTATCAAGCTTGCCAAACCCTTAAAAAGAACTTGGTCCACTAGTCATTTTGGTAGGAGTGGGGAAAACCATTTAATTTAAAAGACAATATAAGCACATAGGATATACTTTTTTTTATGATACATTTATAAGGAAATGGGGAAACTCTATATAAAAACATCTTTAAGGGTAACATCCTAAACATTCAATGTTATTAACCATTAAAAAAGAATAAGGAAAATGCCAAAGTAATACGAACAAGCATGTGTTAAATAACTAATAAAAACTCTTTAATTCTTAATATAGTTCAACTCACCCAAGGGGCATTGTTATAAAAACATGAAATTTTTCTTCAAAAATATCATATAGTATATTTAAGCATCCATTCCAAAGGCATTCCTCAATTCATTAAAAAGAGAAATTTTTAATTAACTACCATACATGGGAATTCAATTCCTAAAAGATCAAATTGAATTTTGATGGTTCCAATATCATTTAGTCAATTACATATATAAGTAGATTCCATTTATATTCTAAGATGAAATCATAGAAGGAGTTACAGGATTTTAATCATTTAATTATAATGGGGCAATACAATATGACATAACTGAGGGTTTTCCATGATCGAGATTTACAAACTCTAATTAAATAATATCACTCAAAAGGTGTCTAAAAAGGTTCATGCTCTAATTTAAGATCAAGAAAAAAAAATTAAGGACTTTCTTGGTAAAGGATAGCATTTGGTGCAACAAATTTATTTATAAATCAACATAAAAATGAGGAAAATATATAAACTGCATACTTGATACATAAAATGTATCACTCATCCAATACCATTCTATGATTTGATCTTGTTTGGAATAAATCTAGGAAATGTATATTCACCCTGAAAATAAAGATATGATCTTGCACATTGATGACTTAAGAGAGATGAGATTAAATAATGAATGATTCAAAAATATTCGAGATATTTTTTATGCAGATCCATAGAGACTAAAAATGATTGAATCGGAAGATGGGTGTAAGAGGTGAATCTATTACTAACATAGGATTTAAAAGGAGGAATAAATGAAATGGAGGAGGCTCAAAAAACTTCCAGGTGGATATGAAATAAGAAAATAAAAATATAATCTATTATGGAGAAAATGATCATTTATCCCAAAAAAGTAGGGTCAGATGGTTTGGTTATAAATTTTGGCCAAACTCTGCACCCATTGTGTGACATTGATTTGTTTAGAAATAAACCTACATGGTTTGGTGCACATTTTTACTCAAAATGTGTGCAAACCATGTGATTAATAGTGAGATATTAATGCCTAACTGGAACTAAATTTGTGTTATATGAATATATTTTGGTTAAACCAATTGTATCTTGGGTAGAGAACATCCTCTCAACTAAAACATGCCTCGCATTTTGCTGCTGAGTGCCACATAGTTGCTCAAAAATGGGGCATCTCTATAAGACCACCAAAATCTTTTATTTATGGTGTCTATAACACTTGAAACATGATGATACACTAGGTAAATCTCTTAGTCCTTTACCCATGTTAATAAACAATGCATTTATGTGTTCTAACTCCCTTGATTACATTTCGAAGCTCAGTTTAAAGAATGTACCATCGAGTAAATTAAAAAATTATAATTCCACTTGAATGTATCAAAGGATGAAAAACATGGTTCATTAGAAATCTATTGAGAGAAATTAACTAGAATAGATGTTAAAATAAACCTTCAAAAATTTGTAGTGGACAATATGAAATTCAGGAATTAAATAAAAATGATTAAGAAAGAATTTGATAAGACCCCCTTTGAAAATAATGAACATCTCTAGAAGGAGGTGACACACCTTAATGAAATAAGCATATATAGGATACAGATATGGTATTTTTAAGGTCATATGAAAGCCATTGGAGAAAAACAAGTAAAATATGATGTGCTTGACCAACAAGAATCTAAACTTTTTGAGGAGAATAAACTATATACATTAAATATATATGAATATGAAAAGATGATGAATGATATAAGTGAAAATAAATATTAAAATTATGATAAACGTTCTTAGAAACAACCTATAGAAACCCTTTATATTCATACATTAACATTATATCATTTTTTTGGAATACTCAAAACATTATAAAAATGGACACCCCAAAATCATATTAGTTTAGTGCCTTTGAAAACATGTAAAAATAAACCATAATATATAATAAAGATAAATTATCTCCCACTATGTTCTTCATGACTAGAATGCTTCATATACACATCATAATTAATAAAATTATTCCAAACATGGGTAAGGAACCTTAAAAATGGGTGAGTATAGATTCTCAATAATGGTGAATAAGGGAGAGATGAATGAAAAAACCTAATCCTAGGGATATGAGAACATAATAAAAACATTATAAGATCATACCCTCATATCAAAGATCATAAAAATGGATGATGACATAAATCATGGTAGTTCATCAAACATGAATCATAATTAAATAAAAACATAATCCATGAAATAATAACATAGGAATAAATCATAGAATTGTGGGAGACACATAATCATATAATATAATTTCCATAGTATCCATGTAATCACTTCCAATACCATATTAATAGTATGTTTTCACTCCCCACACCATCTTGGTAGTCATGGTTTACTCCCATGGCAATCTTAGTAGCAAGAGATGACTCCTCATACAATATTCATAGTCAGGGTTCACTCCCATGGCCATCATACTAGTCAAGGTTTATGAAAAAGACTATCTTAGTAAATTTCATGATATATAATTCTTTACCTAATATATTATAGGGAGATATAGGTCCCACCCATCTCATAAGGAAATAATACAAACATGTTACATAAAATAAAAATCAATAATATGATAATCCATTAAATGGAATAAGTATCAATAACATGTAATCCGGACATAACAGGTGGAAACAGATATATCTTTCATAATCATTTCATCAAAACATAACCCTTTTTTTAAGTCCAAAACAATTCTAAATAAATGAAAAATATAACATGAGTCTAAAGGATGGGATCATATTAAAATCTTTATTAAGAAGATGGAGAATATCAGCGGGAATATCTTCATTCCAAGTAATGTCTTGATTTACTCCTTTGCTAGCAAGGCCATCAACAACCATATTAGCATCCCTATAGATATGATTGATAATGAAGTTGATGTTGATAAGTGAGCGGATGCAATCCATCCATCGAGTATGGATTAGCCATGCAAGGTGTGTCACATTGTTTCAAATAGTTTGTACCATGGTGGTTGAATTTCTTTTAAACTAGAGATTATTCCAACCATCATTCCTAGTGAAAGAAACAGTATGTATCATGCCCATCATTTCAGCCTCCAGAGAATAGGTAGTGCTGCAATTTCCAAGAAAGAATCCAAGGATCTGACCAAGGTGATTCCTGAAGATAGAGCCACAACCTTCTAGACCTGGATTTTCTTTTAAGGAAGAATCAACATTGACAATGATCCAACCAGGAAAGGGAGAATGCTAAAAAACATCAAAGGTATGATGTGGCTGACAAAAATTCCTTTCAGTCCTAAGACATCACAGAATCATAAATTCATGAACATTGTTGTTGCAGTTACCCTTTTTCATTATAGCAGCTTCACGTATGGCAATAAGAATCTAGATTTGACCTGCATTATGATTGAGTGAGGACTTATTAAAAGTAACAGTATTTCTATCATACCAGATCACATGAGGGAGCTCAGCAACAATATCAAGGAAGGGGTTCTTAATTTGCTAAAAGTTTTCCATTTCTTCAAATCTTTTTAGTTGAGTGTTTACATAGTCATGAATCAACTATCTATCATTAAAAATTTCAAAAATATACTTTCATAGAGTAGAGGAAGTAGCACAAGAACGGAAGAGGTGGTTAGTCTCTTCACATTGTTGATTACAGTGCCTACATTTGGAGGAATATTGAATACCAAATGATTTAAGGCATCTGTCTGTGGGAACTCTGTTGTGGGGAAGGCGCCAAATAATAGTGAATCTTGAGGGCTTTATCCAGGGTTTTTCATAAGAATATAAACCTTGAAATAGAAATTTCCTTCATAAACATATATCCATTAAAGTATAAATAAGTTTCGTAGACACCATTCCATCAAAACATAAACTATTAAAGGAGTTATTATGAATGGAACCATTGGATCATATCCCCATAAGGGCATGTGTATCACCAAAGGATGTCATCTTAGATGGAAAATTATATTGAATTTTGTTTTAAAAAAATTCATGATCAAAATATACCTTCTTATTTGAAAAATGGTTTCTAAAAACCTAAAATTATTCAAAAATTATTTTCATACAAAAAAATGAATTTATATAAATAAAACATGAAAAGATCTTGAAGACCATCTTCTTTCAAAACATCTAATAGAATATTGAAATCAATTTGAAAACCATTTTACTTGAATTATAATAAATAAAACATGAACACATCTTGACAACCCTTTTCCTTGAAAACTTATAAAATAATATTCAAAACATTTTAAAAGACAGTTTATTTGAAGACACATAGAAAATTTATAATGGAAGATTGAAAACTTTTTGAAATGGATTTTGTAAACCCTAATAAAGATGATTTAAAATAGTTTGAAAACATATTTTTTAAAAACATATGAAAGAATCTTGAAAACATTTATAAATCCTTGTAATCAAAATCTTATTAAAGATGGCTAAAAATATTTTGAAAACCTATTTACTTGAAAACATATATAATAAGCTTTACTTTTTCTTGAAATACATTTTCTTGAAAACCACATAAAAATGAATCTATATAATATTAGGAAATAATTTTCAATAAAAATAATAACTTTTTAATATTTTAAATGAAGTTTTAATGGAATGGTGGTCATTAATGGTGGTTAAATCCATATGTGTTGAATACTCCTTTTACATAATAAAAATATTAGAAAATTTCATTAACCATAAAATGAAAGAAAATTATATTTTGAAATCCCTTTTAAAAAAAATGTAAAACATGGTTTAAATTTACATTTAATGATCATGGTATAATAGTATAATTTTACTGGAAACATTTTAGAAAACATGGTTTCGAAGGAACACAATCTGAACTAAGAGAGAGCTATGTCTGACTTAAATAACATTATTGATCACATTATTTACCAAATAGTCGATAAAATTGCCACATTATGTGGATATAAAATTAATAACCATAAGGTAATATTATTTAAAAGAGTTATTTAGCAATTTAACAAAATATTTCATCAATGAAATCATAATCATAAACAATCTGGATAAACAAAGAGATTGTTTTAATAAAATATTACCACTTGGTAACATTGAATCACACTCACTATGGGTAAAATTAAAATCACATGATGACTAAAATATCAAAAAATTAATGATATTAATGATATAAAATGTAAAATTGAAGAATATACACCTCAAAAATGAATGTACCGGCATAATGAAACATGTGTCTCGGAGAAAGAAAATTTAGACAAAACTGTGTTTCTGATCTGGTAAATTTTGAAACATTAACCCCCTTAAATATATATCATATAATGGATATGTAAATACCAATAAATTTAAAAATAATAAGAATAATATAATACATTTTAGGGCAGTATATACCCCACATAAAAGAAAAGAGTGGTGAACATGCCATGTATTTCACAAACATAAAAGTGAGATGAAATTACCTTACCATGTGTCTTCAGTCTTTTCGTACTTGTAAAAACATCCTTTATTATAAATATAAGTTTATTGTACATCTATAAAATCACCATATTAGTACATATAATACCATATATGGTTTTATTATTGCTTTATATTATTCTCTTGTTTACAATTTAATATTAAGGTTTCACTTTGGGTAATATCCACTTTGTTCTCCACATGTGTCCTAATTTGATATATATTTGGTACTTTTACTTCAATAATTATTTATATAATTTAAAACATGAAATAAATTTCATATTTATTTACTATATTTGTTTTATAATAATTCATATAATATATATGTACAACATTTAATACACCATTCATTGAGATGGTAGGCTGTACATACTCATGAACGCCATTTCTGTTTTAATATTGTATTAGAAGAAATAATGAAAATGGATTATATATGTATATATTTGTAAAATATCATTAAATATTAATTATGGTATCACATATATATTATATTTTTAGTAAAATAATCCTGAATACATTCCCTGTAGTGTTTGAATAAATCACTTTACCATGAGGGGAAGTAGTCCATAATTCTTTAAAGGAATTTATCTTTTTACACCAGATGAAAACAATAATGGTATGTTTTATGTAAAATTTTCCGAATCATAAATACATTATAAATATAAAATATAACATATATAAACATAATGTCCATCATGATTTCCACCATGAGAGGCAAAGAAGGAAAAACAAACAATCATCTTCTTGTGTGACAGTAGTTTAACGTATATGTAAACACTATGTATGTTACCCATTAGATGTATGTGTGTGTATGAATAGGTTGAAACTATAGAATAAAAAACCTATTATAGGATACTATGTTTGTTATAAAATCATGGAATAAGAATATTTTAGGGAGTGGATAATTGAAATATAACTAATGGAGCATGAGGGAGGGTGTTACCTCTTAATCTGGTAAATCCTTTTGGTTTTCACCAAAGGGATTATTGGATGGATTTCATCCCAAAGGGAGTATTCAAGTATTGAGAGAGGAAATTTTAGCATATATTATAGTAGATCCTATTTGAACATATGTGGTTTGAGAGGTGTAAAGATGTGGGAAGAGAGAAGGACATTTAAAGTGGAGGGGGAGTGTCACTGTTGTAATATTTTCAAAAAGGAATTCAATAAATGTGTTTCAAATGTCATGTGGATCCCATAGTGATAGAAATTATATAAAATTAAGGATAGGGTCGAAATATTTTCATGAAATGTATTTCTGACAAGTTCCTAGGTCGTTTTGTGTCTTAAATTTATGGTCTAGTACTTTATTAACCAAAATTTCCTCTTAATCATTACAATTAATTTTATTCGATTTCATTAATATTTTTGGTCAAAAATAAGTTTACTTTATTATAAATTTTATGTATGATGATTACAAATATTGAATGTATTTTTCCAAATTCCAGTTATAAAAGTGGTAGAAATTAATTTAAATTTAATCCTGCAGATGGGACGACAATGATTGTTTTTAATGTCAAAACATCAAAAAGTTTGAAAAATTTTATACCCAATATCATAGTAAAATTTAATATAATGACCTAAATATGTTTAATTGATAAAAATTTGATCTAATTAAACATTTAAACCAATTTCATATATAATTTATTCTTATAAAAAAATTATTTTAAAAATATTTTTCAGATTAAAATTCAATATTTTCAACTATTTAATAAAAAAGGATTCCTTATATAAAAATTCCAAATATTTATCCTAACATAAATATTAAGGTTATCTTTCTTTGAGGAAAAATAATTTGACAAATTAAATATATAAATATTCCAAATGTTGGATTTCAAATTGGTTCTCCATTAAAATGTGGTAAAAGAACCTTTATAAAAATATAGTGGTTTTAGAATAAAATTTGATTTGTTCTTATATTATATCTATAAAATAGTTTTAAGGAATATAAAAGATATTTTATTTAATATATAAAATCTATATTAAATTAATATCACTCACTAATTGAAATTAAGTTAATTTATTAGGGAAAACAAGATTGGTGATATTAAAAATAATTACATTTTCCCATATATTCCATTGGGTTTCATATTAATTTCTAATTAATTGATAACCCATAAATTAATCATATATTTTAGAAAACCATATATTTTCATAAATTATTTAATTATATTCAAACATATAATTTAAAGGAAAATTGGTATCATATTATACTCAATGACATCATTTTAATAACATATTATTGTTCAGTAAACCACTATTGTTTGTGTTTTTCAAGCCATCAAGGAACGTAAATGTTGCATGTAACACAAGATTACCTCTGTTTTACTTGTAAAAAAAGATAACATTTATATTTAATGTATTTCATCATTAACTTAATGTTGTGAAAAACTCAATCCAGTCATAGTTCTTTAATATAACGTAAATTATTTCTCAGTGTGCTATGAAATACAAAATATCAACAATATTTGTTAGGTCTAAAAGGGGCCTAGTTACGCTAGGGGGGGGGGGTAAATCAAGGTATGGATAATATTTTTACAATTATTCCTTCCCCACTAGATCATGAAATCTTTATTATTAGTGTCACTTTATTTTTACTTGTGTGTTTAGGATGATATCTTCTATTCTTCTTTACCAGATGATGATTCTTTGAAAGTAATGTAGGAATGTAAGAATAAGACACATTGATTTTTACATGTTTCACCCTTACTGGGTTACGTACAAGGAGCATACTATGGGAATGTGCCAATGTACCAAATCCACTAAATCTCAAGGTTCGGGCTAGAGCACTTCTACGCCCAGGCCCTTTCATTTACAAATTTTAGGCTCATCTCACTACATTAACAAGGGTCACTACCTATTCCTCTCTCTTTTTCTCACAACCAATAGAAAGGATAACATTCTTCCTCTTCCATTTCTTACTGCTCTTAGAAGGTATCCCCTCATAATTAATGGACTTGTAGGTCTCTAAATTATCAGTTATTACTATATCCTTAACTATATATAGATTCTCTATCGGAACCCAAATTATATCTACTGATGAATACCCCTTCACCATTTATCACAGGTCAAGAACATTTCAAAATACCTTCTAAAATATCTCTACTTTACAAAGCTCCCAATTTTGTAAAGCTCAAACAAGACTTCATGAAGTCCCTACTTCTTTGAAAAGAACACACGTTCATAGAGCTCACAGCTTCACAGAGTACACATCTTCGCAGAGCACACTACTTCACAGAGCACACCACTTCGCAGACCTCAAGAATTCACAAAGCTTAGGCTTTCACAAAGATCAAGCCATCTCAAAGTGGCTTCCTATGCAAAGCTCACTGACCAAACATGGAAAACACCTCTTTCATGGAGCTATATTAGTTTTCGTGATGCTCGTTCTTTTCACAAATAAAACTGCCTCTATGAACCTCCTTTTTGATTCGAGAGTTCAAATTTTTTCTCAAAAAACTCTCTTCTCTTTATATGGGGGTTGGAGCTTTTTTATAGGGGATTCCATAAACGTGACAACCTTCCTCCCAAAATTAGTTCCACATCAACTCAAATCAAAATTCTCTGAAATTTCTACCAAAATTCTCTCTATATCATGAATCCCCACCCAAATTTTTGGACCGTAGAGCTCATCATAATTGTGGAGCATTCCATCAATTCCTCAACACCAGCACTGGAATAATGCCACACAATGATCTTTACCTTGGCTATTTACAAAGATCATTGTAATCATAGATATCACCATCAACATTCTTCTAGTTTTTTGAAATATAATACATGAATCCCATATTCATTATATTCATTTATTTCCTTATATTTATGTTATCATCAAGGAAATATACTTTTTGTGAATCTTATCCATCTCCAAATATTCAACCCCATAAATTTAAAAAACATTAGAAATCAGTTCCACCTTGTATCAAATATTTTTTTACCACCTCTGGATCTTCCATACCATGAAATCTACTTTTTAAACAAACCAAACCAGCCCAAAAATGGTGTAATGTTACCTTGATGGGTTTTTTTCCCAATAATCTCCCCCTTTGGGTTTCTTGAAAACTCTTCTCACAACAATTATCTACACTTTGATACCTCATTTAACCTCCTTCCATCATCTATCATCATTCAACTCTTGCAATCTAGATAGCGACCAATGATTCACTCACCACTTAATCTAATCCTGCATGAGCAATGGTCGGTGTGAGAAACAAGAATATTATGAAAATTATATCTACGAATCACTTCATTTATGACACCAGTTGTTGATACAGTTCCAACACCACAATTATTATTACATCACAAACCTCAGTTATCATGATATCTATACATTGGTTGGTCCTTTCTAGAATCTTCAACTATAAATCTATCACGATATCTTATTGATCTCCTCATATCTCACTCGTCCACCTATCAAATTCTCCCTATGTCTTTGACTAAGAAATTTTTTCCTTCTTTAGCCATGGATTCTCCCCCTTTAGGAGTCAATCATTCTTCCCATTTTTCAACAAACCCAAAGTTCACTTCTTATTGGTTTGTAACATTGTAGATTACAATGATCTTCACATTAGGGAAAAACCCAATCATCGAGGACAGATAAGGGTCCACATCAACACTTTTTCAAGTGTGTTGAGTCGAATAGACTCCTAGAGCCAATCAATGTCTCTCAAAATCTTCCTTGGGTAGGTTCTTTGTTCAAATGCTTGAAAATTGTTATTTTATATGAACATAACACAACTTCACCAGCCCTTTCTCCACCTTCTCATTGATTAAATGATATTTGATCATAATTTATTTTACCCTTGAGTGATGGACTGAATTTTTTCTAAGATTGATAGCACTCGAACTACCATGCTGGATTCCAATCAAATACTTCAATTCAACACGCATATCATCAAGTTGCTGCTTCATCCAAAATAATAGTGTGCATGCTTGTTTGTGGTAATGTACTAATCTTATTTGGTTCTTAATGAAATGAAATATTTATTCTTTTTAGCCAAAAAATACACAAACCACCAAGATATAAAGCACCTCCTGATGTAGATTTCCTTTCGTCTTCTAATCTTGAAAAATCTGTATATGTGTATCCAAAAATTTCTGGCTGAGATTTATCATTATACAAAAAACTAAAATCTCCACTTCCCTTAATATAATGAAGTGTTATTTTCACTACATGTACATGGATTTCCTTGGGATTTCATCAGTATCATGTTGATTAACATGTGGAAAAAAAATATCAGGTATTGTCACTGTAAGGTATAGAAAAAATCCAATAACCTAATTGTGTTGAGTTAGATTAACTTCCTTACCATAATCATCTTTTGATAATTTCATCTAGGTAGCATCCAGTGTCTCCATCTCCTTGGAAGCTTTCATTTTTAATATTTTCAAAACCACCTTGGAATATTATGATGGAGAAATTAAGGTTTCATTCCATCCTTCTGTCACCAGCACCATCATCCCTTGATTATTTTCATTGTTCACATATAAATTGTAATAAACTCAACCACAATTGAAATTGAGCTTCTTCAGAAACTAATATATCCTTGAATACCATGATCTTGGTTCCTTCTTCACCCCATATAAAACCTTCTTCATCCAATAATCCCTATCCTCATCTTCTTATTTCCACTAGCACTATCTGACTAAGAATTATATATTTCAAGTCAATTTCATGTCGACTCTTTCACTATCATACTGATATTGATTTGACATCCTCATTGTCATTATCAATATCTATTTTGAATTAGAATTTTCCACTTTTACTCCCACTTAGTCCCTTACCACTTCAACACTTTCAATAGAAAACTAGTCACTATATCATTGTTTAGTGATATCATTTATTTCAACTACTTTAATCAGATTCTTTTTGAAACATTGTTGACATTCTCTCTTAGATTCTTGGTATCCTGAAAACAACTAGTTGGTACCATATTATTAGAAGAAAAAAGATAATCATGAAAAACTAGAGTGTTTATGATAGTCCCAGAATCATTCTTCTTGAACATAAACATTAATTATTTATATCCTATTTGTATCTTGAACCAGATTAGTAGATAGAGATCTACCCCTATGATGTGAAACTCTTTTTAATATTGAGACCAATTTTTTTACATGAAATCATTTTCCTTATCCTGCATCATTTATTCTCATGTGGAACTTTTCAACGAGTTATTAATAAAACCTCCAGGCCTGTTGAGTAAAACTTGGTGCAAGAAAAAATAGACATATTTAATAACACAGACATTGTATATTATGCTCAATTACTTCAACCTATCTAATGTAGCCATATAACCTGAAATCCTTTCATGGAATTATTAAAGATTCCTTTTTCAGTATTGGTAACTGATTTCTATTATTTTACATTCTAGATCACATAGAATCACTATTTTCCGTCTTTTGATTCCCCTTCCCCTTGAATCATATCTCCCCTTGAACCTAAAGAACATGAACATCAGTTAATTGCATCTGCACACATAGGGAGAGGAGATATTCTGTAATCCTCAAGAAGATAATTGTGGTTGATCATGGTGGGTAAACCCTTTGATTCTTTCTTAAAAAGCATCACACCCTTTCCTTGTCTACTACAACTGCCTATCCAACTTCAACTATTCTAGAGACATGACTAAGCATTCTTTACCAACATTTTGAGTCTTATTTTGATATTCAGATTCAGGATAATTGGTCTTTTTCAAAATTTGTGAATTAATCAGATTAGTATAAATTTCATCCTTCAATGTTACACCAATATGTCGTATTTCGAGATTCTTTCTCCTAGAATGAATCTCTCAATTGATCATTTTCTCTTTCTTCTTCCTATTTTGGCGACCACTTTTTTCTTCCTTCACTTCCCATTGCGTGGCATGACTTGCAAATTTTCCATGAAATTCATTAGTCTATTTTCTTTTATCAATTGGTCGAGTCACACCACCTTTTCTTGTTGGGGGTGAGTCTTTCATCGAATTTACAATATTCATAATTACACATGGAACATCTCATCCATTTTTTTCTATGATTTTCCACATCAATTCCAGGGGAGTTTTGTGAGTGTAAGATGGGGTTGCTTGATACATATTTTGTTGAGGACCCTGTGATCCCCCTAGTAATGGAAACCTATTTTTAATCTTACTATGTTGTCATCCAGTATAGGAATTTTCAATGTACACTACATGTGTTGGAATATCTTTATAGGTAGGTACCTTTTCCTTCCCCTATTTCTTATTTCTACAATGTATTTCCAAATTTCCATGATTAGAACAAATAAAACATCTTCCATAAAGATATACCTCATCTCATCATTTCTTAGTTGGGATGTTGATGCAGCTTGAGTTATTCCTCTTAAATTGATCTCTTGAGCTTCCAGTTATATACTCATGGTTTTCTTGATTCTTCTATAATAAAATTACATCATGGTTACTATATACTAAGAGAATCCCCTTTTAGTTTTCTCAAGACACTTCTTTTTATTTTCTAATTTTGAAATATTTATGTCTTCACAACCTGAAATATATTCCAAGACCACTAAAAAACTTTATGCATGACCATGAATCCCATATTAATAGTACATGATATCATTACTTCCTTTAAAATACTCTTTAGGTATGTCTTTATGAGCTACAATATTTTTTCTATTTTTAGAACTATTCACGGCTCTCTCCCTATCATGCATGGAAGAGGATTCATCAAATCCAATTAAAATTTTTTCTAGGCTGTAAGGCCTTTGATATGAGAAAATATGTTCTTAGTTCCTATTAGAAATATCATATTTTCTTTTCATTTAATCATCTCCACAAAAAGGATAATCAAATAAGAAGTGCAAGGCATCCTTTATTTTAGGCATTCCCCTAGTATTGGATTTCTCCAATTATTTCATAATTGATTCAAGGTATTCTTTGAAATGCTGAATCTTTATATCCCTTGACTCAAGTTCATCATTAATTTCACTCTTGAGATTCTTCCCTCTACATATCTCATCTTCCAATTCACATGTGATCTTATCCACCATGTCACTTTACACCTTTATTTTAAATTTTTCTTGAGAAAAATAATTTGAACAAAATACAATATCTTTTTCTATCCTCTGATTCTTATTAACATGTTCAGATAATAGTGTATCGAGATCATCATTTCTATATATTTATTCTGAACATAATCTGACTTTTGATTCTATTCATTTTCATCAACATTTTTTCTATTCATTCTAGACATATTTTGAAGTTATTCACCTTGAGTATCATTAATCAACCTAAAATAAGTAGCCACATCAATAAGACTTTGATTTATACTTCTGAGCTTGATGACCTCAATTTCTAGTGCTTGGATCTGGATATCTTTAGATTTATTCATTTCATCTAATTACTTTGTTAACTTCCACTTTTTGTTTTTTTGGAATTTCGTAATCATAATTAGTTCCAAAATAACACTTAATATTAGGTTCTCCATTCATTAATTCAGTATCATTGAATGAGTATGAATTTTGACAATATGATATATCTAAATCATTATTCAATTCATTACATGATTCCTTCAACTAAATCACACTATTTCCATAGACACTTCCACTCTAAGTAATACCACTGGAATTCTACATCTTATTTGATGTTATTTGCATGGAAATGGAACAACAATAAAATAGAATATTGAATCATTAACTTCAAAAGTTTATTGAACCATGTTAGAGGAAATAAGTCTGATAAAGGAAAGATTCTCTATGACACCAATTTTGAGGTCAAAGTGGGGCATGGATACCTAGAGAGTGGGGTGAATCAGGGTATGGATATTCATTTCCAATTATTCTTGCCACACTATATCTTGACCTTTTTATTATAAGGGTTACATTATTTTAACTTGTCTGTTTAGGATGATCTATTCTTTTCTTTTTTACCTGATGATGATTCTTTGAATGTAATGCAAGAATGAAAGCACATGAAAAAAAGATTTTTACTTGGATCACCCTTACTAGGCTAAGTTCATGGAGCATACAATGATAATGTTATAATGTACCAAATCTTATAAAGCTCAAGGTTTGGGATAGATCGCTTCAATGACTAGGCTCATTACCTTTATAAATTTTATGGTTATCTCACTACTTTACCAAGTTCCACTCCCTATTTCTCTCTATATTCCTCATTTCTGATTGAAATGATAACCTTCTTCCTCTTTCTTTTTTAACTACTCTTGGAAGGGATCCACTAAAAGTTTATAAACATGTAATTCCCTTCATTATCTCTAATTAATGTATAATTCACTGTATTTATATTCTTTATTGAAGTGAAAATTTAATCCACTGATGAATACCCATTTTCCACTGATCACTGGGCAATATCCTTTTTAATACCCTCATAAATCTCCCTAGTTCATGAAGCTCCCAATTTTTAAATTCTCAAACAAGCCTTTACGAAGTCCCTAATACTTCACAAAGAACCCACCTTCATAGAGCTCACTACTTTGTAGAGAACACTGCTTCCCAAAAAACACTACTTTGTAGAGCACACCACTTTGAAAAACTCAGGACTTCACAAAGCTCATGCCTTTGCAGAGTTCAATCCTACACATATATTAGGCTATTGTAGAGAACAAGTTTTCACAAAGTGACATCCTTTACAAATCACACTGATAAAACAAGTAACACACCTCTTTCCTGGAGCTAGATTAACTGTGGCGATGCTCTTTCCTTTCACAAAGCACACTGCATCCACAAACATTCTTTTTTGATTTGAGAGATACAATTTTTTATTAAAAATTTATCTTTTCTTCTCAAGGGGGTTGAAGATTATTTATAGCCGATTAAAATGACTTCAGAATCTTCTATGAAATGTTAGTACCATGTCATCCCAAATAAAAAAACTCCAAAATCTCAATCTAAATTCTCTCTATATCGCAAAGCACAACAAAAAGTTTTAGATCACAGAGCGCATCATAATCACAGAGCATTCCACAAATTCCTTTGCACTGTTGCTGCAATGTTACCTCGTAATTCACTTCACCTCTCTTATTCATTATGGTTGTTGTAATCACAGAGCACACACATTCATCATGTCTTTGTGAAATCATCAATCCAATAATCATGAAATTCATTCCTTTTCTATATTTTGATGAGATATTCTAGAAAATCAACTTTTAGTGAAGCTCATCCACCTCCAAATTTTAGACCCCATAAATTTTAAAAGAACTAAAAACCGGTGCCACCTTGTATATTTTCTTTTTATACCACCTCTAGATCTTCTATACCTTGTGCTCCTACTTTGTCAACAAACACTACCAACCCAAAAATGATGCAATGTAACCTTGAGGTATTTTTTCTAACAAGATTAAATTAATTAGAAAAACAATATTTCAAAAAATATAAAGTTTTTACATTCCACCCTCATTAAAATGAATTTCACCATAACAGTTACTCTAGGTTATAAATGGTTTTTTACATGAATGTTTCAATTCATTGATACCCCCATTGTAAAAATAAATATTAAAAACTCATTTAAAAAATAATGTAGTAAGCTTAATTGTTAACCAAATTAACTTATAACATAGTTTCAAAATATAATAACGTAGATGGGAAGGGAAAACAAGGATATGGTAGATATATATAACTATTATATTCAGATGGATGTTAATAAATAACACTGATCAAAGAAAATGTGTGATCACAAAAACATAAATATGTGTTGAGTTTAAGGGACCATCTGATTTATCAAAAATAAATGTGCTAGGATAAATATTTATTTAATATCCATTTAATATTCCATTTTAATAGGAATAATATCACCCTTTGGGTTTTCTTTGATCAATTCACATTTCATCTATTACTACATGTAATGATGATGAATTTATAATTTCTGAAGAACTAACATTTTATGAGATCATTAAATTTATGATAATTAATTCGATATTCCTTCACTTCAAATCCAAGAAAAAATGCTAGAAAATTTTATCCAACATTTATAATTCCACATATTACTATAATATCACAATCATCATTTGAATTTTATCTTTATTCCTTCCATAAATTGTTAGCATTGTAGCTATTTCATAAGATGAACATCCATGAAATCATAAATAATTTCATGAAACCCATTTAAAATTGATCATTCATATATCATAAATTATATATTGGTTGTAACATTCCAAAAATGTAAATAACCTCCCAATATATTCTTTGGAAACATCTTAATAACTTGAATTACCATAAATTCTTTAAAAAATCGGCATGCTTCCGGATTCCAATGATTACTGGATATACTCATTAAATCCAAGATGTTGTAAGCTTCTTCCTTAAATACACATACAACTTTCTCAATAATCAGTTCTAGGATAATATATATTGTCTAATTTAATTATTCATATCCAACATGTATTTATCCAAACAACATTATCTTAATGTCAGTCATTAAATAAGGGTTTCCATCCCATAATCAAAATATCACATTTCAATAAAATGATTTTACTATGACTTCAGAACCATTCAACATTACCAATTCTATCCATAATGAAAAAATATACTAAAAATACTTATATATTTCATGATTAATATAACATTATCTTTAAATTCAATAAAAAATACTTCCTTAATCTAACATTATTTTTAAGCCGTTACTCAAGATTCATCAACTCTTTCACTAATACATATTTCCTAGGATATGAAATATGAATCTTGTATTAAGGTACCTAAACCTAAATATATTAATTCTACATATGTTTAATGTAAAAAAATTTATGAACATCACATACCTTTCACATGCCGTTTGTGGTTTCTTTATCTTTAGAATTATAACCAATACATGTACGACCTTCTGGATTATCAGTATGAGATTTCCACTTCTGAAATTGATTCACATAATTCCCATAAATTCTAAATATGAACCATTAAATGTCAACCATGATACTTCTCACTACAATAATAGAATAATACTATAAATTATAATGTGAGAAACATTTATCATATTAGGATTCTATATAATAATGAAAAATTACCTATATGGTGCCTAAAACATGGCTCATACATCCTTAATATAAGAAACGTTATATTTATCTTTGGTTATTCATAGTTATCCTCTATTTAAATCCTTAATTATGGTTCATAAAGAGTTAATTAATTCCAAAATAATATCCCCATAGAGTGTCAAAAGAGGTGTGCATCATGGCATGTTGTCATGTACTAGGTTACACTGAGTCAGCCAGACACACCTTGTTAAAGTTTGCCCTCAAGGTACATCTTTTATAGATCCATATCCAGTTGTATTATCCATACATGGGTGTATTTCTAGAAAACCACTCAATATATCCTTTAACTAAATTCTAGGACATTTTTCTAAATATTATCTCATCCTTATACCCATCTTTAGAGACATCCCTAGTCAGGTCCTTAGAAATATACATAGGGATATCCATAAATTTTTCCCATCCTAGTTTCCAACAGTTTACTAAAATTTTTCTTAGATAAAAACTATATAAACCCTTGGTTTTCATATATTACCATTATATCACTTTTGTAAAATAATTATAACAATATAAAAATAGACACCCAAATACCATATTATTTTATTGGCTTTGGAAACATGGAAACATAACATCTAATATATGAAAGAATAATGTTATAACCCACCATGTTCTTCATGACTATAAATCTTCTTAGACACATCATAAATAATACATATTTTCATAACCTGGGGAAGGAAACATAAAAAGGGATGAGCTTAGATCCTCAATAATGGAAAATAATGGAGACATGTAAGCCTAAACAAGAGAATAGGGGCAT
Organism: Viscum album; assembly: GCA_963277665.1. Lineage (NCBI taxonomy): Eukaryota > Viridiplantae > Streptophyta > Magnoliopsida > Santalales > Viscaceae > Viscum > Viscum album. The sequence continues at coordinate 360,400,372 of OY728136.1, read as the reverse complement.
GAGAACATGATAAAAAATTATAATATCATAGCATACATATCAATGATCATAAAAATGAATCAAGGAATAAATATTTGTTCTTTTTAAGACATAAAAAATAATTAAAAATTGAACATAAGCAATGAAATAAAAACATAGAAATAAAACATGGAATTGTGGAAAACACATATGAATATAATATGATTTCCATAGTGGCCAAGTAATCACTAACAAGACCATATTAGTAGTATGGGTTCACTCCTCAAACCATCATTTTAGTCATAGTTCACCCCTACAGACATCTTATTAGAATGAGTTCACTCCTCATACTTGCTTGGTTTTCATGGTTCCCTCCAATGGCAATATAAGTAGTCAAGGTTTTCTCCAAATACCATATTACTCTATAATGTGAGATATGAATCTTTAGAGAATGTGTTTGAAGGAGATATTGGTATCACCTATTTCATAATGAAACAATACATACATGTTCTATAAATAAATAAAAATAAAATCATAAAATATGAACTGAAATGGGTATCATAAACATGTAATCATATCCTAACCTATGGAAAAAGACATTGATTTCATAACAATTTCATCAAAAAATAGCCCCTAAATGGAAGAGGGCTTCATATGTATATATATCATATAAATGAAATGGAATTCATAAACTTATATACCATGAAGTAGAAACTTGTTTCATAAGTATCATTCCATCAAAAAATAAACCATTAAATAAAATAATCTAAATGTAACCATTTAAACATTTTCCTATAAGGGATGGAGTAACACCAAAAGATGTCATCGTAGATGGAATAGTTTTTGACATATCTCTTGAAAACATTAATTTGTGAAAATATCCTTTCCACTTTGAAAAATTATTTTTAAAAATGTAAAACCTTTTGGAAATAATTTCTTAATAAATATAAGGCCCCGACCTTAAACATTAATTAATCATGAATTAAACGAATAATTCACATAGAGGATCTTTTCAGGTTTAGACTTTTAGAGAATTAGGACAGATCTATTATATCTCAAAAGATTACATAGTAGAAACTTCTACTAAGTTTCCATAAAATAAAAAAACACTTAAAATGAAACATGTCTAGTTCCATGTTTTCGATAGAATGTCTTTCCTTGATACCATCCTTGACCCTATTGATCTATAAGTCCTGTGGAAAACATTTCAAAAACTTTGGATGATCATAAAAATTCCAGTAAAGGATACACAATGAAGGAAAACTGTTAGTTTTTCAAAAAAACAAGTAAACCATGAATACTTTACCAAAGTAACACTTTTCACCTTTATGATGTAGTAAAAACTCTTCAATGAATAAAAGACCATTACTTACCCCTTTGTAACCAAAATATTTCCATAAAACCCATATAATGAACACATAACATATAAAGGTAACTTGGGACATAAACATACTTAAATGGAATAACCATACGGTCTACTTCCACACATGATTAATGGAATAGCCATACGGTTGACTTCTATACCCAACGCATTGGAGGTTATAACGTAACCACCCGTCCTGGTATTCACAACACCACCCGTCATATGGTTTATCACGTAACCACCCATAAAATGTCCAAGTAAATCATTACACATAAAATTTTGAAAATATAAACATTTCAATAACAACATTTCATTTGCAATCACAATAAGTAATTCCAAGATATTGAGTTAATCAATCCATTTTCAAAAACCATTTAAAAGAGATTTTTGAATCAAAGTGTCCCATACCACTTTGATGATTTTAATGGAATTATAATTTTAAAATATTAATGTCCATATAAATAAATACTGAAAACCATTTTGAAAACATGGACATTAAAGATATATATTTATAATAATTAATCTTTAAAACATTTAAAACGATATTTTTGTTAAAGAGTTTTTAACAAAATGAGAGACTCTTGAATACAAATAATTTCGGAATAACATTTAATCCGAACCTTATAATATCATTAGAATAAAAGGATTCATGATATAATATTTCAAAGGATAGAATATAAACCATATAAGAGTGAATTGGTGCATAACAACAATGAAGTCTCAATGGAAATGTAAATTGAGATGAAATCCATTATAAAGATGGTATCCTTAAATTAAGGATAATTATATCACATAATTATGTGTGAGAAATGTAAATACACCCAATATAAGTGGATATTAAGTTTGAAACAATCATAGGTCATTCACACATATTCATAGGATGACATGTTCAAGAATTACAAGTTGAACCCGAAGAAATCGAAATTGGGTTAAGACGTACCCTTGTAAACATTCGACAGCCTAACGGTGTCACATTAAAATTCAGAAAATGAGTTGATGAGACAAAAATGGTATCTAATCACTTGGAAATAAATTTTACATCAATAAGGATATAGAAGAACATATCCCAACATAATAATATGTAAAGACAAAAAAAATAAATCTTTTTAAAAATATGAGGGTGAAAGGTCCCCTTACCGAGTTGGGTAACTTTCGAAACGTACACCCCATGGAAGAAGGGTCATACAATGAAGATGTAAATACCCATAAATGAAATTATACTACACAAAGTGTATAATAATGGTCATTACATACACCACTCAAAATAAATAGTGGAAAACGTAGCATAAATGTCACCAGAATAAAAGTGAGATGAAAAATCTCTTACGAAAACTCGGCAGCCTAACGACGCCACTTAAAACTTCCAAAAATAGATTTATGAGATCAAATAGGGTCTCTCATAATATGAACATAAAAATTATACTATTAGGAATATAAAAGAACATCCCCAAACATAATAAATATGAGATTAAAATAAATGACATAAAAGAGAGTACTTAAAAAGAATGAGAGAGGTTGGATCCCTTACCTCGCGTCCGACTTGACTCGATTGTTCTTTAAAATCCTGAATAATAATATTAAGTTAATTTATAATTTCTTAAGAACCTTTTTCAAGTTCATTATTCCTTTTATATCACTTATTTCCATGTTATAAACATCATGTAATCACTTATGTTAATAATGATTGTTTTGTGGATATTTGGTTCTTAAGTTGAAAGTGCACTTCTTACAATTACATGTTGTTCGTGTGGTCAAAGGATCATTATATCTAGAATGGTATTCATGATTTGGATATAATATATATCATATATATCCAGCATATACATGTATTTATAATATTACATAATCATTTAGAGGTAAGTAATGAAATTCACTATTCATGGAGACGGTAAGTCGTACGTACGCATGAACGCTACTTTCATTTCTTTGTCATATTAATGAAATTAAAAATAATTGAGAGATATATATATTATAATTCCTGTATAATATATATCATATACAGGTCACATATGTTCATTAATTTCATTCTTTATAAATTCCATGTATTTCATGAACGAGTCACATCCCTTGAGGGGGCGGTAGTACACACTTCCTCGTATGAAATTATCGCATTTTCACAACATGAAAAGAATAAAGTCGTGATTTAGATATAAAATTAAGAAGCCTATAGAAAACATAAACAACATATAAATCATATATAAAATATAGTGACATCATAATGGCCACCATGAAAGGTGTTAAGAGGAGATTGAACAATCATCGTTTCGTAAGGCCTAAATTTTCCATCCATAGAAACAGTATGTTCTTTAACCACTAGATGATGGTGGGTGTAATTATAGCTCGAATCCTTCACATAACAACATACTAGTATATTGAAGATACTGGTGTTGTTACAAAATAATGTAATAAAAAGAGTTTAGGGGTTTGGAGAAGCAAAATAAAACAAAATAACACAAGGGAAGACATTACCTTTAAATCAGTTAACTATTTTTTACTTGAGCTCAAAGGCTTCCTTGGATAGGATTCTTCCCAAATGTGAGGCTTCAATGATGAAGAGTGGGATGTGGAGAGATGAAATGGGCAGGGTTTGGCCGATCCAAATGCTTGATAGGTGTGGGAAAGGTGGTAGAGGTGGGGGCCTTATATAAGAGGAGAGGAGGGGCACTCTTGGAATGTTATAAATTATTACTTTATTATATAATTCTTTTCAGATTTTAAAGGTCCCAAAAGGATATATTTCAAGGATAATGTGATAATGATTCCAAATCCACCCATAAAATATGCTTGTGAAAAGTTTAGGTCTTATATTTTACATTATCTTTTCATTTTATTTAAATCGTTAAATAATGAGGTAATCGCTACATCATCATGGTGTCATAAATAATTTAATTTATTTAGTGTCTAAAAATTATAAAAAAATATAATGATATAGGAAATACTTTTAGCTTTGTAAATAATATTTATAGTCAAAAATATGACTTGTATAACCCCATGTAAAATTTGTTTTAGTAAAACAACACATGTTTGTGACATTTTAACTTCAAATTTAAATAAAAAGGTATTAATGTCATTTTCCTACCAAAGTGGCTCCATGGGGTCCCCAAGTTGACCCATGGATTTTCTTGGTCGGCCATGACACATCCAATTAGGGTAGAACATTTTCTAGGACATTTAATGTAACGCCCCGACCCCAGCTACCCAGAGTCGGTGCATTACTTCGTAACATTGGCATGATCAGAAAAGATCAAGTCTCGAAAGACCGATTAGTTTAGTAGCCTTGGAAACACTAGATACATTCATAAGTCTTACATTACATCATAAAGTGAAAAACTAATAACAAAGTCTTCATAGTCCACACTCATATCCTCTTCTGACTGTCCCTACTGGTCATTCATAAAATACTTCTTCACATCCTGGAAAGTATTAAAACATTGAAAGGGGTGAGCTCAGATGCTCAGTAAGGATAACAATATTGCGGAAGCTTTCATAAATAAACATAAAAATTTAAGGCAATGTATAACTAAAACAAAATCCTTTTAAACTTGAACATCAACATAATATGGCAAAAGTAAAATGATATAATGTCATTCACTTCTTCACATGGATATTCTACTGGTCGAATAATCACATGAAAAATCAATAACCACTTTCATAATGATGGAATGAATAATTCCAGACTATCATAACCACGTAGCCAAGGCCTCGTGCCAAGACCAAAAATAAGATTTTTTCAAGGCCTCGTGCCAAGACACTAGTTTGTCTCATGAGACCTTCCGATGCATCGAGGAGCTATAGCGGGCTCCACCCGTCACTTATTAAGTCCAATGCATTCCTCATATGAATAGGTTTAAACATATCATAAACCATAACATAATCATATCACATAAAACATGCATAAATGAAACATAACATTTCCACATTTCAATAACAAGATATAAATACAACACATTGATATAATAAAAATGCTTTCAAAACCATTTTCAATAATATAAAAGAAAGATAAAACTTTGTATTTATTTTTCATTAAAAAAAATGATGGCTTGTAGAGGAAGCCGAAACTCAAATAATGGTCACGGTGGCGGAGAAGTCGTTGTGGCCACATAAGTACGGAAATAAAAACATTCCCTTTTTGTCGTTTAGTAAAACGCTTCATATAAAAAAGATTCCTTTTGAATAAACGTAAAAGTCAAATGGGTTTATACACAGTATAAAAGAAAGTTTTGTATAAAACCAAATATGCCTCAATGAAAGGGGATTGAGACGAAGTCCTTAAAAAGATCATTTTTTTAAATAAAGTACATCTATAATGTGTATTCACTATAAGTACACATAAATAATGTACAAATACAATATAGGACATAATAATATCATGACATAATTTGAAATTAGTAGATTAACCCAAAGAATAGAAATTGGGTTAAGAAGTTCCCTTACCTCGTATCTGACTTGACTCAACCGTTCTTTAACCTCCTGAATAATAAACTAGAGTTAATATATACCTTATTAAGAACCATTTTCAATTTCATTATCCTTTTTATATCACTTATTACAATGATATGAACATTATGTAATTATTTAAGTTAATAACGGTCGTTTTGTCGATCTTTGGTACTTGAATCAACAATAAACTTCTTATAATTACAAGTTGTTTATGTGGTAGAATATCCATTATCTACAGAATTATATTCATTATTTAGATGTCATATATATCATATATATCCAGTATATACATTCATTTATAATATTACATAACATTTAGAGGTAAGAAATGAAATGCACCGTTCATGGAGACGGTAAGCCGTACGTACGCATGAACGCTACTTTCATTTCTATTTCGTATTTAATGGAATGAAATCATAATGATATAAATGTATAATATAATTACATTATAATATAGTGTATAATACCGTTTACTCCATCCTTTATACATCCCACATATGGCATTAACGATTCAAATCACTTTGAGGGGGCGGTCGTCCGCACTTCCTAAAATGAAATTATCGCGTTTTACCCATAATGGAAATCATAAAGTATGCCATAAATGAGAAATACAGAAGCATAATTAAAACATAAACATATTTTATATCATATATAAATATAGTGACATCTTAATGGCCACCTTTTAAGGTGTTATATGAGTGTTTAACAATCATCGTTTCGTGAGGCAGAAATTCGCCATCCACAGAAACCGTATGTTCTTTAACCATTAGATGTAGGTGTGTGTAAGTGTAGCACGAATACTTCTTATAAAAACATCCTAGTATATTGAGGATACTGGTGTTGTTACAGAAGTAATGAATAAAAAGATTTTAGGGGGTTGGAGAAGAAAAACAAAGCAAAACAACATTAGAGAAGACATTACCTCAAAATCGGGTAACTCTTTTTTGATTTGAGCCAAAGGCTTCCATGAGAAGGGTTATGCCCAATGTTTTGCTTCTAGGAGTAAGAGGGGGAAGTTGGGAGAGTATTTGGGCAGAGGTTGGCCGAGCCAAATGGCTTGAAGGTGTGAATAAGGTGGGAGAGGTGGGGGCCTTTTATAAGTGGAGAGGAGGGGCTCTTTTGGAAAGATTGAAATATTACATTATTACACAATTATTTTCGGATTCTAAAGGTCCCACACTTATATAATTCGTGTCTAAGGTGATAAGAGTTCGAAATATACACATACAATAGTCTTTGGACAAGTGTAAGCCTTGGATTTTACATTATCTTTTCATTTTCTTAAAATCGTTAAATAATGAGGTCATCGCTGCATCATAATGATTGCATATATAATTTCATTTATTTAATGTCTAAAAATTATAAAAAAAATACTATGATGTAGGAAATAGTTTTAGCTTTCTATTTAATATTTATAGTCAAAATTTGGACTTGTGTAACCCCACTTAAAAACTGTTTTAGTAAAACAACTCATGTTTGTGTCAATTTAATTTTAACATTAAATAAATATATATTAATGTCATTTTCCAACCAATGTGGCTCCATGGGGTCCCCAAGTTTACCCATGGGTTTTCTTGGTCGGCCATGACTCATCCAATAGGAGTAGGACAAGTTTCATGCTCATCTCATATTATTAAAACATTATTTGTACCTTAAACTACACTAATTACCTCTAATCGCGATTAAGAACTTAAAAGTTACTATTCACCAAAAAATTATTTTAATCTCATTGAACCACATTTTACTTCTTAATGAAAACCATGTATGTCGGCTTTTTGAAAATCAAATCACAGAAGTGGTAATATTTCATTTAAACGAAAAATCAGTTATTTAACTACCACTTTGTGGTTTCACTATTCATCAAAAATTGATGTTTTTCAGAACAAGGCCAAAATTTCACCCTAAGCTATAATTGATATTCCGAATTCAAAAATGATGTCTATTTTACAAAATTCCAAACATATAAGTTGCATTAATTAATTTTACAATTAATTCCCGCTGTTACGACAAATAGCGTGTTTTTAAGAAACAATTTATATCAAAAGATTGACAATTGTTTATGTCCAATTTCAATGTTAAATTAATTCTAATGACCACCATTGGATAAAATGGTAAAAATATATTCTAATTATACATTAAAACCACTAAATAGTTTAATTTATCACAATAAATTATTTTGATTAAAAATTTGTTTTAAGTATTTTTCACTATTCATAAAAAATTAGTTCTTAGAAAAATACCAAAAATTCAACATAGGCTAATTTCGATATTCCGAATCCAAAAATGAAGTCCATTTTGAAATATAAAATATCTATAATTTTAAAAAGTGGTTATTACTATTCATAACGGCTACTTTGATTAGTCGCGGTGTTTTTGAACTCGAAGTTGCGTACAATGCAAGCTATTGCATTATTGAATGAGAAGCGTATCGTGGAAGCTCGGGGTGTTACATTTAATATTATTAAAACATTATTTTTACCTTAAATTACACTAATTACCTCTAATCGCGATTAATAAACTTAAAAGTTACTATTCACAAAAAAATAATTTTAATCCCATTGAACCACATTTTACTTTTTAATGACAACCATGTGTGTCGGATTTTTGAAATTCAAATCATAGAAGTGGTAAAGTTTCATTTAAACGAAAAATCAGTTTCTTTAACTACCACTTAGTGGTTTCACTATTCATCAAAAATTGATGTTTTTCAGAAAATTACCAAAAATTTACCCTTGGATATATTTGATATTCTGAATTCAAAAATGATGTATATTTTACGAAGTTCAAAACATATAAGTTACATTAATTAATTTAAAAATTAATTCCCACTGTCAGAACAAATAGCGTGTTTTTATGAAACAATAAGTATCAAAAGATTAACACTAGTTTAAGTCCAATTTCAAGATGAAAGTAATTCCAATGACCACTATTGGATTAAATGGTAAAAATATATTCTAATTTAACTTTGATACCAATTCAAAATAAAATCTAATCATATAAATAAATTAGACTAAAAAGAGGATTTGAATTAAAATACAATATTTTTCACTATTCATTAAAAAATGAACATTATCGGAAAAATACCAAATTTTTTTACAAAGTAAATTTTAATGTCCCGATTCTAAATAAGAATTTTATTTTGTCAAATATAACACATAAAATTGTCAAAAGGTGGATTTAAAAGAGGTTCGTCATCAAAATGGGGTTAATTGACATTTTAAAGATTATTATATTGTTTTCTCTTAAAATTGGATTCATTCGCATTTTTAATACTCTAACATTTATTGTAAAAAGTAAAAATATTTGACAAACATATATAATCATTTTTTAGTTAGTTCTGTTCATTCCCGCCATTACAACGGCAAGGTGTTAACTACAATTTAAAATAATATTATTTTATTATTAGAGTGCAACATAAGATTCTAAAGAAACTTGTTGTTTCCTATTGGGTACGCCATCGAGCAAAGAATCCCATTTAAAGTTATATTAATATTTTTTAAACAAATATGGATAAATGTGAAAATTTCATATTCTTTATTTACCTAGGGTTTTACATCCTTCCACCCTTTTGGGAATTGCATCCTCGCAATTTTAAAATTGGGCTTGGAAACTTTATTGGAAATCCCACATCGGAACAAGAGTCAGTAAAACTATCACTTTAAAATAAAGAAAGATAAGTAAAGAGGTCACCCGAGTTAACCCATACTAGGATTCCAAGTATGAAAATATGGATATTAAGGGGAAAACAAAGGGTTATGTCTTGATGGATATTGATAGTAATCATGTTTAGGAGAATGTTAACCACAAGAAAATCACAAACTTGTGGTGGGTTAAACGGTAATCAATTCCCCAGTAGGAAAAGTTAACAGAAATCATTTTTATTTCAAGTTACTCATCATTGAGGAATTTATTTTTGAGGTTCACTAAATCATAATGAAACATACTTACTTGTCACGTAGACTTTCAACTTTTACTAGATTCCTTAATCAAACTCATATTTTCTCCAAAAGATGAGTTTTTAAGAAGACTTGTTCGCATTAAGAGTACTATAATCAACTTCTTGAGAATCAGCTAATCCACAAAAGAGAACTATATATTTCCCATGTCTTTAGACAAAATCCAAAACCAAAATTGTTAGTATGAGATCAGATAATCCACAAAAGTATAATCCTTTATAAAAAGAAAATCTATTCTTAATCTTCAAAATTTTTCCCAAAAAACTCAAAGATCAACGAAGACCATTCGATAAACAATTGTTCCATAATATTATTCAAAGTAAACTAAACTAAGATTGAAACCCAAATATTTTAAGGATTTAATCACATATTCTTCCAAGGTAAAAATTAACTTTTATCTTCAAATAACATCAGTTGCTCTTAAATTATCATATTGAAAAGTAATTAACCTAATCACATATCCTCGATGATAGGTTAATCATTTCCATAGATAACCCAAAATAAACTTACTCTTGATTCCTAAAATCATCTAACTAAAAAGAATTAGTCAAACTAACCAGGGACTTCACGTAGTCCAGTTGTAGGCAATAAATACCAGTCGCACTTTGGTTGTGGGTTCGATTCCCGCAGCTTTGTCCGACGCGATGGGTTGCCACACGGTCTGTGTGTTGTCCTTTTTCCAAAACTATATAATTCTTAAAACATTCCCCAAAACGAGATAAAATCTTCAAAAATAATCATAACATAATTTAACCTCAATTTTTTCTCATGCCTTTCACTTTCCATCATAACATACAGTAACCCATAATTTCCTCAAAAGTAAGGATCATATAAACCCAAATGGTTCTTTATAACTATGTCCACAAAAAACAGATAACTATTCCTTGAATAAAATTTTCATATACCAAACATCATGGTTACACATACTATAAAAAGTATTCTAAGGTAACGCTATCATCAAAAGAGACTTAATACTCTTAATAATTTCACCATAACTCTTGAAGCCCTTATATGTTGACTTCTTACTCATTCAACATTCTTCATGATCCATTAATAATCCCTTTCCAACTTATTCTGAAATACTTCATTCCTATAAACAAAATCCTGAATCATATCCCAAGATTCCAAAATAGGAAAACAAAAGTTAAGAAATAATCCATACCTTTGATTGGTCATTTTCAGTTTATTCATCCTCAATCGGAATGGCATTAGGTATTGGTAAACAAATATTTGTACGATCTTGGTGATCCCATTCTCAAAACTTCTTCATAGGACATGTGTTTTCATAATGACCATGCACACCACATTTAAACCATTCAATTGATCCCTCATAAAGAACTTCTTTCCCTTTCCTCTTGATGCTTCCTTTTTCCATGGAAGGTTCTTGCTTTATGACCTTCATTTCCACATCTATAGCATATTTCTGTCCCTTTGAAACATTTTCCTAGGTTTTTCTTTCCACATATTTGACACATAGGATTTTGAACACACTTACCTTTATGATTATTACCTTTAGTTCTATAGTGATTTTTTTATCGCATATATGATGCCTTATAGAAATCACTAAGGTTTAGGTGGTAAATCATGACTCCAGATAGTTGTTTGAGGATAAACACAAGAGTTCTCATTGCAGCTCCCATATCATTCAGTTGCTCACTCAAAAAACTATCATAGTTTCCTTCACATCCACTGTTACTTTGGTGCCTGCAAGATCCATCCATTTAATAAAACCAAAAAGGTCAGTGTGAGTATATCAACAAAACCATCATGTACTAATGATGAAGATAAACACTAAGATATAGTTACTCATTCACTTTATCTAAAACTAGGACTCTTTCTGAAATCCTAACCATTATGGTAATGTCACTTATGCTTAGATAATACCCTAACCTCTAAAGTTATCTAAACCATCCTCGGATACCAAATATAAGGCCCCGACCTTAAACATTACTTAATCATGAATTAAACTCATAATTCACATAGAGGATCTTTTCAGGTTTAGAGTTTTAGAGAATTAGGACATAACTATTACATCTCAAAAGATTACATAGTAAACACTTCTACTTAGTTTCCATAAAATAAAAAAAACTTAAAAAGAAACATGTCTAGTTCCATGTTTTAGATAGAATGTCTTTCCTTGATCCCATCCTTGACCCTATTGATCTTTAAGTCCTATGGAAAACATTTTAAAAACTTGGGATGAGCATAAAAAGCCCAGTAAAGGATACACAAAGAAGGAAAACTGTTAGTTTTTCAAAACAACAAGTAAACCTTGAATACTTTACCAAAGTAATACTTTTCACCTTTATGAAGTAATAAAAACTTTTCACTGAATAAAAGACCATTACTTACCCTTTTGTAACCAAAAGATTTCCATAAAACCCATATAAAGAACCCATACCATATAAAGGTAACTTGGTACATAAACATACTTAAATAGAATAACCATACGGTTGACTTCTACACATTCTTAATGTAATAGTCATACGGACGACTTCCATACCCCATGCATTGGAGGTTATAACATAACCACATGTCCTGGAATTCACGGCACCACCCGTCATATGGTTTATCACGTAACCACCCATAAAATGTCCAAGTACTATCATTACACATAAAATTTTGAAAATATAAACATTTCAATAACAACATTTCATTTGCAATCACAATAAGAAATTCCAAGATATTGAGTTAATCAATCCATTTTCAAAACCCATTTAAAAGTTATTTTTGAATCAAAGTGTCCCATACCACTTTGAAGCTTTTAATGGAATTATAATTTTAAAATATTAATGTCTATATAAATAAATACTGAAAACCATTTTGTAAACATGTACATTAAAGATAATGATTTAGAATAATGAATCTTTAAAACAATTAAAATGATATTTTTGTTAAAGATTTTTAAACAAAACGAGAGACTCTTGAATACAAATAATTTCTGAATAACATTTAATCCAAACTTTATAATATCATGAGAATAAATGGATTCATGATATAATATGTCAAAGGATAGTACATACACCATATAAGAGTGAATTGGTGAATAACAACAATAAAGTCTCAATGGAAATGTTAATTGAGATGAAATCCATTATAAAGATGGTATCCTTAAATTAAGGATAAATATATCACATAATTATGTGTGAGAAATATAAATACACCCAATATAAGTGGATATTAAGTGTGAAACAATCAGAGGTCATTCACACATATTCATATGATGACATGTTCAAGAATTACAAGTTGAACCCAAAGAAATCGAAATTGGGTTAAGGCGTTCTCTTGTAAAAATTCGACAGCCTAACGGCGTCAGATTAAAATTCAGAAAATGAGTTGATGAGACAAAAAGGGTAGCTGATCACTTAAAAATAAATTTTACATCAATAAGGATATAGAATAACATATCCCAACATAATAAGATGTAAAGACATAAGAAAAATAAGTCTTTAAAAAGAGGAGGGTGAAAGATCCCCTTACCGAGGTGGGTAACTTTCTAAACATACACCCCATGGAAGAAGGGTCATACAATGAAGATGTAAATACCCATAAATGAAATTATACTACAAAAATTTTATAATAATGGTAAGTACATAAAACACTCTAAGGAAATAGTTTCAAACGTAGCATAAATGTCAGGGGAATAAAAGTGAGATGAAAAATCCCTTACGAGAACTTGACAGCCTAACGGCGCCACTTAAAACTTCCAAAAATGGATTTATGAGATCAAATAGGGTATCTCATAATATGAACATAAAAATTACAGTATGATAAATATAAAATAACATCCCAAAAAATAAGAAGTATGAGCTTAAAAGAAATGACATAAAAGACAGTACTTAAAAAGAAAGAGAGAGGTTGGATCCCTTACCTCGGGTCCGACTTGACTCGATCGTTCTTTAACATCCTGAATAATAAACTTGAGTTAATTTATACTCTATTAAGAACCTTTTTAAAGTTCATTATTCCTTTTATATCACTTATTCCAATGTTATAAACATTATGTAATCATTTAAGTTAATAATGTTTGTTTTGTCGATATTTGGTTCTTAAGTCGAAAGTGGACTTCTTACAATTACATATTGATCATGTGGTCAAAGGTTCATTATATAAATAATTATATTCATGATTTGGATATCATATATATTATATATATCCAGAATATACATGTATTTATAATATTACATAATAATTTAGAGGTGAGAAATGAAATGCACCATTCATGGAGACGGTAAGTCGTACGTACACATGAACGCTACTTTCATTTCATTGTCATATTAATGGAATTAAAAATAATTGAGATATATATATTATAATTAAACTATAATATATATTTCATATAGGTCACATATTTTCATTAATTTCATTCTTTATACATTCCATGTATTGCATGAATGAGTCAAATCACTTGAGGGGGCGGTAGTCCACACTTCCTCTTATGAAATTATCGCATTTGCACAACATGAAAAGCATAAAGGAATGATTTAAATATAAAATTCAGAAGAATATAGAAAACATAAATACTATATACATCATATATAAAATATAGTGACATCATAATGGCCACCATGAAAGGTGTTAAGAGGAGATTGAACAATCATCGTTTCATGAGGCCGAAATTTTCCATCCACAGAAACAGTATGTTCTTTAACCATTAGATGGAGGTTTGTGTAATTATAGCTCAAATAATTCACATAAAAACATCATACTATATTTTTTATACTGGTTTTGTTACAAAATAAAGTAATAAAAAGTTTTTAGCGGTTTGGAGAAGCAAAAAAACAAAAGAACACAAGGGAAGACATTACCTTTAAATCACGTTACTCTTTTTTATTTGAGCTCAAAGGCTTCCTTGGAAAGGATTCTGCCCAAAGGTGAGGCTTCAATGATGAATAGAGGTATGTAGAGAGATGAAATGGGCATTGGTTGGCTGAGCCAAATGCTTGAGAGGTGTGGGTAAGGTGGTAGAGGTGGGGGCCTTTTATAAGAGGAGAGGAGGGGCACTCTTGGAAAGTTAAAAAATATTACTTTATTATATAATGCTTTTCAGATTTGAAAAGCCCCAAAAGTATATATTTCAAGTATAAGGTGATAGGTATTCCAAATACACCCATACAATAGGTTTTTTACAAGTTTAGGTCTTAGATTTTACATTATCTTTTCATTTTATTTAAATCGTTAAATAATGAGGTAATCGCTGCATCATCATGGTGTCACAAATAATTTAATTTATTTAGTGTCTAAATATTTTAAAAAAATATCATGATGTAGGAAATATTTTTATCTTTCTAATTAATATTTATAGTCAAAAATATGACTTGTATAAACCCATGTAAAAATTGTTTTATTAAAACAACACATGTTTGTGACATTTTAACTTTAAATTTAAATAAAAAGGTATTAATGTCATTTTCCTACCAAAGTGGCTCCATGGGGTCCCCAAGTTGACCCATGGATTGTCTTGGTCGGCCATGACACATCCAATGAGGGTAGTACATGTGTCTAGGTCATTTCATATTATTAAAACATTATTTTTAACTTAAATTACACTAATTACCTCTAATCGCGATTAATAAACATCAAAGTTACTATTCACCAAAAAATTATTTTAATCCCATTGGACCACATTTTACCTCTTAATGACAACCATGTATGTCAGATTTTTGAAATTAAAATCACAGAAGTGGTAAAGTTTCATTCAAACAAAAAATCAGTTTCTTTAACTACCACTTAGTGGTTTCACTATTCATTAAAAATTAAAGTTTTTTAGAAAATTACCAAAAATTCACCCTAGGATATATTTGATATTCCGAATTCAAAAATGATTCCTATTTTAAAAAATTAAAAATATATAAGTTACATTAATTAATTTAATAATTAATTCCCAATGTCAGAGCAAATAGCTTGTTTTTATGAAACAATAAGTATCAAACGATTGACACTAGTTTAAGTCCAATTTCAAGGTGAAATAAATTCCAGAGACCACTATTGGATTAAATGGTAAAAATATATTCTAATTTTACTTTGAAACCAATTCAAAAGATAATATAATCATATAAATAAATTAGATTAAAAAGAGGTTTTGAATTTAAATACAACATTTTTCACTATTCATTAAAAAATGAACATTATCTGAAAAATACCAAAAATTTACAAAACGTAAATTTTAATGTCCCGATTCTAAAGAAGAATTTTATTTTGTCAAATATAACACATAAAATTGTCAAAAGGTGGATTTAAAATAGGTTCGTCATCAAAATCCGGTTAATCGACCTTTTAAAGATTATTAGAATGTTTTCGCTTAAAATTGGATTCATTTACATTTTTAATACTCAAACATTTATTGTAAAAAGTAAAAATATTTGACAAATATATATAATCATTTTGTAGTTAGTTCTATTCATTCCCGCAATTACAACGACTTGGCATTAACTATAATTTAAAATAATATTATTTTATTATTAGAGTGCAACGTAAGATTCCAAAGAAACTCGTTGTTGCATATTGGGTATGCCATTGAGCATAGCATCCCCTTTAAAGTTATATTAATATTTTATTCACAAATATGGATAAATGTGAAAATTTCATATTCTTTATTTACTTGGGGTGTTACATCCTTCCCCCCTTTTGGGAATTGCGTCCTCGCAATTTTAAAATTGGGCTTGGAAACTTCATTGGAAATCCCACATCGGAACAAGAGTCAATAAAACTATCACTTAAAAATAAAGAAAGAGAAGTACAAAGGTCACCCGAGTTAACCCATACTAGGATTCCAAGTATGAAAATATGGATATGGAGGAGAAAACAAAGGGTTATGTCCTGATGGAGAGTGATAGTAATCATGTTTAGGAGAAACTTAACCACAAGAAAATCACAAACTTGTGGTGGGTTAAATGGTATTCGATTCCCCAGTAGGAAAAGTTAACAGAAAACATTTTTATTATAAGTTACTCTTCACTGAGGAATTTATTTTTGAGCTTCACTAAATCATAATGAATCATACTTACTTTTCACGTAGACTATCATCTTTTACTAGATTCATTAATCAAACTCATATTTTCTCAAAAAGACGAGTTTTTAGGAAGACTTGTTCGCATTAAGAGTACAATAATCAACTTCTTGAGAATTAGCTAATCCAAAAAAGAGAACTATATATTTCCCATGTCTTTAGACAAAATCCAAAACCAAAATTGTTAGTATGAGATCAGATAATCCACAAAAGTATAATCCTTTATAAAAATAAAATCTATTCTTAATCTCCAAAATTTGTCCCAAAAAACCCAAAGATCAACGAAAACCATTTGATAAACAATTGTTCCATAATATTCTTCAAAGTAAACCAAACTAAGATTGAAACCCAAATATTTAAAAGATTTAATCACATAGTCTTCCATGGTACAAATTAACTTTTATCTTCAAATATCATCAGTTGCTCATAAATTCTCATATTGAAAAGTAATTAACCAAATCACATATCCTCAATGATAGGTTAATAATTTCCATAGATAACCCAAAATAAACTTACTCTTGATTCCTAAAATCATCTAACTAAAAAGAATTAGTCAAACTAACCAGCACGTAGTCCAGTGGTAGGTGATAAATACCAGTCGCACTTTGGTTGTGGGTTCGATTCCCGCAGCTTTGTCCGACGTGATGGGTTGTCACACGGTCTGTGTGTTGTCCTTTTTCCAAAACGATATAATTCTTAAAACATTCACCAAAACGATATAAAATCTTCAAAAATAATCATAACATAATTTATCCTCAAACATTTCTCATGCCTTTAACTTTCCATCATAACATACAGTAACCCATAATTACCCCAAAAGTAAGGATCATATAAACCCAAATGGTTTATTATAACTGTGTCCAAAAAAGAACAGATAACTATTCCTTGAATAAAATTTTCATATATCAAACATCAGGGTTACACATACTATAAAAAGTCTTCTAATGTAACCCTATCATCAAAAAAGACTTAATACTCTTAATAATTTCACCATAACTCTTGAATCCCTTATATGTTGACTTCTTAATCATTCAACATTCTTCATGATCCATTAATCATTCATTTCCAACTTATTCTAAAATACTTCTTTCCTACAAACAAAATCATGAATCATATCCGAATATTCCAAAATAGGAAAACAAAAGTTAAGAAATAATCCATACCTTTGATTGGTCATTGTCAGTTTCTTCATCCTCAATCGGAATGGCATTAGGTATTGGTAAAATAATATTTATATGATCTTTGTGATCCCATTCCCTAAAATTCTTCATAGGACATGTGTTTTCATAATGACCATGCTCACCACATTTAAAACATTCAATTGATCCCCCAGAAAGAACTTCTTTCCCTTTCTTCGAGTCAACTGGATGCTTCCTTTTTCCATGGGAGGTTCTTGCTTTATGACTTTAATTTCCACATCTATAGCATATTTCTGTCCCTTTGAATCATTTTCCTAGGTGTTTCTTTCCACATCTTTGCCACATAGGTTTTTGAACACACTTACCTTTATGATTATTACCTATAGTTCCATAGGGATTTGTTTCTCGCATATATGATGCCTTATAGAAATCAACAAGGTTTAGGTGGTCAATCATGACTCCAGATAGTTGTTTGAGGATAAACCCAAGAGTTCTCATTGTAGCTCCCATATCATTCAGTTTCTCGCTCAAAAAATTGTCACAGTTTCCTTCACATCCACTGTTACATTGGTGCCTAGTAGATCCAACCATTTACTAAAACCAAAAAGGTCAGTGTGATTATATCAACAAAACCATCATGTACTAATGAGGAAGATAAACACTAAGATATACTTACTCATTCACATTATCTAAAACTAGGACTCTTTCTAAAATCTTAACCATTACTGTAATGTCACTTAGGCTTAGAGAATACCCTAACCTCTAACGTTATCTAAACCATCCTCGGATACCAACTATAATGCCCCGACCTTAAACATTACTTAATCATGAATGAAACTAATAATTCACATAGAGAATCTTTTTAGGTTTAGAGTTTTAGAGAATTAATACATAACTATTACATCTCAAAAGATTACATAGTAGACACTTCTACTAAGTTTCCATAAAATAAAAAAACCTTAAAAAGAAACATGTCTAGTTCCATGTTTTAGATAGAATGTATTTCCTTGATCCCATCCTTGACCCTATTGATCTTTAAGTACTGTGGAAAACATTTCAAAAACGTGGGATGAGCATAAAAATCCCAGTAAATGATACACAAAAAAGGAAAACTGTAAGATTTTCAAAACAACAAGTAAACCATGAATACTTTACCAAAGTAATACTTTTAACCTTTATGAAGTAGTAAAAACTCTTCACTGAATAAAAAACCATTACTTACCCTTTTGTAACCAAAAGATTTCCATAAAACCCATACAAAGAACACATAACATATAAAGGTAACATGGAAAATAAACATACTTAAATGGAATAACCATAGGGTCGACTTCCACACATTCTTAATGTAATAGACATACGGCCGACTTCCATACCCCATGCATTGGAGGTTATAACGTAACCACCCGTCCTGGTATTCACGACACCACCCGCCATATGGTTTATCACGTAACCACCCGTAAAATGTCCAAGTAACACCATTACACAAAAAATATTGAAAATATAAACATTTCAATAACAACATTTCATTTGCAATCACAATAAGTAATTCCAAGATATTGAGTTAATCAATCCATTTTCAAAACCCATTTAAAAGAGATTTTTGAATCAAAGTGTCCCATACAACTTTGAAGCTTTTAATAGAATTATAATTTTAAAATATTAATGTCCATATAAAAAAATACTGAAAACCATTTTGAAAACATGTACATTAAGGATAAATATTTATAATAATGAATCTTTAATACATTTAAAACGATATTTTTGTTAAAGAGTTTTTAACAAAATGAGAGACTCTTGAATACAAATAATTTCTGAATAACATTTAATCCGAACTTTATAATATCATGAGAATTAAGGGATTCATGATATAATATGTAAAAGGATAGTATATGCACCATATAAGAGTGAATTGGGGCATAACAACAATTAAGCCTCAATGGAAATGTAAATTGAGATGAAATCCATTATAAAGATGGTATCCTTAAATTAAGGATAAATATATCACATAATTATGTGTGAGAAATATAAATACACCCAATATTAGTGTATATTATGTGTGAAACAATCATAGGTCATTCTCACATATTCATAGGATGACATGTTCAAAAATTACAAGTTGAACCCAAACAAATCGAAATTGGGTTAAGACGTTCCCTTGTAAAAATTCGACAGCCTAACGGCGTCACTTTAAAATTCAAAAAATGAGTTGATGAGACAAAAATGGTAGCTGGTCACTTGGAAATAAAATTTACATCAGTAAGGATATAGAAGAACATTTCCCAACAAAATAATATGTAAAGACATAACAAAAATAAGTCTTTAAAAAGAGGAGGCTGAAAGGTACCCTTACCGAGTTGGATAACTTTCGAAACGTACACCCCATTGAAGAAGGGTCATACAATAAAGATGTAAATACCCATAAATGAAATTATAATACACAAAGTGTATAATAATTGGTAGTACATACACCACTCGAAGGAAATAGTGTCAAACGTAGCATAAATGTCAGGGGAATAAAAGTGAGATGAAAAATCCCTTATGAGAACTCGACAGCCGAACAACGCCACTTAAAACATCCAAAAATGGATTTATGAGATAAAATTGGGTCTCTCATAATATGAACATAAAAATTAAAGTATGATAAATACAAATGAACATCCCCAAAAATAAGAAATATGAGCTTAAAAGAAATGACATAAAAGAGAGTACTTAAAAAGAAAGAGAGAGGTTGGATCCCTTACCTCGAGTCCGACTTGACTCGATCGTTCTTTAAAGTCCTGAATAATAAACTTGAGTTAATTTCTACTTTATTAAGAAACATTTTCAAGTTCATTATTAATTTTATATCACTTATTTCCATGTTATAAACATTATGTAATCATTTAAGTTAATAATGTTTGTTTTGTCGATATTTGGTTCTTAAGTCGAAAGTGGACTTCTTACAATTACATGTTGTTCATGTGGTCAAAGATTCATTATATCCAAAATGATATTCATGATTTGGATATCATATATATCCAGAATATAAATTTATTTATAATATTACATATTCATTTAGAGGTAAGAAATGAAATTCACCATTCCTGGAGATGGTAAGTCCTATGTACGCATGAATGCTACTTTCATTTCTTTGTCATATTAATGGAATTAAAAGTAATTGAGATATATATATATATGATAATTACAGTATAATATATATGTTATATAGGTCACATATGTTCATTAATTTCATTCTTTGTACATTCCATGTATTGCATGAACGAGTCACATCACTTGAGGGGGTGGTAGTCCACACTTCCTCTTATGAAATTATCGCATTTCGACAACCTGAAAAGCATAAAGGCATGATTTAAATATAAAATTCAGAAACATATATAAAACATAAATATGATATAAATCATATATAAAATATAGTGACATCATAATGGCCACCATGAAAAGTGTTAAGAGGAGATTGAACAATCATCGTCTCGTCAGGCAGAAATTTTCCATCCACAGAAACAGTATGTTCTTTAACCATTAGACGAAGTTGTGTGTAAGTATAGCTGGAATACATCACATAAAACAACCTAGTATATTGAATATACTGGTGTTGTTACAAAATAAAGTAATAAAAAGAGTTTAGGGGTTTGGAGAAGCAAAATAAAACAAAAGAACACAAGGGAAGACATTACCTTCAAATCACGTTACTCTTTTTTATTTGAGCTCAAAGGCTTCTTTAAAAAGGATAATGCCCAAAGGTGAGGCTTCAATGACGAATAGAGGGATGTGGAGAGATGAAATGGGCAGGGGTTGGCCGAGCCAAATGCTTTAGAGGTGTGGGTAAGGTGGTAGAGGTAGGGGCATTTTATAAGAGGAGAGGAGGGGCACTCTTGGAAAGTTATAAAATATTACTTTATTATATAATGCTTTTCAGATTTTAACGGTCCCAAAAAAATATATTTCAAGGATAAGGTGATATGGATTTCAAATCCACCCATCCAATAGGTTTGTGACAAGTGTATGTTTTATATTTTACATTATCTTTTCATTTTATTAAAATCGTTAAATAATGAGGTAATCGCTGCATCATCATGGTGTCACAAATAATTTAATTTATTTAGTGTCTAAAAATTATAAAAAAATATCAGGATGTAGGAAATCTTTTTATCTTTGTAATTAATATTTATAGTCAAAAATATGACTTGTATAACCTCATGTAAAAATCGTTTTAGTAAAACAACACATGTTTGTGACATTTTAACTTTAAATTTAAATAAAAAGGTATTAATGTCATTTTCCTACCAAAGTGGCTCCATGGGGTCCCCATGTTGACCCATGGATTTTCATGGTCGGCCATCACACATCCAATGAGGGCAGTACATGTGTCTAGGTCATTTCATATTATTAAAACATTATTTTTACCTTAAATTACACTAATTACCTCTAATCGCGATTAATAAACTTAAAAGTTACTATTCACCAAAAAATTATTTTAATCCTATTGAACCAAATTTTACTTCTTAAGGACAACCATGTATGTAGGATTTTTGAAATTCAAATAACAGAAGTGTTAATGTTTCATTTAAACTAAAAATCAGTTTCTTTAACTACCACTTAGTGGTTTCGCTATTCATCAAAAACTGAAGTTTTTCAGAAAATTACCAAAAATTCACCCTATACTATATTTTATATTCTGAATTAAAAAATAATATCTATTTTACAAAATTAAAAACATATAAGTTACATTAATTAATTTAATAATTAATTCCCGTTTTCAGAACCAATAGCGTGTTTTTATGAAACAATAAGTATCAAGAGATTGACACTAGTTTAAGTCCAATTTCAAGATGAAATTAATTCCAACGACCACTATTAGATTAAATGGTAAAAATATATTCTAATTTAACTTTGAAACCAATTCAAAAGATAATCTAATCATATAAATAAATTAGATTAAAAAGGGGTTTTGAATTAAAATACAACATTTTTCACTATTCATTAAAAAATGAACATTATCGGAAAAATACCAAAAATTTACACAATGTAAATTTTGATGTCCCGATTCTAAAGAAGAATTTTATTTTGTCAAATATAACACTGAAAATTTTCAAAAAGTGCATCTAAAAGTGGTTCATCATCAAAAGGCGGTTAATCGACCTTTTAAATATTATTAGAATGTTTTCGCTTAAAATTGGATTCATTCGAATTTTTAATCCTCTAAAATTTATTGTAAAAAGTAAAAATATTTGAAAAATATATATAATAATTTTGTAGTTAGTTCTGTTCATTCCTGCCATTACAACGGCTAGGTGTTAACTGCAATTTAGAATAATATTATTTTATTATTATATTGCAACGTAAGATTCCAAAGAAACTCGTTGTTGCATATTGGGTACGCCATCGAGCATAGCATCCCCTTTAAAGTTATATTAATATTTTATTCACAAATATGGATAAATGTGAAAATGTCATATTCTTTATTTACCTGGGGTGTTACAATAAATCCATAAAAACATATAATTAAGTCATGAAAATATTTTAAAAACCATTTTCTTTGTAAATTTATAAAAGAATCATAAATATATTTTGAAAACCATTTTCTATGAAAAAATATAAATGAAACTTGAAAACCTTTTGGAAACCTTTTTTCATAAAAACAAATAAAATAATCTTTAGAAAATTTTAAAAAAACTCCTTTGAAAACACTTTGAAAAAATAAATAAATACTAAAAAATTTTCAAAACATTATTTTTTAAAACTAATTAAGGATTATTGAAAACATTTTGGAAACATTTTTATTTGAAAACATATAAATGATGCTTAATAAAATTTTTAAAACCATTTTACTTAAAAATCTATGAAAGAAGCATTAAAATTTTTTGAAATCCTTTTTCTTGAAAAAAAAACATTAAAACCACAATTTTAAAATTTCAGGAAAAAAAATTCAATTGAAAAGATAAATTTTTAATATCATAAATGAATATTGAATGGAATTATTCCCATGATGATGGGTAAATCAGTAATTGTTGACCCTTAAGTTGTGATTGTAAATGGTTTAGAAAGGTATTGTAACAGGAAAAATGAACTATTATTTTTTTAAATTTAAAAATAGTGTAATGAATTAATTTAAAAATCAAAGTATAATATTATAATATTTTTGGAATCATTTTTGAAAACATGGTTTCTAAGGAACTCAGATTTATGGCCGAAGAGATAGGTAAAGTCAAAAATTCATAAAAACACTTTCACGGTCATCTTTTGTACCAATGAGTGGAAAACAGAACAATTAATAAGATATAACAGAATAAAAAGAGTATAATATAATTAATGGGAGTTTTCGAGAAATAGATCATAATATTTCATCAATGAATGTATAATCATTACAAATCTCTATAAATGATGAGATTGTTTCAATAAACACGTACCACATGTTAACTTCGAATCACACTCCCCATGAAATAAATTGAAATTACATGAAGATTAAAATATATATATGTTGACGCTCCTTTAGTCACAGAATCTAAAGATCGGAAAAGGGGAATATATGAGCACAAAGTGATTCATCCATTGAAGAAAACATCAAAAATTGACAAAGGGATGAACAAGGAAAACTTTTCCCATAGGCCGCGGAAGTTTCCCCCCGATCGTGCAAGTGTACTTGTGCGGCTCACTTGGCGCGCAAGTGACTTGCGCGACCTATACGATAACCGCCCGGTAACCACCCAGGGTCTTCTCCTGCCTATAAATAGACCCTGTGGGCCCCCCATTCGAGAGGATCTTTTTCCAGAAACTCGGATTGAAGCTCACGATGCCCAAGTCTCTTCTCAAAGCTTCTGGAACACTTCTAAGGTAATTTCTTAACTAGAACGGAAGATCTAAAGAGAAGGAGGAAGGCCTAAGTGTTAAAACTCATCAACACTTGTGTGCCGCCTTATTCCTTCGATAGAACATGCGCATCCCTTTTCTGGAAGAACCTCAAGAGGATTCTAAAGGCTTTAATAAAGAGTTGCTCAAGTATTTTAATGCTGATTGAAAATCGCGCAAGTACCTCACATGTCACGCAGGTATACCTGCGCGACCAATACTTGCGCGCCCACGTAAGACTTGCGCGCCTTTCAAGATTGGCGCGCCCCTACTTTTTTTGGGTTCCCATCTTGTCCATTTTATCCCTCTTAATCCATTTCACCTTTCCTATTCAAGATTCAGTCTTCAAGATACTCTTCAAAGTCATTTATGGCATGATTTCTTGATTTGACTTCCTTATTTGAAAGGATTTCTGTGGAATATCTCTCAAAACATAGTGATTTATACATCTTTATGTCACCAAAGACTGAGAGTTCATTCATTGAACCTCATCCTTTAAAATGAGAGAATCCTTAACCTGGGTCTCCTTTTCAGGAATAATCCTCAGTTATAAGTCCTTTAATCTGGGCATCCTTCTCAGGAGTAAGCCCCAAACCCGAATTCCTTAACTTGGGACTCCTTTTCAGGAGTAAGTCCCAATCATAATCCTTTAACCTAGGCTTACTTGTTAGGAATAACCCCAGTCATAAATCCTCCAAACTTGGGCCTCCTTTTCAGGAGTAAGTCCCAAGTCCCCTAATCTGGGCCTCCTTTTCAGGAATAAGTCCCAATCATAAATTTTGGGCTTCCTTTTCAGGAGTAAGCCCCAAGTCCCTTAATTTCTCTTAACCAGTCCTAAATTACGTTTGATATGGGATTCCTTCTCAGGAGTAAAACCCAATTATCAATCCTCTCCTAATTTGGGTATCCTTTTCAGGAATAAGTCCCATTTTAGAGTATTCAAAATCTCTGTGAAGCACATATACCTTTATGGACCCTGTTCCTGGATTTTCTCCCTAAAGTAAATCCTAACCTTCATTTTTCTGGGCATTCATAAATACATAAGCCCCAAATAATTTCTTATGATTACATCTTTCATGGCCCAATAGACTATCTTATTTCTGATACCTCTTGTTTCTCACACCGAGCATGACTCACGTGAGCTTAGAGGGTAAGAGTAATTATGACATCCTTCTTTGAGCCATTAATCATAAATATCATACTCTATTTCTCGAACTACATGGGTTCTGATTCCTTTCCCAAAACAAAGGATACGTAGGTAGCCCATATGCGGGTTCGATCCCAACTTTGAAATAATCCATGTCCTTCTGAATGACGATAAACTTCAAGTGCCCCACTGAGTGGCTTTAAAACCAGCCTGGTCATCATAATGACCAAGAGACTTTTTTAAATGTTTTGAAGGATACCATTGACCAAGAATCTCTAAATAGATACAGATGATTCTCTATTGATGAAGAACCTCGAATACATATAAAAGATTCTCTAAATTTCTTACATATTTAATCATTGATTGTTAAAACTAAGGGAGATATCATTTTATACTTAGTAATGTAATAAGGATTCACGAACATAACTTAAATCTATAAAGAGAGTCCCGGAGTAGAAAATAATTCCCCTCAAAAAGGTGTGATGAGTGCGACCTCCCATCCTCTTGACCAATGCAAATTCCTAAGCCTCGTCAGTCCACAAGCTAATGAGAGCCTACCTTTGGAAAGTAGGTCCAAATGGATGTGGAATCATTGGATGTTTCCGGTTCTACGAACAAACCCATTAGAAACCGATCAGAACGTTTGAATCTCCCATCCAGGAGGTCATCCCCGAATTCCGTGCAAAACAAAAATGGTGAACCCGACGTGAATCCTTAACCAAGTTAAAGTGATGTTTTACCTATTTGTTAAATCCCCTATTTAAAAGTCAGTAAGAGGGCTAACAAAAACAATCATTGACATATGTGCTCATCCAAAGGATGAAGTGGCTGAATTTTATCTTGATTACGTCTGTTATATCAAACATGCACTCTTTTCCAAGATCATCTGTATTTCCATAATGGCTGCTCTCAAATTCACATCTGTGAATACTGCTGCTGCAAATACCACTGTTGTAATTCCTACTAGATCACCATCTGTTCTGATGATGACATCACCTACTCAGCGTCTTCAACGCTGGGTATCAAATGCGCTGGTTAATGAGTACTGTCAACACGGTACCATCCCAACTATAGAGGCTGCCCGACAGGCCCTCTAAGTAAACAACTCACACAGGTCGTCCGGACAACGACGACCAGTGATTAAGAGGAAGGCGGTGCTGACTACCGTCTCCAACCGTTTCACTTCGTTATCCCCGGAACGCAATTTCCATTCGCTCCCTTACTCTGAGGAAGTGAATGAGTAGGTCCCTCAGGACCTTAATCCAAAAAGAGAGGAGTCCTTCCCGAGGGCTCCCATCAACAATCGCCGCCAGACTCGTACGGTAGTGCGCCCTCAACATGTTGAGGGTACCGACTCCAGGAATTCAGCTCAGGTTCCTCGAACCCGAGTAGGCAAGATGAACCGCCAGAGACGGAATCCGGTTAACAATGGGCAGGGTATCATCCCTGCCATCTCTGGAGAAGTCCACCAACCTAACTTGGTGGCAAACAACGAACAGGAACACACACCTGTCTGTTTTAATTCCGTTGTCCAGCAGACTCGTCTGGCAGCATCACGCCAATCCCGCCAGGCAATTTCGGTGGAGTACTATAGGTAAAAACATACAGCTGCTTATGCATAATCAGTTAGTCAGCAGCCTCGTTTAACTACATATGATGGATCTCATCAACCGCGTTTGGTGAAGTGTAATCAGCAGGCATATACACCTGCTAATACTAATCAAGCCTACCAACAGTCTCGCTTGGTAGCGCACGGAGAAGTCAGTCGGAAAGCCCCGACGACAAACAGGAGGCAGACTCAACTCTCTGCCCCCACACTTGAGTACTGTCAGGATTCAATAATAGGAAAAGGAGGACAGGAGCAGGCACATACACCTACTCCAAGCCCAGAATGGACGTATATCCCCGTTCCGGAAGCTGAAGTCACCAAGCATATTTTGTCAATGGGGAAAGAGCAGAAGCAAATTCCTGCTCATATTCTGGATGCTTTCCAGGATATCATAACCACTTGAGCATAATATCAGGGAAAGACACATAAATCTATCCCTAGCAGTGGAGTGACACATCAACGATTCACTCCGGAACAGACACACACATCTGTTCCAGTCCAAGAGGGTTATGGGGCATACTCCCCCATATCATACGGACAACCAAGTCAGGTATATACACCTGATTCGAGTGGAGATCGTCAGCCTAACCTGACCATATTTCTTGATCAGGCACATACAACTTCTCAGAGTAACCACTTTCGTCAATAAGTGGTTTCCAAAATGAGTAAGAAGGCATCTAAGAAAAAGATCCACCCAGCACAGTCAGGAGATCAAAGGCCAATCTGTAACAAGACCTTTCTCGATGCTGGAGTTCTTGAAACCCTTAGAAATTTATCTATTGGAATTCAAGATTCTACTCCCTCAGTTCCCAATAACAGGAACATTAATTGCAAAAGTCTTCAACAGACACTTTCTCATGAAGGCTTGATTCGTGACAATTCGGTCAATCTTGAAGTTTCATCTTCAGATGAGAGACACAAGAACCCTCTGTGTGATCAGAAGACCAAGGAGAAAGAGATCTCATCTTTTGATGTAACCCATTATGGTTGTCCTCCCCATGATGATGAATTTCACTACGAAAGTCCTCTCCGCAGTAGTGATTCACATTGCCTGGAAAATACTCCAGTGGACAATGTAGTGCCGAGAAAGCCCTCTTATCTTGAGGCACTTGCAAATGCGAACCCAATCATGTATGATGCTTTATTACTAACAAGTGAAATACTTTCTCAATGAGAAGATAGCCTAGGGTGTAGGTCATTCTCCGAACCACCCCTAAGTCATGCATCTTCTAGTTTGATCAATGATATCTCTACCAATCTTGTTGAATCTGATGAAGCAATAAGGAAACACCAACTCTGGTCAAAACAAGTAGAAGAATCTTCATTTAATGATAAAGAGGAGATGTAGAACATGAGAAAAAATTTGGCGAAAGGTGAGGTACCAGTCATGTTTTGGCCTTTGGCTGACTCCCAGTACGACATTCCAAGGATGTTGACGGATGATGGAATCCATGATATTTGTATCAACATATGGAAAACTCTTTGTCAATTGAAGAAGATGGTATTATCTTATGATTAATATGAACATCATCTTAAGATAAAAGAAGGGCTACAACGTCAGATTGATTTGGCATCTCTATCAGTCTCTCGGTATCCGAAGACTGAAAAGCAGCCGAGAACCCATCAACGTTCATGCCTTAGCGCACTAAGAAAATTGCGTCAGTTAATTTTCAATGCTCCATCTGGTGTTCATATCATAGGATGGGGTGTTCACGGAGCACTACATTTCATAGTGCTTTCCAATCAGCAAAACCCGCCGAAAATAGTCTCATGCAATGTTATTGCCCATGGATGGCCACAGTCAATGGGATTTGTTTGTAATCAAAATCTTGCTCAAGAACAGGCTTCAACTAGTTCCTCTCAAAGTCAAGCATATAGGGAACAAGTTTTTGAATTGCTCCTACATCAAGCAGGCGAGAATATTGCAAAAGCCTCTCGTATAGAGCAAACACATCATCAAATGATAGAAATTTCGGAAATCATCCAATGGTCTGTTGAACCAGGTCATAAAAGTGGATACAGGTTAATGTATCCAGCTAATTTCCGAACTAAGTTTCACAAGATCAAGAGAGATTTTAAGAAGATCTCAGACATAGAATGTCAAGAGACACCCCATCTTGTCAGACTGGGGACTTCTTTAACCCAACCCTCAGATTCAACAAATGGGATTCGAGGAGTTGAGCGGAAACAGCAGGAACATCCCCAGTTCACAAGACCGGGGACTCTTTCAAATCATCAATCCCCTCCTCAGAGAATGTTGGTATTTTCTCGATTGGGGAAGAAGCCACAAGAGGAACGAAGATCCAAATTATTAGGAGATTCCCTCCAAGTTATAGCTCATCAAGAAGTTCCTAAAATATTGAATCAACAAAAGGCAATGTCTCATCAAAGACATGAAAGAAGACAATATCACAGAAATGTTGATAGAAGGGATGTGATGCATTATGCATCAATCAATGTCATCAATTCCATTGTTGCTAATCCACCAGAGGAGGTTCACTCAGGGGACTCAGATGAAGAGTGTCCTTCTCAAGAAAATGTACGCACTGATACAAATGAAGAAGGTGTGCGTACACGAAGTCAAAGGATTACTCAGAACCTAGGTAATCCACTTCCCTCTCTCGAAAAGGTATCCAACAAAGGGAAGGGAAAGAATCAGGTTACATATCCTTCCTCTGGAGAAGGTCAATCGCTCTCGTTAGAGCAAAGGTTTGCACAATAGGAGTAAGAAATTAAAGAATTAAGAAGGTTGAATGCAGAACTACTTCAGAGTAGCCTTCTTCTTAAAAATGCTGGAGTCTGACAGCCAAAGGAATTTGTTGCAGTTACTGAGATAGATCAAGAATATCCTCCTTTATCAGTACACCTTGAGAAGTCTAATCCTACAGGTCAAACGCAACAACGGTTGGCAGTGCTACCATTAGTTGCAGCACCAATCACCACGTCTGTCCGAGCTCCATTCATTGCACCTACCCAAAACCAAGTTCAACCGAATATTTCTCAAAAGTTGATAACTACTATTGAGTCATTAACAGCTCGGTTAAAAACTATGGAAGGGAAACGGGTGAAAGTTCAACCTGAAAAGAAATTTTACCCTGAATGGGTAGATTCAATTTCTCCTCCATCCAGTTTTGGAAACCCTGTTTTCCCTACTTTCAATGGATCAGGTGACCCTGAACAACATTTGACACAATACGTGTCTTGTTGTGATCCTATGATGGGAACTCCAGAACAGCAAGAAGCAGTGAAACTCAGTTGCTTCGTGCGAACCTTACAAGGACCATCTTTTGTCTGGTATACAAGCTTGCAATCCCAGTCAATCATCGGATGGGAGGATCTTCGTCAAAAATTCCTTCTTCAGTTCATCTCAACTTTTCCAAAAACGACAGTTTTCGATCTTACAAACTGCAAGCAAAGGGAGAATGAAAGATTCTCTGATTTAATTTCGCGCTGGAAGGGATTAACATATTCCCTGAGTTTAGCACTTCCTCAGGAGGAACTGTTGCCAATCTGTGTGGCAAATTTGCTTGACGAATTACGCACGCCATTGATCCCTGTGAAATACACCGGAGCGTTTCGAGATCTTACTTCAATCTCTCAACAGATTGAAGATTCCCTTATACAGGCTAAGGCTAAATCTCTTGTAATTCCATCAGCTCTAGGAAGGAGAATGGGTAAAGCAGAAACTTCTACAGTTATGCTTAAACAAGCACCTGTACCTATTTTTACTTCAAAATCATCATCTTCTCGAAGAGCTCCACCTCCTGAACGCCAACAACAATGGTCGTTTCGTCCAATTGATCAAAAATATCAATGACGAAAACAATTTGAGGATTTGAAGAGTAAAACATACTCTTTCTGAAATGAGCAGATTCCTGGTTACTTCATTTCAACTCTGGAAAATAATTTGGTTCAATTACCAGTGCCCAAGAGGCCAAAGAAGGAAGGAGATGAAGACCGTCCCAATTATTGTCCCTTTCATAAAATGTTAGGGCATCCCATAGGGGATTGTTTTGTCTTTAAATAACTCCTTCAAATGATGGTTGTCTTGGGACAAGTCAAGTTGAAAGGCTCTTTGACTTAGGTAGCCTGTGTCACTGCTACAGTTCCAGAGGAAGAAGGTGAATGACAAGAAGTCAAAAGCAGAAATGCACAAAAGTATGATGATTGGATGGTCAGAAAGACAATCAATCAGACTCATGCCATTTTGAGAACATAATTAAAGAAACCAATTGTGTCTTCTACCATGAATACTGCGGTAAAACCCTCTTCATCAGAGGGAAAATCCTCAAAGAAATGGCTTGATTCAAAGAAGAAAAAAGAATCAGAAGAAGATGAGTATGTGTCAAAGCCTAAATTGTCTTTGACTCTGGCAGACTTTATGCCATCTACTTCAAAGCCACGGGCACCGCCCCATCAAATGGAACAGCCTAAACAGGCTAATCAGGCAGAGTCTTTATCAGACGAAGAGTTAATCTTCGGTTCTGTTAATATGATTCAATTAACAGATCCATATTCCAGTCTTCATGAGCCTGAATTCCCTGTATCAAATAAGGGAATCCGAGGAAGTTCTAAAGGTTCAGGATACAGGGGAAGACATGGATCTTTCCGAAGCCACTACTCCAATTCTACCCCTGCTAGAACTGTGTATGAAGCAGAAACTCATGGTAGAGCCCTTCAGCGAGCTCAAAATGAACAAGCAAGTTCTTTTGCCAATGGCCAACTCAGTTTTGGCACAGTTATTTTGGAAGACCGATTAAAGGTTCCATATTATTTATCTCATCAAGTAAATGGATCTAATCAGTCTAATCTACCAAAACCAAGGATGTTGCCAACTTCTATCCCAATACAAGATGCATCATCTTCCAAAGCATCTGCTTCCAAGGTACCTGCTAAACCGCATATTCCTGTTGGGAAACGCAGAACTCTAGATCAAAAGTATGATATATTGAAACACTTGGCCCAAGTAGCAGCCAAGTTATCAATTTTAGATGCTTTGAATATGTCAAAAGATCTTAGGGAAGCATTCATCGAAGCTTTGTCATGTCCTCATGAGTTTGAAGCTGAAATTGCTACAGCTGAAGTCTATCACATAGAGAATAATCCTGCAGAATGCCATGCAGTGATATCTTTTACTGATAGAGATGAAGATGATGTTGTTCATGGGCACATAAAACCTCTATACTTATCTAGAAAAGTCAATGATGTAGATATCCGAAGAGCTTTCATTGACAATGGTTCAGGAGTCAACCTCATGGCCATTCGTACACTTCGTCGATTGGGCCTCACGGAATCTGATTTATCTTCTTCTATCAGGATGTTACAAGGATATGATAAAAATGAACAAGAACCATTGGGAGAAGTTACACTCAGAACTCAGTTTGGAGATCTTGTATCCAATTCGGATTTCATGATTCTTGATCAAGACCCATCTTTCAATGTCTTGCTTGGAAGACCCTGGCTACATCAGCATGCAGCTATCCCTTCATCATACCATCAATGTCTCAAATATTGTTTCAATGGTCAAGTTGGAACATTGTATGGTGATAAGTCCCCGTTCAAGACATGTGAGTTTCAATACATTGAGGTCGAATTTTGTCACATGAAGGGAAGAAGGAAATCTACAATAAAGGAAATTACCAAAGTTAATACCCTATATGGTTTGGAGAAGATTCCAATAAATCCATTTACACATGTGAGTATAGATTATGTGTTACCTATCAGTCAAATTGACAAAATAGGCCCAAATCAAAATACTCTTATGGAAATATCCATAATGTCAATTATGGCAATCGAGCCAGACAACATGGGAGAAATTGGTAACCTACCAAACAGTGATGAAAGCATAAGTGGTGATGTTTTCATTTCATCTGCTGAAGTCCAAAAAGTCTATACTTCACCAATCAGGCCAGAATAAGTTATAGAAACATTAGAGGTGAATAATGATGTCGATTCTCAATCCATCATCTCCTCTTTATTTCCCAAAGAAGACCCTTTATTATCAATACGGTCAGAAATGGAAGCTTCTTCTTCAAAATGTGAAAATTTTGACATCTCTTATGATCATGAGAATTTCATTTTGTCATCTACTATGCAAGTAGAAACAGAAGAAATAGCACGTGATGAAGAGGAAGAGGAAGATCTTAGAGATTCTTCTCTAGCATTTGAAGAGGGTATCTCTACCACTGTGGATGAACTCAGAGAAGTAAATCTGGGTATAGAGAAAAATCCACACCCCACTTTAATTAGTGCGGCCATGACCCTTGAAGAGCAAGAGAGGTATATTTCTTTTCTAAATCAAAATAAAGATATTTTTGCTTGGAACTATACAGAAATGCCTAGGCTTGATCCTGATGTTGCTACTCATAATTTGGGTTTACCAAAAGAACATCAAGGATTTAAACAAGCCGCGAGAAGAACACACCCAACTTATGCTTCCAAAATTGAAGCTGAAGTGGATAAGCTAATCAAAGCTAACTTTGTCAGAGAAGTTCATTATCCCAAGTGGATGGATAATATTGTCCCTGTAAAGAAGAAGAATGGACAAATTAGGGTTTTCATCGATTTTAGAGATCTTAATCGGTATTGTCCTAAAGATGATTTCCCAGTTCCGATTACAGAACACTTAATTGATGCAACGGCTGGATATGAAGTACTTTCTTTCATGGATGGATATTCCGGATATAATCAGATCCGAATGGCCCCCGAAGATGAGGATTCTACAGCCTTCAGAGCCCCTCAAGGTGTGTTTGGTTACCGGGTGATTCCCTTTGGTTTAAAGAATGCAGGTGCAACATATCAACGCGCCATGCATCGTATCTTCAAACCTTTCTTAGGGATGTTTGTTGAGTGCTATGTGGATGATTTGGTGGTTAAATCCAAACAACGTTCTAATCACTTGGCTGATTTGGAAGTCATATTCCACAAGCTTCGACAACATAATTTGAAGATTAACCCCTTAAAATGTGCTTTTGGGGTAACCTCAGGAAAATTTCTCGGCTTTTTGTATGCCATCGTGGTATTGAAGTCGATCCTGAGAAGACCAAGTCAATCCTTGGTATGTCACCTCCTCAGAATTTGAAATAATAAAGAGGACTTCAAGGACACTTAGCCTATATTCGGCATTTCATCGTCAATTTGGCAGGAAAACGTTTACCCTTTACCAAATTATTGAAGAAAGGAGTCACTTACCAGTGGACTGAAGAATGTCAAGAAGCGTTTGATGTTATAAAGAAATACCTCTTGAGTCCACCAGTAGTCATGCCACCTGTTGAAGGTAGACCACTTATCCTCTATGTGACAGCTCTGGAGTGATCATTGGGTGCCTTTCTCGCTCAAAAAAATGATGATGGGAATGAAAATAGCCTCTACAATCTCAGTAGAACTATGCTTGAAGTAGAAACCCGGTATTCAAGTATTGAGAAGTGCTGCCTGGCATTAATTTTTGCAGTTCAGAAACTGAGACACTACCTGCAACATCACGAGGTACAATTGGTATCCTGCAATAATCCGCTCAAATTCATCCTTAGTCGTCCAATGCTTACATGACATCTAGCAAGGTGGGAAGTTATTTTGCAGTAGTTCGACATTCAGTATGTGACTCAAAAGGCGATAAAGGGCCAAGCTATGGTTAATTTTCTGGCTGAACATCCTTCAGTGGAAGACACGTCTTCAGATATTGAACTCCCTGATGAGGAATTTTTCTCTATTCAAGAGAATCCTCAAACATGGGAAATGTATTTTGATGGTGCTTCCAGAAGTCCAAGAGGGAAGAAAATGGAAAATCCTAAATTCAACAAAGTTGGTTTAGGAATTGTACTCATTTCTCCAGATAAGGCATTGTTACCTTATTCCTTTTTATTGTGGGAAGGTGCTACCAATAATGAAGCTGAATACCAAGCTCCCATTACAGGCTTGGAGTTAGCGCTCCATGCACAAGTGAATCACTTAAAGGTGAAAGGTGATTCAGACCTGGTAATCAAACTAGTCAATGGGGATTATGGCATCATAAAAGAAGAATTAATCCCTTTGTATGATTACGTCAGAGAGTTAATGGCGGAATTCCCTTCAGAACCGACATTTTCTTATGTCCCAAGATCACAAAATGCTCAAGCTAATGCACTGGCTAATATAGCCACAGCTCTAGCAGATCCAAATCGGGACGAGACAACCATCAGTATTGCCCACCATCGTGCAATTTCACCTTATGTTCAAGCCAGAACAGAGGAAATTAATGAAATTAGTCCCATTCCTGAACTATACGGTCATACTACAGGATGTATGTCACCTACTAGGGAATACCTTCAAAATGGGACACTTCCACCTGATAGAGCCGAGAAAGAACAAATCTGGAGATGTGTGGTCAATTTTACTCTTTATGATAGCCCAAACCACATAGAGAAAATTCTCTAAAAACGTGGTTTTGATGGAGTTCTCTTCAGATGCATTGATGGTGAAGAGACAATGGCTGTCATAAAAGAAGTGCATGCAGGAGTCTGTGGTGCCCACCAGTCTGGACATAGACTGTCTGATCAAATTCGAAGGCTTGGATAATTTTGGCCTTCAATGATACAAGATTGTGTTGATTTAACAAAGAAGTGTCATTCATGCCAAGTATATGCCAACTTCATTCATCAACCTCCAGAGTTGCTTCATATAGCTAAATACTCATGGCCATTTTCCACATGGGGAATGGATGTGGTGGGACCTTACCCTTCTGCTACGGCCAAGCAGTTTAAGTACATTCTTACTGCTACTGATTTCTTTTCCAAATGGGTAGAGGCAGTACCTCTCAAAGAAGTCAATTCTAAATGCATTGTTAGCTTCATCAAGTCGAACATCATTACTAGATTTGGTGTCCCTCATACCATATTGACGGACAACAGCACCAACTTCTGTTCTTCTGAGGTGAAGAAATTGTATCAAGAATACCACATTAAATCCAACCATTCCTCTCGGTATCATGCGGCGGCCAATGGTCAAATAGAAGCCTTTAACAAGACTCTTTCAAATATAATGCAAAAGATGGTGGATAAAGATAAAAGATCATGGCCTGATAAACTCTTTCATGCTTTATGGGCTTATCGAACTACCACCCGCAATGCAACGCGGTCAACTCCATATTCATTGGTATATGGAATAGAAGCAGTCTTGCCAATTGAAGTTCAATTGCCCTCAATCAGAGTATCCATTTGTGATCAGTTATCTACAGATGAGGAATCCTAAAAGAGATTGAATGAATTGGAACAGTTAGATGAGAAAAGATTGTGCACTCTGCACCACTTGGAAATCTATCAGAATCGAATAGCACGAGCTTTTAACAAAAAAGTTAGTCTTCGTTCATTAATTGAGGGAGAATTGGTATTGGTTCTCAGAACACCAATGATACCATGAAAGAAGCCTCCCAAGCTTGAACCAAAATGGGAAGGACCTTATTCAATACATAAGGTCTACTTCAATGGAGCTTATTCATTAATCTCAATGGATGGAGAACTCATCACAACTCCAACCAATGCCAGATTTCTGAAGAAATATTTTGTATAAACACAAAATATGTTCCCCAGAACTAAGATTCTTACAATTGATTCATACAACTTCGTCCAACATGACATTAAACTGTAGGAAAGTCCTTTTTTTGTCCAACATGACGTTAAACTGTAGGAAATTCCTTTTTTTGTCCAACATGATGTTAAACTGTAGGAAAGTCCCTTTTTCGTCCAACATGACGTTAAACTGTAGGAAAGTCCCTTTTTCGTCCAACATGATGTTAAACTGTAGAAAAGAAGATGTCCCGGCAACATGACACTAAACTGTGCAGCACCAGTTCGTCCTTGCTATATGACGTTAAACTATACAAAAATGGCCCAGTATGACCTTAAACTGCAACTTCGTCCCACACGACATTAAACTGTGAAAAAGTTCCCTAAAAAAAGTCTTGTATGACTTTAAACTACACCACCGTCCAGCAAGACATTAAACTGCACCATCCAAGGTCCATTTATATGACCTTAAACTATTTTCCCTTTTTTTCCATCATGACACTAAACTGTAGAAAAAATCCCCAATGCGTCCAACATGACGTAAATGGTGTGTCATTTTGTCCTTACTGCATGACATTAAACTGCACAGTCCCCCTTTTTTGTCCAACATGACGTTAAACTGTATTTTCCCCGTCATCCTAACTACATGACGCTAAACTGTACAGAAAGTCCTTGATATGTCCTACGTGACATTAAACTTTATTTTGTCCCTACTACATGACACTAAACTGTGCAGCACCAATAGTCCTAACTACAAGACTTTAAACTGCATAGTCCCTTTATATGTCATACATGACATTAAACTATGCATCGTTAAGGTTGTTGTTAGCTCTTGTTTCTCACACCGAGTATGACTCACGGGAGCTTAGAGAAAACCTCAACCATAACACTCTCTTTGGGCCGCTAACCATGTGTAAGTCCCAACAACATTTTTATTGGATCGTTGTCCCCAAGAACAACATGATCATTAATTCATTCTTTAATTGAACTACACGGACTTTGATCCTTTCCCTCTAGGCTGGGTATGTAGGCAACCTCCCAGGGTTCAAGCCCAAAAACAATCTCTTCACATCGGTTCACCTCCATCTTATATGTTGTTGATTCATGAAACCGCCCCTAGAATAAATATCTTTACATTGGTTCACATTCGTCCTTGTTGTACGACGTTAAACTATACAACACTTTTTCCCGGTATGACAATAAACTACAATATTCTTTGATTTCCTCATTTGAGAGGGAACCATTATTTACATTGTTTTTTCAATCATGTTTTATTTCAAAAGACTACGTGCATACATGGCAATGCCTAAACTATTAATCTTGGGTTAAACCATCATTGTACTAAAGTCCCCTTTCACCCTTCACATGTATGAACCAAATTTGTACAAAGGGTAGTTCTAGAACATCATAGGATTGATTCCCATCCTTATGGGATACGTAGGAACGTTCGATTATCCCTCAAATCCAGCCCTAATTCTTTTGGGCATAACCCCAAATTTCACTTTTAGTCCCTTGGCTGAAAAGTCCTCATGAAAACACACACTGTGTATTCATTGTTATGGTCCGAACTTTATGACCCTAAACTAAGATCTCTCATATTTTCATCATGCACGGCGTTAAACTGCATTTCAAGAACTACGTATGGCTTGATTCTCATTCTTATGAGATATGTAGTGAAGTCCAAAATTTCAATTCATTCCCAGCCACAACATGATTATGGTTATCATTGACCTATGTATCTCTATATACATTGGAAGATACCCATCTTTATGTGTTATAATCCTAAACCTTAAATATTTTCATATCTCCATAACCCTTTTCATGACTTTTAGTCACAAAAATGTCAAACTTCTGAGAATTCTTTTTGTCTGACTATGCAGTACGTGCCCAATGGTGTCCTTGCATAAACAGTCCACATAACAGACTTGTTAGCCAAAAGATACTATTTTATTTAACTATGCAGCCAATGCCCTTAGGTGGCCCTGCATAATTAAACCCCCTAACGGGTTTTTTAAATGATGGTAACTTCATTATTGGGAAGAATGCCTCTTTTTTCCTTATTTTTCTTAAACGACAGTATGTAGGGATCTGTAAGAAAATAACCATCCTTAACATATTTGTCCCATATCCTTTTTCATGATCTGAAAGTATTCATGTCTATGGTTTATTCTTCTTCCCTACGTTTGGGTCAGACCTTCGTAGGAGTGATATTCATCCAGTTCTTCGATAATCTTTTCTGGAAATATCTTCTCCATATTCAAGTACCTCTTTCCATACCGAAAACTCTATACTTTGGAAGATTTGAATCTCCATGAACTTTCACTGGATTTTATCACTAGGAAAGTAAATTTCTGAGAGTTCTTTTTTCCTGACTATGCAGCACGTGCCCATAGGTGTCCTTGCATAAACAGTCCACATAACAGACTTGTCAGCCAAAAAAATGATATTTATTTGACCATGCAGCCAATGCCCTTAGGTGGCCCTGCATAATTCAACCCCATAACTGGTCTTGTTAAATAATAGTAACTTCATTCTTGGAAACTACTTCTTATAATGCCTTTTAGCTCTTTTTCATATCATTTCTCAGATTCAAATATTCTTAAGCCATAGTTTACATTTTTTTCTCCCTCATACTTGATTATGGTAATATGTTTTCAGATAAATTGTCAAGGAATTGAATCAATTTTAATCCATTATAGTCAAAGCTATTTCGACCTTAAATATTAGCCCCTTTATGTCCGGCATGCATGACTTTAAACTGCCCATAGAAGACAAAGGAACTCTGAATAAAAGTCAAGTTCCAGCTCACTAAATATACATTTTTGTATGATTT
This sequence comes from Viscum album, assembly GCA_963277665.1. Taxonomy (NCBI): domain Eukaryota; kingdom Viridiplantae; phylum Streptophyta; class Magnoliopsida; order Santalales; family Viscaceae; genus Viscum; species Viscum album. The sequence goes on along the minus strand of OY728136.1, from coordinate 360,360,533 downwards.
AGGTAATATTGAGCAATTAAAAGATTCAAAGTTTGTAGGGTTATTTTTTTAATAATCCTAGTAAAAATTAAACTATTCTTACTAGGCCCATTGGCTTAAGTAAATTTGAAGCTGGTAGTGAAAGAATGCAGGTACAAATGAGTGAAGATGAAAGTGTTTTTCATTGATAAACAGGAGATAGAAGGACATCCACAGACTGGAGTCTATTATCTTTTTTAAGAATTACAAAATACTGTCAACATACATCTTCATTTGATGTATAGCATCCTGAGCTTTATCAGAAGTTACTTGAAGCTTGTGCACTTGACCAGCTTCACTCTTTTCAGCTTGTTGAAGTGACTTCTTAGCATCTACGATGGCTTTCATGCCATTCATATGAGTTTCATCTAATGATTTATTAAGCTGATCAAGTTCCCCAGTAACACCATCTAACTGTTGCTGGAGTTGCACCTGCTGGACGACCTTTTCTTTGATTTTATGCTTCAGATCCTTCATCATGGCAGCATAATCAACTTTAGCTTGGGATACCACATCCTCAAATTCGCCTATGTTGACTGACAGTTTCACTCTGATCAAATCTTCGCGACTTTTTTGAGCCTGATCCCTCCTGAATATGATCTGTTTCACCGTGGCGTGGATCTTTTCATATCCAAAACCACCAAGTCCTAGTATAACAAATTGGGATGACAATCGAGGAATTTTCGATGGTATCTCTTCTAAAGGCACCCCAAATATGATGTTCCATATGTTGTTCCAGGCCTTACGTCGTGAAAAGCTGAACGCTTTAAGCATATCTGGATCCGATTCAACATCATCATCAGAGGGGGGTATGTAATCTGGAATTAACGCGCTTAAGGAACTGCCTTGTCCTGCTCTTTCCCCCCTGATTTGTGCTTCTTCACTTTCAATTCCCATTGGAGAAGAGGCTGAGGCCTCATCTCCGGATCTAGCCATTGCAGTTGATGGCCCAACATGATTAATTGAAAGATTTAGTTAGCGTCAAAGGATAACAAAAGAATGGATTGTCTTTCAAATAAAGTACATTCACAAATATTGTTATCCCTTACCCAAGGGTGGTTCAGCAACCTGAGAAGACTTCTCCCCATCTTTCCCGGTCTCAAGAGGATTTTCAAAATGGGTCTTAGGAGAGTTTATTGGGTTTAGCTCAACTTGAGCTAATGTTTCTACAATGGTAGGGTTGACATCGATGTCCACACCCTCTTCAGGCATTTTTAGTTCAGCAGCCTCTACGGATGAAACTGCATATTATTTTCACTCATGGTTAGAAGTGTAAATTTTTAAAAAAAAATTGGGCGAAGTGTAGCACTCACGCCCAAGGTCTTCTAAATCACATGACAACTTAGCATGATCATAAAATTCTTCAAAAGTCATTCTGTGGTTCATCATTTCATCCAATGATATTTCAGAATCCTAGTTAGTCTCACCAGTGGGAGCATTTGCTACATCCTCTTGCTGACTTACCTCCTGCAACCCCTGACCCTGGACAACATCTTCAGCAGTAAGAAGGATATTGGGAATGGATGCTAGCTCTTCTCTAGGACCAGCCAAGTCATCTTGGGTCTGTGATTGTTCTACAACACCCTCCACGACCTTTGAAGGAGGATCAGTCCCTTCCCTCATGGGGTAAATTGAAGAGGCCCCTGCAATCCTCAGAAATATGAGTAATCATGTGATTATGGGTATAAAATCATGATCATTCAAAGGACTTGCCGCTGCTTATGAAGCGTTAGCTGTGGATTTCCTTCTTCGTTGCCTTTGCTTCTTTTGTTTTTTTGGAGTATCACCAGTCTCCCTTATTGGCACTTGGATTGGCGAATGTAAGTCTATGTCCAGCGCCTCATTCATGGCCTACTATCCTGGAGATATCTCACCTGGTTCGCGAGGAGAATCAGCAGCAGCCCCGATAACAGTACCACCAGGACTATACTGTAGCGAAGGAACCTCAGTTCCTTTCTTTGCAAGCTGTAAGATGAAGAAAATAACATCCTTAAGTAACAAAGCTTCAACTGAAATCAAGTTGCAAAGCAAATAGGGAAAGAAAACTTACATCTTCTAGAGCTACGTACTCTTGCCATTCCTCATCTCCAAAACCACCAGCCCCCTCAACAGCACCACGATCAATCATTTCCTTCACCCGCCTGGTGATAGGAACAGAGTCATCAGTGGCATATACGAGCATTTCCAGCTCTCTGATATAAGCTTGCACTTCATTGGGGTTATCTTCATATTGAAGATTTTTAGAGGCCATAAGATTTCCTATTCTAGGAAGTTTTAGGCCCCCACACAAGTCCATACAGGTGGTATCAGTACCACAGTATAAGCTCTGCCATAGCTGAACAGCCTCTGGTCTTAGATATGAAGGCTGTGAGGAAGGTCCTAAAATTTTTGACTTTAATTTCTTCCCAGCTCCTGCAGCTACAGATAGAGAATAAGAAAGTAAGACTTATTGCTTTATAAAGTAGCAGTAATTTAAATTACTACAATAAAACAACTCACCAGGAGTTGATGGAGTGGGTCTTTTAATTCTGGCCGGAGGATTATATCGGGCATGAAACCGCTTTGCTTCCGGTTGTGCCTCAACATCCCCATCATGATAATCCAGTGAATCAGTTCAAGAAGAGGATTCTGTTGAATCAATTTCAGGTGGGGAAGCATCACCTTCATGAGGATGGGTTTCTTTCTCTACAGTCCTCTCACTCTTTCCCACTTGATATACTAGGTGATTCAATATCCCTTTGGGGTATGATGCTATCCAGTGTTTGCCATAATATGTAGTCAAATTATGTGCCTCTTTTTCAACTGGTAGATCAAATACTTCCCCAGTCTTCTCTCTTGATGTCAATAGCCATAGTTATCGAGCAACCATCGGATGTTGCTCTAACCTGACATGTACCAGAGGGGATACAACAATCTGTTGTAGACATTTGAATTGGCGTGCAAATCTATATGGAGCATAGGCCTCACATATGATCTCTCCATCAATCCTGGCTACTAACACACCATCCCTGCAAGCTAGCATGTATTCCCTTAAATCCAAATGGGATGTCCCATCATCAACAAACCTCCCGGATGATGGACTTCTATAGGGAAAGAAGTTGAATTCCTTAAACATGCTCAGCCTCACTTTCATGTCATAGCCATTAACATCTAATGGAGCAATTCTAGAGAATGATTGCACTGATGGTCTGAAGGAGCTGCCAGGAATTTGTAACCCATTCTGTACATTGTAAGTCCTGAAGTGAGTGGCGATCCATCCCCACAAAACTTGGAATGGTCCCACTATTCTTATAGGAGATTTACCCATGGAGACATGAAGTAAACTTCTGTGAATATTTGCTAAAATGGAGGTAGCTAACCCAACCATTTTTCCCTCAGCCAACTTTGCCGCAATGACGAAGGTCCCTGGCCTAACACCTCCCTTCGAATCCCTGGCCGGCAAGAGATAAACACTGAGCCACATTGCCAAGAAACCCGCCAGATGAGTCTTCGTTGGAATTCTTTGATTCAATTCATATCCCCACTTTTCAAACTCTCCTGCTTCTAGATTTGGCCAGAATGTGCCAAGAGGTCCTCTATTCTCAGGTTTTGGATAGGTGGTAGGACGTTTGGGCCTGGTATCCTTGGATTTATTTTTCTCGTATCCTTTTTCTTTCAGCTCCATCTCTTTCTTCTCAATAAGAAATACCTTCATCCATTCTTCCGGATGAATATCTTTTCTAAAATGAGTTAATGAGGTCTCTGAACTCTTGAGCCTGTGGAATATCTTAAATAATTCTCGAGCTAAAACAGGAGTCTTCTCAGAATCATTCCAAGTCACCTTGGTAGGAATGAATTCATCATACATATCGCCCAAAATTGGAGCCCCTGAGATCTTATGGACATCCCACAAACTGATACCTACTTCTCCATGAGTCAAATGGAAAGAATTAGTTGCTGGGCTCCAATGGCTGAGTAGCTCTGGCACGAAGTTATCATGTCTGTAAACATATGTTTTCCCAACCCAAAAAGCTTCATATATTGCAGTTCTCTTCAGATCTTCGATAAACTCTGTGGAGGTCTGTCGCACCCATTATGCCCACATCCAAGTTGGCTTCACACCTCCCCAAGGACGGAAGTCCCAAATTTTCTTCCAGCCTTTGGATTGATCCATCTGAGCATTTCAGAAGATCGAAGGATGATAATGTGGTTGAAGCTCAGGTGTATGTTTTTTCAGATCTGGTGTGCAAGGGATATGATGCATCATATAGGCCTTCTCCACTATTCCAGCATTTATAAATACTCCTCCACCAAAGATATTTGCTGAAGCAAAGTTGGTATAATTCTGAAACCATGAAAATGGAAAATAATTCTTTACTTCAGGAATAGTGACTTCTTGTAGATGACTATAGCCATACAAAGGTAGATAAGTTCTTTGAAGAAAGTTGAAATGATATTTCTTAAGATACTTAGCCAAATTCGGAAGAGTGCTATCTTTGACAGTATAATAATCATGGCCAATGATGTTCATCATATCATCTATCTTTTTGCTAGCCAGTTCATCAATTAATCCGGGTCTAAGAGCCATTAATTCTACACAAAAGTTGAATAAATTAATTCATAAATGGATTGATTTTTTCCACAAAACATTGTGAAAGAAATAAAAATGTCTAAAGGCATTGAGGCGCGCAAGTATGGAGATGTTGCACAATTGTTACATAGGTCGCGCAAGTTTTTGTCGCGCATGTATCACCGCGCAAGTCCTATTACCTTGAAAGTAGCATGGCAGCGAGGAAATAGTGGAAAAAGAGACTTGCGCAGAAAAGATGGCTTGCGCGGCGAGAGCTTGAGAAATTCGGGATCAAATGCTTTGTAAGGAGGTGAGGCCATGTATTTATAGGCCAGGAGGCATATCTACGCGCCGTACCCAGTGCGCTCAAGGCCTGCGTGACGCCACTTGTGTGTCGCCCTCTGCGCCCCGATAGACTTGCGTGCCCCTTTTCCTTTGGATGTATTCGATTTCCTCAGTGTCAAATCCTATATTTCTCTCCGGATCCAACTCTGAGGGGGAACTTTCGTTGACGCTCCTTTCATCACAGAATCTAAAGATTGGAAAAGGGGAATATATGAGCACAAAGTGATTCAACCTTTGAAGAAAACATCAAAAATTGACAAAGGGATGAACAAGAAAAACATTGCCCATAGGCCGCGCAAGTTTCCCCATGGTCGCGCAAGTGTACTTGTGTGGCTCACTTGGCGCGCAAGTGACTTGCGCGACCTAAATCATAACTGTCCGGTAACCACCCAGGGTCTTCTCCTGCCTATAAATAGACCTTGTGGGCCTCCCATTCGAGAGGATATTTTTCCAGAAACTCGGATTGAAGCTCCCGATGCCCAAGTCTCTACTCTAGGCTTCCGGAACACTTCTAAGGTAATTTATTACCTAGAACATAAGATCTAAAGAGAAGGAGGAAGGCTTAAGTGTTGAAACTCAACAACACTTGTGCGCCTGAGTGGTCAGCCCTTAAGGGAAGTGGTCACACTTGTGCGCCGCCTTATTCCTTCAATAGAACTTCCGCGTCACTTTTCTGAAAGAACTTCAAGAGGATTCTAAAGGCTTTAAGAAAGAGTCGCTCAAGTATTTTAATGCTGATTGAAAATCGCACAAGTACCCCACATGTCGCGTAGGTATACATGCACGACCAATACTTGCGCGCCCATGTAAGACTTGCGTGCCTTTCAAGACTTGTGCGCCCCTACCTTTTTTGGGTGCCGATCTTGTCCATTTTATCCCTCTTAAGCCATTTCACCTTTCCTATTCAAGATTCAGTCTTCAAGATACTCTTCAAAGTCATTTATGGCATGTTTTCATTGATTTGACTTCCTTATTAGAAAGTATTTCTGTGGAATATCTCTCAAAACATAGTGATTTATACATCTTTATGTCACCAAATAGTGAGAGTTCATTCATTCAACCTCATCCTTTAAAATGAGAGAATCCTTAACCTGGGTCTCCTTTTCAGGAATAATCCCCAGTTATAAGTCCTTTAATATGGGCATCCTCCTCAGGAGTAAGCCCCAAACCTCAATTCCTTAACTTGGGCCTCCTTTTCAGGAGTAAGTCCCAATCATAATCCTTTAACCTGGGCTTCCTTGTTAGGAATAAGCCCGAGTCATAAATCCTCCAAACATGGGCCTCCTTTTCAGGAGTAAGTCCCAAGTCCCCTAATATGGGCCTCCTTTTCAGGAATAAGTCCCAGTCATAAATTTTGGGCTTCCTTTTCAGGACTAAGCCCCAAGTCCCTTAATTTCTCTTAACCAGTCCTAAATTACGTTTGATATGGGATTCCTTCTCAGGAGTAAAACCCAATTATCAATCCTCTCCTAATTTGGGTTTCCTTTTCAGGAATAAGTCCCAAGATAGAGTATTCAAAGTCTCCATGAAGCACATATACCTTTATGGACCCTGTTCCTGGATTTTCTCCCTAAATTAAATCCTAACCTTCATTTTTATGGGCAGTCATAAATACATAAGCCCCAAATCATTTCTTATGATTACATCTTTCATGGCCCAATAGTATATCTTATTTCTGATACCTCTTGTTTCTCACACCGAGCATGACTCATGCGAGCTTAGAGGGTAAGAGTAATTATGACATCCTTCTTTGAGCCATTAATCATAAATATAATACTCTATTTCTCGAAATACATGGGTTCTGATTCCTTTCCCAAAACAAAGGATACGTAGGTAGCCCATCTGCGGGTTCGATCCTAACTTTGAAATAATCCATGTCCTTCTAAATGACGATAAAATTCAAGTGCCCCACTGAGTGGCTTTAAAACCAGCCTTGTCATCATAATGACCAAGAGACTTTTTTAAATGTTTTGAAGGATACCATTGACCAAGAATCTCTAAATAGATATAGATGATTCTCTATTGATGAAGAACCTCGAATACATATAAAAGATTCTCTAAATTTCTTACATATTTAATCATTGATTGTTAAAAATAAGGGAGAGCTCATTTTATACTTGGTAATGTAATAAGGATTCACGAACATAACTTAAATCTATAAAGAGAGTCCCGGAGTAGACAATAATTCCCCTCAAAAAGGTGTGATGAGTCTGACCTCCCATCCTCTCGACCAATGCAAATTCCTAAGCCTCATCAGTCCACAAGCTAATGAGCGCCTACCTTTCGAAAGTAGGTCCAAATGGATGTGGAATCATTGGATGTTTCTGGTTCTACGAAAAAACCCGTTAGAAACCGATCAGAACGTTTGAATCTCCCATCCAAGAGGTCATCCCCGAATTCCATTCAAAACAATATAAAAAAGGCAAATTCATTATATAAATTTTAAAATGGAATCATATACCCAACAAAAAATAATGTAGGTGCATAACAAAACAGGTGTCTCCAATAAGGAAAATAGAGACAGAAGTGTACTGCCGATTTTGTGACATTTGAAACATTTAACCCAGGAAACAAATATCATATAATGGATATGTAACTACCCATAAATATAATAATAAAAATCAAAAAAATTCATTTTTTTCTATATATACACCATGAAAAGGAAAATATTGTTGAACATGGCATGTATCTCATGGATATAAATGGTGAAGTGAAATTACCTTACATTTTATCATGATACTAATCATACAATTATAATCATTTGGTATAATAAATATAAATTTATTATAAATATTGAGGTTAAAATATTTTTTGGTCATTTTATTTGATTTTATCTTGTTTTGGGAATTTTATAATAATTATGTAGTTTTTGAAAAAGGGAAACCCCCAAGAATGTTGAGTGCCCATCATGTCAGACAAGCCTACTGAAATTGAACCCACAAATGAAGTTAGAAAATGATTTATCACTTACAACTGACCTATGTGAAGTCCATGGTCAGTATGACTTTTTATTTTTAATTAATAGAGTTTATGGAATTTAAATAAATTGATTTTGGGGAAAAAATATTTTATCAAATACATATCATTGGTATTGGAAAATGATTTGGTGATTAAGTGATTATTATTATTTTGATAGACATTCACTATTTTGAGAACCCTCTATGATCAATGTAAATAAAGAATAATTGTATTTTATTTGAGGAATAATGTTTGAATTATATTTTTCATGAAAATATGCTTTAATTTTGGACTTATGATGATTTTGGAAATGTAACTCATATCATGAATTTTACTAATGAAATTGAATTTTGGGTATTATACATTGAGAGTGATTGTTGTTATTTGGAGAAAAATGTAAAATGTTATCTTGGAAGACTATGTGATCAAATCCTTCTGATTTAAAGGGTTTTAATCATAGTTATAATATTTTTAAGGAATTTTAAGGATGGTTTTTTTGAATGGACTATGATGATCTTTTGGTATTACTGTTTAATTTTAGAGACTAAGAGTAGTTTTTTATTATATATGGTTGATTATTTTGGGGGAATTATTTTAGATTATCCTAATAATATTAGTTTTTTTATGTTTCATGATATGATAAATATATAGTCAATAATTTATGGATAATGTGATTCTATTGAAGTTTATTCCAGTACTTCGAGAATGAAAAAATCATTTTGAATACTCATTGCTTGGGGAAAAGATGGGTATCATGTGGAAATTGATTAAAAGATGAAAATCCACATTTAAATCAAGTATATTTCTTTCTATTATTTTTATGTGTAGTAAAATAATTTCACAACTCTATAAAATTGTTCATAAAACAAAAATTAATTCCATTTACTTTACCAACTATGGAATCAAAGACCGTTTAACCCATCACAAATTTATGGTTTTGTGGTCTTTAACATTCTACTAATAATGTTTTTTATCACTCTCCATCAGAAAAAGATTGTCATTTTTTATTCTATATCCATTTTTTCAACATAGAACCCAAGTATTTTTTTATATTAGCCAATATTTTAAATTCCCATTATTTATTTTAAATTTGTGGTTTTATTGACTCTTTCTGATGTGGGATTTCATGAAATAATTTTGAAAAGTGAAACCTTAGTTAACGAGCCTAATTTAAAACTACGAGGATGGAATTTCCAATATAGGAGAAGGACATAACATATGATGTAATTATAGAATAATAAAATTTCATATTTATTAACATTTATCAATTAGATAGTAATTTTACTATAAAGGGATACTATATCTGATAGCATACCGAACATGTAACAATGGGTTTCTGAGAAATATTAAATTGCACAGAAGACTAAGTTATACTGAATAAAATAATATATTGTAATATTATTATTTTAATTAGTTTCCATCTCTTAGCCATTAGAATTATGGGAATTAACAATTTTTACAGAATGATTAAAATATATTTTATACTTTTTTATATAATGATTTATTGGTTTCCAAATTAACTAGAAATAAAAAAAACAAATTGAATGTAAAGGATGTATTTACATGAGTGACTATTTAATTTAAATAATTAATATCATAAAATAATCAAATAACTCTTAATGGATTAAATTAATGAAATATAGATTCAATATAATGTATAAAATTAATATTAATTGTTTTTTATACTTTATATAAAAACAAATTCAATTTTATGAATAAAAGAATTATTTTTCTAAAAATTTTATTTTTTCACATTTATATAGAACCCATATTTTAAATCTCATTTTGAAACATTAATAATTTCTATTAGATGAAAAAAAAACTTCTATTTTATAATATAGACATTGAAAAAAAAAATTGGTTGATTTTTTTGTATTTTACTAATAAGCTTCATAATATAATGAATATTGAAAATGCTACATTTTAATTACAAACTATTTTGTAACTATTTCTTATATTTTTATATTATAATTATATTTGGTTTTTAGGTATTATTATATTATATTTTATGTGTTAATCCAATTTAAACCATTAGAAGTATTTTTTATATTGAAATTAAATATTATATAAATTAAAATTTTGAGTGTCTCTTTTACCTTCCTTCTCACCACGTCCATAAGATTAGTGTTAAACATAATTGAGTAACTTCTAGTAATTGAATTTTGAAAAATAGAAATACATGGTTGTAATTAGTATGAAATTTTTTGTTTAGTAGGATTAAATCATTTTTTGGTGAATAATTAATTTTGTATTTTATTTACCACAGATAAAGGTAAATAGTGTAATTAATGGTAATAATAATATTTTAATATTAAAAAAATAAAAAAAGATATGTACTAATGTCATTGGATGAGTGGTTTTTGTCAAGAACCAACCTTATCCCAAAATTATAACCTTTTTAGGCAACTTTAATAAGAATATGACATTTATTATATTTTATTTAAGGATAAGTTTCAAATATCATAGTCATATTTGGAATAAGTAAATTATTTTTAATATAGAGTGATATAAAAGATAAATTCAACCATAAATTTTAATTTTAAAGGTAAAACGTTCATATACATCTTGATATTTTATTTATAAAATTTAGGCAAAAATAGTAATATTTCATTGTGACACAAATTTGATTTAGAAATTGATTCATCAATGATGGATTCAAATAAATGATATAAATAATACTAATATAAATATAATTTAAAATATTTCATACCACTCAAAAATTTTATGGATAACATTGACCTGTTATAGATGATTTAACATAGTTTTTTTTGGAAGAATAAATATGTTATGTTTTTTAAAAAAGAATATAATGAGTAGTGTCAAATACAGAATTCATATCTTCAAATATAAAATAATTAATTAAATGATATAAAATTTATAAAAACTAAGGTTATGCTAAAAATTTTATATAAGTAGAAATATTTCATTAATGACTCATTAATTGATCGTTTATCATGTTATGTTAATTAATTTCACCATAAAATTATAAATTACAAGATAAAATGGTAAGAGTTAAATGTGGTTAAAACAATAAGATACAATTTAAAATAAAATCCAAATATGTTTAAAAATTATTGTTTGACTGAATTTAGAACCAAAAATCATATTATCTAATATATTACCAACATTTTATTCAATTATTGTTAATATTTAATTTATAATATTTTAATATTTTATGGGATTCAAAGGGTCCTTGTCTGCTCTCTTATAAAAAAGAATAAATTATTTTCTATTACTCATGCAATGAAATCCATTTGGTTCAGCCAATATATTCCTAAATAAATTTCTAAAATCCCACCTCATATTATATTGGCCTTATATTAGGAATAAAATCCTCCTTAGAGGTGTTTTGGGGTTAATAAAGGTGATCATTCAGAAGAAAGGTAATGTTTTTATTTAAGTGTTTCTATTTTATATATCCTTCCACATTCTTATAATATTATTCATCCTTGATGAAAAAATAATTACATTATCATCATTATATTGATATTTTATCATGTTAATATAATCACCTAAATCTATCTCCTCTTACATTATATATTAAAATAAATCATCATCCATTCTTTTGTGTGAACAATCACCTACACGAACTAATGTAAATCATGTCCCTAACCATATCTGATTAATAGTTATAATGATGGAATTAATTATCATATGTAATATTAAATAAATATTTATCATTATTAAAAAATAATATATCAATTATTATTTTACATTTCATGCACATAAGGTTGATAGTAACGTTCGTGCAGATGTGTGCACAATCACCTCTACGTAGCGATGTGATTCATTTTTAATCTCCGCATTACATTGATAAAATATATGAGTATATTTAAATGATTAATATGATATAAATGATATTATTATCATTTTGGATGGATAAAATAACATTTACCATCCTTCTATAATGATCATTTAAAAAATGAAAATGTAACTCATACGTACATACGACTTATAATCTCCATGACTGTAGTGTTCATTTTTCATATCCTTATTTAATGATTATATTTAAAAGAATATAAGATATATAAAATTTATTATTATTTATTTAATATTATTTTGTAGATGATGGAGTTATGACCAAATGGACAGTTGATATCATACCATGTTCAGTTTTGACTCATGTACTGAGTATTGACAAAACTCCTGATACGAACTTAAATAAATATATAATTATTATAACATATTAATAATTGATATAAAAGGAATAATAGAAATGAAAACTTTTCTAAATAAAGTGATTAATTAACATGTGTTTATTATTTAGGAAGATAAATAACATATTTTATGAATCAGACTCGAGATTATGGACTTCATCTCAATTTCCTTTCATTGAGGCATATTTTGATGTTATACACTACCTTATTTTATAAGGTGTATAATCAACCGCTTTGAATTATAATTTCATTGAAAAGTTTTCAAAAGGATTATTTTTAAATTCATATATTTACTTTCTTTAAAAAATAAAAAATGATTTTTTTAATGTATACAGGGATAATGACTAATCTACCACTGTAACCATTAAATGATATTTAACTTCCTCTATAAATCATAATTTTATTAAATGGAAGATAAATAACTTCTTTAAATTTTTTGGAATTTTGAAATTGAAAACGATTTTGAAAATGGATTTATTATTTCAATGTATTGAAATTTATTATTGTGATTTCAATTTAATTTTTGTTGATTGAAATTTTGATAATTGTAATAATTTAGGTGTTATGGTTATATAATGGTACATGGACATTTGACGGGTTGTTATGTGATAAAAGAAATATGGGTGGTTTCATTATAAACAAAATAATATTGGTTCAATGATAAAAAAGGATGGTTCATGGCATTATAACATTAATTTCATTGGGTATGAAAGTCATCCATATGGTTAATTCATTTATAGGAGTGACACATTTTGAAGTAGACCTCATGGTTATTCCAATTAAGTATGACTAGGTATCAAGTTTATTTTATATGTTATATTTCCTTTCTAGATTTTTTATTGTAATCATTTTGTTATAAAAATGATAATAAATTAGATTATATTCTATGTAGTGTATTTAATAATCCTTAGTAGTGAAAATCATTAAATTATGAAAAAGTATTCATGGTTTACATGTTTTTTCTAGACTAATTGCTTTACTTATCTATGTATCCCTCATTGATATTTTTTTGCTCATACTATGTCTTACAAAAATCATAGTATTTAAGTGTTAATAAAGAAAATGATGGTATCTAAAAAAAATTTGATAATAAAACATAAACAGAAACTATGTTTCATTTTAATTGTTTTTGTTTTCTAAAAAAATGGATATTGGGTAGAAGTGACTACATTTTAATATTTGAGTTGTTATTTATGCATTATGGACTAATTCATTAAATATATAAACCCAAAAATATCCTCAATGTGAAAAAAGTATGATTCTTAACTTAACTCAAGATTATGTAACGTTTATGGTCGGGGCCTTATAACAGAGCCTTGCCCAACCTCAGTAGGAGTCAAAATAGACATAAAAGTCAAAATATTCTTTAGCAAAAAAAATAATTTTGACATTTATCTTTCTAGGTAAACTTTACTCCCTTACGAGTTATATTAGTCATCATAGAATACATATTTATGAAATCTATTTCGAACCATCAATAATGTACCTGTAGAACAAATATTATTTGAATCTCAAAAAATTTATGTGGTTATTCAATTTGGATAATTGATTTCCCCATTTCACGGTCAACTGATATACAATGTTATGAGGATATGTGTCCAAATAAATTCGCATTCCAAATCTAGAAAAGGCATTTCTCAATCATATCATTATTTCATTGATCACCCAATATTTCTAGAATGACCCTCAGATGGTGTACATTTTTTTGAAGAAGGTGACATGGATTGGTTGCCAAATCCATGCCTAAATAAATTTATTAAAAAATGGTAACTTTACATCGAGTACACGAGGTGTAATGTGTTTACACCACCTGAAAACAAAAACCTGACCAACAGAAAACAGCTTTGACAACATGGGTAAACAGAAACAATAACTCACAAAAAAATTCACTCTGGGCCTGCAGCATTCTAGGTTGCAACAACAGAGAAAGCATGCCATCTTTATCCAGGTATACGCGAGAATCAAGGCTTCAAACAGGCCCAAATAAGATCCAACGAGAGTCCATGACCTCTACTGCAGGAGCATCACAGTGTACAGTCTAGACATGCAGTATCCTTCATTATAAGACATTTCAATGAAAACAGATGCATCCTTAAAGAAATATAGATGATCCAACTTCAAGATAAGAGAAATGTAGCTGGAGTCTCATAGCCAAGGGCTGTAACCATTCAAATCCTTTAAAAGGGGTCTTAACATGTCATAAATAGATTCAAGAAAAAATTGAAACAGTTCAAGCAGAATCGCAATGCAAACTTCAGAAGAGAATCAATGCATCAAACTGGAATAAAACATATCAAACAGCTAGGGAGAGCTTCAAGATTCAAACAGGAACCCAGAATATCCCAGAATTAATCAATCAAAGTTCATGAAATCAGAAAATGCATCTTTATAGAAACTTTCAGCCTCCTTCATGAACATCTTCATCAGAGCAATCAGAGGATTGAGAGTAATCAGGTAGAGGTTCAGAGGGGAAAGGCTGAGGAGGAACCTCAACTCATAGGTGAATAACACCATCATATTTCATTAAAAAAAGAATACACACCACCAAAGGTGATTCAATAATGTCTATAAATTTTTTCTCTAATTGATCATAAAACTTATACAAAAATCCTCTAAATTCATATATTTCCATACAATAATTGGTAATAGATATTGCTTGACCACAAGACAGTAAATGTTTATTAAAATCAACCTATCTTATTAGTGGAAACCGTATAAAGACAAAATAAAAAACATCGAGGAACACTATGATGAATAATGAAAGAAAATCACTATTAGAATTTAGCTCGAGAAAAAAATCCAACAATGATATTATATTCTATAACTCTAAATGATATGGTCTAGATCTACTCAACCTTGAGTCCCATTCACTATAAAAAATGGGCACACCTCATTAGGAATTTTAATGGAGACCCAATGAAGATATCATTCAATTCAGTCCTTTTTTGAAATGGGACAATCAATCAAAAAAATAAAATCAGGAGTTTTCATGTCAAGAACAAAATAACCCAGACATGTTCAATATTGGATAAATGGAAAAAACAAAAGTAAAATGGAGACCCTACTTTCTTTACATTCTGAGGGGTGTAGTAATATCCATCACATAATTTAATGTCTCCAAAAGAAGAGTTACAAGATAAGCATCATGGGGTGATAATAATTATTGAGATGCATCAGTACTAAATAAATAAGTCACTAAAGATTAATATTTATAGATTATACCTATCATATTTTATATACCCACATAATATTCTTAGAGAGACTATTCCACTTTCTGAAGAAGCTTAGTTCCATATGAATATCATTGGAACCCTTTTATTCTTGAAGAATCTAATTGAACTATAGTAAATTTAGGTGATAAAACACATTTTATGCTCTGTGGAGAAGATAAGACATAGAATAATTTCTGCAGGTGAGCTAAGTATCCACAGGATCTACATTTCTTGGGATATTTAGTGCAAACTCATTTATAATTCCCATCCTTCACACATTGGATGTAAGTCAAAGGGACTCTTACATGACCTTCATGAGGTCTAAAGGTTTCCACATGTTGATAACCACTTTGATACATATCCTGATTCTTATTTGAATCAAAGGAACAAATTGAACTACCACATAGAGAACATTTTTCTCTATCAACAATGACATTCAATCCAAGTAATGATCATACATGAATTCTATGTCCAGTACATTTCAAAAAGAGGTTAAATTTTTAGTGATAACTAATGATGAAATATCAGCTCGTATTTAAATATCAAATCATTGTGCCTTCAAATTTTTTTAGTCACAATCTCAAGAAGAAAACTATTATATCAAGATAAATTGGTCTTCATAGAAATTCAAAGTCATTTCCCATTATTAGAGATCAATGACCTATATTGACTTTTCTAAAACCACGGAATTTGGATAAAATTGATCAATAAAAATAATCTTGCATTCTTTGCACTCTAAGAACTCAAGCATATTCAACATCACTATGGAATCTCATTGAATTCTAATAGGCCCCTCAGGCTTGAAGGTAGCAAACATAACTTTAATAGAATCATAAATTTCCATGAAATAAAAATGCATCTCAACTAATTTTAATCAATCCAAATACTATTGAATATCATTAGACACTTGTAAAGATAGTGTCATCTAATGAAGAATATCTTATTTACTATATCCATAGTCATCCATTGATGCTTCCATGAGTGGGTCCTAAATTTGAATAGGTTTTTCTGCATGTCTTAGAGCATGGATGTCACACACCACTATCTAAAAGAGGTTTTGGAACATGGGAGGACCCAATATAATCTTTTAACCAACCTCTACCTCATGGAGTCTATTGAAACACATCCTTTTACTCATGAAGTTAAAAAACATAGGATATATCCAAATATTACTCAGATCAAGAACTAAAATAAGAAAAAATGTAATACAAATTCCCTCGGATAAGATATAATGATTTTAATTTTCATATAACCAAATTAAAAAGAAGGAGAATTCTTATAATTAGATTTAAAAATACCTCAAATACACTTTTCCCAAAGACGCATGGTGACTTAAGTCTTTTTAAGATTATAGATAACCTATAACGTGGTGGTAACTAACTCTTATTTCCCATAAATACATCCAAAACAACATAATAACATCAAGTATAAATGATTAACATTAAACATTGATACGAACTTTGGAATAACCTTCTTGAATACCCTGGTACCTGAATAAATGAGAAAAAATAGACATTTCTTGAAGGGATACCTGATCACCATGGGTTGGAGAATAGAACATGGCATCATACATGATTAAATAAAGAATAAGTTGTCCAAAAAACTAGTGAAGATAAGAAATTAATAGTCATTATGCTCTACACACTATATGGATAAGGTACTAGAAATAAAAGTTAATAAAAATTAAAAAGTAGTACATCATAAAAAACTGAAAATTTAATAATATAAAAACTCAAACATCCCATAAAAAAGTAGATTATAGCTATAACAGTCACATCTATCAACACTGGCTGGCCCAATTAATCATGGACATACACCACCTCTAAGTGGTGCATTCCATTTTCTCGAACATGGCATTGGGAAGTATATAAATTCCAAAAAAATGGTATTTGTGATATATAAATCCTATTAAGGTCTCACAAAGTGTTCCAAAATATATTTCATTAAACTAAATCTTACATCATTCAATTTATATTACACATGTTATGGAATAATAAATCATTTACATATTTAAGGAAAAAAATGATTTATTTTCAATGGATGGATTACATTTCAAACATAGCTTAAATAAAATTATTTATATAAAATATTTTATGTAAATCATTTTGATGGAGTGAAGTAGTTCTATAATAGATGTAATATATAATAAAAATGCACACAATAACTATTATGGTTATATTCCCTTATTTACATTATTTTTTGTCTATAGTATCCTGACACTACTCAATTCATTGATCGTGGAAAAATATGTGTGTACACACCCCATAAACATATGGTGAATATGACTCATCGACATCTCATTAGGGACAATCATATAGAATTAGGTTTTTGATAGATTTTTCTTCTTTAATCCTTTGGTTGGTCATTAATATCCTAATGTGATTATCCTAGATAACCCACTAAATTTTGATGATGAAGTGTTATAAATCAATAATTAAATAATGGGAAAACAATATCATTTCTAATCAATCAGCATTTATAATTCAATTCTTCAATTTTTAGAATCAATATGCCAATTCAGTTTCAAAACCAAAAAAAATGATTTTGTATAATATCATTCATTTTTTGTCCAAAATAAGACATCGGTTTTCATCATTTCTTTTTAAAACATTTTTAACAAAAGAAATATAAAATCATTTTATCTATTACATAATTTTCAATATTAAACCCACAATTCCAATTCCATTATAATTAATTATTTTTTTGAAAATCCATTCCATTTCAAATTCCAATTTCAAATCATATAAAAATGGGGTTTTATAAAAAATTGAAATCTATTTAAATAAAATAAATAAATTCATAGTATCAATTTCATGTAAACTCTATAATGTGACCACCTAACATTACATTATTATTAAAATGATCAACACCTAGAATAGTAACACAAATAAAGATCTAAATAGATGATGGTCTATGAATTATATATCAATTATAGATATGAAAAGACATAGATTAGATCCAAACAAAATTAGGTCTATCCAAGAAATCATGATATAATACTCTCATATTAAGAGAAGAAGTAAGATCATAAAAGAACACCAAAGAAGAAATCCACTTATCATAAAGGGATAAAATATTCTACCATCACATTGATTAACAAAATTTGGAGGTTATAGGAACTAAAATAACTTCTACATAGCCTCCATGGAATGAAAAAATCATATTAAAAATTAATGTGGTGATTAAGAAATTAAAAAAATGTGGGGTGTGGATTTTAGAATTAATATTTGGAACATTTTAATCTAGTGAAAATGGTTTGATGGATGAGGAACACAGTTAGTTAAAACCACGGAATATCCATGAACTCCAACTATTTTTGGTGCACAGTTTCCCCTTAGTGGGATTTTTTTGAATCTATGTTCCCACCATAGATCAAAAATTTCAATGGGGTTTACTATTTTAATTGTGTTGGAGCATTATTTTGGAAAACCTATGCACCAACCATGCATAGCCCAAAATGCATTCTAAAATTTCCATGTTCTCTTGAAATGACCCCAAAAGAACACCCTTCTACAATGAGATCAAAAAAAGGGTTAATAAATATTTAAAAAATAGTAATGGGATGTCACATAATTAATCTGGAAATACATATCTCATCTTTAATTGTGCATGTATGAGAGGAAAGGCTAATGAAATTAAGAACAACAGAATAAAAGAGAAAATGTATTCCAAAAATGAAGACTGGACTAATTCAAGAATAAGGTTTCCTCTTAAGAAGAAACGTTCATAGTGTGTGAAATTAAAACAATAAAAATCTTAATTATATAATTACTACCAGTAA
This sequence comes from Viscum album, assembly GCA_963277665.1. Lineage (NCBI taxonomy): Eukaryota > Viridiplantae > Streptophyta > Magnoliopsida > Santalales > Viscaceae > Viscum > Viscum album. The sequence continues at coordinate 360,341,513 of OY728136.1, read as the reverse complement.
ACAAATGACCTTATTTAGGGTCAAATATTGGTGTTTCTATGTGATTAATCATAAATCACAACTAGATTGGTATAAAATTTCAATACTATAAAATATGCCTGAATGAAAGTGGAGAAGTTAAAAAATGATGTGAGAAATTATCATAAATAAGTTTATGTGACAAATAAATCATATTTTATATCAATAAAGAAAATATTTAAATACATGAATGTTTTTTTGGTAGATGCGTTCAAGGAGGTCGCAAAGACAATAAATTTAAAGAGATCATAAATTGTTAAATTTTTTATAATGTAAATGAATAGATGCTTTATTTAGTAAATAAATATATATTCACCAATGAATTGTTTATAAATCTCAAACAAAGAGAGAAAGATAAAAATATGGATAAGTCAAAAGGAATGTATTGGGGATATTTTATGAATTTAATGTTTAATGTAAGTCATATATAAATGATGAACTAAAAATTTTAAAGTGATAATGTTGTGATCAAACAAGACATGGTTTAAAAATAATTAAATGATTATAGTACTAGATCAAGAATAGGGCATAAATAAGTTGTTGAAGAAATAATGAATTTATTCTGATACTAAAGAGAAAAATATATCTATAGTATAAGTGATAACTAATGATGAGTAATAAATTTGGTTCTCTGAGGGAACTGAGAAATAAGTATTATTCAAAGAGGAATCTTGGAATAAGAATTTCCCATTGAGGGGAGAATATAAGTCTCAATTTTTATTCTATGGATTTTTTAGGTCCCCATTATTACCCATTTAAATTTATTTAACTAACATGTTTTTTATTAATGGATAATAGTTTTTCATCAGATAAAATATCTCCTTCCATGAGGATGAATAAAGAGTAACCCTTTAGGGGGAGAAAAATTACATTTGAGGTATGATAATCACACATCATCATTATCTTTTATTATGTAAAAAAATCAAGTTTAAGTAATGTATCATGAGAAAGATGAAATATAAGGGGAGTAATATATTATGCACATGAAATGTTTTTATGTGATTAGTGGGTTGAATACAAGATATATTTGGAAAAACAATTCTCATATATCTTGTAAAATGAAGAAGTTGCATGAGATTAAGGAAGATATCACATATGAATCTTACTTAGGAGAAAATTTTATACTTTTGTAACATAAATCTTGATTTCTAGATAATTTCATACCACATAGACAAAAATATTACTAACAAAAAGTTCATTTCTTTAAGAAAAATGTTGTTCCATTATTTAGGAAGAATAGATTAGAAAAAATGTTTTTTTCATAAAATTTAATTTTCATGAAGGGGGAATATTTTGATAAAAATATTGACTTTTGAATATGTGAAAAGGTATTAAAAATGATAATAAAAGTGGATGATTGCGATCATTGGACTAAGATTCTATTCCGTGACAATAAGAGTCAATATGTGTTGGAGTTATAATAAGATAAGAAGTAAAAAAAATGAAAGAGTATTTTTGATCTCCATACATAAATGGGATGACTGTTAGACAGTTTTTTAAATATCATATACATGATTTTATAATGTGACATTATGTACAATTGAAGGCCATGAATCTGGATGATTTTTTTTTTGTGGATGATATGGAAGGAAATGAAAAATGTATATTTTATAAATTTTTATGATAGATTTTATGGTTAGGAGTCATGTCTTCAGACTATATGGTATATTTAGAATAAATTATAATTATATATGAATGAGAATTATATAATAAAGTAAGGCCAACCCTAAGATGGGATAAAGGCCATCTTGACCAAACATTGGGAGAATAGTGTACCATAAAGGAGTCATCCTAGAAGCCAAACATGAGGTGGTATGAGTAATTGGGCAATGTATAAGACCTTAGAAGTGTTCCCCTATAAGGTTTATGGGTCTAAGGATTTGGGCCATCAAGGGTAGGTGTTGACCAATGAGTCCTTTCTGTGAGGTGTAAGTGTGTACTAATCCCCTACATCCATTAAATGACATGAAATGTGCATGCGATATAATATTAATCCCCAGCCATCTGAATGAGTTTTTTTGGGGCAGCAGTGATGTGGTGTACTATTAATATGTCATTATAGATACAGACATCACCCCTGATACAATATTAAACTGATGTGATCTATTTGATCACCTAAGGTATCTTCTTTAGACACATCCCTTTAGCGATGTATTATAGTTAATCATAGTTCATACTGAATGTCTGATGATCGATCCCAAGCCTTCCATAGGTATTAAAATATCAAAATTATGGGGAGGTGAGGCATAAAACCAATAAGAATGAAATATCCCCACTTCATGCATTAATATAACATGAAGATATGATATATCATAATGAAAATAATGTTGTATAGAGTATTGATGAGCATGTATTTTTTTATCAAAAAAATTTTATAGAATAATGTTATTATAACAATGAACATGATAAATTAATCATGAAGTTATTGATTCCATGATTATCAGTACACAAAGATTAAAAGTAAATTCAGGTAGGATAATATGAAATCTGATATCTTGAGGAATTTTAAACATTGATATACATGGCTTAAAAAGTATAGAGATGAGGAGGTGTAAGGCATCAATCATTGTCTATAAATACCGAAGTTACAAACTTAAGATTGGTGAATATATTTTTAGAGAGGTATTAATAAATAGAGACACCATGATCTTATGTTTCAATAATAAAAGGTTTTAATGCACCATCCACATGCACAAATATTAAGATAAGTCTTCCATGAAGCATCCTCTTGTGAAAATAAGAAGATATGGTTTCCTTGCAACCACTTCTTGTGCGAAAAATAAGATAAGTCCCTGAACCCTAGAAATTTTTTTAAACACATAGTTTTATTTTTGATGATTTGGTTGCACAAATCCATTTGAGATTGTGTGATATCAACATGCCTTATCCATCTAGATTGCGAAGAACATTTTTATAAATAAGAAACATGAAGCTCACATAAACAATGTGTATTGAGTTATTGAATGTTGTTTTAAATAATGAATAAGTGAAAATAGATAGCATGACTTTCACAAATAAGACAATAATCTTCCACTTCTGAGAGTCCTAGTGGAATCAAGGTAGAATAATCAAATATTAATTTAGGTGTGTGTGAAGGATTTTTATCAAAGCACATGCATGTGATAACATACATGCAAGGGGTATAATGATAATAGAAATAGATCGATTAAATAATATTTTTTGTTTACAACCAAACAAATTGAAAAAAATTGATACATTTGGAAGGCAATAATTGTATCATAGATCCATGAGGTTCGGGAAGTTTGGAAGATATGAATTGAGTTGTGTATTTAATATTAGTTAATAATGCATTAAATTAGAATTTGTGTTCCCCAATTGAACACATCTAATTATGGATGAAACGTGAGTCATAAATAATAATATACCAAGCATTATTTCTCAAAAAAACTGTTCAATTACTATAGAATATGACATGTTGAGCAAGACCAGCAAGACATAAATTTTCATTAAGTGTACGAGATCATGTGTGATCTAACACGATCAAAGAAGAGGATTTTAAATAAAACATTCTTTAATGGATTTATCCATATGAAAAGAATGAAATTTTTTAGTGTTATAAAAAGTTTCATGATGATTTTTGATTGGGGGTATAAACAATCACTAGACAAGAATCAACAGTTTGGGCATATAAAAAAATGTTGAAGGTTGAATAGTTATGTTCGTGTAACATATTTGTATTTTGGTTCATAAGTAGTTAATATTTTCAATAATCATTATTTATAGTCTATAATCTATTTTTATTTGAATATGTAACATAGTAATGAGTATGTAATTATTTTTAATTTGTAAATGTATAATTTTTAATATGGTTTATTATGTAAATGGAACATTCCTTATTAGTCTTTATGATCATTAAAATGAACTATAATGTTTATATATATTAATATACCTTATCGAGAATTGTAATTCTCATCCTAAATTTTAAAATTTCTTTCATCGGGTAGAGGATGAGTAAGAATTTAGTTAATGTTGGAGATCCAGTAATGGGAGCTATCATGAATGTATCAAGTGTTTCTTTACAAATAATATTTTTTAAGGGAAAAAAGGCATTTTTTGGTAGTTGTCACTTTTTAATATATTATATTCCATTGTTCTCTTAAAATCCAAAAATATTAAGGTATTTGGTATATATGTAATAAAATATATGAGAAAATCTTGTAAAATATTTGATTATTATGTAAGGGTTGTTATAATTTGTAGGATATATTTTTTAGTTTGGGCCTTAATTTTCAAAGGGGGAAGTTTCCACCTTGTAATATTTCCCCATTTTTATTTAAATGATTATTCATCAATTTTCATCATCCAGGATTCTTAAACTTTTCTTCTCACCATAATATTTCTAGAAATAAAAAATATTTTTTGATTATCAATATGTGAATATTTACCTTTATCTATTGAAATTTTCATATTATTAGATTGACATGATTCACCACAAATATCCATTAAATTTTTGAAATGTTCACAATATTTCTTCAAAAAATGTATAACTATAATTTATATGACACTTTTCAAGAAGAACCATACCTCCTTTACAGCCCATATTCCCTCAATATCACCAATTGTCTACTCTTTATCAACCAAATTTTGTTTATCCCACTAAATCTCATCTGCATATATATATTTGATCATGATTTGATTATTTTTTTATTTTTACACTTTGTGTTTATTCTTCGAAACCTTCCACTTTCCTATATTGAGTTGTGTAATCTATATAAGAAAATATTCCAAATTCCCCATAATATCCCATTAATGATCCATATTTATTCTCCATAAACATCCTTATTTGAGGAGTCAAATTATATTAAAACATGTGAATAGAATGGTACATCATTATATGAGCTTATAAATCATCCAACATTTTATTTCTTTCTCATAAAATTTCATATTTTGACTCTTTAATGCTACTTTTTACCCAACCCATTTTTGTAATTATATATATTCCAATCTTCATCATTCCGCAAAATCAATATTTTATTTTAAATGGAAACCACTTTTATGTGTTATGTTGTACCCCTCAAAAACTCAATCCATCAACATTATTACATACCATATTCAAATGTTTCACACACCATAGGAGATTACTAGACCATTAAATTATAATATTATTATATTATATGTTTTTCCCATAAATAATTTTCATTTAAGTGTACTAATATTTGTATCTGTATCCCCCTTGACTATGTCATCATGTCATTCAGCTAATGTTTCCCACATATGAATAAAATCTTCTAAATTTATTTTCCATTAATTCAAAACACATATCAAAATGGGTTCCTTATTATTTAATCACCCCCTCTATTCATGATTAACATCCACTAGAATAAATATCTCAACTATTTTTTATTGCATCTTTATGGGGATCTTTACCATAATGTACTGCCCTAACATTTATTCTTATGATTGTATGATTAGGTCTTGTCCCTTAAAATGTTCCTCAAACTCTCTATCCCCTCACCTTGATTTGGACATTCTAAGATGACCTATTAACTACATTTTTATAAAAATAATAGTAGTCATTCTACTTTTTGGACTTCTTTCCTTTATTTAGGAAGTAATTTCTAGAGTTTCAGTTCCCTTTCTAGAATCTCTTCCTTCGTGGGCTGTGAATTCCTCTACTATATATTCCATAGGTGATATCTACTGATATTTATCTATCACTCTAATAATTTGACACCACCCACTATGATTCTTGATCCTCATTGGGATTTTTATCTTGATGAATACCCCATTAGTCATTTAACTTACCCTCTACTTCCAACCCTTCAAATAAGTTCCCCAATTTATTAGTGTCCGAAGTCATTAATGATCCCATTCTACTCAGTGAATCCATCCCATCCCCTAGAACATCAGATGCATCCTAAACTTCCATCATATGGTTGTAAATGTTTTCTTCACCCTCATTATACTCATGGACCTGAGTGAAACCACCATTTGAATAAAAAACCACTGCATATGAGGAGGGAGACAAGTTACTGCTAAGAGTTCCCTCAGTCTCCTTCAATGGAACATTTTAATCTCCTAAATCATTTCTCTAATAATCAAAAACATCAACTATAATGGTCTTTGAAATCATGGCTCTAACCTCTGTATGGGTGGAAGAAGAAATTATAACCTCGATGGAATCCACATCTTCCACCTCAAGGTTAGTGGTAGAACCTAAAAGTTTCTTTACACACTCCCTGATGAATTTTTGAGGTTGTCCCTCACACAAGTTATATAATTGAAGGTCTTCCAATGAAATTCTCATTGTTCCCTACTAGAAACTTGAGACATAAAGTCCAATAAAATAAAAGGATTTGAAAAATATACCCATGATTCCTAGAAAACATTGTGATACCCCCATAGTTTTCCTTCAATATCAATACCGACAGTGAAATTCTGTTTCATGGAAATTTAAACATCAACACTTATCCTAGGATAAATGAGAAGGTAGAAAACATAGGTTCATTGGTCTGAGTAGTATAAATAAACCACCAAATTTCTGATCAGACATAGAGTTATCAGGTTCTGAAATTGTATGGGGGGACTAGGTAGTGAGATCTATATCATAGTGGTGGGAAGGATCTCGCATTCAGTGAAAATTGAATGACTACCAACAAGGGAAAATAGAAAAATGAGATAACATATAGAGAATTCCCACAAGATGATATTTGTTCTTTTTCAGATTAGAAATAACTAATAACTTTTTTGAATCTAAAAGGTCTAAGGATTATTTTTCATACCAATACCACATATTATAGATGAATATATCAAGAAAATCTACATAATCATATCTCTTGTTGAAGCATGTGACTAGTGAAAGATCTAACATTTTATAGGCCTCTGTAAACTCTAGGGAAGAAATCAGAACCATATGAACTACATAAATCTATGTTTTCTTTTATACTTCCCCAAAATTAATCTCTTTGGTAAAATATATACAATTTTTTCGAGGTCTTCATATTCCCTATCTTTGTCTGAGATAGTTTCATTAATAGTTTCATCTTTTTTACATTTAATTTTATCAGGGATTCAAAGTCCATATATTATTTTTTATTTCATCTAGAAATATTTCCGCATTCTCATATCATATAATATAGTAATATTGGAATGTTAATCTAAATAATGTTATTAAATATGTTCTTATATTGGTACATTAGGATCAAATCTATATGTAAAATATCCCCCAAAGATTTTCTATAATGATGGATTCCTCTAGATTCTCACCAAAACCTCAAATATTGAAAACTATCTCATTTAAAATGAATAAATAACCTTAAATATATTTTTAATTATTAATTTTTATGTATTAAAATATGCTTATCCAAAATTTATATTTTATTTTCATAAAATTAACATTCTCTTCATAGATATTTCATAATTTTTCTAATAAATCCATTATTTCCGGATGAACCATTACCATTGTATATACTGTTTTTCTAATCGATGTCCAGTTTGAATTTTTTCCCCTAAAACCTAACACTGTATTTATTTTATCTTCACAGGTCCAATTATCACCTTATTCTATGGGTTAAAAAGCCACTATGGTAGTATCTCTAACATGTAGTTTAAGTGAAAATATGTTAGGAAAAATTTTATTCCTAATGATCTGGTAGTTTGTGTAATAAAATTGTTTCACTCTTATACTATTGTAAGAATTAAGATTATCCTACTCCCATTAACATTTTATTAAATATTTATAGGTAACCTTGATCTAATATCTATTATATATTATAAAGAAGGGTAAGGTAACATTTATGGGAGGGGTGATGTGGTGGTATTCAATTTTATAAGTTATTTTTTTCATGAAGCCAACCTATTGAACATGTTAAAGTTTTCAATCCATTAAATATTATCCTATAGACTCACATTATGTGTTGTATTTGTGAAATAGAGATCAACCCACATTATTTTCAAGGGAAATATAAAATTAATACTCGTTTCTATGTTATTTAGGCACACCAAAATGGATTTTATACTATAATATTTTTTTCCATTCCAGTAGATCCTATCTCCGACAAGAGTGTGATTGATTATACTCCATAATCACTTTTATTTGGTATAAAAATTTTACTCCCTGGTATTTAATCCTCCAGCCGTGTATGGTTATCCTCCCTAGATTCCATCTCTTATTGAACAATTGGTAAAACTCCCCAACATTCTTTTCGTACCTATTGGTTATACTCCCCAATTTATTACACTTTAATTTTATTTAAAGGTAGAAATATATTCCTTTTCATCATGCTTCCTCGAGACCTCCTTATAATGATATTCATCTACGATTATATAGGATCAGGTACACTCATATACATCTTCATTTCTATTGATTTAGTAATCCTTAGAAAGTGATCACTGGTCTTTCTAACCATTATCAAATTAAACAAATCCATTCTTCCCAAATTCTTCAAAAACACAAGCATAAAAATATCTATCTTTACTAACACCCACTTCAGTGTCACCCAATCTCCATGATATAGTGATGTAGTATCTCTCTTATAATTCTCTCATACACATATTTTTTAAGATGTCAATATTATTTTTCTTAAATTTTATCAGTAAAAACTACATTATATTTATAATCATAAAAAATAATACCACATATTTATTACTTCCTATATATGAAATATTGAAACTCAAAGATCTTTGGATATACCTTTGATCTTCTTATTTAAATAATTCAACAATATTATTTACATATTAATCATCAAATTCATTTTAAACTTCCATGTCATATATATTTTTAAAAAAATATTTATAATAATTGGTAAATTTACATATATTATATCTCTGTGAAATATTACACTTTAATATAATTTAAAATCATTGTATGTATGGATATATGTATGTTTTCCTTGTGGTCCACCATCTTATAGTGTGAAATTCATAATACCTTCTCTCTCAAAATTATATTAATCTATATGGATTATGATGAATTCATATGATCAAATTAAAAAAAAATAAGGTCTAATTCAAGGGATTACATTTGATTAAATGATTTATATTCATATTTAAATACTCAAATTCATATTTATAGACATGTGTTTTTTTCAAATGCATACGTTGTACATCAAATAACTACATTAATATTTTTTTCAGGGATAAAAAACCTTTTGTCTCTAAGAATCACAACATTTCTTGATGCTTTGATTATTAGTATTTTAAATCATGATAATTTTTATTGATCATGATTATTAATCCTAGGAAGAATAAAACAAAAACATTGTTTGATTTTATTTCTTTATAATATCAAAAAAATAGAAATTATATTTTCACCCAGAAACATCGTATGAAAATTATATATTTGATTGAATGTTCTTCAGAAAATCTAAACATATAATGTGACCATAGGTAATAAATAATTATTTCTTATTACACCATCAAGATATACCATAATAATTAACTATTTTATGTAGTCTGGATTAACTATATGTATCACTCTGGATCGAATATAGTTTAGATTAACCACAAGTAAAAAATTTGGATTGACCACATATACATATTAAGAAACTATATGTTTTTATGGTCATTGGATCAACCATGAATGGATCGTTCAAAAAAAACTTATAATGTAAATTTATTATGATAAGTAGATTTACCATGTGTTAAAACTCAAGTAACCACATGTACAAATCCAATCAAACCTATGAAGAAACAATTAACGTATTGACCATATGAACAAAGTAATGGATACATGTTTTTATTGATCGAATAGGCACCCAACTATCTTTATAAATGGAAAAATAATCTAATTTATTTTCTGATATATATTATAAAATGTATCGATATCCAACAACACATGTCTAGTATTTTCTTAAGAAACAACTCATCAATAATCACATATATTTATACCTTGTATTGAATTTATCAAGGTTAAAATTTCATACTTTATCCTCACATTAATATCTAAGGTCACATTCAAGGTTTTTTATCAATTAAAATCAACCTTGAATCACTATTTATTGAACAAAACACATATGTATATTTTAATAATGAATTCTACTATACACTATATGTAAAACCTCAACCCGCCACTTCATCAACAATAATAAAACATAAAAAATCAAGTAATAAATTTATTTTACTCCCCCAACATAAATAATATTATAGTAAACTCAACAAAATAAAAAAATATATATAAAATTCTAGAATAATGCCAAAAATAGTCATTCCTTAGTCATTATTATCATGATAATTAGTTGTTAACATAAGAATAATCTCCTCTTTCACATGTTTCAATAGAACTATTTCATAACTACATTTAATTATTTATCTTATTTTATAGGTGTTTTTAATTTTAAATTTTAGCATAAAATCCAATTTAATAGTAATAATGAAATTATCAATAGTAAGAAAACAATAATTATTTATCACATAAATTAACACCTAAATAAATAAAATGAATTGTGATGCACATCTCATTTTAGTTTCATCGTCCGTATCACTTATTTATTAGTTTAATTAAAACTGTTTATCTAATGGGATTACTATCTTGATAATTCCATAATATAGAAAAAAAATAGTCAAGAATCCCTCACCATGATGTGAAGCTCCCATAATTTATTGTATATGTATACGGTGAAGATAAAGATGATCTCAATCCTAAACTCGGGAAGGAAATGTAAGTTTATTATAAGGTGATCAATTGTATTGAAGGTTGGGTTTCTAGTCATATAGTCTATGGAAAAAAATAATGATCAAAGGGAGGGTGTTATATATTTTTTAAATAATAGAATACAGAATCCAGTGGATGTTCTCAGAGGAATTTCCATTCTTAATACTCAATAAACTATCCCTTAATTTGTATTTAATTATTCAAATTCATTTTCTCACACTATTCCCTTAAAATTTTGTAAAATTAACAAATACATCATTCAAAATTGGTAATTTTATTTTCCTGACATAGATATATTTCTAATGGTTTTATGATTTAAAATTTCATTTCTTAGTGTAAAAGCTGATTTTTTCTTAAGTAGAGAAGTAGAAAAAATTTCTAAAGGGATGACTCTTACACATAGAAGAAGGAAACCTAAATTACATGGAATGTATCTTCTAAAAATAATGAATGAATACTATAAAATAAAATAATAATATAAGAAAATTTGAATTATGGTTATTAAATTTAAAGGAAACTACTGAAAATCCACAAGACTCTTATGAAAATTCAAAATACTATTTTAAAAATCAAATAGACTATAAAAAATCTCAAATTTATCCTATGATATCTCAAAATAAACATAAAAATATCAAAATTCTTGTATAAAATAAAAATGATAAAACATGAAATGACTTGTATAGGATCCATAAGACACTTAGAAAACCAAAAAATGATTTTTATAATCCATACATGAGTCATATCGTTCAAAACTCATAAAAGAGTGAATAAATTTTATTCTATAGGGAATGTCTCATATGTTCAATAATTATCCAGTAAAAAATTTATATAAGGACTACTTTTGTTTATAAAGTAGAAAACTTCCCAAATTTAAAATAATCTTTTATTTTCTAAAAAATTATACAAAATAAAAAAAATATAATTACAAAAATATTACCGAATATATTCTAATTTTTAAGAGTTTCCTATAAAACCATATAAAAAATTTCAAAATCAATTTGTAATCATAATAAAAATTACCAACCACTAATACTACAAGAAAAAATCCCTAGACACCCCCAAATACTTTTTAAAATACTAATGGATGGGTTTTTAAAAACCCAAACTTTATACATAATGATGGTATATTTGACGTTATACAGTATATTAGTTATAGATCATTTATTAGGTAGGAATATTTCTCATAGAATTATTTTGTACAATTATATTCATTATTTTTTATCATTTCTTACATTTTAGAATATGTGTAAGTATGAGTACCTAACACCCATATTCGACCTTCATTTCTATGTGTTTTCTCAACCCCATGGTTATCGAGGTTAAGAATGGGTTGCTACTCCCACTACCCCACACTCTCTTCTAAAATTTTAGTGTATATAGAAAAATCCAAAAATAGTGTCATATTAGTATATGAAATGTGATCATAAAGGTATTAGTGATACTTAGTTATGATTTACATGTATATGTGGGTGGTGGTGGCATAAGGTTAAAGAGTATATATGTATCTAGGATATAATGGCCTAGGGTTATTATATATATACGTATTCATTGGTTATAATGATATAAGTTATAGTGTTAATTTACATAGTATATCATGATTCTTGTTCTTATCATGTGATTATGAGGATTTTTTGGTGGTTTGGGTATGATTATTTCGTTGTGGATGGATATGTTAACATAGTTATCCATTGTGCCATATAAATGGTATGAGAGTACTGGGATGTAAGATATTGGGGTTTAAGGTGAATATATCTATAGTAAAATTTTCATGAGGTACTTATCCCCTAAATACAGTTTTATATTATTCTACTGACTTCTTTGTGATACTTATTATTGGAGCTCTGGTGAGGATGTGAATAAAATTAACCTTATTTTGGTAAAAATTTGATTTCAATATTTATTCACTCGGAATTTAGTATTCTTATTGGACCTTTTCATTAGAAGGATTGTAGAGGATCTTATTTGAAAGGGATCACCGATTTGGAAGATTATATATAGAAAATAAATAAAATAAAATAAAAAGAAACATGGGGATATGTCTTCCAAACCAATGTCACTTCTTTTTTCTTTTATTTAAGATTTAAAAACAACTGAAGTGTGATCAACATTACAACCATCATTTGTCCATGAATTTCAATTATGAGGTTTTTATTAGAATTTTGGGGTCTGTGTCACATGTTTTTATAAAAATAAGAATGAAAACCAAACACTATCTCCAATATATTCCATAATATATATAATATATGTTTTGATTGTATGTAAAGTAGAGACTAATAATCAAGATTGGCCTTCATGTACTGAATAAGAGACCTTAATTCCTTATCTTTCATGGTTCGTGCAATACTAAATAATCATATAAAGCAATTTTAAGGAAGTAAAAATATTTATTTAGTACTTGTTATGGATTCATCATAACATAGTAATGATCTTAAGTGTATACCATTTAATCATGGGAATGTATAATAATACATGTTCAATGAAATATGACTTATGGAGTGGATAATAAAACAACATTATCTCTATAATTATAGATAAAAATAATGACTTTACCATTTAAATATACTAAGAGATTCAAGTATATGTACTTTTATATTTGTACTTTAAAATTAGTCACTCCATTATGGTTAGGACATAATATTGGATATTTCTTAGAACAAGAATATAGGTAGTGTATCATGACACAATGTTACCCCAAAAACCCCAAACAAAGGGAAGGGTGTAACATTAACAATTCTACGAAAAGATAATCTATATAGTGGATCACTATACACCATTACCTGTAGAATACTAACCACCATTATGAGGGTAGTGTTTCTAGAGATGAAATCATCAATAATATAGTTAGAAAATTATAAAAAATATCACATGTAATGTATTGTGAAAACAATAGTATTCCACTAGTATCACAAAAATACTATGTATCTATAAACCAACTCAGAAAACTAGAATCTAGTTATCTCTATCTTAGATCACATTACCCACAATGAAAAAACTCACACTCTATACTATATGCACTAAACAAATTCTGCATACTCAAACTAACAAGTTGGGGAATGTCACGCCATATCACACATGAGAAACCCACTACTCTTTCCCCGATGATTTTAATCTATCATTTCATAATAATAAACTCACCCACATGTCTCCATAAAAATTAACATGATTAAAGGACATACCCAATATTTTTTTAAGATACATTCTTGGTATTCAAGGTCAATCTTATCCATTTTACACTAATTATATATTGGATATTATACGTTAAGGGACATATCCAAACACATTCATGCACTTGGCCTACGGTGAACTCGAAACCAGTTAATTTCTTTAATCCACCATAAGGTATTGTATTGATCCATAAACACCAAGAAAAACTAATCTATACCTGATGGTCCAAAATTTAATACAAATACTTTCTACATCATATATGATCCCAAGATCCCTAAAATTAAATCTTCCACTCAGCCTTTGATGATGTTATCATGTGTAAGCAAAATCAATCCTAAACCCAAAAAATGTTATTAAAAACCACTTAAATTGGATTTATTAATAATTATATGGTTTACCATAGTTCCTCAAAACACTACTAATGATTATATTCATCATTTAAAGGGAGGTTCCCAAAACCATAAATGACAAATCACTCACCTCACTAACCATATAAAAGGTCTACGATCACTACAAACCTTTCACTATTTCCTAAGGTCCAATTATAAGCTACTCATAAATTATTTAAGGCCAATAAAAACTTCTTTTTTATCATATATTTTTTGTTTCCACACCATTGGAGACATAGCCATAAAATTATCATAATATCCCTGAACATACGGTGAAATGAATGTTTTGGACATATGTGACTCTACATAATCTATATATCTAACTATAAACCTCTTGATTCATTTTTTTCTTTTTATTTTAAATCCCTCAGCAGATATATGAAATTTTCTATTAAAAATAATATATGTGGATTAATATATTGTAATCCACCTAAATTGAATTATTCTGAGTGTACCTATCCAATATTATCCGTTTGTTAAAACTTATTTGAAAAATTTTGAGAAATTAGTTTCAAAATAACAACTTTGGTGGTTTAGAACAAATATTTATACGATAAAAGAAACCATTTGTGAGATGATAGGTTTTACACTTTCCTTGCCTATGAAACCCACTACCACATATAGATTTATGGTTCTCGAAGAGGCAATGCTTGATAAATATGAAGTAGATTGATAGAGTGGGAGGGAAATTCATAGTGAGAGGTGCATGAGATTTGTGGGTGAAAAAAGTTCAAGGGATGTCTATTAATATAAATTTTATAATTTTCATAATTAAAATTTAAATTTCAAAAAAGACTTGAGAAAATCAGTTACGTGGAGGATACCAATGAACATTCTATGGGATCCCAATAAGTTTATGATGAGCCTTTATGAAATCTTTTAAATTGAATTTTATTTTCCTAAAAAAATAGGGATGCATATGATTTACTAAAATGATCAAAAAATGAATTAATCTATGTAAACTAAACTCGTAAGATTTAATTTAAATTGATCAATCAATTTTTCTAGTCATTTAATATTATAAAATTCAATTTTTATACTTTTTTTAGTTTTGGTAACCTTAAAACTTCATGACCATTATTAAATGATCCAAAATAATTACATAAATTATAGAAATCATAGTTTAATGTTTCTACAATGATAAATTTTTATGGTCAATGTAGAATATTACATAAATCATTATATTTATTTCATTATAATTAAATGTGATGAAAAAATTTGATGTGCCAATGAATATTAGTCACCCAAACGTGTTGAATTTTTCACCTAACATTATTACATCACATTAAATATTTTTCAATATCTTTTCTTTGTTTTTCTCATACTAGTTCTACTATTTTTAAATTTAATTTATCATTTTTATAGACATATTCTCTAACTATAGTTTATTTCTCTAAGATGTTCACAAGATCATAGATACCTTTTATAAAACATTAATGTTTTTATACTTTCTTATGAATCACTATTAAAAAAGAAAATTTTTTCTATGTTTACTAAATTATTATAAATCAATTGTAATGGATAAAACATGAAAATTAAATTTTATATATTAATAGAATAAATAATGGTTAGTTTCAATTTTTAAATAGAGTAATTTTTTTAAATCACTAAGTAAAAAACTGGTCCATTAATCATTTTAAATCAACTGAGTACACCCTAATAGAAAAATAAATCTTAGAATTTTCTACCAGCACCCCACACATAAAATATTTTTTTCCATTTAAATTGTGTCCAAATGACCACTTTTTAAATCTAAATATGATAATTATAATTGGAAAATGATAATATTAAATCAGATATTAGATCATTTTTCATTCACATACATATATGATATTGGTTTTTATAAACTACTTATCATATATTATCTCATCTATTAGAATCATTAAAAAATATATCATCTCATGCACTCCATAAATTAGACTATGGATGTGCCTCCATTTCATTATTCTAAATTAGATATGGTAGGATGTTCTGTAAAACCAATCCTAAAATTTTTTGTTTACTCTAAGATAAAATATATATATTCATAACACTCACTAGACATTTTATAAATAACATTAATGATGATAATTGTTCATTAAGATACCTAAAATATGTTAAAAATGTTCATCGGTCCGCATATATGTTAAAAAAACTCATCCCATGCACCAAAGTGAGTCACTCTATTGAAATCATGATTTTATAATTATATAGATCATAATAATTCACATGAATAATATTATACGTGCTTAAAAATATTTCAAATTACAATTTATTAAAAAATTCTCAACTCAACCATGTATTCGATGTACTATTCATGTCTGTACTAAAAAACCAAGAATTTAGCCCTTCTGGGATCATTTATTCAATAATACATGGTACAATAACCATTATTAAGAAAGGAAAATTCAGTTTAAATTTCTTAATAATCATGGGGTCATAAATAATCCAAATTCTATAATCTGATATTTGATAGAAACCATGACCACTCACCGACTAGTAAACCTATACACCAACCCCCAAGGTCCTTCCCAAATATTCCTTGTACAAGATTTATATATAAAATACTTAATAAGACACTACACAATATATGATCACTCATATTATCATTCAATAAAAATGGAACACAAAACATAACTGACCACAATACCCACTACTCATGAGATTGGCTTGAGAATCCTAAAAAATTATCTCATTATACACTACTGGAAAATGGACCTATCCCCACGGCTTTCCCCAAAACCGTGGGGATAAGTACCCCTATACCGACAGTTTTTTAAAAATGTGGGCATAGGTCAATTTTCAAGACCTATACCCATGGTTTTTAGGAACCGTGGGTATAGGGGGTATATCCCCACGGTTTTCAAAAACCGTGGGGATAGGTCCTGAAAAATCACCTATACCCACGGTTTTCCAAAACCGTGGGTATAGGGGTATCTATCCCCATGGTTTTGGGAAAACCCATGGGGATAGGTCAAGTTTAAAATACCTATACCCATGGTTATGAAAAACTGTGGGTATAGGTTTCTCGTGTGTACGCGGGAAAACAAATTTCGCGAGAAGGAAATTTTTTATGGCGGGAGTCCTAGACCCACGGTTCTTCCCTCTATACCAACGGTTTATATAACTATATTTAACTAAATACATATATATATACATAAAAATGGTGTTGAAGTAGTGGTTAGTTGCTTCGTCTATAGCGGAGAGTTTGTGGTTCGAAACCCGTAGGCCGCATTCTTTTAGGACCTATACCCACGGTTTTGAAACCGTGGGGAAAAACCTTTGACACCGTGGAAATTGAGTATGTTTCGTTGACACGGTGGTAGAACACATATACCCACCATTTTGGAAAACCGTGGGTATAGGCTGGGGACCTATACCGACGTCCTTCTAGCCCACGGTTCCCAAAACCGTGGGTATAGCCTATACCCATGGTTTTGGGGGCTATACCCACGGTTTTGAACTGTGGGTATAGGCTGTTTTTTCAGAAGTGATAACTCTTTTATTATTTGAAGTGAATATGGTGTTCAATATAATCGTGTCTCACTAATACGGGTCATCTCACATCATGCAGACCAATCATCCATTGGTATATAATTTTATAATTTTGAAACACATCATCAAAGGCCTTTAAATATATAATAATTTAATTGATAAAGGAATAGTGCTCAAATAGAGATATTACAATGCTTCCAAACACTCTATGACTGGGCTCATGGATCCACCTAGAGAATGTCTACTAATACCCTATAAAACTAAAATAGAGAGACTTTTGGTTTGTTTGAACATATTATGTGAACATGACCTAGAATTCTACATTAGAAACACTCCATGATATAATTCCTCTTTATCTATAGTAATGTGGGTTTATCCTCCATGGTGACTGTCATAACCTTGATATTCATAAAAATACACCACCCTAGAAACTTTTCTACTCCACTTCCCATATTGTTTAAATGTAAGGAAACCTCTACATCAATTTAAAATGTATTCTCAAAAAACTATGGTTATTTGTTAAAGGAAAATGGCTATAAACATTCAAATTGAGTAGTTGAGTCTCTTTTTAATGTATCATTACTTTTTAATATAATTTAAATTCATGGGAAACAAAACATTGAAAGTACCTCTAGAATTCAATGATATACTTCATAACAGACTTCCCATTCTACAATATCTCAATGAATTACTGAAACAATTTATAGTGCACAATATTTGGGTAAATCCGCTCATAAATGAAAGAATGAAACTATATCCACTGTACCCCCTCATTATAAATTTTTATATCCAGTATATTATACTATTTATATTCCTCAAAATTTAATTTAGAGACATCCATAATTAAATGTATATCCCTCATAGTAATAACCAATTCAAACAAGAAATGAGTATTTTTAACAAATTTTTAGTATCCTTGGACCAAAAATCACTAGTAAAATTTATGTAGAAAAGAGATAGTAACTCATGGTTGGATCTGATTTTAGTCATGTACCATTCAATAAGGCCCCTATCAAAGGACTCAATGTCCAACACGATACCTATTGTGAGGGGAATATTCACATATGTTCTAACTGAATGATAAAGATCGATTATCTCATATCAATACACCTTTATATAGATTCAAACAAACATCACATTTTAAGAAATATCCACTATTCAAATGACTATTTTATAATTATAAATTAAATCTAATTCTAATAATAATTTAAATTCTTATATTTCACTATCTATCTTATCCATGTCATTAACTTATTATTTTACTCATTGAGGTTAAATACTATTGTAAATCACTACCATTGTTAATTTTTCCTATAAGAAATTAGGATGTGGTATATTATGAACCTCGCCTAGAACTAATACCCATTAAAAATCCAAAATAGAATATGAGGATCATATAAATATAAACCAACAAATCTCAACCTACTACATGAATATGTGAATAAACTAGTCATACCCTAATATTAAATCACCTTTTCCATTAAAATTCATATATTTCTATATCCAAAAAATGGTTTAGAAACTAACCCCAGCTAATTGTATAAAAGTATACATGGAATAATATTACATTACTATAATATAAAATTGACCTATAAAGCCTATAATAAACCATTCACAATGAATATAACGTTGATACCCGACCATTTGGCCTATCATTATGCCATATGCACAAAACTGCATGATCATTAGATCAAAATAGTAAAATATAGAAAATGTTAAATATCATTTTTAATTAATAGATATTCCCATATTAAGATACTAAAAAACACCAAATAACTTGTATTTTACATTTAAATTAACTAAATATATTTTGAAATCATTTATTCAACACTAATTTGAAATCACTAGAAGTCACGAACATATCAATTTGAACTATGTGTAGAGTATAATCCCTATATGCATGTCTAGTTCATCTTAGTGAAAATAATAAAATAATAATTAATAGAAATAATATAATTTTTTTTAATTATCACTATTTTATAACAATTAAAAATAATCAAAATGTAACATCCTATGTTTGGGGAATAAATTTTTTATCTAATTAATAATATATTCAATATATAATTTTAGAAACAGCCCCAAAATAAATAGATTTCGGACATAATGGATAAATATTATTAATAAAATATAATAATAATAAAGACTCTATTAAAAATTAATAGTTAATTAAATTTTAATTTAATATAAAATACAACTAAGAAGACTTAATGTTTTATAAAATCATTTTTCAAAAAATGATGTTTTGGGTAATATATATTGAAATTTTATTTAAGAGATAAATTTTTAAAATTTTTTAATTTGAATTTTATAAAAATAACTTCATTTTAGACTTCCATGCATCATAAATATCTGATGTTTTATTTGAGATATTCTAATAAAATAATTGATTTTTTGGGGAATAGTAAAAAAATACTAATTTTACTAATACTGCAACTTTTAAGACACTATCATAATTTAATAATGAATTAATATTCATTTTAATTTTTTTATAAAAAGATAAATATTTACATATAAAAGATTAATTTAAAAAATTAATTCATGAAATATCTTTTTAATATTTTGGGAACATAAGTCAAAAATATTCATTAAAACTGTTATTATTCACTTATATTACAAATCATTTTTCAACACATATAGAAATTAAATATAAGAAATTTGATTTAAAATTCTAGATAATTTTTTTTAATATTGAGTAATATATCCAAAATCGTTTTTACCAATAAAAATAAGATTTCTTTGATTAATGATAACTACCAAAATAAAAAATAAAATTTTTATTTTCAATGAATTGTTCATCTCACATTGCCTAATTTTTATTTGATAAAATAAATTATCCTTTTCAAAATGTTGAATTTAGTATAATTTTTATACCTATATATAAATATATTGACACCCATTCTATTGGTAATCAATATTAACTATGATGAAGAATACTTAATGGTGGAAACTATTTTTTTCTATAAAGTTGTTGTTCAATATATTAAATGTTTTAGCCTAAATGATAATTTTATAATAATTAAAGATGGAATTAGACTTTATAAAGCCAAAATTCTATTTAAAACATCAATATTTTGTTATAAGGGTTACATTATATTTTTAATGAAATATAAAATTACATGGGTAAGAAAAATTAACTAAGGAAAAACCCAAATTTTGAAATATTTAAAATAATTTGGTAAAATCCTACAAAAATGTTTAAAACATGTGTGTAGAATCTATTTTGTGGATTTATCGATGTCAACATATCCAGAACTCTATTTTTCTCACATTCATAACCATTGAAACTTGAATAGTTTCATTCTTTTCTTGAAAATAATGTTAAATCAAAATGGTTCCATTCCTTCACTTATAAAAGTATATCACTTTATCCTTATCGTATTTACACATCACCTTCAATATTTTTATGTATTCATTGAATATTTTCCTCCCTAAAATGCCCATGCATTACATAGAGCCCATGTTCACTATATTTTAAAATGAAACCATCATTTATAAAAAGTCTTTATTGAAAATTTTTAAGGTTCCAATGAGTTTAGAGAACAGTCGAGTAAGCATGAATACAAGGTAAGAGTTTTATTATATCAAATTTAATTTTTTCAGATATTTTTATTAGTTTGAAACATGTAATATTTGATATAGTTTGATGAATTCCTAATGTAATTATTTTATAATATTAATGTAATTCATGGGGTTTGGATTTCCATATAGTGTTATTTATTTAAATTTATTTAAATTTAAATTATATCATAGATGAAATGGTATTTATTAACTCAACTCCCTTCATTGAGTTAGAATCACTCTTCATGATCTTCTATCTTGCATGAATGGTTTATCACACCATATGATTTTATTTCATCCTACATTATCATTCATAATGTAAAATATGAAACATTTTATTCAAATCGTACACTTCGATTAACAGCCTTCCTATAAAAATAATATGACTATTTAGAGTAATTTTCATCCCATTTTATGGTGGCTTCCACACCTTCAAAATATTTTCCTTTTCTTCCACTGTTTTAAATTATATTTTGAAACATAATTAAATTTTATATCATTTTACATTTCATATTTCTATTTACCACTTTTAAAAAGGTTGTTTGGGTTATTATTTTATACTATGGCTTTTCCACTATGGTAATTGAAAATAATAAAATATTTTCCACAATTTTAATATAAAATTATATATATATCACTCCACATTTACTTTGTATAATATTTTGGTCTTTTTCAAGGATCCATTACTAAAAATTGTTTTAAAATTTATTATTTATGAATTTTTTTACATCACAATTTATAAAACAAAATGGTTTCGTTTTGAGGCCATTATTAATCTTTTTATAAAGTAAACTATTTCAAAAAAAATGTTCTGCTTTTTATATTCAATTAGGTCACATTCCTAGATTCACAATTGATTATTATTTCTAAATAATGATTTAAAAAGATCATTATTTTAAATTTTTTACAATTGACCTCTATAAAAATGATTTCTCAAATTTCCCAATAATTTTTCCCTTTATGATAACATAAAATTTTTTTTGTAAACATTATTTTAAGGATTATCTTTCATTTTCAGATTTATTTCTAATAGAATTATTTCCCTGGAGTTTTTTTATGAACCACGCACATAATGTTCTTATAAAACACAATTTTTTGGTGATTAAATTTTTTCTTATAATCCATTTATATTATTGAGGTTAATTTTGGTGATTTTAATAAAAAATATAGCAAGACCAATTTTTATTTACAAAATTTTGTTATGTTATAATTAATTATTAATATCATGTGTCACTCACAAGCTTGAATGATTGATGGGTTGGATAATATATCACCAAAAAACTAATTCAATCTAGATTAATATCTCAAGAGACAAGGTTGTTAATAATGGACATTTTTTGACAACAAGAGGTGTGGGAACTTCTTTTCATATTAAAATTGATGCATGGGAAATTTATTTGTTAAAAAATGAGTCATTGTTATTTTTTTATTTAAAACAAGAAGTGTGGGAATTTTTTTTATTTAAAACACAAATCTTTGGAATTTATTTTCAAATGTTATAATTTCCCTATGTTTATGTTTGTGAAAATGTTCGTTATTGTTATTTATTTACAAGGGAATGATATATTTTGGTACCATATACATATGATTATGCACCATGGATTATATTTATTATCACTAGATTATTCACTCTTTTTCCATGGTATATGTTCTTTTAACTAAGATAACATATCATTTTATTTAATTTGGATGAAAAATGCCATTATTCTATGTGATTTTTAAACATAAATTCTATCCATACCCATTTTTTGGGAAATTATTTTAATAAAATGATTTATGATATTTTGATAAGATTTACCTTTATATGTATTATTTCTCACCACTATAAATTTTTTTCTTTACCTAGGTTTTAAACGATTAGTATATCTTAAAAGATGTCTACTATCAGATATACTTCATTTTAGATATAGTTAAATGTTTAAAAGTATCGTAAAATTTGTTTCTTATGTAGATGATCTTTTATTAAACTAAAAAATCAATTTCTTTCACTGTGAAATGATTTAAGAGTTTTAAATTTTATATTATTGTAATATTACTATATAAAGATAGGATCACCCCACTTTTTATCCAGGTGAGTGTTTAAATAACATTTCTTAAACACTAGACATAGGAGTATGAGTATGGGGAATATTAATCTGTATTAGTGCAGATATTTGTTATTTTTGAGTATTATATTAGTTATTTCTTTGGAAATAGGAGATGATGACCTAAATAATACCCTAAGGATAAATTTAAATATAGGATAACATCCTGATGTTTCTTTAATGTTAATATTTGGTTGTTATCATTGAAATTACATCCATTTTTTAGACAAGAAAGTTGATATAAATGTGGAATAGATAAGCCTTGGAGAAATAAACCTTAAAGATTATTGTTTTGTATCAAAATAGACATCAATCTATGGAACTATGGGTGGATATAATACTCCACACCATACAAGAGACTCCAAGAGGATATGAATTGCTTAATTCACATTCTCATTAAAGCCATTATGAAGGAATTAATTACATAATTATTAGGTCTAATAGGATAATATTAATGGGTGAGAAAAACATTAGTAATATTTGGTTCAACTAAGATTTATACATTCTAAACAAAAAATAATTATAGGATAACATGATGGTTTCATAAAGTAAGGAATATTGGGATTATATTTTCCTGATATTATTTATGATAGTTATGTTATGATGTAATTATTGATAAATTTTGAATAACCCTTTTGGTTTAAAAAATAGATTCATAAAGTATTTACTAATTTTATAATATAATTGATAGACTATGGAGTAGTTCTACTATTTAATAGAAAAATATGATATAATTTAGTGTTGATATTTTGTTGGTCATGCTCCAAAAACTATTCCAATTTATGATTAACAAGTTGAGAAATTCAAAATACAAAAAGCCACCATAGAAGATAACATTATAGTTTCATAGAAGATAAGTGGAAAGATATTTTTAAGGAAATAAGATTCAGCAACATACATGTCATGATTCTTGGAAGAAACAGCGAAGGGAATTCCTCAAGAGACCAATAAATATTTTCAAATGAATAAGGATTAATTATCTATATCATTATTATCAAAGAGACGTGAAGATTTTTTTCCAACATAATGAAAGGTATTGAAGTCTCAACTAGTACACCTTCTATATATCAACTATTCAAAAATATGGATTTGGTTATTATGTAAATTGATTCCCCAATCTATGGTATAATGTTCTTTATAACTATAAACAACGTTACCATCCATGAAATAAATTTAATTCCCCTTAAAATATGACTATTTATTTGTATAGTGGTAATTAAGTGGTTATATGTATTCATCACTCTATATTTTTGGATTTCCTATTCAAAATAATTTCTATAACTTTTAGATATTTAATTATAAGTAAAAATGCATGACTGTATCATTATTGTATACCAAGAATATAAATCTCATTTATTTGTTTTGTGATTAGGATTCAAGAAAGTCTTATTATAATTAATTTAGATTATTTTGAGATGATTTTGGAAATAGATCTTCTATCAACACATAGACATAATAATAATTACCATAATTGGGAAATGGCATTTCAGACCAACCTATGATCATCCATTATGGATGATATTATTATTATATTTTTTAGGAAACTAATACTATTACTAGATTTATGATCCCTATTCATGAGGTATTGTTAGCAAAAATAGTTAGATAAAACCCTAATATCAAGAATAATAATATTATGAGGAAATAGTTATGTTATATTGGGTTTTAAGATCGATATTTCTCTAGAAACTATACCTTTATCCATGGATATCAATGGACACAAAATTATATTTACATTATTATGTTAGATTTAAATTGTTGAGGTTTAAATTTATTTATGGGCAGAGAATTTAACACCATGTGATTTTAGAATACATTTTCTTATCTAACATAACACCATGTTTGAAAGATTGTTTAACAAGAAATATTGAACTAAAATGACTTGAGGAATATCAAATGAATATTATTAATAATTTTATATAATAATAAATCCTTTAAAAATAAAAATATTTTAATCAATTATAAATTGATATAAAATTTTATTTATAACACTAAATGATTTAAAGATTAATTTTTTAATAGAAGTAGTTTTTATATATATAAGTTGAAAATTAAATTAAAAGAAAATTTTATAAATTTATAGTTCTTAATATTACATAATAAACATCAAATTTTAATTCCACATAATCAAAATATCCTCATGTGATTTTTTTGATATTTTTCTAAAATGATTTTTAAGGTGAATAGTAAAAAATTCCAATTTTTTAATACTTCCACTTATGAAATTATAATATTAAAACATGAATTTTAATTCATTAACATATTTTTCTATAATAATATATATAATTTTAATTAAAAACTATGTTAAATTTATAAAAACACTAGTTGACATATAGGTATCTTAATTAGTAATTTAATTTAACATATCCTTTTATTCCATAGTATTAAAAATTTGTTTTCCTAACCAATATAAATTAATTATAATAAAATTAATTTCATATTTTAGATAAAAAATTTATTATTATATAATATATATACAATCTCATTTATAGGTATAAAAATATAATTTCTAGAATTAAATTTAATTATCGTGGTAATGGTAAAAATATTTTTATAAAAGAATAGTTTTATTATCAATGTATAATTGTTCTCTAATAAAATGAATTAATATCTTCTCAAAATGTAATCTAATTTCTTTTTTAAACCAATATATATATATACACACATTAACATTGATTCATTTGGTATAGAATACTAAATAAGATGAATAACACTAAATGCTAAAAACAATATTTTCCTAATATATATATCTATATATATTAAATGTTTGAATTTAAATCCAAATTATATTATTTACAAGTTTAATTAGACTATATGGAGACCAAATTTAGGTTTATAAAATCAAATTTTGGCTACAATTGTTACCTTTTATTTTTTTTAAATATAAATTACTTTTGTTAAAATTAGTTACTAATGAAAAACCAAAAACGTAAAATATAAAAATAAAGTTACAAAAAGAATTGAAACGAGTTTTAAAAATTGGTAAAAGATGTTTTGGATTATTTATTGACCTTATTTATCTCCTAACATAAATTGTTGAAACTTTTTACACCAATTAACCTTAAGTATATTTATTACATTATTGAAAAAATGGGTGTTGTAAAAAATAACCCTTTATTCACTTATTAAAGGGAGTCACCTCCAGATTCATAAACATATACATACAAATAAAAATTTCATTTAAACACTACCAAATATTACTATATTATAATTAACTCACATTAAGTAACTCTTTAGGACCCCATAATTTATCTCAATACCTTTATTTGAACAAATTCATTCAATTTAATGTTCAAGGCCCCAAAAAAGTTAGAGAGTGTTTGGGTTATAAGGAACATAAAGTATGAGGTACTTTGTCTCAAATTTAATTTCATTAGACATATATATTATTGTTGAACATGAATTATCTTATATAATTTTATTACTACCTATTGAAATTATATTAACATATTCTTGAAATTCATAAGATTTTAATGGCTATATCATGTTTCTTCATTAAATGTCTTTTAATTCAAAGGATACCAAGTATTTAAAGGTATTTTTTAACTCAACTCTATTTATTGATTTACAATGATTATATATAATGTACTTATCTACATGGATGATGTTTTTTATGAAAAAACTTATATATTACATTTGGAAATAGTCTTTTGGGGTGAGTTAATTTTTTTGTATAATTGATTCCCATTCATGAGGTGAATTTTGGTTATACCATCCTGACAGATTTTTTGTACCAATTTTATTCCATGTGTAATTTATGATATAATGAATGATTTATTTCATATGGCACCTATATAAATGTGTAATTTATTTTTGGAGTCCTATATCGCCCAAATATATATTGGTTAATTATAAATATATCCCGTGAAAATGGTTTTAAGAATAAAACTTTTTTTCGTTAAAAATATGAATCATGAAAATTGGTTTTTCACAAAATGTATTGTGGGGATTTCTTTATAATGAGAATCATTGGAATTTTTTCTACAAAAATTAATAATTGAAATTTTGTTTATTTCGAACATATGGAGTAACAAAATATGTTCGTTCAAAACATTTTAAATTCCTTATGACTATTATTATTCTAATGTTCATTATTATACTATGTTTGAACAGGAATTTTATATTTCTATGGTATATTCATATGATTATTCTCCAATGATAATTCTTTTATTCTCATCATTTCATACCATTTTCCATGGTATATGTTTGTTTATGTGATATTACATACCCTTTTATTATAACTTATTGTCAATTATTATTATTAAATGATCATTTTAATAAAATATTACACCAATGTTCATGGTTTCCCATATAATTATGATCTAATCCTTTATAAAAAAATATCATTTACCGAGTGTTTAATCTCACCTGAATCTTATTTTATCATTCCAAAGTGGGTAAAGATGTGTAAAACTAAATAGTTGTTTAGAAGTTGTTCTAGTGAGGATCAAATGAGGATAAAGATTCATAAATATTGTAAAATACGATACTTATGTATTTAAAACATTATATTATTGGGATTGTGAGTTGATTTATGAGTTTTAATGTTTATATTATGGTAGTGTTGTAAAATTAATATTCATTCATCCCACTTTATAACAAATTTAGTTTTTAAAGAATTATTTTTAGCACTAGACACATGAGTTCAGGTTTGCGGTGCTTCACTCCAAAAACAAACAACCCCGATAACATTAAATTTTAACTACAAAAGTGGTAATGAATCATGAAACAATTATATATTCAATGTTATGATCCATTATATATAAATATAAAAAACACAAAAAACGAAAAAAAAATATTTGACCCTATTTCTAATTCTTTAACAAGAGTTCCGTGAACTGAGCTAATTTCACTATTAGCTTCAATCATGCATACCCACACATCACAGGTTTCCAGTTAATGGTTAGGTAATATACATAATATTGTAAAGAAAAAAAATTAATATCATTGAATAAAATACCAATAATTAATAAAAGAATTGTGCCTAGATCTCTTGTTGATCTAATATGGATCTTCACAAAACCTCATGAAATTTTCCAAAACACGATAGACATTTTTAAACATTAAGGGATTAGAAAACTATAGTATGTAATTGGTATTCCTTCATAGATATTTAACTAAAAATTAAAGCAATAAAATTATTAAAAATACTATTTAAATTTTTGGTCAAATGAATAGGAAAAGAAAAACCCTTTCACCGATGGTGGAGACTTATATGAAAATATATAAATTGAATAAATTTTATAAAACTATAAATGTATGAAAAAATTGAACAAAATTATTTTAAAATAATAAATTTAAAGCTTCTCAAAAAATATCACCTAAATTGATATATTCATAAAACAAGTGATAAATTGAAACTTATAGGAAACAAATGAGGTTCCAGGTGTAGGATTTCACAAAAAAAAACTCAACAGAGCCCATGAATTCATCACTTTATTCCTTTATCTAATAAACAAAAACTGCTATCATCACTGCTAGATTAAGGATCTAAGAACCAAAAATTATGATTACATTCAATTAGATCATAATAAATGAGATTTATGCACATGATTGGAGGAAATATGAATGGTTTCCATACATCATACCAAGTAGAAAGTAACTACTTATCCCTAACTAATATATTTTAAAAGAAAGTCAAAATAGTAATATCATAGATTAATTAGTTATAGAAATATAAAATAAGTATGTTGATTATAACCAATATAATAATTTAATAATTATAATCATAATGCGGTCTAGTTTACAAGAAATGAATAATCCACCAAAATAAAAAATTATACCTACATCATTACACACTCCAAATAAATAAAAGAAAACTTATACACCATTATAAATGAGTGGAGTTCTTTAAAAATATGAAAGTATTGATATTTAATAAAAAATAATTATTTTATCTAAAAAAATATATCAGTTCATAGAAAATTATAGATCATGAACCATTTTATATAAAACTATGAGGTCACAGTATCTAGTATCCTAAATCAGATCCTATATTATAAAAAAAATTAGTTACATGCCCTAGATTATCCCGCATCTTGATCAATTTTATTTATTACTCAAATCTAAAGGGTAGTTGTAAAATACATGGAGATGAGAAATTTAATTACCCATTCCCATCGACCATGAAATAGTTTGAGTCTTGTAAATTATATAATGAAATATGAAACATTATCCACATTTATAGTCATAGGTATAACATGAATTTCTATTGGTTTCATCATTTAGGGTATAAAGAACATTCATAACCCTCTTTTCCATGTTATTCATATACCAACATTAATAAAAAAATGACACAACATTTATAAAACAAAAAAATTAATAACTAGTTAACTTAATTATAATACATCTAATAAGATATGATATGATATATAACTAAAAAATTATTTACTAATTTTATATCTAAAAATATAACATAAGGGTTCAAAATGGAGATTAAAATTTTATAAATTAAAATTTTCTATAATCGGTGTTATAAAACATTTAATTATAGAAACCACATTTTTTCAGTTTAGGTTCCCAATACCCAATAAAATTACTATTATTCCCACCATAATTATTTGAGGGAAGATAATGGTTCTTATAAAAAATGTTTTCTTAAGTCATAAAAAAAGTACTAGTTAATGATAATCTTACACCATCTAAAAAATAAAATGAACATAAGTCAATTAAAACCATGTATTTATATTATTACTTTAGAAAGAATTTGAATCCAAATCAAGAATCAGTATCCTTACCAACTTGTTTATAAACAACAGATCATTCTAGGACTGCAATAAATAATTATCGAATAATATTTTATATCTATAAATTTTGAGAAAATATGATATTATGGATTCTATATGAAAATAATGGCTTGTTTTCATATGGAAAACATTGAAATAATCTACTTATATTTTCTAATTGAATAATTTTAAACCATATTTTGGGGGATAAAATTATCCATGAGGTTTGGATCATTTCTATATGAAGATAATAAGGATAGGATATCTAATTTTCAAATTACATAGAAATATTTAGTTCATTAATAATATTTTTTATGAAAAATTCAAAAAGATATTTTTTCAATCAAAAAAATTCCATGGGAATTTAATAAAACCCTTACGGTGACATAAACCCACCACAGGAACCAAAATACAATGATCGATTTAGGATCACTATATAGCCTTATGAACCATTACTAATCACCATGGTTTATAAAATAATATGTTGGGATAAATATAATTATTTAGTGAATGAATTTATTACATTGAACTATAAATAACTGCAAGTAACATAAATGCAGTTGTTATGGATTCAATAAATAAAGAATTTAATGCATCTTGAAATATATGGTAGAAATCCAATAATGAAAAATTGTCAAATAAAATGAATCATGTCATAACATAATAATAGAAACCAAGAATGATGATTCCCATAAAACAAGGAATATTATTACTCTTAAATAAAGCATGATCGAACACTAATACATACACTACGATTGTAGATTATGAGATCTATTACTAGTTAACATCAGTTTTTCTTCTTTATCAATTTCTTGATATAACACTTCAACACACACAAATAGGTGCTAGTTTGGGTGAATATAAAATGATATAAATTATTTTCTAATACTCTCATATAATCGCAAGAATGTTCTATTAAAAATACTATAACTATTT
The DNA here is from genome assembly GCA_963277665.1 of Viscum album. Lineage (NCBI taxonomy): Eukaryota > Viridiplantae > Streptophyta > Magnoliopsida > Santalales > Viscaceae > Viscum > Viscum album. Next base: position 360,310,552 of record OY728136.1, on the reverse strand, counting down.
CCATTAGAAATAGATTAAAATTTCTAGAAATATTTTGTTTAAAAATGATATAGATGAATGAGATAAGTATATATTAATGGTAAAACATAATATTTTCTCATAATAATATAACCTATCCCAATTCCACCCCAATTTTTATTCACTATATAATCCATATAACCCAAAGATACTTGAGTAATATATAATGAATTATAAATAAAAGCAACACGAATGATTATAACATACACAGTATATAGATAGTCACCCACCCATGTGTTTACTAAATTTCATAATCCCCCACCCAACCTATATTATAGACTCTATGGATCTTCCTTTCGATCACAATGAAATCACCCTTCTATCAACAAATTAAACAGTCTATATATTTCTTATAACCAAACCTTTAATTTGACCCAAAACATTCCACTTCTAGAAAACAATTTATCATCATCATTATAAATAATAAAACCCCTATTCTTAAATTCAACCAATTTATGACACCCAAAACCTCATATTTTCCAAGAAACAATTTAGAATTCAAATCCCATGGTTTAGAAAGCCTTCTGAAAATACCATTTAATCAAATAAATAAATAAAATTAAAAAAAATTAATTCATTGAAATATTTTCTAACTAAACACCAATTAAAAAATGTGTAACACCTCAACTAAAATAACTTTTATGGAATGGAATTCCAGATTTACTATTGCACACCTCCCACTATGTAAGAGGATTTTGAATAGTTGTGTTGGCTAAGAGGATCATAACAAGGTGTATATTCCTTCAATATATGTAATAATCATATTATACAATAAAATAGACAAAAATAAAATCCATAAGGAATCAATATATCAAAAAAGTAGTAGAATACATCGAAGTATCAACCCTTGATATAGAATTTTGGAATTATAGCCACAGAACACAAAACAAATAAATAAGGATCCCCACTAGTGGTAGATCAATATATATGTTAAAAGTAACAATAAAGTGTACCAGATGAAATCCAATCCAAAATATAGTTCTATAATTCCAAAATCCTTTGGTTTAATATGCTCAACTTCCCATTAGAGGGACCTTTCCAATTAATATATCATTGGTTATATTACTTTTAAGCACATTGATATGATTATATCGAGTGTGAGTATGAAACTCGTAAGTGAACCACAAATGGATCTGTAACATAAGTCCATTGGACAAACTATTGTAGTCCATGAAATTAAATGAATCACCGATAGGGAAAAATTATTTCAAATAATCACAACATACGTCCCTAGTCCTTAGAAATTTACTCTACCCACTTTATTTCCATGTCTTGAGGGATTTAAAAAAGGTACTTGATACATCCCCATCAATGGAATAGACAAAAAACATTTTTTTCCCTATCCATATTGAATGGATAACCCATGTATTTGATAAAAATGTCTATAACATCCAACCATGGGGGGAGGTGTAATGATTGAAGCTACACAATGAATTATAGAAGATAGTTGGATAGTAAATGAATAATAAAATATGAAATGACTGATCAAAAATCTCATATTTTTAAGAGATATTCATAACCATCCCAATTCCTCATGTCAAAAAATATCATGTATAGGTATCATGGGGATAAATACGCACAAATCTTATAATGCAACATCAAAACAAGGTCTCATAAGGCCACACACACAGACACAGACACATGAAACGTGTGATCAAGAATCTACCATAGGTCTCATGGGACCACACATGGACATTAATAAATCATTATAAGAACCAGTATAAATATGCATAAATGATAAAAACACCTACTACAAAAATGCATTTTCAAAAAGAGAAAAATTGAGTCCACATAATTTAAAAACAATTGATCTAAAAGAATAAAAATAATTACCTAAAACATGGATTCCTTATCACTACAGTAGAATTTAATTTCCTCGTGATAAATTGAGGAAAATGGGAATGCATACCATGATGTTTCCACACAATGACCATGAAATGAAAACCTATTACTCCCTTACTGTAATATCCAACCAAGGATGAACATCAACTAAGCTAAAATGGACTAATTCACTAATTATAGATGATGTAATTCCCAATTTTCCCCAAAGTCTCTCCACTTTAATTGAATTGAAAGGGAACCCTATAGAAAAAATGAAAATTAGAGGTTAAAGGAGATGAAAACTAAGTCAAGGGTCATTAAAGCCTTCATAACACCACATTCACATTCAAGCCTTCATAACACCGCCAAACTTCTAAAAACATTTAATATAAAAGAAATATTTTTAGAAATAAAAACAAGTCCAAACTTAAATAAGGATATAGTAATTTTATCCCTATAATGAATTCTCATCCATAAGAAGTGTTTTTAGAGGTTTTATTTGAAAACATGGAGAGATAATCCTGAATGTTTTTATCCTTCTCCCATTCCCTTCGTAAAAATGTATGTGCTACCATATTAACTGAATAATAGGAACTTTATTTCCTTCAAAACCGCTTCTTTATTCTCTTAAAAATCCAAATAGAATGATATAATAAATATTATTATAATAATAACTATAAATCCTAACAATTGATTATATACACATGACTGGGCTCTTATCTCCAATGTTAATGCACATAGAATGTATTAAGCATACCATATTACAATGGAGTAAGATCTAGCAAATAGGCCACTATCCCTATGTGTTCGATAATTTTGAATGACCTAACGTACCATGGATCCAATTTACCTTCCCACCTTAGTCATGTATTCCCCAACTAAAGGGAACCTATAAAAAGACCTTGTCTCCTTAATAAAACTCAAAGGGTGGTCTTCTATAGTTAGTATATGATCACTTTCTTCTCTGAGACATATCAAGTCACATCTGAATTAATTTCACCTCCTCCAATGTATCCTTTACCATACTTCACCAAAAAACTAATGATTTACCTAAAAATTTCTATAATAGTAGTGAATGATATAACTATCCAAATAGATCCTCAAATGGATCCATCTAAAATAATGGCTGAAAACATTTCTTATTGGAGATAATAATTATTGATAATTGATCATCCAAAGCTCCTAAAAAATCTACGATACAAACTTGACCCATATCCCTATAATTTATGGATTATTCTCTTTGGCCTACCATCTGTTTAAGGATGATAGACTATATATAACCTCAACTGAGTAACCATCATAAATAAAAATACATTTTAGAACTTTAACGTGAACCAAGTATATTTCAAATTCACACATGGCCACTAGAATTGTATAATTTCACCATGATACACTTTGTATGAACCTAGGTGTATTTCCCACTATAAAACATGAGATACCTAAATTAGTTGTTCTCTCATGGATAAAGTATCCATCACTCTACCATGAATCAGAAGCACACAAAGTTCTTCTAACATCCATCTTGAAATGGAAATGATTACCCAAAAACTCTCATGATTAATGAAACAGTCTTGGATAGAATCAAAGCATACTTTCTATTTTTTCACCAATAGGTATGTGATTAAAAATGGATCACTAAAACTACTCCCTGATTTATAGTCACACTTACATGCTAATCATCCATAAAAACTAGTATCTTTGAACCTTCTTCCAACATTCAATTTTCAGCTTCATGTAGATTCTTTTAAAGAGAATATTCTATGAAATTCAATTTTCCATGAGAATACATCATTTAAACGACAATTAAAGAATATTGTTCAAGACAATCCCTATAATTAATATTCATATCTCACTAAGATAAAATAAAATATATACTCTTATAGTCTATGTATATGAATGTTCTCTCAAAAAAGAGGTAGTGCTGCAAAAATTTCAACACTCAGACAAATACATCCAACTATATGTCAAAATTAAGGCATTTCTTCTAATAAGGTCATAGTTAATGATACCCTTCATCAAAAAACATATCATTATACAGTGAAACATATCCCAAGAAAACATCTTTTTTTTCAAAAAACACTAAATAAATAATTCAAGGCTCAGGAAGAATAAAAATAAGTATTTACATGAATATCCACATTAACTAATATAATGACACTTTACACTGGTTTGTTTATTCAACCATGACCCCCTTTTTATATGTGTGTCCATGGGAACTTATTTTTGATGAAATTCTTGAATAAATATCATATATTACCCAACAAAACAGAGGAAAAATTATGTCTAGAATTCCTTCCTAGGTCATGAAAAATAAATACCTTCTTTGACCATCTATAGATAAACATATATTCCTTCTTGATAAAATATAATCCTAATAAAATGAAACTCTTGGATCCAAAATTAACATATCGATAATTTGGTATAAATTTGATGCATAATAATAAAACTAAAAATTATCTCAATGTGTTATGAATGTTAATCCAATTTCTTGGGAAATTAAAAAGATGTCATCAATGAATACAAAAAATTAAGGACTCCATGTATGGGTGGAACTTTTGTTCAATTGATAAATTAACACCTCTATATAATTCATTAGTCAAAAAGGCTTAAAGAGTGTAAAATTCATTTATAATTAATGGTATGGGATATTTTAAATTTATTAAATTCTCCACTTAAGTGTTGGTTCATCTTTTTTATTGTTTTTTATAGTATGGTTTTAATGTGAAATTTTTCTCAAAATTAATGTTTTGAGAGGTGATTTTAGGAAAGGATGAGTTGTGGCTATAGTCTTCTAATATCTAGCTAGTGGGAGCCCTTCATCTAGCTAGTGGATTTATAATGAGTTGTAGAAAAATGAAGACACCATATGATAGCTAGTGGTGTTTGAAGAACCAAGTTTTTTATACATTACACCAAGGTCAGTTGAGGGCTAGCTAGAGACCATCTTGGGATCCCTACTAGATTGTTGTTGGATCTTGGAAGATTTTGTATTTAATTCATGGAATGAATTTTTAATTCTACTCAATTTAATCCAAAATGAATACCATAATTCAACCCTTACCACCTTATTTTGAACCTAATACATTCTCCCTTGAATCTTGGGATCCATGAGTCATCTCCTATTTGATTCTCTATATTGGATAGAGCATGTGATGCAATAATGATGTGTTCTCTCAAGATATTCATAAACTTACTATTAAAACAAGAGATATGTTCTAAGATATATGATTAATTGATGATTTATATATGTTATAAATGATTTTTTTCCCATAATACATATATCAGTGATGGATATGTTGAGCTGATGACGTCACATGATTGGACTTTAATATACCTTCCACTACATTCATCTTTTGAGTATGTGATTATTGATCTTCTTTCTAAACTTATTCCTGAGAAAGGATTTCTTATATAATTATAACCCATTTATAATATTTCTTCTCTCCCTTAATATATAATGTGACATTAAGGATACTTTGGTAGATTTATAGAGGATTTTATGTGGAAATGACATCCCATTAAATGAAACAATATATCTCATTAATAGTGGATATTTATTGGCATGTTATCATAGATCGATCAGCCTAACACATCTTATTATTGAATCTCATATTGGAATTATATTTTTATGATATATTAATGGTGTAGTGATATTCATTGACTATACATGTGGTTCTATTCTAAATTTGATAACAAATCCATAATCCATTGTTTTATTCACAATAGGTCTGTTGAGTGGATTTCCTCTAATTCAATGTATCATAGAGTTATTTCTGATGACATAAACTATGATGAAATAGATACTATAAATACCATTCATGTAATGGAATATCATTGGGTATTTTTTTCTAAACCTATTCTTTGATGAAATTGATCCCAATATTGTCATCCTTAACACACAGTCATGTTTTCTGTTGGTTCACATTGTGAACTGGGTTTCAATCCATTGATGAATATTGGAATAATTATTTAATGAGAAAGATTAGGAAGGATTCTAATAATTTGGATCCCCTTTACAAACTATTTTACCTTATATTATTCTTATGTTTGTATGTATTATTGACAATAATTATTAGTGATCACATGTGTGTGCATGTGTAGGTCATTATTCCCTTATATGATATTTGATCCCATGAGTATGCTTATGTGGCATATTAACCATTTTTTATTTTTATCAAATGTATTTGTATTTTTCTATTAATTCTCATGATTATATACTTCATTTTTATATGATACCCTATCATCTAGAACTACGTTTTATTTGTAGTTCTTATTCTTTGTACGCTGGGTAGGTGGTCCACCATGTTTTAGTTTACCCTTAGAGGGGATGTGTGTTCAACATGTGATAATGATGGTGATGGAATTGAAAATATGATATATGTATGATGGCCATGATTCAAAACATGTTGTTGTATAATTTAACGTATGCTGACCTTGTTTCCCGAACCAAAGCATTTATATGATAAGATGACATCAAGGCCTGATCTATGGAGAAGGTGGGATGAAACTATCTTGTCGATTGATCTAAATCAATGAACGATATGGATAAGATATTTATTCATGCCATTGTGTATAGATCTTTGTAACTTCTGATATCCTAAAAATTCCCCTTCCCACACAGAATCATGACCAGTATTGATGTGTCTTTTTGTGGATCCCTTTATGGATTTGTGATAAAAATTATTTATTATTATTATTTTTGTATTTATTTTTTCAAGGAATACACATTTAATAACTATTTAAATATGTTAAGGTAGTATTAGTGGTGTCCTTTTGGTATATTACTCACACTATTCACAATCTTCTCAATACACATAAAGATTTCATTATTTTGGATATAGGTTAGGGTAAGAGGAATGTTACTTATAGCTGAGATATAGAGTATAGATTTTTTCATGGTAGCAGGATAGAATCTAAAGGATTATTATAAAATTTTCTTTATTGATCTTCTTCAACCATGCATAATATAGTTTAGCTTTCCAATTTCAGATCCTATTTTATTTATATGTTTGAAATGGGTTCCATAAAATGTTACATCATGTTACTTAGTATTAAACTTGATATTGTGATTGTTTTTAATATTTATATTTTTTGTGTATGTTTATGATTATATAGGGTATACTCTCTCTACTAAAAGTATCCATACCCTCGCTATTGATCTATTACCTCTTGCATAAAGGGTGGAGCTTATAAGGTTTTTTATATAAGTGGAATGGACATGGAGGTTTGGTTCTTGAAATTAGAAAATTGAATTAGAGCATTAGTTTCATTTATTTATTTTTTTAGCTAACCTAGAACATAGTAAAAGGGAGATTTGGATCTCGAGTAGGGGAGTTTCTATGTTTTTGGCCAGCTAAAGTATAACAGATTTTAAGTTACTATTTTTAATATTTCTATTATAGTTTTATCATATTTTTGTGAATTTAGTAAATACAAATAGGAACATGGGATCGTACTGGAAATATAGACAATACCAACGGTTCAAAACCATTGGTATAGGCTGGAAAACCATTGGTATAAGATATACCAATGGTTTCTCAAACCGTAGGGAAGTAAGGTGTTTGGAAATCCCTTTACCAACGGTTTAAGGAAAATAGTTGGCAAAAGGTGGTGGAAGTTTTAATTTCCCAATGATTGCTCTAAACCATTGGAAAAAGGATTTACCAACGTTTTAAAACTGTTGGGAAATTCATATTTTTTAGCTTATACCAACGGTTCAAAACCGTTGGTATAGATTTTTACCAACGGTTTAAACAAATCGTTGGTATATATTCATATATGGTCAAAGCATACCAGCAGTTCTAAACCGTTGGTATAGCTTTTTACCAACAGTTTAGAGGAACTGTTGGTATATATTCATATATTCTCAAAGTATAACAACAGTTCTAAACTGTTGGTATTGGGTATTTTCACAAAAAACCAGTAGCCTACAAACAGCTGCCACACCTGCATAAAAAATATCACAAATAACAGCTAGAAATAGACTTCAAACACCACAAAAAACAATGTAAATAGCACAAAAAAACACATAAAAACATCACTCTTCCAACCATGACATGTACTACAATTCTCTATTTCAATATTCATATGACAAGAAGTCTTCCAATTAACATATTTCAATTTATTGGGTTAACACATATCAATTTTTTCTTACTCAAAAGGTGATGATTATGATATAAATTGGTGCATGAGGGGTATGTGTGATAAAGTGAATTAACAATGTGGTTAATATTTGTGCATCATCTAGAGTGATGCATGACTTGCATTGAATGTGTTGTGGGGGGATGTCCAGAGAGGGGAGGGGGTTGTGTAGGAAGAGGGGATGGGAGATTTACAGGGAGCGAGTATGGGGGTCATGGAGAATGTGCAACAAGGATTTGTATTCAAATTATAGAATATCGTCACATGCATTTGATGAGCATGAGATAATAAGCTTACCAAGTCATTCATATAGTTCAAGACATACAAAAATGGAATAATCTCAAATAACATTTCACGATCAAAGAAATAAAAAAAGGCATGTGAAATCAACATGCCTACATTTACATATCATCAATGAGGTATAACATTTAATCAAATTGTAATAGAATTATAAATAAGTCATATGAGTCTCATGTACTTGCATACACAGTGGTACAAAAGAAAAATGTTATTCATGTCCGAGGGGCTGTCCGGGGTCCAAGGAGGAGGGTGGGGGCTATCTAGGGTCAGGGAAGGGGGGTGGGGGCTATCTGGGGCTATCTGTTCACGTCACATTTGACTCATGGATCGTTGTCCTTAAGTTTCAATAGAATTTGAAGGCGTTTGGTCAGTTTTTCGTATGTTAGTTGTTGATTTCACTTGAAATGAAGTCCATTTTTAACAAAACAGAGGCACTTTGAGTGGTGTAGGCCACACCGGGCCTCGGATTGAGGTAGGGTTGACTCAAACACGTCACCTATGAGACATGGATTGTTTTGCAAAATTATCAACAGAATCAGAAGCCATTTGATCGGTTTGATGTATGTACGTAAAATATTGTCCATTTTAAACAAAATACATACACATGGAGTAATACCAGCCACACTACGATTCAGATTGATCTAGGGTTGACTTGTACACATCACATATAACCCATGGATCATTGTCCTAAAGTTTCAACACAATCTGAAGGCATTTGGTCGGTTTCCCGTATGTTAGTTGTTGATTTCACTTAAAAATAAGTCCATTTTCAATAAAAGAGAGGAATTTTGAGTGGTCCTAGCCACAATGCACCTCGGATAGAGGCAAAGTTTACTCATACACGTCACATTTGACCCATGTATCGTTTTCCTTAAGTTATAACATAATCCGATTGTGTTTGGTCGGTTTGTCGTATGTCAGTTGTTGATTTCACTTAAAATTAAGTCCATTTTTAAAAAAAAACAGAGGCACTTTGAGTGGTGTCAGCCACACCGGGCCTCGGATTGAGGATAGGTTGACTCTTACACATCACATATGATTCATGGATCATTGTTCAAAAGTATCAATACAATCAGAAGCTGTTTGATTGGTTTGGCATATGTACATAAAATATTGTCCATGATAAACAAAATACATACACTTGGAGTGATACCAGCCACACCACGCTTCATATTGAGCCTATTTTGACTCTTACACATCACATATAACCCATGGATAGTTTTTCTAACGTTTCAATACAATATGAAGGTGTTTGGTCAGTTTCACATATGTCAGTTGTTGATTTCACTTAAAAATAAGTTCATTTTGAACAAAAGAGAGGGAGTTTTAGTGGTCCCAGCCACACCACACCATAAATTGAGGCGAAGTTGACTCTTACACATCACATTTGATCCATGGATTGTTTCACTTTAGTTTCAACCGAATCAGAATGCATTTGGTCAGTTTGTCGTATGTCAGTTGTTTGTTTCACTTAAAATTAAGTCCATTTTTAACAAAACAGAGGCACATTGAGTGGTGTCAGCCACACCGGGCCTTGGATTGAGCCAGGGTTGACTCTTTCACATCACATATGAGTCATGGATCATTTTTCAAAAGTATCAACACAATCAGAATCTGTTTTATTGGTTTGACGTATGTACGTAAAATATTGTCCATTTTAAACAAAAGAGGGACAGTTTTGGTGGTTTCGGCCACACCGCACCTCGGATTGAGGCGGGGTTGACTCGTACACATCACATATGACTCATGGATCGTTTTCCTAAAGTTTCAACAGATTCGGAATGCATTTGGTCAGTTTTTCGTTTGTCAGTTGTTGTTTTCACGTAAAATTAATGTCATCTTGAACAAAAGAGAGACATTTTGAATGGTACAATCCACACCGCGCATCGGATTAAGTCGGGGTTGACTCGTACACATTACATATGACCCATGTATCATTGTCCTATAGTATCAACAGAATCTGAATGTGTTTGGTCGGTTTACCGTATGTCAGTTGTTGATTTCACTTAAAATTATGTCTATTTTTAACAAAACATAGGCATTTTGAGTGGTGTCAGCCACACCAAACCTTGTATTGAGGCGGGGTTTACTCTTACACGTCAAATTTGACTCATGGATCATTTTACATAAGTTTCAATATAATCTGAATGTGTTTGGTCAGTTTTCCGTATGTCAGTTGTTGATTTCACTTAATATTAAGTCCATTTTTTACAAAACAGAGGCACTTTGAGTGGTGTCGGCCACACTAAGCCTCGAATTGAGGTGGGGTTGACTCGTACACATCACATATGAGTCATGGATCTTTGTGAAAATGTATCAACACAATCATAATCCGTTTGATCAGTTTGGCATATGTATGTAAAATATTGTCCATTTTAAACAAAAGAGGGACAGTTTGGGTGGTTTCAGCCACACCGTGCCTTGGATTGAGGCGGTGTTGACTCGTACACGTCACATATGACTCATGGATCATTTTCCTAAAGTTTCAACAGATTTGGAATGAATTTGGTCGGTTTTCCGTATGCCACTTGTTGTTTTCACTTAAAATTAAAGTCATTTTTAACAAAAAAGAGACATTTTCAATGGTACCGTCCACACCGTGCCTCAGATTAAGGTGGGGTTGACACGTACATGTCACATATGACCCGTGGATCCTTTTCCTATAGTATAAATAGAATCCGAATGTGTCTGTTTGGTTTACCGTATGTCAGTTGTTGATTTCACTTAAAATTAAGTCCATTTTTAACAAAACACAGGCATTTTGAGTGGTGTCGGCCACACCAAGACTCTTATTAAGGCGAGGTTTACTCAAACACGTTAAATTTGACTCATGGATAGTTTTCCTTAAGTTTAAATATAATCTGAATGTGTTTGGTCGATTTTCCGTATGTCAGTTGTTGATATCACTTAAAATTAAGTCCATTTTTAACAAAACAAATGCACTTTGAGTGGTGTCGGCCACAAAGGGCCTCAAATTGAGGCGGGGTTGACTTTTTTCACATCACATTTGAGTCATGGATCATTGTAGAAAAGTATCAACACAATCAGAATCTGTTTGATTGGTTTGGAATATGTACGTAAAATATTTTCCATTTTAAACAAAAGAGGGACATTTTGGTTGGTTCTGGCAACACTGTGCCTTGGATTGAGGCGGGGTTGACTCGTACACGTCACATATGACCCATGTATCATTTTCCTAATGTTTTAACAGATTTAGAATGCATTTGGTCAGTTTTTCGTATGCCAGTTGTTATTTTCACTTAAAATTAAAGTCATTTTAAACAAAAAAGATACATTTTGAATGGTACCGTCCACACCGCGCCTGGGATTGTGGTGGGGTTGACTCGTACATGTCACATATGACCCATGGATCATTTTTCTATAGTATCAATAAAATCCGAATGCGTTTTTTCGGTTTACCGTATGTTAGTTGTTGATTTCACTTAAAATTAAGTCCATTTCTAACAAAACAAAGGCATTTTGAGTGGTGTCGGCCACACCGAGCCTCATATTGAGGCGGGGTTGAATCGTACACGTCACATTTGGGGGGTGTCTGGGTGGCTGTCTGGGGACCATGGAGGAGGGTGGAGGGGATATTCAGGGGGCTGTCTGGGGGGCCGTCCGGGGACCAAAGAAGAGGGTGGGGGGGCTGTCCGGGGGGGTGTCCGGGGTCCAGGGCGGAGGATGACATGTTAGTGGGAGGGGAAGGGTCTAGTCAGAAACATGGATATTCTCATCTACCTCTGGTACGAACCTCCCTCGTACCATCATCCTAAGAAATGAAAGAATGGAATAATGAAAAGTTCACAAACTTATGTACCTGTAAAATCTACCCATAGACAGCACATAGTCGTGTCATGTCATAAAAAATAATGCCAAGGATCTGACAAAATAGAAGAAGTCATGTAGAGTAATGACAAGTGCACATACAGATCAGAAGCATCTAAACAATTGTTACACACATGCCATGTTTATTTCCTAAAACAAAGTAAAAAAAGAAAAATGATGAAAATATAGAACATGGGTTTCCTCCCAGGAAGCGCTAAGTTTTACATCTTCAGCCAGATGGATGGACACTGGTCAATCGTCTTGGTCCATCAGCTCAGAACTCCTCTGCCTCTTACAAGAACTGGTGGTCATGTCATCAAGCTCACAGGGACGCTTAGTGGGATTGATCAATTCAAGAGCGTAGCGGGCGTGAATCTGGTGTGGAAGTAAGAGAATATGGCACTCGTCATCAGCCAGACGCTGAGTCACCCGTCGTGCGAGGTTAGATGGAGACGGGGCGTGCACATCGATGATCATGGAAGAGGCAGAAAAGCTATACATTGTTGGTTAAGCTGCATCCACAAATAGATTCATTTTTAAATATTAGAACCTTTATAAATGTTTATCCCATTTTTAGAAACAATTAATGTGTGAAAATTGTGAAAAATAACTTATCAGATATATAAAAATGGATTTACTCATGGTCATGATGCATAATATCTAAAATATTCCTCATTGGATCCCAATTTGAAATTTTAATCCATTATCAAATGTCTTATATCAATTTATTTTTATTTGCATCCTTAAGGTTGAGAGCTTTTTGTAAAATCTAGCCAAGGGAGGGTAGACTAGTGACTTGGCATACAATTGGATGCTATGTGGTGAAAACCACATTATAAGCATTGTTTAGGATATTATTGAGGTGGTTTGAGGATCAAATCTATCTTTTTAGAGAGAATCCAGCATGTCCAAGTTTGGTGGTCAAAGTTTTGAAGTGGGGGGGTATTTGGTGGTTGAGAAGTGGGGTGAGGGGGATGTCCAAGTTCTGTAAGGAGGGGTGGGGGCTGTCCAGGGTCCAGGAAGGGGTGGGGGGTTATCCATGGTCAAGGAGAAGGGGAGAAGGGGGGGCTATCCACGGTCCATCGAGGAGGGGTGCTATCCAGGTTCTAGGGGGAGGGTGGGGGGCTTCTTAGGGTCCAGGAATGAGGGGGGACTATACAAAGTCCTAGGAGGAGAGTGGAGGGGGTTTGTCCAGGGTCCATAAGGGGGGCTGTCCAGGTTTCAGGAAAGAGGGGGGCAGACTGTCCATGTTCCAGGAGGGGGGGTTGTCCAGGGTCCAAGAGGGGGGGTGTCCAGGGTCCATGAATAGTTGGGGCTCTATTAAAGGGAGGAAATCCCCAAATGATTCGTTGAAAATTAACTAAACATAATCAAAAAAACATCACAATTCCAATCCATAATCCGACCAACATACGATTCATCCTCAATATCACTAACCATCGCATGCCATAAACAACACAACCTCGTTTATACCAAATTAAAATAGAAAACAAAAATAATAGATAAAAAACATTAAAACTAAGGTAGTACATACATATTTAGAGTGTAGAACTAAAAAATTGTTTTATATAAGATGGATCTATGAGTGGAATGAGTTTCTAAGTCTTTGTATAGAGAGATCCCTCGCGTTTAGGTCAAATCAAAATAGAAAATAAAAAAATAGATGAAGAACATTATAACTGAGGTAGAACTTATGGATTTGATGTGTAGAACAGAAAAAAAAAATTTGATTGAAGAGTATGGATGGAGTTTTGGAGACTGGGTAACGAGAGAGAATCAGGAGAGCTTCAATTTTAGGGTTGTAGTCAGGCGAACAGAGAATTGGGGGCACTGTGTATTTGGATGAACATTTCCTCAAAGGTTTTTTAAAACCGTTGAGAAAACTATGATTTACCAAAGGTTCACTAAAACTATTGGTAAAGGTGTGAGATATCCCAACGGTTTTATCAAACCATTGGGAAAAATGGGTTCTATTGGGAAATATCTCAACGGTTTGATAAAACTGTTGGGAAAAAGGGGTTTTATTTGGAGATATCCCAACGGTTTGATAAAACCGTTGGGAAAAAGGTGTATACTCCACATATACCAACGGTTTTCTATAACCTTTGGCATCAAAGTTTTTTTATATCCCTCTATTCCAGTAGTGATATATGTCATATATATATATATACTCTATATGTAGAAAATAGTTTTATTAAATTAAATTATCTTATTTTTCTATCTATTTGGGATAAGTTAATTTTCCTTACTGATGTGATATATTTATTTTCAATGTTGATGTTATATGTCTATATTGGAATTAATTTTTTGAAATTTAACTTTTGTAATGTAATATATATATTTATATTACTATGTATAACATTCTAGTTTAAGGATCCTCAGGTAGTTCTAGGAGGATATACCCTTGGTTATGGGTAACATCCTTGGATAACCTTTGTGTGATCCCATAGAATGGTTAAGATATTCCTCAATGGATTCTAGAAAAATTAACCCTTAGAGATTCTTGGATAAACTTACTAGTGATTAATCACTAGTTCTGTAATAGATGATGTCAGATGATTCAACTAAGTACGATCCCACATGTGAAATTGTGGCCTTATATGCTTTTAAAGGCAGTCCATGCCCTGTGGTCCACATGGCCTCATGCTCAGAAAACATGTAACACCCCAAGGTTTTGAAAATAAATATTGAATTTAATTTTATAATCTATCCAATAATCACAACTTTTCCTCTTCTATGTTTTGAATTTCAAGAAATGGTCATCTAGAGTTGTTTTCAGTAAGTCATTTGGAGTTTGATAGAACAAACATGATTTTTGGTGAATAGTAACATACCCTTATGAATAGTAATATGAATTTTAATATGAATAGTATTATGACAATTGAATAGTAACTAATGATATTATTTTATTTTCTTAAGGTAAAAAGATAATGGGATAATAATTAATTTGTCAATGTCACATAAATCTAATAATACCTCTCAAGTGGTTATTTTTCAAATTAACTATGACTTTATTTAAAAATTAAATTAATAATATTTATAAAATTATTTATGAAAAATGGAGTTCACTTTTTAATTCAACATGTCGAAAAATGGTAGGGGTGAATTTTGGGGACTTTTCTGAAATTCTTGAATTTTTGATGAATATTGAAATACGGTAAAATACCGTATATTCAATTTATCAATTAAATAAACTATTTATGACATCATAAGTGATGTAAGGACACTTTATTCTAACTCACATGATATTATTACTATTAGGGGTCAGATGAAACAATAATATTGGTTGTCTTGATGGAAATAATAAAATAATGAAATTAAATATTCAAAATTTACCCCTCTCCTCCACTATAAAACCCCCCCACCACTATGTCTTCTATTCACTCCTTTAAGCCTTGAATATCCTCAATTCTCTGCCCAATTAACCTTAACTAGTCACTCCCTACGACTATAAATCTCTTAGTCTTTCCAAAACACCAAAACCCCATCCCTTAAGAAGTTTCTCAAGGAGGTTATTTCAAGAGATAAAGCACCCTTCTTTTTCATTTGGTTTCATTTCAATTTATCTTCTTTTGTTATCCTCTCCTCACCTCATCTATAGAAATGACCATGATAAATATATTAACATCTATATAATTTATTTATATCATGTGAATGGAAGAACCATCATAAATATTCTTACCCCCTCCCATTAATTTTTATAAACGAAATCAACGTCCAAGAGGTTCTGATTTAAAACCTTTGTGGATGACGAAGTTTCATTCTTCGATTTCATCTTCATTACTAGTAATTAAACCATATTCATGGTTTAAATAGACTATAATATATGTTTTATAACATAATTAAAATTCATGGACCAGAATATGTACATATAATTAAGTTATATGACAAAACTAGTTCATAATATTCCAAATACCACAGAATAGTCGAAGTGGTTGTCATCTGATGATTCATACTCATTCCATGTAACAAAATCATTTAAATGACCATTATCAATTATTTATTTTCATTAATAACATATAATTCCAATCCTGGAGATTTATAACCATTCCACATGAACTTCATTACATAAAAACAAGTGAACCGAATATGAAAATAAATTAAACGAACACTCTAGAACGACAAAATTCAATACAATAACTTATCAATAAAACATAAATGAACTGATCATAATTATGGTAAAATAAATAAATTTCTAAGAGGTTCTGAAATAAGTTATTAACAAGTATAATTTCATATTCCAGGAGCTTAAGTACAAGAGCGGAACACGTTTGGAGTTAAGGTAGGGGTTTTCCACCCGAACATTCATTTTCATTCGGGTTACTTTTATTGTATAATTTTCTCAATGAAATTCTTATGTATTGTCTTTTACTCCACATAAATTCTGTGTGGGTATTCTATATATGTAAACCAACCATAATCCTTCCCTATTTTTTGGATAGTTACATATTTTAAAATAATCTATCAAAACTGTTTCCAAAAATATGATCCCGATACATGGAATTTCTCAAATTCATATATATTTTGAAGGGCAATATATAATCTATTTTTGGAAACCATTATTCTTCTAAAAACAATAGTTCTATTATTAAAATACAATCTTACTTCACTTCTAGTTTTATACAAAAATGTATCCAAACAAACTCTCTTTTTTCAAAATAAAAGAGTCTTTATCTTAGGAATTGCTTAATGATTTTATAAGAGTATTTTCGTCTAATTCAACACTCCTGTTGATTCCATGGTATTATTGGTTTTAATCATTTATGAAGTCATATAACATATTTTATTTAATGTTTTATGACTAACACTATTGTGGAAGATCTATCCTAAAACCATTCACCATATTATTCTAAATGGATAGTGTTTTTTGTTTAATGATTGGGGAAAGATGGTTACATTTCATATGATAGTTTCAATATGAATGTATATGTTGTTTAGTTTGATCCATACTCATATAAAGAATTCACTGGACTTATTATGTGATGGGTGGGGCCTGGTATAGCCCCTCGATGCATCGGTAGGTCTCATGAGACAACTATATGAGGAACTAGCCGAGGCCTTTCTCAATTTGATATTGATTTTGGATAAGGCCTTAAACATTAGATTTCATGGCTGAGGCCTTGAAAAAGAATTTCAAAATGTCTGAAATTATTCATTCCATCATGACGAGTTCATATATTGATATTTCATGTGGTTATTCTATTAGTATAATACCCATGATTATGTTTTATTATGACATTATTTACTCAGCTATTATTCCTTCCATAATGTGTTTAATTTTATTTTTAAAGGAATGAGTTTTCAATTATACACCATGTCTAATGTTTATATTATCTTCCACTGTATTCCTTACTCTTACTAAGAGTTTGAGGTCACCCCTTTATTATGTTTTATTTTCTCAGGGAAATAAAAATTCTTTTATGAATGACATGCTAAAATAATATAGGAGTTATAAAAGTTATCTGAAGAGTTTCTATGTTATTTTTCATTTCATTTTGTAATGATGAATTTATGTATGTATCCTTTTTCCAATAATACTAAACTACTCGGTACTTTGGTATTCGTATTCCTTTTTCGTATGCCAATGAAATCAAATAAGGAACCAGCTCCGAGAAACTGGGGTAGGGTCCATATAGTTGGTATCAGAGGAAGTTTAGTGGAAAATTAGGAAACTAGATTTAGAAAACGTAGAATTTGGGAAGAGTCCCTAAGTTAGTATTTGAGGAAATACATACAATAAGGTCCTAGTATTTTGGTAAGGAATAGATTATGTGGATTTTTCAAGAAATACATCCATGTCTGGATATGAGCAGGTGGAGGTGGCTCCGGCACAGATGTATCTAGGGGTAAAACCAGAAAACACCACTTTCAGCTAGACTCGAATGGGAACTGGTGAACGACAACAGGCCTTGCTGCACTATTTTTTAAGACACTGCTGGGTGATATGCTTAGGATAATTCAAATTTTCGTTACAAGACATTATGAAGGATTAAAATTTAAAATATTCCTCAAAGAAACCATTTTTGTGAATATTAGATTAGCCATGCGTAGGATCTCAATTTTGCTAAGTATTTTTAAGTTAAGATTTTACATTATGATTCTTTACCTAATAGAGTGTATGCCATTATCTAGATATGGTGCCTAGTGGACGGAATAGAAATCGTAGGAATGAACGTGTCCCCTATAGGTATTTTCCTCTGACACAAAATAATGCGGTTGGATCTGCTATTGTGACTTGTGCTGACCAACACATAACTATACTGGGACAACATACTCAGGTTTTGAATAATAACCTTACCCGTATGGAGCATCCAGATCCAACATGTGGAAGAGCCATGCTAGATTTCTTTATGTGACAACAGCCTCCATCATTCAATGGGACTAAAAACCTATTTATAGCAGAGTAGTGGATATATTCCCTTGAAAAGATATTTCTCTCTTTGGGATGCAATGAAAGAGAGACGGTTGTCATGACATTATATCATCTATCAAGAGATGCAGATTAGTGGTGGTCATTAATCCAAAACACAAAGGAAGAGGAAGAGATACAAGAGACGAAATTGAGGGATTTTAAGGAAATATTCTTAGAAAAATATTTCCTTCGTGAGGAATGAGAAAATATGGAGATACAATTCATGAATCTGAGGCAAAAGGAAGATGAGAATGTTTCAAAGTATGAAGATAACTTCTCAAGATTATCAAGACATGTTGTAGACTACATATGAAATCCAAGGAGAAAAATTGATACATTCTTTGATGACCTAATGTCATTCCACCGATGGGCACTGGTCTCCCAACGTTTTTCATCATATGAGGATATAGTATCATGTTCCATCAAGACAGAAAAATAATTCTCTAAGTCTTATGACTTTAAGGGAAAGCAAGAAAAGAAGAGGGTTGTTGAAAACCCTGGAAAAGGAAATAAGGAAATAGGGAAGAAGGGAAGAGTTCAATTTCCACCATGTGACAATTGTGGAAGGAAACACCCAAGTACGTGATTAAAAGAAAATGAGTATGCCAAAAATGTAGTCAGAAAGGCCATCTTACTGGTGATTTCAAAGGAAATAAGGAATCCAATGATGTTTGATGTTATAATTGTCAGGGGATGGGGCACTATGCTAATGATTGTCCAAAATGTCAAGGAAATATGCAACAGAAGAGGGAAAGCGAGAAGGGAAAAGCATATGTGATCATAACTGCAGAGGTTGAAGTTCCACGTGATGTGGTGGCAGGTACTTTGATCATTTTATCAAACATATCCAATGATTTATTTGATTCTGTATCATCACATTATTTCATATCATCCCAATTTTCTAAGAAAATTAGATATTTCCAATATTATTTAACAAGGGAGTTATCAGTAAAAACACCAAATGGAAGTATCATTGCTACAAAGTTCTATGAATCTGTTCCAATTAGGGCATATAAATGTTATTTATCTGTTGATCTCATCATCATACCCATGATTGAATTTGATATAATCCTCAGTATGGATTAGCTTTCAGACCATGATGAAAAAATTTATTATAAGAAGAATGAGGTTACAATTTTTGACGATTATGATAAAGAACACATTATCTTTAGAGAAGAATAATCACCACCAGATTATTATCTAGATCCACCCCCAGTAGCTCAACTAAATTAAATTATTGGGGTGGAAGAGAATGAAATAATTGTGGGTCCGGAAAGGAATGTTCAAATAGATGATGTACCTATTGTGAGAGAATATGTTGATGTGTTTCGATAAGATTTACCTGGACATCCTCCAGAACAAGAAATCAAGTTTTCCAATGATTTAATTCCTGGTTCAAGGCCCATATCAAAGACCCCTTATAGAATGGCCACTATGCATTAGTGGAACTAAAGAAACAACTAGAGTAATTTATTAATAAGGTATTTATTCATCCTAGTTTTTCTCCATGGGGAGCCCTTATCCTTTTTGTTATAAAGAATGATGGATCTAGGAGGTTATGTATCCACAACATGGAGATCAATTCAATAACAATAAAGAACAAGTATCACCTACCTCACAATGAAAATTTATTTGACCAACTGCATGGAGCTCAATACTTTTCAAAGATTGACAATTGATCTAGATATCATCATTTGAGTGTGAAGAAGGAATACATTCCCAAAACAGAATTTTGAACTAGGTACGGGCATTACGAGTTTACAGTAATTCCTTTTGGATTAACTAATGCACCCACTGTCTTGATGGATCTAATGAAAATATTTTTAAAGTAATATCTTGATCATTTTGTAGTGGTATTTATTAATGATATCTTGGTATACTCCAAAAGCTAAAAAGATCCTGAAAATCACTTTAGGATTATCCTAAAGACTCTTTGAAGACATGAATCATATAAGAAGTTTAGAAACTGTGAATTCTGGCTTCAGGAGATTTCTTTTCTTGGCCATATTGTCTCTAAGTAGGGAATCCTAGTTGATCCTACGAAGTAGAAGGAAATCCAAGATTGGTCGATGCCAACAAAAATAATTGAGTTACATGGTTTTATTGGCTTAGTAGGTTATTATCGGCATTTCATGCAGAATTTTTCCTGACTAGTTAACCTACTAACAAATCCCACATGTAAAGGGGTTAAATTTGTTTGGACAAAAGATTGCAAAGAATGTTTCAAAGAACTAATGTGAAGATTAGTCAATTCTCTTTTACTGACTCTACCATCAGGGAATGGCGGGTTTGTTATTTATAGTGATGCTTCAATGAAAGGACCTGGTTGTGTCCTTATCCAAAATGATAGGGTTGTTGCATATGCATCATGACAGCTAAAAATTCCTGAGCAAAACAATCATACTCATGATATTGAGTTAGCTGTTGTAATCTATGCCTTGAAGATATGGAGACATTATATCTATGGTGAAAAATGTGAGATTTATACTGATCACAAGAGTTTGAAGTATATTTTCTCATAAAAAAAACTCAACATGAGGCAAAATAGATGGCTCGAACTACCCAAGGATTATGATTTCCCGATACACTACCCCCCAGGGAAGGAAAATATGGTGGCAGATGCTTTGAGAAAAAAGGATCTAGGAGTTTTGAACAAGATGAGAGTTGAAAGGGATCCTATTTTAATGGATCTAGTAAATATGGATATGGGAACAAACATGGAAGGTGAAACATAAATGTTTTTTCAAATGGTTACCAAACCATCTTTACTAGAAAGGATAAAAAGTTCTCAGGCTGATGATGAGGAGTTTCAAAAGAAGATTAAAGCTGTGAATGATGGGAGATTGAGTGACTTTGTATATGAAGATGGAATTTTGAAATTTGGGAAGAGACTTTGTGTTCCTGATATGCCTAATCTAAAAAGGTTATTGATGGATGATGCTCGCAGTTCCAATTTCTCTATACACCCTAGTATCACTAAGATGTATAATGATTTTGAACGAACATTTTTGGTGGGTCAACAAGAAGAGGGAGATTCCTAATTTTGTGTCAAGATGTATGATTTATCAACAAGTGAAAGCTGGAAGGAAACTTCCTGGAGGAGTATTGCAACCTCTTCCAATACCTGAGTGGAAATTGGATAATATCACGATGGACTTTGTCATGGGACTGCAAAAGACTCCTAGAAGGAATGATGCAATATAGGTCATTGTTGATTGTCTTACCAAGTCAGCACATTTTCTTGCTATAATAGAAGATCTACTACTTGAACGTCTAGAAAGACTATATATTAATGAAATTGTGAGACTTCATGGATTACCCCTATCAATTGTTTCGGATCATGATCCATGTTTTACATCAAGATTATGGAAAAAATTTCAGAAGTCCCTAGATACTGATCTTTGTTTGAGCACTGCCTACCACCCAAAAATGATGGACAATCAGAATAGACTATTCAAAATCAGAAGAAATGTTGAGGTCTTGTTCACATGATTTTCAAGGAATGTGGGTTCAATATTTACCTCTCGTAGAATTTTCATGCAATAATAGCTTCCATTCAAGTATACAGATGGAACCCTATGAAGCATTATATGCACGGTAATGTCATACACCAACTTGATGGGATAATTTTGGTGAAAGAAAGCTTGTGGGACCCGAACATATTGAAGTAACAATGGAAAAGGTAAAGATTATCCAAAACCATATCAAAACAGCTCAAAGTAGGCAAAATATCTATGCAGATAACCGAAGGAAGGACTTGTAATTTCAAGAAAGTGATCATGTTTTCTTAATGGTATATCCATGGAAGGGTATTATACGATTTGATAAGAAGGGAAAATTAAATATTAGGTACATCAGACCTTTTGAAATTCTGGACCGAATTGGAGCCGCAGCTTACCGTTTCGCAATGCCGCCAAGTCTCTCCAAGTTTCACAATGTGTTCCACATGTCAATGTTAAGAAAGTACATTCCAGACCCAACACATGTACTCACTTATGAAGAAGTGGAACTTGAGCCCGATCTATCATACTGTGAAGAGCCTATAAAGATTCTTAATACTAGAGAATAGGTATTGATAAATTGGAAGAATCGTCTGGTAATGGTTCAATGGAGGAACCATAAGATGGAGGAAGCAACATGGGAGTCTTAGGAGCTTATGTTAAAGACATACCTGAATCTTTTTAGTTAATATTCTATGAATTTAGATAATGAAATTTTTGTAAGGAGGGGAGAATATAAAACCGCAGGGTTTTGAAAATAAATATAGAATTCAATTTTATAATATATCCATTAAACACATCTTTACCTCTTCAATGATTTGAATTTCAATAAATGGTCATCTAGAGTTGTGTTCTGTAAGTTATTTGGAGTCTGATAGAACAAACGTGATTTTTGGTGAATAGTAGCATACCTTTATGAATAGTAATATGAATAGTAATGTGAATATTAAAATGACCATTGAATAGTAAATAATGATATTATTTTATTTTCTTAAGGTAATAAGACAATGGGATCATAATTAATTTTTCAATGTCACATAGAACTAATTATACCGCTAAGATTGTTATTTTTCAAATTAACTATGACTTTACTTAAAAATTAAATTAAAAATATGTAGAAATTTATTTCTAAAAAATGGAGTGCACTTTTTAATTCTACACGTCAAAAAATGGTAGGGGTGAATTTTTGGGACTTTTCTGAAATTCGTGAATTTTGGATGAATAGTGAAATACCGTAAAATACTGTATATTCAATTTATCAGTTAAATGCACTATTTATGATATCATAAGTGATTTATGTCCACTTGATTAAAAATAGCATGATCGTATTACTATTATGGGTCACATGAAACAATACTATTGGTTTTCATGATGGAAATAATACAATAATGAAATTAAATATTCAAAATTTACCCCTCTCCTCCACTATAAAAACCCCCCACCACTACCTCTTCTCTTCACTCCTCTAATCCTTGATTTTCCTCAAATTTTTGACCAATTACTCTTCCCTAGTCACTCCCCACGTCCATGAATCTCTTAGTCTTTCCAAAAGACCAAAACCCCTTCCCTTAAGGAGTTTCTCAAGGAGGTTATTTCAAGAGGTAAAGCACCCTTCTTTTCATTTGGTTTCATTTCAATTTATCTTCTTTTGTTATCCTATCCTCACCTAATCTGTCCAAATGACCATTATAACTCCATTAATATCTATATACTATATTTATATCATGTTAATGGAAGAACCATCATAAATATTCTTGCCCCCTCCCTTTTATTTTTATAAATGAAATCAACGTCCATGAGGCTCCGATTTAAAACCATCATGGATGACGAAGTTTCATTCTTCAATTTCATCTTAATTACTTGTAATTAAACCATATTCATGGTTAAAAAAGACTATAATATATGTGATATAACCTAATTAATATTCACGAACCAGAATATGTATTTATAATTATGTTATATGACAAAACTAGTTTATAATATTCCAAATACCGTCGAATAATCGAAGTGGTTGTCATCTAATGATTCATCCTCATTCCATGTAACAAAATGATAGAAATGACCATTATCAATTTTTTATGTTAACTAATGATATATAATTCCAATCCTAGAGATTTATAACCATTCCACATGAACTTCATTAATTAAAAACAAGTGAACCGAATATGAAAATAAAGGAAACAAACACTCCAGAATGACAAAATTCAATACAATAACTTGTCAATAATGACATAAATGAACTGTCCATAATTATGGTAAACTAAATACATGTCAAATAGGTTATTAAATAAGTTATTAACAAGTATAATTTCATATTCTAGGAGTTTAATTACAAGAGTGGAACACGTTTGGAGTTAAGGTAAGGGTTTTCCACCCGAACTTCCATTTTCATTTGGGATACTTTTATTGTCTAATTTCCTCATTGAAATTATTATGTATTGTTATGTACTCCTTATAAATTCAGTGTGAGTATTATATATATGTACACCATCTATAATCCTTCCCTATTTTTTTGGATAGTTAAATGTTTTAAATGAAGCTGTCAAAACTGTTTCCAAACATACGAGCTCGATACAAGGGAATTTCTCAAATTCATATCAATTTTCATGGGCAATATATAATCTATTTTTGGAAACCATTATTCTCCTAAAAACACTTGTTTTATTATGAGAATAAAATCATACTTCGCATATGGTTTTATATAATGATTTTTCCAAAAGAACTATCTTTTTTCAAAATAAACGGGTATATATCTCAAGAATTGCTTAATGATTTTTTAAGAGTGTTTTTGTCTAATTCGACACTCTTGTCGATTCCATGGTATTATTGGGAATAATAATTTATGAATTCATATAACATATTTTATTTAATGTATTATGATTAACTCTATTGTGGATGATCAATCCTAAAACCATTCACCATATTATTCCGAATGGTTAGTGTTTTATGTTTAATGATTAGGGAAAGTTGGTTACATTTCATATGATAGTTTAAATATGAATGTATATGTTGTTTAGGTTGATCCCCGCTCATATGAGGAATTAATTGAGCTTATTATTTGATGGGTGGGTCCTTCTATAGCCCCACGATTCATCGGTAGGTCTCATGAGACAACTAGATGAGGAATTGGCTGAGGCCTTTCCCAATGTGATATAGATTTTGGCTGAGGCCTTAATCATTAGACGTCTTGGTCGAGGCCTTGACAAAATGTTTCAGAATGTCTGGAACTATGAATTCCATCATTTTGATTTCGTCTATTGATATTTCATGTTGTTATTCTATTAGTATAATGTCAATGATTATGTTTTATTATGGCATTATTTACTTAGCTCATATTCCTGACATAATGTGTTCAAGTTTATTATTAAAGGCATGTGTGTTCAATTATTCACCAGGTCTAATGTTAGTATTTTCTTCCACTGTATTGCTTAATCTTACTGAGCGTTTGTGCTCACACATTTATTATGTTTCATTTTCTGAGGTAAAGAAGAATTCTATTATCTATGACATGCTGAAATAACCTAGGAGTTATAGAAGTTATCTAATGAGTTTCTATCTTGTTTTTCATTTCAAGTTGTAATGATGAATTTATGTATGTATCTTGTTTCCAATAATACTAGACCAATCAGTCCATCGGGATTCGTATTCCTTGTTTGTATGCCAATGAAATCAAATAAGGCACCAGCTCTAGGAAATTGGGGTCGGTTCCTTACAAAACATAATGCAAAAGGCTACCAACTAGTAATGAGGTCCTAGACTGTGTTCTTGGGGAGACTATTCCATCATTATTAGAGTGAATCAAAATAGATCAGAATAACAAGATTGTTGAAGTAGAGAAAGAAGTATGACTAGATTTGAGACATGTAAATAGTAGAAGCAGTGAAAAAATAACAACACAGAATAAAAATATAAGAGTAATAAAAAAGTTTGGGGTCAAAGCCTCATTTATTATTAATGCAAAGAAATGATTCATCTTAAGTGGGTAGATGGAGACCCATTACACTGCTCGAAGGCCCAAAGGAATTTTATCCCATTACATGACCTATAGGACCAATTTTTTGGCCCAAAGATCAATCTAGGAATTGTACTGCTATAGTACCCTCCTACTACAGTACAACACAGTGCCCTACGCTACAATAGGACCCTACTGCCACTACAATGACCTACTGCCGCTATAGTGCCCGTTGTTTCTATAGTGCCTCCACTACTACAGTGCTACTACAGTACCCTTCGCATAATGGGTTTGAAACCCCCTTTTCATGTAGAATTATGGGGTGTTTACCACTAATCCAAACCCCAACTACAACAATATAAGAGTAATAGACAACTGAGTCAATTTATACAAGAATAAAATACTCGTCGATGATATGAAATGTACTATAAATCTATAAAATATGGTACACAGTAGTAGATAAGAATGATATAAAAAATTAGAAGAAAAAAACCTAAAACTATCCATATCATCCCAAGACCCATATTAGTTATCAGTTACTAGCTCTATCTTAATCAATCAAGCATTCATGTTTCTGAAACTGCAGGCTTCCCTTTTTCAAAACCTATATAAAATTAGTCTTCCTGGGTACCAGATGTTCCAAGATTGGGTGTGAGAAAAATAACTATTGGCCACCACCAAAGATGCCTATAATATCATGTATATTAAATATTAACTTAAAGATTGTAATCTTGTATATATATTTAAAATTAAAGTAGTGCAGTAACATAATTAAGCAAGTAACTCATTTATCCAATAGAATGTGTCTAAACAGTTTACCAATTAAATTATTAATTAAGTTACAGTGTACAAAAATAATCAACATGAAGCATAGAAAACACTAAAATCACCTCATGATAATAAATATAATGTTATACAATGTAATGACACAAATGTAAATTATATCAACAATGAATTTGACATCCCTCTATTTTATTAAATAACATTACAAAGAATTTTAAGGAGGATGTTTTAATGTTTAGTGTCATTGAAAAATGGTATATAATACATATAAACATAGAATTATTATATTCCACCTGAAAGGATTATTCAAGGTTCATCCTATGTAAATTTATTGAATTTCATAACCTAGGGACAAACATCAAATAAAACGGTGAGCTAAAGTCCCGATAAGGGATAATAAGAGAAATATTTTACTTTTGTAGTTGATTAATCTCAACAAAAACATGAAAAATAACATAAAAACATGGTAAATAATCTTATAATAAATAAAATAACATGTATCATAACCTGAAAAAATTTCTAAAACATTTAATTGATTCATTCATAAATATATCACTAAGTCATATCACTGAGGTGTCTAAAAATTACCAAGGTTATTCACCATGGTATCGTAAAATGTGTCATCTATATAAATTAATTTTTTTACCCAATTCATTTTAGTGATATCATGGAACACCTTTAATATGTATTTTTTAATTTATCCTCATATATCGTAATAAAATATCTCATAAATACCCTACAGAGAATAAAAGACATGGGTTTCATATCAAAACCAAGGTGTTTTAAAATGTTCTTAAAAAAATTATGATTCTGTAATTTTAAACCCATGGAAAAGGGTGTAAAGATTCATGTATGTTAATAAAAAAATTGAAATAGTTCCTTTTTACAATTATGTGAGTATACATGGAGAAGAAAAAGGTTCATCTATCCAAAAACGAAATTAAATTTATTTCATGATAAAAATAAATAAATTTTGAGATGAAAATATGGAAGTATAACATGTCTGGAACAAGGTTTTAGAAAAAATAAAAATGATATTGGAAGAGGGTTTATCATTAATAAATGAATCTTAATAAAGTAATGTGATATAATAAAATTTAAATAAGAAAATTTTGTAGAAATTTAAAAAACATACCACTTAAAAAGGAAACATGAAATGAGAAGAGAATTTGAGAGTTCCCTTAACCTGAGTAGCGACACATAAATCTCAAAGATAGAAACCTTGGGGTCTTGAAGAAACTATTGGAAGACTCATTTTGAGGTTATACTATCATATATTCTTTATAATTGAATTTTTTATAAAATTAACCGATTTAATGGGTGGATATTCATAGAAAAAGTGAGGGAGCTTTTAATTCATTTATCCGGACACCTCGATAACTATATTTCCAAACCCATGGAATTATCAATGGTATTTTACAATAGGATTATCCAATTGAGATACCTATTAAGTTACATTAACATAAAATAGTCCACTATCACTTTAAATTAATTATTACATCATTATGACATAGCTATGATGTTGTTAAACTAATATAAATAACTCAAACTATAATTTTACTATTTATGAAAAAATAAATAATTTTATAAAATTATCATCAATTCACTCTAATATAATATATACGTACTAAAATAATAAAATTAACTTTATTTTTTCAAAATTATTTTATAAATATGATAAATTTATTTATTTTATAGAATCATTATTAACTCTGAAAATACTAATACTTAAATAATAATTTCTAAAACATTTATTTACTTATACTATAATATGATTTTACCACTTTAATATTTAATATTACTAAATTATACTTATACATACTTAAGTGAGTTTAATATTCCATTGGTCATATTACAATTTATAAGGGTAACATTACAATTCCAAAGAGCCAAGTTACTATTCACAAAAAATAAAAAAATTGATCCCATTAGACCTTGAATATATTATAGATCACAACTATGTATGTCATTTTTTCAAAAATAATTTCACAAAAATAAATATTTAAATAATAATAATAATTTAAGTGAAAAATATCTTATTTTTCTCTATTTATCAGAAATATTAAACTTCATTTAAAAATAAGAAAAATTCACCATAGATTAATTTTGACATTTAAAATTCAAATATGATGGTTATTTTTCAATAATAATTCTCTATGTATGAGGAATCTATAAAAATTAAGTTATCAAAATTGTCATACATTTTATTAATAAAAACTATTTTTAAAACAGAAATGATGAAATAAAAATTTTATTTAAACAAAATTTTTACAATTTAAGTATCTAGGGTCATGAAAAATAAACCTTTAAAACATCTGCATACTACATAATTGTACAATGTGTGATAGTGATGAAATCTTGGGGCAACTCAAATAATATCACCCTATTTTTAATATTCACTAACTTGAAATTCTCCCATAAAAGATTTTGTTTAAGAAGAACATATAGAAGCTCGACTTGCATGTGGTCAAGAGCGAAGCCCAGTGACACTACCTCTATCCCAAGATCTGACAAATTTGCTAAGTATGGATCGATTCTACTATATGAGGACATATAATATTTTACTGTTATTAATTAACCATTAAAATTTCTGTTTTTAAAAAATTATAATAATGTTAACAGTATATTTTACAACATTCATAGTGATCAATGGTCGTATAATTTCTGAAAACTGATGGTCAGATTTCAATTATGCACACTTTATTAAAAAAGGGCTACAATTTTGTTTAGTAAAAAAATAATATAACACGCATTTTTAGGAAACAATTATCATTCAATTTTTTTTGGCCCATTACATTATTCCCCCCGTAAGAAATATCATCACCGAAATTTCAACTTTTTATCTCATTTGAGAAAAGGTGAGGGTACTAATGCCCCATTTTTCCACTGGTTCCCACATCGCTTCTTCATATTTGTGGTTTTTCCACAACATTTAAATGAATCGAGTAATCTATTTGCGTAGAACATTTTCTGTTTGGTCTAAGATCTCCACTAGATGATCTTCATAAAAGATTTAATGTTCCAGTTGTACCACATCATGTTTAATTACATGTAAAGGGTTTGGTACATAATTTATCTAGAGTGAAATGTGGAAATCATCATGAAATTGTGCAACATTCAGTGTAAGTAGATGTTGATAGGCCACTTATCCTAGGTGATAAAGGATTTCATAGGGACCAATGTGTCTAGTGTTGAGATTCCCTTTCATCTCAAACCTCATGACTCTCTTCCATGGTGAAACATGAAGGAAGAATTTTTCACCAACATCTAACTCCAAGCCCCTTTGATGGTTTTCAATATAACCCTTATAATGAATTTGAGTAGACTTTATGTGTTGTTGGATAGAATTTTTATTTTTTGTCATCACTTTCGTAATATAATACCAAAGAATATTTCTCTCACAAAATTCATCACAACAAGTAGGAGTTCTACATCTCTTCCTATATAGTTTTTCATAGAGTTCCATTTTAATGCTCGAATGGAAGCTGTTTTTATATGATAACTCGACTAATAGGAGAGGTTGATCACACTCACACTTAAAATCCATTGATAATCTTATCAGCATGACCATTAGTTTCAAAATGGTCATTTTATATTGTCCATTAGTTTGGGGAGGATATGACGTACTAAAATTCAATTTAGTACTCAGATCCTGTTGAAGACTTCTCCAAAAAATTTATGTGAACCTTGGATCATGAACAGATAAGATAGAAAGTGGAACTCCATGTAGCCTTACAACTTACTTCACATATATCTAGGTGAGTTGGTCGAGAGAAAAATATTCCCAAATAAAGATAAAATGGGCAGTCATGGTGAGGTAGTCCCATATAACTCATATAGCATTTCTTTCTTTTGGATGTTCTCTGGAGACCAATGACAAAGTCCACAGTGATATTATCCCACTTCCATGCTGGTATGGGTAGTAGTTGTAAAACCCATTTTGGATGTTGTCTCTCTGCCTTCATTTATTGACACACTAGACACCTTATAGTGTAGTTTGTAATTTCCCTATTCATGTTATCCCACAATTAATGATCATGATAGTCCCTATACATGTTCATTATTCTAGGATTTATAGATAATGTAGAGATATGAGATTTATCCATAAATTCCTTCTTTATTTCCAAAATATATGGAACAAATATCCTTGTATGAAATATCATTGCACCTTCTTGATCAATATTAAACTCAATATACATCCAATTATTTACAACCTCTATTTTATTCTATAAAAATGAATCTTCTCTTTTATATTCCATGATCTTATCTAGTAATGAATATTGATAAATCATTTGTGATAGGGTTGATGATTTTCCTTATCTTATGATTCCCTTGTCTATTTTTAATTTTTCTTTGATCAAAGGATCTCATTGAATCCTCCTCATTTCCATTACAATATGGTCTTTCCTACATAATTCCTTAGTGACATTGATTTTTTCTAGTATGACAATGAATTGAATACTAATAGTCTTTAATAAGTTACAACCATCTCACCTATCTCATGTTCAATTCTGTGTGTGTTAAAATATAGTAAAAACATTTGTGGTATATAGATATATCACATTTCTCCCCCAAAATATAGTTTCTTTATATCTTTAGAGAAAAAAATAACAACAGGTAGCTACAGATCATGGGTAAGAAAGTTCTGGTTATGAAGCTTCAACTGTTAAGATGCATAGTCAATCATCCTGTAATTTCTATTGAGGATGAACACAATACCATTTAGATATAATTCACTAAAAATGTTGAATCCTAATTTTATAGAGGGTAGAGTTAACATAGGTGAAGTAATAAATCTCTTCTTGAACTCTTGGATACATTTATCACACTCCTTTATCAAGATAAACTTAACCCCTTTTCATGTTAAAATGGTAATTCTATTAGAAATCTTTGATATTTTTTTACAATCCTCCTATAATAGCCATCAAAACCAAGGAAAATTAGAATAATATTTATTATTTTAGACTAATTCTCTTCTTCCACAACACTTGTACTACCATCATTAACCAATATTCCTTCATTGGTTATAGTGTTCCCCAAGAAAGCAACATGTTGTATCCAAAATTCACTTTTTATATTCTTTTCAAATAACCTCTCATTCCACATTGATTTCAATATAACCCTTTAATGATCACTATTATTCTCGAAACTATTGGATGATGTCATAATATCATGAATAAAAACTACCACAAATTTATCAAGGTGGTCCTTAAAGACACTACTCATAAAATCACTAAAAAATAAGGTGAATTATTGAATATGAAGGGCATAAAAACAAACTCATAATTCCCATATCTTTTTTAAAAGGTGGTATTTGGAATATCATCTTTCTTGACCCTTAATTGATTATAACTAGATTAAAGATCAATCTCATAGAAGAATAAATCCCCATGAAGGTGGTTAAATTAATCATCAATTCTTCTAAGAGGGTACTTTTTCTTCACTTTGTTCCCATTAAGTTATCTATAATCAATGAATAACGGGTTTGATCCATCCTTATTCATCAAAATAAGAATTGGTTCTCCCCAAGGAGACACACTTGGTTGGAGAAACCCCTTCTCCAAAATATATTGTAGTTATTTCTTTAATTAATCCAACCGAACATTTTCTATTCTTTATGGGGTTTTTTATATCATCTTCAAACCAAGCATAAGACCAATGTTGAACTAGACCTATGTTTCTAGGGGAGGCCTATGTAAATTCCTATGAAATACATCAATTCATTACTGATGATTGGGATAATATCTATTAGTATACATTTATTTCCTTCTTCATCTTCACCAATAATTTTTAGAATGAAGGATACAAATAGTGCTTCGAGAATAATCTCATGTTGAGATATATCTCTTTTAAGGATAGGTGTAGGTTTTTAAATCAATAATATTGATATTTCCTTGCATCAAAATTTTATTTTAGTGTTATACACTGAGAGACACTCCATCCCTAGTATAATGTCGAATTTCAGCAGGGGATGGACTACCTGATTTGTGATGAGATTATGCTCACCAAAGTAAATACTACAGTTTTTAAACAATTTTTAATCTTTGATAATGACACTAGGAGTCTTGAATGATAACTCCACTTATATATGTTAAGGTGTCGATTCTATATTTTGTTCAATCTTGGAGGAAAGAAGTGAATGTGTAGAACCAGAATCAAACAAAGTACTTTCTAGCTTTGAGATATCAACAAGAGTACCTACCACCACATCATTTGTACCTTTAATGTAAGAATTCATGATAGATAAAGTATGACCTTGCTCTCATGGCCTATGTTGAGGTTGATGGTGATTACCCTCTATTGCCCTCAGATTTGAGCAGTGATTAGAAATGTTACCAGGTTGTCCAAACTTGAAGCATTGGACTTAAGATAGGGCCTGAACCATTTTTACATTTTCGTTATTGATGGTAAATTGAGGTTTCACCTCACTATGATAGTTCTGAGTAATATATCCCTCTCATGCACACTTGTAACACTTCCCATATCAGAGCTAGAAGTTCCTTGAATGCTTCTCCCCACATTTGTTGTATATGGAAATTTTAACTGGTTTCCTCATCTTCCTTGGTCGAAGCTCCTCCCCATGTTTGGCTGTAGAGATCTCTAAATATCATTCATCAGGTGAGACCACTATTCATCACTAAACTCAATCTCAACTTATATATAACTCCTCACAATATCATAATATTTATCAAAATCTCAGTTGGAATGATTCTTCCATATATGAGGTTTGAGTCCAACAAATAATCTCTCAATGTTCCTATTATGATCCATGAAAAAGATAGAGGTATAATGGGATTGTCTTTCAATGTTAATCCCATATCATCCAATATATTCATTCTCACTCCGATTCAGTTCTATTAATTCCTTCCCTATTTTCATTCTCATCTAATGAGAGAAATAATTAATAAAGAATATTCCCCTAAACAATTCCCACTCCATAGCTTCAGTCTCCCCTCTTGGCCTCATGTGTATAATCAGTGTCCACAAATAATCAGCTTCTCCCTCTAAAAGATACATTGGAGGAGTAACTTTCTATTTTTATAAACAATCTATATAACAATGTTATTTTCTATAGAGCTTGTCTATTATTTAGAAATCAATGGGTCGGTAGATCCACAGAACATTAGTGGTCATGGATTCATAAAGTACTCAATGTAATGTTGTTCCAATTTTAGTGAGATTGGTCTCTCTGCTTGATTGAAGTTATTTCCCATTACTT
Source organism: Viscum album (assembly GCA_963277665.1). Taxonomy (NCBI): domain Eukaryota; kingdom Viridiplantae; phylum Streptophyta; class Magnoliopsida; order Santalales; family Viscaceae; genus Viscum; species Viscum album. The sequence goes on along the minus strand of OY728136.1, from coordinate 360,276,578 downwards.
GAGTAAGTTGACTCATTATTCTCACTAAGGTTTCCATTTCGGTGTCCATCGGAAGGCCATCAGTTCCAAGTACGGTGGGCTCACCATTTACGTAGTTTCTCCAATTTCTTGCAATTTTCTAGAAGAAGAAAACCTTATTGAGAAAATTGACTCTTTTAATAATATTATAATTTATCAAGAATTTTTATTTCATATAAGATCATGCTTAAACATGTTATTATTAAAAAAACATTCAACAAATTCATCTTAATGATTCATAACAAGCTTGTGATTAACTGAACATATCCCCTGGGAGTGTCAAACCAAAAGTGCAGCAAGGTCCATTGTCATGTACAAATTCCCATTCGAGTCTAGTTCAAAGTAATGTTTTCAGGTTTTACCCCTAGATACATCTGTTCTAGAGGCACATAAACTTTTTCATATCGAGATAGAAATTTATTTGTTGGGAATCAAGATACTTAATATTTCACTAAAATACCATGAATTTTTCCAATATATAATATTTTGACTACGGTTTTCTTAAATTTTCTTATCCTTATTTTCACAAATAACTAAAACATCCTTTTATACCAACTTTGACATCCCCCCTTCTTATTACTTAAATTTAAAAATCATTTTACAAATAGAGTTTCTTTTAAATTTTAGTGTCTTTCAAAAATTCTATATAATACCCGTAAACATAAAAAAATTCTATTCCACATGAATTTATTCTTCAATGTTAGTCCTAAGTAAATTTATTATATATCATACCTTGGGTACATACATGAATGAAAAAGATACACATAAGGCCTATTAAGGGATAAAAAAGGAAATAATTTACTTGTGAACATGAGAAATATCAATAAGAACATGGGGAATATCATAAGAATATCATAAATAGGAATATAATAAATAAAATTACATGAATATTAACTTGAAAATGTCGTTAAAACATTTAATTGAATCATTTATAAGAATATTTTAGTACCCCAGGACACACTGAGATGGGAGGGGTAAATCAGGCTGTCAAATTTCCTTGTAAAGTGATTGAAATTTTTCCCACGTTAGTAGAAATTTGTTAAACTTATATGAACGATTAGAACATAAATAAAAAATAAAATTCAAATAGACCACAAATCACTTTTTCTTAGTTCACCACTAAGGGCTACATCCAAGTAGCATACACCGATAGTGTGTCAGTCATACCAAAATTAGCTAATATTCACTAGCTATTGAATACAGAGATTTGGTCACAGTCACTCTATGTTAGGAACAGTGCAATTACAATATTTAAGGGATAGCTCATAGCGTCCCTCAGAACAATTTTTTCAACACCACCAATATCACTACATTGAGATAAGTCTAAATTAGTTTATCGAATTGAAGTTCCCCTAAATATTTTTGCATTGAATTATTTTCCCCTGAATTAGTATGAGACTCTTCATGCACAATAGAATAGAGTTTATTCACTCTGAAATCCCTATTCACTTAAACATGATATTCAATATTGAATTTTGTGAAGCTCCATTGTGAAGCTCACTCCATTACGAATAAACCATGCCTTTGCAGAACAACATGCCATCGTGATGCTTCCTTCCAGTAATGAAACAAAAATTTATTCACGAATCTCCCTTTTCCTGAAAAAAAAAGTATCTTTGTTATGAACTTTTTCAATCATGGAACAAACTATCTTCACAAGGCTCACTAAGTCAACATGGAATACCCCATCATCAAGAAGTACCATTTATCAAAATAATGGGCATTAGTTAATACTTATAGTCTCTCCAGTATGCTCAAGATCACAAAGAAATATCATTTAGTGATGTTCCTTTTGTAAAATTAGGGAATTTATAGATTTTCCCTGAAGCACATCAAGCCATGTAAATATGGTTACCCTATTATTAATAGGTTTGACCGTTCATTAAGCTACACCACCTCTTTGTGGATTTTTAGAATCATCAAAAAAAGTATTTGTGGTGACTTCCCCTCGCAAAGAACCATATAAATTATCTTTTCGGAAAGCTCATCATGACCATATATATTTCCTTCAAAACCCTTCACAACCGCCCATCAAAAACTCAATGAATTTTGTGTACGACCACAAAGAGCCCCATCACCTATTGCAAAGCCCATCCTAGTCGAGGAAAACATGATCAGAAATTTTTAGGCATTCGCAAAAAAGTCAAATAACCCATCTTTATTAACCTCATTCCATTGTGTATTTTTCATAAGTCCTTCAAGAAAAATAACTTTTCACATTGACAAATATCCCCCAAATTTTGGACCCAAAAATTTGGAAAAAATTGGGAAACAATTCCACCTTCAATACTTCTTACAGCTTAAACTTTATAATCCCTTTCCTTGAAATCTCTCTGATAATAAATCAGAGTATTGAAAACAAAAACAAACTTAAATTTCTAGAAAATAATATCCTTGGTTGAAACACATATGACTAAGGCTAATCCCTAAGTTTTCATAAAAATTATAATTGTTATTCCCCATTGTATTGTAAAACTTTTCATCTTTAGTGATTAAATTTTTTACCCCTTGAATTGTATCACTAATAGGGTTCACACTTCATATGAATTAATAAATGTGATCCACATAGATCATCATTAAAATATCATAAATAACCCATGTATAATTAAATATATGAGTTTCATATAAAAATCATGGTGTTTTAAAAAGAGCTTAAAACACAATGCTTTTTTCATTTTAAAACCATGTAAAAGAGTGGAGGGATTCATGTATGTTAATACTAGAATTAATATAGATAATTTTTAAATCTAGGTTAATACCCCTAGAGAAGAAAGTTTTTTGGGTATTCACATAATAAATAAAAATAATTTCATGATAAAAAGATTGAAATTTGGAGACGAAAATGAGGCAACATGACTGGTATGAAAAAAAGTTTTATAAAACATTAAAATTTGAGGGGACAAGGGTATCCCTTTCATAAATTACTCTTAATAAAGTAATGTGATATAAACAAATAAAAAAATTTACATGATATAGAAATTTTATATACATAACACTTAAAAAGGAAACAAGAAAGGAAAAAAGAATTTGAAAGTTTCCACACCTTGAATAGTGAATCCTAAAACTCAATGATTAGGAAATTGGGGGCCTTAGGACACCATTGGAGGTAATAATATCATTTATTCAATGGAAATTAATTTGGATAGAAATAAAATTGGTGAATGGGTGGGTATTTATAGAAAAAGTGATGGAGTGTTTAATTAATTTTTTAGGACACCTCAGAAGTGGTATTTGAAAAACCATGGGCTTGCCCATGGTATTAGCTCATGGAATTGGACACCTAACAAAACAATTGAATTAAATTTACAAATATGATTATACCATCATTTTAAATTAAACATTACGTCATTATTACATAGGTATGATGTCGTTAAACTTACCGAAAAAACTAAACTGTGATTTTACTATTCATAGAAAACTATAGTATTTTATGAAATTATCATAAATTCACCATGAACTGATATCAATTTACAAAATTAAAAAAAGACCCCCCATTTAATTAAATTTATTTTCAAAATATGAATAAATTATTTGTTACGTAAAATAATTATTTACCAAAAAATACTAATATTTAACTAATAATTTCTAAAACATTTGTTTACATATACTATGATATAATTGTATCCCATTACCATTTAAGATTCCTAAATTACTTTTATTCATCCTTAGGTGAGGTTATAATTCCATTTTTCATATTACAATTCATAAGGGTAACATTTTAATTCTAAGGGGTCAAGTTCCTATTCTCCAAGAAATTAAGTTGATCCTATCATACCCTAAATATTTTACTGATCGTAACCATGTATGTCCAATTTTCCAAAATAATTTCACAAAATTACTAATTTAATATTTAATAATTATTTAAAATTTTAATATAGTATTTTTTACTATTCATCAAAAATATGAAGATCTTAGGACAATAATAAAAAATAACCATAGATTAATTTTATCATTTTAAATTTGAAAATGATTTTTATTTTACCATAATAATTCTCCAAGTATATGAAAACTATGGAAATTTATTTATAAAATTTTTCATAAATTTTATTAAGAAAAAATACACTTGAAATATAAATTATAAAATAACAATTTTATTTAAACAAAGGTATTACATTTTTTGTGAATAGGGTCTAAACACATAACCCCTTAAAACCCCTACATATGACTAAAGGGTAAGTTTCACGATTGTGATGAACTATTAGGGAGGCTCAGAGAACATCACCCTTGTGGTAATATACACTAACTTTAACGTCTCTCATAGACAATTTCATTCATTCTTAACATGGTGAACCTCGTCTTAGGGCTGGTCAAGAGTGAATCCTAGTGATTCTATATCATTACCAAGCTCTGAAAAATGAACTTTGTATAGATCTATTCTACTAGATGAGGATATCAAATATTCATTCTACATTAATTAAACATTTTCATTCATATATATAAACAATAATCATAATATTAAGAGTCTAGTTTCATATGTTCATAGTGACCAATTGTTATAATACACCAACAATCATATAAAAGTTGAAACACAATGGTTATATTTTAATTTTTATCACTTCATTAATAAAGTTATATATTTTTGTTGAGTAAAAAATAATATAACATAAATTTTCAGTAAACAATTATAATTCAAAAAATTTTGGGTCGTTATAATTTAAGTTTTACAAGGTGTAACCAATTAAAACTATACCTCAAGAGTTTCTAACTCAGTAGTAACTACATCCTGGTGAAGCGTAAGAGTATAATCCAAGGAGAATCATTAAAGCCATTCAACAATAGGGATGATATAAAAATGTCCATGGAATAAATACAAGGTAAAAATGGATAATCAATGGCCAGATACAAGTTTATAATAATGGAACCTCATGTTTGTAGAAACCATGCTAGAACCAAGTAGTTCATACCATCATATAATAATAAGATAGGTATCCTAAAATTTCACATGAGGCATCCACGAATAGATGAGGACTAGGTTCCAAGGTGGGTGTAAACCAAGGAAACCAGCATCCTTGAATCAAAATGTCATCCACGAGTAATCATGGAATTACATCAGGAATCCAATAACTAACTAGTGTTTGGCCGACCCTATAGATATGTCACAATCCATAAGTAATTAGGAACCTTACATTTAATTCATTTCATTAATTTGGCCATATAATCAATATTCCATTTAACACGACAATAAATTCAATATTTTGGTGTTTTAACCCCTACATTTCATTAGTGTGAAAATGGAAATGGGGAAAACCCATTAAACTCCATTCATATATAATTACATGGTAATCTCCATTGAATTTCATAACATTAAAACACTGGGATAAGGATAAGAAAGCATATGAAGTTCATTTGATATATCTAAGAAAAGTTATATATATAATATAATTTCCTTTTCATTTAAGAATGATTAATAAATTTAAGGAAATTACCATTGGTGGGTAAATTTGATCTAATATAACCAAATCCATTGTAAATTAATATGGAAATCATTACCATTATAAAGGTTATGTTCCAGCACACAAAATTGGGTTCTCAGCAGTTTCAAAACACTAAAACCCCAATTATGGAACATCAACCTTCTTGGGGTGCTTGATGTTGTTGACATAAGCACTAAAAATAATTAAATATATGAAGTGGTTCATAGAAAATTTCCCTAAATAATTCAAAAATGTCATATAAATTAAATAGATGACACCCGATAAAATCGCCGCGACGACAAAACAACTTATAAAATGATGGAAAATGAGGGATGAGTTATAGACCATCTACATCATACTCGTATGTCTCTATTTCCTCAGTATAAGCATAAAGTTTGGTTTGTAGTGTTTTAGATCTAAATAAAAGATCAATGTTATGAAATTAAATCATATAATCCTAAATCTAAATAGCATCATTGATAGGAATAAGATCAATGAATTATTAAAAAGGAATCGAGAAAGTACAAGTGATGATCCAATGAGATGAATGATGGTTGATTTAAAATATTATTTGTTGATCAATATAAATTAATAAAATATATCGTGAAAATATAAAATTAGAGAAATGGAGGCCTCAATCCACTAGAAATTAAAAAGTAACAAGGAAATGGGTTTAAGGATATTTTAAGGGAAAACACGTCATTTCACCATGAAATTAACCTCTGCACAATTCGGCTACACAATTAGCCAAAACCTATGAAAACCATGCATGGGAATCTTTATGAAGGGGTATACCACACATTTAGAATGTACGTTTAGAAAACCAATCCATCGACTATGTGAAACAGCTCTTTCAAAAAATACACAATTTTTTCATGGTTGTGTGGCCCAACTCGTTTGGTATGGGAAAACTGTTTTCCCTATATTTCCCATATTTCCAACCCTCGTATAGTTAAAATAACCATTCATCCTACCTCAAATGGTTTAAAATAATAGTGATACATGCCATTTCCACCAAAAAAGTTGGGTTGTGGGATCCAAACAAGTTCTAAACACCCCCAAGACCTTTAATAAATCATAAGGAATCATCATTAGGTCCATAAAAGTAAATTATATTAATATTTAAAGGATACATACATGATTCAAACAATAGTTATCTTATATTCGTCCCCCTTAAATAAACTTATCCCTAATTTAACCATCCAAGGATGACAAAGCACTGTCTAAGAACAACTCTATCCACTCAACACGTACATCAGCCTACCACTCCCAAGTCTCATCCTCTGAATGATCGTGTTTCCATAACACTATTATAAGAGGTAAATAATGGTCACAGAGATCCTTTGTTATCCATTCAATGATTCATATAGTATAATCCTCAAAATAAGAATAATCATTTAGCTCAACATCCCCTAGAACAATGTCTGAGATTTGTCGGCATGATATCAGTGAAGCCGTGAAACAAAAATATAAACTTGCAGGGAACTATACCTATAAGCTAATAGAAATTGATAGGATGCCACCTAGACTCTATATAGAATCTAAAACATCCCTACATATTGAGGTGAAAACTTTTCTTTCCTTCAAATCCATATATTCCATAGCCTAGGTGATACCCATATGAAAACAAAACCCCTGACCTCGAACTCTAGTGGTTGTCCATGATGAACAACTTAATACTTATATCAAGACAATGTAGTAAAAATATGCTTCTAGATCACCTAAACTTTCACTAAAGTATCCTACATGATACAGGGACCCATTAGGACTACCTCATATGCCTTTATCCATCATATGGTTGAATGGAACGACCGACCATATAAGGTCTGTAAAGAAACCATATGAATAATTACATAAAAGATATTAGTATAAGAGAAATCAATGAGTGGGATATGCATATACAAAGAACCAAAAAAATCAAGGATGCATACCTGAAGTATATCCTCTAGAACCTATATCGTTAGTTTTGACTATCTATCAATCTGAGGTTGAAAACATATGCTTAGAAGAACTTATATATCTATAGACTTCTAGAACCCATTCTAGAACTGTGACATAAAATGATCATCCCTATCTGATATGAATGTATGAGGACCCCAAGTAGATGTAAGATATCACATATATATTGTATTCCCAGCTCATCAACTAATAAAATATCATGGATATGATGGAAGTGGTATACTTTTTTTAGTATGTCAATGACAACCCATAAATTGTATCTACCACTAGGGGGCAAAGGTAAACCAACTACCAAGTCCATAGAAATATCTTCCCATTTTAATTTTGGGAATGAAGGGTACTATAATAATATTTTATGTCTCCACTACTCTACATTCACCTATTGATAGGTGTAACACCTTGTGACAAAGCCTGCTATCTAAAAATTCATCCCGGGCCACCAATATTGAAGCCACATATCTCGATACATTTGGAGATGGCTGGATGAATTTACCTGGGAGAATTATGATAAAAATGAATCAAATATTCTCTTATATATATAGTAACCCTGAAATTCTTATGAATTCACAATATTTTATCTCTATATTTATACCAATACGATGGTGGGTTATCTCTTAAAATACCCTCACAGAAAACCAAGCCTTCAATATCTGAAAACCGCCTAATATTTACCTTATTAAGAAGGGAAGAGGTAACTGTCAAGGAAAAAAGATATGTATTCTCATGACTATCATGAATCTCTAGATGTAGTTCATAAGAGAGGGACATAAATTTCCATTCATCACAAGATTATTTTATAGGCTATTCTTGATTTTATCAACTCAACCAATCAGTAACCATATTTCCTTTTCTAGGATATAGGCAAGCACAAAATCAATTGACGGAAGATATTAAACCCATATTCAATATTTGAGGTTCAAATTATTCTATGTTAAGATATATCTATGTCTATTGTGGTCCCTATACCCCAAAAAGAATTCAGAAAATAGATAATTCCTCCAGAACCATAAGGAATGTGCAACTGTTACAATATCGAGGTTGTGTAATGAGTAATTTCTCTCATGAGGCCTGAACTATCAAGATATTTATGCAATTAATATGTCTTATAGCATCATTAATTATCCTAGGATGATGGATGATGTATCATAGAAGTTGTTATAACTACTTCCAGGCCCTATAAAAATCATAATTGGGGCCCAGAGAGGCCTCCATTTCATATTTTAAAATGAATTCATGCATGATGCAAAACAGATGAAGTTTACACCCTAATTTGTAATACACTACTAAAACTTTCACCAATCCTAGTGGTTTGGAAACATTGTAATAGCCCCTAAATCCATTGGAATAGGCTATCCCAATGCTTCCATGAACTATTGGATTTTTGGTCATAGCAATATCCCTATACCAATGGTTTCTAAAAAACCGTTGGGATAGGCTATCTCAAGTTACAATATTTTAATGGTTTCATTGAATATATTGGGATATATATTTATACCAATAATTTAAGAACCATGGTATACATATTGTCCAACACACCTATATACTAATGGTATAATGAACTATTTGTATACACTCTTCTCCCCATACCATCTGGCTAAATTGTACACCAAAGGATCTGTAAAATGTTGGTATATCCTCTTTTCCCCAGAAAACAACATAGGTCCATCATTCACCTCCTCTAATATTTCAGAACATGTAAACATGAAACCACCTATAAACATGAAAGATTTCAATCTATGTTTCTATCAAAATTGGATTTAGTTAGTTGAAAATCACATTTGGTAGATTTTTAAGTGTTAAAATATGTGTTTCCAGAATAAATATAACCATTTAAAAAATCATATACATTACCTGGATGTTAAATAATTTTAATTGTTTTTCCATCCCTATTCAGAATATAGATACGAGGATGGATTCATGTGATTAAAAACCAATCTAGTATATGGTTATATGAGGTGAGTTAGAAATTATGTTAGGCATTTCATTTAAACATTTAATAAATGTTTTAATATTAATATTTAAAAGTGGAGGCACAATAGCATATGAATTGCTGGTGGTAAGATGAATCTTATTGTGTGGAGAACCATAAGCCTGGAAGGTGTTGAACAATTACACTGTCAATATTTTTAGATAAATGGGATTAGTTTAGAATTATTTTAGTGTTTCAAATGTGAAAAAATGCATTGCATCTGGTTTTCTAGTCAGAGAACCTAAAAATAATGGTTATTATATGGATGTGTTTTAAGTGTTGGTGAGTTTAATGAGGTTGTTAAACCTTAAATTATGGGTGAAAATAGGTCAGGATAAGTTGATGGGTTAGACATTAAGACTTTATGGGGATAATAATAATTATATTGTGGATATTTTGAAACCATGTATTCATATAGGCATTCATAATTCAAGGAAAAGTTTCAAATTTCAATTGATGGAGGGTTTTGTTTCTAAATAGTTGTTTGAGTTATATTTATGATGGTTTGAACTAGTTATAAAAAAATTTACATTATAATGGGGCTTGAGATGTAGCTCAAGAGCTCATGGGGGAAACAAGGAGGGGAACAGGTGGCTGCTGAAAAACAACAACAGACCACTGGATGACAAGTGGTCTTTTTGAGGAGGATTTATAGGATTTCCCCCTCAGGTTTTTCAATTGGGTGGTCACCTTTTCTTTGTACATTATTGGAAACCTGGAGAATCTATCCCTCCCTCCTTCCCCTTCAGGGACCTTTAATTAGAGGTAATTTTGGGACTTTTGTTAGGTAATAATAGGTCATTTACTCCCTCTAATATCCTTTTTCAATATAATTACAAAACTTGTGTCATAATTATTCTAGATTTTATATATTTTAGACATGATATTTGCATCCGGTATTGATTTTGTGTTATATTATATTATTGAACGGTTGTAAAAACTATACCCACTGAATCATAGTAATCATACCCACCACTATTTCATTCTCTAGGGTTTTGATTTGACTACTGGTTCCCAACCCCACACTATTTTATCAATTTCACAAATATATCTTCATTACCACTATTCTACCCATCACCAATGTACCTTATGGTATTTAACCTTTTTAAGGGTCCTCCCAATATTTTTCTTACTAATTCTAAGTTATCATATGCATCATTCCTCCAATATATTCTCTATGTTAGTCTGGTTTGGCCATCGCCACCCCTTAATTAAGACTTCTAAAAACGCCATCAATGTATTTAGGTGGATTTATATTTCACAAAATTTTGGCGCTAATTGACTCTAGGAATATTCTAATCAATTTCATCAAAGAGGAAAACTTGATTACTTCTATGTCTTTCACCAATAATTTTTTCAATTCTACACATTTTGACTACCATAGATGGTAATTTGACTGTATTTTGATGTTTGATTTTCCCAAAAAATAGTTTGGGTAAGAATTTCTATCTGAACCATCTCTTTTATTTTTTTTAATCCATAGGGTAATTGGAAACAATATATGGAATTATATTGGATTAGACTACAAAACTCAATATTTCTACCATTATATCACCATGTGAACTTTCATGGAGGATTACATATTGAAAACCTGTTTAATTCTACCTCATAAGAAATTTAAGGCTAGTACATGTGTAAATAAGAGGTTCTCTTTTATTCTAAATCATGCTTTATCCAAATATACAACAGTTAAGAGAATTTGGATAAAATAATCCACTAGAACCAAAAAATTCTTCAATATGGAATCAATGGGGAAAATTAAATGATCTTAAGGTATAATTGATTTAGGTCTCTAACTTGAATGTTTCATAATCTAGTCATTCCTATTCTATTCTGGGATTGATTAAACTGTGATTTATTTTTCTTCCAAAACCCAATCCCAAAACTTTTCATCTCATGTTTTTTTAGAGAGTGAATCTCATATATTGGGAATGTCGACCAATGTGGAACCACTTCTTTCCCAATATCCCATTAAGAATGAAACTATGTATATACTTTATGAGGATTTCAATTATGATGTAGTTGTGATATTTCTATCTACAAAAGTTTACAAGACTAATTTCTTCGATGCTAAGGGTACTAAATAGACTTCATTGAAGGATTATATTCATCAAAAAAATTTCTTCATGTAGTTAAACCATAAAAATGGGTAATAGTGATATAAATGAATGGTATAATGTAATTACTATGCATGAAATAAATATAGTATTTTTCATTAATGAAGTTTTCTCTATTTACAGGTCTTATCCAAGGGACTAGAAGGTCCTACTTAGGAAACCTCTTCCAGGGAAACTAAAAGGAATGATGTTTTATTCAATTCTTCCTCTAATTTTGAGGTTGATTGGTAATTTGTGTACTATATGCATCCGGGAATAAACTTTTAAAGGAAATGAGAATTTGGTATAGGGGGTACCTAATCAATAAGAGAAAAATCCATGAATTAAATAGACAAATAAAATTTACCAAGGCCAATGATTACTATATGTGAATGCGAGGATACCAATAAGTGGATTCTAGATGAGACACTGAGACAATGGGATTCAAGAATAAGAGTTCCTTTTGATCCTCATAAATGTGTTGCGAAAGAGAAGGAAAATGGACTTAATGTATATTTTATAGATATGAAGACTAAAAACAACTTCACCAATGAAGGCCTTGGGTTTCTTATGAGGATGTTTTTAAACATATGGACAACAAAATGAGAATAGAGGAAGAATATGACTCATCATCTCTAGGGAAAATTTAGTAGAGGATGAAAGGACCTTTTGTTTTTATTATATAATAGAGTTATTTGATATTACTTTATCTTCGTATTTGGATATCTTAAATCATTAAAAGGATGAAATTTATTTATGGTTTTTAGCAAGACAATTGATTTTTCTATTTTCCCTTCCTTTTCATAGATAAAATGAATGATCTATATAATAAATTCTCCATTTTGTAATTGAATTAAAATAAATAGGTTAATTAATGTATTTATGGGTTTTCTCTATAAGAAAAGGGAATGATTAAATATATTATGATCCTTAGTTCTAGGACAAGTCCAACATACTTTTTTTCTCCCCTACTATAGTATTATCCCATTATAGAATTGAAATTTTTTCCTCTTTTCATATGATGATATGCCTAAGAGCATGGAATCTATTTTTATAATCCAAGGATACAAACTAAATCTATATTGAAACAAGGACATGAAGTAATTTTCCAAGAAATTACAGTTGGATCAAAGTAGAATTTTCAGTGATGCCAAATGATTTTTTCTAGTTTTCTACTTTTCTGGATCATGCTTCATGTATATTCATCTTCCCAATTGTTCATTTTATTTCTATCGTTTCATAATAGATAACTAAAAGTTCATGATCCTGATTAATAAAAAAATTATTGTAGTGTCAATATTATTGATCATTTTTGTAAATGCATATGGTATAAATAATGGTTAATAATTCATTTATATTATAGTATAGGATGTTTACTGACAATATATGAATTTTTATGTATATATGAAATGTCTCCCATAATTTTAGTGGATACCTCAATACTTATTCCAATACCTTGACATATTAATGATCAATATAGTGAGTTTTCTTGCATGAAATTTTGGATGTGACAAATTTTTGTCAAATTTTAGGATAGAGTTTGGGTTTACGAACTTTTTATTAATTTTTAGGATAGTTATAATCAATTTTATTATGCAGTTAGAGTAAATAAATATAAAATAAAGAACCATGAAAATATTTTTGGGGAAATATGTTTTTTAGGAAAGCTATACTTGATTCCTCTTTACTGGGAATATATAGTATATGATTCATAGGATATAAAATACGAGAATATACATGAACTAGATATTTTCCATGATTCCATGATCAAAGGTTCATTTATTTTCTTTCATTTGTTAGATAGTATATATGAACCAGAGGAAAGAAGGTGTATACTTGTGAAGATGTTCCCAATACCTCCCCAGTTATTCCATGTTTTCTAGGACCTCCCATGGATCAAACATATAAATGAGCTAGTAATAATCTAATAAAGGAATTAATTGGATAGAGTAAGGTGGATGGGCTATGACCTGGGGCTAGAAAATGTTTTAAGGCATCATGGAATCCCCCCGTGGAAAGAATTTTGACCATAAATAATTAATTAAAACAATATTGAAAAATAATTTTTTTTGACATGACTGATCTGTATGTAAGACTTCTATGCTGACGGAAAATAAAATAAATAGAAGAAACATGGAATAAGGTAAGAAAAAAATGAAACACACTAATTAATCCCTCTACCCTGATCTCCCTCACCTAAAAATAAAACTGTATAGCCGCCTCCAGTGGTCTTCTAGAATAGTTCATAGAATATAACTACCCTCCATCTATAGGAAGAAGTAAAAGACCAAAGTGGAAAATAAAATAAATAAAATAAAATAATAACTAAACTATATAATAATTGACTCCTTTCACTATATAGGTCACCACCCAACATATAAGAACCAAAATTCCACATGGGTCAAATCTTGTTCCTTCAAGAAAGGAGGAAGAAAATATAGGTTCCAAAATGATACAATAAAATAGTAAATTTCTATAAATTAACAATTAAGATTCTTATTAGTGGTATATAATCAGTTTGGATTTCGTTTATCTTAGTTGGGGTTTTTTCTATACAAGTTTGATGGGTACATTTCCATTATATTTAGTGTTTCTTGATTCTTTTTAATAAATTAGAAAATTTAATTCATTTGTGTTATAATCAATTTAGTTTGATTACATTTGGTTCATATTAGTTTTTCTAGGTTTTGTCACACCCAGATTCATAATTTTTTTATATTATAATTTTCTCTAGCTTGAAATTCTTTTTAATGGTTTGGGTTATGCTAGGTTAATTTTTCATGTGCCTCCTAATAAATGAGTTTTTTTGTCTTAGTAGCATTCTATGCATGGACACGGAATGGTTGATGCCACATGTCTTTTCCCAATCATCATGTGGCTTACCCATTTCATGGTTAATTAATTAATTGACAAGATTAATAATAATTTAAATGCAAAAAAATAAGAATTTTTTTTATTATCTTTAGGTGTATTGCATTTAGTCTTTTTTTAGGTATTTAATTTTTTTATTTCTTCTTTACCTTTATTTTTTTCTGTTTTCCCACCCTTCCTCCCCATCCCCCATCATGATACACTCCCCCTAACACCAAACCCTAGCTTATCTAATCCTATGAGCCACACTGCTCCCCCCTTCTGGTAGGACTCGGTCAGAACCCCGTCACCTCCTACCATCCCACAAGTAGTTATGTCCCTCTGGTTTCCCACTAAAGAACGAACTCCCAATGAACTCCATCCCTCACCTACCACCCCATTTCCACACCTCTCTTTCTAAAAGGCTCCGGTCAATGCGGATCCCCTCTGGTGGCCCTTCTCGTCGCATGTGACTCCTTAGCGGGCGACTACATGGACAACTATCTACTCTGGTAATTTTTATTCAATTTGGTTGATTTTTGAGTAAGGGTCTTTATGGAGTAGGGTTCCTTGTTGATAAATTTGGTTCAATTTCATGATTTAGTGTTTATTTGAGGTTGTTTGTGGTGCGCTTTGTGCGTGAAATGAGTTTTTCTATGATATTTTGGGGTTTTTACACCAAATGTATGTGGTTTCATGCATAACCTTTTTTTGATGATTTATTGTTATTGTTAAATTAATTCATCATGGTATTTTAATAATTTTTTTTTTCTAATTTGGTATTAATGGAGTTTAATATACATTTGATCCATTTTATAACATGTTTATATGGAATGCAGTGCATTCATGATAGAATTCTGTGTCTATTATTTTATTAGTGTTTTATTATGTTTTTTAGGGGCTAGAAATTCTATCTTGACATGGTATTGGTGTGAGTTTTTCCTTAGAATGATATTTTGGGTGGGCTTTTGCGTTCAATGTTATGTGATTCAACTTGAAGTTGATTCATAAAATTTTTAAGTGGTTTATTACATCTTATTAAGTGTGTGAAATAGTTTTTGATATTGTTTTGGTGTGTGTATGTTTTTAAAATTGGGTTTCAGTATACAAATGAGGGTATTTGCGTGTCTATTCTTTATTTTGAAAAATCATTGGAATTGTTTATTCAATTGTTTAGTACTGAAAAATGTGTTTTTGTGGAAACTTGAGGTGCATGTGTGTTGAAAAAAGATTTTTTGATTGTAATTCTACGACATTGAGTATGTTAGATTTTTTGTGGATTTCTCAAAATTTATTGTAAATTCTTTTTAAATATAAAAAGTGTGTTTTAATTTAACTATTCTATACGTTTTGGTTTTATAGTGGATTTTCCTACTTGAAATTGATTCTATTATTGTTTGGAAATCATGATGTGTTATTTTTAAATGTTTTATAGATTGTTTAAGTGTTGAATTGTTTTATTAAATTATATTTGTATTTCATAGTCCCTACTTTGTAGTTTGGAGTCACTGGGTCTAAGGAAACGCATCGGCATGTGCATTGGTAAGTATATATATATATATATGGGGGGATGGGGTCCCCATTACTTTTATTGTCATCCATGGAAGTGAATATACATGTATGGGTATATATGTTCCCATTTATGTATATTAAAATGCATAAATAGGTGAGTGGTAACTACTATATACATATAATCATATGTGTAGGTATCCTAATGAACATGATTATGGCCATACAGGTGTGTGAATAGGGGATATGTGTCTTTATTTGTATGTGAATGTGTATATGCCTAGTGGGGGACCAACACATTCTAGATAGAATGCACCAAGATCTGAAAGTTTAGTTTGGTTCCACCCTTTCGTAGGTCCCCTATGCATATGCCTTTAATTTTAATTTCACAATTTCATTCTTGTGCTAAAAATATGTTTTATATTTATGCTATATAAACATGCTATGAAATCTATTTGTGCTTTCTAGATTTATAATGCCTTTTTTGAAAATTTAAATTTCATTCTACCACCAATCGGTCTTATGTGTCATTTCTTGAAAAGTGATTTCCTATGTGGGTTTGAATTGGTAATGAATATTTCTAAAGGCCTTAGGACCTTTAGTTGGTAAGTAACAAAAAGTGATCCATATATGTAATTAATCCAATTTGGCACCTTAAGAATGGTTTAGGATAAAAAAATCTCATGAAGCATGAACCCTTGTTTTATAAAATTATTTGTTTGTTGAATGTGTGGGTTATGATATGTGCATAGAAAAAAAGGATTTTGCATTATTGTGTGACGAAAAAATGGGGGATTAACTCAAAGAGGGAGATAGGTGGTGAGAAGTTGGATGAGTTTTTATGTAAATAAAATGATATGTACATATATGTTTGGTTGATAAACACTCGCCAATACTTGAAATGGATCACAATGGGAAACCTAGGTCTCAGTGGGAAAACATGGACTAGTATGTTTGATGATATGGAAGTGGTTCATCACAGTTTCTTCTAGAATTATTGATGCTACAACACTAACTAAACATTTGTGATGATTGGAGACCACTAGGTTATGTGTGTGTTCCCTAATAGTGGCTCTTCCATGATAACACAGATCATTATGGTTCTTATTCCACCTTTCACAGAGGTATGAGGATCCTAGGTCCCCAACTAACTCTAGCTACTTAGAGATTGCCTACAGTGCTTATGATGTGATTTACATTTTATTCTTTTCATACTTTATGTCTTATTTTTAAAAACCATATTTTATTTTAAATTGGTTTCCTTTAATTTTGAAATATTAATTAATTCTTCCAAGATATTTTGAAAATATAGTGGGATAGAATTGCTTTACTTGAAAATGAAAACTTGTTACATGAATTTGAATATAACAAAAAACATTATTGTATTATATCATATTTTCAAACTAGCATGTTTTCAATTTCGTATAAAAGTAAATGGAATGTGGAATTGTTTTATATTGGCATTCCTATTGATCATCTCAGTGCTCATGCCTACTTTAATTTTCAGTTTCATGTTCATATTTTTTTGGATCACTCTTGCAGGGAGTGTGCTTCTATGTTTTGTGGTGACCGACAAGGTCACTTTGAGGTATTTTTAGCTACCTAATTCTATTTTTAATTCTTCTGGTAGTGTTTTATTTGTTTCATTATGTTTACATTTGTTTATTTATTTTCCTTTTTATGGTCCAATTCATTCTCAACTATTTAATTTTGATACCAGGCACTATTTTCCTGCCCATGGGGATTATGAGTTCTTTTCGGGCCTTGCTATGGACCGGGTCAAGTGTGGGGTCGGATGGTGACCCCGCTTGGTTTATGAAAAAATTATATCAGAGGGATCCTTGTTATTTGGGTTGTTAAGAAGATTTGTGATTAAGTGTGTCAGGACAGGAGAGGATGGTGTGGGAAGAAAGTCATGAATTCTTTCCCGTCTTCAGCCTCGAGTTTCCAAGGGTAGTCCGGGATTTGAACTTTTCCTTTTTTCTTTGTCTTTGTGGTTAAAAGATGAAAAAGGAAGTGATCTAGTATTACGTGAAGTGCTTTCATGGAGTAGTGGCTCATGTACATCCTGATTTCATGGTTCAAGATACTTCTTTAGGGGGACTCTTGCTTGAAACATGGTATACTAAGCCATGTTACCAGGTTTTCATAGCCTCTAGTCCATTATTTTTTGAGGTTTTGATGTGATTTATGTTTGGTATTATTTTTTACTGAATTGAGTGGATTTTAAAAAAATTAATATAGTTCATAGAAAGGGGGTTTCCAAAAGGTAATGTGGTTTTTGGGTGGAGAAGATGTTTTGAAATGGAATTTTTTTCATTTAATGGAATGTTTTATTTTAAAAGAAAAAATGGGAGGTGTTATGGTTGTTCTTTTGGGATCTTGGTAACACTTTGGAATGTGAATTCGAAAAGTATTGGGAATTCGGAAATGTATTACATTTAATGATATGTGACATTTTCAAATTTGTTGAGAATTTGTGCTTTACATTGAATGATCTATTTTAGAAAATGAGATGTGTTTTTAATTGTCCCTTGGAATTACTATGAGGGATCACATATATAGAGGTAGGCATGTGGGTCATAGATAATTGGTGGTATGTGTGTTTGGTGAATGAGCTAGAATAAGGG
Source organism: Viscum album (assembly GCA_963277665.1). Classification (NCBI taxonomy): domain Eukaryota; kingdom Viridiplantae; phylum Streptophyta; class Magnoliopsida; order Santalales; family Viscaceae; genus Viscum; species Viscum album. The sequence goes on along the minus strand of OY728136.1, from coordinate 360,258,133 downwards.
TATATGTATATGTGAGACTTCATAAAATACCAATGGTATATATTTAATTTGTTTTTTATCTAAAAAATGGTTCTCAAAAATGGTAATTTAAATGTTTTGAAATGTGAGTGAGAAATTGTTGAGTTTTCCCTTTTCATTTTTGGTATCCTTTTTCGTGTGATCTTGGTTTTAACATAATGGATTTTTTTGATAATGGTGGTTTATGTTTTAATTTTAGTGTGTGATTTATGTGTGGTATTTTGATTTATGATGAGTTTTGATTTGACTTTGTTCCTATTATTTTGGAGTATGCCACACAGAAATGTCTCGGATGGTTCTAGTGAGTCCCTTGTAGTTGTTGGTTCTAACTAAATGCTTAGAGGATTGGTGGAATTGATTAATATTTTATTTTTTTCCTTATTTTTTGATGATCTTGATCTATTTAAGGTAGTGGGCTAACTTGGTTAAATCATTGGTGTGTTCATTTTATTTCGAACTCCCAAAGATATGAGAGCTCGTGCTGGTTCATGTTCATTTGAGTGCTCAAATTTGGATTGGAGGAGGAGATAATCCCATCATCATTGCCTGATGGAATGTCATGGAAGGTATTTAATACCACTCTCATCTGATGTTTTATACAAGAATAAGTAAAGGTGAGTAAATTAGCATATATTATGAGTGTCTAGCTAGGACCACAAATAGTAAAGGATAACTTTTTTGAATTTCAAGGTGTTGATTCCCTTTTCTCTGGAGGTAGCGTCATGGAATCAGTTAAAGTTTCTCTTGTGTGGGGTCTTCTTCTAGGGTTAAAGGACCAATTATTTTTGGTGTTGGAAAAGGTTACGCATCTGGTGAGGAGAGAGAACCAATGGAACCTATTTTAAATGAGTCTTCATGTCAATTCTATTTTCTATTAGTTGGGACACTCTCTTTTTTTTTCTTCTAGCATGGCCGGTTTGGGTACCTTAAGTCTTTTTGTCACCATCCTCCAAGGCTTGTCATCGGTGTGTACATTTGACATACTTGGAGAGGTTCTTCAAGTTTCATTTTGAGACGGAGTCTCAACCAGAGGATATTAGATTTTGACTACAGGGAAACAGATGCTTCAATACATCTGAGATCCAACCATAGGTCTTGAAGTGAATCTTTTCACATGGTCATGAATCATTTGGTGTGGGGAACCATGGTATAACTTTTGAATACAGTGTTGAGATAGGGATAGTTAAATTTCTCTCATGTAGATCCATTGTCTTTGAAGGTTCTATTTTGTTGTAAAATGAATAGAGGTCTCATTTTCTCATTGTGGTCTTTGTTCTTTGAATACCTCACTTTGGTTGTATAAAGGTGTGATGATATTTTTTTCTTATAATTATAGTCGTTGTGCCACCTCAAATGTGAGATTTTAAGGTTGTCACATTGTGGATGTGATTCTTGAGATGATTTTCTCTCTTGTATAGATAGCTCCTTCTGTGACCCATTATTGTTTTAGGACAGGCTTGTTTTAGAGAGACGTGCATCCAAGGAAATAATTATTAGGGGTTTGGTCCGCTGTTTGGTTGGGCGTATTTTATCATGGACCCCACGTGATGAGGGTTTGGTTTATCCACAAAGTTATTTTATTGGTTTGTGTTGGTGTTTATGTATCTATCTATTCTAATTATCATAAGATAGTAGGTTTTTAGATGGTGGGGAGACCCACCATTGATCTTGTCTTGCCTTATTCGAGGGTTGTTTTCTGTATGAATTTTGTTATGTGTTAGCGGTTTTCTCTTTTGTTCAAGTTAGCAGTTCTAGAGTGATATTGTGCTAAGATTCTCAATTCTGGGTATTCTAGTATGGTTGTATAGTGGGGAGAACCCTTCTCATTTCATAATGGCTCTCCTCATTTTAGTTTCCCAAAGAGTTGGTCGGGTGTGACTGGTGGAGTTAATGGTCACACTGATTTTCGGATTTTGATTCCCTCATTCAGTTTCGAACTCCAGTTTGTATACTCATTTGACTGAGTGCCTTTCTGGGAGAAGAAAGTTTTTGTGATGGGGGAAATTATCACACCATGATTCTTAATATTTTTTATAATTTTTTTGTCTTGAAATTATTTTTCTACGTGCGGGTCGGTCCTAGTTAATTTTTTTGCGTGTCTGCTAATAAATGATAATTTTGGGGCTTGGAAGAATATGGTGCAAGAACCTGGAATGGATGAAGACATGTGGCTTCACCTAATCATTTTGTAGCATTCCTAGTGCGCAGTTAATTAACTAATTAATGAGATGAATAATTATTTTAATGGAAAAATAAATTGGAAAAAAATTATCTTTATTATCTTTATGTGTATTTCATTTAGTGTTTTTTAGGTATTTTATTTTATTTAATTTCTTTTTCCCTTTATTATTTTATATCCTTTTGTTATTTTTTTCCACCCTTCCTCCCTTCGTCCCCCTCCCTCATTGTGTTGTATTCCCTCCCCATGCTCTGAACCCTAGCTCTTCTCCTCATGTAAGATTTCATGCTCCTCCCTTCCGTCAAGACTCATTCAGCGCTCCATCACCTCCTCCCATCTAGCAATAATCTACATGCACCCTTCTACCTACCTCACAATGAACCCCCATGGTGCTCCCTATCACGGTTTCCACCCCCTTTTCCACACCCCTTTTCTAGCAAGGATTTTTTTGGCATGTCTCACCTCCAGTAGCCCGTCTCTTGGCTGGTGACTCCTCGGTAGGTGACCCCTTGGTCGATGATCTTATTTGGTAGTTTTTCTCCCATTTGGTTGATCTTCAAGTAAGGGACTTTGAGTTATAGGGATCTATATTGATAATTTAGATTTAATTTCTTGATTTAGGGTGTAGTTGAGGTTTTTTTGTTGCACTTGGTATGCGATTGGAGTTTCACTTCAAAATTTGGGTGTTTTGACACCAATGGTATGTTGTTCTATGAATAATCTTAATTTTATGATTTATTTTGCTTGTTAAATTAATTCCGCATGTTTTGTGATTAATTTTTTATATGTGAATTTGGTTTTAAGGGATTTTAATACGAATTTGATCCATTTTTTGCATGTTTATATAGAATGGAGTGCATTAGTGATGGAAACACATGTTTAGTCTTTTATTAGTGTTTTATTATGTTGCGCAAGGTCTGAGAATTCTATTTTGAAATGTTATTGTTGTGTGCTAGGCTTAATAGTATTTTGGGTGGTCCTTTTTGTTCAAAGTCTAGTGATTCCACTTAGAGTTGTTTCATAAATTTTTTTGGGGTTTATTAATTCATATCAAGTATGTGAAACATGTTTGGATATTTTTTTGGTGTGCGTATATTTTCAAAAGTGGGTTTCAGTATCCAAATTGGGATATTTTTCTATCTGTGCCTTATTGTGAAAATTATTGGAAGTGTTCAATCAATTTTTGAGTAGTGAGGAATGTGTTATTGTGGGTACTTGTGGTGTGTGTGTTGGAAACATGATTTTTTATGGTAAATGTACCACTTTGATCATGAAATCCTTGTTGTTTATTTCCCAATATGTATTATAAATTTGTTTAAAAAATGGAAAGTATGTTTTAATGTCATGTTTCTATTCATTTTGTTTTACAGTGGATTTTACAACATGAAATTGAGTGTATTATTAGTGAAAACCTTTGATGTGTTATTTTTAAATGATTTATAGATTTTTTAAGTGTTTAATAGTTTTATTAAATTATATGTGTAGTGTGTGGTCCCTACTTAGTGGTTCTGAGTTTCTGGGTCAATGGTGACTCACCTGCATGTGTATAGGTAGTTATATAGATATATGGGTTCCCCTGTTATAGGTATAGTCATCCATGGTAGTTAATATTCATGTATGGGAATAGATGTGCCTATTTATATAAATTAAAATACGTGTGAAGGTGAGTAGAGACTATTATTTGCAGATAAGAATATGTGTAAGGATCCCCTTACACATGTTCATGGCCATTTGGGTGTGTGAATAGGGGCTAGGTGTCCTTATATGTACGTGAAAGTGAATATGTATAGTGGGGGAGAAGCAACTTCTTGTTATAAAGTGCCAAGAGTTGAATGTTCAGTTTGATTTCACCCTAAAGAAGGTACCCTATGCCTATGCCTTTAATTTGAATTCTATAATTTCATTCCTATTTTATAAATATGTTTTATATTTACTATATATAAACATGTTATGAAATCTGGTTTCTATTTCTTGAAATGAATATTCCTTTTTTGGAAATTGAAATATATTTATAACTCCCATTGGTCTTAAGTGACATTTCATGAGAAGTGATTTTCTAAGTGATTTTGAATTGGTAATGTATATTCAAAAAGGTGTTTGTACTTTCAGCCAGTTAGTAATAAAAAGTGTTATTGGTATGTAATTAAGATTGTTTGGAAATTTAAGAATGGTTTATGAAAAATTAAAACCACTCTTGAGGCATGACCCCTGGTTTTAGAAAATGATGTATGTGTTGAATGTGTGATTTGTGATATGTTCCTAGAAAAGAATCTTTTGCATTATTGTGGGACAGAAAAAGGGTGATGCACTCAAAGAGGGAGATATATGGTGAGAGTTTGGATGCGTTTTTATGTAATGAAAATGCTAAGTACATAAATGTTTTGTTATAAAAACTCACCACCACATGAAATAGAGCACAATAAAAAACATGGGTATCTAGGTGGGAAGACTAAGACTAGTATTCTAGATGATATAAAAGTGGTTTGTCTTAGTTTTTTCTGACAGGATTGATGTTACAACACTAACAAAACATTTGTGATGATTAGAGACCACTAGGTTGTGGGTGTGGTCTCTACTAGTTGCTTGTGCATGAGAACATAGATCATTGTGGTTCCAATGTCACATTTCACTAAGGTACAAGGATCCTAGAAACCCAACAAACTCTATCTAATTAGGGATTTCCCATGGTGATTGTTATGTGATTTCAACTTTATCCATTTCATACATGATGTCTTATTTGTGAAATCCATATTTTAATCTCAATAGGTTTTCTTTCATTTTGAAATATTAATGAATTCTTGGAACCTATTTTGAAAATATAGTGGGAGAGAAATAATTTTCCTAAAAATGAAAACCTGTCACATGATTTTAAAAATAATGAAAAACATTATTATATAATGTCATATTTTAAAACTATCATGTTTTGGATTTCATGTAAAAGTTAAGGTAATAAGGCATTGTTGTATATTGTCATTCTTACTAAGAATCCTGGTGCTCACATCAAATTTAAGTTTCAATTTCAGGTTCCACTTGTTTTGGGTTTCTCTTACAGTGAGTGAGATTTTCTGTTTGGTGGTGACCCACAAAGTCACATGGAGGTATGTTTAGCCACCCAGTTCTATTTTTATTTACACTTCTAGTGTGGTATTTGATTCTTTCTGTTTACATTATTTTCTTTATTTGTCATTTTTAGGGACCAAATCATTCCCAACTATTTAATTTTGATTACCAAAACTTGTTTTCATCATGTAAGGATCAAGAACACCTTTTAGACCTTTTTGTGAATCGGGTTGAGTGCTGGGTCGCATGGTGACCTAGTTTGGTTCATGGAAAATGGAAACAAAGGGACCCTTGTTATTCGGGGTTTTGGGTATCTTGCTGATTAGGTGTGTTGGGATTAGATAGGTAGGTGCGATAAATAAATCATGATCCATTTCCCATCCAGAACCTCGATTTGTGAGAGGAATTCTGGGATTTTAACTTTTATTTTCTTGTTATGTGTGGATAAAATATGATATAAGAATTGATCTTGTGTAACATGATGTGTTTTTATGGAGTAGGGACCAATGTATAGCCTGGGTTCATGGTTCAAGATACTTATTCTGGTATATTCTCACTCATAGAATGGTCTACTAAGCCATGTAACATAGTTGGCATAGACACTAGTCCCTTATTTGTGTAAGTTTTTATGTGAGTTATGTTTGAGATTAGTCTTGACTGACTTGACTGGATTTCAAAAAAAATAAAAATAGTTCATTGAAAGGGGATTTTCAAAACAAAATGTTGTTTGGGAGTGGAAAAGTGATTTTGAAATGGAAATTGTTTTCTTTTAATGGAATATGTGATTTCAAAGGAAAAAAATGGGAGGTTTATTGAAATTTGTTTTGGGATATTGGTAACACTTTTTTGGAGTGTTAATTGTAAAATGTTTAGGAATTTGAAAATGTATTTCTTTAATGATAAGTGAAATTTTAAAATTGGTTGAGAATTTTTTCTGTACATTAAATAATCTGTTTTATAAAATGAGATGTGTTTTGAGTTGACCCTTGGTATTCCTATGAGGGACCACATATATAGAGGTACGCATGTGGAATAGGGATAATTGGTGGTATGTTTGGATTAGTTCATGAGAAAGTAAAATGGTATATGTATATGTGAGACTTCATGGAATACCAACGGTGAATATTTAAGTTGTTTTTCTTGTAGAAATATGGTTTTCAAACAAGGTAATTTAAATGTCTTGAAAAAAGAGTGAGAAATTTTTTAGTGTACTCTTTTTCTTTTTGGTATCTTTTTTCATGGGATCTTTGTTTTGGCATAAAGATTTGTGTTAAGAATTTTGGTTTGAGTTTTAGTTTTAGTTTGGGATTGAAGTGTGTGATTTTGATTTATGATGAGATTTGATTCAGAATTATGCCTCTTGTTTTTTAGTATGCCTCCATGAAAAGTCCCAAAGGGTTCAAGTGAGTCCTTTATAGTTTTTAGTTCTAACCAAACACTTAAAGGAGTGGTGGAATTGAATTCATTTCTGTTTTTTTTCATCTTCTATGGTAACTGTGATCTACAGAATGTAGAAAAATGGCTTGGTGAAATTGTTGGTGCTTTTAGGTTATTTTGAACTCCCAAATCTATTAGAGCTTGTGCTGGTTTGAGTTCATTGGATGGTTCAAATATATATTTTTGGAGGAGATAATCCGAGCATCATTGCATGATGGGATGTCATGGAAGGTGTTTAAGACCACTCTCATCTGATGGTTTATTCCTGAAGAACTGACAATGAGGAAATTAGTCGAGCTCATGAGTGTCCAACAAGGCCAAAAAATAGTAAAGGATTACATCATTCATTCCAAGGGGTTTATTCCAAATTATCTAGAGGTTGTGTTGTATAATCAGCTAAAGTTTCTCTTATGTGGGGTCTTCTTCTTGTGTTTAAGGACCAATTGTTTTGGATTTTGACAAGGTTCTCCATCCGGTGATGAGAGAGATCTAGAGGAACCTATCTCAGACAAGTCTTCTTTTCAATTCCATCTTCTATTAGTTGGGACACTCTCTTGTTTTCTTCTACTGTGACTAGTGTGGGTACTTTACATCTCCTTTTCATCATCCTCCAAAGGTTTCCATTAGTGTTTCCATTAAGACACTTGTAGAGGATCCTCTAGAGGAATCTTCAGAATGAGTCTTAACTAGAGGATATCTACTCTTGATTATAGGGAAAAATATGCTGGAAGACATCAGATATCCAACCATAGTTCTCAAAATAAATCTTTTCACATAGTTTGGAATCGTGGGGTGTGGGGAACCTAATTCTAACTTTTGACTCCAGTACTGAGTTAAGGATGGTATAAATTTCTCTATTGTAGCTCCCTTGTCATTAAAGGTTATTTTTTGCTGTAAGAGGTATAGAGGTATCACCTTCTCATTGTTTTCATTGATCTTTGAATACCGTACATTGTTGTATGAAGGATTTTTTTCTCATATTCCTGTAATTACAGCAGTTATGCCTTCTTAAATGTGAAATTTTAAGGTTCTCTCTTTGTGGCTATGAGTCTCGAGGGGACTGTATCTATTGTGTGGCTAGCTCCATTGGTGGCTTGTTTTTGTTTTAGGATGTGATTTTTTAGTGATATATGCATCTTAGGAAATAATGAATAGGGGTTTGGTCTTTCATTTAGGTAGGAGTATTTTTATGGGACCCCATATGGTAGGGGTTTTGTTTATGTGGAGTGTTTTTGGTTTGGATTGTGTTGAGTTTTCTGTATTAGTCCATGAAAATTGTCCAAATATGGTTGGTTCTTAGCTGGTGGGGAGACCCACCATGGATCGTGTCATTCCTTATTTGATTGTTGGTTTTTTTCAGAATTATGGTTTCTGTTGGTGGTTTCATATTTGGTTCAAGATTATAGTTATAGAGTTATCCATTGCTAAGAGTGTCAATGTTGGTTGTGCTAGTTAGGTTCTTATAGTGGGGAGAACCCTTATCATTTCATGAATGCTCTTCTCATTTCAGTTTTCCTTAGAGCTGGTCAGGTGTCACTAGTGAAGTGAAAGGTCACACTGAGTTAATGATTTCATTTCCTTCGTTCATCTTTGAAATCTTGATTGATTCCTCATTTGATTGAGTGATGTTCTGGGGGAATAAAGTGATTGTGGTGGGTATAATTTTCACATCATGGTTCTTAATTTTTTTTATATATTCTATCTGGTTTGAAATGATTAGTTGAGGTGCGGTATGGTATTGGTTAACATTTTTGTTTCTATTGATAAATGAGTGTTTTTTGGCTTGGCAGCATACGGTGCACGGACAGGTCATGGCCGAAGCTATGCTGATTCACCCAATCATCGTGCAACCTTCTTGGAGTGCATTTAAAAAATTGATTAACAATATGAATAATAATTCAAATGGAAAAATAAAATAATAAAAAAATTATCTTTATTATCTTAGGTGTATTACATTTAGTATTTTTTAATGTATTCTATTTTCATTTATTTCATTCTTCCTTTTATTATTTTTATTTCATTTTACTTTTTTTCACCCCTCCACGCTATCGCTCCCCATTTTTTACTCCCCAAGCACCGAACCCTAGCTCCTCACCTGATGTGATTCGCGTTGCTCCTCCCTTCCAGAAAGACTTGGTCGATGCCCCGTCACCTCCTCCCATCTAGCAAGAACCTACACGCCCCCTGATACCCCACGCATTGAACCCCTAGAACGCTCACTATCTTGGCTGCACCCCCTTTTTCTCACCCCTCTTTCTTCAAGGCTTCAGCCAGTGTGGCTAGCCTCTAATATCCCTTTCCCTTGGCCCGTGACTACATGGAAGGTGACCCCTTTCCCGATGATTTTCTCTGGTAGTTTTTCTTCCATTATAAATATTTTAAAGTAAGGTTCTTTGTGGTGTAGGGTCATATGTAGATAAATTTGGGTTGAGGTCATGATTTAGGGTTTTTTTTAGGTTTATTGTGGTGCACATGGAATGAAATTTGAGGTTTGTTTCATATTTTGGAGGTTTCAACACCAAAGGTATGTGTTTCCATTCATAATCATTATTTAATGATTTATTTTTCTTGTTAAATTAATTCAGCATAGTCTTTCATTAAATTTTTTGATGCGAATTTCGTTTTAAGTGATTTTAATATGTATTTAATCCATTTTTTTGTATGTTGATATGGAATGGAGAGAATTAGTGATGGAAACCCATGTTTAGTCTTTTATTAGTTTTTTATTATGTTTTGCAAGGGCTGTGAATTCTGTTTTGACATGTTGTTGGTGTGTGTTTGGACTTAAAAGAGGATTTTGGGTGGGATTTTGTGTTCAGTGTCTTTTGATACCACTTAGAGTAATTTTTAATACATGAAATCAACAATTATTTAAATTTAAGTCAAATGGATAAGGGAACCTGCCTCAAACTCAAGGTTCTCTTCTTATGAATACGAACACTAGAATATTTCATTTTCTTCTTGTATGCATGTGCACTTTCGCATATATATAAGGACACCTAGCACCTTTTTACATATTATCATGGAAAAATATTTACAATGGGACCCATACATTTATTTATATATTTGTATATACCCTTTTACCCTACCCAGATTTGAATTTTTAATATATATATATATATATATAGATCCGTAGTCAAACCTAGAACCAATATATATATTCATACCACCATGAGTGAATATATATGTATATGGATACATATGCATATATATGTGTGTGTGTGTGTGTGTGTGTGTGAAATTCTCTATTAATAATTGAAACCCAAAACCACTATAGTGAGGTCCATAATACTCTTGAAAACCAAAAAAAAATCAAAAAACTCAAAACCCCTAAATTAAAAAAATGAAACAAATTGAAATAGAATAATACATACCTAAAACCAATGAAGAATTTTAATTTCTTCCAAAAAAATAGATTTTGGGAGAGGGCCGAAGATTTTGGTAGAAATTTTTTTTTCTGCATAAAAAATAATGAAATAATGTTTTATTACAGTCTATAGAAAATCCAAAAAATAATGAATAGGGAAAATCAAATGTATTGGTTTAGGCCAAGAGGGTGATTGTACCTATTTAATGGTATTGAAATTAATTACTTCAAGAATTGGTGAGTATATACATTCAATTTCAATGATTGAAAATGTAATGAAAAGTAGAGAGAAAACCAAAAATATCACATAAGTTGTTTCTAATCACAACATGCTATACACTAATACCATATCATCGCAAAACATCACCATATGAAAATTTTCATACTCAAGACTCTGTTAAACACATTGAAATAGTTATCTAGAATCTATAATGGTTCACCCATACATTGGATATCCATGAAGCATTAATAAAAAAAGTAAAAAATGATAAATTAATAAAATGTGAATGACATAAAAAACATTAATGAAAAATTACAAAATGAATCATAAAAATAATAGTTAATTAAATAAGAATAAAACATACACTATTCCTAGTTAACAAATATAATAGAACATACCAAAACAAAATAAAAAAAATCAATTATACACACATATCAATTGAATAATTTCATATATCTCATTATATCCCCACTCAACCATTGGTAAAAAATATGAAATGATTATAAAAAGGATAAATCATGAACATATACACAAAATATGAGTTACAAACACAAACAAATAGATATAATGGATGTAATCTAACAGGTCTAGTAGGATTCCAATAAGAAATCCATGTAATTTCATTCATGTGGAAATTCATGAACACTAATTTGAAATAAAATTATAAAATAATTTTATTTCAAATAGACACATAATAAATCCAACATCATGTCCATGAATATTTTAAAGCAACATTACTTTTTTATTTTCATTAAAGGAACAAATCACTTTGAATCAAATTCCATGGACATAGCCGTTTTTAGTCAAAACATCGATTTTAGAAACAAATATGAAAACAAAAAATGAGTTCATTTAAGTTAAATGGTTTTAATATTGATTTTTAAGTAACATTTAAAATGAATCAAGCCTTGAAAAGGTGAAATACATACCACTAGGAAGAAACCACCCATAAAAGGTAAATAGACAATATAAATGAAAAAAGTCTACAGAAATAATATAATTAAGTGGAAAATACATTCAAATAATAGATAATAATACATTATTCAATCCACAAGTTAAGGAGAATGGGTCTTAGCATATGACCTAGATAATGATTTTCGATGACCTATAATTTACCAAACCAATTTAGTATTAATTGTTCACTAATTTTTTCTCTAGAAAATAAAATCCACTCATATATCCCACACCAACATCATTGAGATAACCCCCCCCCCACCTTGTCCAATATCATTTAGGGGTTACACTAGGGGCCTCCATACCAATAGTGTTGAATAAATATTGAAATTTCACCTATTTATTCATGTTCTCATGACCAAAAAAGTTGTAATGATTGAACATGCAAGGGATTATTGAGGAACAATGTACAAATAATAACTCACCCTCTCCTATAACAACATCTCATAGAAAAAACACTTTCTAACATCACATATCAATAAAATATAAATAATATATCAACCACCATGCTAAAAAATAAGGTGAAATCAATGAGGATCCCCATGAGATTAACCATCTAACCCATGGAGTTCCAAATAATCCATTACAATTAGACAAACTATTTATATTTAAAGACACAACTTTTAAAACAAGTTTTATTATATTTAAAAATAATCAAGGTTAAAATCATTGAATTTATATCTAAAATACCTTTTCAATTTGTATATGTATTTTTACAAGGATTAAGGAGGGATAGATATTTATTTCAAAGAGGCATTTGAGATTAAGAAATAAAATACTATATGTCTTTACCATGATTCCAATGATCAATTTAGAAACACTACATAGTATCACATAGAGTAATAATTTCATCAATAATTAATTTATAAAACTCAAGCACTCTTTTAATAACACAATAAAGAAACTTTATTAAAACGTGGACCTCAAAAAAACAGAATATTGAACTGATAAATCCAAAAACATTTCCCCTTTAATAGTGTGAACCGAAAGGTGGAAGGAGGTGCTCTATATGGTCTCTAAATATTAAAATCCCTAATATTCAGTCCACTATGAACCCTATAATATTTATAAATACATATAGATTTTTTAGGATAATTTGGAACCAATAGAAAATAGTGATAGATATAGAGAATAATATAATAAATGATATTGCCTTTTGGAACCAACATCAAACCCAGATGAGATTACCTTTGAGTGTTAAAAATGGAGACAGAAGATGAATATATAATGGTGGAATTGGAAGGAAGAGGAGCATTAAGTAATGGTTTAATCACTGAGTGGGATGACCATAATGGATGATAGACGAATCAAGGGAGAAGAGTGTCGGTGGGGGAGAGGAGAGAGTTCACACTGGGGATGAGCATGATGGATAATCTAGGGAGAAGGTCTGTGGGTAGATGAGGGTTTTTGGTGGAGTGGATAATTTTCAGGGGAGATTCATGTGGAGAAGATATCGATGAAAAAGAAATTTGAGGGATAGTATACCGATACTTTATTTGAAACTGTAGGTATATCCATACACAATAAATCTATCACGATGGTTTTTTAAAATGTTGGTATAGATTCTTGGGTATAGACCCATCTTCTTATAGTTAGACTTGTATGTGGTAAAGAATGGTGTGAGAATTTATATATAAGAAGATGTAGTAACTAGAAACCCTTGAGAAACTGTGTATATAAAACATTTTCATGGTATGTTCCTATGAATCCACAACCCTTACATTCTCTAGGTCTACAAGAACTCATGATTCATAATTGAAATTAGTCAATCTAGAAGTTGTGCTATGAAATCATGGCATAGAGATGATGGTCTCTCAGTGTACTCTGAATAATGTCAATGTGATATGAATATTTGTTATGACTATGATAATACACAAATATGTTTTCCAAAAAAACTACCAAAAACCAATCTAGATTGGGATGGACCACCATATTCATCATATCCATGGAAATGGTGGGTGCATTAATAAGACCAAAAAACATAATGAGGTACTCATACAGACCATACCAACTACAAAATATTGTAAAAGGTATGTCTAATTGTATAACTCTCAACTAATGAAAGCATGATATCAGGTCGATCATAGAGAACATCCTAGCTCATTAGAGTTCGTCAAATGGATCATCTATTCAGGACAATGGATACAAGGTTCTGACTATAATCTACTTCAACCTTCTAGAATACACACATAAACAAGGGGTCCCATTTTCCTATTTTGAAAAAAGAACTATAGAACCCCAAGCATAAGTATTGGTCCATATAAAATGACTAGTCTATAAATCATCTAACAACCAGTTGAGATCCTATAGCTTTTTGGATGCAATCTTGTATGGAATAGTAGACACTGGTGTTGGTCCTAGAATAATCTAGATCATATTATATACCTCTCTCTTTGTAGGTAATCTATAAAAATTATTTGGTAGGGCGTCCATGAAATGGATCTTCTACTATAAGGAATTCATCCTAAAGTAAACCCTAACCCTCCATGAAGAAATTTAAAATGGGGGTGGTCACTCTACCATTTCCATGATTCTCTGGTCTAGTTCTTCAATCTTGAACATCCCACTCAACCATATATTTATGAATTATGACCTCTAGAACCAACGAATCCATACCTAGAATGACATATATGCCTATAATATTGAGAGAAAAACAATTTCCCACAAGAGGGGATAATGGCCTACCTCAAGGGGTTGTCCTTGAACATGATTATTCCCTCTAGACATACTCCCTAGAGTGTATCCAGGTTCATTAAACCACATTAATACTATATTTATATCTTGATAAATTTCATCCTATATAAAGAAATGATAAAATGTGAAGAATATGTATCATTTAATGAAGATACTATAGTGGAGGCTACTAGAATAGTACATCACGCTATATATGGTCATGCACCATGATCCTCGAGTATCAACTGTAGTACATCCAACTATCCTAATCCATAACCCTATGAAAAAATATGAAATACCCTGACAAATAATTCTATACTGTCAATATTGGTGATCATGAGTCAGACTACCATCGCCATAACCTCCTCTTTGGCCAGTACTGTTAGTGTTACTCCAAATACCTACCTGACATGGCATAAAAATACCCACTCCTAATGTTGAAGTTGGCACAAAACCTCTTCTACATAAGTTTCATTAAATAGTTTAACATAATCTATGAAAATTTCCATAAACAGTAATCCTGACACTTCAGAAGGTATCTGTCACACTGAGGAATTAGGTGCCCCAGTATTCCACACTAGTGACACACCACAGAGCTACTAGAATGGGTAGTCTTGTTGCAATTTCCCTTATAAGAATACATTATGGATATCTTGATACCATATAAAGAACTATTGTCCTACCTCAGCACTAATCCATTATACCTAGTACTATTGATGTCCCTCGACTTGTGCTCAGTGAGAATAACCAAATTTACTATCTCTGAATTGTTTGGTAGGTGAATGACATGAACCTAAGTCGAGATAGTGTGTTGAAGCCCATCATAGAATTCTATATCTCAAAAATTATCATCTAAATATTGAAGTTGATAAAATAATGATAACTCAGTGAAACACAATTAATCTTCCATAAAAAAAACAAAACCTATCTTCAGATACATGAAATCACTAGCTCTTTCATCTCTCATAATATGGGAAAAGAACTATTCATAACAAGAACTCTAGAAATCATCACATACCATGACCTGAGGGAGACCATCCTGGGTAATCCCATCCCAATAGTTCTTGTATGAATCATCCATAATGTATGGAAAAATTTTGTACCTTCAATCTGGAGGCATCCCCATATTCTCAAAGAAATACAAGTTTTCCTCAAGCCAAAACACAGTAGCCTATAGACCACTATCCTGCAGGAAGGTAGCAGGATGCAACTTCTAGAACTCACTGGTCCGATCAACCATAATAGGTGCTAGCCATGGGTAACCATTCATGGACTATATCTTACATAGGAAACTATATCAAACATGAGAATCGGTTCCCAAATCAGGTATAAATGGTGGTTCCTCAAGTTTGAATTATATAATTAAGACTGGAAACTCAGGGCCCACCACATCTAGATCATGATTTTGACCACCTTCCTAGCACATTAGAGAAGGACATCATTGTGGAATTTGTCTAAAAATTATAATCACACACCTCAAATCATTTTTAAGAAGATATATATAAACATTAATATATGATAAATTAAATAAGTCTTACTACCCATGGTATACTACCACAACTACCTTCTTATAAGCAATGGTTTTGGTAAGTGATAATGTATAAATTAGAGTTAATACAATATAAAAAGGGTCAATAATACTTTTCCTCACCAATTACTAGAAACATTATTATTTCATTTTTAATTTATGTACTAGGTTAACTCCTTTAACTTTAAAAAACCTGACAAGTTTGGATAAGGATGTGAAACCATTTCACATTTATGTGTTCATTTTCTTATTACTTATATCAAATTTCATTTTAAATGGATAGTCATTTCCAGTGAATTAGGTTCCACACTCCATAAAACATAAAATGAACCCCATTTTTTAATCTAATGGCTCGTCATGTTATATGACCAACTCTAATCGATGAGTTCCCATAAAAAATCATGAATTGAAGATAATAATTAGTCAATCAAAAACAAGGTACAACAGAAGAATATGTATACAAACATGTCTCACTCAATAGTCATAATCATATCAAGAAATGTAACTTGTGATGTTCACTTGTATGGAATGACAATATGATTGGATTGTGAATTCTATGTGCCTACAATGATGAATAAAACAATTATATTTTCCCTCATATCATTGGGTCTAGGATGAAACTGAACCTCAATAAGAACAAAAATCATACACAACACATGGAATCTGTGTCACCCAACATAGAAATGATATCAATAGTAATAGTACAAATAATAACAACAGTTATAATTGAGGAAACTTCTTTTACCCTAAACATGGGTTCATGATTCCCAAGATCATATTATAACCACGTTCCATAGAATTTCTAATTTCAAATAGTAAATCAGTAAAGTAACTTCTCTGAAACAACTTTGCGCCATCTCATCCCAAGAGAACTATTAGTGGAACTTGAGTTTGGGATGTCACAACAACGATGTTCAATAGTTTTATAAAATAGATACAGTATACCAAAAGTATTTTAGATTAAACCAACTAAGAGTGGAGGAGTGAAAATAACCACAGTGGAATATTCCTATGAATTCATCTCTAGATTCATATATCCATTCAATGTACTAGAAGACAATAATATGTGAAGGAATTGTATGAAATAATTTATGGAATACACAGCATATTCAGGATACTAAGTAACGATGGGTTAAGCTAGTGACGTTTATAATTCAAGGGTCTACTAGGTGATAGTGGAGTTTTGTAAGTCATGAAGGAATATGTGAGGTTCTTTCATAGTATTCCACTAATAACATATTGGTCATAGAATTATTTCCTTAAATTCATATGATGGATCATTCCTAGGAATTGATGAATCATTATCAGAGGCCTAAGACCCCATCTGTCTACTCTGTTTTAGTAGAACACTTTATTTTTATCCTATCTTGGATGGTAAAATTAAACAAGATACTATGATGTTTGATATTGGAATTTATGCAAATTTTATATATAATATTATAATTTTTAACCTAAATAAATATCTGGATGTTCTAGAATGTCATTAACTTTAGATATGGTAAGAGAGGAGGATTAAGTATTTGTTCTTATTGTACTATTCTATATTTATCCTTGTTGACCTCCTACTATAATGGAGAGTGTATGTTTTGGTATCTGGATGAGGCATACAGAGGATGTAAAATATGGTACTGGTAAACAAGTTGAGTATATCATGACTTATTTACCCCATTTGGAGGAGTTCCACTATTCTTTAACTATGGTAATGTCATACATCATCATAGGTTTTTTACATCAGCAAAGTGAAAGTTTTAGTAGTGTATAAATAAGGGCAACATGAGTTATTTTCCACAATATCCATTAGTACAGTATTCTATAGGGGTCTAAGAAATATTTTATTGATGAACTATGGATATGGTCCTAGTCCTCAGTAGTAGTCTTAGATAAAAAAAACAAAGGCAACTCATACAACTTGTAGTTTGGGCCATGGAACTATGTTTGGACTAGTGTATTGAGTATACTACGTTCTAGTAGATGGTTTTGAGTAATTACCTAATGTTCAAGATATAGTATTGACCACTTCAGTATTTTATAACTCTTCATTTAATACCGGTGTTTCCCATTCCATTACATCTATAAAATTTTTCATTGTTCATGATTTTCTATTCATGGTATATTTTGAGATCATTTCCTTGATTCATCGTTGAAGAATAAAATAGACCATATTTAATGATTTCAAGAGTCTCTTACAATCCATTATAATAATATAAATTTTTGGGAATCCATTATTTTAGATATTAAAAGATTCCAAGTGATTCTCATAATAGACATGCTAAAAAGTTGTAGAGCCCACATCCATTACTATTAGAGATAGGTATTGTTTACATCACCAAATTAAGAGAAGTACTTAATGATCGATGACTATGACATAAGAGTGTGTATATTTTGTCTAGACATGAGAAATACATGGGAAATTGCAATATAGATTTCATGCTTAGATATTGTAATAGTATTAGTTGTGTCGCTCTCATATTTTACTCCAATTTTGGATTTCTATTAGGATGTATTCCCATATGAATTCATTGGTCCTCCCCAAATAGAGTTCTTGAGCTTGATATATAACTCATTCAAGGTAAATAACCCAATTTCATAACACCTTATCATATAGAAATAATTAGGATAAAATAAATCCAATTACATATTGAAGACATGGAATAGATGGGTTTAAGAGGCTTTGTACATCACTATGTGGTGAAAAAAACCATTAGTATGTTGGATTATATTCATCAACTCTATATAGGAAATAAAAAGATAAATAATGTGACCATGAAGAATATATAACCTTTTATCATCATATATGTTCTCTTTGATTAACTTTGGGTAGATGTTTTGTTTTTTAAGATTTATCCATGATCAGGATACCCCCACTAGCAGGTTGAAGAGGAGGAACATGTAACACCCGAGACTTTTATGTTATATAAATCATCAAAGGAATCTTTTTCTACACAACACTTGCTTGGCTTGCTTTACACGCAATCGCGACCTTCCTCGATAGCTTGCGTCGTACGCAATACCGAGTTTCACTAAACAACAATATGCTATTAAAACTAGCCGTTATGAATAGTAATAACCACTTTTTGAAATTTTATTTTTCAAAATGGACTTCATTTTTGGACTCAGAATATCGAAATTATCCTAGGGTGAAATTTTGGTATTTTTCTGAAAACTTTCAATTTTTGATGAATAGTGAAACCACTAAGTGGTAGGTTAAAAACAGAATTTTGCATAAAACATAATTTTACCACTTCTGTGAATGGAATTTCAAAAATCCGACAGACACGGTTGATATCAGTAAGTAAAATGTGGTTCAATGAGATAAAAATAATTTTTTGGTGAATAGTAACTTTTTACTATTTTTACCGCGGTTAATAGTAAATAGGGTAACTAAAGGTAAATATGATATTACTATTACCCTAACACATGTCCTAATTCTATTGGACAAGTGTAATTCGACCAAAAACAAACTTAGGAATAAAATATGACCATTTCGGCCCACTTGGATTAGATTAGGACATTTATTATTAATTTATTTAAAGAAGGGTTAAAATAGTTAAAATCAAAGTTTAATAAGTAAATCATTTTTAATATGGGGTTATATATAAGATAAATTCGATTGTAAATATTAATTAGAAAGCTAAAAAGATTTAATACATGATGGTATTTTATTTGTAATTTTTAGACATCAAATAATTTAATTTATTTATGACACAAAGATGATGCAGTAATTATCTTGTTAATGAAATACTGACATAATTGATGTTATAAACACCAAAATAAATGTAATTTGAGACTTTTTATGAATTAAACTAATTTTATAGGTTACTATAATATATTAGTGTTGATTTAATCAACTTGGTTCGAACATATAATTCTGTTATGACTTTCACAAAAATCATATATCAAATAGTGTCAAAATTGACACAAAATAGTTTTTAAATCAAATATTATATTATTAATTGTTATTTTATTCCTAAAAATCTAAGGTTCGGCCAAATGACTTAGATAAGGATATATATATTAATAATAAACAATTTGGGGTTCGTTTGGCATGTTATAGTAAGTTTATTAACCATATAGTGAAAGAAAACAAAAAGACATGGTAAAAGTTAAATTATTTAACTTAGAGTTAAATCTAATTGATAAGGTTAAAATAATACCCTAAACTTGTCTAAATCCTATTGGTTGATAGGATTTAGACCCTTCCCCACTTTATCTTCGAAATAAGACCCTTTGGAACCAGTATAAACCGATTTTGACTTTAATATAAAATAATATTTTGAGATATTCCTAAGGTGCCCCTCTCCTCCCTTATAAAAGGGCACCTCCTCCCCCTCCTCCTCACACCAATTTGAGCACTCAAGCTCGGACAACCCCTGCCATTTTCTCCTCTCCACTTCCCTAGAATAATCCTAGAGGTCCTGGTCTTCTCCAAAGACCAATCTTAGTTCCTTAAGTGGAGGATTCAAAGAAGAGGTAATATCCATTACCGATCTTTTCAATTTCTTTCTTCTTCAACTTCTTCTTCTTTAGTTGTTTCATGATAAAGTAATAACATCAGTATTACTTACATACTGATATGTTATTATAAATATGAAACAACCCTAATTCACCTTCTATCCATCCTACGGAAAAAAAATGAAATCACCGCGTGTGCGTACGTACGGAATACCGTCTCCACGCCGTGGTGTAATCTATTTTCCACCATCACCTTACAAGGATGGGTATAATGGTGTAATGAGTAACTATATATGATTATTATGAAGTAATATTGATACTGAAATAATATATATGTACTCCAAAACAATTCCATGATCATAGGAACGATATCATCACTCGTGCGTACGTACGGAATACCGTCTCCACGATGTGATGCGACTCATTCTACATGATCTTCATTTCATAATGATTATATAAATGAATAGAATGAATGAATATGGTATATACTACACTAACACCATTCTGGAAATGAATTATCTATAACCTAAAGATAAGAATAAGAATTTATTCGACAAAACACGCATAAGAACAAAAAGTTATAAAGACCCGAGTAACAAGTAACAATGAAATATTACTAACAAGAAGCTAATAATATGACCATATATGATCTCATATCAATATGTATGATTCTGGAATAAGTCAATAACATTATTTAAACCATTATACAGGAGCTTCGGACACGAACAAAGCAAATCAGACCTAAGGTAAGGGAAATATCACAATCTCATTTTTATCCGAGATTGTTTATTCGTAAGTATTTACTGGGGTGTATTTTATCATCCACATCCATGTTCCCTCAATATGTAATATTGTTTCCATCCACTTGCAATAGTTTAAATCCAATTTTACCCTTAGGTGTGTTTTTAGTAAAGAATATGAAAGGAATCTTTTGTCATTTTCCCGTATGAGGTACTTTTTGACTTTTCCGACAAAAGTACGAAGAATGTTTTTTTTTAACTTATACGGCATGAATTGATTTTTAAAACATTACTTCAAAGAAGCTTCCTTTACAAGTTTTCAAGTTTATTTTTAATCAACTTCTTTTATTTTAAAGTTGTATGACATGTTATGAAAGGAAAAAATGTTTTGAAGAAGAAAGGATATTTTCCTCAAGAATGGAGTTCAAGTGTTTTATCAATATTATTTTCCATCTAAGATAATAAAGGGTTCTGTTTTTATCCCTATTATTACATGGATTTGATTATGTTGTGATGGAAATATTTTTATGAATTCCTTTATCTTATATGAATTGTTTTATGATGTCATGTTGTTTAAGAATTCCATTTTTATTACATGGGTTACGCTATGATGTATGGTTTATGATTATGTGGCACACATAAGAAAGGATTCATTATAAGATGGGTGGGACCTATATCTCCCTCCAATGCATTGGGTAAAGATTTTATATCTCATGAGATAGACATGGTTGGAACGGTAGGTTATACCGGTTCAGTGAAATAGGACTGGAACGAGGGTGACTCGGTTCAGAAAGGGACTTTGTCCACTAAGATAGTCTTGGAAATGAGTCATGACTAACAAGAAATGATTTTCCATGATTATGTGTGCATGCCACAAAGTTTCAAGTTTTATGTTATGATTATGGGGATCTCATTTTCACTTCTATGATTTATTCCATGTTAAGATATTATGATCTCTTTTGCAGGTTTTGATTTTCAAAAAGATATGATATGATTTTTATTTCCTTTATTTTCCTTGCTGAGCATTTGAGCTCACCCTTTTATGTTTTCTTTTCCCCAGGTCAGGAAGATGGATATTAAGTAGAATATGCTAAAAGGGACCCTAGATATGATGAAATAAATGGGAGACACTGTAGAAGATTTATGAACCAGTTGTTTATGTTTCCCAGTTTCTAAAGACACTATACCTATACGGTCCTTTGTGGTTTTTTCATATGTTGTAATAAGTGTGCTTCAATTTTGAAGTATTAACAATGTATGTAAAGTATGGGTCGTTATAGTTGGTATCAGAGGAAAGGTATAGTCAACCTTTGGAAACTAGGATGTGAAAGCCTTAGTAAGAACCCTAATGATAAGTCTAAGCATAGAACACAATCTTAGTGTTTTAGAAATGTCCTTGAATAACCTAGGATAAGACCTTAAGCATGAAAATTTTATTCTTGAATTATGTGGTTTTCCTATTATAATTAGTGTTGCTCACACTATTCTTCTTGGTTTTAGTCAATGGCTGGAACCCGAAGGAACCGTGTTAATGCGGAATGCGATGGGCAATGCAATGATTGTCCCCCTGAGCAACCAAACGATATGGGAGCTGGAATGCAAAATCTTGTAGCCATGCTCACACAACTTTCTCAAGCTATGAATCATGCAGGACTTCCAAACGAGAAAAGGAAGGAGCAACATTCTGTTGAATCCTTCATGAGGCAGCGTCCACCTTCTTTCAGTGGGTCTACTGATCCATTAGTTGCTGAAAAATGGATTAGTACTACTGAAAAGATATTTTCAGTTCTTCAATGTTCTGAACATGATAAAGTCATCCTAGCAGTGTATCGTTTGGAAGGAGATGCTGATCAATGGTGGAATCTTATTAAGAATACGAGGCAAAGGGATGAAATTGAGTCTATGGAAAGGGACGAGTTCAAGAACTTATTTTTCAATAAGTACTTCCCTTGTATTCTCCGAACAAAGATGGAGAAAGAGTTCCTTGAACTGAAGAAAAGGGATGATGAATCTGTTAGTACCTATGAAGAAAATTTTACAAGACTTGCAAGGTACGCTTCTGGTATTATTATCCAACCTGAGAGTAAGATCGATCGATTCTTTAGTGGCTTAAAATCAAGTCTTCGAAGGGCGTTAGCCATAAGAGACTTCAATAGCTACGAGGAAATCGTTCGATGTGCTCTCAAAGTCGAGATGGATATTGGAGTAACCCATCAGTCGCATGGGTTTGATAAGAAGAGGAAGATGGAATTCAAAGGAAACTCTAAAGAGCACACTGAAAAGAAGATGAACTTTCCCTTATGCTCAAAGTGTGGAAAGAAACATGGAGGGAGTTGTCTTAAAGGGACAAGTAAATGTTTTAAATGTGGAAAAGAAGGTCATCGGGCATTTGAATGCCGTGATAATGGGAAGAAGATGTCTAATGACGCAAACAAAGGAAGGGATACACAGAATGAACCTACTACACTTCAATGTTTCAAGTGCAAGGAGATGGGGCATTATGCCAATCAATGCCCAAATCCAAGGGTTGATGATGATGGTCGACGTCAACAAAATCTTAAGGCTAAAGACAAAGGAAAGTCACATGCAATTTCTATCAGCGATGTGGAGTACGATAACAAAGCGGTGAAAGGTACACTTACCATCCACTCTAAAGTAGCAAATGTTTTATTTGATTCTGGATCCACCCACTCTTTTATTTCTAAAGAATTTTCTAAGGGTATCACCGTATTACCTCAACAATTAGATGTTGAGTTAGCTGTGACAACACCTAATGGCACATCAATCGCATCAGAAGTTTATAATTCTTCTCCGATCGAAGTTTGTGGGAAAGTGCTTCCTGCAAATCTTGTGATCCTTCCTTTAGTGTAATTTGATGTGATTCTTGGCATGGATTGGCTTTCTCTACATGGAGCTCATATCAATTGCCAAAGAAGGGAAGTCACATTTCATATTCCAGATCAATCTACGATCATATATCAATGCAAGGATGAACATAACCTTCCAGTGGAAATTTCTTCCATCTTATGGGTATTGATTCCACTAAATGAAAGTTATTTATCTCAAATGGTTGGTGAGAAACTCACGATTAAGAATATGCCCATCGTACGGGAGTTTGATGATGTCTTTCCGGAGGAATTACCGGGTCTTCCACCAAATCGTGAAGTTGAGTTTTCAATAGAACTCGTACCAGGTGCTTTGCCTATTTCAAAGACACCATATAGAATGGCCCCAATTGAGTTGCAGGAATTGAAGAAGCAACTCCAAGAGAATCTTGATAAGGGATTCATACGCCCTAGTGCGTCACCTTGGGGAGCACCTGTTCTATTTGTTAAGAAGAAAGATGGATCAATGAGACTCTGCATTGATTATCGAGAACTTAACAAGATCACTATCAAGAACAAATATCCTCTCCCACGCATTGATGACTTATTTGACCAACTATGCGGAGCTCAATACTTTTCCAAGATTGATCTTCGTTCAGGGTATCATCAATTAAGGGTCAAAAGGGAGGATATACCAAAGACGGCTTTCTGTATAAGGTATGGACACTATGAATTTATAGTGATGCCATTTGGTCTTACTAATGCCCCTGCTATCTTCATGGATCTAATGAATAGAGTCTTTAGAGACTATCTTGATCAATTTGTGGTATTCTTTATAGACGATATTCTTGTCTATTCAAAGAGCAAGGAAGAGCATGAAGATCACTTGAGAATTATATTGAAGACCCTGAGAAAAGAGAAGCTTTATGCCAAATTTACCAAGTGTGAATTTTGGCTTCAAAAAGTTGCATTTTTGGGTCACATAATCTCAAAAGAGGGGATATCTGTGGATCCAGAAAAAACAGAGGTTATCGAAAGATGGTCGAGACCAACAACGGTAACTGAGATTCGATGTTTTCTTGGTTTGGCTAGATATTATCGATGTTTAGTAAAAGATTTTTCACGATTATCTAATCCACTCACCAAGTTGACTCTGAAAGGAGTTAAGTTTGTCTGGACAGAGGAATGTGAAGAGAATTTCAAGGAGTTGAAAAGAAGGTTATCCAGTGCACCTGTGCTCACACTGCCTTGTAGTGGAGAAAGGTTTGTGATCTATAGTGATGCATCCAAGAAGGGATTGGGTTGTGTTCTTATGAAAAATGATATGGTGATAGCTTATGCCTCACGACAGTTGAAAATCCATGAGTAAAATTACCCAACACATGATTTGGAGTTGGCTGCGGTAATCTTTGCATTAAAGATTTGGAGGCATTACCTTTATGGTGAAAGGTGTGATATTTATACTGATCATAAAAGTGTAAAGTATATTTTCACACAAAAGGAGCTGAATATGCGTCAAAGAAGATGGTTGGAGCTGATTAAGGATTATGACTGCTCAATCCATTACCACCCTGGGAAAGCAAACAAGGTGGCAGATGCATTAAGTCGACAAGACCATGCTAGTTTATCCATGATGAGGATCACAAAAGATCCAATATTTATGGATTTACAAAGGATGGATCTTGGAATTATAATGGAAGGGGAAAAATCTTATCTTTCTCAAATGAATGTTCAACCATCTATACATGTGAAGATTAAAGAGACACAGAAAGAAGATGTCGAGTTACAAAAGAAGGTGAGAAATGTTCCTGAATTCAACCTTGATTGTGATGGGATAATAAAGTTCAGGAATCGGGTTTGTGTTCCTTCCATCCCCGAAATAAAGAAGGAGCTGCTGGATGAGGCTCATAGTTCTTCATTCTCTATTCATCTTGGAAGCACGAATATGTATAGGGACCTGAAAGAGTACTTCTGGTGGGATGGCATGAAAAGAGATGTTGCTGAATATGTCTCTCGATGCTTGGTTTGTCAACAAGTTAAAGCTGAGAGACAGAAGTCTAAGGGGATGTTACAACCATTACCCATACCCGAATGGAAATGGGAAAACATCACTATGGACTTTGTCACAGGACTTCCTAAAACATCCAAAGGCAATAATGCTATTTGGGTCATAGTTGATCGTCTTACAAAGTCTGCACACTTCATTGCTATTAGAGAGGATTTCTCTCTAGATCAGCTTGCCAGGATATATGTAAAGGAAGTGGTAAGATTGCATGGAGTGCCACTTTCTATTGTATCTGATCGGGATCCAAGATTTACCTCGAAGTTCTAGCGAAGTCTTCAGCATACTCTGGATACAGAGTTGAGTTTCAGCACTGCTTATCATCCCCAGACAGACGGTCAGTCTGAGAGAACAATTCAAACCCTAGAAGATATGTTGAGAGCTTGCTCTATGGATTTCAAAGGAGGTTGGGATCAACACCTACCTTTGGTGGAATTTTCTTATAATAATAGCTTTCACTCTAGTATTCAGATGGCTCCTTATGAATCTCTCTATGGAAAGAAATGCAGGACTCCAACTTGCTGGGATGAAGTTGGGGAAAGAAAGCTGTTAGGACCTGATCTCGTTGATGAAATGGCAGAAAAGGTCAGATCTATTCAACAACACATAAGAGCAGCTCAGAGTCGACAGAAAAGTTATGCCGACAACCGAAGAAAAGACCTGGAGTTTGAAGTGGGTGATAAAGTGTTCTTACGAATATCTCCCTGGAAGAGGGTTATGAGATTTGGAAAGAAGGGGAAGTTGAGCCCTAGATATATCGGTCCTTTCGAAATACTGGATCGTGTTGGGAAGGTAGCTTACCGATTGGCGCTTCCACCGAATCTCTCTCAAGTTCACGATGTGTTCCATGTATCTCTCCTGAGAAAGTACATACCAGATCCTTCACATGTACTCAGCTCAGAAGTTGTACCGCTGGAGCAAGATCTTTCTTATGAAGAACAGTCGATAGAGATTCTGGATCGTAGCGAAAAAGTCCTACGAAACAAGACCACTCGATTGGTGAAAGTTTTATGGAGGAACCACCAACTTGAAGAAGCTACATGGGAGCTTGAGGATATGATGAGGGAGAAGTATCCTCATCTGTTTGTTACAAAGTGACGAATTTAGAGGGCGAAATTCTTTTTAAGGGGGGTAGAATGTAACACCCGAGACTTTTATGTTATATAAATCATCAAAGGAATCTTTTTCTACACAACACTTGCTTGGCTTGCTTTACACGCAATCGCGACCTTCCTCGATAGCTTGCGTCGTACGCAATACCGAGTTTCACTAAACAACAATATGCTATTAAAACTAGCCGTTATGAATAGTAATAACCACTTTTTGAAATTTTATTTTTCAAAATGGACTTCATTTTTGGACTCAGAATATCGAAATTAGCCTAGGGTGAAATTTTGGTATTTTTCTGAAAACTTTCAATTTTTGATGAATAGTGAAACCACTAAGTGGTAGGTTAAAAACTGAATTTTGCATAAAACTTAATTTTACCGCTTCTGTGAATGGAATTTCAAAAATCCGACAGACACGGTTGATATCAGTAAGTAAAATGTGGTTCAATGAGATAAAAATAATTTTTTGGTGAATAGTAACTTTTTACTATTTTTACCGCGGTTAATAGTAAATAGGGTAACTAAAGGTAAATATGATATTACTATTACCCTAACACATGTCCTAATTCTATTGGACAAGTGTAATTCGACCAAAAACAAACTTAGGAATAAAATATGACCATTTAGGCCCACTTGGATTAGATTAGGACATTTATTATTAATTTATTTAAAGAAGGGTTAAAATAGTTAAAATCAAAGTTTAATAAGTAAATCATTTTTAATATGGGGTTATATATAAGATAAATTCGATTGTAAATATTCATTAGAAAGATAAAAAGATTTTCTACATGATGGTATTTTATTTGTAATTTTTAGACATCAAATAATTTAATTTATTTATGACACAAAGATGATGCAGTAATTATCTTGTTAATGAAATACTGACATAATTGATGTTATAAACACCAAAATAAATGTAATTTTAGACTTTTTATTAATTAGACTAATTTTCTAGGTTACTATAATATATTATTGTTGATTTAATCAACTTTTTTTGAACATATAGTTCTGTTATGACTTTCACAAAAATCATATATCAAATAGTGTCAAAATTGACACAAAATAGTTTTTAAATCAAATATTATATTATTAATTGTTATTTTATTCCTAAAAATCTAAGGTTCGGCCAAATTACTTAGATAAGGATATATATATTAATAATAAACAATTTGGGGTTCGTTTGGCATGTTATAGTAAGTGTATTAACCATATAGTGAAAGAAAACAAAAAGACATGGTAAAAGTTAAATTATTTAACTTAGAGTTAAATCTAATTGATAAGGTTAAAATAATACCCTAAACTTGTCTAAATCCTATTGGTTGATAGGATTTCGACCCTTCCCCACTTTATCTTCGAAATAAGACCCTTTGAAACCATTATAAACCGATTTTGACTTTAATATAAAATAATATTTTGAGATATTCCTAAGGTGCCCCTCTCCTCCCTTATAAAAGGGCACCTCCTCCCCCTCCTCCTCACACCAATTTGAGCACTCAATCTCGGACAAACCCTGCCATTTTCTCCTCTCCACTTCCCTAGAATAATCCTAGAGGTCCTGGTCTTCTCCAAAGACCAATATTAGTTCCTTAAGTGGAGGATTCAAAGAAGAGGTAATATCCATTACCGATCTTTTCAATTTCTTTCTTCTTCAACTTCTTCTTCTTTAGTTGTTTCATGATAAAGTAATAACATAAGTATTACTTACATACTGATATGTTATTATAAATATGAAACAACCCTAATTCACCTTCTATCCATCCTACGTAAAAATGAAATCACCGCGCGTGCGTACGTACGGAATACCGTCTCCACGCCGTGGTGTAATCTACTTTCCACCATCACCTTACAAGGATGGGTATAATGGTGTAATGAGTAACTATATATGATTATTATGAAGTAATATTGATACTGAAATAATATATATGTACTCCAAAACAATTCCATGATCATAGGAACGATATCATCACTCGTGCGTACGTACGGAATACCGTCTCCACGGTGTGATGCGACTCGTTCTACATGATCTTCATTTCATAATGATTATATAAATGAATTGAATGAATGAATATGGTATATACTACACTAATACCATTCTGGAAATGAATTATCTATAACCTAAAGATAAGAATAAGAATTTATTCGACAAAACACGCATAAGAACAAAAAGTTATAAAGACCCGAGTAACAAGTAACAATGAAATATTACTAACAAGAAGCTAATAATATGACCATATATGATCTCATATCAATATGTATGATTCTGCAATAAGTCAATAACATTATTTAAACCATTATACAGGATCTTCGGACACGAACAAAGCAAATCGGACCTAAGGTAAGGGAAATATCACAATCTCATTTTTATCCGAGATTGTTTATTCGTAAGTATTTACTGGGGTGTATTTTATCATCCACATCCATGTTCCCTCAATATGTAATATTGTTTCCATCCACTTGCAATATTTTAAATCCAATTTTACCCTTAGGTGGGTTTTTAGTAAAGAATATGAAAGGAATCTTTTGTCGTTTTCCCGTACGAGGTACTTTTTGACTTTTCCGACAAAAGTACGAAGAATGTTTTTTTTAACTTATACGGCATGAATGGATTTTTAAAACATTACTTCAAAGAAGCTTCCTTTACAAGTTTTCAAGTTTATTTTTAATCAACTTCTTTTATTTTAAAGTTGTATGACATGTTATGAAAGGAAAAAATATTTTTGAAGAAGAAAGGATATTTTCCTCAAGAATGGAGTTCAAGTGTTTTATCAATATTATTTTCCATCTAAGATAATAAAGGGTTCTGTTTTTATCCCTATTATTACATGGATTTGATTATGTTGTGATGAAAATATTTTTATGAATTCCTTTATCTTATATGAATTGTTTTATGATGTCATGTTGTTTAAGAATTCCATTTTTGTTACATGGGTTACGCTATGATGTATGGTTTATGATTATGTGGCACACATAAGAAAGGATTCATTATAAGATGGGTGGGACCTATATCTCCCTCCAATGCATTGGGTAAAGATTTTATATCTCATGAGATAGACATGGCTGTAACGGTAGGTTATATCGGTTCAGTGAAACAGGACTGGAACGAGGGTGACTCGGTTCAGAAAGGGACTTTGTCCACTAAGATAGTCTTGGAAATGAGTCATGACTAACAAGAAATGATTTTCCATGATTATGTGTGCATTCCACAAAGTTTCAAGTTTTATGTTATGATTATGGGGATCTCATTTTCACTTCTATGATTTATTCCATGTTAAGATATTATGATCTCTTTTGCAGGTTTTGATTTTCAAAAAGATATGATATGATTTTTATTTCCTTTATTTGCCTTGCTGAGCATTTGAGCTCACCCTTTTATGTTTTCTTTTCCCCAGGTCAGGAAGATGGATATTAAGTAGAATATGCTAAAAGGGACCCTAGATATGATGAAATAAATGGGATACACTGTAGAAGATTTATGAACCAGTTGTTTATGTTTCCCAGTTTCTAAAGACACTATACCTATACGGTCCTTTGTGGTTTTGTCATATGTTGTAATAAGTGTGCTTCAATTTTGAAGTATTAACAATGTATGTAAAGTATGGGTCGTTATACAAGGTTTATGTTTAAGAGAAGGTATGGGATATACAATTACTTATTGGTATTGTTTGGACTGAAGAATTACCTGAATGTGTTCAAAGATATCATCAATAGGATTTCCACCAATAACAGAACTTTTTTAATAGGGTGTTCATTGATGATATCCTAATTTACTCACAACCCCTGAATATGTGTGCTAAACATCTCGACATAGCCCCAAGTAAAATTTGAGAACATCATCTTTATGAAATTATGTCAAACTTTTACCTTTGGATCAAATAAGTGAAATTCTTAGAGCAGGTAGTTTTTTGGGGCTGATATATTAGTGTCTATGGTGAATATAGAGTTATTGATGTATTGGAAATATCTATAAAACATGTTTGAGATAAATATATTTATGTATTTAGTGGGGTAATATAGACATTTCAACCAAGACTTCTCCAATTTATCAATACCAATGAATTCATTAACAAATAATGTTTTAATGTATCAGTTTTTAAACCTGTGGGGGGAACTTTTTCTTGAGATAAAGTGGAGGTTGACTATTAATCTAGTGTTTATTCTTCCTAAGAATATGTTTGAACATGTAGTATATTACAGTTCATTATGAGTTGGTATGTGAGAATTTTTTATGTAAAGGGATCATATTTTAACTTATCGATCACATCAACTGCAGCATCATGAGTGAAATGACCCAACCCATGAAATAAATTTTTCAGATGTGGTTCACACATTTATGTGATGGATGTGTTGTCTATTTGTTGATAGTTTTACTATCTAACTAGACTATAAGATACTAATATATACTTTCTAACAAAAATATCTCATTTGGGTATAGTCAATGGGTAGATTGCATGTATATGTTCTACTTTGAGATTGACTATGAACAAGGTAAATGTAATGTCATTATTTATGTTCTTATTCATAATATCCTAGTATCTCATGAGCTTAGTGAATATCCTTAAATGAAAAAATGGTGCTAGATAAGCTTATTGGATTACTATAATATTCATGTTTTCAGGACTACGGATTGATATCATATTCCACATTAGTAATCACATGTTCAATAGTAGATCAGGTAATGGTTAATCAAGAATCTTACAAAGAGTGTGTTGTGATGTAAGAACAACTAGAAGGTAGTGACCTAATAACTAGGTGGGCATTGGAAAATGATGATTCAATCCTAGTACATGAGAGACATTTAATCCTTTCTTCTACCAAGGAAGATATGTTGAGATATTTCCATGAATTATTGTAGGAGGTTAATCTCAGAGATACCATGATATACATTGAAATTAGACAGTAATATTAGTTTCCATTGTTGATAAGGGATATTTTCAAATTCCTTTCTCAATTTATTACCTTCCAAAGGAAAACCTTTGGGCACTAATTTCCTTGTGGTATATCACAACAACTTCATATTCCCTTTTAGAATTTGGGGATGTCATTATTAACATTTTGATGAGGTTTTGTAAGTCCTTGAGGATCCAGGAAACCATTTGGGTGATTTTTTATTGGCTATTTTTTCATATTGTACTAATCTATGAGATTCACTGAATAGGTGAGATTAGAAATAATATTGTTCAGAATAATATGAACATACATTGAGATACCTTGATAATTTTATATGATAGAGAATCATTTTTAACATTTTTATTTTGGAAGTATTTGTATAAGGCCTTGGGGATTCACCTGTGATTGAGTATTATGTACCATCAATAGACTGGAAGACAATCAGAGTGGATAATTCAAAATTATAGGATATGTTCCAGGCCTACATTTTGAATAAATTAGGATCTTGGTTTGATCACCTAACACTAGTTGAGTTCACATATAAAAATAATTTTTAGGATTCAATTTAGAGAGAATATTATAATTATATTTATATTATTCTATGTCACTCAACATTTTTGGGGAATAAGGTTTGGGAGGATGAAATTGTGGGGCCCAATATAGTACCGGAGACCTCTAAGAGAGTTCAGATAATTCCAAAGAGCTTTATCACATCATAGTGCAGTTATAAATATAATTCCATCTTTATGAGGGAAAACATAGAGTTTTCTATATGTGAATAGGTTTTTATGAGAGGTACGCCAAGGTTAGGTAATTGATTTTTGAATAAGAAAGGGATACTAGAACCATGATATGATATACCCATTGATATCATTAAGAAGATTAGAATATTATAAATCATCAAGATCATTATTCATGATACAATGGTATGCAAGATGTGTTTCATATCTCTTAGTTCTAATGGTGCATTCAAGATCTTATTTATGATATCTACAACAAGGATATTGAGATAGATAATGATTCATCATACATGGTATTCCCAGTGTAGATTAAAAAATGGACTAAGAATGTCATATAAAAGAAGATGATACCATTATTCTTGATTCTATGCCATCATGGATAGATCAAAGAGGATTTATGGGAAAAAGTTTTAAATTTTTTATCTCAATGGACTATGTTGTTTGGGAGGAACCATGAAGATGCTTCTCGGTGATGAGAAATCATTACAGGGTAGTAATTTCAATATCCTATCTTGATTCCCTATATGATAAATTTTATGATTAAAATTATTTCCATTTCACTTTCAGATAATCTTGGTTATTCGTGGTATAGTGGTGGGTTTTTATGTGAAATGGGTTAAAAATTTAATGTTTTGATAGGTGAGTTGATGAATAGATGATAGGTGGTTGTGAACGGCCACCAACTAGTTTTTGGGAGTCCAATGACTAAATGATTATGTTATAGGGGGTTTATAAAAATTTGTAGGCATAACCATATAGTTCATGGTACTGGAAGTACACAAATTTTTCTTCCTTATACATTGTTTGGTTAGGGACCAACCACCATCCAACTAGCAGAGCCTATCATATTGTTCTGTAAAATCACCCCATTACTTTTTAATTACACTATTTTTATTCCTAAATTAATACAAAAATATGACTCAAATCACCCCTTTACAAACATAATACATTTTAATATGAATTATGAGATATCCTATTAATATCACCTTATCATTTTGACATTATATTAGTTATGTGATTCTATATTGGTAAACTTTCTCTTGATCTACAAAAAATTCATATTCTTCCTTGATATATGTGCATGGATCGATAATGGATCTATGATTTCATTATATATCTTATGGTAATTTATTCCCTCATTTGATTATTAATGGAAAATCTAGTTTTTTAATGATGTGTCTTGATAAAATATAGATCTACCTTTGAAAAACGTAATCTTATGAATTTTTCAATATAGAAAATATTCTTGTACCTCTTCTTAGTTTTGGATTAAAGATATATTTATAATCCATTATAGATATATATATATATATTATCCTTCAACATCTAATGTGTGACTGGTGATCCTTTTTTATATTTATGGCAGATTATATGTTTCAATGAAATCCCCTTGACATGAGTTGGATATCTAATGAATAGTGGAAATTTTTGTGTATGCTTTCCTTAATCGATCAACATGAGATATTATTATTATTCAATATCATCCTGGATCTATGATCCTATGATTAATTAGATGTGTGTCCATGTTCCATGTGTGGAATATATTTATTATTCAAAATTTGATGTTGAATTTATGATCCCCTCATTAACCCATAACAAATCTAATGAATTGGAGTCCTCTTCTTAGACATATCACAGAACAAGTTATAGTGATGGACTCCATGATATATGTGATTCTATTACTACCCTTATTAGAATGGAATATCCTTCAGTCTCTATTTTATACCACTTATTTGATGAACCATAACTGAATATATTCATCATTAACATGTGGATTAGTTTTTCATAGATGCACACCATGATTTTGGATCCAATCCTTTGATGAATATTAGTGTCCAAAATCAACAATAATGAGTCAAGATGTTCCTTACCGTTTATGTCCCTTGTATATTCTAGTTTATTTTATTTGGTTCTTGGGATGACATAGCTTGTTGAAGATTTTTGATACTGACCCCCTGAGTGGGAATGTGTAACATATGGGAACTTTTTATTAGTTTGATTACATGAGTATGATTATATAGCTCATTATCCATTTTTAATATAAATCACATGTACTTGTATATTTCAACTTATTCTCTCGATTCTATAATAGGCACTTCTTATTCCCTATCCGATTACGTGTAATTAAAATTACTTTGGATGTATTTTTTTATACATGGAGTAGGTTTACATCTATGGAATGGTTACCCCATATAAGGGGAGTGCACACAACATGAGAAGATGATGATAATGGACATGGGCAGATGGTAGGGGTAAGATGGCCTTAAGGCCAAACTCATGAAAGAAAATTTGGGGCTCAAAAATCATATGTCCTAACCCAAGGAATAAATATGATATCAATACATTGATGCCTAACCTATAATGGTGGTTGGATGCACTGTCCTTATGGCTTAAATTGACTCAATGATTGATATTGCAGAGGTACATGTTCACCATTCTTGTGTATATATATTTATCACTTCTAACATATTTACAAATATTCATCCATCAATGATCCGAGGAAGGAATGATTGTTGTACATGGGGTAATTTTTTATAATAATTGATTAGTGGATGGTTTTTATGCTTGTTTTTAGATTTTTTATATCATGGAACGCAGATTCTATACCTATTCACAAATCCTAAGGCAAAAAAATTGAAGTATTGATGGGTTTATTGTTGGAACCCTATATGAAAATCTTGATGAATGTGTAAAATTTTTTATTTAGGATTTGGGTAAGGAAAATGGACCTATGGAAGATAGATAATTTTTAAAGTGTCGAGTTGGTAGTGGTAATGGGACAGACTCTAGATTAATTTAAAAAAAATTCTTTATTTATCTACCTATGCCTTTATTACTATATTTTTCCTTACCACTTTAGGAGTATGGTTTATATAGTTTTATTACATGGCTGGAAATATATTGTTACATTTTATTACATATTCTTCAATTAGATATTATTATAATTATTTTTTTATGTTAATGTTTCATGTCTATTATTACCGAGTGTATATCCCCCCCACTGAGGGAATTAAAACCGTCACGTGCATTAATCAAAACCAATTTGTAGTAGGTAAAAAATATATCTTGTACTATCACGAAATGTAGACTCTAAAGAGCCTTCATTCATAAGTATAATTAACAGTATAGTTTCTAAAATGTAGGTATTTATTTTAGGAAAATAACCTAAAATTATTCCTTCTTCATAATAATATTATCTAAATATTATTTTTTGATGTTGTTATAAAACAATTATTTTTAGGTTAATAGTACAATATACAGATATTAATAATAATTTGAATTTTATGACATTATTAGTATATAAGTAATTTTATTATCCCTTTAATTAATTCAATATGTATTTTATAATTGAAAATATTCATTTTGAAATATTAATTACATATTAAAAACCCATGGTTTGTATGTTGGATCTCATGTAATATATTTATGAAATTTTTTTAATATATTATAAATTTTATATCATAAAATTAAATTTTAAAACATATATAAACTAATTCATAAAATAATTGTCTAAAATTTAGTATCATTACGTACATATTAAATAATATGTGTCACTTTATTTTAGGAATAAATATTAATTTACCTTAGGTAAAAACTAATTACCCCCATAAAATATAATATGGTAAAATTAATAATTTAATGGATACTAGGCATAAAAATGATTTAAAAATGTAAAAAATGGAGTGAATGATAATTTTATTGACCTTATTTCTTCACCAATAGAGTATTTACTATGTATTGATCCATATTACATGTTAAACATGACCACCCTTTATATTAAGTTTAAATATTAATAAAATTGATTATCACCTCTTAAATGGGGCCTCTCACCACCCCTTAATGGAAGTTCAAAGAGATCTATTACCGATTAAAAAGAGTATAAATTAATTACCAAATATAATAATATTCTACTATCATATTTTTCTTGTGATATTAGTTAGGAAAAGGCCAGTATTTCTAATGAGACATTCAAGGAAAATTCAAAGACCCGACGTGAGTATTATCAACTACATAGCTACTACAATTAATTATGTTCATTTAAATTTAATACAGTAAAAATAATATAATTCTATCAGTACTATTTTTATAATAAAATGTTACTATATTTTGTTTATTATAATTATTTATTCACATACCCTATCAATGAATAAAAAACCATAGTTCGTACATTATGTGGACTACCGCTTCAATGACCTAATGTGTTTCATTTTCTATAAAAGCCTTATATGGATAGATCTATGTTTGTAATTAAAGGATAAATATTATTTATATTATATAATTAAGGTTCTGGTATTAAAAATTAGGGAACCAAATTATGATATGATCAAAAAATGATCAACCTTAATATATTATTTACAAATAATCCTACTAAGAGGATAATATTTTAATATAATTTTGTAATATTTTCATATCCAATACTTCATTTTATACTTCCTTAAAATTCTTATAAATAATAAAAATAAATTATTTTTATTATTTTTATTATTTTAGTATAATAATTTGAAAACAAAACCACCTCATATTTGTTCATTAAATCATTATATGTTCATGTTTGGGTAAGTTTAGCAACCTACATGAATAATACAGTTGATTTTATATCATGAATGAAAATGCTAAAAAATTATTGGTATATTATATATAAATTTTTAATTAGTTATTTTTTTGGTTATAGAGTAATTATATCAATATCTAATACATTAATTAGGGGAACACCTTCCATTCATCAAAAATTTCCAAAACATGCATATTGTTGACTTATTCTTCAAGGGTAATCTATAAAAAGATATGAAGGGAATTTTAACCAAAATTATTTATTATAAAAAACCATTATAGTAAATTCAATTATCTTGTAATAATTTTATTTTTAATAATAATTTAATTTTTAATAATAATTTATATTCACAACACAATTATGAATTTATTACAAACTATAAAAACTATGAACACTAATATAGAAAATTGGATGAATTCCTATAGAAAATGATTATTTATGAATATAATTGATAAAAATGGATATTTTTATTGTTATGAATATTTTTATTAGGATATCTATGTTTTTAATAAGGAAAATTTACTTTATGAAATTCTAGATA
This sequence comes from Viscum album, assembly GCA_963277665.1. Taxonomy (NCBI): domain Eukaryota; kingdom Viridiplantae; phylum Streptophyta; class Magnoliopsida; order Santalales; family Viscaceae; genus Viscum; species Viscum album. The sequence continues at coordinate 360,220,789 of OY728136.1, read as the reverse complement.
ATTGGTAGGGGTTTTCAGTCCAAAAATCCTCTCTTTGAAAATAGTTTTATATTATGCACAAAATTTAATTTATGTGGTGTATATAATTCCTATTTGAGATTTTATATCATAAAATTATTAAATTGATATTAATTAAATACTATTTTTAATTCCTATCATTCAATACATTATGATTTAACTTCCATTTAATCCATAAGTGGTAATTTTTTATCTCAATATTCATTGTTTGAAACTCCTATTATAATCACTACCTATTATTTCTATGGTTCCTAAAATTCCATGGAAGAAAATTTTCAATAATAAATATGAAATTTATGGGATTTTATAGTCTATATTGTTACCTCTATCTCATAATTTTGTAATTCAAGAGTTACTAAATTTTAATTACAAATAAGTCTTTTACATGGAGGAAAAACTACCCTATGTGATGGTAAAGTGTGTGTAATTTCATAGAAACTTCATCCATGTTGGAAACAAGAATTTGGATATGTATACATATCAATTAATACTAGGGTTAATCACCTAAAAAAATTTGTTTTAACATTGACTCAATCATCATCATGATTCATGATTAGTGGGCCTAAGATTTCACACCTTGTGAGACACTCCAAGGTGACGGGACTTGGAATATATATATGATCATAATAAACCATGATGAAATATTATTCCTAACATTTACCTAGTCTACTACAAATTAAAAATAAAATACATTATTTAATGTATAAACCATCACATTTAAGGTGCCCTCACCCCTATATTTCTGTGATAAGGTCACCACTTGTTACATGGATGATATATCATGACTTCCAAGTTATTTATAGGATGTTAACCTAGATATATAAATAATTCCATTGAATGTGAAAATATTTTATTTCCATATTTTCCAATATATAGAAAGATAAGTTTTATTATTCAAAATTTTATCCATGAAATAGTATGAAATGTCTTGATGACTCTTATAGTGAATGCATTAGACTAAATGATGTGATGGGTTGGGACTAAAAGTTTTAATCTCATCGATGTGTTTATAAGTCTCATGAGAAATAACCTATTGGGTTATGGTGTATAAAACATCCCATAATAGAACATCTGTCTTTTAATAATTTGTTGGAAGAATATTTTAACGAATAGTACTATGCATTGAATTTGAATGAGATAAATGATTTTTTATCTCTATTTTCATTTATTGTCATAGATATATTATTTTCCCAGTTTCATTTTACTACAACTTCATGTTATTTATTTATTCTTACCATATATATAATTCCATGTATATGTTATATATTCTTCTACTGTATGCTACTGATTACATGAAATCTAAGATCACCCTTTTATTATTCCTTTCATTATGAGATATATAAGTGGAAAATTTGTAATTTTCTATGATTTGATGGAAGGGATAATAATTATATCATAATGTGTTCATGTTGTATATTTTGTTTTCTAGTATAATGTATATATATATATATCTGGTTTCCCCATACTACTAAGATAGTAAATCCTATGGTAACACTTATATGTCATACTAATAATTTAATATAACACTGAGATATGAGTTTACGAAGTCAAGGATTTTATAGTTGATATCAAATAAAGTATAGTAGGAACATTGGAGACGATATTTTGAGGAAACAAGTCATATAGAACATATTCTATGAAAAACTCTAATGATTTCTACAGAATCATAAAGAAAAAATAATAGTAATTTTAATTTACAACTTATTGCTATGAGAAAATATTTTTTATAATATTATAGAAATATGAAAAATGATTGGATGAATGGGAACAATATCAATAAAAATAGTGAATTAATGGTTTTTCCACCTAAAAAGTAAATGATACTAAAGAGGATGGTAATCAGTTCTTTAATATTTTTATATAGATAATCCAGGTTATGTAAAATAATATCACCTACACAGATAAAACTACTAATCTAAAACATTTTTTTAACAATGTTAGTCCATATCATGAGACAACTACCTCTAACATTCAATGAAACTCCTAATCCATTTGTATCTAAAAACGGAATAATTTCTTATAGAAGTTCATTATGAAATTGTGATGTAGTAAAAAATTAAAAAGTCTCCAAGGAGGTATATCTTGTGAAGGGATATATTTAATAATTCTAGTGACTTATTAAAAACACCAAATTGGTATATGATATTAGTTTCATGAAATAAGATAATTAGAAGTAGCATTCTATGAAAAATATTTCCTTTTTGAGTATCAATAGACAAATTTGAATGAAATTTATCAATATTATTCAAAAGGGGAGAAAATTTTGTTAAATGTGATCCTCACATTTCATGGTTATCTTATTACACTATAGACTATATAAAAATACCATTAAAAGATTTATTGGGCTTTTAATAATATGAGGATATAGTATCATGTGGAATTAAGATTTAAAATGCATTATCCATGATGTCTTTTTTCAAGGGTGGTATAAAGAAGAAGATTTCCACTTGTCATCACGGGAAGAACAATGTGGCTAAGGATATTAAAGAAAGGATTTGAATTACCAAATGTTATAAAAATGTAAAGACAAAACATAGGGATTATAGGAAGGGAGCACAAATTTAACACATTTGTGGAGAAATATTTCATCAAGATAACCATTACAAGTAAATTATAGAATATTTTATTATTTAATGATTTAAATAAAGGGGAAAGATACATTATGAGAACCAATTCCCTAAATTTCATGAGAATTTACATCGTAAAAGGCCAAGTGATAAAGGATATGTTTATGAGATTACCTCAATAGAATTTGATGTTCCTAATGATGTATTGATATGTACAATAGATATTGTTTCAAAATTTTTTAATATTTTATATAATTATAGATCGTCTCCATTTTATTATCTTCTATATTTATAAAAAAAATTAGGTAATTCTCTATCACCCTAGTAAGGGAGTTATCAATTGTAAAATAGTGTTCAATTTTCATCATGTGAACTATGTGTTAGGTAGCTCAATTATAATGTATGGATGCACCGAATTTAAAATGGTGGTTATCATATGCATGTTAGACTATGATATAACTCTTGGTATATATTGGATTTCAAATAATAAAAAAACTTTTTTACAAGAAAGAGATTAGGATTTATAGTTTTATGTGAAATATCATATACTTATAGGGAAAAATTCAAAAGCTAATGATATCCCAATCCTCCCCAATGAGATCTAATTAATGAAATTCTAGTTAGATCCGAAGATCAAGTGTGATCAATAATCACAGAAGATATCTTAATAATATTTTATGTACCTATGGAAAAATAAATCATTGTTTTTTCCAAAATAATTACTTTGCCATCCACCCTATTGTGAATTTGAGTTCTCTATTGAACACATTACTAATAAAAGACAATATCTAAATCAAATTATAGAATTTAAATTTTATAGTTGGTTGAGTTGTTGAAACATGGTTTTTAGTTATGTGATAGAATATTTTAATGTCATGGTGATTCATAGGGGGTATCCCCTACGTTAATTTTGAAAAATATCGTTGGGTCTATTAGGGTTTTAATTGATTGTAGAGAGATAATTTTCATCATTATAAAGAATAATTACCCTTTAACATGCATCTATTTCATATTTTATCATTTTAAAAAGGACCAACACCTTTAAAAGATTTATTGTCACTTTGGTTATCATTATATTTGGGTAAATAAGGATAATAAATAAAAGAAAAAATTTCACAAAATTTTATGAATATATTTATATTATGATAGTTTTTTCTGTATTGTGTAATTCATCTTATTTCATTATATATCTGATGAGTAGAGTATTCAAGGAGTATCTTGATAAGTTTTTGGAGTTATTTTTTGATGATATTTTGATATACTCTAAGAGATATGAAGATATTGAGAGTCAGGTGAAAATAATTTTGTAGATCCTTAGAAAAAAATATTACATTAGAAGTATATTGAGAGTGAATTTTGGAATAATGTTTTTTTATTTTGTATATTTCCTCCAATAATGGGATATATTTTGAACCCTCAAAAGAAAAGGTTGTAAAAAATGTTCTAGGCCAAGAAAAAGAAAAGACATCCAATGTGTCCTTCTCCTAATAGGTTACTTTTACTAGTTTGTTTAATACTTTTACTTGTTTTTTTAATTCATTAATAAAATTACAACCAAAATGGGATGAATTATAATTATATAGGTAATGTAAGAAAGGTTTCAAATTGTTTAATATGTGAAAAATTAATTCACCAGTATTAACATGAACATCAGTTAAGGATGTTTTTTAATATATTGTGATTCATAAATGAAAGGACATGGTTATGTATTTATGTTTAATTATTGGGTGATTTCCTATGAATAAGGTAATTAAAAATCCTTGAATATAACTCTACAAATCCTGACTTGGAACTATCATCCATAATACATTCTTGGAAGATATGGATACAATATCTAAGAGAAAAATGTGATATAAAAAAGATTTCGATGTATATCTTATCTCAAATAGAGCATAACATGAGGCAAAAAAGATTGTCGTAATTATTAATGGATTGGTATTTCTCAATACACTACCACCCTGGGAATGAAAATAATGAGTTTAATGCATCGAGTGGGGGGGGGGGGCAGAGAGTTTTGATCATGATGAGGATTAACATGGGTATTATACATATATATCTAGTAAATATGTATATGGTAATTTTTTGGTACAGGGAGGCATTATTTAATTTTCAATAAATTAATAAAAATAGTTACTATAAAACATTAAGAGGTACCTATGGGATGAAAGGATCATGAAAAGGGAAGATTAATGTACTAAATAATGAGAAATTTATGGACTTCATTTATAGAGACATAATGTTGATTTTTAGGAAGATTTTTTTTGTTCAATCTATTTTATAATTGAGGATGTTAATTCTAAATAAAGAAATAAAGTTAAATTTCTCCATACATAATGGTATAAAAAGAATTTATATGGATTTAAGATAAAATATCTTGTGGGATAGAATGAAGAATAATTTTTTGTATTATGTTTCTTGAATCATTATATTCCAAGAGGTGATGGATGAAATATATCATTTATATGGAGTCATGTAAAATATGTCTATACCTATATGGAAGTGTGGAAATGTTAGGATATAAATTTTCACTAGACTCTCAAATATTCCATTAAAAAATTAATCTATATAATTAATCGTTTATTTTAATACATTGTATTCTATTTTTTAGTTATAACTGAGGATATACCCATTTTGTACCTTGACTAGATCTATATAAATGAAATTGTAGGGATTCATGGGGTAAATATATAGATTTAATCTGACTGTGATCCTTGGTTCACATAGAAATAATATAAGAGTCTTTATGGGGCTCTCATAATTGAGATACATTTAAGAACCACCTATCATCACCAAACTGATGGAATGTCTGAATGGACTATGAAGACTTTAAATAACATGATTTGATCACTTCATATTGACTTACATCATATATGGGATCAATATCTTTCAATGTTGTAATTATTGTAAAATAATAGTTTGGATTCAAGAAACTATATGGCAGCAGGTAAAGAAATATCTGGGAAGGGGTTTCACATGCCAACAAGTTGGAAGAAGTTATAGAGAGAAATATATTTATCCTATAACTTGTATAGGATAAAACTATTAATGTGTGATTGTTTCCTTATCACAATAATGTATACCAACGTATAAAAAAGATATATCTAAAAATTTTATGGAATAAATTGTACATCTAGTTTTGGGATGACGTATTCTTGAACATTTATCCAACATAGGAAGTCTAATTATTTTTTAAAAGGGAAATTTAAGCCCTTGGTATATTGTACCTTTTGAAATAATAGAATGAATTATATCTATATATTATTGATTCATTATGATTCTAAACCATTAACAAGCACACAACATCTTCAATACATAATTACTGAGCAAATACATGCTGGATCAAAGCCATGGGATCCCATATGAGAGAATGTGGTTGGAGCGAGACATTTCTCAAAATAAAGAACATGTCTTGAATATTGAAAAGAGATAGCATATATGGAGGAATCAAATAACTTTATTGGTGAAATTAATTTATATAAATTAAAATAATAGAAGAGAAAATAGATAATCCTAAATAAGATATGGGGAATTGATTGTCCTCACTTTTCCAATAGTTGATATATACCCCCAATTTTTCATGTGACATTATTTATGTTGTGTAGGATGTAATGCTCGAGAGCCAACCATAGTAGGTAAAAACTATATCCTGAACTATTAAACAATTCGCAATCTATGGGGCTATATTCAAAGGTCTTTTTAAAGTATCTTCTTTTATTTTAATAAAATTGATTTATAAAAATGAACATCATTTCATGGTAAATATATTATCTAAATATGAATTTTTGGGGATTTCCCCAAAAATTGTATTTTAGGAGAATATTGGAATATATCAATTTCTTGATACTATGACATTTATGAAATTACTAATGCATAAAAGTTTTATTAAAACCTTTCTTTAAAAAAAATTTATTTTATAATTATAATTATCCATTTTAAAATATTAAAAAATTATTACAAATCCATGGTTAGTATTTTGGAACACAAGTAATATTTTTCTCAAATATTTTTTAATATAATGTTAATTTTTCATATTGAAATTAATTTTTAGAACATATCTAAATTGATTTAGAACAAAAAGTTTCTAGAATTTAAAATCAATAATTCAAAATTATCAATCATGGATCATTTTTTATGTATAATTATTCATTTAACCTTCGGTAAAACAAAGTTACCACAGTAAAATCTAAAATGGTAAAGGTAATAATTCATGGGGTAAAGGGCTTGACAAAGGGTAAAAAATATATATTATTAAACGGATGAGGTGTGGATCTACATTATATTTACTATTTTTTTGTCTACTTTTCATGTTTAACATGTTATCCCTTTATAATAAGATGAAATATTTACAAAGCATCCATTCTATTCACTCATAAAAGGGGACCCTCTCCTCCCAATAAAAAAAATATTAAAAATTCAGTTCTCTCCTAAAACATTCAATTTTTTATTCCCCTAGATTAATATTCCAATATCATAATCTTATGGTAAACATTATTTATCATAATTTATTAATATATAATGACACTTATAAGTAAAATTCAATTCCCTTACATGAGTATTAACAACTACTTAGCTTTTCTTATAAATTTTCATCAATATAATTGTTTACAGAAACACTAATAAAACAATATTAATTACATTTATATACTATAATATTACTATATTATAGTTATTATAATTTTTAATTTATATACACATCCGTTTTGAAAAAAAAACTTTTGCTTATGGGTTGTGGAGACTATCACCTCCATGATGTGTTGTGCATCATTTCGTTCACCATCTTATATTTATGGATCTAAGGATGAGATTTAAAGATAAATATTATTTTTATGATATCATTATGGTTCTATTATTTAAAATTAAATAACACATTAATGATATGATCAACGAATAATCATTTTTTATTTAATCATTTAAAATTATCATACTAAGAGGATAATATTATATTCAAATTGTGTAATACTTTCATATCTATGACATATTATCATATTTAATTATAGTTATTATATATGTCACTAATAAAAAATAAACAAACTAATTATGTTTATTTTATAATGATATTAGAAAAAACCACCTGATAATCATTCGTTAACTTGGGGAATGTTTATGTTTCGATTAGTTTAACTAGCCACTTGGAAAATATGTTGAATTTATACCATGAATGATCATAGGAACAAAAATTTTGGTATAATATAATATTAATGTGTAAATATTTTTTTAATATTTTATATCATATCTAATTCAACAATTAATGATATTCCCTATGCTCGTCAAAGAAAGCACAAAGAGCTTCTTATTGTTGATTTTATCTTCAAGGATAAGTTTAAACACATTTATGAAGGGATTTTAAAAAATCATATATGATTATAAATATTTCTTAAGATTTATTTTAATGTTCTATAAATAATTAAATTTATAAATAATTAAAAATAACAATATTATTATTAAACTAGTATAAATGATCAAAATAATAAACCCCAATGTGGAAAACTAAAAGAAACCATGTATAAAATGTCTATTTATGAAGGGTGTGGATGAACTAGGATACAAGTAAGGATATAAATCATGTTATTAATATATATATATATATATATATAGAATATAGGATTTTAAGTACGTTCCTAGATTCTAGGATAAGTGGTAAATTTTTTCCATCTAAAATTCCTCTATTTCAGAAATGTTTTTTATTATGAATCTAATTTCTTATATGTTATGTATATATTGCCTACTTGAGATATAATCTCATGAAATTCACTTATTCATTGAATTTTAATATCAATTTTAATTCACCTCTTTAAATAGGTTATGAATTAATTTCTACCCTATCGAAAAGTTTGTTTTTATATCTTAATCATAATTCTTTGTGACTCAGGTTATAATCTCCACTTATGTTTTTTGATTGTGTTGCATATATTAACATGGAATAATTTTTAAAATACTAATGATAAAAATTATGTGCTTTGAAATTCGATATTTTTATGCCCTTCTAATAATATTTTAATTTAAGAGTTTCCAAAAAAAATTTAAAACTAAATTTGTTCCATGGTGGAAAACCCATCATATATTTTGGTAAAGTAAAAGTGTGTATAATTTCATTGAAAATTGTCACACCCTCTTTTTCAAAAAAATTATTTATTTTATTAATTTACTTTGCGTTGGGTAGTTTGGGTTGAAACCCGACATAAGATTTTGAGTTCTTGGTGTTTTGGTCTTTATTGCATCTGGTGCAACGCGGTCGAAGCTGCGCGGCCTCGCCTGGGCTGCCATGCAACCCTGCCCAGTTCACCGCACGCCTTGCCGATGTTTAATTAATGAAATCTTTATTATTGTTATTATTATATTGGATGATAATTTAATAGAGAGTATTATTTTTATTTTTTTTATTTCAATTGTTGCAACTTGTTATTATTATATTCCATTTACTTTTATTATTATTATCGTTAGTCTTATTTTATTTTTAGTTTTACTTTTATTTTATTATTTTGTTATCATTATTATTATTATTAATTTGTTGTGTTTTAGATTTTTTTAGGTTTCTTGTTATTTACTTATTTTGTTCCCCTTATTATTATTATTATTATTATTATTTCTCTTTTTTTTCCTTTTTTCTTTCTCTTTTTTTTTCTTCTTCCCCTCATTTCCGTCGGGTCCCCTCCCCTTTCCCCGGCTCGTGTCGCGCTCCCCTCCCCCCTGAAACCCTAGCTACGTCGAACCCTTTCCCCCCCTTGGATGAGCCTTGCCGCACCGCTCACTCCGGCGACCTGCCATCTCCCCGGCTCCCCCGCTCCACCTCGCCCTTGCCCCCCCCCCCCCTCGAACCGCCAGCATCCTTACCAGCCGGCGCCGGCCTAGTCGGCCTCCCACCTTGACCACACCTCCCAGTCCGGCGCCTCCCATACCTCCGGTCGGCGCACCCTGCAACTCCCAAGTGGCCTCCCCCTCCTCCCCTTTTTTCGGCGACGACCCCCCCTGCTCGGAGTTGCTTAAACCCTCACCGGAAGCCTCCTCCGGCCAGCCTGCTCCCTCTTCCGGTTAGGCCTCTCCCCTACTTATTTTTTTTTTATTTTTTTTTTCTATATTTGTTTTGTTGGTTTTACATTGAGTTGTGAGTCTGGTTTTGAGGATTAATTGTTTGTTTTGGTGTTTTAATGTGAAGTTTTTGGGTTCGCGCTAGGTTCCTTGATGTGCGAACGACACGCGTTTGTGGTTGCACACAAATTTTGGGGGTTTTGCCAATCGAGGTAGGTAGTTCCATGCCATACCATCTTTAGATAATTTAAATTGATCGCTAGTTAAATTAGAATATGTTCTAGTGATAAATTGCATGATGAAAATTTTATTTTTGATGTGCTTCGATATTCATATTGTTGAATTTTAGTTGTTTTTAGATAAATGCCAATGTTTTCATGTGCGTTGTGTTGTTGAAGTTTTCAGACATGTTTTAGTAATTGTTTAAGGTGTGAAAATTGTGTGTACAATGTGTTGGGATGTGCAATTGATTTTAAAATGTTTACGACATCTAAAATTTGTTTTTTTAAAAAAAAACTTAGGCCTTGTAGTTTTCATGTGTGATGTTTTATTAATTGAGCAATTGTTTAATCAAGTGTCGTTTGACATGCAGAATATGGTTAGGAAGGTTTTTGGGGTTTTATGGTAGGTTCGAAATGGGTTTTCGAGTTCTTGAGGTGTCTATGTAATTAAATGTAGATGTTCAATGAAAATGAGTCACTTTGGGTGTGTTGTCGTGTTGCGAAATATTGGAATTAAATTAAAAATTGTTTGAACAATGGGAAAACATGTTTTGGTTTTTATAAGCTACAATTTTGTTTTTAAAGCGACGTTATTATCTGAAATTGAGTTCGTCTTTCTTGTGCAAACCTTTTCTTTCTAATTTTAAATGTTTTATAAATTGTTAATTGCACTTATTAGATTATATGTGGAGCGTGGGAGTTTTGTTTGACAGAATTACATGTGCGTTTTTTAAGGGGATTCTTACATGTGAAATTGGGCTTGCCTCTTGTGAAAACTCTTACTGTGCTATTTAGAAATGTTCTTCAAATTGTTTAAATAGATTGTCAAATAATGCAAGTGGTCCGAACTATGTTACAAAATTGTTTTGGTGTGCGTGTGTGTTTTTTTAAATGGTGTTTGGGTATGCAAGCGGTGACTTGTAGGTGTGATGTTTTGTTTGGTTCGGGATATGTGAAATTGAAATACATTATGTGAATGTGAAACATGATTGAGCACAAGGGAAAACCCTGGGTATCTAGGTGGGCAGACTAGAACTAGTGCGCTAGTGAACCGGATGGGTGTCGTCCCTGTTTCACTTAGCTGGATTGACGATTGCAACACTAACTAAACATATGATATCTGAGGTTCGTGACCTTCTAAGCCACGTGTTCTGAGGGTCGTGTCCTTCTAATCCACGTTTTCTGAGGGTCGTGGCCTTCTAAGCCACGTTTCACCGAGACACGAGGTTCTAGGGTCCCACTTGAGCTAGATGAACCTTAGGGGATTTACCCGTAGTGCTCTACCATCTTTGGCGTGGTGCCTTCCGTCGGCATATGGAAGACCACTTGAGTATGTGTGTGTGTGTGTGTGAGTGTGTGTGTGTGTGTGTGAGTATGTGTGTGTGTGTGTGAGTATGTGTGTGTGTGTGTGAACATATGTGTGTGTGTGTGAGTATGTGTGTGTGTTCCCATATTGAACATTTCTCTTCCCCTTTAAAAATCGTGTTTGTTAAATGAGTTCTTTTTAATGTTTTTCTTTTAGCATTTAGCTTGTAAATGTTTTCTTTAAAAGAATTTTTATATTAAAATTTTGAATAAGCACTTTAAATTGTCTTTTGATGTTGTGGCATGGAACCATTTCTCGGTGGCATCCTACTGGGCTTTTAGCTCACACACTGCATACACCCTTGGGTGTATGTAGTTTCTGTTTCTTCTGTCTTCCAGGTTGCGACTTCGTGCTCAGTGATGGTGGATCAGGTTACAGTTTGTCTTCTCATACAGAATGGTGTTGATGTGGTCTCACTTCTGCCAGGAGGTCGAGTATGAGTTTTAGTTTCCGCTGTCATCTTTTCTTTTTAGTTATTGTTTCGAGTTGTAGACCTTAAACTTGTTCATAGTTTAAAGGCATGTTTCGTTGTCTATTTCCTAATTTCAGTTTATTTACCTGGTTAGTTGTTTTTCTGTCTTTTATTTCGGGTAAAATCGTTCCCATGTGTCAGTTTTGATACCCGGGCACTTGTGCCAGTCTGTGGGGATCGGGAATGCCCTTCGGGCCTTGCCGCGGACCAGGTCGGGAGCCGGGTCGGATGGCGACCCGGCCTGGTTCATGACAAAATGGTATCAGAGGGCAAGGTTTGCTCTCTTGGGTCATGTTCTTTTGAGATAGAGTCAGTGTATAGCAATGTTAAGGTTGTCGGGACTCGATGTCATGGCTACGAGTAAGGTGCCTGGCCAGCACACCTCGTGGTGGGACTCAAGTTACCAGCGTATGTTGAGGGTTGTCTGAGTTTTTGGTCCTTGCGGAAAATCTTGTCCAAGTGAAAAGAAAAGGGGTTAGGTCAGTTGTCCTAGTGAACTTGCAGGGTCTGGCAAGCCATGCGGAGCTAGGGACGCTGTTCTAGAATACCCTTCGTGGCAGTGGTGTGATTGGTGTATGGCCGCCAACCATATGCTCTAGTCACCCGCTAATACAAGTTTCTCTTGCGTCATTTCTTGTCTCTTTGTTTTGGATTCGTGGGAATTTGGTTTCTAAGTAAACATGTTTTAGTCTTGGAAATGTTTTCAAATGAAACACTTTAAAAATAAAATGAGGTATGAGGTTTGAAATCTGTGGGTTGAATGTTATGGTTTTGAAAAAAAAATGGAATGGTCTGGTTTTGATCCTTGGTGTTCTCATGTGCAACCACATTCATGAGTGTATATGGAATGAGAAAGGGTTAATGGCACGAGAGGATGAGTGCCTGGATGACATGAGGTGGGTGCCGGTGTGGCACGGGAACATGCATGTGCGAGGCCCATGGGACACCATTGGTGTTTTTTCAACCCACTGGGTTTTCTTATTTTCAAAATGTTTTGTTAAAGGTAAGAAATTTGGTGTTTTAGTAAACGGTGTTTGTGTGGCGTGTCCTTGTGTTTTTGAGATATTGGGTGTGTGGTGTTTTGAGCCGAGGATCCTTTTGACTGATTTGTGTCTTGAGTTTGAATTTTTGTTGGTCAGTTGGTGTGAAAGCATGTGGTTAATGGTCTCTTTCGAAAAAGTACATCGGGTAGCCCTTGCAGTGGTTTCCCCTGCACGTTTGAGGTTTTCTTGTGGTATGTCTTGACCGTTGGACCAGTTTGGTTGGGTCTATAGTTTTCTTTCTTGACTAGTGTACGCCCCCCCTATAAAGCGTTGACATGTGATTGAAGTACAACTACGGGGAATTCCCCGTTGGTCGGCACTCTAATTGATTGAAGGACTCTCTTTTTGAATTATAGGATTGAACCCACATCTCCTTATTACAACTAAGTAGATCCTCTCACAGTGGGATGACAGATGCAAGGGGAGTTGAACAGAGTTTTGGTTTCTTTGAGTTGCCTGAGTCATCGAGTATGAAATTTGACGTCGTTACACTTGAAGGTTTCCCCTAGAAACGGTGAAAGGAAGTCCAGCGGGGAAGGGCGAATGCAATGCAAAATTTTCAGTGTTGACCAGTGTCTTGAAGGGCTTTGTAATATTTACATCAACTGCAAGTGTCATGTTCGGTGATGTCTTGTTGTGTGAGTTCTCTTTGATTTTCAAGGGTGGAGTTTGACCTCATCAATCTGAAATATAAGCTTGGAAATGGTGAAGGAGATTCCAGTGGGGAAAAGGTGGAAACAACCTAGAGTGGTCGGTATGGGCCACTATTATAAATGAATTTTTGGTCTTTTGTTGGTTTCGCTTAAGAAAGGGTCTATGTTAGGCCAATAGTGTGGCCGACCTTGTCACATGGGGATGCTACGGTCGATTGTAGTAATAACATTTTGTTTAAGACTCAGTTTGAAATCCCTCTCTGTATAATGTTCCTCTCAACAACAATTGTCATGTTCAGGTGATGATTCATGGTGTCATGTTCTCATCCAGTGTGACAAAGGGTGATACGCATACACCATTGCAGCTCTTGTGTTGGTTAATTTTTTGGGTATGATCAATTAGATTTCATGGTGTGTTGTGTCTGATGGTGTTGCCTCGGTTGCAGTATGATTGCGTGTTACACCGAAAGGAGAAGCTTCGTTCAAGAGTCTTCAATACCTGACTGCGAGGCAGAAGATGCTTCAAACATCAGAGCTCCAGCCATAGGCCTCGGAGTGAAGCTGGCGCGTAGTCAGGAACCCCAGGATTGTATGAGACCCCAGTGTTATCTCTGTCGTCGGTAATAAAGGTGAAGGCAATTTAAAGTTGTTTTATGTGGTTCCAATCCGAACAACCCGATTGGGTGCGTGAGGCTCCATGTGGCTATAAGGTGGCGCGGTCGTCTCATTATCTTAAGGTCTTGAGGGTTGTGTTCCATCAATGGTAATCGTTTTTAGTTGTCCCTATGGGATGTGTTGGGTAAGTTGGTATCAAATTGGAATGGAACTCATCTAGGGATGTGAAGATGTTGGTTCGTCTTGGGTTGTGGGTTTGATGCTCGGTAGTTGGGCCCGACCCTCCCCGCCCCTTGTGGTGGGGTGCCTAGCCCCCGTCGAGAAATTTCTAAAGTTTTGTATCTGCTGTTAGTTCTAATGGTGGGGAGACCCATAGTGGGTCTCACACGAATGTCTCTATAATGAATCAGTGTTGTACTTTTCTTTACTGGCGGGGAGTCTGCTTGAAGCTTTCCGTGCCAGTTTTCCAGTCTCGTTTCGAGTGTCAGTGGCTTTCTAATGGTGGGGAGCCCCTTGGGCCTCCCCATGTTGATCTTTTGCTTCTGTTTTTAAATATGGTTTGGTGATAAGTGGTATGAATGTTCCGTGGATGTGGGTTGACCTTATTTGTTCATTCTATCTAAATGGTGTGGTTCCGGTCTAATAGTGCTTGAGTTGTTTCGTCTTCTGAGGTTGGTTTCACTAGGTGCGAGAGATTCCTTCCTTGATCAGTAAACTGGAGGATTTTTAGTTCTTTGGGGTGGGCGACACTTATCAGAATGTCTTTTTATGCGTTTCTTGAGGTTTTCATTTGAGTCACTTTCTCTTATCACGATATTTTTGCCTCTCCTTACTTGATGTTTGTGGCAATTACCTTTGAACTTTAAGGGAGTGTTGTTTTATGCTTTGGGGTTAGGTTCTAGTTGTGGCTTTCCGGGGGCAGAAAGCTTTATGGTGGGGAGAATTGTCACACCCTCTTTTTCAAAAAATTTATTTATTTTATTAATTTACTTTGTGTTGGGTAGTTTGGGTTGAAACCCGACATAAGATTTTGAGTTCTTGGTGTTTTGGTCTTTATTGCATCTGGCGCAACGCGGTCGAAGCTGCGCGGCCTCGCCTGGGCTGCCATGCGACCCCGCCCAGTTCACCGCACGCCTTGCCGATGTTTAATTAATGAAATCATTATTATTGTTATTATTATATTGGATGATAATTTAATAGCGAGTATTATTTTTATTATTATTATTTCAATTGTTGTAACTTGTTATTATTATATTCCATTTACTTTTATTATTATTATCGTTAGTCTTATTTTATTTTTAGTTTTACTTTTATTTTATTATTTTGTTATCATTATTATTATTATTAATTTGTTTTGTTTTAGATTTTTTTAGGTTTATTGTTATTTACTTGTTTTGTTCCCCTTATTATTATTATTATTATTATTATTATTATTTTTCTTTTTTTCCTTTTTTCTTTCTCTTTTTTTTTCTTCTTCCCCTCATTTCCGTTGGGTCCTCTCCCCTTTCCCCGGCTCGCGTCGCGCTCCCCTCCCCCCTGAAACCATAGCTGCGTCGAACCCTTCCCCCCCCTTGGATGAGCCTTTCCGCACCGCTCACTCTGGCGACCTGCCATCTCCCCGGCTCCCCCGCTCCACCTCGCCCTTGGCCGGCCCCCCCTCGAACCGCCATCATCCTTACCAGCCGGCGCCGGCCTAGTCGGCCTCCCACCTTGACCACACCTCCCGGTCCGGTGCCGCCCATACCTCCGGCCGGCGCACCCTGCAACTCCCAAGTGGCCTCCCCCTCCTCCCCTTTTTCCGGCGATGACCACCCCTTCTCGGAATTGCTTAAACCCTCGCCGGAAGCCTCCTACGGCCAGCCTGCTCCCTCTTCCGGTTAGGCCTCTCCCCTACTTATTTTTTTTATTTTATTTTTCTATATTTGTTTTGTTGTTTTTACATTGAGTTGTGAGTCTGGTTTTGAGGATTAATTGTTTGTTTTGGTGTTTTAATGTAAAGTTTTTGGGTTGGCGCTAGGTTCCTTGATGTGCGAACGACAATCATTTGTGGTTGCACACAAATTTTGGGGGGTTTGCCAATCGAGGTAGGTAGTTCCATACCATACCATCTTTAGATGATTTAAATTGCTCGTTAGTTAAATTAGAATGTGTTCTAGTGATAAATTGCATGATGCAAATTTTATTTTTGATGTGCTTCGATATTCATATTGTTGAATTTTAGTTGTTTTTAGATAAATGCCAATTTTTTCATGTGCGTTGTGTTGTTGAAGTTTTCAGACATCTTTTAGTAATTGTTTAAGGTGTGAAAATTGTGTGTACAATGTGTTGGGATGTGCAATTGATTTTAAAATGTTTACGACATCTAAAATTTGTTTTTTTAACTAAGGCCTTGTAGTTTGCATGTGTGATGTTTTATTAATTGAGAAATTGTTTAATCAAGTGTCGTTTGACATGCAGAATATGGTTAGGAAGGTTTTTGGGGTTGTATGGTAGGTGCGAAATGGGTTTTCGAGTTCTTGAGGTGTCTATGTAATTAAATGTAGATGTTCAATGAAAATGAGTCACTTTGGGTGTGTTGTCGTGTTGCGAAATTTTGGAATTAAATTAAAAATTGTTTGAACAATGGGAAAACATGTTTTGGTTTTTATAAGCTACACTTTTGTTTTTAAAGCGACGTTATTATCTGAAATTGAGTTCGTCTTTCTTGTGAAAACCTTTTCTTTCTAATTTTAAATGTTTTATAAATTGTTAATTGCACTTATTAGATTATATGTGGAGCGTGGGAGTTTTGTTTGACAGAATTACATGTGCGTTTTTTTAAGGGGATTCTTACATGTGAAATTGGGCTTGCCTCTTGTGAAAACCCTTACTGTGCTATTTAGAAATGTTCTTCAAATTGTTTAAATACATTTTCAAGTAATGCAAGTGGTCCGAACTATGTTACAAAATTATTTTGGTGTGCATGTGTGTTTTTTTTAAATGGTGTTTGGGTATGCAAGCGGTGACTTGTAGGTGTGATGTTTTGTTTGGTTCGGGATATGTGAAATTGATATACATTATGTGAATGTGAAACATGATTGAGCACAAGGGAAAACCCTGGGTATCTAGTTGGGCAGACTAGAACTAGTGCGCTAGTGAACCGAATGGGTGTCGTCCCTGTTTCACTTAGCTGGATTGACGATTTCAACACTAACTAAACATATGATATCTAAGGGTCGTGGCCTTCTAAGCCACGTGTTCTGAGGGTCTTGGACTTCTAAGCCACGTTTTTTGAGGGTCGTGGCCTTCTAAGCCACGTTTCACCGAGACACGAGGTTCTAGGGTCCCACTTGAGCTAGATGAACCTTAGGGGATTTACCCGTAGTGCTCTACCATCTTTGGCGTGGTGCCTTCCGTCGGCATATGGAAGACCACTTGAGTATGTGTGTGTGTCTGTGAGCGTGTGTGTGTGTGTGTGTGTGTGAGTATGTGTGTGTGTCTGTGTGAGTATGTGTGTGTGTGTGTGAACATATGTGTGTGTGTGTGTGTGAGTTTGTGTGTGTGTTCCCATATTGAACATTTCTCTTCCCCTTTAAAAATCGTGTTTGTTAAATGAGTTCTTTTTAATGTCTTTCTTTTAGCATTTATCTTGTAAATGTTTTCTTTAAAAGAATTTTTAAATTAAAATTTTGAATAAGCACTTTAAATTGTCTTTTGATGTTGTGGCATGGAACCATTTCTCGGTGGCATCCTACTGGGCTTTTAGCTCACACCCTGCCTACACCCTTGGGTGTATGTAGTTTCTGTTTCTTCTGTCTTCCAGGTTGCAACTTCGTGCTCAGTGATGGTGGCTCAGGTTACAGTTGGTCTTCTCATGCAGAATGGTGTTGATGTGGTCTCACTTCTGCCGGGAGGTCGAGTATGAGTTTTAGTTTCCGCTGTCATATTTTATTTTTAGTTATTGTTTCGAGTTGTAGACCTTAAACCTGTTCATAGTTTAAAGGCATGTTTCGTTGTCTATTTCCTAATTTCAGTTTATTTACCTGGTTAGTTGTTTTTCTGTCTTTTATTTCTGGTAAAATCGTTCCCATGTGTCAGTTTTGATACCCGGGCACTTGTGCCAGTCCGTGGGGATCGGGAACGCCCTTTGGGCCTTCCCGCGGACCGGGTCGGGAGCCGGGTCGGATGGCGACCCAGCCTGGTTCGTGACAAAAATAAATCCTCATATAGAAAATGGAAATTGAATTATTCTATGGCTTAGATGAACACATGGGTAATCACCTTAAATTTGTTTAACATTTCCTCCATTATTAATCTGAATCATGTTGAGTGGTCCTAATATTATAATCTGAGTGACACACTGCAAGTGGACATCATTTTAAATATTCATATACTCTTAAAGAATCATGATGAACGATATTTCATACCATTTCTATACTCTCCAACCTATGTAAACTATTTAACCAAAATACTATCTTCCTTGGGTAACCTAAAAAATTAATTTTAGTATCAACATTATATTTCTTTTATAAGGTTACTACTTGTTACTGTGAAGAAACACCATGATCTCCAAATTGATTAAGTTGTTTTCTCCATGGAATACACATAATTCAACTGAAAGGGGAAGTATTTGTTATTTTTATTTATAAATATATAGTTTTCAAGTTATATTCATGATTTAAATTGATAGAGAATGATTTTAATGTTCTTTATGACTCCTATTATGAGTGAATCATACATAATTTGGTGACAGGCATGAAGCATGAAGTTATATATCATCTTGATTCATTAATAGGTCCCCTAAGATAAAACATGTTGGGTTTTGGTGTATACTAATTCCCAGAATAAGATTAGTGTCATGGAATAATTCTTTGATAGAGATATTGGACGTCTAATATTATACATCTCATCATTATATGATCAATTATTTTTATTATCAATGTATTCAATTATTATAATGGATATAAAATTCCCTTTGTTATAGTTAATTATGGGTTTGTGCTGATCATCCATCCTTGCTTTATAAATTTTCAATATTTATGTTCATAATCATCCAGTATAAATCACTTCCTACTGAGGAACTGAACTGCACCTTTTTATACATTTCCACCGAAAATTTAGAGGCCTTTGTGTAATTATTTTGGATTTATTAGAAGGGTTAATAATTCCCTCGTAATCTGTTCATATTGTATATTATGTTTTGAAGTAAAATTTATGTACATATGCAGTCTTCTAATGCTACTAAGATATTTTATACTATAGTAACTATTGTATGCTATAAGAGTATTATAATATAACAACCAAACCTAGGTATTTTGAATCTATGATGTCACATAAATTCTTGTTGGAAGCCTTTTGTATACGTGGAGGCATGAATGAGGTCTTTTGGATCATCAGCTTGGACATAATTGTCTCAGTTTGGCCATTGCAACTAGAAACTCATTATATCTATATCTACTCTTAAACACTTTCTTTAGTATATATTCCTCTCTGTCATGAAGATGATGGTTTTCAGAATTTAGTATAATTTTATAAGACTACTATGATCACCTTAATGGATCAAATAAGTCATTAATACATAGAAATGAGCACATGTTTTTATAGTTATATGGTCCAACATCCAAGATTTATATTCCTCATTACCCCAAAAAGAGGGTAAAAGTTAATCAAATCGGTGATTCATATTGAATTTGTGAACACAAACCCCATCCCATAATAGAGCTCCACAATGTCTTGATCATGGTTTATATTTATCACATTAGGGAAGAACAACATGATGAAGAGTTCTTTTATGGTTATACAAATTATCCCTTCACATCTACCAGCTTGATGTATAATTACCCACCACTATGTCGAAATTCTCTAATCAGTAATGGATATAATGTTTACCTTTTGGTACTCCAGGGCCCCCACCAGATCTAATATCCTATTGATGAGTCATATTGAGTCCATTTCATCAAGGGGGACTCAGTACACTGGAAGACAGAGGGATGATAGAGTTGAAATTCATGAGTTCATTTCACCATCATTAGAAAGCCCTAATAGGATCATATTCCCTGAATAGGTACTTTTTTGGAATATTTCTAACTAGATCAATTATATTGATTGATCTACTGGATAAACCATAAGATAATTTTCAACTACATCCCACTTTATTACAAACTGTGAAACATAGACCTCATACCCTATAGAATCATTCTATTTAACTAATCTAACTGGTTGTTCAAGAAGTCTATAAGGAACCATTTACTGAAATAGTGAACCAACTTTAAAAGAAATCAATATACTAAAATGATAAGATAGATAATATATTATGGTAACACACACAAGGGTTTAAAATATGGTTCAACCTTATAGGATACCTAAAAAACAATGAAAACCCACATACACACTAATCAGTATCCAATCCAAGCCTTTGATACCTACATTTTAGTCATATAATTTTATATAAACTCATGAATATAATACTAAGGATCACATAAAAGAATGAATTTAATAATAAACCAATGTAAAATATTATAAAATTAAAGAGGCCTTTTAATTATTCAGGATCAGTCTAATGGTCAAAACACCCTTATGGAATTTGATCCTATATTCCTATACATGATGCATAAACTAAAAGAAAATAAAAAAATAAGTATATTAATATCATGTATATCACCCAAGGTGAATAAAATAATGGTAAAATAAAATAAAAGAGGAAATAAATTATAGAAACTCAGAGGTCCACTATGTAGTGCTGACTAGGCCTTGAGAAAATACCCTAGTCTAATTCCTAACCATATTACCTCATTTATAAACTTTCAAAAATCATAGAAATATAAGGAAACAAGTTGGTGAACCTGATACTCTAATACCATTTTGTAAAACTCTAACCTAAATCACTGGGTCTACACCAAAGTTCCACCCGACCTTATGCATGGCTTCACATATGCAAAAGTAGTATGATTAGTGGTGATTTCTAAGAGGATTATAGTGGGAAGATTATGACCTTGATATTAATAATCAGCTGATTTTATGTAGTATTAATATATATTCCTATAGAAAATATGAATTTTTTTAAATTCTAATGGACATATATATCATTTTCTATAGAAGTATTATGAAAATATACCTTATGAATGTAATCCCAAGAGAGACTTCCAACAATTCAAACAATATAGTACTATTAATAATCTTTAGACCAACTATTTTTGTAATGATAGTTATAAATATTTATTCTTCATATGGAATGTAGGTCACATCTAAAAAATTGAATATGGTGTTTTCATGAATTTATAATGATAATATTTTTTGTAATGGAACTGACAGGGAGAAGGTACTCCCGAAATGTCCTTTTGTTTTCTTAGATGATTCACTATAATTTCCTGATCTAAAAATCTATTTCCCCATTGCATTATCCATTTGTAATAACACACCTCTCATCATACCATTTTTTATTATCTATGATAGGTATTTCATTAGAGAAAATTTGGTAACGAATACCTCATGTATCTTTATATGATTATGCAACCATGATAGTAATGTTCCAATAATATCATTGATTTTCATAATATATAGATCATAAAGAGGAATAATTGCCCCAGTGTTTAGATCTTTATCTACCTCAATCACCATTATCATGTGGTCTTTTTTGGGTTAATTTTTGTGTATAATATTTCAATAGATACTATACACCTCACCCCACACAAAAAGCTGGTCCATGGATCATAAAAGATAAAAATGACATACAATTTTATCCAATAAAATTTTAGAAATATAATGTTATCAGAATTTTATTTATTCACATTTAATAGAAAGAGTAATGAAAATATTTCATTCCATAGATAAGGTATGTCATTAAGGTGAATGAATAGCTTGAAATCTAGCAATATAATTTGGTTTTTCATGTTAAAATATTTATTTCACCACTTTTTCACTTTGATCCCATCACATATATTGGTCCTATAATCTAGACCAAACAATAATATCATCATATGAATATATTTGTGCCTGAAATACTTTCATCATCTTACATTTACCTTATTTTGATTTTTTATTCTCAAAATTTATTCAGGGGGAAAATGAAAAACCTATAAAAATAACACGGTCATATTGTTCTGGTCGCACCAAAGGTATTGAATGTAGTTTTTTAGCTAGTACAGTAGATACTGATTCTTTTGTCTAAACCTTAAAAAAACATATGTACAAAAAATATTTTTTTAAGTAATACAATTTGTAAATCATAATAAATTACTATTATATTTTACTTTTTTTAAAGACTATCAAATCTTACATAAACATGTTACCCAAACATATTTTGTGTTTTCATTAACTATTTTACCCTCATAATTTACACAGGCCTCCTTCTATAGTATGCGACGTGGTATGGAAGTGGCTTGTAATTTTGATTCATCAATGCGAATAAAAACAATGGAACATATGTTGTTTCATACCAAATCTAACTTGTTATTATTGATTTAATGTACATACCAATATCTTCTCTAGTGAAGTGTACACCATCGTAACTTTGTGATAGGGTACATTGGTTTTGATGCACATTTTTAGAACTACTTTAATGATTCGTAAATTAACTATTTTTAATCATATTAGCTAAAATAAATAATTATATATTATATATTTTCAACAACAATGAACCTGAAATTATTTTTAATCATGATTATAAATGAAACCATTCCATATTTCATGCTTTATAATGCCTGCATAAGTAATTTGTTAGTGGGATTTTCCATTTCCCTCATCATATCTAATATGAAACTTGGTAATAAGAGTCTGAAAGACCCTATAATATTTATTATTGGCCATTAAGACAAATTTATTATGTGACTTATCTAACTTAAACAATATATATATGGAATAATCAAAATTAAATCAATGATTCTTTATATAATAATTATGTAAACTAGAGAATGTATATCCTGACATAACATTTATATCTTCACAAATTGTTTCTTTCATTACAAGATAGAAATGTCACTATGAATATATATCAATTTATATATTCATTATCATTGAAACCCCAACATATATAATCAAAATTAACATGATGGGGTTAATATTTTGAACATATTAATTCCAACCGACCTCAATTTTAAAAAAAAAACTTACTTATTTTAATGATAATTCTATTCAAGAATATTATTTTGCATCATTCATGACTTTTTCATCAACATGATATTGATCCCCAAGTAATTCTACAGTTTCAGCATCTACTACCTATTCCTCCCTAATATTGGAATCATTATCTTTTAAAGAACACATTTCCTACATTAGTATTCAAAAATTTAATCTATAATATATTAATAGAGTATAGAAAACATAATATTATGAGTAAAATCATAGTATATTAAAATTCACATAAAACTTCTCATTGAACACTTTTTATTTTTTTTAATGGTTAAATGGTTTTGGTTCCTCTATCAAGAATCTTAATCCCCTCTTTATAGTCCCCTATAACATACTAGAGATTGTATACCTCGAGTAAACCATGAACTAATTGTGATCTCTCAATGAAAGGGTTATCCTCGATTGAATTTGAATTTGACCCTATAGTTTTTTTCATCATTATTAGGACAATCAACCAATTATTTTTTTTATATAAGATATGAATTACTTGCACTATTTGTGATGCCATTATGAATGGGCCATCCTTTTAGACTTCCACGCATAAATTCACCTTCATGAAGCCCATTTCATCAACTTTTACTACACTCATGTTTTCAGACCATTTTCAACAAAAACTTGAATCTTTTAATGTTCTATAATAAGAATAATTTATCTATTCAATAATGTCGAAATATGAAATGTTCACATAAATTGAATTTCAATCATTATAACTAGACATGTGCATTTCTTCTTCCACAATCTTAAATCTAAAAAATTTCATCATACTATAGTATTTGTGTTATTTTGTATATATTTTAGAACCATTTATTACAAATATAGTGTAAGATATAACATTTTCAACTGTTTACCTTGATAAAAATCAATTTCATTTAGAAATTGGATTCATATTTTTAAATAAAACCTTTTAAATATGATCTTTGACCCATCCTATAAACTATTGATTATTTTTATTTGATATATATACATTATCCCTTAATATATTTAAATCTCTAAGAATTTTATTCTGGGCTTCAATCTATGAATCAAAATCTTTACTACTTTTTGAAATGTGAAATTTTTATTTTTACTACTCTATTATGATAATTATAACAACATAATATCTAAAAATAACTTCTTCCAAAAGGAATTATCTATGATGTGATGTTGGGATATCGATTCTATCAACATCTGATATGTAATAATTAATGGATTCAATAAATTCTTCAAAAATATATTTTTCTGCAATACAAATTTCTAGAACACTACTATTCCTGATACACCCATTAAAAATATTCATATATCTTTTAATTGGGTGTTTCTATTTTTAAATGACATGGCCACATAGTTTTGAATCTCTAACTAAGTGAACCATCATGTGTACCATTATATCAATGAATAATCATGGGAAGAACATCTATAATTCATAAAATATGATGGAAATCCCATCATTCCTGATTAGGAACATTATAAGTTTTATAAATTTAGTTTATATAGTTTTAAAAAATATGTAGAGTTTAGTTAATTTATGTTTCAGTTTTCTATGTAGAATGAAATCAGAAGAGGCGATAATCAAATCGTGCATTGAAACATGGAATTAATATGATTTTATTATATGTAACATCAAATTATTCACTAAAATAATAGTCAATATTTTGGACTAATATCCTTATGTAACTATTAAATCATTTATGAAAATGGAATACAATAATTTCTCATGACTGGATAGAGTGTAATTTGCAAGAGGAAGAAAATTCATCCCATTTGGAGATGAAATCCAAGGTGAATTAGTCTCTTTAGTACATCATGATTCTCACTCCTATGATATATTGGTATAATATCTCCCTTTCATCATAGACAATGAGGGAAAAATCTGCACCTCCAACCCAACATGAAAAGACATAATTCAGAGATGTATCTACACTATATTACGAATAATAAAAGAATAAATTATGTGTCCCCCATTTACCCTTCATTAGTGTGAAATCTTTCCTTATCCCCATATAAATAATTTTTTTCCTATTCTTGATTCAATCTTTTTTATTTCTAGTAATAATAAGTAACATATTAATAACACTATTAAGTAAAAAATTTTCTATATGCATGACAACCACAAACTTTTTAATGTACAAACATTTCCAATATTGTTATTTGAATAAAATTTATCTCCTTTTACAATCTGATTTCAAAATTTTTTTCATACATGGTTTATAAAAAGTAGTGTCGATGTTATTTAATTTATCAAATAGTTTATCATAATTTTGTAAAGTTTGTTTTGTACCTTGTTCAATATTTTTTTCAAATGATATTATCCACAATAAGTATTTATATTTTTGAGGTCATAATTTTGGTTGTAGTAAAATCATAGTCACCAAAAAATGTTTCAACCAAACAAAGCATGTGAATTATTCCCAAAGGAGAATCCCCAACATCCCTCTAATTATATATCCTGAAGAATTTGATAACCCGGAAATAAATTTATCATCCCATAAAACTTGACCCTCAATGTGAATTATTCACTTATTTTTTCATCCTACATTATAATAGTTGTGTCCCACATCAATTTTAGTTCCCTAATTAATGAATATTAATAGAAATCAAAATAATTACCAAGTTGTTTTTGTCATTATATAAAGAAAGAAAAAATAATTTATTTTCACTTCTATCAAAAACATGGAGTATAGTTATAATTTACCAACATGATGGTCTATGAACTGTGAGTGCTTCTATATATAGTAAAATTATTTCTTCCATCTATAGATAACGTAAGTAAAAAGTTTCTCAGCTTATTTCCAAATTCTAGATACTCATAAAATATTGTATTCAAATGTGGAGAGTCAACAGTATGACATGGTTTTCCATATTTAATTCTGTATCTATATCTAATGTCAATTACCTATTAGTTTCCAAACCTACAACTAGTCTTCTAAAATATGTAATTTTCATAATGAACCATAAAAATTATAAATAACTTGATACTTCATTCTTTTTTTAAATCCACACTAGACTTTGGGAATTTAATTATTGATTCACGGCCCTTGTGAAACAATTTATAGTCATTTAGACAAGAATGTATTTTATATAGATCATTCTCATTGAAATGTAGAACTCTTTTAGCATCATATGTTTGAAAAGAAAGTTCATTTTATTCTAGTAGAATATCATTCATGAGACATGTAGCTCTATAAATTTGGTGTCGATCCTTCCTCTTTCAGATTTTAAATTATATTAAATTAATATAACTGATAGTGTTTTTATTTCATAAAACCATTATAAAATGTTATCTTAGCATAGATATTTAACTTCTAAATTAGATTTGAACAAAAATGAAGTTGAAATTCAGATACCATTTTCATTTCATTCATATGTTCTCCATCATCACATACACTCTTATTCATATTATATGATCTGAACACCATTTTATCATCATAATCGAGGTTCATATTCATTATATCCATGTTTTTAGATCAAAAATTATTTATCTGATCAATTCCATGAAAAATAAAAAAAATAAACTCTTCCACAGTAATTAATCTTGAATAAAATTAAGGTAAATAGATACAAATGATTTCAGAGGGGTCGTATGTATTCTCTATTTAAGACATGAAAAACACTTTAATTTTATCTTTATACTCTTTTGAAATAATATTATCTTTTATACATTTCTGATTCATATCTATCTTATTAGTTTTTGAAGATATTAATTTTTTAAAAAAAATGTTAATACACACTATCTGTTCATAATCAAAGGAGAATTTAATGTGTAATTATATTTAGTAGAACCCAACAACTGGTTATTTCAAATAATTTTAGTATGGTATGAATGAACTGGATAACTTAATTTTTGAAAATGATTACTTCACTTGTTGGTGGTGTTATCATTTTAATTCACCCAAAATGATCACTGGTACTCAGTATGGGATGACTACTATTGAGAGTAGTTAAATTAACATTGGTTCATGTATAGAAGAGATGGGTGATGAATCTCATTCAACAGAATTCTATAATAACTATTTAGGAGATAAAGCTAATGAGGTTAAATGTTTTCTAAATAAATCATCATTTTTCTAGTATGGGAGTTAGTGATTCACTAGATAACATTTAATTTTTTCATAAAGATTAAAAAAGTAGTAGTAATTTTCAGATCCCTATAAGGGGATACTTGATTGGTGGGACTATGAGAAGGATCCAATGAATGATATTTCACACACCCATTTTGACACAACCATTGTAGTTTCAACATTAAATTATAGCCTTTAATTACCATATGAAAGTGGAAGTTACATTAGAATGTATATTAAATTTTATAAACACTTATATTTTCATGAAAAAATGTTTATAATTCTAGGAAATTTCTTTTAACCTTGATATATGGATGTCTAGAAAGTTTGATGGAATCATGTTTATTCATTTAATAAATTTTTATGTGGTTTCCCAGGTGGTGTTTCATGGAAATTATGAGTGGGTATTTAATGTAGTGAGAAAGTTTAGGTTACTATCACCTATCAATGGAAAAATTTCATGTATTATTAAGTCAATGATTTAGAAAAAACATCATGAATTTAAAATCATACAGGACATTTGACCACTAAAAAGTATCAATAAACCATTTATCCATCTTCCCTTTAATTATAAAATCTTACCAATGATAGGTGGATACATCAAGTATAAATGATTCCTCACTCACTTATTCTAATTTACTATGTTTTGATACAAATTACATCATAAATCAAAGGATTTAAAATCATTATTTAATTTGTAATTATATAATATCTTATTAACAATATTAATAAAATGGATTTCATACACAACTGAATCACTTTAAAACATATCTTAATCTAATCATTAATAATAAATATGTCTAAAAACAAAATTTATTTTTTAATGGATAGAAGACATACCTGGGATATTTTTTATCCTTGATCATGTAAAATGGTTTTACATTTTTTTGAGCTGAAAACCACTAAAATTAATTCCCAATGTGTTTGTGTCATGTAATGTTCTAATAAAGGTTAAATAGTAATCAATTTGACCACCTAGGTAGGTGGAAATTATTTTTCAATGGTGGAATATAAAAATTGAGATTCGCATCCCCCCATCAAATATATAATGGCCTTAAAAACTATTAGTATCTTGGAATCCACACCAATTGGTATTAGTGTATTATTTTGATTATAAAACAAATAAGAGTTATTTTTTGTTGATTAGAATTGATTTGGGTCCCCTATTTTTTAAATGGTGGTGGTTCTACATTTTCTGGCCATAATAGATGAAATTAACTCATTGAAGATAAAGAGACTTAGGACACTCCAAGAAAATAATTTTCACAAATAGAAATATATAATGTACCTATACCTATTATTTATTGGTTTGGATGTTCTTTTTAGGAAAAAATGGGTATAATACTCATGTTGAGATTGTTGTGTTAATCTTAGATTATTGAAAGAATTAAAAGAATGATGGGAATAATCAAAATGTAAAATGTTTTTTACTAACACATAAATAATATATTGTGGAAAAATGGATTAATATTGTTTAATAAAATGGGATAAAATGGGGAATACTTATGAAGAAAATTTTAAAGTGAATGAAGATAAATTAAAAATTTGTCATTTCATATATGAAGACATTTGAATGCATGATGATGATGTTGATGAGAAATATATATGAGAAAATGGTGTTGTGTATACCATTATTGGTTCTGGTGAGACTCTTAATGATCCTAGGTATCCATAAATATAAAATTAATATTTTAAAATAAATTTTATGTGATGGATTCATAAATTGATTATTAATTTTGAAAAATACTTCCATTGGAAATCTATATTAAATATTGATTACTTATAATTGGAAAAAATGATTTGATATTAATAAAAGAGTAACTATGAAAAGGAAACAACCTTTAAATCTGTGAGGTATGATAAGTGTCAAAAATATGTTAAGAAGGAAGAAATGTATTTTTAGGAATATAATATTTTATTATTAATTTTAACAAAATTATTTTATTCATCTCAGGATGTTTTCAAACTATAAATGAATTTTCTGAGGTAATATTTCACTCAAATATTTCAAATGTGAAGGTATTTAATATTTTGTATCAAATTTTAAAAAAATTTAAAAAGAAAAAGGTTATGATGATTTTGAGGAATTAAGATTATTTTTAAATTATAATTATTAAAAATTCAACAAGACCGAGTTTCCATTCAAGGTAAATTTCAATAATTTCACTAAATTCAAAAAGATAAATTTATTGTCTATAATGGATGATATAAGAAGTAGTGAAAAAATTATAAAGTTAAAACTTCAGCTGGTGCAGAGGAGGTTTTTTTAACTCTAAAATGAATTATGATTAATTTAATGGTGATGAAAACACAGTAGATGAAAATTAAGAATAGAGTAAGAATCAAATTATACGGAATTAAATGTTAAAGAGTGGCATTAATATATTTCAAAACTACAGTAAGAGAATAAAAAATTTATTAAATATTTTCAAATCTATAACAAAATTGATTATACACATATCGAAAAGGAATCAAAGAGGTTAAATAATTATTATTATTCTAAAGTGTCACTCGATAAATATATGAAAAAAATGATTCCATGTAAAATTAATTTATATAAAAATAAAAAGAAATTTAAAGTGTTTAGAAAAAAAATTTGGAAGTCAAAATTAAAGTGAATAATGTTAAGCATAACATTGAAATTTCTATTCCAAATGTATGAGAATGATTAAGGAAAATTTCAAGGATGGTGAAACCTAGAAAATGTGGTGGTTTTTTTAATTAGAAAAAATATTCATTCGATATGATTACAAGATCATGTTGGTATGGAAGAAAATATCTACTTGAATTTGAAGAAAAAGCTAGTGGTTTTTACAAAAAGAGAAGAGAAATTCCAAAAATTTAGAGATTTTAAAATACATTTTTAAATGAAAAATATACTACAAATATATTGTTGAAAAATGTAAGGATGAAATATGTTGATCAAAGGAATGTATTATTAAAATCCCTTAATTTTGGATTATAAAAAAGATATGAAGTTATAGGTTCAAAGAGTAAATAAAAGAAGGTTATGATGTTGAGAAAAAATTATGTTCAAGGAAGAAGGTTCTAATTTTTTAGATACTTTTGTTTTTTTAGTGGTTGTGAATCGAAATATTTGCTGTATATTTGAAAAAATCAATGATGAAAAGCTCATAGGAAATAAAAATAATTAAGGTGAATAAGTAAAATAAATTTAGATATTTAAATATCTAAATTAAAGGTGTTATAAACCATGTCACAATGCTAAAAATAATCTTACTATCATGTATGAATAGTTAATTATACTGTAAAAATTAAAAAATAACAGAATAAAAAGAACTAATGAAGGTAGAATGATCGTTTTGTGAAATGTTAATAGAAATATTAATAAAAAGAAACATTCATATATTCAAAATAGTCCAAACTAATCAAATAATTTGTAACATTTTACATTTCTAAGTAACACTAAATATTAATAAAAAATACATTTAATTTATAATTAATGTTGTGATAAGAAAAATTCAAGCATCCAAGGTACATTATGAAAAATTGGGAACCATGGAATTTACTATAAGGAAAAAGAACAGACGAATGAAGTCCCTAAAAATTATGATATGATGATATTAAATAGAACCAGAAAAGCCTACGGATCGAGACTATAAAATTTTAGATCATGAACTTAGTTCGGTTTTAGACAATAGAGCGATGTATTGGGGGAGGAGAAAGAAGAGCATTGATGGAGGGTAAAATCCAGGAGGAGTTTATACCCTAATCTAATAACCATGAGGCCACCAAACCAAGCTAACACAACACCATCGTATACTGATGCCCCATAAAAATCAACTAATAAGAGAGGAGGATAAAAAATATTATACCTTAGACTTCAGGCATGACTCAACTAAGAGAAGGTCGAGGGGTAGTTGCATCAATATTGTACTTTCGTGAGTTCTTGAGTAGTGTCAGAAAATTAATTCTACAGGGGTTATTTTTAAAGGAAAAAGAGTATTTTATCAACACATCGAAAGAAGAGCTAACAAAGATGATTTTTATGAGTGCTAAAATAATAAACACTGATAAAGATGACATTTACTATTGCTAAAATGTTGGTGTTGATAAATATGGATTTTATCCTCGTAAAGATTTATAATTATAATTATAAATAAATATATTTGTAAATATAATTATAAATATAGTTATATAATTAAAAACATATTTATTAATTATAATATATATAATATATATACTTATAATTTTAAAAATATTAAATATATTCATTATTTAAATATATTTATTATAATTTTTTATTATTTAAAGATGTAATTATATATTTATAATAATTTAAATACATTTTTTAATAATTTATATATTTATAGTTATATTAACAAATATATAATTTTATAAATATAGTAAACATACACTTATAAACATTCTTATCAATAAATATATTTTTAAATAAATTTACATTTATTTATATAAAATTATAAATATATTTATATAATTTTATATATTAATATAAATGTATATTTAGTTAACAAATGTAAATATATATATATATATATATTGATGATCACGGGCCAGTCAAGTGGTAAAATGTAAGACAACCAATCCTCGACAACAGAACTAGTTCACGTTCAAGTTCTACCGCATGGGGGAAGGATGGCCTGTAGGTGTTGGGCTGGGCCTCAGACATGTGTGGTTTGGCCCCTGACAATACCTCAATACCCAATATACATTTGTATTTGGCATGGGGTTTGAGTGGTAAACCTCATAATCCTGCATCAAAGTGACTAGGGTTCAATTCATGGAAGGTCCCATGGGTGATTTACAATGCAGGCGGTGACACCGGCATGACGTGACTAGACATTAACATTTGAATGATGCAGGCATGTAGTGATGCCTGCATGATGCTTGATTGGTGACATAGACAAGATGATGTAAGCATAATGGTACCCTGGGCAATCAGGTAATCTTAATGGGCCAGTTTGCCTTGTGCATATGGGTTATGTAATGGTTCCCCCTCTAACTAGATAGATAGAAGAGTTTACTTTCATAATAAAAAGTTGTTTCATTCCCGAATTTAAATATAAATCCAAATATAACTATATTAAATATATACTCTATTTAAATATATTAATTATAATTTTATAATTACTAATATATTTATATCATTATATATATTTATATAATCATATATACTTATTTAAAAAATATATATAATATATAAATATAATATAAATATAGTAAATATTTTGGTTATTTAGATATAATTATTATAATTTTATAATTATTTAGATATATAATTATTTATTTATAATCATATAAATACTTTTTAAAAATAATATTTACAAATTTATAATTATCAATATATATCTTTTAAAATAAAGATAATATAAATTTATAAATATATTTATTAATAAATATTTACTTACAAATATTCTTTTAAAATTATTAATGAATATATAATCATAAATTTATGCATGTTAAAAATGAGGGAAATTGAATAATTAAAAATGAATACACATTAAAAATATAGAGAAAATGGGTAAGTATTATTAATTAATTAAATTATTTAAAAAGATATTATTTATTGAAATTAATATGACTAATTATTAAAAATATTAATACAATTAAAAATATATATATATATTTAAATTATAAAATGATTATATTCAAAAAAATAAAAAATAAAAAATATTCAAAATGAAGAAATAATACTATTTGAAATAATATTAAAAAGTAAATAATTATAATATACCTACTAAAATCATAATATATTAAATATACAATGTTACTAAATGAAATTATTAAACAAATATTAAAATTTGAATAAATTACATAAATATTGGGTTTATGTGTTTATATGTATGATTTCATTAATTATATAAATATCTCTGTGTGTATCTGTGTTGAATATAAAAATTCACTAATTATGAATATGTATGTGTCAAATAACTATAACCCAAGTTTAATATATTCTAAATTGAAAAAGAAAAAAACTTTCAATTAAATGTCCATTACTCAATACAATTAATAAATATTTTCAATTAATATTAATTTTTAATTTATAAACTATTCTTCACTAAATATATGAAAAATTTTATGTAATCATAACTATTTTTTATTATATAAATCAAATTTTATGAAATATTATACATATTGATTATATATATATATAGAAATATATATATGAATATATTTCTATATTAAAAATATTTAATGTATTAATGAATAATTACTTATAGAAACCATTAAAAATAAATAAGACATTATTGTATTTTTTAAATTAATGAATTTTGTCAACTTTAAATATTTATAGTTAACATATATTATTTATTACTATTTATAATTAATGTATATATATATATTATAAATTTAATTTTCTTAATAATTAGATTATTAATAATTTTTTGTTAATTTTTTATTTTTTATTTTTTATTTTTTTATTTATTTGTTTCAATTTATTCAATTTATAAAAATATATTTAATACATAGTATTTATTTATACTTATAACTTATATATATGTATAATAAATGTATTGATTTTTATTTATAATTATATAATTAAATATTATTTATTTAATCATTTTTAATTTTTATATGTTTAATTATTTCAATTTATTTCTTTGACATATCTATATTTAATATATACCATTTTTTAGTATTGTTAGTATATATATTTAATTATTTAATTATTTTTCTGTAAAGACCCCCACACCAGTAGCCTAGAGCCTTTTTCCCTAAATTATTTCATTGGAATTGTGAACAAAGGAACACATCCCAAATGACTGAATGGTTTTGTAGATTTGGAATCCTAGATACAAATAGAATAGTTACATTACAAATTTATAGTAAAAAGGAACATAGTAACTCCATTAGAAATAGCCATAATCTCTTAGATAATCCCAACAATTCATTCATAATATACATATCATGTCATGGGAGAAATAAAATACATTAAAGGGGTGAGATCATATGTTTAGTAAGGGTAAGTAATACATTGGAATCCTATATAAATAAAAATAGATAGTAAGGAATGGTGAATAACTAAAAACAAATTACATTAAAACATAATCATGAGCATAATATGGAAGAAATAAAAGTTTATTAAATGGTTCCTTATAAATAAACCTATGAGTATGAAACTTAATCATGGATATTCTACTATTTGAATAATGAAAAGGAATATCAATTACTAATATCATAATTATGGAATGCATCATGTTGGAAATCTAAAACATAAAATTGAGGCCTTGTCCAAGACATCTGAAAATAAATGGTTAAGGCCTCAGTGAAATCCATATTTGAAAATAAATGGGGAAGGCCTCAACAAATTCCATATTTGGGATGCCTCAAGAGATATACTGATAAATTGAGGGCATATAGAGGTCCCCTACCATTACATAATAATTACGAATAATTCCTCATATGAATAGGGTGAAACCTAAACAATATATACATATGAAATGTAAATAACATTCCTTAACTAGTAAAAATAATCACTAACCATTCTAAGTAATGCGGTGAATGGTATCATGATAGAACACCCCCAGTAAAAATAATCAAGAACTATTAAAATATGGTAAATTATATCATAAAATATTAATCATAATTTTGAATTAGATTCAAAATAGGGTGTTTAAATAGATGAAAATGCTTAAATAAAATTATCAAGGAATTCTCAAGAGAAATAACCTTTTTTACTATAGAAAGGATCATTCTTTTAGGAAAAACTTTTAATTGAAATAAAATAATTTTTTACATTAATATCTCATAAAATAAAAAGGAGGGGGACTGAAATTATATTTTAGGAATAAATTATTTCCAACATAAGTGAAAACATGTTAAATAAGCATATAAAGAACTATATAAATGAGACACTTTAGTGCAGTTTATGGGAAAATACTAATGTGTATTTAATAAAGAAAAATGAATATTTCTTATTATAAAAACTAAAATAAACAAAGATAATTTTTCATGACAAAATGAGTTATTTTCATATAAATACTGATGGCAAGAAAAATATTATGGAGCGCACTTGAAAATTGTTAATAAACTGAGATGTTCCCTTTAGTCTGGCTTACCTATTGGGACGAATTGAGAGGGGAACCTTATAAAATCGTTTATTTGCCGTTAAATAAGGATGAAATGATTTGGATACCTGATTTTGGAACATAAACACAAAATTTATAATAACAACATACAATTAAAGAATAATTAAATTTGGGTAAATAGAGAGAAAGCATAACCAAAATGGAAAATTGTGGTTTACGGAGAATACCTTACCTTATGACCGAAAGTGTTCTACACATGAAATTAATGTCCCATATAATTAAATTAGATTCATTAATAATTTAATTAATTAAACTATATACATATATTTGATTTTTTTATTTTATTATGTTCATTTATTTCCTTTTTGATGAGTTATAATTTTCAATTTCATCATTCGAGGGTGATTGTTTCCTTGATTTTCATGATTGATTCACTCGTGTATATGTATCAACGGTGATTTAAAATGGGAATAATTTTCCAAAATTGAAATTATATGTTATTAATGAACGTTCATGATATTTAATGGTCTTATATATCATTTTAGATTCTAAGATGAGTATTATTCATTAGATAGTGTGTTAACGATAACCATTTAGATTATTTTTGTGTTTTCTCTGATCATCACATGATATTTTTACCTATTGAATTATTATTAAGTATATGTAATGTTTTTTTAAAATAAATAAGTTATAATAAATATATTATATTCTTTTTAACCATTAAATTTTTTTACCATCTTTGAATGAATTATTCAAATATGAAAAATCATCATCCATGAAGGTGGTGAATCATCACCTCACAGACATCATTTTCATTTTTAGAACAAGAAAGTGGAAGTGAAATGAATTGATGTTATATATCCTATTAACATAATAAAATTACATAATATATTAGATAACATATTTATCATTTATGTTTATATATACAAGGTAATTAAAGGATAATAAAATAAAATAAATTGAAAAAAAAATAAGATAACAAAGGGGGATTTTACCGGATGAATTCCTCTCCATAGTAAACTCTTTAAAGGATATTGAAATGGTATTTTGGGAAAGAATATAATTTCCAAAATTTATGAGAGACTTTTGGGAGATTAATTGTGTAGAAATACGGAATGATTAAAGGATTTGGAGTTATGGGGATATGTGGCGTTGAGGGGTCATATTTATAGTGAAGGGGAGGGGTGTTTTTTGATTATTTTATTCATTATTTTATTGTTTTAGATCAAGAATATGATTAGTCATTATTTACATGTCCAAATACAATATATAGATATTGAGATTTTGGGATCATTGGTATACATAATCCATACATCATCAATGACCCAATAATACATGTATTTTTCAAATAATCTAAATTGTTGTATTTCAATATTCACCAAAAAAATCAACTCTTTTATAAAAATCCAAAAAATTCACCAAATTTTTTTCTCAAAGTGTAAAATTAAAAAATGAAAACCATTTTATGAAAATAAGTTTTAAAATATTTGGAGGTTAAAATTTAAATGAAATTTTCATTTAATGGAAAAATACTCATTTTAATATTATAACTTATTTTATGACAATTTCATTAATTAAATAAAGTATTATTAAATTATCATATAATCATATGAAAAAAATATAAATTTAAAAATATATATTTGGAAAATTAATTTTCAATTAAATGACTATTTTAATTATAAAATTATTAATAAACATTTATGTTTCAAAAAATACATAAACATAAATTTCATTTTAAAGCATTTATTTAGTTATTCAGTGATATAAATATATTATATAATCATTAAAAATAAACAAAAATTTAATTTATATTTTCATAGGTGGTGTTACTTTGAAAATAAAAAATAAATTATTAATATAAAAAAATGTCACTTTTTTAAAAAATATGATTTTTCACTTTTCATTAGAAAAGAAATATTTTTAGAAAAATAGAAAAAATTTACCATTTGTTAATTTGATATTATACTTTAAAAAATAAAGTTTATTTTGTTCAATATAATTTATTGATGTTTATAATTTTAGTTTTAGAATAATTACACAATTAAAAGGTGGTACAATTGTATTTAGTGAAAGAAATATAGTTTTTATGCATATAATTTAATTTATTCTTATATT
Organism: Viscum album; assembly: GCA_963277665.1. Classification (NCBI taxonomy): domain Eukaryota; kingdom Viridiplantae; phylum Streptophyta; class Magnoliopsida; order Santalales; family Viscaceae; genus Viscum; species Viscum album. The sequence continues at coordinate 360,183,539 of OY728136.1, read as the reverse complement.
AATCCTATCAAACTAATTGGTTGAATTTGAAAACATATCATTTAATAATTTATATATAAATTTGATTTTGGTCATCCACTAATAATTATTAATTTAATTTATTAATATAAAATTGCATTGTGGTCATAAAATTAGTTTTTCAGGAAAACAAATCCTTTATGTTCAATTGATTTTTATTTGCATTTATAATTAATTTGTAATAGAAGAATTAATTTTATAAACTTTTGTAAACTATATTTTTATAATTTACATAATATATTTAATTATAACTATTCAAATGGCTAGGTGACAACTATCACAATTAAATAATAACATTAGATTATATGTTTAATCTTAGTGTCCTATGTAATGTAAACTATCAAAGAAGTTAAATTTTAAAATGTGACATAAAAAATATTTTGGTGTTACATTATCCCCTTCTTCAAAAAATTACATCCTCAAAATTGAAAATTTCAAATAATACATTAAGGGTTGATACATGAAAATTCATTTTCAGAAATCCCACATCCTAATAAGGGATTATAAAACATATTCTTAATAAATAGGTAAATATAAATGTGAAGGCCACAACAAATCCATGATTCTGAAATAGGAGACCATTCCTAAAAATATGGAAATGGAAGACATATCTAACTATCATGATCTGATGAAGAGTGATATAAAACATAGTTGTTAGAAATTATACCATCACAAAATTATAAATTTGTGAACAGTTAAAAGAGAATTGATTCAATTGATGAAAAAGTAAATGGATGACATTTTTTGTTCTAAAATCCTTTTCATAGAGTTGAGGGTTTATTTTATTATTTAGATAAGAACATGAGAAAATTAATTTCATGATTCCATTCCATTTCAAAGTCTAATTCGTTGTTTTTTCTTCCATCTATCTTTTCTTCACTTCGTAATAAAAAATATGGCTATTAAAGATGAAGTTATCATTTCTAAAGCACTTCTGTCAAATCATATAGTCCTTAAGTATGTTCTTTATCCTTTAAAAGTTTTTTTAAATCAAAAAGGATATCACAGGTTATGCAACATTATAAATCATACTTTAATATTAATTAATAATAACTTTAATACATTCATTTTTTTGTAACCTTGATACTCATCCAAATAATAATTTTCCCAAATTAATGTCCCTAAGTTTAGAAGGAAGGTCACTAAAGTTCAAAAAAAAATAAGACTTCCCCAAATAGTGCAGCTCTTATTGTTACATAAAAAACATATGAATACCTTAATCTCCATTAAATATTTATGAACCATATAGGATTCCATGAGTATAATCTCAGGATTATGAATATATTACATAAATCCAGACATTTTGAAAACCCTATAAAGAGAACATAACCATTAAAATAAATCACCACATTAATGGTCTCCAATACTATCCCATAAACATCTATTTATTATTATTTAGACATCAACAAAATATTTTGGGTTATCCATCCAAATAATAAGTATTCCAAAAGATCAACATACAATAGAATCACTTTTGGTGTAATTCATCACATTTTCTGGATTCCTTAATGAAAAATATACTATAGTACAATCCTAATATATCTCATGATTCATATAATCAATGAATTATTTATAAAAGACACAAATTACAAAATTTATGAATCCAAACATAGGATTATTAATCATTCCTCTTCTTCTATGGTAGTAGCATAAGATTAACCATTATCCATTATCCCCTTTTGGGATATATACCTTCATTTCTCAATATATTTATTTGTATAGTGTCCCATCACCTTATAATTTAAGAATTTAACATTGGAAACATTTTTATTACCCTTGAAATCACAAGCACGGTGGCCTTTCTCTATACACTTTTACTAACTCCCATTACTTTCAAGCAAGTAGCAAGGTACCTCTTTCCACAATTATCACTTGTGTGAAAATAATTATTTTCCTTCATTCCATTATCCATCATTTTCTTAGCAGTAAAATTATTCATGTGTTTACATCTAAAGCCATAATACATATATATTTTATTAATTATCTAATTAAAATATGATAACATGTCTTAATATGATGAGATTTTTGGGAGACTTGTTCCCTTCAAAATATTAGAATAATTAAAAAAATTCTAAAAAATAGAATACAAATATTCGATCATAACATTATGAATTATAATTTATTATCCAAAAACTAAGAAAAAAATTAAAAATTTATGCATAAAAATCTCATAATCATAAACATGGTTTCCTTGAAGATATATTTACTATAATACTTGGGTTCCTGGTTTCACATTTCATTCAGGTTTGGGTATGGTTCCTAGTTTTCTCTTTGGAGTTCTAGGTGTGATAGATTTTAATTTTCAATGTACTCTTCTATTATGATTTTATATTGTTATTCACCCTTGGGTTCCACATTTATTTTTTGATAAAAATAAAAAATTTCACTTTCACATTAGGAGGTGTTGTGATTGCAAAACTTTAGGGGAAATTGTGTTCCCTACCCATGTAATAGTGCAGAAAAGTCTGTATTCATGATAATGGAAAATGCATGGTTAGCACATGGTTTTTAAACCATGCAGTATAATCTTGTGGCAGGTGCCTATTGGACAGTCAGAGGAACACATTTCTTGTGCGGTTTACAAACCATTGTGGGATAACCATGCACGATGTATTGGTCATTAAAATTTGTGTTTTTACCCTTTTCCACTCTTGGGATTTAACACTAATTCCTCCCATTTCTCTCCCAATAAGTATTTTAAACGATGGGAGCTCCTTAAACATTATATATACATTAGTAGAACCAATCCTTGGGTTATTTTGTCCACGATTCTTCATGTAATATTCAAGTAAGACTATCTTACTCTTGGTTTCTTTTTATTTTACATGTTTTTCTTCCAATTTCTTGGGTATTTATTTTCTATAGAAGTTATGGTGGAATTTTTTGGGTTTTTTATTATTTAAAAGGGTTTTATCTTGATTCTCTAGGTCAAATCGTGCCTTGATAGGGTGTTGTGGTGGCGCAGATGGGGTTTCACACTAATTTTTATAAGTTCTTATACATGAGGTAGGTGGTTCCATGCCTCGTAATTTTTTTATGTTTTTGATATGATTGATCATATTTATATATTTTATCTATGAATTTATTTTGTGATGTGAAATGCATTTCAAAAAACATATTGGGATGTTTATGTGTGGGAAATTGATTTCATAAAAGAAAAATGGCTTTGTTTTGTGTGTTATTTATTGTGGTGCTTCATGGGTGTGTTTTAGGACTTATTAGAAGGTTTAAAAATTTGTTTTCAAGGGAAATTGAGGTGGGAATATTTTTAGAAATGAATTTCTGATGGAAAAAAGATTATTTTTTAATTTTTTATTTTTTTTAAACCACTAAATGAGACTCGAAAATTATCAATATAACATGAAGCACGTTTTGAAATGAATTTGGTTTATTTGTGAATTTTAAAAGTTCATTCCCATAGAATTGGTTAAATTGATTATATGATTTTTTTCAATACAATTGAATGATATTAATGGTTGTGAAAGTAGTGTAAAATGTACATTCAAATGGTTTTGTTGTGTGTAAAAGGAAAATTTGGTTTTCTCCAAAAAATATTGGAAATGTTCCAAAGGCTTTTGTATCAGTAGTGCATGTTAATTTATCTTTTAATGTAATATCATAGATTCCATTATTTTTTTTGGATTGATACTAGGATTTTTATCACACCGTAAATAAACCTTTGGGTGTATGTAGACCTTGTTATGTATGACCCAGGTAAAGGCCTGATATATTATGGTGATGGTAATGGATTTGACTGCTAGTTTTCCTCTAGTGCATGTGTCATGGGTGGTTGCTTGAGGGAGATTTATCTCCTATAACATGGATTTCCTTGTGTTATTTTTTGTCATTTCCATTCTGTTTAGGTACTCGTTGATTTGGTTGAATTTGTGACAGCTTTGAATCTGAAAGTTGTTGTACCGTGTTTGGATTTGGTTATTCAGTTTTGTCTTGTTAATTTCTTTTGATTATTTATGCATATCAAAATGGGTGAAATCATTACCAAGGCATTTTATTGATACACTGGAAGTAGTTTCCAACCAATGGGGATCAGGAATGCCCTTTCAGCCATGCAATTGGCAAGGTCAGGTATCAGGTTCTATGGAATTCCGACTTGGTTAATGAAAAAGTTGTATCAATGGGAGGTTCATTGTTTTGGGTCATGTTCTTTTGGAATGATTCTCGGTAGACTAGATCTTGGATTGATAGTACATAATGTTCTAGTTATGAGTATGGTGCCTTCCCAGCACACCTCGTGAGGGGACTTAATTTAACATGGTATGTTAGGGTTTATTTGATTCATTGGGTTCTATGGGTGGTTTTCTATTTGGGAAATGAAAAGGGAGTTTAGGATAATGGTCTTAGTGAGCTTGTAGATCCTGGAAAGCTTTGTGGAGCTAGGGACATGGTCATAGAACACTCTCCATGATAGTGGTGTGACTACATTATGGACACCAACTATATGACTGAGACACCCATCATTTCTACTTTCGACAAGAAAAGTGTCTTGTGTCTCTTCGATTTTGATAGTCAATTTGAAAACCCTTGTTTGAATTTTTTTGGAAATAGGATTTTAAAGAAAAAATGGTTTTATTTACGAAGGGTGGAAAATGTGATTTCAAAATTCTTTTGAATAAGACCTTTAGAAGGATGATTTTACCAAGTACTTTTGATCAAATTGGATGAAAATATTGAGATTTGGTTTTCATAATAAAAACTAGAGGTTTGTTAAAAAAATGGTCATTATAGAAATGTGATTTAACCTCAAAAGTGGTTTTGGAATCTTGTTTTAATTGATAATAGATGATTTTTTAATAGAAATGGTTTTAAGTGAGTAAGTATGAGATGTCTTGGAATTAATGTGAGAGTTTGTAAATAGGTTTTATTTGAATAGATGGTGTTTATTTATTTATTTTTTTTGTAAAATTAGAAATGAGTTTTTATCATTATGGCAAGTGGGTTATGAAAAGAGGATTTGGTGAATATTTTAAATTCAAATGTGGGTAGAATAAGGGTTTATAATTGGTGTTTCAATGATTAATTAGGCGCATGGGTATGTATGGAAAGTTAATAGTCAATGGCATGAGTTGATTAGTGCTTGTATTGACATGAGGTGGGTTCCTAGGGTGGAACAAGAACATAAATGTGTGATACCCATGGGATGTAATTTCAAAATTTGAAACCCTCCAACGGCCCGAAGGCCTTCATTTTTTTATTGATTTTGATAGTCCACCTTTCAAGGGGTAAGGTAGAACCCTTACAAGGCCCGTAGGCATAAGTATTACATGGCTCGTAGGACTTAGAGGAATTCATTGCCCATAGGCTTCGAATATGACTTACAACCCAGACTAACTACTTGGAACTGCTCCTCCCCAGCATCTTCATCGTGAAATCAGCTCTTCACCTTCGCTTGGTTGTTCAGCTAGTCATTCATGTGCATGCACAGGCTTGTCCCGATGACAGGTGTCATACCCTCTCATTCTTGCAATCCGTTTAGCTTCTGCTATGGTGAAAGCTCCTTGCTCATCCTCCTTGTAGAGCTTGTTCCTTGAAGGTTTCCTGGTTTGCATCTACACTTAAGGTGGCCCGAAGGCCTTAAGATGGCCCGAAGGCCTTACTGACCCCAAGGCATGGGTGACCCGAAGGCCTTACAGGACTCAGGGATCAAATCGGTGGCCTGAAGGCCATAATGGGGGCATATTCTCAGCTACTATAGTGCCAAACAGTGATAGGTATAGTTCCCTCTACATTATATGCTACAGTGTTGTACAGTCCCGCAACAGTACCTGCTATAGTGCTGCTACAGTTCCCACCAATACTTTTTTGTTTTCAAAGAATGATTTTAAGTGAGAACGTGAGGCCTTAATAACAAGTGCTTGTGTGGTGTGTCTATTATATTTTTGGAATTTTGTTTGTAATATGTTTTCTGTTTGACAGTCCTTCGTGATTGAAGGGTTTTTCAAGTTGGGTTCTTTTCAGTGAGTTAGTTTTGGGATGATGGATTGTGGTTTTATAGAGGTGTTTTGGGGGAATTTTGGTGGTTCCCATTTTATGTTTAGTGTTTTTTTGTGGTATATTTTAGCCAATGGACTAGTTTGGTTGGGTTATTTGGTTTTCCTTATTGGAATGTTTTTGCCTCCATAATGAATTGATTTATATTCCATGTACAAACATGGGTGATTAACTATTTGAAAACCCTTCAGTTAATGAATGTAAGGACCTTCCTCTTGAGTTTTAGAAATTGAAGCTACATATTTTCATTTTTTGGTTAAGAAAAACAACCAACAATGTGGGAGAAGATGTTAGAGGAGATGATTAATGATGTAGTTTCTTGTTTTTCATTAGTCATTGAGGTTAAAATTTGACACCATTATGTCTGAGAGTTTTTTATAAAATATTTTAAGGGAAATTTTAGATATGAAAGGAGGAAAACTGGTCTAAAGTTGTTTGTTCTTGCTGTTATCTTAAAAAGGGGGGAGTTGGATATTTCATTAGGTTTCACAAAGAGAGGAACTGTTATAGACCATCATTGTGGAAATATTGGTTAGAATAGGATATTATGTCTTCTTTTAGAATCATGTGTTGATCGGGGATCATTTTAATGTTCCTTTTCATTTAAGACATCATAGATGGAAATTGAATCACTCAGTGGTGGTTTTTGGTCAAGGGTTCTTCCTCAATGTAAATATAGATGTTTTGTAACCTTTCATGAACATATCTTTTTAAAAAAAGTAACTTCTTCTTCTAAGAATTCTAAAATTTTCCATTTTGGATGGAGACGTCATCGTGCGGTACGTCTTCCCTTATTTTTTATTATACATGAAAAGGAATATTCCTTGTGCATAGTCCATAAACGTCAAGGGTGTGGATTTCTTTAGTCTAATTTTATTACTTAGTAATGAAAATAAAAATAGTTTGATCCTCTAGTGTATCTATTCTATTTCAAATGGTCTTGTTTAGGGAAAAAAGTAATGGGGACCTCGTTTCAATGTTATAACCCACATGGGTGTACCATAAAACCCTAGAGGTTGTGTCTCACAAAATGGGAGTCTCCAATCATTGGTCTCTATATGACCAGCATTGTGAATTGATTTCAAATTTGGTTTAGGATTATCTAGGGAATGGTAGAGGCTCATGGGAGTAGTGAGTCGTGTTGTTCTTTGCATTTGGTTTAGGGTTTTTTTCTTAGGACTATTTTGTGGTGGGAGTTTGATCTGTGATGGGTTCCCTGTGTCATCCAATATTGGTTGGTGTAAAGAGTTCTGAAGTTGTCTCATGTGAGTTATATCATGGCTACCTTTTCTATTTGGTTAAGCATATTTGTTCTTATGGTGGGGAGACCCACCAAGTGTCTCGAAGAATTTCCAATAGAGTAATTCAGTGTTTTACTGTTCCTTATTGGGAGGAGTCCATTCAAGTCTCCCTGTGTTGAGAATCCAGTTGAGTTTATGGTGTTGGATTGGTTGTAGGTAGTCTTGTTGGGAGAAATCTAATACCAATATCCTCTCTTGAGTAAATATTGAGATTGGGGTGCACCCAATGATTTTGTTGAAGTAAGGTTGTAGTATCCTCGTTTGGATTTGTTAACTATTACAAGTAAATTGTATGAGCATAACTTTGTAATGTCTAAGGATTTTTGTCTTTGAATTTTGGATCATTCATTTTGAGTGATCTTTTAAATTGATCGATCAACTAGAGGCTTATTAGCATTTGGGGGACAAAGTAAAATATTATGGACTCCATTATGGCCTCCCGAGTTTAACTTGTTGTCATATTTTCCTACCCATGGTGATTTTGTTTTCTCATTTTTTGATGTTTGTTTAGAACATACATGATCTATGAAAGAGTATCAGATCTGTCTTTTAGGTCAGACCATGGAATGGATTTTTGGGGGAATAAAGTGCTATGGTGGGGATAATTGTCACATCTAGGATTGTGGTTAAACCTTTCTTCTAGTTTGGGTGTGTTTCTCAGTTTTCTCTCTCGAGTTACAATTGTGTCGTATTTTAATTTCTTGGTAACTCTTCCATTTTCTTTTGATATTACTTTTTTCACTTGTGTTCCCAATGTATTTTTGGGTAAAATGAAAAATTTATCCATTACAATAGGTGATGAAGGGTTTGTTCATGGTTAAAGGAACCTGTGCACCCTTCCCAGGTAACCATGTTTCCAAGATTGTTTTCGAGACAGTGGCTAATGCATGGTTAGCACATATTTTGTAATTTTTTATATCTATTTGTGCAATGTTTGAATCATGTATTGTGGGGGTGCACGATTACCAGATAGTTTTCCAAACCATGTGGGATAACCATGCATGATTTCCATGTCCTTGAAAATTGATTTTTTACCCTTTTCCTTATCTGGATTTAACTCTAGTTCCTCCCATTTCTCTCCCACTCTAGATTTTCATCCATAGAAGCTCCACCAACCATTCCTAGACCTCTTTTGAACTAAACATTTAGTGGTTTTTGGCACGGTTCTTCACATAATATTCATGTAAGTTATCCATCTCTTGGTTTAATTCTATTTTATAGAGTTTTCCCCCTTTCTTTGATGCTTCATTTCTCCAGTTGGATGGGTGGCATTTCTAGGGGTTGTTCTTTTTTAATAGCTTTAGATCATGATGCTCTTGGTCAGATCATGCCATGTTGGGGTCTTGTGGTGGTGTAAATGGGGTTTCACACCAATTTTTAGATATTTCTAAATGTGATCTAGGTGGATCCATTCCTTAATATTTGTATATGTTTTTTATATTCTTGATAATATTTATAAATGTTGTCTATGAATTTATTTTGTGCTGATAAATGCATTAAGAAAATATTTTATACATTTTTAAGTAATGTAAATTGGTTTCATAAATGAAAAATGGCTATGTTTTGTCTATGCATTTTTTTGGTGATTCCTATGTGTGTTTAATGATTTATCTCAAAGGTCTGAAATGTGTTTACAAGGGAACTTGAGGAGAAAATGTCTTAAAAATTGGTTTCCAAAAGAAAATAGATTATTTTTTCATGTTGGATTTTTTTGTAAACCTTTAAATGGGACTAATGAATTATGAAAATAACGTGAAGCATGTTCAGAAATGAATTTAGTTTATGTGTGGATTTAAAAAGATATTGAAACATCACTAAAGAATATTTATCTATTTCCATAAATGGTCTATATTTTGTTAAAAACACATTTTCTATTGGTAAAAAATTATACCAAGAAAAATTGTCATGTCAATAAACTGTTGGTAATATGTCTGTCACTAAATGTTATTGTGACGGATAAAACAGTTTGGTTACTATTATAATAATACCAATAGATATTATATAAATTGGTAAATTGTTTAAAAATGTATTCATATGAAACTTATTTCATTGGGTAATAATATTCCCAACATATAATATATATTAGAAATCATATTTAAATAAAAATTATTTATTTTTATTGCTAGTAAAATTTCATATTCTTTTTTTTAATTTATCATATATAATACATGTGTTTTAGTTATCAAACTATAATAACACTTCACTTTATTACACACTTAAACATGATTTATTACATAAACATGCACTTAAGAAAACTATAAGGATCCATAGGTATAGTTTCTTGGGAAATTAGGAACATTACATGATAACTTAAGACATAAAATACAACATCTTTTTTTAAAACTTCTTTTTCATGACCACAAAATTCATTCTTACTTAGCATTTCACGGGATAACATTAGGACATACATAAAAAGGGTGAGCTATAAAGCCCAGTAAGGGAGTAAACAAGAATTAATATGAATAATAGAATACATGATAAGAAATAGGAATATCAATGGACCATAATATAAACATTAACATAAATTCATGATATAGAATGTTTATCATGACATGGAAATGTGGAAATAACATTTAACATAATATTAGCATGATCCAAGGATCATTGCACAAGTAGCATGACTAAACCCTCATTTCACATGAATTAGAATAAGTAAACCATCATTTTACATGAATTATCATGAGTGAAACCACATTACACATGGCGTATCATGATCTTATTCTTTACCCAATTCATTAGAGCACTATCAGGGGGCACGCTTCTTAATCATTTCATTTCATGCATAAGTGTTCCACGTATATCATAAAACATGGATTTATTAAACATCATAAATTATTCCATGAATAAGTGATGTTCAATACATAAATTTAAGTCCAAAATCACAACTACATGTGCCTAAAGGTGAATATCCACGATAGATAAATATGTATAGTATTCACTTTCACGATGTTTTTCCATGGAAATTATAGTGTAACTTCAATAGCATAACGATGTCAAATAGAAATTGTAAAATGGGTTTATGAGAGAGAAATGGGTATATCATCATTTATACATAAAATGGATATAAATGGGGTCATGGAATATAATATCCCAACTTATATAATTGAATTTAGATGTGTTATATAAATTTATTGCTTGAATGTAATTGAGTAGAGAGAAAATCCTTATAGAATTTTGGCATGGTAACAAGTGTACATGGAAGTAATTAATGGGAGATAAAGGGGTATCTCATCATTCAAACATTAGTAGGGAAGTATAGGGGAGGTTTGAAATCATACCCAAACATTTTTAATTAAAAATAAACAGGAATAACAATATAAGGAAACTTGGACAGAAATAAAAAAGGAAATTGATGAACCCTTACTTGGAAGTGGTTCCCAAATGCTTGTAAGAGGCTTGATAGAGAGTTATTGGGAGATTGGGGTGCCATAAGAGTATTTTAAAAAGTTTATGGAAGAGTTTTATTGAGCTCAAAATGGTTTTAATGAAGATTAATGAGATACTGGGTGGGTTTATATATGAAAGGAGAGGGAATTCGTTATTATTTAGGTTTTGGACACTACACATTAAACTAATCAAAACCAAAACCATCCCATGGTATTATCCAATGGTTTTGGAAAAAGTGGAGTGGGAAAAAATATAAGGAAAATTTCCTAAATTATAAAAAATATGGATTTTTTATGTGGAGGTGAGTCACACTATAAAGGAAATCATTTTAAAAGGTTAAAATATTTTATAAGTCTTGGAGGGTCTACTAAGGCATCATAAAATTAATAAAACAAATATAAAGTTACATTATTTTAAAGTTAAAAAATATATTGGGCAAATAACCCTTTTATATTATTTTATTACATCACTATTTGGTCATTATGATGTTATAAAACACACTATATATTTAAATGGTATTTATTTTTTACACAAAAACTCGACTGTCTCGAATTTTTTTGAAAAATTCACCGTAAAATAATTTTGAAATCCTAAATCCAATAATAATATTCATTTTTTCTAAATAATTTTCTAAATATTTTAATATTAACTTTTAAAATAAAATTATACATTTATCCATATTTCATGGGTTTTACAAAAACATCTTCTAAACCTTAATAAAAATTAGAATTATATTAATACAAATTAAACGATCATTTATATTTAATAAAAAGTAATTTAGTAACAATAAAATTATATTTAATTTAAAAATCCATTAATTAATCAAAATATATTTCTTAGTTGAATATTAACTAATAATACTATTTGTGCTTTAAAACCCATTGATAAAGCAACAATTATAAAATGAAGGTATATATTTTATAAAAAAATAATTCCCATAATAATAGTGTTAGGGTCTTGTTACATACCCCCTTATAACACCCATATAATACCTAAGGCTAAGTTTTGTGATGGTGAAAGACTCTGTGGGTGGCTCAGATAACATTTCCAGGGTGGTAATCTCTATTAACATCAACTTATCCCATAGGCAGTTGTGTTCAAGCTTAATTGTTGAATCTCAGCATGATATTGGTCAAGAGAGAATCCTAGTGATGTTACCTCCTTTATGATCTCCAAACAATGGGCTTCGTATGAATAAATTCTACTAGATGAGGTCATCGCTTCCTTTGTCTGAGTATAATGGATTTTTTAAAGCCCTATATTTATACCAATCATGTGATAACTGTTTGATGGATATATTAGCAATGATAAAAAAAATTAATGGTATTTTATAATCCAAAAACATAAAACCAAAGAAGTGAATATGTTTTATATGACTAATTTACATAATAAGACATTTAATTATATCAAGAGGAATATTAGTTAACAAAATTTTGGGTCATTACAATCATACCCCCTTAAGAAATTCCACCCTTTAAATTTACATTTCCCACACTAAAACAGAGGAGGGTAACTATGCTTCATCACTTCCTCTGATTCTCATCGTGCTTATTCAAACTAATGGTTTCTCCACTGATGAGGGGTGTTATCTTATTTCGTAGAACTTTTTCTCTTCGATCTATGATCTTTACAATCTCCTCTTCATAGGAGAGGTCATTCTCCAATGGTACCACCTTTGGATTGAGTACATGCGATTGGTCATGTATGTACTTCCTCAAGAGTGATACATGGAATACATCATGTACTTGAGATAGGTTAGGTGGGATTTCTAGTTGATATGTTACTGCTCTAATGTGATCGAGGATCTGAAAAAGGATGATATACCACAGAATAAGATTTCCATTCTTCCCAAATCTCATAACTCTCTTCCATAGTGATATGTGGAGGAATACCATGTATTCAACATCAAACTCTACGTCTCATCAACGATTATCAGCATAACTCATTTTTTGACTCTGATCATCATTAATATGCTACTGGATGGACATAACCTTATCCAAAATTTCTTCAACCATTTTTGGACCTAGGAGTTTTCACTCCCCAACTTCATTAAAACATGTCGGTGTTCTGCAACTTTTCCCACAAAGGACGTCATAAGGAGGCATTTGGATGCATGAGTGTCAACTCTTATTATAGGAGAACTCAACTAGAAGAAGATGATGATCCCATACTGTTTTTATTTCCATTGATCATTCTATAAATATGTCCTCAAGTGTTTGTATAGTACACTCATATCGGCCATTAGTTTGATGATGATAATCCATTCTAAAGTTCAACTCACTATTCAGATCATGTTGGATAATCTTCAGGAACATAGAGGTGAATCTTAGATCTCGGTCAAATAAAATTGTTAGTGGAACTCTATTTATCCTTACCATCTATCTGATGTATATAAATTCCTATTGATCCAATGAAAAATCCTATCAAATTTTAATGAAGTGTGATGTAACGACCCGAACCCGGCCAGCCACTTGAACAGTGTTGAACGGGTCGGGTGTCACTACCTTAGGTGCACCTCCCCTGAATGCCAAAGGCTGCCGACTAGCAGAGAGGGTCTGTTAGGTATATTGGGGAGTCAATACCCTCTCAGAGGATCATAAGATTGACATTGGTCTGAGTATAATAGTAAAAATGCAGTAGAATAAAAGGCTCAGAAGACTTGAACCAGACCCGCAGAGCAGAAGCATAGTCAATATAGATAAACAGTGGAAGCAGTAAATATAACAATAGCAGCGGAAATAAACACAACAGCATGCTGATAACAGGTAACTATAACTGAATAGTAAAACATGCATGTATAGAAGGTTAGAAAATTGAATATAAGAAAAGGGCGCCAATGGATAATCAACAGTAGCAACAGAAAGTAAGCATGTCGGTACAAAAAAGAAAACCAAAAAAAGTAAACCCAAACAAGGTATGACCTCAAGGTCCATACCATCTCTATGCAACAACTAATGTAGCCTAACTCCTGAAGCTGGCCTCTTTCCTGCATGTAGATTCATAATGTCTGCACGCGTCCCGAAGGGCCCATGTAGTGTGTGAGGCAAAACACAGTAGGATACCACCCAACGGTGCGTACCAAAGATATGTGTTTAAGAATTCATGCATTTACAAGGAAAGTAGTAAACAATACAGTGCACATGTATACACAAACTCCACTGGTTCTCAACAGCCACCATGGAGTGTCACCGGCTTCGGCCAACGCTTGAATCTCTATTGTGTAACCCGACACCATGTGCCACCAGACACCTCGTGTCTTAAGTAACGACATCCCAAAGGCACGCCCAAGAATAGTAACCTGTCCCCATGTGCCTCTTGAAACCTTGTTTCTTATGTACTGATGTCCTGAAGGAATGCCCAAAAAAAGTAACTTGGCACCATGTGCCTCCTAACACCTTGTGTCTCAAGTACCGACATCCCAAAGGCACGCCCATCCCCATGAAGGATACTCACCTCCCGCGTGTCTTTCTATGGAAAACACCCCCAACCAAAATACCTAACCGCGACTATGGGGGCCTCTACCCACACGAGTGGTCAAAAGAACCTTATCACAGAGTATCTCTGTGTTCACACTACTCAAAGTCTTGGGTGAGTAGTAATCACCAAAAAATAGTACCTAAGACACTAACTCATCTAACACCTCATATCCCTGCGACCATGCCACTCAAGTCTGATGGCATCGCCATCCTAGTAACCCAGGCCATGCCCAACCTAATAGTTGTATTGCCTCAAGCTGACGTCGATGACACCCAATCCCATGGTCAACACCACCCATAGTAACCCGGGCCAAATCAAACCTGTGATCCGCATCACTCAAGAGTATCCGGGCAATTCCCAACACCACCCAAAGTGTCCAGCAGATTAAATTTCAGCAATTGCATATATAACATATTTAAATAGAAAATATAAACAGGCAAAACAAACTAAACAATTGAATTGCACTATGCAAGGTTTTGTCCCATACCAGCACTGAGGACTTTAATGCCTCTAACAATTAATATCAGGATTTCATAAATTATAATCAATAGTGTAACACATTAATATGTCAATTAAAACCTTTTTGGCATTCCCCGACCAAAATTCCCCAATGAGCAATGACCCCTCACCCGGCCCTGCTCACTCAAACTGGTAACAAGGCATACCCAAAGGCATACAATAGGTCCAACAAGAAATGCAATAATAAATAGTAGATAAAATGGGTCCTTCTCAAAATACTTGAAAAATGCATTGAAGGCCGCATCACCCAAACATCCAAGAAAACACAAAATGAGTTATGCACCACCTACCTAAGACTCGTATGATGATACTCCTCTGATAACAGCCTCCAATTCAGTCTAAAACATGGTAAATCTATAAAGGATTCAAAACCTCTCAAATTCATATAACTCGTTCTACAACAAAAATCAAACAAAATAGACAAAGTGGAATCAAGGCCTTACCAAGGGGGTTCCAATGCATCAATCGGAGTTTGAATCGGGTCTTAGACAGAAGATCGGGAGATGGAAAGATATTTGGTCGGCTTGGTTTGTGAAACCGGGAATCAATATGTGTTTCTGCCTCAAAAAAATTCTACTGCCCATTTTAACGAAAGAAAAAAGAATATACACGGCATGTACTTCATGACTACACACTGTGTATATATCATTTAACTGTTCATTTGGCAGCTGGGATTCCGCTGACCTGTCAACATGAGTACACGGTGTGTACCTGTGGGTACACAGTGTGTACTTGGTTTCTCTTAACTTCCTCGCCACCTTACCCACACACCATGTATATCTCTCATACACAGCTAGACTACACGGCATGTCCAAGAGGAACATGGGGTATACCTAGCTCTACCCGGCCAACAGGCCTACACGCCATGGATGGCCACCACACGGTCAAGGGTTACACGACGTGTTTAAAACTACATGATGTGTAAAAATAATTTTTACCTGTTCATCACATGTCATGTACTTGGAGAGCACACAGTCGACACTCGCTTAACATATTCATAGCGTGTACTTAAAAGTACATGGTGTGTAGTCTGAAAATTTCCAGAATATCCCATTTTCTCTACTTTCCTCAGAAACCAGCCAAAAATTTAAACAGGGTCGGGATTTTGACCCGTTCCAAAAACCCGGGTTCTTACAATCTCCCCACCTTAACATATCTCATCCATGAGCTATCAGACAAAACATGAAGATAGTACCAAACTAACCTCTCTGTTCAAAGTAACCCAGACTTCCCCGATCTAAATAGTCCCAGACTAACTCCTCAAAGGGATCCCCACCTTAGGAGTCACCTAACCCTGTCTCAACCCAATGAAACATAAAGCAAACAAGGTTTACAAACATGTTATCCAGACGCATAGTCCTCCTATGATGCATCATCACCCTTGCACCCCATTGGTGCTTCTGTGTCGCTTCTAACACCCAACATAACCCACACCACATCGGTGTCCACCTCCAAGAGGTTCTAGTGCCTAGCACCTCAAGTAACCCGCATACTCGATGCCCCGATGCCCAGGGAACCTCAAATAACATGCATCCTCGATGCCCCGATTCCCACGGCACCTCATGTAACCTGCATCCTCAATGCCCTGATGCAACACATCTCATATATATATATATATATATATAATATATCACGCACCTGATATGGTGCCAATCCCACTGACTAGCATCTAGTCATTCCACAAAGAT
Organism: Viscum album; assembly: GCA_963277665.1. Classification (NCBI taxonomy): domain Eukaryota; kingdom Viridiplantae; phylum Streptophyta; class Magnoliopsida; order Santalales; family Viscaceae; genus Viscum; species Viscum album. The sequence continues at coordinate 360,167,140 of OY728136.1, read as the reverse complement.
CTTGTGCACCTCGTGCACTCAAGGCAAACATGCCTCTATAGGTCATGCCAAAAAGGAAACATGAAGATCACCACCACATTGTGGTGTACCTCTAACTGTCGTCGGCTCACCAGCCTGCTCAGCCTCTGGCAGCTCCACGGCATGCACTTGGCCTGAAACACGGTTGCCTGATCCCTGACCTCCCGGCGGTTCTGCTCCAGTCACTAGCCACTGACCAGTCAGATGGGTACCACCGTATCTGTAATGACCTCCGCGCACAGTTGAACCTCGACAACCCTTTCAGGGTACTGAACCTGAACGAACTCCAGATGCTACAGTATATGCTGGTCCCTGCCTGCCGGCTGTCTGAGAAGGCTGCCTACAAAACCTCTTCAGATGCTCATCCTGTACACATGCTCGGCACTCCTTCGGAGGTCTATCAGATTGTGCACGAACATGTCCCTGCTGTCCACACTAAAAGAAAATCACCAAAGAACTACCATGAGGTGGTCTAGCTGAATCCCTAGCATGATTTACCTACTGGAACTCATCCCATCCTCATTTCCTACTATCTGAACCATCACCTGAAGCTATCGCCCTGCCCAAGCAAGACTTTTCTCTCTCGTTTACCTCGACTATGAGTGCCTGATTCACTGCCTCAGAGAAGGAACCCATCCTGAAGATGTTCACATGGACCCGAATGGCGTGTCACAATCCATCCTCGAAGCACGTTACCCTAGGTGCATCATCGCTCACCATACCAGGTGAAAAGCGAGACAAATCTATGAAGGTAGCTTCATGGTCCATGACGGACATGCCTCCCTGCTGAAGACTCAAGAACTCCCGAGTTCTTTCTGCCCTTAGTGTCTCTAGGTAGAAGTGCTTAAAGAACCAGTCCTCGAAGTCCTTCCATGCCAGTCCCTCGTGCCTACATGTCTGAACATGTACGTCCCACCAACGCTTCACCGGTCCTCTCAGCATGTACATCGCCAGCTTAACCCTCCTCCTTGGAGGCATGTCGAGCTTCTCAAAGATCATCTTCAAACTCTCTATCCAGTTCTCAGCAGCCTGCGGACCACCCTCACCCTGAAAAAGTGGTGGGTGCTACGACTGGAACTCCTACGTCAGATACTCCATAGAAGGCTATATACCCAGCGCGCCCCTATCAATCCAATGAAATTCACGTACTAGGCTAGATCGAAGCTGGTCGTCAATCCATGGTCTGAACGTTTCCAAACCTAGCTGTCGTTATGCCTACACTAAATCTTGAACCTGAACCTATCCTTAAGCCTGAACCTGCAGCTCGTGCTCTGCCTATACCGAATTCTGACCCTGATCCTGCGGCACGGTATCATCTCCTGCATGACTCTCCATCGAATCATGAAGGAGTAACCCACTTAATACCAAAAATGGTCTGACAACCCATACATATATATAACAATATATTCTACACAGATAAGGAATTCATTAAAAGGAAGTTCATAACAACTACCCTTACTCCCCCTCACCGCAACCCATGCCCCACAGCATCTTGGCCCCATGGCCTCTTTACCCTCCCTCAACAGAGCCAAGTATCAAAAGTACCTCGGGCCATGCTCGTCCTGACAACTAACATTTCCTCAAACCAAAGACTGAGTCGCCCAATCCTGACAGTTACACTGCCTCAGCCACAGTACATGCCTGCTCTCATAAGAGACAGACCCAAATATCCTGCAACATATAATTCTACAAAATATAAAGCATGGCATACACATTCACAAAACTATAAATGCTATCATAAATTTCACCAATTCACATTTCAAAGCATATAAATCATGGAAATTGATTTTTATTCACATGGAATTATCACTTCACAAAGCATACATGCAATTATGAAATTGAAATACACTAAAAATGTGCCAATCAAAGCCAATCAAAGTAGGCTCACCATACTTGGCCAAGGTCCAATTCTCCCTTAACGCACTGAGTTAAGGGTCACAAATCACAATCAAGAACATCTCACATCAAGTGAACCACCGAGGTGGAAATCATATAAAATGTAATCTGAGAAAAAGAATATATCAATTCCCACCCATGGAAACTTGGTCCATCCCTCATACCTAGGGCTTTAGGCACCCAAGCATAAGCTAGAAACCTAGTTCCAGTAACAACAACCTATCTTCAGTCTACCATATACCAAATAGTAAAACCAACATAAATAAATAGAGAATTATCAATCTCATCATTAGCTAGAAAAACACTGCTACTAAATCCTTTTCAAAAACTCTTCTTATACCACTTTGTAACGACCTGGACTTGGCCAGCCACCCGAACAGTGTCGAACGGGTCATGTGTCACTTGCAAAGTTTCACCTCCCCTGAATTCCAAAGGCTTTAGACTAACAGCGAGGGTCTTTTAGGTATAGTGGGGAGGCAATACCATCTTGGAGGATCATTAGAATGGCACTGGTTCGAGTGTAACCATAAAAATGCAGAAGAATAAAAGAATCGGCAGACTCAAACCAAACCTGCCGAGCGGAAGCATAGTCAATATAGATAAACAGTAGAAGCAGTAAATATAACAACAGCAGCGGAAATAAACACAACATCATGATGATAACATGTAACTATAACTGAACAATAAAACATGCATCCAAAGCAGGTCACACAATTGAATATAAGAAAATGGCGCCAATGGCTAACCAACAATAGCTACAACAAGTAAGCATGCCGATACAGAAAAGAAAACAAAACAAATTAAATCCCAGCTAGGTATGATCTCAAGGTCCATACCATCTCCATGCAACAACTAACGCATCCCAGCTCCTGAAGCTAGCCTCTTTCCTGCGCATAGATTCATAAAGTTTGCACGCATCCCAAAGGGCCCGTGCAGGGTGTGAGACAAAGCTCAGTATGATTCCACCCAACAGTGCGTACCAAATATATGTGTTTAAGCAGTCATGCATTTACAAAGAAAGTAGAAAACAGTACAACACACAAGTAAATTCAAACTCCATTGGTGCTCAACAGCCACCTTGGAGTGTCACCTGCTTCGGCCAACGCCAGAATCTATATCGTGTAACCCGGCACCATGTGCCACCTAACACCTCATGTCTCAAATACTGACGTCTTTATGGCATGCCCAAGAATAGTAACATGGGACCATGTGCCTCCTGAAACCTTGTGTCTCAAGTACCAATGTACCGAAGGCACGCCCAAAAATAGTAACCTGGCACCATGTGCCTCCTGAAACCTTGGGTCTCAAGTACCGACTTCACGAAGGCACGCCCATCCCCTGAAGGTTCCTCACCCCCCACATGGCTTTCTACGGAAGCACCCCCAACCAAAATACCTAACCGCAACTACGAGGTCATCTACCCACACGAGTGGTCAAAACAACCTCATAACATAGTATCTCTGTGTGCACACTACTCAAAGTCCCGGGTGAGCGGTAATCACCAAAAATAGTACCTAGGCCACCAACTCATTTGACACCATGTGTCCCTAAAACCATGCCGCTCAAGTATGATGGCATCACCATCCTAGTAACCCAGGCCATAACCAACCTGACAGTCGTACTGCCTCAAGACGACATCCATGACGCCCAATCCTATGGTCAACACCACCCAAAGTAACCTGGTCCAAGCCCAACCTGTGATCCGCATCACTCAAGAGTATCTGGGCCATGCTCAACACCACCCAAAGGGTCCAGTAGATGCAATTTCAACAATGGAATATATAACATATTTAAAAAGAAAATATAAATAGGAAAAACAAACTAAACAGTTGAATTTCACAATGCAAGGTGTTTTCCCATACCTGTACTAAGGTCTTTAATGCCTCTAACAATTTATCTCAGGCTTTCATAAATTAAACTCAACAGTTTAACACATTTATATGTCAATTAAAACCATTTTGTAATTCCCCGGCCAAAATGCCCTAATGAGAAACGACCCCTCACCCTGCCCCACTCACACAAACTAGTAACAGGGCATACCCAAAGGCATCCCATAGGTCCAACAAGAAATGTAGTAATAAACAGCAGATGAAATAGGTCCCACTCAAAATACCCAAAAAACGCGTTGAATGCTGCATCACCCAAACAACCACGAAAACACAAAATGAGGTACATACCACCTACTTGAGACTCGTACGATGCTACTCCTCCGATAACAGCCGCCAATTCGATCTAAAATGTGGTAAATCTACAAAAGATTCAAAACCACTCAAATGACTACAACTCATTATAGAACTAAAATCAAACAAAACGGCCAAAGATAAATTGAGACCTTACCGAGGGGGTTCCAACGCATCAAACGGAGTTTGAATCGGGTCTCGGATAGACGATCAGAAGAAGGAAATAGATCCGTCCAGCTTGGTTCCTGAAACCAGGCGTTAATATGTGTTTCTACCACAAAACGAGGATACTGCCCATTTTATTGCAAAAAAAAAATTACATGGCATGCACTTCAAGACTAAACGCCGTGTATATATCATTTAACTGATCATTTGGCGGCTTGGATTCCACCGACCTGCAGACATGAGTACATGGCGTGTACCTGTGGGTACACGACATGTACTTGGTTTCTATTCTCATCCTCACCTCCTTACCCACACACCATGTATATCTCTCATACACGGCTAGACTACACAGCGTGTCCAAGGGGAACACAGCGTGTACCTGGTTCTACCCAGCCAACAGGCCTACACACCATGTATGGCCACCACACGGTCGGGGGTTACACGGTGTGTTTAAACCTACACGCCGTGTAAGAGGAATTTCTACAAGGTCATCACACGACATGTACTTGGCAAGAACACAGAGGACACTCGCTTAACATATTCATGCTGTGTACTTAAAAGTACATGGCGTGTAGTCTAGAAATTTCCAGAACTTCCCATTTTCTCCAGTTTCCTCAGAAACTAGTCAAAAATTTAAACAGAGTCGGGATTTTGACCCGTTCCAAAAACCGGGGTTCTTACTTGTGTAGTCTTTGTAAGACGATCCACATCAACCCAGATAGCATTGTTTTCCTTTGAATGTATTTAGAATTCTGGTGACAAATTCCAGGGTGATGTTATCTTATTTCCATGTTGGTATGGGTAATGGTTGCATCATCGTCTTAGACTTCTGCCTTTCTATCTTCACTTTCTGACATACCAAGCACTTTGATTTATACTCAGTGATATCCTTCTTCATTTTGTTCCACCAATAATGCTCTTTGATATCTCGATACATATTTTTGTTTCTTGGGTGAATGGAGAAATTCGAACTATGTGCATCATCCAAAAGTTCATTCATTAACTCTGGATTTGATGAAACCCATAGTCTTGAAAAATATCTCACAATTACATCTTCATTAACATTGAACTACAAGGATGTCACATTTATGATAGATTCTAGTTTCTACTGAATTCCTAATTCATCATTTTGAGCATCCTTTAACCTTTCCAAATGAGATGGTTGAAAAATCATTTGTGAAATGATTGATGATGTTCCCTTATTTATGATTCCCATGTCCATCTTCATAAAATCTATGAATATTAGATCCTTTCCAATTCTCATAAATGTTAGAATCATTAGGTCCTTTATTCTTACAGAATCCACCACCTTGTTCGCTTTCCTAGGGTGGTAATGGATTGAGAAGTTATAGTCTTTGATTAGGTCAAACCATCTTCATTGGTGCATGTTCAACTTTTTCTGTGTGAATATATACTTGAGGATATTGTGATCCATTTATATTTACCACTTCTCCCCAAAGTGGTAGTTCCTCCAAATTATTAATGTGAAGATTACTACAGCTAACTTCAGATCATCTATTGGATATTTTTTTCTCATGAACAGTCTATTGCCTTGCATCATAGGTAATGACTTTGTCATTTTGAATCATCAAACAGCCCAATACCTTCTTTGAAGCATCACTAAATACCAAAAAAAGTTCTCCACTTTTGGTTAGTGTGAGAACATTTGTATTGATAAGCCTCCTTTTCAACTCCTTGAAGCTCTCTTCGAATTCATCACCCCAAGCAATCTTGACTCTCTTCTGAGTTAGCTTGGGGAGAGGGTTTTACAATCGTGAGAAAATTCTCACAAATCTGTAAAAATATCCATCTAACCAAATGAAGATATGAATATCTATCAGAGATGTTTGCCTCTACCATCCCTTAATATCATTTGTCTTGGAGGGATAAATAGATATCCCATTGATTGTGATGATATGACTTAATAATTAGACCTCGTTCAACCAGAACTCACACTTTTTTACTTTTCATAGAGTTTCTCCTTTCGCAAGGTCTCGTGTACATTTCTTAGATGCTCCTCATTCTCCTCCTTAGTTTTGGATTATATTATAATATCATCTATAAAGACTAAAAAAATTGTATAGATAATATCTAAAGACACTATTCATCAACTCCATGAATATTTATGGAGAATTAGGGAGTCTAAAAGGCATTAAGATGAATTCATAGTGCCTGTACCTTGTATGAAATGTAGTCATGGGGATATCCTACTTTTTCAACCTTACATGGTATTATGCTGACCATAGATCTGGCATGGATATGTATTGTTCTCTACATAGCTAATTAAACAAGTTATTAATTTGTGGAAAATGATACTTGTTCTTTATCGTTATGTTTTTGAGCTCGTGATAATCAATGTAAAGGTGCATTGACCCATCCTTCTTCTTGATGAAGAGGACTGGTGAACCCCATGGTGAAGCACTTGGGTGTATAAAGCCTTTATCTATATTCTCCAATAATTGTTTCTTTAGCTCCTCAAGCTCCACAATATCCATTCTATACAAATTTTTGGATATTGGAAAAGCCCTAAATATAAGATCGATAGATAAATAAACATCTCTTCTAGGAGGAAGGCTAGTAAATTCCTCGAGAACCACTTCATCAAATTCCCTCAAAATAGGCATGTCTTCCAGGATGGTTTCTTCCATAGAATCAATCATATGAGCAAGATACGTGTACTCATAAGGCAGTAATATCCACACTTGAGATTATGTTGCTAAAGAAGATTCATCATTCCCTTTGAACATGTATAGAATCTAGGGTTGATTCACTATATGGAGAGTGGTTTCCCTCTCACGACCATTTAGGTTGTCTCTATATAGGGAAAGACAATTAATGTGAATAATTTCATAAAATTCTACCAGAGGGGGTATGAAAAAGTTCTTTGGGGAAGTTCAATCCAAAAATTATGAGAGGGGCGGATTTATATTCATGGGATGAAATAGTTTCCCCATTTTCCATTCTTACTAACATCTCTACTTCCAAAAAATTTGGTTATACTAGGATTGTTCTACTAAACTTTTAGGATATAAAATAATGTGTAGAACTAGAATCAAAAATTACATCACTATTCCTGAATGAATAACTAGAATACCTATAGCCACTTTGTTATTGGGGTTTGTTTTGGTAGTAGTGATGGAAAAAGCTCACCCTTTCTACCTTGGAGTTTTTTGGTTGCCTTCGAAAACCCTTGGCTTAGGGAACTGGTTTGAAATGTGACCTGGTTTTTTTTAGTTGAAGAAATTAACAATGCATTGATGTTCGAATAGAGCATTCCTCTACTCTATCACATCATCGAGTTTTTCTTGTCAGTAATTAATTTCCAGGTTCTCTTCTCTTCTAAACCTAAATCATTTCCTCAACCCCTTAAGGAAATTTCCAAGTTGTTTCTTTCCGCACCCTTGGCAAGTGGGCTGCTATAATTTCTTATCACTGTTGGATTTTTTCATCAGACTAATAGAATTAAAGTCCACTTTCCTCTTATTATCCCCATGATACCCTGGAGATTTTTTGATCTCTATTTCGACTTTAGGGGAACATCAAACAATTTCCTCATATCTATCAAAGTCATGAATCTCTAGGGATTTCTATTGGCTTGGTTTCAACCCACCAAAGAAGCGGTAAACCTTTCATTCAGGGGTAATGAAAAATCAAAAGGTGTATCATACAGTCCTTGTAATGATTTTCTCATATGCTCTAATGGATTCTTCATCATTTTTCATAAGGGAAAGGAAGTCCCATTCCATTTTAAGTCGAAGGGTGTGCGGGACATTTTTATCGAAAAACATTTTTTGGAAGTCCCTTCATTCCCATGCCTCGATCTCTTAACTTCATATTTTTTATTAATTCTAACCGTTGATTTGCTTCACCCAATATAATATAAGAATCCAGAAGAAACTTCACTTGTTCATAACATTGAATTATGGAGAAGATATTTTGAATGGAGTTAATCCATTCTTTGGCAAATGAGGGATCATATGATCCATTAAAATTAGGAGGAATTTGTCTTATGAAGCTCTTGATTGTGGATTGTTCCTTCATAGGGGGGTGGATGATCCTCTTGACCCATGTTTCTATTCAAAACCAGAATTAATTAAGAGATTATCATGACAAAGTTTTTGATTCCTTCTCCCATCAGATTGGGCATCTCATTAGAACATTCATCACAATGATCTCTACATCAGTTGTTAGCCTAAGTCCTATTACCAGCCATTGGCTAGAATAAAAGGAATATTAGGGGTAACACATAAATGGGAATCCAATTACAAAAAGGAATAACTTATAAATTACATTTATTTCCTTAACATATGAATTTATAGGTTTTAATCTATTTTATCCATGATCTACTTCCTGACATATATTTGTGGGGGCATTTTTTATTCCCTTAACAATGGTTCATACTAAGATTATGAATTTACCAAAGAATTTGCAATAGGAGTGTTTAACCAAGCATGTAGGAAGTCCCATTTTCATGTACTAGATCCCATTTGAGTCTTGCTCAAAGCAGTGTTTTTAGGTTTTACCAGTAGATACATCTGTGCCAGAGCCACCCCTACTTGTTCGTATCCAGATAGGGATATATTTTCTTGATAAACCACTTACTCTATACTCAAAAAAACTTAGGGATGTTTTTATTATACTTAGTCTTATCTTTAAGGCTTTAACTGGGGTTTTATTATCCTAAACCTAAAAATAACTATACATATCCTCTCATACTAACTATAACAACCCTTCTCTTTATTAAACACTTATACATGATTTATTACATAAAATTTCTCTTAATACATCTCTGAGGGTTGAGAGTTCTAGTGTATTGGGAAATTATAATAATTACATGATAACTTAAGATATTAAATAAAATATCTTTATTGAAAACTTCTTTTACATTACCACAACATTTATTCGTACTTAGCATTTCATGGGATAACCTGGGTACATATATAAGATAAGGGTGAGCTATAAAGCTGAATAATGGACTAAACAAGGCATAACATGAAGAATGTAATACATTTTAGTAAATAATCATATCAATAGATAATAAGAGAAACCTAAACATAATTTCATGATATATAATGATTATCATAACATGGAAATACAACAATAACATTTAACATGAAATTAGCATAAGCCAAGGCTCATTAAACATGGATTATGAGTAAACCCTCATTGAATTTAAATTATAATGAGTAAACCCTCATTGCACATGAATTATTATGATTAAAATATCATTTTAGATGGTGTATCATGCTACAATTCTTTACTCAATTCATTGGAGCACTATCAGGGTGAACCCTTCTTAATCATTTCATTTTATGCATAACTGTGCCACATAGATCATACAACACAGATTTATTAAACATCATAATTTATTCCATGAATAAGAGTTGTGGAATACATAAATGTAAGTCCTAAATCACAATTACATGTTCATAAAGTTAAATAGCCTTGATAGGGAAATGGGTATGGTATTGACTTACACGATGATTTTGGCATTGAAATTTTGGTGTAACTTCATTAGCATAACGATGTCAAATAGAATCATAAAATGGGTTGATGACAGAGAAAAGGGCTTATCATAATTTATAAATGAAATGGAAAGTAATGGGTAATGGAATATAATATCCCAAAATATTTAATGTAATTTATATACATAATATAAAATAATTTATTTAATGTAAATTCAGAGAGAGAAATCCCTTAGGGAATTTCTGTATAGTAACAGGTGTACATGGTAGGCATAAATAAGGGATAAACAGATCTATCATCATTGAAACATAATAATGAAAGTATAAGTGAGTTGATAAATCATGCCCCAACTTTTTTAATTTAAAATAAAAGGTTATAACAATATAAGGAAACTTGGACATAAATAAGGAAAGAAGGAAATTGATGACCCCTTACTTGGAAGTGTGATCCCAAAGGCATGGAAAATGCTTGAGAGAGGCTTCTTGGAAGATTGAGGAACCTTGGTAGGATTATAGGGAGGGTAGGGAATACTTTTGTAGAGCTTTAAATGGATTTAGTGAATAGGAATGGGATATTTAGTGGGTTTATATAGGAAAGGATAGGTAATTCTTTATTATTTAGGTTTTGGACACTACACATTAAAATAATCAAAAAAACAAACCATACAATGGTTTTTGCCAATAGTGTTTTCCTAAGTGGAGTGGAAATCATTATTTTATATGTCCAATGGCCAAAAGTGTTAAAATATTTGGCCTTCTTATGGGAATGTCTGTCACACTCTCAAGGAAATCATTTTAAAATGCTAAAATATTTTATAAAACTTGGAGGGTCAACTAAGGCACCATTAAATTAATCAAAGAAAAATAAAATCACATTATTTTAAATTTAAAACATACATTGGTCGAATATAAATTTTATATTATTTTATTACTTCACTATTGGGTCATTATGATGTCATAAAACACATTATATATTTAAACTGTATTTAATTTTTACCCAAAGATTATACTATCTTATAAAATTATGAAAAATTAGCTATTATATAAATTCAACATCCTTAATCAAAAAATAATTTTAATTTTTTATAAATAATTTCTTAAATTTTTGAATTTTTACTTTTTAAATAAAAACCGACATTCATAAAAAATTCCTGGGTTTTGAAAAAAAGAGCTTTCAAACCTTAATAAATATTAATATTGTTTTCATAAAAATTATATGATAATTTATATTTAATAAAAATTAATTTAGTAATAATAAAATATTATTTAATTCAAAAATCTATTAATTTAGCAAAATATATTTCTTAATTGAATGTTAACTAAAAATACTATTTGTTCTTTAAAAAACTTTTACAAAGTAATAATAATAAAATGGATGTATATTCTTTATACAAAAATAATGAACATAATCATAGTGCTAGGTTCTTGATACATAACCCCTTATCAAACCCATATAAGACCAGTGGGTAAGGTGTTTGATGGTGATAGACTATTGGGGCGGCTCACATAACATCGCTCGGGTAGTAATCTCTATTAACATCCACTTCTCCTGTAGGTGGTTCTGTACAAGATTATTGTGCTGAAGCTCAGCTTGGTCTTGGTCAAGAGAGAATCCTAGTGACACTGCCTCCTTTCCAAGCTATTAAAATTTTTCTTATTATATATCAATTCTACTAGATGAGGCCATCGCTTCTTTTTTCTTAGTAGATTGGATTTGTTAAATCCCTATATTTGTATTAATTAAGTGATCATTGTTCAATAACTATATTAGAAATGGTAAAAATTCTTAATGGTATTTTAAAATCGATAAACATAAAACCACGAAAGTTCACATGTTTTATATAACCACTTTACATAATAATACATTTAATTATATCATGATGTATTTTCATTAATAAATGTTTGGGTCGTTAAACAAACTAAAGATGATTTTCACACATGTTCAAACTTAGAAAAAGATTTATTATTTTAATAATGGAATTTACTAAAAAAGGAAATCCTAGATTGTTTAATTTGATTGATAAGACCATATAAAACATGAAAAAACTGAATATCCATTCATATAGTTGTTGCCACCATAACCCCTCCACCCTTGTGTCTCATTACTGTAATCCTCCAACACTATCCTCTCTTAACTATAATCCTCATCACCCATCACCCATCATGGTAGAAGTATATTCACGTCCACCAATGATCTTCCATCACCCCCATATAGGCCATTATAAAAACAAACCATGTCAACCCCAGTACCATTAAGGAACCTCAAGCCAATTCAATGTTATGCCCTTTAACTCCAATGTCTACACCACACACCATAAAAAATACCCACAAATCATAGAAAAATAAAAACATGAATTGAACCAAAAGATTTGGAAAAATGATCAAATTATACATTTCCACTCATGAATTCTCTTGGAACCAACAAAATTGAAACAAAATAGTCTCACCTGACCCCCTAACATAAGTGAAAGTTGAAAAATCAAAATTTTGAATCAATAATAATGTTACACCTACAGCTTTATAAAAAACCAACCAACAGAACCATGGTGTTGTTTCTTATCATTTAGTTGAATTCATGCATAAAGAAGAACATGATCTGAAAACCCATTTCTTATGAGAACCACATAAATTGATAAACCTTAGTAATAGTCCTTATTTCCAAAATAGGTGTGAGCACATTGCTACATTTATAGATTATATTACTCGCTTCTGAGTTGGGAATGAGTATGCCCCCCATGTGTTTAGATGAGGTTACTTGATTCTCTATAGGTTATAGTAACACGAAAAATTTCATTATAGTGATATCTAGTATCATGCCATGCATCAAGCACTCGGGGTTGTCGTAGTCTTATTGGATCTCCATCTCCAAAGGCTGAGCTCATTTCGAGGAGGGATTTTGAATTATATTCTGAAAAAAAAACACATGGAAATAAATTGATGTCTATTAGTGGTTCCTAATAGATAAAATATAATATAATTATAGAAAAAAGTTTTGAAGCCCTTAATATTTATAATTTACCATTTATTTTGACATAATAAGTGGTCAAGAGTCTAGTATCGGTAGACTTACATGAATAAGGCTCCCACGACAAGTTAATTAATTCACTTGGATTTATTGACACCTCCACTTCAGTCATCTTGACCAACTAATAGAAGGTTTTCCTTGATAATTTGGTGGTTTAGATATTATATTAGGTAGAGAAAATGAAGAAAACAACAAAATTCCCTTCCAAACAAATTCATTACAAGGACATTATCAATTTTTTTATAAATACTACAAATAATTACCAGTACGGTTTCTAGAAAACAAGATTTTCAAAATATAAAAATTTTCAAATGAAGGATATAATAAACTAATTATGTCATGATATGGTGGAAAAAATAGTATATTTTGGATCTTACTGATCCATGCCCAATATAAACATAATACAAGACATTGAGATAAAATTACTCCCAATCAAAGAGAAATAATTCTAATAAGAATAAGAACTTGTTAGCTTGAATTTTAATTCTATAAACTTAAATGCAATAAAAATGAAGAATTTTTTGTTCTTACTATTTTTTTACTGAAAATTAAGATGAACTATAGAAATGATGTAAAAATTAAATTCTTAATGAGTTTAGTGTGATTTTTTCACGAAATAAAATGATAAAATTTATAAGAGCCTACCATATCACATGATCCAACATTATTGGAAGTGATTATCTTTAACTGGAAAAAATAAAAAAAACTCATGAAATGCATAGAAAACATATATACCATAAAAAATAATGAAGTTAGTAAACAGAATAAGGCACATGGTTTTCTTTGTATTGAGTATTCTTAGTAAGAAATTTCTATCTGGGGTTAGGGGGATGTGATTTACTTTTGGATTCTATGACATTTGAACACTAAATTTTTTATTATTCATGATTTGATAGATACTAATTTAATATTATTATTAATGGTTAGTTGATACTTTGGAGAGGCTGAGAAAACAAGATTTAAACCTTAAAATTTCATTAAAGCATCAATTGGTGCATCCTAGAGAATGAGAATTCAATGGGTGTGGTGGAAGAAAAATCACAAAAATTTCAATTAGCCACTACTTCAAAAGACAAGAGTAACCACATGGGGACTCCTAATTCTATTAGTATTTTCTTTGATACCATGATAGTTTATTTTGTGTACTGATATTTTTTTAGTTAGTTTTCGTTGATAATTCACTTGTCATGCTTTAGTTGGTCAATTACTAACCCAATTTCTTCACACATCACTCATTGATTTTGCCTCCTTATTGGACATTTTCTTCTCTCACTAACTAATTCCATACACTCAGACACTCACTTTAAATATATAAAATATAAAAATTTGATGTCTTACATATCAAATACCAAACACCAACATTCATCATTGTCGTCCCTCGTAACTATGTGAAATAGTGAATTAGCCAAAACATATACTTGAATTGAGGGACCACTGTTAACTGATACTTATGATTATAGTTTCTACAACCATAAATTTGTATTATTTTAATGGATAAGTGAAATTATTTAATATATTTATATCTATTTTTATATTAAAAACACAAAATATATAAATAGAATACTCAAATTGAAATTGATAGCTTTTACATATGTTTAAATAGATTTTATTTAATGAATTCTCTCTAACGAAATATTATTTTAAGGATAATATTAAAGAATTCATAATCTCTATATCATATTCTTTTAAACCCCTAAATTAAGGAATCAAATTTCAAATACAAGGGAGAAAGTTTTGTACACTATAAAGGTATATAAAGAGGAGGACCAACAAATGCTATGTGGGATAAAAAATTTGGAAAAACCCACTATCATGTTCCCAACCATTCTATAATAAATCTATAACATGGTTAAGAGGCTTTGAAATTACCCATTTGAGGGGGCCTCTCAAAAAATTCATGATATCGCAATGATCATGAGAGCATGTGCTGAAAAAATATCAGTTTGAAGCTCTACTAACTTTTCATGGTGGGAAAGGAGATGAAGCCAATACATTCATCAAGGGTTTCATAATAACTGTGAATACTTTCCCACTTGAAGTATTTTCTAAAAAATAGTTATGTTTAATATTATTCCCCCATTACATTAAGGGGAATGAAGTATTTGGATACTCCAAAATAGAGAATACACATTTTTCACTTGGGATGTTATCTATAGTGTTTTTTTAAAGATGTATTACACATTGAATAAAACCAAGTAAATGAGGAGGGTAATGAGCCCATGTATTTACATGGATTCAGAAATTTTCAAAAGAAAAAATAATAAAATTAATTGGGTGAGAAGTTTTTTAGAATTATTTAAAAAACAGTCAATTTAAAGGCTTCGCACATGTCTGCAATAACATGTCGGTGCCTTTTTATTCCTGATCTCTGATCAAATATAAACAAGAAGGGGAGAAATCAGATCATAGGGGTCATATCAGAGGTGAAACCCCTAATTACCTTTAATAAAACAAGTCTTGAATAATTTAATTACACAAGATTACAAAAATTAACAAGAGTATAATACTAAAACCCTTGAAAAGTTATTAATAATAACCAATTGGTAATATTTGTTTCATTATTTTGTAGCACATTATTATAAAAAACAAAGAACGTAAAACAAAATTAAAACAATAAATACACATATTTATTTTATGAGGTTTGCCCAAATAGATACAAGAAATAAGAATAAAATTCAATAAGTATGAAAATTTTTCAGAATCCTTGAAAAAATATTCAATCCAAGGGATTTAGTCCCCATAATCCCTTAAAAACAAATATAATAATTGTAAGAAGTATAAATGGATGATGGGAAGTATAAAACTATATAGTTGAAGGTATCTAATATGGAAGTTTGGAACTCTTCAATCACCCAGATCGCCTTTGATTGTTCTACTGAATCCATCTTATTAAATTCTTCAAAAACCTAACTCTTGTAAAAGTCTATTTAGTAGCTATAATAACCTCAATTAACTTGGATCACATGAAAATATCTTAAAACTGCAATGAATTTTGTGTATATATTGGAAATGGATGCGAGCTAGAGAAGCATGGGGTGAGAATGCATAATAGATAGAGAATGACCATCAATCAAAAACAGAAGGGGGGTTAATTAATGGAAACATACCTGGTGATGAGTGGTGTGGAATCAACCTACTCGATACAAACCAATTGGTAAGAGACCGAAGGGCGATGAAAAATGACCCAAAAAAGTGAAGGAGGTGAATTTGGGAGCATATAGTGGGAGGAGGGTGGGGATACTATATTGGTGGGGAGCATGATTGGTAGTTGGGTAATATGGGAGGAGTGATACTAATTGGCGTGGGGGTGATGGTGTGGGAAGGGAGGGAGATGAGAGCAGGCAGCGTCAGTGGAGTGGGATAGGGGGCAGGCGGCAATAGAGTGGAAGTACAAAGGGGAGGAGACCTAGATATAGTGGGAGGGAAGTGTGGATAACGGGGGACATTATCTAATGTGACAAATTCTAAATAAAATTTCTATGATTAGATTATAATAAAATTAAATATGTTTATAAATATATAATTTATTAGATTGAAATAAATAAGTATAATTTTTTAATATTTATTTCCACATATTTTTATGGTTATAATTTTTTGCTAATATTTTTTTAATTATTTTTTTTTGTATTGGCATAATCTATTTCAATATATTTGTGAAGAATCAATTTCAATATATTTAAAAAAATGATTGTATTATTTTTGAATTCTCTATTTGAACATATTTTTTTATTCTATTTATTAATTTTTTTTATAGATTCTCATGTTTATATTAATTCGGTTTGTTAAATTCTAATATCATGATGCTTTATATTTTTTATAAAAAGTATTTAAATTAATAGTAAATTTTAAAAATTAAAAAATATAAAGATCGTTGATACTTAGAGAAATTCAAAAACTAAAATTAATTAATGATATAATTTTAAAAAAAAACCGCTAAAAGTAAATATTTACATTGGTCAAAATAATAATAATCTATACAAAAAAATTGGTTTCTATTAATTTGTTATTATCATTGAATGAATTATTGTTACATATTTTATTAATGGTAAAAGTTTTGTTGGTAAGTGTTATTATTAATCATTTATTGTTAATTAATGTTTCTATTTATTATGTTTTGGGTAATGTTAGTATTATTATGATAAAAAATATATTTAACTGTTTGTAAATTATTTGTTGGTATTAAATGGTTAATAACAAAAGATATATCTATTTGTAAAAATAATAGTTGTTACTTCAAATAAATACCTATAAAACAAAAATATATTTGAATTACTCATTTTTACCAACATATATTGGTATAATCATTTTTTTGTAGTTCATAGAAATAGATAAATTGATTATATACTTTTCTTGAAATATTTTCGAATGAGTTTCATGTTTATGAAAGGTGTGTAAAATATATTTTCAGTTGTTTTTGGTGTGTTTAAAATGGAATGTGTTTTTTCTGTGAAATGATTTCTTGAAAATTTTACAAAGACATTTGTATCAGGAGTTCAAGTTAATTTATCTTTTAATTTTATATCATGTAATCTTTTATTTTGTGTGGGATCATAATATAAATTTTATCACACCCTAAATAAACCTTTGGGTGTATGTAGAAATTTCTATGTCTGGCCCAGGTAAAGGCAAGACGTGTTGTGGTGATGATAGTGGATCCAGATTCTAGTGTTCCTCTCGTTCAGGTGTCGTGGTTAGTAGCTTGAGGGAGATGTCCCTATTATCACATAGAGGTCCTTGGGTTATTTTTTTGGGTTTTCATTCCATTTATGTACTCTTGGATTTGGTTGAATTTGTAAGGGCTTCAAATCTGAATGTTATTGTACCGTGTTTGGATTTGGTTATTTAGTTTTATCGTAATGATTTTTTTGATTGTTTATTCTTATGAAACTTGGTGAAATCCTTCCTAAGGGATTTCATTGATACCCATGAACTACTTTCTAGCCTCTGGGGATCGGGAATGCCCTTCAGGGCATGCCATAGGCCTGGCTAGGTGTTGAGTTCTATAGAACTTTTGATTAGTTCGTGACATTTACATTTAAATTCTTTATAATGGTTTGTAAAAAAGTTTTAATTATCCTAATCATATACCTAGGGAAGGTCAGAGCGGGCGCATTTTAGGGCACATTTTTGTGTACCAAGTAATGGTGAATCAATCCAAACACACCTTTTCAGAGTTTTTACCCCTAGGTAAATCTGTGAAAAAACCAAGCCCACCTATAGTATCCAAACATGGATGTATTTCT
Source organism: Viscum album (assembly GCA_963277665.1). NCBI lineage: Eukaryota > Viridiplantae > Streptophyta > Magnoliopsida > Santalales > Viscaceae > Viscum > Viscum album. Next base: position 360,149,148 of record OY728136.1, on the reverse strand, counting down.
CGGAAGACCCACATATTTTATACCTTAACAAAATTATAATATTTTCTTCTATTATTACCCTTAAAAACAATATTAGGGTTATATTCTATAATCTATATTTTCTATATCTAGTTTTATCAGTTTCTACTAATATTTCTTTGATACCTATTGTAAATACCCCGACCCCAATAGCCTGGAGTCAGTGCCTTACTTTATTTCATTGGTACAATGAAAAAGTGATCACATCCCAATAGACTGAAAAGTTTAGTAGATTTGAAAAAAAAAACATAACTAATACATTATAACATTAAAGGAATAAATAACATAGAAACTCCATTGGAAACACCCATAAACTCTTAGATTATCCCTAAAAGTAAATCATAATATACATATTCACAAACTAAGGAAAAATAAATCATATGAAAGTGTTGATCTCAGATGATCTGTAAGGGTAATAAATACAGTGGAAGATACAAAAAATAAACAGAAATAATAATCCAAGGTTAATAACTACAAACCCATGTCATTAAATCATAATGTTCATAATGATATGGAAAAAATAAAATATGATTTAATAGTTCTATAAAAACAATCATTTCAGATTGAAACTTAAAAATGGATATTTCATTAGTTATGTAATCACATGGATTATCAATTACTAATATAATAATGATAGAATGAATAATTTTGGACATCTAAAACATACCATCTAGACCTCATACAATTCATCTTAAAATAAATGGTTAAGGCCTCAGTCAAATCTATATCTAATAATAAATGGGCTATGTCTCACCCTAGTCCATGTCTAGTTTATCTCAAGATACCTACCGATTAAATGAGGGGATATAGAGGGCCCCATCCATCACTTAATAAGTTCAATTAATTATTCTTATGAATGGGGTGAAACAGAAAAAACATATAAATATGAAATGTAAAAAACATTTCCGAACCATAAAACATAATCACTAGTCATTCTGGGTCACATGGTGAGTGGGGTCAAAATAGCACAACTATAGTCAAACTAATCTTAACCCAATAAAATTTTGTAGATTATATCATAAATTTTCAATCCAAATTAACAATAATATTAAATTGAGGGTGTTAAAATAGATTAAATTTATGTAACAAAATCATCATAAAATTATAGAGAGAAATGGATTTTTTTACATTTGAAAAAATGATCATTTAGAAACTCTTTTGTATTTTTCATAAATTCATATTGTTACATTTATATTTGTAACACCCCAAGCTTCCACGGTACTTTTTCCTTTGAATAATGCAATAGCCTGCATTGTACGCAATTTTGAGATTCTAACACACCGTGACCAATCAAATTAGTCATTATGAATAGTAATACCCTCTTTTGGAAAGTTTATAAATCTTATCTCTAATAATGGACATCATTTTTGGATTCGGAATATCGAAATTAGCCTAGGGTAAATTTTTGGTATTTTTCTGAAAACTTTCAATTTTTGATGAATAGTGAAAAACACTATGTTATAGTTTAAAACAGAATTTTTATTTAAATAAATATTTATTTTATTTAAATTTAATTAAGGTAAAAATAGATACATAGTACCTATATAAGTTCAATTTAATTCATTGGGGTTAGTTTAGAATAATTTTAGATATATAAAAATTTTATTGAACTTTTCACCGTCTTTTACCCACCTCCTAGGAGAATTTGAAAATTCACATAAAACATAATTTTACCTCTTCTATGAGTGGAATTTAGAAAATCTGAAAGACATGGTTAATATCAAGGAGTATAATGTGTTTCAATGAGATGATAATATTTTTTGGTAAATAGTAACTTTTTACTTTTATTTACCACGATTAAAAGTAAATAGGTTAATTAAGGGTAAAAATGATATTAATATTACCCTAACACATGTCCTAATTCTATTGGACAAGTGTATCTCGACCAAAAACAACCTTATGAATAAAATATTAACATTTAAGTCCAGTAAGATTTTATTAGGACATTTATTATTATTTAATTCAAAGAAGAGTTAAAAGAGTTAAAATCAATGTTTAATTACTAAAACATTTTTAATATAGGTTTATACATAAGATAAATTAGATTATAAATATTAATTAGAAATATAAAAAGATTTCCTACATAATTGTATTTAATTTATAATTTTCATTCATTAAATAAGTTAATTTATATATGACATAATAATGATGCAGCGATTACCTAATTAATGAAAAATTAGAATAATTGATATTATAAATATCAAAATAAATATGATTTGAAACTTTTTATGAGTTAAATTACTTTTCTAGGATAATATGGCATATTAGGACTCGTTATTTGAATTTTTTTCGATGTAATAATGATTTTATGAATTTATCAAAAACAAAATACCTAATATTGTCAAAATTGACATAAAAGAGTTTTTAAAACAAATATTATATTATTAATTGATATTCTATTCCTAAAAATCTCTGTAATGGCCAAAAGACTTATATAATGATAGTTGTATCATTAATGTACCACTTGGGGTTGCTTGTATGTATATAGTGTGTTTATTAACTATATAATATAAAAATAAAAAGTTACATGGTTAATGTCAATCTAATTAACTAAGTGTTAAAACTAAAAGATAAGGTTAATATAATGACCCAAACCAGTCTAAAATCCATTGGTTGAAAGGATTTCGACCCATCCCCACCTTCATATTTAAATAATCCTCTTTGGAGACATTAGAAACTGAACATGAATTTATTATAAAATAATATTTCAGGCTTTTCCAAAGGTACCCCTCACCCCTCTTATAAAAGGGCACTCCCCCTTCTCTCATATTGACACCTTCAAAGCCTTTTGTCTCAGCCAAAATCTACCCAAATATCCTCCCAACTTTCCTCACTTCAACCTAGAGGAATTATATTGATCATAAGTCCAACCTATGGAGCCATTTTGATCAAATCAAAAGGAAGAACCCGTAGAAGAGGTAATGTTTTCACCACCCTCTTTCAAGTTCCTTTCTTCTTCAACTTCTTCTTTCTTTGTTATTTACATTATAAAATAATACCTCCATTATCTTATATATACTATTATGTTATTATAAATATGTTAAAACCATATTCAGTATTATATCTATCCTTTGAACGACATGTCGCTATACGTTCGTACGTAAGGCTTACCGTCTCCACATCGTGGTGAAATTGTTTTTCAAAAACATTATTATTTGGATGGGTATGATAATGATATGTAATTGATTTAAATAATAAATATAACATGATAATGATTATTTATATATGATATACCATCCAAATATATATTATTTTAATATCAAAAGAATGATATTATCGCTCGTGCGTACCTATGGACTACCGTCTCCACGAACGCGATGAGATTCATTATCCACCGTATCCATTAAAGTATAATTCTCATTTGATGATTAAAAATAATGTTTAAGGAATTGATATAATTCGGGATATGAATAAGATACAACCTATCCATAACAAACACGTCTTATGTAACAAAACATATAAAAGAAAATGAGTAAGTTAACACCCGAAACGATTATAATACTAAGATATTATTAACAAATAAATGTTAAAAGATCATATATGATATCATATTAAAATATATGATTCTTGTATAATTTAATAAAAATTATTTCACCATTATAAAGGTGGTTAATCTTCCCCCATCCAAGGAAAAGTACAAGGTAAGGTTTTATTTAACAATCTCTTCATTATCAGAGGTTGTTTATACGTAATTATCTACTGGGACTTCTTTATCATCAACATCCATGTTTCTTAAAAATGTATTTCAAAACATTCTTACTATTTTAAAGAATATGGGTTAAAGTCATTTATACCCTTGTTTGACTTTTTATATGAATTTTATAAAGGAATCTTTCCGTCATTTTCCAAACAAGGTCCTTTTTACCTTTTCAACAGAATTAAGGTAAGAATGTCTTTTTTTAACTTATACGGTGGGTGCAGCCATTTTCCATCGTTATAAAATCGTCGAAGCTTCCCTTAAAAGCTTATAAAAATATTTTTAAATTAAATTTTTTCTTTTATAATTATGTGAATTTTAAATGATTTCAAAAAAGTAGATATTTCTATCAAACAGTTTTGATTTCATCTATGTTAGCATTCTTTGATGGATTTTAAGTTTATTTGAAGTTGATTTATTATGATACAAATATTCCATATTTTATTGATGGTTTTGTGATATGTTTGACTATGGATGTGTTATTTTTATACCATTCATGGTTTATGGAGAAATTATTGACATTTTGTATGCTAGTTTTAATACAAATGTTTATGTTATGTTTAAACCTGTTCATCTGAGGAATGCATTAGATTTAATAAGTGACGGGTGGAGCCCGATATACCTCCTCGATGCATCGGTAGATCTCATGAGACAAACTAGTGTCTTGGCACGAGGCCTTGGCTATGTGGTTATCATAGTCTGGCATTATGCATTCCATCATTATGAAAGTGGTTATTGATATTTCATGTGATTATTCAACGAGTAGAATATCCATGTGAGTATGTAAATGGAATTATTTCAATTTATTTTTTCCATGTTATGCTGAAGTTCATTTTTAAAAGGCTTCTTTTTTAGTTATGAATTTTCATAAATGTTTATGTTTATTTAAGAAAGTTTCTGCTATATTGTTATCCTTACTAAGCATCTGAGCACACCCCTTTCAATGTTTTATTTTATCCAGGATGTGAAGAAATATTTTATGAATGACATGAAGGGATAGTATGAGGGAATATGAAGAAAATATTTTGTTATAGTTTTTCACTTTATTATGTAATGTAAGACTTATGAATGTATCTAGTGTTTCCAAGGTAACTGAACTAATCATTCTCTCGAGACTTCATCTTTTGTGATCATTCCAATGTTATGTAATAATGCACCGACTCTGGGTACCTAGGGTCGGGGTGTTATATTTGGTATCAATTGAAGTTTAGTACAAACCTTAGAAACTAGATTTAGATAAACTCTGATTAGAGCACGTAGACCTAAGATGGACTTTGAGGATTAGTATAAAAGAACATCCTTTAATGTTGGTATTATAGAGATTTTGTGATGTTTCCAAGCAATAAATCCCAGTCTGGATACGAGCAGGTAGAGGCGGCTCTGGCACAGATGTACCTAGAGGTAAAACCCGAAAACGCCACTTTGAGCTAGACTCGAATGGGAAGTGGTGCACGACAACAGGCCTTGCTGCACTCTTGGTTACGACACTCCTGGAGGGATATGCTTAGGATAATTCTCATTTTATTTAAAAACCATTATGAAAGGTTTATGAGTATATACTTCCTCAAAGAAGACATTTTTTATTATGGGTTATATCCATAAATAGTTCAATTTATGATAAGTGTTTTACAAGTTTGGATTTAGGTATTGTGATTCATAAACTAATCTAGTGTATGTTGTTGTTTATAAATGGTGCCTAGGGGAAAAATTGAAACAGTATCAATGAACGCACTCCATGTAGGGATTTCCCTCCTACTCAAGATAATTATAGTGGTGTTGGTGATGCAACTAGTGCCAATCAGCTAATCACCATACTGGGAAAACTCACTCAGGTCATGAATAATAACCTTACCCATATGGAGCACCCTGATCCACAGCGTGGAGGATCAATGTTAGATTGCTTCATGATGAAACAACCACCAACATTAAATGGGGGTACAAATCCACTATTAGCTGGGCAATGGATAAGTTCCCTAGAGAAAATATTTTAGGCTTTGGGGAGTAGTGAAAGAGAAAAGGTTATCATGGTAGTTTACCGCCTCATTGCAGATGATGATCAATGGTGGTCATTAATTAAAAACACAAAGGACAATGAAGAAGTATCAAGTATGGAATGGTTGGAGTTTAAAGATATTTTCTAAGAAAAATACTTTCGTCATGACCATCGTGTAGATATGGACAGGAAATTTCTCTGTCTGAGGCAAAAGGAGGACGAGAATGTCGCAAAGTATGAAGCTAACTTTACAAGGTTAGCAAGGAATGCAGCAGATTATATACGTAACCTGAGGAGTAATTTTGATCATTTCTTTGATTGGTTAAAACTATTTCTACGTCGATCATTAGTCTCACAATCCTTCTCGTCATACGAAGACATTGTCTCATGTTCTATAAAGACAGAAAAGGAATTCTCAAAATCTTATGACAATAAAAAAAAGCAAGAGAAGAAGAGAACGGTGGAACAAGAGACAGATAATTGGAAAAAGGGAACGAATGATTTTCCATTATTTGATAATTGTGGGATGAAACACCCGGGTACTTTTCTAAAAGGAATTGGATTTTGTTACAAATGTGGAGAAAAAGGTCCCGAGGCTCGTGATTGCAAGGGAAAAAAAGATGTTGTCAATTTTGAATGCTACAATTGTAGACAAATGGGGCATTATGCGAATGAATTCCCTAAGCACCAAGGAAGCTTACCTCAAAAAAGGTCAGGGGATCAAGGCCAATATTATGCTGTTACTACAGTTGAAGTAGAATAATTAACGTATTTGTGTTTTTTGACTTAAGGATTATATTCTGGTTATAAGAATAATGTGATGTATATATATATATATATATATATATAAGGATTCTACTGCAGTACTTGTTGTATTCATTAATGTTTCAATATTACTAAGGTAATCATATTTTCAGTATGTGACTATAATATAAACATTACTTTGTCTGGGGAATCTGATGTGACAATTGATTTTGGAATTTAGATACCTTTTACAGAGAGTCTGGACAGCGGTAATTTGGATAACTATAATGTTTGGAGTGGATTAAGTTGAACTTTTGATAGTATTGTTTAAGGTTATAAAAATTCTTATGATCAATTTTGGAATATTATGATACTATAGTTTTAAGAAAAGGATAGCCTACAGGTCGGGCGATAATCCGTCGCGTTGGACAAAGCTGCAGGAATCAAACCTAAAACCATAGTGTGATAGGCCTTTATTATCTACCACTAGCCTGCAGGAATTCCCTGGTCATTACAAAATATTTTTCTTCATTTTAATGTTATATTTTAATGTTTAGATCCTTATACGATTAGGATAAATATAATATTTTCGAGTTCTATTATCTTCTGGAGTGAAAGATGAGTTTGTGGTAGAAATTAGTTAAAGGATGAAAATATACTTGTCAAGTATATATATATATATGTATATATATTTCTCTTATTATATGAATAAACTAATTCATAAACATTAGTTAAGGGATATTAGAACCAAAAATGTGTTATCCTAATAACTTATGTTTTGTTGAACCAATGATATTTTAAATCATCATAGATTGATGAATTCATAGACCTCAATTTTCCACTTGTTTTTGATTGATGACCTCAATCACTACCTAAAAATATTTATGTTTTTCCTCCAATTATATGTCTCTAATTTCCACTAATTTTCTCCTAATTCATACCATAATTTGGTGGTGACCCTTTCATTTCATTTTTCCTCTTATTAAGAGTGAATTTTATTAACATAATTTCCCATGTGGGTTTTCCCAAAGGTATTTTATATTTACAACCTTTTATTTTAAAAAAATAATTTCAAATTGTGAGGAAGCAATTTATTTAAGGTGAGGAGAATGTAACACCCCAAGCTTCCACGATACATTTCTCTTTGAATAATGCAATAGCTTGCATTGTACCAAATTTTGAGATTCTAACACACTGTGACAAATTAAACTAGCCGTTATGAATAGTAATACCCAATTTTGGAAATTTTATAAGTTTTTTCTTTTAAAATGGAAATCATTTTTGGATTCGGAATATTGAAATTTTCCTAGGGTGAATTTTTGGTATTTTGTTTTTGAAAAGTTTCAATTTTTGATGAATAGTGAAAAAACACTGTTATAGTTTAAGAATGAATTTTTATTTAAATAATTTTTTATTTTATTTAAATTTAATTAAGGTCAAAATAGATACATAATACTTATATAATTTCAATGTAATTAATTATGGTTAGTTTAGAATAATTTTAGATATATAAAAATTTTATTGGACTTTTCACTGTCTTCTACCCACCTCCTAGGAGAATTTGGAAATTGACATAAAACATAATTTTACTGCTTCTGTGAGTGGAATTTCAAAAATACAAGAGACACGGTAAGTATCAAGGAGTAAAATGTGGTTCAATGAGATTAAAATAATTTTTGGAGAATAGTAACTTTTTACTTTTATTTACCACGTTTAAAATTAAATAGGGTAATTAAGGATAAAAATGATATTAATATTACCCTAACAAGTATCCTAATTCTATTGGACAACTGTATCTCAAACAAAAACAACCTTAGGAATAAAATATTAACATTTAGGTCCACTTGGATTAGATTAGGACATTTATTATTATTTAATTCAAAGAAGAGTTAAGAGATATAAAATGAAAGATTAATTACTAAAACATTTTATATATAGGGTTATACATAAGATAAATTCGATTATAAAAATTAATTAGAAATCTGAAAAAATTTCATACATAATTAATTTTTTTATAATTTTTAGAAATTAAATAATTTAATTTATTTATGACACAATGGTGATGCAGTAATTACCTAATTAATGAAAAATTAGAATTATTGATATTATAAATATCAAAATAAATGAAATTTGAAACATTTTATGAATTAAATTAATTTTCAAGGCTAATATGACATATTATTACTAGTTATATGAATTTGCTTCGAATTAATAATACTTTTATGAATTTATCAAAAACAAAATACCCAACAGTTTCAAAATTGACATAAAAGAGATTTTAAAAAAAATATTATATTATTAATTGATATTCTATTCCTAAAAATCTAATGTTTGGCCAGAGGAATTATATAATTATAGTTGTATCATTAATGGACCACTTGGGGTCTCCTGGATGTATATAGTGTGTTTATTAACTTTATAATATAAATATACAAAGTGACACGGATAATGTCAATCTAATTAAATATGAGTTAAAACTAAAAGATAAGGTTATTATAATGACCCAAACCTATCTAAAATATATTGGTTGAAAGGATTTCGACCAATACGTACATTAAACTTTAAAAAATCCACTTTGGAGCCATTAGAAACCGAATATGAATTTTTAATAAAATAATATTTCTAGAGTTTCCAAAGGTACCCATCACCCCTCTTATAAAAGGGTACTCCCCCTTCTCTCCAATTCACACCTTCAAAGCCTTTTGTTTGGGCCAACCACTGCCCAAACATCCTCCCAACTTCCCTCACTTCAACTTAGAGGACTTATTTTGATCATAAATCCAACCTAAGGATCCCTTTTGATCAAATCAAAAGGAAGAACCCGAAGAAGAGGTAATGTTTTCACCACCCTCTTTCAAGTTCCTTTCTTCTTCAACTTTTTCTTTCTTTGTTATTTCAATTATAAAATAATAACAACAGTATCTAATATATACTATAATGTTATTATGAATATGGTAAAACCATATTCATTATTCTATCAATCCTTTGAATGACGTGTCACCATACGTGCGTACGTACGGCTTACCGTCTCCACGTCATGGTGTAATTGTTATTCAAAAATATTATTATTTGGATGGGTATGATAATGATATTTAATCGATGTAAATAATAAATATAACATGATAATGATTCTTTATATATTATATACCATCCAGTTATATATTATTTTAATATCAAAATAATGATATTATCGCTCGTGCGTACGTACGGACTACCGTCTCCACGAACGCGATGAGGGTCATTCTCCATCGTATCCATTCAAGTATAATTCTCATTTGATGCTTAAAAATAATATTTAAGGATTTGATATAATTTCGTATATGAATAATATTCAACCTATCCATAACAAACACAACTTATGTAACAAAACATATAAAATAAAACGAGTAAGTTAACACCCGAAACGACGATAATACTAAGATATTATTAACAAAGCAATGTTAAAAGATCATATATGATATCATAATTATGTATATGGTTCTTTTATAATTTAATAATAGTGTTTTAACTATTATAAAGGAGGTTAACATACCATTAACTAAGGAAAATTACAAGGTAATGGTTTATTTCACAATCTCTTCATTATCCGAGGTTATTTATATGTAATTATCTAATAGGATCTCTTTTTCATCCATATCCATGTTTCATAAAACTATATTTCAAAACATTCTTACTATTTTACAAAATATGGGTTAAAGTCATTTATACCCTTGTTTGACTTTTCATAAGAATTTTATAATAGAATCTTTTCGTCGTTTTCCAAACAAGGTACTTTTTAACCTTTTCAACAGAATTAAGTTCAAAATGTATTTTTTTAACTTATATAGGGGGTGAAGCTATTTTCCACCATTATAAAACTGTCGAATCTTCCATTAAAATATTACAAGAATATTATTAATGTAAATTTTTTCTGTTATAATTATGTGAATTTTAAATGATTTTAAAAAAAGAGATATTTCTCTAAAATAGTTTGGATTTAATCTATGTCAACATCCTTTGATGGATTTTAAGTTCATTTGAAGTTAATTTATTATGATACAAAACTTCCATATTTTATTGAAGGTTTTGTGATATGTTTGACTGTGGATGTGTTATTTTTATACCATTCTTGGTTTATGGAGAATGTATTGACATTTTGTATGCTAGTTTTAATACGAATGTTTATGTTATGTTTAAACCTGTCCATATGAGGAATGCATTGGACTTAATAAGTGAAGGGTGGAGCCCGCTATAGCTCCTCGATGCATCGGTAGGTCTCATGAGACAAACTAGTGTCTTGGCATGAGGCCTTGCCAAAATCTTATTTTTAGTCTTGGCATGAGGCCTTGGATATGTGGTTATGATAGTCTGGCATTTTGCATTCCATCATTATGAAAGTTGTTATTGATATTGCTTGTGATTATTCAACTAGTAGAATATCCATGTGAATAAGTAAATAGAATTATTTAAATTTATTTTTTCCATGTTATTCTGAAGATCAAGTTTAAAAGGCTTTTGTTTTAGTTATGCATTGCCTTAAATGTTTATGTTTATTTAAGAAAGTTTCCACTGTATTGTTATCCTTACTGAGCATCTGAGCTCACCCCTTTCAATGTTTTATTTTTCCCAGGATGTGAAGAAGTATTTTATGAATGACCTACATGTATAGTATAAGGGAATATGAAGAAAATATTTTGTTATAGTTTTTCACTTTATTATGTAATGTAAGACTTATGATTGTATCTAGTGTTTCCAAGGCTACTAAACTAATCGGTCTTTCGAGACTTGATCTTTTGTGATCATGCCAATGTTATGTAATAATGCACTGACTCTGGGTAACTAGGGTCGGGGCATTACAGTATTATAGAAAAGAAAAGGTAAGTAAAATTAAATTATATTTGAATCATAAATTATTTACAACTTAAGTGAAAAAAATGTAAAAATACAATTTAGGAAAATTTAGAAATGATCCAATTTAGTGTGTTTTAAGGGAAAATACTAATGAGCCTTTAAAATAGAAAAAAGAAATTTTTTATATAAACCCAAAAATGAACAAAGATAGATTTTCTGGATAAGATTATTAAGTTTAAAAAAATATTTTTGTATTAAATTATACTATGGATTTCACTTGAACATTGGTAAGAAACAAGGAATATCCATTTAATAGAGCTTGCATATCATGAATAATTGAGAAGGGAACCTTATAAAATTCTGTATTTCCCATCAAATAAGGATGAAATAATCTAGATACATGAGTTTGGAACATATGTAAAGAAATTAGAATAATTTTATTAAAATAATGACTAATTAAATTGGTTTAATGATAGAGAAAGCATAACCTGAATGAATAATGGAGGTTTCGGGAGAATCACATACCATATATCCAAATGTGTTTTACACATGCACTTAATAAATTGGATAATAAAATTAGATTCCATAATACATTTATTCTGAAAATTTCAAACATGTATTTTATTTACTGTAATTTTATGATTATCATTTATGTCCTTTTTGATGTGTTATAATATACAATTTCATCATTCATGGGTGTTCATTTCCTTGATTTTCAAGATCGATTCACATTTATAAATTTACGGAGGTTTATTTAAAATCGGAATAATTCTCCATAATTGAAATTACATGTTATTAATAAAAATATATGATATCTATTGGTGTTATATATAATTTTTGTTTCTACAGATGAGAAAAATTCGTTATATTGAGTGTTAATGATTAGCATTTAGATTATTTAGGCATTTTTTTATCTTTACAAATGAGTTTTGTCTTATGAATTAATATTATGTATATCTACTAGTTATAGAACATTAATAAGATTTAATAAATATATAATTGTTAATTTTCACAACAAAAATAGTTTTATGACCATCGTTGAAGATGGTATTATAAAATGAAAAATCATCATCCACAAAGGTGGTGAATGGACACCTCAGAGATGACGTTTTCATTTTTAGAACAAGAAATGTAATGTGAAAGGAATTAATGATTTATATTAATTTAAATAATAAAATTAATGTATATTTATGAGATACTTGAGTAATCATGAATTCTTATATATAGGAGGTAAAGTATGATAATAAAATAAAAGAAATTGAATGAAAATTAAAAGAACAAAAGAGGATTTTACCTCATGAATTCCTCTCCTTGAGAATTAACATAGGTTTATTTGAAATGGTGATTTGGGTGATAAGAGAAATAATATAATGTGGGGTAGAGTAATGAGTTAGGTATTGGGATGAAATTTGACAATCATTAAGGATTTGAATGTGTGAGGAGAAGAGATTGTGATTGGTGGTATTCATATTGGAGGAGAGGGGCGTTTTATTGATTATTTTATTCAATAGTTTATTACTTGGGATCTAGTATATGAATGGTTTTGATTCCCATTAATAAATACAATAAAAAGAGAGTGATATTTTTAGAATATAACTTACATAATCCATGCATAGTTCATGACTCAATAATTCATATATTAGTTGAATATTAAAAACAATAATATTTCACTATTGACCAAAACATTAAACTGGTTTAGAAAAATCCAAAAAATTATCCATAAAAATTACTCAACATGTACAATTATAAAATGTAATTCATTTTATGAAAATATTTTTTTAAATATGTGAACATTAATTTTTAAATAAAATCATCATTTATAGAAAATACCTATTTTAATATTATAACTGATTGAATGAAACATTCAAAAATTAATTAAGTGATAATAAAATTTCCTCATAATAAAAACCAAAAATTATAAATTTATAATTCTATTTCAAGGAAATAAATTTTATTTTAAATAATTATTTTTTTTATAAAAGCGTGAATGAACATTTATTTTTCCCAAAAATACCAATAATTATTTTTTTCATTTTTATAACATTCATTTACATATTCGTTGAAGTCTATTTTTTGATTTTCAAATAATCCATTTTTAGGGGGGAAATGGAAACCCTACAATAGAGCCATTTATGAAAACAAAACATGAATCATAGAAATCTGCAAAAACCAACCCAAATTTCCAAATTCAAATTTCAAATTGTAGAATAAAATATCCAGCATCGAGCCTAGCTCCCACTGTCAACTCCTTGGGTTTTATGAAATCTCAGGTCGACCAACCCATCACCTCAGCACCATCCTCGCATCATCATCGCCTCGAACATAGTCCCATCTGGAAGAACAGTCGAAAGAATCCATAAACACTGTTGTCGATGAACCTTGAAACAAGACAGATCCAACAACAGTCGCAAAAAATCATCCAAAGGGACAAGAACCCCGATAAAAACATCACTGAACACCATGACCAACACATTCCAAACCACTGGAACACTGTCATCATCACCACGCATCAATCCATTACTACTGCTCAAAAACTGCTCTACGGACGACGATCCACCACGAACCGTCAGACACAGCAATTCCTTCGACACATTGTTGTCTTTATCATCACATCATCATAACCGCAAAGATGAAAAAACAGAAAGGCAACAAAGATGAGTCTCCTGAAAAAACCTCTGACGGTCGATCAACTCTTCCCAAGACAACCTGAGCACCAGACCAAGATGGGGTCTGGAAATGAAAGATCAAGTGACAAGAGCAGAGAGGAAGCGAATAAAGACAGTAACCAGAAGCCTCGGATGAAAGAACTTTCATGTAAATAAGGGGTATGAAACCCAAAGAACAAGGAACGGGGTTATATAAACCATCGAAGAAGTCAAATATCTAAAACATAGTGTAAAATCTTGGGGTGTTACATTTTAAATATTTTTTTTAATTTAATCATTTTTGTACATATCTTAATTTATTCATTTTATACATTGATTTTTTATATATAATAATTATTAATATTATATATATATATTTAATATAATAATAATAAATTAATTAAAAAAGTTAATATTGTTTTAATATTTTTAACACCTTATTTTTTAAAAATATTTATATTTATATGTTAAATGAATGTGGTTTAGGCTTGTATAATCCCAAATAGTTATGCGGGTTGGCCTACCCGACCATATAGGGGTAGGATAATGCACATGAAGCAAAGCGTGGGATAAATATTGTGCGGCCACATAGGCCTAAATGATTTAATGTGCGTGAAGATTGCTTGCATGATCATATCCCCACAGTAGACTTATGAGATTGGATTGGGATAGAATCATATATATAGAAGAGGCCCCAAGGGCGCTATTTTCATTTGGGACTTGAAAATGGAATGCGGACTTTTATTTGTTCTAAGAAAGTGTTGGTAATGACTACCCATTATTAGCACTAAAAATAAAGTATTATAAATTTGTCATTTTATCAATGCAAAAAAAAGAGATGATAAAGGTAACATGTTTTCAGTGATAATGAAGGTAACATTTTATCGATTTTTTTTCATTCATAAAAGCTACCCTTTATCAGAACATTTTTAACATTAATAAATGATGCCATTATGAGAACTTTCCACTAAAACTACTGAAGGCTAAAGCTACATATTTTTTATTTTTCAGTAGTGTGAGCTATAATAGAAAGACTAGATATGTGTCTAACCATGTGTAATGTTATATACTTCTATTATATATGCTTTTATATCTTTTATGGTTTCTCTAACCTTTCAACTAATCAATATTATTACATTATATTGAAAAATATTACAAATTTAAACCTAAGGAAACAAAATATCCAGGTAGAAAGCACATACAAAGACTATTTTATTACAACCTAAAATAACATAATAATTTTTCCCTTCATAAATCACTAGGATTCAATCACCTTCCTAAAATTTATCCATTGATTTGTTATCTAATCCTCTATTTCTTATGTCTGATATTCAATTGTAAAATATTACCGAAAAAGTATCAAAAAAACAATAATACATTCTCTAAAGATATTTTCCTTTATATACAAAATATTCACCAAAAAATCCATAGTAGTCATACATGTTTCCATATTCGTCACATAATAAGGAAGGACATGAGGATGATTGACTTCTTACTCCATTATCTAGGACACAGGAAAATTATTATGAACATATAAAAATATTTGTGTCAAATCCTGATGATATATTATATGAAAAATTATATTTATAATATTGTATGGATCCATGTACTAGGGTCCAAATTTTCCTTTCTTGTTGACTCATCTATGTCCCAAAAATGACCCCACTCTCCAATAAATGACTGAAAATTCGAATGGCCATTGATAAAAATATATATATGAAATTTTCAATGTCTGAGCAGCCACCTATCAAATCCAAATTAGGTTAAATCAGTCCTTTATCTAATTTATTAAGATAACTCCTCAAATAGAATTATTTTTGGATTCAACCCAACACAATAATGATGAAAATGGTCCTTTGTATGACACATTGAATTGAGATAGTAGATTAAATTCTTGTTAGTGTTTCTACACAAAATCAATATAAAGGAAACATGATTCTCATAATAGTCAACAAAAATATTGTACACAAGATTATAGAGCACTCATGAAATCTTTTATACAAAGTTTTTTTTTCAGTCTATCTAATAGTGATATATTGTGCTCATCTTTAACTAAGAACACATCTCTTTCAAAAATAATTTCCAAAATATTGAATAGAATCATGGATCACTATCTAATTTAGTTTTGATAATGGAATTCAATTAATCTAAACCACAACATCCATAAACCACATATCATGATTATCATCTAAGTAAATATCTTGAATAATTAATATGTGTTCTAAATTTTATTGTTGGTCCTAAATATCCAATATTGTTTCATAATTTCATGGTGATAATAGGAATCCAATCACGAAATATATAATTATTTTTTAAAATTTATATGTAGTGCAATTAAAAGGCTATGAAAATCTATGTAGGAATTGATGCTATTTGATATTAGCTACTATGAAAAACACTAAGAGACATAATTATCACAATAAACTTTATTTGTACCTACCAAAATATCCAAATGATTTCATGATACATCTTTTCTAATCTATAATTAATTTCCCAACATATGTAATGAAATTCACTCATAACATAATTTTTTATGCTCAAAATCTAAATGATATTATTTTAGATATAGAGTGTCACATATACTGCAATGAACCGCCCATCTATGGTATCCCTACTATTTATGGTTTCACTAATCCTCTTCAATTGTACGTAACTATTTTATCTCTCATCTAATTTTTTCAACAATCATATTTTTTTATTGTTCTAATGTAACATGAAATCACTTATATCCTTATAAACTTCTAGATACAACTCTAACCGCAACCCAATTGTCTTCTAATGCTCTTCTATTTCATTTACTACACATGTTTTCTGACTCATTTTATCCAAAATAATAATACCCTTAATTTCTATATATGATATTATGAAAAAAAAATTGTAAAGGTAATCTATCCATTTTCTAATGATCTCTCGTTTCATGAATACTTTAAGGTTATAACAAGTTTGAGAATATGTAGAGAGTGCTTGGGATAATTCTTCGCAATACATCACTACATCATAGACCTATATAAAAATATCTTATCCTATTTTATAAGAACAAAATCCAATAAAAATTTAGATACATCACAATCCATGAAAACCCATTTGTTATAATCAAGAAGGATTCACACAATTATAGAAATCATCATTAACCATATGTACTCGAAACCTCTTTAAGAAAATTTCTCGGTAATATATCACACCATTTCAACTAAGTTCTTTCAACATAGATTATAGGCATCAAATTTATTAAATTAAGCTTGGTATATTACCAATAATCCTAGGAAAATATAAACCTTATGAAAATCATTGTGACTCACATAATACATCACTAATTTTAATTATATATAATCCACCAAAACACCCATATAGGAAATAACATTCCCTGAGAACATTTTACTCATATAAATAAATATTATTTTGATAACATCATATATAACCTATGATATTAGAAAATCTATATCAAAATATTCAATTTTATTCCTCAATATTCTTATGATATTGAAGAAATCATAATTTCATCCCAAAATAGTACACCAAAAAATATGTATGTATTTATTAAAGATATGATTCATCATGGACATACTAATAGTTATAGTATTAGTAAATATGAATAAAAATGTTAAAAAACATCAAATACATATCCCTTATTCTACCAATTGTGTTTGTAATAATAACCTCTATCACCCTCATCAAGTGATATCCTTATTAGAATTCAATATATGAAATTTTTCATCCTTCTAAATAACAATATAAATCATTGATGAGAGGTAGATGGTAATTATTCATTACAGTTATAAGATTCAACTTCTTGTAGTTGATGTTTATCACCAAGTTACCTTTATCCATTTTAAGGAAAATAATTTACTTTGACTATAGAGAAATGTCCAATAAAATAAATATATTTCAATCTAAATCATATAACCAAAAATTCAAATCTCGCAACTCTATAGATAGTATAGAATTTTATTTTAATGACATTAAACTCACCTTATAAAACAAAATTAGGGGGATCTCTATATCACTTTATGGTAGATTTATAGATAATTATTTTGAAAACACATTTGATAAATCTTACGTCTCCTCTATAAACATTGATTTAATAAAAAATTATACTTATCTAGGAATCAAAATAAGTAGTTTATATGTCGGATAACCAAGTTATTTTATGACTTTTCATTCCTGAATAGAAAAATTTTCTTAATCCCATTAATAAATGATAATAAACGAGTTAGGTGAAGTAAAGGAAACCTTTTTATCTATGAGAGTCAACTTTCTCCAGAAAAATTACTATAAAATATATCATAACTATAAAAATGTATGTGTTACCCCTAGATTTAAGAAGTCCCATAAGATTCTATATTTTTTATTTAAATAACAATTTAGAAAAAAACCAATATATATTTTCTCTAATTAGAGTTGAAATCATCAAAGAATAAGGCATAAAATCCAATAGAAAATATTTCGAATATAAAATTCATGTAGTTTATAATGACTGAAATGGTCTCATACTAAAAATTTTTGAATCCATAGCAGAAGTAGTAAGAAGACTACATATCACTATCATATATCTTATCCATAACTCATATAGTGCATTATTTTTAGAAAATAGTTATACCCAATTATTTTAAGCCTCACCATATTGAGTATTATCATGAATCCTCTATTAAAACTCTTCTATAACATTACTTTATCTCTTAAAATATATTTTTGATCAAATTTCTAGTTAGAATATCAAATTCATGTGACTCAAGAGGGATTTTTGTTGAACATTCTTTGATTATAAAGATTCATGTATTGATAACATGGCTAGGTATGATTAAGAAAATATTTATTTAGATGATACATAGTTCTCAACTAGTAACACATAAGATGAATTATTTTCTTACTTCAAATGTGAAGGAAAATAATTCCCACCATCCATATATTTTATATCCATATATCAAATGTTGTTTCTTTATTGAACACGACCAGAGAGGTATTTAAATAATGAAAAATCACGAAAATCAGATCACATGCCAATGATTCATTTGAAAAAATTATACCATTATATTGTCATTGTTGATCAACTCTGGTTCAAAATGGAATAACTCGATAAATCTGTTACAATACTTTGGTACATTATATTCCCCATGAACCTATACATAGAAATATATAACCTTTATTAGATTGAAAATTTATAATTTTTTTTTTGACTAAAAATATTATCGTATCAAACCTACATTAGTTCTCCATTCCTACTACACTTCCATATCCACCTCCCACCTATTTTGAGATTCTAATTCAATATTACATGAACAAAAATAAACCTTCAATTTCCCATGTAAAAAATGAAACTAAAATATTTGGTAAATTGTATCCAACCAATACTTATATTATCTTAGTATTATATTACCCTTAATTTTATGATTATTATACTTTTGGAATTCCAATGCATGATCCACCTTGTTAGGCTACTCTTGATCTCTTTGATTCCCAAGTGTTGGGATATCTTGAACTAACATGTATCAAAATTCAAAAAAACTCTCTCCATTCTTAGATAATTCCCAATTTAAAAAATCATTGAACACATTCTTAGTCTCTTCTTCATGAACATGATCTTATCATAGTGGCAAACTAAAACATAAAATCACATAATTTACTATGAAAAAACTTCTTCTACAAAAATAAAAAAATTCCCATAAAACTGGATCTCAATTCTATATCCCAATGGATGTATTCAGGTTTTTATGATTAATTACATTAAAAATATTCTCATATGATTATCAATAATTAATACAATTAATTATTTTAAAACAAAATCACTACACAACCCAAATTTAAATTTCCTTAGCTCAAGTAAATCATTTTATAAATATGATGAACAAACTTTTCATATCAATAGACACCTTACAAAATTTATGAAAATACCAACCATCCAAATCTATTGTAGGTTTTATAATATATAAATACCACATGTCTAATATTTTTCAAAGGGTTTTTTTGAAAAAAATTCACTCATGAACTAGCCCGAGTCGACCCTATACTCGTCACTTGAGCCGGCCCACGACAAGGCCCAAAGGGAGTTTCCAATCCCCACAAGCTACCAACAAGTGATGGGAATAAAAATAAATCAATTATAATTTATTTTTAATATAGAAAATGATACATAAATAAACAAATATAAATAAAATAATAAAACTAACTCTAGAATCAGAAATAAAAAAACACCACGCGTACCTCTATGTGACCACATGCATCACCTCAAATTATAAGAACACACTAACTCCATGAGTGAACCAAAATGTAAATCATCACCAGAAGGAAAATAAAAAAACTATTGTAATGTGTGTTAAAATGTAGTAGGTGTTCCTGAATAAACTATTCATCATGCCTTACCTTCAGAAAGAAAACCATGTCATGCTAGGTTGAAAATAAAACCATATAAAAAATATTGTTTTTTTCTTTTCAAATTCAAATCACATGATTCAATTTTTGAATAAAAATAATTTTATTTATATTAAATTTCTAAAATAGTTTTAAATCATGAATATAAATTGTAAAATTAAAGGAAAATAATATATGTCTAAAATAGGGTATCCATAAACGAGAAAATAGGTATAAAACAACTAAAACATAAATCACTTCATCTGAAACATTGTAAATCCCTATATATCTTGGGTTACTGGGGACCTAGGATTCTTGTACCTCTGTGTCAAGATATAGAAACCATAACTCATGGAATACTTAAGCCCGAGGAACTAGGGAAGTGTCAATTGAAAGTTCCACTTCTCCCCAATAATCATAAATATTTATTTAGTGTTGTAGCATCAAATCCTACATGGGGGAACCAAACCTCAACCCTAATTATCTTCATAGTATACTAGACATCATCATCCCACCAAGGTACATAGGATTCCAATGTTCTCTGCTTTAAATGATGGTAATATTTTATCAATCAAGCACATATGATCATAAAAATTTCTTTACCCAAAACCTATCCCAACCTCTCACCTCCAATCTCTCTCCTTGAGTGAATCCCCATTTTTATGTCTCATAATAATTTACAAGACTCATTAACATGATTATATCATGAATTAGTCATTAAAACTTATGTCACATTTTTTATACAAGGGGGCATGATTCAAGAGAATTTTTTCACTTCTAAAATCCATTCTAAAAGATCCAAATGGGTTTCATTACATGAAATAAATACTTTAATTATAGAAAATATAATCAAACAATAGTTTTAAGTTCCAAAAAAATTTATAATCTCAAACATATCATTACACATTTATAACAAAATCAGATAAAAGTCCAAACATATCTGGAAATTTTTAATTCACCCAATATAATTCATTTGGAAAACCAATCAACGGCTCATGAATTTTAGTGTTTCAATAAGAACATGGAGAATTTGTTTTAATAAGAATAAGTAACAGTGGAATATAAGAAATTTAGTGAAAAAAGTGAAATAAACCAATTGGGTTCAATAATTTATTTTTATACAATTTAATAACTTTATAAAATAAGTAAAACATAAAATAAAACACAAAAGAAATTATAGTTTTAAATTTAATGGTTTGGATATAGGGTGACCTACATCAAAAAATACTCTTTTGATGAAGACCACTCGAACCGACCCTTCAAACATACACATGCATGTATTTATACAAATATGTACAAATACCCTTAGCATCAAGGCACATTTTCCCTTTGCCATGATGGAATACATATAAGGGAGAATATATATATGCCTTACCTATGAATGAAAATTTAAGAACTCTCGACTCTTACATCTCGAGACAATAACAAAGAGATCCAACACACTCTATAAAAATGAAAAACAACTCAAAAACCACCAAAACCATAACTTAAAATTAATACAAAATGAAGGAATAGAAATAACTTTCTCAGAATTGGGGATAAACCCAATTCCATTGACATCCATAGAAATATTGATCATCAACAAGGCTAACGGGCATAAAGAGATCTACACCCAAAACAAAGTGAAGAAGTGTTCTCTTTAGGGGAGGGTGGTGTCCCACCGGGGGGCTTCAGTCGAGGAGGGTCCTATGGGAGGAAGGTGGGGATGGGTGTGGATATCATCGTGCAAGAGAGGGAAGGGGAGAGAGGGGGTTCACATTGGGTGAGGTAGGATGACAAAAAGGGTTCAATAAAACCCTTAAAATAGTAATAATATACATAATAATAATAATAATACCAAACTTGATAATAATAATAATAATAATAATAATAATAATAATAATAATAATCCCATTATTATTATTATTAAACCATTTTATTTTAATTCTAATTTAATTGTCCTATTTTATTTCCAATTAATTAACTTTTTAATATATTTTTTGTTTATGGGGAATTTTCATGGGGTGAAAACATGGTTTTTCAGACCATGCACCATCCATTCACACCCTACTAGAGAGAAAGGGAACGTGCATGAGACAGATGCACGGTTTGAGAATCCATGTTCAAACTATGAAACTGATATATGTAATTTGATTGTACAATTTCACATTCTTGTTTTACTATTCAACATAGTATATTCTAGATATGTGCGACATCACTACCCCACCTGGGCACTTGCATAGGCAACACATGGTTTCAACTAACTATACGGGCTAACCACGCAACAAATAAAAAGATTCCTAAAATTTAAAATTGGGCCCAATAACTATGGAAACTAAAAAACTAAGGCGGAAAAATAAATAAATAATTAAATTAAATTAAATTCCAATGTTGGGGTGTGACAATTATACTCACCACAAACGCATTATTCCCCCAAAAAAGTCACTGAGATGATCGATAAATAATCTAAACCTAAAACTTAATGAATCCTGATAAAACACTAAACCTTAGGTTGACCATTAAACAAAAAAATTCACACCAAAAATCCTATAATTATAACATTAAAAAGATAGTTTTTAGGGAGAATATAAGGGTTATCTACACCAAAAGAACCCAATTATCTCCATGGAACCACTATAGATAAGGAAAATGTGGGAAATCACCACACAAACCAACCCCAAGATTCTCTATCATTGCTAACAAACCCCAAAAATATAGTTGTGAACTCCCAACCCAAGCCAAATTCCCTAATATAAGGGTAACACATGGTGAAACTTGAACCAAATAGCATATCAAACCAAGATTCATTATTTCCACAGAACCTTAACATCACCAAAGGAGGAATAATAATGAACCCAAAACCATAAATGATATATCAAAGCTATGAACAAACTATAAAAAACCACTTATGAAGGACTCACATTCCAAAAGGAGAACTACCACTAGAACTCCAAGGGAACAATTCCACCAAATTTTCCCAATAAAGAGGAAATTAAAAGAAATATAGGAATCCATAAAAGAGAAACTCTAACTACACTAGCTCCATGATTCCCCACAATATTGGGAATTCTTGAGTATGTGAAAACATATCTTTGGGGTTATGGGTAGATCCCTGATATTTGAAGGATCCACTACCACATTATACGAAGATTACATCCTCTAGTCGAGACTCCTTTTGATGACTCCACTTGAAGAACTTCTTTATTTGACCCAACAAACACACCAACTGCAAGCCTTTAGAGGATGACAATAAGATGAATACCTATACTAACCGAACTAGAATCAAAGAAAAGAGTGGCCTGACTAATATAAATATGGAACTGACAAGATGAATTGTCTCAAATAGGTTCTTCCAGTTTACTCTCCTCATTATATGGGGAACCATTCCAAACACCAAAAGGAATGATTCTATGAATCCTGGATTAAAACCCTACCCAAGAGAATATTTCAACTGATTATAAAAATATAAATCAAAAAAAAGGAAACAAACTCCTTGAAATGCTCAATATAGGCCTTCACTGTCTGTTGGCCTTGTTGAATAATCACAAGCTCTTCCACTTTCCTTTTCTCCACCTCCTCAGGAATAAAAATTCAGAAAAATTAGTCTTAAACACCCCACAAGACACCCCATCCAACAATTACTCTAGGATGATCACCTTCTATCAATCCAATGATGGACCTTTAAATGAACCCAAATTATCATGAACTCTCACAGATTTTGGAGTTCCCAACCACCTAAAATCACAAATGGATTCTACAAGTAATTCATCAAAATCCAATAGATCATAATCATCATGGAAGATGGGAAACAACCTTGAATGACTCAATCCTACCAGTCTCCTAGGAGTCTGGTTAGAACAAACAAATATAAGAGACTCACTATAAACCTCTAGGACTTTTTGGGTGGTATACTCAGTACAATAATCATGAAGTCGGATCAAAATTCACCATCAACCAAAATTACATACCTCAATTAAAAACCAAAACCAAAACACAAATAACCTTTCTGACCACATTTTTAGCATTTCAAAACCATAAACCCATGAAAGATAATTCCAAACATGAAAATAAAACACTAAACAACTGCACTCTCACATGTCATAACATTGAAATAACCCTTTTTGAAAAACAAATCCGTAAGAAAAACAACTTAAATACCCCTTTTGGAATTCCATGAACTCCTATATATATATATATAATTGAGATAGATCAGGTTCCCATCCACACATACCATCAATTACCCAATTTCTACACGGGTACATCTACATATGTGATCATTCATAGAAACACCAAGGGTTAATTCAAAACATTCTTCATTACCAAAATTGATAATTTAATTGAAATCAAAAAATACCAAAGGGATGTTCAAAATACCTCCCATTTTTCTATTTGAAACAACAAATTTCCTTAAAATAAACCTATTTATAGAAATAATTTCCATTTGAAAAACTATTCTGCCTCCCAAAAAACCTCTTTTCATTTTGGAAACTGCTTTTCCAAAAACCATTTTCCTTTTTTTTTTGAAATCCACTCATGACAACCAAAACTATGAAAATTCATAACTCACAAAAAAGCTTACCAGAATATGGAATTAGTGTATTTACCTAACCGAACAATATGGCTTAGCAGACCATGGAAATAGTGATCATCAATAACAGGAATAATCTTGAACCATGCACTCAGGCTAAACATGGTTCACAACTCCATTTAAGCCAATCATGTAGCACCAAATACCTCCCATTTTAATACCTTATCCATGAATACCAAAAAAAATACTCAAATAATGTACATCCCATAATAACTCATGGATCAGGACAAGAAAGGGTTCGTGACATATTTCATGCACCTACATCTCGAGTCCCAAAGTCCTAATATCCAAGATACCTGACACCCAAAATAACAAACTCCTAATCTATTTCCATTTTGTCACATAACAGCTCGAGTCAATCTTGAACTGGTCATGCAAGATAGTCCCCAACAAGGCCCAAAGGGTGTTTCTGATCCCCAAATGCTAGCATCTAGTGTCGGACATCAAAATAAATTAATTGGGAATAATTTTTCCTATAATCAAATGAAATATAAAAAACATAAACATAATAATAAAACTAAACTGTAATAGAAGAATGAATATAAAACTTCACACATACCTCCATGTGACCTCATGGGTCACGTCCAACCGTATCTTCACACTCACTCCATGAGGAAACCACAGAAGGAATAAATTCAAAAGCTAAAAACAAAAATAAAAATATAGGAATGAGTATTAAAAAATAGTATTTATGCCTGAATAAATTATTACTTTTTACATACCTTTAAAAATAAAACCACATTATGGTAGTTTTTAAAATAAAAACATAAAAAAATATGTTCTTTATTCTTTTCAAATTCAAATGAAAATATTACATTTTTCAAATATAATCATTTTATTTTCATCATATTTCTATTATAGTTTCCTCAAATAAATAGAAATTGTAAAATTAATGGAAAATAGTTAGGTCAAAACATTATATTTATAAATGATAAAACAATCATAAAATAACTAAAATGGAAATCAAATCACAAGTACTATGAAAAATTCCTATGTTTCTAGGGTTAGTGGGGAACTAGGATCCCCGTACCTCTGTGACATGGTATAGAAACGATAACCCACAACATCCTCATAAATGATCCTCTAAATACAATCCAATACAAAGGTCAATTGGTATCTAATCATTATCAATGTTTATTTGGTTTTGTAGTGTCAAATCCTTCTAGGGGGGACATGGCCTCCACCCATCTAATCCACCTAGCATATAAGACCTTCTTTTCCTACCAAGTTAACTGATTTTTCTATGTTCTATACTTTGAATGGTGGTGATTTGTTATCATGAAAACACATATAAACATATCATTTTATTTATCCAAAATCATATCTACCCTCTTACCACTGATCTCCCTCCTTTATTGCATTTCCCTTTTTAAGTCAAACAATAATTCACAACCCTCTTCACTAGGAACATATCATAAATAACACATTAACAATTACATTAAAGTTTTCAAACAAAGGGGCATGCCTAAAGAGGGGTTTTACACTTCTACTATTCATTGGGAAAGTGAAAAATGTGCCTCATTATATTAAATAAATACATTATTTTAAGAAAACTTAGTCACCCAACAGTATTAACTTCCAAAACATTTTAAATGGTCAAACATGTCGTTACAAATTTATAAAAAAAACTTATGAAAGGTCATATATATTATTAAATTTCTAATTCATCCAATATAAATCATTTGTAAAACCAATAAATTACTCAAGAAGCATAGTGTTACCAAACCAATATAGATAACATGTTTTAATAAGAATAAATCATAGTGAAACATATAAAATGTGCTGAAAACACGACATAAACCTATTTTGTTAAATGTTTTATTTTTCTAAAATTTATTAAATTTATGAAATAAATAAAACACCAAACAAAAGACACATGAAATTATATTTTTCAATTTAATGACTCCAACATTAGGTGACCTACCCCAAATATGTTTCTTTTGATGATGACCTCTCGAACCGACCCTTCAAACTGACACGCTCATGAATTTACTCATATATATATACCCCTAGTTGCATTGATATATTCCCCTATACATGAAGGAATATGTACAAGGAGGGAATATATATATATATATATATATTCCTTAACTATGTATTCCCATTTAAAAAATATCAACTCTGATAGCTTGAAACAACATCAAAGAGAGCTGATATACTCAAGATAAATTATCAGAAACTCAAAAACCCCAAAAACCTTAATTCAAAATTAAACCAAAACAAAGGAATAAAAATCCATTAGCTGAAATCAAGGCTAAAACCACTTCCTTTGAAAACTATGACTTAAATTATCATCAATGAGGCCAAAAAATCCAGAGAGTTCTACAGACAAAATCACGAGAAGTAGAGGTCATCGGTATAGCGACCCAGGTTTTTCATACATAACTTATTACACAATTTTAATGATATAAAACCTAAAATTATTACATGAAAAGTGTCCAAAGGATTAGTGTCTTGGAAAAAATAGTACCGTACGTAACATTTAAAAAATAAAACATAAACATTTATTTAATTTCTTCTTCTTTACCTTCTTATTATACCACGTGTTCTCTTTAGTACATGTAGTCACCTGAGGATATACATCAAAATAGGATGAGGTAAAATATCATTAAGTTGATAGTTAAGAACATGAAATATTATAACTTTGGGTATTAATTATCATAAAATCATCTTCATAAGCATTAGATGAAGTAT
Organism: Viscum album; assembly: GCA_963277665.1. NCBI lineage: Eukaryota > Viridiplantae > Streptophyta > Magnoliopsida > Santalales > Viscaceae > Viscum > Viscum album. The sequence goes on along the minus strand of OY728136.1, from coordinate 360,121,615 downwards.
TAGACAAAATCATTGAGTGCGGCAATGAAAAAAATAAAACATCATGTATTAATGCTCAACTACCACACATTGTTGTGAAAGATGATAGAATCATGTTCACACATACATAGATTTTCTCATGATATATATCACATTACCCAATTAATTACAGCACTATATAATTTTAGTAGCACCCATCACATTATAACATGTATATTGTGCTATATAATTTTGGGCACACCCGTCACATCATTGTATTTACATTATCATGCATGCCACATAGAACCTATATAAATATTGGAAATAAAATGACCCAAGGAAATTAATTAGTTTAAATTAATAAATCATACATTCATAAAAAATGGGTTACAAAAAATAGGGAATTACATTCTTAATCTAACAATTGTCAACTTTTAGTGAAGAAAAAACAAGATTGAGAAGTAAAAGGTGTGTTTTTTGAAAGAAGAGTTCATTTCGAAAACACTGTGATTTTTGTAACCTAAAGTAGAAAAAATTTATATCCCATAAATGGTAATATAGTTATGAATAAATTATATTTAAGGAATTTTGATACTAAAAATTTGGTGAAAGAGGGAAACTCCTAATAAAGAGAGTTAGGTTCGAGAATTCCCCTTACCTTTTGTTCGGATGCTTCCTTCACTTTAATATTATGTGTAATCAAAATATATTCACTAATAAAAAAATATAAAACTCTTTATACATTAATTTTTTTCATTATTGTTTTATTATGTTCATTTATAGTCTTTTTGAAGAGTTGTAGGGTGTAATTTCATCATTTGTGAGTGTTCATTTTCATTGATTTCATGATCAGTTCACATTTATAATGAATGGAGGTTCATGTAAAACACAAATAAATATCTTGAATTGACATTATATTTTATTAGTGATATTATATAATTATAAATGATCTAATAAAGATTTTTTTTATATTCTATAAGGATGAATAAATTGATAAATGTTCATGATTATCATTTTAGGATAATATTGGAGGTTTTTTCGATCACAAAAAACTCATTTTGTTTTATCATTTAGGTTTATGAAAATAATTCTTTTTAATAATATAAATAGAGTTATAAATTAAACATTAAAATATTTTTTCAAATATTTTATGGTTTTATTAGTATCCTTGACAGTGTTAAAGGAAAAATGAAAGTCTATCACCAATGATGTTGGTAAATTGACACTTCACTAGCAACAAAATCATTTTTAAACTAAAATAGAAAGAGGGAGGAGATTAATAATGGATATTAAATTGAAATGATATAATTATAGTATAATTATTATACTGAAGTTATCATTTATTTGGGATGAATGGAGTTGTGGAGAGAAAAATAAAAGAAATGAAATTGAATGAAAATTATAAGAATGTGAAAGAGAGGATTTACCTCTTGAATTTATCCCCCATGAGAACATACATAGGGAATGGTTTTTTAATTTTGGTTAGACTAAGATAAATTGGATGTGGGAGAGGGTCTTGTGGATAGTTTTAGACAGAATTTTTATAGGGCTCAAAGCTTGAGAGGTGTGGGGAGAAGAGGGGGTGAAGGGTGGTAATTATAGTGGAGGACAGGGGTGTTTTCTCAATACTATATTTATTATTTTATAATTTTTTCTCAAGACTATGACTAGATTTATAATAATCTATAAAAATATTAAAATAATGAATGATAGTTAGATATTATGGGCATACATCTTCCTTAAATCATCTATGACTCCATAATTCATGTATTTAGCTTTTATTGTAAATTATTGTATTTTATTATTCATAAAAAATTCATGTATTTCAGACAAATACCAAAAAATAACCCTAACATTTCTCGACCTATAGAATTCAAAAAAGAACTTTATTTTAAAAAAATAATTTTCTAAATATGATTAATTTAATTTTTTTTAAAATCAAAAATTACTGGGAAAATACACCTTTTAGAAATGTAACTAATTTTATAACTCTTTTAAAAATTACATAAGGTATCATAAAATTATGATAAAATCATAAGAAATTAAAATAATCATTAATGATAAAATTTTATGGAAATAAATATTCATATAAATTATTAAATCAATCATAATATTGTAATTAAATATTTATGACATATAAAAAAAGTCATACTTAATTAATAATATTTAAAACATTTATTTACTTATATTATGATATGATTATAAGATACATTCATTTATAATATTCCTAAATATTATTTATACTCTCATGTTTGAGTTTACTATTCACTTAGTCAGTTTACTATTCATAAGGGTCATATTACTATTCCTAAGGTAAAGTTATTATTTCATCGGTATTGGTTATTTAACTTATATAAATAATTATTATTTCATTAAATATTAATTTATATACATTTTATTATAGTACATAAGTGCTAATATATGATTTATACTATATTATATTATTATAAGAAGAGAGAAGTTCCATTGATAAAAGGTAGGGTTGTTATATTCTTCCCCCTTTTTGAAATTTGACCCTCAAATTTTCATTTTACATAAATAGGTGATGGTACTCTCCTCTATAAACTCCTCTAGTTCCCACATTTTTTCTTCCTACATATTTTTCCTCCACAACACTTTGACAATTTGGGTTGTCTTGTTTTATATAACCTTATCTCTCTTGTCCAAAATCATTATTGGTTTCTCCCCATAAGAGAGATCATCTTCAAACTGCACTACCTATGAGTTAAGTACATGTGAGGGATTTTGTTATGTACTTCTTATGGAGTGATACGTGAAACACATCATTATCTTGATCCATATTCAGTTGATGTGAAATCTGATAGTTCCTGACTCCAATGTGATCAATGATGTCAAAGGGGAAATGTACATTGGGATTAGCTTCTCTTTCATTCCAAACCACATGACTCTTTTCCATGGTGATATTTGAAGTAATTCTTTATCTCCAATGTAAAAATTCAATTCCCTTTGACGATTGTTAGAATATTCCTTTTTGAGGACTATGAGAAGCTTTGGTGTGTTTCTAGAAGACTTGACCTTATCTGTCATCTCATGAAAAAGATGAGTTCTGATTTGGTTTTGTTTTCTAAATTCATCCCAAAAGGTTGGAGTTCTACATCACTTTCCATACAGAGATTCATACAGAGACATCTAAATACATGAGTGGAATATTTTTTTTATAAGAACTCAACCAAACTAATATTTTAATCCCATCAACCTTTGAATTTGAGTGACTAGGCTCAAAGCATATCTTTGAGCATCAGAATAGTAATTTTAGATTGGCCATCAGTTTGGGCTGATAGGTGGGGAAGAAATTTAATTCAGTAATCAAAGCATGCTGAAGGTTGCTTTATAATATTGATGTGAACTTGGGATCACGATCATATACAATCAAGAGTATAACCCCCTGAAGTCACGCCACATCTCTCACATATATCTGTGAATGTTTTTAGAGAAAAATATTTACCCAAATTGCGATAAATCTATAATCTAGGTGGGTCGGTCCAACATAACCCAAATATCATTTTTTTTCCTTTAGATGTCTTCAGGATACAGTTAATGATGTCCATAGTTAGTATCTCCCATTTCCACATGGGTATAGGCAATGGTTTCATCATTTTTTTGAACTTCTATCCCTCTGATTTAACATATTGACATAATTGAGATATAATATTCAATAACCTAATTAATGTTATCCCACTAAATGTTTTCTCAAATATCAAGGTAAATCTTGGTACTCATGGGATAGATAGAGAATTGTGAGTTGTGTGCATTGTCAAATATCTCCCTCTTTATCTAAGGGGACGAGGGCACACAAAGCCTCATTCTAAAAAAATCACACCATCATCATCAATATGTAACTCTGGAATTTTCCCTTCTTTCACATTCTTTTTATCATTGGATATTCCCTTTATTCCTTCTTAATATTCTATTGGATGGATGGTTGGAAAATATTTTTGTAAAGTTAGGATTTATTCTCTATAATTATGATTTAAAAATCCATGATTTTTATATTAATGAAGATAGGGTGTTTCTCAATCCACAACATGGATAGAGTATCAGGTTCATTCTACTAAGAGCATAATCTTCCTTTTTCCCTTGCTTGTATGATAGTGAATAGATAAATACTATTATTTTATTAACTCTAACCATATCCTTTGACAGTTGTTGATATTATTTTGTGTGAATATATAGATTAGTCTCTTATTATCAATATATATTTCACACTTCTCACCATATAGGTAGTGTATCCATATTTACATGGAAAAAAGCACAACTGCTAACTCAAGATCATGTTTCCGATAGTTCTTCCCATGGATCTTAAACTACCATGAGGTGTTTTCTATCACATTATCATTTTTAATGAGTACACAAACCAATCATTTCTTGGGGGCATCACTAAATGTAAAAATAACTCTCCACTATTCGGTTATGTGACTATAGGTGAAATAATAAGCCTTCACATTTTCTCTATGAGCCATTACTCAAATTCTCTTATCTAGACAGAATTTACCCCTTTCCTTGTTAATATAGTTATCTGTCATGGAAATTGTGGAAATTTTATCATAAATATTGATTATACCCATCTAATCAAAGAAAATTACATATTTCTATGACACTAAGGGGTCTAAGACATTACTCAATTACTTTTTTAGAAGGTTCCACAGAGATGCACTCATTTGAGATCACATTTCCCAAGAATTTGACTTGATGCTTCCAAAAGTAAAACTTATTGAACCAAGCATACAACTCCTCCATAATTAATGTTTCCAACACTATCCTTATATTTTCTTCATGATCCTCATTTATCTTCCATTATATTAAAATATAATTGATAAACACTACCAAAAATTTGTTGAGGTTATGTTTAAAGACTCTATTCATCAAATTAATAAGGATTCCAGGGGTATTAGTATGTCTGAAGGGAATTAAACAATACTAATAGTTCCCATAAATTTTATATAAAGAATTATTCTAAATTTAAACTGTAATTACCATTATATGAAGATATACAGAATGAATATACATCTTTAAGAAATATTATTCTCCTCACAAGTGATCGAAAAAGTCATCAATCCTTCTAAGATGATACATGTTCTTTAGGGTTATCTTGTTGAGTTCCCAATAATCAATACACAACCGCATTTATACATCATTATTCCCGACAAAGAAAATTGGGACACCCCAAGGTGATGCACTTGGGTGTACGAACTATTTGTTGATATTCTCTTGAATCTGCATCTTTAACTTTTCCAATTAAATATGATCCATCCTATAGGGACACATTGATATAGGAGTAGCTCTGGGTAGGAGTTCAATTGATAAAAATACTTCACAATCTGGGGGAGGTCTGGTTAACCCTTTAGGAAATACATAAATGTATTCCCTTGGAATGGGAATTTCCCCTAGGTTTATACCTTAATTTTTTCTCAACCATTTGAGTGAGGTATGCGTATTCACATGGAATCAATACCCACACCATTAAAGGATTTTCCAAAGGAGATTCATGATCTTCCTTGCATTTTAAAAGAATACTCGAAGGGTTCTGTAAATGAGAATATATTTTTTCGTGAAAATTTATTTGTGACCTATATAATGAGAGCCAATCCATTCCCAATATAGTGCTATATTTCCCTAAGTTATGTATCACAAGATTCGTTGGAAGAATCATCCTAGATATGCTAAAATTGGATGATTCAAACATGTGGGTTGTAATGATTGTACCACTTAGTGTTTTTATAGATATCCCTACTTCAAAGTTTTGGGGATTCAATTAAATTATTGTAGAAAAATTGAAAGATATAAAGGAATGCATAGTATAAGAATCAAATAAGAATTTTTCAATTCATGAGTGAATAAAAAGTGTTCCTTGTATGACATTGTTTTCTTTCTCTACATCAGAAGTTGTGATGGAATAAGCCTTATGTTTCTCCTTTGGATTTGGGGGCTGGTGATCATAATTAAACTCATGGACTTAAGGTTTAGTACACTGTTCGACATAGTTCACTTTCCCCCTATAGTTATAGCATTGAAGAATTTCTGCATCCCTTTCATGCAATTTCCATGATACTTGTTCCCACATTTTTTACATGTGGATGGTTGAGTTTTTTTAAACCATTATCATTAGATCCTATGGATTGAGACTCCATCATTCGTTTCCTATCACCATAGTTATGGTACCATTCTCCAAACTCTATATACACTTTGAGAGAACATAGAACAACTTCTATATAACTCCCAAATACTTTAATTTCATGAAACTTCATATTTAGTGGTCTTAATCAACAAAATAATCTATCAAGTTTTCTATCATTGTTGATAACAAAACCATATGTTTACCTTGAATGACTTGTGAAAAATGCATTGTAGGTCATGATAGATTATCCTTCCATTTTATTTAGCTCTATGAATTATCTCACCATATTTGTTCAAATATTTCTAGGTAAATACTTATTACAAGATATTATAATTATTTCTTCCCACTCCATCTCTTCAATTTCTTCCGTCAGCTTTGTGTACTTAATCAGATCCCATCATTGATCGACCTCTCCATCTAAATGGTAAACAAAAAAATTGTAACATCCCAAGTTAGTAATGAATAATAGATATTTTTATCTATGTCTATTAATGAACTAGATAGTGTTTTAGAGGCTTAAAATGAAAATAAATCTAATCTTAAGCATGGAATACACTAATATTTTTAAAAGATTGTTTTACTGCCTTTTGATGGAAAACCATTTTTAAATCTATCTTTTGATAATTTTATAATCTATTTTTGTCAAAATAAACTTATTCTTTATGTTTGGGACATCAAAATTTACTTTGTGTGAATTTTTGGTATTTTTCTGACAATGTTCATTTTTTAATGAATAGTGGAAAATACTGCATTTTACATCAAAACTGCTTTTTAATCTAATTTATTTATATGATTAGATTATCTTTTGAATTGTTTTTGAAGTTAAATGAGAATATATTTTTACCATTTAATCCAATGGTGGTCATTGGAATCAATTTCAATTTTAAATTGGACTTAAACTGGTGTCAATCTTTTGGTACTTATTGTTTCATAAAAACAGGCTATTTGTCATAACAGCGGGAATTAATTATTAAATTAATTAATGTGACTTATATGTTTTTAATTTTGTAAAATAGACTTCATTTTTGAATTCGGAATATCAAATATATCTTAGGGTGAATTTTTGGTAATTTTCTGAAAAACTTCAATTTTTGATGAATAGTGAAACCACTAAGTGGTAGTTAAAAAAACTGATTTTTCGTTTAAATGAAACTTTGCCACTTTTGTGTTCTGAATTTCAAAAATCCGACATACATGGTTGTCATTATTATGTAAAATGTGGTTCAATGGGATGAAAATAATTTTTCGGTGAATAGTAATTTTTTTCATTAATCGCTATTAGAGGTAATTAGTGTAATTTAAGGTAAAAATGATATTATAAAAATGTGAAAACACCATGACACTTGTACTACACCTATTGGGTGAGTCATGGACGACCCAGATAACCCATGGGTCAATTTAGGGGACCCCATGGAGCCACTTGGGTGAGATAATGACTTTAATGTTTTTTTTAAATAAAGATGAAAATGACACTAACATAAAGTTTTTTACTAAAACAATTTTTAGAAGGGGTTATACTAATCATATTTTTGTCTATAAATATTCATTAGAAAGCTAAAAATATTTCATACCTCATATTATTTTTTTTATAATTTTTAGACATTAAATAAATTAAATTATTTATGACATCATGATGATGCAGCGATGACCTCATTATTTAACGATATAAATAAAATGGAAAGATAATGTAATATCTAAGACCTACACTTGTCCAAAAACTATTGGATGGGAATATTTCGAAGCCATATCATCTTATCTTCAAAATATATTAATGTGGGACCTTAGAAATTCGAAACACTTTTGAAAATAAAATAATAGTTTCATGATTTCCAAAAGTGCCCCTCCTCTCCTCTTATAAAAGGCCCCCACCTCTACCTCATTTCACACACTCCTCAAGCCTTTGTCTCGGACATCCCCTTCCCATTTACTCTTTCCACATCCCTCTCCTCATCCTAGAGGATTCCCTTTGGGCAGAATCCTTTCAAAGGAAGCCTTTAGGCTCAAATCAAAAGGAGTTACACTTTTAAAGGTAATTCTTTCTCTCATGATCATTTGTTTTATTTTGCTTCTCCAACCCCATAAACTCTTTTTATTTACTTCTTTTGTAAAAACACCAGTATCTTCAATATACTAGGATGTTGTTATAAGATTCATTCGAGCTACACTCTCATACAACTACCAAAAATGGTTAAAGAACATACGGTTTTCGTGGATGGTGAAATTCTGCCTCCCGAAACGATGATTGTTCAATACTCATCTAACACCTTCAAAGGTGGCCATTATGATGTCACTATTTTTATATATGATATATAATATGTTTATTATTTTCTTAAGCTTCTGTATTTTCCATTTATGGTATACCACTATTGTTTCCATTATGGGTAAACACGATATCTTCATTTTAGGAAGTGCGGACTACCGCCCCCTGAAAGTGATTTGATTCGTCAATACCATATGTGGGATGTGTAAAGGATAAAGTTAATGATATTATATATATTTTATTATACTGGAATTATAATATACTCTTATATCATTATGATTCCATTCCAGAAAATACGAAATAGAAATCGAAGTAGCGTTCATGCGTACGTACGGCTTACCGTCTCCATGAACGGTGCATTTCATTTCTTACCTCGGAATGTGATGTAATATTATAAATACATGTATATGATGAATATATATGATATATATGTTATCCAAATCATTAATATAATTCTGGATATAATGAACCTTTGACCAAATTAACAACATGTAAGTGTAAGAAGTCTATTTTTGACTTAAGAACCAAATACCGACAAAATGAACATTATTAACTTAAATGATTACATGATGTTCATAACATGGTATAAAAGGAATAATGAAATTGAAAAAGGTTCTTAAGAAATTAGAGATTAACCCAAGTTTATTATTCAGGAGATTAAAGAACGGTCGGGTCAAGTCGGATACGAGGTATGGGACTTCGTCTCAATCTCCTTTCATTGAGGCATATTTAGTTTTATACACAACCTTCTTTTATATGGTGTATAAACCCCTTTGACTTTTACTTTTATTAAAAAGGAATCTTTTTTATATGAATTGTTTTACTAAATAAAAAAATGGAATGTTTTTGTCGTACGTATGCGGCGACAACGACTTCTCCGCCGCCGTGACCTTTATTTGAGTTTCGGCTTCCTCTACAAGCCATACCTTCTTTTTAAAAGAAAAATAAATATCATGTTTTAATTTTCATTTGTTTTGGGATTGAAAATGGTTTTCATAATGTTTTTATATCAATGTGTTGTATTGATATCTTGTGATTAAAAGGTGGAAATGTTATGTTTTCTTTATTCATGTTTTATGTGATATGATTATGTTGAGGTTCTTGGGCATTATTATGAAGACAGGTGGTTCCGTGATAAACTAATGGCGGGTGAGTCCGATATAGCTCTCCAATGCATTGGGTAACGCGAAGGAGTGAAACGTTAAGGTTTCTCCGAAGAGATTTTGGGAATATACTGTTATGGGTATTCCAAACGTAACCAAGAGGGTTACTCCCTACGTAAGAATGTTATGAATGCCTCAAGTTACCTTTATGTCTTATAATTTCTATGATTTATTCATGATTTTATGAGGTATGTTAAAGTGCCTATGTTTTATGGGTAATTTATGATTTCATTCTTATGTATATATGAACACATGTTTCCTTTCCATGTTTTTTTTATAACCCATAATGAGTTTTTATGCTCATCCCAAGTTTTTGAAAGTTTTTTCACAGGTCACGGGAAAGGTACATGATAAGATGATAGTGTCAAGGAAGTGTCAAGAAAGAATCCATGTTTTATTTTCAATATGTTTCTGTTGATGGGAAAAATAATACTACCTTTTATTGTAACCACTTTGTTTAAATGTGGGTTGTAATGCATGTTTTAATATCTAATTATCTAAAACTCTAAACCCGAAAACATCCTCAATGTGTAATCTTGTAATAACTCAAGATTAAGTAAGGTTTAAGGATGGGGCCTTATAGTTGGTATCAGAGGTCGGTTTAGATAACTTTAGGAGTTAGAATTTTATTAGAAGATTATCCAAAAATATTTTTTTTTGAAATGATATAGCATTTGAAGATTACCATGTTGCGTCATCTAAGACATGTTTGTTCAAAATTGTTTTCCGCAGAGGAAACAGGGAAGCAGTGCTAGGAAGGCATACAGAAGGAAATAACCTTCCAAATCAGCATCCTGAGATGGTCGGAATTAGAACTGAAGAGTTTGTTGCAGTGATGGCACAGTTGACTCAGGCTATAAATGGTGGTGGTATCCATGCACAAGATCATCCAGATCAACCGCAGAGGAACATGTCAGTGGTGGAACATTTCATGAGGCAGCATCCCCCATCATTCAGAGGATCATCTGACCCTGTGTTAGCTGAAGGGTGGATTAAAGTACTGGAGAAGATTTTCGATGTCATGGGGTGCTCCTGTTTTATTTGTTAAAAATAATGATGGTTCTATGAGACTTTTCATTGATTATAGAGCCTTGAATAATATCACTCTTAAGAACAAGTATCATTTGCCTCATATCGATGATTTGTTTGATCAGCTCCAGGGAGCTCAGTTTTTTTCAAAGATTGACTTGAGATTGGGGTACCATCAGCTAAAGGTAAAGGAGGCAGATATTCCGAAGACCACGTTCCATACGAGATATGGCCATTATGAATTTGTAGTAATGCCTTTTGGGCTAACAAATGCACCTGCTTTATTCATGGACTTAATGAATATAATTTTCCTTGAGTTCTTGGATAAGTTTTTGGTGGTTTTCATTGATGATATTTTGGTGTTTTCTAAAAGTAAAGAGGAGCATGAAAGACATTTAAGGGTTATCTTGCAAACATTAAAAGAAAAGAAACTGTATGGAAAATTCAGCAAGTGTGAGTTTTGGTTACAACAAATTTCTTTCCTTCGTCATATTGTTTCTAAAGATGGAATAACTGTTGACCCTGCAAAAAAAATTTGTGGAATAATGGCCAAGACCCACAAATGTAACCGAGATTCGTAGCTTCCTTGGTTTGGTAGGCTATTACCGAAGGTTTGTTAGAAATTTTTCATGATTATCTAGTCTAATGTGTAAGATAACTCGGAAGGGTGTTAAGTTTATCTGTACAAAAGAATCTGATGATTGTTTTTAGGAATTGAAAAGAAGATTGGTGAATGCTCAAGTTTTGGCACTACCTTCCAGGAAGAGTGAGTTTGTTATATACAGTGATTCTTCATTGAAAGGACTTGGTTGCGTCCTAATGCAGAATGATCAGGTAATTTCTTATGCTTCACGACAGTTGAAAACTCATGAGGTAAATTACCCTACACATGATTTGGAATTAGCTGCTGTTGTTTTCACTTTGAAAATTTGGAGGCATCATTTGTATGGAGTAAAGTGTGAAATATATACCGATCACAAAAGTTTAATGTATATATTCACTCAGAAAGAGTTAAACATGAGACAGAGGTGATGGCTAGAATTAATCAAGGATTATGATTGTATAATTCATTACCATCCAGGAAAAGCAAATAAAGTGGTTGATGCTTTGAGTCGAAAAAGTAATGCTTCATTAGCAATGTTGAATTTGGAACGTGATCCTTTGGTTAGGGATTTGATGAACTTTGGCATAGAAGTTGTTTGTGCAAGAAGTCCTTCTTTTTTGTTTCAGGTATCAGTGATATCTTCTCTATCAGGCAAAATCAAGAAAGCACAGAAGCAAGACAGTGAGTTGCAGAAAAAGGTAGAGCTGGTTCAGAAAGGTAAGTTGCCTGAATTCAACATTGATAATGATTATGTTTTGAGATTTGGGAAGAGATTGTGTGTGCCTTGTGATTCACAGTTGAAGAGAGATTTGTTACGTGAAGCTCATAGTTCTCCGTTTTCAGTTCATCTGGGTAGTACTAAGATGTATAGAGATCTGCGGGAGTATTACTGGTGGGATGGAATGAAAAGGGATATTGCTGATTTTACTGTGAAGTGTTTGACATGTCCACAGGTTAAAGTAGAGCGGTAGTTACCGAAAGAGATGCTTCAGCCTTTACCAGTGCCATAGTGGAAATGGGAGAATATATCAATGGACTTTTTTGTGGGATTACCGAATACATCTCGAGGTAATAATGCAATCTGGGTTATTGTGGATCGCTTGACCAAATCTGCTCATTTCCTTACTATACGAGATACTTTCTCTCTTGATCAACTTTCCCGTTTGTATCTTAAAGAGATAGTCAGGTAACATGGAGTTCCTCTCTCCATTGTATCGGATCGTGATCCCATGTTTACTTCTAACTTTTGGAGAGGCCTTCAGAAGTCATTGGGTACTGAATTAAATTTTAGTACAGCTTTTCATCCTCAATCAGATGGGCAGTCAGAACGAACAATTTAGACCTTGGAGGATATGCTACGAGCTTGTTCGATGGATTATCAGGGAAGTTGGGACCAACATCTTTCTTTGGTTGAATTTTCATATAATAACAGTTTTCATTCCAGTATACAGATGGCACCATTTCAGGCATTATATGGGAAGCGGTGTCGAACACCGGCTTTCTGGGATGAAGTGGGTGAAAGGAAGTTGATGGGACCAGAATTGGTAGAAGAGTTGGCAGAAAAAGTTCATCTAATTCAGAAGCACATGAGAACAGCTCAGAGTAGGCAGAAAAGTTATGCAGACAACAGGAGGAAGGATCTATCCTTTGAGGTAGGTGATCTTGTTTTTCTCAAAATATCACCATAGAAAAGTGTGATGCGGTTTGGTAAGAAAGGAAAGCTGAGTCCAAGGTTTATTGGACCATATGAAATTCTGGAGAGAGTTGGATCAGTTGCATACTGAGTGGATTTACCTCCGAGTTTATCTCAGGTACACAATGTTTTTCATGTTTCGATGTTGAGAAAGTATATGCCAGATCCATCTCATGTTTTGAGTCCAGAGGTAGTTCAGTTGGAAGAGAACCTATCTTATGAGGAACAACCGGTCCAGATTCTTGACCATAGGGAGCAAGTGTTACGAAATAAATTGATTCGCCAGGTAAAGGTTTTGTGTAAAAACCACAATATTGAAGAGGCAACATGGGAATCTGAAAATGCAATGACGGATAAGTACCCCATTTATTCGATAAGTAAATAAATTGTGGGTATGCAATTTTCAAAAGGGGGGAAGGATGTAACATCCCAAGTAAGTAATGAATAATAAATATTTTTATCTATGTCTATTAATGAACTAGATAGTGTTTTAGAGGCTTAAAATGAAAATAAATCCAATCTTAAGCATGGAATACACTAATATTTTTAAAAGATTGTTTTACTGCCTTTTGATGGAAAACCATTTTTAAATCTATCTTTTGACAATTTTATAAGCTATGTTTGTCAAAATAAACTTATTATTTATTTTTGGGACATCAAAATTTACTTTGTGTGAATTTTTTTTATTTTTCTGACAATGTTCATTTTTTAATGAATAGTGGAAAATACTGCATTTTACATCAAAACTGCTTTTTAATATAATTTATTTATATGATTGTATTATCTTTTGAATTGGTTTTGAAGTGAAATTAGAATATATTTTTACCATTTAATCCAATGGTGGTCATTGGAATCAATTTCAATTTGAAATTGGACTTAAACTGGTGTCAATCTTTTGATACTTATTGTTTCATAAAAACACGCTATTTTTCATAACAGCGGGAATTAATTATTAAATTAATTAATGTGACTTATATGTTTTGAATTTTGTAAAATAGGCTTCATTTTTCAATTTGGAATATCAAATATAGCTTAGGGTGAATTTTTGGTAATTTTCTGAACAACTTCAATTTTTGATGAATAGTGAAACCACTAAGTGGTAGTTAAAGAAACTGATTTTTCGTTTAAATGATACTTTGCCACTTTTGTGTTCTGAATTTCAAAAATCTGACATACATGGTTGTCATTAGTTTGTAAAATGTGGTTCAATGGGATGAAAATAATTTTTTGGTGAATAGTAACTTTTTTTCATTAATCGCGATTAGAGGTAATCAGTGTAATTTAAGGTAAAAATGATATTATAAAAATGTGAAAACACCATCACACTTGTCCTACACCTGTTGGGTGAGTCATGACCGACCAATACAACCCATGGGTCGATTTAGGGGACCCCATGGAGCCACTTGGGTGAGATAATGACTTTAATGTTTTTTTAAATAAAGATGAAAATGACACTAACATAAATTGTTTTACTAAAACAATTTTTATAAGGGGTTATACTAATCATATTTTTGACTATAAATATTAATTAGAACTCTAAACATATTTCCTAAATCATATTATTTTTTTATAATTTTTAGACATTAAATAAATTAAATTATTTATGACATCATGATGATGCAGCGATGACCTCATTATTTAACGATATAAATAAAAAGGAAAGATAATGTAATATCTAAGACCTACAATTGTCCAAAAACTATTGGATGGGAATATTTCGAAGCCGTATCATCTTATCTTAGAAATATATCAATGTGGGACCTTAGAAATTCGAAACACTTTTGAAAATAAAATAATAGTTTCATGATTTCCAAAAGTACCCCTCCTCTCCTCTTATAAATGGCCCCCACCTCTACCTCATTTCACACACTCCTCAAGCCTTTGGCTCGTACATTCCCTGCCCATTTACTCTTTCCACATCCCTATCCTCAACCTAGAGGATTCCCTTTGGGCAGAATCCTTCAAAAGGAAGCCTTTAGGCTCAAATCAAAAGGAGTTACACTTTTAAAGGTAATTCTTTCTCTCATGATGATTTGTTTTATTTTGCTTCTCCAACCCCCTAAAATCTTTTTATTTACTTCTTTTGTAACAACACCAGTATCTTAAATATACTAGGATGTTTTTATAAGATTCACTCTAGCTACACTCTCACACAACTACAAAAAATGGTTAAAGAACATACGGTTTCCGTGGATGGCGAAATTCTGCCTCCCGAAACGATGATTGTTCAATACTCATCTAACACCTTCAAAGGTGGCCATTATGATGTCACTATTTTTATATATGATATATAATATGTTTATTATTTTCTTAAGCTTCTGTATTTTTCATTTATGGCATACCACTATTGTTTCCATTATGGGTAAACACGATATCTTCATTTTAGGAAGTGCGGACTACCGCCCCCTAAAAGTGATTTGATTCGTCAATACCATATGTGGGATGTGTAAAGGATAAAGTTAATGATATTATATATGTTATTATACTGGAATTATAATATACTCTTATATCATTATGATTCCATTCCAGAAAATACGAAATAGAAATCGAAGTAGCGTTCATGCGTACGTACTGCTTACCGTCTCCATGAACGGTGCATTTCATTTCGTACCTCTGAATGTGATGTAATATTATAAATACATGTATATGATGAATATATATGATATATATGTTATCCAAATCATTAATATAATTCTGGATATAACAAACCTTTGACCAAATTAACAACATGTAAGTGTAAGAAGTCTATTATTGACTTAAGAACCAAATACCAACAAAATAAACATTATCAACTTAAATGATTACATGATGTTCATAACATGGTATAAAAGGAATAATGAACTTGAAAAAGGTTATTAAGCAAGTAGAGATTAACTCAAGTTTATTATTAAGGATATTAAAGAACGGTTGGGTCAAGTCAGATACGAGGTATGGGACTTCGTCTCAATCTCCTTTCATTGAGGCATATTTTGTTTTATACACAACCTTCTTTTATACGGTGTATAAACCCCTTTGACTTTTACGTTTATTCAAAAGGAATATTTTTTATATGCATTGTTTTACTAAATGACAAAAGAGAATGTTTTTGTCGTATTTATGCGGCGACAACGACTTCTCCGCCGTCGTGACTTTTATTTGAGTTTCGGCTTCCTCTACAAGTCATACCTTCTTTTTAAAAGAAAAATAAATACCATGTTTTAATTTTCTTTTGTTTTGGTATTGAAAATGGTCTTCATAATGTTTTTATATCAATGTGTTGTATTGATATCTTGTGATTGAAAGGTGGAAATGTTATGTTTCCTTTATGCATGTTTTATGTGATACGATTATGTTGAGGTTCTGGGGCATTATTATGAAGAAGGGTGGTTCCGTGATAAAATAAGGGCGGGTGAGCCCGATATAGCTCTCCAATGCATTGGGTAATGCAAAGGAGTGAAACGTTAAGGTTTCTCCGAAGAGTTTTAGGGATTATACTGTGATGGGTATTCCAAACGTAACCAAGAGGGTTACTCCCTACGTAAGAATGTTATGAACGCCTCAAATTACCTTTATGTCTTATGATTTTATGATTTATTCATGATTTTATGAGGTATGTTAAAGTGCCTATGTTTTATGGGTAAATTATGATTTCATTCTTATATATATATGAACTCGTGTTTCCTTTCCATGTTTTTTTTATAACCCATACTGAGTTTTTATGCTCATCAAAAGTTTTTGAAATGTTTTTCACAGGTCAAGGGAAAGGTACATGATAAGATAATAGTGTCCAGGAAGTGTCAAGAAAGAATCCATGTTTTATTTTCAATATGTTTCCATTGATGGGAAAAAGAATACTACCTTTTATTGTAACCACTTTGTTTAAATGTGGGTTGTAATGCATGTTTTAAGATCTAATTATCTAAAACTCTAAACCCGAAAACATCCTCAATGTGTAATCTTGTAATAACTCAAGATTAAGTAAGGTTTAAGGATGGGGCCTTATAAAAAGTCACCTTCTCTATATCATAACAGTGAATCACAAAAAGGATCTTCTCCATAAATTTTACCCACAATACCAACTTTTAGTGGATCAAAATATCCAGTAAACATTGTTGGTCGTTTCTATTTAAAAAAACTCAATAGCCATTTGTTCTTTCTCTGGTGATGAAATTAATTCCACATTATTCATGTTATTGTTCATAACCAGAGAAAGATGTGTATGAATTTCCATGAAATTTTGAATTCCGACTCCCAAAGAGTTGTGGATATCATTTGGACAATCGTTGTTTTTTCCATCGCACTCGTTGTTAGCCTGGTTTCTCATGGTTCCCACCATTTTCAAAAAATTAAAATTGTTAGAACAAAACATAAGTCAAAATGTCATGAATTAATAATTTAATCCTTTGTAAAATCAATTATAAAGGAATATATTGTGGGATACCAATGTAGATAATTTTGTAAAACAATGATTCTTGGGTTTTTAATTATACTTATCCTCATACTGAGGGTTTTCATTAATTTACTCTAATTCTAATTCCCAAATTAACTAAACTGTGATCGGATAACAACTATAGCAACCAATATTTTTTCTTAAATAACTTATTAAATCATTTTCATGATAAAAAACCAAAAATCATTACATTACCGTGATTCAAAGGTTTAATGTCTTGAGAAAACTAAGAAAATACTTAAAATTTACAAAATAAAACATAATCACTTTTTAATTCCTTCTTCTCTAGCCTCTAATTGTCTGTCGTGTTCTCCTTAGTACAAGTAGTCACATGAGTATATATATTAAAAGGGGGTGAAATAAAATCCTAGTATGAGTAAAGATAAGAAAATGAAAAATTATAACATGGGGTGAGAATAATCATAATATCGTCATTATAAACATGATAGGAAGCATTAGATAAATGTACGGAATGTGGTAATGTATAATAATAAAACATCATGTCATAGTGGTCAACTACCACTCATAGTTGTGAACAAAGAGATCATCATGTTCATTTATACTTAGAATTTTTAATGAGATACATATCATTACCCAATTCATTGGACTCTTTTTTAATTCTGGGTGCACCTGTCACATCATATCATTTAAATTGTGCAATATAATTCTAGGTGCACCTATCACATCCTAACATTTACATTATCATGCATGCCAAATAGAATGTATATCAATCATGGACATAAAATATACCATGTAAATTAATGGGGTTAAATTAGTAAATAATAAATTAATAAATTATGGTTACCAAATAAATTTGGTAATAACATA
This sequence comes from Viscum album, assembly GCA_963277665.1. Taxonomy (NCBI): domain Eukaryota; kingdom Viridiplantae; phylum Streptophyta; class Magnoliopsida; order Santalales; family Viscaceae; genus Viscum; species Viscum album. The sequence goes on along the minus strand of OY728136.1, from coordinate 360,103,515 downwards.
ATTGATTTAAGAATGGTTAACCTTGAGTGAGGAAAAAACAATCTTGAGAAGTAAAAGGTGTGTTTTTTTAGGGAAGAGTTCTTTTAGAAAACATTGACTTTTTCATAAAAATAACAATAAAACCTGGATATACCATAAATGTTAATATAATGGTGAATAAATGATATTTAAGGAATATCCTAACTGAAAATGGGGTGAAAGAGGAAAAATCCAAAGAAGGGGAGTTGAGTTCGAGAATTTCACGCACATTATGTCTAAATGCTTCCTTTACATTAATATCATATATAATTACATTAGAATAATTAATTAAAAAATAAAAAAACCTTTATAAATTAATTTGATTTATTTTGGTTTTATAAAGTTCATTTATGTTATTTTGGATAAGTTTCATTTTTTACTTCCAACGTTCTTGAGTGTTCATTTTCATAGTTTTCAGGATCAATCCAGTTGTATAAGAATAGAGGTTCATGTAAAACAAGGATAAATATCCATAATTGTTATTACATGTTATTAGGGATATTACATATGAATAAATGATCTTATAAATAATTTTTGAATATGCTATGAGGATGAATCATTAGATAGAAGTTATTGATGATCATGTTATGTTTATTTTGGAGGGTTATTCGATCGTAATGAACTTTTTGTTTTATCATTTAGTATTATGTATAAAAGTTAGTTTTAAAATATAAAAAAGGATAAAAATAAACATTAAAATAATATTTCAATAATTTAATGGTTTTATTAATAGCCTTTAATGAGTTAAATGGTAAATGAATGTCTAACACCTATGATGTTGGAAAATTGACACATCATAAGTGAAAATTTCATATTTAAAATAAAAAAGATAGGGGGAGAAGTTTGATGATGGATATTAAATTAAAATTATAGAATTATATTATATTTATGGTACTGGAGTAGTAATTTCATTTGGATAAAGTTATATGAAGAGATAATAATAAAATAAATGAAATTGAAAGGAAATTAAAAGAAAGAGATAGAGGATTTAACTCTTGAATTTATCCCCCTTAAGAACCTCCTTAGGGAAGGGTTTTGTTATTTTGGTGAGACCACTAGATACTAGAACTGGTAGTGGGTATTGGAGATATGTTTTATCATAATTTGGAAAATACTCCAAGCTTGAGTGGTGTGAAAAGAATAGGGGGTGAGGGTGGTATTTATAGTAGAGGAGAGGGATGTTTTCACAATACTATATTAATTTATTTATTATTTTGGAAGAAGACTTTGAATATTTAGATAAATATCTCTAAAAATATTAAAATAATTAAGGTCAGTTTAATATTTTGGGTATAATTTGGACTTACATAATCTATGACTTTATAATTCTTGTAGTTATATTTTACTATAAATTATCGTATTTTACTATTTATAAAAAATTTATGTATTTTAGAAAAATCAAAAAAATTACACTGGCCATTTTTTAATGTTTATAATTAAAAAATTAACTCCATTATATATAAAAATTCTAAATATGATTAATTTAATTTTTAATTAAAATAAACATTTACCTAGAAAATACAGATTTTAAAAATATAACTGATTTTATAAAACATTAAAATATTACTTAAGGCCTCATACAATTATCTTAAACTAATAAGAAATAAAAATATTATTTCATGAATAAATTTTATGAAAATTCATTTTATTTTAAATTATTAAATTAATCAATAAATGTTAATAATTATTAATGGCTTAAAAAATACCAACACTTAATTAATAAATTTTAAACAAAATTATTTACATAGGCTATGATATGATTATATCGTACGTTCTTTTATAATATGCCTAAATTTTATTTATAATTTCATTGATGATGTTAATATCTATTTGGATGGTTTACTATTCAAAAGTTCCATATTACTATTCAAAAGATCGAGTTACTATTTTATTGTTATTGGTTCCTTATCTTTAAGAAATAAATGTTATTTCATTAATTATTCATTTATAAAATTTTTATTATCATCCAAAAGTGATAATATGTGATTTATAATATATTAAATAACCATAATAAGGGAGAAATTCCATTCAAAAAAGTATGGGTCGTCACATCTAGAGGGAAGGGAGGTTGCATGTGAATAGCTTCTACTAAGGGAGATCGTGTGAGAAGAGGGTTACAGAGGGGAGGGGCGACTGTCATCGCATGAGAGAGGGAAAGAGAAGGAGGTTCTATGCATGGGGTGAGGGAGGAACCCATAAAAAGGGTCTAATAAAAATCATACCAGTAATAAGAATAATAATAATAATATAAATATAATAATAATAAATATCTTTATAATAACAATAATAATATCAATGTAATTAATATTAAAAGATTATATTTTAATTTAATTTTATAATTCATAATTTATTTTCATTTAATTTATTTTTTAGTTTATTCGATTAGGTGTTGGGAACGTGGTTTGGACACACGGTCTGCTAGACTATGTGACAATAGTGTACACAATACTAGAGAGAAGCGATACACACATGGGTTGGCCGCATGTTTTGAGAAACAATGCACCAACCGTATGACTCAAACCTGTCATTTGATAGAGCTAGTTTTCAAGCATTCTGCACAATTTGACAAACCTTTTGCAAGCCATGTGCCACACCACTACCCCACAAGGGAACCCGTACGGGCACTGCATGGTTACTACTAACCATACAGGCTAACCGTGTAACAGCTAAAAATCTTAAAAAATTTAATATTCAACCCAATGACTACCTAAACCCAAAAGAGTTAATGAAAAATAAATAAATTATTTAAATTCCATGGTTGGGGTGTGACATTTTCAAAATAAAATTCCATGAAACTCATATTTCACCATTAAGAGGTTTTATATAACTTTTTTGTGTGTAACTATTTGACTACGACAACCCAATTCTATAGACTACTAACATCTGAAGAGTAAAATGTAGAAAATTGAAAAGGATAACTCACAAAAATTACTATATCAATATAAAATCCCTACAATTTGAATTATTTTACTTGGAAAGTCTCTTTGGAAATTAGGCATGATAATTCTATCAACCATGGATAATATTTCAAGGAAACCTCAAATGTTGAAGTAGTTAAAATAGAAGAGACAATAGGGATCCTTATAACAATACATATTAAGATCAAAAATTGAATAATGATACCTAAAATTTATTTTTGGAAACATAACAATAAAAAAAATTCTAACATTAACTTATCTGAATAAAAAACAAAACCTTCATTGATTTACCAATTAAAATCCTAAACATGAAAATATAGATATTAATATAAAAAGAAAATATAATCCCTTATATGAACCTAAAAACCCAGCAAATCATCACTAATATAACATTTTAAAAAATATTAATTGTTTTTAAGGGTTTATAAATCATATATTTTGTATGGAAGAACAAATTTTTTGAAAATAAAGATCAAAAATAACTTCAATGGACTGAATTTTATAATAGGAAAAAAACTATAGCATACATTTTTATTTTATACTAAACATCAATAAAGTGATTATAACCACGCTAATATGTAAATTGAGAAATTTAAGATACAATTTTATAAATGAACACATCATTAGGAAATAAATTTATGAAACATGTGTAGGATTTAAATGTATTTTAGAAATGATTATAGTGAAACTTATCCTTTGAAGATAAGAAAATCATTCCAAATAATATATATACTATCAGTTTAGATCAATATCAAGTTAAAACATAATTATAAACAATATTTACTAGTAACTAATTCTTTCATTATGTTATCCAATTTCTTATTGCATAGGAAGATTATTTTATAATATACTATATATTCCATATTAATGTTTCCTATGTATATTGTTTTTTTATACATATAGGGTCTTCAATTATATTACATGTTGAGATAAAAAACAAATTAAATACATACCATAGTTGAATAAATAGATAATGAACTCCCCTTTTATCCACATAATAATGTTAAACATAATTTATGTATAACGAAAGTATTACCATTGTAAAAAAATCATCAATATATTTGACTTAATTTATCTAAAAATAGAATATAAAATAGTATAATAAAAATATGATCTAGTTATATTAGCTCTAAAATAAATCAATATATTAATATGAATGACCCCAATTATTCAGGACATTTTCCTATGAAATATAATCCATACCATACAAAATAAACCTTGCCATATAGTTATATAAGAAAGAAAAACTAATCTAAAAATCATCTAACAATAAAAATAAATCAATTTATTTATTATAATTTAGAATAAAAATTTTATTTTAAATATGATTTATAATAAATTTATCTAATTATAACGATGTAATATTTCTTGTAAGAATATAACATTATTTAATGATAACAACTATAAAAAATTCACACAATATAAATCATTCAATATTAAAAAGTACATATCCAAAATAAATTTAATTATAAGTATGTTTTAAATGATTTTTGGAATTTCACATGTCAAATATATCACTTGATTAAAAATAGCTAAATTAAATTTAATCCAAAAGTTCATTTCATGAAGAAGCAACCCAATTCAATAAATTTAATCCAATGACAAAATAATTGTAGTGTAACAAATTAGTTGTAAATAAAAATTGATCTTTTTATGTCATGGAGTTTATAAGTTGGAGAAAATAATGAAATATAATTTTTAAAATATAGATTCACCATATTTTAATAGAAATTTTATAGTTTAATCCCCAAAAATAAATTTCACAATGAAATCAATAAAATGGTTAACAATTTGAATACACTGATATTATGTATTATAAAATAAGTATATAATCATCAAGAAACCCCTGTTTAAACATCAACAACTACACTCATTATATTATAATATTTTATTTTCTTTTAAAATATTCATATAAAGTAATTAAAACTAATTTTTATTCAAAACAGAAATTTCATTTTCACTAAATACATTTAGAAAAAGATTTAATAATATGTTTTACCTTTAGGAAAGTTTATTCAAAACCAGTCAAAGAAACAAATCTTAAAAACATCTGATATAAAAATAAGAGTTTGAATATTTTAGTTAAAATTTATAACCAAAAATCAACCCAATAATCAATTTGACATAGATTTATAAAAAGGTTTTGTTTTTTAATCCATGAAATGATAAATTTTTTACATTTATTAAAATACTGACAAAATAAGCACTATTAAATAGGTTATCTTCAACCAAACATGTGGCTAGCCTAAGGAGATCAAAACTAGCTCTACCAATATTAATAAATCCAAAAAAACCGACATCCATTTATCAAATGAAATATTTCATATTAAATGTCTAGAAATTTATATGTTAAATTATGAAAATTAATTAAAATTAAGGGATTAGAAAATTTATTTAAAAGTGGTAGATAGTAAAGAAATAATTTTATTCATATTTTCTTAATTATAATTCATATCATTTTTAAAATCAAACTAAAATAGGTTCTTACTTTTAATGTTGGGAATATGATTTTAGAAAATGAAAAACCAATACTAGGATATCTATAAAATAATTAAACACATAAAATACACTAATAGTAAATAAATGATAAAATTATAGAACAAATTATATAAATGATTTCAACTATATTTGAAATCATCAATTATTTAAATAAAATAATAGAAACAAAACTGGGAAATTAACTAAATTTTTATGTACAAAAATAGAATCAAAAGTTCATCGCTTTTGAAAAAAAACATTTAATGAACATTTAGAAATATTCTCTACATTTTAAATTTTAAACAAATATTTAAAGTTAATTTAAAAATGAATATTATGATTAAATTTTCATAGCCCCTTCCTTCAAACAGTACCCCTCCTTGGATTATAATGAAGGAAGAGTGATAATCCCCTTGAACCCCCCATAAATATTACCTTGACTAGGGACCTAGCTAATGACTAGAACTGAGGGTATGGAAATAAGACATATGGACTGTATTACCTCTATTTTTTGAGTAATGATTGAGATATATAATAAAAACCACTAATAAACTACATCTCATAAAACAAAAAATGATACAAAGAAACCATCCAACTGTTCATTTATAATGTAAACAGATACACAAAATGCCTCCAAATAAAAAATCTTAAGGAAATGACTAAGAAATAGCTCCAATGTCCATACTAGTATTTTCTAACTCAGTCTTAGATTTCATACTAGAAACCTGAAAAGAATTTTTCATATTTATGGTTATAATAACATGTATAATCAATATAACAATACCCAAGGTCTCTCATGCACTTTGGAAAGGAGAATATGGATGTATAACAATACAAAATGAAAAAAAACATACACCTAAGCATGTCAACTACCCAATCCCATCTTCACCATGGAATCCACACAATTTTATTCTCACCATGGAATCAATACAATAAAGTAACATAATATGATGTATATCGATGAGTGTACCCCCTACCACATTCCCATATATTTTCCTCTTTTAAACCTCATAATGATATGTCATGGAATTCTAATATCATATCTGACAACCATGCATAGAGAAACCGTAAAAAACACATCATAAGTTGCACCTTCCTCAGCATATCATCAAATTCACATCCTCCAAAAACCACTTCTATATAACAAAAATAGTATGGTATTATGAAAATGAAGGACATCAACCTTATTCCATCCTCATACCATGAATTTACCCACTATAAAACACCATATAAAATGATTAATCAATGTCTCTAATGAATTTATTTGACTTCTAGACATCATAGTACATGTGTATCAATCTCTCCTAGAAGAGAGATAAGGGGAGAAGGGGTATCAATAGATCTATCTTCACAATCATGGATGTTTGTGAATAAAATATTAAAACCAAAAATTTGGGGTATAGGTGTAACCACACTGTATTTTTGGTTGTTTATAGAATTAATATAATAGTAAATGATAGATAAATAACTCACAATACCATGCTAGGTGTTCATAAAAAAGTTACCAACCTATCTTTCCATATCACCATAAGGCCTCATAACCTCATAAATTATTTTTTAAACCTCTATATGAATCACAACATACAAGAATTCCAGATATAAGATATATTAAATAGTTCCTTTTGAAAGACCCATTTCTATATGTTCTAAATCTGTAACCATATAAATTAAAAAATTTATTTTATTTCATGTTTATGGACACCCATATTAGCTACACATGCCACTTTAGTATTAAATGTTCATTAATTGTTCTAAAAATGATATTTCATTATCCATTACATACATTACTTCAAATACCACACATTAACATACATGAACATTCATTCTCAGTTCAACATATCATGTTTTTTCCATAACTACCGAGAAACAACACAACATAACCCATCCATATCCTACTAATTAACCATTCATTACAAAAACCACACATCAAAACCACCCCATAAATCATAGAACACACTTCAAAACCACCACCCATCTCCACAACAAAAAATCACAACCAATAAATATCTCACCTTAGATTTAACAAATTGATTCAATCGTAATTTATTATTTTCAATTTCATTCGAAAAAAATAAGAGATTTCATGGGAAACAAATTTTTCATCTAGATATATAGTCTAATCCTTTATCATATGTGATGAAATTAATCAAATATCATAACAAGGTTCAAAATTCTCTATAACTAAAAAAGAAAAGTAATATGAAAATAAGGGGAAATCATTAAAAAAAACATACACATTCGTAAAGCAAAAATATAAAGAACAAGAAAAAATATGATTTCTTCCCTTAACGTCTAATTTCAATTAAGTTGATTAATTATATTTATTAAACTGGTACAATACATTTACATAAAAAAGTAAAAATCAGGAAATTACAACATTTACATCTAAATAAAGAGGGGGAACAGACCCCCTATATTGAATGAATCCTGAAAGATAACCATAGGCTAAAAATGAAAGAGAAACATGGAATGATACCCATCATGTTTAAATAAGAATTTAGAAAAACCTACATAAAACAAGAAATCATATGACCACATTCATCAAACCCCAAAATATAAAAACCCATTTCTATGATCCTTTTTACGAAATAAGAAACATAGATAAATATAAAAAGTAAAGAGGGGTGATCATACCACAATCCAAAAACTTAATCTAATGATCCAAGGAGGAAGAGTCCTTAAATGGAATTCTTAGAAGGTACTAAGGGGATCAGAGGTTAGCCATGGTTTGAGTGGAAGCCCATAAATTTTAACCATGGAAGGTATGATATCCAATTTATAAGGGAATCTCATTGAACTCCACCATAACATGGTGGATATTCAAAAAAATTATTGTGGGTCCATCAATGTGAGATTTGAAACCCCTGTCCATTTCCCCATTTTCCTCTCCCATTTATAAAATAGTATCTAAATAAATCCACCACCTATATTATTCCCTGATCCAAAATGTTATGGCTCATCAATCATTTTCTATAGACATTCTTTATGACCTAGTGCTAGTTTCATGGAAATTTTACCCTCGCTATTCTAAAATCAATGGTGTGGTGATATCCTATTATCTATTTCACATAGGTTCTCTACCAAATAACCATGACTAAGACCATGAACTCCAATGGGAATATCTAGTTTCACATTTATCCTAGGTAAACCTCCAAGATAAAAGAACTACTACCACACCCACCACCAAGGCATGGTAGCCTCTAGAATAATCAAAGGCCCTCTCTTAGCCACCAAAACCCCAAAAAATATTCTTTGACACCATCAAACATCTAGAAACCACAATGAATGATTGATAAGGTATATACCACTACAATGGATTCCTATTCGAAAATATATATCCTCAATAATCAAAAGATATCCAAGAATAGAGAAATGAAGGGGTTCTAAATAACCATCTCGTGAGATACCTCTCAGGGTTTACATTATAACTAATACACTATCAGTACATTACACTGGCCTCATGCCAAATCTCTTCCACTCTACCATCCGCACCAGTATTCCTACCTCAAAATTTATCAATCCAAAAACTACTATAACTATTACAAAACACTACACCAAGAAAAAAAACACAATCTATATCATATATTGTCCCATTTGGGTGGAACTAACTTGAACACATGATTTTATGTCATGACATATGCATAAGAATATTGATTTGATATGGTCTCTCACTAATATATTTTTTGGATGTTGTACCGTAGATAATCAATAATGAGAACGGGAACATTCCATAAATATAAAATATTCCTATATAAAATCATCAGTGAAAAAAACTAAAAACAAATCAGGTTGTTATGAATGTATCTACATATCATGCTCCTAATTATTCTTCTCTAAGACACCATGCCTCTATAAATTTCAAACTAATAGAATGGGTATTCCATGCAGTACCTCCTCTCTCCATCCATAGATCTCTAATGATTACTTCATGAATGTCGAACCATACATGATATCCATCCCCCCTATTCAATCAAATGTATGCCTTTGTTTAGATATATTTAGAGTTGGGACATGTGGAAGACATCATTGATCATATCCAAATACTATTGGAGTTTTAATAGATATACCACCTAACCAAGATTCTCTAAAACCTTAAAGGATCATATGAACTAAGGATAAACATTAATCCCCCTTCTAAACCTCAATTTCACCAAAATAGGGGAAACCCTTAAGAACACATTGACCCAACATCGAGAAACAAGGGTATCCTCTAGCGGTGAATATAAAATTTTTATTACTCGTACCTCACATTCAACCTCTCAAAATCCATATAGAACTTCTCGATTTTACTCTACACCACATTGGGACCAAGTATAGATAACTCTCCTTGTTTTTTCAAACATAGAAGAGATCTAAATAGCCTCCCATACAATACCTCAAACAGATCCATGTTGATGGGTGAGTGGTAGATATATTTTTAAGAAAACTCTACAAAAGGGATGTTATCCCCCCATGACCCTCTAAAATGAAGGATTAATATTCAAAATATATCTTTGGGTGTGTGGATGGTCTACTCCATCCATTTATATTTTTTAGTAGAAAGTAATTTTGATGTGTATCTTTGTTCCAAAAGTGTGATGAAATATTTTATATACTCATGAGGAAAATATTGTATCTAAATCCAATATAATGGTATATAGAACTACCTAAAACCACATGAACTTGTCCAGATACTAATAAGGTAAATCATAGTAGATTCTTGACTCTATAATTTATAGGAATTAAGATGACTTTTTTAACAAAACCTTGATCACCTAGATAACATCACATAATCAATTATTCCATGGTAATATATTGTTTAAATCCAATAAGATGTCATCCCTATTCCGCTTAGGGATGTCTAAGGGCTTCAACAAACTATCCAAAATATGATGCTCATCAATTACCTACTAGAAAAATAAATACAAAGTCACAAACTTTTCTACATACCATTTAATCCATGACCACTAAAATATGTATCCTCGAACCGTGGTACATCATAGATACTAATGGATAAATATCTAAACATATGTAAATCATGAAGCACTTACTTCTATATCTCCATCATGATTGAAAAACCTTCAGTAAGGCCATATAAAGTTCTAACAAATCTTATAAGGTATCACTATGGTTTACATAGTCATGCATCACCTATGATTATATATATCTTCACTAATATTGTTCCACCTTATGGATCATTGAATACTAAACTAACATATGAAACATGAAATATCTCGCACCAACCACCTCTATGTCTAATTTTATGGATTCCACCCCCACCCCCCATCACCCAACAAAAAAACATAGAGACTTGCACAAAAACCCTCCATAAATTTCTTCTTAGTTCATTAATAAATGAAAGTCCCATTTCCCAAGGTATTGAAGAGAAAAAACATATAGTCTTAAAGAAACTCTATGAACCTCTATTTTTACAAATTGATGCTGAGATGAGTGAAAATATGCCGCTATCTATTATTATTAGTAAATACAATAAGATTTATCTTATATGGTAATGTCACAACAAAATCATTATAAACACAACATCCACCAAATCCAAATCAACTGTGGCATAGTTTTGATCATCGATATGCAACTAGATATACCTATAAAGGATCACCAGCATCGTTTGCATCAAGATTCATCCTAATCCCAGAGGTTATGAATCATAGATAACATTAAACATGACCTATTATTTTTGAAGATGATGAACTAGGGATTTGATGAATAACCAATTTATGTTTTAAAATGATACATAACATAGATTATACCAATTAAAATACTAGCCTTTGTTAATCAAATCTACCAATAGGTCCCGAATTCTTGAGAAATCATATATGAATATCCTGTAATATCCTAGGAGACTAAGGAAACATAGAACCTATTAAACATTTTTTGGGACTACACAAGTCAAAAATAACATGATATTCAATGGTCACATGACTATATCCTACTAAGAAACATAATTAAAAGGAAAATACACATCCTATATCCAAAAAATTAACTGGAATAAATTACCATGTAGATGGTGGCATCGAATGAATGAAAACTAATATCTATGGTGATTTTAATAATACTCACCAGGATTCAATTAGATCAGCATGTCATAAAAAACATGACATCAAACTAAACTAGGATCTTATGAAACAAAAATTTCATGAGCCCCAATAAGATAACTACTCTGTCTGTGACACCGAATTGAATCATCATGATCTCAAATTTACCTAAATTTTACTAGAAAGATTTTGTAAGGATTGATTCATCCTTTAACCTTAGATAATAATATCTATAACACAAAAAATATTTGAAAACCAACTAGCTCTTATTATGTAGTTGTAAATACTATCAGTCCTTGGATGTGGGTAATTATTCTAAATCCTCACGTGATTTAGCATTTTTTATTCTTCTTATAGCCTCAAACTACCACCTATATTTTTGAATAAAAATACTGGAGAATCCTATAGTGAAACATTGAGAAACATTATACCCATCTTCATTATTTTAAATTTCTAATTCCTTAACTTTCACAATATAGAGGGTTTCATTCAAAAAGGATACACTGAAATTGTAGAATCACATATCGTTTAATTTATCCTAGACATGACGTCACATCAAAGGGGAAGTGTTACTACCATATCATTAAATAGATCTTGAAATTACATAATAACTCTAGAAGCTTCCTCTTTCTCATTACCCATGAAATTTACTAAAATATAATCCTTTAAGGAAAGAAGGGTCTCAACACACTTACTGAACATCTGAAAACATCATTTTTTAATGAAAACTGCATGAAAAATATCTACATTGGAGAGCTTAAATAACCTATAGGATAAATATATAATAAAACACAATGAAATAATCCAATAAATTTTTATTATTATATAATACTACTATATCTATAGTAAGAAGATATCCCCACAAGACTAATGCTACCTAATCATCATCCAACACACCAAAAACACATCAAACATGATGTTATAGCCTCTGAATTGTAATGTAAACTCTAGGGGATCATGAAGCCTCTCCACATCCAACACTAGTATGCAGAAAAAGTTAGTTGAGTCTAATAAGTGATACGTTATAAAATTAAACAAGGTAGAAAAAGGGTTAAACAATAAGATTCTTCGACCTTTGATGGCCTATATCCCATCTAGTTACAAAATCACCATAGAATGAAACAATATAAACCCATATCCACTTCTTTTATATAGATGTAAACCTACATGACCTTTCTATATCCTAGGTATCAAAGGATGAGGGTCATCAAGGTGATAAACTCTATCAGATCCATATCCCCTTGATTTCTGAACAAATGATGAGGGATTATGTTTCTTTTGTGTCCAGCTATAACCACCCAAAAAAACCATCCCCTATAAGAATTAAGGCATTAATGATAATAGTGACCATAACACACATAACCATAACATGAAAATGCAATTCCTATATCAGACACTCAGGAACCATTGCCCATATAAAAATTTATAGTAGATAGCTGAAACTGAATCCCTAAAATTTGGTACCTCAATGGACCTAACATCTGAGACCTAATACTAACAAATCTTATCCATGAGGAAAAAATTTGGATCCCCTTGTAATGACCCAAACTTTTATCAATGAAATTTACACCTTCTTGTATTAATGTAATAATAAATCACATTGGTAATCACAATGCTACATCATGCTTAAATAAACTACTATGTTACCATTAAACATAAATTTGTGACTTCTTTGTTTTGAATTTTGGAAATCTGACATACATTCTTGCAATCAGTAAGATGTTTGGAGTCTGATAGGACAAACTTAATTTTTGATGAATAGTAACCTACCATTATGAATAGTAATATGATCTTTATGATTAGTAAATCATCCAAAAGAATATTAACATCACCCCTGAATGATTAAAAAATTGAGGCCTCATATATGTGACAATATGACTATAGTAAAATTAATAATTTTTTTATAAGTCATAAATGATTAATTATAAAAAAAATAAAAAATTTAAAAAAGAAAATTTATTTTCATAAATTAATATTTTGATGTTATGTGATTATAAAATAATTTTATGAGATCTTTATTAATTTTTCAAAGTGTTATAAAAGTAGTTTTAATTTTATGATTTTTATTTCTCGACAAAATTGTGATTTTAATTAAAAATTAAATTAAACATATTTAGAATATAAATTTTGAAAAATGGAGTACATTTTTTTATTCTACACATTGAAAAATGGTTTGGGTGAATTTTTGTTTAAAAAATACAAGAATTTTTTATGAATATTGAAATACTACAATTTACAAAGTAAGATAAATACATTAATTATAGAGTCATGGATGATGTTCTGCTAATATAAGCCCAATTGGCTCGAACACACAAAAAATTATTACTATTATTGGTCAAGGAATCATCATTATTTTCTATCTGGTGTAGAAATAATAAATTAATGAATATAATATTGAGAAAGCCCCTCTTTCATCCAATATAAATACCACCCCTCACACCCTCATTACTTCACGACTCTCAAGCATAACACCTTGTCCAAATTCTGCCCAATGTTATCCTCTAGCCCTACCAAACGTATAGGTGATCTTGGTCTCATCAAAATACCAATCATAGGTTCTTTAAGGAGGATCTCAATAGGAGGATTCAAGAGGTAATCGCTCTCTCTCTCTCTATTTTCAATTTCCTTTGAAATTTCATTTCTTTTCTTCACTTATCCTCAACTTATATTATCCAAATTTCATGATAACTCAAGTGTGATTGATATAATATTATTATATCATGTTAATGGAATATTATTTATTATACTCCCCCCTCCATATCTTTGTTAATAAAATGAAATCATTCCCCATGATGTGTAAATTTACCAACATCATGGGAAATACACTTCCATTTTCCTTCAACTCCTTCAAGGATGTCAATGAAACCATTAAATGGATGAAAAAAAATGAAATATTTATTTTTTAACCCCTTTTGTGTTCTGGAAACAACATTTATTCATAATACTAATTGATAAAACAAAACATGTTCATTATGATCAGAAAACTGCCCAAATTAACCTAAAACAGTCATCATTATAATTTAACTATTGGTTCATCCACATGGTATATAAAATAATTAATTATAAGACCATTTAAACACTTTTAATATCATTAATAACATGTAATATCCATTATGTACATTTGTCCATGTTCTACATGAACTGCCATTCATGTTTACAAGTGAACCATTCATGAAAACTAAGAAAAAGACCTCTCTTGAACAATGAATTTAAACTCTATAACTCATACGACGGCCCATAAAATAATTTTATGAAACAATAATGAATAATTTTAATGTATAAACATTTTTTTAATTTTTAATTAATTAATATAATGTGATTATATAGGCCATTAAAGTGAAGAAAGTGTTCAGATACAATGTAAGGGAAAATTCTCATACTCAACTTACTTTCTTTAGGTTCTCCCTCTTTCACTCCATTTTCAGTATGTTTACTCCTTTAAAATAAAATTTTCATCCTTTTCTTACCCTTTATAGGATGAACATGTTTTACACTAGAGTTTATGTCAAACATTATGTTTCCCAAAAGTACTCTTCTTTCAAAAACACACCTTTTACTTATCACTTAAGGTTGATGGTACTTGTATCAAGTATGTTATTCCCTTTTTATTTTGGGAACCCAAAGCTTATGAATGTGTTCCTTTGGGTTGAAACCCATTACTTTCTAGGGTTTTTTATGTTCATTATTTATAATTGTTTTATGTGGCATTCATTATAATGAAAATTTTATGATGTAATGGGTGCGCCCAGAATTATATAGCAGAACAGGAATGTTTGAATGTGATGGGTGTGCCTAGAATTATACAGTGCTCCAATGAATTAGGTAAAGTGATGAATATCATGATTTGAAGTGAAATTATGTTTAAACATTATGATTGTTTTTTTTAACTATTTCTGGTATTTAACTACTAAGAAAAGATGTTTGATTTTTTATGCATTTCTATATTCCATGTCTTTTATTAATACTTCCTCTCATGATTATGATCATATGACTATTTTATGATGATAATGATTAGTATCATCTCATTTTATGTTGTTTCATGTTATTATCTAATGTCACACTAGGATTTTAGCCCACCCCTTTTTGATTTATATCCATCAAGTGATACATGTACTAAGGAGAATTCGATATCCAATAAGAAACTAGAGAAGAAGGAATTAAATAAAGGTTTATGTATTATGTTGTAAAAGATATGAATGGTCCTAGTTTTCCCAAGACACTAAACAATTGAACCCTCTTGGTTTAATGTATTTTGTTTTTTTATCATTTAAATTATGTAAAAGTAATGTAAGAAAATAAGGGTCTCTATATTTGGTATCAGATGAAAGGATTAGTTAATTTGGGAATTTGGATTACTAAACCCTAATGAAAACCTCTAATATGAGAAAAAGTAAAAATATGTACACCAGAGGATTTGATAAACTTATGGATCCCATAATATATTATTTTAGTGTAAGTTTCAAAAATGAATATGTTATCTATTCATGGATCGTTGACTTATGATTTCTTCTGACATTCTCTATTCTAAAAAGTGGTTGGAACCAGGAGAAACCAGTCCTACAACCCATGAGAGTGCCAATGCAATGATTTCTTAAATGACATACCCAATGCTTTGGGCAGTGGAGTTCAAAAAGTCATGGTAATTATTACCCAACTATCTCATGTTATGAATAATAACTTGAATAATGAGAAACATCCTCCCTCACCAAAGAGGGAGCAACTGGTTAGTGAGTGTTTTATGCGGAAACAACCACCAACATTTAGTGGATCTTCTAATCTACTAGTTTCAGAATAATGGTAAACTCCACAGAGGTGATCTTTTCTATGATTCACTATTTTGATAAGTATAAGGTGATTCTTTCCATTTAGCATCTAGATGGAAAGGTTTATCAATGGTTGGATTTGATTAAGAACACTAAGATGGTTGAATAAATTGAAGAGATGAAATGGAAGGACTTTAATATCATGTTTAAAAATAGATATTTCTTAAGAATTATTTGAAAGAAGATGGATATAGAGTTCATAGAGCTCAAGAAAAAAGTTAGGATATTCTGTCATTACATACGAAGAAATTTTCACAAGTATTTCAAGGCATGCTTCTAGTTTTTTTATCAACAACAGTAGAAAAATTGATATATTCTTTAGTGGATTAAAACCACACCTTCAAATGGATCCTACAATTTGATAATTTTAGAGAAATGAAGATGTTTTTTTATTTTCCCTAAAAGAGGATATGGATCTTGGAGAATGGTTTCATGGCTATGGTGATAAGAAACGAAAGGTGGGGTTTCAATCTGGAGGATCCAATGATAAAGGTTGGATGAAAACTCAACTAACCACATACCCAAAATGTGGAAAGATGCCTCATTGGAACTGCCTCAAAGGGATAGGAAAATGCATCAACTATGGGAATTAAGTCCACCATGCTCAGGAGTGTTGAAAGTACAAGAGAAGGAAGGAGAATTTAGTGGAAGAAATAAGAGCACCACCCATGGTCTAATGCTACAATTATAGGGAAAAATGAACTATGCAAGACAGTGCACAAAACCTTGAGTAATCGAGGGTAATCAGTGTCAACTACCACCAAATACAAAGGAACATGGGATTCCTTATGTCATTACTACTATATAAGTGGATCAAGATAATAAAGTCATATACGGTACACTTCCTATTCACTGAAAAATGAAAAAAGACTTATTTGATTCTAGTTATATGTATTCCATTATATCTTGAAATATTGATAGAACTATATAATTGAAGTCCTAAAACCATGAATTAGAGATATCTATAAAAATACTAAGTGGTTAAATCATTCAAACCCAAGTGTTTGAATCTTCTCCTATGGTTTTATGTGACATGATTCTTCCAATGAATCTCGTAATACTTCCCTTGGTGGAATTATATTCTATAATGGGAACGGATTAGATCTAGTTATATAGAGAGCATATCAACAGTCGGTAAAAGGTAATATATTTTCATATTCCAAACCATTCCATGCTTCTATAAAATTGAAAGGAAGATCATGAATCCCCTTTGAAAAATCCTTCAACGGTGGGGGTGTTGATTCCCTGTGAAGAGGCATACCTCACTCAAATGGTTGAGTCAAAGGAATGTTTCAACCTTGTGATAATTCCCATCATGAGGTAATATGGTGACTTCTTTCCTGAAGAGTTACCTAGACTTTCCTCAGATTATGAGGTATATATATACATAGAACTCATACCCAGAGCTACTCCTATCTCAAATTGTCCCTATATGACGGATCCTATCGAACTGTGGGAGTTAAGGAAGCAACTGCAAAAGAATTTGGACAAAGGGCTCATATTCCCTAGTGCATCACCTTGGGGTGCGCTAGTGCTCTTTCCGAAGAAGAAGTATGGCATAATGAATATATGTATCAATTATCATGAATTCAATAAGAACACCATAAAGAACAAGTATCCTCTTTCAAGGAATGATTAATTGTTTGATCAGTTATGTGGATCTCAATAATTCTCAATGGTGGATCTTCATTCGAGATATCATCATGTAAAGGTGAATATGAAAGATATTTAGAAGATTTCCTTCTGTACAAGTTATGGGAACTATAAGTTTTTGGTGATTCGGTTAGAACTTAATAGTCCCCTGAAATTATTATGGAATTGATGAATAAAGTCTTTATACACTAACTTGACAAATTTTTGGTAGTATTTATCGATGATATTCTCATCTACTCCAAGATAATAGAGTAACATGAAGAACATCTAAGACTTGTGTTGGGCACATTGAGAAAGGAGAAGTTGTATGCTAAGTTATATAAGGGTGACTTTTGGATGAAGTAAGTCACATTATTGGGATATATGATCACAAGTGAGGTAATTTATATAGACCCTCCAAAAATGAAGGAAATTAAGGAATGGCCCATAACCTCTAGTGTCACAGAAATCTATAGTTTTTTTAGATTATCTAGGTACTACCGATGTTTTTTAAGAAATTTCTCATGATTTTAAAGCACACTATCTATGTTAATAAGGAAGGAGGTAAAGTATGTATGGATGGAAGAATGTGAGGGAATCATCAAGGATATAAATAAAAGGCCGATAACTCCACCTATACTCACATTACTGAAAATTGGAGAATATTTTCTGATATACAGTGATGCTTCAAATAATGGATTGGGTTATGTACTCATGAAAAATGATAATGTGATAGTCTATGCCTAATGGTAGTTGAGGATCCATGTGAAGAACTACCTGAAGGATGATCTAGATATGGCATCCCTGATTTTTACCTTGAAAACTGGTGGCACAACCTTTATGGTTAGAAGTGTGGCATATACACTAAACACAAGATCCTAATGTATATATTGACACAAAAGGAGCTCAACATGCAGCAAAGGATATGGTTATATATAGTAAAGTACTATGATTTCTCTATTCACTATCAATTTTGAAAGGTGAACAAGGATGATGGTGCTCTAAGTAGAAAAGAACCTACTACTGTATCCATGTTATAGATTGAGAAAGACCTTATCTTCTTGGATATGCAAAGGATGGATTTTGAAATCATAAGGGAAAGGGATACATCCTGCCTTGACCAAGTGATTTCACAACCATCTTTCCAAGAGAAGATTAAAGAGGCACAAAGGGGGGATCTAAAGTTATAGAATAAGGTGAATGCAGTAAAGAAAGATATAAGAGTTCTATTTCAACGATGATGGTGTGATTCAATTTGGAATGCGAATTTGTGTTCCTTCATCACACGGGATAAAGAATGATATATTATACAATGTACATAGTTCAACATTTTCTATCCATCCTGGTAACACCAAGATGTACCAAGATCTCTAAGAATACTTCTGGTGGGATATCATGAAAAAGGAGACTGTGGAATATATCTCAAGTTTCTTGGTATGTCAGCAAGATAAATAAGAGAGACAAAAGTCCAAAGGGATGATTCAACTATTCCCTATACTAATGTGGAAATAAGAGATTGTCTCTATGGAATTTATCACAGGTCAACCAAAGACATTGAAGGGAAATAATGTCATATGGGTTGTGGTTGACTGACACAAAAAAAAACTGCCCATTTTATCACTATTTGGGAATATCTCTTTCTTGAACAACTTGCAATGATATATGTGAAGGAATTTGTGAGACTTCATGGTGTTCCTCTTTCAATTGTCTCTAATTGTGATCTAAGTTTCACATCTAAATTCTAGAGTATCCTTCATCATGATTTGAGTACTCTATTAAATTTCATCATGGCCTATCACCCGCAAACTAATGGCCAATCTGAAAAGATTATTTAGACGCTTGAAGACATCCTATGATCCTGCTCTTTTGAATTCAAAGGTGGATGGGATTAAAATCTCCCATTTGTTGAGTTCTTATACAACAATATCTTCTACTCGAGTATTCATATGGCTCCATATAAAGCATGGTATGGAAAGTGATGTAGAACTTCATCCTGTTTAGATGAAGTTGGAGAATGTAAGCTACTTAGACCTGATCTTGTGCAAGAGATGATAGATAAGGTTCATGTCATCCAGAAATATATCAAATCTCCTCAATGTCGAAAAAATTTCTATGATGAAAACTGTCAAAGGGACTCACAGTTCAACGTTGGAGATAAAGTATGCCTTTGAATATCACCATGGAAGAGAGTCATATGATTTTGAATGAAAGAGAAGATAAAAACAAGGTACATTGGACCCTTTGATATCCTTGACCGCATATAAGTCATGGCCTATCGGCTTTCACTTCCACCAAATATGGCTCAAGTTCATGCTGTGTTTCATGTATCAATCTTGAGAAAGTACATACCAAATCCCTCACATGTACTAAACTCATAAGTGGTATAGCTTGAAAATGATTCTCTAATGATGAGTATCCAGTAAAGATTTTGGACCTGAGATATAAGGTTCTACGCAACAAGACAACCCACCTTATCAAAGTGTTGTAGAGAAACCATAATTATGAAGAAGAAACTTGGGAACTAGAGGATAAGATTAAGGAGAATTACCCACACATATTTATGTAAAACGAATTTTTTAGGGTAAAATTTCAAAATGGGGGGGAATGCAATGACCCAAACATTTATCAATGAAATTTATCACTTTTTATATTAATGTCTTAATAAATCATATTAGGAAACACTATTCCACGTCATGCTTAAATGAACTACTATGTGCCCTTTAAACATAAACTTGTGAATTCTATGTTTTGAATTTTGAAAATCTAACATACATGGTTGAGATATGTAAGATATTTGGAGTTCCATAAGGAAAACATAATTTTTGGTGAATTGTACCCCACCCTTATGAATAGTAACTTACCCTTATGAATAATAATATGACCCTTATAAATATATTATTTTTTTAAGTCATAAATAATTAATTATAAATAATTTAAAATTTTAATAAAAATATTTTCGTAAATTAATATTTTGATGTCTTATGATAATAATATAATTTTATGAGATCTTTATCATTCTCTCAAAGTGCTGGAAAACCAGTTTTAATTTAATGATTTGTATTTTTTATGAAAATTATGATTTTAATTAAAAATAAAATTAATCAAATTTATAAAATTATTTTTGAAAAATGGAATTCAGTTTTGGATTTTTCACATCGAAAAATTCCTAGGGTTAATTTTTGGGATTTTTCTGAAATACTTTAATTTTTTATGAATAATGAAGTACTATAATTTACAAAATAAAATAAATACCATAATTATAGAGTCATGGATGATGTAATACTAATGTAAGACCAATTGTTTTGAACTCACATGAACTAATTACTAATCTTGTTCATGGAATAATCACTATTTCTTGTCTTGTAGAGAGATAAAAAATTTATGAATATAATATTGATAAAACTCCTCTCCCCTCCACTATAAATACCACCTCTCACACCCTTGTTACTTCACACCATTAAAGCTTCAACACCTCTCCAAATTCAGTCCAAAGCTCTCCCATATACCTCTCCCAAGTCTAGGAGATCTTGGTCTCATCGAAATACCATGCTTAGGTATCTTAAGGAGGATATCAAGAGGAGAATTCAAGAGGCAATTCCTCTCTCTCTTTTCTTTCAATTTCCTTTCAAATTTCATTTAGTTTCTTCTCTTATCTTCAACTTATTTTATCCAAATTTCATTATAACTCTATTATTATTGATATAAGGGTATGATATCATTCTAATAGAAGATTATTCATTATACTCCTCCCTCCATATCTTTGTAAATAAAATGAAATTGTTGTATGTGATGTGTTAATTTACCTATATCATGGGCGATTCACTTCCATTTTCCGTCAACTCCTTCATGGATGTCAATGAAACAATTAAATGGTTGAAAATAGAATATAATATTTACTTTTTAATCACTTTTATGTTTTGGAAACAACATTTATTCATAATACTAATTGATTAAAAAACATGTTCATTATGATCCAAAAACCGCCCAAATTAACCTAAAAAGATCATCATTAAATTTTAACTAATGATTCATCAACATGGTATATAAAATAATTAATTATAAGATCATTGAAACTCCTGTAATATCATTAATAACATTAAATATATATTATTTATGTTTATCCATGTTCTACATGAACTTTGAGTCATTGGTACAAGTGAACCGTTCATGAAAACTAAGAAAAAGAACACTCATGAATAATGAATTTAAACTCTATAACTCATTCAAAAAAACCATAAAAGAACATAATGAACCCATAATGAACATTATTAATGTATAAAATATTTTTTTAATGGATTATTTATGAATATAATGTGATTATATAGGCCATTAAAGTGAAGAAAGCGTTCAGATATAGTGTAAGGGGAAATTCTCAAACCCAACTTACTTTCTTCAGGTTCTCCCTATTTCACTCCATTTTCGTTATGGTTACTCCTTAAAAATCATTTTCTCATTATTATATTACATTTTTTGGGATATACATGTTTTCCAGTTGATTTTATGTTAAACTAATTGTTTTCTAAAAGAACTCTTCTTTCAAAAACGCACTTTTTTCTTATCACTCATGGTTGGTGGTTCTTATATCAAGTATGTTATTCCCACTTTATTTTGGGAACCCAAAGTTTATGAATGTGTTCGTATGGGATAAAACCAAATCCTTTCCATGGTTTTTTGTTTTCATGATTGGTATATGTTCTATGTGGAATTCGTTATAATGAAAATGCTATGATGTGGTGGGTGTGCTCGGAATTATATAGAGCAATATGAATGTTTCAATGTGACGGGTGCGCTTGGAATTATACAACACTCCAATGCATTGGGAATGTGATGAATCTCATAAGTTAATGTCAAATTATTTTTGATCATGTTACATGTTTTTTTCACAAATATGTCTGGTAGTTAACCACTAAGACATGATGTTTCATTTTTTATGCATTTCCACATTCCATGTCTTTTCATAATGTTTCCTCTCATGATTAGGATCTTATGCCTATGTTATGATGATAATGATTATGATCATCACATTTTATGTTGTTTCATGTCCTTATCTATCCTATTACTAACTTTTATCTCACCCCTTTTTGATGTGTATCCCTCATGTGACTACTTGTACTGAGGATAATTCAAGATCCAATAAAAAGATAGAGAAGAAAGAATTAAATAAATGTTTATGTATTATGATGTAAAAGTTATGAATGGACCGATTTTTTCCAAGACACTAAACCTTTGGACCATATTGGTGTAATTTTTTAGGTTTTTTTATCATTAAAATGATTTAAAAGTAATGTATGAAAACTAGGGTCTCTATACCCCTCTCAAAAAATATCTTTTTACGAGTCCATACTATCAATCACCTCATCCTTTTTATACACCTCCAAATACACCAGCAATTAAATAGAGTAACCACGTATTGGATAGATGGGTGGAGTGCCTACTCAATACTAAATGAAAGACACAAACAATCTAGAATGAATATGGGGAGAAATGATGAAGATCCTAAAACTTGATCCCAGTCACATTCATATATATAGTCCCCAACTTATGATAAATTATCTCTTTATTTTTAATTTCCTTCATGTTATGTAATAGGAACTCTAGTCAAAACACATTCTAGAAATTTTTCTAATTAACAGCTTCCTCCGACCGATCAACCTGTTACAGAATCAACCATTAACAGACAACACCACTGTTCAGACAGACCACCAATTAAAATAAAAAGTTATCTTGAGCATGGATCATACCGAAATGGATATCAATCTCACCCAACCAGTTCTCTATCTCCAGATTTGAGATACACCACTTATACTTTTCCAAGCCATTCCATCAGAAATAACATAGTGCCCACTATCACACCTCATCCTCCTATATCAAGTTATTCATCCAAAGATTGATCATATTAGCATGGTAAAAATATATTAACATAACATCAGAAGGATAATGACTATGATCCATGTTGATAAAATAAGGGAAAACCCTAATCAAGGTAGAATTTTATTTTTATTATGGTTAGTTAAATTAATCCATCTTATTTTCTAAATGACCATTCAATTTAAGAATGAACTCAATAATTTATGATACATTCACCACTCGTAGGTCTCTACCTATAAAGATAGATATGTAACCCCTTGAGTTTTTATGAAAATAATTTTTTTTATTAATTATATTTTATTTCCAGCTTCTATTACACACGACAATGAGTTTTACCATACAACTATAAATTATAAATAAAATTATTTAAATGTGACTATTAAAATGTACCCATTGAACATAATGGTATGAACTATTTTATGTAATTTTTAAATATTAAGTATAATTTATATACATATAACATATTTATAAAAAATAATTACTTTTTTGAAATGTCTTTATATGTTTTAAAAATACTATTTTATCAAAAAAGTATTTTATTAATTTTTTGAATAATAAGAAAATTAATTTTTGAAACTTTTAGAGAAATAATTTGATAAAATAAACTTCATTTTTTATATCTTCATGTAACCATTATCTTAGGGTAAATTTTTGTGATCTTTGAAAAAAGATTATTTTTCTAATGAATAGTTAAAAAAAATATCTTTTGTTAAGAATTGTCATTTCTTTTAAAAAATTTAATCACAAAAAAAAATATATTTTAACATGGTATTAAAAGTAAAATTAGTTGAATTATTTATCTTATAATCCAATTTAGTTCATTATAACAAATTTTATAATGAATTATTTTATAATAATGTTTCAAAAATTTGAACATTTTTTCATTGAAACTCGCTTTCTCATCACGTCTATGAGATCAATTTTAAATTAAATCATGAAACCTCCATGAATTGATTTTAGAATCATGGATTCAGTATTTTAAATCAGTATAGTTTATATTATATAATAGGGTAAAATTATTTTTTGACCAAAACTAATAGTAAAAATAACAAAAATTATTTAATGTGGTTAAGAAAAAAATGGGATTACCTGGAAGTTAAACTAAAATGATAAAAGTTACAAATGACCCATAACACATAAACAACCCATTTTATGTTGATATTTCGACCTAATAAGTTCAAATAATTGACAATTATCCACTCGTGTGCCTTTATTCATTTTAGAATTCTTGGAATACACTGTTATTTTAAAGAAATTAGATGTTCTCCACTCACCTCACTTTTAAAAGGCCACCCATTCTCCTCTCTAAAAAAACCTCCAAATCAATTTTGATAAGACAATATATATTAGAATCACTTACATTATTCCATAATACCTTACTATAATCCTTATTTTTTCTATATCTCTAACCTAATAATACTTTTGATTCAAACCTAAGGAGGTTACCCAAATAATAGGTACCACTCTTCATCGAACATTATTTATTTTATTTCTTCTTCCACCTCCTTAAATTATTGTTAAACATTGATGATAAAATAAACTTATTATATTACATATTCATATATTTTTTACAAGTAAATTTTATGACCTAAAACCATCTCCATTTCTCTCAAATTATATATGAAATCTATATTTATGGGTATGAAATATTACTGATTCACGAATCAATGTTATTCGTTTCCCATCACTACCTCTCTTAGATAGATATAATGTAGGTTAAAATATTTAAATATTTTTTTAATATATTATTCTAATTATGTAATTGTTATATCACATATAACTACTTACTTTCCATTTAGTGGAAATATGATATTGTCGCTCATGTGTACAGCGGACTAATACCTCACGAAGTGATGTGATTTGGTCACAGTTTACATAGAAGGTAATAATGAATGATTTGTTGAAAATAATATATATATATATATATAATAAAAATTATAACATAATTATAATATATTATCTAACTTCCTTTATTACAATCATTTGATTAAATGGAAATAATGTTCATAAGTACGTAGAGCCTATCATCTTCATGAAGGGTGTATTTCATTTCAAATCAATAAATGTCAAGGATAACTATGAAAACTTATATAATTAATTTATATTACATTTATATAATTTTTAAAATTATAGTGATGTGGGATGCATGTTCAAGGTAATAATAACAAAAAAATCCAAAATTACAAGGAAAACATAGCATTTATTTCTCAAAAAGATACTTTAACATTGAATTCTCAATTAATGAGTAATAAATAGTCATAAGAAATAAAAAAATGGTATGATATATGTGATAAAGGATCTTAAATATTTTTATAATAAACTTATAATAATTATACATGAGGTTTTAATGTGTACAAATGATTTCAAGACTTAAATTAATCAATTTAGGCCTCACTTTTATTTTCTATGAGACACAAGCCATATTCCCCACGTGTTTAATTTATATGGTGTATATACATAACATTGATTCATTTTATTATTATTATACATAAATTTCTGTGTATTTACTTATCTATTTGAGTATATCTCTTCTATGGTGATAATGATTTAAGAGTTACCAATACGGTATGGGATTGTTTCCTCAATTTATCTTTCTTGAGATGTATGTTATGTTAAGAATGTATGCTCTTTTATGAGGTGTATATACAACCAATTTTAAAAGTAATTTATTTAATTTATTGATTTTAGTTATATTTTAGGTTTAATTTATTTTTATTCCTTCATGGTGCTTATAATCCAATGTAACCAAAGTTGTAATGATTTTATTTTTCAATCTCATCTTTTATAAGGATTGGTTATGATTATTCATATAATGATAAAATCATATGATATTTCTGTAAATAAGATCTTGTATTTTATTATCCTCACATTATTTCTGGAGAATACATAATTTCTTTTATTTTACCTCTCATTATGTACTCCTGAGTTCAAAAATATATTTTTAATAAAATCATATTTATTTCTCTCTTTGGTTGAGAACAATGTTTCTCCCAAAAAATGTTTTCTACATATATTTTTTAAAAAAATGATATTAAAATTAAAAAATGATTTACTAAAGAAATTTTATCCCATTTTTTACATTTTTAAAAAATTATTTATGTAGAAAATTTCAAATCATTTTTCATATAAGATGACATCCTTTGATGTTACTTTTACTTTACTATGAATATTATACAAGGATACCATTCTGAGTATTTATTTGAATGGATTATGTTTATGATGAATTTTTTTTATAAAACCCATTTCTCTTAAAAAGGTCATATAAATTGGAAATTATTATGAAACCTGCTTCTTTTCATGCGTTATGATATGATGAAATGATGAAAAGATTATGAAACATATCTATTTTCCATAGTTCATGATATGATGAAATTTTTATGAAACCCATTTCATTACGTGGGATATGATATGATGAATTTTTTATGATATTATGGCTCACATATGTATGATTTTCACAATGTAATGGGTGGGATTTATATATTTGTACAATGCATTGAGTAATGATTTATATCCCATGAGATAGAAAGGATTGGAATTGTGAGTGAAATAGGTTTTTTAAGGGAAGTTTTCAACTATGATTCCTTGAGAGTGAAAAATGAATTCTATTATAGTTTTGGGAGTTAAACCATTCATCATTGATAGCATTCTCAGTGATTGTTGACTACTATCAAAATGATTTTCTATTATTAGGTATATTCAGTTAGTCTATTTTCAATTCAATTGATATTCCCTCATGGATCACGTTCTATTATTTCTATATAATTATAGTCTTATAAACATCCAATATTTATTCCATGACTCAGTATATTTATCATTTATAAGAAAATTATGGTTATAAAACATTATTCTCATGTTCTCATACTGTTATTCCCATGTTATCAAAACATATATCCCTTTTTTACCCTTATTGTGAATCTGAACTCACCCTTTCTTTTGTTTTCTTTTTCCAAGTTTATGAACAAATTTATTCACTATTAAATTTATAGTAAGGTTTCATGTTATTAATAACTTTGTTGGAGATCATGTATTTTACATTTGAACCAATTTATTATATTATGAAGTTCCTAATGGCACTATACCTTTATAACCCTTCAACATGAGTTTGTGTCATGTAATGAATATTCATCTAAACAGTGTAATATAGATTGATGAAAATCCTATATTTCAATATTTTGAATTAGAGGGTTGGTTTGGGTATCCTTTAGAAAATGTGATAAGAAAACTTTAGTAATATACCTAGGGATATCTCTATGGATATGGGTATTTATAACTATATGGATAAATCAATGTATCCAAATTGTCTTGTAATTTTGGTAAAGGATAGAGAAAGTGGTTTAAAAGAAATTACATCTCTATTTGGATACTACAAGTGGATGTGTCACTGGAATATACATACCCAGGGGTTATAACTCTGAAATGGGTGCATTTATATAGAATTTATCATCTCCTTTTGCATGAAAATAGGTCTTTATGCACACCTAGATTGACATTCGTAAGGGATATTAGTTTTAAATTAACAAACATGTTATAATACATCATGAAAATTTTTAATTTATGATGACTATGAATGACCTAAGATAAATTTAATGTGTTATAGATATAAAATAATTTTCCATGATCTATACATCATATAAGTTATTTTCCATGATTATGTAGGTTCCCTACCATGATTATTGTGGGTCACACAATGTATTATAGTTTTAGTCAATGGATAGAACCCAAAGAAACCATGTTAATGTTGAGTGTGATGGATAGTGAATTATTTTTCACTTGATCATTCAAAAAACAGGGATATATTTTGAAAAATATGTTTTCTATGGTCATAAAACATTCCCCAGACAAAAATCATACTAAACATCCAAACAATCAATAGAGTGAACAACATTCCACTGAGTCTTTAATTATGTAGTGTCCACCTTCCTTTACTGCATCCATTGATCCTATAGTTACTGAGAAATTTATAGATACCAATGAAAAGATATATTTTATTATCCATTTCTAAAAACATGAAAACATTATTCTCAATTTTTTTCATTTGAATGGAAGAGATAAATAAAGGTGGAATCATATCCATAATATAAGGGAACAAGATGAAATTGACTCCATATATTGGGAAAGTTTCAATATCTTATTCCTCAAAAACCATTTTCAATGTATTCTTCATACAACGGTGGATAAGGAGTTCTTTAATATAAATAAAAATAATATGTAATTCCATGGTACTTGGGAGGGAATTTTACAAGACCTATGAGGTATTCATGTAGTCTTATCATCCAACCGGAATGTATGGTTGATTAGTGTGTTAAGGGATTAAAACCAAGCTTAAAAAGGGAATTTGACATAAGATACTATAATAAATATAAATATATTTTTCAATGTTCTATAAAGTTGGTAAGTGAGGGAAAATTTACATATCAATCTCTTAGATTTAATAAGAAGAGAAAAATTGAGTTCAAAGGAAAATCTGAAAATCATGTAGAGAAGAATATATTTACATTATGATCAATTTGTGTTAAGAAACTTGGGGTGAATTATTGTATGAGTACTAGTAAATGTTTTATGTGTGGAAGGGAAGGTCATTGGGAACCTGGTTTCTGATGTGATTGGAAGAAGATAACTAATGATGAAAATAGAGAGAACGCTCCACAGAATGTACCAGGCACACTTTAGTGTTGAAAATGCATGGAGTATGGGAACTATGGAAACTAGTGCCCAAATTTGATTATTAATGATGATTATCATTGTTATAAACCTCTTAAGATGAGTAAATAGGGTAAATCCCCTGTGATAACTATATCTAATTCGGGGTGAGGAAAAAATATAGAGAATGTTATATTTGAACATCACCTATAGATCTTTTAATATCATATTTGATTCTAGATGTACCCATTCTTTCATATCCAAATAATTTCTTAAGGCTATCAATATTCCACCAAAATAATTAGATATAGAATTTGTAGGGAAATTCCACAATGGTAAGAAGATACCATTTCAAGTACTTTATACTTATCTGGATAACTATTGTGTGATTTTTTTTCCTAGGAATTTTTTAATTCATATTGTGGTTTAATTTGATCTTATTTTATGCATGGATTGGATTTCTCCACATAAATCCCATGTCAATTGTTAAGGAATAGAAGTCACATTGTATATTCCAAACCAACCAATGGTTTTATATCAATGTTATGATAAGTATGAACTTATTTAGAGATCACATCCATTTTATGGGTCTTAATTCCCATTCAGAAGGTATATTTATATTATATGGTCAGAGAGAAAGTTGAAATCGATGATATAACTATTGTGTGAGTAATTTTTAATTTCTTTAGAGATTTTTTTCCTTAAATTACAAAAAAAATTGAAGTTGAGTTCTCAATATATTTCAGCCCCAATACCACAGTAATTTTACTGTGTCCCTATAGAATAGACCTGGTTGATATTTTGGAATTTAAAAATAAATCCAATGGGAACCGTGAAAGGGGATACATTTGACCATGTGTGTCATATTATGGTGAACCTTTTTTTAATGGAAAGATGTATCAATGTGACTCTTTATTGATTTTGAGGATGTTAATAATATCACAATTAATAAAAATATACTCTTTCCTATATTAATGACATGATTGATCAATAGTGTGTAGATCAATACTTTTACAATAATTCCATTCATTCTAGATATCATTAGTTGAGGTTCAAGAAGGAGGATATAATTAAGACAACATTCATTACTAGGTATGATCATTTTGAATATACAATGATTCTATTTGGTCTTAATAATTCCACCACTAACTTTATTTATTTATTTAATATAATCTTTAGGGATTACCTTGATCAGTTTATAGTAGTATTTATAAATTATATTTGTATCTACTCAACTATTAGGGAAGGAAATGAATATCACTATATAAGTCAACAAAAGTCCCTATGGAAGGAGAAAGTATATGAAAAATTACTAAATGTGAATTATGGATGAAAAAGGATTCATTCTTGGTTTATATAATATTATTATATAGTAAATCATTAAATCCATTATTGATTGAGGCTACTGAATGTTGTTCCATAACAACCACTGTGAATGGGATCTATATATTTTTTGGTTTGGATAGATATTTTTTTATGATTTGTGAATAATAACTCATGAATATATAATTTACTCAAAATATTGACCTGGTTGGGAGAGTAGTTGCTCTGGAAGGATTAATGTGTGGAAAATATCATGGAGATGAGGATAATATTAGTCAACACACCTCTTCTTACATTACAATATCGTAGAGAATAGATTGTAATTGATAGTGATGCATGAAAAATATATTTTCCTGTGTATTTGGGAATAATGATATGGTTATGTCTTATAAATCCATAAAATTAATGATTCATGAGAAAAATTTCCCAAATCATTATTTGGTTCTCACTTCATTAATTTTATCATAAATGATATGGTGGAATTTTCATTGTGGGGAAAATTTTGATATATATATCGATTAAAAAATGTAAAGTATTTATTCACATTGATGGAGTTGAATATGATATAGAGAACAGGGTGAGACCTGACTAAAGATTATGTTTTCTTAATCCATTAACAGCATATGAAAGAAAACAATGTTTTCGATGCTTTAGGTCAAGAAGATCGTAATAGATTATCCTGGATGAGGATAACAAAAGATCTAATATTTTTTAAATTTAAAAGAATGGAGCAAGAAATCCAGAAGAAATTAGAGAAATGTTATCTTCCTCAATTTAATTTTCTTCCATATTTCAATGTGAATATTAATGAGGCACAAAATAAAGATGAAGATATCAAAAATAATTGTTAGAAATGTTCCTCAGTTTAGCCTTGATAAATATGGAGTGATAAGGTTATGAAAATGTGTATGTGTTCTTTCCATACAATATTTGAAGGAGTTTTTAGTGGAAGATCATAGTTCTCCATTATCCATTCATATTATAAGTAGGGATATTTATAAAAATTTGAATGAAAAAATCTAGTGTATTTAATTAATAGATGTATCTAAGAGTATCTATTTCAATGGTTGGTATTTTAACAAGTTAAGGTTGAATTAAAATTTATAATGGTATGTTACATCCATTACACATAGAAGAATGGAAATGGTAAAAAGATCACAATGTATTTTGTCTTTGAACTCCTAAAAATGTCTAAAGGATATAATTTTATATTGGTTATATCGATAGACATAGAAAGTCATCAAATTTTATCAGTATTAGTGAATAATTTTCTCTTAATTAGATTTCCAAAATTCTTATTAAAGAAATTTTGAGGTTTACTTCATTTCCATAATGTATTGTGTGTGATTAGGATTCATGGTTCACCTTGATGTTCTAGAAAATCCTTCAACGTGATCTGGATATAGAATTATGTTTTAACACTACTTATCTTCCATAAATTTATGGTTATTCTGAAAGAATAATTAAAACCCAATAGGGTATGTTAAGATTTTTTTTCTTTTGATTTGAAAGGTGTTTGGGATAAACACCTTCATGTTGTTTAATTTTAATACAACAATAGATTTCACTCAAGAATTCATATGACTTCATATTAAACCCTACATTGAAAGAAGTTTAGAGATCAAAAGAGCTCGAATTAAGTTGGATAAATAAATATCTTTGGACCTTATATTTTTTAATTGAATCCTAATAATTTTATATCTATTTATCAATATAGCATGATAGCTTAGTGTCGGTAGAGAAGTTATGATGAAAATCACTGGCATGATATAAACTTTGGTGTTAGGGGAAATGTGTTTCTAATAATTTTTCCATGAAATAAGTTAACTATATTTTGAAATTAGGGAAATTTAACACACACAAATTTTGTAAATTGTTATTTTTGGAATTAATTCATTCTTTTTTATATTTATCATTTCATGCAACACTAAAAATAGGTTTTTCAGATATATTAAAGTATTGAATTTGTATTTAATTATATGGAACACCAAATTAATCATTCATTACATGGAACATAATGTTTATATTTTTCAATAGGGAACACTAAGGTTAACTTACGTTACCTTCAAGACTAACTTTCCTTGATGGCTTGCTAAACACTCTAGACTGTCTTTTACCGAATCATAATATGTTATAAAATATATTACTATTTAATATTATAATACATTAAACATCCTTTAAGTGGTCGATAATGAATAATATTAACTAAATTAGGAAAACACATGAACAATTTCATTAGATAATAATTAATTAGAAATAAATATAATAACCAATTGAATATAAAGGGAATGTTTTTATAAAAAAAATACTTTTATCCTCATAAAAGAATTTTATCTTAATAAATTAAATTAATTAATATTGGTTAATAAACTTAAAAATATATATTATTTAAAAAATATTTGTACATTCATCTAATATATTTGATCAGCATATGATATGAACAAACCTAATGTTACATTAAAACCTATATTTTTATAAATGATGTTTACCACCTTTTAATGCAAAACATATTTTAAATAGAAATTATCAAAATTATATAATTTTTATATTTAAAAATCAATATAATATGTTCTAAATAGAATAATAAAAATTAATTTTGGCTGAATTTTTTGTATTTTTTATTGAAGTTTCATTTTTTGGTGAATAATGAAAAATATTGAATTTTAATTCAAAATGGTATTTCATCTAACATAATTATATGATAAAAATATAATAGTGTTTGGGTTAAATGTCTAATTAAATAAGATATAATTCAACTAATCCAGTTTATGTAATTGGATTCAACTTCACATTGAAATTAGATAAAAAAAACTTACCGATCTTCAGAACATTTTTATATTAATAATCAGCCTTGTTATTCCGTCTACAAGATCAAATTTAAATTTATTTCTAAAAAATATATGAATTTAATTTAAAAAAATGAATTCATAATTTTAATAAGAATAATTTATAATTTATAATATGGTTAAAATATTTTTTGCGGTAAATGACTAATTAATTTTATTGAAATTAGTTACAATGATTAAGAGGAAAAATTGAGTAATAAAGGACTAAACCTTAAGTTTATAGCCCAAAATGATAGTGAATCATGTCCAAAATATATTTTATTGACATATATCAACAATTTAATCTCTTTTATATACTTTGTACCATTATTGGATCCACATTTCAAAGGAAAAATGTGGGTGGAATTCCCTTCCTAAAAATTTACAAGAGTACCACTCCCCCACTATAAAAAGGCACTCACCCCTCCCACTTCCACACACCTCTCAAGCCACTTCGTCTCGACCAAGACTGAAAAAGATAGATCCTCAAAATCCATTATATCTACATAGAATACTCACATTGACAAAAAATCCATCCATGAAAACCCTTTGGTGCAAACCATAAGGAATTTTCTGAATAAGTGGTAAAATCCTCCCTCAAGATCCTTTGTATTATTTTCATTCTACACCAACTCAAATATTACTTTCCATTGATAATATTATAACATATGTAATCATAAATATACTGATATTTTGTAATTATATAGTTTATACCTGAACTTAGAGACACATCCATCAAATGAACAATGAGCTTTCCATTCTTATGTATGGTGAACTACCGCCTCACGAAACGATGTTGTTTGTTTTTCCATTACCACCTACCATGGTTTTTAATTATTATGGGAAATATTTTTAATATGTTATATAAAATATTTATGACATATTTATTCTTTTTATATTATTTTAAAACACTTACCTTCATCTTTCCCATTTATTAGTATGGTATTTTCATTTGGGGAAGTGTGTACTACCACCTCTTCAAAGAGATATGATTCATTAACACCTTACTTAGAATGTATTAAGGATAAATTCAGTGAATGTACATGATATATAATAAATAAAAAATATACTAGAATTTTAATATATATATATATATATATATTTATATACATATATGTCTTTTATATTATATTATTCAAAATGAAAATAAAATGGAATCATTGTTCATGCATACATATGGCCTAATCTCTCTAAGAAAAGTGTATTCCATTTCATATTGATTTTTATAATTTCATATATAATGAATTTATATGATATTTATACAATTATTTATATTATATAAATAATTAATTCATTATTTATGTTAGAATATCAAGAATAACTATAATTCCCCGACCCCAGTTACCTAGAGTCGGTGCATTATTTTATTACATTGCCATGATACAAGGAAATCATGTCCAGAAATACTATTCAGTTTAGCAGTCTTAGAAATATATTACATACATCAACGTCACATTAAAATTTCTAACAAAAATTATATTATAAATTGATCTTTGAGAATTTCATTATTCCCTTTTAGCTTAACCCTGCTTATCAATCAAAATACCCTTCTTGGAAATCCTAGGAAAATAAAACATAAGAAGGGGGTGAGCTCAGATGCTCAGTAAGGGTAAACAATTTAGTGGAAGATAATATAAACAATAGGCATGGTGAATAATTGAAAACACATTCCTTTAAAAATAATAAACATGAACACTTTATGGTATAAATATGAGTTGATTAAATAATTCCCTAATAAAACATTGTCGTGGGTATTATACGAGTCGAATGACTACATAAACCATCAATATTACTTTCATAATGAGGTAATGTATAATTCTAGACATTCTAAAACATTTTTTCAAGGCCTCATCCAAGACATCTAAAAATGGTTAAGGACTCAGCCAAAACCATATATCAAATTGGGAAAGGCCTCATCCAATTCTGCATCCAATTGTCTCATGAGACCTAACGATGCACCAAGGGGATATAGCGGGATCCACCCGTCACTTACTATGACCAATACATTCCTCATATGAAAATATTGAAACATATCATAAACATTCATATTAAAACTAGCATACTAAATGCCAATACTTTATCCATAAACCATTAATTGTATAAAAATAACACATCCATAGTCAAACATATCACAAAACCTTCAATACAATATGAAATATCTGTATAATAAATCAACCTTGATCAAGAATAATATCCCGTAAATGATATTGACATAGTTGAAAATGATTTATAAAAATCTGTGAGAGAAATATCTCTTTTTCATGAAATCATTTAAAAGTCACATAATTTATAAACGAATTAATTTAAAATAAATCCAATTTTCCCATACCACTTTGAATCGTTTTAATGGAATTAACATTTTAAAAACATTGATGTCAATATAAATAAATCCTTAAAACCCCATTTTAAAAACATGGACATTAATGGGAATGATTTAGAAGAATAAATATTTAAAAAATTTAAAATTATGTTTTAATAAAAGAGTCCCTTAAAAATAATCCTTTTGAAAACTATTTTATGAAACATGAACATGGATATTAAATATTTTTCAGTAAAAATTTCCCCATAAACAATCTTGAATAATAATGAGATTGAGGAATTAACCTTTACCTTATACTTTCCATTTTAAGAGGGTACATTTAACCTATTATATATGACCATAGTATGTTATTAAATTATACCAGATCTATATTAATATTTATTATATCATACATGATTCATTTATGACTTTATACAACCCATTTAATAATGATTTCCATGTTAAATTAACATTTTGGGTAATAATCGCTTACTTTATCGTACATGTTTTAACTTGTTATTCTCGATTATATCATTTAGATCATGATTTAAATACTTCAATAATATAAACCTTGATTTATATATCATATATATTTAGAATATAAATATTTATAATAGATATATATATATATATATATATATGAAATGGAAGGCACCATTTATGGAGACGGTAGGCTGTACGTACGCATAAACATTGTTTCCGTATTCATATCGTATTGAATGGAATTAAATGAATATGATATATGTAAGTACATATATACATATATATATATATATATATCTAGTAGAATTTATATGAAATATATTACATACTTATTAATTATATATATTTTTATAATCATTGTTGAATGGTGAACGTGAGAATGAATCTCATCGCGTCGTGGAGACGGTAATCCGTACATACATACGAGCGACAATATCAATATATTGACAGAGAAATATTATGTAATTGGATGTTATATCATATATACATAATCGTTAAAATTTTATATTTATTATTTACATTAGTTATACTCATTATTATACCCATCCAAATAATAAAGTGTTTGAATAACAAACTACACCACGACGTGG
Source organism: Viscum album (assembly GCA_963277665.1). Taxonomy (NCBI): domain Eukaryota; kingdom Viridiplantae; phylum Streptophyta; class Magnoliopsida; order Santalales; family Viscaceae; genus Viscum; species Viscum album. The sequence goes on along the minus strand of OY728136.1, from coordinate 360,066,586 downwards.
AGACGGTAAGCCGTGCATACGCACCTATCTTAACTTTATCATTTATAGGATTTATAAAATAAATAATATGGTTGTTAAATATTTATAATAACATAAAATTATATAGGAGGTACTTTAGTTATTATTTTGGTATGGAAAAAAATAAAGAGGAACTTGAAGAAGAAAAGAACATAAAAGTGGGTGGAGAAATATGTACCTCTTCTTCAGGTTCTTCCTTTTGATTTGATCAAAAGAGAACCATAGGTTGGCTTTCTGACCAAATCAAGGCCTCTAGGATGAAGGGAGGAAATTTTTAAAGATATTTGGGCAGGGTTTGTCCGAGACAAAAGGCTTTGGAGGTGTGAAATTAAGATAAGGGAATGTTCCCTTTTATAAGAGAGGTGAGGGTCACTTTAGGAAAAGCATGAAATATTATTTTATAATCAAAACATTTTTAGTTTCCAATGGATCCAAAAGGAATTATTTAGAGGATAAGGTGGGGATGGGTTGAAAACCTCTCAACCAGTATGTTTTAGATAGGTTTAGGTCATCATATTAACCTTATCTTTTATATTTAACTCTTAGTTATACAGTTTGACATTTACCATGTCTCTTTGTATTTTTAAATTATATTGTTAATAATATTACTATAACAGACCAAGCGAACCCCATGTGGATAATTATTAATATATTTAACTTTATCTAGGTCCTTTGGCTGAAACTTATATTTTTAGGAATATTATATTAATTAATAATATAGTATTTGGTTTAAAAACTCAATTATGTCAATTTTTACACTATTTAGTATTTGCTTTTTTTTAAAGCCATAAAAACTTTATCACTTTAAATAAAATTTATTTAACCAACCCTAACATGTCATATTAACCTAGAAAATTTGTGTAATTCATCAAATGTCTCAAATTAAATATATTTGGATATTTATAATATCAATTATTTTAATCTTTCATTAATAAGGTAATCACACCATCATCTTTGTGTCACAAATAAATTAAATTATTAAATGTTTAAAAATTATAAATAAAATATCATTATATAGGAAATATTTTTAGATTTATAATGAATATTTATAGTCTACTTTATCTTATGTATAACCCTATATTAAAAATGGTTTAGTTATTAAAATTTGAATTTAACAATTTTAACTCTTCTTTAAATAAAATAATAATAAATGTTCGAATCTCATCCAAGTGGAACAAAAAGGGTCAAATTTTATTCATAAGGTTGTTTTTGGTGGAATTTAACTTATATAATAGAATTAGTACATGTCTTAGGGTAATTATAATATCATTTTTACCCTCAATTACCCTATTTACTTTTAACCATGGTAAATAAAAGTCAAAAGTTACTATTCACCAAAAATTATTTTCATCTTATTGAACCACATTTTACTCACTAATGTCAACCGTGTCTCTTGGATTTTTGAAATTCAACTCATAGAAGTGGTAAAATTGTGTTTTATTCAAATTTGTAAATGCTCCTAGAAGGTGGTTAAAGACGGTTACAAGTTCGATTAAATTATATATATATATAAACATATTATAAAATGACCCCAATTAATTACATTGAAAATATATAGGTATTATGTATATATTTTTACCTAAAATAAATTTAAATAAAATTTCGATTTTAAATAGTAATGTAGTGTTTTTCACTATTCATCCAAAATTCAATGTTTTCAAAAAAATTCCAAAACATTACCCTAAGATAATTTTGATATTCTAAACTCAAAAATGAATCCAATTTTAAAAAATTAAAAACATAAAATTTTTATTTATTAATTTATAATTAATTCCCGTTGTCAAAACCAAAAATAAGATTTTTAAAAAGTAAAAAATATCAAAAGATTGACATGTGTTTATGTCAAATTTAAATATTAAAATACTTATAATAACCTAAATTGTATTAAATGATAAAAATATAATCTAATTATACTTCCATACCATTCAAATTCATAACTTGACACTATAAATTATTTCTATTAAAACGTTGTTTTCAATTAAAACCTAGTATTTCTCACTATTAATCAAAATATGAAAGTTATCATAAAAGTACCAAAAATTTATCCAGACTAAATTTTTATGTCCCTCTTCTAAATAAAATTTTAATTTTATTAAATTGAATATATAAAAGTATGAAATATTGGTTTTAAAAAGGGTTCTCTAATAAAAGGCGGTAAAATTACATTTTTTGAAAACTACTTATTTTATCTGAAAAAATGAATTTGTTCTTATATTATGTCAATTAAACACATAATATTGATGTTAAATATATATAGAGTATATAATATTCAAAATGAAGTTAATACAATTCATAACCACTTTTTGAACGGTTATTTTAGTAAGTTTTGGTGCGCTCAAACTTGGTGTTGCGTGTAGCGCAAGCTATTGAATTACCTTAATGAGATAACGTACTATGAAATCTTGGGGTGTTACATTCTTCCATCCTTCAATAAATTTCATCCTCTCCATATGAAATTGTTCTTTGAAAATAAATGGTTAAAAATAGAAAAATACCTTTGTGGAAAACCCTCATAGAAAATTGGTTTAATAAAATTTACTCTTAAAAAGAGGGGAAGGGAAATGAAAAATTCACCAAACAATTATGATCTAGATTAAGAGAAAATTGGTAGAAATTTGAGACACATAATTGGAGGAAAAATTTAAATATTTATAGGAAGTGATTAAGTTCATCAATCCCAAACAATTGTAAAATTGAGGGCCTCAAAGCCATCAATCTAAGATGATGTAATATATCATTGGTTCAACGAAACATAAGGTGTTAGGATAACACATTTTTTGTTTTAAGATCCATTCCCTAAAGTTTAAGAATTAATTTATTCATAGAATAAAAGAAAAAAATATACTTGACAAGAAGAGTTTCATCCTTCAACTAATTCCTACCACAAACTCATCATTCACTTCAAAATATAATATAATTCAAAAGTATTATGTTTATCCTAATCGTATAAGGTTCCAAAAATAATGAATTCATAATTCATTTTTTAAACTAAAAAACTAAATTATATAATCTAAGACATAAAGTAGGCTAGTGGTAGGTGATGCACCCTTGTCACTCTTCGGTTGGGGGTTCAAGTCTCATGGCATTTTCGGACGTGAAGGGTTGTCACCCGACCACCTGGTTGTCCTTTTTATGACAATCCAAAAATAATCTCAAGAAATGATTTAACCTTAAAAATAGTATCCAATGTCAAACATAATCAATTCCAACCTTTAGACTTATCTAAAATATTTCTATCAAAACTCACAGTCCAAAATTTATAAGGAAGGTAAACGCAATGAAGATCCTTTTTTTTAATGTAATAACATGTGAATACCTTCATCATGTATTATTTTAAAACATGATAACACCCTAAATTATCATATAAACGTATTTATTACATTCATACTCCCTTATTCCTTATATAATACTATATATACTCCTTATATCCAAAATTTTTGTAAACTACAACAATGATGGAATATTAAAATCATAAATCAGTTTCAAGGTAGTCTAGAATATCTAATATAATTTATCCAAATGAATAATATCTTATTCCAAAATCAATACCTCACTATTAGAATCATATTAAGTTTTATCTTTCTCTCAACCATATATTTTCCAAAAATTTAACTTTCCATTAAGTCGCTTTTCTTAGTTCCACACAATCTTAAGTCCTTAATTAAATAGTACTACAGTACAATCCTTATATGCTCTATAATTATTATAACATGTACATCATTAATACATTACTCAAATGACACAATAATTTTATAACAACATAAGAAATCTAATCATTACTATTCATCTTTGGTAGTATCATAACATGATTATTATCAAATATCAACATTTACGGTATACTCTAATGATTTGGACCGTACTTCACATAGTGTCCTGACTCCTTACAGATGAAGCATTGTACATCTAAAACCTTTTTCTTACCCTTTAAATCATGTACATAGTGTCCTTTTTCTTCAAAATTATAACAAACTCTCATTCCCTTCAATCATTTACCAAGGTGATTATTTCCACAGTTATCACATATGGGAAAATCCTTATTTCCCCTCTTCCCTTTATCCATCTTTATCTCTTCCATCCTTTTCTTCTTTTTCTTCCCCTAAAATCCCTAAGACACAGATAATTATTTATTTATCTTCTTAACACATGATATTAATTCTTCATATGATGAGATTACATGGGAGACTATCTTCCTTTTCAATTTTGTCTTAATAATATAAAATATATGATCCTTATTAATCTTTCGATCATGCATATTTCTAGAATTCTCATTCCTTCTACTAGGCACCATTTCTAAAAAATGGCATACACTCGTTTGGTTTATGAATCGCAATTCACAATTCCAAACTTTTAAAATACCTAATGTAAATTTAAAAGATTGTTCATATAATCTATAATCATAAAATGATTTCTTTGAGGAATTATTTACTCCAAAATCCTTCATGATGGCTTGTAATGAAAATTTGGATTATCCTAAGAATATACCTTGGGAGTGTCATAACCAAGAGTGTATTAAGGCCCATTTTCATGTACCAGGATACCCTCGGTTAAGACCAAAACTTGTTTTCAGAGTTTTAACTCTTAAGTAAATTTGTGCTAGAGCCACCTCTACCTGCCCATATCCAGACAGAGATGTATTGCTTGAAAAAATCAAAAAATCTCGGTATTACCAAAATTTTTGGATTTTCTTCTATATTAATCATCAAATATTATCTTAGGGTAATTTTCTCTAATCAGAGTTTTTATAAATCCAGTTTCCAAGGATATTATTAAACATCCTCTAATACCAACATTAATTACCCAACCCCGGTTACCTAGATTCAGTGCATTATTTTAATACATTGGCTTGATATAAGGAAACCATGTCCCGAAAGACCGATCAGTTTAGTAGTCTTGGAAATAGATTACATACATCAACGTCACATTACAATTTCTAATATAAAATACAGCATAGATAGTTCTTTGAGAATTCCATTATTCCCTTTTAGCTTAACCCTACATATAAATCATAATACACTTCTTAAAAATCCTAAGAAAATAAAACATAAGAAAGGGGTGAGATCAGATGCTCAGTAACGGTAAACAATTTAGCAGAAAATAACATAAACAATATGCATGGGGAATAATTGAAAACACATGCCTTTAAAAATAATAAACATGAACACTTTATGATAGAAATATGAGCTGATTAAATAATTTCATAATAAAACATTGTCATGGGTATTGTAATAGTCAAATAACTACTAGAACTATCAATATTATCTTCATAATGAGGGAATGTGTAATGCCAGACATTCTGAAACATTTTCTCAACGCCTCAGTCAAGACGTCTAAATATTACTAATGTCTCAGACAAAACAATATATAAAATTAGGAAAGGCCTCGGCCAATTCCACATCTAATTACCTCATGAGACCTACTGATGCACTGAGGAGCTATAGCGGGATCCACCCATTAGTTACTATGTCCAATACATTCCTCATATGAAAAGGTAGAAACATATCATAAACATTCGTATTAAAACTGGCATACAAAATGTCAATAAATTATCTATAAACTAGGAATAATATAAAAATAACACATCCAAATTCAAACATATCCCAAAAACTTCAATAAAATATGAAATATGTGTAGAATAAATTATCTTTTATAAAGAATAATATCTCGTAAAAGTTGTTGACATAGTTGAAAATGGTCAGTAAAAATATTTTAGAGAAATTTCCCTTTTCATGAAATCATTTAAAAGTCACATAATTTATAAATTAATTCATTTAAAATATATTTTGGAATCAAAGTGTCCCATAACCCTTTGAAGCTATTGAATGGAATTAACATTTTAAAAACATTCATGTCAATATAAATAAATCCTTAAAAATCATTTTGAAAACATGGACATTAATGATAATGATTTAGAAGAATAAATATTTAAAATTATGTTTTAATAAAAGAGTCCTTGAAAAATAATCCCTCTGAAAAATCTTTTATGAAACATGTATATGGATAATAAATATGTCCCAGTAAAAACTTACCCATAAAGAATCTCAAATAATAATGTGATTGAAGAATTAACCCTTACCCTACATTTTTCTTTGGTAGAGGGTATGTTTAACCTCCTGTATAATGACATTAGTATGTTATTAAATTATACCATAACCATATTCATATTTATTATATCATACATGATTTATTTATGACTTTATACTACCCATTTTATAATTATTTCTATGTTAAATTAACATTTTGGGTAATAATCGCTTACTTTATCGTATGTGTTTTAACTAGTTATTCTTGATCGTATCATTTATATCATGTTTTAAATACTTCTAGAATATAAATATTTATTTATATATCATATATATTTATAATATAAATATTTATTATAGATAGATATATGAAATGGAAGGCACCGTTTACGGAGACGGTAGACCGTATGTACGCATAAACGCTTTTTCCGTTTTCATATCGTATTGAATGGAAGTAAGTGAATAAGATATATGAAAGTAAAAAAATATATACATATATATCTCCAATATAATTATTATGAAATATATTACATACTTATTAATAATATATATTTTTATAATCATCATTGAATGTTGAACGTGGGAATTAATCTCATTGCATCGTGGAGACGGTAATCTGTACGTACGCACGAGCGACAATGTCATTATATTGAAGGTGAAATATTATTTAATTGGTTGGTATATAATATATAAAGAATAATTAACATGTTATATTTATTATTTACATCATTTATACTCATTATTATACCCATCTGAATATTGATGTGTTTGAATAACAAACTACACCACGACGTGGAGACGGTAAGTCGTATGTACGCACGTATGGTGACTTTTTCATTTATAGGATGGATAAAATAACAAATATGGTTGTACTATATTTATAGTAATATCATAGTTTGTGGGAGGTACTAGATTTATTATTTTGGTATAGAAACAAAAAATAAATAGGAACTAGAATAAGAAAAGAACTTGAAAGAGGGTGGTGAAATAATTACCTCTTCTTCAGTTTTTTCCTTTTGATTTGATCAAAAAGCTACGTAGGTTGTCTTTCTGACCAAAGGAAGGCCTATAGGTTTAATGGAGGAAATTTAAGAGGATTTTTTGGCAGGTTTTGGCCAATCCAAAAGGCTTTGGAGGTATGAAATTAAAAGAATGGGAAATGCCCTTTTATAAGAGATGTGAGGGTCACTTTAGGAAAATCTTGAAATATTATTTTATAATAAAATCATTTTCAGTTTCTAATGGCTGAAAAACGAATTATTTCGAGACTAAGGTGGGGATGGGTCTAACACCTCTAAACCAATAGGTTTTAGACAGTTTAATTCATCGTATAAACCTTATATTTTAGATTTAACTCTTAGTTAAATAGTTTGACAGTTACCATGTCTCTTTTTATTTTTATATTATATGGTTTATAATATTACTATAACCATCCAATAGAACCCCATGTGGTTAATTATTAATATATATAACCTTATCTAATTCCTTTTTCTGAACTTTAGATTTTTAGGAATATTATATTAATTAATAATATAGTATTTGGTTTGAAAACTCAATTATGTCAATATTAACACTATTTAGTATCTGATTTTTTCTGAAATCCATAAAAACATTATCACTTAAAATAAAATTTATTTGAACAACCTTAAAATGTAATATTAAACTATAAAATTAGTATAATTCATCAAAGTTCTGAAATTACATTTATTTGTATATTTATAATATCAATTATTTTAATATTTCATTAACAAGGTAATTACTGCATCATCAATGTGTCATAAATAAATTAAATTATTTAATGTCTAAAAATTATAAATAAATTACCATTATGTATAAAATCATTTTATCTTTCTAATTAATATTTATAGTAAAATTTATCTTATGTATAACCCTATATTTGAAATGGTTTAGTTATTAAACTTTGAATTTAATAATTTTAACTCTTTATTAAATAAAATAATAAAAAATGTCCTAATCTAATCCATGTGAACCAAAGGAGGTAATATTTTATTCCTAAAGTTATTTTTGGTCGAAATACACATATCCAATAGAATTAGTACTTGAGTTAAGGTAATTATAATATCATTTTTACCCTTAATTACCCTATTTACATTTAACTGTGGTAAATAAAAGTCAAAAGTTACTATCCACCAAAAATTATTTTCATCTTATTGAACAAAATTTTACATAATTATGTCAACAATGTCTCTAGGATATTTTAAATTCAACTCATAGAAGTGGTAAAATTATGTTTTATGCAAATTTTTAAGTGCTCCTAAAAGGTGGGTAAAAGACGGTAAAATGTCCGATAAGATTTTATATATATATATATATAAACTTATTATAAAATGATTCCAATGAATTACATTGAACATATATATGTATTATGTATCTATTTTTACCTAAAATAAATTAAAATAAAATAACTAATTATTTAAATAAAAAGTCGGTTTTAAATAATAGCGTAGTGTTTTTCACTATTCATCAAAAATTGAATGCTTTCAGAAAAATACCAAAAAATTACCCTAAACTAATTATGATATTAAAAATTAAAAAATTAAGTCTATTTTACCAAATTCTAAACATAGAAGTTTCAATTATTTATTTAAAATTAATTCTCATTGCCAAAACCAAAAAGTGGGTTTTTTAAAAGTAAAAACTATCAAAAGATTGACATGTGTTTATGTGAAATTTAGATGTGAAATTACTTATAATGACCTAAATTGTATTAAATGATAAAAATATAATCAAATTATACTTCAAACCATTCAAATTCATAATTTATTACTATAAATTATTTTGATTAAAAAAGTTGTTTTCAATTAAAACATTGTATTTTTCATTATTCATCAAAATATGGATGTTATCAGAAAAGTACCAAAAATTTATCCAAACAAAATTTTTATGTCAAACTTCTAAATAAAATTTAATTTCATTAAACTGAATATATAAAAGTTTCAAATATTGGTTTTAAAAGGGGTTCTCCATTAAAAGACGGTAAAATTGCATTTTTTTTAAAAATACTTATTTTATCCGGAAAAAGGATTTTTTTTTCTTATATTATGTTTAAAAAACACATAATATGGATTCTAAAATTATATAGAGTATATAAGATTCAAAATACAGTTGATACTATTCATAACTTCTTTTTTAATGGTTAGTTTAGTAAGTTGTTGTGCGCTCAAACTCAGTATTGCGTATAGCACAAGCTGTTGAATTACATTAATGAGATAAATTACTATGAAATCATGGGGTGTTACTATAACAAGTTAATAAAATATATGAAAAATAAAGTAGATATTTCCCAGAAAGTAACATTAACCTGAAATTGTTAATAAAATAGAAATATAAAGTCATAAACAAATACTATATTGTATTAGATATAGTAATATTTTTATTTATTATTTTTATAATAAACATATATTTATTATATATAGTATTTTAACGTGTACAAGTAATTTCAAGGCTTAGGGTAAGGGAGTTTCATCTCACTATTTATTTCCATGAGATATAAGCCCTACTCACCACTCATTTTGTTTGTGCGGTTTGTATTCATCCCTTGAAAGTATTATTTCAATATTATAATTAAATTTATGTTTATTTACATATCCATTTGATAATATTTCTACCATGGGGGTTTTTTTCATAAGATACCAAATCAATAAATTAATTTTGACATAATTTTCCTTTTTTGAGATAGACGCCATGATATGCACCAATATTTTTCTAAGAGATGAATATAATTTCTTTTCTAAATGTTATATCATGAATTTAATTATTCTAATGATTGTTTGAGATTAATATAATATTATTATTTTCATTTTAATATGATTTAATGTTACCAAAGTGTTGACATTTTATATCTTCAATCTTATCATTTATTGGGATTATTTATGATTACACTTCCATTGATGAAATATTACGATCCATATTTAGAGAGCTATCATGAAGTTTATTACCCTATATGTATGAATGTTATATAAATTTAGTTTTACCATTTATCCACTCTTTGGTACTTATAATAAATAATGAATTGTTTTTATAAAAATATGAAATTATTTATTATTTCTATTTCAAATTTTTGTTCTTTCAAGGCTATTTTTTCTAAAAAAATGTTTCAAAACAGATTTAATGTAATATTATGATGTTAAATTGAATTTTTTACCCATGTATTAACTTTTTATTTTTTATAAATTATCATTGTTTTAATTTTCTTGTTAAGACACTTTTTTGAACATTTAAGGAGTAAAAGGAATGTTTGGAATGTATAGACCTACCTGCCATCACGAACATCATATACATAATCATTCCTTTTTAATTTTAAAAGGTTATTTTTTAGATAATATTTCCTACAAATATTCTGTAAATTCATTGATTTTAAAAAAAAAATCCAATAAAAATGGTTTTAAAAAATGTTTTTACATTGAAATCTATTTTAAGGTATTTTCAAACCTTATCTTATATGTTTTCAAAAGGTTGTTTTCAAGGAAAATGATTTCAATGATCTTAATGCTTATTTTATATGTTTTCAATATATTTTCATGGAAAATGGATTTCAATTTTTTTCTTGGTTCTTTTATAATGTGTCTTGGAAAATGGTTTTCAAACTATTTTCATGCTTCTTTTATACGATTTCAATGAAATTTATTTTCAAAATGATTTCAAGACTTATTTATGATTTTTCAAATTATTTTCAAATAAAATGGATTTAAAAAGGTTTTATTTTTTAAGGAGTCTTTTTCAATGAATAAAGGATACTTTCAGTAATAAATATTGTTAAAATATATTTCAAAAACAATTTCCATCTGAGAATACATATGTGTATATTACTCATACCATTCTCATAAATGATTTATATCTCATATTTACCTTTCCTCTAAATTGATTCTATTTTTATATAATGATGTTTATGAAAACATATGTCTCATTCAAGGTTTATACTTTTATGAAACTTTTTCCTCTTCTACTGATTACTTGTTTATAATACCTATTTATATTCAATGGGTTATACCATAAAAATTAAATATTAAACCCCATTCTATTCATTGGTTATTTTATAATGAAATGATTATGAAACATATATATTTTCATATGTTATTTTATAATATAATTTTTAATATAACCATTTTATTTCATAAGTTCTGATATGATGTTTAGGAAACCTATTTCATTTCATGGGTCATGATATGGATATTTATGATCTTGTGGAAACTTTATGTATGAATTAATTATGAGATGGGTGGGACCTATAACTCTCTCAGATTCACTGTGTAAGGCTTTATATCTCATGAGATTGTGATGGGAATTAGGTTGATAGTCTTTATCAACTACGAGAAGAAGTTGAAACCTAATCCCTTATAATTAAAGGATAGCAACTGGGGATGGTGGTGTGTCCCACCCTATATGAGTAGTCCCAATGATGGTGAGAATATGGGGAAGGATAATCCACAATGGGAAGATGGGAAATCCCGATCCACTATGGAATGATGGGGAAGCCATATCTATTTAGGAAAGATGGAAAACCTGATCCCTTACAAGGAAAGGAATGTTATGAGGGATTATTGTGTGTCCCTCTTAGTAAAAAAATTCCCCATTAAGTGAACCAATAAGTTTTGGAAATAAATATTTACTTTTAGCGAATGGTGTTATATAGTCATGTTTATGCCACAATTTCATTTCTTACTCCTATATTATGAATTCATGGCTTATGGATTTGATACCCTTATGACTTATTGCATATGATCTGATAATTTTTATTTCGTGATTAATGATTATGTTCTTTGATATGTGGTGTATGATCTTATAATATTATTATCATGTTACCATACCATTATGCACATGATAATGATTACATATCTACAATTTTTATCGTTACTGAACATCTGAGCTCACTATTTTCTATTTTTCCTTCACCAGGTTATAAAGATCTATTTTATGTAAGATTTTTATCATAGGGGTGATATACTTAGATAACATAGTGGGAGATATTTTGTCACACTTTATTACCAACATCTATGTTTCCATGTTTCCAAAGGCACTAAACTAATACGGTCATTTTGGATCTATTTTTGTAATGTATTACATATTCTAACGAAATGATGTAATGTTTATGAACATTCAGACAAGTGTGCAACAGTTTGTATCATAGTAAAGGATTAGTCATCCTTTGGATACTAGGATAAGAAAACATTAGTGAAATCCCTAGGGATATTTCTAAGGATATGTCTAGGGATGTCTCCAAAGATATGTCTAAGAAGAATGAAAAGTAGGAAAATGTCCTATAATTATAGTAATGGTTATATTTAAAATATTCCAAGCAATAAATCCCTATCTGGGAGAATATAATTTTATGTGGTTATGGTAATTATGTACCTAGGAGGACCAAATATGATAAGGTGTGTTGGGCCATATTCGAGCGTAACCTGGTAAACAAAAATTAACCTTACTACACTCCTATTTTAACACTCAAGGGGGATATTCTTTAGGAATTAAAAAACACATTATGAACCATCATAAGGTATTTAAATAGAAGATTATTATGAAAAACCTATGATAAATCCAATGTGTCAAATACTATAGAAGGTGGAATAATTTAGACATCTTATAAGATTTGTTTATTACTATGTGGTTCCTCACTATATTAATAGTTTTTTACCCAATGATTTATAGTTTTATCCAATTGAGAGAACCAGAATGAAATGAGTTAAAATTAAATGTGAAAGACAATTTGATTTTAAGAAGTCAAATGGAAAGTTCATTGAACTAAAAGATTTTGAGATTATACATAGTTAGTTTTTACAAAACATGAATAACAACATGTAAATTAACCAACTCTTAGTATCACCAAGGAATAGAATGAAGAAGTTCATAAGGAATTTGAGTAATAGAGACCACAGAGTAAATAAGATTATATTTCAAATTTTTTAGGAATTTCGAAGGAATCAATTAAGTGAATGCCTTATAAGAACATGTTGATGTTTTGACTTTGGAAAATAATGACACAAAGAAGTACCCACAAAGAAAAAATGAAGGGTTTTGTTCACAAAATGTATTATAATATTGGCCTCTCTCTGACATCATTAGAGGTTAAATGTTCTATGTATATTATGAATGGTCATTATGATAATAGACGCCCCTAGTAGAATGCTCCAGAATAGAATCTGTAGGGCAGTACATGTAATGGTTATATTGTTTTTAATGATGAGAGTGTAACAACCCAAAGTTTTTCAATAGAAATTCCCTTCTTATATTTATTTGATAAAATAACATGAAAACACTACATAATAAACTACTAAGTTATAAGTGACTGTGTCACTCCGATGTTTTGAATTTCAAAAATCCAACATACACGGTTGTGTTCAAGATGATTTTTGGAGTCTAATTAAACAAAAACAATTTTTGGTGAATAGTGACATACCCTTATGAATAGTAATATGACCCTTATGAATAGTAAATCATCCAACATAATAGTAACCTTACCCAAGGATAATTAAATAAAATTTAGATATCTTAGAAAGTGACAATTTGACCTTAGTAAACGTTTTGGTATTTTGTAATTCATAAATAATTAATTATAATTAGCTAATTAATTTAAAAGAATTTTTACTTCCCTAAAATGAATTAATAAATTATTGAATCAATTTCTTATAGTTTTTAGATAATTTTATAAGACCCTATGTAATTTCTGAAATCACTATAAAATCATTTTTATCTTTTAAAAACAGTTTTTTAAGTAAATTATGATTTTAATTAAATATTAAATTAATAATATTTAAAAAATTATTTTTGAAAAATGGACTTCATTTTTTGATTCTACAAGTCGAAAAATGGTTGGGGTAAATTTTTTGGTTTTTTTTCTGAAGTACTTCAATTTTCAGGTGAATAGTAAAAAATACACTTTTTCGCATAATCGGTGTATACTAAATTGCATCATTAATGATGTAATGATGACATAAACATTATAGAACTTCTGTTTCGGCAAAATTATATTAAATTTCATAACTGGTTCCTTAAAATTCAATAAATCCAATTCTCAAACCTAAAAAGAACTTTCCAAATCCTAAAGTCAAAAGGTGATTTCTTAAAGTGTCTTTTTCTCTTTATTTCACTTTCCTTTTAATAAATTAATGAATTTGAAATATAAAGGATAGTTAAAAGCCTAAAATGAATTATATTATATTAATATATGATTTATGATGTCAAAAAACTACTATTACAGGTCTAACTTTTGATATATTATTTTATTTAATATTTTATATTGAAAACCCCTCCCTCCTAATGTATAAATAAGCCCCCCCCCCCTCCTCTTGCCAATCCACACCGCTCAAGCTTCAATCATTGTCTAATCTCTACCCAATCATCTCCCCTATCCCCTCCCCCACGTCCAAGAGCTTCGGATCTCATCAAAAAACCACACTTAGTCCTTTAAGAAGGTTCTCAAGAGAAGGATTTAAGAGGTAATTTATCTCCCTCTTCTCCTTTAATTCCCTTTCAAGTTCAAGTTCATTTCTTGATCTCTCCCCACATATCTTCATCCAAATTGTGTTGTAACTCCAATATTATACATATACTATAACTTTATGATTCTAATTGGATATTATATCATTCAACCCCCCTTTCCCTCTTCCTTTTATTTTATTAAAGAGAACGATGTTCGTGAGGTGTTAATTTATCACTTTCATGAACGACATGCCTTTTTCTTCCAATTCTACCTTAATATCTAGTCAGGAAACCATTTTCTTGGTTGAAAAAAATATTTTAGATGTATTATGTTCTATTTAATGTTCTTTAAATAACCTATGGCCATATTACTAGGTGAAAAGTTAAAACAAATTCGTTGTGATCCAAAAAATGCTCAAATTAACCCAAATAACCATCATTTAATTCTTATCTAGTGATTCATCCACATGGATCTAATATAATTAATTATAAAATAATTAAAGATCCATTAATATCATTAATAACATGTAATATCATTTCTGGATGTTTACTCATGTTCTACCCAAACATCAATACAGGTGAACCACCCAAGAAAAACCATAAAAACGAACATCCCCACACAATGTTTTTAAACTCTGTAAGTCATCCAAAGGAACATAATATGATATAATGAAACCATAATGAAACCTATTAATTTACAAATGGTTATAGATTTTTTATTAATGAATATAATGTCATTATACAGGACATTAAAGAGAAGGAAGCATTCGGGTACAAGGTAAGGGGAAATCTCGAACCCAATTTTCTTTCTTCGGGTTCTCCCTCTTTCACTCCATTTTTGATATGGTTACTCCTCAAAGATAATTTTTTCACCATTGTCTTTACTTTTATGGGATATAAATGTTTTTCACTTGTTTTTATGTCCATCAAAATGTTATTCAAAAGAACTCCTCTTTTAATAACACCCCTTTTACTTCTCACTCAAGGTGGACGGTTCTTGTAACATGTATGTTATTCCCTCTTTATTTTAGGGAACCCAAAGCTTTTGAATGTGTTATTATGATATGAAACCCATTCCTTTTCATGGTTTAATTATGTTAATTATGTAATTCATGATAAATTATAATGTTATGATGTGATGGGTGCACCTGGAATTATATAGCGCAATATGAATGTTTCAAAGTGACAGGTGCGCCCAGAATTATACAGCACTCCAATAAATTGGGTAAAGTGATGAATATAATTAATAAATATGAAATAATGTGTGAAAAATATTATATCTTGGTTAAAAAGTGCGTGTGGTAGTTAACCACAAATACATGATGTTTCATTTTTATGCATTTCCATATTTCAAGCCTTTTATTTATGCTCCTCTCATGTTCATGATCTTTTGCCTATGTTATGATTATGCTCACCCCATGATATATTGTTTTTATCTATACTATTACTAGTCTTCTAGATCACCCCTTTTGATGTATATCCTCAGGTGGCTACATGTACTAAGGATAGGATAAGTGCCACTTAGAAGCTAGATAAGAAGAAATTAAATAAATGTTTATGGTTCATGGTGTATTTGTTATGTATGGTCCTAGTTTTCCCAAGAAACTAAACCTTTGGATCCTATATGTGTAATACTATTATGTTTTTTATCTTTGTAATTATTTAATAGTAATATAAGAAAAGTTTGGGTCACTATAGTTGGTATCAGAGGCAAGGTTTAGTTAATTTTGGAATTAGGATTAGTGAACCCTAGAGGAAACCTATAGCATGAGACTAAGTACAAATATGCACCTAGGGATCCCATATGTTATGTTTTTGATATAAATTATTTAAATGAATAAGTTATTCATGAATTGTTTACTTATGTTTTGTTATAACCTTTTCTATTTTACAAAATGGTGGGAACCAAGAGAAATCAGGCCAACAACTCATGCGAGGGCCAATGCAACGATTCCCCAAATGACATCCACAATGATTTGGGAGGAGGAGTTCAAAACTTCCTGGTGATGATTACCCAATTATCTCAGGTTATGAATAATAACCATAATAATGGGTAACATCCTCCTTCACCAAATAGGGAGCAACTAGATATCGAATGTTTTATGCGGCAACGACCACTGACGTTTTGTGGATCTTCTGATCCACTAGTTACGGAACAGTGGGTCAACTCCATGGAGAAGATCTTTTATGTGCTTCATTGTTCTGAGATGGAGAAGGTGACTCTAGCTATTTATCATCTAGATGGAGAAGCTGATCAATGGTGTACTTTGATTAAGAACAATAGTCCAAGGGAGGAAATTTAAGAGATTGAATGGGAAGACGTTAAGATAATGTTTCTTAATAACTATTTCCCACGAACTCTTTGCACGAAGATGGAGAGAGAATTCATAGATCTCAAGCAAAAATAAGGATAATCGGTCACAACCTATGAAGAGAATTTCACAAGGCTCTCAAGGTATGCCTTGGGTTTTGTTGTCATCAATGATGGAAAAATTGATAGATTCTTTAGTGGATTAAAACCACTCCTTAGAATGGCTCTAGAAATTAGAGACTTTGGGAGTTATGAAGAATCTGTTCGATGTTCTCTCAAAGTGGATTTGGAGTTTGGAAAATGGTCCCATGGCTATGGTGATAAGAAAATGTAGATGGAGTTTCAAGCCGATGGATCTAGTGACAAAGGTGGGAAGAAAAATCAATGACCTGCATGCCAAAAATGAGGGAAGTTTCACTAGGGGAACTTCCTCAAAGGGATGGGGAAATGCTTCAAGTGCGGGAAAAAAGGACACCATGCTCAAGAGTGTTTAAAAGACATGAAAAGGAAGGAGAATGTAGCCAATGAAAAGAGAGAACCACTCATGGTTCAATTCTACAACTGTAAGGAGTTAGTGAACTATGAAAACCAATGCACTAAACCTAGAGTTCTCAAGGGTAATCAGCGTCAGCAACCACCAAAGCCAAAGGAACAAGGGAAGGCTTATGCCATCACTACGGCGGAGGTGGATCATGATAATGAAGTCGTACAAGGTACACTTCCTTTTCACTCAATAATGGAAAATGTCTTATTTGATTCTGGTTCTATGCATTCCTTTATATCTTGCAAGTTTGCTAGAACTATATAATCGAATCCCCAAAACCTTGAAGTAGAGATATCTATAAAAACACCAAGTGGTGCAATAATTTCAACCCAAGTGTTCGAATCTTATCTTGTTGGTGTATGTGGGAAGATTCTTCCTGAAAATCTCGTAATACTTTCCTTGGTGGAATTCGACGTTATAATGGGAATGGAATGGCTCTCATTATATAGAGCACATATCAACTATCGGGAAAAGGAAATATGTTTTCATATTCCAAACCATCACATGCTCCTCTACAAATTCAAGGAAGATCGTGAATCTCCTTTGAAAAATCCTTCAATGTGGTGGGTGTTGATTCCCTATGAAGAAGCATACCTTGCCCAAATGGTTGAGTTGAAGGAAAGTTCCAACCTTGAGGAAATTCCCATCTTGAGGGAATACGATGATGTATTTCTTGAAGAGTTACCCGGAATTCCCCCGGATCGTGAGGTAGAGTTCTCAATTGAACTCATACCCAGAGCTATTCCTATCTTGAAGTTCCCCTATAGGATGGATCCTATCGAACTAGAGGAGTTAAAGAAGCAGCTGTAAGAGCATTTGGACAAAGGGTACATATGCCCTTGTGCATCGCCTGGGGGAGCACCAGTTCTCTTTGTGAATAAGAATGATGGAACAATGCGGCGGTGTATCGATTATCGGGAACTCAACAAGATCACCATAAATAACAAGTATCCTCTCCCAAGGATTGATGACTTGTTCGACTAGTTAAGAGGAGCTCAATAATTCTCAAAGATGGATCTTCGTTCTGGATATCGTCTGGTAAAGGTGAAGAAAGAAGATATTCAAAAGACTACCTTTCGAACAAGGTATGGTCACTATAAGTTTTTTCTGATGCCCTTTGGACTTACTAATGCCCCTGCAATCTTCATGGATTTGATGAATAGAGTCTTTAGACGTTTCCTCGACAAATTTTTGGTAGTGTTTATCGATGATATTCTCATCTACTCCAAGAGAAAGGAGAAACATGAAGAACATTTAAGACTTGTGTTGGCGACATTGAGGAAGGAGAGGTTGTATGCTAAGTTCAGCAAGTGTGACTTTTTTATGAATCAAGTCACATTCTTGGGACATGTGATCACAAGTGAGGGAATTTCTATGGATCTTTCAAAGACAAAGGTGATTGAGGAATGGCCCAGTCCATCTAGTGTCATAGAAATCCATAGTTTTCTTGGATTAGTTGGGTACTACCGACGTTTTGTGAGAAACTTCTCACAATTGTCAAGCCCACTAACTAAGTTAACAAAGAAATGGGTAAAGTATGTCTAGACGGAAGAATGTGAGGTAAGCTTCAAAGAGCTAAAGAGAAGGCTGATCACTACACCTATACTCACACTACCAAAAAGTGGAGAAAGTTTTGTGATATACAGTGTTTCTTAAAAGAAAGGATTGGGTTGTGTACTCTTGAAAATGATATTGTGATTGCCTACGCCTCATGATAGTTGAAGATCCATGAGCAGAACTACCCGACGCATGATCTAGAGCTGGCAGTCGTGATTTTTTCCTTGATAATTTGGCGGCACAACCTTTGTGGCGAGAAGTGTGACATATACACTGACCAAAAGTGCCTAAAGTATATATTCACACAAAAGGAGCTCAACATGCATCAAAGGAGATGGTTAGAGCTAATCAAGGATTACGATTGCTCTATTCACAATCATCCTGGAAAGGAAAACAAGGTAGCTGATGCTCTAAGAAGAAAAGAACATTCTACTCTATCCATGCTGTGGATTGAGAAAGACCCTATATTCTTGGATATGCAAAGAATGGATTTGGAAATCATAAGGGCAGGGGATACATCCTAACTTTCCCAAATTATTGCACAACCATCCATCCAAGAGAAGATTAAGGAAAAACAAAGGGATGATGTGGAGATACAAAAGAGGGAGAATGTAGTAAAGGAAGGGAAGCTGTAAGAGTTCCATATCGATGATGATGGTGTGATTCAATTTGGAACGCAACTTTGTGTACCTTCATCACCCAATATAAAGAAGGATCTATTGGATAATGCAGAAAGCTCAACCTTCTCTATCCATCCTGGGAGTACCAAGATGTACCGTGATCTATGAGAACACTTCTGGTGGGATAACATGAAGAAGGAGATTGCGTAATATATATATCAGGGTGCATGGTATGTCAGCAAGTTAAAGCTGAGTGAAAAAAGTCCAAAGGTATGATGCAAACATTGCCTATACCCATGTGGAAATGGGAAAATGTTACTATGGACATTGTCACAGGCCTCCTGAAGACATCAAAGGGAAATAATGTGATATGGGCTGTTTTTGACAGACTCACTAAGACTGCCCATTTTATCTCTATTCGGGAAGACCTCTCTCTTGAACAACTTTCAAGGATATATGTGAAGGAAGTGGTGAGACTACACGGTGTTCCACTATCAATTGTCTCTGACCATGATCCATGGTTCACATCTAAGTTCTGGAGAATCCTTCAACATACTTTGAGTACTAAATTAAATTTCAGCACGGCCTATCACCCCCAAACTGATGGCCAGTCTGAAAGAACTATTTAGATGCTTGAAGATATTCTAAGAGCCTTCTCTCTATAACTCAAAGGTTGATGGGATCATCATCTCCAATTGATTGAGTTCTCATACAACAATAGCTTCCACTAGAGTATTCAGATGGCTCCATATGAAGATCTTTATGGGAATCGATGTAGAACTCCAACCTATTGGGATGTAGTCGGATAAAGAAAGCTACTTGGGCACGATCTTGTTCAAGAAATGACAGAGAAGGTTCAAGTCATCCAGAAACACATCAAAGCTGCTCAAAGTCACAAAAGAGATATGTTGACAACCGTCGAAGGGACTTGGAGTTTGACATTGGAGATAAATTATTCCTTCGAATATCTCCATGAAAGAGGTTCATGTGATTTGGGAAGAAAGGGAATCTAAGACCAAGGTATATTGGACCCTTCGAGATCATTGACTGTATAACGACCCATACTTTACATACATTGTTAATACTTCAAAATTGAAGCACACTTATTACAACATATGACAAAATCACAAAGGACCGTATAGGTATAGTGTCTTTAGAAACTGGGAAACATAAACAACTGGTTCATAAATCTTCTACAGTGTCTCCCATTTATTTCATCATATATAGGGTCCCTTTTAGCATATTCTACTTAATATCCATCTTCCTGACCTGGGGAAAAGAAAACATAAAAGGGTGAGCTCAAATGCTCAGCAAGGGAAAATAAAGGAAATAAAAATCATATCATATCTTTTTGAAAATCAAAACCTGCAAAAGAGATCATAATATCTTAACATGGAATAAATCATAGAAGTGAAAAAGAGATCCCCATAATCATAACATAAAACTTGAAACTTTGTGGCATGCACACATAATCATGGAAAATCATTTCTTGTTAGTCATGACTCATTTCCAAGACTATCTTAGTGGACAAAGTCCCTTTCTGAACCGAGTCACCCTCGTTCCAGTCCTGTTTCACTGAACCGGTATAACCTACCGTTCCAGCCATGTCTATCTCATGAGATATAAAATCTTTACCCAATGCATTGGAGGGAGATATAGGTCCCACCCATCTTATAATGAATCCTTTCTTATGTGTGCCACATAATCATAAACCATACATCATAGCGTAACCCATGTAATAAAAATGGAATTCTTAAACAACATGACATCATAAAACAATTCATATAAGATAAAGGAATTCATAAAAATATTTCCATCACAACATAATCAAATCCATGTAATAATAGGGATAAAAACAGAATCCTTTATTATCTTAGATGGAAAATAATATTGATAAAACACTTGAACTCCATTCTTGAGGAAAATATCCTTTCTACTTCAAAAACATTTTTCCTTTCATAACATGTCATACGACTTTAAAATAAAAGAAGTTGATTAAAAATAAACTTGAAAACTTGTAAAGGAAGCTTCTTTGAAGTAATGTTTTAAAAATCCATTCATGCCGTATAAGTTAAAAAAAACATTCTTCGTACTTTTGTCGGAAAAGTCAAAAAGTACCTCGTACGGGAAAACGACAAAAGATTCCTTTCATATTCTTTACTAAAAACTCACCTAAGGGTAAAATTGGTTTTAAACTATTGCAAGTGGATGGAAACAATATTACATATTGAGGGAACATGGATGTGGATGATAAAATACACCCCAGTAAATACTTACGAATAAACAATCTCGGATAAAAATGAGATTGTGATATTTCCCTTACCTTAGGTCCGATTTGCTTTGTTCGTGTCCGAAGCTCCTGTATAATGGTTTAAATAATGTTATTGACTTATTACAGAATCATACATATTGATATGAGATCATATATGGTCATATTATTAGCTTCTTGTTAGTAATATTTCATTGTTACTTGTTACTCGGGTCTTTATAACTTTTTGTTCTTATGCGTGTTTTGTCGAATAAATTCTTATTCTTATCTTTAGGTTATAGATAATTCATTTCCAGAATGGTATTAGTGTAGTATATACCATATTCATTCATTCAATTCATTTATATAATCATTATGAAATGAAGATCATGTAGAACGAGTCGCATCACATCGTGGAGACGGTATTCCGTACGTACGCACGAGTGGTGATATCGTTCCTATGATCATGGAATTGTTTTGGAGTACATATATATTATTTCAGTATCAATATTACTTCATAATAATCATATATAGTTACTCATTACACCATTATACCCATCCTTGTAAGGTGATGGTGGAAAATAGATTACACCACGGCGTGGAGACGGTATTCCGTACGTACGCACGCGCGGTGATTTCATTTTTCCGTAGGATGGATAGAAGGTGAATTAGGGTTGTTTCATATTTATAATAACATATCAGTATGTAAGTAATACTGATGTTATTACTTTATCATGAAACAACTAAAGAAGAAGAAGTTGAAGAAGAAAGAAATTGAAAAGATCGGTAATGGATATTACCTCTTCTTTGAATCCTCCACTTAAGGAACTAAGATTGGTCTTTGGAGAAGACCAGGACCTCTAGGATTATTCTAGGGAAGTGGAGAGGAGAAAATGGCAGGGTTTGGCCGAGCTTGAGTGCTCAAATTGGTGTGAGGAGGAGGGGGAGGAGGTGCCCTTTTATAAGGGAGGAGAGGGGCACCTTAGGAATATCTCAAAATATTATTTTATATTAAAGTAAAAATCGGTTTATAATGGTTCCAAAGGGTCTTATTTCGAAGATAAAGTGGGGAAGGGTCGAAATCCTATCAACCAATAGGATTTAGACAAGTTTAGGGTATTATTTTAACCTTATCAATTAGATTTAACTCTAAGTTAAATAATTTAACTTTTACCATGTCTTTTTGTTTTCTTTCACTATATGGCTAATACACTTACTATAACATGCCAAACGAACCCCAAATTGTTTATTATTAATATATATATCCTTTTCTAAGTCATTTGGCCGAACCTTAGATT
Organism: Viscum album; assembly: GCA_963277665.1. Taxonomy (NCBI): domain Eukaryota; kingdom Viridiplantae; phylum Streptophyta; class Magnoliopsida; order Santalales; family Viscaceae; genus Viscum; species Viscum album. The sequence continues at coordinate 360,043,531 of OY728136.1, read as the reverse complement.
TTTAGGAATAAAATAACAATTAATAATATAATATTTGATTTAAAAACTATTTTGTGTCAATTTTGACACTATTTGATATATGATTTTTGTGAAAGTCATGACAGAATTATATGTTCGAACCAAGTTGATTAAATCAACACTAATATATCATAGTAACCTATAAAATTAGTTGAATTCATAAAAAGTCTTAAATTACATTTATTTTGGTATTTATATTATCAATTATGTCAATATTTCATTAATAAGATAATTACTGCATCATCTTTGTGTCATAAATAAATTATACTATTTGATGTCTAAAAATTACAAATAAAATTCCATCATGTAGGAAATCTTTTTAGCTTTCTAATGAATATTTACAATCGAATTTATCTTATGTATAACCCCATATTAAAAATGATTTACTTATTAAACTTTGATTTTAACTATTTTAACCCTTCTTTAAATAAATTAATAATAAATGTCCTAATCTAATCCAAGTGGGCCTAAATGGTCATATTTTATTCCTAAGTTTGTTTTTGGTCGAATTACACTTGTCCAATAGAATTAGGACATGTGTTAGGGTAATATTAATATCATATTTACCCTTAGTTACCCTATTTACTATTAATCGCGGTAAAAATAGTAAAAAGTAACTATTCACCAAAAAATTATTTTTATCTCATTGAACCACATTTTACTTACTGATATCAACCGTGTCTGTCGGATTTTTGAAATTCCATTCACAGAAGCGGTAAAATTAAGTTTTATGCAAAATTCAGTTTTTAACCTACCACTTAGTGGTTTCACTATTCATCAAAAATTGAAAGTTTTCAGAAAAATACAAAAATTTCACCCTAGGCTAATTTCGATATTCTGAGTCCAAAAATGAAGTCCATTTTGAAAAATAAAATTTCAAAAAGTGGTTATTACTATTCATAACGGCTATTTTTAATAGCATATTGTTGTTTAGTGAAACTCGGTATTGCGTACGACACAAGCTATCGAGGAAGGTCGTGATTCCGTGTAAAGCAAGCCAAGCAAGTGTTGTGTAGAAAAAGATTCCTTTGATGATTTATATAACATAAAAGTCTCGGGTGTTACATTCTACCCCCCTTAAAAAGAATTTCGCCCTCGAAATTCGTCACTTTGTAACAAACAGATGAGGATACTTCTCCCTCATCATATCCTCAAGCTCCCATGTAGCTTCTTCAAGTTGGTGGTTCCTCTATAAAACTTTCACCAATCGAGTGGTCTTGTTTCGTAGGACTTTTTCGCTACGATCCAGAATCTCTATCGGCTGTTCTTCATAAGAAAGATCTTGCTCCAGCAGTACAACTTCTGAGCTGAGTACATGTGAAGGATCTGGTATGTACTTTCTCAGGAGAGATACATGGAACACGTCGTGAACTTGAGAGAGATTCGGTGGAAGCGCCAATCGGTAAGCTACCTTCCCAACACGATCCAGTATTTCGAAAGGACCGATATATCTAGGGCTCAACTTCCCCTTCTTTCCAAATCTCATAACCCTCTTCCAGGGAGATATTCGTAAGAACACTTTATCACCCACTTCAAACTCTAGGTCTTTTCTTCGGTTGTCTGCATAACTTTTCTGTCGACTCTGAGCTGCGCTTGTGTGTTGTTGAATAGATCTGACCTTTTCTGCCATTTCATCAATGAGATCAGGTCCTAATAGCTTTCTTTCCCCAACTTCATCCCAGCAAGTTGGAGTCCTGCATTTCTTTCCATAGAGAGCTTCATAAGGAGCCATCTGAATACTGGAGTGAAAGCTATTATTATAAGAAAATTCCACCAAAGGTAGGTGTTGATCCCAACCTCCTTTGAAATCCATAGAGCAAGCTCTCAACATATCTTCTAGGGTTTGAATTTTTCTCTCAGACTGACCGTCTGTCTGGGGATGATAAGCAGTGCTGAAACTCAACTCTGTATCCAGAGTATGCTGAAGACTTCGCCAGAACATCGAGGTAAATCTCGGATCCCGATCAGATATAATAGAAAGTGGTACTCCATGCAATCTTACCACTTCCTTTACATATATCCTGGCAAGCTGATCTAGAGAGAAATCCTCTCTAATAGCAATGAAGTGTGCGGACTTTGTAAGACGATCAACTATGACCCAGATAGCATTATTGCCTTTGGATGTTTTAGGAAGTCCTGTGACAAAGTCCATAGTGATGTTTTCCCATTTCCATTCGGGTATGGGTAATGGTTGTAACATCCCCTTAGACTTCTGTCTCTCAGCTTTAACTTGTTGACAAACCAAGCATCGAGAGACATATTCAGCAACATCTCTTTTCATGCCATCCCACCAGAAGTACTCTTTCAGGTCCCTATACATCTTCGTGCTTCCAGGATGAATAGAGAATGATGAACTATGAGCCTCATCCAGCATCTCATTCTTTAATTCGGGGATGGGAGGAACGCAAACCCGATTCCTGAACTTTATTATCCCATCACAATCAAGGTTTAATTCAGGAACATTTCTCACCTTCTTTTGTAACTCGATATCTTCTTTCTGTGCATCTTTAATCTTCACATGTATAGATGGTTGAACATTTATTTGAGAAAGATAAGATTTTTCCCCTTCCATTATAATTCCAAGATCCATCCTTTGTAAATCCATAAATATTGGATCTTTTGTGATCCTCATCATGGATAAACTAGCATGGTCTTGTCGACTTAATGCATCTGCCACCTTGTTTGCTTTCCCAGGGTGGTAATGGATTGAGCAGTCATAATCCTTAATCAGCTCCAACCATCTTCTTTGACGCATATTCAGCTCCTTTTGTGTGAAAATATACTTTAAACTTTTATGATCAGTATAAATATCACACCTTTCACCATAAAGGTAATGCCTCCAAATCTTTAATGCAAAGATTACCGCAGCCAACTCCAAATCATGTGTTGGGTAATTTTGCTCATGGATTTTCAACTGTCGTGAGGCATAAGCTATCACCATATCATTTTGCATAAGAACACAGCCCAATCCCTTCTTGGATGCATCACTGTAGATCACAAACCTTTCTCCACTACAAGGCAGTGTGAGCACAGGTTCACTGGATAACCTTCTTTTCAACTCCTTGAAATTCTCTTCACATTCCTCTGTCCAGACAAACTTAACTCCTTTCCGAGTCAACTTGGTGAGTGGATTAGATAATCGTGAAAAATCTTTTACAAAACGTCGATAATATCCAGCCAAACCAAGAAAACTTCGAATCTCAGTTACCGTTGTTGGTCTCGACCATCTTTCAACAACCTCTGTTTTTGCTGGATCCACAGATATCCCCTCTTTTGAGATTATGTGACCCAAAAATGCAACTTTTTGAAGCCAAAATTCACACTTGGTAAATTTGGAATAAAGCTTCTCCTTTCTCAGGGTCTTCAATATAATTCTCAAGTGATCTTCATGCTCTTCCTTGATCTTTGAATAGACAAGAATATCATCTATAAAGACTACCACAAATTGATCAAGATAGTCTCTAAAGACTCTATTCATTAGATCCATGAAGATAGCAGGGGCATTAGTAAGACCAAATGGCATCACTATAAATTCATAGTGTCCATACCTTGTACGGAAAGCCATATTTGGTATATCCTCCCTTTTGACCCTTAATTGATGATACCCTGAACGAAGATCAATCTTGGAAAAGTATTGAGCTCCGCGTAGTTTGTCAAATAATTCATCAATGCGTGGGAGAGGATATTTGTTCTTGATAGTGATCTTGTTAAGTTCTCGATAATCAATGCAGAGTCTCATTGATCCATCTTTCTTCTTAACAAATAGAACAGGTGCTCCCCAAGGTGACGCACTAGGGCGTATGAATCCCTTATCAAGATTCTCTTGGAGTTGCTTCTTCAATTCCTGCAACTCAATTGGGGCCATTCTATAAGGTGTCTTTGAAATAGGAAAAGCACCCGGTACGAGTTCTATTGAAAACTCAACTTCACGATTTGGTGGAAGACCCGGTAATTCCTCCGGAAAGACATCATCAAACTCCCGTACGATGGGCATATTCTTAATCGTGAGTTTCTCACCAACCATTTGAGATAAATAACCTTCATTTAGTGGAATCAATACCCATAAGATGGAAGAAATTTCCACTGGAAGGTTATGTTCATCCTTGCATTGATATACGATCGTAGATTGATCTGGAATATGAAATGTGACTTCCCTTCTTTGGCAATTGATATGAGCTCCATGTAGAGAAAGCCAATCCATGCCAAGAATCACATCAAATTCCACTAAAGGAAGGATCACAAGATTTGCAGGAAGCACTTTCCCACAAACTTTGATCGGAGAAGAATTATAAACTTCTGATGCGATTGATGTGCCATTAGGTGTTGTCACAGCTAACTCAACATCTAATTGTTGAGGTAATACGGTGATACCCTTAGAAAATTCTTTAGAAATAAAAGAGTGGGTGGATCCAGAATCAAATAAAACATTTGCTACTTTAGAGTGGATGGTAAGTGTACCTTTCACCACTTCGTTATCGTACTCCACATCGCTGATAGAAATTGCATGTGACTTTCCTTTGTCTTTAGCCTTAAGATTTTGTTGACGTCGACCATCATCATCAACCCTTGGATTTGGGCATTGATTGGCATAATGCCCCATCTCCTTGCACTTGAAACATTGAAGTGTAGTAGGTTCATTCTGTGTATCCCTTCCTTTGTTTGCGTCATTAGACATCTTCTTCCCATTATCACGGCATTCAAATGCCCGATGACCTTCTTTTCCACATTTAAAACATTTACTTGTCCCTTTAAGACAACTCCCTCCATGTTTCTTTCCACACTTTGAGCATAAGGGAAAGTTCATCTTCTTTTCAGTGTGCTCTTTAGAGTTTCCTTTGAATTCCATCTTCCTCTTCTTATCAAACCCATGCGACTGATGGGTTACTCCAATCTCCATCTCAACTTTGAGAGCACATCGAACGATTTCCTCGTAGCTATTGAAGTCTCTTATGGCTAACGCCCTTCGAAGACTTGGTTTTAAGCCACTAAAGAATCGATCGATCTTACTCTGTGGTTGGATAATAATACCAAAAGCGTACCTTGCAAGTCTTGTAAAATTTGCTTCATAGGTACTAACAGATTCATCATCCCTTTGCTTCAGTTCAAGGAACTCTTTCTCCATCTTTGTTCGGAGAATACGAGGGAAGTACTTATTGAAAAATAAGTTCTTGAACTCGTCCCATTCCATAGACTCAATTTCATCACTTTGCCTTGTATTCTTAATAAGATTCCACCATTGATCAGCATCTCCTTCCAAACGATACACTACTAGGATGACTTTATCATGTTCAGAACATTGAAGAACTGAAAATATCTTTTCAGTAGTACTAATCCATTGTTCAGCAACTAATAGATCAGTAGACCCACTGAAAGAAGGTGGACGCTGCCTCATGAAGGATTCAACAGAATGTTTCTCCTTCCTTTGCTCGTTTAGAAGTCCTGCATGATTCATAGCTTGAGAAAGTTGTGTGAGCATGGCTACAAGATTTTGCATTCCAGCTCCCATATTGTTTGGTTGCTCAGGGGGACAATCATTGCATTGCCCATCGCATTCCGCATTAACACGGTTCCTTCGGGTTCCAGCCATTGACTAAAACCAAGAAGAATACTGTGAGCAACACTAATTATAATAGGAAAACCACATAATTCAAGAATAAAATTTTCATGCTTAAGGTCTTATCCTAGGTTATTCAAGGACATTTCTAAAACACTAATATTGTGTTCTATGCTTAGACTTATCCTTAGGGTTCTTACTAAGGCTTTCACATCCTAGTTTCCAAAGGTTGACTATACCTTTCCTCTGATACCAACTATAACGACCCATACTTTACATACATTGTTAATACTTCAAAATTGAAGCACACTTATTACAACATATGAAAAAACCACAAAGGACCGTATAGGTATAGTGTCTTTAGAAACTGGGAAACATAAACAACTGGTTCATAAATCTTCTACAGTGTCTCCCATTTATTTCATCATATCTAGGGTCCCTTTTAGCATATTCTACTTAATATCCATCTTCCTGGCCTGGGGAAAAGAAAACATAAAAGGGTGAGCTCAAATGCTCAGCAAGGGAAAATAAAGGAAATAAAAATCATATCATATCTTTTTGAAAATCAAAACCTGCAAAAGAGATCATAATATCTTAACATGGAATAAATCATAGAAGTGAAAATGAGATCCCCATAATCATAACATAAAACTTGAAACTTTGTGGCATGCACACATAATCAAGGAAAATCATTTCTTGTTAGTCATGACTCATTGCCAAGACTATCTTAGTGGACAAAGTCCCTTTCTGAACCGAGTCACCCTCGTTCCAGTCCTGTTTCACTGAACTGCTATAACCTACCGTTCCAGCCATGTCTATCTCAAGAGATATAAAATCTTTACCCAATGCATTGGAGGGAGATATAGGTCCCACCCATCTTATAATGAATCCTTTCTTAGGTGTGCCACATAATCATAAACCATACATCATAGCGTAACCCATGTAATAAAAATGGAATTCTTAAACAACATGACATCATAAAACAATTCATATAAGATAAAGGAATTCATAAAAATATTTCCATCACAACATAATCAAATCCATGTAATAATAGGGATAAAAACAGAACCCTTTATTATCTTAGATGGAAAATAATATTGATAAAACACTTGAACTCCATTCTTGAGGAAAATATCCTTTCTACTTCAAAAACAGTTTTCCTTTAATAACATGTCATACGACTTTAAAATAAAAGAAGTTGATTAAAAATAAACTTGAGAACTTGTAAAGGAAGCTTCTTTGAAGTAATGTTTTAAAAATCCATTCATGCCGTATAAGTTAAAAAAACATTCTTCGTACTTTTGTCGGAAAAGTCAAAAAGTACCTCGTACGGGAAAACGACAAAAGATTCCTTTCATATTCTTTACTAAAAACTCACCTAAGGGTAAAATTGGATTTAAACTATTGCAAGTGGATGGAAACAATATTACATTTTGAGGGAACATGGATGTGGATGATAAAATACACCCCAGTAAATACTTACGAATAAACAATCTCGGATAAAAATGAGATTGTGATATTTCCCTTACCTTAGGTCCGATTTGCTTTGTTCGTGTCCGAAGCTCCTGTATAATGGTTTAAATAATGTTATTGACTTATTCCAGAATCATACATATTGATATGAGATCATATATGGTCATATTATTAGCTTCTTGTTAGAAATATTTCATTGTTACTTGTTACTCGGGTCTTTATAACTTTTTGTTCTTATGCGTGTTTTGTCGAATAAATTCTTATTCTTATCTTTAGGTTATAGATAATTCATTTCTAGAATGGTATTAGTGTAGTATATACCATATTCATTCATTCAATTCATTTATATAATCATTATGAAATGAAGATCATGTAGAACGAGTCGCATCACATCGTGGAGACGGTATTCCGTACGTACACACGAGTGATGATATCGTTCCTATGATCATGGAATTGTTTTGGAGTACATATATATTATTTCAGTATCAATATTACTTCATAATAATCATATATAGTTACTCATTACACCATTATACCCATCCTTGTAAGGTGATGGTGGAAAATAGATTACACTACGGCGTGGAGACGGTATTCCGTACGTACGCACGCGCGGTGATTTCATTTTTACGTAGGATGGATATAAGGTGAATTAGGGTTGTTTCATATTTATAATAACATATCAGTATGTAAGTAATACTGATGTTATTACTTTATCATGAAACAACTAAAGAAGAAGAAGTTGAAGAAGAAAGAAATTGAAAAGATCGGTAATGGATATTACCTCTTCTTTGAATCCTCCACTTAAGGAACTAAGATTGGTCTTTGGAGAAGACCAGGACCTCTAGGATTATTCTAGGGAAGTGGAGAGGAGAAAATGGTAGGGGTTGGCCGAGCTTGAGTGCTCAAATTGGTGTGAGGAGGAGGGGGAGGAGGTGCCCTTTTATAAGGGAGGAGAGGGGCACCTTAGGAATATCTCAAAATATTATTTTATATTAAAGTCAAAATCGGTTTATAATGGTTCCAAAGGGTATTATTTCGAAGATAAAGTGGGGAAGGGTCTAAATCCTATCAACCAATAGGATTTAGACAAGTTTAGGGTATTATTTTAACCTTATCAATTAGATTTAACTCTAAGTTAAATAATTTAACTTTTACCATGTCTTTTTGTTTTCTTTCACTATATGGTTAATAAACTTACTATAACATGCCAAACGAACCCCAAATTGTTTATTATTAATACATATATCCTTATCTAAGTCATTTGGCCGAACCTTAGATTTTTAGGAATAAAATAACAATTAATAATATAATATTTGATTTAAAAACTATTTTGTGTCAATTTTGACACTATTTGATATATGATTTTTGTGAAAGTCATAACAGAATTATATGTTCGAACCAAGTTGATTAAATCAACATTAATATATCATAGTAACCTATAAAATTAGTGGAATTCATAAAAAGTCTTAAATTACATTTATTTTGGTATTTATATTATCCATTATGTCAATATTTCATTAATAAGATAATTACTGCATCATCTTTGTGTCATAAATAAATTATACTATTTGATGTCTAAAAATTACAAATAAAATACCATCATGTAGGAAATATTTTTAGCTTTCTAATGAATATTTACAATCGAATTTATCTTATGTATAACCCCATATTAAAAATGATTTACTTATTAAACTTTGATTTTAACTATTTTAACCCTTCTTTAAATAAATTAATAATAAATGTCCTAATCTAATCCAAGTGGGCCTAAATGGTCATATTTTATTCCTAAGTTTGTTTTTGGTCGAATTACACTTGTCCAATAGAATTAGGACATGTGTTAGGGTAATATTAATATCATATTTACCCTTAGTTACCCTATTTACTATTAACCGCAGTAAAAATAGTAAAAAGTTACTATTCACCAAAAAATTATTTTTATCTCATTGAACCACATTTTACTTACTGATATCAACAGTGTCTGTTGGATTTTTGAAATTCCATTCACAGAAGCGGTAAAATTATGTTTTATGCAAAATTCAGTTTTTAACCTACCACTTAGTGGTTTCACTATTCATCAAAAATTGAAAGTTTTCAGAAAAATACCAAAATTTCACCCTAGGCTAATTTCGATATTCTGAGTCCAAAAATGAAGTCCATTTTGAAAAATAAAATTTCAAAAAGTGGTTATTACTATTCATAACGGCTAGTTTTAGTAGCATATTGTTGTTTAGTGAAACTCGGTATTGCGTACGACGCAAGCTATCGAGGAAGGTCGCGATTGCGTGTAAAGCAAGACAAGCAAGTGTTGTGTAGAAAATGATTCCTTTGATGATTTATATAACATAAAAGTCTCGGGTGTTACAGACTGCATAGGAGTCGTGGCCTATCATCTAGCACTTCCACCGAATATGGCTCAAGTTCATGATGTGTTTCATTTATCACTACTGAGGAAGTACATACCAGACCCCTCACATGTACTAAATTCAAAGGTGGTGCAGCTGAAAGATGATCTCTCCTATAAGGAGTATCCAGTAAAGATTCTGGATCGGAGAGATAAGGTTCTATGCAAAAAGACAACCCATCTTGTCAAAGTTTTGTGGAGGACTCATAAGTTTGAGGAAGAAACTTGGGAACTAGAAGAGGCAATGAAGGAGAAGTACCCTCACCTTATCCTTATGATCCTCGATCCTTACTGGTCTTTCCAAAAAATTTATGTCATCCTCGATATACAGCTTTCCAAAGTCGAGGACGTTTAAAATGTTGTCTTGATATCGCCGGAGCTGAGACACATGGAATACATTGTGCAGTCTCAATAGTGGCAGTGGTAGCGCTAGCTGATCAACCACTTCACAGATCCACCGCATCACTTCAAACGGTCCGATGAACCTGAGAGAAATCTTACACCCCCTTCCGAACCTATGTTTCCCATGCCGGGGGAAGACCTTCAAGAACACATGGTCCCCAACCTCAAACTCCATGGGTCTCCTCCTATTATCGGCATATGACTTTTTCTGGTCCTGATTTGCCTTTATCCTCTCCCATATAAGATTAACTTTCTCTGTCATGCTCTACACCACCTCCGGGCCAAGAACACCTGCTTCCCCAACCTCGGTCAAGCACGCGGTTCAGCGACATGACCTTCTGTACAAGGCTTCGAATGGGTCCATTCCAATGGTAGAGTGATAGTTATTATTGTAAGATAACTCTACCAGAGGCAGGTTCCATACCCATGATCCCCTAAAGTCCAGGATACATGCCTGCATCATATCCTCCATTTTCTAGATGGTGCACTCTGTTTGCCCATTTTTTTGGGGGTGGAAGGTAGTGCTAAGATGTAGCTAAGTTCCAAAAGCATGCTGCAATCCCTTCCAGACTCATGAGGTAAACCTTCCATCCCTATCCGAGACTATGGACCTCAGAACTCCATTCAATCGCACCACCTCATCCACATACCTCCATGCTAAGGCATCCACTGCACCCGACTCCTTGATCGCCAGAAAGTGAACCAATTTCGTCAACCGGTCCACCACTACCCAGATAGCGTCGCGGCCTCCTTGAACCTTGGGTGTCCCTATGAAAAAAATCTATAGAGCTGTCATCCCACTTCCACTCGAGAACATCTAGAGGTTGTAACAAACCGCCTGGAACATGGTGTCCAAACTTCACCAGCTGACACACTAGGCACATGGCCACAAACTCTTCCACTGCCCACTTTACCCCAGGCCACCAAAACTGACTCTTCAGACCCTGATACATCTTGGAAACTCCCAGGTGCTAGGGTGATTTTTGGAACTCACCAAGAACCCTCTCTCGCATCGCCTCTGGGACAAACATCTTCCTTCGGAAAATCATCTGATTCTGATCATCCTCTGTCCATCCTTCTGAAGCATTTCCTTAGTTAACCTGGTCACGCATCACTTCACTTTCTGAGTCTCCCCATTGAGACTCATCCACCTGCCACAACAGAGAATACTACATTGTCATCTGATATCGGAAACCTCTACCACAATCCATCCTCGCATCCAGGTGCAGGGCTGTCAACTCCTCCATTGCCTTCCAAGCATCTGCCGACTCTCGAACCGCATCCTTCTGCAACTTCCTGCTCAAGGCATCAGCCACCACATTCCCCTTTTATGATGTGTAGAAAATCTCAAAGTTGTAGTCCTGAAGGAACTCCATCCACCTTCACTGTCGTAAGTTTAGTTCTCAGTGGGAGAAGATATACTTCAATATTTTGTGATCCGTGAAGACCACAAAGCGCTCCCCGATGAGGAAATGTCACCACAACTTTAGTTTGAACACGACCGCCGCAAGATTCAGATCATGGGTGGAATAATTACACTCATTGGTATGTAACTGTCTAGACCCATAAGAGATCACCCCTTGTCATTGCATCATCACACACCTGAGGCCTTGTCCTGAATCATCACCTAACACCTCATACGTCACCCCTTCTATTGGAAACCTCAGCACGGGGGCACTTACCAACTTCTCCTTCAGATAGCTAAAGGCTAACTCACACTGCCCCTACCATACGAAAGCTCGGTCCTTCTTGGTCAATGTTTTCAAGGGTGCTGCAAATTGGGAGAAGTTGGATACGAACCTCCATTAGTAACCTTCCTGTCTAAGGAAACTACGAACCTTTGCCACGTTCTAGGGTGCTTCCCAAGAAGAAACTTCCGAGACCACTGATGGGTCCACCGTTATTCCCTTCTCGGACACCATGTTCCCAAGGAATTTCACTTCTCACATCCAGAACGTTCACTTTGAAAATTTCCCATAAAGTTTGTGCTGTCATAGGACCTCTAAAACTATTCTTAGGTTCTCATCGTGATCCTCCTATGATCTTCAGTAGATCTGGATGTCATCAATAAACATGACTACGAACCGATCCAGGTATTCCCATAAGACGGAGTTCATCAGCCTCATGAACATAGCTGGGGTGTTTGTAACACCGAACGACATGACTACAAACTCAAACTATCAATACCTACACCTGAATCCAGTATTTGATATGTCTCCCTCCTTCACCCTCAACTTTTTATAGCCAGATTGCATATTGATCTTAGAGAACCAACCTGCTCCCCTTAGTCATTCAAAGAGATCGTCTATCCTCGGGAGGGGGTAACGATTCTTAACTGTTACTTGGTTCAGTCTCCTATAGTCTATGCACAGCCTCAGACCACCATCTTCCTTCTTTGCGAACAAGACTGGAGCACCCCATGGTGATGCACTTGGTCAAACAAAACCCTTCTTTATCAGATCTTCAATCTAAATCTGCAACTCCCAAAACTCAGAAGGATTCATCCGGTAGGGAGCCATCAAAATCGGACGGGCACCAGGTTGCAAATATATCCCGAACTCAACGTCACAATGAGGGGGTAGAGTCACCACCTCTTTAGGGAAGACTTCCATTAATTCACTAATGTTCTCTGGAACTTCTACCATATCTTCATCCACTAACTCCACTGATAGCTCAGCTAACATGGAAAGGAGGGGCTCCTCTCGGCTGCTGCTTTTCTAGAAACCACGCTCGCTGATGAAAGTTACACGTAGGCCGCCAGAATCTAAAAATATAACCCTTACTCAGAATCATTCAATGATGGTACATACAGAGAACATCCAGTCAATGCCTAGGATGACATCATATGGTTGTATCTACAACAGTAAAAGATCCCTGATAGACTGATGTGGCCCTATCATCAGTCTACACCCTCAGCAAACATAAAACAATTCGGTCTGACCTATGACTCGTGTGCTCAGTACCAGGGGCACTGGAAGTCTCTCAGCATCTAAACCCAGAGCACGGGATAGACTGGGTGCAACAAAGTAGTGTGAATCTCCTATATCGAACAAGGCATAGGCAAGGGTACTAGACAATCTGATCATACCTCGAACTACTTCTGGCCCTACTGGAACTGCTGCCACTACAGTGTGCAACTACACATGCCCAGCTCCTCTGCCCCTCAACTGTCATCCACCTCCCAGACCTTTCCCTGGTCGAGGTTTCTAAGTTGTGCCCTGAGGTCGGCCTTCTACTGCAAAGCCTTCCCTCAGAGGAGCGGGAGCTTGCTACCCCTGTTGTTGCTGTTGAAAGGTCCTAGCTGGAAACTGTAGTGGATGGGGTGGGTGCTCCACTGGACCACCCCCATTGTGATGCACTCTATCTGGGCACTGATTCCAAATGTTCCCATGGCTTCCACAAATGAATCATCTCAGCCCTGGGCCCAAAAAAAAGGGCAAGGGCCGGGAGATCGGAACTGGAACTGTTGACGCCTGCTTCCTACTGGTTGAAACCTAGAGGGTCCTGATGGTGGAGTCCTGCTACTAAAAGACTTCCCCTTTGATTAGCCTATTTGGATTCACTCTCGTGATACACCTCCCATCGTGGGAATCCTTTCCACCATTTCATCCTTCTTCTAGACCTCCAAGTATGTAGGTATGGTGAAGGGAGTAACAACATACTAGAGAGAAGTTCGAAGTGCCTCCTCCAAATGTCTTACCCGAGACTCCTCATCTGGAAATAGGTCTAGAGCAAATCGAAGGAGAACCTTTAACTTGATCCCCAACTCTCTCACTAACATACTCCCCTACTAGAGGGAGAGTAGTTCTTGCCTTTTCTCAGTCTTCATTGTGGACAAGAGGAATTCTGCCCGAAACTCATTCTCAAAGTCATCCCACATCACCACAACCTCCGTCTTCTCCCCAAGATAAAGAATCCACCTCTAACGTGTTGCTCCACGCATCTGGCTTACAGCCAGAGGAACCTAGTACTCCATCGGAGCCCAGATCAAGCTGAAAGCTATCACCATCTCCTCTAGCCAGTTCTCTATCTCTACGTTATAGATTCTTCGCTCGTAACTCATGAGGGTCTGCCACTGAAAGGAATGAAGTGACTTCTGCCACTGATCATCCTCCTCCTCTCAGTCAGCCCTCTTTCGATCGTCCAAGTTAACCTCTTGGACCTTGATCGGCCGTACAACTCATGGTCATCTCCCAGGTTCCATAGCTACAAGGTAAACAAGGAATTCCTAATCCCAAGTATTATATAATATTGTTCTTAAATTATTTTAGAATTATTTTTCATTTTAAATCCCCAAATACCCATGAAACACAAGAACACATGTCATTATGATGCATATACCTTTATTAGGGTCTCTACCCTGTAATCATTGTAGCCTCACTTGTTCGTTCAGTAGGCCCAGAGTCCTTGCATTGGATCATGGGGGGCCCTAAAATCACATGTCCTCGCAGGTCTTCCCTGGCCTATTTCACACACCAAGATCACCCAACACTATTTCCCTACCATCCCATGCAATCCTCACTATGCCTAACTCTGAACTTCATCATATCTCTCAAGCTCTCCTATGATACCATTCTATCACGACCCGCCTTCACCAAGATGTGATAAGGGACAACAGATTTCCAGACCCTTCCTTCTTCAAGTTGAATGAGAGATAATGACCCTTGAGACCCTCATTCAATAGGTCCTGGAGTGGTGACTAGCACCAAGGGTATAGATTCACACACAATATGGAAGGCATTACTCTTTTTCTTTAATAGGATCGGGAGATAAGATAGTAAATCCCAAAAACACCAAAACTGGGGGTAAAAGTAAATTCAAAGAAAACTATTCCCATATTCATGTTACAAAAGTAAATTCCACAAAGTACAGGGAGACTACAAAGGTAAAGTACCAAAGAAAAAAATAGCAACTGCAACTGTCCCAACGCCCGAGCTAGTATGGCCCTGCACGATCCCTGAAGTCCTCCTAGAAACCTGAAAGCAGATTTATATATGTAGGGTGAGAATAAAAGTATACTCAGTAAGGAAAACCAAAGACTCTCATGCACATGTGAGGAGGAATTCTAATGCCCTATGAGAAAATAGGTAACCAAATCACCTAGCAAGGAAAACTCTCCACCCAAGCCTCACCAAGGAACACTCCCCAAATAATGCAATTCAAGTAATATATAGTAACACCACATCAATATTTGGGTACCCCGCACCACTTTCTCACTGGTTATTGAGGACATCCTACGCATCGATCCTCTCCCTCCATTCTCACCACAGTCCCACTACCACACCCCACCCGCACACACTTGGTCCACAACCACACAACCCACCCACAAACACCTGTGCCACAACCACCATCCCGCCCGAAAACACCTGGGCCACAACCACCATGCATAACCACGCCCGCAAACACCTGGTCCATAACAAATAAAACTAATTCCATGCCCGAAGACACCTGGGCCTCATCCCGAAGACTCTTGGGAAACAACCTGCCCTCACACACCTGGGCCAACCACCAAAACTACCCTACCCGAAGAATCTTGAGCTATAATGTACCTCATTCCATCACAGCCTGCCCGAAGAGTCATGGGATATTCGGTAAAGAGAGCCGAAATGGAGCTAATCACCATCCACTCATAGGAGTGTTAGGAAAAACACCCTCCCCCATGAAATGGGGGTATTCGACACTAAGTGCTCAACATGGGTGGGGTGCGAATAAGAAACATAAGAACTAAACTTATATGTATAGGTAACAAGAACTCATCCCAACCTAGATTTTCCAAAGCCAACCTAAGCACAAACACCCTCATTACTATTCATTCATAAAATAAAGGCACAACACTCAAGGCCAAGTCACAACTCATTCCCAAAACCAACTCCCCATTTAACCCATTCTTGGTTACATGTTCAAGTGATCCCATTTAAGTAAATTCTACACTATTGGAAAACTAAGAAGCATAACCACAAACCGGAGAAAGAGAAACAGCCAAACAGAAATTTAAGCATTCGCACCCAGTTCTCTTGTGAATTCACGACAAAAAAAGGGATCAGTGAGATCCCTCAATGTACTGGAACCAAACCAAGCCTTGAGATACTGCCCCATACAGCTTTAGATTCACAACCAACAACTGTGACACAATAAAGGATCCAATCCTCATCCACATCACCCTGTAATCATCAAGAAGAACAACACACCTAATACCAAAACAGAGTAGGGAAAATTTCAGGCTCAAGCACATCATTCTTTAGGTTCTTCTTTATATTGGTTAACTGGGGTGACCACACAAGGATTTATGTTCACTAGTAATCCATTTAACCAACCAAGTTTAGTTTATTTAATAATTTTCATGTTACAATCATTTAATCATCATAGAATACAAGTGTTCATTAGTGCGCAAGGAAAGACCACAAACAGCCATGATTTTCAGTGAACATAAGCCCATACAGTTCACAACATATAGCAATTACAAAAGAGTACAGTAGAAATGTCAAACTCACCCCATCATTCTTTAATAGTCAGTTTATTATATTTTTTAAGGTTTGGTTTCATCCATTCCCATAGAAACAATAGCGTACCCAACCCGCATGATACACAGTAAGGAGAGATGAAGGAAAATCCCTACCTTGTTGATCAAGGATCGAAGTTCTTCTCCACGTGCCAAGAACTAGGGATGCGCGACTTGCAGGGGAGGAACGTCGGGGACTCCAAGGATGAGTAGAATGGCTCCGACACAGGCATACCACTTGCCTCGGGATGGGGAACTCCAAACGCACAAAGAAGAAAAGGATACTAGCGCAAAAGTAAGAAGAAGGAATTCTTGTGTGATATAAGTATGAGATCTCATTATTACAGGATATGGAATTTTGAACGTCTATAAAGTCAGATCGTGGTTTCACCACGCATTTGGGAAGTTATGCAAGATGGAATTAATTTTCATTTAACAATTCTCCTTGGAGGGGTGGTCATAATGGCTGTGTGTTAAATAGTTTTCTTTAACAATAAAGAAATGTGTAACAGGGCGGAGCTGAAAGGCACGGGGAAGGGTGTGACACTGAGGAAAAACCACACGTTTGGGTAAGTTAAGGATTGCCCGACTCTTGGGGGATTTTAGATATTATTTATGGGCTTTATGTGGCCAGAAAGGGGGAATTAAATCATCTTTATGTCAAAAGATATGTTGTAGGAGTGGAAAACTCGAGAAATGAAAAATAACAAGGTGAGGAAACGGTGCCACCATAACGGTGTCACCCTTATGGTGCCACCATCACTGGTGCAACCATCATAGATCCACCGTCACTCGTGTGCGACCGTCACAGTGCCACTACAACCGGTGCCTCTATTTCAGTGGAGCCGTGTTTTGGCAATGTAATGGACCCGGTGGGTCCTGGTCAGTACACAGTATATGTACATAATATTAAATCATATGACCAAACTAGTTCCTAATATTCAAAATACCACTAAAATAATCTATGTAAATGTCATTAATATTTCATCTAATGATTCATCCTCATTCCATGTAAACCAAAGGATCTAAATGACAATTAACACTTATAAATGTTCATGAATATTATTTAATTTAAATTATGTTGATTTAAATATATTCCACTAGAAATCCAGTACTTAAGATCAAGTGAACTGATAATGAAAATAAAGAAAACAGACACTCCGGAATGAAATAATCCAATATAATAATTTATCAATAAGGGAATAAATGAACTAAAAATAATTATGATAAAATAAATAAAAGTATAATAGGTTCTGAATTAATTTATTAGTTAGTATAATTTCATATTCTAGGACCTTAAGATCAAGTGGGGAACATATTCAGACTTAAGGTAAATGGTTTCTTCATCTCACTTCCATTTTTGTGAGATAATTCGTAATCACTACTATTAATTGTGTATTGTGTATTTATAATGCCCATTGATGTTAAATATCATTAATATATTTATTTTCATGGTATTAATTATATAATTTTATGATTATTAATTTTGGGGAATACAATTCAATTGATTACAAAGTTGTAAGGGTTTTACACTCGAACCTCCATTTTCATTCGTTTTAAGTTTATTATCTAATTACCTCTATTAAATACTTATTAATTCATATGTAATCATTATAATTTATGTGTGAATGTTCTATATATGTGTACCAATCATAATCCTTCTTTATTTTGTGGGGAGTTTCACGTTTTAAAAGAATCATTCAATATTTTATCCCCATAAACAAAACTGATTCAAAGGAACATCTTGAATTCTTAACCATTTTCAAGTGCACTACAAAATCTATTTTAAGACACCATTATTTTTATAAAATTAAAAATCTTATCATTAAAAATTATCTTGGTTCATTTCTGGTTTTAGTAAAACAAACATTTCTTTCCCCTTTCAAATTCACTTAAATATTTTCCTTAAATTGCTCAAAAATGTTTTATTTCTAAAGATTCTTATGAACTATTTTTAGATGATTTCACTTTATGGGGACATATTTATGACTAAAATGTAATATAAATTTATTTCCATTTTCTTTTATGGGATATACATTTTTAAATACCGATTTATGGAAAAAATGATTTTCAAAAAGAACTCTTCTTTCAAAAGTATAATTGATTTTTCTCATCTCACTTTATTTTTTGTGAGATATATTCCTTGTTCACCACTTAATTATTTCTTGTGTTATATGTATTTTCATTTTTCATATCATATAAAGAGTCTCCTTATTATCATGATATTATAAGGGATTACTATTTGACTGTTTCAAGGTGGAATGGGACACTTTGGAATGTTTAACGATTATTTTCTCAAGGATTTTTCAATGATCTCATTTAAAATTATCTTCACCAATGTCAACGTCTTTTACTGAATCTAGTAATTAATTGAGGTTTATCTCCTATGATATCATCTACCATATGTAATGTAATGGTTTATGATTAGTTTGATTATAGATGTTCTATCTTAAAACCATTCACCAATATACTCAGAATGGTTAGTGTTTATGCTTAATGTTCGGGGAAAGTTATTTACATTTCATTTGATTATTTCAATATGAATGTATATAATTTTTATATTTATCCCCATTAATATGAGGAATGAATTGTACTTAGTAAGTATTGGGTGGGGGCCGCTATATCCCCTCGGTGCATCGGTAGGTCTCATGTGACAAACTACAGTCTTGGAACAAGGCCTTAACAAAATGAATATTTGTGGTTTTTTCCAATTCCTTAATAATCTTTAGAAGTATTGGTTGAGGCCATGAAGTTATTTTTTATAATGTCTGACATATGAATTTTCCTCATTATGAAGTCAGTATGGATAGTTCATGTGGTTATTCGACTAGTATAATACCCAAGATTATGTCTTATTTGGGAGTTATTTATTCTGCTCTTATTACTTCCATAATGTGTTCAAGTTTATTTTTAAAGGCATCTGTTTTATTTATTCACCATCCTAATTTTTTTGTTTATATTATCATTTGCATAATTTATTAACCCTTACTGAGCATTAGAGATCACCCCTTTCATTTGTTTTTTATTCCCCATGTTAATTAGAAGTTATCATTATTGAGTATTCAAGGATGCAGTTTATTAGATTCTGTTATTTATCATATTTATTTCCTTTCAAAATGTAAAATGGGTTCTAGGAATGTATCTTGTTTCTTCAAGACTACTAAACTGATCGGTCCTTCAGGATTTGATTCCATGTAATCATGTAAATGTATTAAAATAATGCTTTGGCTCGGAGCTTCTAGAGTCGGGGCATTACAGTTTTTATCAAATGAAGTTTAGTAGAAAGCATGGAAACTAGATTTAAAAAAATGTAGATTAGGGAACAAATACCAAAGATGTATTTGAGGATAAACATAATAGAAGATCCTATAATCATGGTAATGAATGGATTATGTGGATCCTTTTAGAAAATATATCCTTATCTGGATAAAAACAGGTACAGGTGGCTCTGGCACAGATATACCTAGGAGTGAAAACTCCGACAAGGAGTTTCGTGCTTGACTCAAGGTGTCCTATTACACAACAAAAGGCCTTGATGCACTCTTGGTATTAACACTCCCGGGGGATATTCTTCGAATAATTAACATTTTATTTACCCACCATTATGAATGATTTATGCCCCCAAAGTAACCAAAGTATATGGTTCAGGTATTTAAGATGCATAAATTTATACTATGTGATATACTATGTTTAGAGTCATAGAGAGTTCATAATGTTAACAACTAATATATAATATGGAATTGATTATAAATAAATCCTAGAATAATAAATAAGAAATTAACTAATATATGAGATGTGATGAGTAATAAGGATCATATCTATGATGGTCTTAATCAATCATTTCATAGGAATATTTTCTCCTAAGTATCCTCTTCATATAAGTAAATAGTATCATGTGTTGACAAGGTATCTAAATACTTCTATGATTCCAATGGATTTGATGGGAAGAAAAAGAAGAAAAGGATGGCAGGTACAAACATGGATAAAGGGAAGAAAAGAAAGATATATTTTCCCATATGTGATAATTCTAGAAGGAAACACTTTGGTATATTCTTGAGAGGAAAAAAAGTTTGCTTCAAGTGTGGAGAAAAAGGACACTATGCTCATAATGGCCAGACAAGGAAATAATTTCCCTATATTCAATGCTTCAACCACAAGTAGATGGGACACTATATGAATAAATGTCCCAAGCATCAAAGGAATATACCCCAAATGATGATTTTGGATAATGATCAAGTTATGATAATACTGGAGATGAAGTAGAATGATTAATATTCCTAGTCAATAATCATTTCATTTGATTATTTTTTCAGTATTGTCCTGGTTATAAAAATTATGATATTTACAAGGATTGAATTGTATTACTATTTCATTAAGGATTTTATGTCATATGGTGAATGGAACAAAGGAAAAGTGATTTTTTAGAAAGATAACTTTTTAGAAAACACATGATTGAGGAAAAGACCACCCTTAATATATATATCTAATGTTAAGATAACGATATATAAATGATTGATTCATATAAGTATTGATAACCTTGGAACTGATTATTGATATATAGAGAAGTGGTCTATACTATCATAGATGGAGTTTATAGCACTTTTGGATTTAAGGAATATATCCAATAACATGTATCTTACTTAAGGAATACATAGGTTTTCATGTTTCTGATATGGTTTTTATGGTAATTTAAGTTATTACCTTATTTAAAGAGGATAAAAGGTGATGTTATTCACATGTTTGGAATATGAATTTTAGAGCTGATTCTTCTTGATTAAGGGTTAATGATATGTTCATCTTGTAAATTTAGTGGCCTTCATTATAATGTGTTGAATAATTATATTTTATAATTTTTTACCATTTATAAAATGGTTTAAGTTGATCAATGTATGGGTTTTAGAATTTAATGTCGCAACATGATGGTTTGGTTACTCTTCCCTGACCATGTTTCCCAATTAGAATGCATTTTATTTATAGTAATTAATTATTTTCCCTTTCAACTTATTAATAGAATACATTAACTATATTCTTGATGTGGTTTTCCTACAAAAGAATTTTCAAGCATCAACTATTAACATTTGAAGATCAAATTCAAATTTCGAGGATGAAATTTTTCTAAGGAGGGAATAATATAACACCCCACAAATTTACAAATAGATTTATTATAGAATTCATGAAACACTGAGTCTCTAAAAAATACCACTTTGTTATAACCTAGTCAATTAAACATAATTTTTCACCTCTGTGTTTTGAATTTTGAAAAACCGGCCGGCATACATGGTTGCCTTCATTATTATATTTAGAGTCTAATAAAACAAAATTAATTATTTATGAATAGTTATATACTTTTATGAATAGATACATACCCTTATGAATTGTAATAAATAATAATCAATGGTAATCATATAAAATATAGAAACTTCACCCATGAATGTATAAATACAATTTAGACATCTTAAAATTAAAAAAAAATCATAGTATAAGTATTGTTATTTTTGTATAACATAAATATTTAAATAAAAATTATCTGATTAATTTAATAAATTAACATGGAAATTTATTTTCATAAAATTTAATCACAAATAATTACTTTATTTTCTTATGATTATAAGATAATTTTACAGGACCTTGATTAATTTCTCAAGGTCTGATAAAACGAGTAATAGTTTTAAAGTGGTTTTTTTGGAATAAATTTTGATTTTATTTAAAAATTAAATTCAAAATATATAAAATATTATTTTCAAAAAAAGGATTTCATTTTTGGACTCTACACATTTAATAATTATTAGGGTGAATTTTTGGTATTTTTCTAAAAAAACATGAATTTTTCGTTAATAGTAAAAATACAGTTTTGAATATTCAATAGTTTAATGACATCATAATGACATAATAATTAAAATAAAAGGATGGTAGACTTTTATAAAGTAAAATATGAAATCAGTTGTCCCAAGTGGCTAAAACCATGGGAAATACCATGGTCAAGCCCATGGTTTTTTCAAAATCACTAATGAGGTGTCCCATTCAAATTATTAAAATAATCCCTCTCTTTTTCTATAAATACTTACTCATACATTCGTTTTATTTCATTCCTGTAACACCCGAGACTTTTATGAGAAATATTTTGTTTTTATGTTATATAAATCATCAAAGGAATCTTTCACTACACACAACACTAGTTTTTCTTGCTTTACACGCAACCACGACCTTCCTCGATAGCTTGCGTCGTACGCAATACCGAGTTTCACTAAACATCGATATGCTATTAAAATATTATTAAAAATAGTTGTTATGAATAGTAATAACCACTTTTTAAAATTTTATAAATTTTATTTTTCAAAATGGACTTCATTTTTGGATTCGGAATATCGAAATTAGCCTAGGGTGAAATTTTGGTATTTTTCTGAAAACATTCAATTTTTGATGAATAGTGAAACCACTAAGTGGTAGTTAAAAAAACTGAATTTTTCATAAAACTTAATTTTACCGCTTCTGTGAGTGGAATATCAAAAATCCAAGAGACATGGTTGATGTCAGTAAGTAAAATTTGGTTCAATGAGATGAAAATAATTTTTGGGGAATAGTAACTTTTTACTTTTATTTACCATGGTTAAAAGTAAATAGGGTAATTAAGGGTAAAAATGTTTTCATTATTAACCCAACACATGTCCTAATTCTATTGGATAAGTTTAATTCGACCAAAAACAACCTTAGGAATAAAATATGACCATTTATCCCTACTTGTATTAGATTAGGACATTTATTATTAATTTATTTAAAGAAGGGTTAAAATAGTTAAAATCAAAGTTTAATAAGAAAATAATTTTTAATATAGGGTTATACATAAGATAAATTCTACTATAAATATTCATTAGAAATATAAAACTATTTCCTACATTATTATATTTTATTTTTAATTTTTGGACTTTAAATAAGTTAATTTATTTATGACACAAAGATGATGTAGTAATTATCCTATTAATGAAATATTGACATAATTGATGTTATAAATACCCGAATAAATTTAATTTGAGACTTTTTATGAATTAAACTAATTTTATAGGTTAATATGACATGTCAGTATTGATTTAATTAACTTTTTTAGAACTAATAATTCTGTTATGAGTTTTACAAAAATAAATTACTAAATAGTGTCAAAATTGACATAAAATAGTTTTTAAAACAAATATTATATTATTAATTTTTATTTTATTCCTAAAAATATAAGGTTCGGATGAATGACTTATATGAGGTTATATATATTAATAATAAACAACTTGGGTTTCGTTTGGCTGCTTATAGTAAGTTTATTAACCTTATAGTATAAGAACACAAGAAGACACGGTAAAAGTAAAATTATTTTACTTAATGTTAAATCTAAATGATAAGGTTCAAATAGGAACCTAAACTTGTCTAAATTATATTGGATGAGAGGATTTAGACCCATACCCACCTTATCTTCTAAATAAATCAATTTGGAGCTATTTAAAACCGAATTTGACTTTATAATAAAATAATTGTTTTAGTTATTCCAAAGGTGCCCGCCTCCTCCATTATAAAAGGGCACCTCCTCCCCCTCTTCTTCACACCACTTTGAGCCTTCAAGATCGGCCAACACCTGCCAATTTCTCCTCTACACTTCCCTAGAGACATCCTAGAGGTCCTGGTCTTCTTCAAAGTCCAATTTTAGTGCCCTAAAAGGAGATCTCAAAGAGGCGCTTCAGAGAAGAGGTAATGTCTATTACCAATTCTTTCAACTTTATTTCTTCTTCCACTTATTCTTCTTTATTTGTTTCATTATGATGTAATAACATCAGTATCACTCATATATGGATATATTATTATAATTATGAAAAAACCCTATTTCACCATCTATCCATCCTACGGAAAACAAAATCAGCGCGCGTGTGTACGTACGGAATACCATCTCCACGTCGTGGTGTAATCTATTTTCCACCACCGCCTTACTTGGATGGGTATAATGGTGTAAATAATGAATATATATGACTATTATAAAGTGATATTGATTCTGAAATCGTATACATACACTCCAATACTATTCCACGATCATAGGAACGATATCATCGCTTGTGCGTACGTACGGAATACAGTCTCCATAATGTGATGTCACTCGTTCTACATGATCTTCATTGCATAATGATTATATAAATGAATTGAATGAATGAATATGATATATATTACACTAATACCATTCTGTAAATTAGGTATCTATAACCTAAAAAGAAAAAATAATAATAAGAATTTATTCGACAAAACACGCATAAGAACAAAAAGTAATAAACACCCGAATAACAAGTAGTAATGAAATATTACTAATAAGAAGCTAATAATATGACCATATATGATATCAAAAACTAAGTATGATTATGGAATAATTAAATAACATTATTCAAATCATTATACAGGAGGTTCGGACACTTACCAAGCAAATCGGACCTAAGGTAAGGGAAAATATCACAATCTCATTTTTATCCGAGATTGTTTATACTTTGGTATTTACTGGTGTGTATTTTATCATCCACGTCCATGTTCCCTAAATATGTAATATTGCTTCCATCCACCTAAAATTTATTAAATCCAATTTTACCCTTTAGTGAGTTTTTATTAAAGAATATGAAAGGAATCTTTTGTCGTTTTTCGTACGAGGTACTTTTTGACTTTTCCGACAAAAGTACGAGAAGAATGTTTTTTTTAACTTATACAGAATGAATGGATCTTTAAAACATTATTTCCAAGAATATTCCTTTACAAGTTTTCAAGTTTATTTTTAATCAACTTCTTTTATTTTAAAATTTTATGACATGTTAAGAAAGGAAAAATGTTTTTGAGGTAGAAAGGATATTTTCCTCAAGAATGGAGTTCATGTGTTTTATCAAAATTATTTTCCATCTAAGATAATAAAGGGTTATGTTTCTATCCCTATTTTTACATATATTTGATTATGTTATGATGGAATTATTTTTATTATGTCCTTTTATCTTATATGGATTATGTTATGATGGCATGATGTTTAAGATTCCCATTTTTATTACATGGGTTATGCAATGATGTATGATTTTTGATTTTGTGGCACCCATAAGAATGGTATCATTATGAGATGGGTGGGACCTATATCTCCCTCCAATGAATTGGGTAAAGATTTTATATCTCATTAGATAAACATGGCTGGAACGGCAGGTTAAACCGGTTCAGTGAAACAGGACTGAAACGATGAGTGAACTCGGTTCATAAATGGACTTTGTCCACTAAGATAGTCTTGGAAATGAGCCTTGACTAATAAGAAATGATTCTCTATGATTATGTGTGTATGCGACAAAGTTTCATGTTTTAAGTTATGATTATTGGGAATACATTTCACTACTATGATTTATCCCATGTTATGAGATTATGATTTATTTTGCAGGTTAAGATTTCCAAAAGTTATGTCCTTATGTATATGTTGTGATTGATATTTATTTTGTTTACCCTTACTGAGCATTTGAGCTCACCCTTTGGTATGTTTTCTTTCCCCAGGTCAGGATGAAGGTTATTAAGTAAGATATGCCAAAAGGGACTATAGATATGATGAAATAAATGGGAGACAGTGTAGACACTTTATGAACCAGTTGTTTATGTTTCCTAGTTTCTAAAGACATTATACCTATACGGTCCTTTCCTGGTTTTGTTATATGTTGTAATAAGTGTGCTTCAATTCTGAAGTAATAACAATGTATGTAAATTATGGGTCGTTATAGTTGGTATCAGAGGAAACGTATAGTCAACCTTTGGAAACTAGGATGTGAAAGCGTTAGTAAGAACCCTAAGGATAAGTCTAAGAATAGAACACAATCTTAGTGTTTTAGAAATGTTCATGAATAACCTATCATTAGACCTTAAGTGTGAAATTTTATTCTTAATTATGTGGTTTTCCTATTATAATTAGTGTTTCTCACACTATTCTTCTTGGTTTTAGTCAATGGCTGGAACCCGAAGGAACCGTGTTAATGCGGAATGCGACTGGCAATGCAATGATTGTCCCCCTGAGCAACCAAATGTTATGGGAGATGGAATGCAAAATCTTGTAGCCATGCTCACACAACTTTCTCAAGCTATGAATCATACAAGACTTCCAAATGAGAAAAGGAAGGAGCAACATTCTGTTGAATCCTTCATGAGGAAGCGTCCACCATCATTCAGCAGGTCTACTAATCCATTAGTTGCTGAACAATGGATTAATACTACTGAAAATATATTTTCGGTTCTTCAATGTTCTGAACATGATAAAGTCATCTTAGCAGTTTATCATTTGGAAGGTGATTCTGATCAATGGTGGAATCATATTAAGAATATGAGGCAAAGGGATGAAATTGAGTCCATGGAATGGGACGAGTTCAAGAACATATTTTTCAATAAGTACTTCCCTCGTATTCTCCGAACAAAGATGGATAAGGAGTTTCTTGAACTAAAGAAAAAGGATGATGAATTTGTTGGTAACTATGAAGCAAATTTTACAAGACTTGCAAGGTACGCTTCTGGTATTATTATACAACCTGATATTAAGATCATTCGATTCTTTAGTGGCTTAAAACCAAGTCTTCAAAGGGCGTTATCCATAAGGGACTTCAATAGCTATGAGGAAATCGTTCGATGTGCTCTCAAAGTCGATATGGAGATTGGATTAACCCATCAGTCATATGGGATTGATAAGAAGAGGAAAATGGAATTCAAAGGAAAATCTAAAGAACACACTGAAAAGAAGATGAGCTTTCCCTTATACTAAAAGTGTGGAAAGAAACATGGAGGGATTTGTCTTAAAGGGACAATTAAATGTTTCAAATGTGGAAAGGAAGGTCATAGGGAATTTGAATGCTGCAATGATGTGAAGAAGATGTCTAATGATGCAAACAAAGGAAGGGATACACAGAATGAACCTACTACATTTCAATGTTTCAAGTGCAATGATATGGGGCATTATGCCAATCAATGCCCAAATCCAAGGGTTGATGATGATGGTCGACGTCAACAAACTCTTAAGGCTAAAGACAAAGGAAAGTCACCTGCAATTTCTATCAGTGATGTGGAGTACGATAATGATGTGGTGAGAGGTACACTTACCATCCACTCTAAAGTAGCAAATGTTTTATTTGATTCTGGATCCACCCACTCTTTTATTTCTAAAGAATTTTCTAAGAGTATCATCGTATTACCTCAACAATTAGATGTTGAGTTTTCTGTGACAACACCTAATGGCACAACAGTCGCATCAAAAGTTTATAATTCTTCCCCGATTGATGTTTGTGGGAAAGTGATTCCTGCAAATCTTGTGATCCTTCCTATAGTGGAATTTGATGTGATTCTTGGCATGGATTTGATTTCTTTATATGGAGCTCATATAAATTTCCAAAGAAGGGAAGTCACATTTCATATTCCAGATCAATATATGATCGTCTATCGATGCAAGGATGAACATAACCTTCCAGTGGAAATTTCTTCCATCTTATGGGTCTTGATTCCACTAAATGAGGGTTATTTATCTCAAATGGCTGTAGAGAAACTCATGATTAAGAATATTCCCATTGTACGAGAGTTTGACGATGTCTTTCCGGAGGAATTTCCGGGTCTTCTAACAAATCATGAAGTTGATTTTTCAATAGAACTCGTACCGGGTGCTTTGCCTATTTCAAAGACACCTTATAGAATGGCCCCAATTGAGTTGAAGGAATTGAAGAAGCAACTTCAAGAGAATCTTGATAAGGGGTTCATACACCCTAGTGCGTCACCTTGGGGAGCACATGTTCTGTTTGTTAAGAAGAAAGATGGATCAATGAGACTCTGCATTGATTATCGAGAACTTAACAAGATCACTATCAAGAACAAATATCCTCTCCCATGCATTGATGACTTATTTGACCAACTACGCGGAGCTCAATACTTTTCCAAGATTGATCTTCATTCAGGGTATCATCAACTATGGGTCAAAAGGGAGGATATACCAAAGACGGCTTTCCGTACAAGGTATGGACACTATGAATTTATAGTGATGCCATTTGGTCTTACTAATTCCCCTGCTATCTTCATGGATCTGATGAATAGAGTCTTTAAAGACTATCTTGATCAGTGTTTGGTAGTCTTTATAGACGATATTATTTTCTATTCAAAGATAAAGGAAGAACATGAAGATCACTTGAGAATTATATTGAAGACCCTGAGAAATTAGAAGCTTTATTCCAAATTTACCAGGTGTGAATTTTGGCTTTAAAAAGTCGCATTCGCATTTTTGGGTCACATAATCTCAAAAGAGGGGATATCTTTGGATCTAGCAAAAACAGAGGTAATCGAAAGATGGTTGAGACCAAAAACAGTAACTGAGGTCCAAAGTTTTCTTGGTTTGGCTGGATATTATCGAAGTTTTGTGAAAGATTTATCACGATTATCTAATCCACTCACCAAGTTGACTCGGAAAGGAGTTAAGTTTGTCTGTACGGAGGAATGTGAAGATAATTTAAAGGAGTTGAAAAGAAGGTTATCCAGTGCACCTGTGCTCACACTGCCTTGTAGTAGAGAAAGGTTTGTGATCTACAGTGATGCATCCAAGAAGGGATTGGGGTGTGTTCTTATGCAAAATGATATGGTGATAGCTTATGCCTCACGACAGTTGGAAATCCATGAGGAAAATTACCCAACTCATGATTTGGAGTTAGCTATAGTAATATTTTCATTAAAGATTTGGAGGCATTATCTTTATGGAGAAAGGTGTGACATTAATACTGATCATAAAAGTTTAAAGTATATTTTCACACAAAGGAGCTGAATATGTGCCAAAGAAGATGGTTGGAGCTGATTAAGGATTACGACTGCTCAATCCATTACCACCCTAGGAAAGAAAACAAGGTGGCAGATGCATTAAGTCGACAAGACCATACCAGTTTATCCATGATGAGGATCACAAAAGATCCATTATTTATGGATTTACAAAGGATGGATCTTGGAATTATAATGGAAGGGGAAATATCTTTTTTTTCTCAAATGAATGTTCAACCATCTATACATGTGAAAATTAAAGAGGCACAGAAAGAAGATGTCGAGTTACGAAAGAAGGTGAGAAATGTTCCTTAATTCAACCTTGATTGTGATGGGATAATAAAGTTCAGGAATCGGGATTGTGTTCCTCCCATCCCCGAATTAAAGAAGGAGCTGCTGGATGAGGCTCATAGTTCTTCATTATCTATTCATCCGGGAAGCACGAAGATGTATAGGGACCTAAAAGAGTACTTCTGGTGGGATGGTATGAAAAGAGATGTTGCTGAATATGTCTCTTGATGATTGGTTTGTCAGCAAGTTAAAGCTGAGAGACAGAAGTCTAAGGGGATGTTACAACCATTACCCATACCCGAATGGAAATGGGAAAACATCACTATGTACTTTGTCACAGGACTTCCTAAAACATTCAAAGGCAATAATTCTATCTGGGTCATAGTTGATCGTCTTACAAAGTCTGCACACTTCATCGCTATTAGACAGGATTTATCTCTGGATCATCTTGCCAGGATATATGTGAAGGAAGTGGTAAGATTCCATAGAATATCACTTTCTATAATATCTGATCGGGATCCGAGGTTTACCTCAAAGTTCTGGGAAATTCTTCAGCATACTCAGGATACAGAGTTGAGTTTCAGCACTGCTTATCATCCTCAGACAGACGGTCAGTCTGAGAGAACAATTCAAACTCTAGAATATATGTTGAGAGCATGCTCTATGGATTTCAAAGGTGGTTGGGATCAACACCTACCTTTGGTGGAATTTTCTTATAATAATAGCTTTCACTCCATTATTCAGATGGCTCTTTATGAAGCTCTCTATGGAAAGAAATGCAGGACTCCAACTTGTTGGGATGAAGTTGGGGAAAAAAAGCTACTAGGACCTGATCTTGTTGATGAGATGACAGAAAAGGTCAGATCTATTCAACAACACAAACGAGCAGCTCAGAGTCTACAGAAAACTTATGCCAACAACCGAAGAAAAGACCTAGAGTTTGAAGTGGGTGATAAAGTGTTCTTACGAATATCTCCTTGGAAGAGAGTAATGAGATTATGAAAGAAGGGAAAGTTGAGCCCTAGGTATATCGGTCCTTTCGAAATACTGGATCATGTTGGGAAGGTAGCTTACCGATTGATGCTTCCACCGAATCTCTCTCAAGTTCACGATGTGTTCCATGTATCTCTCCTGAGAAAGTACATACCTGATCCTTCACATGTACTCAGCTCAGAAGTTGTACCGTTGGTGCAAGATCTTTCTTATGAAGAACAGCCGATAGAGATTCTGGATCATAGTGAAAAATTCCTACGAAACAATACCACTCGCTTGGTGAAAGTTTTATGGAGGAACCACCAATTAGAAGAAGCTACATGGGATCTTGAGGATATGATGAGGGAGAGGTATCCTCATCTGTTTGTTACAAAGTGACGAATTTTGAGGGCGAAATTCATTTTAAGGGGCGTAGAATGTAACCCCCGAGACTTTTATCAGAAATATTTTGTTTTTATGTTATATAAATAATCAAAGGAATATTTCACTACACACAACACTAGTTTGGCTTTCTTTAAATTCAACTGCGGCCTTCCTCGATAGCTTGCATCGTACGCAATACCGAGTTTCACTAAACAACGATATGCTATTAAAATATTATTAAAACTAGCCGTTATAAATAGTAATAACCACTTTTTGAAATTTTATAAATTTTATTTTTCAAAATGGACTTCATTTTTGGATTCGGAATATCAAAATTAGCCTAGGGTGAAATTTTGGTATTTTTCTGAAAACTTTCTATTTTTGATGAATAGTGAAACCACTAAGTGGAAGTTAAAAAGAACTGAATTTTTCATAAAACTTAATTTTACCGCTTCTGTGAGTGGAATCTCAAAAATCCGAGAGCTACGGTTGATTTCAGTAAGTAAAATGTGGTTCAATGAGATGAAAATAATTTTTGGTGAATAGTAACTTTTTACTTTTATTTACCATAGTTAAAAGTAAATAGGGTAATTAAGTGTAAAAATGTTATTATTATTACCCCAACACATATCCTAATTCTATTGGATAAGTTTAATTCGAACAAAAACAACCTGAGGAATACAATATGACCATTTAGGCCCACTTGGATTAGATTAGGACATTTATTATTAATTTATTTAAAGAAGGGTTAAAATAGTTAAAATCAAAGTTTAATAAGAAAATAATTTTTAATATAGGGTTATACATAAGATAAATTAGACTATAAATATTGATTTGAAATCTAAAAATGTTTCCTACATAATTATATTTTATTTTAAATTTTTCGACTTTAAATAAGTTAATTTATTTATGACACAAAGATGATGCAGTAATTATCCTATTAATGAAATATTGACATAATTGATGTTATAAATACCCAAATAAATGTAATTTGAGACTTTTTATGAATTACACTAATTTTCTAGGTCAATATGAGATGTTAGTATTTATTTAATTAACTTTTTTCGAATGAATCATTCTGTTATGAGTTTCAAAAAAATCAATTACTAAATAGTGTCAAAATTGACATAAAATAGTATTTAAAACAAATATTATATTATTAATTGTTATTTTATTCCTAAAAATATACGGTTCAGCCAAATGACTTAGATAAGGTTATATATATTAATAATAAACAACTTGAGGTTCGTTTGGCTGCTTATAGTATTTTTATTAACCTTATAGTATAAGAACACAAGAAGACGCGGTAAAAGTAAAATTATTTTACTTAACATTAAATCTAAATGATAAGGTTAAAATAGGAAGCTAAACTTGTCCAAATTCTATTTTATGAGAGGATTTCGACCCATCACCACCTTAGATTCTAAATAAATCAATTTTGAGCTATTTAAAACCGAATTTGACTGTATAATATAATAATAGTTTTAGTTATTCCAAAGGTGCCTCTCTCCTCCCTTATAAAAGGGAACCTCCTCCCCCTCTTCCTCACACCACATTGAGCCTCCAAGATCGGCCACACCCTGCCAATTTATCCTCTCCACTTCCCTAGAGACATCATAGAGGTCCGGGTATTCTTCAAAGACCAATTTTAGTGCCCTAAAAGGAGATCTCAAAGAGGCGCTTCAATGAAGAGGTAAAGTCCATTACCAATTCTTTCAAATTTATTTATTCTTACACTTACTCTTCTTTAGTTGTTTCATTATGAAGTAATAACAACAGTATCACTCATATACTGATATGTTATTATAAGTATGAAACAACCCTATTTCACCATCTATTCATCCTACGGAAAATGAAATCACCGTGCGTGCGTACGTACGGAATACCGTCTCCACGCCGTGGTGTAATCTATTTTCCACCACCACCTTACTTGGATGGGTATAATGGTGTAAATAATGACTATATATGACTATTATAAAGTGATATTGATTCTTAAGTAGTATACATACACTACAATACAATTCCACGATCATAGGAACGATATCATCGCTCGTGCGTACGTATGGAATACCGTCTCCATGATGTGATGTGACTCGTTCTACATGATCTTCATTGCATAATGATTATATAAATGAATTTAATGAATGAATATGATATATATTACACTAATACCATTCTGTAAATGAGGTATCTATAACCTAAAAAGAAAAAAAATAAGAATTTATTCGACAAAACACGCATAAGAACAAAAAGTAATAAACACCCGAATAACAAGTAGTAATGAAATATTACTAATAAGAAGCTAAGAATATGACCATATATGACATCATAAAACTATTTATGATTATGGAATAAGTAAATAACATTATTTAAATCATTATACAGGAGGTTCGGACACTTACGAAGAAAATCGGACCTAAGGTAAGGGAAAATATCACAATCTAATTTTTATCCGAGATTGTTTATACTTTGGTATTTACTGGGGTGTATTTTATCATCCACGTCCATGTTCCCTCAATATGTAATATTGTTTCCATCTACATAAAATTTTTTAAATACAATTTTACCCTTAGGTGAGTTTTTAGTAAAGGATATGAAAGGAATCTTTTGTCGTTTTTTGTACGAGGTACTTTTTGACTTTTCTGACAAAAGTACGAGAAGAATGTTTTTTTAACTTATACTGAATGAATGGATTTTTAAAAAATTATTTCCAAGAAGCTTATTTTAAAAGTTTTCAAGTTTATTTTTAATCAACTTATTTTATTTTAAAATTGTATGCCATGTTAAGAAAGGAAAAAAAATTTGAGGTAGAAAGGATATTTTCCTCAAGAATGGAGTCCAAGTGTTTTATCAAAATTATTTTCCATCTAAGATAATAAAGGGTTCTGTTTCTATCACTATTTTCACATTTATTTGATTATGTTATGATGGAATTATTTTTATTATGTCCTTTTATCTTATATGGATTATGTTATGATGGCATGATGTTTAAGATTCCCATTTTTATTAAATGGGTTATGCAATGATGTATGATTTTTGATTTTGTGGTACACATAACAATGGTATCATTATGAGATGGGTGGGACCTATATCTCCCTCCAATGCATTGGGTAAAGATTTTATATCTCATGAGATAAACATGGCTGGAATGGAAGGTTAAACCAGTCCAGTGAAACAGGACTGAAACGAGGAGTGAACTCAGTTCAGAAATGGACTTTGTCCACTAAGATAGTCTTGGAAATGAGCCTTGAATAATAAGAAATGATTCTCTATGATTATGTGTGTATGCCACAAAGTTTCATGTTTTAAGTTATGATTATTGGGATTAAATTTCACTACTATGATTTATCCCATGTTATGAGATTATGATTTCTTTTTCAGGTTAAGATTTCCAAAAGTTATGTTCTTATGTATATTATGTGATTGATATTTCTTTTGTTTACCCTTACTAAGCATTTGAGCTCACCCTTTTGTATGTTTTCTTTCCCCAGGTCAGGAAGAAGGTTATTAAGTAAGATATGCCAAAAGGGACTATATATATTATTAAATAAATGGGAGACAGTGTAGATGCTTTATGAATCAGTTGTTTATGTTTCCCAGTTTCTATAGACAATATACCTATACGGTCCTTTCCTGGTTTTGGTATATGTTGTAATAAGTGTGCTTCAATTTTGATGAAATAACAATGTATGTAAAGTATGGGTCGTTATAATTCCAAATCCATAGTACTCAAAAATCTGTTGGTTATACCTCCATATCAGTCCTCCCAAGGTTTATTTAATACCCCAATGTCCTGTCCTTCAAGTTCTATGAGTTACTCTACAACGTAAGGTAACCTTTCACCCTCCTCTTTTATTAATCACTTCTTTTATGATATCTCTTGGAATTTCCATTATCATATGTTGGGGTTTGATATTATGTATTAGTATTACTGTCCTTTTCATTTCCATATGATTAGATACCATTTTTCTCTCATCAATTCGTTTTATCAAATTTTAAGCAATGTCGTTAGGTTGTTAAATGTTCACAAGGGATCTCCCAAATTTTCGTTTATTTTCAAATTCATCTCTTTTCTTTTTCTCTAATCACCTCCTCTTTCCAAATTACCATGATAACTATAGTATAATCTATATACTAGAATTATATCATTTTAATGAAATAAAAATCATCAATGTTCTTACCCCCTCCCTTTTATTTTTATAAACGAAATCAGCATCCATGTGGTTCCAATTTATAACCTCCATGGATGAAAAAGTTTCATTCTTAAATTTATCCTTCATTAATATTCATGAAACCATTTTTTTGGTTAACTATATTATAATATATGTATTATAAAAAATTTAATATTCATGAACCAGCATGTGTACATAATATTAAATAATATGACCAAACTAGTTC
The DNA here is from genome assembly GCA_963277665.1 of Viscum album. Classification (NCBI taxonomy): domain Eukaryota; kingdom Viridiplantae; phylum Streptophyta; class Magnoliopsida; order Santalales; family Viscaceae; genus Viscum; species Viscum album. The sequence goes on along the minus strand of OY728136.1, from coordinate 360,008,341 downwards.
CTAATAATCAAAATACCTCTAAAATAATCTAAGTGAATGTCATTAATATTTCATCTAATGATTCATCCTCATTCCATGTAAAAATAATAATATAAATTACAATTAACACTTATTAATGTTCATAAATATTATTTAATTTCAATTCTGGAGATTTACATCCATTCCACATGAACTCTACTACTTAAAATCAAGTGACCTGATAATGAAAATAAAGAAAACAAACACTCCGGAATGATAGAATCCAATATAATAACTTATCAATAAGGGAATAAATTAACTAAAAATAATTATGATAAAATAATTTTATGTATAATAGGTTCTCAATTAATTTATTAATTATTATAATTACATATTCTAGGAACTTATGATCAAGTGGGGAACATATTCGGACATAAGGTAAATGGTATCGTTATCTCACTTCCATTTTTGTGAGACAATCCGTATTCACTAGAATTACTTGTGTATTGTGTACATATAATGACCATTGATGTTTAATATCATTAATATATTTATTTTTATGATATTAATTGTATCATTTGATGATTATTAATTTTGGTTCATACAATTCAATTGATTACAAAGTTGTAAGGGTTTTACACCCGAACCTCCATTTTCATTCGTTTTAATTTTATTATCTAATAACCTCAATTAAATTCTTATTAATTTATATGTAATACTCATATTTTATGAGTGAATTTTATATATAGAAGTACAAATCATAATACTTCTTTATTTTGTGTTGATTTTCATGTTTTAAAATAATCATTCAATATTTTATCCCCATAAACAAACCTGATTCAAGGGATCATCTCGAATTCTTACCCATTTTCAAGTGAACTCCATATTCTACATTAACACACAATTATTTTTATAAAATTACACATTTTATCGTGAAAAATTTTCTTGGTTCATTTTTGTATTTAGTAAAACAAACATTCCTTTCCACTTTAATGTTACCTTAAATATTTTCCTTAAAATTCTCAAAAATGTTTTATTTCTAAAGATTCTTAAGAAATATTTTCAGATCATTTCACTTTAGGGGGACATAATTTATGTCTCAAATGTAATAAAAATGTATTTACATTTTATTTTATGGGATATATATGTTTAAAAACATATTTATGGAAAATAAAAATGATTTTCCAAAAGAACTCTTCTTTCCAAAGTAAAATTGATTTTTTTTCATCTCACTTTAACCTTTATGAGATATATGCCTTGTTCACCACTTATTTATTTCTTGTGCTGTATATAAATCCCTTTGGTATATCATATAAAGAGTCTCATTATTCTCATGATATTCTAAGGGATTATGATTTGACTATTTCAAGGTGTTATGGGACACTTTGTAATGTTTAAGTATTATTTTCTCAAGGATTTTTCAATGATCTCATTTAAAATTATCTTCATCAATGTCAACGTATTTGGTTGAATCTTGAAATTAATTATGGTTTATCTTCTATGATATCATCTACTATATTTAATTTAATGGTTTATGATTAGTTTGATTGTGGATGTTCTATCCTAAAACCATTCACCAATATACTCAGAATGGTTAGTGTTTATGCTTAATGTTCGAGGAAAGTTATTTACATTTTATATGATTGTTTCAATATGAATGTATATAATGTTTATGTTTATCTCCATTTATATGAGAATTGCATTGGACTTAGTAAGTATTGGGTGGGGGCCACTATAGCCTCTCGGTGCATCGGTAGGTCTCATGTGACAAACTACAGTCTTGGCACAAGGCCTTAAAAAATGAATAATTGTGGTTTTTCTATGGACTAAAAAATTTTAGATGTATTGGATGAGGCCCTGAAAGTATTTTTTAGAATGTTTGACATGTAAATTTTCCTCATTATGAAGTTAGTAGGGATAGTTCATGTGGTCATTCGACTAGTAGAATACCCATGATTATGTTTTATTTGGGACTTATTTATTCAGCTCTTATTCCTTCCATAATGTGTTCAAGTTTATTTTTAAAGTCATCTATTTTAGTTATTCCCCATAATGATGTATTTTTTTATACTATATTACACTGTATTTATTAACCCTTACTTAGTATTTTCACTCACCCCTTTCGTTTGTTTTTTCTTCCCCGGATTAAGAAGAAGATTTCATTATTGAGTTTTCATGGATGTAGTTATTAGCTTTTGTTATGTATAATATTTTGTTTCCTTTCAAAATGAAATATGGGTTTCTGGTATGTATTCTGGTTCTTCAGGACAACTAAATTGATCATCCCTTTAGGATTTTATTCCTTGTAATCATTTCAATGTATTAAAATAATGCTCCAGCTCCGAGCTTCTAGAGTTGGGGCATTACAGTTTATATCAAATAAATTTTAGTAGAAAACATGGAAACTAGATTTAGAAAAACATAGATTAGGGAACAAATCCCTAAGATGTATTTGAGGATAAACAAAAAATAACATCCAAGAATCATGGTAAGGAATATATTATTTATATATTTTTAAAAAATACATCTCTATCTGGATACAAATTGGTAGAGGTTGCTCTGGCACAGATGTACCTAGGACTGAAATCTCCAACAAGGAGTTTTGGGCTTGACTCGGTGTATCCTCATACACGACAAAAAGACCTTTCTGCACGCTTGGTATTGACACTACTGGGGGATATGCTAAGGATAATTCACATTTTATTTACCAACCATTATGAAGTATTTATGCCCCCAAAGTAACCAAAGTATACAGTTATGGTATTTAAGATTCATAAATTTATACTATATGGTATACCATGTTTAGAGTCATAGAGAGTTCATAATGTTACCAGCTAATATAAAATATGTAATAGATTAGAAATTAAGCCAATAAAAATAAATGATAACTTCACTATTGTACAAGATGTGAAGAGTAAGAAGGATCATATCTCTTATGGTCTTAAGCCATCATTTCATAGAAATATTTTCTCCCAAGCATCCTCATCATATGAAGAAACAGTATCATGTGCTGACAATGTATGTAAAGAGTTATCTGATTCTTATGGCTTTAAAGGGAAGAAAAAGAAGAAAAGGATAGCAGTGACAAACATGGATAAAGGGAAAAAGATAAAGATATATTTTCCCACATGTGATAATTGTGGAAGGAAACACATTGTTATATTCTTTAGAGGAAAAAACGTTTGGTTTATGTGTAGAGAAAAAGGACACCAAGCTCATAATTTTTAGACAAAGAAATAATTTACTTATATTCAATGCTTTAACTGCAAGATGATGGGACCCTATGTGAATCAATGTCCTAGGTGTCTAAGGAATATACCCCAAATGATGATTTTGGATAATGATCAATTTATGATGACACTGTAGATGAAGTAGAATTATTAATATTCATAGTTAAGAATCATGTCATTTGAATATTTTTTCTATATTGTACTAGTTGTAAGAATTATGATATTTATAAGTATTATACTGTTGTACTATTTCATTAAGGATTTGATGTCATATGGTGAATGGTACAACGGAAAAGTGATTTATTAGAAAGATAAATTTTTAGAAAACACATGATTGAGGGAGAGACCACCCTTAATATATATATCTCATGTTGAGATAATGATATGGAAATGATAGATTCGTATAAGTACTGAATACCTTGGAACTGATTATTGACATGTTAAGAAGTGGTCTATACTATCATCTATGGATTTTATAGCACTTTTGGATTTAATTAATATATCCAATAACATGTATCTTACTTATGTAATACATAGGAATGCATGTTTCAGATATGAGTTTTTATGGTGATTCAAGTTATTGCCATATTTAAAGAGGACACATAGTGATGTTATTCACATGTTTGGAATGTGAATTTTAGAGCTCCTTCTTGTTGATTAAGGTTTATTGAAAAGCTCATCTAGGAAATTTAGAGGACTTCATTTTAATGTGTTGAATAATTATTTTTTGGAATTATTAACCATTTACAAAATGGTTTAAGATGATCAATGTATGGGTTTTAGAATTTAATGTCACTATATGATGGTTTGGTTATTCTTCCTTGACAATGTTTCCCAGTTAGAATGCATTGTTTTTTAGTAACTAATGATTTTCCCTTTCCTCTTATTAATAGAATACTTTAACTATATTCCTGATGTGTTTTTCCTATAAGTAAATTTTCAAGTATCAACCATTAATTTTCTAAGCTCAAATTCAAATTTCGAGGATGAAATTTTTGTGAGGGAATAATATAACAGCCAAATAATTTAGAAATATGTTTATTATAGAATTCATGAAACACTGAGTCTCTAAAAAAACCACTTTGTTATAACCTAGTCAATTAAACATAATTTTTCTACCTTTGTGTTTTGAATTTTGAAAAGCTGACATACATGGTTGCGTTTGGTAATATATTTAGAGTTTGATAAAAAAACTAAATTTTTGGTGAATATTAACATACCCTTTTGAATAGAGATAGACCCTTATGAATAGTAAAGAATAATAATGAATTTTAAATCATATAAAAAAATAGAAACTTCTCCAATGAATGTATAAATACAATTTATACATCTTAAAAGTGAAAAAACAATCAAAGTATAAGTATTGGTATTTTTGTATAACATAAATATTTAAATTACAATTTTTGGATTAATTTAATGATTTAACATGGAAATTTATTTTCATAAAATTTAATCAGAATTTTTTACTTTATTTTCATATGATTATAAGATAATTTTACAGGACCTTGATTAAATTATCAAGGTCTTATAAAATGAGTTATATTTTTAAAGTGGGTTTTTGGAATTAAATATGATTTTACTTAAAAATTAAATTCAAAATATTTAGAAAATTATTTTCAAAAAATGGAGGTCATTTTTGGATTATGCTTGTTGAAAAATGGTTATGGTGAATTTTTGTGAGTTTTCGAAAAATTGATTTTTTTGTGAATAGTAAAAATACAGTTTTGTGTATTCAGTAGTTTAATGACATCATAATGACATAATAATTAAAATAAAAGTAAGGTAGACTTTTGTACTGTAATATATGACATGAGGTGTCCCAAGTGTCTAAAACCATGGGAAAATACCCTGGAAAAGCCTGTGGTTTTCCAAAAACCACTAATGAGGTGTCCCTTTGAAATTATTAAAAAATTCCTCTCTTTTTCTATAAATACTCACTCATTCATTCATTTTATTTCATTAAAAATATCTCATAGAAGAATATATGGTGGTTTTACCTCCTTATGAGTCCTCCCTAGGTTTACTTAATACCCCAATGTCCAATCATTTATGTTCTAGGAGTTACACTACAAGGTATGGTAACCATTCACCCTCCTCTTTTATTCAACACTTGTTTTATGATATCTCTTGGAATTTCCATTATCATATTTTGGGGTTTCATATTATGTATTACTATTAATTTAATTTTTATTTCCATATTATTAGATACCATTTTTCTCTCATCAATTCATTTTATGAAATTTTAAGCAACACTGCTAGGCTGCCAAATTTTTATAAGGGGTCTCCCAAATTTTCTTTTATTTTCAAATTCATCTCTTTTATTTTTCTCTCCTAGCCTCCTCTATCAAAATGACCATGATAACTATAGTATCATCTATATACTATAATTATATAATTTTATTGGAAAAAAATAATCAATGTTCTTACTCCCTCCATTTTATTTTTATAAATGAAATCAATGTCCATGTGGTTCCAATTTATAACCTTCATGGATGAAAAAGTTCTGTTCTTAAATTTATCCTTAATTACTATTCATGAAACCATTTTTATGGTTGAAAAAGATTATAATATATTTATTATAAACTAATTAATATTCATGAACCAGTATATGTACATAATATTAAATCATATGACCAAACTAGTTCCTAATAATCAAAATACCGCTTAAATAATCTAGGTGAATGTCATTAATATTTTAATATAATGATTCATTATCATTAAATGTAAAACAAATGATATAAATGACCATTAATATTTCTGAATGTTCATAATTATTATTTAATTTCAATTATAGAGATTTACATTCATTCCGCATGAACTCCACTACTTAAAATCAAGTGAAGTGATAATGAAAATAAAGAAAACAAACACTCTGGAACGATAGAATTCAATATAATAACATATAAATAAGGGCATAAATGAAAAAAAAAATTATGATAAAATAAATACATGTATAATATGTTATTAATTAATTTATTATTTATTATAATTTCATATTCTATGACCTTAAGATCAAGTGGGGAACATATTCTGACTAAAGGTAAATGGTTTTTTCATCTCACTTCCATTTTTGTGAGACAATCTATATTCACTACTATTACTTGTGTATTGGGTACATATAATTCCCATTGATGTTTCATATCATTAATATATTTATTTTCATGATATTAATTGTATAATTGGATAATTATTAATTTTTGGGAATACAATTCAATTGATTAAAATGTTGTAAGGGTTTTACACCTGAACTTATGTTTTCATTCATTTTACTTTTTTTACCTAATTACCTCAATTAAATTCTTATTAATTCATATTTAACCCTAATAATTTATTTTTTTAATGTTCTATAAACATGTACCAATCATAATCATTCTTTATTTTGTGTGGAGTTGCATGTTTTAAAAGAATCATTCCATATTTTATCACCATAAACAAGCATGATTCAAGGGAACATCTCGATTTCATACCCTTTTTCAAGTGCACTCCAGAATATATTTTAAGAAACTATTATTTTTATAAAATTATAAATTTTATCATGAAAAATTATCTTGTTTTATTTCTGGTTTTAGGAAAACAAACATTATTTTCCACTTTAAAATTCACTTAAATATTTTCCTTTAAATACTCAAAAATGTTTTATTTCTAAATATTCTTAAGAACTATTTTTAGATGATTTCAAATTAGTGGGACATAATTTATATCTAAAATGTAAAAAAAATTATTTACCTTTTATTCTACGGGTTATACATTTTTAAAACCAGATTTATGGAAAATACAAATGATTTTCCAAAATAACTCTTCTTTCCAAAGTAAAATTGATTTTTCTCATCTCACTTTAACCATTATGAGATATATGCCTTGTTCACAACTTATTTATTTCTTGTGGTGTATGTACTTAACATTGGTATATCATATAAAGATTCTCCTTATTCTCATGATATTCTAAGGGATTAGGATTTGACTGTTTCAAGGTGGTATGGGACACTTTGGAATGTTTTAGGATTATTTTCTCAAGGATTTTTCAATGATCTCATTTTAAATTATCTACATCAACGTCAACGTCTTTTGTTGAATATTGTAATTAATTGAGATTTATCTCTTATGATATCATATACCTTATTTAATTTAATGTTTTATTATTAGTTTTATTGTGGATGTTTTATATTAAAACCATTCACAAATATACTCAGAATGGTTAGTGTTTATGCTTAATGTTCGAGGAAAGTTATTTACATTTCGTATGATTGTTTCAATATGAATGTATATAATGTTTATGTTTATCCCCATTCATATGAATAACTCATTGGACATAGTAATTATTGGGTGGGGCTTGCTATAGCCCCTCAGTGCATCAGTAGGTCTCTTGTGACAAACTACAGTCTTGGCACAAGGCCTTAACAAAATGAATATTTGTCGTTTTTAACATGGCCTTAATAATTTTTAGACGTATTCTCTAATTCCCAGATGGTATGTTTTAGAATGTATGATATATGAATTTTCCTCATTATGAAGTTAGTATGGATAGTTTATGTGGTTATTCGAACAGTAGAATACCCATGATTATGTTTTATTTGGGAATTACTTATTCAGCTCTAATTCCTTTCATAATGTGTTCATGTTTATTTTTAAAGGAATCTGTTTTTGTTATTTAACATTCTAATTTTTATGTTTATATTATCTTCTGTTGCATTTCTTAACCCTTACTAAGCATTTGAGATAACAAATTTTATTTTTTTTCATCCCCAAGTTAATAAGAATATATCATTATTGAGTTTTCAAGGATGCAGTTTATTAGATTTTGTTATGTATCACATTTGTTTTCCTTTAAAAATGTAAAATGGGTTCTAGATATGTATCTTGTTTCATCAATACTACTAAACTAATCGGTCCTTCAGGATTTTATTCCTTGTAATCATGTCAATCTATTAAAATAATGCACCGGCTCCGAGCTTCTAGAGTTGGGGCATTACAGTTTGTATCAAATCAAGTTTAGTAGAAAACATGGAAACTAGATTTAGAAAAAACCTAGATTAGGGAACAAATCCCTAAGATGTATTTGCATATAAACATAAAATAACATCCTATAATCAAGGTAGGTATTGGATTATGTGGATCATTCTAGAAAATACATCCCTGGCTGGATACAAACAGGTAGAGGTTGCTCTAACACAAATGTAACTAGGAGTGAAAACTCTAACAAGGAGTCTCAGGCATGAATCTGGGTATCATGGTACATGAAAAAAGGCCTCTCTCCACTCTTGGTATTGAAACTTCTGGGGGATATTCTTAGGATATTCACATTTTATTTACCCACCATTATGAAGGATTTATTCCCCCAAATTAACCAAAGTATATGGTTCCAATATTTAAGATGCATAAATTTATATTATGTGTTATAACATGTTTAGAGTCATGGAGATTTCACAATGTTACCATCTAATATATAATATGGAATTGATTTGAAATGAATCCTAGAAAAATAAATGAGAACTTCACTAATGCACGATATATTAAGAGTGAGAAGGATCATATCTCTGATGGTCTTAAGCCATCATTTCCTAGAAATATTTTCTCCCAAGTATCCTAATCAAATAAGGAAATAGTATCATGTGTTGACAAGGTATGTAAAGAATTTTTTGATTCCAATGGATTTGAAGGGAAGAAAAAGAAGAAAAGGATGTCAGGGACAAACATGGATAAAGGGGAGAAGATAAAGATATATTTTATCACATGTGATAATTGTGGAATGAAACACATTGGTATATGCTTGATATGAAAAAACATTTTCTTTAAGTGTGGAGAAAAAGTACACCATGCTCATAATTTCAAGACAAGGAAATAATTTCCCTATTTTCAATGCTTCAACTGCAAGGAGATGGGACACTATGATAATCAATGTCCCAAGCGTCAAAAAAATATACCCCAAATGATTATTTGGGATAATGAACAAGTTATAATGATATTGTAGATTAAGTATAATGATTAATATTCCAAGTCAAGAATCATGTCATTTGAATATTTTGTCAGTATTGTATTGCTTGTAAGAATTATGATACTTATAAGGATTCTACTGTAGTACTTTTTCGTTAAGGATTTGATGTCATATGATGAATGGTACAAACGAATATTGATTTATTAGAAAGCTAAACTTTTTAGAAAACACATGATTTAGGGAAAGACCACCCTTAACATATATATCTCATGTTGAGATAATGTTATAGAAATGATTGATTCGTACAAGTACTGACTACATTGGAACTGATTATTCACATGACGAGAAGTGGTTTATACTATCATCGATGGAGTTTATGGCACTTTTGGAATTAAGGAATATATCCAATAATATTTATCTTACTTAAGGAATACATAGGAATGTACGCTTCTGATGTGGTTGTTATGGTAATTCAAGTTACTAACATATTTAAAGAGGATACATGGTGATGTTATTCACATGTTTTGAATGTGAATTTTAGAGCTACTTCTTGTTGATTAAGGTTTAATGATAAGTTCATCTTGGAAATTTAGAGGCCTTCATTATAATGTGTTGAATAATTATATTTTGGAATTTTCAACCATTTACAAAATGGTTTAAGTTAATCAATGTATGGGTTTTTGAATTTAATTTCATTACATAATGGTTTGGTTATTCTTCCTTGACCATGTTTCCCAATTAAAATGTATTTTTTTTAGTAAGTAATAATTTTTCCTTTAATCTTATTAATATAATCATTTAAATTTATTCTTGACGTGGTTTTCCCACAAGGGAATTTTCAAGTATCAACCATTAACGTTTGAAGATCAAATTCAAATTTCGAGGATGAATATTTTCTAAGGAGGGAATAATAAACAACCCAAAAATTTACAAATAGATTTATTATAGAATTCATGAAACACTGAGTCTCTAAAAAATAAAACTTTGTTATAACCTAGTCAATTAAACATAATTATTCCACCTCTATGTTTTGAATTTTGAAAAACTGACATACATGGTTGCGTTTAGTATTATATTTAGAGTCTGATAAAACAAACATAATTTTTGGTGAATAGTAACATACCCTTATGAATAGAGACACACCCTTATGAATAGTAATGAATAATAATTAATAGTAAGTCATATAAAAAATATAAACTTCACCCATGAATGTATAAATATAATTTAGTCATCATAAACGTTAAAAAACAATCATAGTATAAGTTTTGGTATTTTTGTATGACATAAATATTTAAATTAATTTTTTTGGATAATTTAATAATTTAACATGGAAATTTATCTTCATAAAATCTATTCACAAATTTTTACTTTATTTTTATATTATTATAAGATAATTTTACATGACCTTGATTAATTTCTCAAGGTCATATAAAATAAGTTATAGTTTTAAAGTAGTTTTTTGGAATAAATTATGATTTTATTTAAACATTAATTTACAAATATTTAGAAAATTATTTTCAAAAAATGGATTTCATTTTTTTATTATGCATGTTGAAAATGGTTAGGGTGAATTTTTGGGATTTTTCTAAAAAAACATGAATTTTTCATGAATAGTAAAAATACAGTTTTGAGTTTTCTGTAGTTTAAGGACATCATAATGAAATAATAATAAAAATAAAAGGCTAGTTGACTTTTTTACAATAACATATGACATGATGTGTCCCAAGTGGATAAAACCATGGGAAAATACCATGGTCAAGTCCATTTTTTTGAAAAAACAACTACTGAGGAGTCCCTTTGAAATTATTAAAAAACTCCCTCTCTTTTTCTATAAATACCCACTCATCCATTCTTTTTATTTCCTTAAAAATCTATCATAATAAATTATATGGTGGTTTTATCTCTCTATGAGTCCTCCCAATGTTTCTTTAATCCCCCAAGGTCCCAACCATCATTTTCTAATAGTTACTCTATAATATAAAGGAAGCTTTCACCCTCCTCTATTATTCAACACTTCTTCTATGTTATCTCTTTGAATATACATTATCATATATTGGGGTTTGATATTATGTATTACTCTTACTTTCCTTTTGATTTAAATATGATGAGATACTTTTTTCCTCTCATCAATTCATTTTATGAAATTTTAAGGGATGTCGTTAGGCTGCCAAATTTTCATAAGGGATCTCTCAACATTTCTTTTATTTTCACATTCATCTCTTTTATTTTTCTCTCCTCACCTCCTCTATCCAAATGACCATGATAACTCCAGTATCATATATATACTGAAATTATATCAATGTCCATGAGGTTCCAAATTATAGCCTTCATGGATGATGAAGTTTCGTTCTACAATTTCTCCTTTATTACTGGTCTTGAAACCATTTTGATGGTCGGACCAGACTATAATATATGTATTATAACCTAATTAAAATTAATTAACCATTATATGTACATAATATTAAATCATATAACCAAACTAGTTCCTAATAATAAAAATACTGCTAAAATAATTTAAGTGTATGTCATTAATATTTAATCTAATGATTCATCATCATTCCATGTAAACCAAATGATATAAATTACCATTAACACTTCTGTATGTTCATAAATACTATTTAATTTCAATTCAAGAGATTTACATCCATTCCATATGAACTCCACTACTTAAGATCAATTCCACTGATACTGAAAATAAAGAAAACGAACACTCCGAAACAACAGAATTCAATATAATAACTTATCAATAAGGGCATAAATGAACTAAACAGAATTATGATAAAATAAATACATGTTTAATAGGTTATGGATTAATTTATTAATGATTATAATTTCATATTCTAAGACCTTAAGATCTATAGGGGAACACATTCAGACTTAAGGTAAGGGGTTTCTTTATCTCACTTCCATTTTTGTGAGATAATCTATATTCACTACTATTACTTGTGTCACAAACCAAATCTGGTTCCCACCAAAAATGGCGCCAAACCAGGCCTGTGACAAGGCCTTAAGGGAATTCCCGATCCCATGGGATGGTACAAGTGCCCGGGTATCATAAAATAAGAATTTGGAACGATTTACCCAAGATTATAAACTTAAAACAACAAGAGAATCTAATAAAATGAATCTGGATTTTTCAAACAAAAAAATCTTTTACAAAAAATAAAAACTGAATTAAACATTTTAAAACAACTCAAAAAGAATATAAAAAATGCACAAAACCAAAAGTAAACATCCCAAGAACCCTCATGGTAAGGGGCACTGCCCTCAAGCCATCTTAACAAGACTTCACCACCAAGGACCTGCTAGAAACCCGATCCACTAGAACTAAAAACTATACCCAAACTGTGACAACAAAAATATAAATGTCTACTTACACCCAAGGGTGTAAATCAGTTGTGATCCAATGCCCAGTAGGATACCACGCAATGATTCCAAAGAGCATGCAATACATTTTGAAAAGCAAGCAGTTTTTTTACGCAAAGAAAAGCAATGATAACTTCCAAGAAATGCTACATTCAATTGAAAACAGTTTTCAGTCTATAATTGTCAGAATGTTAACATATTTAAATAGAAAATTTATCTACTTTAAAGTACTTCCAAAAACACCCTCATGAGAAGGGAAAATACCAAAAATACAATGAGCGACAAAATCGGGAACACCCCTAGGCACTAGAGAGTTTTGGGCCCCATGTACCTCATACCTCAGTGTAAAGTAACCATAGTAAAATACATTCTCCTACATGAACCACTAGTAGAGAACATACCCATCACCTAGGGGTCCATAAGAATCATCCATATTTCTTAGTTATAGTTGTCGTTATCCAAATGCTCAGTGAAACAGGGACAAAACCCATCCCGTCCACTAGTCGTACTAGTACACATCTGTCCCACCAAGGTACTCCGGCATCCCCCTTTGTGCTCAAAAAATTTTAGCAATTAACACATATACATTTTAATTTAAAACACCAATACTGGTCACATACACAAAATATAGTAGCTATCCCATTTTATACTATTTAAAACACACAACACACACTTTAATTTTTAATAAAATAAATTCTCAAAATCCCGTGTTGTTTTCCACAAAAAAAACCCTTAAGAACCCCACTTGTACACTATTTTCACACTTTTAAGTTACCTAAACAGAAATTACAGCCAAATAAATTTCAATTAAAACAAAAAATCAATTTTATGGCATCACCATGTTAAATAAGAAGTGATAACTTGGTGAAACCTTCATTTTCGCACAAAAGTGGAACCAAAACTTCACTTTCTTTACCAACACAATTAAAACACATTTTGGAAGAAACAACCAAAGGGGATAAACATTATAAACATTGTATTAAGACTTATTACAGGTCAATAAAAACAACTATATATTTATATGGAATCCCCAAATAAACCAATAAAACATTTCCTTGGAAAACCCCTAATTTCACACCAAATTGGCATTTAAAATTCAATTGCAATAGAAACATCATTAGAACGAATTTTTGCAGAAATAATAAAATGATATAAAACTGAATATATGATAAATACATCATTCTAATACACAAATATTTCATCAACATTGGAATCACCTACCAAATCAAATGAAACACTTGAATCACCGTGCCAAAATCGAGTCGCACCACTGTCACACCAAGAGGGACTTATATCGAACCTAAAACCACAATAATTGACCAATAAAACCAAAGTTTAAACCCTAAGTTCGAAACCCTACCCCCTCTTCATTTTTAAGATCAAGAAAATTGAAAGAAACTTCATGGAAAGGGGAGGTACTAAGGAGGAGAGACACTTACTTGAGATTCCTTGAAGTTCCTTCACCAAATACCCAATCAAAATTGAGTTACAAAGAGGTTTTGAGAAACTTGGAGGGTTGAAATGGATTTTAGGTTCAAAGTTGATGAGGAAGGGTTGAATTAAGAACTATAATGGAGGAATGATAGTAATAATTTAAAGAGTTATGAAGGGAAAGAACTCACCTCCTCAAATCTGTCCGATTTGAGAAACCCTAGGACGTTCGTCCCTAAATCGCGATTACTAATAGATCTAAAGAGGGGGGAAAGAGTCTGGGAACGTGTCTGGGTTCAATGGGCTCGTGTGAGACTTAGAATCCCTGAAAAATACATAATATTGAATATGTTATTAAATAAATAAAATTCATTTTTAAAACTGGATATGGGCTTCCAAGCAGGCCCAATCCCTTAAATAAAAACCAAAATACACCATGTTTATGGATTTATAAAGGTTCAAGATTATTATTGTGCTGTTAATATATCATAGGAGGAAATTTAGGAATTGGAATGAGTGAAAAATATTAAAAAGTTAAAAAGTTATAAAAGAAAAAAAAATTATTTTTAAATCTGTAATTGGGCTCAGGGTTTACCCCAATTCATGAAAACTCACTTATTCCTCCATAAAACCTTAGGAAACCCCCAAAACAAATCATGAATGGTAATTAAACAAAAACTACTGTTAAAATATTTCATTTATGTGACAATTCTTCCCACCTTGAAAGCTTTTCACCCTGGAAAGTCACAGTAGGGTCAAAGCAACAACCAAACCCAACTGAAAAACCGATAAATACTCCCTTGCCAAGTTTTTCCCCCAAACGCCAAAACACCTAAAGTGATAAATAAAGGAAGGAATATTCTCACAAACCAAACTTACAACACATTCTAGAAACAATCAAGCACATACAGGCTTTATCCCAAATAAAATCTCCTCAAACACAATCTGAACAATACTCGATCAATTTACCCAAACAAACAACAACATCGAACAAGGTTACACTACCATAACTAAACCATTAGGCCCTCTCCAAACTCAATGTTTAACCAAGGATGATGTAGGTAGTTAGATATACTTGAATGATAATACCTATATACAAGATAAGACCAATGAAAAATATGATTTACTCATATGAAGAGACACAAATGGGCTCCCCACCAAAAGAGACAAATTAAATTATTTCCTGAGACAGAATTAGGACACAAACAGGGGGATTCTTGAACAGACTCCCAAGTACATGGGGTATACATCTGTCACAACCCGCCATCACAAAAAGGAGGGAAGGTTCAGCATATTTTCAAGCCCTTCTTTCTTTAAGTTGAAGGAGATATAATGACCCCTGAAACCCGCCTGCAATAGGTCCCGGAGCGGCGACCAGCGCCAAGGGTATGGAATCACTCACTAAATGGAAGGCATTACCCTTTTTTTTAATAGGATTGGAAGATAAGATAGTAAATCCCACAACACAAAAACTAAAAGTGCAAATATGGCTGAAAAATAAACCGTTCCCATATGCATGTTCAAAGGTAAAATATACAAGTACAAAACTCCAAAGGTAAAAGATACCAAGAAAAAGGAAACAACGACAGCAACTGCCCCAAAGGTCCAAGATGGTACGGATTCACACAATCCATGAAGTCCTCCTAGAAACCTGAAAGTAGTTTTATATATGTAGGGTGAGAATACAAGTATACTCAGTAGGGTAAGAATCAAAGACTCTCATGCACAAGTGGGGAGGCATACTAATGCCCTGTGAGAAAAGAGATAACCAAGCACCTAGCAAGGAAACTAACCACCCAAGCCTCAATAAGGTACACTCCCCAAATAACACAATTCAAGTAATATATAATAATAGCACATCGATGTTTGGGTACCCCACGCCACTTTCACACTGGTTATTGAAGACATCCTACGCATCGAACCAATCCTGCCATTCTCACCGCAGTCCCACTGCCACACCCGCCCGCACACACCTGGGCCAAAACACAAATCCCGCCCGCAAACACCTGGGTCACAACTGCTATCCTTCCCACAGACACCTGGGCCACAACCACTGTCCCTCCCGCAAACACCTAGGCCACAACAATCTCACGTAATCATGCCTACAAACACATAGGCCAGAACAACCACTGCCATGCCCGAAGACACCTGGGCCTCATCCCGAAGATACTTGGGAGACAACCTTCCCGCAAAAACCTGGGCCAAAACAACAACTACCACGCTTGAAGACACCTGGGCCTCATCCCAAAGATACATGGGAAACAACCTGCCCGCAAACACCTGGCCCAACCACCACAACCACCCCGCCTGAAGAGTCTTATGCTAATAATGGACCTTAGGCCATCACAGCTTGCCTGAAGATACTTGGGCTATCCGAAAAAGGGAGTATAAAAAAGCTAATAACCAGCTACTAATAGAAGTGTTGGGAAAAACACCCTCCCCCATGAAATGGGGGTGTTCAGTACTATGTTCTCAACTTGGGTGGGGCGCGAATAAGAAACACAAAAACTACAAGTATATGTATAGGTAATAAGCACTCACCCAAATCTTGGTTTTTCTTTAGTCAGCCTAGAGAACATTATCCTTACTAACCATATAAGAGAAAGAACAACACCATGATCAAGTCACGACTCACACCAAGCCAAAACCACATATCCCATCTTTGTTTTCATGTTCAGTAAAATGTTTAAATAAGTTTTTGCACCTACATGGGCAACTAGCAAGCATAATAACAAGCCAAGGGAAAAAGTTACAACCACCAGCAATTCAACACTCACACCTGTTTCTCTTGTAAAACACATCAAGTGAGATCCTCCAAGTATTGGGACCAAAACTGGCAACACGATACGGACCCACACCCCTCAAACCATGAACTAAAGGGTTCCACAACAGAAGAGGATTCCACCCCAATTAGTGATGTAAGCAAAGTAATTACACGGCCTCAAATTCACAACCAACAAAACCATAACAACAGGGGATCCCATCCCCACTCACATCACCCTGCAATCGGCCCGTGAATGAAAAATAACCATACCACTACAACTAATACAAAGTAGGCCCATGTGGGTATTTTCATATTTATAAGATTTAACACACTCCATGATTCCAAATCTGTGGTACTTTAACTAGGGTTATCACAGAAAGGAGGTTGATCCTGGTGCTTTCAATTTACTTAGCCTAATATATGTAATTAACCAATTTCCTTTACACATCAATGGTTCGCAACCAAGATACAAGCCATTTAAGCATAAGAAGGGGTAAGGGTTTATTAATGCACAAAGAAATACCACCAACGGCCATGATTTTTAGTAGGTGTAATCCCGAACAATTCCGAAACCATAAATCATAAAGAGGGGAAAAACAGAGCAGCATCATCGATCTCACCCCTCCCCTTCATTCTTTAAAATCCATTTATTGTCTTCATTAAGGTTTGGTTCATACAATTATATAAAAGCAGTAGCGTACCCACCCCGCATGATACACAGAATGGATAGGCAAAGGTAATCCCTTCCTGATTGATCAAGGATCGACGTTTAAGTCCTCGTGTGAGTAGCAGGAGCTCCACGATCAAGGAAAAGCAACAGGGGTACGGCTCGTCGGAAGGAAGGGTACTCCGGGCGTAGGATGATGAAGAAAAGAATCCTAGGGAGAACCCTTTAGGTTATAAGGGCAGATAAGTGCCGAGATACGGCACATCGGGGCGATTAAGATACGTAAGACATAGGATCGTGGGTTGACCACGTGGTTGAGACACCCCAAACGTCATTAATGGGTCCCCACCTCTTGGGGTGGTTCAAACTGATGCACACCTCTTGGTTTTTCATTTAAGGGGTACCTCACCATTCATTTTATTTAAAAGGGCCTTAATGGGTTTTAAAATAGGGTTAAAGGGGTCAAAACAGGGTTTAAAAACCAATTAGCACAAAAGGGAGGCACTACTGGAAAAAGCCATGGGGGTAGGCTAGAGCTACCGGTAGCTGAGAGCTATAGGTAGCATAGAGTCACGGGTAGCCGAGAACTACCGGTATCCCAGAGCTACTGGTAGCCTAGATCTATCGGTAGCCCAGAGCTAACGATATCCCAAATCTATCGGTAGCTGAGCTACCATTATCCTAGAGCTACCGGTAGCCCAAGGTCACCGGTAGGCTAGGTCTACTGGTAGGTCGAGGCTACTGCTAAGTCACGAAGGAGCTGGGATGGCCTCCCAGACCACCCATAACACCTCAAAATCAGATTTTCACCAAGTAATGGACCTCAAAACCCGGGACATTACCTCAGATACTTCTCAAACTATTCTCTTACCTGAGAATATAAGAACAAACCAGAAAATAAAAAAGTGGGGTCCGAACAACCATCCTCTAAAGATACTTCTCACGGGCAAACCCCTGGGTTGTTCCAAAGCATGAATAGAACCCCTCCTACTTCCAGGAACACTACCCCAAGAATTATCAATCACAAACATTCACAACAAGCACAAGGATAACATGTCCAACACATGAGTTAGGGAGTCCCTTCCTACATGTTAGGATATTATCCGCTTTGGGCGGTACTGACTCACCCGCACGGGTTCGATCGCATCCACATTAATGCATCCTTATTATCAGTCAGGTTTTCCCATCATCACACATTCATACACACACACATAAAACAGGGAACATATCATGAGCATTTCATATATTAAAGCAGAAGGTACCAAAGGATCAGAACAAAACATCAAGTCAAAACAGTTCTGGGTACTGAATGCATAACTGGGCCTCCCGCTCTCATGTGCTCTCTTCCAGGCCATTGTGCCTCCACAACACCCGAACCAAGGGGATGGTTCGTCCACGAAGCACTTTCTCCTTACGATCCTTGATTTTTATTGGTCGTTCTATGATGGTCGCATCATCTTCAATATCTAACTCTCCCCAATAAATGACATGGGAGTCATCATGTAGATATCGGTGAAGCTGGGAAACATGGAATATGTCATGTATCCTCAATAGAGGCAGTGGTAACGCTAGCTGGTAAGCCACTTCACCTACTCTCCGCAACACTTCGAAGGGTCCGATGAACCTGGGAGAAAGCTTACTTCCTCTGTCAAACCTTCGTTGTCCACGATGAGGGGAGACCTTCAAGAAAACGTGGTCTCCAACCTCAAACTCTAAGGGCCTTATCCTGCTATTGGCATATGACTTCTGCCGGTCCGGAGCTGCCTTCATCCTTTCTCGCATGAGTTGAACCTTCTCTATCGTGCTATGCACCACTATGGGCCAAGAACACTTGATTCCCAAACTTCAGTCTAGCACAGGGGAGAGCGACATGGTCTTCCATATAAGGCTTCGAATGGAGCAATTCCAATGCTAGAGTGATGGATATTACTATAGGAGAACTCTACCAGAGGCAAGTGTCGCACTCATGATCCCCCAAAGTCCAGGATACACGCTCGTTGCATATCCTCTATGGTCTGGATGGTGTGCTCTGTCTGCCCATCAGTCTGGGGGTGGAAAGTAGTGCTAAGGCGCAGCTGGGTGCCAAAAGCATGCCGCAAACCCCTCCAGACTCATGAGGTGAAATGTGCATCCCTGTACGAGACTATGGAACTCGAAACTCCATGCAACCGTACTACCTCATCCAGATACTTTCATGCTAGAGCGTCCACTGCACTCGACTCCTTAATCGCCAGAAAGTGAGCCGACTTTGTCAAGTGGTCCACTACTACCCAGAGAGTGTCGCAGCCCCCTTGAACTTTGGGTAGTCCCGTGACGAAATCCATCGAGATGTCGTTCCACTTCCACTCGGAGACATCTAAAGGTTGCAACAACCCGCTTGGAACATGGTGTTCAGACTTTACCTGTTGACACACTAGGCACTTGGCCACAAACTCTGCCACTGCTCGCTTCATTCCTGGCCACCAAAGCTGTCTCTTCTGACCCTGGTACATCTTGGAAACTCCTGGGTGTACCGCTAGGGGTGAGTTGTGGAACACACTAATAACTTTTCCACACATCGCCTCTGGAACAAACATCCTTCACCGAAAGAGAATCCGATTTTGACCATCTTCCCTCCACCCTTCTGGAGCATCACCCTAGCCAACTTGGTCACACTTCACTTCGCAATATGGGTCTCCCCAATGAGACTCCTCCACCTGAAATAACAAAGAATACTGTACTGTCATCTGATATAGGCAACCTCTACCACTATCCATCCTCACATCCAGGTGCAAGGCAACCAACTCCTCCATTGCCTTCCAAGCGTCTTTAGACTCTCAGACGCATCCTTTTGTGACTTCCTGATCAAAGAATTGGCCACTAAATTCCCTTTTCTTGAAGTATAGGAAATCTCGAAGTTGTAATCTTGGAGGAACTCCATCCAACTTCGCTATCGTAAGTTTAGGTCCCGCTGGGAGAAGTCATACCTAAAGCTTTTGTGATCTATGAAGAACACAAAGTGTTATTCGATGAGGTAATGTCAACATAACATTAGTGAAAAAATGATTTTTTCAAGCTCCAAGTCGTGGGTGGAATAATTACACTCATGAGAGCGTAGATGCCTAGACCCATAAGAGATCACCCCTTGTCGCTGCATCAACACACATCCGAGGTCTTTCCCTGAAGCATCACAAAACACCTCATACGCTACCCCTTCTTCTGGTAATCTCAGCATTGGGGCACTAAACAACTTTTCCTTCAGATATCTGAAGGCTGCCTCGCATTGTTCACTCCACATGAAAACCTGGTCCTTCTTGGTCATGGTTGTCAAAGGCGCTGCAACTCGAGAGAAGTTGGGTACGAACCTCCGGTAGTAACCTGCCAGCCTGATGAAACTACGAACCTCTGCCACGTTCTTGGGTGTTGCCCAAGAAACAACTGCCTCAACCCTTTATGGGTCCACCTCTACCACTTTCTTGGACACTACATTCCCGAGGAAGTTCACTTCTCGTGCCCAGAACTTGCACTTCAACAACTTCCCATAGAGCTTGTGCTGACGGAGGACCTCCAAAACCATCCTCAAGTGCTCCGTGTGGTTCTCCTCTAATCTTGAATAGATCAGGATGTCGTCAATTAACATGACTATGAACCAATCTAGATACTCCTAGAAGACGGAGTTCATAAGCCCCATGAACACAACCGAAGTGTTCGTAATGCCGAAAGGCATGACCAAAAACTCGAAGTTCCAATATCTTCACCTGAAGGCCATCTTCGAGATGTCACCCTCCTTTACCCTCAACTGGTGATACCCAGACCGTAGGTCAATCTTTGAGAACCTTCCTGCACCTTTTAGCTCGTCAAAGAGATCGTCTATCCTTGGAAGAGGGTAGTGGTTCTTGACCATTACCTGATTCAGCCTCATGTAGTCTATGCACAGCCTTAGACTGCTATCCGATTTCTTTGGAAACAACACAGGAGCACCCCACGATGATGCACTTGGTCAAACAAAACCCTTCTTCATCAGATTGTCGACATGAATCCGTAACTCCTGTAGCTCCGAAGGTGTCATCCGATAAGGATCCATCAAAATCGGACGAGCACCAGGCTGCAAGTCTATCCCAAACTCAATATCACATCGAGGTGGTAGAGTAGTCACCTCCTCAGGGAAGACGTCCATAAAATCACTAACGATCCATGGTACCCCCACCATATCAGCATCCACTGAATCTATTGGGAGATTGGATAATAAGGAGAGGAGGGGTTCCTCTCACCTCCTGCCCTTCTGGCTACTCCGCTCGCCGGTGAAAGTAAGACGTCGGCCACCCAAGTCTGAGAACACAACCCTTCCTCAGAAGTAGTTGATTATGGCACACATAGAGAACAACTAATTGATGTCTAGGATGACATCGCATGGCTATATCTGTAGCATTAGTAGATCGCTGACCGACTAATGTGGCCCTACCATTAGTCTGCATCCTCTAAAAACATATAACAAGTCAGTCTGACCTTCGATTGGTGTGGTCAGCACCAGGGGAATTAGAAGTATCTTGGTATCTAGACCCAGAGCACAGGCCAGGCTGGGTGAAGCAAAGGAGTGTGAAGCTCCGGTATCGAACAAGGCATAAGAAAGGGTACTAAACAAACTGATCGTACCTCGAACAACCTCTGGTCCTGCTGGAATCGCTGCATCCATGGCGTGCAACTGCCCACGCCCATCTCCCCTGCCCCTTGGTTGTCGACCACCACCCTGACCACGCCCTATTCGAGGTTCTTAAAGAGCGCCCTGAGGTCGGTCTCCCCCTACAACGTCTGCCCTCGGAGGAGCGGGAGCTCGCTACCCCTGCTGCTGCTGTTGAAAGGGCCTAGCTAGAAGCAGCTACTGAGGTGGGTGCTGGGCCTGTTCGCCACTATCGTACTGTACATGATCCAGGTACTGATCTGAAGATGTCCATGGCTCCCACAGATGAAGCACCTCAGTCCTGGACCTGAAGGAAAAGGGCGAGGACTGGGGAACCGGAACTGAAACTGTTGTGTCCTACTCCCTACTGGTCGGAACCTATAGGGTTCCGATGCTGGAGGTATGGTGCTGACGACTTTTCCCTTTGACGGGCCTAGCTGAATCCCCTCTCGTGATACACCACCCAGCATGTGTATCCTCTTCACCACTTCTGCCTTCTTCAGGACCTCCAATTATGTCGGCAAAGTGAAGGGCATAACAACGTACTGGAGGGAGGGTCGTAGTGCCTCCTCTAAACACCTCGCTCGAGACTCCTCGTATGGAAAGTGGTCCAGATCAAATCGGAGGAGATCTTTGAACTTGATCCCCATCTCCCTTACAGACATACTCCCCTGTTGGATGTAGAGTAGCTCCTGCCTCTTCTCTTCCTTCATTGTAGAAGAAAGGAATTCCGCACGGAACTCCTTCTCAAAATCAGACTATACCACCTCAGCCTCTCCCCCCCAGGTAGAGCATTTACCACTGATGCGCTGCTCCCCGCATCTGGCTGACGACTATAAGAACCCAGTACTCGATCGAATCCCATATCAAGCCGAAGGCTATCACCAGCTCCTCTAGCTAGCCCTCCGTCTTCATGTCATAAGTGTTTCCCTCGTACTTCTCGAGGGTCTGTCACCGGAAGGCTCGAAGCGTCTTCTTCCACTGGTCATCCTCCTCCTCTCGATCAGCCCTCTGCTGATCGGCCAAGTTAACCTCCTAGGCCTTGATCACCCGTACAACTTGTGATTGTCTCCCGGGTGACATAGCTGCAAGGTAAACAACGAATTCCTAAGCCCAATTAGCTCAGAATATTGTTCTTAAAACATCTTAAACTTTTTGTTTATTTTAAATTCCAAAAACACCATAGAAACACGAGAACACAAGTCATAATGATGCATGTACCTTTCCTAGGGTCTCTACCCTGCAATCAGCATGGCCTCACTTGGTCATTCGGTAGGTCCAGAGTCCTTGCATCGGATCACAGGGGGCCCTAAAATCTCATGTCCTAGCCGGTCTTCCCTGGCCTATGTCACGCACCAAGATCACATAACATTGTTGCCCTACCATCCCATGCAATCCTTATTGTGACTAACTCCAGACTCCATCCTATCTCTCAACCATCACCTCTGATACAATTCTGTCATGACCCGCCTTCACCAAAAGAAGGGAAGGGTCATCAGATTGTCAGACCCTTCCTTCATTAAGTTGAAGGAGAGATAATGACCCACAAAACCCGCCTTCAATAGGTCCCAGAGTGGAAACCAGCGCGAAGGGTACAGAGTCACTCACTAAATTGAAGGAATTACCCTTTTTCTTTTAATAGGATCGGGAGATAAGATAGTAAATATCACAACACCAAAACTAAAAGTGAAAATACGGCTAAAAAATAAACCATTCCCATATGCATGTTCAAAGGTAAAAGATACAAGTACAAAACTCCAAAGGTAAAAGATACCAAGAAAAAGGAAACAACGACATCAACTACCCCAAAGGTCCAAGCTAGTACGACTCCGCACAATCCCTAAAGTCCTACTAGAAACTTGAAAGCAGTTTTATATACATAGGGTGAGCATACAAGTATACTCAGTAGGGTAAGAACCAGAGACTCTCGTGCACAAGTGGGGAGGAATACTAATTCCCTGTGAGAAAAGAGATAACCAAGCACCTAGCAAGGAAACTAACCACCCAGGCCTCACCAAGGCACACTCCCCAAATAATACAAGTCAAGTAATATATAATACTAGAACATCGATGTTTGGGTACCCCGCGTCACTTTCCCACTGGTTATTGAAGACATCCTACACATCGGACCAATCCCACCATTCTCACTGTAGTCCCACTACCACACCCACCCACACACACCTGGGCCACAACACACATCCTACCCGAAAACGCATGTGCCACAACTGTTATCCCACCCGCAGACACTTGGGCCACAACTGTTATCCCGCCCACAGACACCTAGGCCACAACAATCTCACATAACCATGCCCGCAAACACCTAGGCCAGAACAACCACTGCCACGCCCGAAGACACCTAGGCCTCGTCCCGAAGATACTTGGGAAACAACTTGCCTGCAAACACCTGGGCCAAAACAACCCCTTCCACACCCAAAGACACTTAGGCCTCATCCCGAAGATACTTGGTAAACAACCTGCCCGTAAACACCTGGGCCAACCGCCACAACCACCCCGCCCGAAGAGTCTTGGTCTAATAATTGACCTCAGGCCATCACAGCCTGCCCGAAGATACTTGGGATATCCGGGAAAGGGAGCATAAATGAGCTAATAACCAGCCATTAATAGAAGTGCTGGGAAAACACCATCCCCCATGAAATGGGGGTGTTTGGTACTAAGTTCTCAACTTGGGTGGGGTGCGAATAAGAAACACAAAAACTACAAGTATATGTATAGGTAACAATCACTCACCCAAATCTTGGTTTTTCTTCAGTCATCCTAAATAACACTATCCTTACTAACCATATAAGAGAAGAGAACAGCACCATGCTCAAGTCACAACTCACAAGAAGACAAAACCATATATCCCATATTTGTTTTAATGTTCAGTAATAATGTTTAAATAAGTTGTTGCACCTACTTGGGCAACTAGCAAGCATAATCACAAACCAAGTGAAAAAGTTACATCCACCAGTAATTCAACACTCACACCCGGTTCTTTTGTAAAAAACATCAAGAGAGATCCTCCAAGTATTGGGACCAAAACTGGCAACACGATACAGCCCCACACCCCCTAAACCATGAACCAAATTGTTTCACAACAGAAGAGGATTCCACCCCAATTCGTGATGTAAGCAAAGTAACCACACGGCCTCAAATTCACAACCAATGAAACCATAACAATAGGGGATCCCATCCCCACTCACATCACCCAGCAATCAGCCCATGAATAAAAAACAACCAGACCACTACTACTAATACAAAGTAGGCCCATGCGGGTATTTTCAGATTTATAAGATGTAACACACTCCATGATTCCAAATCCGTGGTACTTTAACCGAGGTTGTCACAAAAAGGGGGTTGATCCTGGTGCTTTCAATTTACTTAGCCAAATATACGTAATTAACCAATTTCCTTTACACATCAATGGTTCGCAACCAAGATACAAGCCATTTAAGCATCATAAAGGGTAAGGGTATATTAATACACAATGAAAGAACACCAACGGCCATGATTTTCAGTAGGAATAAGCCCGGACAATTCAGAAACCATAAATCAAAAATAGGGTAAAAACAGAGCAGCATCACCGATCTCACCCCTCCCCTTCATTCTTTAGAATCTGTTTATTATCTTCATTAAGGTTTGGTTCATCCAATTCTAAAGAAGTAGTAGCGTACCCACCCCGCATGATACACAGAATGGATAGGAGAAGGTAATCCCTACCTGATTGATCAAGGATCAACGTTTAAGTCCCCGCGTGAGTAGCAGGAGCTCCATGATCAAGGAAAAGCAACAGGGGTACGGATCGTCGGGAGGAAGGGTACTCTAGGCATAGGATGATCAAGAAAAGAATCCTAGGGAGAACCCTTTTGTTATAAGGGCTGATAAGTGTCAAGATACGGCACACTGGGGCGGTTAAGATATGTAAGACGTGGGATCGTGGGTTGAACACGCGGCTGAGACACCCAACACGTCATTAATTGTTCCCCACGTCGTGGGGCGGTTTAAACCAACGCACACCTCATGGTTTTTCATTTAATGGGTACCTCACCAATCGTTTTATTTAAACGGGCCTTAATGGGCTTTAAAACAGGGTTAAAGGGGTCAAAACATGGTTTAAAAACCAATTAGCGCAAAAAGGAGGCACTACTGGAAAAACCCATGGGGGTAGGCCAGAGCTACCGGTTGGCGATAGCTACCGGTAGCCGAGCTACCGCTAGACCAGAGCTACCGGTAGCCGAGCTACCGATAGCCTAGAGATACCATTATCCCCAAGCTACCAGTAACCGAGAGATACCGATAGCCTAGAGCTACCGGTAGCCCATGGTCACTGGTAGGCTAGGTCTACCGGTAGGCCGAGGCTACTGCTAAGTCACGGAGGAGCTGGGATGGCCTCTCTGACCACCCAGAACACCTCAACATCAGATTTTTACCAAGTAATGGACCTCAAAACCCAATCCATTACAATATCCATTAGAAATTTCCAAAAGAATATGCATGATACTCATGGTGGGTCTCCCCACCACAAGAACTAACCATATTAACTGATCGGCGTGGGCCGACATGAAAAGACCCCAAAATTAAGGAGTCGGGATGGTCGTACGGTGAGTCTACACAATTTGGAAAACTGTGGGATAACTGTGTGGATCCTTATATTTGTTCGGTTATTTTTTTTGGGCACGGTTACAACTAACCATGTGAAAAAAGAGTGCTCTTCCTGTCTAGCCAAATTTATAACCATTCTTTAAAGACTCAATGGAAACCAAAGGGGGGTAATAACATTGTGTGATGACATGGGTACAAGACCCTCCACCTATTTCCACCGAACGGGAACAAAAGAAGAAATATGATGACACCAAAGGTTTAAACCCTTCCTATATTTTATACTGAGGATAGGACTTTGTACAAGGGTTTAAACGACCCTAGGATTTCCCCTGACTATGAGCCAGCTTCTCTCCGGGTCCCATGGCTGGAGCTCAATTGATTGAAGTATCTTCAGCCACACAATTAGGGTTTGGAAACCCCCTAAATGAGAATTCTTCTTTCAGAGTCACCAAAAACTACACTACAATCCCCGATAATTTTCCAAGACATAACACATTCCAGACTCACTTTACCCTAACCTCATATTTCACTAAAACAAGGGCTTAGAAGATGTACACACAACACACCTTGTTTCTTCGGGTGATAAACAATAGAAGTAAAGAACACTTATACTCACCATCCTCTAAAGTGGAAGGTTTTGATGTTTTTACAAGGGATACATTCTCCCAACATAATAGAGACTCTTATAGAATTTCATGAATTTCACATTTATGGTCAATCGAGCACATGAAATCACAAGATGTCACCGAACATGACCTTTGCGAATGATATAAACAATGCATGGAGAGGGAACATATACAACATCCCCAAAAAACAAAAAATTCTATAAAGTGGCCACAATATCCTCTTGTGACCACATTTCTCACACTGGTATTTTAACATGAACTCCTTCTTCGAAGAGACTACAAAGGACTAAGAGGACCTCTTAGACACCATCCAAATACTCATATAGGATAACAACCCTAGACCACTTCCACCTTCATCAAATCAGGGAACTTAAGAAGTTAAGGTCTCTTTAAACATACCATGGTCAATCTCCTGCTACAAGAGGATACACAAAACGATGAAAGTAAAGGGTGTATACTCAATCTAAAAATCTCAAGAAAAAGATTCCTTATATTGATCAACTATAGGGTCATCAAACGGTGAAACAATCCGGGTTCCACTTCAATGGTGTAATAACCCTTAATGGGTCATTCCTTATCCAATTATTGAACCCAAGGACCCAACCAAGATGGTCCATTGGTCATGATATACCACAAACCAGATCCAAACACATGAAGGGAACCCCTCTAAATGAATCCAAAAACATTTTTTAGAAGATACCACTAATCGTCCCTACAACATAGCATACCGACCAAACATAATCCCAAAACACAGTTCAAACAGGAGGGGTTTATGGACTCAAAACATCCCACAACATCAACATTTTCAAAAACCCATAATACCAACCATCCCAAATTTTTCATCAAGACATCATGTTTTTCTTTAAAACCATTTCTTTGAAAAAAATGGTTCATCGGGAAGCGTATCCACTAATTGTACCCCATGGGCCTCACACATGCATGTTTTTGTGCCACGCCAAGAACCCTCCTCATATCCATCCGGACACTCAGGAAATCATGCCATCAACTATCCATCATCCCATATAACCACATGCATGTGGTCTCTCAGGAAAATACCAATGGTTAAAAAATGATTCTTTCCACTTTTCAAAAACCAAAACGATCAACCAACACATCTTTTTTCTCAAAACAGCTAACCAAGAGATCGAACCCAAATTACCGAAAAAAAACTTTCAAAAAGGCACAATAATTCCAATGAAAACTCAATTTCAAGTTATTTATATCAATTTAACGAAATCTCATCCCATTAAAACACCTTTCAATAGTTAGGAAACTCTATTGGAAACACTTTTTCAAAACCAACTTCAGTACAGTTTCTGCTTTGAAAAGAGGTGTAGCACACGATTTTCCATTTCATAAAAATTTTGAATATTATGTTCCACCATTTCATAAATCAAACCATTCCATCATTATTTGAAAATAATTTCACAAAAACATTACACTTCTTAAAACCAAGTCACTTTAAAACCAAAGTTCCAAGATTTCAAAATTAAAGAACACAAGACAATGCGAGTGGAAACTAGTTTCAATGGGTGACTTGGACATATGTTTGGAGGCCATATTTAAATCACTTCACTATCACAGAGAGTGTTCTAGGGAATATCCCTAGCTCCACATGGCTTATCAGGCCCTACAAACTCATTGAGACCATTAACCCAACTCTCTTTTCATTTCCCCAAATCATCATTAAACCAAGAAAACCAAAGGACTCTGAAAGGTCCCAACATCCCATGGATACTTAAACCCCGTAATGAACTATGGTGATCATCCACACTACTCATAACCGAAATTCCAAGTCCCAAAAATCCTAACTACAGACTATCTCGGCTGTTCCCTAAATAACATGACCTATAGAGAGCGATCCTCCTCTGATAACATTTTGTCACGAACCAAATCTGGTTCCCACCAAAACTGGCACAAAATTTGTCTTGTGACAAGGATAAAAGGGAATTCCTGATACCCACAGGCGAGAACAAGTGCCTAGGTATAATAAAATAGGAATTTGGAATGATTTACCTGAGTTAATAAACTTGAAAAAACAATAGAATCTAATAAAACGAATCTGTATTTTTCAAACCAAACAATCTTTTACAAAAAATCAGAACTGAATTACATATTTTAAAACAACTCAACAAGATTATAAAAAAAGATACATAACCAAAAGAAAACATCCCAAGAACCCTCATGGAAAGGGTCACCACCCTCAAGCCATCTCCACAAGACTTCACCACCAAGGACCTGCTAGAAACCCGAACCACTGGAACTAAAAACTGTACCCAACCTGCGATAAGAAAAATAACCAAGTCTAATTACACCCAAGGGTTTAAGTAGGGTCTGAGACAATTCTCATTAGGATAACACCCAATGATTCTAAATATCATGCAATATATTGTGAAAATCAAGCAGTTTTAATATGCAAAGAAAAGTAGTGATAACTTCCAAGAAATGCAACTTTCAATTGAAAACAGTTTTCAGACTAAAATTTTCATAATGTTAACACTTTTAAATAGAAAATTTATCTACTATAAATTACTTCCAAAAAC
This sequence comes from Viscum album, assembly GCA_963277665.1. Lineage (NCBI taxonomy): Eukaryota > Viridiplantae > Streptophyta > Magnoliopsida > Santalales > Viscaceae > Viscum > Viscum album. The sequence continues at coordinate 359,978,565 of OY728136.1, read as the reverse complement.
ACCCTCATGACAATGAAAAATTACAAAAACACAATGATCAACAAAATTAGGAACACCCCTATGCACTAGATAGTCTTGGGCCCCATGTACCTCATACCTCAGTGTCAAGTAACCATAGTAATATCCATTCTCATGCACAAGCCACTAGTAGGGAACATTCCCATCAACTAGTGGTCCAAAATCATCATCCATATAGTTTATTTAGAGTTTTAGTTATCCAAATGATCAGTGAAATAAGGACAAAACCCATTTGGTCGACTAGTCGTACTAGTGCACATCCGCTCACCAAGGTACTCGGTCCTGACCAAAACCGGCACCAAACCCATCTCGTGACAAGTCCTGAAGGGAATTCCTGATCCCCACGGTCTGGAACAAGTTCTCAGGTATCATAAAATAATAATTGGGAATTTTTTACTCAAGTTTATAAACTTAAAACAACAATAGAATCTTATAAAATGAATCTGGATTTCTCAAACCAAACAATCTTTTACAAAAAAACAAAACTGAATTAAATATTTTAAAACAAATCAACAAGACTATTAAAAAAAGGTACAAAACCAAAATTAAATATCCCAATGACCCTCATGGAAAGGGTCACCTCCCTCAAGCCATCTCTACAATACTTCACCACCAAGGACCTGCTAGAAACCCGAACCACTATAACTAAAAACTGTACCCAACCTGCGATAACAAAAATTACCAAGATTACATAAAACCAAGGGTGTAAGTAGAGTGTGAGACAATTACCAATAGTATACCACCCAATTATTCCAAAGATAATTCAATAAATCATGAAAAGCAAGCAATTTTAATACGCAAAGAAAATCAGTGATAACTTCCAAGAAATGCAACTTTCAATTGAAAATGGTTTTCAAACTAAAATTTTCAGAATGTTAACACATTTAAATATAAAAGTTATCTACTATAAATTACTTCTAAAAACACCATCATAAAAGGTAAAATACCAAAAATACAATGAGTGAAAAAATCGGGAACACCCCTAGTCACTAGATAGTCTCTGGCCCCATGTACCTCATACCTCAGTGTAAAGTAACCATAGTAAAATCCATTCTCGTGCACGGTCCACTAGTAGGGAACATACCCATCACCTAGTTGTCCACAATCATCATCCATATAGTTCAGTTAGATTTTTCTTTATCCAAATGCTTAGTGAAACAAGGATAAAACCCATCCGGTCCACGAGTCGTACTAATACACATCCGCCCCACCTAGGTACTCAGGCTTTCCCCTTTTTGCTCAAACAATTTTAGCATTTAACACATATCCATTTTAATGTAAAACCCCACTACTAATCACATACACCAAATATATTATCTATCCCATTTTATACTACTTAAAACACACAACAAACACTTTGATTTTAAAAAAAATAATTTCTCAAAATCCTGTGTAGTTTTGCACACAAAACCACTTAAGAACCCCACTTGTACACTATGTTCACACTTTTAAGTTACAAAAACAGAAAAGGCAGCCCAATACATTTCAATTAAAACAAAAAATCAATTTTATGGCATCCCCACATTAAACAAGAAGTGATAACTTTGTAAAACCTTCATTTTCACACAAATGTTGAACCAAAACTTCACATTCTTTACAAACACAATTAAAACCCATTTCTTCAGCAACAAAAAAAGGAGATAAACAATATAAACAATAATTTCAACCTTATTACAGGTTAATAAAAACAACTAAGTATTTATAGGGAATCCCCAAATAATCCAATAAAACATTTCTTTGGAAAATCACCAATTTCACACAAAATTGGCATTTAAAATTCAATTGCAATAGAAACATTATTAGAACCAATTTTTTCAGAAATAATAAAATGATATAAACATTACAATATGATAAATACAACAATCTAATACACAAATATTGCATCAATATTAGAATCACCTACAAAATCAGATGAAGCCCTTGAATCACCGTGAAAAAATCAAGTCGCACCACTATCACACCAAGAGGGACTTATATCGAACCTAAAACAACATTAATTAATCAATAAAACCAAAGGTTAAACCCTAGGTTCAAAAACCTACCCCCTTTTAATTTTTAATTTCAATAAAATAGAAAGAAACTTCATGGAAAGGGGAGTAACTAAGGATTAGAGACACTTACTTGAGATTATTTGAAGTTCCTCCACCAAATACCTCGTCCAAATGGGGTTACAAAGAGGTTTTTAGAAACATGGAGGGCTGAACTAGATTCTAGGTTCAAAAGGGATGAGGAAGGGTCGATTTAAGAACTAGAATGGAGGAAAGATAGTATGAATTGAAAGAGTTCTGAAGGGAAATAACTCAACTCCTCAAATCTGGATGATTTGAGAAACCCTTGGAAGTTCATCCCTAAATCGCGATGTCTAAGAGCTCCAAAGAGGGTGGGGATGGTTGGGTGTGTGAATGGGTGAAATGGTTTCATTTGAGACTTGAATCACCAAAAATACTTAATATTGAATATGTTATTAAATAATTAAAATTCATTTTTAAAACTGGATATGGGATTCGGGGCAGGCCCAATCCCTTAAATAAAAACCAAAATACATCATGTTTATAGATTTCTAAAGGTTCAAATTTTTTATTGTGGTGTTAATATATCAAGGGAGGAAATTTAGGAATTAAAATGAGTGAAAAATATTAAAAAAATGAATATGTTATTAAAGAAACAAAAATTTATTTTTAAATCTAGAATTGGGCTCACGGTTTGGCCCAATTCATGGAAACCCACTTATTCCCCCATAAAACCTTGGGAAACCCCAAAAACAAAGCATGAATGGAAATTAAACAAAAAATAACTTTAAAATATTTCATGTATGTGAAAACTTCTGTCTTGTGTATGTATACTTCCCATTTATGTTTAATATTATTAATATATTTATTTTAATTATATTCAATGTATCATTTGATGACTATTAATTTTGGGGAATACAATTCAATTGAGTACAAAGTTGTATGGTCTTTACACCCTAAACTCCATTTTCATTCAGGTTACTTTTATTATCGACATACCTAAATTAAATTCTTATTAATTCATATGTAATCCTAAAAATTTATGTGTAAATTCTCTATATACATGTTACAATCAAAATCCTTCTTTATTTTGTTGATATTTACAAGTTTTAAAAGAATAATTCAATTTTTTAACCCTATAAACAAACTTTATTCAAGGGAACTTCTTGAATTCCAACCCATTTTCAAGTGCACTTCAGAATATTTTTTAAGACAGAATTATTTTTATAAAATTACTCATTTTATCATAAAAAAATATCTTGGTTCATTTCTGGTTTTAGGAAAACTAATATTCCTTTCCAATTTAAATTTCACTTGAATATTTTCCTTAAAATTCTCTAAAATGTTTTATTTTTAAAGATTATTAAGAACTATTTTTTATATTATTTCACTTTAGGGGGACATAATTTATGTCTCAAAAGTAATATAAATGTATGTCCCTTTTCTTTTATGGGATATACATATTTAAAACCATAATTATGGAAAAAACAAATGATTTTCCAAATGAAATCTTCTTTCAAAAGTAATGCTGATTTTTCTCATCTCACTTTAACCTTTATGAGATATATGCCTTGTTCACCACTTATTTATTTCTTGTGGTGTATTTAATTCCATTTGGTATATCATATATAGAGTCTCATTATTCTCATGATGTTATAAGGGATTATTATTTGAATATTTCAAGGTTGTATGGGACACTTTGTAATGTCTAAGGATTATTTCCTCAATGATTTTTCAACGGTCTAATTTAAAAGTATATTCATAAATGTCAAAATCCTTTATTGAATCTTGTACTTCATTGAGTTTTATATCCTATGATATAATATGTGGTATTTAATAAAATGGTTTATGATTAGTTTTATTTTGGATGTTTTATCTTAAAACCATTCACCAATATACTCTAAATGGTTAGTGTTTATGCTCAATGTTCAGGGAAAGTTATTTAAATTTCATTTGATAGATTCAATATGAATGTTTATAATGTTTATGTTTATCCCTGTTCATATGAGTAATGAATTGGACTTAGTAAGTGTTAGGTGGGTCCTCTATTGCCCCTCGGTGCATCGGTAGGTCTCATGATACAAACTATGGTCTTGGCACAAGGCCTTGAAAAAATGAATATTTGTTGTTTTGGATGTAGCCGTAATCATTTCTAGATGTCTTAGTTGAGGTCCTCATGGTATATTTTAGAATGTCCAGCATATGCATTTCCATCATTATGAAATCAGTATGGGTAGTTCATGTAGTTATTCGACTAGTATAATACCCATGATTATGTTTTATTATGGAATTGTTTATTTAGATATTATTCCTACTATAATGTGTTCAAGTTTATTTTTAAAGGAATTTGTTTTAGTTATTCATTATGCCTAAGGTTTATATTTATGTTATCTTCTGATGAATTTCTTAACCCTTATAGAGCATTTGAGATCACCCCTTTCATCTTTTTTCTTCCCTAGGTTAAGAAGAAGTGATCATTATTGAGTTTTCAGGGATACAGTTTATTATCTTTTGTTATGTATCATATTTGTTCCTTTAAAAATGTAAAATGGGTTCCATTTATGTATCTAGTTTCTTCAAAACTGTTAAACTGATCGGTACTTTGGTATTTGATTCCTTGTAATCATGCTAGTGTATTAAAATAATGGACCGGCTCTAAGCTTCTAGAGTCAGGGCATTACATATACTACCTATGGATGTGTAATATTATTTGTATACATAAATTTATGGGTATTTACATATCTATTTTATTCTCTTTATATCATTTGGGTTATATTTTAAATGTTACCATATCTATAATGTAATTTTGAATCAATTTTCCTTCCTTGAGGCACATTCCATGTTATGCACCTTATTTTCATATGAGGTGTATATAAATCCTTGTGACATGTTATATCATGAATCAAATGAATTTAATGATAATTTTATATTCATGTAAATTTTTTTCTTTTAATTGTATTATGTTTTAACATTACAAATTTGGTAAGATTTTACAACTTCAATGTTATAATTTAGTGAGATTATTTATGATTTTTATTCTATTAAATAAATATTATGATCCATCAATGAAGAAATATCATAAATTTTCATTAACTATGTATATGAATGATATATCCAAGTAATGGTACCATTTTTCAATTATTTGGTACCTATGATAATTAAGATATTTTTTTATGAAAAAATGATACTATTTCTCTTCTCATTTAAAAATCATTGCTCTTTCAAAACGGTGTTTTCTAAAAAAGTTTAAAAAATATTTTAATTTTATATTATGATGGTTAAATGATAATTTTACTCATTTATGACCTTTTTAAAAAGAATTTAAAATTAATCTTCTTGAAGTTTTTGGATAAAAGAATTATATTGAACTTTTGAGGTGCATAAAGAATGTTCGGCATGTACGGACCTACGCACCATCATGATCATCATTTCCATGATGCTTACATTGTATGTTTACAAGATAGTTTTTTTTAGAATAAAAATTTGTCCAAATATTTTTGGAATTTATTTATTTTTAATTTTTTTACAAATAATATGTGATTTAAAAAAATTCAAATAAAAATAAAATAAAATGTTTTTGAAAGAATCCATTGCATATTTTTAAATGTTCTTTTTTTAAGGAAACGGATTTAAATGATATCAATGAATATTTTATATGGTTTTAATTTATTTTAATGGAAAATTGTATTCAATATTTTTTTAAGAATATTTTCTATGGTTTCATGGAAAATGATTTAGAAATTTTTTTAAAGCTTATTTTTCTAATTTTTAAGGAAAATGGGTTTCAAAATGATTTCATGCCTTCATTCTATGTTTATAGTTTATTTTAAAATAAAATTTTATTTTAATGGATTTATGTTTTAAAGAGACCTTCTCATGTAAGAAATTATATTTTACATGAGATTTTTTAAAATATATTTCAAAAAAATCCATATGAGATGACATCCGTTGATGTTACTCATGACCTTTTAAGAAATGATCCATTGGATAAATTCATATTATTTCTGAAAATGGTTTAGGTTATAATGGGAATATATTTATTAAAACTTCTTATATTTTATGGGTTATATTTTTTTATGAAACTCATTCCTCTTTCATAAGTTATATGCTTATGAAACCCATTTATCTTAAAGGGGTTATACCATGATAAATGCATATGAAAACAACCTCCTTTCATGGGTAATTCTAGGATGAAATAATTGTGAAACCTATATATTTTTCATAGGTTATGTTATTTCTAAATGTTTATGATAACCAACTTATTTCATGGGTTATGATATGATGTTTACAATACCCATTTCATTTCATAGGTCACGAAATGAATGTTTATGATCTTATGAAACATGTATGTATGAATTAAGTATGAGATTGATGAGACCAATATATTCTTCTAATTAATTGGTTAAATATTAATATCTCATGAGATAATTATGTGAATCAAGTAGATGATCTTGATATAATGTGGGAAGATAAGGAAAACTAATCCCTTATAAGGAGAGGAGTGTGACTGGTGATGGTGGTGTGTCCCGCCTAGTAGGTATTGTCCCCATGATTACAGGATGATGGGGAATCTTGATCCACTATGGAAAGATGTGGAACCCAATCCACTCTGGGAAGATTGGGAAAACCAATCCATTATGGGAAGATGGGGAAACCTGGTCCCCTTATATGGAGAGGACTGTCACTGGGGAGGGTGGTGTGTCCCACCCAATTTGTGTAGTCCCCATGAAGTTCCATGATAATTTATAGAAATCTAACTAGACTTATAGGGAATGATGTTACATGTTTATATGTATTCCACTATCCCATGTATTAATCATATTTTATGTATTAATGGATTATGTTCTTTATTACATTATGATTGCTTCCTTATGAACTTCTAATCTTTATTAAATGATTCATGTTTATGGTCTTTGATATACAGGGTATGTTCATCCAATGTTATGATCATGTTATCATACCCTTATACTCATGTATATTCTTACATATCTCCCTTCATTACCCTTACTCACAATCTTAGGTCACCCCTTTTTTTCATCATAATGTTATGAAGATATATTTTATGTATGATGTGTCTAAGAGGGGTTTTAGTCTTGTAGAACATAGTGAGTCATAACATATATCCCTTGTTTATAGGAATTTATGTTTCTATGTTTCTAAATTCAAAAAACTAATACTGTCTCTGGGATTCTAATTTTTTAATTTATTAAGTATTCCACAAAAATGAATTTTTTTTTTATGTACGTTAATATTGGGTTGTTATAGGAAAACTAAACCCTAGTAATATTATAACCTTTGAAATTCATGATCATATAAGGATAATACTCTATTAGTTATCACTTCCATAAAACCGCTCTCAATTTCATGATGTGTTCCATGTATATCTCATGAGGACATGAATACCTAATCCGTTACATGTTCTGAACTTATAGGTTATATTTCTAGAGGTTGATCTATCTTCAGAGGAAAAATTGATAGGGATTTTAGATCATATAGATAGTTTTATAGGAAAAAATACCACTCACCGGGTCAATGTTTTGTGGTGAAACCACTAGTTTGAAGAAGATACGTATAAAATTGAGGAAATATGTAGTAGAAGTATCCTCCTTTTTTCTTATCAGAGTGATGACTTTAGAGAGAATAAATACTTTTAATGTGGTAAAATTTAACACCCCCAGTTTTTATGAATATATATTTTTTGAATAAAATAAATTTCTTTTGTAGCTTACATTACATTCAACAATGATTTTTAACAAACTTTGTTATATTATTAATATAATTGTCCAAAAATTATCATTATAAACTGGAAATTAAACTTTTAGATATGAATAGTAATAAAGGATTTTTAAATATTATGTATAATAGTTTTATGAAAATAAAAAAATATTGATAAAAATGTACTTAATCTATAGAAAAGTATATAAATGTTTCAAAAATACAGTTTTCTAAAAAATGATTTATAATTTACTTTGTGAAAAATAATAAAATAAATTTTTACACTTTTTAAAAATTAATTTGATAAATAAAATTCATATTTATATCTTCATGTCGGAAATAGATTAGTGTAAAATTATGGGATTTTTCTAAAAAGAAAATTATTTTGATGAGTAGTGAAAAGACTGCTTTTTTAAGAATATTCATTTCTTTCAAAATACATAGACACATATATTTTCTAATAATATGGTCGTAAAAGTAAAATTAGTTCAACAATATACTTATTAATCCAATTTAGAAAATTTTATTAAATTTTATATTTATTTTTTATACCAAAAACATTTCAAACAATTCAAACATTTTAATATTTTTTATTTCTAAACACAAATTCTCGTAATGTGTTTGAGATTATTTTTAAATTAAAATATTCCATGTATGAGATTTGAGTTTAGAAAAATTTATTCAAAATTTATAATAATACACATTTATATTATCTAATATGTTTAAATTTATTTTTTCCAAAAGTAATATTAAAAACAGTAAAAATTATTTAGCACGGTTAGGGTAAAAAGGGGTTTACCATGGGTTAAACTAAAATGATATGGATTAAAATGAACCGCATATTGTGTAAAACAGATTTTATATACATATATTGACATTATCTCTTATAAATCTAATTAATGGCCTATTTTGAGTCATTTTCACATGGTAAAAACAAGGGTACACCTATTTCATTTCAAGAACACTACATGGGTGCCACTAAGCTCACTTATAAAAGGTCACCCCTTCTCCTTTACAATTTAAAATTAAAAAAAAAATTATTCATTTGATAAATTAAAAAATAAATTTATTACTACCATAATATAATCTTAGAAGAATTATTTTTTCTTAGAGAAATTGTATGAGTGGTTGTGTTACAAAAATAAGTAGGTTACCCAAATAAGCGAAAAAGTTAATGATTGAGAATTATTATTTCATTTCTTTTTCTACCTCCTTAAATTATTATAAAACATGATTATATAATATCATTGTTATATTTAATACAATAATATGTTTTCATTTTATGATCTTTTCTAACCACTGTCTCCACTTCCATTCTATAGAAATATGAAAATGTCACTTGTGTGTACGACGAACTACCACCTTGCAAAGCATTGTGATTCATTAACGCTTTACATGTAATTTATTCATGATGGATTTAATAAAAATATGTGATAAATATGGCATAAAAATTATTTTTTAATGGTAAAATCTTATTTACCATTATTTCATTCATTCCATCATGAAAATGGAAAATCATCCACGTGTACGTATGACATACCGCCTCCATGAACGATGTATTTAATTTTATATCTATATATTTCATTGATTGCACTAAATAAATGTATAATAAATTTATATATATATATATATAACATTGGTAAAATTATTGATATTATGTAACTGTGATCAAACTAATAGAATAAAAAATATTTAATGAAAGTATTGATGAAAAATAGAGTAGTTATTGCTTAAAATGTTACTTTAACATAGGAATGTAAATAAACAATTAATAGAAGTTTATAATAAAATAATATATGGTATGATATATATTATTATGGTTCTATAATATATTTATAATACACTTCTATTTATAATAAATAAGTTTCAATTGTGTAGGATGGAATTAAAGACTTGTGTTAAGAGATTTCAGTGTCACTTTTATTTTATAGGATATAAATTCTATATTAACCATGTGTTTCATTTATATAGTCTATATACATCACATGAATGTATTTCATGATTATTTTTTGGAAATTATTATAGATTTACTAATAAATTTTAGGATTTTTCCTTCATGGTATTTATGGATCAAATGTTACCGAAGTGTTAAGAGATTGTTTTCTCAATATGCTTTCCTTGAGATATATGTAATGTTAGGGAAATATCATATTTTATAAGGTGTATATAAAACCAATTTCACATATAATTTAATGAATTTTTTAATTATCATTGTATTTTAGGTTTCATTTAATTTCATTCCTTCACAGGGATTAATATATATGTTACCAAAGTTGTAATTTTTTTATTGCAATTTCATATTTTATCAGGATTCCATATGATTATACATCCATTGATGAAATATTATTATCTAAACCTCAAGACAATTGTGTATTTTTATATCCTATTTTTATTTCTATAGAATAAATTTTTCCCCTCATTTTAATCTCTTTATACACTCATGAGTTCAAAATAGTTTTTTAAAGAAAAAGTTTCTATTTTTCTCTCTTCGATCAAAAATACATTTTCAGATAAAACCATGTTGTCAAAAATGTTTGTAAAAAATGTTTTTATCATCATAAAAATTATTTATTATTGTCATTTTACCAATTTTATTCTTTTTATAAAATATTTTTAGTGGAATTTTTTGGCCTTTTACTAGACAATTTCCATTTTTTGTTTACCAAAAATTTGAATGACTTTTTGTTTTATTGTGTACGACATGGATAAAATTTACAATAATCATGACCATTATTTTTATTGAACCAACTTTTATATAATTTATATTATTATTTTTGAGGAAATTGACTTCCATAATATTTTATGAATTTTTAATTTTTAAAAAATTATTTCCAATTAAAGGGTATTTTTCTCTCGAAATAATAAAAGTGGGTTTTATTTCAAAATAAATTTCCATATAAAATGAAATACTTTGATGATACTCATGTGTTTCTAGGTATATTATGCAATGATAACATTCATATTCTTTCTTAAAATGGTTTATGTTATTGATGGAAATATGTTTATGAAACCCATTTATCTTCTATAGGTTATACAATGATGAAATGCATATGAGACCCACTTATTTTCATAAGTTATGTTATAATGAAACAATGAAATGATTATGAAACATACCTATATTCTATAAGTCTTGATATGATGAAATTTTTTTGAAACCCATTTTATTTTGTGAGTTATGATATGATTAATGCTTTATGAACTTATAGAACACATATGTTTGTTTATAAATATGTGATGGGTGGAACTATATATCCCTCCAAAGCATTGGGTGAATATTTATCTATCATAAGGTATATATGAATAAAATTGATAGGGAACCCATTTCAATAAGGGACTTTTTCTACTATGATTGTATTAGCAGTGAACCATGACTATTATGATGGTATAAGGAGTGAAACCATTCTACTATGATAGCCTTGTCTGTGAACTATGACTACAATAGAAATGATTTTCTATGCTTATGTGTATAATGTAATTCTATCTATGATTCCAGTGTTATTCCATCATGGATCGTGTTCTTTATTTTAACTATGATTCATGTCTTATGAACTACTAATTTTTTATTTCATGAATCATGATTATGATCTTTAATATGATGGGTATGGTTTTTAAATGTTATTCTCATGTTATTATTCACTTATGTTCATTCTATACATACATATCTCAATTGTTTACCCTTACTGAGAATCTGGGATTATGGTTTCTTATTTTTCCTTTTCCCATGTTATCATGAAATGTATTATGTATGATATGTCGAATAATGGTGTAATTTGTGAAGAACCTAGTGGGATATGATGTAGTATACGTATGAACCAGTTTTTTAAGATTCCATGTTTCCATTTACACTATACCTTTACGATACTCAAGCATGTGTTTGTGTAATGTAATGACTATTCATCTAAAGGAGGTAATATGTATTTATGAAAATCTTGAGATGTTATAGTTGGTATTAGAGGAGAGGATTAGTTAATATTTTAAAACTAGGATGATAAATGTTTAGTGATATCCCTTGGGATAATTCATATAGATATGTCTAAGCATAATTTTTTGGTTAAATAAAATTATATGAAATTTCCCTTGAATATTGTTAAATGATAGAGAAAGTGGTTTCTATGAAATTAAAACCCCTATAGATACTACAAGTGGATGTTTCTTTACCACAGAGGTTCCAAGGAATAATAACTCTGAAAAGGGTACATTGAGATGGACTTGATCATTACATGGGGATGAAAATAAGCCTTACATCATATCTAGTTTGACACTCCCAAAGGATATTGTTTGGAAATTTACAAACTTGTTATGAATGATCATGATGGACATAAATGGATGATGACAATGAATGAACTAGGACAAGAATAAGGTGTCAGAAAAAAATAACTTTCCATTATTTATACATCCTATATATAATTTTTCATGATTATTTGGTTCCCCACTATGATTATTATTGATTACACTATGCATTTTGGTTTTATTCAATAGTTGGAAACTGAATGAACAATGTTAATATATAGTGAAATAGAATATGAAATGATTTTTCTCCTAAACATGAAAATATGTTGGGATATGGATTGAAAAATCTCATTACTATTCTCATGAAATGTTCTCAAACCATAAATCATAATTAAATTCCAAACAATAAATGGAGGAAAGACTATTATATTGAGTCCTTCATGAGTAAATGATCACCTTTATTCAGTGGATCCACAAATCCTATAGTTTCTAAGAAATAGATCAGTACAAATGAAAATATATCTTCTATTATCTAGTCTTCAGATTATAAAAAGTTCATTATAGTTGTATATTATTTTGATAGATAGTCGAATCAATGGTTTACTCTCATCAAGAATACAAGGGAACTAGATGAAATTGACTCCATTGATTGGAATGATTTTAGGAACTTATTTATCTATAATTAATTTCCTCATATTCTTGTTATGAATTTGGAGGAGTTCCTTGATATTAAGAAAAAGGATGATGAATCCATTCGTACATATGAAAAAAAATTAGATAAATTTCAATGTACACTTATTGTATTATCAGTCAACCTGAAAGTATGGTTTATATATTATTTATTGGATTAATAACATGTCTCAAAATGGAATTATACATAATATACATTAGTAGCTATAAAAATATTGTTCGATGTGCTATCATGGTGGAATTATAGGTTATTGTTACGTATAAATTTTATGGTTTTTGAAAGAATAGAAAAATATAATTCAAATGGAAATGTAAAAACCATAGAGAGAATAAGATTAGATTACCTTTCTTCTCAATGTGTTGGAAGAAACATGGAGGAACTTTATCTAAGGGGATTAATAAATGTTCTTTTCATGTAAGGGAAGGTCATAAGGAAACTGATTTCTAATTTGATGAGAAGAAGTTACATAATGATGAAAATAGAGATAAATTTCAATACAATGAACCACCCACACTCTAGTGTTTCAAATTAATAGAGTATGGGAACTATTCTAATCATTAACCAAACTAAATGGTTAATGGTGATGATCTATATTCAAAATCACATAAGAAAATAGACAATGGTAAATATCGTGTGATCACTATTTCTAACAAGGGGTGTAATAAATATGTGGTGAAAGCCATTCGGATCATCCACTCTAGAATAGATAATTTCTTATTTGACACTAAATCTACCCATTATTTCATATTTGAAAAATTTTATAAGGGTAATAATATTCCATGTAAATGCTAAGACATATAGTTAGTAGTTAAAAACCATGTTGGTACAATGATCTCATATCAGGTATATGATTCTTCTCTATATGAATTTTGTGAGAATTTTTGTCCTAAAAATAAAATAATTCTTTCTATGGTAGAATTTTATGTCATTATAGGCATGGATTTTCTTTCTCTATTTAAATCCTATATAAATTACTATGAAAGGGAACTTAATTATTATCTTCCAAAAAAACCTATGATTTTCTTTGAACATGATGATAAGTAAAAAATTCTTATGGAGATCACATCTATTTTTTTGTGTATTAATTATTATTTCGAAGCATTGGTTATCTCTGATAGTTGTGAAGAAACATAGAATTGATGAAAAACATATTTTATGGGAAATTTTTGATGTATTTACAAAATATTTTCATATCCTTCCTTTAAAGTGTGAATTTTAGTCTTAAAATTGAACTCATAACTGGAATCAAAACAACTTCAAATACTTCGTATAGAATGTCCTAGCTTTATTTTCATGAATTAAAGAAGAAAATCCAAGAGAACCTTAATAATGGATTCATTTAGAAATGTGTGTAACCTTGGGGTTCATGTGTACTTGTGAATAAAATGAATAATGGATCAATGCAACTTTTTATTGATTATCAGGAGATAAAAAAGATAAAAATTAAGACAATGTATTAACTTCCCCATATTTAGGACTTATTTGATCAAATATGAAAATCTCAATAATTTTTATACATTGAACATAATTATAAATATCATTAATTGAGGGTGAATAAGGATTATATACCCAATAAAAAATTATATAAAATTAATGGAAACCACTCAGATACATTTATGTCATTCAGTCTTACGAATTATTGAATTATCTTTATGGATTTAAAGAATAGATTGTGTTGAGATTACATTTCAGTTTATGGTAGTCATTATAGATGATATTAAAACCTATTAAATAAGAATGTAATATAATTAAATTAAATATATAACTTTAATAAAACCCTATAAATGGATAAATTATATGAAAAATTAAAAAATGTGAATTAAAGTAACAAAAGGTTACATCTTTGGTCATATAATCTAGAGAGATGGTATATCAGTAGATCAATAAATGAAAGAGGCTATCAAATTTTGTTCCCAAATAACCATGGTGATTGAAATCCATAGTTCTTTTTTGGTTTATCTTGATATTATAAATATATTTTTTAGAATATATCAATACCATCTAATCTACTCACAAGGTTAAATATAAAGGGATCCATGTTATACTAGGTAGATGAATATATGGGAAATTTCATGGAACTAAGGAGAATATTAGTCATTGCATCAATTGTTACATTACATTGTAGTAGAGAATGGTTTTTAATTTATAGTTATGAATAAAAGAAGGTATTGGGATGCTTTTATATGTAAAATGGAATGTTTATAGATTAATCCTCATGAAAATTGAAGATTCATGAGAAAAGATACCCAAATCATGACTTGGTGTTAGTTATAGGAATGTTTTCATTAATTACATGGAGGCATTATCTTTATGGAGAAATTTGTGATATATATACTGATAAAAAATTTATATATATATTCATAAAATGAGTTTAATATGTGCCATAGAATATGGTTAGAGATAATTAATGATTATGGATGCCCAATAAATTACCACCCTTAGAAAGAAAACAATGTGGCCAATTATTTTAGTTGGATAGATCATTATAGTTTTTTGATTATTATGATAAAAAATATATTTAATATGTTTTGGATTACCAAAGGATGGATCTGAAATCATAAATGATTGTTATAAACCTTATATTTCTCAATAAAATGTTTGACCATTTGTCCATATGAAGATCAAGGAGGTGAAAAAACAATATGTAGAGCTTAAAAGATGGTTATAAATGTTTTTGAAATTATACTTGATCATGATAGAATTATAAGGTCTAGTAACCATGTATGATTCCCATCCATACAAGTTTTGAAGGAATATTTTTTAGAGCAGGCCCATAGTTATTTATTATCAATTTTTCATGGAATTATGAAGATGTTTAGATAATTAAAAAAATACTTATAGTGATATGGAATAAAGATATATATCATAGATTTTATATCTTGGTACATGGTATGTAAAATATTTCAGTATAAAATTAAAAAATTTAAGGTTGTGTTATAACTACTACCCGTACTATAACATAAATGGGAAAACATCACCATATATTCTGTTGTCGGGCTCCCCAAAATGTCTAAAGGGAATAATAATATATGGTTTGTAGTTGAAATCTATAAAAAATTATAACCCTTCATAAATATTAAAGAAGTATTATCTCAGGATCATAATTAAAAAATATATAATAATGAATTTGTAAGGTTTCATGGAGTACCACATTCCACTATATCTGATTGTGATCTGAGGTTTACAATATATTTCTAGAGAAGTCTTAAACTATCTCTGGATATGAAGATAAGTTTCAAGACAGTATATCATCCTAAAATACATGTATATTAGGAAAGATAAAAGAAACACCTATAGGATATGGAGGGATCTTATTATTTTAATTTCAAATTTGGTTGGTATCAACACCTTCCTCTGGTTGAGTTTGCATACAAAAATGTATTTCACTCAAGAATTCAGATTGATCCTTATGAATCCCTTGGTTGAAATCAGTTTAGAGATCCAAAATTAGAGAACTATGTGGGAGAAATAAATATATTGTGACCTAATATATGTAATGGAATGGATGTTATGGTTAGAGAAATTCATTAATCATCAAGGTGATTTTGATTAGGTTGAAACTTATGCCAACAATCACAAGTTTGATCAAGAATTTAATGTTAGTGAAAATGTGTTTCTAAAAATTTACATTCTAGACTAAGGTTATGAGATTTTGAATTAAGGTAAAACTAAAACCTGGGTATATTTTCCCATTTAAAATTCATGATTTTATTAGGATGAAATAATATTTGTTGGCACTTCAACCAATCCTCAATCAATTTCATGACCTGTTCTGTGCATCTCTCCTCAGGAAGTAAAAACCTGCTCCTTTAGTTGTACGGATCATATAGGCCACACCAATGGATGATTATATTTCTTATTATGAATTATTTATAGATATCATAGATCATTTATATAATGTTCTAGGAAATAATACCACCAACATGGTCATAGTTTTGTGGAAAAACAATTAGTTAGAAGATGTTATGTTGGAACATAAGGAAATGATAAGGCATAAGTATCCTAATTTTTCATATTGGAGTGAATCATTTAGAGGTAGATATACATTTTAATGGTTGTACAATATAAAACCTATAGTTTTTATGAATTCATATTTTTTGAATAAATTTAATTTGTTTGAAATCTTCTATTACACGCAACGCCAAGTTTTACCAAATCATGATATATTATCAATATAATTATTAAAATTAAACCATTATAACCAAGATATTAAACTTACTATTATGAGTAGTAATAAATATCTTCTAAATATTATGTATAATTTTTCTATATAAATAATACATATTAATAAAAATGATTATAATTTTTAGAAAAGTCGTTATATGTTTCCAAAATACCATTTTCTCAAAAAAAAATTGTTTTTATTTCATTTGTTAAACAATAATAAAAAAATTGTGACACTTTTGGAAAATTAATTTGATAAAATAAACATATATTTTTATATCTTAATGTCAAAATTATCATTGGGTGAAAATTTTAAATTTTTATGAAAAGGTAACTTTTTTATTAACGGTGACAAATATTGGTTTTCATTAAGAATTATCATATCAACTAAAACACATAAAAACATAAAAAAAATTAATATGGTTTAAATATAATTAATAATTAAATTATATATATATTAATCCAATTTAGTAAATTTTAATCCATTATATTTAAAATTTTGATATTATTTTTTTCTGCTTTTGAACATTTTTCTCCTTGAAAACCTGAATTCTCCTCACGCCAATGTGATTTATTTTAAATTAGATTATTCCATTTAAGTGAATGGAAAATTAAAAAATTTATTCCAATTTGGTAACCACCATAATTTATTAGAACTAATATGTTCAGCTTAATTTTTGAAAAAATTTAATAGTAAAAATAATATAAAGTATTTACCACGGATAAGGTAAAAATGGGTTTACCGGGGGTGAACTAAAATGTTATGTGTTAAAAATAACCAAAACCAAGTCCAAAACTAATTTTATGGACATTTTTAGAGCTTATATCATTTAATAATTTATAATCATCCATTTATGATCCTTTTGGAAACTAAAAATTTGGGGTACATCTTTTTCTAATAAAAGAATTACAAGTAAGCTACTCACCTCAGTTATAAAATCCCACCACATATACCCTCATCTTCAAACATCCAAAACCCTTTGTATCATACCATACATACCGATATAACATTATTAATTTAATCCTCTCAAACATTTATCCTAATTTTGGTCACTGAGATAACCTAGGAAGGCTTTTGGTGAAAACCTAGGGAGAAAACATGATGAAGAGGCATTGTTATTCATATATCATTTTAATTTTATTTCCACATCCACCAAATTAAAATAATATTGAAAAAATTATCTATAATATATTAAATATAATGAGATATTTTTGTTTTATTTTAATAACCTAAAACCATCACCACCTCTATTAAATGGAATGTGAAATCATTATCGTGTGTTTGATGGACTACTTCATTGTAAACCAATGTTATTCATTTTCCATCACCAACTCTCACGAATGGATATAATGATGGATTAAATGTTAATATGTGATATTTATTATCTTATTAAACTTCAGGATTTATTATATCCAACATAATTTCTTGCATTACATCAAGTGTTAATATGATAATGTCACTTTTGTGTATGGCGGACTACCATCTGGAGAAATGATGTGATTCTTTCATGCATTACATGGAGGAAAATAAATATATTTTTAATGAAAAAATGTGATATTATGGACATAAAAATGATTCTATAATGGTAATATTTTATCTACCTCTCTTTATTCCAATCCTTTGAGAAAATGGAAACAATTTTCATGAGTACATATGACCTACCGTATTCATGAACATCATGTTTAATTTTATATATCTAACATAAATGGATTACACTAAAATATATTAATTAATTTATAGTAAATTTATATCATGGTTAATATTATATAGATCATGGAACCATGATAGACTAAGAGGACCAAAAATAAAAGATCAAAACAAACACAAAACAAAAAAAGATATTGCCCTAAAGGTGACTTTTACAGGGAATTATTAATAAACGAGCAATAAAAGTTCCTATGAAAATGATATATGATATAATATATATGATTATGGTTTTTTAATATATGTATAATAAACTTATATTAATTATACAAGAGGATCTATTATGTATGAAGGATGTCGAGACATACAGTAATGTATTTTTGTACCTCATTTATATTCAATGATACACATGCCACATTCACCACATGTTTCATTTAGGTGGTGTATATACTTCTCACGAATGTATTTTATTAATCTTATTCTAGAATTTATAGGGATTTTATTATCCATTTTTTATCTCTCTTTCACAGGGATTACGGTTCAAAACATACCAAAGTGGTAAGGAATTTTCTTTTTAATTTTCCTTCCTTGAGACACATTTTATATTTCACCCCTATATTCTTATATTATGTGTATATAAAAATATTTAACATGTTGTTTCCATTACATTAGTCTACGTACATTCTCTTAACACATGTTAGTGCACGCTATCATCACATTTGTTGCACCACATTTCTGCTTTCTAAAAGTGGGTGATATTCATCACTTTCTTAGTGATGTCTTATATTTTATCAAAAATAGAATATGGTAAGTTTGTTAATCTTATGTATTCCTACTCATAATTTATCTCATAGTACAGTTCTACCTAATATATTAAGATTTTGTTCATTAAACTCATTGTTGGTTCCATCTCCTTGTGGATGCCAGTTAATTACACTGATTCTATATAGACATTCCAATGGTTCAAGTCAGAGCTGCAATATTAAGTAAGGATAGTGGTCATATTTAGAATAACTAGCCTTTTTGGACACAAGATCATTGGTAAACCTGTATTTTTCAACATAAGAAAAATTCTCAAGTTTATAGAAACCAAAGGCATCCTACGACAATTTTTGGGTATTTTATTCCAGATGAATTTCTTATGACTTTTTCCCCAGGCATCCCATGTTTAACATGGGGTAGGATGTGAGTTTAACATCCATAAAATATCAATGTTAGTGATTTTAACATCTTGTAGAGATAGAATGGAAAAATAAGAAAATTTAAGAAGGTGGATCAGATAGGTACATCCCTATGATAGATCACCAGGTTGGTTTATCATTGGTTATGATTTAACCTATTTGATTCTTCCTATGTACCCTATTTATAAGACAGGTATCATAACCCATGTATATCATTTAATGGATTGGGGAATATGCACTGGGACTACCCACCATATTAGGATTGATCTTTGTTGTATTGAGTGGGATGTAGGCACTGATAATTACCGAATGCTTGTATAATAAGAGATGGTGTGGGTAAATGGGTCTTATGCACTGAGACGTCCTATATGGCATATGTGATCCCACCAGGATAAGGGTGAGGTAATTAATTAGATGACTAGAGATTACACATAAGAGATCCCAGATGAATGGAGTGATACCATAAGGATGTTTCAACTCAGGTAAGAATCATGATGGATATGGATAATGTGGGAGAAATGGAATGAATATATGGGTTATTGAGGAAGTTGTGCTTGAACTTCAGGGAGGATTCCAATGTATCGTATTTGGTTGGGAATCAAAGAACACATAGTTCCAAGAGGTTCATTGGGATTGAACCTCATGTAGGTCTCTTATATACCATGTATAGAATAATGGGACCCAACCCCACATTTTTTCATAGGGAAGATTTGTGGATTACAAATGGTAGCTGATTGGATGAAGGGATTCAGGGATACTACTAACCTCTAAGACCATATGATTCATGAACAGTGTGCAAAAAAAAGAGGAAGCAATAGACCAGATGGTCTCACCATGCAATATGTGTCAGTGAGTGACGAAGTGTGGATTATGCATGGAATATTTTGATGGTGAAAATGCTTAAAATGTTAGGGATACGGTGTTGATAATTTCATATTCCCATATTCCCTCTAGTATTTTCATCTTTAGGAGGTATGGAGGAACAATAGTGCTACCTCCTACAAGAAAGGCTAGGGTTTTACAGTAGAATGGATTCCCTTCCCCACTAGGTGAATTCCATTCCATGTGAGGAGGATCTCATTCAATGTGAGGAAGATCTCACTCCAATGGAGATGAGTGGGAATGGATAATACTTTAGGTGGGGCACCCCATGTTCATTGAATGGTGTGAAGATAAATTTTAATGTCATATTCTAAGGATGATGGAGGTCATCAATTTTACATCATGCATCATGGAATGGGAGGGTTCACTCCTAACCCATTAGAATTACATAACTAATACCTACCCACACATAGGGATGTGAAGGAACCAATAATTCCTGAAATGAGTGGGGTGGAGTGGTGGTCAATCATGGGGTCCATGTTAGAATACCTATGTGATAAAATAATAACCATTAGCATACCTATGCGAATAATAAATAGGTGAGGTGATGTAACATGGGACACTACACGAGGGACAAAGAATTAACTACGTACAATCCTGGAGGGATGCACATAATAGCTTCATTAATGATGTGATATTTGAACAAAAGAGGGGATAAAACATGGTGCTTCAGAGTAAAGACAACCCATTGAGGATAAGGGAAGGGGTGTGTGCATGATTGAGGTAATCTGTGGAAAATTAAGGGGGATGAGCAGAAGTGGTGATGTGAGAGGGAATGTTATGTATGTAATAAGGGTCTTTTTTATAAACCTTCCTTAGGAAATAATTAAATGGTAAAGGGTCAATAATATTTTTTCCCACCAGAAGGGGGACCCATATGGGACCTATTACACAAGATCCCATAACATGAGTGATCAATGGCTTGCGCGCTATCACAAAAGAGGATGGATTGAACATTCAATAGAAACAGTTCAACTTCTAGGTCATTCTTCAAAGGAAGAGTGGATCCCTCAAATATTTTGGAAAAATCCTTGGTTGTGTCACATAATACTCATTGTATGGAATTGGTCTTTTGACATCGCATTGTTCCCATAATATCCTTACATGCAGGCCTACCTTTTACATTCTAACCTCTCCACTTTTAGACATCTTACTTGTCTGTTTTTTGGGTGGTCAGGGTGCAATATTGGCCTTTGATGTTGCATTGGCCACATAATAATCTTGTGCGTGGATTTATGTATTCCACAAAGCCCTTAAATCATTCATGTGACTCCCCTGGCATACATGTAATGTTCCATTGAGTTAAAGGGAGTCTAAAGTTTATTAAAATATGGACAGTTGTGGCTCTGTTGTAGAATTCAGAGCCAACACCCCCTGGAATTTGAGCTGAAAGGGGACCAAAAGGTTTGGCCCTGAAAGAAACATTGAGGAGAACAATGAATTTGTGGTTTTGTACATAAATCCAGAAGATTAGCACAAAAACCATCTTTCACACATGTGGAAGACTTGGTTCATCCCTATTAATATGTTTTTGTGGGGGTTATCTTCCCAATACCTTGTCTTCCCGTATGATAAGAACCTTTTCTCTTCTATGCATGAGTTTTAGATTTTTGCACGGGAACCCAAAATTTGGTTAGTTATTCACACTCAACCACTGAACGTTGTGTTATTTAGACATGGCTATATTTTTTGTGGCTACTGTCCAATATTATGGATAGGGAATAATCTTGCATGCCAAATATGAATATTTCACACCTCGAACTTAGTGTTTTTAATTCTCGATCAACATGACAAGTTGACAAAAAAATTGATATGGAAGCTATTATTACTACCTAGAGGGCACAGATGGTTGAGAATCCCCAAATAATTCATGCCAGAAAGGTGTTTTCAGATAATAAAATTCCTTTGTGTATACTAACACAACAAACAAAGGAATTCCCCATAAGTGATGGGTTCCCATTGTGTAATTTCAGGATATTAGATGATGTAGACATCCCAAGCATTGTGATGAACACATCCTAGTCATGGGTTACACCTAAAGATAGCCTATAGTGGTAAAACATCACTACTCATATACATCATTCCATATTGAATAGAGAGATGGATTTCTATGTCTTGAACCCAGAGACCTAGACGGTCATAGGATATGAGCTAGTGCCTGAGGAATCCCCTTCCCACTATGTGAGAACCTTCTGAAGTAGAATAACTAATGAAACTATGGGCTGGAATATGGACTGTGACTCAAGTTCTGGGGGTATATTTATAAGTGAATATGCATGTGTATACTGAGTGTGCCACATATGTGAGGTGTTCAGAGTTGAGTTGTGCCATATCAGGTTGTTTGATGTTGTATGGACGTCATAATTCCACATCTACCACCAATAATAACTAGTACTGGTGATGTGAATATAGTTGTCCCCCAACAAAATAATGTTACACCTTCACCATGGGGAGGTTGACGTCAGTCTATGGTATGTTCAATGAATCAGAGGAATTCTTATATATGGACTTCAGTACAGTGAGTTCCTTCCAACATAGAATATCTGGGAGGAAAAACCATGAAACCCCATTCTAATATGAAATCTTCTAGATGTATAAAAGGAGAAGCTGTAAATCAAGAACATCCCATATCCAACTTGGTTGAACCTATTATTTAAAAAGGATTAGAATTTGAAGATTCTAGACTGATGGAAGAAATACCCAAATGTGTTGCATAGTGGAAATATAGGATCATACTAGGTGATTATAAATGTAGGATAATATCAATCACGTGGGTCCCACATGGATAAGGATTGGGACCCACAAGTGAACTATGCTTCCTTTCTTGTTTCCTTCCTAAGTGGGTGGCTATTACCAGTGAGGGATATAAGGATGGGGTCCAGCCAAGAACATTAGTAATGGTTGTGTTCAGGGAATCCCACAACAAGGTCATTATGGGGGTGCCTATCCTATCAAGAATTCATAGTATTCAGTGGCGTATATCAAGGGGAGAAATTCCTATGGGAATCTGTAGAGAATTTTGGATATTGTACGTATAGATTGAATCCCACCTTGGTAAGTAGGACTTTCTGTATTCCATCCATTCTCTTAGAAATGACACATGACCATCTCTTATAAAAATAGTTGGGTTCTGGTTGCTGACACTCAATAATGATAGTGTTAAGCTACATATTGGAAATCATGAAACTTTAAACTTTATCCACTTTCATACTCCTTTAGGCTAGATTTTGGATGACCATTGAGGTTCACTGAAGTAGAGAGAGTATATGCAAATCATCGGGGGAGGTGTGTATCCTGTATTGATGGATTTTTTTTGTGAACCATTCAAGTCATCCTACTCTGATAGCCAATTCAAATTCCTTCTATAGGTGTTGAGGAATATGTATACATATGTTCATGAAGAGAGGCACCCATTAATCCTTCATTATTTATGGTGTATGTTTATAAATTCTGGCTTTGATGAGATGATCACACTACCCCTACATATGGTGATGTAAAACTATTAATAGAATATTCTAGGCACTAGGATGTGGATACACAAAGGTTATCCTGTGAAGATGCTTTCAATAGATCGAGGTAATAGTGATTGGGTGGTGTGAAAGTAGGTGAGCTTCTATTCATGGGGTGATCAAGGAGACATACCAGGTAGTAGGGACAACATGAGTTGGAACCTCGACACCAGGAACATCATACGGTGTGGCCGAACCACCACCTTATGAGGAGGGGTGGTCCTGAAGGCGCCCTTGAGGACCAGCTAGATAATTAATTGGGAAACAAATACGATATCTCATGTAGACAAATACCAATTAATTTCTCTAGATACTGGGATCTATCTAGATGATTCTACAATAATATCTATCATCCAAGGACCAATAGGGAAGACTAATGCACACTGGGCTCAAAATTCTAGAATTTAGGATCATTTATGTGGAAGACATAGTAGAATTTCACCAGTGGCATGTGTAGTTGATGACCATGGATGACTATGCATACCAATAAGGGAAATATGTAGAACCACATTTCCTCGTGAATGTGAATCTAGGTCAAGATCATGATCTGAAAGAGATTCCACATATGGATGATAAAAAAGATGAAGAAGAATAATAAGAAGAATAATAATAAGTTTAAGGATATTAAATATTGGATGGGAAAGAAGTGGAAGAAGAATAATAATGAGAAGAAAAAGAGGATGAGGAAGAAATGGAAGAAGAAGACGAAGAAGAATAGGTTGAGGATGAAGATTTGAGTGGTGGGGAAGCCCATGGGTCAATGGCTCCTCAAAGGAGTCCCCAATAGAGTGGTGATATTGCATGCTATGATGATAAGTCCATCAAACATCTCAAAGTAAGTCTCTGCATATATCTCCATTCATCCCTTCCTTTTTCACTACTTGGATCCTATAATTGGAACCTATCTTGTATGGGATCATATTAGTGTTGACCAACAAGACCCCTCTGTAGGTGGTGAGAAAAAGCGAATTGATATATAAGGGCTTTCCCTTGAGCCTGCATCTGAAGCTGATCTAGGCAATGAACCTGTTGCGGTTAAGGCATCTAGATGTGATCCATCTAATGGGGTTAAGGAGACAACCTCATAATTATAGGGTTCTCACATTACACATAATTATCCCATGCTAATCATATAGTTAACAATATGCGAAGGATCCCCAGTCGTGTAAGTTCCTACAATGACTCGATCATTTGATCTAGCTATGTTAATCTCTTGTAAGTATATGCCTTAATATACACATACTTATCATCTATGGATCAGATTGAATAAGATTCTTATCCCATGTAGTGATTGTATGACTACAAGCCTATCTAACCAATATGTCTGAGACATCTATGAGATCTCTTTCGATGATCATTCCCATCACAATGGAGTCTGTTGCCTGAATTGATCTGGAGTTGGGTATATATGAATGATAAATTGTAGAGGAGGATGATGGAACCATCTAGGCCAAGCTCGAAGCTATATGATATGAGGTTTAGGAGGAAAAAATGAGAAGATATGGTCATCCACATTTTATATAACCCAAACCATTAGAGAGAATACTGGAGGAAGATCTTGCTGTTAACCTTCAGGCCATCTTTCCTAAATATGAACCCAAATGAACCTAAGGAGCTAGATGACTATGATCTTGATAGATCCCTCGAAAGAGACATGGATCAGCACAGGGCATGTAGGTGCATCAGGAATTTCCATGTGGCCTCGTAGAACAATGGGTGATTCGAATGGGGTAAATTTTCAAATAACTACATTGTCTCAATGCTTTTGGGGTGGATGCTCACAATATTCACATGCTGATCAATGGACCCCTTTCTGAGAAGATGTGAGAAAGTATATAAATTTTTTTTTCTTTTTATTAAAATGAAAAATTTGACAACATTTGGAAACTGAAAGAGACTAAATAGGTGATCTAATGCCTATAATAATAGTAAAAATTTCTCCCCATATGTCATTGATCAATAAGAACATGTCACATGACTGAAGGACCAGTTAAAGATTCCCAAGATCAACTGAAGTAGGCAAGCCGTCAAATGACTAGCCTTTGAGGTGAACATGGCCAGGTTCTGATCAGGTATGATGAGCTTCGCTTAATGGTTGTTGATGAAGAGATGGATCTTAGTAAATAACATCAGACTCTGGAGTCTATGCGTTGGAATGTGGTAGCGATGAATCATTCTAATGAAGGGGATGATTTCTAGGGGATATGTTTTTCAAAACAAAGGAAAAATAATTTCTTAATTTATTTTTATTAACTTCATGAATGGACACAATTTTACAATACATTATTACCATATGTTAATCATATCATGTATGAGAGTTTCAAATAATCATCAAATACTCAGCGTATACTATTGGTTAATGACCACCCTGAGTTTTTATGTTGAGAGAGGCTCTAGTAAAATAACATGGTTCTTGGATCAGTTAATATTCCTTTCTTGATATGTTCTAGGAATGAGAATAGTGTGATTTTTAATTTCCAAAATTCAATACATGATGAGAGTGGCGTCCAGATATAGGATAACATCATAACATGTTCAACAATATAGTATCCATATTATTTTGCCTGAAATGGGGGAAAAATTAGGGTTGACCTCTAAAAATTTTCAAAACAAGGGACCGATCATGGAATATCATCCAAAGTCTTCCAGGGAAATGGAACCGAATGGTAGGTGAGTCGTGTGGCCAGGAGACATGATGTTAGGGGACCCTTCAAATGTGAAAGAGGATGATGATCTGAATAAGTGGAACAGAAATAATGGGAGTGGAGTGATTGAATTCTTGAATGGCTTACAACACTCACATAATTATGCCACTGTGGATTATAACACACTCATGTTAGCATGCTAGTCTAAACAAAGATGAAATTTATCTTCCAGGGTTGTGTCGCCTTGGATTCCAAGCAAAAACTAATGATTCAAACAATGTGGTAGATAACCAACACTATGGTAGAGTACCTCTCAAGTGAGACCCTTGAATGATTTGTAGTTTTACATCATACGAGTGGGGACAATGCATCGTAGATTTTAATGTCCTTTGATCAGAACATCACAGAGTTTAACATCATATGATTTGTAAGTTGCAC
This sequence comes from Viscum album, assembly GCA_963277665.1. NCBI lineage: Eukaryota > Viridiplantae > Streptophyta > Magnoliopsida > Santalales > Viscaceae > Viscum > Viscum album. Next base: position 359,951,438 of record OY728136.1, on the reverse strand, counting down.
ATTATTTAAAGCCATACATTATAGATCTTGGACAATAGCTCAAAGTCATGTAACAAAAACCATAAAATTTTCTTATGTATTTATATGGTATTGAGGGAATAAACCCTATGTTAATGAACCAAAATGGGCTTAAATACCACATGAATATATCGAAACATAATGGAAGAAGGCATATGTGATGTGGTAGGAGACGAACCCAATGTAAATGAGGACCAAGGGGGCCCAAAACACCACCACCTATTCTAGTGAGGCCCCTATTTTTAAGTCATATTGTTTTGTCTGATAATACTTCATATGTCTAGACCACATCAGTACCCACTCTACCAGAACTCTTAATCACATGTGAGCCATGATCAGTGTATGAAACAATGATTGGTACCATGGTATTACAAGATATATTAGAGTGCAGACTAAAGGTGAGCCCAAGGATGTAATCCCTCCATGATACATTAATGTGGAGAATAGGTAAGTCAAACCTTTCATGGTTTGTATGAATGGGATACTGGTGAGTTAGGGTGAACATTTAACCGTATTCCAAAAAAATGGACCATAAATATACCAAGAAATAATGGGTTATGAAAAGTTTGGATCAACTCTAAGGACACACTGCTTGATTCCAAATATTAATTAAGGAATTGTCCTAAGATCGGAGGTGAGCCAAAGTGGAGTGAGACCATCACCATTAGAGGATCCATATGAATTTGAAGGATGGTGGAACAAACCCAAATCGAGGTGGACTTAAATTGTGGAATACATCTATCAGAGAGTGGGATTCAAACCCTAATGTGAAATTTTTTTAAGGTCATATTACCTAGACCATGTAGGATATTTTCAGACTTAGGGTATGTACACAAAAAGTAGAAAGTAAAAACCATCATGAATGAGACCATATTGTCTAACATGATTAATAAACTCTTTAAGATGAAGTAAAATAATGTTTAAGGTCACAATACATGGACTGTGGATGAGGAAAAGGGCTGAAAATGTTAGTGAACCAATTGATGGACACGATGACAAAATATCTAGGAATCTATACATATTCCATGAGGATGAAAATCATGTTGTATGTAGTTATTTAATCATAGTGTGTTCAGTGACCATCAATGGGAGAAATAATCTCTCATAAGGAAGTTGAAGAATCCCATAAATTATGATGGGGCATCATGAAATTGATTTGGGTAGGATTATAGTTAGATGTCATGCATTGAGGATATTTTCACTTAGTTTATATTCATAGATATTAGACCATAATAAAGTAACTATAGGTGTAATATCCATGATGTGGTGGAAAAAAAACCAACATGAATGAGGACCATGAATTCCCACACACACCACATGTGCATTCCTATGGAAGCTCACAAAAAGTTTAAATACATGTTTCTTGAACAATACTAACTCCAAAGAGTCCAAATAGATAACAACACATTCCAATGATATACCCGTGACATAAAAGGGATAAAACCCAACATGAATGAGGGAAAAAAGATCTCATGTATCAAATGGATACTTTAAGTTGAACTGCATACAGTTTAGGGTCATGGATCTTGGATCGTGATCATAGATAAGGGTTGATGTTTTAAAGGAGATTTCAACTAAGTCCTTTGAAAATGTGTCTGAGTGTCACTACATATTCCATAAGGATGATAACCAAGCCACATGTACTTATTTAATTCATTGAAAAACTATAGTTTAACATCAGTCATTGAGTATGTTGTATATTTGTTAAAGTTTATAGAAACCAAATCATAAGAAATGGTGTCTCAAATGGATATGAATAGTTATATGTCAAATAAATCAGACAATAATCCAGGCAAAGAGGACAGATTATGCACTATAGTATCAAGATTATACTTTTCATATTTGTACTAAAGACAATAGTATGTCATGGATGGGGTAAATATCCAACGTTAGTGGGCGGAGGAGGCCTGTGTTCCATAGATGGGGTCCTAGAGTGAAGGAACGAATGGGAAGTGAATTTCAAAATGGTCCCAAATATGAGATTTATAGTATTCACTACATATCCAATAAGAATAGAAATAAATCCACAAATAGTTATTACCAAGTGGTATGGTAGATGACCAGTGCCAAAGGAGATATTCATTTAGGAAAGAACACCACAGTCAGGCTTCAGATTTAAAGTCATATATTCTTGAACTATAGGGGTTATTGGTTGTTTAAGGTCATTATTCTTGGACCAATGATAGAAATTTTAATATAATTTTTCATGGACCATAAGATCTTCATTTAAGGTCTTAGAGTTTGTAAAATGAGAAAAAAATACATTTAGGTGGATATGTGTGGTATGATGGTGTGGAATACACAAAATGGATGAGGTCATAAGAGGAGCCAACACCATGAGATACAATCCATAGATAATCCTATACATATTTTATAGTCATAAAGCATTGAATCAGGTTCCTAGTTTAATGGAATATTTCAATGATGTTGTTTATTCATTTTAATGTCGTGAGGTAATGATGATAGATAAGAATAGTGTTCCCAAGGGGATGTGTGTGGAGTAGAGAAAAAAACTGATGTGAATGGGGAATAGAGGCCCACATTACACATTCCCAAGAGAAAACCGAGGATAATGGGATGAAGGTTGTAGTTTGTGGATTTTCCCAAAGAAATAAGTATGGGATCCCCTATGTATCCCATAAGGATTTAAATCAATCCACACGTAGTTCATGATAAACCAGTAAAGTGGTACAATTCCCCCATGTGGGTAGAAACCCTGTGATAACATCTAAGCACACATGATCCATGCTCATTGTAGGAAACAAGAAGTGATGATAGTCTTTTCCTATCACAAATAAAATTATACAATAACAGTTAGGAAATTATAGGATGATAATGTCCCAAATGAAACTGAAACTTCCACTAAACATGTGCAAATTCATATAGGGTAAATACCATGGATGTTGGAGTTCCACCTGAACCTATGAAGGTGGAAAATTTTAATCACATCACCCAATATTTGGAAAATAAATAGAGTGTCACGATGATGGAGAATTACTGCTGACCTTATTTGAAACACATCCTGTATATCGTGATACCTGTGATGAAGAAAGACAAATGATGGTCGACTATTCACCTTGTTTAATAACATGGGAACTATATCAAAATGTTTCTATAAGACCTCTGGGGTGTTGGTCTTAGACGTTGGGTGATCCATGCAGCTAGGAACTAAACCATTAGGGGTTTCCTTTAACCATCAAAGAGGGTGTGGATCCAAATAAAGGTATACATTATGAATGGAGATGTAATAAGAGAATTTCCATTCAAAATCAAATACATTGGGTTATACACCACATAGAACCTAATCATATTAATGGGGTAATATCAGGTAGATGGATTCAAACCCCTTCTCAAAGAGAGAGGTCTGATGGTAACTCCTAGATATGACATGGTGGTGGAAAAGTGTGAAATTAAGAGGAAGATGAGGCGGGGTAAAAATGTTAATGAACCTGTGGCTATTCCCAAAGAGAAAATGTGCATTATTTTTTATTTATCTTTTGATAATGGTAATCAATACATACATAGTTCTGTAAGTGCAGGTAGTTTATCATATATTGATCATAATGTTAAGTGGGAGTACCACCCAGGGGATAGGAATCATGTGACTGTTATAACCTGATGTGAATGTGGAACAAGTAAGTCCATGATGCTCTATCTATTACTAAGGAATTATGATTGTTGGTTTAGAAGGAAACTGCCTAGGTGTTCCTATATATCCTATGAAGGTGAGTATTAAGACATTTTCAGTTCTTGAAATAAGTCTCCTAGTGTAGGTCTGGCCCATACACATAGAAATGAAATATATTTTGTTTTTTCTTTTTTTATTGATTTTTTTAGAGGCTGAACCAAGAAGGAATCTCAAGGATTCACTACTTATCCCATAAGGATTTAAATCAATCTATACACAGTTCATGAAATGTGGTATGGTGAGTGACCAGTGCTAATGGTGATGTCCTCTCATGTGAGAACACCATAATGTTGTTCCGTTTTTTTAATGTATCTAGGAGAATGAATCAAAAAATTTAAAGTTGTGTTACAAGATTGTTCCATGAAATTTAATGGTATAGGGTAATGATGAGGTATGTAATGAAATTTATCATCATGTGACTAGTATGATACAAAATAATTTAACATCGTTTTATAGGTTTTATACAAAAAATTTAAGGTCATGTTTCCCAGACCATAGTCTCTTAGTTTAATGTCATAGAGTTCAGAGCAATATTTCATAAATTTTAGCATCATGTAAATAGGATGATGTTGTTGGGTAGTTTTATATCCTGCATCTTGAATGGGGAAAAGGTTCTTATAAAATGTACTATATGATGAACATGGGTTTTTTGGAAATAGTGATGTGATCCACATCCATAGTGACCAAAGAATATGTGCCCTTGGGATAAACTATATAAATGATGTAAGGCCCTTCCCATTTGAGCTCCACCTTTAGTGGATTCCTACTGAGTATAATTGGTTTCTTTATAGTTGTTACTATGTTACCCTGAAAGAAGTACCATAGATGGGTCATCATGTTGAAGGCTCTATCTATCTAATTCTATTGACTCTCTAGATTGTGCAAGGCTTGGAGCCTATTTTCATCATGGGATTCTAGTTCATCTAGAAGAACCTCAATTATCTTGTTTGAAATATTATAGTCATAGAAAAATGTGGGAAGTAAAGGCATCTAAATATCATTGGGAAATAAATTCTTTGTTCTATATAATAGGTAGTATGGTGTCACCTTGGTATAATTTTGGGACATCGCCTAATAATCCCAAAGAGTGTTGAGGAGCATGTCTTGCAAACATTTATTGTTTTGACCAACCATATTCTATAGAATGTTGGATATGGTCTTGTTTGATTCCTTGATTGGTCCATTTTATTGTGCACGGTAGCGGGAAGTATGGTTGGACCAGATTCTATACTTATCATACAATTTCTTTATCTCATCTACTCAAAACATTGTGACATTATTAATGAGAATAGTGTGAGGGACTCCAAATTGATGGATGATTTTGGAGATCATGAACTAAAAAAATAGAATGAGCCTTGTCTTCCTTGATGGGAATCACTTCTTCACACTTGGAAAATACATCTGTCATGGATAGAATAAACTTGCACTGGCAAGCTTTCACTGGTGTGTATGGTCCCACAACATCGAGTACCCATACAGGAAAGGGAGAAGAGTGGTTTTTATTATGGAGGTGATCTAGGGGTCTATTCACAATATTAGCATGGATCTGACATTATTGGAACCTCTTGTAAAACACAATACAATCATGGACCACAGTGGTAAAAAAGTATCTTATCATTCAAATCTGGTAGGATACCTTCATCTATTCCTAATGATCTCCATAGTAACTGGCATGAACTTCTTGTATAATATAGGGAATCTCATCTCCATGAATACAGTAGAGGAGAATCCCCTAAAACCTAAGTCCGTAGGGAGTTTACTCAAGGCTGGGCCACTTTGGATGCTGAACTATACCATATAACGATGGATTCAATCATGTTTCAATCTATTTTCAAGATATTTCCATATTGGAGATACTCAACAAAGGGAACCATCTAGTCAGGAGTGTCTTCAGCTATGAGTTAATCTAGAAGTTTTGATGTGGAAGCCCCAATAGTAAGATGGGTTACCCAATGGTTGTCAACACCGTCTGGAGTAATGATAGTGTTGGACTCCTCATGTTTTAATCATGTTTTAATTCTCACAAATCATTTTAACCATATTTAAACTATCACAAATAATGTGTATTGATTGTTGGTTTCCATATGATTAAATTCTTACAACTCATGGTATAAAATTTTACAAGATCCTAATTCAGAATCTCACAAATCATATTTGAATCTTGTAAACTATGTATGATCTTGTTCTATAATGTTTTAGTATATTAATGCTTAAGTCTAATGCATTATATGAATATTATTTCTTAAGATTGTTTACATATATTTGGAAAATTATGATAAATCATAAGTCTTCCACCGGTTCTTGATTTTGGAAAAGTAACCCTGACTTTATAACCCTGACATCGTAACCCAGACACCATAACCCTAACATCATAATCCTAAAATTGTAACCCTGACACTGTAACCCTAACACTAAGACCCTGACATCATGACTCAGAAATCATAACCAGTTTTTGATTTCATAAATTCTATAATACTCGTTCCACGCCACCATCTCCAAGACACCATTCAAAGTTTTTGACAAAGGAAAAGACACCGTTACATGATAAACCATGGTCCTGACACTGAATCTATTCCATTGGTTCCAAATCTCAACGAAATTGTGGCACTGTGACCATCTCACCACTCGAAGGAAAAGAAGAAGACAATGTTTCCCAGTGACACCATTTCAAGAAAAATTCTGACACTGTTCCTTAATCACTTTTCTGTCTTTTTTAATTTAATTTAAATGTTATTTAGAACCATCATATTTAATTGATTTAATGAAAATGGCATAATTTATGTCTCTTTGTAGACATGCCACTTGACAGTACGACGTACGAGGTATAGAAATCAAGATTCATGTCATCTCCAACACATGCACCCTGAAATAAAAAATAAAAGTATGAGACTCAGAGCTAAATGAAGAAGTGAGTTTGAAAAGTGAACTACATTAAAGATATAAGAACATCCACACACTAAGGAAAACAAAAATAACTCTTGATTCCTAAATTCTAAACTGTTGTAGATCAGAACCTCATACTTTCATGCAGTAGAAACCCTAATAAGAACAAGAGATGCAAAGAACATCTCATCCAACTAGAAACCAGAGCAAGAGACTCACAATACTTTGTTTTCACAAGAGGACTCTAAAATCACATCTCCAACAACTTACAAGTCTATAACTTCATAGAAAATCACTCAAATCATTTCTAACTCTATTTCATCATCTCTTCTTTATTGTGTATTGTTTTCATTACTTTTCAAGAAGTGTGTGTATCTGTATTAAAACACACATTATCTACTACATTAAATTAGAGGATATAATATATCCTCACTTGAATATCTTTCTACACATTGTTTACCCACGTATAATTGTGGAAGATGTACGGTGTGACTAGGTTGTTTGATTTTCCATGCAGAATAGTGGAAGAGGTCTTGTGACCTAGAAATTCTTCTGAACTATTGTTAACCCTAATCCATGTTTTGGATCAAGTTTATTAATATAAACTGCATGGTGTTAGGTGATCACCAAGTGGAGTTGATTAGGTCTTTTAATTAGACTTAACCACTTGTTTTATCTAATGTATGTTTCTATTTAGTGATTCTCTATTTTTAATTTATATTTCAAAAAAATAAACTTTACTTTGATAGATATTCTTGGATAGTAGTTGTAACTATTTTTTCTTATTAGATTATTTTCAAAAGTTGTATCAATATCTCATATTGATACTACTTAGAGTTAATCAATCTTTTGAGAAGCTATTTTAATAACCAAACTATTATAATTTTATTACCCTGATTAACTGGCCTATTTTAATTTTAATTGGGTGAATATTGTAAGTAAAATTTTTAACAAAATTTTTTATCGGAACTCAATTAACCCCCTCTTGAGTGTCCTACTTTGACCAAAATTTGGTATCAAATGTGGTTCTTAAAATCTCTGTTTTAAAATTTTTAAATTGTCAATATGTTTAAAATATTTTTCAACTGTGATTTTAGTTGGGTTTTAAGGATATAAAAATTTCTGTTAGTTCTAAATTTTTAGTTATCTAAAACCAAAAATTCTACAATTTATTTTATAAGTAGAGATAATATATTGGAAGGTGTTACTACCAACATAACTCCATTCATTAATGGAAAAAATTATGTACAATGTAAAATTAAACTGAAAATGCGCTTATAAAGTATGGGTTTTGATATTTGGTCTTCAATTATAGATGAATATAAGATTCCTCCTACTATTATAACTAATTGGAATAACCCAACTAAGGATGATTATAACAATAATTGAAAATCCATGAATGCGTTATACTATTCTTTATGAGATTAATAATTTTACAGAATTTCTGTATGTAAAACAGCCCATGAAATTTGGGATACTTTATCTGCTTTGCATGAAGGAACTTCTAGTGTTATGTAAATGAGACTTAACACATATACTATTAAATGTGATGACACTAAAATTAAGATCGATGAGACTATTTATGACATGTATCTCAGGATTAAGGAAATAGTGAACACTATGATCTCTTTAGGAAGATATGTTATTGCTAAAGAACAAATTATAAGGATTATCATATGCTTACCAGATAGATAGAGAGGAAATTATGTCTCCATTAGATAATCATGTGACATCAGCAAACTACCTATCAAAGGACTCATTTGAAAACTGATGATGTATGAGGAAAAGCTAAAAGTAAACAAGGAAGGGTATGATCCTAAGAGAAAATATATAGCCTTAAAGATAGTTACATATAAGAACAAGGAAAAAGAGAAGGTTCTAGACTATATTGAAAGCTCCAGTAATGATGAATCAACATCATATAGTGATGAAGAGATGGCTCAGCTGGATAGAAGTTTCTAAAAATTATATAGGAAGAAGAAGTTCTTATATAAGACCAATTATAAAATATGATATGATAACAAGGTAAACTACAAAAAGGACTGGAAAAGAAATGACAACTGAGAAGAGATTGTCTATTATTAATGTAAGAGGAGAGGACATGTCAAATATGACTATCCAAAATTAAAATACAAAAATAAGTATAAAAAGACAAGAAGTATAAGAAAGATATGAAGGCCATCTAAATTACCTCTAAGAATAGGTCCAGTGAATCAGTACCATATCATGATGAGAGAGATGGCATGGAAAATTTGTGTTTTATGAAAAACACATCTAAGGTATCCTCATATTCTCTTGTACACAATTTCTACTACTCTGGAGATGAAAGTGATTCTGAGAATATGACAAGTGATAAATAATTTGAATATAGTAATATGCTTGAAGAAACTTGTAATGAACTAAAAGATAAATATAAATCATTAAAGAAACAGTATACTCTCACTATTAATATGAAGTCTAAACTTTCTACTAAAAATGACAAGAATTATCAACTGCTCAAAGAAAACTATGAACTAAAAATATCTAATTAGAAATTGAAGAAAGATCTAGAAAATTTTACCAATGGAAAAAAATACTCTTACTCAAATTATTGGTAAACAGATAGCTCCTAAGTACACTTATGCTATTGGATATCAGCCAGGATAGAGAATCCTATCTAAAACACATTTTGGAACTCAATTTGTAAAAGTTGTTCTTCTATCTAAAAATAAAAAATCTACTACTAGTTCCAGTTCTAAAAAATAATTTACTACCTCCAATTTTCTTGGACCAAATAGGGTTTATTTTTCAAATATATTATATAATGAATATAGGAAACCTATTAAGAATATTTGGGTTCCTAAAGCACTAATTTATAATGTAACTAGACCCAAACAAGTATGGGTACCAAAAAAATTTTTTGTTTGATTATTTTGTAGAAAACTTGCCTGAAGAGCTCTTATAAAATCTTGTAGTAATTAGATAGTGGATGTTTAAGACACATAATAAGATATTATTCATGATTCAAGAACCTAATATTGATGGTGTTCATGTCACATTTGGTGACAATGTTAAAGGGAAAATAATTAGCTTACGCCATATTGGTAACTCTAACTTAGTTTTAATTTAAAAAGTACATTTTGTTGATGGGTTGAAATATAATTTTCTTATTTTTTCACAACTATGTAATGATAGATTTTATGTTATATTTTAGAATGATGCTTGTAATATTTTTAACTCTAAAAATGAACTAATATTTTATGATTTTATAAATTAAAATGTTTATGCTGTCAAATTAGATTCTTTAGTCTCTCAAAATGTTTCATGCTTAAGTTTATTTCACAAAGAGTCTTGGATTTGGCATAGAATACTAGGACACTGTAATATACACTTTCTTAGGAACATTAAAAAAAATTATTAGTAAATGATCAAGCCAAACTTGATTTTCCAAATTATAAAGTCTGTAATCCTTTTCAAATGGGTAAACAACACAAGATATCTTTTGAATCAATGAAAGAAGTTTCAACTTCTCAACCCTTAGATTTGGTTCACATGAACTTGTTTGGACCATCTCAAGTTTCTATTTTAAATGGGAAGCACTATGTCTATTTTCTTATAGATGAATACTCTAGGTATACATGTACTTATTTCTTATCTCACAAAAGTGAAACATGTAATTACTTTACCAAGTATGAAAAAATAGTGGAAAATCTAAGTGGACATAGAATATAATCCTTAAGAAGTGATCATGGTTGTGAGTTTGAAAATTAAGACATTGAATCTTTTTACTCACAAAATTGCTATATCCATAACTTCTATGCCCCTAGGACACCTCAACAAAATGGTTTTGTATAAAGAAGAAATATAAACTTACAAGATATAGCCCAAAAAATTATTAATGAGTATTACCTACCTATTTAATTTTATGTAGAATATGTAAATACAAGATGCTACATAATCAATAGTGTTTTAATTAGAAATATTCTTAAAATAACTCTCTCTAAGTTTCAGAACAACATAAAACCCAAGGTTAATAACTTCAAAGTTTTAGGTTGAAAAGTCTATATCCTTGATACAAAGGAAAATCGTGAAAAACTTGCATCCAAGAGTGATGGAGTAATATTCCAAGGTTACTAAACATCTGGTAAATCTTATAAAGTCTTTAAAAAAAGATCCATGTGTGTGGTAGAAACTGTGCATATCAAATTTATTGAAACAGATCCACATGAACCTAATACCTCCCTAGACAACCTTGAAGATGTTATTTTAAATCTGGAAAGAATGGAAAAACATATAATCCTCTTGTTAAGAAATCTGTTAAATCAAATAGTTCTAGAAATTATTTAGGCTCTAAACATGATGAACCTGAACATGTAGATGAACTTGAAATTACTAGCCCCTCCTTTTCTAGACAAACTAGAACCCTCAAAAACCATCCTTTAGATGATGTTGTTGGAGATTTAGATAAAGGAACAAAAACTAGATCTTCTCTTAGAAATCAAGTTGAAGATCAAGCCTTCTTATCATAGCTTGAACCTAAAAACATCAATGATGATATCAATGATGAATTTTTTGTGATGGGAATGAAAGAGGATCTAAATAATTTTTAAAGGATTAAATTTTGGAAACTTGTGGATAGACTCAAAGACATCTGACCATAGGCACCAAATGGGTGTTCAGGAAAAAAGTAGATGAAGCTGGTAATATTGTTAGAAACAAAGTGAGATTGGTTGCACAAGGTTATAGTCAATAATAGGTAATTGACTATAAAGAATCCTTTGCACTAGTAGCTAGACTTGAAGCCATTAGAATCTTACTTTCTTATGCAGGACATCCAAATTTAAAACTATATCAAATGGATGCTAAGAGTACATTCCTAAATGGATATATAGTTGAGGATATTTTTGTTGAACAACCCCCTGGTTTTAAAAACTCTAAATTTATAAATCATGTATTTAAATTTAAAAAAAACATTATATTGTTTAAATAAAGATCCAATATCTTTTTATGATCGATTAAGTAGTTTTCTTATTTCCAAAATTTTTACAAAAGATATATCTGATCGTACTCTTTTTATAAAACGAATTTATAAAGATGCATTAGTTAAAATCTATGTTGATGATATTATTTTTGGATATTCAATAAATTATTTATGTATTGAGTTTTCAATGATGATGCAAAATGAATTTGAAATGAGTTTAATGGGTGAGCTAAAATTATTTCTTGGATTTCAAATATTTCAAAATAAGGAATTTATTATTTTAAATTAAAGTAAATATACAAAATATCTTCTAATTTTTTTTCTTGGATAGCACTAAATGTATTGATACTCCAATGATTACTACCTGTAAGTTGGATCTTGATGAAAATGATAAATATGTTGATCAAACCACTTATAGACAAAAGATTGTAAGTGTAATATACTTAACTGCTAGTCTCCCTAATATTATGTTTATTTTTTTCATGTGTGTACATTTTTAATCAAACCCCAAAGAGTATCATTTAAATGATGTTAAAAGATTTTTCAAATACCTCAAAAAAACAACCAATTTAGGATTTTTCTTTCCTAGAGGATAATTAATTGACATAGTTAGCTATTCGGATGCTGATTTTGGTGGTTGTAAGTTAGTTAGGAAAAGCACCTCTAGAACATGTCATCTTTTAGGAAAGTCTCTAGTATCATGGTGTAGTAAGAAAAAAATTATGTTTCATTATCTACTATCGAGGCTGAATATATAGTTTTTGGTAGTTATTCTGATCAAATTTTGTGGATTAAGAACACATTACTAGACTATGGATATCAATTATGACATGTACTTATAAATTGTGACAATTCAAGTGCTATTAACATTTCAAATAATCCTATTTCAAACCCTAGGACAAATCATATTTATGTAAGGAATCAATTTTTTAGAGATCATTATAAAAAAGGTGATATCACTTTGGAATTCAATGGCATTGAGGAACATCTTGTTTCTATATTCAATAAACCATTAAATTATGAAAGGATAAATTACAACATACATGAATTAGGGATGATAAGTCTTAAGTAAAAAGGTTTACGGTTTCAAAGTTCATGTCTCAAACTTTTTGTTTCATAGTTTAAGGTTTCATGATTCACAATATCATAAGTTACTATCTTGGAATTACTATCTCACGTTTGTGTTCTTATAGTTATTGTATTACACTTGCTATCTCAATAATAAGGTCTCACCATTTGGAGTCACACTTTAATGATGACCCTGTGATGACCTATTCTGGTCTCACCATAATGCCTTAATTTTTTTAATTTTTTTTCCATATCTCTATATTGATAATTTTATTATTTTTATACCACGCATTTGTTTCTAAGACATTTGGAATTCCTAAATGATAAAAATTGATGTTTTTTCACTTCTCTCTTCACTAGACTTCTAAACAGAAACCCTTTTTTCTCAAACCTCTTGACCTCCTTCAACTATTTATCCTTCTCAAACCTATGTTTGATTCCCAAAATGATGCAACTTTCTTCATTGACTCTTGAGAAGTGAAGGATTCAAAAGAAAGTGAAAAGAACTCCAAAATTAATGCATGAAGGACAGTTGAATCCAGGACTTTCTGATTAAATAGTAGTACCAGAGAAATAAATATGTCTAAATTGGCTCTTGATATGTAAGTCACTAATCTTGATAGTTTTGGATGAACTAGGTTGGTTTAATTGGTTCACTATAGAGAAGCGACCAATTTATCTGAAGTGGGTTTCCCAGTTTTATCGGTATCTTAAGTTCTCATGTGATTCGATAGATGGTTTTTTGTTAGAAGTTGGATAAATGGAAAAAGGTGTACCTTTTCATCTAGGTTATGGGATTCTTGTATTGAAATACTTCATGAGTGAATTTATGAGGATCATAAGTGAGGTCCTCCTTCTCCTAGTGATGTTTTCAACCTAGAAGAGGTATTGGGAAGCCTGACTGGAAATAATAAAATAATAAGGCTGATTATATCAAAGTTAGATGGAGAGACAAGGCTTCTATTAAAATTCATTCAAAATTATATTTTTTCCATGGAAGGAATATTTCATAACCCTGATGTATAAGGATGTGTTTCTGATACATCTTATGAAAAATGGCCATAATATCAACTTATGTAAGTACATCATTCTTCACAACAGTGATATGATCAAGACTACTTCAAAATCAACCTCCCTATTTTATTCAAGATTTATTTCTACAATGTTGTCTACTAAAGAAGTAGTTATCTCAAATAAAGATGTAATTATGGATTATGAGTTTTGTATCTCTAAGCATACACTTAGAAGGATGAAAATTAAGTGGAATCCTTGGAAACAATCTTAGGTCAAAGACAATAAAACACTATATGAGATATTCAATCCAATTGAGAATATTTCAAGACCTAAGAAAAAATATGACCTTGGTTTGGAAATTGATGAGGATGCTGAATATTCAAGTGAAGAAGTAGGAGATGCAGAAGCTACACCTGAGGATAGAACTATCTTATAGGTAGAAGATAGTATCCTAACTAACCCACAAGCTGCTGATGATATATTTTCTAGAGAAATTGTTACTGAAAATGAACATGCTACTGGTTTAGATGAATAAGTTGTTCCTAAGGACAATTTAGAAGAACATGTTATTGAGGAAGGCCCTGGTTCTATGGAACATTCAAAAGAACAATCTGAATTAGATGTTATTCCTTCTATTGTAGAAAGAATGGAGATGAATTTTTAGTTAGATAAAGAAGTGCTTGAACCTACCAGAATAGAAGAAATTGAATTAGGCCAAGCAACTGAGTCTCTTAGTCTCAATAGAGAAGAAACTTTTTAGGGGGATCAAGATCCCACTTTGTAAAGTACTCAAGTTCAAGGTTCTATTGAAACAATCCCAGTGGATACTGTGTATCAATTCCCTATCTAATATGATGTCTCTAACTCTCATTTGGATTCAATGAAAGAAATTGATCTCACAACAACCTTTCAATTGAAACCTATTTCTTTACTAGAAGTCATACCTATTAAATAACCACAGGATATTTTGGTTTCTTCACCTGAGGTTGAAAAAGAAACTCCTAGATTTTTGAAACATGCTTTTTTTAAAGATCTTGGTGAAAGTATGATGGATGGTTTTGAAGATCTTTTTAAATCTCAACCTACACATGTATCTCATCTAAGTGAACAAGATGCTAGAATTCCCTTGGAGAAACTTATCAAGGAAACCCAACCAAGTATGTTGCATGAAATTCAAGAGGTGAGGATTGAAAATAAGTAATAAGGTGAGGAATTAAAATCTTTAAAATATGAGATTGAGTAACTGAAGAACGAATTTTAGAATTTTGAACCCCTTGTTTCTCATTTCATCACATAAGATAAAGGAAAAATCACTAAAAAGTTTGTGACTCTGATCCCTTTTAATTTGGTCTCTATTGTTGAGAAGGTAGTTTCCAACAATGCAAAATCAGAAAATTAAGTTCTAGGATTAGTATCCACAATCAATGAGTCATCTTCTATATTTAAGAAGTATTTTGTGACTATTCTAAAGAACCTTACTACACCCTCTACAATCATCTCAGCTTCTTCTTCCTCTGCTAAACCTGGTCAACCATCTCAACGTTTAGATAGTACAGTACTCAGAAAGGTGATTCAAGAAGAGATTTAGTCTTTAAAATGCCAGTTTGTTCAGGATATCCTCTCCAAGATTGTACAAAATAGTGTGAATTTTTATGAAATGGTTATACTGTATTAAAAGGAATCCTCTACATGTTATAATTAAATTAATAAAAATTTTGATTTCTACTTCAAGAGGATCTATACAAAGAACCAACTAACTAGTCATTTTATGTAACTTGTGGAAAATATCAAAATTCCTCTTGTGAATCAAACTTTTAAGGACCATGTGTAGAAAATAAAATATTTCACACCTACTTTGGAAAAATTTATTGAGAATAAGGATGATTTTGAAAAGGATATAAAATATAAAGGTGACATCATCACTGATTTTATCTATTTGTTGAAGCCTTATCTCTATGTGAAAAGCACTGAAATAGTGGCTCCTACAGCTACCCCTTTGCGGCCTAGCTTAACCACTTCTTCCTAAACTACCTTTACTTCTACCTCCATGTCCGCATCTCAGGCTCTCAAGGAGATCAGATCTATCATTATTGAGAAATCCTTTCCTCGTTCTTCAACCAAACTGACTTTGGAACCTCATGTTTTTTAAGGAATACCTCTTCATTCTCTCACAATTTATTCAACCCCTTCTACCACTTCTTCTTCTACTCATGTGGCTCCTCCTGATGTTTCTTCCAAGGGAAAAGCGAATACTGATAACCCTGAAGAGAAGTAAAGGATGTCTTTCTGATAGGGATGTTTGGTATTTTTTCTTATGCTTGTAATGCACTTTATTTATCTATCCAATATAATGTGCACTACTATTGTTTATTTTTTCCTCCTTACCTTCATTCAGTCCTATTTTATTTTTCTTAATTTCATTTTTATAATCCAAAAAGGGGGAGAAATAGGAAAAGTCATTTAAATCCCATGACTTTTGATCATCATAAAGGGGGATATTATTGGCCTCAACATGTGTTAATCATGTTTTAATGCTCACAAATCATGTTAACCATGTTTAACTTATCACAAATCATGTGTATAGATTATTGGTTCCTTATGATTAAATTCTTACAACTCATGGTATAAAATTTTACAAGATCTGGATTCAGAATCTCCCAAATCATGTTTAAATCTTGTAAAATATGTTTGATATTGTTCTATAATGTTTTAGTATATTAATTCTTAAATCTAATCAATTATTTTAGCATTATTACTTAAGAAAATTTAAAATTATTCGAATAAGTTTGATAAATCATAAGTCTACCACCGGTTCCAGATTTGGGAAAAGTAACCCTGACACTATAACCCTAACACCGTAACCCTGAAACAGTAACCCTGAAATTGTATCCCAGAAACCATAACCCTAACATCGTAACCCTAACAGTGTGACCCTGACACTATGACTTAGACACCATAACCAGTTTCAGATTTCTTATAGTCTATAACACCGGTTCCTTTCTACCATCTCCAAGAAACCATTCAATGTTTTTGACAAAGGACTAGACACTTTTAACTGAGACACAGTGATCCTGACACTGAATCTTTTCTACTAGTTACAGATCTCAACACAACTGTGGCACTGTGACTATCTCACCACTCAAAAAAAGAGAAGACATTGTTTCCCAGTGAAAAAATTTCAAGACAAACTATGACACCATTACTTAATCACTTTTCTATCTTTTGTAATTTAATTTAAATGTTATTTATAATGGTCATATTTGAGTCATTTAATAACACGAGAGAAATTTATGTTTCTTTGTGGACATGTCACCTGATAGTATGAGGTATGAGGTGTAGAAATAATTCTTCTTATCAGCTCCAACACATGCTCCCCAAAATAAAAATAAAATCATTATACTCAAAGCCACAAGAAAGAGTGAGTTCAAAAATTGAACTACATACAAGATAGAAGAACATCCACACACATAAAAACACAAGAATAACTCTTGATTCCTGAAGGCTGAACTGCTATAAATTAGAACCTCATACTTTCTTTCTATATAAATCCTAGGAAGAATAAGAGTTTCAAATAACATCTCATCTAACTAGAAACCAAAGAAATAAAATCACAATACTTTTTTTCACAAGAGGACTGAAAAATGACATCTTCAGTAACTTACAAGTCCATAACTGCATATAACAACACTCAGAGCATTTCTAACTTTGTTTTATCATATATCCTCTATTTTGTATCATCTTCATTAATTTCCAATTTGCATGTGTATATATATTAAAACACACATTGTCTCCTTCATTAAACTAGTTGATATAAGATATCCTCACTCGAATATCTTTCTACACTTTTTTTACCTGCGTATAACTGTGGAAGAGGTCTGGTGTGACCTGGTTGTTTGTTTTCCCATAAAGAATAGTAGAATAGGTCTTGTGACCTGGATAGTCATCTGTATTATTGTTAACCCTAATCTAGGGTGTCGATCAAGTTTATTAATATAAATTTCTTGGTGGTAGGTGATCATAAAGTGGATTGGATTAGGTCTCATCTTGAGACTGAACCACTTGTTTTATCCACTTTGTGTTTCAATTTAATCATTCTCTATTTTCAATTTATATTTCATAAAACTAAATTTTAATTTGATAGCTATTCTTGGATAGTAGTTATAACTATTTTGACTTATTAGAGTGTTTTCAAAATTTGTATCAATATCTTATATTGATAATACTAATAATTAATCAATCGTATGAAAATCTATTTGAAAAACCAAACTATTATAATTTTATTACCTTGATTAACTAGGCTATTTTAATTTTGATAGAGTGAATCTTGTAAGTAAACTTTTTAATATAAAATTTTATAGGAACTCAATTCAACCCCCTCTTGAGTGTCATACTCTTACCAACAAAGAGGAATGACTCTTCGATGAGCCATATGGATGATGTGATCATATTGATTAGAATGTACATGATATACATCTATACTAGACTAGGTATCAGCTCGACCATTCTATGTTCAGGGAACATGAGTGAACTTGATCTAAGAAGGGAGCTAGGATATAAGCTAGAAAGTTCATTCTATTAGGGGCACAAGTTTTGGATTCCTAATGAAATTTTATCCATTGATCTTCTTGATGAATAACTTAGAGTCTCCCTTCACATGTTTGTGTGGAATATAAATCTTGACAGATAGATGGAAACCAGTGATCAGAGCCTGATACTCTGCCTAATTATTGGTTCATCTTTCTTATATAAAGAAAAAATATGGCCAGAGAACCTATATAGGCATGATGAAGAAGGTTTAAAGGACTACTCTATTGAGTCTGGGATCATTGATCCTTCTACCAGTAGGACTCTGAGAGGATTTATCGAAGTTTATATTTTAATATGGAACAACCTGATCCCCTGTGAGGATGGATTCATCTAGAAAATTAAGATCTAATGAATTCTCTTTGGGGGATAGATGGGTGGGAAAAAGTCTTCCAGTGACTGACCCTTAATGGCCTTATATGGGGGAGAAACTGATGTTGAATTGAAAAAGTATCATAGCCCATCAAGTTGAACACCCTATCAATATAGGGTGGTTAAGAATATAATTTAACAGATCCACGGTGGATCTGATCTATATCTCTTGATGTTGTAGATGGTGCCAAATATTTTTCAATAGGAAAATTAGCGAGAGGTAGCTCTTCACGATAAGAGAGTATCTGGATTCCATTTCAAGGAGCATAAGTTTGAGCTAGTATAAAATATTATTTATCCCTTCATGGTTCTTCTAATCAAGAAGTCCATCGAGGGATCTTTCTTGGGAAGTCACATATAGGAACAATGGATTTCTAGAGAAGGGTGTCATCAGAACAAGACGATGTAATAGATACTTATTTATTTCCTTAATCACAGCTTGAAACTCTTCATCTCAATGGTATATGAAACCTTTATTCATGATCTAGAAAAAAGGATTAAACATTCCAACCAGATCCTTAATGATTCCTCATATGTAGGATATGTTTCCACAAAATCCACAAAGCTCCAGGAGGTATCTCAATAGTATAATCTGACTGATATCCTTGATATTCTATGGATTGATCTTGATGCCTCTATATCTAACAATGATGTTGAGAAAAATCCAATTGGTATCATAGAAAGTGAACTTCCATGGGATCATCTCTAAATGGAAGGAGAAGAGGAAGCTGAAAACATTCTCAAGATCTATGTTATGGTTGTGAGTCTGGTGGTATTTGACAACCAATTCATCCACATAGAATTCCACTTTCATCCTATGGATTTGTTCGAATGTGAGGTTCAAGAGAAGATGATAGTTGGATCTTGCATTAATCAAATTAAAGGGAATTATCTAATTGTAGAAGTTCCCCCATAGTGGCCTAAATATGGTGGAATCTTCATCGTAGGAGGACATAATGATAAGATTATACCTAGAATACCCATCCATGAAGGAGAGAGCCTAGAACCCATTGGTTTAATCAGTCAATATATTTTTCATTTGAAGGGGGGAATCACCTTTCAGATAGTGACAGTAGGGATATTTGAAGTCGATGCAGACTCTGATCTGTCCATTCTTCTTCTTGATGGAAACGATGTTAGTTAACCATCAAGGGTATTGGACATCCATGATAAAGTTTTCTTTGATGAGATTATCAACACCATATTTTCCCATGGCACCATGAGAGTGGTTAATATTCCAGGGAGGCTATTTGAACCTGTGATGACTCACTAGGAGGGCCAGGTAATGGATGGTGACCTGAGGGTCTAGTCCTGGACTTTCTTCACAGCATTAAGAAAATAAATCATGATGCTGCTTCAGGAAATCCACATAAATTTGATGTTTATCTATAGGCATAGCTACACTGATCATTGTTTTCCTCAGATCAACCTCAATTCCAAGGTTCACCTATGCTAACTCATTAATGATGTTGGATATTCTTTTCATAAATGCAGGAGGAGAATCATCCAAGTATTGTTCAGTATATAATATAGTGGAATCAATAGAGGGAGACTATTCATCCAATCTGTCCAATTTTGGAAAAACACAGAAGCCCGCTTCGGTAGATGTGGAATATTTACTATGAGGTGCTTGTACTATTGAAACCATGGAAACAAAGAATTTCGACCTAATTCCATCAAGCTTATAACATAGGGGCTTATTCTTGATGATTTCAAAGTAGTGGTAGTAGTTAGATGTATGTCAATTCAACTTATCTTGGCGGAACAAGTAGGAATAGTGAATACGTGTAGCCATAGGGAAAATATCTTGATACCTGATGGGGGTATGGGGTTCTGGTATCACCAGATCCTAACCAATGTAGAAGTAAAAATTAATCATCTAACATTCCATAAACCTGGTAATGTTTCATCCCCTCATCTTAGAAATGATGAATCAGTTTCCCATGTATGGGGTTGTGGGCTCTAACTAGTTAATTAAGAGGATGAAGTCATCATCAAAGTCCACTTATGGGTTGGCCACAGTGGTAGTGTGCTGAAGCACATTGGTATAAACCCAATTGTCATTGATCTTGTAAAATTCGACATCCAGATAGTGGGATTCACAAGAGGCAAATGAAGATGCATCACCTTGGATAACACCAACTCAACCATTAGGGAGTACATAAAGAACTATTGATAAGAGGAGGGAACTACTATGTACATAAGAATCCAAGGTCTACCCATCAATGCATTGTAGGTAGTATCCTAGAAGAAGACCATAAACTCAGTGCTTGCAATCAGGCCACCAAAATGGGTATTCAAGAAAATTCCTCCACATGAACTCTTCTCAGTCCTATCATAACACTAAATATTTTTCCCAGTGGTACTCTGATAAGCTTCATATATTCTTTTATTTTAAGGTATCTAGGTTAGGATGACATTGATTTACGAACCGATGTCGACTAGATAGTGGAAGACATCCACACCATTGAACTATCCAATAATGTATCAAAGAAAGATATGAACCTATACAAGTGGGCCTTTATCTTATCCTTAGAACTATAAAATGTCTTATCATTCCACTCACTTGAATTCCTTAGCAAGGAAGGAATTTTCAGTCTACCACGATCTCAAACTATAGGGCGCTCCTCAGGTCCTCTACAAGGGAATAAAAAATATTTTCTTACAAGAGGAGAGCCTCACGAATTTAGATCTCTATAATAATTCATGTGTGGTTCTTAAGATAATCATAATTCCATGATAGATGCACATTTCTTCCGGTAGAAGGTCACTCTTTAGAAGGAGGTGTGATGGGCATTGCTAGTCAAACTGGGAGATTCTTACTAGTTTTGGGAATATTATTATGCTCACTAGTTGAACCATGAATCATTACTACCAGAAGATTATTGGATTAAGAAGTTTGGGATTCATCTAGGAAAGGTTGATCATGATGTGGTCATAGATGTTCTTCCTATTCTAGTAGCACAATCAGTGGTGGTAGTGAATCTGAAAAGATAGGAAGAGTGGAATGCTTCTACTAATCTCTTGGATAAACCTACTGTCTTTTCTCTATATCCTTAATGGCTTGTATGAAATCACTAGCCTAATCATTCCAATGATTCACATATCTATAGTTCCATTAATAATGGAATCCTTTGGGGACATTAGGGGGCCCTGCCTGATAATTATTATCATCGAGGACTGTATAGGGTTCCACGAGCTCGATGTTATTTATATAATCATACTCCCAATCTTCATCCAAGTAATATTCCAATGATGGATTGAATCTAGGGTCAATTCTCATACCTGGAGGCATGAAATATCCAATGTTGAGAGATGTATTTGGCACTAGCAGGGGACTTTTCTTCCCCTTGAACCATTGATATCTACTCTGATAAAGAGAATAAGGTTGTGATGTGGATGTATAAGTGGTAGAAAAAGAGTTTGTGACTCATACAATAGACTTGGTAGGATTCAAATGGGAATAATTGATATCATGATTGTCAGTGACTGATCTTTGATATAATAAATCATTATACTTATAGGCCCCACGGTTGGAGACTTGCTTACATTCACCTTCACAATCTATGACAGGTACTGTAGAGATTCATTCCACCTATGCTGAGGTAGGGCCCAATTTGACTATATTTTCGTCAAAATCATTGTGAAGCCATTCCATGAGCACATAGTAGTGATTTATGGTTTTTCCAAGAATAATATGATATGTATAGTAGTCGGGGTGATTAGTGAGCTCTTATTCCTCAAGTTTTTTACATTATGGTAGCTTCATAATTCCTTGATACAGGGTAATATATATGTTTTAGGTCTCCTTGGCCATATGGAATGGGTAGGCCTGGTTTCTTCTTTCTGAAAAGTGAACTCTAGGAGCCTAACCTTCACGAGGTTCTAGAGCCTGACGAGGGGCTAGATCCAAATTTTCTCACTTAGGCGTCAGTTCTTGATGGGATGACTCCTTTTGATTCTGTGATAGGAAATATTGAGTTAGAGGCTAGGAATAAGGCTATTTTCCTTTGGGAGGATATTTATGATGCTGTTTTGGTAGAAATTATAGAATCATAGTGGCTTCTATCTTTGATCCAACAACAATTTCTGCCTTTGAAGATCATATTTTATGAGCTGGAGGAGGCAATGGTCATGCCTTTTTAGATTTATAAAAGGATTTCTCTTAGTGCTAATACATGTTAGAGTAATCTCAAAATACACCTGGGAAATTATGATTGATGTGGGGTAGAACCAATTTAGTCTTAACATTCTAAATGCACATTTTTAGCATCTATTCTTGAATTAGCAACCCATCAATAGAATATGTGAGGCCCTTCCACCTAAGTAAAAAGTCTGTGACACCCTCATTTGTCTATTGTTTACACTTAAAGTGGTCAGTGATACTCATATTTCATGTGGTGGAGCAAAAATAATAAAGAAACTACTTGAAAATATATTCCCAGTAAGAAATAAATCCAATGAGTAACTGGTTGTACCAAACAATAACCCCCTTAAAATTTGTGTACGAAACATTGGATCTTTGTAGATTCTTCATTTTTTGAAGTTCCCATCATATTCCACACCTTAAAATAAAGTGGAACAGATCCGGTACTGGGTCTCCCATCTAATTGATGGGGGATAAGCTAGGATTACCAACATCTGGGGGTTCATGCATGTTGTCTACCCATACTAGATATAGCTTTTCATCAGATAGTATTTCCACCATCCTTGTTTGAAGGGAATCAAGGTGGGAATTGAGAGAGTTCATTGGACCATCCTGTAATGGATTCCTATCTAAGTGAGGATTATTGGCCCATAGTGCATTGGAAGTCTCATCAACAAGATAGCAAGGCTCGGTAGCTCATGCAGTGGCTAGAGCGTCCTATTGAGCTACTGGTGGAACGACCTGTGGATATTTTGGTGGAACGACCTGAGATAAGTCTCAGGGAGGGTTATTACATAGCTCAGGTAGATTCAATGATAAATATAGTGTTCTCTATCTACAGCCTCTAGAATTTACCATGTGGGATTCCCAGGGTTATCGATATTGATGGGAGAAAATTGGATAAGTTGGGCTTGTGCCTACCCATGTTGCCCCATTAGAGGAGTGACAAGATCTTATTGAGGATAATTATAGTCCATAAATCACTCTACAAGGAGCTCAGTGAGGATATTTTTAGTGAAATATTTATGTTCTACAAGTAGCGGGAGAAAAGTGGACTTACTGAGATCAACCTTCATTTTCTACATGGCACCGAATGGGTCATACGAATTAGAGGTTTCGATCTATCCCCTATTATTGTCTATGTCTTGACTAATGAGAAATGACTTAAAGGACTATTCAAGGACATGCCCCTACAATTAATTTCAATTTATGATGCATGTAAGAGCACCCACATGGTAATGTTCTACACCAGGTGGAGAACCCTCATCATGAATCCCTACCTCGGTGTCCTTATCATTGATTTGATTAATGTCATCCATATTTACCATGACCTCACCCAATGTAATATCCTTGATATCACAAGTCATGATTAGCTAGAGAAGGATTGGATTGAAGTGAAGATAAGTGTACTACCCTTATCCACAAATTTGAATGTGTGGGATCATATGTTAAATATATGTGTGTATCATGGTAGAGGTCTGAACACATTATTACTGAGGGGTCCAGTGATAGCTAGGTGATGCATGGTGTTGATCCACTAGAAGTGATTATAACTCAACCATGAGGAACTAATAGAAAATGCATCTCAATTATCATGGCTCATTGGACATGAAAACTGATGGCCACATAGGTGGTAATGTATCACCTAGGTATTTTGGCAGAACACATGACCTTAACTTGGGTGATTGAATTTGGAATGTCGATGTTAGGAGTAAAACTGGCCATAACATCTCAAACAACTTATCGGAAGCTAAGATTGTCATAAATATAAATATTCTCAGAGGAATGACCATAGTTGTGGTTTCCCCACACATCTATTGGGGGATACTGAGGAATTGGCAGCGACACTAAAATAGACTTTTGTGTCGGTGGACTGTTTGGTGGAGAAAATACTTCCATGCAGACTAGCCTCCACATGATGGGTCTTTTACTATAGAGGGTTCCAACAACATCATCTTGTCTGTTTATGAAGGGGTATTGACCAAAACATCATGTGTGAAGGAATTGGTTATTGGTGGTGGATCTAGTAGGTGTGTGTTATCTATCAAATCCAAGAACAATTCTATGTGATCTCATGTCAAAGTATAGAATGAAATTGGAGATGATAGGGATAAATGAACTATGAGACAATAGAAGGGAGCCAAATATTCTTCCCTGTGTATGTACATGTGAAGAGATTTTGTGATCTGGTTCAACTCACTTTCCTGGATAACATAACTCGCACAGAGATATCATTTCCCATACTCTGATGCAAAGGATCAGGGTGAAGGCCCCAAGAATGAGTCACATTCAACTTCATAATTTGAGAAACTCACTATATTGAAAATAATATATCACTTCATGATATTATTCCTTTTGTAGTGATAGTTTAGCCTTCTTCCCCGAGATGGGTCTTCAGGGTAGGGTAAATATTTGACACTAGGAGGACCTTCATGCAGGTTGGTGCTGAAGTGGGGAGTACCTCCTCTAGATCTAGTGAAAACATAGGGAGGACCTCCATGTTGGTCACCTGTGGCATGAAGAGAACCACTTCTAGAATCACAAAAGATATGGGGAGGACCTCCATGTTGGATATTAATGTCGGGAGTACCTCTAATTTAGTAATATTAGGGGCCAAGATCACCTAGGAATATATCAAATGGGAAATGAGGAGGACCTTTGTTTCAGTGATCTTGAGTATAGAGAGGACCTCTGTTCAGGATATTGGATGCTCTGGTAGGACCTCCATGATGATGAGTGATATAGTAGGGAGGAAGTCTGCTGGAGTATGTGAGACATGGGGAGGTCCTTCATTCTATCTGTATGTGGTAGGGGTAGGACCTCAGTACTGATTGGCAGTGGCATCATGAGAAGGACCTTTGTACTAGTCGAACAGGTTATGGTAAGTACCAATGTGTTGTATTTTAATGATTCTAGGATGATATCCACATTTATGGGTGCTAGAGTGGGTTGGGCCTCCTCTTAATCACGTAATCTATAACACCCGAGACTTTTATGTGAAATATTTTGTTTTTATGTTATATAAATCAACAAAGGAATCTTTCACTACACACAACACTAGTTTCGCTTGCTTTACACGCAACCGCGGCCTTCCTTGATAGCTTGCGTCATACGCAATACCGAGTTTTACTAAACAATGATATGTTATTAAAATATTATTAAAAATAGCCGTTATGAATAGTAATAACCAATTTTTGAAATTTTATAAATTTTATTTTTCAAAATGGACTTCATTTTTGAACTCGGAATATTGAAATTATCCTAGGGTGAAATTTTGGTATTTTTCTGAAAACATTCAATTTTTGATTAATAGTGAAACTACTAAGTGGCTGTTAAAAAAAACTGAATTTTTCATAAAACATAATTTTACTGCTTCTGTGAGTGGAATTTCAAAAATCCGAGAGACACGGTTGATGTCAGTAAGTAAAATGTGGTTCAATAAGATGAAAATATTTTTTTGGTGAATAGTAACTTTTTACTTTTTTTACCACAGTTAAAAGTATATAGGGTAATTAAGGGTAAAAATGATATTATTATTACACTAACACATGTCCTAATTATATTTGACAAGTGTAATTCGACCAAAAACAAACTTATGAATAAAATATGACCATTTAGGCCCACTTAGATTAGATTAGGACATTTATTATTAATTTATTTAAAGAAGGGTTAAAATAGTTGAAATCAAAGTTTAATAACTAAATCATTTTTAATTTGGGGTTATACATAAGATAAATTCGACTATAAATATTTATTAGAAATCTAAAAATATTTCCTACATAATGGTATTTTATTTTTAATTTTTAGACATTAAATAATTTAATTTATTTATGACACAACGATGATGCAGTAATTATCTTATTAATGAAATATTGACATAATTGATGTTATAAATACCCAAATAAATATAATTTGAGACTTTTTATGAATTACAATAATTTTCTAGGTTAAGATGACATGTTAGTATTGATTTAATTAACTTTTTTCGAAATTATCATTATGTAATGATTTTCACAAAAATCAATTACTAAATAGTGTCAAAATTGAAAAAAAATAGTTTTTAAAACAAATATTATATTATAAATTGTTATTTTATTCCTAAAAATCTAAGGTTCGGCCAAATGACTTATATAAGGTTATATATATTAATAATAAACAACTTGTGGTTAGTTTGGCTTGATATGGTAAGTTTATTAACCTTATAGTATAAGAACACAAGAAGACACGGTAAAAGTAAAATTATTTAAATTAATGTTAAATCTAAATGATAAGGTTAAAATAGGAAGCTAAACTTGTCTAAATTCTATTTGATGAGAGGATATCTACCCATCCCCACATTATTCTAGAAATAAATAAATTTGGATCTATTTAAAACTGAACTTGACTTTATAATAAAATAATATTTTTAGTTATTCTAAAGGTGCCCCTCTCCTCCCTTATAAAAGGGCACCTCCTCCCTCTCTTCCTCACACCACTTTGAGCATTCAAGCTCGGACAAACCTTTAAATTTTCTCCTCTCCACTTCCCTAGATATATCCTAGAGGTCCTGGTCTTCTTAAAAGACCAATTTTAGTGCCCTAAAAGGAGGTCTCAAAGAAGCACTTCAAAGAAGAGGTAATATCCATTGTCGGTCCTTTCCAATTTCTTTCTTCTTCAACTTCTTCTTATTTAGTTGTTTCATTATGAACTAATAACATCAGTATCCCTCATATACTGATATGTTATTATATGTATGAAACAATCCTATTTAACCATCTATCCATCCTACGGAAAATGAAATCCCCGCGCGTGCGTACGTACGGAATATCGTCTCCACGCCGTGGTGTAATCTATTTTCCACCACCACCATACTTGGATGGGTATAATGACATACATAATGACTATATATGACTAATATAAAGTGATATTTATTCTTAAATAGTATACATACACTCCAATACAATTCCACGATCATAGGAACGATATCATCACTCGTGCGTACGTACGGAATACCGTCTCCACGATGTGATGTGACTCGTTCTACATGATCTTCATTTCATAATGATTATATAAATGAATTGAATGAATTAATATGATATATATTACACTAATAACATTATGGAAATGAGGTATCTATAACCTATGGAGAAGAATAATAATTTATTCGACAAAACACGCATAAGAACAAAAAGTTATAAACACCCGAATAACAAGTAGCAATGAAATATTACTACTAAGAAGCTAAGAATATGACCATATATGATATCATAAAAATAAGTATGATTCTGTAATAAGTCAATAACATTGTTTAAATCATTATACAGGAGTTTCAGACACTTACAAAGCAAGTCGGACCTAAGGTAATGGAAAATATCACAATCTCATTTTTATCCGAGATTGTTTATACTTTGGTATTTATTGGGGTGTATTTTATCATCCACATCCATGTTTCCTAAATATGTAATATTTATATCCTTATACAATATTTTATATCCAATTTTATCCTTCGGTGAGTTTTTAGTAAAATATATGAAAGGAATCTTTTGTCGTTTTTCGTACGAGGTACTTTTTGACTTCTCCGACAAAAGTACGAAGAATGTTTTTTTAACTTATACGGCATGAATGGATTTTTAAAACATTATTTACAAGAAGATTCCTTTACAAGTTTTCAAGTTTATTTTTAATCAAATTCTTTTATTTATAATTTTATGACATGTTAAGAAATGAAAAGTGTTTTTAAAGTAGAAAGGATATTTTCCTCAAGAATGGAGTTCAAGTGTTTTATCAAAATTATTTTCCATCTAAGATAATATTGGGTTATGTTTCTATCCCTATTATTACATGGATTTGATTATGTTGTGATGGAAATATTTTTATGAATTCCTTTATCTTATATGAATTGTTTTATGATGTCATGTTGTTTAAGAATCCCATTTTTATTACATGGGTTATGCTATGATGTATGGTTTATGATTTTGTGGAACACATAAGAATGGTATCATTATGAGATGGGTGGGACCTATATCTCCCTCCAATACATTGGGTAAAGATTTTATATCTCATGAGATAGACATGGCTGTAATGGTAGGTTATACCGGTTCAGTGAAACAGGACTGAAACGAGGAGTGAACTCGGTTCAGAAATGGACTTTGTCCACTAAGATAGTCTTGGAAATGAGTCTTGACTAATAAGAAATGATTCTCTATGATTATGTGTGTATGCCACAAAGTTTAAGGTTTTATGTTATGATTATTGGGATTACATTTCACTTCTATGATTTATCCCATGTTATGATATTATGATCTCTTTTGCAGGATAAGATTTCCAAAAGTTATGTTCTTATGTATATGATGTGATTGATATTTCTTTTGTTTACCCTTACTGAGTATTTGAGCTCACCCTTTTGTATGTTTTATTTCCCCAGGTCAAGAAGAAGTTTATTAAGTAGAATATTCCAAAAAGGGACTCTAGATATGATGAAATAAATGGGAGGCAATGTAGATGTTTTATGAACCAGTTTTATATGTTTCCCAGTTTCTAAAGACATTATACCTATACGGTCCTTTATTGGTTTTGTTATATGTTGTAATAAGTGTGCTTCAATTCTGATGTAATAATAATGTATGTAAATTATGGGTCGTTATAGTTGGTATCAGAGGAAAGGTATAGTCAACCTTTGGAAACTAGGATGTAAAGGCCTTATTAAGAACCCTAAGGATAAGTCTAAGTATAGAACACAATCATAGTGTTTTAGAAATGGCCATGAATAACCTAGGATAAGACCTTAAGTGTGAAATTTTATTCTTGATTATGTGGTTTTCCTATTATAATTAGTGTTGCTCACACTATTCTTCTTGGTTTTAGTCAATGGCTGGTACCCGAAGGAACCGTGTTAATGCGGAATGTGACGGGCAATGCAATGATTGTCCCCCTAAGCAACCAAATGATATAGGATCTAGAATTCAAAATCTTGTAGCCATGCTCACACAACTTTCTCAAGATATGAATCATGCATGACTTCCAAACGAGCAAAGGAAGGAGCAACATTCTGTTGAATCCTTCATGAGACAGCGTCCACCTTCATTCAGCGGGTCTACTGATCCATTAGTTACTAAACAATGGATTAGTACTACTGAAAAGATATTTTCAGTTCTTCAATGTTCTGAGCATGATAAAGTCATCCTAGTAGTGTATCATTTGGAGGGTGATGTTGATCAATGGTGGAATCTTATTATGAATACGAGGCAAAGGGATGAAATTGAGTCCATGGAATGGGATGAGTTCAAGAACTTATTTTTCAATAAGTACTTCCCTAGTATTCTCCGAACAAAGATGGAGAAAGAGTTTCTTGAACTGAAGCAAAAGGATGATGAATCTGTTGGTACCTATGAAGCAAATTTTACAAGACTGGAAAGGTGCACTTCTGGTATTATTATCCAACCTGAGAGTAAGATCGATCGATTCTTTAGTGTCTTAAAACCAAGTCTTCGAAGGGCCTTAGCCATAAGGGACTTCAATAGCTACGAGGAAATCGTTCGATGTGCTCTCAAAGTT
The DNA here is from genome assembly GCA_963277665.1 of Viscum album. Taxonomy (NCBI): domain Eukaryota; kingdom Viridiplantae; phylum Streptophyta; class Magnoliopsida; order Santalales; family Viscaceae; genus Viscum; species Viscum album. The sequence continues at coordinate 359,921,171 of OY728136.1, read as the reverse complement.
GAGATGGAGATTGGGGTAACCCATCAGTCATATGGGTTTGATAAGAAGAGGAAAATTGAATTCAAAGGAAAATCTAAAGAGCACACTGAAAAGAATATGATCTTTCCCTTATGCACAAAGTGTGGAAAGAAACATGGAGGGAGTTGTCTTAAAGGGACAAGTAAATGTTTCAAATGTGGAAAGGAAGGTCATCGGGCATTTGAATCCCGCGATGATGGGAAGAAGATGTCTAATGATGCAAACAAAGGAAGGGATACAGAGAATGAACCTACTACACTTCAATGTTTCAAGTGCAAGGAGATGGGGCATTATGCCAATCAATGCCCAAATCCAAGGGTTGATAATGATGGTCGACATCAATAAACTCTTAAGGCTAAAGACAAAGGAAAGTCACATGCAATTTCTATCAGCGATGTGGACTACGATAACAATGTGGTGAAAGGTACACTTACCATCCACTCTAAAGTAGCAAATGTTTTATTTGATTCTGGATCCACCCACTCCTTTATTTCTGAAGAATTTTCTAAGGATATCACCGTATTACCTCAACAGATAGATGTTGAATTATCTGTGACAACCCCTAATGGCACAACAGTCGCATCAAAAGTTTATAATTCTTCTCCGATTGAAGTTTGTGGGAAAGTGCTTCCTGCAAATCTTACGATCCTTCCTATAGTGGAATTTGATGTGATTCTTGGCATTGATTGGCTTTCTCTACGTGGAGGTCATATCAATTTCCAAAGAAGGGAAGTCACATTTCATATTCCAGATCAATCTATGATCGTCTATTGATGCAAGGATGAACATAACCTTCCAGTAGAAATTCATTCCATCTTATGGGTCTTGATTCAACTAAATGAAGGTTATTTATCTCAAATGGTTGGTGAGAAACTCACAATTAAGAATATGCCCATTGTACAGGAGTTTGATGATGACTTTCCAGATGAATTACCAGGTCTTCCACTGAATTGTGAAGTTGAGTTTTCAATAGAACTCGTACAGGGTGCTTTGCCTATTTCAAAGGCACCATATAGAATGGCCCCAATTGAGTTGCAGGAATTGAAGAAGCAACTCCAAGAGAATCTTGATAAGGGTTTCATATTCCCTAGTGCGTCTCCTTGGGAAGCACCTATTCTGTTTGTTAAGAAGAAAGATGGATCAATGAGACTCTGTATTGATTATCGAGAACTTAACAAGATCACTATCAAGAACAAATATCCTCTCCCACGCATTGATGACCTATTTGACCAACTACGCGGTGCTCAATACTTTTCCAAGATTGATCTTCGTTCAGGGTATCTTCAATTAAAGGGCAAAAGGGAGGATATACCAAAGACGGCTTTCCATACAAGGTATGGACACTATGAATTTATAGTGATGCCATTTGGTCTTACTAATGCCCCTGCTATCTTCATGGATCTGATGAATAGAGTCTTTAGAGACTATCTTGGTCAGTTTGTGGTAGTCTTTATAGATGATATTCTTGTATATTCAAAGAGCAAGGAAGAACATGAAGATCACTTGAGAATTATATTGAAGACCCTGAGAAAAGAGAAGCTTTATGCCAAATTTACCAAGTGTGAATTTTTGCTTCAAAAAGTTTCATTTTTGGGTCACATTATCTCAAAAGAGGGGATATCTGTGGATCCAACAAAAACAGAGGTTATCGAAAGATGGTCGAGACCAACAACAGTGACTGAGATCTGACGTTTTCTTGGTTTGGCTGGATATTATCGACATTTTGTGAAAGATTTTTCACGATAATCTAATCCACTCACCAAGTTGACTCGTAAAGGAGTTAAGTTTGTTTGGATGGAGGAATGTGAAGAGAATTTCAAGGATTTGAAAAGAAGGTTATCCAGTGCACCTGTGCTCACACTGCCTTGTAGTGGAGAAAGGTTTGTGATCTACAGTGATGCATCCAAGAAGGGATTGGGGTGTGTTCTTATGCAAAATGATATGGTGATAGCTTATGCCTCACGACAGTTGAAAATACATGAGCAAAATTACCCAACTCATGATTTGGAGTTAGCTGCGGTAATCTTTGCATTAAAGATTTAGAGGCATTACCTTTATGGTGAAAGGTGTGATATTTATACTGATCATAAAAGTTTAAAGTATATTTTCACACAAAAGGAACTGAATATGCACCAAAGAAGATGGTTGGAGCTGATTAATGATTATGACTGCTCAATCCATTACCACCCTGGGAAAGCAAACAAGGTGGCAGATGCATTAAGTCGACAAGACCATGCCAGTTCATCCATGATGAGGATCACAAAATATCCAATATTTATGGATTTACAAAGAATGGATCTTGGAATTATAATGGAAGGGGAAAAATATTATCTTTCTCAAATGAATGTTCAACCATCTATACATGTGAAGATTAAAGAGGCACAGAAAGAAGATGTTGAGTTACAAAAGAAGGTGAGAAATGTTCCTGAATTCAACCTTGATTATGATGGGATAATAAACTTCAGGAATCGGGTTTGTGTTCCTCCTATCCCCGAATTACAGAAGGAGCTGTTGGATGAGGCTCATAGTTCTTCATTCTCTATTCATCCTAGAAGCATGAAGATGTATAGGGACCTGAAAGAGTACTTCTGGTGGGATGTCATGAAAAGAGATGTTGCTGAATATGTCTCTCGATGCTTGGTTTGTCAGCCAGTTAAAGTTGAGAGATAGAAGTCTAAGGGGATGTTACAACCATTACCCATACCTGAATGGAAATGGGAAAACATCACTATGGACTTTGTCATAGGACTTCCTAAAACATCCAAAGGCAATAATGTTATCTGGGTCATAGTTGATCATCTTATAAAGTCTGAACACTTCATTGTTATTAGAGAGGATTTCTCTCTACATCATCTTGCCAGGATATATGTAAAGGAAGTGGTAAGATTGCATGGAGTACCACTTTCTATTATATCTAATCGGGATCCAATATTTACCTCGAAGTTCTGGCAAAGTATTCAGTATACTCTGGATATAGAGTTGAGTTTCAGCACTGCTTATCATCCTCAGACAGACGGTCAGTCTGAGAGAACAATTCAAACTCTAGAAGATATGTTGAGAGCTTGCTCTATGGATTTAAAAGGTGGTTGGGATCAACACCTACCTTTGGTGGAATTTTCTTATAATAATAGCTTTCACTCCAGTATTCAGATGGCTCCTTATGAAGCTCTCTATGGAAAGAAATGCAGGACTCCAACTTGCTGGGATGAAGTTGGGGAAAGAAAGCTATTAGGACCTGATCTCGTTGATGAAATGGCAGAAAAGGTCAGATCTATTCAACAACACACAAGAGCAGCTAAGAGTCGACAAAAAAGTTATGCAGACGGCCGAAGAAAAGACCTAGAGTTCGAAGTGGGCGATAAAGTGTTCTTACGGATATCTCCCTGGAAGAGAGTTATGAGATTTGGAAAGAAGGGGAAGTTGAGCCCTAGATATATCGGTCCTTTCAAAATACTAGATCGTGTTGGTAAGGTAGCTTACCGATTGGCACTTCCACCAAATCTCTCTCATGTTCATGATGTGTTCCATGTATCTCTCCTGAGAAAGTACATACCTGATCCTTCACATGTACTTAGCTCAGAAGTTGTACCGCTAGAGAAAGATCTTTCTTATGAAGAACAACTGATAGAGATTCTGGATCGTAGCGAAAAAGTCCTACGAAACAAGACCACTTGATTGGTGAAAGTTTTTTGGAGGAACCACCAATTAGAAGAAGCTACATGGGAGCTTGAGGATATGATGAGGGAGAGGTATCCTCATCTGTTTGTTACAAAGTGACGAATTTCGAGGGCGAAATTCATTTTATGGGGGGTAGAATGTAACACCCGAGACTTTTATGTGAAATATTTTGTTTTTATTTTATATAAATCATCAAAGTAATCTTTCACTACACACAACACAAGATTGGCTTGCTTTACACGCAACTACGGCCTTCCTCGATAACTTGCGTCGTACGCAATACTGAGTTTCACTAAACAATGATATGTTATTAAAATATTATTAAAACTAGCCGTTATGAATAGTAATAACCAATTTTTGAAATTTTATAAATTTTATTTTTCAAAATGGACTTCATTTTTGAACTCAGAATATCGAAATTAGCCTAGGGTGAAATTTTGGTATTTTTCTGAAAACTTTCAATTTTTGATGAATAGTGAAACTACTAAGTGGTTGTTAAAAAAACTGAATTTTTCATAAAACTTAATTTTACCGCTTCTGTGAGTGGAATTTCAAAAATCCAAGAGACATGGTTGATTTCAGTAAGTAAAATGTGGTTCAATAAGATGAAAATAATTTTTTGGTGAATAGTAACTTTTTACTTTTTTTTACCACGGTTAAAAGTAAATAGCGTAATTAAGGGTAAAAATGATATTATTATTACCCTAACACATGTCCTAATTCTATTGGACAAGTGTAATTCGATCAAAAACAAACTTAGGAATAAAATATGACCATTTAGGCCCACTTGGATCAGATTAAGACATTTATTATTAATTTATTTAAAGAAGGGTTAAAATAGTTAAAATCAAAGTTTAATAACTAAATCATTTTTAATATGGGGTTATACATAAGATAAATTTGACTATAAATATTATTTATAAATCTAAAAAGATTTACTACATAATGGTATTTTATTTGTAATTTTTAGACATTAAATAATTTAATTTATTTATGACACAACGATGATGCATTAATTATCTTATTAATGAAATATTGACATAATTGATGTTATAAATACCCAAATAAATATAATTTGACACTTTTTATAAATTCAAATAATTTTATAGGTTAATATGACATTTTAGTATTGATTTAATTAACTTTTTTCGAACTTATTATTCTGTTATGATTTTCACAAAAATCAATTACTAAATAGTGTCAAAATTGACATAAAATAGTTTTTAAAACAAATATTATACTTTTAATTGTTATTTTATTCTTAAAAATCTAAGGTTCGGCCAAATTACTTAGATAAGGTTATATATATTAATAATAAACAACTTGGGGTTCGTTTGGCTTGATATAGTAAGTTTATTAACCTTATAGTATAAGAACACAAGAAGTCACGGTAAAAGTAAAATTATTTAAATTAATGTTAAATCTAAATGATAAGGTTAAAATAGGAACCTAAACTTGTCTAAATTCTATTGGATGAGAGGCTTTCGACCAATATCCACCTTAGCCTCGAAATAAATCAATTTGGAGCTATTTAAAAACGAACTTGACTTTATAATAAAATAATATTTTAGTTATTCCAAAGGTGCCCCTCTCCTCCCTTATAAAAGGGCACCTCCTCCCTCTCTTCCTCACACCACTTTGAGCCTTCATGGTCGGCCAACCCATTCCATTTTATCCTCTCCACTTCCCTAGAGACATTATAGAGGTCCTGGTCTTCTTCAAAGACCAATTTTAGTGCTCTAAAAGGAGGTCTCAAAGAAGCACTTCAAAGAACAGGTAATATCCATTACTGATCCTTTCCAATTTCTTTATTCTTCAAATTCTTCTTCTTTAATTGTTTAATTATGAAGTAATAACATCAGTATCACTCATATACTGATATGTTATTATAAGTATGAAACAAACCTATTTAACCATCTATCCATCCTACGGAAAATGAAATCACCGCGCGTGCGTACGTACGGAATACCGTCTCCACGCCGTGGTGTAATCTATTTTCCACCACCACCTTACTTGGATGGGTATAATGGTGTAAATAATGACTATATATGAATATTATAAAGGGATATTTATTCTGAAATAGTATACATACACTCCAATACAATTCCACGATCATAGGAATGATATCATCACTCATGCGTACGTACGGAATACTGTCACCACGATGTGATGCGACTCGTTCTACATGATCTTCATTTCATAATGATTATATAAATGAATTGAATGAATTAATATGATATATATTACACTAATACCATTCCGAAAATGATTTATCTATAACCTAAAGATAAGAATAAGAATTTATTCAACAAAACACGCATAAGAACAAAAAGTTATAAACACCTGAATAACAAGTAGCAATGAAATATTACTACTAAGAAGCTAAGAATATGACCATATATGATATCATAAAAATAAGTATGATTCTGGAATAAGTCAATAACAATATTTAAATCATTATACAGGAGGTTCGGACACTTACAAAGCAAGTCGGACCTAAGTTGAGGGAAAATATCACAATCTCATTTTTATCCAAGATTGTTTATACTTTGGTATTTACTGGGGTGTATTTTATCATCCACATCCATGTTTCCTCAATATGTAATATTTATATCCTTATACAATAGTTTATATCCAATTTTACCCTTCGGTGAGTTTTTAGTAAAAGATATGAAAGGAATCTTTTGTCGTTTTTCATACGAGGTACTTTTTGACTTTTCCGACAAAAGTACGAAGAATGTTTTTTTAACTTATACGGCATGAATGGATTTTTAAAACATTATTTCCAAGAAGCATCCTTTAAAAGTTTTCAAGTTTATTTTTAATCAACTTATTTTAGTTATAATTTTATGAGATGTTAAGAAATGAAAAGTGTTTTTGAAGTAGAAAGGATATTTTCCTCAAGAATGGAGTTCAAGTGTTTTATAAAAATTATTTTCCATCTAATATAATATTGGGTTATGTTTCTATCCCTATTATTACATGGATTTGATTATGTTATGATGGAAATATTTTTATGAATTCTTCTATCTTATATGAATTGTTTTATGATGTCATGTTGTTTAAGAAGCCCATTTTTATTACATGGGTTATGCTATGATGTATGGTTTATGATTTTTTGGCACACATAAGAATGGTATCATTATGAGATGGGTGGGACCTATATCTCCCTCCAATGCATTGGGTAAAGATTTTATATCTCATGAGATAGACATGGCTGTAACGGTAGGTTATACCGGTTCAGTGAAACAGGACTGAAATGAGGAGTGAACTCGGTTCAGAAATGGACTTTGTCCACTAAGATAGTCTTGGCAATGAGTCTTGACTAATAAGAAATGATTCTCTATGATTATGTGTGTATGCCACAAAGTTTCAGGTTTTATGTTATTATTATTGGGATTACATTTCACTTCTATGATTTATCCCATGTTATGATATTATGATCTCTTTTGCAGGATAAAATTTCCAAAAGTTATGTTCTTATGTATATGATGTGATTGATATTTCTTTTGTTTACCCTTACTAAGCATTTGAGCTCACCCTTTTGTATGTTTTATTTCCCCAGGTCAGGAAGAAGGTTATTAAGTATAATATGCCAGAAAGGGACTCTAGATATTATGAAATAAATGGGAGGCAAAGTAGATGTTTTATGAACAAGTTGTTTATGTTTCCCAGTTTCTAAAGACATTATACCTATACGGTCCTTTCTTGGTTTTGTTATATGTTGTAATAAGTGTGCTTCAATTCTGAAGTAATAATAATGTATGTAAAGTATGGGTCGTTATATAATCAGATGAGGAGGACCTTTATGTTGATGATCTATGACATGGGGAAGGCCTATGTATTTGGAACCATATGCATGGAGAAGACCTTTGTAATGGATTTCAACAAGGCTTGGAGGTCCTCCTCTTGAACTATTGATAGAAACATGGTGAGGACCTCCATTCTTAACACTGGAGAGGGGTGGAAGTCCACTCTTCCTAGTGATGATACGTGGAGGACATACGAACTCGATCTAATCATCATGGGTCAACTTGTAATGGATGCCGAATATGCTGGTGATTGAAGGATTAAACCTATCTTGTGGGTTGGATGAGGAATTTCTCCAAGTTGGGTGTTGACGTTCCCCTAAAATGCAATAACAGGTGGTTTATGGTATACATTGTGGGTGGAATGGGCCACTGGAGTTATATAATATGATTCCCCCTAATGGGTGTCTTCTTGGAATTTCACCTAATGCTCACATTGGGTCATCCAGACTGGGGCTAGTGAAGCAGGGGTGTATAGTACATTTTCTTTAGAAGTAGAGACTAGTAATTAGTGGAATTTATGTGGCCTAGTTGGAGTCCTCCATGGAAGGTCCCAGGAAGTAGTCACAGCCGATGTGACCCTATTATCTCCTACCTCATTATAATAGTGGATAGAGTCATAAAAACATATTGGGGAGAGGATACCGAAGTGGTTGTATGTGAGAGTGGAGAGTAGTGGATCCATGTATGGCCCTTGGGGGTAGCAAGGATGGTGAGGCACAAATGGATCTACTTCCTGGCAGGCCATGTCCCTCATGGGAATGACACCTTCTACACATACTGTCATACGAGGGCATCAATCACCATCCTCTAAATAATTTACAAGGGTGATACGGGTTGTTCGTGATTGGTAGTTATGGTTGTGAATGATATCATGGAAGTGGTAGAGTCATGAGGGATTTCCACATTATTGTTCCTCCGACCACTCTGTAATAATTCAGGGGTGATTGTTCTCTATATCTTAGGTCTTTAATAGAATGAAGATTCCCCTATTAGTATGAATTCATGGAAAGAAATTCCCAATGCCCAGAATTATCTAATATTCCATGGATGTAGAGAGAGATCCATGATGATAATTTATTATACTGTAATTCTCATTGATTAACTTCCCTAATCTCTAGTTACTTTTATGATAGGAATGGTAGTATCATCGTTGGATCTAGTTATACATATCTCTATCTACTGACATGCTCATCTTATGATGTTTCAAATGATACCAATCCCCATACTGAGAAGAAGAGTTTCATATCGGGTTCACTATTTCTATTAGTGGCCTAACATTTGTAGTTTCTAAGTACAATCCTTTATTTGATTAAATATATATTCAATCTATATAGTTGAAGGATAAATACTTCACATCAGCTTCACCATTTCTATTGGTGGCCCGACATTTACAATATATGAGTATAATATTTTAACTAATGACCATCATGGTCAATATCCATGGTTGAAGAAGAAAATATTCATGTTGGGTTAACCATTTTGGTTACCAATGCTTTATTAGAGACGTGTTCGCCTCAAACATATTGGTGCATGCTGGTGTCGTGTTTGTTTCCCCAAATTTCTTATTTCCAAAGGTGGGTGGTGTTTATCACTTTCTCGATGATATAAACTCTTTTATCGAAACAAGATGATGGGATGTCAATTTCTACTTCCATGGATTCCTCCTTAGAATTCTTCACCTAGTCCAGGTCTCACTTATAGATGAAGAAATTTTATGTAAAACTCATTCTCAATGACATATCTTTCTGAACATCAGTTAATTACGCTAAAAATATCTAGACATTCCAAGGGGTCAAGTCAGGGTAGGATCCTCCAGTTAGAAGAGTGGTCAAGTTGGGCATCACTAGCATATCTGGATGCTTCAACATTGTTACACCAATATTATTCCTCATAAAAGTATTTTGAAGGGCATGGAACCCAAAGGAATTACACATATATTGAGAGGTATTTTATTCTAGAGACGTGTCTTTTGAATTTTTCTTTAGTAATCCCTAGTTCAACACAGTGATGGTCATGAGTTTAACATTTAGAAAAAACAAAGGTTTAAAAGTTTGACATCTTGCAAAGACAAAATGAACTAACTAGAAAACATATGATGGTGGGTGAGATAGGAACATACCTAGGAGGGATCACATCAATGGTTTACCAGATGGGTGGATTAAAACTCCCTATGAGGATGGAACTAAGAGTTTTGTGTCCCATAAATGGAAGGTTTCACACCATGAAGTCTAATTTGGACCCCATTAAGGGTTGATCAAGGAGATATACCCCAAGTACGCGGACACAAAAGTTTACCATTCATTTTTATTGAATTTCATGTAGGCTTCCCACTTTACCAGTTTAGAAGATAGGGATCAAAACCCAAATTGTTCGTTGGATGGAGTGGGGATTATGCATTGGGACTTCCCATTGGAAGAGGATTGGTCTTGGTTGGATTGTGTAGGGATTACACATTGAGAATGCCTTGATTCTTCTGATATAAGTTATGATGTGGATGAATGGGGATTACACACTGAGACGACCCATATGCATGATGTAATTTCATAAGGATAAGGGTAAGGTGATGAAGTAGATGATTGGGGATTATTCATGGGACCTACTCATATGAATGGTGTAATACCACTGGGATGTGGCGGCACATGTATGAATCGGGATGGAAATGGAAAAAGTGGTTGAAATGGGTGGAATTTATCAGTTCTTGAGGGTGTTGGGTTGAACCTCATAGAGGGTTCCTATGTATCCTAGTTGGTTGGTAGCCAAAGTCCACGTGGATTTGAGAGGGGCATTGGGGATTCTACCTAAGGAGGAGGCCCATGTGAAGGATGGTCTGGACACCAATAAGGGTGGATTGGGGATGTTCACCCCAAGGATAGGGCACCAAATTTTACCTCTGTTTGGTATTGAATCTCATGGAGGCATCCTATATACCCTATTTAGAATATAGGGATCAAAATCCATGTTATTCTGATAGGATGATGTCATGCTTATGCATTTAATCAACCTAAAAGGAGGTCTTCATGGTCATTACTAACATCTATACCCATGTGATTAATTATTGTTGTGATAAAAAGGGGAAGAAATATTCCAAATGATCAGGTTGTGAAAGATACATTAGTGAGGGATAGAGTGGGTATTATGTGTGGAAGCATCCCATGGAGGAAATTCTCATAGGAAGAGGGATGAATTTTTTGATAATCCACTTTTCCTATGCTTCCTCTTTTATTTGTTTCCAGATAAGTCAATATGGATAAAGAGTTCTACCTCTTGAATGAAAGCAAAGGGTATTACACCAAAATGGATTTCCTTCCCCACAAATTGAATTTCATTTCACAGGATGAGGATTTCATTCAATGTGAGGAATAATTCCAATGGAGGTGAGTGGGAATATAAAATTTCCAAGCTAGGGCACCCCACATGAAATGCATAAGTTAAGTATACTTTTTAACATCATGTACATAGGATAATGGAACTTGGAATTTTTACATCATGCAGCACATATGAGGAGGAATCACTCGTTACCCTTTGGACATACATAACTGATACCCACCCACACTTGGGGAAGGGAATGAAGCTACAATTCCTGACAAGGTTGGGGTGGAGGAGTGGTTGATCATGGGTTCCATGTTAGTGTATATATGAAAAAAAACAATAACTGTTAGCATACGTATGTGAAATATCAATTGGTGAGGCAATGAAACATGTGACACTACACGAGGGACCAAGAAGTCACTACATAAATTAATAGTGGGATGAATAGACTAGGTTCAAGAAAGATTTGGGAGTTGAACACAAGAAGGGATCAGACAAGGTGCTTCAATGTATGAAATTGGTGGAATTTCAATCATCAAGAGAATTATTTTATCTGATGATTCATTTATAATTTTTCCATGGTTATCCTAAAATAAAGTGATTTCAAAAATATGTTATGTGGGTTTTATTTTTTTAATAAATTATTTTCAATGAATGGGAGTTTTCATTCGGAAGGGTTCCAAGTGATTTTTATTTCAAAATCAATTCCCTATAAGATGACATCCTTTGATGTTACTTTTTCTAGACTAGGTATATTATACAATGATATAATTAATATTATTTCTATAATTGGTTTATGTAGATGATGAAAAGGGGTTAATGAAACCCATTTATATTCCTTGTGTAATTCTGTGAGGAAATGATTTTGAGACCCTCTTCGTTTCATGCTATATTCTATATTGGAAGGATGAAATGATGATGAAACATATATCTTTTCTATAGGTCATGATATGATGAAATGTTTATGAATACAATATTATTTCATGGGTTTTGATATAATGGATGTAGTATGATCCTTTGGATCACATATGTATGATTTTCATTATCTATATGATGGGACCAATATCTACCATCAATGCATTGGGTAATAATAAATATCTCATGACATAGACTTCACTATAATGGGAATTGAACCCAGTTCAGTAAGTAACTTTTTCTACTATGATGTCATTCATAGTGAAACTTGATTACTATCATGGTTTGGGGAGTGAACTATTTCCACTATTATAGCCTTTATAGTGAGCCTTGACTACTATTGAAATGATTTTCAATGCTTATGTGTATGCATCAATGGTATGTTTGTTTCCAATATTATACCATCATGGATAATTTGATTTTATTTTCTTATGATTCATGTCTTATAAACTACTAATATTTATTCCATTACTCGAGAATGTGATCCTTGATATGTAGGATATGGTTTTGAAATGTTATTATCATATTCTAATACAATTATACTCATGTTATTCTTATGTATCTAACTTTTTTAATCTTATAGAAAGTTTGAGCTCACCCTTTATTATGTTTCCTTTCCCTAGGTTATGAAGAAATGTATTATGTACTATATGTTAAGTAAGATTTCATGTTATAAATTATTTAATGGGAGATGATGTTGTTTACATATGCACATGTTTTTATGTTTCCATGTTTCCAATTTAATTATACCATTATGATCCACATGCATGTGTTCAGGTAATGTAATGAATAATACCTTAAAATATGTAATATATATATATGTATGTGAAAAGCCTAGTTTTCAATAATATCACCTAAATTTTCTATTATACATACTCAAATTCTTCAAATAGGACCATAGGTTCCCTAAAATACTATTTCCTTGCTAGATTCCCAAGACTATGTCACTCACCATGATCAACCGAAAACATTTCTCTTCTAACCCATGTAATTCACATAGTTCCTAACTCCAAACACAATCCAATACATCCACCTAAACATTTGATACCACTATATCATGACCCCTTCCCTCCAAAGGTACCTCTATTAGGCCTATAATAAAGCATAAGTGATAATGACCCCTAGTATAGTGTTCAGTTGGTCCTGGGTAATAGGAAAGCACCATGAGTAAAATAATATCAAGAGTTACCCCTTTTATAAAATAATGATCGAGATATATGAGAAAAAACAACCAAGTAACTTGAAATAATAAAATAAAATTTAAACCAAACACCATCCCATAATGGTTGTATAATGTAAAAAAATACAGAGTCTCAAAATAAATACCAGAATAATTCTTAAATAAATAGCCCTAAAATAGCTCTAATATAAGACTTAGTAATTTTACTGTCCCCAAAGACATCACAGAAACCTAGAAATTAGTATGTATATGTATTGTGAGCATCAAATTTATATTCATTGGGATCATACACAAGGTCTTCCATCAACATGTCAGAAGAGAATAATAATACTCTAATGAAAAAACATACATACCAATATGAACCTAAATAGGTATACTTACCATCTCATCATCACCATTGAATGATGACTAAATAAAAAATCCAATATAGTTACATAATAAGAAGAATATCGATGAAGGGTACCCCGCACCGCTCTCTCACTTATTTTCCAGCCCTATTCCCCTATGTCGTACATCTTGGTTCTCGCATCCATTATGTAATAACCATTTTTAAAGACACATTATAATACACTTCATACCATGCACCCAATTAAACATGTCAGCATATCAACATGCTTTGATAACCCCTGTCATATAACAAGAATATTTGGGTATCTTGAACATTAATGGAATAGGCATTGTTCCCTAATCTTGACATACACAACCTCCAATATGAATTACATCTTCCTCTCATAATTCATTAGCTCTAGTGTACATATCACTTCTGTATATTACATATCATTCATAACAATCATTCATAGATGAGGGAGTGTTGAAGAGGGGGTATCTATCCATACTTCCTATCCATCATATATTTTTAGTAAAAAATATATAGAACCCAAAAACATTGGTTTTTGTTGTAAATAATCAACTATAGTGGCTTTAATTTAGAAGAAACATAAAATTACATGATAGATAAATAACCAATATCCCTATCCTATTGGTTCACAACAACAATAGAGGCATAACTCACTACATCACAAAATGTTCTCACAAACTATTCCACTATAATTTCCACATATAAATGCATTTCACCAAATAATAAATCCACACATAGGCCAAATTCCATAATTCACTTCAAAATAACCCCTTTCCATATTTTCTAATTTATGGACCATCTTTATTAAAAATGCTTGTTAATTTATTGAATAGTGAAAACCACTTTTGAGACAATTTAAACATTAAATCTATGATTTTATTAGTTATTCCATCCCATTCCATTTTGGAATCTATTCATAACATTAATTCATGTTCAACACATTAATTTCTAGTCAAATTCATTTCCATTTCATCAAATTAATTTTTTTCTACAAAAAAAACACAAACCTTTCAACTCAATCCAACTAACCACACTACACAACCAAACTAAATTACAACCACCATATATCTTATACACCACAAATCACAAACACCGACTGGTAGAAATCCCACCTAAACCAACACTTCTTTCACAATGGTTTGGAAAACCCATTGGTAAATATAATCTATACTAATGGTTCTGTGAAATTGTTGGTGTAGACTAATATATGTTAGGTTTTCCCAACATTTATAGTAAACTGTTAGAAAAAAGAATCTAAATAACAACATTTCATATGAACTAATGGGATAGAGACACCAAAAAACCCAGCCATCAGGCTCTTTCACCCATCCAGTCACTCCCCACTTCTCCATCCCTACAGCACAACATTGTTCCTCCCGACCTCCCCTCACTGCCTGACCTCACCATGCCGCCTGACCTCTGTAACACCCCGAGATTTTATGAGAATTATTCATTTTAATTTCTTTGATGTATTTTTTTGTATGCTACACCAAGATTATATTGTTCTATACACAACACAGCATTAGCTTTCAGTATACTCAAACACAATTCTAGGCTTGTTTTGCAAGCTAGAGTAACTTTCCTCAATAGCATGTGTTGTACACAATACCGAGTTTCATTAAAAGAGATATTGTTATAATATTATTATGAACTAGCCATTATGAATTTTATTAGCTAAATTTTTAATTTTATTACATTATTATTCATCTTACACATTTTCTATAACATGGTATGAGAAAAAAATAAATTTTTCAGGTAAAATAAGTATTTTTTAAAAAATGCAGTTTTGTCGCCTTTTGATGGAGCACCCACATTAAATCTAGTTTTTGACATGTTTATAAGTTAAATTTGAAAAAATAAAATTCTTCTTTGGAATTAGGATATAAAAAATCACTTTGGATAAATTTTTCATATTATTCTGATAACTTTCATATTTTAATGAATAGTAAAAACACGATATATTTTAATTAAAAACAACTTTTTCATCGTAATAATTTAAATGGTTAAATTATAATAGTTAATGGTTTTAAATTATAAATAGAATATATTTTTACCCTTAAATATAATTTATGTCATTAGCATTGATTTTACATTGAATTAATAGGTAAAAGCATTTCAATCTTATGCAACGTATTAACTTTTAAAACCTGTTTTCTCAAAAGCGAAATTAATTTTAAATTAAATACTACCACTTCTGTGTTTTGAATTTGGAAAAATAGAATCTATATTTGGAATCATTAGTTCCAAATTATGTTAATAGGATACTTTTTATTTTTAGGCAATATGAATAGTAACTACGGTAAATTTTATATACCATAGTTAAAGGTAAATAAGGTAATTAAGGGTAAAAATAAGATTATAAAATTACCCTAACACCTTCCCAAATTCTATTGGATGAGTAAAAGTAGAACCATATCACCTAAGGGTCGAAATATATTCATTTCATGGACTTTGGCCATGCAAATGATGTAATTGTTATTAAAACCAATGAAAGTGACAACATGTCACTCTCTTATATCTTATAAGTGTAATAATTTTAATTTAGTGATAAACTACATAAAACTTCAAAAATAAATAGTCACCAGAAATCTAATAAAATTATATAATTCATTTGAATTTAGTTATAATTTTTAGAGATTAAATAATTATCATTAATGGTGACACAATAGTGATGCAGAAATTGTTTATTTAGTGAAAAAATCAATGATGTAATTTTTATTAAACTAATAGTAACCATAAAAGGCACAAAAACATGAAAAAACTTATTGGTCATGTACATTTAATACATAATCATCCAATGGTCAAATATTTGACAACATTGAGCCTTATAAAAGTGATTATGACACTTATATTATTTTATTTTTAATGATTTCAAATTCGTCACCTTCATAATTTAATAAATATAACAATTTAAAGGTTGTGATTTTAAGATGATAAATTCGAGTAAAAGTATTTTTATAAAATATATTAGATTTATATGCATCATAGTATTTTATTTTTAATTTTTATGCAACAAATAAGTATATTAATTTATTATACAAAATTTTTGTAGTAATTATTTATTAAGAGAAATATCAAATAGATGATTTTAAAAGTATTAAAATAAATATTGTATGAACTAATTAATGTTATCCACAAATTTTATAGAGTCATATGAAATGTTAGGAATTTATTAAATATTTTGGTTCGAATATATCCTCTGTGTGGATTTTATTTAAATTCAAATAAATTAATAGTGTCAAAATTGACACTATTGTTATTTTATAAAACTAACATATTATGAAATTGTTTGAAAATCACAAAAATATTTAAAAATTATAAATTGAAATTTATATGGTCGAAAATGTCATAAAATATCCAATTATACACCATCCACAACACATAATAAATTATTTATAACAATTTAAAATTTAGAATATTATTACCAAAAATACAATTAAATAGATTAAATAAGGATAAATCAAGTTTATAGGTTTAAAATAAATTACCCACATGTATAAATCTTATTTTTTGATGATATTACTACCCTATATAATCTGAGTTTGGGATTTTACACATTTTTGGAGGTTTTTAAGTGGGTTTTGAGTTTATTATAAATTAATTTTTTAGAGGTTTCCAAAAGTGCCCCTCTCCTATCCTATAAAATGGAACCTCCTCCCTCTCCTCTTCACAACACTTTGAGCCTTGAAGCTCGTCCAAAACCTGACCATTTCTCTTCTACACTTTCCTAGAAACATACTAGAGATCATGTTCTTCTTTAAAGACAAATGTTAGTGCCCTAAGAGGAGGTTTAGAAGAGTCGCGTAGAAGAAGAGATAATATCCTTTACCGATTCTTTCAAATTCATTTCTTCTTCTACTTCATCTTATTTTGTTGTTTAATAATAAAGTAATAACATTAGTATCACTCATATAATTATATGTTATTATAAATATGAACCAACCCTATTTCACCTTCTATCCATCCTATGGAAAATGAAGTCACCGCGTGTGCGTATGTACGGAATACCGTCTCCACGTC
This sequence comes from Viscum album, assembly GCA_963277665.1. Taxonomy (NCBI): domain Eukaryota; kingdom Viridiplantae; phylum Streptophyta; class Magnoliopsida; order Santalales; family Viscaceae; genus Viscum; species Viscum album. The sequence goes on along the minus strand of OY728136.1, from coordinate 359,903,881 downwards.
GTGGTGTAATATGTTTTTCCACCACCACCTTACTTGGATGGGTATAATGGTGTAATTAATAAATATATATGTTTATTATAACATTATACTAATTTTGAGATATTATATCAACCACTCTAATTCCATTCAATAATTATGGGAACGATATCATCGCTTGTGTGTACGTTCGGATTACCATCTCCACGATGCGATGAGATTCATTCTCAAAGTTAACTATTAAAGAATGATAATATAGTATATATATTAAATAATAATGAAATATATGACATATTAATTATACTGGATTTATTTATTTATTATTTACTTACTTCCATTCAATTTAATAAGGAGACAAAAATAGCGTTCATGTGTACGTACATTCTACCGTCTCCATGAACAGTGTATTTCTTTCCATTTATCGATCTATTATATATATGTATATTATAAATATATATTATATATAAATCTTGTTTTACATTATGGAAGTAATTAATCATGATATTTGTAATCATATGGATAATTACAAGTCAAAACACGGATGATAAATGAAACGATTTTACCCAAAACGCTGCTTTAACATGGAATTGACAAATGAACGGGTAATATAAAGTCTTAAGTGAATAATATATGATATCATAAATATTATTATGGTTTTGTTACAAGTTAATAATATTTTGAAACCCACTATACATGATTCTTGGATATTTACGGAAGAAATTGGACCTTAGGTAAGGGATAATTTTTCAAATCTCATTTTTATCCGAGATTTCTTATACGTAAGTATTTCCTGGGGTTATATTTTTCATCCATGTCCATAAAAAAAATTCATAAAGTGTTTAAAATTATTCCATGTATTTTTAAAGTAATTTTTACCCCTCTTTGACTTTTCCATTGTGTTTTGGAAGTAATCTTTCTTTTGTTTACCACACGATGAACCTTTTTGACTTTTCCGGCAAAAGTACGAGGAGAATTTTTTTTGACTTTTATGGTTTTATAACGCCTTATTTTCATGAAGATTCTTATAAAATATTTCATGATTATTTTCGAAAAAATCCTTTTCTTGTAAAATTGCATGACATTTTGTGAAAAGAAAATGATTTTGATAAAGAAAGGATGTTTTCCTCAAGAATTAATTTCAAGTGTTTATTCAAAATTATTTCCCATCTAAGATGAAATTATTTAGTATGATTATGTTTCAAGTATAATGTCTCTATTATTTTCATGGTTTGATTTTTCTTATGATGAAATGATATCAATTTTTTATATGGATTATGTTAAGATGAGATGATGTTTATGAAACCCGTTTTATTCTTTGGGTTATGATGCATGTTTTATGATTCTGTTGTGGCACACGTAAGAATGATTTAAATATGAGATGGGTGGGACCTATATCTCCCTCCAATTAATTTGGTAAAGGATTATATCTCATGAGATAAACATGGCTGGAATGGCATGTAAATCTAGTTCATTAATAAAGGGCTGGAACGACATGTAAACCTGGTTCAGTAATAGACTTTGTCCACTATGATGGTCTTGGCAGCAATGCCTTGTCTACTATTAAAATCATAACATGTTCTTAATGGTTTCCAAAATTACATTTTTTATTCCCATTCTATTTTATCATGATTAATTTTCCTATGAGATCTATGCCTTATGTAGTACCATGATTTATGTCATTACTCATGATTTTGATGTTTTATGTTCATGTTTTTATGTTAAAATGTTTAAAGATTGTTTTATGTTCTCCATGCATACCCTTACTGATCATTGGAGCTCACTATTTTTATGTTTTCCTTTCCATAGGATATAAAGAAAGGTTTTATGTAAGAAAACAAAAGGGGAAGATATTTATGGGAGATGTTGAAGTTCTTTCACCATGATTAGAAGATTATGTTCCGAGTTTCCAAAGACACTAAACTATTATGGTCTTTAGGTGTATTTTTTTTATATGTATTAAGTATTCTGCAAAAGTAATGTAATGTCCATGTACGTCAAGATTTGTGTCTCTACAATTGGTATCAGAGGCTAAGGTTTAGTTCACCTTTAGAAACTAGGATGCGAAAACAATATATCCCTGGAGATATTTCTATGTTATGACTATGTATTTCCCTAAGGTTAAGTATAAGTATAGGTTATAGACCTAGAATTATGGTAACAATCATAGAATTAAACCTAAGATGTTAGAGATTGAAAGTACTCCCCTTTATTATGTTGTTTTACTAACATGATTTTTTCCTCTCACACTATTCTTTTTGGGTTTTAGAAAATGGATGGAAAGAGGAATATTCATGTTAATGGATAATATGATGGACAATGGAATGATATTCTTCCTAAGAATCCAATTGAAAAGGGATTTGGAAGGTGAAACATCATTATTATGCCTAATCAGCAATCTCATAATATGATCAATAATATGATCTTTGGTAAGTTTCCTGACTCAGCTAATAAGAGAAAGATGGAGTTTCATGATGATCATAGAGGAAAGAAAGTTTAGTTTCCCTCATGAAAATCATGTGGGAAGAGGCATCAAGGAGAATGTTTCAAAGGAATTGAAATATGCTTTGGGTGTGGAAAATAAGTACACAAATCTAGTAATTGCAAAGGAAAAGGTTTAGTTAACACAATGGACAAGGATAATGGTTTTTCTAAAACATCAACCAAGATTAAATGTTTTAAATGTGGAATGTATGGGCATTATGAAAACTAATGCCCTAAGGGAAAATCTCATGAAGAGAATCTACATGGTCGTATTGGTAGTATTTATGTTGATGATGATGAAGAGACTATAAATGATATTTGAGAGGAAAGAAGTGTTGAGGAATAAAATGAAGAAGCTCAGTCAATGGTTTAAGAATCTAGTGTAATGATTGCATTTTTATCAAGAATAATGTATGGTACTATGGAATAAAGAAAAATCTAAGGATTTTTACACTGTTGTTTTTCTTTGATTATTTGAAAGTATATGTTGAATGGTACCAGTAACCATGGAAAGTGATTGAAATATTTTTGGAAAGAATATGATATGCGCATAATGAAGGGATGCATAGAAAATAATATGTTTGATGGTATTCATGAGCTCATGACTGATAAAAGGACAAAGTGATATCATGATTTGAGTATATAGATTTTTGGGATTTTGGTATGTGGAAAGAGTTAACTAGAATTCATGTTTTCACAAAGGTTCAATGGGTATTAATTTTTCAAGAAAATACATGATTAAGGTATTCACATATTTGGAATGTGATCAACAAGATATGTTTTATGATATATGGGGGATAAATGATGGTATTCATGTGCTTGTTATGTGACCTTTCAAGTAATAGTTTTCTTTATAATATGAGATTGGATAGATGTATTTAGGATAAGTCTAAAGATTGGAATAGATTATATCGGACATCAGATGGTATTGTTTAAGGCTATAAGTATTTTTGATATTATTTTCGTAATGTTGTAATAGTGTAGTTTTAGAAAAATGAAAACCTATAGGATGGGAAACAACCCATCACATAGGACAAGATTGCGGGAATCAAACCCACAACTGAAGTGCAACAGGCCTTTATTGCCTACCACTGGCCTACAAGAAGTTCCTGGTTAGTAGAAATTAGTTTTATTTTATTAATCAGTATGATACTTTAAGTATAAGTCCATTTTTGGAATCATATATGGTTAATCTCACCATAAGATGGACTTATGTATATAACTTTTACTAACCTAATGTTTGAGATAGATGGAATGACATATCATTCTATCTCATGATCTGCTAACACTTCACGGAAGACAAATTCAACTTCATTTCTTTAAGAGATTAAGTGTAAATTATTCAAGGCACAAACAATAGTGATATTGTACCAAAATCAAGTAAGTATTTCTTTTAATTCTTCAACATTAGGGAAATGATCTTGAAAACCAAAAACGTTGTCCTAGTACCCTCAAATTAAATGAATCAGATGGTACCTTATATCATCACAAATTTATGGTTTTTTGATTGTTGGATTTTTCATAGCCATGTTCTCTACCACTCTTCATCAGAACATGATGGTTAGATTTCTCTTCCATATCCATATTTTCACCTATGTTCTCCTACATGGAAACGCAGTGATGAGTTAATTTGGGTAACTGGTATGTTTCATACCTTAGTTTTTCAAATTAAGTTTCTGTATTCCATTTTATGATGTGGGTTTCTATGAAATAAACTTTCAAGTAGTAAACCATTTATATCCTTGACGAATTTCGAGGGCGAAATTCATTTTAAGGGGGGTAGAATGTAACACCCCGATATTTTATGAGAATTATTGATTTTAATTTCTTTGATGTCCTTTGTTGTACGCTACACCAAGATTAGATTGCACTATAATCAACACTGCATTATCTTGCATTATACGCAAACACTATTCTAGGTTTGTGTTACATGCCAGAGTAACCTTCCTCGATAGCGTATGTTATACGCAATACCGAGTTTCACTAAACGATATATTGTTATAATATTTTTATTAACTAGCCTTTATGAATATTATTAACTAAATTTTTAATTTTATAACATTATTATTCATCTTACACATTTTCTAGAACATGGTATGAGAACAAAATAAATTTTTCGGGTAAAATATGTATTTTTCAAAAAATGCAGTTTTGTCGCCTTTTGATAGAGCACCCACATTAAATCCAGTTTTTGATATGTTTATAAGTTTAATTTGAAAAAATAAAATTCTTATTTGGAATCAGGATATAAAAATTAACTATAAATAAATTTTTCATATTATTCTGATAACTTTCATAGTTTAATGAATAGTAAAAACACGCTATATTTTAATTAAAAACAACTGTTTTCATCATAATAATTTATATGGTTAAATTATAATATTTAATGGTTTTAAATTATAAATAGAAGATATTTTTACAATTAAATATAATGTATGTCATTATCATTGATTTTACATTGAATTCATAGGTAAAATCATTTCAATCTTATGCAATATTTTAACTTTTAAAACATGTTTTCTCAACAGTTGGATTAATTTTAAATTAAATACTGCCACTTCTGTGTTTTGAATTTGGAAAAATATATTACATATTTGGAATCATTAGGACCAAATTATTTTAATATTCTACTTTTTATTTTTAGGCATTATGAATAGTAACTACGGTAAATTTTATTTACCATAGTTAAAGGTAAATCAGGTAATTAAGGGTAAAAATAAGATTATAAAATTACTCTAACACCTTCCAAATTCTCTTGAATGAGTAAAAGTATACTAATATCACATAAGGATCTAAATAGATTCATTTCATGGACTTTTGACTATGAAAATGGTGTAATTATTATTAAAACCAATGAATGTGACAACATGTCACTCTCTTATATCTTATAACTGTAATAATTTTAATTTAGTGATAAACATTATAAAACTTCAAACATAAATAGTCACCATAAATATAATATAATTATCTACATCATGTGAATTTATTTATAATTTTTAGATATTAAATAATTATCATTAATGGTGACACAATAGTGATGCAGAAATTGTTTATTTAGTAAAAAATCAATAATAAAATTATTATTAAACTAATAGTGACCATAAAATTCTCAAACACCTAACCAAAACTTATTGGTCGTGTAAATGTGACCCATAATCATCCAATGGTATAATATTTTACCACTTAGAGCATTATAAAAGTGATTATGACACTTATAGTATTTTATTTTAAATGATGTCAAAGTTGTCACCTTCATAATTTAATAAATATAACAATTTAAATGTTGTGGTTTTAAGATGATAAATTCAATTAAAAGTATTTTCATAGAATATATTATATTTATATAAATCTTAGTATTTTATTTTTAATTTTTATGCAACAAATAATTATATTAAATTATTATACAAAAATGTTGTAGTAATTATTTTATTGAGAGAAATATCAAATAAATGATTTTCAAAGTATTAAAATAAATATTATATGAACTAATTAATGTTCTCCAAAACTTTTCTAGATTAATATGACATTTTAGGAATCTATTAAATATTTTTTTATAAATATATCATCTGTTTTTATTTTATTTAAATTCTAATAAATGAATAGTGTCAAAATTGACAATATTGTTATTTTATAAAAATAACATATTATAAAATTGTTTAAAAATCACAAAAATATTTAAAAATTATAAATTGAAATTTATATGGTCTAAAATGTCATAAACTATCCAATTATAGACAATTCACAACACATAAGTAATTATATATAACAATTTAAAATTTATAATATTATTACCACAAATAAAATTAAATAGATTAAATAAGGATAAATCAAGTTTATAAGGTTTAAAATAAATTACCAACAAGTCTAAATATTATTTTTTGATGATATTACAACCCTTTATCGTATAATATTCAGATTTGAGTCATTTTTGGAGGTTTTTAAGTGGGGTTTGAGTTTATTATAAATTAATGTTTTAGAGGTTTCCAAAAGTGCCTCTATCCTCTCTTACAAAAAGGCACCTCCTCCCTCTCCTCCTCACTATAATTTTAGCCTTGAAGCTCAGAAAAACCCTTCCCATTTCTCTTATTCACTCTTCTAGAAATATTCTAGAGGTCCTGGTCTTCTTCAAAGACCAACTTTACTTCCCTAAGAGGAGGTTTAGAAGATGCGCATCGAAGAAGAGGTAATATCCTTTACCGATTCTTTCAAATTAATTTCTTATTCTACTAACTATTATTTTGATGTTTAATAATAAAGTAATAACATCAGTGTCACTCATATACTGATATTTTATTATAAATATGAACCAACCCTATTTCACCTTCTATCCATCCTACGGGAAACGAAATCACCGCGTGTGCGTACGTACGGAATACCGTCTCCACGTCGTGGTGTAATATGTTTTTCCACCACCACCTTACATGGATGGTTATAATGGTGTAATGAATAAATATATATGGTTAAAATGATACAAATTCTAAGATATTATATCATCCACTCTAATTCCATTCAATAATTATGGGAACGATATCATCGCTCGTGTATACGTTCGGATTACTGTCTCCATGACGCGATGAGATTCATTATCCAAGTTAACCATTGAAGAATGATTATAAAGTATATATATTAAATAATCATTAGATATATGAAATATTAATGATACTGGAATTATTTATATGTTATTTACTTACTTCCATTCAATTTAATAAGGAAATAAAAACAGCGTTCAAGCGTACGTATGGCCTACCGTCTCCATGAATGGTGTATTTCTTTCCAATTATCGACCTATTATATATATGTATACTCTAAATATATATTATATATAAATCATGTTTTACATTATAGAAGTAATTAATCATGATCTAAGTAATCATATGGATAATTACAAGTCAAAACACGGATGATAAATGAAACGATTTTACCCAAAACGCTGCTTTAACCTGGAATTGACAAATGAACGGGTAATATAATGTCTTAAGCAAATCATATATGTTATCATAAATATTATTATGGGTTTTTTACAAGTTAATAATATGTTGAAACCAAATATACCAGAGTCTTGGACATATACAGAAGAAATTGGACCTAAGGTAAGGGATAATTTTTCAAATCTCATTTTTATTTGAGATTTCTTATACGTAAGTATTTACTAGGGTTATATTTTTCATCCATGTCCATAAAAATGTTTTTCATAAAGTGTTTAATATTATTAAATGTATTTTTAAATTCATTTATATTCCTCTTTGACTTTTACATTGTGTTATAGAAATAATCATTATTTTGTTTACTATACAACGAACTTTTTGACATTTCCGGAAAAAGTACAAGGAGAATGTTTTTTTAACTTATACGGCGTGAACAGATTTTTACTTTTTCATAATGACTTATTTTCATTAATCTTACTCTACAAGATTTCATGATTATTTTTAACAAAACCCTTTTATTTTAAAATTTAATGAAATTTTGTTAAAACAAAATGATTTTGATGAAGAAATGATATTTTCCTCCAGAATTCATTTCAGGTGTTTGTTCAAAACTATTTCCCATCTAAGATGACATTATTTAGTATGATTATGTTTCAAGTATAATGTCTCTATTATTTTAATGGTTTGATTTTTCTTATGATGAAATGATATCCATTTGTTTTATATGGACTATGTTAATATGGGATGATGTTTGTGGAACCCATTTTATTCTTTGGGTTATGATGCATGTTTTCTGATTCTGTTGTGGCACATGTAAGAATGATTTCAATATGAGATGGGTGTGACCTATATCTCCCTCAAATACATTGGATAAAGATTTATATCTCATGATATATACATTTCTAGAACGGAATGTATATCTGGTTCAGTAATACAGGGCTGGAACGGCAAGTAAACCCGGTTCAGTAATGGACTATGTCCACTATGATGGTCTTAGCAGCAATGCCTTTGCTACGATGAAAATCATAACATGTGCTTAATGGTTTCCACAATTACATGTTTTATTCCCATGCTATTTTATCACGATTAATGTTCCTTTGAGATCTATGCATTATGTACTACCATGATTTATGTTATTACTCATGATTTTGATGTTTTATGTTCACGTTTTTACATTAAAATGTTTATGGATTGTTTTATGTTCTCCATGCATGCCCTTACTGAGCATTTGAGCTCACCCTTTTTATGTTTTCCATTCCCCATGATACAAAGAATGTTTTTAGGTAAGAAAACAAAAGGGTAATATCTTTATGGGATATGTTGAAGATCTTTCACCATGATTAGAAGATTATGTTCCAAGTTTCTAAAGACACTAAACTATTACGGTCCTTGGGTGTCTGTTTTTTGATATGTATTAAGTATTCTACAAACGTAATGTAATGTCCATGTACATCAAGTAAGGTTCTCTAAAACCTCCCCTAGTCATCTCTCCCCTTCCATCCTCCCTTCACTGCTTCTCGCATTCCCCTCGCACTCCCTTTCTCCCTTTCCAACTCCCTCTCGCCGCTCACCACTCGCCACTCGCCGCTCACTATTCCCCACTTACCGCTCCCCGCTCCTTGCTCCCTGCTCGCTGCTCCTCGCTCCCCACTCGTCGTCGCCTGCCTCTCCCCTCCCTCCAATCCCGAGCCCTAGTAGCCATCTCTCACCCCTCCCCCTCAAATACTTCACTCCTCATGTTATATATGACATGCACAGAGGTAGAATTTCTGATTTCAGAATTGTCTATTTTAAGGTTATTTATCGATTTCACTAAAGTATGGTGAAATCAATCATTTATGATAGATATTTTGCTATAATTAGGAATATGGGAACCCTAAATCACTGTTTCATATTCTTTTTTTGGTTTATTCAATATTTCATATTCTGTTTCTGTTATAATTAGGATTAGGAAGGGTTATTTATCGATTTTTCTATAATTAGGAAGGGTTATTCATCTCTTTTTGTTTTTTCACATCAATCCATTATGGTGTTCACTTTTTATTATTATTCTAAGGGTTTTTTCCCAAAATCAATTTTATTAGTTATTAAATAGGAATTTTCAATTGGGGCTTTGTGCAGCCGAGATTCATGGATGCATTGAGAGTGACATAGAAGAATAACAACACTATATGAAGGATTCGTTTTTCAAAACTATTTTCCTTTACAAAAAATTATATATACGTAAGGTTTTTGTTATGTGACACTTCTATTTGATTGTTTTTTATATCAACGTGTATGGTAATAAGGTTGGTTTATCAAATTCTATGTTATAACACTGACTGTGGCTTTTTTCTCAACACTGGAGCACTTTTTTTATAGCTCAAAAGTGTTTGATTTTATTTTCACTTTCTTAATTCTCATATTCTAAACATTTTTTTGTTGAGGAAACATGGTTTTCTGTTATTTCACATGTTTATTATTGTTTTAAAATTTCATATTCACTTGAAAAATTATAGAACTCTCAATTTTTTCATTTTTTAAGTTAATCCTTTTATAACTCATCTGGCCATATGATCAAAAATTCTTTCTTATCATGTTCAACCTTCTTCATAGGTGTGGATCCATTTATATCAACTGATTTAGAACATGATAACATTGGTTCTTTTACCTTACCACTAATCAAATTCTTTTTACACTATAATCAAAGTCATACATATGATAGCTCCATAACCAACATAAATATACCTTCAAAAAACATCTACAACTACTTTTGATTTTCCTTAGGAAATATATTAGGATCTTCTTTAGAAATTTCAACTACTAATCCAATTCTACTATCTCTTTCTTGGATAGTTTCCATTTTCAGTTAAAATTTTAAATCATAAACATTGTATATCTTTATTTTTATAATTCTCCCTTATCTGATTTTGATCCTTGTTTATAGGGCACATCATAGTACTTTCAGGGCCACCTCAGATGTGATTTGGCATCCGCAGCCAAAGGTAAAGCAGTTTGGATCATATTGGTTCATCTTCCACCATTTGAGGTTGGTTTATTCTACCTTCTTTGTTTGGACAATTTAATTTGGGGATTTTGGTGATTTATGTGTCCATGAAAAATCTATATTAGGTATGAATTTCATGAATAAGACTACTTTACATCTTGCCCCTCTTATGATTTTCCTTATATGATATTATTCATTTCTATGTATTTTTTACTCCAGATATAGAACTAATGAATATAATTATTAATATGTATTGACTGATTATTATTAGTTTCATGATCGACTAGAACCCAAATGAATGAAATTGTTCAAGATAATATAAAAAAACAAGGAAAACTAAATCTAATGGAAATGTCCCAAACAAACTTGTATCGAACGAAACTAAACTAAGCTCAAACATGAGCCAAACTGATTATATACCATTAATAGAAAGAGTAATTGTTAACTAATAGGAATGTACTATTTGATAGTATCATTTTGAAAAATGTATCTATTTCCCCTTTTCTTGTAGGAATTGATTTGACCCATGGGGAGTTGTGGTTATTATATATTGGGTGGTGATGTGTATAGTCATAGGAGATAGGTATGTTTGAGTTTAGTTTTTATTTTATTTTCTTTATTGCATTGGCCACTTAGGACTTTTACTACTTTCTATGGATAGAGGGTAGTTATATTATGTGAAGGTGTTCAGATTGATTCAGTCCACCGGCTTTGATCCGAGGTAAGATTTAATGGTTACTACTTTTCTTTCACATCATGTATTTGGGGATTTTGGTGTTTTTGACTCCATATTATGGTTTTGGTAGGGTGTTGGATTGTTTCTTGTTGGTTTGGGTGGATTTGGTTCTCTACTTCTAATCGAGGTAGGGATTTAATGTTGTTGGTTGTTTTCTCACTAGTTATTTAGCATCCTTTATTTATTTTAAGGTTCTTAATATCCTTTGGGTAGTGTGTTGATTCCTGCTCATTGGTTTCAAGTCACCAATTCAAGGGCGACTCTCCTATGTGTGCATAGGTAAGTAAGTATATGTATCTGGGTTCCCCTGTTACATGAATAATCAACCATGATAGTGATTATGCAAGTATGGGGCTAGGTGTTCCCATGTATATATATATAAATGCATACGTAGCTGAGTGGAGACCGGTATATGCATATAAGAATATGTGCAAGGATCCCCTTGCACGTGCTCATGGCCATGCAGGTGTGTGCATAGGGGCTAGGTGTCCTTGCATGTGTGTGAAGGTGCATATACCTAGTGGGGGAGTAGTATCTTTTAGTTAGAAATCTCCAAGAGATGAAGTGGATGGCTTGGTTCCACCTTGAGGTAGGGTCCCTCTCCTAGCCTCATTAATTCAAGAATGCTTTAAAATGAATTTAACTTCTTTCTTAATTTTTCTTAATTATATTTAATTTCATATCTTGAATAAATTTTCTTTAATATAATTTCATCATTTGATAAATAAATTCATGTTTTTATAATAATACCCCTCCAATGGAGGTGTGATTTTTGTGACAACTCACAGTGATAGATATGTTGATATAGTAGCTTAAGTTATTGCATTTTATTTGTGTTAAATGAGTTTTAGAATAAATGTTAAATATAATTAAATGAATTGTGTGATAAATCCATTCCATAATTTTATAATAAAACCCCTCCAATGGAGGTGGTTTCTTCTAAACCAAGTGTAGTGATGGTTATTTGTATCATGTTTAGATTTGGTTAGATTTTTCCATATGTCTCTTGTTGGTGTTTGTTTTGTGGCTTGTTAGTTTTTGTTTTCTTTAAATAGTACAAATTTTCTTATCAAACTCATTTAGATCAAATGACATTGCCCGAGTAGGCATATGTCTTGACCATGAAGCTTTCTTTTTCACCCTTTCAATATTATAAATGAAATTTCCTTGTTTATACGAAGTGAATAAATTTTTATATGGTTTGTTTAGGGTATATGATTATCTTCTTCCATTTCGTTTCCCTTTAGACATTGCATCATTGTGCCTCTCACTATAACCTTCTGACGATCCCTTGTTATAACATTTTAAGTAGTTGATTTGTTCTATCATGTTTGTTGTGACCTTATATTATGGAAAAACCTATTTCGGTTGTTTGCCTGGCCTCTTGGCCACCCCTTTGGGTGTTTACCCGAGCCTATATATCTAAAAACACTGATGGTGTCATTGTTTAACACCTGTCAGGCTTATGGTGTTCCGCAACATAAGCTTCATCTTAACACCATTTGGGGTGTTTTCCTGGCCTCGATGCACATCTATTTTTTTACATATATGAATTCTCCCATAAGATTTGTTTTGCATCCTGAGATGTTAAAACGTACTCAAATTCTATTGTTCTCAAGGTGACTGATGTTTTATTATTATAGTTCCATGAAATACATTTACCATTGATAAGTAATAAACCTACATAATTTGACTCTCAATCATTAGTTTCAATAGCCTAGTACCAATTTTATAAACAACTAATATAAAATATATATCTTTATCATACCACAATCCTGATTTAAGAGTTGAGTTTTTATAACATAAGATCGGTTTCTATAATGTGAAGGACAACTAAATAGGATTTATTTGGAATCCTATATAAAGAGTAATCAAAATTTTGATATCTAGTATAAACATTGTTATGTAGAATAAAATTTCAATAATACTTAAAAACTCTATATGATCTCTAGTCCTCCCCACTTCATACCATGACCACTTGGTTCCATGTTCTATAAGAGTGGAGTCCTATCCTAATTTTTTCATTCTAGGGATTCGCTAATTGCATATGAAATTATATTACATGATTGATAAAAATAAGAATAAAAGATTTTATACTAAAATATGATTAATTAACTTTCTCAACAGAGTTGATGAAACCATTTATGTATGGTTTTCTATTTTGTACATGTCCTTGTCCATCAGAGTTTGATATTTTTATGATCCCGATGATTTGATGAGTGTTTTGACCCTTGTAGAGAAAATGATTCTACATTATCTTTTTTTTGTGAAAACAGTAAACAACACACACCTCATATAGTGTAGTTGGATCTTTCTACAAAAATGGGGAATCTGATGGATGATCAGCTCTATGATAGTATTCCATGAGTCTTGTGATCAATGTTGAGACTGACTAATCACAATTTCAGTCAGCGGGGCGATGGCCAGAATGTTTCCCCACCTCCTCCTACTCCCTTCACTTCTGGCTGGAAGATGATGCCCCATGGATGTCTTTGGATCGGGCCAACACATCATGGTCATGTTATGGTCATGTCGCGGTCACGCCACGGTCATGCTCTGGTAATGTCGTGATTTGGCCCTACTCTAGGATGACACCCCACGACAGTTCGCAGTTCTGTAGGAATTCAATGTATGATACCTAGATAGAGTTTTAGATATTTGACACACCCATAGTTAATGGGGAGGGAGGCCCTCCGATAGAAAATATCTGGATTGATTCTCTCATGAAAATATTTAGTCACCTGTAGACAACATTGGTGATGAGGGTGAAGCTTGCTACTTGTATTCTATAAGAACCATCTAAGTGCTCGAGGGACATCATAGTAAATGTTGGACAATAAGAAGACTTGAGAATACTTTTATAATGATATTTGTATTTGGAAAAGTGTCTAAAATGTTAATGTTTTAAAATTATTACCTGTTTTTGGAAATTTTCTCAATTCTGTTAGAAAAAGTGATAGTGTTATTTTTTTTCAAGGTTTTAAAGTGATGTTAATAAAGCATAATTAGAATCTTTTAAAGGATTGAAGCTGAATGTACTTTTAAAATATATGCTTTTGAACTATTTGAATGTTAGAAATGTTTTACCAAAATATATAATTGTGTTTAAATGGTTTCATGAACAATTAACATTTCTCTTTATTAGATGAGTTTATCAAAACACTCATGCCAGCCCTCTACCACCTGCATTTCAGCCCACAGCACCCCCCCACACACTGTCACCTTCAAATCAGCCCGCACCATCCCCCCACCACCTGCAACCAACCCCCTTCCACCAGCATTCTAGCCCCCTTCCACCTAAATTTGAGCCTGCACCATCCCCTAGCCACCTAAAATCCAGCCCGCACCAGCCACCACACTAGCCCCCACCCCCCAACCTCTAGCAAAACACTCATGCCTGCCCTCTGCCACTTGCAAAACAGCCCCAGCAACCAGTTCCAACCCTCACCAGCCCTCATCCTCCTGCATTCCAGCCTACACTAGCCCCTTCCACATGCCCAACAGCCCCCATCCATGTGAAATCCATCCCACACCAGCCCCCTGCCACCTATTCCAGCCTGCACCAGCCCCCTTCCATCCCCCTTCTGCCTACCTTCCCACTAGCACTAGCCACTCTAGTCCACTCCGGCCACCGCACCAGCCCCCATCCTCTGACATTCCAGCCCGCACCAACCCCCTGCCACCTATAAAAAGACCCCATACCACATTTTCCAACCTACACCAGCCCCCTTCCACCTACATTTCAACACACACCAGCCACTCCAGGCCAAACTAGCTATAGGCACCAACCAAAGCAACCAAAAAACCCAGCCCCTCTACACCACCAACCCGCACCCATCTCCACAACAAACCAACACCCCATCCACCAGAAAACCACTGCCACTACATACATCCAAAACAACCATCCTGCAAAACCATTACTCCATCCCCCATCCAAACCACACCTCCATAATAGAAAAAACAGCTGGCCACCCCCAGAGGAATCCAACGAAGGATCTTTCCAAAGAAAATTCATAAGGGTGGATTCAATGGATTTGACCACTATCTTGGGTAAAATGAAGTGATAACACTAATAAGCTTGGATACTTAAAACAACTGATTGATCAAGTTTTAACCACCCAGCATAGGAGAGAGAGTTATTAGTCCAAACTTTAACTCTTCAAACAATTTTCTCTTCCAAGACCACACAATCAAAAGCTCTATGCTTGGAAGTGATGAGAGGAACTCCCAAATAACAAAGAGGAAGGGACCCCTTCTTAACCCCCGTAACATCCTCAATAGAATCACAAACATCAGGAGAGATACTAGCCAAAAACATTAGGTACTTAAAACAATTAACATTCAATCCCGACATGCAAAAAAAAGATCCAAATCATGCTTCAAGACTAAAATTGAATCCAAATCACCATAAGAAAAGAATATAAGGTCATATTTTAAATAAAAGTTAGAAATAAAGGCTTTACCACATTGCCAATGAAATTTTTAAGAATTTAAAGATGAAATAAGGGAGTTCAGGATGCGTAAGAAAAACTACATGAAAATCAAAAAAAAGGAAAGGAAAAAAGTGGATCCCCTTGCATGAGACCTATTTTCCCCAAAAATTAGACATGTAATCTACCGTTAATGTTCACCAAGAACATTGGGGTAGAGATGAATCTTTTAACCCAAGATGAGAACCTAGTTGGAAAGCCGAGAAGATCGAAAGAATCCCATAAGAAGTCTTACTTGACTGAATCAAAATCCTTGAATAAATCGATCTTGAAGGCACACCTAGGAGCCCCAGAATCAAGATGGTAGCCCCACAATAATTCTTGGGTAACAAGATTCTTAGGATGAATTGGTTTTGGTACTGAAGGTTGAGGATATTTTTATCCAGCTTTAGATTTATGAGTCTCTTAAGGTTATTTTTTGTAACCATCCTACTAGAGGGTCTGAGTTATAAGTGGTGGATGTCTATTCTTCAGACTAAGTGAGAAAAATACTATTCTTTGAAAAGTTTCAAGGCATGGTTCATTTAGTATTCTTTAATAATAAAGGGAATTTATTGATGGCTATATAATTTTCTAGGCTCTAGTAAAGAGATGAAATAATGTTCGAGTATAGAAATCATTTTATCCAGTTGGTTCCATACATTCATAATCTTAACTTGGATGCTTCCTTAATGGATTGTTGGTTTGAGTAAAGTCTTTGATGACTTGTCACTAGTTTTTTATTTGTTTTGACTCCACTTCTATAGAGTTATTGTGAGATAAGATATCAATGTTGATGCAACATTAGTAGGGTCAACTATACTGTTGCACTTTTGACTTCCAGCCGGTAGCCACTGTAGCACCTTTGATAAAGGTGGTCATCATTCACTATAGCGATGAGGAAATGCTATTCGGAATAGTGGATTGTCTTCTCCATATGTAGCCCATTTCTAGGCTAAGGGTTCTATCCTTCAAAACTCTATAATTTGTGCTTCTGATTTTTAGTGAGAATTCTGCCTCTCCGTGGACGTAGGGATTATTCTCAAACCACGTAAATTTTGTGTTCTGTGAGCTTTATTTCCTTTTTCATTTTATTTTATTTCTTGTTTCTTTCATTAAGACTCCCGACAATTCTGTAATAGTTAATTCATGTTTCTTTTATTCATGTTTCTTCTATTCTTGGGTGTGGTGGAGGAATCTCTAATAAGGGAAAAAGGAAGTGTTATGTCAGACCCTATAAGTGGTGGTTTAAAAATAATATATTTTTTTCTCACCGGTTTCATCTAGGATAAAATACATGGTTTTATATCAATGAAAAAAAGTGGGTCATAAGAAAAATTGTTTTTAGTATCATTAGAGGTATTTTTTCTCATACTATCAGACGAAGTCTAAACAATGTGAATATATTGGGTTACTTGAATCAATTTAGACTACCAGAGGGAGTCTTTGGGATACTGAATCCATTGAGGTGATTCATAATTGTTTTGTTATATTAGTTAATATCTTAACTATCCAGAATGAAATTTTGGCTATACTGGGAAAATAGTAAGGCTGATGTGTAGTGGCTGGAAGCCTGGGGGTGCAGGGGGTCTGTAGGGTAGGGGGAGGGTACAGGTGGTGTGTCTAGGAGGAGTTGTCAAGGGAGGGGTATAGGAGGGGATATCTGGGGGGTTCTGTAGGGAAGGGGGTAGAGTGCAGGTGGGGTGTCTCGGAGGGGCTATCCAGGGGTGTCCAAGGGCTATCTAGGGGGTCTCTGGGGGTCTGCAGGGCAGGGGGGAGGGTGCAGGTGGGTGTCTAGGAGGGGTTGTATAGGGGGTGTCCAAGGGCTGTCCGAGGGGGTTTTTAGGGTAGGGTGTTGGTGGGGTTGTCCCGGTGGAGTGTCAAAGGGCTATCCAGGGGGTGTCAGGGGGGTCTACAGGGCAAGGGGAGGGTGCAGGTGGGGTGTCTAGGAGGGGCTATCTATGGGGTGTCCAAGGGATTTTCGGGGGGTCTTCAGGGTAAGGTGCAGGTGGGGTGTCTAGGAGGGGCTTTCCGGGGGGTGTCCAAGGGCTGTCCAAGGGGTTCTGGGGGGTCTGTAGGGCAGGGGCAAGGGCAGGTGGGGTGTCTAGGTGGGCTGTCTAGGGGGTGTCTAAGGGTTGTTTGGGGGTGTCGAAGGGCTATCAAGGGGGGTCTATAGGGCAGGGGGAGGGTGCAGGTGGGGTGTCTAGGAGGGGGTGTCCAGGGTCTGTCAAGGGGGGTCCAGGGGGGTCTAGGGGGGCTATCCAGGAGGGGTGTCTAGGGGGGCGGGGATGTCTGGTTGGGGTGCAAGGGGGCTGTCTAGGGTGGGTGAAAGGGGGTGTCCAGGGGGCATGGGGGTGTTCAAGGGAGGTGCAAGGGGGATGTCCAGGGGGCATGGGGGTGTAGGGGGTGTCCAGGAACGGTGTCTTGGGGGGTGTCTAGGAGGATTTGGTGTCCAAGGGGGTGTCCAGGGGTGTCTAGGGGGTGTCTAGGGGGGAGTGTCTAGTGGGGGTGCAAGGGGGATGTCCAAGGGTGAAAGGGGTGGTCCAGGGGGGGCATAGAGGTGTAGGGGGTGTTCAAGGGGGTTCATTGGATCTGTCTAGGGGTGAAAGGGGGATATCCAGGGGGTATGGGGGTATAGGTGGGGCTGTGGTGGTGTTTTTTTAATTCTTTACATTGCATTGTCTGCATTAGTGTTTTTTAAAATTCTGTATTTTCTTGTGTTTTATTCATCATTTTATATTGTCTAGATGAGTTTTTCTTTTTATTTACCATTATTCTATAGGTTTTTAATATAATTTCAAAGTGGATCCAGCTACCTACTTCTTGTTGGAATTGTAGTACTGGAATTGGAGAGTGGAGGCCGCTAGAATTGCATAGGAGGGAAGGCAATTGTTTGCTGGTTTTGGTTGGCTGGAAGAGGGGCTGGTAAGAAAATTTTCCCACATTTTTTTTGTAGAGGTGACTAAATACCAATGGTTCAAAGAACCATTGGTATACAGATTCATATAGCCCGTATTATGTCAATGGTTCACTTTGAACCATTGAAAATGTTGTATACCAACGGTTAAAAACTATTGGTGTAGTTGTATAATCCCATGGTTATTAACCGTTGGGATAGAAATTTACCAATAGTTAGTATTAAATCGATGGTATTTTGAAAATCCAGACAACCTATCCCAATGGTTCATCTATAACCATTGGGATATTGTTATCCCCACACCTCACATCCCAACTGTTCAGTGAACCATTGGGAAAGAAATTCCCAATGGTCTTTGGGGATTTTACCAACAGTTTGAAATCATTGGTATAATCTTAATTTATAGTTGTGACCAAAAATCACAACCACTACATAGCACATCCACCACACAACTCACATTAGTTTTGAAAAATGGATTATATCTCAATTTATTAATTTTAATACTATCCTCAAACAAATTTTACATTACTTAGGAAACTAATTTATTAGATTATATATGTTATTAGACTTTTTAATATGTGGTTTTCATATTTGAATACTTATAATGAGGTTCACAATTTTCAAAAAATATAAATACATAACAATCTCAAAATAAAAAAAAGTTAGGGAAAAATAATGAAAACCCATATAAGAAAAAATCCCATGAGAAAGTACAAATAAAAATATATCATTCATTCCCCTTAAATTTTAATTGAGTTGATTAATAATCATATATGATACAATACATAAAATTTAACCAAATGAATAAAAAACCATGATATTTACACATGTACAACTTAATTAGTAATGAAGGATATACTACCTCTAATACAACTTCATAGAGAACCACTTCCCACAACTGAATAAAATAAAGGATTGAGATCCATAAAACTCAAAGAATAACTCTTCAAAACATAAAAATATAAACCCATAACTAATCCATATTCAAAAATTCCAAAATAGCTTCATAGAGAACCACCTCTCACAATCAAATAAAATAGAGGATTGAGATCCATAAAACTCAAAGAATAACTCTTCAAAACATAAAAATAGCAACCCATCATCAATCCATATTCAAAAACACCAAAACATGGTTATCCCTTTACTATAATACTCTATAGGAAAGAAGAAACTAATAAGAATTGGAAAATATTATATGAGTGATCATACCACAATCTAGAATATTTTATACCATTATCCAAGTGTCTAGATTCATTGAAAGGAATGTTTTATAGGCACTAAGGGGATTTGGGGATGTCCATGTTTTGAGAGGAGGTCCAAAAATTCAAAGTAAATATGGGATTACTTCTAATTTATATGGGAATTTACCTGGATCCCACTATGGTGTGGTATACATCTCATATACTTGTGGGGGATATGATCAAAGTGAGATTTGAAACCCCCATCCATTTCCCTATTTTCTCTCCCCATTTCAGAAAATGGGATCTAACTTCCACCATGGACTAGACCACAGAATGGTTTATGCTATGTTGGTTCTTCCATCATTTCTCACATCCATACACTACTTCCTAGTGAAATTTACCTAGTATTTTTACCCTCACCAAGCCCATGTACATGACTTGGTGTGCCCTTATATCACATTGGAAAAAAAATCCACCAAATAAAAAAAGTAAAAACACCACAACCTCCTCTTTGTGTTTTGAGTTTCCCATTTTATATACCCCCTTGAATAGATCGTCCTCTCACAGGGCCACCACAAGTGTGTGATGCCCCCTATGATGTCCAAACGCCCTCTCACACCCTCCATAAAACCCCTAAAATTGTGATCCATGCCACCAAACCTTAGTAACCATAAATGATTGTTGATGAATATAACAACTAAAAAATTTATTTCATATTTAACATGTTTTATTACATAAACATTCACATAGTAAAACTCATACGAGCAAGAGGTCTAGTGTCTTTGATGATTAGGAAAATTAAATAAGAACTTAAAACATGAAATACAACATCATTATTGAAAACCTATTGACAATTCCAAATCATTCCTTCATACATAACACTACATGGGATAACCTAAGGTGATACATAAGAAAGGGGTGAGATATAAAGCATAGTGACGGAATAAAAAAGGAATAAAATGAGGATAATAGTACACGTTAGAAAATAAATAACAATAATTCATAATGGAACATGAATAATAAGGCCTGATATAGCATAATAATCATAACACAGGAAATTTGGACACAACATACAACATGATATTAGCATGAGTGAAGGTTCATTGCACATGGAGGATCATGAGTCAAGTCTCATTGCACATGGAAAACCTTGATTGAAGGATCATTTCACATGTAGGATAATTATTCAATGATCACTGCACACAATTTATCAAAATAATAAACATTAATGAATGGATTTGAGTGATATTAGGGTGCAACCATCATAATCATTTCGTTTTAATGCTAAAGTGTGCCCAAAAGATCATTAAACATGGATTCATTAATAATCATAATTTATTACAAGATAAAGAAAATGTGAAATACATAAATATAGATGAACAATAAATATGGATATGTGCATAAATATGAATAATGTTGATAGAGAAATGGGTATGGTATTCACTACAACCTGATATTGGCATGGAAAATTGTGCTGCAATTTCATCAGCATAACAACCTCAAATATAAATTGATAAAATGGGTTGATGAGAGTGAAAGAGGCCTCTAATAATTTATAAATGAAATGGATAGTATGAGGGATGTTTATGAACATATCTCAACATATGTAAAATTAAATTATAAGACATAACAAAATAGGGATTCTTGATAAAAGATGTGAGTGAAATATCCCTTACGTAATTTCTCATTGTAATGGGTGTACTTAAAGGATAATAGGGGGATAATTAAAGTGAGATGAATTTCTAATAATTAATAAAAAATGGATTATGAAGGTAATGTTCCAAAACATACCCCTCATTAGTAATTAAAAATAAAATGGCATGACAATATAAAGAAACATGGGTAAATATGAGGAAGGAAAGAACCCTTACTTGAGTGTGTGACTCCAAAGGCTTGGGAAGGGCTTCCTAAAAGATTAGGGGAGCCTTATGAGGACTCTATGGATTATAGAGAGGAGTTTGGTTGTGTTCCAAGGTTTGTTACTTAATATTAATGGGATATTTGGTAAGTTTATATAGGGAAAGAGTGGAATTTTTTATTATTTTCATTTTGGACACAACATAATAAAATATTCAAAACCACAAAACAACCCATGGTTATTTCCCATGGTTTCTTCCAAAGAGGGGTGTTTTGGATTTTATTATAACGTAAAGGGTTGAAAAAACTATAATATTTCCCTTGCTTATGTGGATGACAGTCATACTCTTAATTAAATGAATTTAAAATCTTCAAAATGTATTATAGGTTCTTGAGGATTCATAATAGGTTTACAGAAGAAATAAAATATATTAAACACCATATTATTTTGAATATAAAATATATATTTGTACAAATATACTATTTTTAGTATTTATTAAATAATTATTGGGATATTATGATGTCATAAAACACACTATAAATTTATATGGTATTTATTTTTACCAAAAAAATCAATTATCTACGGAAATAATGAAAAATTCACTATTGGATAATTTTGATGTTCTCATTCCAAAAATAATATTAATATTATCTAAATAATATTTTATATATATTAATTTTCAATTTTAAAATAAAAACTATCATTTATTGAAAATGATGGGTTTTTGAAAATAATAATATTCTAACCCTAATAAAAATTACATTTGAATTCATAAAAATTATATGATCATTTATATTTTAACAATTAATTTAATAATAATATTTTTTTAAAATATTATTTATTTCAAAATATATTAATTAATCAAAATATATTTCTTAATTTAGTTTTAATATTATCCAAATATATTATTTTCATTTTAAAAATCATTTACAAAGTAACAATAGTAGGATGAAATTATTTTCATTATTAGATTCAAAAATAGTTTAAATAATCTTATTTCTAGGGTATTGATACATATCCCTTTATTACACCAACATATTCACTAAGAGTAAGGTACACGATGGTTGGGCTTTCATGGGGCTATTTGGTGAACATGTTTTGCTCTGTGATCTCAATGAGCATGAACATCTCTTGTAATCAGTTTTCTCATGCTTAAGTTGTTGGATCTTGTCTTGGGATTGTTCTAGGGAAAATCTCAAAAATTATATCTCCTTCAAAATATCAGATAAATGGGATTTATATGGAATTATCCTACTGGTTAAGGAAATCGCTTTCATTGTCTATGTCGAACAGATTTTTTAAAACCCCTATATTTATACTAGTCATGTGATCACTGTTAAACAGCTATATTAACAATAGTAATGACACTCAATGGTCATTTAAATCAAACTTGATATAATACAAAAAAGGATTACAGGTATTTTATATATCTATAATATGAGTAATTAAATAAAATTAAAGGGTATTTTATTCGTAAATGATTAGGTTGTGACAAACTTCATCCTTAAGATATTTCTCCTTAAAAATTTTATTTTCCCACACTAAAATAGATTAGGGTAACTCCGATTCATTCTTTACTTCAGTTCACCTGCTACTTCTTCAAATTTTGGGTTTTCCAAAACACATTGATGAGGGACATCATCTTTTTTTTATAATTTTTTCTTTATGATCTAAGAACTTCATCGGCTGCTCCTTATAGAAATGGTCATTCTCCAATGGTACCACCTCTATATTAAGTACATATGATGGAACTATTATGTACTTTCTTAAGATTGATACATGGAATATTCCATTTACTTGAAATATGTTCAGTGGGAGTGCTAGTCTATAGGCCACTACTTTGATGTGATCAAGGATATCCAAAGGGATAATGTACCATTGAATAAGCTTTCATTTTTTTCCCAAATCTTATCACTCTATTCCATGTAGAAATGGTTAGGAATAACATGTCTCTTATAAAAAACTTTAGGCCACGTTGATGATTTCCAGTAGTGATATTTTTTCAAATTTGAGCAAATTTGATGTGATTCCTAATGGTCTTAACATTCTCTTCCATTTCATAGACTATTAATAGAACAATAATTTTTCATTCCTCTAATTCATACCAACATTTCAATGTTCTACACTTATTCTTATAAAGGGATTTATAAGGGGCCATTTGGTTGCTCGAATGAAAAATATTTTGGTAAGAAAAATACACCAAATAATGTTGTTGGTCCCATATACCTTTGAAGTTCATCGGGAAAGATATCAACATTCCCTCAAGCATTTGGATAGTCCAATTAGATTGGCCATCAGTTTGATGGTGATAATTCATACTGATTTTTAGATAAATGTTTAGAGCATGTTGAAGAATTTTCTATAATGTATGTGAATCCTATGTCTTGATCAGATTCAATCAAAAGTGCAGCTCCATACGGCCTTACCACTTCTCTAATATTTATCCATGTCTGTTGATCCAGTGATAAATCCTCTTGAATCATAATAAATTGTATCGTATTTTTAAGAAGATCCCCAATAACATAGATTGAATTATTTCCTATGGATGTATTTAGATGTCTAGGGAAAACTTTCATGTTTAATTTTCCCATTCCCATGTTGGTATGGGTAATGCTTTCATAATTCCATTATATTTATTCCATTCAGCCTTCACTTTCTGACATACAGTTCTCTTTGATTTATATTCTTCAATCACCTTCTTTATGTTATTCAAACAATAGTGATGTCAATGATCAAGATACATATATGTGTTTCTTGGGTGAATAGAGAAATTAAAACTATATACTTCATCCAAAAGTTCATTCTTTAACTCAAAATTTGATCGAACGCATATTCTCGACCAAAATATCACAATCCATTCTTCATTAAAATTGAAAACCCAGAATTTCCCAATTCTAATAGTTTATACCTTATTCTGAATCACCACATCATCTTTTTTATCATCCCTTAACCTTTCCCAGTGATACAGTTGATCAATCATTTGTTAAAGTATTTATGATGCTCCTTTCATTATGATTACCATGTATATCTTCTTCAAGTCTAAGAAGATTGGATCCTTCTCAATTCTCATCAATGATTAAATTGTTGGGTACTTTATATTAGAGAATCTGCCACCTTGTTATCTTTCCTCAGATGATAGTGGATTGATAAGTCTTAATACTTGATGAAATCTAACCATCTTCATTTTCACATATTTATTTCCTTCTATGTGAAAATATATTTGGTACTTTTATGATCTGTATATATTTCACACTTCTCCCTAAAGAGATAATTCTATAATATATTTAATGTAAGGATCTCTTTTACTAACTCCAGATCATTTGTGGTATTTTTTTCTCATGAATTTTCAACTTCCCTAAGGCATAGGTAATTAATTTTTCCTTTTTCATCAACAAAAATCCCAATCCCGTCTTTTAAGAATCGCTAAAAATTACTAAAAGATCCTAAATTGTGGTTAGTGTGAGAAAATGATCAGTGATAATGCCCCTTTTAAACTCCATGAATCTTTCTTCACATTCATCATTACAAGAAAATTTTACTCCCTTCTGAGTTATTTTTGTAAGAGGTTTTGAAAATCATATGAAATTTCTCACAAATTGGCCATAATATCCTGCTAACCTAAGAAAACTATGGATATCTGTCACAGATGCTGGAATTGGCCATCCCTAAATTTCATTTTTCTTTAAAGGATCCATATATATCCCATTGATTGTGACTATATAACCCAATAATGATACTTATTTCAACTATAGCATACACTTGTTGTACTTTTCATAGAGCTTATTATTGCATAAAGTCTTTAGCATGGTGCTCAAATCCTATTCATACTCTTTCTTGGTTTCTGAGTATATTATAATATCATTTATCATGGCTAAAATAAATTCAAAGTAATCTAAAAATTCTCTATTCATTATGTCTATGAATATTTCTAAGTAATTAGTGAGTTTGAATGGCATCACAATGAACTCATAGTTCATGTACCATGTATGAAAAGCAGTCTTGGGGATAAACTTTTTCTCCACCCTTACTTGGTAATATCCAGGACACAGATCTACCTTGGAGAGGTATTGTTCTCCATGTATTTGGTTGAAAAATTCATCAATTTCATGAAAAGGTTACTTGTTCTTTATCATTATTTTCATTATCTCATGATAATCAATGCAAAGGAACATTGACCTATCTTTCTTCTTAAAGAAGAGGACTTGTTCACCCCATGGTGAAGCACTTGGGCATATAAAAACTTTATCCAGATTCACCTATAATTGTTTTTTAGCTCCTTAAGTTCCACAAAAACCATTATATATGGAGTCTTGGATATTGGAAACACCTCAGGTACAAGATCGATAGAGCATTAAACATCTCTGCTACAAGGAAGACTAGACAATTCCTTAGGAAACACATCAGAAAATTCCCTCACAATAGGAATATCATCAAGGATGGTTCATTCCTAATAATAAATTATTTGATATAGATAAACTTTCTCAAAGGGAAATAATATCCATGATTGAGATGATGGTTCCAAAGAAGATTCAACTTATTCCTTGCACTTATATATAATCAGGGGTTGATTCACCAAATAGATATTGATTTCCCTCTTGTGAAAATTTATAGTGGATCTATATTGGGAAATCAAATACATTCCTATAATTTCATAAAATTCTTACAAGGTAAGTTTAAAAAGGATCACTAGGATGTTTAATCCACAAATTTTATAGGGGATGAGTTATATATATAAGATGCAATAATTTCCCCATTTTCCATTTTCACTGACATCATTACTTCAATGCTTTTTTGGTGTTTAAATAGTTCTACAAAACTATTGTAATATAAAGGAATTAATAGAACCAAAACAAAAAAAATCATTCCTTATTCTTGAATGAATAATTAGAATACCTGTCACCACATTATTTTCAAGATCTACTTCAGTGGTAGGGATGGAAAAAGTTCTCCCTTGCTGCCTTGGAGGTTTTTGGTTGCCTCTAAAAACCATTGTCTTAGTGCATTAATTTGAAAATATCCCTAGTTCCTAGAATATTTAAAAATGAACAATTTGGTTAAGGTTCTACTGGATCATTCATTTCCATCTTCATAATAGTGGGTTTATCTCACCAGTAATTATTATTTAGGTTCCTATCCTTCTTACACCAAAATAATTTCCTACATCCCTTTAGAAAATTTTTGCGATGCTTCTTCGCACTGCTTTGGAAAGTGGGATATCAAATTTTCATGGAATCATTATAAAAATCTATCAAAATTTCATAATTTATACTCACTTTATGATTTTTATCCTCATGATACCCTTGAGATTCACTGATCTCCTTCTCAACTTTGAGGGCGCATCGAACAATTTCTGCATAGCTATCAAAGTCATGGATCTCCATGGATTTTCATAAGCTAGGATTTATCCCACCAAAAAAAGAGTCAAACTTGAATTCAAGGTTGAATGAGAAAACCATATTCATTTCATGCAAGTCTCAAGAATTTTTCCTCACACACCAAAATAGATCTTTCATACATTTTTTGAGTGTAAGGAAATCTCTTTCCATTTTAAGATGGAGGGTGTAAGGATTTTTTTTATTGAAATTCAATTTTGGGAATTCATTCTACTCATTTTCATCAATCTCTTCTACATGATTCGTATTCTTGGTCAATTTCCACCACTAATCAGCTTCACCCTCCACATGATAAATAGCCATAAGAACCTTCTCTTGTTTGGATCATTGATGGATGGTGAATTTCTTTTAAATGGAATTAATCTATTGATCTATGATTATGGGATCATACGATCCATTGAATATGGGAGTAAATTTTCACATAAAAGTCCCTACTATTGGTTTCTCTCTCATAGGGGGGTTTGGGCACTCCTCCTTGTCCAGGTTTCTATTACTAACTTGAGTTAACTGAGAGAGTATCGTAAAAAATATCTTGATTCTTTCTCCCATCATGTTGGGCATCTCATTGGGGAAATCCTCACACTACCCTTCGCAATGGTTGTTAGAAAAATTCCTCCTATTTCCAACCATTTTTTTGGAATTAAAGGAAAATTAGGGAAGAATATATAAAATAATTAAACACATAAAGTGGAATCTAATGACATTAAATGGATAATGTTTAAATTACATTTATCTCCTTACTTATGATTTTCTAGCCTTTAGTCTATTTTATCCATTATCTACATACTAATATATATTATTAGGGACTTATTTTTTACCTTAATAAAGTTTTTAATTGAGATTATGAATTTATTGAAGAGTATTCCCTAGCAGTGTCAAACCAGGTGTGTAGTAAGGCCCAATGTTGGGTGCCAGGTTACCCCGAGTCAGACCTAGAACACCTTGTTAGAGTTGTTACTCCTAGGTACATATGTTCCATAACCATGTCCACATATAGTATCCATAAAGTGATATAATTCCATGATAAACCACTTAATATATACTTATAAAAATTAAGGGTTGATTTCTTACACATAGTATTATCCCTATGGGTTTTCACTAGGGTTTTCTAGTCCTAATCTCAAAAATAACAAAACCCATCATTTGATACAAACTATAAAATCCATTATATTTATTTCATAATTAAAAATGATTTATTACATAAAATTTTAATTAGTAAAACTCAGAATAATGAGAGTTATAGTGTCTTTGGGGTTTAGGAACATTACATAACAACTTAAAACATGAAATCCAACATCATTACTGAAAAATACTTTGACAAGACCAAATCATTCCTTCATACTTAACACTGAATGGGTCAACAGAAGGGAATACATAAAAATGGGGTGATCTATAAATCACATTAAGTGAATAAAAATGGAATAACATGCAAAAAATATTACATGTTATACAAGGCATAACAATGAGTCATAATGAAACATGAATAATAAGGCATGATATAGCATGATACTCATAGCATGGGAAATGTGTCAATAACTTGAAACAGGATATTAGCATGAGTCAAAGGTCATTAAATATGGTGTATCATGATTTAAGTCTCATTGAACTTGGATAAGAATGACTAAATTATCATTGTACATGACCTATCATGATAGTAATCATTACCCAATGCATTGGATCACTATCAGGGTTCACCCCTCATAATCATTTCATTTTTAGGCTTAAGTGTGTCACATAGATCATACAACATTGATCATTAATCAATATAATTTATTCCAACATCAAGAAAATTTAGAATAAATACATATACATTCACAATCAACATGTATATGTGAATAAAATTGAATACCCTTGATAAATAAATGGGTATGGTATTTGCTACACAATGATTTTGGCATGAAAAATCATGGTGCAATTTTGGCAACATAACGTCATCTTATAGAAATTATGAAAATGAGTTGTTGTGACAAAAATAGGTCTCTAAGTATTTATAAATTAAATGAAAAGTATTAAGGGTATTTAAGAACATATCCCAACATAGGAAAAATTAAATTAGAATACAAAACACAAAAGGGATTCTTGATAAAAGAGGCGGGTGGAAGATCCCTTATAGAATTTGGGTATAGTAACTAGTGTACATAAAGGATAATAGGGGGATTAATAATAGTGAAAGAAATACCTAATAATTTATCAATATAATGTATGGTAAATGGGTTAAAGTTTGGATCACATTTGGATAATCTTAAAAATCCAAGTTTCAGATTTAACGAACCTCTATTCCAAATAGAAATGTAATATTCATTGTTTTATAAGATAATATTGAAGTATCCATTGTTGATTGGTTTCAGTCACTAGGCCGAGAAGTTCCAGCAATGAGATATTAGATCTTTGATATTCAAGTTTCTCCATGTTTTCTCTCTTCTTTCATATGTGATTCGACCCAGCACTGAGTATTTGCAGTATTCAAGGTGTTGTTTAATTGCATCTCTATCTGTGATAACTGTGATTGCACCTTCTCCTGATCTCTTGATTATCCAAGGTTGAATAACACTTCCAAGAGATGTAGGGTTCCCAGTTAAGGATTCTATGAAAGAAAATAGCTTTTCGTGGAGGTGGTAAATCAACTTTAGCTATCTCATTTTTTCGAGATTTTAGTGGGAATGATCTCTCCCACTCTGGATTAAAGGAATATATGAGGTTTACAGACAATAACACAGAAGAAATGGAAATCTTTCAAAAAATAGTGGCTGATGATATGTTTTCTCTCCTTCTTGATCTCCAATCTGAGGAAGCCATCTTAGATTTTATATTCAATGAGTTATCAAATAATTTTATTGATCTAAATAGCACTCCCATAGTTAATATTCAACACACTATACCTCACCTTGCTCTTAAAGCCCCAGTTCAGGATAAAAAAGTGTCCTAGTCTTCTATTGTTGTCTAACCAAACTCCAACTCAGTTGAGAGAGTGAATAACCCAAGTCTAATAGTTACCACCAACATTATATCCCAATATACTTCCTCTAATAGTAATGTTAAGAAATATTTGAGAAGATCAGAATGAAAAGGAAAGGGAGGTACTGCTCTCACTCATAATAAATGTTAAAAAAATTATTCTGGAACTACCAGGGTCTTGAAAACCCTTGCACCCTTGGTTCCCTTCGGATCGTGGTTAATAAACATAAACTTTTCATTTTTGGAATATCATAACCTAAAACCAACTGTCTTAATAATAAAAATCCATTTGATAAAAATGGTTACACTCTTCTCTATCTTATTCAAGACACCAACTCTAAGGATAGAATATGTGTGTTTTCCCACAATATTATCAACCAGCCTTTGTTTGTTAAGACTGATGAGAAAATCATCACCTGTAGCTTCTCTTATTTGTGAAAAGTTTTTTTTGTTACATTATTTATGCCTATAATTACTACATCACTAAAAGATATCTCTAGGATCAGATTCAGATCTTGTCCACTTCAATCAAGGACTTGTGGATCCTCATGGGTGATTTCAACTCCATTCTAAATAGAGATGAAAAACTTGGTCATGTTCATAGTTCCATCTCTATGAGATATTTTAATTCATGTGTTGAATCTTCTAATCTGTTTGAATTTAATTTGACTAGAGCCAAATACACTTGGTATCATATAAATATTAATGGGATGAGGGCTAGAAAAATTGATCGTGCCTTTGTTAATGAAAAAAATCTTACTTTCTGGAATCATATCTCTTGTGTCACCTTATCCAAACATAATTCTGACCACAACCCTATCCTGACTACTTTGATTAATAAAAAGGATTCTCTCCCTATCCCCTTTAGATTTAATAATTCTTGGTCCTCTATTGATGATTGTTCTTGGATTGTCAGTGATTCTTATACTTCCAAAAACTAAGAAAATATCCCTCTAGATTTCATTATCAAACTAAAACCCTCAAAATCAACTTAAAAATCTGGAGAAAGAAGAATTTTTCCTTTATAAGTCATCATATTGACACTTTGGAAAACTCCTTACATGTTTCGTAGCAGCCTAATACTCATGATGATTTCACTAGAGACCCTTCAAAAGAGAATTGAATAGCCTCTAATCTGTTTAACCTGATTAATCTTGGGGATAATATAAAGAAAAATATCTTTAAGGTGTAGTGGCTTAATTATGGTTATCATAATACTAAGTTTTTCAATACCCTAAAGAGGGTTAGAAAAACTAACAGGTCGTTATCTCTCCTTTGAGATGGAAATAATATTATTGATACTAGTATTATGATTACTAATCACATTGTGTCTTCTTACATGAACATTTTTAATGCTGTTGAATCATTCAGGCAAATCAAATAGGTAATTATTCCAATATTAGTCATAAATGATTATAATTTGAATTTTATAGCTACTCCTCTTGATTGTAAAATCTAGAATGTTGTCTTTATCCTTAATAAGGATATCTCTCTAGGTCCAAATGGTTTCACGAATCACTTCTTTTAGGCTCACTAGAATGTGATCCAAAGCGATGTTTTTAAGTTGTTTAATCATTTTTTCAAAGATAGTTCTATTAGTCTTTGTTTCAATTCTCAATTTTTAACTCTTATACCAAAGGTTGACAATGCCAATGAACTTTCACAATTCAGACCTATTTATTTGGTCAATATCATCTATAAGAACATCACCAAGATCCTGGCTATCCGGCTAGATGATATTTCTAAGAATATTATCTCTTTGAATTAGTTCAGTTATATAAAGAGTAGAAAATTAAATATTGCATCATCACTGCTTCTAAGTGTGTCAATATTTTGTAGAAAACTCCTATAGAAGGTAATATTTCCCTCAAACTTGACATTAGAAAGGCCATTGACACTATGGACTAGAACTTCATAAGTCTAATTCTTCTTGAGTTTGGATTCCACACCAAGTTCATACAGTGGGTTAAAGATCTACTTAGCTCGACTCATATCTCTATTTTTGTTAATGGATCCACTAAAGGCTACTTCAAATGTTCCACGGGTTTCAGACAGGGTGATCCCCTCTCAGACATCGTCTTTTCCATTACTGAGGACTATCTTAGTAGGTTTCTCACCCAAATGGTCTCTACGGGTGAGATTCATACAATCAAAACCTCTAGAGGTGTCTCGAATCCCTCTCATCTTCTCTTTGTCAATGACATCATCATTTTCACTCAAGGTCACATAACAAATATCCAGAACCTTAATAATTGTCTTCTTCACTATTATTTAGTCTCTGGTCATGAAATTAATTGGAATAAATCCTTTATTTTCTTTGGTAAAAATATTTCTAACCCTAGAAAACATGACCTTATAAATTATCTGGGTATCCAAGATGGTAGCTTTCCTTTCAACAACCTAGGTGTACCTCTCTTCCTTGGATGACCAAGAGCCTCCTACGTTGTTGATATTGTCATCAAAGTCAGAAAGACTCTCTCTTCCTGGAATGGTAAAACCCTCTCAATGGTGGTCTGCATCTACCTTGTTAAACATATGGTCAATTATAAACTTGACTACTCTTTCATGGTCTACTCTTGGAATTTCATTTTTATTAAAAACATGAATACTATGATGAGAAAATTTGTGTGGATCAGAAGAACAATTGAAAAAAATATTTTCACTATCCGCTGGAAAACATGTTGTTTACCCCTCTCAAAAGGAGGTCGGGGAATTAAAAACCTAAAAATTTACAATCAGTCTCTTCTTTCCCAATTTATCTAGTGTCTTATTATTCAATAGGATAATTCCCTAAGATTCCTGAGAGATTAATTTTTAAAAAATATTTTTAATGGAAAGATGACCTATCTACAATCCTTCATCTGGTCCAGACTTAGAAAAATCTTCCAAGATATAAACAATAATGCCAGATGGTTTGTTACTTCTTTCTCTTATCTTAAATTTTGGAATCAAAATTGGTCTGGAAGTCTCCTAATTGATCAAATTGAGGGTACTAACTCCAATATAGACCTAAACTCCTCTATCAAGCAGCAACTGGAAACACAACATCTTCTCCCCAATAACATTGTTCAAATAGTTAAAAATTATGATTTTCTACAAGATAATGATATTCTTATTTGGGAACCTTCTATGGATGGTTGTTTAAATTCAAAACCTTACTACAACCATCTCACCAATGTTGATAGAAATTGGATGGATAATTTTACAAAAAGATGGTTGATACCTTCCCGCTTCACTCTTCTTTGGAGGCTTCACTTTGGTAAACTCCCCCTTGAGGAGAACCTCCAGCGGGTGGGTATTTCCCTTTGTTCTGATGCCCCCTTTTCCTACAACATCGTGAATATTTTAATCACCTATTTATCTCTTGTAATAACTCTACTACACTGTATAATTATATTTTTAATTTCTTTCAGTTTCATCAGATTCAAAACAGGAACATTACCCAATGGGTGCAAGACATCCTTGCCATTCAGTTCTCCAACCAGGAACAAATTCTTTTCCTTGTTGCTTGTGCCAAAAATTTTCATATCATTTGGAATAGAAGAAACAAGTATATTCATGGAGACTAATTCATTTTTCACAAATCTAACATTCAAAATATCCTCCTGGCCGTTCATAATGCAAACTTCCAATATAAAGGCAGATTCTCTAATTCAGTTACTAATATTATCATTTTGAACAAACTTCAAGTTAAAGGTAATTTTCCCAAACCACTTTCCACCATTGAAGTTTTTTGGAATCCTCCCTTTATTGAATGGATTAAATTTAATTCATATGGTGCTTCTAGAGGAAACCTTGTCCCTACAAGGTATGGATTTTTCTTCAGATATCATAATGAAGACTTCCTGGGAGGTGAATCTGGTCTTTGTGGAGAAGCCACTGCAATTGAAGCTGAAATGTATGCTCTTATAAAAGTGGTTGATCATGCTCAGATTAATAACAGGAACAAGGTATGGTTTGAGTGTGATTTAGCCAATATTGTCCAAGCTTTTTAGAAGAATCAACTGTAACTTTCCTGGAGGAACATGAATAAATGGAGAAAATGCCTAAAAATCATTACCTCCATGACATACATCATCACTCATATGTATCATGAGGCAAATCAACTTGCATACTTCCTTGATAATAAAGGAGTAACTGAAGGTACCAACGTCTTCTACTCTACTATTTTGGATTATTTGGTTTTGATTTTCAACTGTTAAAAATGTACTCTTCCCACTTTTCGACTTTTTTAACCTTTTTATTTATTTAGGTTGTATGGCTTTTTCTTTAAAAAATGAGGAAGGAAAGAACCCTTACATGAGTGTATGACTCTAAAGGATTGGGAGGAGCTTCATGAAAGTTCAAGACACCTTGGTATGAATCTATAGAGTATATATAAGATTTTTTACATGCTATAAGGAGTTTTAGTGAATAGTAATGTGATCTTTGGTGGGTTTATATAGGGAAAGATTGTGATTTATTTATTATTTTGGTTTTGGACACAACAAAATAAAATAGTCAAAACCAAAAACAATACCATGGGTTTTATCCATGTTTTCTAACAAAGGGTATTTCTATAAAATATTATATATTATGAAATATCTATCTTATAAAAATATTTCCCCTTTTTATGCGGAGGTGAGTCACAATTTTAAAGAACTGAGTTTAAAATTGTTCAATGTTTTATATGTCCTGGAGGATTCATAATGAATTTAATAAGAAATAAAATAGACCTAAAACATAATTATTTTTAATAAACAACATATATTTTCCCAATATACCTTTTATAGTATTTATTACATCATTATTGTTCCAATATGATGTAATAAAATACACTGTATATTTGTATGGTATTTAATTTTTACCGATAAATTCTGTTGTGTCAAAAAATTATGAAAAAATCACCGTTGGATAATTTTGACATCCTGATGTCAAAAATAATATTTATTTTATCTAAATATTTGTCCAAAGAAGTGAATTTTCACTACTAAAATAAAAAACAATCATTTATTGACTATGATGGGTTTTTGACAATAACAGTTTTTGAACCCTACTAAAAATTACATTTAACTTCATAAAAAATTATATGACCATTTATATTTAAAAAATTAATTTATTAATAATATTTTATTTAAATATTATTTATTATAAAAATCCATTAATACATCAAAAATTATTAATTAATTGAATTTTAATAATAACAAAAAATACAATTTCTTCTTTAAAAATAATTTACAAAGTAACAATAATAAGAAGAAAATATATTCATTATTTTACAAAAAAAAATAATGTGCATAATTTTATTTATAGAATCTTGATACATATCCATTTATTACACCAAAATATTCCCCATGTTTAAGGTGTGAGATGGTGTGGCTATCATGGGTCTGTTTGGTAGACATGGTTTGGGTCGTGATCTTGATGAGCTTGAAATTCTCCCATAATCAGTTTCTCTCATTCTTTTTTTAATAGATCTTCTCTTGGGATTGGTCTAGGTAAAATCACAGAAAATACACTCCATTGGAATCTCTAATTAATGGTATTCATATGGAATGATTCTACTGGTTGAGGCCATCACTTTGTTTTTCTGTGTCAAAATGATTTGTTAAAACCCTATATTTATACTAGTCACATGATCACTGTTTATTGTCTTTATTAACAATGTTAGTGATAATTTATGGTCATTTAAATACAATTAGATATAATAAAACAAAATAGTTCTTTTGTTTTATATATCTATAAGATAATTAATAAAATTCAAAGAATGGAAATTTTATTCAAAAATGTGTGGTTCTTTACAAAGAAGGATTAGATAACAATACAAATATTCTTATAATAAATGAAATAAATAAAGAATTATCTTTTAAAAGGATTTTTAAAATCAATTTCTTAACATCATACCATTGGTTCCCATTTTCCAAAAACCAATTTAAATCCCATATATATATATTTATATATTCAATCAATGAAAAATATTAAGATCCCAAAAATAATGGAATAACATCTAGTTGGGGGTTATTGAATTAGTGATAGTTATTCTTTATAGTTTTCATTTCATATTAAACTCCTTGAATTTATAAATTCAGTATACACCCATCTATAGATGAGACCCTCTCTTGTATGAAACTAAAATAAAAAGAAAAAAACACACACATTATTTTTATGAATATCACCCATGATGTGTGTGAGTAAATACCTATTATATTCAGTTCAGTTTCAAAAAAATATATAATTCTGAATTAAAAATTAATATATCATGTGAAGGTATCATCTTTAACCCTTAATATTTCGCAACAACCTATATCTATCTTTCTTGATTGTTTTTTTAAATTATCCTCCTCCAATTTATAGGTTCATAGCCAAAATAGAATGATAAAATTTACTTTAAGATTTAGGTTACTTTTCCCTAAAAATCATCCATTGAAGTATTTAAATTTGTGAGAATAAATTCAATTACCCTCCTACTTGATGAACTTCCTCATACAAATGATTAGACTATTAATGCAATATTCCCTCAATATTTATCACCAATTTTTCTTGATAAATATCATATTAATAACATAATAACTCATATTACAATTATTAGAATTCTAGTAGGACAACATTGCTAATATTTGAATTTGGTAAATTCTATAAAAACTAATGCATAATAATATCCCTTTTAAAATTTGTGAAATATATTTTCAAAACACATACCATATTTGATCAATAAATATGATTTTCAAATATTGAAATTTTAATATGATGATTTATTGTGAAAACCCTTCTAAAAAACCTCAATTTATTTCCCTATAAATATTCTAGTAAGAGATTCACTGAGAAAACATCTATTGGTGATCATAAAAATATTCGTATTTAATTTTAAAAAAACATCACAATTATATTTTGTATAAGATAAAGATTTATCATCAATAAAAGCACTACAAAATATATAGTAAATATTACACTAGTTCATGATCACAAGTTTAGAACTGTTTTTGTGGAAATTTTCACTCACAATATTATCCATCTCTTTTATTGGTCAAATTAAAACAAGTTTTAATACTAATATAACCAAAAATAATTTTTATATTAAAATATTTAATATTAAAAAAATAAAAAATCTAGGTGTATATTTCATATTAATTGAGAAAAAAATGTTACTATTATGTTTCCTAAAAATATATTGTTCATATAAATTGAAAATATCAGGTTACTATTATCAATTCTCTATTGAGTCTTCTATGACAATAATACAATATTTTGTATAATTTAAGCAATCGTATGTGTGTTTCGTTTCATTTTATATATCCTTTGGAAACTTATAATTAATCTTATTAAGGACAAATTTTATATTAAATATAAATTTAAATTAATAAATTAATTATACCCAATAATGAATGGAATAGAATTAATATCTTCAACCATTTAATTATTTTAGCTCTTATGCTTTGACATTCTGATTGCTCATTGTTTTTCATCAATTTGAAAATTAATTTTTTATATAAAAGTATCTATTTTATCATTATATTTCTTCCACAACATCTTCTTTTGTTCTTTACCTTATAGATAATTAATTTCAATTATCAATGTTTCTAATTATGAAAGTACATTATCACTTTTAGATTATCATTGTTTCATTATGAAATATATTCTAAAGCTAGGATAATTCATATGTAGCATTTATTCTTCATCTGGATACTACCAATTTCAATACATTTTGAAATTTTCCTATAATATGGGGTTATATAAAAAATTATTGAACATAGTGATTTTTAATAATAAAATATACAATGTTATTCAAAAATATACAATAAAAATTTTAGAATACACATTTATCTATATATGTACAATGTACCTTTTAAAATTATTAAAAAACCCACAACCAATAAAGTCTATAACAATTATCTAGCCTTAACAACTTATATTCAATCAAACTAAACTAGTGTATTTCTTATGAAAAATATCAAATACTAATGTCTAATGCATTTTAATAAATGCTGATTTTTTTATAAAAAAATACTTGAACAATTCCATGGGTTCTTCAACCTCCCCCTTTGGATTTATTATTATACTAAACAACTCATAAATTATAATAAAATGAAAAAAAATTACGTAAGGTAAATACCCTAATATCATACTATAAGGGAAATCAATTTTTTAGGGAATTTCATCCCTTGATAAATAAATTATTTCCAATGAATTTGACTATATCACCTATAATCAACTCACACATTTCTCCCCTTTATGAAATGCACCAGTACTGGATTTCTTAGTAAGATGTCCAGTATGAATTTTGTACATTTCAACCCCTCTAATAATGGAATCTAATTGAATGTAGAGTATCTTTAAAATCCTCAATCAATATGGAAATGTTGAATATGAATTTTCTATCCAAATTCATTAAATATATCCCTTAGTATAGCCTTTTTGTATATTCCATCATACTTATCCTCTATTGGAATATATTACATTCTCAAATCTCCATTAAAAACCCTCCCATAGATGAATAGATATTTAGTATCAATATAATTGGATCTCATGTGTTGCATTGTATTCTTGTTTATATCAATTGAACTTAGGTTATCACATGTCATTATAAATGGTTTCTTAATAGTCACCCTTACTGAATTAATTTTTTTCTCCCATCCAAATAATATATTCCAATTAATTTAATGTTTCAGTATAAATATTACCAATAATGGTAAAAATAGCTTAATTAAACATTATTCAATGAAAACTCACAAAAAATTCTGCTATAAATAATGTACCACTTCATGTTGAGTTCCAATCATCATAGTCTACTTCCTAGTCCAAATTTTGTTTCTAGTATAAATTAAAATGTTTTCTTATTCTATTTATAATGCCATAACTCATGGTTCCATTTGTTTAATCATTAAGTCTATTTTTATCCTTAATGTTTGATTTTATTAGATTATTTTGATATCATTAATATAATTTTTCCTCAAAAGAAATATCAGGGGTTGTTTTAGTGAGAAAAAAAGCTTTCAATTGTCATCCAAAATCCCATCAAGTTCTCACAATTTCTTATATCCTCATTTCCTAGTGCCATACCAACTAGTTTGGGTATACATACGTATCATGATTCTTATAGAAATATTTCTTCAATAATTTATTAAAAAAATTCACTATGTATATGAAAATATATTTTTATTCAGATACAACTTGTAATCCTGAAAAGAAATATAATTTTCCAAGAACAACCATTTAAAAATACTACTTAATATATTTTAAAATTTCTCTAAAAGAATAAAACTTGACCCTTGAAAAACATATATTATCAGTAAAAATGAAAATATATATACATATTCACTTTTAATTTCTATACACCTTCCTTATATTCCTTTCAACTGATTATCCATCTTAGAATACCAGGATCTAGAGGACTATTTCTACCCATAAAATGGATTTTTCAACATTAAAACCAAGGTTTCATCAATATCAAGGACTATTCATGATGTTTTTTTAATAAATAATTCTTTTACTGTATAAACATTCAATAAATAATACTTCACATCTATATGATAAATCTTATATTTTAGGTTTTATAAAACAATTTTAAACATTCTAAATGATTTATGTCTTGTAAATGGATAAAATACTCCCTTAAAATTAACTCCATCAAACTCGGAATAGATTTTTGAATGAAATATATACATGTTTCATTAAATTTCACCTTTTTCAATGAGATCGATTTTTAAATCCCACACATATGTAATAATTTTATCATCTTTTTCTCATTGAATTTGATAGCAAATCAAAGTATTACTAATCCGATCATTCTTTACATTTATATAATTTATCCACTCCTTATACTGAATATCCTCGAAAGCTAATTATAGATAATGAGTGATATAAGTGTTGTTTAGTTAATGAGACTCCATTTTTTTATTATTTCAAAAATACCCTTATAATTTTATAATATATTTTTAAGCTCAAAATGATTTTAAATGTATGACACTTCTATTTAGTCTTACTTATACTACCCTTATAATAATTTGTTTTATTACAATCAATATCAATATTATCGTATTCATTTTCAAAATATTATTCGATCACATTTCTATAATTCTCTACACCACATTCTTCCCTAATTTGAAAAATATATATCAATAATCTCATTAAAATTAGGACTATGTTCAATGATAATTAATTAATATAATTCTAATAACGTGTGAAACCATTTTTTCCAGTATTTGTGGCCTCTTCCATTTTATAAATTTCCCATGAAATATTTTTCTTAAACATTATCATCAAGATTTCCAAAATATAAATTTATGTATATCCATAATCATAAATTACTAAACACATTGAATAATTTTATATTGGGGTTTTTTCTACACCAAATTTCATCAGAAATCATATTATACTAAAACTCGACATTCATTTACTTGGATAGTTAATATCTATAATTAGAGATTACCTATAATATAATTTTAGGAGTTTGAATTCAAAAATCATGGTTCTTCCCATTTAACTTATGATTCCAATCCTTATTTAAAAAACTAAATTTTACTAGGGTGTATTAGGAGCAACAAAACTGTAGTTTAATTTAATTTTTATAAATATAGGATTCATATAAATTAATAGTGAACTCTTTTTTAGTATTTATAACATAGCTACTTGATAAAATTTTCTAGTTCATTATATACAACTCTTTTAAAAAAATAATGTCTCTAATTCTATAGAATCATCCTTCATAAACCATAAGTAGGACATCTTGATAAAATAATCAATTAATGTAATGAAATTAGGGACACATTTAGTGGATTCATGTCTCATTGATTCACATAAATATGAATATATTAATTTCATTGTCGAAGAATACTAAATTTAAACCCACCTATTACATCCTTTTACTATTTTTACCATTTTAACTCAATGATAAATTATATTTCTATCTTCAATTAGGGAAGGTCTCACCCCATAGTCCCTAATATTTTACTCATTAAAATTTGACCATAATGGAAATTTTTCTATTTAAAATCCAATTTTTTCCCCCAAACTGAAATACTATGTATCAATTTTATTTCTAAGTTGGAATTGGATACACTTGTTTCATTCTCCATTAGTGATAATTACTCCATCCTTTAATCATTTTATGGTGTGAAAAATAATTCTAAAAATAAATTCATTTATAGAATCACATATATGGATAACAATAAACATATTATGTTTGAGCCCATTAAAATCAACACCATCTCATATTTTAGTGATTATGATTCAATCACAGACATATGAAGTACATTTATCTTTTAGGAATTTTCATTAACAAATGTAACTACTATTATCTCCTAAACATTTATTTTCATTAAGATATTTGTTTCTCTAGTCATATGGGATAAACAACAACTATCCACAATCTATTATTTGTTCCTTTTTCTATAATTTAGGAGACACCTCAAAAGGATGGACTATTCTACCTTTTTTATTTATGAAATCACATAACTCAAAAAGGATTATTTCATTTTCTTAAAAGTACATTCACATAATATTTTTCACAATGAATCTTTCAACCATATCTTTTATAAATTTCATTAATTCAATTAATTTTCTTATGATTATACATATATGATGATTTTTTTTCAAATCTCTCTTATTCCCAATATTACTTATAATCTTATAACATTTTATTCAAATACATTAATTCCATATTTTT
Source organism: Viscum album (assembly GCA_963277665.1). Lineage (NCBI taxonomy): Eukaryota > Viridiplantae > Streptophyta > Magnoliopsida > Santalales > Viscaceae > Viscum > Viscum album. The sequence continues at coordinate 359,862,363 of OY728136.1, read as the reverse complement.
CTCCAAATAAATGTAATTTATTACTAAAAAATAGGCATTATTCTAATAAATTTAAAAGAATTAATAATATACATTAGAACATGAAATTACATAAAAATTAGATGCATGTTTGTAAAAATACGATTATAGTCTATGAATACCCTAAGCCTATTTTAAAATTTTTTTAGAATAATATTACTTCACACTTCATTCTAAACTGGATTTAAAAATGGATTTTTGTTTCCTTGATTTTTCTTAGAAAAATATTTTCAAAGAGTGGATTTAGAACCAACAATTATATTTTAAAAAAATTAAAATAAATGTGATTAATAAGTGTAAATTTTAATTTCCTTTTTGGGATAACATTCATTGTACCTTGGAATTAATTATACATTAATTTTATAGATTTCAATTAACATTTCCTTATCTTATTTTATGTGATTTAATAATAAAGTCACCTTGATTGAGTATTGTTTAAATCCTATTGATTAACATTTGATTTCTAAAAAAAACATCTTATCTTGTTTTGAAATTCTCTTCTTGAGATTACTTTTTATTGATTACAATAATATTTCTATTTAAGTAACTCATCTAAAAATTAATTTTCATTTTAACTTATTTCGAAAAAAGTCAATCCCTTTCTTGAATTTAGGTATTTTCTAGAGATAAGATATATACTTAACATTAAATATATTCTCATTATGAATCTAATAGACTTATTCATTAATAAATAAATCCTCAATATTTTTTTCAATATGATCCATAAAACATAGAAATATTTTAGAAATATATTATTCGGATTGAATAAATTTCATAAATAAATCAACAACATCAATTCCTATCATGCTTATTTTTTCTTCTAATTTAGAATAACTTATTTCTCTTATATTTTTTCTCACTTTCATTAGATTTGTTACAAAAAAATATTTTTTCAAAGAAAAATATTATGTTCATCATCTACATACTCTCCAGATTAATGTTTGGGAAAATAAATAGAAAAATGTCTCATTTTATCACACTTTAAATATATTAGTTTAATTTTTAATTACTATTATTTTTATTTCCATTTTTTGGTTCTTTAAAAATGAGAATAATTATTTTATTATACTCTTGATCATCTTAAAACTCATCAATGATTTATTTTTTTCATTCCTAATTGTACATTTTCCATGGAATTTAATTTAATCTACTTCTCTATAATGTTTTTTCTAAAATAAAAAATGTTACATTTCTTATGATATATTTTTTTAAGTCGTCTTTTGATGAGTAACTTATATCATCCAAATTGGATATTAATTTAAAAAATATGTTTGTAAAATTTCTCATTTATTTCATAATAATGGATTAATATTCCAAAGTGTCTCTAAATCCTATTATATTACTAATTATCACATTTAAACTAATGAAAATGTTATCAGTTGAGTATTCATCAAATATTAAAATATTTTCAAAATTTTCTCTCTAACTTTTATTTATGGATTCATTTTCTATGGAAATAATTTCCAAAATATTTTCTAGTTTATCCCAAATATATTTGAATGTTTTTAAGTCCCATTACCTTTATATACAAATGGTTAGATAGTGACATGAAGATAACATTTCATTCCATTCCATCAACATCAAAATTCCTCATATTAATATATTTCATGTGAGAATCATTCTTAATGGGGGTGAATCGAATATTTGTTGCATTATTAACCTATATAACAAAATAAAGAATATATAGAATCATTATTGACTTCGATTCATGATAATTTATTTCATCCCAAATAAGAATTCCAACAATATTGGTAGAATTGATATTCTCCATATATTATTTAGTTAGGATAGTTTATTTTAAAGGTAACATAGATTTATCTAATAATAATTGATGTTCCTAGTAAAGGATAATGTGTCATTGGTATGTATTTTTAATAAGTAATAATTTAAATTTCAAATTTATTTCCTAAATTAACCTCTTTGAATTAATAGACATAAGATCCCATAATATTTAAAAATCTCATTCACCCATAAAGGAGCACAAAAAATAAAATATATTTACTAATTTTACCCTTGTTGTGGGTGAATAATTCTTTGATGTGTTTGGGATAAGTCTCAGACATATATATCTCACTAATTTGAAAATTTTATCACATAAATTGTAGGTATAATCCTTAACTATTGTTTCCTATTAATGGTAGCTATCTAAAAATAGATATTTATACTAGATCCTTCTAGTTTTCATCTTAAATCCCATACTATAATCAGAATATATCCAAAAAGATTCAAATTACTAAACACTAATAAAAATATCTTACCATTGATATTTTGTATTTTTTAGATTGAATTATTTCTCTATCCCACTTCAAGTACATCAAAATATATATGTTAAGCGTAGATCTAAAAGATTTTTGGCCTTGTAATAAATATTTCTCACATTATTTTCATAAAAATTATCATTATAATGATATAAACCACATTCCATATTTTAATATACCATTAAGATAATATTTAAAGTATTACATATTTTAAAACTTCTATAAAAAGTAATGAATTATATTATTTTATTTTAAAATTGGTAAAATATACTTTTAAAAAACCTAATATATTTAGTGTTCATATTTTTCTTTCAAATAATAAAATTTTAATGGAAGATGAGGGATAATCTGAGTAGTTTCTATCTACTACTAATCACATTGATTTGTTGTATCCTATGGTAACACATAATTCTGTGAGTTTTCTAGGATTTATGGTAATGGGATAGGGGCATGAATGTGGCATATTTCGATAAAAAATCTAATTGGTAGGTACAAAATTTGGGCACAAGTTCTTGTGTAGTTGTTTCGGCCATTATAGTAGTTGTTTCTAATCATAGATCAATATAAAACATAGAGTGTTATTAGGAACAGATGTGCATATTATTTCTCAAAACATGTAGCAAGATCCCCTCATGGAGGCTTGGCCACTCAACTGAGTTAAAGACTTTATTATAGGGTCCCCTAATTCAAAAAAAATCAAAATGGCAGTCAATGATGTGTTAATGGGTGGGTACCCCAGTCAAAAAATAAAAAAAGGTGAAAATAGGGTGTTTTTATGTTGGGTTTTTATAAATAAAAATACTAAAAAAAATTGTAACCTAGCATCACGTTTAGTTGTTTTTATATTAATATATATTGTGTAAAATCATTCTCAAATACATCACTTTATTTTTCCAAAAATCTATTATCCAAAATGTCAAATGGATTTCTCCAATGATGATCCTCATAATTTTCAATTTAATTTTCTATAATATTTATCATTTAAATTCATCATTTGTCCTAGATTTAGTAATCCACAAAATAAGTTGGATTTATTCTTTATTTTCATGATTGTAAGCACAAAACTTTTACTGTGAAATGATTTTCTTAGGACACAACCATCCATATTTATAGCTAAAAAATACATCAACATGAATATAGCTTAACCAAAAAAGAATTTTGTTATTTAAATCATTTATGATCTATAAATTTATACACTAGTTTGATATTTTTTATTCCATTTAGAAACCAATTTAGCTTACATGATCTCAAAAGAGAATATATGTATTAGTTAAAAACTACAGGTTACTCTTTCTCATATTTTTTTGAATCCTACAAATTAAAAATATAGTCACTAATATCATTATATTAATAGTAAATCTGGTAAATTATATTTTACAAATAATTTTTAAAGTCATATATATTCTTCTCTATGTCTAGTTACACTTTCATATCATTTAATACATTTGAATTACTCATAGAGAAGTATAAAAACATTGGAGTTAATATTTCTAACCACAAAACTATTATGGGTCATAGAATTTAAATTTCTAGTCACTAACTCATTATATTTAATAATATAATCATCCATTCATTAAATTATATAAAAAATATTCCATTTAAATTTTCCAGTTACACATTTTCTTTCTTCCATGACAACTTCTTCAAGTCATCAACTTATAGAAAATTAATTCCCTCTAAGAAATATTCTAGTTGAGAATGAATTTTTTTATTTTGGGTGATATTTTCTTCATCTTAGTAGATCAACTAAGTCTTGGATGATTTATATCAATTATTTATTTATTTTTTGTATGATATTTATTTTCTAAACATCCAAATATTTTTTCATAAGATGTGGTTCTAAATTATAATTTGAAGACATGGGGATTTTCAACACAATAATGAATCAGAGTTGTTCCCATATAGACAATGTATATTTTTTCACTCCTTTGTGTCAAAATGGTATACTTATTTATATATTATTTTTGTAATTTATTCAATGTTTGTAACCCATGATTTATATAACTCTTATTTAGCCTTATTAATACATATAAAATCAATATTACCAACTTCAATTCATCTAAAAACATCTATAATTAATTTCCAATGCATCTTAATAACTATTGATGATAAATATAAAATAAAATCATCATTTCCAATAGATATTCAAAATAAATATGATGTTAAATTTTACATAAAACAATTACAATAACCATGTTCATTTACACATAAAAATATCAGAACCATATATAATAACATAAACACTTTCCATGTCATGTAAAAAAATATATAAAAACAAAATAATGTATTATAATTATAAATATAACTATATAAAACCAATTATTAAGTTATAATTATTTTAAATTAAAACATCATTTTTTTAAATTTTATTTCAAAATCATCATCTGATGAAAATTTCCATTCGTTCACATATTCTAAACTGAATTTCAAAACAAATTTAAGATACTAAGTTTTATTAAAAATCAGCTAATATAATTTTTAACTAAATGTTACAAATATTTCATACTCAATTTAAAAAATATTTTATGGGATACTTTTTAAAAGATAATATCTAATTTTTTTACATAAAATGGTAAAAAAATTATAATAAATTAAAATTTTATATTATAAAATAGAAATATAAAATAAATATGTATTTCAAATTGATTAACCATTAATAATTAAATTGAAAAATAACACAATTAATAGAATAAAAAATATGTAATTTAAATTGTATAAGATAAATTTTACTATTTTTAATTAATTAAATAACCCATTAGTATGTATAATATAATAAAATGAGATATTATGTAGTAACTTATAGTTCATGGAAGTCAATTCATCACCCCTACCAATATTTATCATCAATGAAAAAGAAAATCCTCTAACTAAGTAAAGATAATTATTAAATACAATAAAATCATATATTGATTGGTAATACATAACATTATATGGGCTTAAGGGAAACCTTGGCTAGCCTAAAACCCCTACCTCCCTTTATTGTAATCATGTTCACCATGTTATGGTATATTTTAAATGATAACCAAATTCTTCCATGATTAACATTAAAAATATATTCATAGATAACCAACTTATAATATGAAAAAATACACTTTGATACTTAATTGAATCAAAGGAATATTTTTCTATAGTAATATAAATTCATATCTGAATATAATATAATATTAAACAAAAATATACAAGAATACATTTTGTTAGGTTTTCCTATTATTCCTAATTATAAATTCATAGTCATGATGTAAAAGAATTACAGCAATATGCCTGAATTAATGATGAATAATAAACAACCTTCAATACGGATGGTAACTCAATATTCATTCACAATTAGGTTGTCTAAACTTATTAAGGGATTACTTCTTGAGTCACAATGTTCCCATATCTTGGATACTCTCAATACCATTTAATTAGAGAAATTACTGATAATATTTTGTAATGGCCTAACACAAATATATTTTTATCTTATATTATATCACTAAAAAACTATATGAAAACTTACTAATAACAAGTTGTTGGTATAAATTTGGCAGGATACGAAAAAAAATTGTGAAGTGTTTTACCATCATTAATATTTAACTAAAACTCATGCCAATCCAATAAATTAATATAATGAACTTTACAGACATTGGGGAAATAAATAAGAAAAGAAACACTTATTCAGTAATGGAGGAGTCTAGTACACCAGTGTATAGATGACATAATTTATATAAATTACAGAATATATATTCTAATACCTTACAATAACACAATAAAAAACTAAATATATAAATTTATTGGAATGAAGACACCCACATGGGATATTCATAATCTATTTTATCAAAATACACTACAAAGAAACAAAAAAGGTCCAATATATTGGATATAAATAAAAATAACCATGGAAAACCCATGATCACCTCAAAAGAGACCTATTTCAAATGATTAAAATGGTTTGATAATAAATATTATATCTAACATCTATAAGCTACCATACTCTAGTTCATTTCCTATATCCAGATCAAAAAAATATCTATATACTTCCTTATAATAAATTTATAGGTTGTGATTATATCATACCTAGTAGGTTATAACCACCATAAACCCACTAATAAATTATAAAACCATGCACATACTGTATGAATATAGATAATGCACTTAATATGATATATAATGTGTAACTTATTTATAATATAGGGATAAATTTATTAAACATGTTACCTATGTGTGTTGGTTTCTAGGAACCAAATATGACACTAATGAAACCTTATTTGATCCATACATATAATACATACTAAATATATACTATACCAAAATACTAAAAATATATCTAGTTTACCAACACATCACTATTGAGAAAATAAAATGTAACTATGTTCTGTAAACAAAATTCATGGCACGCCATGACCTATCATATATCAAGTCTCATACTATATTAAAAAAAATAGGTAATTCTATTGACCATCCTTGATGATGTCCCAAATTATATGCTATAAAAATATATTAAATAACATGGGTACAAATAACCTTGTCTATATAGAGCACTAAATCCCAACCACTATCCAATAATCTTGGATATATAAGGCCTATAACTAAATATAATATAACATAACTAGGTATAAACATATGTATATCATGAATTTCTATAATCATCATCATTTATGGTATAACATACAAATAGAACCCTCTTTTCTATAAAATTATAAGTAAAAATAAATCAAAACATATTGTGGATACACATATGGTACATGAACATTAACAATTATCCCAAAAAAAATTACAATATAAAAGAAGATATGATTTTTCTGAAAACTGCACATTGAATTACCAATGGAATATTTAATAACAAAACATAATCAGATTATTGAGAATATATACATTATTTAAAAATAAATAATTTCATGAAGAAAACATTAAAAACATTTCATATAGGAAATTTTTTCTAGTTTGGGTTATATGAATCCTAAAATACTATTATCATTCATATAATAACAATATGAAAAAATTGGAGGGGTCACCTACTCAATGTGTTATGGAAAATTAAATTTTTGGGAGAGTGTGTTTGCATACGAATTATTTGATTTATAAATTGGTTGATTTATTATTAAAAATGAGGTGGAGAATATGTGACTTGTGTTAAATGTGTAATCATTTATTACTTTCTCATGAATCTCATTCAAAAATTGATTAATTTAAGAGTTTTAGATAAGTTACATGTTATTTATAGTTTTAATGATTTTTAGTAAATGATTGGAAATAAAGAGCGGTGTTTAAACCTATTTTTAGTGAAGTGTTTCAATATATATCATCGTGTTGAAAAATACATTTCATGGATTTTTTATATATAAAAAAAGACTAATAAATAATGAACATAACTAAAACAATGAACATGGATGGTGAAAAATCAATATTCAACATGGGGAATATAATTGAATTTCTATTTATGTAAATTTTACCATTGTTTAAAGAAAAGTATTTTTTATTCGTATTAAGAAACTCTCATGGATTTTTTATTGATGTGGTGTAAAAAATGAACATTCCATTACCTAATAGTAAATAAATCATGTTAATGTTTTATTTTTGTAGGAATTATAGTTTCCAAAACTATGTAAAAAAAGTGACCATGGTTTTATTATAAACAATTTGTACCCAAATACTATTCCATGTTCTATTCTATATGATCATGGTACTGATGTTTGATGGATAAGTTCAAAGAAATAGAGTATTTGAAAGAAAAAAAATCATGGTATACCCATAAAAATATTATATATTATCATAAAATGAAGATTTAAATGTTTCTCTAATATAAATAGATTTTGTCCACATGGAAATACTCAAAACCTTCCTTATTAACACTATAAAAGGTGATGTGAAGTCCTTATGTAATCTAAGTGATTGAATTCATGGAGTAGTTGGTGGGGATGAATCCACTTGTTGGATTTTAAAAATGAAATTCAAAATAAAAGTAAATTTTGGTGCTAGAGGATGTTTTAAATTGATACATGAATTCATGAATAGTGTAAAAAATAATAATGAAATGAATTCACTAATGAAAATATATGATTACAATATATCATTATCAATTCAGTTGATTAAGTTAAAAAACATGAATTTCATCATAAAGATAAAGTGTAATAATATAGTCTGTGTAGAATAGTTTAAATTGTATTATTGTTTATTAAATTTCATTGGTTTGTTTATTCATTATGATTTTTTATGGATTTTTTATTGTTAAATTGGTTGATCATGAGGAGTTATTTGGTTTTTTATCATCATAGTTTCAAGGATCAATGAAATAGAGAAGTGGGGATAATATATTGACATCATTTTGAAGAATCTTATTGATTTTTTGAGACTCCTCATTTTCATTCCTTTTTATGAATTATTATTTAGTGTGATAGAGTACTTTAAATTTTTTCAGATATATTTTTTAAAAACAGGAATCCATGGGAAAATAAAAATCATTTGTGTCCATCATGACTATAATGGATCATGTGATATTTAGTTTCCCATATCATTCAAATGATATATAAATTTTAATTAAAATATAAAACATATAAATAATTATTTTCTATATGATTTATTTGTTTATAGTGTGTTCTTATATAATTATTTTATTTCATTCCATAAAATTTAGTAGTGAATAATAAGGAAAATAAAATAGCTTGAATGTAATTCATCTTAACTGGGAATAATGTTTTTTAATTTGGTAAATGTAAAAGGAATTAAATCACTCATTTATGCCTTATATATGACTCCAAAAGGGTCATTATATCAATTAACATATTTGTATTAACATTTATCATCCAGTATGTCTTCCATATTTCCTTTGAATAAATTTATTATTTTCTAAATTTTTTATTTTAATGTATTCAATATTTTCAATCTATGTTAGATTTTAATTTAAATTTTTTTATTGACTGATATTAATTCTGTGAATCTAATAATAGAAGATACCATTTATTGATAACAACTAAAACATCGGGAAGGATAGTATGATGTCATAGATATTATTTATAATCTTGGATGACATTAAAATTATAAAATATTATTGTGTTCCTCATGAAGAAGGTGATGTGATGATTATGGTTGATTAGAAGAATATTGAAAGTGATTTCCCTGTAATAAATTTAGTTAATTCATCTCATATAAAAAGTTATTTAGTAAAAATAAATTAAATAAATATAGGATTAGAAAATATGTATCTATAAATTAAATATAAAAGTTGAAGAAGAGAACTTATGGATCTGACTTTTGGAGTACAATGACCTCAAAGTTCATGTAGATATATATATATCTATATATATATATTAATAACATAATCAATATAGAAGATGAAGTGGAATGAAAAAAAGGTTTTGGTGATACTTCTAAATACTCTTTGGTAGAAAAAAAGATAATTTTTATTTTTATACTCTGATTTGATGAAATGGTAGCAACACTCAAAGACCATGATCATGATAGATCTCCCTTACAACGCCCTAGACTAGATAACCCAAATGAAACTCTATTGAGGATGCTATGTGACCATAGTCACACCTCCATATGTCATAGAGGTTTCTAACTAGTGATAATGGCTTAACATTTTCATGAAGATAATTCTACATCTAAAAGTAACCAAAGAATCATGGATAAAATATATTTAAAATTATTCACGAACCATTTCTACATCAAATATCACAAAATTCAGTAGAAAAATATGATAAGATCTAGACTAGAAACCATATTCTATAATAGTTACAAATAAAAGTATTTAAGATATATAAAAAAAAATCAATGGTAATCAATAAAAAATAGTCCTTATATAAATAAAACAATGGAACATTGGCCAATACTATTAATATAAAATCCAGCCGAGTAATTGGTATACATAAATAGAAGATTGAGTAACATGTCCATCTCTAAGAGATACCTATTCCATAATAGTAAATAATAATATCATTCAATGTACACTGAAAAACATGGTATATACATGGGTAGGGGTGTTTCTAACAACCCAGTTCGAATCTCAAATGTCTCAATAATATTTAGAGATATTATATTGAATTTTACTTGAATTTAATACATGTATAATGAGTGAATTAATTCCCACACAAATAATCTATCCATAAATGTAACACAAAATTCACAAAAAATCATAGAACATAGGATGTCATGTGTTAATTGGGCCACCATGACACCTGACTATAACTACTTCAGCTTTATTCTAGAATGAAGATTTCATCACACACCACAACCCTACCAACAACCAAAGATGTATTGTAGGATTCCTGAAAAATTCCTCAGCCCATAGCTAATTATTTATAGTGGTGTATTATACAAAATATTTATCTAATACCATGTCACTCATGATAGGTTATACATCAAGCATCTTCCAAGTCCTAGCAAAAACATAGAGTCTGGGTAATGCATCATCTGAACATCAATCCACTAACTGAAGGAATAGGGCATGGTCAAATGTTCATTAGTCTTATCCCAACCCTTCTCAGTTATTATATATCGACAATCCAAGTATAATATCAAAATATGATAGAACCTACTTAGGATCAGCTCTTGGCATGTGCCTTATCCCCCCTAGTAGGGTCCACTATCATGACCCAAGATTACTCAAGGTAAGAATGTAATAAAAATACCTAACTCTTCTTAATTAGGGTAAACTTAGCCCTTAAGATTACTTTCCCCTTATAGGCCTATAACCTAGAACATCAAGTGAAACATACATAAGGAACATTATATATCGAAAAACTCACTAGCTCATCACCAGTACACTAGTCTCTCAGAACGTCACCCTGTATCTCAAACACATCCACAAGCCCATATAAACCCTCAAAGGGGTACATCATAGCTTTATAAATCAATTTTTTAATTTTATTCCATAATAAGAGTTCTATTAAGTGTACGCACACAATACTCATCTTCAAACTTTAAGAAACACATATAAAAATAAAAATAAGGGATCTTGCAAAGAACGCATGCTATAGAAAACAGGGCATCTCCCACAAACGACCGAATAGACCAAATAAATCTTATTCCAATACCATCCAACATTATAAGATAAAATAAATCAAAATAAACTTATAAAACAATTAAAAAATGGAATCACATGTCTTTTTACCCACACTAGGCCCTTAGACCAAAACCAATCAAAATATCCTTTTAGGACACATCCATTTTGTTTTTAAATTAAATTTGAAAACTTATTTATAAAATAGACAGTTTTACCCTGAATCCCATTTGAAACCACACCAATTTTTAAAATAAAATTTTAAAAAGGTATTATTTACCTTTAAAAACCCAGATACACCACCATGAAATCCATAAGAAGGGTTATTGACATGTTTTTTACTATGACTCCACAATCAATCTATTTATCAAGATATGTGATCCATGTTGGATATTAGTTTGAAACGTTCCCAACTCTACGTTATAAGAAACATACAAAAAACATGAAATGTGTATATAGTAAAAGTAATAAAGGAAAAAGAACATGAAATCACCATATAATAAAAATATTCAAATAAAGTATAGGCCACCAACCTTAATCTAGGGTCTATAAATCATATTTCACTTGTATTAACCTCCTCTACACCCATAACCACTAATGTTATTCATAAAAATCATATAATTATCAAATTTAAAATATTAAAACTAAATTATAATTTTTTATAATCGATACTAAACTCATAAAGTAAACCTATGATGCTAAAACCATAAGAAATGATGTGTGTTTCACTCTTGACATGCACCTAGACGTATTCCATGCAAAATAACTAAACTAAAAACTCAAACTAATAATCAATTTCACTGAAAATTAAAAAAAAATGAAATTCACTATACATCAAACCTTATGTAAAATAAATAACAATTATTTGATTTTTTCGACCAAGGATGTAATTACTGAGCCATACATTAATTCCCCATAAAGTGTAATGATTTTTACATTATATAATAAAATCATCCATCTAGAAATATTACCAATGAACTAAAATAAAATTAGAGGGAATAGGGATATAAGGGAGAAGAATGAGGAGATCATACCAATATTTCTTACAATGAATGATTCGTAAAATACTTTTATCAAAGGGAACCAAAGAAGAGGATAGGCTTGAAGAGGGATCTCCCTCATCTATCAGTCATCACAATTGTGGAAAACCTGAGTGAGGATCCAAAAATAAACCCAAAAAAATTATAAGTTATATCATATAAAAAGAGGCTACCCATCACTAGTTCACATTGTGTATATTATTACACTATGTGTATAATGACCCTAACCCCAGTAGCCAATAGTTAGTGTTAAAATTAAAAAAACTGTCACTAGTTACATAAATCCACATCCCAATGGAAAAAATAGTTTAGTATTTTTGGTAAATAGGACACATACTTGAATCTAATTTGCATATGAAAACAGAAAATACAACATATAATTTTATTTAATAATCACATTATTTCCTTTAGCATATCCCAAAATTTTAATCATAAAATCTTTATAGGAATCATGTGAAGTAATATAAGAAATGGGTTATCTAAAATTCTTAGTAAGGGTTCACTTAGTGTGAATGATATAATGAATAAATAAGACACAATAAATATGAAAAGTTGTGTAAAATAAGAAAGTCACATTTCATAAATAGCATGATCATAATATGACTGTAATAAAAAATAACCAAATAATTCCATACATATAACCACGTGATCTTTAAACTTTTTAATGGATATTATTTGTAATCAAATAATCATAGGGAAATCAACAAATAATCTCATAATAAAAGAATTAATAATTCTAGAAATCATAACCAATCCATTAAGGCCTCATGCAAAGACATTTTACATAAATAGTAAATCCCCAAACAAATACCCATGATAGTATGTCTCATGAGACATACTAATGAATAAAAAGGCTATATAAGGCCCCACACATCACTTAACAAGTATAATTCACTCCTTTAATGGGTGGGGCGAAACATAATATGTATAAAATTCACATTGATCATTAAAAAACAAAATTTTAACATTTTACCCCATCAGTAAACATAATCATAACCCATCCATAGAAAAATTAATGGTATCAATATAGTACATCATCATTCAAACTGATCATAAACCAAAATACAAAATATTAAGGATTTTATAATTAAAATATATACTTATAGGAGCATATGTAGACCAAGGGTTGTTAATATTGATGAAATGAAATTTCTTAAAGAGATAATTAAAAAAAATTACGATAGTAACCTTTTCACTTAAAAAAGAAAAATTCTAAAACATAAAATTTATAGAATATTAGAATATAAATTTTATTCAAATGTATGTTTATAATATTTTAAAGGAATATTCAATTTAATTAGAGGCCATATGGGTGTTCATTCTGTAGATAATATATAATTTAAAAAACATTCATTTCACGTTGTTGTAAAGAAGTTAAAACCCCAAAATTCATAAAATGAAAAAATGATTACATTCAACCCACTTTATAAAAATTTAAAAATTGGTAAAAATTTATTTGAAAACCATTTTTTGAATTTTTAATCATTTCATTATATTTTATTTAAAAAACATGGTTTTGGAAGAGAAATTAGAAATTACAATTATAGAAAATGAAGTCCTATTTTCATAAAAAACAATTTAAAATAATTTTTAGCAAAAATGATAGAAAATTGGTGCTATAACTTGAAAAGTTCATGAATAACCATATTAAAATAAAATAAATTAGTTTATTGATTTTCAAATCATAAAATATCATTCTAAAAATATAATCATAAACAATATCGATAATCTAAGAAATTAAAATATAAACCCATAATACTTTGTTTAATTTTTAATCTTAATCTCCATGAATTAAATAAAATAATATTAAACATTAATTACCATTAATATATATTAATTCAATATAGATCATATAAAATGTGAATTAAATAAATAATAAAAAAGTCAAAAGTTTTCAATATAGCATATGTCTAATGAAAGTAAAAGTGAGACCAGAAGCCATTACCTCATGTTTTATTTCCTTCTGACATGTTAAATTCTCTTTTATAATAAATATTAAATTATAAAAAAAAATTAATCCAATATAATAATCATATATATCATACAATTATTTATTTACATAGAGTATTTTATGACTCTCTTATTAACAACTCATTATAAAAAACATTGTTTTCATTTTCTTAATGGATGAAATTAATTAAATGTAAATATTAATTCAGATTTACAAAATCAATATTGTTTATTTTATATCACATATATTAATAATATGTATCCTTATTACAATACATGAAAAAATAAATTGAAAAACATATCACATCGCTACATGGACACGGTCATCCACACATACAAAGGAGCATCAACATTATTTTACAACATATTGGAAGGTACGAAGGTGAATGTGATATTATAAATTGAGAAGAATAATTATATCATAAATATCTTGTAAATGTTTTAAATATATCATTGTATATTTCCATTATAGGCCATGAAGGATAAAAAAATTATATTAGTCTACGAGGTAGTAGTCCACCTAACACTTGATAAAAAGTTTTATTTCCCATTTGATAGATGTGGACTTGGATATAGTTTTTTAAATTAAAATAATAACATATAATTATATTAAATATAGTTATATTCTTATATAAAAATATTTTAATAATATTTTAAGGGGTTTTAATAAGAAGTAAAATTATAATGCAACGTTAAAAACATAACCTTTTTTCCAAAAACTTATTTAGGTTTATACATAATCCTTTATTGAATTGGATTTATAATCAAATAATGTCCTATAAGACATTGGTAGGTATATAAGGTAAATATATGTGTAGTTATACTCTAATAAAATATGATTTCGAAGTGTTAATAAGAGAGGATAGGGGGTGTCCTTCCATAAGTGGTGAAGAGGATAAACATGTAATTTTTTAAAAGAAAAAGTTACTCATATTTATCCCTTGCCAAAAGTTTAAAAAATGGATTAATATAGAACCATTGATGATATAGGATCAAAATATGTCCAGATAATACACATTAGATAACTTTATAGTTCATCATTACTATTATATTTTTAGATTCACCCCTAGTAAACCCATTTTAACTTTAACCACGATAAATAATTTTTACTTTTCTTACTATTAGTTATCAAAAAAATAAGTTAATATTTATTTATATTATAATTTATTATTATTATAATTATTTATCAAATTTTCAATATTAAATCGATAATAGTGTGAGTTTCCAATTTAAAATTAAAGATGCATATATAATGAAAAAGTTGTTTTCCAAAGAAAAAGTTATCATAAGTATTGAATGATTTAATATCAAAATAAAATATGAAACAAATTCCAATGAACTAATTTGGAATATATATATATATATTAATATTTTTATTAATTATAGTTTTAAATCATTTTAAGATATAATATATGTTTATAAATATATTAAACTAAATGGATGTTTTCAATAAAAATCACAATACTTCATTATTTATAAAAAAATATAATTTTCTAAAATAAACACTCTATGATAATTATGACATGATAATTTCAAAATTTTAATTTCATTTTCCCATTTAAATTTTATTAAATTGGTAAATTTTATATCTAATATTATTTCTCAAAAATATTTGTGCCCATTTTTTATAAAAATAATTGTTTTTAGAATATATTTTCTATTTAAAATCATTTTCATTTAAAAAATTTATATGTAAATAATAAATTATTTTTTATGCATTTTTAAGGTATATAATTTTTATTAATTAGTTAGTCTTATTCAAAATTTCAAATTTAATGTATATTTTATAATAGTATTTTGTAGTATGGTTCGTTTAGACCTGGGGGTATGTATATCATACTCTATCACTGAGATTGAATTTATTTTAAAGGAAATATATTATAATTTCTTGGGGTATAATATTTATATCTAACATAAGTGTTCCATATCATATACACTATCAAACATGATGTATCTATTTTAAAATATTAGGGTATTACATTATCCCGGCATTTAATAAATTACATCATCAAAATATGAATTTTCCTTTAGAAATATAGGGTTTGAAATTTGAATATACCCTTAGTAATATACCACATCATAAAAAGGGTCAATAAAAATGTCCCTTGAAAATAGAGGAAGAGAAATATAACGTTCATCTAGAATAGCACATAACCCTTATTCCATATAAGATTATATTAGTAGTAAGTGATGATATAGACATTGAAAAAAATCATAAATAATTATAAAGAGTTATAGATATCATTGATCACAAGAATTTAAATGATCATTATAATGTTAACAACCACAAAACCATAAATTTCTAATATGTGAAAAGACCCTCGGTTCATAAAAAATTAAGGTTACAGGATATTTTTTTCTTAATTTCATTTTCATACTTTTTAAGAATGTTATTAAAATATAGATAGAGAATATAAGTAAACATACTTTAAAAATACAATTTTATCCTTTAACCATTTTCCACTATAATATAATTATATTCCCCAAATGATGATTACTCAAACAAATCATTCCCAAAGAACTAATATTAAATTCTAATGCATCAAATTATTCTACAATTTGATATGATGATATTTCTCTTATATCTAGACATTAATCAAAACCAAAATATTATCACAAGTTATCCAATAACACCATAACTTATACTTAATCAATTCCAAAAATATTTAAAATTAAATCCTTTCCATAATTTGATAGACTAATTGAATATTGAAAAATTTAAAAGGGAGGTCACTAAATTCCAAATAAACATTAGATTTCTTATAAAATATAAAGAATCTCAAAATTTTAAAAGCCAACTATCTGACTTACTTGATCATTATCAATACATAATAAAAATATTAATTCATATAAAATTAATTATCTTATTATACAATAAAAAATATAAAATATTATCAAATGTATTCTATAAATCAAAAATGCAGTAAACATAAATATTTAAATCAATAATCAATTTTAAGGCCACCAATATTATACCATAAATGTCTATATATCCTTATTATATCATAATTTGGTATATATTAAGGGTTATAGTACCACAATCATATTTTTTCAAAAAATAACATCTTGTTAGAGAATCACTCTTATTTGTTACTAAAACTATTCACTATATTTTTATAAATAATTTAATAAAATGAACTACAATAAAATCCTTATTCATTTTATGATTCATATAATAATAATATCATTGATAAAATAATTATAAAATATTAATCTTGAATCCAAACATAGGGAATTTGATTATTCAACATTTTATATTGAAATATAATAATCTTAACCATGACCCCATAGTTTCTTTAGGGTATATTCTCTAGACACTTGGGGTGTTAATGTGTGTAGTTACCCATCACCTTATTGGGGAACCATTAAAGATTATTGGGTTATTTCATACCCTTGCAGTCACATTCCTGATGAACCTTCTCTCCCTAGTTATAGAAATCTATCATAACCTTTAATAATGTACCTCGGTATTTTATTCCAAAATTATCAAATGGGGTAAATCCTTCTTTTTCCTTATTCTGGTTATTCAATTTTTTTATTTTATCTTCATCTCATATTACTTCAATTTAAAGCCATAATACATGGGTAATGTTTTATCAATCTTAATATAACATGATTCTATTTTCTCCTATAGTGAGAATGTTCAGGAGACTTATTCCTTTCGAAGCGTTGGATTAATCACATTAATAAAATTGCCAATATTTCAACATAGATGACATACATACTCTAAAATATTCCTTGCAACCCATGTAACGTTATCTTAAAAAATAGTGACATTTTCCTCTTACTTTTGTCTCAAATTCATTAATTTTCTCTCAATATACACTCCTTGTTGTCAATGAAAATAATTTTCCATGAAATGTTCCTTATAATATTGTTATTCTATGATAAATACATCATCCTTGTATTTATTGTATGTATTCAGTTGGAACTATTTATTTATATCCCCTTTTGATTATAAACTTCCCTGAAAACATCTCTCCTTTCATTACATCCCATCAAAATAAATATGTTCTCTAGGTAACTTATCTATTTTTCAGCTACAATAGGATTTTTAGCCCCATTGAATGATAAAGCTTACTGATGCATAAAGAGGTCCGAAAATGTTACATCATGTTGTGGATATTTATAATTCTCCAAGTAGAAATGGTTATTTCTCATAACTTGAGTCATCTACCATAATATAGGTATAATTTTATTTGTTCCAACTATAGTTGTAGTCAAAGTTTCATATTAGTTTCTAGTGGGGAATCCCTAAAAGTATTAGGTGCATTTATATAGTTTGCATTACTTATTCTAATAACACTTTTTGAAAATTTTAATACACTATATTAGACCATATAATTATGGAACATAATGTATAATCCCTAAACCGATGAAACACATAACATAAATTGATTTTTTTTCATTTTTAATCTCAAAATCATAATCATGGTTTCATTGGAAATGTTTAAAAGTCATATAAATATTTTCAAATTGCTCATAATTTTGTTTTAAAGAATATGTTAATTAACCCAAGAATATCACCCAATAGTGTCAAACCATGTGTTATGTAGAGATAATTTTTTATACCAGCTAACACATGAGTCAAGCATGATATTCCTTTTTTGGTGTTATTTTCCCAAGGTAATATGTGGTAGAACCACATCCAGCTGTAGTATCTAGATAAAAATGTATTTCAATGTATACTATATAATAACCACTTTAACAATACATTATGATGTTATCATATACTTATACATATCCAAAAAAGTTTATCATAGGTTTATATTCCCTAATATTTTTTTTCCTAAGTCTAGTTCCCATGTTTTCTACTAAATAATCTCTTATACCAACAGTGTGAAATAACCCAATAATATTTAACATTTGAAAACATAAAATATAACATATAATTTTATTTGATAACACTGTTATTCCCTTTATCATATACCTGCATATTAATCATAAAAAAATTATTAAAATCCTAGGGAAAATAAATATAATAAATGGGTGATCTCAAGTAATTTGTAAGGGTATGTGTATAATAGAAGCTACCAAGAATAAATCAGAAATAAATAATACTGAATGTAAAATAACTCTAGCACATGCCATTTAATCAATAATATGATCATAATATGGATATAATAAATAATTACCAAATAATTCAACATACATAATCACGTATTCTAGAACACATTTGATGGATAGTATAACTAATTGATTAATCACATAGACAATAATAAATAGTCTCCTAAGGAAATATACATAATGGTAGACATCAAAACCAAACCATCCAACTATCATTATAATACATCTTACATAAATTGGTAAGGCCTCAACCAAACACCTAAGATTGTTTTTTATGATACAAACCTATGCATAAAGGGGATATAATATGACCTTTTATTCATTTACTAAGACCAATTCATTACTTATATAAAATGGGTGAATCATAATCAATATAAATAATCATATTAAAAACTTTCATAAAAAATATTTTTAGTTTTCCCATTCAGTAGACATAATAATAAACCATCTAAAGTAAAATTAATGGTATCAACATAGAACATCACTAGTCATTCTAATAATAATCCATTTGGAGAAATAATAATCATGGTATAATTTAAACATGTACCCAGCGGATAATATGTATAATAAGGGTTGTTGATATTGATGAATATAAATTACATAAAGAGTTCATTAAAAACGTTATTGAGCAAAAGAATGTTTCCACATTGAAAATAACCATTTTAAAACTAAAAATTACCATAATATTGGTAAATAAATTATCTCAAAATACAGAATTCTAAAAATTTAAAGGAATATTCAATGACATTATTGTTAATTATAGTGGTCAATTCTTTAAACAATGTATAAGATAAAAAATAGTTATTTCACACTGTTTTCAAAAGTGTAAATGTACCATGTTCGAAAAAAAGGAAAGATTATTTTGTTCAAACAATTTTCTAAAAAGTAAAACATTGGTATAAATGAGTTTATTAAACAATATTAATATTTAAAAATCATTTTTTTTAAATTATAAATAATAGTTTTGGAACAAAATGTTTTTTCGACCGAACAGAGAGATGAAATAAAGTTTTATTAAAAAAATATTAATCATTTTTAGTGCCAAAGAGGGAAAATGTAACTATCACTTGAAAACTTAATTAATAACTATAAAGGAATAAAAATTACGAGTTATATGGTAGTTATATCATAATATTTCATCATTTGAAACATAATAATAAACAATCCCAATAATAAAATAGATATTAATATAAACCCTTACCACTTTGGTAACTTCTAAAAAATAAGACAGATGAAATGAATAAAATCAAATGAGTAGGTAAGTAACATTAATATAAATTAATTCATTATATAAAATTTATAATCATTATTACACAAACCACATAAAATAAACTTGTTATAAATATGGAATATGTCACAAGGAAGTAAAGGGGAGAAAAGAAACACCTAACATAAGTCTAATTTCATTCATACATTTCTTAATATTTAATATAATAGATATATAATTATTATGAATATATTAAATATCAATAATAATTTATATCATACCAAATATTTTTTATGTATAGTCTTTTATGACCTACTTATTATCAATCATTTGATAAAATCAATATTTTTAGTGATATTTTCTTCAGTTTTCATTTCTATTTTGGATTTTTTGTTTAATTAGTTTTAAATTAATCATGGTTACACCATAACCATATTTATAACCATTTTAGAAATATCATATATCGTAATTATATATTTAATTAGAGTAATTTAAAAAAATTAGAGGTATAAAAATGAGTTACATAATTCAAGGAGATGGTAGGTCGTATGTACGCATGAACACTGCTTTTATTTTTTAAAGGAAAGAATGAAAGGAAAATAAATACAGATTAACCATTAAATAGTAATTATTAATAACTATATATAATTTATATTAATAAAATATAACATTATTACCATCCATGTAAAAATAAAATGAAAAACATATCAAGTATTTACATAGAGTCAACAGTCCACACATACACACGAGCGATGTTGTTTTTTCGAACTGGTTAAAAGGTAATAAATTAGACATGATATTATATTTCTAGAAGTATAATAGTTTCATAAATATCATATACATATATTAAATACATAAATATATCTATCCATAGGATGTAGTGATGGAAAAAAATTACAATTTTTCGTGAGGCGGTAGTCCTCCAAACAGACAATAAATAATTTTGTTTCCCATTTGATGGAAGAGTAGATGTATATATTCTATTAAATTAAAATAATATAAAATTATTATATGTTTGATATTAGTATTATTATACCACCGTATTTGAATAAAATTATGTTGGGTCATAAGAATATGTAAACTAAAAATGCATGGTTAAAAACATTACCTCTTCTTCGGAAAACCTCATTAGGATTATACCTAAAGCCTTCCATGATTGGATTTCATATCAAAAAAATGAATTTGTGATTTTTTTATAGATTTAATTAATATATGTTTTTCAGTTATTGGTTGAATTAAATAGATTTTGGAGTGAGAAAAAGAGGGGGAAGTGGGCGGCCTTTTATATGGGGGAGAGTACACAATCAGAATTTTTTAAAATAAAAAGTGAAACCCATGTTTTGCACATGCCACAAGGATCCAAAATGGATAATTCTCGAACCATGTCTTATATGGGGTATATATAATTCATGAAAATTGGAATTATAAATTTTTATATGTAATTTTAATGCTTATATTTTTAGTTTAACCCCCATTAAACCCATTTTAGCCTTAACTACAGTAAATAATGTTTATTGTCTTTACTATTATTTTTGACCAACAATTAATTTTAAATTATTATATATTAAAAATTATACTTATTTAATGTTTTTAATCAATTTTTCCAAATTCAATTCATAATAATGGAACATTTTAATTTAAAATTGAACTTGTAGATATAATGAAAACCTGGTTTTCTAAAAAAATTATCATGATTATAAGAAGATTTAATATAAAAATTCAAATTGATATTGATTGAAATTAAATAATTTGGATTAATAAATATATAGATAAACTATATTTACATTAAAATAATTTTAAAATATAATTTATGTTTTAAAATAATTTAAACTATATGACACTTTTCAATAAAAATCAGTGTTTTTTACAATACATTACAATGATTAATTTTTTCAGAAAATTATAAAAAATTCAGTCATTGATAATTATGAAATTTTATTTTAAAAATTTAAATTAATTTTTTGAAATAAATTTTATAAAATTGGTAAAATATAATTTTAATATGAGTGCTTCAAATTTTAATGAACCACTTTGTATAAAAATATAGTTTTTATTAAATATTTTTCATTAAACTAATTTTAGTTTTAATATACAATATATTTATGAAAGTTTAATTTATTTATACATTTATAAAATATATAATTTTAATAATTTATTTATTCACAATCTTACCCACCAATTTAATGGCTAGGTCATAATGTAATTCTATATCACAACTCATTTAGTCTCAACATTGAGTGTACCACATGCTATCGAAGAGATTGGATTTATTTCAAAAATTAATATGTCATAAGTTCCGGGGGTGTTACAATATTTTGTAGGCTTAGTGTTCTATGTCAAGTATTATATTAAAAAAATGACCCCCTTTCAAAATCATGGGGTGTTACATTATAAAACCTTCTCTAAGAAGAGGGAAAACCCTCTTACTCAAACATTTTCTTAGTATAAATCATAATTTGTGCCACGAATCAACTTGTGAAGGATGAACCTCTCCCCGTTACAACATTAAGAGCCTAAATAAAACCATTACTGAAACTCATGGTTTGAATAACCATGTCATAGTTTAAGTTACTTGTAGCTTAGTTATATAGAATCCCAGCCCCCTAAATGCTATTATGAAATCCTCTAAAACACTCGAGACACTTATCATGCCCCAAAATACATCATTTAAGGACTTATAAACACATTTATCTCCAATTATAGTACTGGTACTTTGAATATACCCTATAAAAATGAAAATATAAAATTAACCCAATAATTTCCAACCCATAATGATGTGGTTCATTACATCCATTATCTATATTTATTTCTTTTGTTTTTTATTTTGAGATAAAATAATAATATTAAAAAATATAGCAATAAAATTTAGATCACATTTAAAACATATACATTGGATAAGAGTTGGAAAAAATTACCCAATATTAATAAAGATCCAATGATGAGGAAGTTATTGAAATTAAAATTTAAAAGATAATTTTATTTATATCATGGATTGTTTAGAAAATTCAAGGAAAGTACCAAGGAAAAAATTTAATTAAATTGTTTCAAATATAAACCATAGGATATTTTACTACGAATTATCCAAATTTTATTGAAGAATAATGTAATGATTAATTCAGACACCAAGAACATTTTCTATAAAGAAATATTTAAATTCCTATATTTATGAATTTTTCATCTATGGAAAATGGTAATAAGTTTAGGATAATTAATAAGATAATATTATTATATAAATGACAAGATGATTGAATTAGTGATGATAAGAATGATTTTGAGACTTCAATTAAAGTGGTGTAGAAGGTATTGATCATAAATGTGAATGATTAGGATTTACTAATGAAAAAGATGATCATTATTCAAATGGTTATGAAACAATAATTTATATTTTCTTATAGTGATTCTTTAATAAAGTCTTTGAATCATTAAAAAATTATTTTACCCTTATTATAAGGGAATAAATGTTGTTAAGGTATAATAAAAACATTAATGTAATTCTCTCCATGGGAAATATGTTTAAGGAGGCCATCATGGAGAATTTTAAATATAGATAAAAATATCATGAAAATAATATGAAAATGCTTTTATAAGTATAAAATCAAACATAAATGTTTATGTTTAACTTTTATAAATATGTTAAATAATCTAGTAAAATCTTAATGGTAAATTTATAAATTGTTGAATCCATTAAGAATAATGATTTATTTTTAATAAATAATAAATAAATTAATAGATAAAAGGTCTAAATTATCTTTATAGAAAATATTATATGATGATTATATGATGAAAAATACAAAGGAATTTGTTTTTATATAAAAATAATAGAAATTTTTTAAATATTAAATTTCAAAAAAATTACATTTCATTGAAATTTAGGAATCAAATGGGTAGGAAAAATATTCAGTTAGGACACTTAATTTTTAAGTGAATATGTTAGGAGTCTCTAACAAATATGGTTTTAAACTTTAATTAATAAATAGTTGTTAAAATGATGATGAAAACGTGGTTAACAATCATGACTATAATATGTTTTCATAATAAATATTTCCTTTTATAGATATTATTTATACCATGGTAGTTTAAAATACATGGATGGCCTAACGAATTTTTTTTATATAAAAATACAATATATTTAACGTATGATTTATTATGAAGTTATCCCTATCAAAAGTGACTTCTTCATATGAAATAAAATAATCTTAAGATTATAATGAAGGAAATTTAATATTCTAGAAGGAAATTATAAAATATGAGACAAACTAGAGCATGAAGTGAAAAACATATTACTATATTTTTTATTAAGATATTTTTTGATTCATTGTGGATAAAATGTTTAAATGAAGGGGGAAAGTGAATGAGTAATCTATTATAATTGATTTACCCTTAAAAGTATCATAAAAGAAACACCTATTGATTTTTGTGAGTAAATATTAATCAAATTTGATAGAATAGATGAATAATATCAAATAATTTTATGAATGAAAGTAAAGATCAATGTTATTTTTGAATTATGTTTCAATCAATATAAAAATAGTTTCATCTATAAATACTATAGATAATTAAGTGAAATTAAAGAGAAAACATTTTGTTTTTGGATTAAAACACAACTTTCATTGTATTTCTCATATTTTTGAGGAATTAAATGAATTTTTCATTCAATTAGATGAATTTAAAATGTATATTATTATGAAATATCATTTTTTGACAATAGAAAATTGAATAAGATAAAGTATTTTGAAATTATTTCATAAAAAATACTTTTCATTTATCTTGAAGGAGGAATATAAATTGCGACATTTGAGGATTTTTTTCACCTTTTACAAATGAACATGAATAAGCTTACTTTATCAGATAATGTTCATATTTCTTCTATAATTAAGAGGGAAAATATATTGATTTTTTTGAAATTCAAAAATGGTATATTTAATTTCTTTACAAAAGAATGTGGAGATTAAAGCCTCTCACTCATTTCGAATTATTCTTTTAAATTATTGTGGGAGTAAGGTAATGAATTAAATGAGTGAAATTATGTTATTTACCTCATTTATTAATTAATTTAATTAGGTTACATGTATTATGTTTATGAAACATATATATTATTATTTTATAATTTTGAAGTGATATAGTAAAATTATTGAAAATAAATATTGTATTTCATTAACGTGAATAAAAATAAATAATAGGGATAAGTAAATAGTTATATGGTTGAGTATTTTATATAATATTATGGAATAATATTTTATTTTTGTGTTTTATATACCGCATGGAAAAATGGTTATGTTCACGGAGTGAATGATTTTGGTGGAGCATAACACTTCATGTTTATTTTTTAAATAAGCATCGAGGGAAAAAATTCAAATTAAACTACATTACTTATAACTCCTTATTTTATAAATTAATACTTAAGGAATTTGCTTCAAAAAATCCCTAACATTATATACATAAGGGTGATTTATTAGAATTTTAATATCAAAGTAAAAAATAGAAATCATGGGGAAGTTTCAATACAGAGGAGGCAATGGAATTTTACTTAGTCACCATCAGAATGTAAGGGGATACCATATCTAGAACATGGAAAAAGGATGATTATTAATACTAGGGATATAAAACTAATTGATAATTCATTTAATAAATTTGGGAAAAAATTAATTTCTCTATAAGTGATATAGAGGAAGAAAAATAGGATCAATAGTATACTTTAAATTATAAACATATTGAAGATTAAAGAGTTATAAATGAGTAATATTATGATTCAACCTCATCAAGTGATACTTAATACTGAAATATAGTTCATCTAATGTTACAAATTAATGTTTAAGTTATATAAATATATAGTGACCTTATACAAAAGGTTAAAAGTAGGGGAATTTTGTGGGAAATATCTCACAAAAAAAGATTTATGAAGTAAAACCATGAATTTTAAGGAATTAATTAAAACAACATGATATTTTGGGTATTTATTATGAGGAATTATATTTTATTGATAAGAAAAAAGCAATAAGATTCTTCTACTCATCCAATGAAAAATAAAATTATAGGAATCAGGTATGTTTAACATAACAAATTTATTGTCAATGGTGAGTTGATGAGGAATAAATAAATAACCTTATATAATTGTCATTCTTAGTTTGAATTGATTGACATCAATGATACATTTATTTGGGAATAATATTTTTATGGATATTTATAATTATCATTATTTAATTAATATAATATATTTTATAAATGTATGTGATGTCATACTTCTTAAATGGTGAAACAATAAGAATTTTATATCCTAAAATTTTATTATTCCCTAAGAAAATACAATAATTAAGAGTAGTTAGGTCAATGAATAGATAATATGGATTTGAAAATCATTGAGGTAATTGTATTCAAATATTGAATAATATCTAACAACATTGAAATTTAAAAAAATGAACAGTAGACAACCACCACTACATCAAATTATTTAAATAGGTATATCCTATTAATATCATTAATTTTTATGATATCGCATTTCATATAAAGGGATAAAACATTTTTTATGGATATTTTAACTTAAATAATGTATATATTTTTGGTTACAACATTGATAGAGATGAAACATTTCATGGGTATCCAAATTTTACAAGAGGATGATTATATAATGCATTCCAAGAAGATGTATTCCCAAAAGTATTTAAATAAATTCATATTGTTAGAAGAAAATTATTAATTCATATTGATTATATAAATATTAATATTTCAAAATATGATGAAGGTAAAGATATAATTCTAAAATAATATAGAAATTTATTTATAATTTTTCCCTATATAAAATATTGGAGATTATATATCACCAATATAATGAAAATATATTCTCATTACCAATGTGTACTAACGTATTCTAAATTTAATAAAATAAAGTATATTCTAATGTAAATTAATTATATTATTTATTTTGGGTCAATAAATTATTGAAAAGGGATTTTAAACCTATATGGATTTTTTGATGTGGATTGGGAAGGATATTTTGATGATAGAATATATTCCACTAGAATAGTTTTATTCTTTGTTGTGAAATATAATATATAAGGAAAAAATAAACATAGTTTTTATACATTGAATAAAATTAATGTGGAATGAATTTATAATACACTACAAATAAAACAATTAATGTATATAAGTATGAAACACGAATACCTCATGGTGGATAGAGAAATTACCAGTGTTAATGTGATACAACATTGTGGTGCATTAATTATTTTTTTTAATTACACAGATAGTTCCCATTCATAACACACAAAAAATAAGTTAATATTTTATAATGTATATGGTTATTAAAATTTTGTTGATGTATGATTTTATTACTATATAGGAACAAGTTTAAAATTACTTATCCTAACTATTTCCAAAGGATTCATTTTAAATGATTAGGATCATGATATGAGTTCTACCTCATTTTATTCAAGGATATGGTATTTTGTTGCATAACCCATCTCAATTATTCCTTTGATATTTCATAAAGGAACATAGAAATTGAAAAATAAATACAAAGACATAAATTTTTTCTAATGGTTTATAAATATCCTAATAAGGGGGTTCATATATTTTGAGATAGTTTTTTTAAATGGGAAATGTATGATTTTAATAAATAAATGTGGTATGTGTTTTTGTGATTATATTATTTCTAAAACTTTGTTTGTTAATTAGGAGATGTTTGACCTATTATAAATTTTTTATTGACTGTGTATACCTGAATAATTTTAAATTTTCACCAGAATATTTTTTAAGATGAATGTGTTGAAATATAAAGCCTAATATTTCAATTAAAAGAGAATGTATTCTTATTTGAGGGACATATTCTAAATTATTATTCATTATTCTTTTATTTTACACCAAATTTACTTACATAGGAATATAATGAATAAATGGATATTAATTTTTTGTTCAAGTAAGATTTATGTTTCTTTTAAAAAATGAAATCTAACGTAGGAGATTGTTTTCACTAAGAATTTATTTGAGGGAGTTTGATTCCCCAAGTTTTTTTTGATTTATAAAAGGAGATATTATTATTTAGAGATGATGTTATGCGGATAGGATTTATAAAAATATAATTTTAACTTATTATTAATATATTTTTTGAATCTAAGTATACCCCCTAGCACCAAATATATATTTTTAAAACATAAATCACACTCAAACTAAGACAAATTCATGTGTTTTAGATAAGGTGTTTTTTTAAGTTTAATTATTTTAAAAAGTTGATTGCATTATAATAGATTTTTCTAAATCTATTTAACATGAAAAGAGTAAATTTATTCTATTGTGTAAAAATAAAACACACTATAATTTTTCATTATAGGAAAATATCGTGTAAAATAAATAATATAGTTTGAATAATAACCATGATCAGTAAAAAAATCCTTGGTAACCCTAGGGAATATAAACCATGGTCTTCTCATATGAGTTTGATCATTTTAAAATGTATAATTCTAATTAATGATTATAAGATACACTCACGGGTATATTATTAAATAAAAATAAAATATAAGTATGGAATTACGTAATAGTGATTCTATAATAGTCATGGTTGATATAGTGAGTGTAGTGATTTTTCATACCATCTAGATTTGGCAGTCAAAGAATTATTACAATGAAAAATTAGAAAAAAAATCATGGATTGTATTAGATGATAATGTTATATAGTTTTAAATTAATAGTTTAGTGAATCTTATAAATTGATATAAAAATCATAATTGGTAGTTCTCTCATTGAATCATAGTTTTTTTAGTAATATTGATTTTCATTATTTTTGTTGATGTGCCATGATTGGTGCCACATAGAAAAACTCCAAATCAACTCTCAATGTCCATGGATTCTATTAAGGGTATATTGAAGTGATTAAGTGATATAAGGGTTATAATTTAAATAGGGGTTGATAGTTGTTGGATTTTTTATTGAATTTTTTGATATTCAATATGTATATTTATGTTAGAGTAAGTTATATAGTCGTACATGAATTTAAGAATATATTATTAGATTATTAGTGAATAATATACTCCTAAGAGTGTATGATTGTAGAGTATCATTAATAATTGACATATTGATGCCTAAATACATCTATTTAAATGTTTATATTGCTCTTGAAGAAGTAAATTACTCATATGGTTTGTTCAGTGGAGCTATAAGTTTATTATTATTTATTGATATTTAATGGTATGTTCCATAATAATAAATTATTAGTCTATGGTTGAAGAAGATATGGTATGGATTGTATGAAGTGTTTTCTTACTAAATTTTTGGGTTTTATTGATCATACAGAAGTAGAAAATGTTATATATTATTTATAGTGTTTTAAAGGATCTCAAGAAATGTTAAATATAATAACTTAATATTAATATCTAGGAATTATCTTTTAGTGTTAAATAGCACATCAAACATTTTTTGATACATGTTTTCACAAACTATTCTAAGGATAAATTTTTCTTTTTGTGTCTAAAAAATTTTTTTTAGTTGATGTGAACATGAGTTTTACTAATATTTTATAGGATATAGCAATTCAAATTACATAGAGACCCTCTTAATTTTTTTTACATGGTGATTACTTTTTTTCAATATGTGATTACATAATTATTTGAAAAATTTCACTAAAATTTAGTATTCATCAATTAGGAAAAGGAAACAACTTGGAATTCAGTTCTGATTAGAATGGATAAAGGCTATAAATTTTGGAAATATAAAAGAAATTTATTTATTGATTATACTCATCTCAATGAATCATAAAAGATACTTATTCCTATGGGATTCATGATCTACATAAAATTGTTTTATTTATCCTAAACCATAAGTCAAAATATGAGAATTTTATTCTCATTAATAGAGAATAAGTTGTCGGGTTAAAGGAATGATTACTTTATAATTAATATAAATTATTTAATAAGATTACCTTGAGGTCACCAAGCACATGATGTATATACACAGAAAGATAAAAACCAAATAAATATTTTTTTCATGAAATGTAGAGTGAAAATGATATTGGTCATTTCTTATAAAAATATAGTATTTTTAAAATATATAACTATGTTTGATGGCTTACATAAGAAAAATCAATATAATTATCTTAAAATATTTTTATGACGGATTTTTATATTTATTTTACTGATATGAATATACGTTTGATAAGGAATCTAAGATAAGGATTGTAAAATCTATTAAAAATCATGTATGCCCAATTATATTATTTTATGGAATTTAAATTCAAGAATTAAATTTTTCCCTTATTTAAACAAACACCATTAGATCAAAACAAAATTAAAGTGGTTATCCATGGGAAAATTTGTGGAAACAAATGTGATTCTTGATGATTATTAATATCTACTAGGTGTCAAGAGACTTACTATGTAACACTTTACTACCCTCCTTTAACATCATCCTATAACTCATTTTCACACTAATTATAATTTAGTTTTATTCCTGATTTCATTATTTGAAAACTCAAATGGAAATCATTTTATATAAAGACTCATACAAATAGTGTGAGTCATTCCAAACATTATCAATATTAGATTAATCAGAGTATTTATAATGAATTTTAATGATATTTTAACCATTTATTAATATCCTTGTTGTAATATAATAAATAATACTCTAAAATTATATAAATGGAATATAAAAAAAATTATCAATCATTATAAAAATATTATTTAAAAATTAAATAAAATAATAAAATATAAAATTTGATATAATTAAAAAAATATTTTTCACTCCTTGGTTCTATCTCCAAAACACATTAATATACTTCTATTTAATCACTTGTATTACCTATGTCCAACATTAGATATTTTAGAAGAATTATGTATGTTAAATAATGATCATGTTTAGGTTGTGATAATAGGTCACATTAGGAAACAACTAAAGGTTCTAATAATATATTCCATAATATTCCAAGTTTATACATAATAATATAAATAACGATGTAACAAGAAAAAAGTGGGGAATCAAGATATGTCAACATGTACTAACAATGGAACAAGAAGGTGTAATGTAGAAAATGTCATGATATGAGTGTTTATGTTGTGGATCGTAACAAACTATTACCCAAAATATTTTTGTAAATTGGATGCATGTAACATAACTAATATCATGATAGATTTAAGGATGTGATATAAAATTTTTAGAATCTAATATAAACCACTAAAACATGGTAAAGTAAGATTTCCTATAAATGTGATCATCTAATTACATGAAATAAAGAAAATATTTCATTAAAACATATTCTTGTGAGAATTTAGGTTTATAGTTTTAGAGATTTAAGATAAAAATTAACTGAAAAATGTCATTTATTTTAAAAAAAACACACAATTTAAC
Source organism: Viscum album (assembly GCA_963277665.1). Classification (NCBI taxonomy): domain Eukaryota; kingdom Viridiplantae; phylum Streptophyta; class Magnoliopsida; order Santalales; family Viscaceae; genus Viscum; species Viscum album. The sequence continues at coordinate 359,830,518 of OY728136.1, read as the reverse complement.
ACTATATAGGAAACTGATTAATCAATATTAAATATTCCATATATCCTAAAAATTATCCAAAAATAACAATCTTCTATAAAAATCATATGTATTACTTTATATCATAATCTGTGAAAATGGAAATATTAGGAAGGGGTGTGCTCAAATTATTTGTAAGTGTAAACATACTCAATATTTATCAACAATCTTAAGTGGGTACAATATTAGAAAATGGTTACTATCAAAGTATATATGGAAATCTATACATGGAAAATCTTATATGATAAATCATGGAATAAGGAAAAGAATAATATAAAATAGTGTAATATCCTAGAAAAAAGACATAAAAACAAATATATCAAACTCTAAAAAGAATAATACATAAAAGGTGTTGTAACACGAAAAAAACTTAGATATATATAAAAATAATAAACATAAGATAATATTTTAAGAAAAAACATTATTTTCACCAATATGTGAACACGCTCATTATTCCCTAGCCTTAAATTGTTAATAAATCCATCATTCCTATTCAAATGTAAATAAAATCACTATATACACACCTAAATATCTCACTATATATAAACATAAAACATTTAATTTGAGGTTGATAAAGGAAACCACATGTCATTATCCTAATTTATGTGTTCTATAAGAAATAAACTAGTCATCATACAGAATCCCTTGGAAATAAAATTTGTTTTATATAATTTTCAAATGGAATCAAATATGTAAAATATTCATTATTCTATAAATTATACTATCATGATATACTCATATAAAATAAATAATCATCCAAATATAATCAGTAACTTCTATTTTAATTAACCATCAATCATAATAATACAACATATGGTATTTACATTATATATATAAAGGCTATATGATTAAGTTAGTAATCCCAATAAAGTGATGTATGGATTCTAGGTGGAAACCCATTTATCATGTAAATAAAAAAAGTATTTAAAAAAGAAACTTCATTGAAAAAATTATGTATATAAACCTTTAATAACTAGATAATGAAAATATGCAGATGGATAATTTATATGTGTGAAAATCAAATTTAATAAGTCTTTCAGATAAAGATGGTGGGTGGTATCATTGAATTTATATCCTTGATCAAGAAAAATAAATCCATAAATAAAATTATTTAGATGAAAAAAATACTTTCTAATAGTTTTATAAAAAAACAAATTTCAAATAATAAATTCTTTTCCAACATTAAAAAAAACTACCCCTATGTAAAGAATTAAAAAATTATTTAAAAAAATTAAATAAGTTCAGGTTGTTTAGAATAAAATTAATCAAGTTATGAGGCATAGAAAACTACATTCAAAAAATAGTCCAATAAATATGGCCATGAACAAATGGAGGATGTTGATAGAAATTAAATGGTAGGGTTTATTTACTTAAAATGGGTAAATAATGAGACAAGGTGGAAAATTAAATAGGTAAAGGACATGTAAAACCTAAATAAAGACCTATGAAGAATAAAATGAATGAATTTTTAGACATAAAATTATAAAAATTCCATAGATGGGTTAACCTTCAAAATTAATCTCTAAATGAAAATTATATTGGTGATAAAACAATCATGGTGTTAGTAACTTAATATTCCAAGAATATTGGGTAAAAGACAATGACATAAAAAATAATATCCTAATTAAATGGAAAATATTTTATAAAATAACTAAATATTTCTTTGAATAAAAAATATGGAATAAATTAATTTTTGCAATATCAAACATGTCTCATGAAATATAATTAGAGACAAAGAATCATTTACAAAGATAGAGATAGTCGAGTCAAGACCCATAGAAGGATATGATTTCAGATATAATATTAAAAACCATTCAAAATGATATAATCGTGATAAAAATATTAAATGGGAATTAGGTAAACCACTCCAATGAAAACCAGGTGTATAATAATAAATATGTACCCCTGTTTGAATGTCTAAGAAAATAAACCCATACATTATTTCCCATTTTTTCCAACTTTACTCTTAGATCCAATTTGAAAAATAAAAATATCTCAATCAATAATTTCATAACCATCTTTATAGACATAAACATAAATAAACATCAATTATAATAATTCTCTATAAGAAAATAGTTAGCTATTATCTATTTTCAATATTTAGTGTGGGTAATCTTGATCATTTTGAACTAGTTTCTTATTATAGGTGTTGTGTATAATGATAATATAAAAATTAATCTTTACTAGATCATAAAATGTTTAATAATTAATATTTTATAGTTATTTATAATGTTATAATTTCATTCTGTTGGTTTTTTATTGTGATCATTAATGTTTAAATAAGTTATGAACACGTTTTGGTGATTATTAATGAACCAAAATTGGTATCTTAATTAATGAGTATAAGGATAATGTTAATATAAAAAACTAATCAAAAAAATGGTTACATATTGATATCTTATATTATCTTTAATTAAGTTCTCATAGTTATCCATAACATTATTTTATATCATGGTTTGAGTATGTGGTTAGACGAATCTAAACATGAAAATTACATAATTACTAGATGATTTTAATTATAAATGTGGTTAATTTTGGAATAATATAATTATTAAAAAATAATAATTATATAATATATGTAATTTTAGTGTTTAGACTCGTATTTTAAAATATTTTAATAAATAAGAATGAAAATAGATAAAAATGTGATATAATACATCATTGATGCGGTAGTTCACACAACACATGATTAATGTTTTAATTTATCAATTAGTTATAGGGAAAGAAAAAGGATTATAAATTCAATAAAAATAATTATAATAATATCAAATATTTATTCTTTATTCTTTAAGTTCTTCTTTATCACTAGGTAAGATGGGTGGTGGAAAAAATTAAATATATCGCTTCGTGGTGGTTGTAGTTCACACAACACACTAATGACGATGACAATTTTCTTAAATGTTAAAGGAGAATTGTGGTTAATAGATATTCCATTAGAATAATAAAATTAAATAGAAATAAAATAATGAACTTAATATTTATTAATACTTCATTGAGGTGGTACTTTACAAAATCCATTATTAATGTTTTCATTTCTCAATGAATTAGAGGGAAAGAATAAGGATTCCAATTTTACAAAAAATAATTATAATAGTATTGTAGGCTCCTGAAAAATCCGCAAAGGAGAATGAGAATCCAGTTAATTTAAGAGAGGATTCTACCCAATTTCCCTTGAGCAATTGGGCAAAAAAGTGGAGAATACTCAAAGGTTGGAAAAAGAAAAACCGGTCCGCGTACCGATCCAATATTGACGTTACGCGGTCGGTTTAGCAAGTCTCCCCCTCTGCGGATCGCTATCGTTCGCGAAACTAAGGCGGGGATCCTCCGTGGGCACGAAGTAGGACGGGCACCGGCCGGTCCACCGTCACGAACCACCCCAGCTGTGAACCGCGTCAATCGGCCCGGACCGCGCGCACTGTCATTCGCGATACGGAGGCGGAACCCAGTGCAGCTGCGAAGCACTCCCCGATCTAGTTTGGTTCGCGGGGAAGGTGCATTCAATGCCTTCGTGAGTAGCGGATGGACCAAGTCATATATAAACTGGGTTTTCGGTCATGGGCCTCCGCAAAAGGTGCCACATTACCACAGATACATCTCTTTCCCCACTCTGTAAAAAGAGATCGAGGGGGAGAAGATAAGGATCGATCAGATTCGGGTGGAAGGATTTTGAAGGAAGGAGCTTAGGATTTTGCAAACAGCAAAGTTCTAATTCACGAACAAGAACAAGTATGAAACTGGAAACAAATTAATAAGGAACCAAAAAATAATAACAAATTGGTGAACCAGGAACTTAAAATAAAAATAAAAAGAGGGTCGCGAGCCACGGCCCCTCTGCAGATGTACTTCCTGCGGACCAAGGAGTCTATTCCCCTTTTTCAATCTGACGCACCGCGTAGCACCCTCCTACGCGGGTGAAGCCCTGACCGATGAACCCCTGACTGGCATCACCCCTAGTCGATGTTGCTCGCGTGGACTCTGCCGCATACCAACCTGGTACGCGGCCCATACCTGAAGCTGTGTACCACCCTAGTATGCGGTATTCCTATCAGTCCATGTACCACCCTGTTACGCGGATGGCTTCTCCAGCCACGTAGCACCCCCCTACGCGAAGGGCTCCACTCCTCATACACCTATGTGGGCTGCCAACTCCTTCGGTGCTCCTATTCCCCGAGTCAGATAAAATTATTCCAATCCAGCCTGATCCTTTGCAATCCCTTCAGTGGATTATTCATCAGCCCCGAGCCAAGGCCTCTACTGAATCCACCAGATCCATAAGATGAAACTTCCCGGCACATCAGGACACCATTTTGAGTTCACAAACCCATGGTAGGCGAGAAAAAAGGGGTTTCTCCGGCCCTTGAGCGGGTTCCCAAAACACTCATAGGTTCACATACCCATGGTAGTACAGGGTCCAAGCCCATAAATCCCTTTTTTGCCTCTCCACTTTCAAGGATTGAGGGAACCCGCTCACGTTCCCTTTCGACAAGCGCCAGCGAAGAGAACTTCTCTCCTCTCCTGGGAGTGGCTGGGCATCCATTGGGGGGGAGCACCCATGCACCTCCGTACTTCCCCAGAGCCAAATCCAAGGAAGGTAATGGTGGGAAAGAGTGCTTCTCCACCTCTCCCGGGTGCCAAATCCTTCTCCCGCTGTGCTATGTCGCCCCCTTGGCATTCATCTCGGAGTAAGCCCTGACTTTCTAGGCCGCTCCATGCGTAAGCCCCACTACACTTCTCACGAACGCACCTTTCATGACGTGATTGTCTGGTTCCTTCTGCCTCTTGTTTCTCACACCGAGCATAACTCACGTGGGCTTAGAGTAAGCATCGACCATGAAAACACCCTCATCCAGCATGACGTTAAAATGTATTTCACCTTTCCGAACTACGTGGGCATTGATCCCTGTCTCCTAGGCGGGGTACGTAGGAAGCCTCTACGAGGTTCAATTCCAGATACCATCATACCCCCCGGGTCCACATTCATGTCGGTTCTCCGACAATATTTCAAGAACTACGTGGACTTTGATTCCTGACCTACTGGGATACGTAGGAAACCTCCCCAAGGTGCAAGCCCGATATCTAAGTTTGATACACATCCATCTCTATCATACCAAGTCCTTATAGTCCAGCAGGACCATCTTCGGTTCTAGGAAATCATTTCCCTTGGGTCTTCTGGGCTGTCTTAGCATAAGTCTCGCACCAGCTTTGACCGTTCATCTCTCGCTCGGGGGTCCTTACCACCTGACGTTAAACTGTATGGTTGGGTCCTTGTCACATGACCCTAAAAGGTGATATGTCCCACTAAGTGGAACCGAACTACGTGGATTTTGATTTCTCTCATGAGGATACGTAGGAATCTCGTATCACAGGTTCGATCCAAACAATCAAGTCATTGTATGTCCCCCCTAGATGACAATAAACTCCAGAGCGCCCAGTTATGGGGCTTCAAACCAGTACCATCTCAGTGATTCCAAACTCCTCAGAATCATTAATCCAATGAGGTATGGTAAACCTCGAGCCTAAATGATCCAGAATCCCATCGTTCAGCTATCCATTGCCAGGAAGGAGTAATCCATGGATACTATGCATGGGTATAAACCAAACATTCACGAACATATGAATATGTCTTAAATCTATAAGAGAGTCCCGGAAAAGGCAATAATTTCCCCCCAAAATGGTGCGATGAACCCGACTTCCCATCCTCTTGACCAATGAGAGTTCTTAAGCGTCACTGGCGAAATCACCCAGTGAACGCCAGCCTTTGGAGAGCAGATCCACGTATCGTCGGATACGAAACTGTTGGGCATTTCGAACTGATTCGAAACAAAAAAATGGTGAACCCTATGTGAATATTTAACCAAGCATGACGGATTTAACCTAATCCTACTCTGTTCCCCCTTATACTCACTAGGAGGGCCATGCAAGGTAATTAATTACACATGGGATCATGAGATAATGCTTTGATGGGTTTGATGTCTGTATTTGTTAAAATATTTTACAGGTACCACTTAGAACTCCCTTCGATCCAATGGCATCACGGAGGAACTCACAGACGTGTACTTCATGATACGCAATAACTAGATATGCTAACCAATGAAGGACCCCATAACCGAATTAGCATCTTCAACGCTGGGTCTCAGATGCATTGATCCAAGAGTACCACTTGAACGGTACTCTCCCGACGGTGCAGGAATCCATGCATGCCCTCTAATCTGCCAAGACCTGCAGGTCGCCTGCCCAGCAGCGGCCACAAAAGCAGATCCAGGTGGCTCTTTTTTCCATCTAAAACCATTTCGGGAGTCTATCCCCAGAACGAGACAACGTGTACCTCCCTTATCTTAGGGAGTCAGATGAGGTCGACACTGAGGACTTCATCCCTGCTAAATGGGGGTTCTGCTCTAAGGCCCCTGCCAGAAGACGTCGTCGTGGTTACGCCGTGACTCAATATCCTCATGCTAAGGAGGATGTCACCCTGAGGATCTAGACCCATGCTCCTTGAGCTCCAGCTCTTCAGACCGCCCGATGAGGGTGGAAAACGTACAACCAGGGACCGTTCATCACCCTTTCCCCTGAGGAGGAGCTCTGCTGCCCAGTCATGGAGATGTATCGTGAGCAGGTACATATACCTGCCCGCTCCTCCAAAGCCTGCCATCTAGACATGGAGGCATCATATGAGAAAGAACATATCCCCGCCGAGCTTCATCAAGCTCGTCACTCACATAGGATGGCACCTACCTAGCAGGTACCTCTCCCTGCCCAGGGTCGTGAATCCCACCAACCAGACATAGTGGCGACCCAGTGCTTGCAGGACCAGTTCTTATAAAATGATCCTGATTCCTACCATCCTAATATGGTGGCGATCAACAAATCCCACCATCCAGATGTGGCGGAAATTAATAGGCAGGAACGTCTCCCTGCCAACAAAGGCCACCGACTTGATACAGTGGGAAACCAACATATGCAGGACCAGCTCCATGCGGATGCAAGTAAAGTCCGTTATCCCAATGTGACGACAAAAGGAGAGATAAACCGTCATATCTCGGCATAGGGGTAGATTCGTTCACCTGCACCGACACAAAATAATTGTCAGTACCCACTGACCACCGGAGGACCGGAGCAGGATATTCCTACTCTGATACCATAATAGGACTTCATACCTGCTCCATCCAAAGATGTCTCTCTGCATATCCTGGTAATGATGGAGGAGTAGACATAGATCTCAGATCATATATTGCATACTTTCCAGAATTTAATTGCATCAGCGGAAAAAGAAAGGACTCGGTCCCATGATCCATTCTCCCCAATTGAGGTAACTCATCTAAGAGATAAGATAGCCACCTCGGAGTAGATCTGCATCCCTGCTTCCTCTTAGTAGGGTCGTTAGCCATATTCCACGATACAAGGGCAACCAGATTGATCAGCTTCACTCATTCCAACTGGTGGACACCTGTCCATCACGGTGGATGCTCTAGAGTAGGAATATATCCCTGATAAAAGTCAATATGTTCATTGTCATTTTCCCAACAGCATCGTGGGACCCAATTAGAAAGGTACCCAAAGCTGAAGTCCATTATCAACAACAGACGGTCCCCACTTCCCATAAGAAAGCACCCAAAACGCACCGAAAGCAGCCGGAAAATAAACAGCGGGTTCATGACTCTGCTCTACTGGAAGCTGGGGTTCTCAATACCATTGAGCACATATTGAAGGCTTAGAACCCTTCCCACCCATTACCATATTTTGGGAGTGTAAATAGCATTTTCAAAGGTCCTACCGGCAATGTCGCTACCAGCAGCTCTGAAGGTCCTCCCCAGAGCACCCGTGGGGGCCTCCCCCATGGGAATACAACGATCAATCATGAGAGATTATCTTTTGATGAGAGTCATGGTAGCCCTCCACGTGACCAAAATATCGAGCAGCAAGAAGGCCCTCCACTTGTTTCGGTCCACCCTGAAGTTCCTCCCCGGGGTATACACTACAAACACTCTCCGTGTAGTGGGACCACAGATTATGATAGTAGTCCTCGCTATTGTAATCACAAATACGGAGGCCCTACCCACAGTGACGTCTCATCATGACAAGAAGTCCCTCCCCTTTTCATGGCCTACCCTGAAGGTCCTCCCTAGGGGTTACGTTGCAATGACACTCCATGTAGCCAGGCATCAGATAACAGTGGTAGTCCTCGCCACTCTGATAATGGAGGACCTCCCCGTAGATACGTCAAGCAATGATAAGGCCCTCCCATCATTGTGGTACATTCTGAAGTCCCTCCCCAGGGTGTACCCCATAGAAATTCTCCCTACGGAAGCTGTGATGGTAGTTCTCTCCATTACAGCCACCGTGATGGTAGTCCTCGCCACCACGTCCTCTATTGTGAAGGTCCTCCCCACAATGCCCCAAGCAACAAGAAGGTCCTTCCCTTGTCACAGTGTGTCTTGAAGGTCCTACCCAGGATACACATCGAATGTCCAGCCATGATGGTCATCCTCATCATGATGGCAGTTATTGCAAAGGTCCTCCCCATAGTGACATATCATATCTACAAGAAGGTCCTCCCCCGGCCGAATCAAGTACAGAAAAGCCCTCATATGCTGAGTCACTCAGAAGTACGGGATCAAGCATGTAAAATTCCCAACTAGTTGCCAACAACACCCTTCTTTAATCAAGAGGAGGTTTGGGGCCACGTTCATCTTCTAAACCACCTCAGAATCACCCACATGACAATTCAATACCTACCAGCCCCACTACCTCTGACCACAATGTTAGTGAGCATCTTAGTTGGGCTAACCAGGTAGAGGAATCACTAGTGGAGGAGTATGCCAACATGTTGCGCCTGAGGAAATGACTTTCCAGATATGATAAACCAGTTATGTTTTGTCCCATGACCACCTCTCAATTCGACATACCTAGAAGGTTGTCAAAAGAATGTGAGCATGAAATCCACTCCAATATATGGGCAACCCTCTGCCGGTTGAAATGAAGCTTCCTACCCTACGATGGGTATGTAGACCATGTCAAGACAATAGGGGAACTCCTGCGTCACATTGGCCTGGAAGCTCTTCCTCTGGCGCGACAATCGCATCCTTAGAGGCGTAAAGGAAACATTGAGTTAGCCTACCTCCATGCACTGCACCAGTTGCATCACCTCATTGGTGATGCTCCAATGGGAGTCCATATCAGAGGATGGGGAGAACATGAATCTCTGCATTTCACTCTGCTCCCTACCCAGAAGAACTTGTTTGGTATAATATCTTTCAATTCCATCATGTCAAGATAGCGATTGAGTGTTCCACCTGTTTAGGAAAGGAGACACACCCAGTAGAGATAGGCCTTTAGTAATTCCCAGAAGCGCCAGGCCCAACAGGAACAAGCCATTCACGAACTCCTCAAACAGGCCATCAAAAGCATACAACAAGCCTCTCGCCTAAGAGAGCCCAATCTGCAGTCATTGCTTGCCTCCCCATAGGGTATTAATTCATAGGTGATCTTGGCATCAGATCCAGTTCACCCCCAAATGGGGGCGCGCAAGATCAGGCAGGTAGTGATAGTAGTGGCCACTACCGCAATCCAAGGTCAACCCCATCCTGTAGGGCTAGGGGAATTTTTAACAACAAATTACCCCATAAGAGAAATAAAAATGGGAAGAGACTCAATGTCCAGGGAACGGAGCTATCCTCATTCCTCAGGGCTGGGGGCATTTTTACCACCTCAACAACAACCTCCCCCACAAGAATCAGTATTTTCTCCTCTAGGGAGGACTGTTAGAAGAGAAGGTTCCTACCCTATCCTTTCATTTGAATCATTACCCCCTTCAAGAGGGAGGCATACCATAGGGTCACATCAAGGAACTCTTCGTGTCACCCTTCGTCAAGGAGTCCGAAAGCAATTTCAGGATAGGAAGGGGAGGACCAGTAAAAGGCGCGGGCGATCCTCTTCCTATTTGGAAGATGACATCTCCTCCACCCTGCGATATGCATCCATCAATTCCATAGAGGCTAACCCCATGGGTGACACCAGAGATGATGTAAATCCATATGGATCGGGAGACAATAGTTCCAGTCAGGCTGTGACTCACAGCGAACCACCAGGTGTGCACACCCGGAACCAGGGGGCCGCCATAAATATGGCCGCCTTTCTAGCTAACCCTCCTTTTCTTACCCTACAAGCTTCCAACAAGGATAAGAAAAAAGGACCATTTACCCTTAACCCACCTCCTCCTCTCGATAAAAATGAGACACTTATGCTCGAAGAGAGATTCATTCAACATGAATAGGAAATGAAATAATTGAGGCAGCTTATTGTCGAGCTACTCCAGAGGAATCATCTTATTGAAAGCACTTCCCAAGAAGAGCCACACCATGAAATCCCAGCAAGTGTACCTCAAAGACCAAGGTTTTCCCTGCCCAATTAGGCAGTCAGCACATCCAACTACCTGAACATGGATTCAGGTGAATACCAAGACATCCCTCCACTCAGGAATCAACCGGAGTGAGTACGTCTGAACCCTTCAAAGGTGTCACAAACAGCATATTCACCCTTGGTGTCGGTCGAGTCGGATCCTCAAGCAATGCCTCGGGCTACACCTACCCAAGACCAGGCCCAAAAGGATGTAAAACAGGGACTCTCCAACACCATCGAGTCACTAACAGCTTGATTAGAAGCAATGGAAGTTCGACGCGCTCCGATACAGCTAGAGCGAAAACCCTACCCAGATTGGGTGAGCAACACGCCTCCTCCACCCAATTTTGGGAGCCCTGTATTCCCTATTTTCAATGGATCGGGTGATATAGAACAAAATTTGATGCACTATGCATCTTATTGCGACCCTATGATGGGAACTCCAGAACAATAAGAAGTAGTGAAACTTAGATACTTTGTGCGGACCTTGAAAGGATCTGCCTTTATCTGGTACAAGAATCTACCAACTCAGTCTATAAAGAGCTGGGAAGACCTTCAGAAGAAGTTCCTATTCCACTTTAGCTCAACATTTCCTAAAACAACAGTCAGGAACCTCATGAATTGAAAATAGAGGGAGAATGAGAGGGTCTCAGATTTCATCGCCAGATGGAAGGGTCTGACCTACTCTCTGAACATGCCAATTCCCTAAGATGAGATGTTATACATATGTATTGATGACCTTAGAGATGATCTGTGAACACCGTTCATACCATTGGAGTGCACCACTGGCTTTCACAATCTCTCTTCCATTGCCCAGAGAATTGAAGAATCCCTGCAGCGGACCAATCTGAAGTCCCGAATAGCCTCACAGGCTCCTACAAAGTGAACAGTTAGAGATGAAGCATCCTCTATCACGCTCAAGCCAACCCCTGTGCCTGCTCCACTGCCTAAGCCACCACCAAATCGTCAAGGGCCCCCTGTATATCAGCGTCCACCTCCACCCAATAGGGACGATCATAGAGGATAAAAGTGGAACCAGTTCAAGGAATGGAGACACAAAGTATACTCATTCTGAGTGGACCAAGTCTGTGGCTACTTCTTCTCTGCCATGAATTGAAACTTGCTCCGCCTCCTGAAGACAAGGAAGCCCAAAGAATTCGGCCACAATGATATGCAAGATTATTGTCCCTACCATTGAATGTTGGGGCACAGTATCCAAGAATGCTTCCTCTTCAAAGAAATCCTACAAAGGATGGTAGACTCCAAGCAGGTTGAGCTGGGACCACCCCCAGCACATGTGACGTACATTTCCACCACTGACTCTGACAAATGGGAAGGGTGGCAGGAAGTCCCCAGCAAAAAGGGGTATAAATTTGATGACTGGATGACTCGGAAGACTGTCAACCGAGCTCAGGTCATACTCTGATCTCAACTACGGTAGCTGGTGTTGCCGCCAACAGCCCCTAATGCCACACAACAAATAATATCGGCCTCAAAAACCTCCATGATCCAGTCATATAGGCATAATAGATAAGGGAGGAGACAAGCGCAAGAGGAGAAGCCCACAATGAGGACAAAGTTAGCCCCAACACTGTCAGATTTTATACCCCCAAACTTGGTGCCACTGGCACCAACCCACCAAATGGCACCATCAGGGACAACCGACCAGGTTGACCTATCACGGGAAGAGGAGCTAATCTTTGGTTCCATCAACATCATCCATCTAATGGAATCATTCCCTGATGAAGGTTATGGCTACGAACTAGAGTTCCCAACACAAGGGGTCGGGAAGAGGAATCACAGAAGTCGGGGATACTAGGGGAGGCACAGTCGCGGCTGAAACCAACCCAATGTTTTTACCCCTGTCCAAAATGTTAATATCATGGAAACCAGTGGGAGAGACCTTTAGCAGACTCAATAGGAGAATGAATATCCCTCCACCTCCACAAGTAGCCACTCTTGCCCCGTCATTCTGTGGTACCCATCAGAGGAGGAACAAGTGTCTAGCTACCTAGTGCGAGCAAAATAACTGGTTGGGTTGAGTCCCCAGAACGTGGGAACATCATCGACATACGAACCTGTAGTCAGTCCCTCCTCGTCACGTATTCCAGCTCCCAATATGCATGCTAAAAATCTCCCACCAATGAAGAAGCATCGGCTGTTGGAGTAGAAATACGATATCCTTAAGCAGCTGGCGTCGGTACCAGCCAAACTATCAATCCTGGACACCCTGAGTTTATCATCAGATCTCAGGGAGGTGCCTATAGAATCCTTGCTCAACCCCTAAGAGTTTCAAGCCGAGGTAGCTACTGCCGAGATTTACTGGAAGGAGACTAGCCCATCTGAATGCAATGTGGTGATTTCCTTCACTAATCAGGATGAATATGCCATCATGCAAGGACATATCAAACCACTATATGTGTTCGGCACACTAAATGATGTTGAGATCTGCAAAGTATTTATTGGAAACGGCTCTGGAGTTAACCTCTTTCCCCTATGAACACTGCGTAAATTGGGCTATAGTGAGGATGACCTGATACCCTCTTCCACAACTATGTTGAGTTACAACAAGAGTGAAGAGAAGCCAATGGGAAAAATCAAGCTAAAAACCCATTTTGGAGACCTTATGACCTACTTGAAATTTCTGGTGGTCCGGAAGAACACAGCATTCAATGCCCTTCTTGGAAGGTCGTGGCTCCATAAGCACATGGACATTCCTTCATCCTACCACCAGTGTATCAAGTATTGCATCAATGGACAAAGTGGGACATTGCACACTGACAAGGCCCCTTTCGAGCTCTCTGAGTCACACTACATTAATGTCGGGTTTTTTGAGAAAAATAAAAAGAAGCCTTCGCTTGGTGGTAACGACTGGATTTCCACTCCAAATTGTTTGGAAATGGTTCCTGATGACCCCCTCAAGCAGCTTGGCAGAGACTACATACTTCCCATCAACGATGTTGAGAGTAGGGGTCTAATCCCGAACACACACCTAGCTGTCCTCATGACTTCAGCTATAATGGTCGAGCATGAAAATGTGTAAATGACTGCTAACCCTCAATTTGGGAGCAAATACATGAGCAGGGACGCCCATGATTCCTCGCCTCCATACCCCCAAGATCCCGTTCCCGGAATTCTCCCCCCTTCGGATCAAGAAAATGAGAATGAGGAGGAAGAGGAAGAGGATCTCAGGGATGCACCTCCCACATTTGAGGAAGGTATCTCCACCACTGTGGATGAGCTCAAGGAAATAACCCTGGCTACCAAGGAAGACCCGAGGCCCACTCTCATTAGTACAGACATGTCTCCCAAGGAGCACGAGGTATATACCTTTTTCTTGAGGCAACATCGAGATGTTTTTGCCTGGAATTACACCGAAATTCCAAGACTCGATCCCAAAGTGGCGACGCACCACGTAGGTCTTCCAAAAGACCACCAAGGCTATAAACAGGCCTCCAGAAGGACGCAACCCTCACATACTGCCAAAATAGAGGCTGAAGTCGATAAGATAATTAAAACAGGCTTCATTCGGGAGGTTTAATACCCCATCTGGTTGGCTAACATTTTCCCCGTTAAGAAAAAGAATGGACAAATCCGCGTCTGCATCGATTTTAGAGATCTCAATCTGCATTGCCCAAAAGTTGATTTCCCGTTCCTGATTACCGAGTTATTAATCAAAACAATGGCCATGTATGAGGCTCTCTCCTTCATGGATGGTTATTCTGGGTATAATCAAATCTGCATGGCCTGAGAAGACGATGAAGCCACTGTCTTCAGATCCCCTCAAGGAATATTCTGTTATAGGGTCATGCCCTTTGGTCTCAATAATGTTGACGCCACATATCAATGCACCATGCATTGTATCTTTAAGTCATTCCTTGGGAGATTCATCGAATGCTACATAGATGACTTGGTGGTCAAATCAGGACAGTGCTCAGATCACCTGTCAGACCTTGAAGCCATCTTTAACAAACTTCTACAACATATCCTAAAGATGAATCCCTTGAAATGTGCCTTTGGGGTTACCTTAGGGAAATTCCTTGGCTTCACCGTACGCCATCGTGGCATCGAAGTCGACCCTAAAAGTACAAAGGCTATCCTTGGTCTGCCACATCCCTAAAATCTCACTGAGTTAGAGGATTCAAAGGACACCTGGCCTACATTAGGCGGTTCATAGCCAACCTAGCGGGAAAATGTATTCCCTTAACCAGGTTAATGAAAAAGGGGGTTACATACCAATGGACAGATGATTTCCAAGAGGCATTTGACATCCTAAAGAAGTACATCTTGAGACCACCTGTACTCATGCCCCTGGTTGAAGGAATAGCTCTCATCCTATACGTGATGGCCCTAGAGCAGTCATTGGGAGCCTTCCTCGCACAGAAAAATAACGTTGGCAGTAAAAACAGTCTCTATTAACTCAGTCGAACAATGATCGATGATGAAACTCGATACTCAAACATCGAGAAGATTTGTTTGGCCTTGGTCTTTGCAGTTCAAAAATTACAACATTATCTGCAACATCATGAAGTCCAATTGGTCTCATGTAGTAAACCGCTCAAGTACATCCTCAGCCACCCAATGTTGACCGGGCGCCTATCCCGATGGGGAGTCATCCTGCAACAGTTTGACATCCGGTTTGTACCTTATAAATCCATCAAAGGCCAGGCTTTATCTGATTTTCTGGCAGATCACCCCTCGACAGGGACCACCACACCAGACATCGAGTTACCTGACAAAGACATATTCTCGGTTCAAGAGGATTTCCTGACATGGGAAATGTAATTCGACGATGCATCCTGAAGTCCGACAGAAAAAAGGATGGAGGATCCAAAATTTAACAAGGTGGGATTGGGGATAATACACATGTCCCTAGAAAATGAAATCTTTCCATATTCCTTTCTCCTGTCAGAAGAATGTATGAATAATGAGGCGGAGTACCAAGCCCTCATTGCAGGTCTGGAGCTTGCACTCCAGGCACAAGTACATCACCTTAAGGTAAAAGGAAACTCGAAACTAGTCATCAAGCAAGTCAATGGTGACTATGCTATTAAAAAGGAGGAGTTGATTCCCCTATTTGACTATGTCTGAGGGTTAATGGCGGAATTATCCAAAAACCAACATTGACCTATATTCCCCGGTCTCAAAATGCCCAGGCCGATGCATTAGCTAATTCAACCACATCCCTAGCCAACCCGGACCGGGATGAAACAATTATCAGTATTTCTCATCATTGAATGGTCTTACAATTTGTTCAGAATAAGATGGAAGAAATTAATGAAGTCGGTCCTGTCCCTGATCCATATGCTCCTGCCACCGGCTAGATGACCCCCATTAAAAACTACCTTCAAAGGGGAGAACTTCCATCAGACAGGGCTGAATGAGAGAAAATACAGAGAAGGGAAATCAACTTTGTCCTATTCGGTGGCACGGGTCAGCAAGAGGTCCTCTACAAACGAGGCCTCAATGGAGTCCTCCTCAAATGCATTGATGGAGAAGAAATCACCACCATCATGACTAAAGTGCATGTCGGAGTATATGGAGCATACCAGTCAGGGTCTAAGCTCTCCTATAAGGTTTGAAGGCTTGGGTACTATTGGCCCACCATGGCAAGAGATTGCAATCACTTTACCAAAAAATGCCACTCATGACAAATTCATGCCAACTTCATACACCAACCCCCAGATTTACTTCATCAGGCTAAGTACTCCTGTCCATTTTCCATCTGGGGAATGTACATCATGGGACCATATCCTCCCACCATGGCCAAACAACTGAAGTATATCCTCACAGCAACCGACTTCTTTTCCAAATGGGTAGAATTTGTACCCCTCAAGGAAGTCGGGGAAAGAAACATTGTTAGCTTTGTGAAAACCTATATCATCACCAGATTTGGCGTCCCTCACACTATATTGATGGATAATGGCACCAACTTCTGCCTGCCTGAATTAGAGAAATTGTACCGAGAATATGGTATTAAGGCTAACCACTCATCCCACTACCATGCAGTGGCCAACGGACAGATAGAGGCTTTCAACAAGACCCTATCCAACATTCTCTAGAAAATAGTGGACAAAGATAAGAAATCATGGCTGGATAAACTTATTCATGCATTGTGGGATTATCAAACCACAATCTGCACTGCTACTCGGGCTACTCCGTACTCATTAGTATACAGAACAGAAGCAGTCTTTCCCATTGAGCTCCAATTTCCCTCGCTCTGTGTTTCCATTTGTGATCAGTTATCCAAGGATGAGAAATCAAAAAAATGGATAGGTGAATTGGAATGTCTAGATGAGAATAGGTTGCACACTTTTCACCATCTGTAGGTATATCAGAATCAGATTGCACGAGCCTTCAATAAAAAGTTTTGCCTTTGGTCTTTCTTATAAGGAGAATTGGTGTTGGTCCTCTGGACCCCAATGATACCCGGAAAGAAACCTCCAAAGATGAAGCCCAAGTGGGAGGGACCATATGTTATACACAAGGTATACTCTAATGGAGCATATTCCTTGATCTCCATGAATGGGAATTTCAGTACCACTCCTACAAATGAGAGATTTATGAAGAAGTATTTCACATAATCAAAAGCAGTTATCGTCCGAGCTGCAGGACGTTAAACTTCCAAGCCCCAATGGTCAAAACTATATGACCCTAAACTAAGAGTATTTTGTCCTCACCACATGAAATTAAACTGCATGGATTTTAGAGAACTACGTACAGCTTGATTACTGCCTTTGCAGGATACGTAGCGACGCTAGGATCCCCCATCCTGTCCCAGCCACCCCCAAATGAAATAAAAAAAATATTCCCTCTTCCCCCATGTACAGACCATCCCTGCATGGGGTGTATCCCTTTCAGAGAACTACGTACGGCTTGATTCCTACCCTCATAGGATATGTATTGACACCATTATTCTATATCATGGCCCAGCCATCCCCAAATAAAGTTAAAAATGCCTTTTTCCCCTATGTATGGACCAACCCTTCAAGGGGTGTATTCCTTGTCCTTACCGCATGACATTAAACTGCATGGATAAGAAGGATTAAAAATGGCCTATATTACCTGATCTCCATGGACCGGAAATTCACTACTGCTCCTACAAATGTGAGATTTCTGAAGAAGTATTTTGCATAATCAAAAGTAGTTATCATCCAAGCTGCAGGATGTTAAACTGCCGAGCCCCAACGGTCCAAACTCTATGATCCTAAACTAAGAGTATTTTTTCCTCATCGCATGAAGTTAAACTACATGGATTTCAGATAACTACATATGGCTTGATTATTTCCTTTTCAGGATACATAGCGATGCTAGGATCCCCCATCCTGGCCTAGCCACCCTCAAATGAAATAAAAAAAATATTCCCTCTTCCCCCGTGTATGGACCAGCCCTGCACGGGGTGTATCCCTTTTAGAGAACTACATACGGATTTATTCCTACCCTCTCAGGATAAGTACCGACACCAGGATTTTGTATCCTGGCCCAGCCATCCCCAAATAAAGTTAAAAATTCCCTTTTCCCTTGTGTACGGACCAACCCTTCAATGGGTGTATTTCTCGTCCTTACCGCAAGACATTAAACTGCACGGATAAGAAGGATTGAAAATTCCCTATATGACCTGATCTCCATGGACGGGCAATTCACTACCTCTCCTACAAATGTGATATTTATGAAGAAGTATTTTGCATAATCAAAAGCATTTATCATCCGAGCTGCAGGAATTCAAACTGCCAATCCCCAACAGTCCAAACTATGTGACCCTAAACTAAGAGTATTTCATCCTCCCCGCATGACATTAAACTGTATGGATTTCAGAGAACTATGTATGGATTGATTCCTGACTTCGTAGGATACATAGCGATTCCAGGACCCCCCATCCTAGCCTAGACACCCCCAAATGAAATAAAAAAAAATATTCCCTCTTCCCCCGTGTACGGACCAGCCCTGCACGGGGTGTATCCCTTTCCGAGAACTACATATAGCTTGATTTCTACCCTCGCAGGATACGTAGCGATGCCAGGATTCTGTATCCTGGCCTAGCCATTCCAAAATAAAGTTAAAAATTCCCTTTTCCCCCTGTGTATGGACTAACCCTGTACTGGGTGTATTCCTCGTCCTTACCGCATGACATTAAACTTCACGGATAAGAAGGATTGAAAATGCCCTTTTCCCCCATGTATGAACCAGACCTACGCGGGGTGTATTATCTTCTAAATAACTACGTGTGGCTTGATTCCTGCCCTCACAGGATACGTAGTGACGCCATAATTCCACTTCCTAGCCCATCCACCCCAAATAAAGCTAAAAATACCCCCTTCCCCCCATACGGACCAGACCCACACGGGGTATATTCCCTAAAAAAGAACTACCTGAGGCTTAATTCCTGCCCTCACATGATACTTAGCAACATTGGGATCTTACCTCCTAGCCCAGCCTCCGAGAAAAGGAAACACAGGTATGTATACCCATCGTCCTTACCGCATGATGTTAAACTGCACGGAATCCCCTTTTCACGTCAGTCCACCTTCGTCCTCACCGCACGACGTTAAAACTGCATGGACTTTGTTCTCACCACACGATGTTAAACTACATGAACTTCATCACAACCCACCCAAGATACACGGTGAAACAACATGGGAATACTCCTTTCACACTTGGATGCATCCTCTCCATACATCAGACTCCACGACCCAGATAATTGTGGATCTTTATAATCATTCATGGCCATCAGAAGTGGAAAGTTATCGACCCGTGGACACATTTGCATGACTATGCATACCATTCCCTCAGTAGTGTTGCATATTGATAGCCCCTGGCCCGTCTATCAAAGGAAATATTTCCTCAGGCAGTACTCTTCCTATCTCCATACGCTTACCGGACTTAGAGCCCCCATATCATATCTCCTTATCCAAAAATTTATGGAGCAGTGGATTACAAGTTTATTCCCCTATCACTTCAAAGTGTTACCAGGGTATCTCTACCTAGTTATCCTATGTGTCCACCCATGGTTAGCATGATGATCTGCATCTACAAACATCAAGTTAGGGCTAAGCTACTTTGACTCGACAGGCAATTACGGTGAAGATGTTTCTTGTGTGCTGGGACACCATTATCCCCATATGCCGAACTCTGTGCTATGATCAATCCTGGATTTTCATAATCATCCATGGCCATAGAAAGTAGAAAGTCATCAACCCATGGAAACCTTTGGATGACTATGCATACCATACCCTCAGTGGCTCTGCATATTGATAGCCCCTGGCCCATCTACCAAAGGCAAGATTTCCTCAGGCGGTACTCTTCCTAGCCTCGTATGCTTACCGGCCTCAGAGCCCCCATACCATACCTCCTAATCAGGGAAACCCCAAAGTTACAGTTTACACCCTCATTCCCTCACACTTGTTCAAAGTATACCAGAGCCTCCTAACTCAGTTACCTTCTGGGTAATTGTAGCAATAGTCACCCAATGGTATGAACTCTATGACCATTAAACTAAGAGTACTTCATCCATACCGCACGACATTAAACTTCATGGAGTAAAGGTACACCCCATGTGCAAGATAAATCATCATGTTGAACGCTTCAAGTTTTAACAGCAACCTGGGACGAACATATCTGGCATGTCCAAATACTTCCTTACCAAATGACAGACTTCGCGGCCCGGAAAATCGTGGATCCTCATAATCATTCATGGACATCGGAAGTGGAAAGTTATCGACCCATGGACACCTTTGAATGACTATGAATACGATTACCTCATTGGATCTACATACTGATATCCCCTGGACCATCTACCAAAGGCAAGATTTCTTTAGGAAATACTCTTCCTAGCCCCATATGCTTAGCGACCTCAGAGCCCCTATATCATCTCCCCTAATCCAAGAAGCCTCAGAACCACGATTTACACCATCAACCCCTCTCCAGGTCTGGGAAATTCTAAGATATTTGATCCCAGTTACATTCTAATAAATAGTGACTTTTGCAACTACTTCCTTATCGCATGACGATTGAAACTGTGCGGAACATATCTTGGCTGCTTGGCATGAACTGCAAAGACCAAGCATTAAATATCCAGGGAAATGCCTCTAACTATAAGAATTTTTATGGATTTAAAAAAAATCCCCCCCTTCCTCACTGAACAATGTTAAACTATACAATATCTTTAATAATGCTCTTCATCCTTGTCGTATGACATTAAACTGCATGGTCAAACTTGTCATGGGTTCAGTCAAGAATGGAGGTTTTCCTCTATCCCTCAGTGCACAGGCTAGACCTGCACAAACCACCATCTCACCCCAGTGTGAGAAGGGATGAATTCACCCATTCCCAGGAAATTTAGCCCAGATGTTTCTCCCGTATCCAAGAACCCTCTCCTCATAAACCATAATCTGTACTCAAAAAAAGCTGAACTCTCGTAAGCCACCCCTAGTGGTCCTGAATCTCAACTTCCCTGAAGTTTCTCAGCTGTCAGGAGAATACAATCATTAACCTAAGGACACATTTAAATGATTATGCATATCATGTCCTCAGCGGCTCTTCATATTGATCGCCCCAGGCCCGTCTACCAAAGGCAAGATTTCCTTAGGAGATGCTTCTCTTCGTACGCCTCTTGGCCTATGAGCCCCCATATCCATCCTGGGATTCGGAAACCCTCTGAGCTATAATTTACCAACCTCTTTCACAACCCTTCGTGAATACACTAGAATTTCTCTAACGAGATTACTGAGAACCAAGAGAAGTCATTCCATTTTAAAGAATGTCCCAACTGGATGACTTTAAACTGCACCAGGCTCCAACCATCCTCTACGCTAACTAAATGCATAGGACAGGGACCCTGCATCCACACTCCTAATTAATACAGATGTTCCCAAACCCTTTCAAATGTCACACACCCTTTTCGAGCCACCCTTGTTGGTTTTCATAATTCTCCCAGCCACCCATGGTGGTTTCCATAAGCCGGACTTCCATGAAGTCCTCAGTCCATTAGAAATGGAAAGTCATTAACTTAAGGACACATTTGCATGACTATACATACCATTCCCTCAGCGGATCTGCATATTGATCACCCATGTCCCATATAACGAAGGCAAGTCTTCCTTATGTGGTGCTTTTCCTACCTCTACACGCCGATATGACTCTCATACCTTGAGACATGCCCTGCATGTCGTTAAAATCTAAACATGTTCCCCCCACATGCATCTGAAGGGTATTGATATATATTTTAATCAACCAAACCTCATTGGGGCCCTCACCCCCACCATATCTGGTCAAAGATGTTCGACCTAAAACATCAGTAATTATAGTCTTATCAGTGGAACTTTAAAACGCTCACAGAAAGAGGCGCAAATCCCGTTAGGCCAAAAACCCAAAAAGGGAGACCTAAGAAAAAGCCGAGTTGTACCTGCTAGGTCTACACCAAATGGGCCCAGTAAAAATTAGGGTATTAATAGAAAATACAAAAAATTTGTGGGATTTTTCTACAAAACCCTAGTAATAGTCAAACTATGCTCGCTGGATCCCATGGTCTAGGAAAAAGTTAGAGCTCATTTCTATTTTATCAATTGTCATGAACTATGATTATTCTAAGTTCGGTGAATTATTATATACAACAATCATTTAAAATAATTTCTATCATAGGAGTAGACAATAAAAGTTCCAAGGAGAAACATCTCTTTGTTCCATAACAAAGTTGATGAGAAGGGAATCCACAATCCGGAGCCTCCTCTGGCATGAAAGGTTATTACAGGATATTTTCAGTGGATTCACAATGTTTTATGATGTGATGATGAGAATCCTCAATTTCTTGATAGAGATTCTCCAGCAAGGTTGTCTCAGGTTCTGCACCAGACCGCAGCGCTTCCGCCTCCTGTGCCACCTTTGAGATCGCCCTCATATCCTCCTCCATTTGCCACTCCCCTTCTTCAATTATGGTTGTGACATTAGTCTCCTCCTCGTGCAGCTGTTGTATGTTACTCCTCAACACCTCCAGTCGAGAATGATTCTTACTGACTTCTCCCTGATGTCTCATGACTACCCTGTCATGATCATGAGCTTCTGTTAGGCAAAGCTATCGGGTCATGGAAAGGTAGGCTTCAGATTGAGCAATATAAAGGCAAGATTCTAAACCACCAAGCCTCTACCGGTTAGTGAAAACCTTCTTGAATATATCATAAATACCATGCTAGTCAAATTTGTTGAATCTCAGTAGCATAAACAGGTTGCGCAGCTTCAGTAATTTAGTCGGCATCTCGGCCAAGGGCGTCTGAGAAATCAGCTTCAAAATTTTCTCCCATGCCCTTTGCTGAGCAAGTCGAAGAATGGAAAGGAATTTTTGGTTAGTCTCAGAGTCACTCCTGTATAAATATACATACTCTGGGATAAACGTCACCAAGGAGGCACCCGATGCGGCTTCACCAGCAAACTCCGACAACATGGAAACTTCGCCCCTGGCAGTTGTGGTCACGGGCACTATTGGATCCAACGGCACAATCTCCAGTGCTAAAGTTCATGGTCCTAAATCCCAAAAGTCGATAAAATAGATAAGTATCCCTAATTAGAAAAGGTAAGAGATAGGAGTCGGTGGAAAGATATTGAGAATATTACCCCCGATCATCAAAACGTATGTGCCCTCGATCTCTACGTCGTCGTTGCCGCTCAAGGAAGACTCTACATATTCGAGAGGCAAGGGAGTCTTGGTAACCCCCATAGGTGTCCAGGACCTAAGGCCACACCCAAGGCCAGAAACTCCCAAAGATGTCCCCAATTATTCATCTATAGAAATCAAGCTCGGGGAAATTACTCCCCTAGTAAATGGAATGATGGCCCGCTCTGGGTTTCCGACAACTGGCCGGATAACAGGCTCTTCCTCCATCGCCATGGGATCCATCGGGTCTGAGGTAGCTAAACCCATCAGATCTGGGGCCTCCTCAGTAATTAGGGGTGCCCCATCCTCCACCACAATTATAGAGTCTATGTGATCAACGGGAGTCTCGTCTTCCAGCTGTTCCTCCTTTGACATATCTTTGATTGATGAAGATAGAAGGAAAGCATCCGTATCTCTAGCCCCTTCATCAGGGCCCGCCATCTCATCAGACTCAGTTATGGTCATAGGTGGTCCCTTAGATAATAAAGGGGCAGAAGGTATAACCACTCAGGCAGCCACAGACAGGTCTCCAATTGGCCCTACACCATAGCGCTAGAACAGTTAATAACTGGCGGAATCAGAACATATGAGTTAGTAATCGAGGAAATGGGAGTCATGATTACCCGACGTCCCCTTTCTAAGCCATTCTGATAATCGGGATGCCTGTCGATGTCTCTAGATCTTCCCAGGGGACAATTTTCTACTTGGAACACTGGGAGGATCTGGAGGAGGAAAGACCCTAGTTGGGTTTACATTGGTCACTTCCATGTGCTCAGCTGCACCAGGAGACCCCTCCTCGATGACCCCCATAGTCGAAGGCATGTGTTCTCCTGCTGCGGTACCACGGGGAGTATACTCCGGGGAAGGAATTTCCCCTTGGGACTCCTTGGCACCCTGCATAAATGGTAGAAACTTTATAACCTTCACAGTAAAGTAGGAAGACAGCCATAACGGACTATCAGGGCAACCTCTTCTTTAGGATCAGATGATTCGGGGTGTTTTATCATCATGGACACCCAATTAGACCCATAAAGTCGGTTTCGGAGTGAATTAATGTATGCATCCATCTACTTCAATGAGGTGACTATTTCATCAAAATCCTCTTCCAACAGCAAGTTAGGAGGAGCGAAGATAGTCCCAATATCTGGAAGCTCGAGAGAGCTCGTTTGAAGTAACAACCAAACTTCTTCATCCGAGCCACTGACCCTCAGGTCATCCCAAATCCTCCACGCATCTAGAAATGTGGTCGTAACAGGAATAGATAGTCAGGGGGGATCGACTTGAGAGGGTCGGGCAGCGGTAGGGGTTGGTGGGGGCGCTGATAGTCGTTTCTATTTTCTGGATCTCACTGCTGCCCTAGAACTCTCAAGAGCTACTTGTGGACGGGACATCATGGGCAGGGGGAATTTCCTTGCCTCAGCCGCAGTAGGGGAATCAGCGGAATCATCACCCCCTGAGGAGTGATCGCTCTCTTCCTCCTCCTCATCAGTCACCAATCGCAGCATGTCTTGGACTCGATGAGTCAACACCGCATAACCCTGGAAGGCATGAACGTAATCCTTGAGGTCCTAGAGATACCAATTTTCCCTCTTTGGATCCACATCATAAAGAATGTCAACAGGAGTATATGTAGCCCAGCCCATCAAACACCACTTCTGATTCCTAGAGATGCTGCCACAAAGAACAGGGGTACTGGCTGCGAAAGGATGACTAACCTTTGAATTATTCCCACTGGCCCCAGGCTGTTGGGAAGGCAGCATCAGCAGGAATGGCTAACTCTCTTCGGGCGGCTTCGAGGGAATGTGAGGATACACCTCTTTCCATTAAAACCTTCCTCGGAAGCATGGGACCAACAGATTTATGGAGGACCTTTCCCAGCCAGGTCAGGGAACTATCCCCCTTCTGCTTCCTCTTGCTCTTCGATGGCTTAAGACCCGAGATAGTGGGCACCCATGGCCCTAACTGACCATTCGGGTACGATTTCACCCAAGAGTCAACATAGCTTTTGGATAAGAAAGGAATGGAGTCTGCAAGTGCGGGGGTCATAACCTCGTATCCAGTGTCCTCCCAGGTGAACATTAACCACAACTTTCAGGCCACCAATAGATGGTGGTTTCCATGGGCGCCATTGAGTTTAGGAGGACACAGTGCCTGGACTTATCCAAATTGACGTCTGAATCGGCAAGGTGCATACCCCTCGCAGATCAGTTCCCCGCCGATGTGAGCCACCAGAATACCTTCTCGAAGGGAAAAGAGGTAGACCCGCTTGCTAAATTCCTCTGATATGGTGTTTTTGATTGCACCATTTGGGGAGGGATATGGTCGGAAATTGAAATGATCGTAACTTGAGATCTGGCTCGACAGCAGATGCATATTCTAAAACAGCTATTTTACATCCTTCTCTTGGGCCACCCACTCCTCGGGAATAACCCCACTAGTCAGTTGGAAATATGGCCAGAATACGGTACCTGGAATTTGAAAAGGATAGATGAAAGTATAGCAATTCTTAATATGTGCTCCCAACCATCCCCAGAGAATTTGAAAAGGGTCGGCTACCAGGTTTGGTCGACTCCCATCAGTAATATTTCCAAGTAACTGATAAATCCTAGCCAACACTAGGACAGCCAACTTGATAACATTGTTGGTGGCCATTTGTGCTGCCATAACAAAGGTAGAGACCCGCACACCATCATTATCACGTATGGGAAATAGTCAGCCACTCAAGAACATGGCCAAAAACGCCGCCAGGCAGAGTAGTCAATCAACGTCTGGAACCTGTTCCTAGCCCCAGCTGTTGAACTGTCCCTCCTCCAGGATTAGCCAATAGCTTCCCCTCTACCTTCGGGACTCCATCATAGGACAGGTCATGGGCCTATACAGAAGATCCATGGACTTTTCTCTCTAGAAAAATCCGTGATCCATTCACGATATGGGATATGCTGTTTCAAATATGTATCTTTAGAATGCTCCTAGGCCTGATCAATAAGCTGCCTCACCAAGGGAGGAGTCCTCTCTTCATTGTCCCATACAAAAGGGGAGACAGGAATTCATCATACATTCCTCCAACTATGGGGACCCCGGAAATCTAGAAGACATCCCAAAGACTGATACCCACCTCCCCGTGGACCAGATTGAATGTGTTGGTATCTGGACTCCAACGGCTCATAAACTTCTTGGCAAGGGCGTGGGGCCGATGGGTATAGGTCTGGGACACACAGGTAGGTTCATATAATCCTAAGGCTCATAATTCCACTTCAAACTTCACACAGCTCCAGGGAACCCAGAAGGGCCACCCCCAATCCAATGACTTAAATGCCCTGTCGGGCCGAAGGTCCCGGTCCGCTGACCATCCATATTGGTTTTTTACCATAGCATTGTAAGTAATGCTCTAATAATAGTGAATTTCCCCATCCTACTGAGGTTGATCACCTATCGGGGACACAGGAAGGTGATTCAGCACAGACCCGGCAGCTATATCCCTTGGGGTAGGCCACCCTCTGGCAGATATCACAACTCAAGGGATAGTACTAGTAAATATCCATGTTGTAGGATTGTTGTCATGGGATGGTACCAGAATCGGTGTATCGTATAGTAAACTGAACTCGTAGGCAGGAAGGCTGTTGGAAAAGGGGTACTCCCACTGTGACTTGGAGATCAAGTTGGCAAGGAAGGGGTATAGTGTGGAGTGTCGGATTCCATCTTGAACAGAGCTGGCAACATCCTTTAGGAATTTATCACTAATTGGAAGAGGCTCAGTAGCAGGCCTAATCGCAGGTCGAGGAGGAACCATATTTTCTCCCTACATCATGAAAACCAAAAAAATGGTTAGTACAGAATAATAAAATCTGAACAAAAATACGAAGTATTTGGAAAAGGACTATGTCCTTCCTGATGAGGTCTGCAAATAGGTCTCAAAATGTGGATAGCAACGACAGCATCCCGCGAACCAACCCTACGTAGAAGAAGTCTGCAGTACTCTGGCCCATAGAGCATTGGCCAGAAAACTGCAAACCAGGCTGCTCCACGGAATTTCAATCCCAGATTTAAATGTTTAAGTTCTGAAGACTTAAGAAATATTTGAATTATGGATTATTTCAGTCTGTAGAACATCAAAACCACGTAGCGAGTTCCTACACGACTCGTTGTAACTTACTTTCTAATTGATTAAAAATGTTAGTCCGTAGCTGGGAGATTGGTCTGCGGGTGAAGGAAGGCGTGAATGAGGAATGGTTCGTAGAAATGAAAACTGGTTCTCAGACGAGGAGTCTTGCTAAGGAGCAATCACGCAGAGACGAAAAGAAAGATTTCCGTGTTTGTGAGGAATCCTATAAAAGACAAGGGAAGGTCCCCTAGTATATATAGGTGTAGTCCCCTACCGGGTCCACCCCTCTACCACAAACTATCCACATTTCAGGACCACTCTACATCGGATTAGTCTCCTCTTCATTCCGATCGGACCCCTTTCTGATGGGGGGCATTTGTAGGGTCCTGAAAAACCTGCAAAGGAGAATGAGAATCCCCTTAATTCAAGAGAGGATTCTACCCAATTTACCTCAAGGAATTGGTGGAAAATGTGTATAATACTCAAAGGTTGGAAAAATACAAACTGGTTCGTGTACCAGTCCAATATTGATGGTATACGGCTGATTCAGCAAGATGCCCCCTTCGCGGATAGATTTCGTTCGCAGAACTAAGGCGGGGATCCTCCGCGGGTGCAAATCAGGATGGGCATCGGCCAGTCCACCATCACGAACCACCCTAGTTTTGAACCGCATCAACCGGCCCAGACCGCATGCGTTGTCATTCACAAGATGGAGGCGGAACCCTGTGCGGCTGCGAAGCAGTCCTTGAACTATTTTGGTTCGCGGGGAAGGTGCATTCAATGCCCCCCGCAAGTAGTGGATTGACCAAGTCATCCATAAAATAGGTTTCTGGTCATGGTTCTCTATAAAAGGTGCCACATCACCACAAATACATCTCTTTCCCCACTCTATAAAAAGAGATCTAGGGGGAGAAGAGAGGGATCAATCAGGTTTAGGTGGAATGATTTTGAAGGAAGGAGCTTAGGATTTCACAAACAGTGAAGTTCTAATTCTCGAACCAGAATAGGTATGAAGCAGGAGACGAATTAATAAGGAACCAAAAATTCATAACAAATTGGTGAACCGCGAACTTAAAATAAAAAGAAAAAGAAGATCGTGATCCATGTCCCCTCTGCGGATGTACTTCCCACGGACTAGGGATTTTATGCCCCTTTTTCGATCTGACGCACCGCGTAGCACCTTCCTACGTGGGCGAAGCCATGACCGACGAACCCCCAACCAGCATCGCCCTTGGCCGCCATTGCTCGCATAGATTCTGTCATGTACCAACCTGGTATGCAAGACGAACTTGAATCTGCTTACCACCCTAGTACACGGGATGCCTATCAGTCCGCGTACAACCCTGGTATGTGGACAACTTCTTCATTCATGTAGCACTCCCCTACACGAAGGGTGCCACTCCTCATACACCTATGTGGCTTGCCAACTCCTTCGGTGTTCATATTCCCTGAGTTAGATAAAATCCTTCCAATCTAGCCTGATCCTTCGTAATCCCTTCAATGGTCTATTCATCGGCCACATGCAAAGGCCTCTACAGAATCCACTGGATCTGTCTGGCGCAACCTTCTGGTGCATCAGCGCGCCATTTTGAGTTCACATACCCACGGTAGGTGAGAGAAAAGGGGTTGCTCTGGCCCTTGAGCAGTTTCCCAAAACACTCATGGGTTCACATACCCACGGTAGTGCAGGGTCTGAGCCCGAGAATCCCCTTTATGCCTCTCCACTTTCCAGGATTGAGGGACCCCGCTTGCGTTCCCTTTCGACAAGCGCCAGTGAGGAGCACTTCTCTTCTCTCCTGGGAGTGTTCGGGCGTCCATCGGGAGGGAGCACCCATGTACCTCCATACTTCCCTGGAGCCAAATCCAAGGAAGTTCATGGTGGGAAAGAGTGCTTCTCCTCCTCTCCCGGGTGCCAAATCCCTCTCCCGCTGCACTTTTTCGCCCCCCGGGCATTCATCTCGGAGTAAGCCCCAACTTTCTGGGCCGCTCCACATGTAAGCCCCACTTCACTTCTCACAGATGCACCTTTCACGATGTGATTTTCTGGTTCCTACTGCCTCTTGTTTCTCACACCGAGCATGACTCATGTGGTCTTAGACTAAGCATCGACCATGACAACACTCTCATCCAGCATGACGTTAAACTGTATTTCACCATTCTGAACTATGTGGACTTTGATCCCTATCTCCTAGGCAGGGTACGTAGGAAGCCTCTACGAGGTTCAAGCCCACATACCATCGGACCTCCAGGGTCCACATTCACATTGGTTCTCCAACAATCTTTCAATAACTACATGGACTTCAATTCCTGACCTACCGGGTTACGTAGGAAACCTCCCCGAGGTGCAAGCCTGATATGTAAGTATGATACACATCTGTCTCTATCATACCATGTCTTTATAGTCCATTAGGACAATCTTCAGGCCTAGGAAATCATTTCCCTTGGGTCTTCTGGGCTTTCTTGGTGTAATTCTTGCAACAGCTTTGACTGGGCATCTCTCTATTGGGGGTCCTTTCCACATGACGTTAAACTATACGGTTGGGTCCTTGTCACACAACCCTAAAAGGTGATATGTCCTGGTAAGTGGAATCGAACTATGTGGATTCTGATTCCTCGCATGAGGATATGTAGGAATCCCATATCACAGGTTCTATCAAAACACTCAAGTCATTATCTATACCCCAGGGATGAAAATAAACTCTAGAGCGCCCAGTTATGGGGATTCAAACTAGTGTCATCTCAGTGAGTCCAAACTCCTCGGAGTCATTAATCCAATGAGGGATGGTAATCCTTAGGCCTAAATGATCCTAAATTCCTACGTTCATCTGGCCATTGAAAACAACCAGTAATCCGTGGATACTATGCTTTGGTATAAACCAAAGATTCCTGAACATATTATTGAGTCAATAAGGTTTTCCTTATAACTTTTCCATTCCTTCTTGTTTTGAAAATCACAAACACCTTATACTTAAGAAAAACAATATTTTACTTCTATAAGGAAAATTTTCTTCCCAAAGGAATTTACCCCTACCATGTTTTCATTGTTCATATAAATATTTTTATTAAGTATAAAAATCGGATTCATATCTAAAACCTCATAATCATATAATACTTAGATATGAAGAATTCTGTTTTAAGATCCGAATTCTAGATACGAACTCTAATGAAGTTCCACTCTGAATTCTGGATACAAACTCTAATGAAGTTCAACTCTGAATTCTGGATACAAACTCTAATGAAGTTCCACTCCGAATTCTGGATACAAACTCTCATTATGTTCCACTCCAAATTCCAAGTACGAACTCTCATAAAGTTTGACTCTGGACTTCTATGACTTTGACTCTGAAATTTTACTAGTTAAACTACGAACTTCTACGAGTTCAACTCTGAACTTCTATGAGTTCGACTCCGAACATTTTAAGTTCAGATTTCAAATTCTAGTAAAACCAGACTCTTAATTTCCTTAGAAATTCAGACTCTAGATTTCTACAGAATTAAGGTTCCGAATTCCTACAATACAAGATCTGAATATCTCTTTATCATAGACTTTGAATTCCATTTTGGTTAGACTCCAATGTTTTATTTGCTTACATTCTGAAATTCAGTTTTACTTATGCTTAAACTTGTTTCATTACAAAACGATGTCATGATTTTAGTTATTGACTAACCGTTGGTTGAGTGACACATGTATAGGTCCCTCCGAAATTCAAGGAGAAATATGACCGTTGGAGGAGGGAGTCGACCGTTAGAGTTTCTCCTATAAATAGAAGCTCATTTTAAAAGAAGTGAAAACTTTGGAAATTTTGGTGCTCAGAACTTCTTGAAGTGATTTCTAGAGAGAGAGGATCTTATCAACTCTCAAGCTTCATGAAGAAAGTTTGAACAGCTTGTTCAAACTTTTCCTTATGTAGATTTTCTTTGTGCGACTCTGATTGTTTCTGTATACAATTGAGGGCTTCTGGGGATAGGAAAACAGAGGTTCCAACATCTTGAAGTTGAGGGCTTCCTTGATGAGGAAGACAGAGGTGCAAACTACCAGATAGTTGAGGGCTTGTAGGGATAGCAAGACAGACTCCAATATTCGTATCGAGGTCTTACCCTGGTGTGGGTAAGATAGACTTTCTTGAAAGTATAAATCAAGGGACCTTTATCTGAGGTTATTGGATACCCTTCTCTTTGGGTTAAAAGATTTATTGTTTATTACTTTTAGTTTTACTACTTTGTTTTTTCCGCTACATTTTGTATTTTTAAGTAAAGTATAACTTTCTTATACTTCCTTACTTGCACTCTGATATAGTAAGATTCTATACGCTTTAAGGTAGAATTTTAATCCTTGTAACTTTTGTTAAGTTTCATTTCTGGAATCACTTTTCCAGAATCAAGAAATTCTTTATAACTTAGAGGTGTTGTGAATTTTGGTTATCCAAAATTTCTTAAGGGAATTTTTTTAAAAAAGTATACAATTCACACCCCCCCACCCTCTTGTATTTGTATCTTATTGTACTTATTCGATCCTACGTTTGGTATTATAGATTATATCATACTTAGAGTCATACCATCCTAACAATTGGTATCAGAGGAGGTTTCTGAAATACCTATATTTACATATAAGTTTTCCTTGCACAAGTTCTTTTTCATGAAAAGATAGACTTCCTTGAACCTTTTACCAATCTAACAATTGGTAACAAATGACTTGGTTCAATCTAAATCAATCTCATGATTAAATTCAGAAGTGTTATCTTCTCCCTTAAATATTTTTTGGATTCATATTTCCAGATTCATACTTTTCAGATCTATTTTTCCGAATCATAGTTTGGATTCACTTTTTTCTTAGAGATACAATTTTTCTTTCTTAGAATATTTTCTCTCATTTACAAACTTATACTTCTAATAAGTTTGTGTGCCAAAGTTTTTCCTAAGGATGGCAGGTTTAAATGTTGGTTATATTGAGAACCTAAATCCTACTAGACCACCTATCTTTGATGGTAATGATTATGAATATTGGAGAGATCGTATGAAGACTTTCCTTATCAATACTGGGGTAGATAACTTTTTCATGCTTACCGGAGGATAAAAAATTCATGATAAGGAAGTTAGTGCTTTTACTAATCAAGCAAAACATGAATACCAACTCAACTATAAGGTATGCAATATTTTACTTTGTTCAATGACTATAGGAACATATATAGCCAAATTTCTTCTTGTGAAATAGCTAACTGTATATGGAAGAAACTTGAAGTTACACATTTTGGTACATCTAAAGTGATTGAGACTAGAAGATCCATGCTCAGAGCTGAATATCATAGTTTTAGTTTTCCTTATGGAGAACCAATTTGTAAGGTGCAACAAATATTCATGACTATCGTGAATAGCATACAATCTATGGGAGAGAAAGTTCTAGATGATGAAGCCCTTGTTGAAAAGATCATAGATATTATTCTAAATGAGTGGGAATCAAAGAGAACTGTTATCGATGAAAACAGAAAGGTTACCCAAATTTCTCTTGATGAACTATTTGGAACTCTTCTTCAGCATGAGACTAGAATGAAGAGAGATGTTGACAATATAAAGAAGAAGAATGGAAATGGTAGTGTTTCTTTTACTACAACTTCAAATCACATGAAAGCTAAGACTCCTGAGAGAGTAACTAGATCCAAATCTAGGAAGGTTATTATTCAATCTGAATCTAGTGAGAGTGAAGTCTCAAAAAATGAGTTGGCCAATCTTGATCGAAGGATGAACAAGATAGATGGACAAATAAATTTCCAATCCAAGTATAAAAATAAGGAAAGGAAAGATAAGAAGGATTCAGAGGTCACATGCTATGAATACAAGATATCTAGACACATAAGACCCGATTGCCCTATGCTCAAGAAGAAAGAAAGAAAAGAGAGGCATTCTAAAAGGAACAGAAAGAAATATTACAAGTCCAAAGCTAATAAATTACTGAAATCTAATGACACCTAGAGTGACAGTGATGGTGACTCTTTAGATGAATCTTCAGATTATGAATCTTCTGGATAGAAGAATCTTTGTCTTATAGCCAGACTACCTATTGATAATCATTTCTTGATGGATAAGGTACACAATACTAAATATTTGACCAATGTTTCTTTAAATGCTAATGATAGTAAATATTACAACTCTTCAGATGACGAATCTTCTTCTGATGAAGAAAATTCTTTACCAACCTATTAAGAAGTTTCTAGGTTCTCCAAACTTCTTTAAAATGAGAATTCAATGAAAAAACTCGATAAGAAAAATTCTAGAAATACTATTCTTACTAAGGAAATATCATATCTTTATAAAGATCTTGATAAGAAAAATGCTGATTTTGAAAGTATTTCAAAAAAAATCTTGAGGAAGTAAGTTCTGAAAAGAACAAACTTTGTAAAGAACAAGAAAATTTAATTTCTAAGAAATCTTTTTTCAAGTCTAGTTCAAAATCAAATGTTTTTGAAGACAAAAACCTTGCTATAAAACTCAAATCTGAAATATTTTCTTTAAGGAAGTGTTTGTCAGACTTTACCCTAGGTAGAGAAAATTTTGATAAAATGTATTCACAAATTCGACCTCGAAGGAATACTTCAGGTTTTGGTTACAAAAGTTCTAAACCAATTTTTAATAACAAATAATTTGTTCCTAAAAGTGCCCCATTTTGAACAAAGTGTCAATGTGGTGGTCACTGGGAAAAGAATTGTTCATTAAACAAAACCCAATCTTTAGGATTTCATAAGGCTTATTTTTCTTAGAAGATGTGGGTACCCAAAATTTTACTTTCTGACATTTCTGGATCCAAGCAAGTCTGGGTTCTGAAAACCTAACTTTGTCTTATTTTCAAAAAAATAGGGAAATTACCAACAAAAATACAAGGTACATGGATAGTGGATGTTCCTGTCATACGACTGGTAAAAAAATCTATTTCGAAAAGATTATCAAAATGAAAGGAGGAAGAGTAACTTTCAGAGATGATGCTCAGGGAGAAATTATTAGTATAGGTAACATCATCCTTCTTGGAAAAACTTTGATTTCAAATGTGTTATTTATTAAAGGTCTTAAGCACAATCTTATCAGCATAAGTCAATTATGTGATGAAGGATACCTTGTGAATTTTAGGAATGATAAGTTCCTAGTACACAATTTCAAGGAAGAGTTTATTCTTTCTACCCATAGGCAAGATAATGTTTACACACTAAACTTAGAAGACCTAAGGATCCAAGACTTACCTTTCCTTACTGCAATGGAAGACCATTCTTGGTTGTGACATATAAGGTTAGGACATTTTAACCTTAGTAATTTATGTAAACTCTCTAAGAAAGGTTTAGTTAAGGATCTACTAGAGCTTAGATTTGATTCTTCAAAAAAATTTAACCCTTTTCAATATGGAAAGAAACATAAATCAATTTTTAAATCAGTCAGTGAAGTCTCAACTACTAATTCACTACAGTTGGTGCACATGGATCTTTTTGGTCCAACACAAACTGGAAGCATTGGGGGAAAGTATTATATATTTGTTTTAGTTGATGATTACACTAGATTTACATGGGTCTATTTTCTAGAAAAGAAGTCTTAAGCTTTTTCTTATTTCAAAAGTTTTAGTGCCCAAGTAAAAAATGAGAAAAACCTTCCATTGAAAACTATTCATAGTGATCATGGAGGAGAATTTCAAAATTCATATTTTGAAACTTTTTGTAGTAGAAAAGGTATTACTCAGAACTTCTTAGCACCTAGAACACCTCAAAAAAATGGGGTTTTTGAAAGAAGAAATATAATTCTTCAAGAGATAACTAGAACCATGTTGTGTGAGTATTCTGTTAACAAACATTTCTGGGATGAAGTTGTAAGTACTGCTTGTTATACTATAAATCAAGTTTTGATTAGATCTTTTCTTAATAAAAATCCTTATGAGTTATGGAATGGTAGAAAACCTAGACTTTCCTACTTTAAGGTTTTTGGTTGAAAAGTATTTATTCTGAATACTAAAGATAACTTACACAAATTCGCACCAAAATATGATGAAGGAATTTTCTTAGGCTACTCCACAACTTCTAAGTATTATAGAGTTTTTAACAAAAACACTTGCACTGTTAAAGAGACAGTACATGTCAAATTTGATGAAATTGATCCTTTTGTTTTCAAACAACCCCAACCTACATCTTAGGATGTGTTTTCAAAAATTGATTATCAAACATTGATAGAAAATCCTTCTGATAAGGAAAATGTTCAAGAAGATACTTCTGAAACATTTAACCCAGAAGATTTCATACCCTATGTTGATGAAAAAATTTTACAAAACCCAAAACAGTCATTTCTTAAGAATCAACTCAGTGATAGTATCATTGGTGATGTCAATCAACCTGTAAGGACTAGAAGTTCCTTAAGAAATTAAGTAGAAGATCTAGCATTCCTTTCTCAATTAGAAAAAAAAATAACTAATGAAGCTTTAGGTGATGAAAATTGGATTAAATCCATGCAAGATGAATTAATGAATTTGAATGGAATAAAGTCTGGACCTTGGTTGAAAGACCTAAGGAAACTTCTGTTATTGGAGTAAAATGGGTTTTCAAAAATAAGTGTGATGAAAATGAAATCAACTTAATAAATAAAGCTAGATTAGCTGCTAAAGGCTATAATCAATAAGAAGGAATGGACTATGAAGAAACCAATACTCCAGTAGATAGACTTGAATCTATTCGTATTTTACTCGCCTTTATAGCATTCTTTAATTTCAAAATTTTTCAAATGGATTTGAAATGTGCTTTCCTTAATAGTTATGTTCAAGAGGAAGTTTTTGTTGAACAACCTCCTGGATTTAAAGATACAAAACATCCTAATCAGGTTTTTATACTTACCAAAGCCTTGTATGTCCTTGAACAAGCCCCACGAGCTTTGTATGATAGACTTACAGTATTTTTGCTTCAAAATAACTATGTCAAGGGAAATGCAGATCCAACCCTTTTTATAAAGAAAGATAAAAAAATGTTTTTATTGTTCAAATTTACATTGATGACATTATATTTGGTTCAACTCAGAAATATTTAACTGATTCCTTTGCAGATATAATGAAATCTGAGTTTGAAATGAGTATGATGGGTGAGTTAACATTTTTCCTTGGTTTTCAAAATTCTCAAAAACCAAAAGGAATCTACATATCCCAACATAAGTATATTAAAGATCTTGTTAAAAAGTATAGGTATGACAACACTAAGAGTATAAGTACTCCTATTAGTACCTCAAACACACTTGATCTTGATGAAGCTGGGAAACCAGTAGATCAAACATCTTTTAGAGATATGATAGGAAGTCTACTTTACTTGATAGCTAGTCGACTAGAATTGATGTTTTTAGTATGCTTATGCACAAGATATGAATCCAATCCTAAGGAATATCATTTAAAGGCAGTGAAAATAATTTTTTTCTACTTAAAGGGAACCATGGATTTATGACTATTTTACACTTTCGGAAATGATTTTGTTTTAAAAAAATTTTCGGATACTGACTTTGGTGGATATAGAATGGATAGAAAGAGTACATATGAAACTTGTCATTTCTTAGGAGATTCATTAGTTTCTTGATCATGCAAGAAGCAAAATTCTGTAGCACTCTCCACTACTGAAGCTGAATATGTAGTAGCTGGAAGTTGTTGTGCTCAAGTGTTGTGGATGCAACACACACTCACAGACTATGGCTTGAGTTTTACTAAGACTCAAATTTTGTGTGATAATAGAAGTTCCATTTCCCTTAGTAAAAACCTTTTACATCACCCCCATGAAAAACACATATCCATTAGGCATCACTTTCTTAGAGATCACACACTAAAAAGAGATATCATTCTTCAATTCAACGGAACGCAAGATCAACTTGCTGAAATTTTCACAAAATATTTACCTTCCGATAGATTTGAATACATTAAACGGAAGTTAAGAATGAAAACTGTGAGGTAATCTTCAATCATTAACTTCCTGTTGAATCAATATCTTTACAGTAATAAACTCCTTTTCATAGAGGGAGTACATTTGTTTTTTGAAGGTTTTTCGAAAAAAAATTCCTTATAAAATTTTTGAAGTCAGTTTTTCAAGATTTCTTATTGGAAATTTTTGTAATAATGTTTTTATACTGGAAATTTTCATAATGAATTTTTCGTACTAGAAATTTTCATAATGAATTTTTCATACTAGAAATTTTCATAATGAAGTTTTCATACTGGAAATTTACGTAACGAAGTTTTCGTACTGGAAATTTTCGTAATGAACTTTTCGTTCTGGAAATTTTCATAATGAAGTTTTCGTACTGGATGTTTTCGTAATAAATTTTTTGTACTAGAAATTTTCGTGATGAAGTTTTCATAATGAGAATTTTTGTAATGAAAATTTTTGTAATGAGAATTTTTGTAATGGGAATTTTCG
The DNA here is from genome assembly GCA_963277665.1 of Viscum album. Classification (NCBI taxonomy): domain Eukaryota; kingdom Viridiplantae; phylum Streptophyta; class Magnoliopsida; order Santalales; family Viscaceae; genus Viscum; species Viscum album. Next base: position 359,792,954 of record OY728136.1, on the reverse strand, counting down.
TACTCATTTTTTTACTAGAGTTTTGATACTCAAAGATTTTACAATAAAACTTTTTCACAATGAGTTTTTTGTAGTAAAATTTTCTTCAAAAAGAATATCACCAATTATGAATAAACTTCCTAGACAATCTTAAAGGTATAACTTCCTTACTTAAGTTTTCATAGTCACTTTTACTTACTGGTAGTTGCCTTTGTTTTAAAATTTTTCGGATTCATTTCTTCTTAAATATGAATGTTTTTTTTAAAACCTCAAAAGATCGGATTCAAGATTTCCTTGCGGGTATGTTTTCAACTGTCAGATCATATTAGAGAGTTTTTCAACCGTTAGATTGTTTTAGAAGTTTAAAGTTCACCTCCATCACCAATATAAAGGGGACCCTCATAGTTATCCTACATCGATTTCAAAGCCCTCACGTGTCGAAGCTCTACCTCAATTCTTAAAGACCATTTTGAATCTTTCAGTGCTCATCCATTCCGAATGTCTGTAGAAGCCACTTCCCAAGATATGTCTTCTATGAAGCCAATCTCAAAATGGTTATTCTATAGGGAAAGGTTAGTCCATCCAAATTTTTTCATTGAGTATTATTCTCTAATTTCTAATAATATCAAACTCAACCATTGGGAATATTTCTACGTATCGAAACCAGGGGATCAGGATGTTGTTTATACAGATTTTCTTGTAAAATTTTATGAGTCTGTTTCCTTCTATAAAGAATATGGCAGAGAAAAATTTTCTTTTAAAAGCTATGGTAAGACTTGAAAGCTTTCTTACACCAAAGCTGCAAGCTTGGTGGGGCTCTCATATGATAGTGAAGCTGAATTTTGTTCACATAAGCTACCGGATGTGCAAGTAAGTTTCAGAAAAGTGAAGTCAATAGAATTCCTTGGACTTAAAGATGACAAAACAGCAAAGATCTCTCATCTTTCCACCAACAACTGGATTCTAAAGTTGTGGGTTAAAGGGTTTTTCATTCCGAGAAGAGGTGATAAGGATAACCTAAAGAAAAGTGATATTTATATCTTAGATTTCTTGGTAAATATAAGAAAGATAAATCTGATGAGGCACCTTCTTATTAAAGTTCAAAACATCAAGAATGGGTCTTTGAAAGCTAAAATTATTATTTATCCTGCTCTTATCTCCAAGATTATTATTCGTTGTCTTGATTCTTTCAAGGTTTCTTGCACCTCCAAGCCGAAAATTTGTAAGATTGTGCTGATAAGTGATGACACCTTAAAGAGGATGAAAGCCGGGTTTTCAAAAGAGTCAGGTGAGTTTTACGATCTGCCAGAGGAGGAGGCATAATTCGTTCCAGAAAATGTAAAGAAAGCTGAGCCAGTAAAGAAGGTTAGTAAGAAGAGTAAATTGAAACAAGTGGTAGCTGAAGGAAAGACCCCTAAAGCTAAGAAAACCCAATCCACACCTCCCAAGACAAAGAAACAGAAATCATATCCAGATGAGGTGGCTACTAAATGGAGGGAAGATAAGGATAAAAGGAAAGAAGGGGACCCACAGTTCGGATTGGACCCTACTGAAGCTAAATCCTTAAGGGAGAATACTGTCGAATACCTTGAGAAGGTATAAAAAGAAAAGAAGATGAAGAAGAATATGTCTGAAGCTGAAGTTGTACAATCCCTTTTGAGAGACACAAAAGCAGCTTCTGAGAAGATTCCCATACCGAAAAATTTTGTTGTTCAACCATTACCAGAGACCCCTGGAAAGAACTACTTCACTCCAAAAAAACCTAGAGAGAAATAAGTTGTTGAAAGAGTAGAATAAGAGGAGGAAGAAGAATAAGAAGAAGAGGTAGAAGAATAAATTGGTGATCTAGATGACTTGATTAAACAAGTTGAGGATTATCAAGAGAAGTAAAACCCATCAGAAAATCTACCACTCCGACCTTCGGAGGCTGAGTCCTCAAAGCTTGTCACTCTGGGAAAGGGAGATGAGAAAGATGGTAAGACAGATGATGACAATGAAGTAAAGAAAGAAGATGATTTATCTGAGTAAGAAAGATATGATAAGCACTTTCTTGAAGAAGGAGTAGAGAAGGAGAAACTTGATAAAGAGAAGATAGTTCCACTATCTGAAATTGAGGAAGAATATCCTGATGAGGAACCCATTCTGAAAGTGGATAAGGGTAAGCAGGTGCTTATGGACACTCCAACAAAAGATATCAGAATAAAGAAGGATTTCGGTGGCTATTCAAGAAGAAAGTTGGTGTAAATTGAAGAAGAACAATCCCCAATCAAGGTTTCTGATTCGGAATCATTAGAACTAGGTAATGATTTTATTGTTGAATATTTGAAGAAGTTGGTGGATACAATTCTGATCTTTCCCACCATAGACTCTAGATGCCAAATGCTTCAACACAGCCTAAATCAGAAATTAGAATATATATCCATGGTAATGGATGAGTGTGTAAAGATTGAGGCTGAGCATAGAAATTTTCTCATCAATTATGATGTCCACATAAATTCCTGCAGAAAAACCACTCTATGGTCAAAGAAAATTCATGATGACATGGCAGATCTTGATCAATTTCAGAATGATGTTAAAGAATATTTTGACACCGAGGATGCCAAGATGAAGAATCTTTAGGATAAGATAACCCTTGATCAAAATACTCAGAATCAACAAGTGAGGGGTCTGAATGGGAAGCTTAACTTGGTTTCTCAAAACTAGAAAGGGGAAAGAGATCTCCAGATTGAGATCGAAGAGAAGCTTGTGAAGCAGGATGAAATTCTTAAGGCATAGTATAAGGCTCTCAAGGCTCAAGATGAAAGGATTAAAGCCTTATAAAAACAATTTGAGGAGGATCAGAAAGACTTGAAGAAGCTAAAAACCTTGTTGAAGAAGTTAATTCCCATGGAAAAGGAAGAAAAATAGATAAATCCGATTTTTTGTTGTAATGCCTTTCCTTGTAAAAAAATCTTTCATTTCTAATGAAATCTCTAGTTTTTTGTATCTTGTGTTATTATGTACTAATATTTCAGGTAATTTATTTATTTTCCATTCCCTTAAATTATTTTTGAAAATCGCAAAGGGGGAGAAGGAAAAAAGAACTACTCAAAGGGGGAGAAGAAAAAATATAAAAGGGAGAAGAAACATTTGTTTGTTAAGAACTATCCTCAAGGAAGGGGGAGTTTCTCATTATGAAGTTTTTCATTCCTATGATAATGAAAACTCCATTCCTGAAATCCAGAATACAATCCTTAGAGTTCCTAAGCCTAAGGGGGAGTTAGTTGTATTCGCCATCATCTATGAACAAAGGTAGATAAGTTTTAATTTCAAAGTCTAAAGAAATTTTTTCTAAGCCCTTATATTCATTTTTGAAAGGTTGTTTTTGCTTTCCAAAAAGGGGGATATTTTTGAGTCAATAAGGTTTTCCTTATGTCTTTTCCATTCCTTCTTTTTTTGAAAATCACAAACACCTTATACTTAAGAAAAACTATATTTTACTTCTATAAGGAAAATTTTCTTCCTAAAGGAATTTACCCCTACCATGTTTTCATTATTCATATCAATATTTTTCTTAAGTATAAAAATTGGATTCATAACTAAAACTTTAGAATCATATAATACTTAGATATGAAGTATTCTGTTTTAAGATCTGAATTCTGGATACGAACTCTAATGAAGTTCTACTCTGAATTCTGGATATGAACTCTAATGAAGTTCAACTCTGAATTCTGGATACGAACTCTAATGAAGTTCCACTCCGAATTCTGGATACAAAGTCTCATTAAGTTACACTCCGAATTCCGAGTACGAACTCTCATAAATTTGGACTCTGAACTTCTATGAGTTCTACTCCAAACTCCTACTAGTTTGACTCCGAACTTCTACGAGTTTGACTCCGAACTTCTATGAGTTCGACTCTGAAATTTGTAAGTTCAGATTCCGAATTCTAGTAAAACTAGACACCGAATTTCCTTAGAAATTTAGAATCTGTATTTCTACAGAATTTAGGTTCCAAATTCCTACAAAACAAAATCTGAATATCTCTTTATCATAGACTCCGAATTCCATTTTTGTTAGACTACGAAATTTTATTTTGTTACATTCTGAACTACAGTTTTACTTATGATTACACTTGTTTCATTACAAAACAATGTTGTTCTTTTAGTTATTGATTAACCGTTGGTTGAGTGACATGTGTACAGGTCCCTTCAAAGTTCAAGGAGAAATATGACCATTGGAGGAGGGAGCTGACCGTTGGATCTTCGCCTATAAATAGGAGATCATTTGAAAAGAAGCGACAACTTTTTGAATTTTGGTGCTCAGAACTTCCTGAAGTGATTTCTAGAGAGAGAGTCTCTTATCAACTCTCAAGCTTCATGCAGAAATTTTGAACAGCTTGTTCAAACTTTTCCTTTTGCATATTTTCTTCGTGCGACTCTGATTGTTGTTGTGTACAATCGAGGGATTCCGGGGATAGAAATAAAGAGGTTCCAACACTTTTAAGTTGAGGGTTTCCTTGCTGAGGAAGACAGAGGTGTCGACTACCTGATAGTTGAGGGCTTGCAAGGATAGCAAGACAAATTACGATCTTCATATCGAGGGCTTACCCTGGTGTGGGTAAGATGGACTTTCTTGAAAATAAATCAAGGGACCTTTATCCAAGGTTGTTGGATACCCTTCTCTTTGGGTTAAAAAATTTATTGTTTGTTACTTGTAGTTTTACTACTTTCTTTTTTCCGCTGCATTTTGTATTGTTAAGTAAAGTATAACTTTCTTATACTTTCTTACTTGTACTCTGATATAGTAAGATTCTATACGCTTTAAGGTAGAATCTTAATCCTTGTAACTTTTGTTAAGTTTCATTTCCGAAATCACTTTTCTGGAATCAAGCAAGTCTTTAGAACTTAGAGGTGTAGTGAATTTTGGTTATCCAAAATTTCCTAAAGAATTTTTTTTAAAAAAAGTATACAATTCACCCCCTCTTGTATTTGTATCTCATTGTAATTATTAGATCTTACGTTTGGTATTACAGAGTATATCATACTCAGAGTCATACCATCCTAAGGCATATGAATATATCTTAAATCTATAATAGAGTCCCGGAATAGGAAATAATTTTCCCCCAATAGGGTGCGATGAGCCCGACTTCCCATCCTCTCGACCAATGAAAGTTCGTAAGCATCGCTAGCCAAATCACCCAGTGAACACCTGCATTTGGAAAGCAGGTCCACGTATTGTTGGATACGGAACCTTTGGGCATTTCGAACCAATTCGAAACAAATATTATATTTTTTTTATTTTTTTATTTTTTTCTTTATCACTAGGTAAGATATGTGGTTGAAAAAATGAATGATGTCACTTCGTGGAGGCTATAGTTCACACAACACAGTAAAGGCAGTTTCATTTTTCTAAAAGGAAAAGGGGAAAAGTGGATAATATATATTCCATTAGAATAATAAAAATAAATATAAATAAAATAATGATTTTATTATATAGTAATTATAACATTTTATTTTGATAAAGTGATAATGAAAAGAAAATGAGTTAGTTGAGAAAATAACTCAGCACATGTTTCAAATGTGAATAAGAATATAAAATGGATAATTATAGATAAGGGTATAATATAAGGTTTATAATACCTCAATCAGTATTTTTTATATATGTTTTAATCATTTTTTCAAGTCTTATAGTCTTAGAAATATCACATTTACTATTTTTGGTTTCACCATGGTAAATATTTTTTACCAACACATTTTAATTTTAAAGAATAAAATTAAAATATAACAAACTAATTAATCATGAAATATTGACTAAAAATACCATATAATTTTTTTGATAGTATTTCAATGTGTAATAAAAACATATTTTAACATTATCTTATATAACATGTAAAAACCTATTTTAAAAAAGTGTTTTTTTAAATACAATTTATGTGTAGAATAAAATCATTAATCACATTTATTTTCATAATAAATATTGGTTCTTTATCAAATAAATAGTTTTCAAATCAAGATAAAACTGAATTTTAATAAGAATAATATGTTATCAAAATAAAAGACTAAAAATAGTTTTTATTAGAAAATTTTACCTATGTTGATAAATATGGTTTTTCTAAATTAATAATAGCAATATAAAATATATATTCTTACTCTAATAATATATCTTTGATTGAATATTTTTTATAATTTTTTTTTGTTATACAAACTTCTTATTATAGTCATAAATGCGAAGAATTTAGTAAAACGCTTATTTTTAACTATTAACTTAAAATAAATTGTTTTTAAAAATTATAAAAATATAATTGAATTCTAATATTGAACTTTTTATCTTTAAAAAAACAATTTTTTAAATTAAATTTCTAAAATTTTTAAATTTATCCCTTAATAGAATATAAAATATGTATATTTAAAGTTTTTTAGAAAAAAAACATTATTAAACTGTATGTCACCTTAATCACATTTCTTATCAATTTATAAATAATTTAATTTTTAAATAATATTATATAAATATAAAAATAACATATTTTAAATAACTTTAAACTTTGATAAATTTAATTTCTTAATGTAAAATGCAATACCTTTTTTTAAATGGTTCTTCAAAATTCATGCTTTTAAAAATATCGACGAATGAAAAATAATATAGTATAATTATTTTTATGATTTTTATGTTTTTATTTGGAAAGGTTAATTTATACATATGATTTAATAAATCATGGTTCATTTTAATGGGGTTTTCTATTAGTTCAGTGTTTCATGCAGCATTATCTATCTAATGTAGTATTAATTTCAGGGATCCAAAATATTGTGTTGTTATATTCTACCCCTAAAATAAATTTTTTCCACGCTATTTAAATTATTATTCAAAGATTAATGTAGGTGAGGGTATTCATAAAATATTTATAATTAGATAAATAACTTCAAATATGGAATATATCTTACTCTCTTAGGCTCTATTGAGTTACATAAATTTCATCAAACAATAATAATCATTCATACCATCATATAATCATGTACATGTAGACCCTAATCATACATTCATGAAAATATACCTTTCCCAAAACTATATTCAAGTACATATATACCCTAATCATAAATTCATAAAAATATACCTTTTGAAAAATCGTGTAAATCTTTTAGATATTAAACCTAAGTAAAACCATATATTAAACCATAAATAAATTCAATCTTAAACAATCAAATTACATTAATATGAAGGTCATAAAATCATACTATAGTGAATATATTCCACAATTCAAAAATTGATATAATGGTCACCAAAAAATAGCATGAATTATTTATATATCTCATGGTTACCAATAATTTATATCTTAATTTAACCTGATCAATTAAAAATTTGTTATCTAAAAAAAATATTAAATATAACAGTTATCCATCCCTAATCATGTGTTCACAAATATTTATAAAAAATATATAAAATTGATATAAAATAACTCTTCAAGTTTATTGATACCATTTAATATGTGTTTCCAATTCATTAAAGAAAAAATATTAAAGAAAAATAATTTTATATCTCACATTATACTAGTAAATTTTGGAATATACCATAATATCATTAATAAATATCACTCACTAAAGAAATTATCTTAGAGTTTCGAGATGTATTATCAATTATGATATCAATATCACTACCTTAGGAAAGACTAAGAAAATAACTTTTTCCATTATAATAAGAATACACTAAAATTTTCAACCATTTATGAAATATACCATATTTGGATATAGGACATAGTAGTTTTTATATACATACCTTTATTAGTATATATTTGATGATCATTTTTTACCAAATTATAAAACCAAAAATTTTAATCATTAAATAAAATTAAATGAGCATATAAATATGAAATATTAATCCTAAGATATATTCTCCAATTAAATATTCATTTCATACCATGACATAGTTATTTCAACTATGAAATACTTGGTTGATCATATAAATCAATTTTTTTAACCTAGTATTCACCAATGAAGAGAGATACTAGTGAAAAGTATAAGAGATTTCTCAGTGGAGATAGTTGTCAGCACAACACATGAGTGAAAAATAATTTTTATTAATGTAAAACTGGTGTAAGAACCTATTTTTTTACTTAGGTGTGTATCCTTTAATTTTCAGACTAAATCTATGCTTTAAGCCTAATATGGATGCCTAATGATTCAATAAAGGTTCTGAGGGTGTTTGGGGCTTGTTCGGAGCCAAAAACCCATATTTTTTTAGAAAATAGGCTTTGCACATAGTTTAGAGAAAACCGTGCAGAAATTCCGCATGGTTTATCAAACTGTGTAGACCATGTTTTTTAGATAGATCCACCCCGCATGGTTGGCTCATGGCCTTATGGCCTAATTGTGTGAGATCCCTATTTTCCTAGGTACTCGTGCATGGATTATGTATGGTTTGATCAAACTGTGTGGGGGATGTGATTTCGGGCAGATTCATCTCTCACAGTTTGTGCACATTTTTACAAACCATGTGGACAAACTGTGAACAGGCTAATTTTCTAAGTAAATTTTCAATTTCTCCCTTAATGATCAATTTCCCCCCCCCTCTAACTCCCTAATATGATAACCAACAGAATTAATCCCTTTTCCTCTCAATTTGGGGTTTTTTGAAGAACTAAACTTGGAATCAAGAGATCTAATTTGTCTGGAATCAGTTCAAGCTTCCGTTTATCATGTTAGATCTGCAAAAGTAACAAATCGAGTCCACTTCAGCCATTCTTCTTCCCTTTCATTCTCAACGTAGATATCACCATGTGAATTTTTTTCACCTTTTCTTAGATCTACTCTGATCCAAGGAAAATCAAGGGTCGATATGGGAGGAGAAGTATTGTACAACCCTAAGGTGGGTGGTCTATAAATCATCCCTAAAGTGCATTGATTTTGGGATATTTTTGTGGGGGCTACTGATTCCATCGCAGACCGTTTCTGAAATTTTCATGACATGATTATACTTGTTATAATTGTACGGTTATTCTCTTTTTTAATATGTGATTATTTGTTAGTGGTTACACCCACACCTCAATCCTCCTCATGTAAAAGTTTTTTCCATAATTGGTTTTTTAGTGTTTTGGCACGTTTGAGCAAATGTTCGGGTTTTCCCTTGCTTGACCTTCCTAAGGTGAGACATCCTATAATTAATGGTTTTTTATTTAATGAGGATTTAATTATAGATTTTACCTTGTATTCTCACCACTTTACCCTCCTAAGGTAAGTGCTTCAAATAACTATTAAATTTGAAATGTTGAATGGAAAGTATACTAAGTATATAACTTGTCCTTATTAAAAGAGATTTAATAAAGGTTACATGTCCATAGCACCCCTTTCCATGTTTATGGAAGGTAGTGAAGTGAACCTCAAAAATTGAATATGCCATAATGGCTAACTAAGACTTGATTAAATGGTTGCAACACTACTTGGCCTATCCACACTAATAGAAGACAAGTCTTGGACCAATAAATAAATGGTTTCAACTCTACTTGACCTATCCACACTAATGGAAGGCTAGACTTGAACCAAATTAATTACTACATGATTGTAATATCAAATAGGATTATACTAACTCGATATCACCTTGTATTCTGAGAGGACAATACCTTGGGTCTCAGGAACCCCATTCTGATTCAAGGATGAAATTTTCTTAGGTTGATACCCATCTAGACTCTAGTTCTTTTCTATTCCTTGGATGCCTTGTATACTACTATAGAGTACCTTTCATTATTATAGGATACCTTGGATACACTCTTTGGATCCAACATCAACAAGTAGGTGCCTTGGATACACTCCTTGGACCCAGTCCTTGCTTAGCCCCATTTTACCTTAGATGCACTACTTAGACTCGGTAGGCACCTTATTGTGGAATTCCTTGGATAATGCTCCTTGGATTACACTCTTACCCATAGCTAGACTCAGATACTACCCAGTAAGAATTTCTTGAGATTTACATTACCTTGGTTTTTACCCTAGAACTCCCTCACTGGATATCATTTTTAGGTTGCCTTGTCATGTCTTGGGACATTCACTACTTATACTATCATGTAGTGATGTCAGTGATAGCTATGACTCACGTAACATAATAACATTAAATGTTAATTGCTTAATAAAATGAACTGGTTACATGTTTAGACACTATCCTAGGGATGAAGTGGGTACTTGGGTATTTAGTTATATTGTAAATCTTTCTTTACTTATATATTCATGTCTTCCCATAGCTATATTCCATTATATGGTCCGGATGTTATTGACATCATTGGTGGTGGCCCACTGATATTTATCACACACCCTCTCTGGGTGTCATTTGGTACCCAGAGTAGATTACATGGTTGTAGGTATTGACAAAGAGAAGAATACATCTTCCAACACCAGATTTCATGCTGATAAGATGGATCTTGATAGTAGATGATTGAGTTGGATCTCAGGATGCTTGGAGTAGTCTTTGTTTTCCTTTATCTTGTGGAACATGTTATTCCTATTGTTTTGTACCCATGTTTTCCAATTTTCTTAGTGAGATGAAATCGCATCATTACACTTTTAGTTGATACAGTTATCATTATCCTCATTTATCTATTTCATCAATTTTCTTCTGCAGTTTATTTATATTTCTTTTATTTTTTACTATTCCTTTATATTCTTTTTGTTGTACTACACTCTTATAATGAGGGAATAGTCTTCCCATGGACACAGCCTAGGCCCTCGCTGCTAGTTGGAATCCTCTAGAATTCGGGAAAATGCGCTTGAGGCCATGTAGCCCATTGGGCTCGAGACACCCATTAAGTGGAATCTAGGTTCGGGTCGTCACAATGTGGTATCAGAGGTGGTTTATTTTCTTGAATTACTATTTGGATACAATATATTAGAGAATATTAACTCTTGGTAATTGGTCATAAGTCATGATTGGGCATCATGAACCAATGTTCAAGGTAAAATCCAAGTTACCCAAATTGAAATTGTTGTTCTATTATTCCTATTACAGTTGATATTATTTCATCGTTGGGTGACTCACATGTTGTGTGGTGTTGTTGATTATTACTTTGTTTGAGAATTTATTTCATATTTAACCTGATGATATGAGGTCAAGGAGAATCTCTACATGAATAATTATAGGCACCTAGAATTCACATGCCATGCATATTTTCATGCCATATAGGTACATTTCACTTCTTTTCATTGTTTGATATGCCTGTACTTGCTGAGTGATGATGTGATAGTTGCTTGTACATGTATTACTTTGGCCTATATTGAGTGATTTCATGTCTCAATTCATGATGTGTATGGTCCCTCATGGGTTGGGACAAATAATTTACTGAGTTGATCCATTATTCTATAAGTAAATGGGATTCATTTATAGTGATAGGTGTATGGGCACTGATTCATCGAGGATGACTATACATTATAAAGAGAATACTAAAAACTAAAATGAATTGGTTGCACATCCTTATCCATCCTTATCATTTTTATAAAAGGTAAATGAGTGAACCTAGAAAGTAACTACGAAATGACATAAAAATTATACTTGAGCACTTACTGATACCTAGTCATCTAAGCGGGTAGTTTGGGTATTATGCCTTGGGGTAGTGAGTTTTATTACATTCAGCTTCTGTTATTAGTGCTATCTTCTGCTCATATGTTTGTTCTAAGGTGTGTGCTTAGAATTTGTAGACTAATTACACCACGATGTCCTCGTGTCATTATCCAGGAGGGTGGTCTCCAAACATGGTGGGTCCTAAGACACTAGTCCTACTTCCAGGAGTACCACTTGAGGCACTACCAACTGTACCTAATCCGGGAACTAATTCCCAAGTCCTTGATAGTTTCTTACATCTGATGCAGTCCATGCAAGGTTCCACATGGGTTGCACCTACGATGGCTGATCTGACCCACGAGTTCCAGTAGCATCATCCTCCTACATTTTCAAGGGATGGAAGTTCTTAGGTTTCTGAATATTGGCTAGAGGCCATGCTTCCTATCATTGATCATCTGAAAATTCCTCTAGAGTGGAGATTCAAGCTTTCTAAATACATGATACAGGATTCAGCCAAGTGTTGGTGGGATGTAGTTAACCAGGTCGGTCATTATCTGTGCATGTTATGGGTTGACTTCTAGACTTCCTTCTATGATCAGTTCTTTCCTTAGTCACTGAGGGATCACAAATCCAGATATTTTATCCATCTCGAGTAGGGATCTATGTCAGTTATTGAGTATTCATAATATTTCATTGATTTACAGTGCTTTTCACCACTTCTAACTGGTGATGAGCTTTCGTGTGCTAGATTTTTAGAGGATGGGATCTAGTATACCATCTGAACTTGAGTGAATGTCTTTATCATTCTTACCTTTTATACAATAGTTGATAAGGCCCTTATCACTGAACATAATCTGAGGGACGTCACAAGTACCATATTTAAAGGATCAGTGCCGCATGAGGCCAATATTTCTTCCAGAGGAAGGAAACGTTCCTTTGAGGTTTCTCATCAGCATAGTTTGAGCCAGACTATCCAGTTTCATAGCTTGATGGTATGTCATTAGTGTGGAAAACTAGGGAATAAGAAGCACCAGTGTGATAGAGACCCTATAGAGTGCTAATCTTGTGGTCATATGGGGAATCTTCAGTGTTTCTGTAGGACCTTTCCACTAGATTCTAGTGGATAAGTGTTTGTGCCAGCTCTACCTTCAAGAGAGAGTTCTTTTACATCATGTCAAGTGGGGAGTTGGAATAGAACTGACAGGTTTGGATGAGGATGAGATCATGGTTATGGTAGTTCGACCCATGATCACCAGTAGCACCAGCAGAGTAGTAATGATCATGGTGTTCCATCTGTTTCATGTGGTCATGGATCAGGTCAGTTTCATGATTTACAGCCGATACTCGAGGATCATGTTGCGGTACCATCTACAGTATGAGGTACTATTCTAGTAGCCTTTAATATTGTCTCTAATATTTTTGATATAGGTTCTTCAAACTCTTTTATTTTTGTATCTATCATGGAAAGTTTCTAACTATAGATATAGTATCACTATGGTGTGATGACCCTCGATACACCATTGGGAATATGGATGGAGGGAATATTGCAGTGCAAGGATTATCCCCTTGAGATGGGAAGTTACCCATTTTGTGGACTCTCTTTGTTCTCGAGCGGACGGGATTCTATGTCATTCTTGGGATGGATTGGTTAGTCCACTATCATGCCTTTGTAGACTTCTATCATCGCAGGGTTTCTTTTACATCACCATATGGTAGCATTTATGTTTTCTAGGGTGTGTGGTATGTCTAGGCTAGGAGAGATAGAGTAATGAATCATGGGATAGGTGGAGTGACCACCCAAATTGAAAATATTCTCATGGGGGTTCATGGATTTCTTAAAACTGATTTCCCTCGAGTAGTTGATCGTTTCAGGGAAATCTTCCCTGACGAATTTCATTTTACAATTGATCGTGTTCCAGGATCATCTCTAGTGTCCATTCCTCCATGCAGGATGGCACCTATTGGTATTTAGGAGCTCAAGTAGTAGGATGGAAATTTTAGTATATGCATGGATAACAGAAGGTTGAAACAGCTCACGGTTAAGAACCGGTGTCCACTTCTTCAAATATATGATCTCTTTGAAAAATTTTGAGGAACAAATTTGTTCTATAAGATCAACCTGAGATCATGTTATCATTAGGTGTGAGTCGGACCATCATACATTCCTCGTACAACATTCCGTAGTAGGTATAGTCTATATAAGTATCTTGTTATGTCGTTTAGTCTTACAAATTATCCTACCATTTTCATGGCTTTGATGAAAAGGGTTTTCAACCCCTATTTGGAATTTTTTGTCATTGTCTCTGTGGATGAAATCTTGGTGTATTATCTCACCCATAACAACCATGAAAAACATCTTGAGATCATTTTCAGTACACTAATAGAGAATCATCTTTATTCCAATATTTCTAAGTGATACTTCTAGATCGACAAGGTTTATTTCTTGGGTTATATTATTTTAGAATCAAGAGTATATGTTGACCCTGAAAAGGTTAGTGTAGAAGTTTCCTAGGAGAATACCAATAATGTGTTTGATATAAAAAGTTTCTTGGGGTTGGCTAGGTATTGTAGAAATTTCATATAGGACTTCTCAAATATTTCTTCAACCCTTACAAGACTTATAAAGAAGGGTGTTAAGTTCTTGTGGTCAAAAGCATGCGAGAAATCCTTTCAGGAGCTAAAAGGGAGGCTTGTCTCAGCACCGATTATGATTCTTCCAGAACCTGGAAAAGGTTATATCATATTCTATGATGCATTAGGCATTAGACTAGGAGTTGTGTTGGTGCAGGAAGACAAATTTTTTGTCTACGGATCTCGACAGCTAAGGCCTCCTAAGAAAAATTACCCAATGCATGACCTCAAGCTAGTAGCATTTGTCCATGCCTTACATTGCTGGAGACATTATCTATTGGGTGAGCACTTTGTGGTGTATACAGACCACAAGAGCCTCAAGTATATCTTTTACCAGCATGACTTCAACCTCAGACAGGGAATATGGATCGAATATATACAATCCTTTTATTTTGAGCTTGCCTATACGCCTTGAAAGGGCAATGTGGTCACTGATGCATTGAGTCAAAAAAACTCAAACACAGGTCATACAGGAAGTAGTGATGAATGTAAGTTAATGGACCTATTTTATGAACTTCATCTGGAGTTTCATGACAGTCACGAGAAATCTTACCTCTCAGCCTTAACAGTTACCTCTTACCTCCTTGGGAAGGTGAAGAGTATGTAGTTTTCAAATCCTTAAGGTTTGGATCTTCGTGAGAGTATATCAAGAGATAACCCACCTATGTATTGGTATGTGGAAAGATACAATATAGTGCATCTACATGGATATATCTAGGTTCCTACAAATATGATATAGGAGTTGATGAAAGACTCCCACACTTCTCAGTGGGAAGTTCATCCAGGGATCTTGAAGACGTATCAAGATATGTGATGCCAGTATTGGTGGTATGGAATGAAATGTCAGATTGTAGGCTTCATCACTAGGTGTTGCACCTATCAATAGGTGGAGGTAGATCACCAGAGACCTACAGTCTTGTTACAGCCACTCCCAGTCCCAGAATGGAAATGAGAAGATGTTCCTATGGATTTTGTATTTGGCTTACCTAGGTCACTAAGGGGTAGTGATGATATCTGGGTAGTCATTGACTGACTAACGAAATCATCCCACTTCATTCCTATATGGGATACTTTTTTAGTTGAAAAATTGTAAAGTATGTACATCTGTGAGATTATACAACTACACAGGGTCTCACGTACTATTGTTTCAGATAGAGGCTTTTGCTTTACTTCATGCTTTTGGCTGGGTTTATAGAAATCTATGGGGAATCAAGTGCTTATAGAACATCCTTTCACCCTCAAACCAATGTAAAATTAGAATGGAAAATACAGGTTCTAGTGGATATGCTCTGATCATGTTTCCTTGATATCGGTGGTTCTTGGGAGAAGCACATCCCTCTTGTCAAGTTTGCTTATAATAACAGTTTTCAGGTGATGATTCAGATGGATCATTTTGAGTCTTTATATGTTAGGCCTTGACATTCACCATTATGCTGGCTAGAGGTAGGTGAGGTAGCCCTACTAGGTCCTCATCTTATTCAGGAGACTTCAGAATAGGTTCAGCTGATTAGGAAGCGTATGATTACTGCTCAATCTAGACATAAATCTTATGTTGATCGCCATCAATGACCTCTTTAGTTCGAGTTTGGGGATCATGTTTTCCTTCCGGTATCACCTAGGTTAGGGAAGAGATAGTTAAATAATAAGGTAAAGTTTTATCCTCGTTACGTTAGGCCGTTTGAAATTCTAGAGAGATTCATACCGATAGCCTATCAGTTGCTACTACCTCATAGGTACTGTGTCATGCACGACATCTTTCATGTCTCACATCTTCACCAATATCTTGCTGAACTGCCTCATACCTTTGATCTTGAGTAAGTTGAGATAGATGTTGATGCTTCCATATAGTAATATTCAGTACACATCATTGATCGAAGCATAAAGGTTCTCTAAGGCAAGTTGGTCCCTCTGGTATGGGTGCTATGGAAGCACGGCTGAGTAAAGGATGAGAATTGGGAGATGGAAGCCGATGTACATACTCAGTGGCCAGATTTTTTCTCATACAATGTTTGTTAACCCTTGGAATGAGAACTCGAGGGTGAGTTATTTTAAGGGTGGAAGACTGTAAGAACCTGGTTTTTCACTCCGGTATAGATCCTTTAATTTTTTATCTAAATCTTAACTTTGGACCTAATATGGATGCCTAATTAGTTTGTAAAGGTTATGAGGGTGTTCAAGGATTTTTTGAAGCTTGGAACCCATTTTTTGGAGAAAACAGGCTTTGAACGTGGTTTAGAGAAAAATTTTCAGGAATTCCACACAGTTTGTAAAACCATGCGGACTATGTTTTTTCAGACATATCCACCTCTCAAGGTTGGAGCACGGCTAGAGTACGGTTAGAGAATAGCCGTGCAGACTAACCGTGTTAGTGCCCATTATTTCCAAGTACCTGCACATGGATTGTGCATGGTTTAATAAAACTTTGGGAAATATGTCATTTCAGGTGGAGGTATCCCA
The DNA here is from genome assembly GCA_963277665.1 of Viscum album. NCBI lineage: Eukaryota > Viridiplantae > Streptophyta > Magnoliopsida > Santalales > Viscaceae > Viscum > Viscum album. The sequence continues at coordinate 359,776,373 of OY728136.1, read as the reverse complement.
CACGGTTTGACAAACCGTGCAGAAAAACCATACATAGGCTAATTTTATGATTAAATTTCCAATTTATCCCTTATTGGTCTATTTTACCCCCCAATTCCTCCCTAATCTGAGAACCAGTAGGATTAGGCCCTTTTCCTATCAATTTGGGGTTTCTTAAGATCTAAAGATAGAATCAATAGATCTTTTTCATCTGACATTTGATCGATCATTCATTCATCATGTTGGATACGCAACTATAAGAACTCGAGTCCACTTTATCTATTCTTCTTCTCATTCTATCTCAACCTAGATATCACCATGTGAACATTTTTCAACTTTTCTTATATCTTCTCCGATCTGAGGAAAATCAAGGGCCGATACCATAGGATAAGGATCGTACAACCCAAAGGTGGTCGGTCTATAACTCATCCCAAAAGTTCGTTGATTTTGGGATATTTATGTGGGGCCTGCTGATTCCATCAGAGGCCATTTCTTAAATTTACATGCCATGATTATACTTGTTAGAATCATATGGTTATGATATTTTTAAATATGCATTCAATTGTTAGTGGTTACACCCACAACTCAATGCACCTCATGTCAAAGGTTATTTGATAATTAGTTTTTTAGTGTTTTGACACGTTTGAGCCACCGTTTGGGTGTTCCCTTGCTTGAACTTCCAAAAGGTGAGCCTTCCTATAATAAATGGTATGTTGTTTAATGAGGATTTCATAATGTCATGTTCCATGTATGCTCACCACTTGACCCTTCTAAGGTAATTGATTCAAATAACTATTAAATGTAACATGTAGAAAGGAAAATATACTATGTATATAACTTGGCCTTATTAAAAGAGATTGAATAAAGGTTACATCTTCGTAGCATCCATTTACATGTTAATGGATGGTATTGGAGTGAACCTAAATAATTATATATGCCTTAATGGATAACTAAGACTTGATTAAATGGTTGTAATGATACTTGGTCTATCCACACTAATATAAGACAAGGCTTGGGCCAATAAATAAATGGTTTCAAATCTACTTGACATATCCATGCTAATGGAAGGAAAGACTTGAACCAAATGAATTACTACATGATTAAAATATAAAATAATAATGGGCTGACTAGAGCTCGCCTTAGATTCTAAGAGGAGAATATCTTGGGTCCCGAGAACCCCATTCTGATTCAAGGATGCGGTTTTCATAGGTTGATACCCACCTAGACTCTGGTTCTTTTCTATTCCTTTGATGCCTGATATACTACTATAGGGACCGTTTCATTATTCCAGGATACCTTGGATACAATCCTTGGATCTATCATCGACAAGGAGGTTCCATGGAAACACTCTTTGGACCTAGTCCTTTCTTAGACCCGTTTTACCTTGGATGCACTCCTTAGACTCGGTAGGCGCCTTATTGTGGAATTCATTGGATTACGATCTTTGTATTACACTCCTAACCTTATCTATACTCGGATAATATTGATTTAACATTCCATGAGATTTATGTTACCTTTTTTTTACCCTAGAACTCCCTCACTAGAGATCATTTTTAGGTTGCCTTGTCATGTCTTGGGACCTTCACTAATTATACTATCATGAGGTGATGTCAATGTTATCTCTACCTCACATAAACTATTAACATTAAATGGTAATTGCTTAATAAAATGAATCGGTTACATGTTTAGGCACCAGCCGAGGGATGAAGCAGGTACTTAGGTATTTAGTTATATTTTACTACTTTCTTTACTTATATATTCTTGTCTGCACACTGCTATATTCCATTACACAGGCCGGATGTTATAGACACTGTTGGTGGTGGCCCATTAAGATTTATCTCACACCCTATCCGGGTTCCGTTTTGTACCCAGAGTAGATTAAATGGTTGCAAGTATTGATAAAGGGAATCATACAGCTTCCAATACCTGATTTTGTGCTGATATGATGAAGCTTGATAGCAGAAGACGGAGTTGGATCTCAAGATTCTTGGAGTTGTATTTGTTTTCTTTTTCCTTTTGAAACATGTTATGCCTATTATTTTTTACCCATGTTTTCTAGTTTTCCTAGTGAAATGACATCACATCCTTACATTTCCAGTTGATATAGTTATTATTATCCTCGTTTATCTATTGCATCAATTTGATTCACTATTTATTTATATTGCTTCCATTGTTTAATATTATTTTATATTTCTTCCAATGTGATACACTATACTAATGAGGGCATAGTTTTCCCATGGACACACCCAAGGCCCTCTCTTCTAGTTGGTATCCTCTAGCGTTTGAGAAGATACACTTGAGGCCATGTGGCCCACCGGGGTTGGGGCACCAGTTAAGTGGCATTCGGGTCTGGGTCGTCACAACTGGAATGGTGGTTAATGTATATTACCATAGAATAATAAAATTATGTAAAATATAAATAATTATTTAATTATATATTTATTTGAAAATTTTATTTTGTCAAATTAAATAATAAAAGAAAATAAGTTAGGAGAAAACGCACTCATGTTTGGGACTTGGGATTTCAGTTAGAAGAATCCTTGCAAGTAGAAGTATTATTTAAATATAATATGAATATAGAATCATGTAAAATTAACATTATTACATGAGACGTAAAAATTTAATAGTTTTAATTGTAAACAAAAAATTTATTATGTTCATTATGGGGTGGTGAGAGGCCCAATTAATATGTCTCAACGATGAAATTTTAGAAACATTTTCATCTTTATATAAATATAGCACATGTTACACATGTAATTAAGAATACAAAATGGATAATAAATATTTTTGAGATGATATAAGGTTTATAATACCTCATTCATTCACTTTAAAATATTTTCTAAAAAAATTTGAATTTTTTTTTCTCTTAGAATTTTTATTTTTACCATTTTTTTACCGTGGAAACTAGTTTTTATAGGAGTAATATACTTTTAATGTGAAAAAAGTTACCTTATTTAGAAATGACTTGATATTGATTCCAAAAATTATTTCCATATTATTATAAATAATTTTTATGAGTAATAAAAATAAATTTTTACATTAGCTTATGTAATGTGTAAAAACCCATTTTTAGAAAAAGTGTACTTTTAATCATTAAATTTATATGCATGATAAAATAATAATTTTATTTTATTTTAATGTTATTAATAGGTTTAATATAAATAAAATAAATGTTTTTTATTTCTAAATCAAGCCAAAACCTAATTTTACAAAACTAATATTTAAATAAAAGAAAAATCAAAAAATATTTTTTGTTGAAAAATATTACTTCAGTTGATAAACCTATGTTTTCCAATGTCATAAAAGTATTTTGAAACATGTGTTATTTTACAAATTTGATGTATATATCTAATAAAATAATATTTTTAAAAGTATTTAAGTTATTATTTTTTATTAATATAGACATCAAGGCTATTATTTTATTAAAAATGGTATTATAACTTTTCATCTAAAAATTAATTTTTTCAAAAAAGAAAAAAATCCTATTATAACATTGACATATTTAATCTAAAATTTTTTTTGATTTCATAAAATTTTATTTGTAATATTTATTAATTTATATTTTAAAAAAAAATATAACTTATAATGAAAAAAACATTTAAAAAATTACATTTTTAAATATTAAGTTTCTTTAATCATATTTCATAGAAATTTATAAATAATTGAATGTTGAAATATATATTAATAAATATAAATATAAAAATTTATAATAATCATTTTTACATGAAAATTTAATTTATTTCATTAAAATAAAGTATAATTTTTAAAATAGTTCTTTAAATGACATCCTTTATATATTATTAATCGAAGAGAAATAATAATATGAAGTTATTTTAATTGATTATTATCAGTTTAATTATGAATGATTGTATTTTACAAATAATTATAATATGTTGTGGCCTGTTTTAGCCTAGTGATGTGATAGTTTGGTGTTTCATGTGACAGAATGTATCAATTATATTATTAATTTAAAGGTTTTAAAATCCTTGGTTAATATAGTAAGACATAACATTTCTAATCCCGTGGAATGATAATTTTGGTGGTAAAACATCACACACCATTACCCCCTTTAACTTCAAGATAAGGGGTGTGTTTAACATATCTAGTCTCAATAAATTAGAGTCCAAATATGTAATCATGAAACACAATTACCTCCATAAAAAACACTATTAAAAGACTATAATCCCCAGACAAGTGTGTTTTGTCAATATAGTCTGGAGAATAAACTGAACAATACTTGGCATAAAAATATAAGGCCTTGAGTCTCTAAAAGAATATCGTATATCTAGTGAATTTTATATCCTAACACACAAACCATGAAACTTATCAGTTTATACCAATCCCACATTATTTAAAATAAATACCTTAACTCAATCTATTATAATGGATAACATTACCTTTACATTTCCTTACTCATAAGATAGGATATGTTTCATAAATAAACAATCATATCTTATACAATGGAAGAAACACACTCAGTACCCTAATTAATAACTTTATCTTTTAATATTAATCTTCTCACTAACAAGTTTCTTTGAATATTGACATACTGAAATTAAATATCAAATATTTGGTTTCAAGAGATCCACCCAACACATAAATTTAATCCCAACCGATTTCTACCACTTTTATTACTGTTATTATTCATCAAAGATTGTATCTAAATCCAAACATACACTAATTTCATGGAAAACCATACTTTATTCCTACCTAGAAACCTACTCTAAGGTATTTTATTCACCCATGATAATCAATAAACACATGGATTTACCTAATGTATCATTTCTTAACACCTTTACCATCTCCCTCAAATGGGATCCTATAATCTATAAAAAACCATTCCCATCACTATTTGATGATGTGATTAAGTGAAACTGTCTTCAATAATTAACCCATTATAATAATTGAAGAATTTATATATAATTATATACCAAGATATAGAATTATCATCCCACTAAAAATTACAGAAGCCTCAACTATCCTCTAAACAAAGGTTCATAACAACTTACAAGACACACTGCTCACCTCACTATCCTAAAAAAAGTTTTAATTATAGAAAATAATATTTATTATACCATAATATCTCATCATAGGATATTTATAATATATCCTTAACTTAAATATCAATTTTTGGTTTGTCTCAAATAATTAGATTCCATACCCCATGGTGAAATAGTCTCATGTTAATCTAAAAATTATTTATCCAAGATTGGGATATTAGTTCCACTCTTAAGAGACTCTACATAATTTATCCCTTCAATTGGAAATATATTAATTCCATTTTAAGTATTAAAAAACCGATCCCACTAAAATTATATGATATCATATATATAACACAATATATATGAATTTATGTATAAGTGGAAACTGGCCTTGATGTATTTGGATTCAACACATCCAGTATAATTAGTTGATTTGGAACTATTCTATCATTTTCAAGGTTTTTTTACAATATTATTAAATTTGAGATTTTCACTTGAACACATGTGGCATGGTATAAATTTTCAGAGAGATTATATGGATTTACTTATCCTTTTCTGTATAAACCCACTAACCACAATGGTTCTTCAATCATCTAAGAGATATACAATTAGGAAGAAAATAAACATTAATGGGGGTAGTGGGTGGATATGGTTGGGTCAAGTTGGTGAGAGAATTTAGGGAAATAGGGTATATATATGTATAATAAAATATTATATAAAATTATGTTTCAAAAATAGGTAGATGAGATTGTACTATTGGTATTTTTCCATTGGGTTCCCGGTGGCCCCCTATGGCATAATGCGACCACCCTTCCCTATAAACATCTAGTGAGTTCTAACCTCTCTTCAAAGGAGAACTAATTTATCATAATAAATGGATTTTAATTCAACTAAAACCCAAAAAAATAAAAAATAAAAATTATATCAATACCCCATCAGTATAACTTCAATTTATTTACTATAATAACATAGAACATCATCCTCATTGAATCCAAATCTCAAAAAAAAAATCCCCCATTAAAAATAATTATATTAGGGTCTATCTAATATCTAAATATACTAGTTTATAATGGAGTTAGTCATTAAACATAATCTAGTATCATTTTTTTCTCCATAATTTTTATATAACATATTATTAAAATTATCAAATATAAATTATAAATAATCATATTTTATTAAGATAAGTAATTAACCATTTTACAATTCATTAAATCATTTTCAATCAATTTACAATGATAACATCAATTATTTCATTAAAAATACAATAGTAATAACCTTCATTGGTGGATGGACAACCAATAACACTATTTTGGGTTTCTTGATTCACATCAAAATCAATGATGTAAAATCATAATCTATTTTCTTCTAGATACAAAAAACATTTAATCAATGTAACTATATTTAAAGATAGAAAATTGAGATATAAGGGGAATTATTATTTTATGGAATGTTTATAAAATTTTGGGAGGTGTTTTGTAGTGTTTAAATGAGTTAGATTATGATTTCATAAATATATTCACATTTGGATGCATGATGTTGGAGATTATTCTACATAGATGCATAACCTGGTATAATTTAATACTATATCAGATAAATGATCTCATGAATAATCCATTGTAACAACCCAAACTTTTACTAATGAAAATTCCTCTTGATCTGATTAAATGAATTATTAGGTAAAATGGTTCCATAAAACATATTCACTTTCTTAGTTTTATGTTTTTTTATTTTAAAATACCGTAAATAATTGTTATCATTGCTAATATAGTTGTTGAGCAGTGATCATATGATTTGTATAAATATGTGACTTTAAAAATCTAATTTACTTAGAAAAATGAAGTTATGGACTCATCCAGTAGAATCATTCCATACGAATCCCTTTTTGGGGGGATCAGAAAGGAGGTTGTTTCACTAGGCTTCTCTCTTGACCAAGCCCAAGCTAAGCCTCAACATGTTAAGATTTAACGGAACTACCTACGGGCGAAGTGGAAGTTGATAAAGATTATCACTTGAGAAATGTTATCCAATCCACCCCAGGAGTCTATCACCATCGAACACATTACACTTAGGTCTTATAAGGGTTTTATAAGGGTCTATGTAACAAGACCTTAGAACTAGGGTTATGTGCATTAGTTTTGTACAAATAATATATATTCTTTTTATTATTATTACTTTGTAAATGGTTTTTAAATCACAAAGAGTATTTTTAGTTAATATTAAATTAATAAATATATTTTGATGAATTATTGAATTAAATAATATTTTAATAAAATATTATTACTAAATTACTTTTTTATTAAATATAAATGACTATATAATTTTTATGAATACAATTGTAATTTTTATTAATGTTTGAAAGTTTTTTTGTCAAAACCCATGAAATTTCAATAAATGTCATTTTTTTATTTTAAAATTAAAAATTTACATATTTAAAAACTATTTAGATAAAATGAATATCATTTTTGGATAAAGGATGTTGAAACTATCTAACGGTGATTTTTTCATAATTTTTTGAGACAATCAAATTTTTGGGTAAAAATTAAATGATTTTTAAATATATAATGTGTTTTATGACATCATAAGAAACCAATAGTGATGTAATAAAATACTATAAAATTTTTTCTTGGACAATATATGTTTTAACACTAATATAATGTGATTTTAAAATTGTTTTATTATTTTTATGGTGCCTTAGTGGACCCTCCAAGACTTTAAAACATTTTAACTTTTTAAAAATATTTCCTTGAGAGTGTGACTCACCTCCACATAAGAAATCCTAATATTTTAAAATTTTGGTTCATTGGCCTTATATAATAATTTTTCCCACTCCACTTTCGCAAAAACCAAGGGTAAAAACAATGGGATGGTTTGTGGTTTTGATTAGTTTAATGTGTGGTGTCCAAAACCTAAATAATAAAGAATTACCTCTCCTTTCCTATATAAATCCACTCAATCTCCCATTCCTCTTCACTAAAAACCTTTGTAACTAGACTAAACTCTATCTTTCTTTCTCTAGAGTCCTCAAAATGTGCCCCAATCTCCCAAAAAGCCTCTCTCAAGCCTCTCTCAAGCCTATGGGATCACACTTCCAAATAAGGGATTTCTTCATTTCTCATTTTTGTCCAAGTTTATTTATATTGTTATACCCTTTATTTTTAATTAAAAATTTTGGGGTATTATTTTTAACCTCCCACATACTACCCTCATTATGTTTTAATGATAAGATACCTCTTACTCTCTCATTAATTCCTCCCATGCACACCTGTTAGCATGCCGAAATTCTATAATGGATTTCTTTCTTCTCATTTACATTTAAGAAATTATTTTAAATTATGAATCTTGATTCCATTACATATGTTGGTACATTTATCTATATTACCCCCTTACTATTTATTTCATGTAAATATGATGATATACCCCTTTATCTCTCTTCCAACATTCTTATTAATCCTTCTGTCACGCCGTTATGCTGCCAAAATTGCACTGTGATTCTCCAAGCCAAAGTCATTGTGTAGTGAATACCATGCTCATTTCTCTATCAAGGGTATTCACCTTTATTCACATTTACTATTTGATTAAATAGTTTTATGTATGAATTCCACATTCCTTTATCATGAAATAAATGATGATGGTTAATGAATTCATGTTGTATGATCTCTGTGGCACACTTATGCATGAAATTAAATGATTAAGAAGGGTGCGCCCTGATAGTGCTCCAATGCATTGAGTAAAGATTAGTATCATGACAAGTCATGTTCAATGAGTTTTTACTCAAGATAATTCAAGTTAAAGGAGGTTTTACTCATGCTCCATGTGAAATTATCCTTAGATCATGCTAATATCATGTTAAATGTTGTTTCCACTTTTCCCAGCTATAATAATCATGCTATATCATGCCTTAATATTCATGTTTCTCTTGTGCTCTTTTGATATTCCTATTTTATAACATGTAATATATTCTTCATGTTACGCCTTTTTTACTCTCTTACTGGGCTTTATAGCTCACTCTTTTCTTATGCATGTTCTTAGGTTATCCCATGAATTGCTAAGTATGAAAGAATATTATGGTCATTTAAAAGAAGTTTTCAATAAAGATATTTTGTTTTATGTTATAAGTTGTTATGTAATGTTCTTAATTTACCAAGACACTATACCTCTCAATCCCCAGAGTTTTCTTAAGTTAAAGTTTATGTAATAAATCATATTTTAGTTTGTAATAAAGAGTAGGGTTTTTATAGTTGGTATCAGAGGATGGGTTTAGTTATTTTTGGGATTAGGATTAGAAAACCCTAGTGAAAGCCTTAAGGATAATAATAAGTATAATAAAAACATCCCTAAATTTTAGTGAGTATTTAGTAATTGGTTTATCAATAAAATACATCCCTATCTAGATACAAGCAGGTAAAGGTGGATCTGGCACAGATGTATCTGGGGGTAAAACCCGAAAGCACCGCTTTTATCTTGACTTGAATGGGTAATGGTGCACGACAATGGGCCTTCATTCACTCTTGGTTATGACACTCCTGGGGGATATGCTTTGGTAAATTCATGAGCTTAATATGAACCATTATTAAGGGAAAAAAATTCCCCTAAGATTATATATTGGGATGTAGATCATGGATAACATATATTGAATCCTAAATTCATAAGTTAAGGAAATAAATGTAATTTATAAGTTATCCCTTTTTGAATTTCGATTACCCTTTATGTGTTATCCTTAAATTTCCTTTTATTCTAGATAATGGTCAGTAATAGGAGGACTCGAGCTAAAAACTAATGTGAAGATCAATGTGATGACAGTTCTAATGATATTCCCAATCCGATGGGAGTAGGAATCACAAACCTTGTCATGATACTCTCTCATTTAACTCAATTTTTGAATATAAACATGGGTCAAGAGGAACGTTCAACCCCCCCCCCCCCCACCAAGAAACAAAAAGCCTCAATTGAGAGCTTCATGATACAAAGGCCTTCTAGTTTTAATGGATCATGTCATCCCTCAATCGTTGAACAATGGATCAACTAAATTGAAAAGATCTTATCCATCCATCAATGTTTCGAACAAGAGAAGCCCCTTCTGGATGATTATCATATGGAGGGTGAAGCTGATCAATGGTGGACATTGATAAAAAATATGAAGCTTGAGGAGGAGATAGAGGTGTTAGAATGGAAGGATTTCTAGAAAAAAATTGATAAATATTCTATGTGCACCCTCAAACTTTAGATGGAAAGGGAATTCCTTTTCCTCAAGAAACAGACAACAAATCTATGAGATCATATGAGGAAAAATTCACAAGGCTTGCATTATATTCCTCTAAATTTGTTGTTTCCCACTAATGTAAGGTTGATCGCTAATTTTTTGGGATAAAACCTAGCCTACGGAAATCCCTAGTGATCCGTGACTTTGATATCTATGAGGAAATTGTTTGATGTGCCCTCAAAGTCGAAATGGAGATCATATAATCTCAGGGATATCATGTGGATAATAAGCATAAGGCAGACTATAATTCTAGAGGTTCGATGGATAAATCCAATGGTGCTAAGAAATTCCTTCACCCCAATTTCTAATGGTGTAGAAAGAACCACCTTGGAAATTTCTTTAAGGGGACAAGAAAATGCTTTAGGTGTGGAAGAGAAGGGCATATGGCTATTAACTACCAACAAAAAAACTCAATGTTGTGAAAAAGGAGAGGAACGCTCTGTTTGAACCTCAACACATTGTTTATTGCTTCAAATACAAATATTTGGGGCACTTTTCAAACTAGTTCTCTATGCCACGGGTTTTCGGTGGAAACCAACAACCTCCAAGGCAGCAAGGGAGAGATTTTTCCATCACTACTGCCTATGTGGACCCCAAAAACAAAGTGTTGATAGGTGCGCTAGTTATTCATTCAAGAATAGAGAACTTCCTTTTTTATCCTATTTCTACGTGTTATTTTATATCCTAAAAGTTTAGTAGAACAATCCTAACACCACCACAAATCATGGAAGTAGAGATGTCGGTGAGAATGGAAAATGGGTCAATCATTTCATCCCATGAATATAAATCCTCCCATATCAGAATTTTTGATATGAACATCCTAGTGAACCTCATCATACTCACTTTGGTGGAATTTGATGCAATTATTAGCATGGGTTGTATTTCCCTATATAGATCCAACATAAATTTTCATGAGAGGGAAATCACTCTTCATATGGTGAATTGACCCCTGATTCTATACAAGTGCAAGGATGAGGATGAATATTATTTATCACCATCATCTCAAGTGTGTATATTACTGCTCTATGATCACACGTATTTTTCTTAGATGATTGATCCTATATAAGAAACTATCCTTGAAGACATGCCTATTTTGAAGGAATTCACTAAAGTGTTTCCCAAGGAATTGGATGGTCTTCCTCTTAGAAGAGATGTTGAATTCTCTATTGATCTTATACCTGGGGATTTTCCAATATCCAAGACTCCATAGAGAATGGATTTTTTGGAGCTTGAGGAGCTAAAAAATAACTACAGGAGAATCTAGAAACGGTTTTATATGCCCAAGTGCTTCACCATGGGGTGAACTAGTCCTCTTTTTCAAGAAGAAGTATGGGTCAACGTGCCTTTTCATTAACTATCATGATCTAAACAAAATCATGATAAATAAAAATTATCCTCTGACCTGAATTGATGACTTTTTCAATCATCTATGTGGAGTACAATACTTATTCAAGGTGAATTTGCAGTCAGGATATTACCAAGTAAGGGTGAAGAAGGAGGACATCCCCAAGACTGCATTTTGTACAAGATATGTGCACTATGAATTCATAGTAATGACTTTTGAACTCAATAATGATCTAGTAATCTTCATGTACTTGTTGAATAGAGTTTTTAGATATTACCATGACAAATTTGTGGTAGTCTTTATAGATGATATTCTAATATACTCCAAATCTAAGGAAGATTATGAGGAGAATCTAAGCATTGTACTAGAGACCTTATGAAAAGAGGATCTCTATAAAAAGTAAATCAAGTGTGAGTTATGGTGGAAATAAGACTCATTATTGGGTCATATCATCACAAGAAATGGGATATTTGTGGATCCCTCCAAGATAACTGCAATTGAGGGATGGTCGAGGCCAACATCTGTGATAGATATCCATAGATTCCTGGGGTTAGCTGGATATTATCGACGATTTGTGAGAAATTTCTCTTGATTTTAAAACCCTCTTACCAAGATAACTTAGAAGGGAGTCAAGATTTATTTGACTGATGAATGCGAAGATATCTTCAAGGAGTTAAAAAGTAGGCTTACCACTATGTTCGTGCTCACATTACCCACAAGTGGAGAACTTTTTTTGGTATTTAGTGATGCTTTGAAGAGGGGCATGGGCTTTTTGTTGATGAGAAATGAAAAATTCATTACCTATGCTTCAAGGTAATTGAAAGTTCATGAGAAAAACTATCCAACACATGATTTGTAGTTGGATTCAGTAATCTTCAATTTAAAAATTTGGAAACATTACCTCTTTGGGGAGAAGTGTAAAATATATATGGATCACAAAATACTCAAGTATATATTCCAACAGAAATAGATGAATATGAACCAACAAAGATGGTTAGAGATGATCAAAGATAATGATTTCTCAATCCATTACCACCCTTGGAATGCGAACAAGGTGGTGGATTCTCTAAGTAGAAAGGACCCAACAATTCTATCATTGATGATAATTGAAAAGGATCCAATATTCTTAGATTTTATGAAGATATACATGGGAATCATAAAAAAGGGAACATCATCAATCCTTTCACAAATGATTTCTCAACCTAAAATTTTATAAAGGTTAAAGGATGCTCAAAAGGATGATGTGAGAATTTAGAAGAAGGTGGAAACTATCAGAAAATGGAAATGCTTAGATTTCAATGTTAATGAAGAAGGAATTGTGAGATTTGGATCATGATTATGTTTTCTATAAAATACTAAGTTAAAGAATGAAATTTTTGATGATTCACATTGTTCGAATTTCTCCATTCTACCAAGAAACATGAATATGTATCGAGATATTCAAGAGCATTATTGGTGGGATAACATGAAGAAGTATATTGCTGAGTATACATCAAAGTGACTGGTATTTCAGAAATTGAAGGATGAGAGGTAGAATTATAAAGGGATGATGCAACCATTACCCATAATAATGTGGAAATGGGAGAACGACACCATGGACTCTGTCATCAGACTTATGAAGTCATACATGGAAACAATGTTATCTGGGTTATTGTGGATCATCTTACAAAGACTTCACACTTAATTTTAATTCAAGAGTATTTCTCATTGGATTAACTGGCATGGATATATATCATAGAAGTGGTGAGGTTTCATGGAGTACCACTATCGATTGTATCTGATCGAGATCCAAGATTCACCTCTATGTTCTAGAATAGCCTCCAACATGCTCTAAATACTGAGATAAACTTCAATATGTCATATCATCCACAAATTGATGGACAATATGAGCATACTATCCAAACACTTGAGGAAATGTTGAGAGCATGCTCAATAGACTTTAAAGGAGGATGGAATCAATATCTTCCCCTAGTTGAGTTCTCTTACAATAACAATTTTCAATCAAGAAACCAAATGGATCCTTATGAAGCCCTTTATATGGGAAGTGGTGAAGAACACCAACATGTTGGGATAAAGTTGGGGAGTGAAAACACCTAGGTCCAAAAATGGTCCAAGAAATGGTGGGGAAGCTTAAGACCATTCAGCAGCACATTAAAGCTGCTTAGAGTTGATAGAAGAGATATGTTTATAATCATCTACAAGACCTAGAATTTTATGTTGGAGACATGTTGTTCCTCCGTATATCACCATGTAAGAGAGTTATGAGATTTGGGAAGATGGGAAAGATTAGTCCAAGGTACATCATCCCCTTTGAGATATTTGATCGCATTAGAGCATTGGTCTATTGACTAGCACTCCCATCGAACCTATCTCAAGTACACGATGTATTCCATGTATCACTCTTGAGGAATTACATACCTAACCCATCATACTTACTCAATATAGAGTAGGTACCATTGGATAATGAACTATCCTATGAAGATAAGCCAGTGAAAATCTTAGATCGTAGGGAAAAAGTTATACCAAATAAGACAATGCCCCTCATCAAGTTGTTGTGGAGAAACCACAAGTTTTAAGAAGCAACATGGGAACCAAATGAAGTGATGTGGAAGAGTTACCCACATATATTTTATTGTGGGAAAAGGAAATTTTTATGGAGAAATTTCTTAAGGGGGAAGATTATAACGACCCAGAATTTTATTAGTGAAAATTCCTCTTCATATGATTAAATATCTTATTATGTAAACTGGTTATATAAAACATATGAACTTCCTTGGTTTTATGTTTTTTGGATTTTAAAATATTGTTAATATTTTTTGTTGATTCTAATATAGTCATTGAACAGTGATCATGTGATTAGTATAAATATAGGGCTTTAACAAATCTAATTTACTCAGACAAAGGAAGTGATGGCCTCATCCAGTAGAATTTCTCCATACAAAGCCCATTTTTCAGAGCTCAAAAGGGATGTGGTGTCACTAGACTTCACTCTTGACCAATACCAAGCTGAGCTTCAACATGTTAAGCTTGAACAGAACTACCTACAAGATAGGTAGAAGATGATAGAGATTACCACCTGAGTGATGTTATGCAAGCTACCCCAAAATTATTTCACCATCACACACCTTACCCTTAGGTCTTATACGGGTGTTATAAGGGGTTATTTAACAAGTACATAGCATTATGGTTATGTGCATTATTTTTGTTTAAAGAATATACATTCTTTTTATTATTGCTACTTTGTAAATGGTTTTTAAATCACAAAAAGTATTTTTAGTTAATATTAAATTGAAAAATATATTTTAATGAATTAATGGATTTTTTAATTAAATAACATTTTAATAAAATATTATTACTTAATTATTTTTTTATTAAATATAAATGAATGTATAATTTTTATGAATACAATTTTCATTTTGATTATTGTTTCGAAGTTTTTTTTGTAAAAAACCCATGAAATTTCAATAAATGTTGGTTTTTATTTTAAAATTAAAAATTCACATATTTAGAAAATTATTTAGATAAAATTAATATCATTTTTAGATTCGGTATGTCTAAATTATATAACGGTTATTTTTTCATAATTTTCTGAGGTAATCAAATTTTTGGGTAAAAATTAAATGTCGTTAAAATATATAATGTGTTTTGTGACATCATATTGACCCAATAGTGATGTAATAAAATACTATAAAAAGTATGTTCAGAAAATATATGTTTTACCTCTAAAATAATGTGATTTTATAATTTTTATTAATATTTTTATGGTGCCTTAGTGGACCATCCACGACTTATAAAACATTTTAACTTTTTAAAATGATTTCCTTAAGAGTGTGACTCACCCCCACATAAGAAAGCCTAATATTTTAATAAGTTCGTCCATTTTACTTATAGAATAATTTTTTTCACTCTACTTTTTCAAAAACCATGGGAAAAACAATGGGATGGCTTGTAGTTTTTGATTAGTTTAATGTGTGGTGTCCAAAAGCTAAATAATAAATAATTCCCTCTCCTTTCCTATATAAACCCACTCAATCTCCCATTCCTCTTCACTCAAAACCTTTTTAACTTGACTAAACTCTGTACCTATCTTTCTAGAGTCCTCAAAAGGCGCCCCAAGCTCCCAAGAATCCTCTCTCAAGCCTTTTGTATCAGACTTCCAAATAAGGGATTTCTTCCTTTCTCATTTTTGTCCAAGTTTCTTTATATTGTTATACACTTTTATTTTCAATTAAAAATATTGGGGTATGATTTCTCACCTCCCCCATACTTCCCTAATTATGTTTTAATGTTGATATACCTCTTATTATCTCATTAATGCCTCTCATACACACTTGTTACCATGCTAAAATTCCGTAAATAATTTCTCTCTTCTCATTTACATTCAAGAAATTATTTTAAATTATGAATCTAAATTCCATTAAATATGTTGGGACATATATCTATAAGACCCCCTTACTATCCATTTCATGTACATATGATGATATTCCCCTTTCTCTCTCATCAACCATTTTTATGAATTCTTATGTCATGTCGTTATGCTGTCGAAATTGCACTGCAATTATCCAAGACAAAGTCATTGTGTAGTGAATACCATGCCCATTTATCTATCAATGGTATTAACCATTATGAACATTTCCTATTTTATTAAATTGTTTCATGTATTAATTCTACGTTCCTTTATCGTTTAATAAATTATTATGTTTAATGAATCCATGTTGTATGATCTATGTGGCGCACTTATGCGTGAAATGAAATGATTAAGAAGGGTGCACCCTGTTAGTGCTCCAATGCATTGGGTAAAGGTTAGTATCATGATACATTAAGTGCAATGAGATTTTACTCATGATAATTCGAGTGGAACTAGGGTTTACTCATGCTCCATGTGCAATGATCCTTGGCTCATGCTAATATCATGTTAAATGTTGTTGTCACATTTCCAAACTATGATAATCGTGGTATATCATGCCTTTATGTTCATGTTTCTCATGTTCTCTATTGATATGGATATTGTCTAACATGTACTATATTCTCTATGGTATTCCTTGTTTACTCCATTACTCGGCTTTATAGCTCACCCTTTTCTTATGCATGTCCTCAGGTTATCACATGCAATGCTAAGTACGAAGGAATATTGTGGTCATGTAAAAGAATTTTTCAATAATGATGTTGTGTTTTATCTTCTATGTTGCTATGTAATTTTACTAATTTCCTAAGAAACTAGACCTATTAATCCTCAGGGTTGCCTTAATTGAAAATTTATTTAATAAAGCATGTTTAAGTGTGTAATAAAGAGTAGGGTTGTTATATTTATGATACCATGCATTTTGACCATGAAGTCATTAATGTTTTCCTCAAAATATCATTTAATCCAGATGTACCCACATGAATATAATTTTTAAAATTATGATAAAAATAAACTTATTTTGAAAATTTTTATAAGGTTCTTGGAATATTTCATCCCCTAAATTCATTATAGATCCAATTTATGTCTCATTCCATAATTCACATTTATCTTAATTGATTCCTCTCATTTATTCTTTTAGATACTGGAAATTGGATGTTGGAGTTTCACTGAGACATGATGAAATCCACCTTTTAGGATATTTCCTTAAAGGGCCTTGTTGAGGTTAGATTAGAATTATTCCTTATATTGTTTCATTTATTAGAATCATTGTGATTTTTGTTCTCTTTAGTCATTTAATCAAAATTGGTTGATTCTCCAAATGTATGTCTTATAACATATTATAGATCATCCTATAATGGTATTTTATGTGAATTATGATGATCATAATACATAGAGTGGAAATTGGGGAAGTGGTAGGTGGGATATTATTTAAAATATAATGTTGAAAATTTTGGGAGTTCCATAATAGATTTTAAGTAAATATTATAAAATGTATTTAAAATGATTTGTTACTCTTCACTAGGTGTTTGGGAATTTTACAAAAATTAATTGTGGATTTTCATGTTGTTTGAGTGTTTTTAAAAATATATAAAATTTTAGGAAGTACGGTATGTGTTTGGTTTTTTAGTTTGACAGATATTATATAAAATGTTTTACGGAAACCTTAAAATGATATTGAATGTTTGTTTTCATATGGACGTTTTCATATTGGGCTATGTATGGCTGAGGGATCCAAATTTTATATGAGGGTTGTGGGATATAGAGGAATGATATTTGGTAGGAGTTACCGAGTTATTATGGAATATGATTTAGTATAAATGGTGTGTGCATGTTTTTTGAAATTGAATTGATTGTGTTTTAACATGTTTTCATGGTGTTTCATATAAATCTTTTAGGGTTAATTTTTATAAATAATTATTTTTTTATTTTTTAAATTCTCATGGGGGGGATATTTTTTTAAAAAAGTAATATGATACATACATTTTTTTTAACATTTGTGAGGTTCATAATATGTAGTCATTAAAATCCTATAATTTTTTTTTACACACACACTCTAAATGTGTCATACTATGCATAAAGATGATATTTGATTTGAGTTATAGGTTATTAGATTCATTTTTTCTATAGAAAAAATGGAATATTGAGGGAGTACTAGTAAAGAATAGTATAAGTTATATCATTGGTGGTAGAATAGTTGATCAAAATATTTTGTACCTATACTATCATATAGAGTTGTATTTTTATTGCATTAATTGTCAAATTCCAATGTATTCACATAGTTCAATTACATATATCTTGTAATGTTGTGTTTTTGAAATATGTGTTTAGTTGATACACCTTTCATTATGGATTTTATTGTTTATTTTTATATTTATGACTATGATTTTAATACCTAAGGGGTGACATGAAGACCAAGTTATATTCCATTACTGGTCAGGGTTGGGATTGAGTGGAAAAAATATTTCTTGAAGTTATAAACTATATCATTTTGTTTCATTAAAAGAATATTAGGCATGGATATAGGATGTTTCATGTATTAGGAGGTATCATATGAAAATGTATAACAAATATATTTAGAGTGATAACCATGTGTGGGGTAAGTCCTTTAAGGAGATTTTTCGGTTGGTTTGAAAGGCGTTTATTGATTTTATTTTTACATAGAAAGTTATTGAATCCATAGTGAAATAAAAAGGCTTTAATGCTCACAAATCCTGTTGTAGCATCCCAACCCCAAAGGCCTAGATTTGATGCGTTATTTTATTAAATTATCATGAAAACTAGGATTCAAATACCAAAGGACTGATAAGTTTAGTAGTTTTGGAAAATCATATTATATAAATGAATCTAAAATTGCATTGCGAAAAGAAAATAAAACATAATATAGAACAAAGAAAAATAAATTGCATCCTTGAAACTCATTCCAAGAATTCATTTTTATTTCCCAGGGAAAAGAAACCTAAAAAGGGTGAGATCAAACTATTTTTAAGGGTAAGTACATTAGAAGTAATCATGAATAAATAATAATAAAATTATAAAGGTAAATCAATAAACACACATTGTATTTAAATAAAATGATAATGAATAATCAATATAGAAATGTAGATAACCAAAACACATTCCATTTAATCAAAAATATAATAATGTCACTTAACTATGGATATTATAACTAATAAAACAATCACATGGAATAAAAATAACTAAATTCATAATGATGGAATGAATAATGATGGGTATCTAGAACATACCATCAAAGATTCCTATTGAGAATATAATACTGGGAAGGATTCATGTTATGAATATAATACTACCAAGTCATCATGCCAAGAATCTAATACTGTCAAGGATTCTGGCTAAGAATCTAACAAATGTTGGATCGTATTATACTAAATATACACAAGAGGGGGGTGAATTGTGTCTTTTAAAAAATCTTTGTGATATTGTGTTTTTTCCTTTGTCTTTAATCAGATAGATTAATGCAGTGGAAATATGAAGTGTAGATACACACGATGTATAGTGGTTCGGGGAACAGAAGGCCCATAGTTCACTCCACCAACGCTCTACTCCACGATCTTGGTGACTTTCACTATCTGGTCCTCGCTTCAACAGACCTTTCAACAATTGAGTACAGGCAGTTGACACCTTTACAATGTAAGGAAAAACAAATCCTTCTGGTTCACTCACAGAACCTAAACATCTTAGTACGATAAGTCGGTCACTCAAGAATAGAAAAGAAATATTTTTGTACTTTGAAAATACTTTCCAGATGTTCTTCACAATTGCAACAACATGCAATTGACAGTAGATGAATTGCTGCCTTAATAAATAATTATCTTTACAAAAGAGTCTTTATGAGTCGATCCTGTTGTAGTAAATATAGACATATAATTCACAACTTCAGCAGTATAATATTCATAGTAGATCTTCGATGTAGAATGAGTGAATCTTCTATCGTGATTCTTCTTCTTCAATAAACAGAGCTTTTTCACTCCTTTGAATCAACAAGTCTATGTTTTTTATAGTCTCTGTTTTTCTTCCTTTTTATGAATGATCAATTTTTTACAAAACTTATCCTCCTTTTTTCTGTTCAGAAAAGCTCATATATAATAATGACAAGCACTTCTCCTGAAAATTTAGATCCACAAAAGTTGCTTTTGGACTCGCGATATTCAAACATTTGAATTTAAAGAGTAGTCGTAACTTCCCTAAAGACTCTTCATAAAAATATCCTTTTAATTAAATCCTTAAACCATTGATAAAACAGATTTGAATCAATCAAAGTCGTTCTTAAAAAATAGCTTTAAATCTTGCTTGAAATCAGCCTAATAATCAGCTTGTTGATCATTGCAAAATAATACCTAATTTAAACTCTCTGACGCCAAATGTAAGGTTGAGTTGTAAAGTATACATCCTCTGAACATAACGTAGATCATAAACATAAGGTTGATGATGTAGCCTTCACACGTAAGGTTTTCAATGTATGGTTGATTACAAATGTAAGGTTCATGTCACTTTCTTCAAACGTAAGGTTGATAAAAGATCCATACTTTTATAAGCTTCCAAATGAAAGATACTTGATCCATACTTTTCTAAGAACGTATGGTTGTTTACAAAAGTAAGGTTGATGAACCATACTTTTGAGAAACAAACGTAACGTTTAACACTTACATACGGTTCTACTTCCATAATTTTCTAATATCCCAAACGTAGGGTTCCTTCCTAATGTAGGGTTCTTTTTCATACTTTTCTGATAAAATATGGTTAATTAGCCATAATTTTCTCTTATCTCATAAATTATACACCGCATTTCATCCTTACACGATTTTTCTCCATCTAGGGTATGAACAGTGTTTCCAAAATGCGCTAAAGTAGATCCCGAATATATAGAGCATGAATAGTGTTTCCAAAACGCACTAAATGCGAATACCTTAGAAATTAATTCTCATTGTTCAAGAATCTAAATATTTCATCCAAAAATAAAAATATAATGAATAATAAATTCCTGTAATATTCTTAAAAAATAAAATCATTAGAAAATAATTAAGGGTGTTTTTGAGCATCAAAATTATCAAAAATAGATAGAGTATTATTCTCAACAATCTCCCCCTTTAAATAACAACATTATGTATTATTGAAAACAAAACTTTCTCAACAATATCCCCCTTTTTGATGATCATAAAACCCATAAAATAACCAATGAAATTAACTTAAAAAAATAATTACATATAGTTTTGAATTTTGAAAAGATAAATAAAATATTAGATTTAACTTAGTTTCTCCCTTTAATTTCTCCATTTTAATTTCTCCCCCAATAAAAAAATGAAACAGACAAAAATGTTGTGTTTATCCAAATTTATCCCCCTTTTTTTGATATCAAAAAGAATGAAAAAATATGTAATATAACACAGATTAATATAGAACTGAATGTAAGTAAATGTTATAAGTAACTATTTATCAATTAGTGAATCTGGATTACTGGCTTAGCTAAACAAAGACAGTAAAAAAATATAATGAAATATATTTTCATTAAAAGTACAAAATTGATAAATACAGGAATCAATGTTTGGTCAGGGTTCAGATAGAGTCTATCTAATTCGAATAACTTCCTTGATTTCTGATAGTTGCTCCTTGAGTCTTCTCATCATTCCATCACCAAGCCTAATAATAAGATCCATGTTCTCTTGAGTCATATGAATGTCTTCTAGGATGTTGACTCTGAAAAAATCATGTAGTATTTATTCCTTCTCCAAAAATAAAGACAACTTCTCTGTGAATTTATTTAAGATAGATCTAATTCCTAGTTCATTTGAGGTGAGCTGATCAACCAAAAAAATTTGATAGTCTTACAAGACTGATAAAGGAGCATTGTTTCATTAAAGATCTTTCAATCTGTCATTCATGTTTCTCATTGCAGCTGTGATATCCTGAAACCTTCTATTTAAATCAGGATAAGTAAGTGATCCACTAGCTTCACTATTCCTAATAGATACAAATTTTGTCTCCATAAATAATTTCATATCTGAAAACTATGACTTCATAACCATTTCAGACTTTAATTTTTCAACCACATTCAGCATATCCTTCTTAAAAATTCCAACTTCTTTCATAGAAACTGTACTATTTTGTAGCCTCTTGAATTTTAGTTGTTTCTTTTGTAATGCTCTCCTCAAAGCAGCATTCTCTTTCTCCACCCTCTGTAATTTCGTGTAAATTTCTACAAATTCCTCAGTTTCTGTTTCAGGGGTACTTTGTGCTTTATTCTCCTTTTTAGAATAAAACGGATGTACCAAAACTAGGGGTAAGGATTAAACATCTTCTTTCTCCTTAGCTTCTCTAACCGGTTGGTCCACAGATTTTTCCTCTGAGGCTTTTCCAGACTCTTCCACAGAAAAATTCTCTTTAAGAACTTATTTTTGTACTTCTAAAGGATTTTCATCCTATATATCAGCAATCACTTCTTCTATTTGAATCTCTTGAAGAATTTCACCTTTAGATAATTTTGGACTGGCCACTTCTACTCCAGGCACTGCTACTTGTTCAATGTCAGCTTCAGCTTCTGTTTCTGTTATTTCAACTTCAATTCTTTTAGGGTCATCTTCTGTAACAGCCACATCCTATTCCTGAGTCTCTCCTTTAGTGTCTTCTTGAATTCCATTTTGAAACTGAGTTCATTCAATTGGTTCTTACTTCTCAATAATAGCTTTGATTTTTTTTTCAACAGCAGCTTCTCTTATAAAACTGTAAGAGAGTAAATCTCTTGTTGTCAGTACAGAGGAAACAAGTTCCGCATTAACAGTTCTTTTTCTTTGAGTCTGATGGCCCTCCTGACTTCTTTCTTCTTGAGTGTCTTTAGTTTCAAATCTTATTCTTCTTGTAGCAGTGCTTACTCTCGATTCAACTTGTCCCTCTTCGGACTTAGCAGACTGAGCTTGAGCACTATATTCTTCTTCCTCAGCTCCTACTGAAAAAAGTTTCCCTTTTAATGTGCTCTAGAAAGAGCCAATTTTTCTTAAAGTTACATCATTGAAAACATTACTATGATGATATCTTACTCTGGAATCCACCAGTCTCACCATATCCTTTTTAAACAAAAGTTTGGAAATGAATCTACCAAAAGGGTAGAAATTCATTCTGGCTTCACTATGATAGCAGTAACTCAGGTACCTCACCATGTACCTAGGAAAATTAAATTTTATATCACTTAGTAGAAGATACATTATGTATATGTCAAGATAAAATATCTTCTCCATCTCGGAAATTCTTGGTGTTATCCATGTTTGTACAAATTTCACAAGATTCCAAATCCTTAACGAACATTTTCCTTATTTTAGTAGAGTCAAACAAAAAAGACATAATGTATTCAGATTTATGCACAGAATCTTCTATATTTTTTAAATCAAAATGAAACACTCCCTCATAAGGGAAGTTCAGTGTCTGACTAATTTCAACTGAAGAGATCGAAAAATATCTATCCTCTATCTTAGCCAGCATGGTGTCAGATTGATCTCCCAAAATGAATTGAACAGTTTTAAAGAAATATAGAAGTTCTACCTCATAAAAAAATTTTGTATTCTCACTATTGAAGGTCTTTTCAAGATTCTGAAATGAAAGTTATTTTTTTAACAACAAGTTCATCTTAAATATCCATTCTAAATCAATCACATTTCCCTGTAAGATTTTCCTTCTAAGCACTATTTTTTGGCATTGATGGTCTCGACCTCATCATCTCTCCTATTCTTTTCCATTTCTGCAAGAATCTATGAAGGTTTAATGGTTAGGGTTTCAGAGGTTCGAAGATTAGGGCTGAAAAGAAGTATTGCGGTTTTGTGGGTTCGAACGGGTTTTGGTGGAAATGAAATGGTTCAAAATTTGAAAGGTTTCTGACAGCCTTGATTCCTGTGTTTTCATTAATCATTACATAGATTTTAAATATAAATAAAATTGATTATGCAGGGAAAATAAGAATGAAAAAAAACTTATTCTGTTTGAAAAAAATAACTAAATTATTTTAAACATTATTAAAATAAAGAAATAGCATAGTAAAATAAAAATTTATTTAAAATTAAATAAACCTAGTTCCCCATTAATAAAATCAAACCTTGTAGTGGGAAGTGGTTTAGTAAAAATATCAGCTAATTGAATTTCAGTACTTAAAAATTCCAAAGATATATCCTTTTTAAGAACATGATCTCTTAGAAAATGATGTCTGATATCAATATGCTTAGTTCTAGAATGATTAATATGATTTTTTGAAATATTTATAGCACTAGTATTATCACATAAAATAGGCGTATTATTTAAATTTAGTCCAAAGTCTATAAGAGTGTTTTTCATCTATAACACTTATGCACATAAACTGCCAGCAGAAACATATTATGCCTCATCTATTGACAAGGCAACTTAATGTTGTTTCATACTGGACCATGACACAAAGGATTTCCCTAGAAAGTGACAATTACCCAAAGTGTTTTTCCTATATAATCTAAAACTCCCAAAGTATGCATCTGAATATGAAATCAAATTAAAATCAGAAGTTTTGGGATAATGAAGAGATTGAAAAACATATCCTTTTAAATATCTAAAAATTATTTTAATAGCAGTTAAATGAGATTCTTTAGGATTTTATTGAAATCTTGCACAAAGACATATTGAATACATTATATCTGGCCTGCTAGCAGTATGATATAATAAACTACTAATCATACCTCTATATTAATTGTTGTCAACTGATTTTCCAGTTTCATCCAAATCAAGTTTTATATTAGTACACAAAGGAGTTATATATGTCTTGTTGCTTTCAAGTACAAATTTCTTTAATAAATTAGTAATGTATTTTCTTTGATTCAAAACATTTCCAAAATCTTTTTGATAAATTTAAATTCCTAAAAAGAAATTTAATTCTCCCATCATGCTCATTTCAAATTCTTTTTTCATTAACTTTGAAAACTCATGATAAAGGGATTTATTAGTTGATCCAAAAATTATATCATAAATATAAATTTGAACCAATAAAATATTAGTATTTACAGTTTTCTTAAAAAATGTTGGATCTGCCATTCCAACAGTAAAATCATTTTTCAATAGAAAAGAGCTTAATCTTTCATACTAAGCTCTAGGTGCTTGTTTAAGGCCATAAAGATCTTTAGTAAGTTTAAAAATAGAATCTGGTTTTGAGAATTTTCAAAACCAAGAGGTTGCTTGACATAAACTTCCTCCATTAAATAACCATTTAGAAAGGCAGACTTAACATCCATCTAAAATAATTTAAAGTTTATATGAGATGTATAGGATAAAAGGATTATAATGGCTTCTAATCTAGCTACAGGTGAAAAGGTCTCATCATAATCTATACCTTATTCCTGATTATATAATTTTGCTACAAGTCTTGCTTTATTTCTAGTTATTATTCCTTGATCATCTTGCTTATTTCTAAAGACCCATTTGGTTCCTATCACAGGATAATTCTGTGGTCTTTCAACTAATTCTCAGACTTCATTTATTTTGAATTAGTTTAACTCTTCTTGCATTGTTATCATCCAGATTTCATCATCTAAAGCTTCTTCTATAGACTTGGGTTCTAATTGGGATAGAAAGGTAGAGAATTCTACAAGATTCTCTATATTTCTTTTAGTTTTTATTCCTATGTCTAAGTCACCTATTATAGTTTCTAAAGGGTGATTTTTTAGGGTTCTAGTCTGTCTAAGTAGTATTCTCATAGGTTTTTCAATATCATGTTCTTCTGAACTAGACTGAAGTTCATTTATATCTTTTTCAAAATCATTTTTCAAGTTCTCAAGTCACATGTTATCATTAGAGTCAGATTCATAAATTTGATCTGCCCTTTTCTTAAAGGGATCAGATTCATCAAATTTCACATGAACTGATTCTTCAACAATCCTTGACTTCTTATTATAGATTATATAGGCTTTGAAGGTAGCTTAATATCCTAAGAAAATGCCTTCATCAGATTTTGGATCGAACTTACCAAGACTTGCCTTGGTGTTCAAGATGTAAACCTTGCATCCAAAAACATTAAAGAAATTTACTTTAGGTTTTCTATTATTCCAAAGTTCATAGGGTGTATTTTTTAAAAGGGGTCTAATTAAAACTCTATTCATTATATAGCAGGTTGTTCTTACAGATTCTTCCCAAAAATAGGTAGGAATACTGTATTCATTTAGCATAGTCCTAGTCATTTCATAAATAGTCCTATTTCTTCTTTCAACAATTCCATTTTGTTGAGGTGTTATTTGTGCAGAAAAGGTGTGTTTAATACCCATATTTGAGCAGAAGGAATTAAATTCCTAATTCTAAAATTCTTCACCATGATCACTTCTTAATGAAATAATTTTAAAACCTTTTTCATTTTGAACATATTTACAAAAACATTCAAATAAAGTAAAAGCTTCTTTTTTAAATTTTAAAAAGAAAATCCATGTAAATCTAGAATAATCATCAACTAAAACATATACATATAATTTATCATCCAAGCTTGCTACTCTTGAAGGTACAAAAAAATTCATATGGATAAGTTCTAGAGGTTTATATGTAGCAATTCTGTTAACAAATTTGAAGGATGATTTTTGTTGCTTGCCAAGATGACATGCATCACAGAATCTGTTACTTTCAAATCTAAGACTAAGAAAATCAAAAACTAATTGTTTCTTTGATAATTTATGTCAAACATATACATTACAATGTCCAATTCTCCTATTCCATATCCAAGATTCATTCAATTTAGCAGTTAAGCAGTTTACTTGTTGTTTACACAAGGAATTTAAATCCAGGGTATACACATTGTTAGTTCTAGGTGCTCTAAATTTAAGTAGTTTATTTTTGAAAACAGAACAGAAATTGTTAGAAAAATCTACAGCATAACCATCATCACATAGTTGAGAGATACTTATCAGATTGTGTTTCAATCCTTGTACATAAAGTACTTTTTTGATTGAGACAGCTTATGGATCTCTAACTATTCCAATACCAATGATATTCCCTTTGGCATTGTCACCAAATGTAACTCGTCCACTATCTTTTTGTGTCAGTGTAGTGAAGTTTGATGAGTTTCCACTCATATGTCTTGAGCATCCACTGTCCATATACCATATGTCCTTTTTTTTTATTTGCTTCATGTAAATACATTTACACAATTTTCTTTGGTACCCATATTTTTTTTGGGTCCTGGGGTGTTAGCCAGCAGAGATCTAGGAATCTAAAATTGGTTTGTTTTTCTAATTTCACAATAGTCAAATAAATCATTTGATATAAAATCCTTCTTAATACCACTTATTTGGGGTTTTCTTAAGAAATTGTTTTTAGAAATATGTCACCTTGTTCCACAGTAATTACAATTTAGTCTTTTTTCACTTGGAATAAAATAATTCTTGTAGAGCCTGGGTTTTTCACCTTTACTGCCAATTCCAAATCTTTCCTTTTTAATGAAATTTTTCCCAAGAATTTCATTTAAATTATTTTATCCTTTATTAAAAACAAGGGCTGAATTTTTATAAGTTTACACTTCAATTTGCAGTGATTTTATCTTTGATTCATAATCTGTATTTTTAGTGTTAATTGAGTCAAACTTTTCAGTTAACTCTTTATATTGTTTCAGAATTATATCTCATTCATCAGAAACAGCCATATGAATGTTCTTTAAAAACTTATGCTTCTTAAATAGAGAATCATATTTTTCTTCAAGCATATTGCAGTAGGTTTCAAGTTTTTTATTCGAGTAACTAGATTCAAAACTAGAGTCATAAGATTAGTAAGATTGTACCTCATCTGTTTCTTCTATGAAACACATGTTGGCTTTCAGATTTACTTCTTCCTTCTCTAATTATGATTCATAAGTGCTACTGGAGTCTTTAGATACACTCCATGTAGCTTTCATTGTTTTCTTGTCCTTATTCTCATAATCATTTCTTTTGAAGAATTTCTTTTTCTTGTCTTCTTTTAGATGAGGACAGTTAGGTCTGATGTGCCCCATTTTCTTTCATTCATAACATCTGACTTCCTTGTCATCTTTTTTGAAGGTTTTTCTGAATCCCTTCTTATTTCTATAGAATTTTGTGAATTTTATAGCTAGCTGAGCCAATTCCATATTAGTATTTGATAAATCAGAAATTTCTGATTTCACTTTTACACTTTTCTTCATCTTTCTATTTTTGCTATGTGATAACACTTTCAAGGAAATGTCATCTCTCTTGATGAACACTTTATTCTCATTAACTTCATCTTGTATCTCAAATTCATACATCATTAGTATTCCAATTAGTTCACTCATGGTTAAGTCTTTTATAGGTGTTGACTGTCTGATTGCAGCAGAGATTCCATTCCATCTTGTAGGTAGTACCCTCAGTACGTTTAAACCTTAATCAGCTTGTTTAATGGGATCTCCCAAAGTGGTTATGTTATTGACAATATCTGTCAATATTCCATTCATTTGAGTAATACTTTCAATTAAACCATTCTAAATGTATCAAATTTAAGCTTAGCAGTAGAAAATCTCATTTCCCTGATATTGTTAGTTCCTTCATAAGCAACAGTAATAGTTTTCCACATCTCATATATTTTCGGGCATTGAGATACTCTGTTGAATTCATCAGGTCCTAGACCACATATAATATCATTCATTGCCTTTAAGTTCTTATGATATTCTTCTTCAGTAGTTTCACTCCATGTTTCAGGTTTTTCTGGTATTTCATATGGAGTGAGAATCTTAGAATATACTCTGTATCCAAGGTTTTTCAGATAGATAATCATTCGAAACTTCCATCATCTATAGTTTTCTCCATTGAATTACGGTGCTCTGAACATAGACATACCCTCTCTTATATCAGTCATTTTTCTTTGTATATAATCACTTTCAGCTTGTTAAGGCTTTATCAAAAATCTCAACCTCTGATACCATTTGTTGGATCGGATTATACTAAATATACACAATAGGGGGGTGAATTGTGTCTTTTCAAAAATCTTCATGAGATCATGTTCTATCCTTTATATTTAATTAGATAGATTAATGGTGCGGAAATATGAAGTGTAGAGACACATGATGTATAGTGGTTCAGGGAATAGAAGGCCCCTAGTCCACTCCACCAATTCTCTACTCCATGAGCTTGGTGACTTTCACTATTTGGTCCTTGTTTCAATAGACCTTTCAACAACTGAGTACATGCAGTTGACACCTTTACAATATAAGGTAAAACTAAGCCTTTTGGTTCACTAACAGAACCTACACAGCTTAGTACGAGAAGCCAGTCCCTCAATAATAGAAAGAAAGATTTTTGTAATTTGAAAATACTTTCCAGATGTTATTCATCATTGAAACAGCATGCAATTGACAGTAGATGAATCATCTCCTTCAGAAATAATGATCTTCACAAAAGATTCATTCTAAGTCGATCCTGTTGTAGTAAATATAGAAATATAATTCCCAACTTCAGTAGTAGAAGATTCACAGTAGATCTTTGATGTAGAACGAGTGAATCTTCTATCATGATTCTTCTTCTTCAATAAACAGAGCTTTTTCACTCCTTTGAATCAGCAGGTCTATGATTTTGATAGTCTCTATTTTTCTTCCTTTTTATGAATGATCGATTTTTTACAAACCTTATCCTCCTTTTTTTCTATTCAGAAAAGCTCATATATAATAATGATGAGCACTTATCCTGCAAATTTAGATTCACAAAATTCGCATTTTGACTTGCGATATTAAAACATTTGAATTTACAGAGTAGTAGTAACTTCCCTTAAGACTCATCATAAAAATATCCTTTTAATTTGATTCTTAAAACATTGATAAAATGGCTTTGAATCAGTCAAAGTCATGCTTAAAAATAGCTTTAAATCCGGCTTGAAATCAGCATAATAATAAGCTTGTTGATCATTGCAAAATAATATCGACTTTAAACTCTCTGATGCCAAACGTAAGGTTGAGTTGTACAGTATGCATCCTATGAATGTAACATAGATCATAAACATAAGGTTGATTACATATCCTTCACACGTAAGGTTGTTAATGTAGGGTTGATCACAAATGTAAGGTTCATGTCACTTTCTCCAAACGTAAGGTTGATAAAATATCCATACTTTTATAAGAATGTATGGTTGTTTACAAAAGTAAGGTTGATGAACCATACTTTTGAGAAACAAATGTAACAGTTAACACTTACGTACAGTTCTCCTTCTATACTTTTCTAATATCCCAAACATAGGGTTCCTTCCTAACGTAGGGTTCTTTTTCATACTTTTCTGATAACGTATGGTTGATTAGCCATATTTTTCTCTTATCTCATAAAGTATACACCGCATTTCATCCTTACACTATGTTTCTCCATGTAAGGTATGAACAATGTTTCCAGAACGTGCTAAAGTATATCTTGAATATATAGAACATGAAAAGTGTTTCCAAAACGTGCTAAATGCGAATAACTTAGAAATTAATTCTCATTTTTCAAGAATCTAAATATTTATTCAAGAAATAAAAAAATAATGAATAATAAATTCCTGAAATATTCTTAAAAAATAAAATCATTAGAAAATAATTAAAGGTATTTGTGAGCATCAAAATTATCATAAATAGATAGAGTATTGTTCTCAATAATATCCCCCTTTAAATAACAACATTATGTATTGTTGAAAATAACACTTGCTCAACAACAAATAGGTAAGGCCTCGGCCAAAACCATATCTATTTTATGTCATGAAACTTCCCAATGCAACATAGGGCTATATCAAGACCATCCTCTCACATTTGAAATCCAATGCATTCTTCATATGTCTAATAATTGATTTAATTTATCAATAGAAATATCTATATTGAATAAAAGATACATATTTATCAATATTATTAAAATTAATAAAATAAATTTTAAACTAAACACCATATGTTTAAATGGTATAAAATTTTGTCAAAAATAATATCCATTATATTATAATGTGAATATTTAATAGAAACATAATTTATATTAAAAATGATCATAAGGAAGTGATCGATTCAAGAGAAATTTAACAGTCACAAAAGACTATGAAATTACAAAGATAACCTTTACCACTTTGAATTTTCAAGTAAAACCCCTTGGATGAGATAATTAAAATTGAAACATATAATACCATTAAATAGGATTGAATAATGATCTTAAATTAAAAAGGGAAATAATAAACACAAACAAAATAAATAAGTGGTGAAAATAGTGTGTGGATCATGGAATAAAAGGTGGAAGAATGGCCCAAAGGCCTTTTTTATTATTATTTCTGATAATCCACCTTTCAAGGGGTGAGTTGGAACCCTTATAAGGCCAAAAGTCTTAGAGACAATTACATGACTCGTAGGTCTTTGAGGAAATCACCTAGACAAGACAACTTGGAATTTCTCTTCCCCATCACATGTCATGATATCAGAACTCCCCATTTTCAAGGCTGGTTGGCTAGTTTTCTTATGTAGAGCTACATAGTATTGGTACTGATGGAAATTCCATAACCTCTCATTCTTCTAATTCTTGTTAGCTATTATCTGGTGAATTTGTTTGCTCTGATCCTCATCTAGAGCCATGTCCCTTATATTCTGATAGGTAAATATGCATATTCATGTGTCTAGAAGGCTTTGGGGTGACCTGAATGCCTTAAGGTGGCCAAAATACCTTGAGAGACAACTGGCCTGAAGGCTTTGGGTAGACTGAAAGCCTTGCAAGACCCAAGGACCAAACCGGTGGCCCAAAAGTCCATATGGATGAATAGTTTCAGCTACTACAGTACTGAATAGTACCTATTAAAATACCTTCTACAGTGCCTACTACATTATTACTACAGTACCAAGAAATATTTCTCCACTAAAATTTGATCTCAGGTCTCTAGGATTCACTTGTTGAGTCCTCACCAACTAGGCTAAGGCTCATGTGCCTCATGGAAGAAAAAGTGAGCATAGAATCCCTTAAAATTGTGGTAACATTTGAATTAGAAACCTATAAAATAATTTTCATAAAATGAACTTATTAAATAAAAATAATATAATATAATTCATCATATAATATATCAAAATTTTTAGTAGATTCATCACACAAAATATGTAAGTGGTTAGTATGAAATTTATCTCACAAATGTAAAAAGTGAGCTAAAAATATCTTACCTTGTGTATAAATTGTCACATCTGTCTTTATATTCCTAAATAATAAACTCATGTTAATTATGTACTTGAGTATGAAAATTTTTCATGTTTATAATTAATATTACTTCACTTAATGCAATTTTTAAAACAACTACTTAAAAAATTAGGTTTACTTCATGTGTTTTGACCATATTCGGTTAATGTGTCAAAAATGTATTTGGTAGGCCAACTAGGGTCACATGGGTAATTATATAAACATTTAAAGAAGAATAATAGTTATATAATTATCATATTTATACATCAATTATACATTTTAAATGAATCATTAATGATTGTTATGAAAAATGAACTAACGTTACAATCATGGAGACGGTAGGCCATGCATATGCATGAGTAACTGTCCCATTTTTCAATAATCATTATAGAAAAAAGGTAAGTGACATTATAAATACCCATAATTATTATTATATCATATATACCATTTTATTTAATCTTATATATCTATATATAGGATTCTTGTGATGTAAAAGTAACCACACTTTGTCGAGCAGGTAGTAGTCCACGCGTCCATGAACGATGTTATCACCTTTTAGTGTGTGAAAAGGGTAATATGGAAGATGATATATAATATTTAAAAAAAGGTAATTATGTAATTAATATCATATATATCTCATTTATGACACATATGTTTAATTGAAACTATCTATAATACATTCCATGCAATCTGTGAACGTATCACATCGCATTGAGTAGGAATTAGCCCACACATCTACAAATGATGTTATCGTATTTACACAAAATTTAATGCATAATGGTATGTGTTCTATAAAAATTACATAATTATAGGAAATAATAAATGTCATATATATCATATAAAAACATCATGTCCATCATAATTCCCAACCATGATAGGTGGTAAAGGAAAAACGAATAACATCGTTACACAATGTTGTAGTTCACTGTACGTGATGGGTAAGTTCATTACACATTTGATGGAACTGTGTGTAGGTATAGGTGGAACCCTTAAAATAAAAAAAAATCATAATATTTAGGATAATTATTTTATTATGTTATAATGGAATTAAGTAATTAAGGTGTGGAGAAATAAATAATTCATAAGTTCACATTGTAGAAAGTTGCCTCTTTTTTGTGTAGATTCTTTTGGTTTACATAAAAGGGCTTCCTTGGATTACATTATTCCCTTGGTGAAGTATTTATCTTGAGGGGAGTGATTTTGGGAGACAATTTGGGTAGATTTTTTTTATCCAAATTTTCTTGAGTGGTGTCAAGACGGGGAAGAGTGAATGCCTTTTTGTAATGAAGGGGGAGTGGAATCATTATAATTACCAAAAGGTATACAATATTGGGAGGTATCCCTTTCCAAATGTTCCTAAAAAATAGAAAACAATTGATTAAATGGGAATTATGTTAGAGAAAAACCTCCACTACACAAAAATTGTGTTTTTTATAATTATGTTCCTTAACTTCTATGTTTCCACAATTTTATAATTGTAACGTCCCGATTCTGGAAGTCGTCTAGAGGTGCCCCGTACCCAGTTGGTCACATGGCCTCAAGTGCATTTCCCCAAATTAAAAAGTCTGCCAACTATAAGAAAGGGCCTTGGGTGTGATAGTGGGGAAACTATGCCCTCATTGGCAGAGTAACACAGCAGAAATAAACAGATAACACTAGTAGAAGCAGTAATAATACAATACAACAATAAATAGCGTAAAATTGAAAGGAATAAACTGGAGCACATATATAATGATGCATGGTACATATGTATAGGAAAGAAGCTAAACACATCACAATGATTAAATATAGTACTAAACCAAGTACATGAACAATAGGTAAATGACTCCTCAGCATCGTAAGCCTTAGCTTGGTCACATGCTCTCCAACTCCAAAGAAGTAAAGTAGATGAAGTAGAAGGGCGCTTTACCTTATCTATTCCTGTAGAAATATAATCTATTTGGGCCCAAAAGCATGGCCCAAATAGGGTGTGAGACTAATCCCAATAGGCAACCACCCAAAGATCTGTGCCTAAAAGTCAGTGAATATATAAAGCAGGCAATAAGAAAAAAGAAGCAGTAACCAAGGAAGTACTCAGCAGTAAAAAATCCTAGAGTTTAATTGCATTAAATTTCATATATAAACTAAGTATATAATAACAAACAAGTAACCCTATGAGAATTACTCATAGCCTAACCCCTCTAGTTCAACCAAACAACACAAGCAACCCTCTGGGAAGTACACAGAGTATAACCCCTCTGGTTTAACTTTAGAAAAGACTCTTTGAGGAAGAAATAATCATCAATTACCCCTGTAGTCTCGTATCAGTATCTATAGACACTCTGGGGAATCACTCATCATCCAACTCCCCTTGTGGTCTTGTAACATGGAACTACAGACACTCTGAGGGAGCACTCACGTCCATCTCCCCTATGGTCTCGCAATATAAAAGTAAACAGACACTCTAAAGAATCCCTCAACGTCCATTCTCCCTATGGTCTACTACACTAAATTCTCACGGCCCTGTGTAAGTCAATCGTGCACAACGATATAAGGTATCCAAAGTAAACCTCAAGAAATACTTGGCTAAATAGTCTACAGCATATCACAGCATGTCATATAAAATCACTTTATCCTACAATACTAGGCATGGAGAACAAATTATCCTAATAGGAAGGCTATACCAAACATCCAATAACATGCATACATGGGAAAAACATCCATATCATGGAAAATTTAACCTTATTCACAAAAAATTAACCACTATCCAAACAAACAAGGCATAGTAGGAAATATCAGGGCTAAAAACCATAAACTCGTAATACCCTGTTCAAGGGTATTGGGTACTTTCATACATATAACTCAAAGAATATCTAAGTAAAGGAACAAACCACCGACCTCAGCATTGTACAGACAATATACATGAACCTCAGGCCTTGAATCACCCTAGAACGTCATATATCTACAAAAATTCTAAAAACATCCAACTGATAATAACTCGTGAAAGAGGATAAATTAAGAAACAATTCTCTAGAAGAAGGAAGGGCTCATCGTGCCGATTCCAAAACAATCGAAAATGGTTGAATCAGAGGACAGACTATGAGTCGGGGGATCGGTGAAGATCCAGATGTCTTGTTTGCTCCTGGATGAGATAGGTCAAGAAGAAGATGGTTATGTCCATCAGACGTGACCCTGGTCTGTTTAATGAAATAGAGAGAACATACATGGTGTGTACATTATTAGTACATTCCATGTACTTGCCTCAACTGGCCTTTCCTTTAGGAGGTATCTAGGTCACCACACATGGCCATGTACTCGTCCATTACACGACCAGTACACGGTCACCCGCAGCAACCGAGTACACAACATTTACTTATAAGTACACGGTGTGTACTCCTGAAATTTACAAGAACTCTTTTTTTCTCCAAAACAACCAGAAAATAAAAAAATACCTAAAAGGAAGATCTGGGTTCTTACAAAAATCCCCCATAAAGAAATTCATCCTCGAATTTCCCTATCAAGGCGGAATAGAATAAGAATCCTCGAATAGCTCTGGCCACTGTGATCGTACATTAGCCTCCCTCTCCCAAGTCTTGTTCTGTACCTGCCTATGATTCCATAGCCCTCTTACCAGAGGAACAGACCCACCACAGAGAACCTTCACACTATAGTCAATAATCCAGATAGGATTCTCCTAAAATGAGGCGTTCACCTCTAACTCAACCTCTTCGAGTTGAAAAACATGAGACATGTCTGAGAAGTAACATCAATGATGAGAAATGTGAAAGACGTTGTGTATAGCCCAGTATCTCTGAAGTAACTGCAACAGGTAGGAAACTGGCCCAACTCTCTCCAAAACCTCGAACGGCCTGACGTATCTCAGTGAAATCTTAACCTGTATCCTAATACTCCCGTGTCCCAACCTCGGGGGGACACACAGGAAAACCTAATCTCTGGCCTCGAACTCTAGAGGTTGTCTCCATCAATCAGCATAAGACTTCTGTTGAGACTGTGCAGTAGTCATCCTCTTCCAAATCAACTATATCTACTATGTGGTCTCCTAGACAAGACGATCTCCCAGCATAGTTTCCTCTCATACCTCCATCTAACATAAGGTTGATCAGTATGGCCTACCGTAAAATCTTCATAAGGTGCCATCTGAATAGTTGCTTGAAAACTATTATTGTAGTCAAACTCTATAAGAGGTAAGTGATTCTCCCAATAACCTAAAAAATTCAGGATGCATTCTCGAATCATGTCCTCAAGTACCTGAATTGTTTGCTCAGACTATCCATCTGTCTGGGGATGGTAAGTTGTACTCAAAAGTACCTATATACCCAAAGCCTTTTGAAGTCCCTGCCAGACCTGAGATGTAAAATGTGATTCCTTGTCTGAAACAATGGAGTGCGGAACTCCATGTAAATGTACAATATCTCGAACGTACAGTCTTCTCAGCTCATCAACACTGAAAGTCTCCTTGATTAGAAAGAAGTGAGAAACCTTCGTGAGTCTGTCAATGATAACCCAAACTACATCATTTCCTCAAGGTGACCTCGGAAATCCTATCACAAAATCCATTATGACATTATTCCATTTCCACTCAGGAATGGGTAACTGCTGCAAAAGCTCTACTATTCCCTGATGCTCTACCTCCACTTGCTGATAGGTGGAACACCTCATGAAGAAACTAGCAACATCTTTCTTCATACCTAGCCACTAATATTGATGGTGTAGATCACGATACATCTTGGTGACACCAGGATGAACTGCCTAAACTGAGGAGTGAAAATCCTACATCAGCTCCTCGCGTATGTCTGTTGACACCCATACGTGCCCATGAAAACACAAGATCTAATCCTTGCCTAAGGTCCATCTAAGAATAGGGTCCTCTCCTGACACGCTATCCTACAAGACTAGGCCTTCAGAATTTAATAGCTGCCTCATTCGCACTTGATCAAGAAGAGTTGAGGTAATAGATACAGAAGAAAGAAGTGTCTGCCATTGTTTATTGTACACCTATAAATGCATCTTAGAGAACTAATCCATAAGCTTACACTCACTATTGACCTCCTGAACTGCCTGTATCTGAGTCCTCCTTCTCATCGCATCAGCCACTACATTGCCTTTCCCATGTGTATAGGCAAGCTCAAAGTTAAAATACTGAAGGTACTCAACCCACCTTCACTATCTCAAATTCAAGCCACGATGAGTGGAGATATACTTGAGACTTTTTTGGTTGGTGAAAACCACAAAATGCTCTCCCAGAAGATAGTGTCTCCAAAAACGTAAGGCATGAACAACTACCTCCAACTCAAGATCGTGCTTCAGGTAATTCCTCTTATGTGGCCTTAATTTCCAAGACCCGTACGCAACAACTCATTCCCTTACATAGGCACAGATACCATCCCAATACCTAAAGAATCATAGTAAATATTATAGCTCTTTCTGGGCACTAACAAAACTAGTATCGGTGCCGAACTCAACCTCCCTTTCAACTCCTGAAAGGTTGACCCACAAGAATCTGTCAACAGATACTTCGTACCCTTCTTAGTCAGACCTATCAGTAGTGCTATTTAGCATGATAAGTACTATATGAAACATCTGTAGTATCTAGACAGCCCTATAAAACTTCATACCTAAAATATGTTCTTCAGCTTCTCCTAGGAAACTATTTCTCTCACTTTATATGGGTCTACTGATACTCATGTCTCTGAGATAACATGACCCAAGAAGTGAATCTGGTCCATCCAAAATTTTTATTTTGAGATCATAGCATATAATTGATGCTCTCTCATTATACTCAAAATTATCTCAAGATGTTTGTCATGGTGGTGTTGAGTTTGAGAGTACACCAAGATGACGTCCATGAAGACTACCATGAAAGAATCTGAGTATGGATGAAACATTCGGTTCATCAGTTCCATGAAGACTGCAGGTGCGCTCATGAGACCAAATGGAATAACCACATACTTGTATAGACTTTACCTACTCTGAAAGGCTATAAGAGGTATATCAGATGGTCTAACATCTAATTTATGGTAACCGGATCTCAATTCGGTCTTCCATAACACCCAGGCTCCTCAAAGCTAATAAAAATATCATCAATACTTGGCAAGGGATATCGGTTCTTGACCGTCAACTGGTTCAACTTTCGATAATCCACACAAAGTATGAGGGTATTGTCTACCTTCTTTACAAACAGGACAGGCGAACCCCAAGGAGAAGTACTAGGTTAGATGAAACCCTTTGCCTGCAACTCCTCCAATTACTTCTTGAGCTCCAGTAACTTTGGTGTAGCCAACCTATAAGGAGTAATGGACATCAGTTCCACTCTTGGAACAAGCTCAAAAGATAAGTCCACCTCTCAATTGAGTGGTAAACCTAAAAATTCCTCTGGAAAGATGCCCCTGATGCGATCCACCATTGGAGTAAAGTCTATCTGTGAAGTTCCCTGGTCATCTAGATATAGACTATTAATCTGGGGTGTAACTCTTCCCAACCCATGATGCTTGGGTCCTGCTCTGCTTGCCTGGACATCCCATTCTCTCTTATGAAGAAATGATCCACCCTATGGTGATGTGAAACTCACCCTACAGCGATAGAAGTCCACAATAACTTGGAAAGGAACTAAAAAGTCCATTCTGAGAATGACATCACAGCCCATCATCTCTAATACATAAAGGTCCCATAAGAAGTGACACCCACCAAACTCATGAGGGCACTCCTTGCACTATCATACATTAATCGTTCTTTTCCCCAATGGAGTGTCCAGTGTAAAAATTTCAGTAGAAGAAAATATACAGAGTTCAAGGCTCTCCACAACAGCAATGGATATAAAGCTATGGGAATCCCCTGTATCAAAAGCACATAAGATAAAACTGAGGAAACTATAATCATACCTCAAACTGTAGAGGGTATGGGATCCTGCTCCACTCCAAAAGTCTGGCCTGCACCACATCCCTATGATCCTACCTGATGACCCTGAGTTGATCCATCCTATTTTTACTGAAATCTTGGAGGTTGGATACTACGGCCATGACCTCCACCTCGGCCTGAGCGGTAAGAAGAACTACAGTTCCCTGATTGAGGAAAAACTATTGGTGCTACTTCTAAAAGAGGAGTTATAGAAGAACCCTTGTCACCAGATTCTGGTGAGAAAAACAAATATAAATACTGAAGGTTCCCATTCTTTCCATAAGATCGGCACTCCGCTGGGTCTCTCGGGCAATGTTTCATCATATTCCCACTCTTCCTGCACTGGTAGCACACCACCTGGCTACCATAAGATGTATCTCTCCTCCTTGGATCCTTGCACGTAGACTCCCTACGGCACTTCTTTATGTCATCAGGAGGGATACCAACTCCGGATATTGAGTTGCCCTGTCTCTCAACTCTAGAATCCATCATATTTTGCTCTGTGATCAGTGCCTAGTTGATGATAGAAGTGGTTGAAGTCAGCCTAAAGATGTTCACTTGAGATCAGATGTTGTGCTTGAGACCATCCTCAAACTTCCTTGATAGGAATAACTCATCACATCCTGATATGGGTGTGAATTATTG
Organism: Viscum album; assembly: GCA_963277665.1. Lineage (NCBI taxonomy): Eukaryota > Viridiplantae > Streptophyta > Magnoliopsida > Santalales > Viscaceae > Viscum > Viscum album. The sequence continues at coordinate 359,736,730 of OY728136.1, read as the reverse complement.
CATCTCTATGAAGTGAGAACAATACTCCATGACTGAAAGAGTAACCTACTCCAAACTCATGAACTCTCAGGCTCGATCATCCCTCAAAGTATTTGGGTAAAACTAATCATAAAAGGCACACAGATACTCATCACAAGCCATAAATTATTGGCATCCTGCCTGTGTGATCACATCCCAGCATCTCTTGGTGGAGTCCCATAGCATATACGTAGTGAGATTGGCCCTCATATCCAGAGGCATATCCAGATGATCGAAGATAGAAAGCATGTATTTCACCCATGACTCTACAGCCTAAGGTCATCCTTCCCCAGAGAAAGTGGGATAATGTTGTTGCTGAAAGACCCACGTAATCTCTATCATAGAAGGGGTAGGATGCGGTACTCCCTAGAAGGTCTACATAAACCTCATAAATCCCTCTCAGAACTGTGCGTCAGCACCTTTTTCTGGAATGATAGATGGTGCCAAGACAGGCACAATAGGAGGATCTGCTGGTAGTCCCTGATCAGCCATGTTCAGTGTCTAATCACTGCCTTACAACTGGCATACAACTGGAATATGTCTCAATTGAATGACTCTTCAAGGTCAAGTGTACACCTTAGATCAATATTATCAAGGAATGAAAAATTGAAGCGTAAGAAGAGAATAGGAGAAATAAAGCATTCAATTTTTTCAAAACATGGATACACGACATGTATTACACCTACATTTCATGTTCCCTTAATCATTCACATAGTTGTGTACTTTTTCCAACACAGGTCGTGTAACACCCCATACACACGGCGTGTTGTCCTAACATATGGTTTGTACATGGATACTCTTCCCCTGCCTGAGTTCCATTACACATCTAAGCCACATGGTTCTCCTAGAACAAGACTATATGATGTGTTAGTTCTCGACATAGTGTGTACTAGATGAACTTCACTGACCTGTGTTGTTAGTTACATGGCCGGTTACATGGCTGACTCTACACGGCGTGTTTGTGCCAGACACGGCATGTACTTAAAGGATGTTCACTGACCTGTGTTGTTCACTACACAACCATATTCAAGAATTATAATACATGGCGTGTTCAAGCTTGACACGATGTGTATAACCTATGTTTTATCCATTCGTTTCATTAGTCACATGGGCGGACACATGGTCTAAACACACAGCGTGTACGTCTAGTACACGGCATGTCCCACCAAGATTTCCCAACCCCATGTCCCATCCCACACAACAAGCAACACGGTTAGAGACTACAAGGCGTGTACATACAATACATGACATGTACTCAATAAAAATAGTTCCTTATCGAATAGAAGGACACACGGTGTGTATTCGTCACTACACGCCATGTATTCTAGGTTTTTCTGGACAATAATCCTCATAAACCACTCTAAAACTCATAAAACACTAAAACGAACATTAAAGTTACAATTTTTGATCTGTGAGGGCCCATACTCCCCGCTAATCAAATCTTGGAATCTTTTACAAGTCATATAAAAGGAATAACAATACAATGATCCACCAAATTCTGATCCATGAGGGCCCATAACACCTCAAAAACCAAATTTAGACTTTCATTAAAACAAAACCTTACACAATACAATACCCTATAAAATATAAGGTATTTTATCAAGACATATACCACAACAACATTCATAACTAGCACAACATCTATCATAACAACATGAAATCACTAATTCACCCTAAATGGAATGGCAATAATGCATGACATGTGATCTCTATAAAGTGCCCATATGATGCATGAGATGGTATACCCTCATCTAATCGGGTTTTAACAGAAATAAAACCTCAATAAAATTAACAATAATAGCATAAAACATGTGAATCACTCAATGGTGAAATCAAATCAACTGTAATAATTGTAAAACCAGAAGAATTTCCATATACGAGGTAAATTAGACTTTCCCTGTACACAGGTTAGCTACTCCTAGGCACAACTTATTACCAAGTACCTATTCCTTCCTATCCCTGTCTATAGGCTCTAAATAGTAATTCAAGAGAAAAGAACCTTCCTCTGATACCACTTTTTAACATCCTGATTTTGGAATCCTCCTAGAGGTGCCCCGTACCTGGTTGGTCACATGTACTCAAGCGCATTTTCCCGAACACCAGAGGCTACCGACTAGGGTGTGAGACTAATCCCAGTAGGCATCCACCCAAAGATCTGTGCCTAAAAGTCATTGAATATATATGGCAGGAAATAATAAAAAAGAAGTAGTAACCATGTAAGTTCTCATCAGCAAACAATCCTATAGTTTGAATTCATTAAATTTCATATATCAAGTAAGCAGATAAGCACAATCAAGTAACCCTCTAGGAAGTACTCATAGCCTAACACCTCTAGTTCAACTAAAAAACACAAGCAACCCTCTAGCAAGTACACACTATCTAACCCCTCGGGTTCAGCTTTAGAAAAGACTCTCTAAGGAAGCACTCACCATCAATTCCCCCTGTAGTCTCATATTGGTATCTATAGATACTCTGGGGAAGAACTTGGCATCCAATTCCCTCAGTGGTCTTGCAACGTGGAACTACAGACACTCTTAGGGAGAACTCACATACATCCCCCCTATGGTCTCGCCATATAAAATTAAACAGACACTTTGGAGAAGCCCTCAACATCCCTTCTCCCTATGGTATACTACACCAGGTTTTCACGGCCCTGTGTAAGTCAATCGTGCACAACAATATAAGGCGGTCAAAGTAAACCTCATGAACTACTTGTCTAAATAGTCTACAGCATATCACAGCCTGTTAGATAAAATCACTTCATCCTACAATACTAGGTATGGAAAACAAAGTAGCATAATAGGAAAGATAGACCAAATAGCCAATAACAATCATACATGGGCAAAAAATCCTTATCATGGAAAATTTAACCCTATTCACAAACAATTAACCTCTATCCAAACAAACAAGGCATAGCATTCAATAATAGAGCTAAAAACCATAAATCCACAATACCTTGTTCAAGGGTATTGGGCACTTTCACACATATAAATCAAAGACTATCTATGAAAATGCACAAACCACCTACCTCATCATTGTACGGATGATATATGTGAACCTTAGGCCTTGAATCACCCTATAACATCGTAGATCTACAAAAATAATAAAAATGATCAACTGAGGATAACTCATGAAAGAGGATAAATTGGGAAATGAGGCTTTACAATAAGGAAGATCTCACCGTGGTGATTCTAACGCAATTGACAGCAGTCGAATCGGAGGACATACGGCGAGTTGGGGGCTTGGAGAAGATTTGGTAGTCTCGTTCACTCCTGGATGAGATAGGTCGAGAAGAAGATGGTTATGTCCCTCAAACATGACCCCAGTCCATTTAATGAAATAAAAATAAGGTACACGGTGTGTACTTTAGTAGTACACAGCATGTACTTTCCTCAACTGGCCTCCGCTTTAGGCGGTCTCCAGGTCACCACACGCATCCATGTACTTAGCTGTTACACAGTCAGTACACGGTCACCCGTAGCAACTGATTACATGGTGTGTACTTATAAGTACATGGAGAGTACTCCTAAATTTTCTAGAAACTCCTCTTTTTCTCAAAAACAACTAGAAAAGAAAAACATACCTGAAAAGAAGATTCGGGTTCTTACAATAATTTTGGTTTCTATTAATGTAACATCCCCAAATGATAAAGGGTTAAATGACTAAATGATACGACTCATGTCAACAAGGTGCATCTTCCTTTTCGGGAGCCTGTCTGATTAGAACTCCACAGTTAAGCATGCTTGGCCTGGAGTAGTGATCAGGATGGGATGGGTGACCTTCAGGGAAGTTTCCCAGGGTGTGTGTGAGTGAGGACAAAGCACACTGGAAAGGAAATGTGTTGGGTTAAATGACTAAATGATATGACTCATGTCAACAAGGTGCGCCTTTCTTTTCAGGAGCCTACCTGATTAGAACTCCACAGTTAAGCATGTTTGGCCTGAAGTAGTAATCAGGATGGGTGACCTCCTAGGAAGTTTCTCAGGGTGTGTGTGAGTGAGGACAAAGCACACTGAAAAGGACATGTGTTGTCCTGTGGGGACTATCATTAGTCAGATGACCTGGTCAGGCATGTGGGTGGACCCTGGGGTGGGACCCACATGTCTGTGGGGAAACTGGTGGTACCTGGTGGGCCAGGACCCGACGGCCATGTTAAGGTGGGGTGTCTGTGCAATCACCGGGACCCGGTTGTCACATTTGGTATCAGAGGAGGAATCCAGCCTTAAGTGCGGTGCACTGCCTGGGTTGAGATGTAGGGCCCTCAATGAGGGAATTGTACTCTAAAGGGGGGTGATTGTAACATCCCCAAATGATAAAGGGTTAAATGGCTAAATGATATGACTCATGTCAACAAGGTGCACCTTCCTTTTCGGGAGCCTGTCTGATTAGAACTCCATAGTTAAGCATGCTTGTCCTGGAGTAGTAATCAGGATGGGTGACCTCCTGGGAAGTTTCTCAGGGTGTGTGTGAGTGAGGAAAAAGCACACTGGAAAGGACATGTGTTGGCCTATGGGGACTATCATTAGTCGGATGACCCGTTCAGGCATGTGGGTGGACCCTGGGGTGGGCCCCCACGTGTCTGCGGGGCAACTGGTGGTACCTGGTGGGCCAGGACCCAACGGCCATGTTAAGGCGGGGTGGTTGTGCTATCACCGGGACCCGGTTGTCACATTTGGTATCAGAGCTGGTACCCAGCCTTAAGTGCAGTGCACTGCCTGGGTTGAGATGTAGGGCCCACAATGAGGGTGTTTGTGCTCTAAAGGGGGGTGATTGTAACATCTGCAAATGATAAAGTGTTAAATGACTAAATGATAAGACTCATGTCAACAAGGTACACCTTTCTTTTTGGGAGCCTACCTGATTAGAACTCCACAGTTAAGCATTTTTTGGCCTGGAGTAGTAATCAGGATGGGTGACCTCCTGGGAAGTTTCTCAGGGTGTGTGTGAGTGAGGACAAAGCACACTGGAAAGGATATGTGTTGGCCTGTGGGGACTATCATTAGTCAGATGACCTGGTCAGGCATGTGGGTGGACCCTGGGGTGGGCCCCACATGTCTGTGGGTCTACTGGTGGTACCTGGTGGACCAGGACCCGACGGCCATGTTAAGGCGGGGTGTATGTGCTGTCACCGGGACCCGGTTGTCACATTTTTTATCAGAGGAGGAATCCATCCTTAAGTGCAGTGCACTGCCTGGGTTGAGATATAGGGCCCACAATGAGGGCGTTGTGCTCTACAGGGGGTGATTGTAACATCCCCAAATGATAAAGGGTTAAATGGCTAAATGATATGACTCATGTCAACAAGGTGCACCTTCCTTTTCGGGAGCCTGTCTGATTAGAACTCCACAGTTAAGCGTGCTTGTCCTGGAGTAGTGATCAGGATGGGTGACCTTCTGGGAAGTTTCCCAAGGTGTGTGTGAGTGAGGAAAAAACACACTGGAAAGGACATGTGTTGGCCTGTGGGGACTATCATTAGTCAGATGACCCGTTCAGGCACGTGGGTGGACCCTAGGGTGGGTCATACGTGTCTGCAGGGCAACTGGTGGTACCTGGTGGGCCAGGACCCAACGGCCATGTTAAGGCGGGGTGGTTGTGTTGTCACCAGGACCCGGTTGTCACAATTAATTTGACTAGTATTCTAAACAAAGTATTCAAAAATTAAAAATAAATTAAACTATGATTTATTAGAAAATATATACTGAATGAATATTATATATGATATCTAATTTAAAAAATTTAAATCCCATGTTTGTTGCAAATTAATTTTAAAACAAGTGCATGTAAAAAGTAAAAAACACTACTTTAACTCGGAATGTACTTACAATGTTTTCTTACATTGTATGGGTCAATATGTTAAGTATAAAAGATTAATTGGTCCATTATAGGACTATATTTTATATTTATTAAAAATTAAATTTCATCTTTAAGAATATATAATTTTTATTAATTATAAATCATTTAATAAAATATCATTTATTGTAAAATAACATTAATGTCAATTTTTGACATTATTTATTTAATTTTAATTTAAAAATATCAAAGAATTATTGGAATTCATATATATTTTGATGAAATCTGTGTAACATGATATATTTACCTACAAAAATAATGGAACACAATAATTCAATAAATTTACATCACTTTTAATGTTTTTAGCATCATTTATCTTCTTCAACTATTAACTGAATAATCCATGAATTAGAATTTTGTTAAGAGTTTATTGTCGTTATATAATATTGTAAAATTATATTTAAATTATCATGATAAAAAATCATTTACTTTTAAAAATAATGTTTATAACTGAATATTTGTAGCTTCTCTCATACTCTAAATCATTATAAATTTCAAAATTATAGAAGGTTCCTTTTTTGTCTTTTTTCTTACATAAATTATTATATGTGTCACATTCATGATCATTATAGGACCTTAGAGCACCCTGATTTGGGAGGGGTGAATCAGTGTGTCAAATTTTTCTTTTAATGCATCGGATCTTATTCCCAAATTGGTAGGAACTCGTTAAACCAGTGTGATGGATTCAAGCATTAATCAAACATTCACATGAAGAATAAAAACACATCATTTTTACTTGGTTCACTAATAAGTACTTGTACAAGGATAATATGTTAAAAGTGTGTTATTCATATCAAAATCCACTAATCTTCACTAGTTTTGGAATATAAGAGCTCAGACTCAGTCACTTTGGGATAGGCACACTTCCATTATAAGATTTTAGGGATAACTCATTATGTCCTTCAGAACACTTTTTTCGACTCCCCCTACCTCACTACCTTCAGATAATTCTAAATCATTTTATTGACATAAAGTCCAATTCAATGTATTGAAACTATATTATTTGTCCCTATCTAGTATGATACTCTTCTTGCACCATAAACATGATTTTATGCACTCTAAAATCTCTGGTCATTGAAAAATTGATGTTTAACCCTTCCTTTCATTAAGGTCCTTCACAAAGCTCAACCATTCGCGAAGCTAACTACCTTTTTAGAATAACCATGATTCCTCCACAAACTTTTCTACACCGTGTGGAGAGAGTGCTTCATGGGATACATATTCTTCCATGGACCACCTCTCATCTATGGACGGTTGATGCCCCACGGACCATCTCTCCTCCGCAGATGGCTGGGGCCCCATGGACCTTCTCTCCTCATCGAATAGATGATGACCTAAAGAGGGTCTACCATATATGCAACCTTCTTATTTTGTGACATAAAGTTCCCTGCAAAACCCCTTCCATGGACTACCTTTGTGGAATTATTCTCTATTTTCGAAATCCTACATTCTGAACCTTTTCTGCTGTGGAATCGTCTTCCTACTAACTACTATTGATATAACCAAATTCATCCTGAAGAAAAGTTGATTTATAATGAAAAATTATCTAATTAATGAATGTATTATTGATCTTTATATAGGTAAATGGATCCAAAAATATTTCTAATCCAAATCCCCAAAATATTTTATGTGGTACGGAATTCATTACATATCATGCTCCTCCCACGAACCATTTATCCCTTAATAGTATGTGTAGAACCTTTCCTTCATTTTGGTGGCCAAATACTTCATAAAAAGAATTACTACCTCTCGTCCTTGAATTAAGATCCATACCATGAACTTAAAACCTCTTGTGAACTTCTTTCCTCTCATGAACTATTTCCCCTACGTGGTTTTCATACCACACTTCGTAGTCTACATTGCACCGCTATGCTAAAAACCTTACCTTGATGATTTCCTTCATCATTATGTGTAAACAATCTAAGGTTTATAAACCATGCCTCTTTTTCTATGAACTATGTTCTATGAAAAAAACATCCCTTTTACAAAAAACCAAATTCTCAGTTTTGAGGTCCAAAAAACATGGAAAGCACTGGGAAATAATTCCACCTTTAATACTATTATCAGCTTTAATTGTAATATCCCTTTCCTTGAAAAATCCATGACATTACATTTGATGATTTTCAACAAACACAAAACCTAATAAATATATTTCAAAGAACATCCTTGGTTCTAATAATCTCCCCCATTGGTTTTTTTTATAAATCTACAGATAAATTCAATAAAGCAATAGCCGTAATCAAAACCTAATACCTGAGAAACAAATCATCCAACACTCTAAGTCAACATGAGAAAACCTCGGTGTATAAAACCAGAGGGTAAGAGTGAATTGGATTATCATGTCTTGGAATGATTAAATATGGCCACTTTATTAGTCAAAAACCTATGACCAAGAAAATATATTTTTTATGGGTAAGAATGAATTGGGTTCTCATGTCTCATAATTATGAATGATTTCTAGTCTATTTGTCAAAAACATTCAACTAGAAAACCGTATTTTTTATTCTCCCCATTTATTTATCAACCCTCTTAAAACTTCTCATTTCTCATCAAACCTCATAGTATTGAATTTATCCATTCTCACCCCATTAGAAATAAACCCAAAGAACCTATTATTGAACATGTGGAGCTCAAAACACGCTTCCCCTGGATTGTATATACCCTATAAACCTACATGAATACTACAAATAGATTGAAACAATTAACAAAAGTAGATATAGGGGACCAACCATAACATCCTCATGCACTGGGAGGTGGTTGAACACTATGGTTCAACTGATGCTTCTCGAACACATATACTGAAAATGTCTTGGTCAGCATGTCAGTTACTTGATCATTAGTTCCAACATGATCAATTTTTATCATTCCCTATTTAAATATTTTCTTTATGAAGTTATTTCTTATTTAGATGTTTTATGAGAATGTATAACATGATTCTTTATAATATCAATTGTGTTGTTGTTATCACATTGAATCACCATTGGTTGTTTCACCTCATCACCAATATGAGTCAGTTGTTGCTTCGTCCAATGTAGCTGAGTGAAAACCTTTATAATAGAGATATACACTTCTTCAATGGTACTAAGAGAAGTAATTTCCTTTTTCTTACTCAACAAACCCACACATTTATTAAAAATAAATATTGCTCTACCACTTGGGGACTTTGTATAAACCACATCTTTAGCATATTCAGTATTAGAAAAAAAATCAAAAAAACTCAATATCTCTTCCCAAAACAACGTATAATATGATTAAAATGGTTAAAATATACATGGTTGGATCCATAAAAGTCCAATAATCATTATTTCTAAGTTTTATTCCAAAAATAATCGGATTCAAAATTGGGTTGGATTGATTCATATTGAATTTCATTAGCAACTTTGTTGCATATTTTTCCTGAGAAATGAAAGTGTAATACTTCTTCTAAATAGCTTGATGCATCTAAAAAATTAATCATATATGTACACCAACACCATAAATTAATCTCACATTGAAATTTACATAGAAATATTATGATTAAAACTCCATATTTCGAATTAAATCTTCTTCATACATGCACCCAGTTGAAAATACCAAGCACACAGTGCCTGATTTAGAAAATAAAAATCCTTATTTAATCTATAGACATTTTATTCATCATTTAAAATCATAAATCCCGCTATTTATTCAATATAGAATTAATCTTCATGAAATCCATTAAAGAATGGTGTTTTGATATCCATTTGATAGACTATATATCTTATTTTAATTTCCATTATAGTAAAAACGTCTGAATGACCCCATTTAATCCACCAAAGAAAATTTTTCTTCAACATCAAAACCTTCCATATTTATATGGTCGTTACACACAAATAATACCTTTTTTGGATAAGATTTCAATTCTAATGAAATTTGTTTTTGAAGATCCATCTTGTTCTAATCACATTGTGATTTTTAACAATATTAAAAATATCTCATGTCTAGTTGTTGTAAATATGATCTAGTTATTCAATCATGGATCTGACCCATGATTCATCCTTTTTAGTTTCTAAAAATTAGGTTGAATCTACAATTGATAGAAAAAAAAGAATGTAAATCATTCCTCATTCTCCTTATCTTTGATAGCACTATCCAATCTCCAAGGATGTTAGGTTGATCAATTTCTACACCTCTATTTCTCATATGAGGTTCAGATTATGTCTCTTCAACCATCATTTCATATTCTAACTCTTCATCTAAATCATATTCTTTGTTTCAACCAAAAATATTTTACAAGCCTTCCACTATGTATGCATCTAAATATATCTCTTGATCACTGATCATGATACCAGAAACTCATTTTCCAATGACATTATACTAAAGTAATTTCTAGAATAATCAGGCTAGATAATAATTTAAATAATTATTATTAATCTTTTTCATAATTCTTTATATTTATCCAAATAAAGGGAAATATATCTAATCATCATCATAATGATGTATCTCATTAAGAATGCATTTCAATAAATTTAATTGTGGAGAAAACACCAGAATGGTTCTTTATCTTGTGACTGTCCACATTAGAAAAATTTTATAACTTCACCAAGGATAATATTCTTGAACACATGTTCTATATGTTACTATAAATAAGATCTAACCAATGTGGTACCTTATTTATCCTATTTTTTTAGAAATGAACATCTTAAGATTCATCCAAAAATGATTCTCTATCATGTTTTTATTTGGATAATAAATTAAGGAATCATTCAAATATAGTGACTTCATTATATTTTTTATCAAAGGAAATATGACATCTGTAATGCCCTGACCCCAGTTACCCAGAGTCGGTGCATTATTGCGTAACATTGGCATGATCAAAAAGATCAAGTCTCGAAAGACCGATTAGTTTAGTAGCCTTGGAAACACTAGATATATTCATAAGTCTTACATTACATCATAAAGTGAAAAACTAAAATAACATAGTCTCCATAGTCCACACTCATATCCCCATCAGACTATCCCTGCAGGTCAGTCATAAAATTTTTCTTCACATCCTGGAAAAATATAACATTGAATGGGGTGAGCTTAGATTCTCAGTAAGGATAACAATATAGCGGAAGCTTTCATAAATAAACATAAACATTTGAGGCAATTTATAACTAAAACAAAAGCCTTTTAAACATGAATATCAACAAAATATGGCAAAAGTGAAGTGAGATAATGCCATTTAATTATTCACATGGATATTTTACTGGTCGAATAATCACATGCAATATCAATAACCACTTTCATAATGATGGAATGCATAATGTCAGACTATCATAACCACGTAGCCAAGGCCTCGTGCCAAGACTAAAAATAATATTTTTTATAGGCCTCGTGCCAAGACACTAGTTTGTCTCATGAGACCTGTCGATGCATCGAGGAGCTATAGCGGGCTCCACCCGTCACTTATTAAGTCCAATGCATTCCTCATATGAACAGGTTTAAACATATCATAAACCATAACATAATCGTATCACATAAAACATGCATAAAAGAAACATAAAATTTCGACATTTCAATCACAAGATATAAATACAACAAGTTGATATAATAAAAACTTTATCAAAACCATTTTCAATACCAAAATAGAAGAAAATTAAAACTTGGTATTTATTTTTCATTTAAAAAGTTATGGCTTGCAGAGGAAGACGAAACTCAAATAATGGTCACGGTGGCGAAGAAGTCGTTGTCGCCGCATACGTACGACAAGAAAAACATTCCTTTTTGTCGTTTAGTAAAATGCTTTGTATAAAAAAGATTCCTTTTGAATAAAAGTAAAAGTCAAAGGGGTTTATACACCATATAAAAGAAAGTTGTGTATAAAACAAAATATGCCTCAATGAAAGAAGATTGAGACGAAGCCCCTTACAAAGATCATTTTTTAAATAAAATAGATATATTATGTCTATTCACTATAATTACACATAAAGAAAGTATAAATACAATATAGGACATAATAATATCATGACATAATTTGAAAGTAGGAGATTAACCCAAAGATTGGAAATTGGGTTAAGAAGTTCCCTTACCTCGTGTCCGACTTGACTCGACTGTTGTTTAACCTCCTGAATAATAAACTAGAGTTAATCTATACTTTCTTAAGAACCTTTTTCAAGTTAATTATCCATTTTATATCACTTATTACCATGTTATGAAAATTATGTAGTCATTTAAGTTAATAACGGTCGTTTTGTCGATCTTTGGTACTTGAGTCCACAATTAACTTCTTATAATTACAAGTTGTTTATGTGGTAGAATATCAATTATCTACATAATTATATTCATGATGTATATATAATATATATCATATATATCCAGTATATACATTCATTCACAATATTACGTAACATTTAGAGGTAAGAAATGAAATGCACCGTTCATGGAGACGGTAAACTGTACGTACGCATGAACGCTACATTCATTTCTATTTCGTATTTAATGGAATGAAATTATAATTATATAAAGGTATATTATAATTACAGTATAATATAGTGTATAATACCATTTACTCCATCCTTTATACATCCCACATATGGCATTAACGATTCAAATCACTTTGAGGGGGTGGTAGTCCGCACTTCCTAAAATGGAATTATCGCGTTTACCCATAATGGAAATCATAAATGTATGCAATAAATGAAAAATACAGAATCATAAGGAAAACAAAAACATAATATATATCATATATAAAAATAGTGTCATCATAATGTCCACCATTAAAGGTGTTAAAAGAATATTGAACAATCATCATTTCATGAGGCAGTAATTCGCCACCCACAGAAACAGTATGTTCTTTAACCATTAGACGAAGGTGTGTGTAAGTGTAAATAAAATCCTTATAAAAAAACATCCTAGTATATTTAATATACTGTTTTTTTTAAAATAAAGTAATAAAAATAGTTTAAGGGGTTGGATAAGCAAAATAAAACAAAATAACATAAGAGAAGACATTACCTTAAAATCCGGTAACTCTTTTTGATTTGAGCCAAAGGATTCCTTGGGAAGACTTCTGCCCAAAGTGAGGCTTCTAGGAGTAATATAGGGAAGTTGAGAGAGTATTTTATCAGATTTTGGCCGAGACAAATGGATTTTATGGTGTGAATAAGGTGGTATTGGTGGGGGCCTTTTATAAGAGGAGAGGAGGGGCACTCTTGCAAAGTCATGAAATGTTACATTATTATGAAATTATTTTTGGATTTTTAAAGGTCCCAAAATGATATATTTCGAGGATAAGGTGATAATGGTTTGAAATATACTCATACAATAGGTTTTTGAGAAGTGTAAGTCTTATATTTTACATTATATTTTCATTTTATTTAAATCGTTAATTAATGAGGTAATCGCTGCATCATCATGGTGTCATAAATAATTTAATTTATTTAATGTATAAAAATTATAAAAAAAATATCATAATGTAGGAAATATTTTTATCTTTTCAATGAATATTTATAGTCAAAACTTTAACTTATATAACCCCATGTAATAATTGTTTTAGTAAAACAACACATGTTTGTGACAATTTTATTTTTACTTTAAATAAAAAGTTATTAATGTCATTTCCTTACACAAGTGGCTCCATGGGGTCCCCAAGTTGACCCAAGAATTTTATTGGTCTTCCATGACTCATAAAATAAGGTTAGGACAAGTATAAAGGTATTTTCATATTTTTATAATATCATTTTTACCTTAAATTTTACTAATTACCTTTAATCGCGATTAATTAAACTTAAAAGTTAATATTCACCAAAAAATTATTTTAATCCCATTGAACCAAATTTTACTTCAAAATGACAACCATGTATGTTTTATTTTTGAAAATAAAATCACAGAAGTGGTAATGTTTCATTTAAACGAAAAATCGGTTTTTTAACTACCACTTAGTGGTTTCACTATTCATCAAAAATTGATGTTTTTCAGAACAATGCCAAAATTTCACCCTAAGCTATAATTGATATCCTGAATTAAAAAATGATGTCTATTTTAAAAAATTACAAACATATAAGTTGCATTAATTAATTTTATAATTAATTCCCGCTGTCACAACAAATAGCGTGTTTTTAAGAAATAATATATATCAAAAGATTGACAATTGTTTATGTCCAATTTCAAAGTGAAATTAATTCTAATGAACACCATTGGATAAAATCGTAAAAATATTTTCTAATTATACTTTAAAACCACTCAATATTATAATGTATCACTATAAATTATTTTGATTAAAAAAGTTGTTTTCAAGTATTTTTTATTGTTCATAAAAAATTGGAAGTTCTCATAAAAATACCAAAAATTCAACATAGGCTAATTTCGATATTCAGAATCCAAAAATGAAGTCCATTTTGAAAGATAAAATTTATAAAATTTCAAAAAGTGGGTATTACTATTCATAATGGCTATTTTGATTGGTCACAGTGTGTTAGAATCTCGAACTTGCGTACAATGGAAGCTATTTCATTATTGAAAGAGAAGCATATCATGGAAGCTCGGGGTGTTACATTCTCCCCTCCTTCAATAAATTGCGTCCTCGAAATTTGAAATTTTTCTTTGAAAATAAAAGGATGAAAATAGAAAATACCTTTGTGGAAAACCCACATCGGAAATAAGGTTAATAAAAATATAACTTTAAAAGAAATAAAGATAAGTACAAAGTTCAACCGAGATAGCCCATAATAGGATTCTATGAAAATATGGATATGGAAGAAAAACAAACCATCAAGGTCTGATGGAGAGTTTTAGAAAACAGGATTAGGAACCACAAGAAAATCACAAACGTGTGATTGGTTAAATGGTTATTGAATCCCCAGTTGGAAATGTTAACCGGCAACGTTTTTGTTTTTAAGTTACCTTTAATAAATTTGAGGAATTTATTTAAGAGATTTACTAAGAACGTAAGGAAATATACTTACTTGTCATGTAGAATTTCATTCTTTAATAAATTTTTTACCAAAAACCCATCTTTCACTCAAAAAGATAATAGAACTCAAAAATATTATATTTATCCTAATTGTACAATGTTCCAAATATCAACACATACCATTTAGATTAGGAAAACTATTTGTAATAATCAGTGACTTCCTGTAGGCTAGTGGTAGGTAATAAAGGCATGTCGCACTATGGTTGTGGGTTCGATTCCTGCATCTTTGTCTGAAGCGACGGGTTATCCCCCAACCTGTAGGTTGTCCTTTTCCTAAAACTATAGTATTATAATATTCCAAAAATAATCTTCAGAAATTTTTTAACCTTAAACAATACTATTCAAGGTTCAACTTAATCCATTCCAACCTTTATAGTTATCCAAAATACCTCTATCCAGACTTTCTCTAAAAGGTCTCTAAATTCCAAAATCAATTGTAACATCAGATTCCCCAAAAAAAGTAAAGTTTCTCTTATTGTCACATACTAAAAATATGATTACCTTTATCATATTAAAACCTTAATGAAAAAAACAAGTACTGCAGTACAATCCTTATATATATCACATTATTTTTATAACCAGAATATAATCCTTGAGTCCAAAAGCACCAATACATTAATTATTCCACTTCAACTGTAGTAACAGCATAAGCTTGGCCTTGATCCCTTGGCCTTTTCTAGGGTAAGTTTCCCTGACGCTTAGGACATTCATTCGCATAATGCCCCATTTCTCTACAATTGTAGCATTCAACATTGATAGCCTCTTTCTTTCCCTTACAATCACGATCCTAGTGACCCTTTTCTCCACATTTATAACAAACTCCCATTCCTTTTAGGCATGTACCGGGGTGATTCTTCCCACAATTATCACATAATGGAAAATCCTTCTTTCCCTTTTTCCCTTTATCTGTCTCTTGTTCCACCGTTCTCTTCTTCTCTTGCTTTACTTTTTTGTCATAAGACTTAGAGAATTCCTTTTCTGTCTTGATAGCACATGAGACTATATCTTCGTATGTTGAGAAAGATTGTGATACTAATACTCGACGTAGAAATGGTATTAACCCATCAAAGAAATTATCAATCTTAACTCTTCGGTTACGTATATAATCTGCAGCATACCTTGCTAACCTTGTAAAGTTGGCCTCATACTTTGTGACATTCTCATCCTCCTTTTGTCTCAGACTCAGAAATTTCATTTCCATATATGCTCGATGGTCACGAGGAAAGTATTTTTCTAAGAAAAGATCTTTGAACTCTCTCCATTTCATACTTGATACTTCTTCATCTTCCTTTGAATTTTGAATTAATGACCACCATTGATCAGCATCTCCAGTGAGGCGGTAAATTGTCATGATAACCTTTTCCCTTTCACTACTCCCCAAGGCATGGAATATTTTCTCTAAGGAATTTATCCCTTGCTCAGCTACTAAGGGATTTGTAATTCCATTGAATGTTGGTGGTTGTTTCCTCATAAAGTGGTCTAACATTGATCCTCCACATTCTGGATCAGGGTGCTCCATACGGAAAGGTTGTTATTCATAACCTGAGTGAGTTGTCCCAGTATGGTGATAAGTTGATCAGCACCAGTTGTATCTCCAGCTCCCCAATAATTATCTTGAGCAGGAGGGAAATCCCTACATGGAGTGTGTTCATTTATACGGTTTTCATTCCTCCCACTAGGTGCCATTTCTAAACAATGTCATAAACTAGATTAGTTTATGAATCAAAATACATAATTCCATACTTGTAAAACACTTAACATAAATTGAACTATTTATGGATATAATCCATAATCATAAAAAGAAATGTTTTCTTTGAGTAATTATATACTCATAAACCCTTCATAATGGTTTTTAAAGAAAATGATAATAATTCTAAGCATATCCCTCGGGAGTGTCATAACCAAGAGTGCAGCGAGGCCCATTTTCGGGCACCAGTTCCCGTTTGAGACTAGCTCAAAGCGGTGTTTTCAGGTTTTACCCCTAAGTACATCTATGCCAGAGCCGCCTCTACCTGCTCATATCCAGAGAGGGATGTATTGCTTGAAAAACTCACAAAATCTCTATAATACCAAAATTCTAGGAAGTTCTTATATACTAATCCTCAAAGTATATCTTTGGGCTATGTGATCTAATCAGAGTTTATCTAAATCTAACTTCCAAGGTTAGTACTAAACTCACTCTGATACCAACTGTAACACCCTGACCCCATTTACACAGAGTCGGTGCATTATTGCGTAACATTGGCATGATCAAAAAGATCAAGTCTCGAAAGACCGATTAGTTTAGTAGCCTTGGAAACACTAGATATATTCATAAGTCTTACATTACATCATAAAGTGAAAAACTAAAATAACGTAGTCTCCATAGTCCACACTCATATCCCCATCAGACTATCCTTGCAGGCTAGTCATAAAATTTTTCTTCACATCCTGGAAAAATAAAACATTGAAAGGGGTGAACTCAGATGCTCAGTAAGGATAACAATATAGCGGAAGCTTTAATAAATAAAAATAAACATTTAAGGAAATTTATAACTAAAAAAATCCTTTTAAACATGAACATCAACAAAATATGGCAAAAGTGAAGTGAGATAATGTCATTTACTTATTCACATGGATATTCTATTGGTCTAATAATCACATGCAATATCAATAACCACTTTCATAATGATGGAATGCATAATGCCAGAATATCATAACCACGTAGCCAAGGCCTCGTGCCAAGACTACAAATAAGATTTTGTCAAGACCTCGTTCCAAGACACTAGTTTGTCTCATGAGACCTGCCGATGCATCGAGGATCTATATCGGGCTCCACCCGTCACTTATTAAGTCCAATGCATTCCTCATATGAACAGGTTTAAACATATCATAAACCATAACATAATCGTATCACATAAAACATGCATAAAGGAAACATAACATTTCCACATTTCAATCACAAGATATCAATAAAACACATTCATATAATAAAAACTTTATCAAAACCATTTTCAAAACCAAAATAGAAGAAAATTAAAACTTGGTATTTATTTTTCATTTAAAAAGGTTATGGCTTGCAGAGGAAGATGAAACTCAAATAATGGTCACGGCGGCGGAGAAGTCGTTGTCGCCGCATACGTATGACAAGAAAAACATTCCTTTTTTTCGTTTAGTAAAACGCTTTGTATAAAAAAAGATTCCTTTTGAATAAAAGTAAAAGTTAAAGGGTTTTATACACTGTATAAAAGAAAGTTGTGTATAAAACAAAATATTCCTCAATGAAAGAAGATTGAGACGAAGTCCCTTACAAAGATCATTTTTTAAATAAAATAGATCTATTATGTGTATTAATTATAATTACATATAAATAAAGTACAAATACAATATATTACATAATAATATTATGACATAATTTGAAAGTAGGAGATTAACCCAAAGGACGGAAATTGGGTTAAGAAGTTCCCTTACCTCATGTCCGACTTGACTAGACCGTTATTTAACCTCCTGAATAATAAACTAGAGTTAATCTCTACTTTCTTAAGAATCTTTTTCAAGTTCATTATCCCTTTTATATCACTTATTACCATGTTACAGAAATTACGTAGTCATTTAATTTAATAACGGTCATTTTGCGGATCTTTGGTACTTGAGTCAACAATAAACTTCTTATAATTACAAGTTGTTTATGTGGTAGAATATAAATTATCTCCATAATTATATTCATGATTTATATATCATATATATCATATATATTAAGTATATACATTCATTCATAATATTACGTAACATTTAGAGGTAAGAAATGAAATGCATCGTTCATGGAGACAGTAAGTCGTACGTACGCATGAATGCTACATTCATTTCTATTTCATATTTAATGGAATGAAATTATAATTATATAAAGGTATACTATAATTCCAGTATAATATAATGTACAATATCATTTACTCCATCCTTTATACATCCCACATATGGCATTAACGATTCAAATCACTTTGAGGGGGCGGTAGTCTGCACTTCCTAAAATGAAATTATCGCGTTTACCCATAATGGAAATCATAAAGGTATGCCATAAATGAAAAATACAGAATCATAAGGAAAACAAAAACATAATATATATCATATATAAAAATAGTGTCATCATAATGGCCACCATTAGATGTGTTAAATGAATATTGAACAATCATCATTTCATGAGGCAGTAATTCGCCACCCACAGAAACAGTATGTTCTTTAACCATTAGACGAAGGTGTGTGTAAGTGTAAATAAAATAATTCTCAAAAAAAAATCCTAGTATATTGAAGATACTGTTGTTGTTACAAAAGAAATGAATCAAAAGAGTTTAAGTGGTTGGATAAGCAAAATAAAACAAAATAACATAAGAGAAGACATTACCTTAAAATCGGGTAACTCTTTTTGATTTGAGCCAAAGGCTTCCTTGGGAAGACTTCTGCCCAAAGTGAGGCTTCTAGGAGTAAGGGAGGGAAGTTGAGAAAGTATTTGGGCAAAGTTTGGCCGATCCAAATGGCTTTTATGGTGTGAATAAGGTGGTAGTGGTGGGGGCCTTTTATAAAAGGAGAGGAGGGGCACTCTTGAAAAGTCATGAAATGTTACATTATTATGAAATTATTTTCGAATTTTAAAGGTCCCACAAGGATATATTTAGAGGATAAGGTGATAAGGGTTCGAAATATACTCATCCAATAGGTTTTTGAGAAGTGTAAGTCTTATATTTTACATTATCTTTTCATTTTATTTAAATCATTAATTAATGAGGTAATCGCTGCATCATCATGGTGTCATAAATAATTTAATTTATTTAATGTCTAAAAATTATAAAAAAAATATATCATGATGTAGGAAATATTTTTATATTTCAAATTAATATTTATAGTCAAAAAGTTAACTTATATAACCCCATGTAATAATTGTTTTAGTAAAACAACACATGTTTGTGACAATTTTATTTTTACTTTAAATAAAAAGTTATTAATGTCATTTCCTTACCCAAGTGGCTCCATGGGTTCTCCAAGTTGACTCATGGATTGTCTTGGTCGTCCATGACTCATCTAATAAGGGTAGGACAAGTGTAAAGGTATTTTCATATTTTTATAATATCATTTTTACCTTAAATTTTACTAATTAACTTTAATAGCGATTAATTAAACTTAAAAGTTACTATTCACCAAAAAATTATTTTAATCCTATTGAACCACATTTTACTTCCTAATGACAACCATGTATGTCAGATTTTTGAAAATCAAATCACAGAAGTGTTAATGTTTCATTTAAATGAAAAATCAGTTTTTTAACTACCACTTAGTGGTTTCACTATTCATCAAAAATTGAAGTTTTTCAGAACAATGCCAAAATTTCACCCTAAGCTATAATTGATATCCTGAATTCAAAAATGATTTCTATTTTAAAAAATTCCAAACATATAAGTTTCATTAATTAATTTTATAATTAATTCCCGTTGTCACAACAAATAGCGTGTTTTTAAGAAATAATATATATCACAAGATTGACAATTGTTTATGTCCAATTTCAAAGTGAAATTAATTCCAATGAACACCATTGGATAAAATAGTAAAAATATATTCTAATTATACTTTAAAACCACTTAATAGTATAATTTATCACTATAAATTATTTTGATTAAAAAAGTTGTTTTCAATTATTTTTCATTATTCATTAAAAATTAGAAGTTCTCAGAAAAATACCAAAAATTCAACATAGGCTAATTTAGATATTTCGAATCCAAAAATGAAGTCCATTTTGAAATATATAATTTATAAAATTTCAAAAAGTGGTTATTACTATTCATAATGGCTATTTTGATTGGTCGCGGTGTGTTAGAATCTCGAACTTGCGTACAATAGAAGCTATTGCATTATTGAAAGAGAAACATATCATGGAAGCTCAGGGTGTTACAACATCCCTCAGTACTTATCAAGTTATCCCCCTAAGAACATGATTCACATTTCAATTACCTACATTATAATCAAAAATATAATAACCAAATATTAAGGTAATAAGGCAGCTCCCCCATTCTTAATCAGTTTTCACAGCATGGTTGAGAAGTTTTTCGCAACCTTGTTGTGCCATTTACTCCAGTATTCATTCTTTCACAAGTGAACATAAGTTTTGATTTATGTTGTGGTAGCATTGATCTTGTTACATACTCTTATACTTTGTGAGGATAATTTTCCTTGTATACAACCTTCATGGATGAAAAAATATTACTCCCAATAAGGAATACATCATGTTCTAGTATTAAGGTTAAAAATACTTTTACAGCATGAACATATTTCTTACATATCTCAAAAAGAATATCTTTAACACAAAATTTTCCTTTTGGTTACAAACTCTCATACAATTTTCCTTCGTCGTGTGTAATCTTTTATTTTCCCTTTTAACTATCCTTATCTTGTATATCATCAAGGTTCCTTATTCATTCCAAATTATCTGGAAAGATAACTAACATGTCATTAAGAATCGTTGATGCAATATTGGATCATCCACATGGATTATTCAATGTGGTATCCATCTTATTAGTTCTCTTGGACACACTACCTTTAAACTTCAAGGATTTATTATCCATGATCTTCTCAGAATACTTATTTTATACCTTCTTGGGAGAATATATTTTTACAACATTCTTCGGCTTCATTCCCAAGTTTTTTTCTCCATTCTTAGCCAGATTTTCTGATCTTCTATTCTTCTTAGATTTGGATACGTGTTTAGATGATCATGTACCAACCTTATGAACACATCCATTGCATATATAATAGATGTTATCAAGCATTAAAAATATTATTGTAGTAAAAAATGCCTCTGGACATGTGGATGTTGTTTCTTCATCTTTGAATTTCTCCCCCATGAGATAGGATTCCTTTTTTATTTTTATTTTTTATGATTGTACCATCAGTTTAATGCATAATGCCCAAATCTGTTGTAACACCAAAATTGACCCAAAAATATTAATTTATTTATATATTTTTCATATTGTTGTTGGATCATCTTGATGGATTATTGAGATATTTTTGTAAACTAACTTCTATACTATTTTTCATATCCACCCTAGTCAGGTTTGTCGGTTTCTTATCTGTTTTATACATCCACGCTTTTCCTATATTTTTCTTACATCCTACACTTTGTATCTTCTCACCTTATTGATATAGATCATCAGAATATTTCATGATGTTCTTGTCATATGATATAGGTATTTCATATTTATAATCCTCTTGTTAACATTGTGTATATGCATAAATTGTTTCCATCTTTTGTGATGTATCAATAAATGTCTTTACAAGATTGACTGAATCGACATCCAAATATAGACATTTCTTATTGAGGTTTATTTTTTGATCTTTAAACATAATAATCATTTCTTCACAATCCTTATTCATTCTAAAAAATTCTTTTTTATGAATATTAACTTTATTCATAATGATGGAGTCATGTTCTTTGATCTTCTTGGATATTTCATCCAAGTGTAAACCCTTGACAATAGGTCTATTTTTCAATTTCTCTTCATGTTCATGGATCATTTCTTCAAGATAAATTTTTTCAATATATTTCTCTTCAACTTATTTAAAATATTTTGATAAAATTATTTAAAGTTCCATATTTTCTACTTCAAAGGTTCCATCATGTCTTGAGAGCTTTAAATATTCAAGAATTTTTCCTTATAACCCCTTTTCCAAAAAAATCGACTTCTCCTTCCATCTAGGTGATCTCTTTCTGCAAACATTGAATAATTCTACAAAAAAAATCTATTATTTCATTAGGAATATCATGAAAATAATTTTTTAATATCTTAATTCAAAATTCATGTGAGATTATAGATTGATCAGCATCACCACTTTTTCTAGGATCCTCATTTTGAGGACATCATTTAATGTTTCTAATATATACCTCATGATCACTTTATAATTTTGATTAACATGAGGTAAAAGTGTTTTTATTTTCATTGATGGAAACTAGAGACACCTTCTCTTTACCTTAAAAGGATGATATATTTTCATTGTCATAAAGTCTTATGGAACAAGATACTACCTCTTCTTTTGATAATAGGTACTTCTTCAACTGGCTATTATCTTATATTATTTAGTTCATCATGGTATTGGTGTACATATACTTCTTCTCAGAGATAAGTAGATATTTATAAAAAAATCACTTCTTTTTTATACAGGATAGAAACTAAAATCTTCATTAGAGAATAGCATTGTTGTAGTGTACCAACATTCTTAAACCTTGCCTCTAATAACACTTTTTGGACCTCTGAGCACTATGAGAGGGGTGGGTGAATCATGGTTTCAACTATTTATTTTAATGTGTCAAATCTTGTTTCAACATTGATAGGATCTTCTTAATACTAGATGATTAATTAGAGTATTAATCAAACATTCCCATGCAGAATGAAAACATGTCAATTTTACTTTGTTCACCACTAAGGGATAATCCATGGAGAATACACTAATATTGTGTTGGTCATACCAAAATACACTAATATTAACTATTTATGGAATAATAGAGTTCAGATATAGTCACATTATGCTAATAACACTACCTTTATAATATTTTAGGGATAGCTCATTGCGCCCCTCTGAACACTTCCATCGACTCTACCTAACTCACTGCCTTGGGATAAGTCTAACTCAATTTATCAACTTGAAGGGTGCTTCAATGGAAGAACATTAAATTATTTGTCCATTTATAGCACTAGAATATTCATGTAAAATATATCTAAGTAGATGAACTTTGAAAGAATTAGTCACTAAAAAACTGAAGTTCAAGACTTCATTTCATGAAGCTCCCTTGCAATGATCAACCCTTCTTGAAGCTAACTACTTTCGTGGAATAACATTTATTTTTACGAAAACTTTGCTACACCATATAGATCGAGTGCTTCTCCTATCACCTCTCTTTCCACGGACCTTCCCTGCTTTGTGGAAAAATTCTTCTTCTATAGAGTTTCTCTCCTCCGTCGATGGATGATGCCCAGCAGACCATCTCTCCTCTATAGATAGATGGCGCTCTTCAGGTTGTATCTCCTCCATGGATGGAAAATGCCCCATATTCCATCTCTCCTTAGTAGATCCTTCTTCCTTTTTGAGATAAAGTTCCTCAAAAAACCCCTTTTGTGAACTACCTTCATGGAACTCTTATCCGTTTATATAATCCACCTTCACAAAATTTTTCATTCACTGAATCATAACCCCATGAACCACTTTGGACATCAATGAATTACTCATAGAGAAAATTTTATTTTTAATGAAAAAAAACACTGATTAGTAAAACTATTAGTTATCCTTATATTTAAAAATAGATATGAAAATCATGCTAATACAAATAACCCAAATCATAGATGTGGTATGGCCATCACAACATACTGTGCTCCTCCCATGAACCATTTTTTCACCTTTAATAAATGGTCAATAGCTTTGGCTTCTGGATATACATTTTTTGGTATATTTATTTAATAAAAATTATCTAATTTTTTTAATATTTTTAATGTATACTCATTTTTTATTTATTCAATTTCACTCATTTTTAACATTCATAAATTTAAGATTATATATTCATTAATAATGTTAAAAATATATTTGTAAATAGATATTTATAAAAGTATATTTACTGCATTTATAAATTTATAAATTTATAATTATAATAAATATATATTTTTAAAAAAATTATTAATATAGTTAAAAATAAATTTTTATATACCTAAATAATTATGGAATTATAATAAGTTTTTTTTTAATAATGAATATATTTATTGTATTTTTATTTAAATTTATTTATTATACATATATATAATTATATGTATATATAATGATAAAATATTTTATAGATGAGGTGCAATGTGTTCTGGGGCTCAAGAGCCTCCTTATGGAATCTTCCAGGTTTACTCAGCAGCTATTGTTCATCCACACTAATTGGGTTTCTATCTCATTTCTTTAGGGTCATTGGCTCAGGCTTCTTTGGTTGTGATTCTTGAACCCTTGTTTGATTCCTTTTATTAGGGTGGTGTACCGACAGCTAAGGAGGCCTTGGATGCAAACCTTTCCCCTTGGTTGATATCTAGGGTGGCCTTACTTTGTGAAAGGATTATTCATATGCAATCATCGTACCCTCGATTGATTTTCACTATGGCATTGCTATGGGAAATAGTCTCTTATTCTGTCAATTTAAGGATACAGATTCCAGCCAGATTTGGAATAAGGGAAACATTTCTTGCTATATATCCAATGAGTAATCCATTATATAGTGGATGAAATTAGGTAAACATTATATTGTTTCTAGATTTATTCTTCCACTAGGTTCTAATACATAGAGGTTTGATGAACTTTTTCATTTTTTATTCTTTTTTTTGGATTTTAAGTCTTGGATATAAATCTTGATGGGTTGTGGATTCCTTCATCTTCTCTTCCCATTTGACCAATTGAAAGTGAAGGCTTTGGTGTTTGGATCCATTTACTTCATGTCGAGCTGTCTACACATTCAATAATGGTATTATAATTTAAATCCTTTTGATCACAAGAATTATTTTTTTCATGTTTGGGTAAGAATTTGTGGGATTAATTGGATATATTGTCACCCTAGAATCCTTTATGATATTATGATTTCTATTGGTGTTCCAATTAAATTTGACAAAGAAACTAATAAGATCATATTTCATAATTATGTGTGTGTGCTAGTGGAAGTTGACCTATACTCAACTATTATTGACATCATCTTCTTGTCATATCTTAAGGATGAATTCTCTTTGTAAATTGTATATGAAAAGGTCCTGGAATTTTGTTTTAACTATAAGGTGATTGTTCATAATAGATCCAACTGAAAAAGTAATTTTTCTTGTGACCTCGGTCATTTGAGTGGAAATTTGGGAAAGGAATAATGCAAGAAGGGTAAGGGGTTCAGCCCAATGATGCAAGGTGAGAGGGCTGGGGTCATGCTTTTAGATAGGCTCTAGTTTCCTCTCAATCTAATGACACCAATGCAAAAGGTTATTTTATGGGACAATCTCTAGGTCATGCTCACCCTTTGGGACATTCTTCATGTATTGGCCATCCTTCTGGATAGGATCAGGGTGTTGATCATCCTGGTGTTTCAACTCATCTTCATAATGGTCATAAATATGTGAATCAGATTCCTCTTGATATCATTGAATCAACAATGAAACCTCATGATGTCCAGTTGCATGGTTCTAGGGATGGTTCACATGTTCTTTTGAGTTCTTCTCAATGTAGTGTTTCAAATTCTACTAGAATTCAGATTTTTTTCCAATGTGTTGTGTCGATGGTTTCCCCTTCACAGCATACTGAGCAAGATTGCATTATGAATCCACTTTCCATGGACTTATCAATACATGTTTCATAGGAAGATAGTGTTCAGTAGAGTGTGGATTATTACCAATAGATTCAAAATGTATTTAAGTCTTCAAAAATTTCATGTAAATGGAGTAATGTCTCGAATGATGGAAGTGAAAAATAGAAGACAATGGTTTTATCTGAAACCACTCATCTCCAATCTATAGGCAGTGGAGACCCTTTTTTTTAAGGATGATATTTTAAATAGAAAGTGGAAAATTGCTAAAAATGAAGGGTTGACTCTGGCTCCTCCAAAAATAAGGTTGTGGAATAATTATTCCAATCTACCAAGGAATGAGTCCACTAGATCTTCCAAGGAATCAATGATCAAGATCACTATGGAGCAGGAAAGGTCCAAGACAGTGATTCTTGGGGATTTTAATCAAGTTAATTCACATTCAGAGTGAGAAACTACTAATGATGCAGATGAGTCCGACCATGATTTTGGAAATAATCCAACCTTTTTATCAGAAATATACTTTTCTGGATGAGGATATGTCTTTGTGTGACCTCATATGCTCTCTTTATTGCATGTTTTCTTTTTCTTTAATTTTTATATATGGTCAGGGCCATTTGCTTCTAACTTGATCATTGTCCTATAATTATATAAATATATAAATATTATTTTTTAAAAATATTTAAATGATTATAAATAATAATAAATATATGTAAATAATGAATAAAATTAATATATTTATATTTATTTATTAAATATATATATAATGATATAAATGTATTTATAATTATAAAATTATAATAAATATATTTTAATAATGAACATATTTACAATATTTATATTTATATAAATATTTATATATATTTATTAAATATATATAATTATATGAATATATATAATGATCTAAATATATTTATTTATAAATATAGTTATAAACGTATATTTATTATATTAATAAAAATATAAATTTATAATTATAAATAAATAAAAATATTTTTTTAAAAAATATTTATATAATTATAAATGAATTATTATATATTTAAATAATTATAAAACTATAATAAATATATATAAATAATGAATATATTTAATATATATAATATATATATAATTGTATAAATATATATAATGAAATAAATAAATTTATAATCATATACATATATTTATAAATATATTTAAAAAATATTTATATTTATAAATATAAATATAAATCATTTATCATTGCTAAAGTTTTAGAACTGATAAATATGGCTTTTATTAGTTCTAAAAAGAATTGATAAAGAGGCCTTCTATCAATGCTTGTTAATTTAGTTCTGATAAAAGGTATCTTTATTAGAACTTTTTTGGAAGCACTGATAAAACCCGCACCGATCTATTTAAAAGAACCCTAACATAACCAATTTCAGTTTCACCTCTCAAGATCTCACAAGATTCCACTGTTATCATCATTCCCCCTTAACTTTCACTCAGAAGAATCAAGCCTTGAATCTATGTTATGTTATTTTTTTCTCATCCACTATTGATTATTGCTTGTTTGGGATTCACAATTTGTGTTTTTATGGTGTTTCCATGGCTCGGTTCAATTGTGGGTTCCATGTATCAGGTAACTACTCCTTCTTGTTTGACTCTTATTGATTTGACAATCTTAGATGATCAAAACCACTCACTTTGAGTTCAAATAGCCTCTTACAATTGGTTGTGGTTCCTTCCTTAGTCTATCTCCAACTCATAGTATTTTAGTATGAAAATGCAAAAATGGAGTAGGTATTTTCCTCTAAATATGTGCCATTACTTGCACTATTTTGAAGTGGAGGTATAGTGTAGTTCCATATTTGAAAATTCACAGTTCCAATGCTAATTGATTTTTGATTTTTTTTTCTTTTTCCTTCTAATTTCGGTTCAAATTTGTATTTATTTTTGAAATATAAAAATTATGGTATTAAAAATTACACAATGGTTGGACGTCATATTACTATATCAATGATATTATAGAGTAGTGGTTACTATATTTTAGAGCCATGGGTTGGAGATGGTCTTAATAATTTTAGGCATGTAATTCGTTTCTTCCTCTTATTTATTATCTCCCTGTGCAGTGAGTTGTGAAATATTCACATTAATAATGTCAAATATTTAAATCTTGTTCCTAGGTGAGATATGGCTTGACCTAATTTTTTATTCACCAAGTATTTTCTTTTTTTATTGTACTACTCTTCATGTATGCACCTGAGTCTAGTAGGTTGTCTATATTTTGCTTGATATGGTTTGTTGGTTATTATTACATTCTCGCATGGGTATATTATTTGTTTGTATTGGTGATTTTATTTGTGGTGATTTCTCTGAGGGTTCCCACTAATCCATAAAATAATTTTTCATAATAATAAAAATACTTAATTTCAACTAAATGAGTGGGTTATAATATAAAAAATAATTGGGCATATAAATATCAATACAAATGAAGAAAAATCATTACTTTTAAAATAAATATATGTTAATCCACACAAGGCATAAGTTGTGGTGTACATATTGTTTAAATATCATTATATTCAATCCAGAAAAGTTACCAAACATGTTATTGGAAATAACTAATGCATCCTAGTATTAAACGAGGTAATGTATTAAACATAAAATTAGATATAAACATTTATTAGTCATAATAAACCAAATAAGGTATATAGTGCGATGAAGGATCCAATTCATACATTATCATAAAAAATGAAATATTCTCATTTAAAAAATCTACATTTAAAACACAATTTAGTAAAAAAATATTTTAAGTAAAAGAGTTAATTTAAAGTTAATAAGCACATTTATAACCATATTTTATGATAATAAAGTTTTAAAATTCTGATATTTAAAATATATAAATAACTTGAACAATTAGTAATGTAAAATTATGATTTACTGCAACATTTTAATGAATAAAAATACCTAAATTTGTGGTTTTATGAAAAAAACTATTTATTTAAGTTATTTATATAAATCAAAAACCATACATGATTTGTTATAAAAATAGACACATTTAATTCTTAAAAAAAAATTAGTTTAGTTTCAAAAATCAAACAAGTTAATGATACATAACATGTTATCATAAAAAGTAATTCTTCCCACTTAATAAACCCAACCATTATCTTATCACTGATACAACCACTAAATGAATTTTAAGTATTTTTCATGGAATTATATTTCATTTTGGTTATAGTGAGATAAAATGAATTTATTTGTAATATAAGACAAGGTACAAAAGGGAATAATTATCTAAGTATAACAATACTATTTAAACTTGTGATTTAAAAAAAATCAGGTTTACTAAAAGTACTCAAGATATCATAACATAAATATATACCAAGTATTATTTTCCTTTCTTGAAAAAAATTCTAAGACATGTGAATATTCAAGTTACTTTATCAAAATATAGTGAGGTAAAATAACCCAAACATATGATAGATTCATTATATTAGGGATCTTAAACTAATTTTAGAGATTATATAATTTCTAAGCATGAAATTATATAAGGAAAGAATGTAAATAATTAAATAACACAAGTCCAAACTTTAATTTCATAGAATAAATAATTTTAAAACAAGTAAACATGTTTAACAGACCTTATAAATTAAACCTTGAATAAATATATAATGTGAAAAACATGTATCACATGGTTTTCATATAACTACACCCAATATAATTAAAAACATTATTTTTTCCTTCTCAAGCTAAATTTTCACCGAAAATTATTAGTTTCACTCGTTGACATGCTACTCATCACTCTATCACAATTCTTAAAAACCCCAAATCTTTCCATGATCTTCTAAACGCACACAAAAATTTACAAACACAAAACATTGTGTAACTTCATGGTTTATTACTTTCCAAAAAAACCAAAATACATTATCGTTATCTTACCTAAGGTACAAGAGAACCTACAATTCCACTCACACTTAGATAAATTCAAATCAAACATAATCTCAATATCCCACACGAACTCTGTCTAACACATCAAGTTATTTTGGAAAATATTTTCCAATGTCATGAATATTTATAAAACCTTTTTTATGTTGATTCTTGTATAAATTGTATGTAATGTAAAATATTATATATTTTGGATTATTTTGTTATATTTAATGAAAATTGTTTTTGATTAATGAATTTTCCCTTGATTTAATTTTGAAATAATCCCATGGGAACCTCAGTATTTATCTGCATAGTCTAAGACAATCATGTTAGGTATGTTTAGATATACCTAATAATGGAATCTATAATGATGACACTAACTAAACATTGGTGAGGTAGAGAGACACTTTTAGTTGTTTAATTTTATACCCTAGGCATGTAGCTCAAGGGTAATGTATACACTAGGTATCCCTAATAATAAAAGTTTGAGGATCCTTGGGCCTTGACATAACTTATATGAGGAATCCATTACCAAGCTGCTTGGAATTAAATAGTTAATTTACTCTTATATTCTGAAAAATTATTTATTCATGAAAGCATTATAAAATATTTATGAAATGTTTTATAATCTTGCTTTAGTGTATAATGTGTAAAATTATTTTCATGTCTTTTGTTTTTTAAAATTAACAGTTAGTTTATTTTATTTGAAACAAACTGTGAAAGTTTTTTTTATTAATTTTACTAAAATAGTTAAAAACCTTATTTTAAATTATTTTAATCAAAACTAGCTTGAAAATGGATCTTGGGTTAATGGTTTGGAATCTGGAAATTTGGGTGGTGGTTATTATAGAATTTTTACACACATACAAATTTAATATTTATATTTTCAAAAAGGAAACTTGGTTTTAAATGTTAATGTGTTTTTTGAAATGACAAATAATGTTTTCCTATAAAATGAACTAAAATTGATTCTATGTTTTGAAACTCAGGAAGTGATTTCAAAGTGAACTTGTAATTTTTTAGACATTTTAATGTGTACATATTTACATAGAAACAATTTTAAACTTTTAATTTATTATTGATGGTTTTTTAATAAGATTTTAAAAAAAATTCTCTTGATGTTAAGATTTTTTATAGAGAAGGGGGTTTATATCCTATTATGTGTTTTGAAAAAAAATTGGTCAGTTTTTTTGTAGAATTAAAAAAAATGATTTCAAGAGCGGTCCTCAATATTGAAAAATCATCCTTTTTTAATTTTAAAAGTGGTTTTGTTATTATATTTAGAATTTTAACTTAAGATGTGGAAATTTAAAAAGGTTTGGTCTCTTTTAATGTTTTATGTAAATTGGTTGGTTTCAATATATAATTTGGAAAATGTTATTATAAAAATGGGGTTTTTGTTAAAAAAGAGTGATTGATTTCATAAATGTACATTGAAAATGAATTTAAAAGAACACAATTTATTGGGTCGTGTTGATATGGATAGACATGATTTTTGTTGAGGTTTGTTAGATTCCATTAAGAATTTTATAACAAATTAATAAAAACAAAATAACAGAAGGAAAATTATTTTCCTTTTTAATACAATGAATTACATGAAAATATTTTACAAAAATATCATGGTATATTGAATCAAAATAATACAAAAAAATGGTCCACAAAATAAAATATGTATCAAGGAATCCAAATTTGGAACAACAATCTCTTACATCGGAATCCCTCTTAGTTAGACACACTCTCACTTCTTGTATAATAAATTTAGATTCATTATAAATATAAATTCAAAACATATTAATATTTATAATACTAAATTATTTTCAAATATAAATTTTAATTACCAATTTATAATTAATTATTTGTTAATTTAAATATTTATGTTTTAACTATTATGTCTCCCATGAATGTTTCGACTCGGAGGCTAAGATCTTTACTCATTAGCCAAGGTTTAATCATACATAGATTTTTAATTTTTTATATTTATTAATTTTTATAAATATTTATGGGGTATCATTTTCATTTTATAGAATATATGGATTAATTCTCATAAAATCTATGAAATATTTTTCTAGATATTCTAATTCCCAAAAAAAATAACCTATTTTATTAGTGAATAAAAATATGAATATCCCTTATCAAGAATACATAAAAATATATAAAATTAAATAATTTCAAATTATATTATCATTAATTAATATTTATTAATTAATTGCGAAAAAATATTTATAACATCATTCTTTGTGGTGGTAAAACAAACCCAAGAAATAGCATCTTATAATAGTATAATGAGTAAAAACATGCTATTTTATAATTATAATATAAATTTTAAAGAATATAAATGATTTTATATAAAATATATTATTTTGATAAAATATATTTAATAATATTTAGATGAATAAAATAAATAATAAAACCCATGAAGAACATAACATTTACATTGAGTGCTTGTATCTCTTCTTAAAGGGCCTCCTAGAAGTGATCATTTTAAAACATATTCTAGAAAACAAAATCTAAATAACATGGGAGAGTATTTTTAGAAAATTAAATATGGAATAATATAGTGGAGAGTTTAATTTTTGGGTGTATCTTTGAAGGGGTGGAGGTGGACTCCTTTTTAAGGCAGAGAAGTGGTACTTTTTTAAATATATGTTTCTTATTATAAATTAAGAAGATATATTCTTGGTATCATTATACTAATTAAGAATATTTTGATTATAAGATAGGGTAGGTAAAAAAACTTATCCAATGAATTAGATATACATTTTTCTAATATTTGTGTCCTTGTCTCTTAATTTAACACCTTGTTAACTATTTAATCCTCTATATTGGTGTCCAACTTTAAATATATTGAAACATTACATATTATGGGAATCATCTTCAAAATAAAATTAATTTACCTTTTTCTTATAATAAACACACCACTTAAAAAAACTCATTCAGAAATAATTATTTTTAACATTGATGATTTTAATAATATCATATTTATTAATCATCCCCACCAAATTTTATCAATTCCCTCGTGTCAGAACAAATTAAATCACTCTTTGATAATGAATATATATATATATATATATCGAATTATATTACATGTTTTTATACAAATGAATACTAATAAATTTTTAATTTCATGATGTTTTATTCCTATAGTAATTTTCATAATGATGTTTTACATTTTATATTCATAGTTTATTAATGTTTACCTTTTAGTATAATATGGTATATTTATTTTTTTGTTTACTCTTTCATGTGAAAAAAACTACCCAAAAAATTATTTATTTAAAAGAACGTGCATACTTAAATCTAAGGGTGATATAAGGTTACAAGTACATCATCATATAGAGACTTAGATCTTGAATCACTACCAATAACATGATGTTTTCTTACTTTTGTAGAAAATAGGAGCCTTTTCATTGTGTCTAAAATAAGGAATGTGAAACCATGCATTTATTTCAATTTGGAGACCATGTTGTAGTGTTGGTGAAATAATTATTATATTCAATGGATATTGTTACATGAATACTCGAGCCAA
This sequence comes from Viscum album, assembly GCA_963277665.1. Lineage (NCBI taxonomy): Eukaryota > Viridiplantae > Streptophyta > Magnoliopsida > Santalales > Viscaceae > Viscum > Viscum album. The sequence continues at coordinate 359,703,217 of OY728136.1, read as the reverse complement.
GGTGATCATGTATCTCAACCCATTCGGAATGGGTAAAGGGCTTTAAAAGAGTATATGTACTGTGAACATGTATTGTGTGGTCAGATTATTTTTCAAACCACTATGTTCCTAAGAAACGGTTCATCTTTAGGCAAGAAACTAAGAAATTTTCTTGGGGGATTTTCTAACTCCTAGACTAGGAACATTTATATTTAAGGTTAAAAATTTCACCCTCGTCAAATTCATCTACAAAACAATTATTTTGGAAGTTTATTTCTTAAGACTCATCTCTCGTCTCTCATCTCTTATGTACATGAAGTTTTGTTTCTTGAACTACTCTAAGTAGTATTCATCCTATATCAGGTCCTAGAGATCATTTTGGGTTTCAATTATTATAATTACCTTTAACATTAACCTTTCATTATGAATATATCATGTGTATTTTTTTATGAAATTAATATTTTATGAACCTATTAGGGTGGATATTATTCAAAAATAGATGCATGTTAATTGCATGACAATAGAGTATGAAGATGGAGTTGAAGAGTTCATCAAGTTTTCAATATAGAATACATAAAACCCATCTCAAATACTTTTTCTATGTTTAAATTTTTTTTATTCAAGATAAATTAGTCTAGAATATTTGGAATAAAATTTTATTTTTCATGGGATAACTCAAAGAAAAAAATGTTGGAATAATCATGAGGAAAAACTAAATGTGTACATCGATTGGGATGATACTGCGTTTTATGGATCATTTAATATGAATAGCAATGTAAATGATGATTGAAATTTCATGGAAGAAATGAAACTGGAAATTTAAGAAAAACATCATGATTGTTCAAAATTATTTTAGAAGTTAAATAGAAGTGCTAAGAGAACATTATATACCAGTTTTACTAAATAAATATCATTATTAGTTGTATTGATGTTATATAATTTTTAAGCAGGAGGTAGATAGAGAAACATTGTCTTTATATAACTACTTGGTATCTTGAATGATATACTACAATAAAAATATAAACTTCCTTGCCTGACATATGAAGCTAAATTAATTCTACATTCAATGGGAATGATCTCTAAAAAATACATGCATGTCTAAATGATTGCATATTTTTTCATAAGGACTGTAAATCACTCATAAAATTCCATAAGTTTGGAATGGATCCATAAATAAAAGATGAATCAAGTTTATTAAAAGATATATGGAACTTTCCTATCATTACATAGTTTTGAAGACTATATGGATGTCATGAAATAGTGATATAATTAACATGGTATACAAATACAAGAAATAAATATAGGAACCTACATCATCCAGCATACTCACCTAAATGGAAGAAAATTTATTATGAGTATCCTGAATTTGGAAATGAGCCAAGAAACTGCTATCTTGTGTTATCTAAAGATCAAATAAATCCATTTGGTGTAAAAATTAGTACATGTAGTATATGTCCCATCATGTTGGTAAATTATAACATTCCTCCATTTTTATGCTTGAATATAAAATACATTATGTTTTATTTTCTTATATCTAGACCAAAACAACCTGGTGATGATATTGATGTCTATTTGGATCCATTGAGCAAAGATCTGAAATTTTCTTGGGATCAAGGTGTTACGATGTATGATTCTCATCTAAGTGAAGTATTAAAATTTAGGGTTATATTGTATGGGATGATAAATTATTTTCCTATTTATAGAAATATGTCAGGATATAATAATAAAAGAATATTGGGGTGTACTATTTATGAATAATTCACACAGTTATTCTGGTTGAAACATTTATTAAAGACTTTGTTTCTAGGACATCAGAAATTTTTACCATGATAACATAAATATCAATCTGCGATGATAGTATTCGATGGGAATATCGAACAAGGTACATCACCATATCCACTAATGGATAATCCACTGTTCGATAATGTGAATGAAATTGACATTATTTTAGGAAAACCATTTTTAAAAACCTTATAAAATCAATTTGGAAAAAAGTAAATTTTCTTTGAATTATTGTATTGAGATTATTTATATGTCAGACATTTTATTTATTTCATGTATGTTGAAAAAAATTATTTGAGTGTTTTATTGACACATTACTAAATGAAATGGGAAAACATAATATGGAATCAAGACTGGGTTAGACATGATTGACATATAGGTAATGGAAGATTTAGTACCGATGAAGGGGAAATGTCAAACATATTTTCCTCCATTAGTATACACTATCCAAACATGAAAAAATGAATTTTTTTCATTTTTTCTTCATGGTGTAAAAGCTATAGCAGTGTATTCATAAAATATTAATAATTTCATTTAATTGACTCATTTGAATTTATACAGACTAAAATCACATAAAGGTCTTGTTTTTATGAAAGATTTGATTCTCATGGATTTATGTTTAATTCTTACCAAAAATTTATGACATATGTTAACCAGACTTTACTTCCTTTTCAAAACCATATCCATTGAATTTTTAGACCTAGTAATGTTTCTAGTCTGAAATAAGGAGTTTGTAGTCATATTATGATAATTAGATATGTTCTTACCACCATAATTATTTTATATAATGTTTCATATGTTGGTTCACATGGTTATAGAGGTTCAACTATGTGCTCCTACCTGTTACATAAGGATGTACCCCAATGAATAGTATATGAAGATTTTGAAATAGTATGTGAAGAATAGAAATAATCCAGAAGGTTGTATTGAAGAATGATATATTGTTGAATAATGTTTTGATTTATGCACATATGTCCTATCATATATTGATATCATCAGTCTCCCAAAGTCTCATCACAATAGATTCCTTATGGGTGAGAAGATTTTTGTAAGAGATTTTATTACAATTAATAACATATAGAAGGATACATTGAACCTTTACATTTTATATAATAGTGAATTTGTTGATCCATACAATGGATCCCACAAATCAATTCCAAGATATTTGAATTCACCAAGGGAAAAATATGGATATCAAATACACATAATCAATAGTATATAGAATGTTTTCAAGATCTTATTTATAATGGGTTATATGAAAATACAAATTTAATTGTCTAATAACTTCAATAGTTATCCAAGGGACCAAATTAAAATGGTATATCTTATATAAGTCTTGTAATAAATGGTTATAAATTCTATAAAAGAGAACATGATTACTGTAGTATAATGAAAAAAAGGTAGAGTTACACTTGTGGGGGAAGCGATGAAAATATCTGGTTCCATGTATTAAAATCCAAATTTTAAAAATATGTCATATTTCATCATTATCAAAAAAATGAATTTGATTATATGAAATTTCGTGTGTTTATTTTCCATTAAAAATGGGTTGAAAATAAGAGTTAAGTGAATGTTGATGAAATGGGCATAATGAGGGTGAATTTAATTGTAGAATGGGAAAAGGATGGTATATTCATAATGGATTCACAATTAGTGCATGTACTCTATATCTCAAATCCATAAAACAATAATTTCTAGATTGTTCTTATAGAGACTAAAACAACTATAGGGTCAGATGAAAATTCAATAGAGGATAGCCCTTTTATTTGGAGATCATAATCAATTCATGGTGGTCCCAATGTATACAATGTGTTGTATGCTATATAGTACCACAAAGTGTTGATTTGGATTCTTAATAGAGGATCCAAGTCCCTTAAACCATTAAAAAAATAAAGTTCCTTGAAAAGGATAAAGTGTTTTTAAGATAGTATTATTTTCCTCATAATATTATGTGTTCTATTCTAGATTGACATAGTGTAAATTTAATCTTTGACTACTGATGTAGAAAATTTATTCTACAAATGATGATGTTACTAATCCCATATAAGAACATATTTTTTATGCTAAAATGGTAGAATTATTTGTGGATCAACAACATGTTGATGAAAAAAATAACGATGCAGTATGATAGTGTTGACTAAAATTATCACATCAATAGTTAAGGTTATAAAATTTTAGGTTTTCTAGAATTAGTATAGTCTACTTGTTGACCAAAATAAATCAATGTTACGTAATTATTTTGGGGTCATAATGAGGATAAATGTGCTAATTTATATAGATTCATGATTCCATGTGTAACTTGTAATTAAGGAAACCCTTTGGGATGATATAATGGTAATGTTATGATAAAATTTTGTTATGTTACCAAAACATTATATAATGTAATGTTTATTCTATCTTCATTATTTTTATGTAGTTCATTTATTTTTGATTAATTTTGTAAGGAATATTTTTTAATGCCTACTATAAAATCCCATAGAGGCTTCCAGAATTTTCTTACAAAATCTAATCTGAGTGATTCAGAGGGGAAAGTAAAACCCCACCCACTAGTTACTTATACACACATTATAAAATAGGAAACATGGAATTATTTAACCACTCATCATGATGAGAAATAATTTCAGGTGCATTATAGTCAATAATATATTATTTTACATTATTTATTTTATGTAATTTGATTAAAAATTTTAATTTATGAAACAACAAAGGAGTGCGTAAAACAAATAACGTGCATAAAAAACAATGTACCCTTATTTATTATAAGGGTCACATAATTTTTTCTTATTTGTTTATTTTGATACTATTCTTTCCATATTTATCTTATTATGATGAAATTAAATTATAGTAAGAGAGAAAGCACATGTAAATGAATAGTTTTACTTGATTCAACCTCACTAGGCTATATTTAATAAGAATACAACAACAATGTAACAATGCACCAAATCCATGAAGGATTACTACCAAACTCCGGTTATGGCTAGATCATTTCTATGCCCAGGATTGATAACATTACAATTTTTAGAGACATCCCACAATGTCCCAAGGTTCACTCCCTAAATATTTCTTCTTTGGATCACTATTAGTGGAAAATATCACCTTTTTCCACTTCTTTTACTCACTGCTCTAGAAGGGATTCACACATAGTTAAAGTAAATTTAGATCCCCGTATTAACAATAATTAATGAATCCTCAATTTTAGGTAGATGATATATTGAATTCAAACTTTCATTCACTTCATGAATATCACTTTACTAATGATTTTATGGGCAATCCTTTTTGAATACATTCACAATGATCACTAATTTTCACGAATATCATCTCTGTCATAAAGCTCAAACAGACCTTGTGAAGAACCTTCCTTTGACGTAGCTCAAACAACCTTCATAAAGAACCTTAATTTCATGAATCTCACTTACCCTTCACAAATATCATTCCTTTCAAAAATCACACTTATCCTTCACAAAACTCAATAATTTCTTGAAGCTCAAAAATTACAGTCAGTTTATTCACCCTTTGAAAACATCATCAATTTTGGTCAGCTTTAATAGCCTTCAGGAACTTCAACACCTTCACGATGCATACAAATATTTGTTGGAATTCATAGCCTTAGAGAGAACCCTTTCTTCACAAACATTTTTTAAAGATAAACCTTCAGGAATCACCTTTATAAATTTGGAACCTTTAAATATTCTTTATTTATTACTCTCTTTTTCTGAGGGAGTACAGGCTTATTTATAGGAATTGCCTCAAACTCTAGAAGATTCCATCATAGTCATCACATATTCATGAATCTCCCCAAAAAAATTTCATGGATCTCCCTTTTTTGATGAAGTGCTAGGGAAATTTCCCATTCATGAAGATTGTCATACTCATGGAGATGTACCATTTTTCATCATATGTTTTTGATACTCCAATTTTCATTATCATAGATATGTACCATTTTTCATCAAGCGTTCATGATTCTATACACCTTCTCAAAACCCATCCTTTATGACACTGGATTCCATTTTCAAAGATCCTTGATTTTGTGAAACTAAAATATTTTTAAAACTCATGCCTTTCCATATTTTTAGAATAATTTATGGAAATATAAATTTCAAAATAATTCATCCAACCTCCAAATTTTGGACCCCAAATATTTAGAAAATACTAGTAAATGGGGTCACATTTCATATATATTTTTCTATAACACTTCCAATTATTTAATTCCTTCTACTTTGATATTTTTCAACATACCTTGTCAACAATATCTCTAGAACTCCACAATTGACCATGGAAAACTAATTTTTCAACAAAAATAGTCAACCCAAAAACAGTACAATGTTATATTTCAGAATTTCTTTCCAACTATAATCATTGATGAAAAAGGATCTTAAGTGAGGTATGTTATTAAAACTAGATAAAGTGATGGTAAAATATAATTCCAGATCAAGAGAATATAGTGAATCAAACAATAATTCAAAAGGACCTTTTAGGTGTACTTTATCCCAGCCAGTTCATTGAAACATTTATTATCATTAAAACATCATACATAGAACAATTTTAAAGATAGAAATATGTTTTAAATTATATGTGAATAAAAAAAAATTGGATCTTTCCTTACAGTTTATATTGTACTTGAGAGTATAAATTAGATTATCATCATTGAATGGATTGGATTCTCAATTGTGAATACAAAAATAAGGTTCATTTTCAGAATACATCGGTCCAAAAAATGATATAATATGTTCATTAATGTTAATAGATATTAATATATATTATAGGAATTTATATTTCAACTATACAAAGGGAACACCATATGATGCATGATTTGGATTCATTAATCCATGTATCCTTTATACACTAGAAAAATCTTTGGAGAATAATGAAATTGAGAAGAAAAAAGATGAGCTAAATGATTTGATTGAGAAAAAAATAACTAGGACCTACACTTTTTGGTGCCTACAATGTAGGTGTGAAACTCTACAATCTAGTCACACAAAATATATTTCTATTTTTTCATTAATTATTTGTTTGGATTTTATGAAACATTGGATGTTGATTACACTCAATCTGGATAACCCATGTATTTATCTTTTGGATATAATGCATGGATATCCAAAAAACCAACCACACATGATATTTATTGTGTATTTTTAATATAATATAATCAAATTTTATATAAAATATCGAATTATATATTCCATCTGGAATTTTAACAAGAATTTTTTTATGATAGGGTGGTCACTAAATATAGGCTAAATCATACAATGAATTTATTGAATGAATATAAAAATCCTTTGGATTCAATCAAATGGAAATATATTAAGGTATATAAAGAATTATTTAAATATTAGAACATATTTCAAAACAATTTACTTATTTTATCTAATGTTTCTACAGTGTATGAATCAGGATAATAGTAATGATTCTGATTATCTTGTTTAAAAAAATTATAAGAGATATCATAAACCATGAAAATACCAGCATCCCTAAATAGTTAATTTCAAATGTTAATTAAAATTTCTTTTAAAATATTTCTTAATAATCTATTTTTCTATATTTTTCCAATACTACCAATATTTCCGACAACCTCCATAATCAAAAGTAGTGGTAAATTTTTTTATAGATGAGTGGGATGTGTACATGGTGTCAAAATATCTTTAGATATAAAATTTAGGTGATTACCCACTATATTTGTGATCTAGTATAGCCTATAACCTTAAAAATATATTTTGGGTTTAAATAAATAGTCTCATAATGATTATATATTATTTTTGATATGTGTCTAAAGGAGTAGTATAATGGATGAAATCATTTTTTTTAGAAATGAATTGGAAGAATATATGGTGTCAAAATGTATACAAGCATCATGAAGTGATGAATTTCTACTAATTATTAAGTTAATTTCTTCAAAATTTTCTCTAATTTTTTTATTTAATTTCTAGATTGTTTTTATCTAATACTTATTTTTTATATTTACACATTAGTTCAAAACACACATCAAATGATCAAAACCCAGAAAATGAGCCTGGATTGTATTCCAACACTAGATAAATGATCCTTAATTCATTTGAGATGTGTAAAAATTTACCACACATCAATATGACACATTATGTGGTTGGTATCACTCGAAGTATATGTTTTCAACAAAAAAATCCATATTTGTATAAAACATATATCAAATAGTTAAAACTAAGAAAATTATCTTAGATTATTCTTAATCATTAGGAAAAATACATAATCTATTTTTCATGTGTAGGAATTAACCTCACATCAATTTTACTTCTTATGTTGTTAGTCTGACTCGATGTATGTGTTTTCAGTAAAAAAAGTTTCATTTTAGTATAAAACATACATCATATACTAAACACTATGAAAACCAGATTAGATTATTTTAAAACTATAGAAAAATGATCCTTATTTCATTTTTCATATGTAGGAATTGACTACACATCAATCTGAGACATTATGTAGTCAAAATGATCATGTTAACAATAGAATTTTACCATTTTATTTTAAAACAAATGTCCAAATTTCCAAAACTGATAAAATTATCATTGATTATTTTCATACATTAGGAAAACTATCCATAATTAATTTTACACATTTATAAATTGACCACTCATCAGTCTAACACATGGTGTGACTAGTATTAATCAAATTGTGTGGTTTGAGTTTTTAAATGACTATAATTTTTGTAAAAAAATCATGTGAAGAACTCAAGAACCATGAAAATTTATTCAGATTATTTTGATATTTTAGGATAGTGATCCCTAAATCATTTTTGACATAAAAGAATCAATCAAACCTTAATATGATACAAAATGTACCCAGTATAACTAAAATTGTGTGATTTTAGTTTAAAATTGATATTTTATCAATGTATTGTTTCATATTTATGTTTAATTAATTTCCTTATAGTATTAAAAAAATCTTATATAGGTGGATTATTTTTTTTGAGTTGGGTTGTTTTGTTTGAAGATACTCATGCTTGTGAGAGATTATACATCAAGGATGCAATTGAGATAATGGAAACAAGGAAATGGGCTAAGAATGTATGTGGATATCATGAAAAAGTTTATTTGTACTAATTATATAGTTTGTTTTTTCACTATTTTATCTATTATTTTTTAGTTAATTTTCTAATAATTTTTTTATAATAATATTTTTTCTTCATATATCTTTTGGGAATTCATATTTTTCTTTCAATAGTCCATAACAAGACAGAAAAGGGAGAACATGTTCTTTCTTTTCTGTCTTGTAGAAAATATTTAAAATCAAAATTCACATCACATACTAAATCGACCTCACCTTAATCTAATACACAATGTACTTGGTATGACCTAAAGAATATAGTTATAGTTTGTAATTAACATTTTAGTTCAAAACACCCATTACATGCTCCAAACTAAGGAAACACATTTATATTGTTTTCATACTTTAGGAAAAAAATCCATAAATCATTTTTGATGTGTAGGAATCATTAACTCCTCAATAAGACACATGGTGTGGCCGGTATGACTCTATGTGTGTCTTTTTATTTAAAATGGACATTAATTTTAGTAAAAAATACTCAAGTGACATACTCAAAAATTATAAAACATGTTCATATTATTTTGATACATTATTAAAATAATCCCTAAGAAATTTATGACTACTAATAATTAGTGGATCCACAATCTAATACATGGTGTTCCCCATATAACTCCAAGTGTGTATTTATATAATATTGACATTAATTTTAGTAAAAAAATGAAAAGTGGCATACTTGAAACTGAGAAACCACTTTCATATTTTCTTAAAACTTTAGTAAAATGATCCATTATTCATTTTTGATATATAGGAATCATCCAAAACTAAATCTAATACACGGTGTGGCCAGTATAACTCAAAATGTTGGTATTTTGTTTAAAATTTACATTTTAGTTCAAAAAGTGTGTCGCTCACTAAAAACTAAGAAAACATGTTTTTTTGGCTAGATACTTTAGAAAAATGATTTATACCTTATTTTTGATGTGTTGTAATTACTATTATATCAAAAAAATACATGATGTGACTGGTATAAATAAAAGTGCATGTCTCTATTTTAAAATGACATTTTAATAAAAAACAAAAGTGACATACTTAAAACCAAGAAAACACATAAGTATTATTTTGATACTTTAGGTAAAAAATCCATAATTTATTTTTTATGTGCATAAATCATCCTCACTTTAATATGATGCATGGTGTTACTATTATGACTTTATGTGTACCTTTTTATATAAAATTGACATAAATTTTAATAAAAAAAGAAAAGTTACATTCTCAAAACTAAATAAAACCATTAACATTGTTTTGGTACTTTATTAAAATGATACATATGTAATTTTTTACATATAGGAATTAGTTTCACTTTATAATAATACACGACGTTCTAGGTATGACTCCAAGGGTGTATTTTTATTTAAAATTGACATTAATTTTAGAAAAAAGACAAATGAATATTTGAAAACTGAGAAAAAGAATTCATATTTTTTTCACTTTTGGAAATTGATCCATACATCATTTTTGATATGTAGGAATAATTTTCACATTATTCTAATTCCCAATGTTCCCAATGTAACTCAAAGTTTCTATTATCAGTTTAAAGGTGAAATTTTAGTTCAAAAAGTGTGTCACTTAGCTAAAAACTTAGAAAACATTCCCACATTATCTCCTAAATTTAGGTAAATGATTCATTAGTCATTTATGATTAATAGGAATCAGTATAACAACAAACTAAATCCTGATGTGTCTCGTATGACTCAAAGTGTGTGTTTCCAGTTTAAAATTATTTTTTTAGTAAAAAAGACAAGTGACATACTCAAAACCAATAAAATTAATAAGGATTATTTTAATACTTTATTAAAATGATCTATAAGTAATTATTGACATGTAGGAATCAATATCTACTCAATTAGTCACACTTTCTGATAGGTATGACTCAAATTGTGTTATTTTATTTAGAATTGACAATAATTTTAGTAAAAAAGACAAGTGACATAATCAAAACTGATAAAACGCATTCATATTATTTTGATACTTTATTAAAATGATCTATAAGTCATTTTTGATCAGTAGAAATCATCCAAACCTCAATCCAATGCATGTTGTGACTAGTATGACTCAAAGTGTCTCTTTTTATTTAAAATTAACATTGATTTTAGTAAAAAATCCGAGTGACATACTAAAAGAAAATAAAACACAGTTGGATTATTTTTATACTTTTTTAAAATGAACCATAAGTCATTTATAACATATATAAATCAGCCTCACCTTAATCTGATACATAGTGTTCCCAATATGACTCCAAGTGTATCATTTTTTTTTTAATTCATATTATTTTTAGTAAAAAAGGAAACTTCTATACTCAAAACTTGGAAAAAAACATCCAGTTTTTTTGATAATTTATCAAAAAAATAAATATGTAATTTTTCATGTTTAGGAATCAGCCTCACATCAATTTGATGCATGGTATTCTTGGTATGACTCAAAGTGTGTCTTTTTATTCAAAATTGACATTAATTTTAGTAAAAAAAGAAATATAGAATACTCAAAACAAAAAAAAAACACATTTATTTATTTTTTTGATACTTTAGGAAAATGATAAATAAGTAATTTTTTATGTGTAGGAATCATATTAACATCAATCTAATGCATGTTGTGTCTGTTATAACTCAAAGTGTCTGTTATCATCTTGGAATTGATATTTTAGTTCAAAATTTGTGTCACTCATTGAATATTGATAAAACCTACTCAGAAAGTCTTGATAATTTAGTAAAATGTTTCATGAGTCATTTTTAAAATGTATGAAAATTTATCATATCAATCTAACAAATTATGTGACTGGTATTACTCAATGAGTGTGTTTCCATTTTAAAATGAAATTTTAGTAAAAAATAAAAGTGGCATAGTCAAACCCAAGAAAACACATTCAGATTTTGTTGATACATTGGTAAAATGATCCATATGTCATTTTTTTCATGTAAAAATCATCCAAATTTTAATATGATTCATGGTTTGACTGTTATGACTCTATGTGTGTCTTTTTATATAAAATTTCCATTAATTTTAGTGAAAAGTACAAGTGTCATACTAAAAACTGAGAAAACAGATTCTGATTATTTTGATACTTCAAGAAAATGATCCAAAATTCATTTTTGAATTGTAGGAATTAAACACATCTCAATATGATACATGATCTTCCAGGTATGACTCAAAGTGTATTTTATTTTCTTGAAATTGAAATTTTAGTTCAAAAAGTGTGTCACTCACTAAAAATTGAGAAAAAGTTCTTGGATTGTCTTGATAATTTAGTAAAATGATTCATAATTAATTTTTTACATGTAGGAATTAGTCTCACATAAAACTGATATATGATGTGATTGGTATGACTCAAATTCCATGTTTCCCGTTTAAAATGGCATTTTAGTTAAAAAACACAAGTGATATACTCAAAATTGAGAAAATGTATTCAGATTGTCTAGATACTTTAGGAAAATGATGCATAGGTCATTTTTAACATATATAAATTGACCTCACATAAATCAAACACAAGAGGTAGTATTATTGACTCAAAATGTGTGTTTTCAATATATAAGATCCATTTTAGTTTAAAATGCGCATAACCTCACCAAAACCAAGAAAACAAGTTCAGATTACTTTCTCATCATTTTATCTACCATTACTTAAATAATTTCCTTATCATTTTTATCTTATACTTATTTAGTTAGTTTTCCTAGATATATTTATTGAATATGAACAAGAAATATTCTAACATGAAATAATCAATCAAAAACTCAATTAGATACCCGATGTTCCTGGTGTGACTCAAAGTTTAGCTTAAAATTGACACTTTTTATTTAATTTATTTCTTTATAGAAACACAAATATAAGAATTTTTTAATTATGTTGGTCCATTATTTTTCTTGAGGTGGGGTGGTTTTTTATCCCTAGAATGAGTAGGTTTTAGGAGGCAAATACAAAATAATATTGATGTTTTTTAATTTTTATGATGATTTGTACTAACTCGTGTAACTACCAAAACCAATTTCTAAAATGTCTATAATACTGTGTTTTTTTATCTTGTAATTGTATTTTAAATTTTATTTCATTTAAATTATATATTTTCATCATATTTTTTGTTTTGGTTTTTAATATTATAGTGTTATTTAAATTTAACATCACACTACAACATGACCATTTATCAGTGCTACTAAAGGCACTGATGAAGGTACCATTTATCAGCACTATTGAAAGTGTTGATAAATGGATCCTTTATTAGCACTAAAAATAGCACTACAAAAGTGTTCCTTTATTAGTTATTTTTTAGTGTTGATAAAATACTATGTATTTTAATCACACTCTTATATTAATCACTTTTTTATGTGCTGAAAACAACATATTTTAGCCTTGTTAAAGTCCTATTTTTTAGTAGTGAATCCCCTGTTGAATAAGGAGGAATCTCAATTATCTATATTAGCTATGAAAGATGTGCATGTTCACAACTCTAAGAGATATTTTTTTCTCAATGTTGTAGGCCCCATAAAACCTCATAAGAATATAATGGAGGAAATGTTACTTACAAAAATATTCCTAAGTCAAGGTTGTACCATCCCAAGTTCTAAGAACACGTGAAAATGCATAAAAATATAATAGATGACTTATTCCTTGCTGGAAAATTCCTTAGGTGAGGGAGTACTAACACTAGTGGAGAACCCACTCCCCCACCAAATATTGATTATGGGTGAAAACTAAAGTGACTGAAACTAAAAATTACTTAAATAAAACATTAATTACTAATTTAGATAATACATCTCAAAAACAGTCACACCACCTGAGTATTGAATAGTTTAAGGTCTTGGAGATTAGCTACATAATCATATTATTTTATAAAATTTTCAATAATTACTCAATAATTGTGCTTCTATAGACCCATTTCTAAACATATTATGTGATATAATATTATTTTAATACTTTGGTAAAAGAAACATAAGAAATAGGTCATATCAAAAACATTGTAATGGGAAAATGTATCATAATGTATTAGATCATAAATATGAAGGACGGCATGATAAATAGGATTAATATCTTATTATAACATAATAAAATTGTATGAAGATAAATATAAAACTTCATATAGAAATATCATATCATCAAAATATAATTAACGAATAATAAATGTTATGAAATGGCTCAAAATACATCTCAATAATCATAAAACATGAGAGCATGAAATAATAGTGTGGTATATTTTAAATATAAGATATAACATGAAAACATGGAATATCATAAAAATGAAAAGATTCTTGGAAATATAACATATCATGATAAAAAATTATAAAATATTGCACAATCATAAGTATAATAAAACCTTTTTGGGAAAACATATTATCTCCATACCTTATTGAACAAACTCTTTATGTCCAATCCTAAATATGTGGGCAAAACTCATTATACCCATGCCTATGTGAAAAAAAATCATTGTTTCCATGTATTACTATATCATGAAATATAAACATAAATCAATTCATTATCGGGAAATATAGGATCTCATTCATTATCATCCATACATATTTGTCCCACTTTAAAATCAATTATCACTATATCTTAATGAACCCATGAAAAATGGATTCTTAATACATTACACAATATGAAATTAATAAAACATAGGATATAAAAACATTATATAAAAGTAATAATATCATTATAAAATATAGATTTTGATCAAAACATCTCTTTAATAGTGATAATCCATATAAGCAAATAGAAGTTAAAATACAAATGTTTTCAAAAAAAACCTTTTAAAAATTGCTATAAAAGATGAAAGAAAAAATTAAATTTAAAAAATTATAAGAGCCAAGGAAATTTTCTAAAAAATTATAATAAATAATTCCAAATTAATTATGTTTTTCTATAAACAAAATTATTATGCTAATAAACAATGTGTTATAAATAATAATAAAAAATGCCTTTATTGATATTTTTATGAAGTTTTAAAGAAAACCCCACATCATGAATAACTTAAAATATTTTTTATTTTCAAAATAATAAAATGTATATTATGAAAACAAATAATAAAAAAATATTTTTATTAATTTAAGGTTAATTATTTTGATAGGAAAAACTTGGACATTGAAGAGAAGAATCATTGGTAAGAATAAAAGCTATTCATACCAACATTATAATTTTATTTTGGAAAAAAATTATTAAAGAGTTGTATATTTATGATGAGAATTAAATTACACATAATAGTAGATGTAATACCATATAAAATAGGGCAATGGTAAGATCATGTATATCTTGAATAGTATATTCAAGTTAGAAATAATGTGACATAATGAATTCAAAATTGAGTCGATAAAACCCTTAACTTGAATTCCCACATAGCTGATTTCACAATAATATCACGTATAAAAACCATAAATATATTAATAAACTATTTTAAAAAAATATTCTTATCAATAAAAATTTTAAACATCATTTAAAATTAATATTCACATGTACATTAATTAGATATTATCTATTTTCAATATCGGGTGTGCGTTATCTTGATTATTTTAGACTAGTTTGGTAATAGTGATGTCATTCTTCATTATTACCCTAAATTTAATAATTCCAAGATAATTCATGGTAATATAATTGATTATTTCTAGCTATAATTTTATTTCATGGGGGTTTTGGTTACTATCCTTAGTGTTGAATTTGTCTATGAGCATGTTTCAATGATTTTTAATGAATGGATGTTTATATCTTAATTAATGAGTTTAATATTAATGTTAACAATATTAAAACACAATAATATAATAATTTAATTATTTATATCATATATTATCAGTAATTATGTTCTCATATTTATCCCTGATGTTAGTTTTTATCATTGTTCATGTAAGTGGTTAAACCCACATAAACATGAGCATACCATAATTAATGGATGATTATCATTATGAAAGTTTTTTATTTTAGAATAATATCATTATTACTGAAGAATAATGAGATTTTTAATATATTTTGTCATGGGGAATTATATTATAAAATTATATAATAACTAATTACAATCAAGTTGAAAAATTAAAAATGTTCGTTCGTGGAGGTGGTAGTCCAAACAACACACGGTCAATGTTATTTTATTTTTATAAGTTGATATGAATGAATAAATAATGTTTATTAAATTAAAATAATAACACATTAGTGAACTAATGATACTGATTTCATTGTATATACATGGTTATGGTATCATTGGAATGGAATAAATATGAAGAAAATTATAAGGATCAAGTAATACCCACTATGGGACCTTGATATTTCACTTCAAAGTTTCCCTAGAAATGAATGGGTAAAGATAAATTTTGGTGACTAAGTGATAACGGAAAGGTCTATATTATTATAATATTTTCATATTTTAAAGAATAAATTTGAAATTATGGGTGATGCATGAAGGTATGTAGGTTTCCCCTTTTATAAGTGAAGAAAAGAGAACTTTTTTAACTCCAATTATTTATTAATAATAAAATGAAATAATTCAAGGTTAAAAGGTTCTAAAACTAATAAATAATGGAGTATGGGGTGTTATAAGGTCTATAAATCCTAAACCACTCCTTTTTTCACATGTTTTAGACATGTTTTATACCTTTTTCAACTTAATTTTTAAGTTTTACCATTTCAGTTTTACCTCGGTAATTATATTTAAACTAAGGAATATATATTTTACTAAAAGAAAAAAATAACCTATATTGTTGAAAATGGGTGTGTTGAGCCTAAATTTAATATCCATTTAATCTGATTAAATTATTAAATTATTTAAAATTAACTTTTAAATTAAAACATTTTATATATAAAAAATTTTCTTTTGTATAAAATAGTGGTTTGACCACTATTTATTCCTAAAATTATTTAGAATTGGTTACCAATTAAATGTTTTTTAATAAAATTAAATATATTTTAAAACATCAAACTATAGTCATTATTTAAAATATATTAATTTAATTTATCAATTCAATTATACAACATTAATAAAACAAATGTTTCAAAATAATAGTTTCATCATTATCATAATAATTAAATTTAATATTAGTAAAAATATTTGTATACATAAAAATAAAATGAATATTGTTATATAATATTGACATAAAAAATCTAAATATTTAATTAATTTCCAAAATAAACTTTCTAAAGGTGGAAAATATTTATTATTCATACTAGAACACTTAATATGAAAGATAACATGAAGAAAAACAGTATCTTCAAGCATATAATGACCTTATTTTTATTATAACTTTTATATATTCATTATAAATTCATTAATTTTATTCATAAACCCCATTTTATTGGTTTTAAAATAGTGGAAATATTTATTATTATTTTTATGTTAATTCAGTTTTACTTTTATGGAAACCATTTCACAAAATATAATTTCCAAAGGAGGGAAATATTTATTTTTCATAATAGAACACTTAATGTGAAAAAGACTTTTTAGAAAAAATAAATATCTAAGTATAATATGGCCTTTTTTATACCTTTTATATAGTTTTTTAATGTGATTACTTCTATTCATAATTGAAATTTTAATGGTTATAAAATAACAATAATATTTATTAATTTTGTAAATATAACATGGTTATCCTTTTAAATCTGTGTTTCATGCAAGATAAGATACTAACATGGTATTTAATTAAGTAATAATATTCACTAAAATACTGAAAATCATGGGATGTTCTTTTCTAACCATGTATAGGTTGGTCATCACTCTAGTAGTATGATATGGTGTGTGCTAGTGGTCCTCACAGTGGGGTGGGGGTATGTAGACAATAGTGGTTGTGAGAAGACCATGATACTCACACTTAGAGAAGGGTGCTTGCATATGGCCATATTAAGAAAGCCATAGACAACCATATTTTTTATATGGGATTATGTTCATATATTGTATTATTGCTCCATCATTTAAATATGTAAATAACAAATGTAAAAATCATATAAATTTATATATTCATCATCAATCTCAATAATTTTTTTACTACACTCAACTTCAATACTTTAGTTGTCTGATAGCTCCAGTGATTATGGTGATATTTCATGGTTCTATTACAAAACAATTCACAAATGAAAGAACAAAACTATTTCATCTTTTTTTATTGGGATGATGGACTTAGTTTATTTTCTAAATGAATATTTTATTCAATGAATGAATGTATGGTAGGTAATAACAGGAAACCCTTAAGATCATGTGATGCACCCACAAAAGGCTATCTATAATGGAGGTGTTCATGCCCACTCTCAACTAAACAATCCTTGCTGAAAATCAGTCTATGGTAACTTTATTTACAACACCTCAAACTTTAGAAATATTTTATTTTATTATTTTTTAGATTTGGTTAATCTCTTCGAGGTTCTAGTTGAGTTCTAGTTAAAAAAAATTAGGTTTGTTAATTTTGGTGAGTTTTGGCCCAGTGCATGAGCACCACATGGTTAGCAGTAATCGTTCGGTCAGTGCAAGTGACCGTATGGATACCCAATAATTAAAATAAATCAATTTTATAAATTTTTAAACATTAATAATATTATTATTAAATTTTTATTAATATTTATATTATTAAAAAAATTAAATGAATATTATTAAAATGATTATGACTACTATTATTATGTTTATTGTTGTTGTTATTTATATTAATGTTACTACTACTATTATTATTATTAAAATTTCTATTAATATTATTATTAATAATATTTTTAAATTTTTGTTTGGGGAGAAACACTAGAGGCACAACCCCCCCCCCCCCCGGCTCTACCCTCCCTGCGTGTTGCGCCCAATCCCCTCCCTGCGTGCTGCTTCAGCCGCCCCTACCTCCGGTTGGCCTCCCTTCCTGACGCACCACTCTCCTTCAGCAGACCTACCTCCTATGAGACCCGACTCCCAACACACCCTCCTCCTCCATCTTGATTCTGGCAGCATGACCCCCCTATGTAGCGTGACTCGCCGACACCCCTCCCTCACTGGTAGCACCTCCTCCTCCGGCCTGCTTCTGGTAGCATGACCCCCCCCCCCTAATGCAGTGTGACTCGTCAGATCCATCTCCCTTAGTGGTACTACCTCCTCTAGTCCTACCTCCTCTTTTCGGCAGCACCTCCTCTGGTTGCACATCCTCTCACCGGCAGCATCCCCATTGGGATTATAGATCGTTCATGGGGTGTTTTTCTCTCTCTCGTCGAGTTTTTGTTGCATCTACACCCCACTGATATAGGTGTCTTCATGTTTTTTTCTATTTTGATTTCAAACCATTAGTTCTTGAGTATTTTCAATTAATTTTTAAATTTTTTTCACACCTTAATTATACTTATGCGTAGTTCATAGTAGTATTTTATTATTGGAAAACTTTACTAAAAATAGGTTCTGAGATTATTTTCTATATATACCTATGTGTATGCCTATCTAATTATATTTGATTAATTATCATTTTAGTTTAAATGGTTAATATATATTATTTGGGTAGTTTTTTCCCAGAAAATCATTTTAATGAAATTTTTTGGTTTGTGTTGTATTGTCATTATGAAACATGGTGGTTTTTATGAAATGGTTTATTGGTTTAGTGCAAGATATGTGTTTTTTCCTTGAAAATTTTTTTGGGGAATGACTACATGTTCCATACCACTAGATGTGGGCACATCCATGGGTGCATGGAATGCACACCTGGATGAGACTTCAAATGATAATGTTGTTGGAAGTGGTTCTTCTATTGAACCATGGTTTTCAAAAGAAAAAGGATTCTTTAAATTATCCTCCTCCCTCTCTTTATAAAATGGTTTTATGAATCCGCTAATGAATTGTATGATTTTCAAAATGGTGTGATAAGTGATGAAATGTTTGGTGTTTTATAAATTTAATGGTTTCTTAATGTTTAAAATACCATTTGAAACATTCATGTTCATTATAAATGTTTCATATTGTTTTTGTGATAAAATTGGATTTGCAATAAATTCTCATTTGGAATCACATTCTTGAAAGTAGAAATATGGATATAAAATTTGATGCTTCTTTTGAAAATAGTCATAAAAGTTTTGGTAAATTCATTAAGTGTATAAATATATGTGCCCATTTTTCAATTTGACTGAGTTGTGTGTTTTTGTCTTAGTTTTGAAAAAAATATGGACTTGGTTTCTTGAATGGTCAGTTGGTTTCTAAATGATGTTGGTTACCTTGTGTAATTTCAAAAAGGTGGGTTAAAATAAAATCTAAAAAGAGTATGCATTTTTGTTACTTGTAATATGTTTTGGTACATGTTTGTATTAAAGGGTGGTTTGGTGTGTTTTATAAGAATGGGAACATCCTCAATGTCTATAAATGATTTTATGAAAATATATTAGAACTTGGAATAAAAGCCATGTTTGGAAATTTTCATATTTTAAAAGAATTTTTTGAATATTTATATGATGTGAAATATCAGTTATCACTTTTATTGTTGTTATGTACACATGTATATATACAGGATGCCCCTATCTAAAATTTCCCTTTTAGGGGTTATCTTATAGGTGTTGTATGTGTTTGAGATAGGCAAGTGTGGTGAAGGCAAGTAAGGTGAGTCATGCATGAAAAGGCCTCCCAATTACATAGTTTACTATACCATGGTTTCTTGGGAGTCTTTTAGAGGATAAAGTGACATTTACTGACCTACCCTGATTAGACGGGTTAGTATCCCCTGGTTCGCAGATAGGCTAGGTTGGATGTACCACTGGACTGGTCAGTTTAAGGTAGCCAGTGGTTATTGACATATGGGCTTCACCATATGCCGATAGGAGGTTTTGAACTGAGTATGTCCAGAGGTATTTTAGGGATGTTTAGGAAATTACATGGTTACACTATTGTTTATACTTGTTTACTCTATGTTTCATTTAGTTCTTAGCTGGCACTATTTTTTTATTTATATTACAAACTTTTTTTGACTTTTTAGGTTTTGGGTTGGGTGTTTATTTTAAAAAGGTAGACTTATTTTGAAAATAAAGGTTTCGCATATAGTGTTTTTGAAAAATATAGAAAAGTTTATTAATTAATTTAAATGTGAAAAATCATATTTTTACAACTAAATTTTCAAACTAGCAGTAATGGAATTTTTTCAGGAAAATAATATACATGGATTCTTTGGTTTATCTTTTGCATCCCTACTAATCATTTTAGTGCTCATTCCTACTTTAACTTTTTAGTTTTAGGTTCCTCTATTGTTGGATATCCCTTTAAGCGAGTGTGGTTATGTTTTGTGACCCATGAGGTCACATGGAGGTACATTTGGCTATGTGACTTTATTTTATTTCCATTGTTAGTGTTATTTTTTTGTTTAGTTTTTTTATTTATTTGTCTTTTCTTTATGGGCAAAAATTATTCCCAACTATTTTACTTTGGTGCTCGATATGAGTTTATAGTTTCTAGGGATCAATAACACCCTTCGGGCCATGCCACTGACCGAATCTGGTGACCGGTTCAGGTTCGAACTAGGTTGGTTCATGAAAAAAAGGTATCAGAGGAAAGCTCTTATTATTTGGGGTGTCTAGTAGATAGAGATTAGTAATATCGAGGCTCTTAAGGTAGGTTATGGGTTAGTTCATGATCACCACCACCCATGATGAAACCTAAGTTACTAGGGGTAGTAAAGGTTTTGATTTTTTGTCTTTGTTTTGGATTGAAGGATGACCATGGAGGTTTTCCAGTGTTATGTTATAATTTCTCATGGATTCATGACCCATGTGGAGTTTGAGTACATGGTTTAAGTCCCTCCTTGTTTTTTATTCTTAATTGGATCATGGATCACTACCATTTCAGTGGGTTAATCATAACTACTAGTCCCCCATATTAGTGGTTCGTTGTAAGTTGTGTTTTGTTTTGTTCTGGTTAGTGTGAGTGAATTATGAAAATTGAAATGGTATGGAAGATTTTTCTTTCAAATGGTCTTAAATTGTTAAAGTGGGATTTAAAATTGAATGTGTTGTGTCTTGGAAACTTGGTGATTGTTTGGACTTTCTAAGAAAATGTCTTAGGTTCTCCTCGTGAACTTTTTCACATGGGAGGGCATGTATGGAATGTTTGTGTTTGAGGATATGGATGGAAGTGGACAAACACTTGTGCAATGGTTCAAGGGATTACTTAGGGGTTTATTTGAAATTAAAGGCATGGCCATGTTTTTCTATATTGATTTTGAAAATGGAATTTTTTGTTATGCTTCTATGTTCTTGGATTATCACCCTATTTTTTTATTTGAGATATAAATTCCAATTATATTTTTGATTTATGTTTGATTTAGTTTTATGTTTCTTATGTTGTTCAAAAAATTATTCCCAGAAACGTCCCAATAGTTTCTAATGAGTCAATCCCAATTCTTTATTATTCTTGAATTTTGATTGTTTATCATGGTAATTAAGGTCTATTAGAGGTAGTGGAGTGTCTTGAAGAGGTAGATAGTTTCTTAGGGTTGTTAGAAACTCTTGAGGTTACTAAGGTTCACACTATTTTGGGTCTGTTTGAACGTCTATATTTGGATGAATGGGAGCTATTCACCCAGCCATCATTGCAATTTGGGATGATGTGGGATGTTTTTAAATCTTTCTTCATCTGATGGTTTATACCTAACAAGGTGAAGAAGAAGAAAATGAAATATCTTTTGGGTATTTAACAAAGCCAGTGGTTAGTGAAGGCCCATGTCAACCACTTTAAGAAACTTGTTTCTTTTTCTCCAGAGGTAGCAACACATTATTTCATGATGAATTCTCTCTTCATTGGGTGTATTCATACAATGATCAAGGAGAAGGAACTCTCTTCTAAGGACCTTCATTTTGAGAAGCTGGTAGATAAATCATTCCTAGCTGAGTTGGTTTTTGTAGCACGGGAGGATGGCAATCTGGTGTCTCTTATTGCTCATGAAGTTTCCCCATTTGGCGAGAATTATATGTTGAGGTAACCTATTTCTAAATAGTCTTATTTATTGTATTTAGTTTCCAGTTTTTCAGATCATCCATGTGTGTACCACCATTGTGGCCATTTCAGGAACTCGAATTCATTATGTCACATCCCTTTGAAGACGTGCCATATTTGCAGTTGTCTGGGTCATCTAGAGAAGCATTGTAGGAAGAATCACCTAAATAAGACATTATGCCCAAGGGATTTTTGTACTTGACTATGATGTAAGAGATTCTTCTATTGTCAGACCCCCAGCCACAGGTCTCAGGGTTGAGCTCACACACATCCAAGAGTTTTCAAGGGTGTGTGAAACCTTAGTCTGGTTTTTATCTTATGTTTTGGATTAGAGAAATTTAAAGTTTCCTTGTTCCCATTTTAACATACTATTGTGAATTACTCATTTCATTTTAAAATTAGTGTTAACTCATTCTGTTTCATTCCAAGTGGTTGATTCTTTTCTAAATGTTTCTTTCAAAATCGTTTGTTTATCCTAGAGGGTGTTTGACTCCTATATGGTCTCGTTTTAGATTTAATTGAAATCAAATTTGAGTGCATGGGTTTTGTGAAATAGATGAATGGATTTTATAATTTGTTGTTTAGTATTAATTTATTTTAATGGGATTTCCCGTAGTGTAGGGGATTCAGTTTTTATAGTGATGTTTTTAGTTTTAGTGGTAATGTTAAATCATTTAGTTGGAGTAGTTCGTTCTGTAACATCACAAGTTTCCAAGTGTAGTGAGGATTTTGTTAGCTTATTGTGGGGGATGTTGAGCTATTTTTTCCCCAATCTTGGTTTGTAAGGTTGTTTTGTAGTATGTTTTATGGTTAAGTCCTGGCAGAGTTTATTGGTTGCATAGAGAGGTTTGGTTAGTCCGTGTGAAGAGTTCCCATGTTGACCCCATCCTCAGGGTGGTATGTTTGGGTTTTAATATATATACTAGTATAATCCTTTTTGGGGGGAGAACCCACTCTTGTTATCCCCTTGTTTTGGGTTGTGGTTTTTTCTATATCATTTGGTAATGACTTTGGGAATAAATATTCATGCCAAAGTTTCTTGTTTCTTCTAGTTGTGTTCAGGCTTGGACTAAATTTTTTACTAACATTCAGCTTGGTGACTTTATAGGGGTAGAAATTTTTGTGGTGGGAAGAATTTCCACACCAAGACCATTAAAATTATTTTATTTTATTATTTATTAGTATTGGTTACTCTCATCAAGGTTTCGGTTGAGTGTTGGTTTAAAATTTTTGATGTTTGTTAATTTTGGGGGGTTTTAGGCCAGTGCATAAGCACCGCACAATTACTGGTAGTCATGTTGTCAGCCCAGGTGACCATGCAGCTACCTAATACTTAAAATAAATAAATTTTATAAATTTATAAACCTTAATACTAATAATATTATTGTTTTGGATAATAATATTATTATTATTAAATTTTTATTAATAATTTTATCATTAAATGGTTATTAATATTATTATTATTAAAATAATGAAATAAATATTATTAATATGATTATGATGATTATTATTATTATTATTAAGTTTATTATTGTAATTATTATTACTACTATAATTATTATTAAAATTTCTATTAATATTATTATAATATTTTTTATAATTTTATTTTAATTTTTTGTGTTGGGAGAAACCTGAGGGGCGTGACCCCCACACTCTACCTCTCCCCTCCCAGCATGCTTCACTCAACCCCACTCCCTACATGATGCTCTAGCCACCCATACCTCTGGTTGGCCTCCCTTCCCATTGCACTACTCTCCTCTATTTGGCCTACCTCCTACACAACTCAACTCCTGATGCACCCTCCTCCTTCGGTCTACTTTCGATAGTGCGACCCCCCTAGTGCAGCGTGACTCGCTGGTACCCCCACCCTCTCTTGTATCATGTCCTCCTATGGCCTGCTTTCAGCAGCACACCCCCATGTGTAGTGTGACTCGTCGGTGCCCCCTCCCTATCTAGAAACGCCTCCTCTAGTCATGCCTCTTCTCACCAGCAACGTCTTTTTCGGTCTTGTGGATCATTCATGGGGTTTTTTTCTCTATCCCATCAATGTTTCGTTTGATCTGCACCCCAAAGATATAGGTGTTTTCATGTTCTTTCCTTTTCAATTTTAAACCATTGGTGCTTGAGTATTTTAAATTAATTTTTAAATGTGTTTCTCACCTTTATTATGTTTATGGCTAGTTCATGGTAGTGTTTTCTTATTAGTATAATTTATCAAAAATAGGTTCTGAGTTTATTTTCAATCTATACCTATGTGCATGCCTATCCAATTGGATTTGATTAAATTCCATTTTAGTTTAAATGGTTAAGATGGATGATTTGGTTAGTGTTTTCCCATAAAATAATTTTATTGAGATTGTTTGGTTTTTGTTGGGATGGATTTATGAAACATGTTAGTTTTCATGAAATGGTTTATTGGGTTAGTGGAAGGTGTGTGTTGTTTTTGTTGATAAAAATGTTTGGGGAAAGACTACATGTGCCATGCCACTAGACATGGGCACATCCATGAGTTCACGAAATGCATGCATAGATGGGTCTTTGAATGATAATGGTGTTAGAAGTGGTTCTTTTCTTGAACCTTTTTTTTCAAAATAAAATGGATTCTTTATCTTTTCCTCCTCCCTCTCATTATTAAATGGTTCTATGAATCTACTAATGACTTGTGTGATTTTCAAAATAGTGTGGGAAGTGATAACCCTTTTGGTGTTTTAAAAAATGAATGGTTTCCTAATGGTTAATAGCACGTTTGTCACCTTCAAGTTTGTTCTAAAGGCTTCATCTTATTTTTATGATAAAATTTGATTTGGAGTAAAGACTTGTTTGGCATCACATTCTTGAAATAGAAAATGTCGATGTGGTATTTAATGATGCCATTAAAAATAGTTGTAGACGTTTTTGTAAATGAAATGGGTGTGTAAATCTAGGGGACCATTTGTTATTTTGATTGAATTATGCATTTTTTTCTTAGTTTTGAAATGATGATGGACTTGGTTTCTTGAATGGTCTGTTGGTTTCTAAATGATGTTGGTTCCCTTGTGTAATTTTACAAAGTTTGGTTTAAATGAAATATAAAAATACTATGACCATTTGGTACTTGTAATACATTTTGTTACATGATTGTATTAAGGGGTAGTTTGGCATATTTTATAATAATAGGGACTTCCTCAATGTTTAGAAGGCCTTTTATGAAAATGTATTAGAACATGGAATTTAAAAGGCCTATTTGGAAATTTTCATATATTTAAAGAATGGGTTGAATGTATATATGATGTGATGGCCCAGTTGGCACTTTATTGATGTGATGTACACATGTATATATATATAGGTCACCCCTATATATGATTTCCATTTTTAAGGGTTATCGTATATATGATGCCCATGTTTGGGGTAGGTAGGTGTGGTGGCGGTAGGGAAGGTGAGTCGTGTGTGAGAAGTACTCCCACTTACACGTTTTACTCTACCATGGGTTCCTGGGCATCTTTTTGGTGATCAAGTGACAATTTTTGACCAACCCTGATTAGATAGATTGGTACCCCTATATTGTATATAGGACAGGTGGGATATGCCATTAGAATTGTCAGTTTAGGGCAGATAGTTGTAATTGACTTAGGGGCTTCACCATACGCTGGAAGGTGGTTCTAAACTGATTATGTCCAAGGGTCTTTTAGGGATGTTTAGAAAAGCCCATGGTTACTCTTATTTATACTTGTTTACTCTCAATTTAATTTAGAGCATAGTCTACACTGTTTATTTATCTATACTACAACATGTCTTTGACTGTTTAGGTTTTGTTTTGGGATTTGGTTTTGAAAAGTTAGAATTATTTTGAAAATAAAGGTGTGGCTTGTAGTGTTTTTGAAAAAGGGGGAAATGTGTATTTATTTTTTGAAATGTGAAAAATTATTTTTATAACTAAATTTTTAAACTAGCATTAATGGAATGTTTTTGGGAAAGGAAAATACATAGATTTTTTTGTTTATCTTTCTCATTTATACTAAGAATTTTGGTGCTCATGCCTAATTTTCCTTTTCAATTTCAAGTTCCTCCAATGTTAGATCGCTCTTGTAGTGAGCATGGTTCTATGTCCGGTGGTGACCCACGAGGTCACTTGGAGGTACGTTTGGATGCACGACATTATTTTATTTCCATTTTAATTGTTATCTATTTGTTCAGTTTTTTCAATTATTTATAGGCCAAAATATTTCCAAACTTTTTTACTTTGGTTCCCAACACTAGTTTCCAGGCCATGGGGATTGGGAATGCCCTTTGAGCTATGCCACAAACTAACTCGGGTGACCGGTTCAAGGTCAACCTGGGTTGGTTCATGACATGATTCTACTAGGGTTACATGACTCTCCCAGGACTAGTGTCATGAGCTTTTTATCGATCAATGAAAGGTGATTTCATGACTTATCTACTAACCCTCTATTGTGTTGTCTTCATATGAATGATATGTGAAGTTATATAAGCTTTCAATCTTAAAGAGGGATTTTTTTATGTTGATTAAAGGATATCACACCATGCAATGCACATATCAAGTATAGCAGTTCACATGATAAGCTATAGTGGTGTAATAGATTGTTAATTTAATTTTTTGGAAGATTAAGTTAGTTAAAGTATATTTATAAATACCTCCAACCCATTATATTTGAAAATATAGAATTCTATAGATATATTAAGAAAAATAAAAAATATAGAAATGAGAGAAGCTGAGAACCATGTTTAGATTACCTATGTATTCATATGAAGGATTCGATGTTTTATGTGTTTTGTAGTCTTATACAACTCAGTACATTATTATAATGGTAGTTACACATAAATAGTAGGGTAAAGAGGATTAACTTGAAGGTTTCGGGCACAGCAGAATTGTGGTTGGGATGGGACCCAACTTTGATTTTTACCATGATCAATGATTATTTCGGGATCAATACGATGGTGAATGCAAGTCTCCATAAAATATAATCAATGATTTAGATAAAGAATAAAGAGGACTGAAACCTTTAGAGAGGATCTTGTACATCATGTTTATAATTAATTTAATTAATTTCATAAAGAAAAATAATACTTAGATATTTGGTATTTTTCTTCTTTGGTGATTTTGATCATCCATAATGACCCTTCTGGATTATCTCGTTGTTATTGTAAAGATCCAAACTATAATCCCTCTAGTGTTGATCCATGCGTGATTTGATGGCCTTTGATCAACATCGCTCATTCTCCGGGTGCTAGCATGGTGAAGCGAGTGTCTTGTGTCAGTCGTTCTTGGTCTGTTGTTCTTCAGCCTTGAAGAACATCTCACGTTATTGAGAGGGGAGAGAATGGGATTCGAGAGAGAAATTTTTTGTCTCAACAATTCTCAATTCACCGGGCGTGTGGTGTGGTGTATGGCACAACAGGCATACTTGTCTATTTATATACATGGAATTTTAGTTACAATATTTAATTTCATTGCATCAATTAAATAAATTCATGAACTTAGAGAAAACCCATGCATATAATAATAATACGGAATCATTATTCATGGTGCGCCAACGTGCGAAAAATGGAATTATAAATTCCATATCACAAAATAATAGCAGCGTTATTTTAATTTGTGCCAACTAGTTAAATAATTATTTACTGTCTTGAAAATGATTATTTTACTACCAGACTGACCTTGGTCCACTCAAACTCCACATCCATTTATTGAACACTCTAATAAATAAATAAATAAATTACTCTCTTAAATAAATATTTTATTTACAAACTAGTAAATAAATATTTATTAAATGTTCAATAAAATAAATAAATATATTTTATTTAATTTATACAATCATTTTAACTTGAATAAAATTATTCCACGGTCATGAGAATAATATTTATTTTATTAATTAAATTCAAATAGAATTTAACTAAGACCACCAAAAACATTTAGTGTGTGACCCTCTAGGATTCTTTCTCATTGGCAGTAGGCAGGCTTGCCTAAAGTCCAAGAGTAATGTCTAGAAATGGGTCAAGGAACCCAAGAGAAAGAATTTAAAGTCACAAAAATGACATCCACATACAAATTCTCAATTTGTAATATAATCCCTTTGTCTCATTATCTCATCAAGTAGGTTTCATGATAGTGTCATAAACTTTTATGCTTGATACTTCGTTCTTTGACTACATGAAATAAACTCATCATTACACCATGGCCATGGAATTTCGCGTGACAATTCTATTTCAATCAAAGGGATGAGATGTCAACTTCCATAAATGGAAGGGAAAAATCCTTCATCGACTTATCCATTAATAACATGCCACTTGTGACGCACCCAACATACCCTACTTCTCACCAACTGTCTCCATGACAGTTTTTGTCAGTAAATCAAATTGCGTGAGTCATGACACATATTAATGATAATCTTAAATTCTAAGGATCATTATACACACTCATATATAGAAATATCTAATAACACAAAAACATGTGGAATTCCTACTAGCGGGACTGTTCTCATAATCTCCTATATTGGATATTACTAAGTGCGAACTTCGTGAGAGGAAGTCTCATCTACTTACGAGTACTCACACCTAGCATTCTGCATGCTATGTGTCCCATCATAGTATGTCATCTAACCGCAGAACTATATTTAAGAATATTTTTATATCATTTCAAGGTTCTCATCATAGTATGGAACTGCCATGACCTTATCAATTCAACAAATACTCTAGGACATTATTACACCATAGTCATGCAGAACAATGAACAATATGTAATAATACATTAAATATCCATGTAATCCAATTAAAACTAGTTGGTTCTAGGACACCGACACTTACAAACTCCCACTTGGACTAGAGCCAACTGCCTAAAACTTTCAGTCCGCTAGACCTCACATGTTTATCATGTTTCTACGGAGTCAAGGCTTTAGTCAAGGTGGCTGCCATATTGTCTTCTATGGAAATAATTCTCACTACAACTTCACCACTCTAAGAAAAATCCCTTAAGAGATGATACTTCTAAAGTATGTGCTTCATTCGCTGATGTTACCTTATATCTTTTGTGAGAGCCACCACTGCAGTATTATCACAGTACAGTGTGATGGGATCTTTACTACTAGGTATCACATCTAGCTCCTGGATGAAGCTTCGCATCCAAATTGCTTCTCTAACTATCTCAAAAGTTGCGATATACTCAGAATCTTATTTAGAATCTATGACCACACTCTGCTTTGAGCTCTTCCAGCTCACTGCACCTCTATTCAAAGTGAATATGTATCCCATTTTCGATTTCATATCATCTTGATCAGTTTAGAAACTAGAATCTTCATATCCTCTGATGACTAGTTCCTCATCTCCTCCATAAACCAAGAACATATCCTTAGTACACCTCAGATACTTTAGGACAGTCTTGACTACCATCCAATGGCGGTCACCTAGGTCATCTTGATATCTTCCTATCGCACTCAATGCGTAGGCGACATCCAACCTAGTACATAGCATGGCATACATGACTGACCCAATCATTGATGTGTATGGATTCCTTGCCATTATCTTTTTTTCCTCATGTGTCTGAGGACACATTTTCTTGGAAAGTTGAATGCCATATGATTCATGCAACAATACCCTTTTGGATTGTTCCATACTGAATCTCTTCAGTATCTTATCAATGTATGTACTTTGACTTAGGCCAAGAAATCTATTAGATCTATCACGATGGATCTTGATCCCAAGAATATATACTGCCTCACCCAAGTCCTTCATAGAAAATCATTGATTCAACCATGCCTTAACAGACTGTAAGACTGGTATCTTGTTTTCAATAAGTAATATGTCATCAACATATACTATTAGGAAAACAATTGCATGCCCACTAAACCATTTGTAGACATAAGGATCACATTAATTTTTCATAAAATAAAATTATTTTATGGATTCATTAAAATGAATTTTTCATTACCTGGATTCTTTCTTTAATCCATAAATGAATTTCTACAACTTTTATACCTTATTGGAATCCTTTGCAGTCACAAACCCTTCAGGTTGTGTCATGTAGACATCTTCCTGAAGGTTCCTATTAAGGAATGTTGTTTTGACATCCATTTTATAAATCTCATAGTCATGGTAAGCTACAATGTCAAGTATAATTCTGATGGATTTTAGCATTGCAACTAGTGAGAAGGTTTCATCGTATTCAATTCCTTGATGTTGTTTAAACCCTTTTGTAACTAGTCGTTCCTTATAGGTACTGACTTGTCCTTCCATATCCAGTTTCTTCTTGAATACCCATTTACAACCAAAAATCTTTACATCAACTAGAGGATCTTCCAAAATCCAGACTTTTTTTTAGTACATGGAATCCATTTCAAAATTCATGGCTTCTTGCTACTTTCCAACGTCTATGCCACTTACTACTTCCTTTTAGGTTAGAGGATCATTATTATCAACTAATAATGAGTAACCATCCTCAGTAACTATAAAACCATACCGTTCTAGTACTCTAACCTCTCTTATAATCCTATGTAGTACTTGTGTCTCTGGAACGGATTCTTCTTCCATAGGGCTTTGTGGAATATGTTCCTATACCAACTCTTGTATACCTTGAGCATTGACTTCATCGAAGTCTATCTCACTCCCACTATCTCTTTTGGATATGTACTCCCTCTCAAGTAATATGGAATGTCTTTACACTATAACCTTTTTTAAGAGTGTTGTATAGGTAATATATCCTTGTTTCCTTAGGTTATCCTATAAAGGTACACTTTGTGCCTCAGGGTGAAAATTTGTTACATGAAGAAGCCTTAACAAATGCTTCTCTACCCCACACATGTAAATTCAATAAAATGGATTTTTTTCCACTCCATAACTCATATGGAATAACATTTATCGATTTAGTTGGTACTTGGTTTAGTATGTGTACCATTGTTTATAACGCATACCCCCAAAAGGATAATGGAATACTTTTATGACTCATCATTGATTTCACCATATCCAATAAGGTGTAGTTCCTCCTTTCTCTTACACCATTCCATTGAGGCGTGTAAGGAGGATTGAGTTGGGATAGGATCCCAAGCTCCCATAAGTAATCAATGAAGTCCTGATTAAGATATTCCCCACCTTGGTCTGAGTGGAGTTTCTTAATCTTCTTACCAAGCTAGTTCTCAACTTCATTCTTTTATTCCTTGAACTTATCAAAGGAATATGTCTTACACCTCATTAATTATATATATCCATATCTACTAAAATCATCAGTAAAAGTTATTAAGTATGAGTACCCACCCCTTTCTTTAACTAGAAATGGTCCACACACATCAGTATGAACCAATTCAAGAAGCTCTTTAGCCCTTTCACCTTTCCCACCAAATGGGGTTTTGGTCATTTTGCCTTGAAAACATGCATGACATATCCCAAGTGGTTTTAGTTCAAAATAATATAAATATCCATCTTGATGTAACATTTTCAAGTATTTCTCATTTACATGACCTAGTCGGTGATGCCAAAGTTGGGTGTGGTATGAGTCATGTGAAGTATCTTTGTCATTGATTTCCATTACTTGGTTTGTGTAATCCAACACATAAATATTGTTGTATAAATGTGCCCTACCAAATAAAATGCTATCTTTATAAAATAAGAAACATTTATTTCTAAACTTGGAAAAAATCCATCTATATCTAGTTTGGAGATAGAAATTATGTTTTTGGTTAAAGAAGGCACATAAAAACAACCCTTTAACACCAAGAACATCCTAGTTGGCAACTTGAGGTGGTATTCCCCGACAACTATAGCAGCAAGTCTGGATCTGTTGGCTGATCATAGATCTAATTCCCCTCTTTCAATCTTCCTAAATATACTTGGTTCCTATATTTGGATACATATGTGAGCACCACAAGTTGTATTTAATACCCAATTTATAGAAACTGATAGATAGCATTCGATAACAAATGCACCTAAAGCTTCACCTTGTTTCTTAGGTTGGGTGTAGTTCTTCTTCAAGTGGACCTTTTTTCCACTTGTGAAACAAAAATCCTCTTATTCCCTTGCCTCCCCTTTGATCTTCCTTTTCTTGGAAGGTCATGAAGAAGATTTGGTCTTAAAGCTCTTTGTCTTCCCTTTCCTCTTACTCACTATAAGGACTGAAGGCTTTTCATGCTTCATATCTTTTTATACTTGGCGAATGAGGATAAGAAGATCAGATAAAGACTTCTCAATGTTGTTCATATTGAAATTGACAACAAAGTTAGAGAATATCTAAGGTATTGATGTGAGGATGCGATCGGTGCCCAGTTCTTTGGGGATTTTAAACCCTAGAACCTTTGGGCGCTCAATGTAGCTAAAGAGCTTGACTACATGAGGCCCAGCAGGAGAACCTTCTCCAATATTACTCTGAAGGAGTGAATTAGATATCTCAAACCTTTCTTATCTTTCTCTCTCCTGGTAAATACCAAATAGGTGCTTGATAATGCTATAAGAATCCATGCTTTCATGAGACTTTATGAGCTCACTAGACATTGATGATAACATCAAACATTGAATGTCGGTTTTGTCGTTCATATGTTTCTCATGGACCAAAAAATCCTCATCACTTTCCTCCTTGGAAGGTGGATCAGGTAATGCTGACTCCAGCATGTAAGACTTCTGTTCATGGCATAGGATAACCCGAAGGAATCTAGACCATTCTTGGAAGTTACTGCTGGTGAGGATGTTGTCTTTATCTAGAGTTGATCACAAGGATAGTGTGGTTAATGAGCTTGTAATTTTTTTATTCTACAATTAAAAGAGAAGATCATTAGTAAATTCTTGATTAAATTTTATGAGAAATAATAAATTTTATTAAGTCTCCCACTATTTTATCAAATCCCAATGGCCCTGACCATTGAACTCATAATGTCCAGTTTCCATGACATTGTAGTGGAAATATAACAACCTTGATCTTTTATTTCACACTTAAATATGATTTATTACATAAACTTCACTTGATAAAACTTAGAATATCGATAGTTCTAGTGTCTTTTGGGGTTAGTATTGTTACATTACAACTTAAAACATGAAATACAACATCTTTATTGAAAACTTTCTTTACATAACCACTACATTCCCTCGTATTTAGCATTATATAGGATAACCTGAATACATGCATGAGAAAAGGGTGAGATATAAAGACCAGTAAGGGAATATACATGGAATAACATAAGTAATATAGTAAAAGTTAGACAATAGGCATATAAATTGAGAATAAGATAAACATTAACATAAATTCATGATAAAGCATGATAATCTTAATATGGAAATGTGGCAACAATATTTAACATAATTTTAACATGATCCAAGGATCATTGAACATGGAGAATGAGTAAACCCTCATTACACTTGAATTATCATGATTAAACCCTCATTTCACTTGACTTATCATGATATTAATATTTACCCAATGCATTGGAGTGCTATCAAGGCGCACCCTTCTTAAACATTTCATTTCATGCATAAATGTGCCACATGGATCATATAACATGGATTCATTAAACCTTATCATTTATTACAACATAAAGGAATTGTGGAATTCATACATGAAACACTATAATAAATAAGTAAATGGGCATAAATTTGAATACCCTTGATAGGGAAATGGGCATGGCATTCACTACACAATGACATTGGCTTGGAAAATCACGGTGCAATTTTGGCAGCGTAACGGCGTGACATAAGAATTCATAAAAATGGTTGATGAGACATAAATGAGTGTCTCATCATATGTACATGAAATTTACATTAAAGTGGTAATATAGATACATGTCACAATATAAGTAATGTAATTTATATTCACAATACAAAATAATTTCTTGAATGTAAATGAGGAGAGATGGAGATTCCTTACGGAATTTCGGCATGGTAACGGGTGTACATGAGGGGAATTTAATGAGATATAAAGGGGTATATAATCATTAAAACATATATAGGGAAGTATAGGAGAGGTGAGAAATCATACCCTAATATTTATAATTTAAAACAAAAGGGCATAACAACATAATAAAATTGAGAAAAAAATGAGAAAAGAGGAAATCCCTTACTTGGAAGTGTGATCCCAAAGGATTGGGAGAGGCTTGAGAGAAGTTTATTGGGAGCTTGGGGCACCTTGGGAGGATTCTAGAGAGAGTAGGTAAGATGTTGGACTAATTAAAAAGGCTTTGAGTGAAGAGTAAGTGGGAGATTGGGTGGGTTTATATAGGAAAGAAGAGGGAATTCTTTATTATTTAGGTTTGGGTCACCACACATTAAACTTGTCAATACCACAAACCATCCAATGGTTTTTGCCCATGGTTTCTGCCAAATAGGAGTGGAAAACAATATTTTATAAGGAAAATGGTATAAATTATTAAAATATTTAGGGTGCTTATGTGGAGGTGAGTCACACTCTCAAAAAAACAATTTAAAAAGACAAAATGTTTTATAAGTCTTGGAGGGTCCACTAAAGATTTGTAAAATAAATAAAAAAATCTAAAATCACATTATTTTAATTATAAAACATATATTTTCAGAAAATAATGTATATATTATTTTATTACATCACTATTGGGCCATTATTATGTCATAAAACACATTATATATTTAAACAGTATTTAATTTTTACCCAAAAATTCGATTGTCTTAGAAAATTATGAAAAATTCACCGGTGGATAATTTTGAAATCCTAGTTCCAAAAATTTTATTAATTTTATCTAAATAATTTTATAAATATGTGAATTTTTACTTTTAAAATAAAAACTGACATTTATCGGAAATTCATGGGTTTTGACAAAAACGGCTTTTAAACCATAATAAAAATTACAATGCATTCATAAAATTATCTTATCATTTATATTTAATAAAAAGTAATTTAATTATAATAATATTTTATTAAAATATTATTTAATTAAAAAATACATTAATTCATCAAAATAGATTTCTTAGTTGAATATTAACTAAAAAAACTATTTGGGCTTTAAAAACTATTTACAAAGTAACAATAATAAATTGAATACACATTCTTTATACAAAGATAATGTACATAGTAATAGTTCTAGGATATTGTTACATAACCCCTTATAACACCCACATAAGACCAAAGGGTAAGGTGTGCGATGGTGACAGACTCTTAGGGTGGCTCGGATAACATCGCTCGGGTGGTAATCTCTATTAACTTCCACTTCTCTCGTAGTCAGTTCTGTTCAAGATTAATGTGTTCAAGATTGGCTTGGTCTTGGTCAAGAGTGAAGCCCAATGATGACACCTCCTTTCCAAGCTCTGAAAAATGGGCTTCGTATGGGGCAAGTCTACTGGATGAGGCCATCGCTTCCTTTGTCTGACTAAATAGGATTTGTTAAAGCCATATATTTATACTAATCATGTGATCATTGTTCAATGAATATATTAGCAACGGTCACATTTCTTAATGGTATTTTAAAAAATTCAAAACATAAAACCAAATAATTTCACAAAACATTTTACATAATGAGACATTTAATTAGATCAATAGGGATTTACATTAATAAAAGTTTGGATAGTTACAATCTTCCCCCATTAAAAAATTTAAACCTAAAAAATTATTTTTCCCACTCTAAAACAAATGCGGGTAACTCTGCTTCATCACCACCTCTGATTCCCACGCCTCTTCTTCAGGCTTGTGGTTTTTCCACAACACCTTGATGAGGGGAATTGTCTTATTTCATAGAGCGTTTTCTCTACAATCTAAGATCTTCACTGGTTGCTCCTCGTAAGATAGATCATCCTCTAGTTGTACTTCCTCTGAAGAGAGTACATGTGAAGGGTATGGTATATACTTTCTTAAGAGGGATACATGAAAGACATCATGTACTTTGTCAATGGTAGGTGGAAGTGCTAGTCGATAGGCCACAGCCCCAACATGATCAACAATCTCGAAGGGACCGATGTACCTAGGACTTAACTTCTCTTTCTTTCCAAACATCATGACCTTATTCCATGGAGATATTCATAGAAATACCATGTCTCTAACTTTAAACTCAAGGACTCATCGATGGTTATCTGCATAACTATTATGTCAACTTTGGGCTGCCTTGATATTCTTCTAAATGGTTTTCACCTTCTCCACCATTTCTTCGATCATTTCTGGTCCTTGCAACTTACACTCACTGACTTTATCCCAACACACCGGTGTTCTGCACCTCTTCCAATATACAGCTTCATATGTTTCCATTTGGATACTCTAGTGGAAACTGTTATTATAGTAGAATTCAACCAGTGAAAGATGTTGTTCTCGTCCTCATTTGAATTCCATAGAACATGATCTTATCATATCTTCTAGTGTTTGAATAGTTCACTTAGATTGGCCATCAGTTTGAGGATGATAGGTCATACTAAAGTTCAGTTCAGTGCTTAGAGCATGTTGGATAATTTTCTAGAACTTCGAGGTAAATCTTGTATCACGATTGGATACAATAGATAGTGGTACTCCATGTAGCCTTACCACTTATTTGATGTAAATTCGTGCAAGTTGATCCAACTAGAAGTCCTCTCGAATCACGATAAAGTGAGTTGTCTTTGTAAGACGATCCATAATGACCCATATAGCATTGTTTCCTCTAGATGTCCTTGGAAGTCTGGTGACAAAGTCTATGGTAATGTTGTCCCACTTCCATGTTGGTATGGGTAGTGGTTGCATCATCCCCTTAGAGTTTTTCCTCTCACCCTTCACTTGCTGACATACCAGGAACTTTGATGTATAGTCCGAAATATCCCTTTTCATATTGTCCCACCAAAATTTTTCTCATAGATTTTGATACATCTTTGTTTTCCCCGGGTGAATAGAGAAGGTTGAGCTATGTGAGTCTTCAAGAATATACTTCTTTATCTCCAGATTAGATGGTACACATAATCATGACCCAAATCTCACGATTCCATCCTTGTCAACCATGAATTCTAAGGATTTCCCATTTATGATAGCTTCCACCCTTTTCTAATTTACGCATCCTTTATTTGAGCATCCTTTAACCTTTCCAAAAGAGACATTTGAGCAATCATTTGTGAAAGGATTGATGATGTTCCATTCTTTATGATTCTCATGTCCATCTTCATCAAATCTATGAAGATTAGATCCTTCTAAATTCTCATCAACGATAGAATCGTAGGATCCTTTCTACATAGATCATCTTCCACCTTGTTCGCTTTCCTAGGGTGGCAATGGATTCAGCAGTCATAGTATTTGATCAGCTATAACCATCATTGTTGGCGCATGTTCAACTCCTTCTGTGTGAATATATACTTGAGGCTTTTTTGGTCCGTATATATTTCACACTTCTCCCCAAAGAGATAATGCCACCAAATTTTTAAAGCAAAGATCACCACAACAAACTCTAGATCGTGTGTTAGATAATTCTTCTCACGAAATTTCAATTGCCTTGAAGCATAGGTAATGACTTTTTCATTTTGCATCAACACACATCCCAGGCCCTTATTTGAAGCATCACTTAATACCACAAAAAGTTCTCCACTTGTGGGTAAAGTGAGAACAGGTGTAGTGATAAGCCTCCTTTTTAACTCCTTGAAGCTTTCTTTGCATTCATCACTCCAAGTAAACTTTAATCCCTTCCAAGTTATCTTGGTAAGAGGGTTGGACAATCATGAGAAATATTTCACAAATTTTCGATAATATCTAGATAACCCCAAAAAGCTACAGATATCTGTTACCGATGTTGGCCTTGGCCATCCCTCTATTATAGCTGTCTTGGAGGCATCTACAGATATCCCATTACTTGTGATGATATAGCCCAATAATGAGACCTCCTTCAACTAGAACTCACACTTTCTGTACTTTGCATAGATCTTCTCCTTTTGCAAGGTCTCAAGTATAGTTCTTAGATGCTCCTCATGATCCTCCTTAGTTTTGGAGTATATTACAATATCATCTAAAAAAATACCACAAATTTGTCAAGGTAATCTCTAAAGACACTATTCATCAATTCCATGAATATTTCTGGAGCATTAGTGAGTCTGAAAGGCATTACTATAAATTCAAAGTGCCTATATCTTGTACGAAAAGTAGTCATGGGGATATCTTCTTTCACTACTACAACTTGGCCCTTTATCAGTGCTAAAAACCGGCATTAACAGCGCTAGAAAAGCGCTGTTAATGTCGGCGTAGATAAATGGGGGTCCCCTTTATGAGCGCTCTGAGAAGCGCTGATATATGAGACCTTTATCAGCACTAAAAAAAGTGTTGATAAAGGGTGTCCTTTATCAGTGCTTTTTTTAGCGCTGATAAAGGACTCCTATATCAGCGCTTCTTGGAGCGTTGATAAAGGAGACCCTTTATCAGTGCTCCTCTAGCATTGCTAAAGGTATCCTTTATTAGCACTCAAAAGAGAGCTGATAAAGACACCATCGCCTGCACCAAAAAAATAGAACCTATGCACACCAGAATACCTGCACACACCTGCACACCATATCACCCGCACACAATATTTTGACCGACAACGGTATATACATTTACTTAACATCATGAATACAAAAAAACACATTTCTATATACATTTCAAACATTTTTTTACATGGTTATAATTACAATTATTCAACAACAGTTATAAACATTCATGTTTCATCCTTTGATATCTGTGATCCGCTCTCGACGGTATTTGTTGCCAAACAAAGAATCCGAACTCAAGGAAAAAAATTCACCTATATAAGAAAACAAATATTATGTTAGTAATGCAATAATAAAATAAATTAAAACAGTAATATGAAAGAATACATTAATATATAAATTTGGAACTAAAATATGAAATTTTAAACTCAACTGTTTTCATTT
This sequence comes from Viscum album, assembly GCA_963277665.1. Lineage (NCBI taxonomy): Eukaryota > Viridiplantae > Streptophyta > Magnoliopsida > Santalales > Viscaceae > Viscum > Viscum album. Next base: position 359,663,727 of record OY728136.1, on the reverse strand, counting down.
TCATAACAATGAAAGGGAATAATGTAAAATCAATATGTTTTTGATTGATTTATCTCATTTAATAAATACTGATTATTTATCTAATGAAAAGATTTACCAGTCACACTGTGCATCAGATTGAGGTATGGTCGATTCGTACACGTCAAAAATGACTCATGGATCATTGTCCTAAAGTATCAAAACAATCTGAATGCGTTTTCTCAGTTTTCCGTATGTTAGTAGTGTTGTTTTCTAAAGTTTATGTCATTTTCAAACTGATATCAGACACTTTTATCCATACCGGTCACATTGTGCGTCGTATTGAGGTGCGGTCGATTCATAAAAGTCACAAATGACTCTTGGATCATTGTCCTAAAGTATCAAAACAATCTGAACACGATTGCTCAGTATTCCGTATGTCATTAGTGTTGTTTTCTAAAGTTTATCTCAATTTGAAACTGATATCAGACACTTTTAGCCATATCGGTCACACCGTGAGTTGGATTGAGGTTTGGTCGATTTTTACACGTCACAAATGACTCGTGGATCATTTTCCTAAAGTATCAAAACAATTCGAATGTGTTTGCTCGGTTTTTCGTATGTCAGTAGTGTTGTTTTCTAAAGTTTATGTCATTTTCAAACTAATATCAGACACTTTTAGCCATACCGGTCACAATGTGCATCGGATTGAGTTGAGGTCAATTATTACACGTCAAAAATGACTCTTGGATCATTATCCTAAAGTATTAAAACAATACGAATGCATTTGATTGGTATTCCGTATGTAATTATTGTTGTTTTGCAAAGTTTATCTCAATTTGAAACTGATATCAGACACTTTTATCCATACCGGTCACACCGTGCGTCGGATATAGGTGTGGTCAATTCGTACACGTCACAAATGACTCTTGGATCGTTGTCCTAAAGTATCAAAACAATCTGAACGTGTTTTCTCAGTTTTCCGTATGTCAGTAGTGTTGTTTTCTAAAGTTTATGTCAATTTGAAACTAATATCAGACACTTTTATCCATACCGGTCACACCGTGCGTCAGATTAAGGTTTGGTCGACTCGTACACATCAAAAATGATTCTTGGATCATTGTAATAAAGTATCAAAACAATTAGAATGCATTTTCTTGGTTTTTCGTATGTCAGTAGTGTTGTTTTCTAAAGTTTATGTCATTTTCAAACTGATATCAGACACTTTTAGCCATACCGGTCACACCATGCATCGGATTGAGGTGCGGTCAATTCGTACACATCACAAATGACTCCTGGATCGTTTTCTTCAAGTTTCAAAACAATCCGAATGTGTTTACTTGGTATTCTGTATGTCAGTAGTGTTGTTTTCCAAAGTTTATCTAAATTTGAAACTGATATCAGACACTTTTAGCCATACTGGTCACACCATGCGTCGAATTGAGGTGCGGTCCATTCTTACACATCACAAATGACTCGTGGATTGTTTTCTTAAAGTATCAAAACAATCCGAATGCGTTTTCTCGGTATTTTGTATGTCATTGGTGTTGTTTTCAAAAGTTTATCTCAATTTGAAACTGATATCAAACACTTTTAGCCATACCAGTCACACCGTGCGTCGGATTGAGGTGATGTCAATTCGTACACATCAAAAATGACTCGTGGATCGTTTTCCTAAAGTATCAAAACAATCCGAATGCATTTTCTTAGTTTTATTTATGTCAGTAGTGTTGTTTTCTAAAGTTTATGTCATTTTCAAACTGATATCAGACACTTTTAGCCATACCGGTCACACCGTGCGTCGGATTGAGGTGAAGTCGATTCGTACACATCACAAATGACTCCTGGATCATTTTCTTCAAGTTTCAAAACAATATAAATGCATTTTCTCAGTATTCCGTATGTCAGTAGTGTTGTTTTCCAAAGTTTATCTCAATTTGAAACTGATATCAGACACTTTTAGCCATACCGGTCACACCGTGTGTCAGATTGAGGTACGGTCGATTCGTACATGTCAAAAATGACTCTTGGATCGTTTTCCTAAAGTATTAAAACAATCTGAACGCATTTTCTCAGTATTCCATATGTCATTAGTGTTGTTTTCCAAAGTTTATCTCAATTTGAAACTGATATCAGACACTTTTAGCCATACTGGTCACACCGTGCATCGGATTGAGGTGTGGTCGATTCATACACATCACAAATGACTCATGGATCATTGTCCTAAAGTATAAAAACAATCCAAATGCATTTTCTCAGTTTTCCATATGTCAGTAGTGTTGTTTTCTAAAGTTTATGTCATTTTCAAACTGATATCATACACTTTTATCCATACCGATCACACTATGCGTCGGTTTGAGGTGCAGTCGATTCTTACACATCAAAAATGACTCGTGGATCGTTTTTCTAAAGTATCAAAACAATCTGAACGTGTTTGCTCGGTTTTCCATATGTCAGTAGTGTTGTTTTCCCAAGTTTATGTCATTTTCAAACTGAGTAGTAGGAATTCACTAATCTAAGGATATTAAACATAAGAAAGGGAGATCATATATGCTCAATAAGTGTATAGAGAGATATAAATTACCATATAAAGATAACATAAGTATTAGGAATTCACCTTCATTGTCCTATTTTTTTACATTCTTCCATCAGGTACACTGCCCATTCGTTTCTAAAGACATTTATATCATCTTCTGAATAGGAGTTTTTTCAACATTCATAGTATTACTGAAAAAATATAATACACAAAGGATTAATAATTATTTTAAATAAAGTAGTAATTATTTTCAAAAATACCTCTTCAGGGATGCTAGTTTGTTCATGAAATATGATCTCTTTCATAAATTTACAAACATAGTAACTGCAGTCCTTGTCGTTTGTTTGTTTCGGACTCTGCAGAAACATCAAGAAAAATAAGTAATTTGTTTTGATATGTATTTGGATAGTGAAATATAATTATATATACCCAGATACTTCTCCATTTGTAGATATTGTGGGCATTTTCGTCCTTATGCCCTGGATTCATTCTAGCCTTTAGACGATATTCATACACCGCCCTATCATAACAAAATCCTCATTAAAAGATAATATAAATTATATAACTAGATATTTAGTTCTAAAATGTTGGATCTAGTGTATTACAAATTGACAATCGCCATCATGTGTGGTCAGTTAGTTGGATATCCATGCAGTGAATCCAGAAAATAAATTTTTGGAGTATCCAAATTGACTACAATGAGCATCCAATGTTCCCTAAAAACAAAAAAAAGAAATAAGTACTGATATAAATGAAAATATAATTGATATTATTAAAATGTAGAGTTTTACCCCTGCAAGGTTGGTATTAAAAAGAGTCTGTCAGTCGTAATTCTGCTTTGAAACGTTCTGAGCAGATTTGACATTAATTCAGCCTGAAAATTAGAATCTATTTCTTCTCGTTGTGTAGAAATGGTGTGAGGACTAATGAGTCCAAATTTGTATTCATGGGAAAATCCCTTAAATTGTTTTTCATATATATGCCTGTGAAAAATATGAGATGTATTTAGCCATAATTATCAAAGTATATCAGCTTCTGTAAAATCAAATCATGAAAACATACCTCATGTATACATTTATAACTGAGGCGCCTAGCCAGTCGTATGTGATGATCTCAGAAACAGCACCTGCACTAACGAAATCTAATGTTTCCTCTCTGTATATATCTTTTTCACAGACAATTGTATGACTCTTTCCGTCTTTCATTTTCGTATCCACATGAGCTTGCAATGATATTAAATGTGGATATAGAACGGGCGGGGTGAACGCGCTCTCAGTATATCATTTTGATCGGTTGGTTGATCCAATGTTGGAGCCTCTCTTTTGTTTTAGCTTCTCCATTTTGTCCTTCTGTAATAACATTAATCAGTTCAGCCATTTTCTAATTTAATGTTAAAGGTTCTTCTTGAAAAATGAACTGGAAATGAATACCTCCTGGTCGACATGTTTTTTAACAAGATTCGACGGCCATGAAACGAATGTTCCAACAGCTTTTTCCACCGTATGAATGTCGTCGTCATCATTTGGCACGGGTAGCTCGGCACTCGGCTCATGAGCTACGTTAATCTACACTTTGACATGACCGGTTGGAAGTGGTCTGGAGTGTAGCGTGTCATTCTGCATATTGAACATTGTAGCCCTCGCTACAAGGCGGTGGGTGGGAGTTGATAGATATAAATCACAGTCATTTTCACCCTGTAGAATATCATTACATGAAAGCTATCAGTGTCTATGTGATTCACATCTCACAAAAATGAATATTAGAACATTGATTACCTTATTTAAGTCAGGTCTTTGAGAGGAATGGCTCGCCTCAAATCTGGTGAGGGGTGGATCTTCTCGCGCGGGTTGTTCTTGAGTTGTTTGTTCTCTTTTCCTCTCCTCCATCAAACTCTTTAGAATCTCTCCCTGAGTTTGGAATATTTCTTCAAGGGTAGATACTCTATCTTTCATTACATTCAATTCTTTAGTTTGTTCATCCTCTTGTTTTTTTTTCTGAAAATATGCCCAGGGTGACACCCCAAAACCCACACCTCTGACGCGGCCATACTGTTATGGCTGTTTCAAGGCAATTGAAAGTGTGTCTGCATCCGGTGCGGGTGTTGTTGATTCCTGTAACTATGTCAAATAGAAAATATGGAAAAATAAGTAAGCATTGTTATGTAATAGTGATTTAAATCAAAACAAGTTTATATTATGTCATACTTACACATGTTTCCCACACTTTTTGTGTGTTTTCATCTATCAGTTTCCCCTCTTTATTAACACGAGCCTCCTTCCATAGCACATGGTGTGGAATGGAAGTGACTTGAGATTTTGCTTCATCAATCTGCATATAAACAGAGAAACATGGTTACAGTGTTGTTTTATGTCACATAAAATTATTACAGTACTTTTAAAATACATACCAATTGTTTTTCAATTGAAGCGTACCCCAACCTTTCTTTACGGTAGGGGTACACTGGTTTTGCTTCCCATTCTTTATTTTCAGCACTCAGTTGTTGTTTCATAAATAAAAACCTATCAATCAACGTGATGAATACAAGCAATGTTACACAACGTGTAACCAAACACAATGTACCTGAAATTTTTGTTCCACACGACGGTTGCAAAACGCATCCCATGTTCCTTGGGATATCAAGTGTGCATAAAGAGGAGGTAGGTGCGGCTTGATTTTCCCTTCGGCATCTTTCAGATGATGTTTCATTAAAATGGTGTGAAAGCCTCTATGAATCCTTCCTGCCAGTCTTAAAACATATTCTTTTTGCGAAACATCTACTATAAATTCACTCTACAAGAGATGATGAAGGGTTAGTCAATATTTCAGTATTTTATTTTATTTTAATAAATTAAATAGATGATATCGTAATGTTAGCGTAATCTCTTCCCACATTAATGTTTTCAACCCACTAACAACATGGTGCCACGGCTCTACATCAATCGGCACGCGTTGTTGAGTGACGATTCCAATGTAGCTTTTAAACATGGCTTTGTTGGGGTTTACATGCTGGCCTAGTTTATTCCATCCCACCTCATATTTGATGCCTTTTTATTTTGCCTTAAGTATTTTTGCTAAAACTGTCAAACTACAGCGCACCTATTTTTTTGTGTCACTGGGGTTTCATTGCCTACCATTTCCTCAATTTCTGCATCATCATTATGTTTCTCCGAAGTGCTAGCATTGGCACTGGCACCAGCTACAACAGGTCGAGAGACCTATTGTACGTTAGTAGTGGGACCAGCTGCAACGATTGAGAGACTTGTTGTCTCTCAGCAGTGGGACTAGCTGCAACAGGTTGAGAGACGTGTTGTGTCTCAGGATTGGGTGCATCAGTAGGTGAAGAAGTCATTATCTGCAGAACTAGTTTAAAATTTAATTTAGATCACATAAAAGCAGCAGTGAACAGATAATAACATAATCTAACGCAATCTATATTACAATAAAAATCAATAACCTGATTATTGAACTCTCTTTTTTTTAAAGGCTGAAGGGATTTGACCCCTCTATCAACTATCCATATCCCTTCATTGTGGTATCCTATAACATAAAAAACATCGTCTATATTGGGACCACTGTGAAATGATTACGAAGTCCCAATGAAAGGGTCATCTTCCGTTGAATTTTCATCTGACCCTTCAGCTATTTTTGTCGATAACAGAACGATTGACCAGTTTCGGTTTGCGGGATCTGGAACATAAAATACTTGCACTGCCTGTGATGCCATTATAAACGGTTCGTCTTTCTCCCCTTCCTTACTAAAATCAACTTTCACGAATCCCAAATCATCTATTTTAACAGCACTCCTGTTATCAACCCACTTGCATTGAAATATTGGAACTTGAAATTCCATATAATCCAACTCCCATATTTGTTTGATGATGCCAAAGTATAACATATTTGCATAAATTGGATTTATGTCCTTAGCACGGGAAACATGCATCGCTTCAGCCACAAGTTTAACCCCACTATTCTGCATGGTACTGTCTTCATCATGTTCATTAGTATAAAATGTATAACCATTAACTAGATAATCATTGTAAGATAATGCATACACACTTGGTCCTCCGGCTAGCCATCGAAGTCATTTCGAAATTGACTCTGGATTTTCATCTGACTTCTTAAAAATATGATCTCCAAACCATCTTATAAACTGTCGATTATGTGTATCTGATATCCATTTTTCAGCTTTAGATGGATTCAAATGCCTAATAATTTCTTTATGGATTTCAACATATGGGTCAACGTCGAAACTGTTATGCAAAACATAAAGGTGGACCTACTCCTGATCTGTAATATTGATTGTGACAACCTTTCTTCCAGAAATTCCTTCACCCTCAAGCCGCCCAGTGTGACGAGATTTCAGTAAGACAATGCTTTCCACACCAGACAAGTATTCGGTACAGAATTCAACAGCTTCCTCAACAATATATCACTCTGCAATACAACCCTCTGGCTGACTTCGATTTTTGACATACCCTTTCAAAATCTTCATATACCGTTCAATGGGGTACATCCATCTGTAATGTACAGGACCACATATTCAAATATCTCTCACCAAGTGGACCATCAAATGAACCACCATATCAAAAAATTAAGGCGGGAAGAACATTTCTAATTCACATAATATGACGGCAATTTCTTTTTCCATAGCTGGAAATTTAGTCAGGTCTATAACTTTGTTTCATATAGATTTGAAGAAGAAACACAGTTTTGTTAATGTATGATGTACATTCTTGGGAAAAATACAACGTAAAGAAATTGGAATGAGATTTTGCATCAAAACATGATAGTCATGTGATTTCAGACCTTTTAACTTCAAGTCGCTCATTGACACAAGGTTACTAATATTTGACGAATACCCCTCTGGAACCTTTACGTCATTCAAGAAGTTGCAAAACTGATATCTCTCCTACCTTGAAAGAGTGTAAGTACTAGGAGGAAGAAATTTTTGTTTTTCACCCTTCATTGGTGCCAACTCTTCTCGTATTCTCATCTCAACCATGTCCAACCTACCCTTAATTCCATCTTTTGTTTTGCCAGATGTATTTAGCAACGTGCCGATAACACTGTCAAATACATTTTTTTTCTACATGCATAACATCAATAAAATGTCTTACATACAGACAATTCCAGTATTGTAATTCAAAAAAAACTGATCTCTTTTTCCAATCAATTTTCGTAAGGTTTTTCGAAGCCGGTTTACCAAAAGTAGTGTCCATATTTTTAACTTTCTCAAACAATTGATCTCCTGTTAGTGGAGACGGTGTTGTAAGTTCTTCTGAACTTCCATCGAATGATGTCTTCCAAGAATGGTACTTATGTCGTCACGGTAGAAATCTGCGATGTCCTAGAAACACGGTTTTCGATGAATGTTTCAACCTAATTGATTGTGTACCTTCTTCGCAAACGGGACAGCCTTGAGTTCCTTTAATGCAATATCCTAAAAAATTTCCATAAGTAGGGAAGTCATTTATCATCCCATACAACATGACTCTCAAATTGAAATCTTTCTTTCTGTAAGCATCATACAATGTAACACCTGAATCCCACAATAATTTCAAATCTTCGATCAATGGAGCTAAATAAACATCAATATCATTACCCGATTGTTTTGGTCCTGATATAAGCATAGATAACATGATGTATTTTCATTTCATGCATAACCACGGTGGTAAGTTATAATTTATCAACATAATCGGCCATGTACTGTGACTGTTTCTTTGAAAACCAAAAGGATTCACTCCATCTGTAGATAACGCAAGACGAAGGTTTCTCGACTCGTTTCCAAATTCAGGATACTCGTGATCGATTCTCTTCCACTGAGGAGAGTCTACTGGGTGACGTAGTATCCCATATTTAATTCTTGTATCTGTATGCCATGTTAATTGTTCTACAGTCTCCTCACTTCCATATAGGCGTCTAAACCTTGGAATGATTGGAAAGTACCATACAACTTTAGTAGGACTGGATTCATCTTTCTTGTATCGAGAATCACCACACTTTGGGCATTCTTTAAGTGATTTTTGGTCCTTTAGAAACAGTATACAGTCATTCAGGCAGGCGTGTATTCTTTCAGATATCATACCCATAGAACGTAGCATTCGTTTGGCATCGTATGTTCGGCTCGGGAGCTCATTGTCTTCTGGGAGAATGTCATTCATGAGGGCAAGTAGTTTCATAAAACTGTCGTCACTCCACCCGTTGTCTCCTTTCAAATTATACAGCTTCAGTATGGCTGACAATGCAGTATATTTAGTGCAACCAACATACAATGGAATCTTTGCACAACTTTTTAACTTCTCAAACAATTTTGGGCAATCACGAAGTTTATCTTCGAAGGTCCTTGTCATTTCCTAAATATGATCTTCATCATCATTCACATCTGTAATCACATCCTCCATACGTTCATCTTCATTGTTCATGTTTGTAATCATATCAGATGATCCATAAAACGCAGTGTCACCCCAGTCACTACCTACATTCATTGTTTCCCTGTGTTTATTCCAACATGTATAACTTTGATCTATTCCATGACAAATCAAGTGTTCTTCCAACTCATCTGGACTAATTTGTTTTGAATAAAAACAGCGTAAACACAGACAAAGGATTTGAGAAGAGTCACATGCATGATCTTTTGCAAACTTGATAAACTCTTTCACGCCTTCTTCATACTCTTTTGTCAACCGATTGGCATTCATCCATTCTTTATTTATATTCATCTTATTTGAAATCCATAGGATGAGTATATAGGTTATAGGATATGGAATATGAGTATAATTTAGATAAAAATCAAGATACTTCAAAAATGGTAGGGGGCGTGCTCATTAATAGCAAATCTTGGGTGGTTCTTGGGATTCATCCAATTTCTTCCTCTCTTCGATCACCCCTGATGAGGGGTGGTTCTTGGGAGTTTTTTATAGTGTGTTAGTGGGGTTCACCACTATAGACATGGGTTAACCATACCTTTTGTGAGGAATTAGGATAATCAGTGCAACTTGTGGATCAATCTCATAGGGCAGTCTCTATAGGGTGTTCGTACAAGGAAATACCTCATGGGTAAGGCCAATAGGTATCCTAACATGTGCATCAAAAGTAAAAGTGTAAAGAGTTGATTGAAACACATGGCAGAAAATGCATAAGTAAGAAGCAGTATATGTTTTCTACAAGGGAACCCATGGAAGTGGCCATAATGGGCACCTTAGTCTATGTGATGGTTATGTGGGAGTCTCTCCATGCTATCCAGGCATGAGCTAAGGCACAATGACTAATCCTCATATAATAACCCTTCATCTGGGTGCTCTTCGATGTGGGAGGATCATGGATGCTCGTGGGCTCATGAGTGATCAACACCCAACTCTTTAGTGTATTTGTCTTGTTCATATCAAGACACAAAGCAACATAGGCAGTGGATATAGCAAAGTCAGAAGAATAAACCCCAAGATAACTCTGAACTCACCCAGTGTCAAATCCCAATCCCTACCACCTAGTTTGAAGGTGATACAGATTAATTCTATCTTGAAAGTTGTAAGGAACTCTAAAAAGATCTCCTAAAACATCTCCTCAAGAACATAAATAATTTGGGAGTGTTTCATTGATGCGAAGGGCTACCATAAAAACCTTGTCGATGATTACCTTGTGTATTATGACCAAATCCATGGATATGTTGGTGAAAATTGACTTGGATTGAAAATGGTTCAAGCACATATAGTGTTCCATTTCCTTAAAGTGAAAATAGGGATGGACATTGGTAGGTGGAACCACATCTTGTGAGTGGTGGGATGAAAAAGGAAAATCAAAACCCAACGAGATGGAATCTTCCAATGGTGGTGGAAAAGAATAGGGAGAAGGAGATGGTGGATTTAGAGTTTGGGTCTAGTGCTTAGCTGCAATAGGCCACGATCCATAAGCTATGTGTTTGGATGGGGGAAGGCACCTACCCTTAGTTCAAATCATGGTCCTAGGAGGGAAGTGAGTATGGGTGGAGGAAGGGGAGGAGGTTTATTTAGAGGAGAGGGAGATAAGGGAGGAGGGAAGGCATGGGTGAGGTGGGGGAAGGCACCTACTCTTAGTTCAAATCATGGTGCCAGTGGAACCTTTGCTTTAGTGTTCAAGTTGACAGGTGACCCTAAATGGGGATCTTGGAATGACATGACTCATTGATTATGGCTCTGGACACGGGATGAATTGCGCTAGAACTTGGCATGTGAATTTCCTATGGGGTAGAATGACAGACGCCATTAGAATGGGTTCCATATGTCGTTATGATGTGCTGATAGGGAACTTCCTTGTGTATGTGTAGAGTTCGATTGGTTCGAGTTTTCCAAGTGTGCATACCATCGGGAGAGATAAAGTAGCCATGAGTCATGGGTATGGACTGGTTCCTTAAAGGAGGAACATGAATTTTTCTTAAAGGTGGAAAAAGTCACAAAGTATGATCCTTGTCACATGATAACAATTCTTGACATTCTTTTGGTATAACGCTGAAGCATGTACGAACAGAGTTTGTAGCATCCTTTTTAGCGCACGATCTCTCCATGCATGACTGGTTATATGTTGTACGTGCATTTACCTTTCCATCATGACATATACATATATATACATGTGCACTTATGTTAAGGACATATTGATGGTGCCTTGTTGTGTTTATTCTCACACCATGCACAAACATCTCAATGCGTGCGCAAATTTCATGATCAAGGATTTGAAGAATGGTAAGGGTCCAACGACAGGTTGTTGAGGAGCTTGGAGTTAAGAGATGAATTTAGTTCTATGAAGAACTTTAGACAACCGCTATAGCATCTATTATTTGTTTATTTCTAATTGTATTTCTTATACTAAGTCCAAGAAAATTTCAACATATGTCTCATTGAATTTCATTTTCATTTAAAATTACATAATTGTAATAAATTACAATTTGAATGGTTAAACCAAATAGATCACAAATTATGATTTGTAAGTGCTCTTACACCTTATGAACCAAAATATGGTGTCAATTAATTCAATAACAAAACACGTTCAAATCTATGTAACCAATGATCCCTAACTCAGCATGACATATTTGACTGATAAGGGTGTCTTCTGTAGCCTAATCATAAATTTTTTTACATTATTATAGAAAATCTATGTACCAATAATGCTTCTCCCAATTCTATGTATCAATTGTTAAATTATAACAATTCTATTTATAGTAGTCTTGAAACTCAAGGAAATCAGAGTGAATGAAAATAACACAATGTGACAATATGGAATGGCATATGCATGGAATTTTTATTTTCTATAATGTTCCTAATATGATGCATAATAAATGATTACATTCCCTAAAATCATTGGGAAAGGGATAACAGATATACCATAATTGTTTCAATATTAATATAATAAGTCAAGTGAATCAACCAACGATGGAATCTTATCAACTGTATTATTAATTTCTAGCAAAACAATTTCCATTCAATTCAATTTTGAATTTACCATTACATGGGTTAGATACACCCATGAAAAACTCATTATTAAATCCCATAGCAATCCAAATATTCCATCTATTGTATTTAAATAGTAAGGCATGAATAGAAATCCATTGATATGACTTTGTTACATCCCAGATTCAAAATCTACATAATAGTTTCCCTAGCCTGATTGGACACATGGCCTCAAGTGCTTCTCCAAAAATGCCAGAGGCATCCGACTTGCATTGAGGGCATGTGGTGTGTATGTGGGATACAATTACCTCATTACTAGATTAGAGAACAATAGATAAGATAATATCCTATGAATATAAAATATTTTCATATTAAGGAAGAATAAATCCTAAATAATCCTATAATTTCATCTAATAATAGCACAAGAAAAACATTTATTACTCATATCTATAAAAATCCACGAGTGAGTGTCAAGACTAAAAAGTATTGAGGATGACTCTAATTATAAACCATAAAGATAAAATTTATTTAATATAAATTAGTAGTGAATACCTATATATAATAAATTAAAGGCCAATTTAGAAGATTCTAGAATATTTCCTTTAATAGTAGAAAGTTCTGTTGTAGTGTTAGTATTAGGAATGTCCACTACATATTCCTTGCATAAGCCATTGAGATGACCTCGAGGATAAACTCTTTGTTCATAATAATACACATTTTTTTTGTATCTGACCCGCTCACCATCATCTAAATCTTTGTGTCCCCACTAGTGATTGACAACCCCATGTCAACTATCCACCTAACCGAGCATGAAATATTTGGCCCCACTGAAATTATCTCACAACACTCTCTATTGTATTCCTCCACTAGAATCTCATAAGATGACCAAACAATAAATACAATTGGAATATATAATAAAATAATAATGGGGTTTCTTAATGAAATAGACTACTTGTAAATTTATAATAACTACCTGTCATAAATAAATAATTCTAAATACACTATTTATTAATTATTTTTGTATTTAATAGAAATCTTAAACCAATGCTTATAATTTATTTAAGAAACATAAGAAACTATATGATATTCCATGTTATTTGAATGTATACCTACTTACTAATTACTACTCATAATGCATGATACTCAATGTAACAAGTCCAAAATGAAATGGAAATCATCCTCGAATATCCCTAGTAACTCAATATTCCACTTTAATTATGTTTTAATTGTATATTTATCACTTACTTAATGATTCTCAGTGACCATATCTCCATGATATTCCCAAACCAAATGACCCTAAATTTTTTCTAATTCTATTTTCTAACATCCTAAACCAGATTACCTATTTGTCACAACTCTGACACGTACATTATATGTAGTTCACTTTCAAATTTCTACAGGCTCGCATAAAAATCAGTGATATGAAATGATATAAGGGGTAATGATTTTCCTTATTTAAAAATTAAGTAGGTAAATACCATGAACATAACTAGGAAAATATATATAATTTAGTAACACATAGTTTTATACAAAACTGAAATAAAACTATATTCTAAGTATCATATATATCTCGAGTACTTTGATACCAACATAAATGGATTGATATATATATAGTATGCAAGGGGTCACCACAATGAAAACATAATTAATTCATGAAAATTCAATTTGAATCACCTTAAGGAGGAGGACTCGGTGGCGGAGGAGAAGGAGGCGTCGACAGCGGAGGCACCGGAGGCAACGGAGGCAGCGCGGAGGCAGGGCGGAGGCAGCGGAGGCAGTGGAGGAGGAGGAGGAGGAGGAGGAGGAGGCCGCGGTGGAGGAGGAGGCAGAGGAGTAGGCAGAGGAGGAGGAAGAGGAGGAGGAGGCGCCAGTGGAGGAGGAGGAGGATGAGGCCATGGACTAGGTGGAGGAGGAGGAGGAGGAGGAGGAGGCGCTGGTGGAGGAGGAGGAGGACGAGGTCGCGGTGGAGGAGGAGGAGGAGGAGGAGGAGGTGGCATCTAGAGGAGGAGGAGGTGGCGGCCGGAGGAGGAGAAGAAGGAGGAGAAGAAGGAGGAGGCGGCGGCCACGGTGGAGGAGAAGGAGGCGGCGGTAGCGGTGCAGAGGAGGGCTTCCGCGAGAGATTGATAGGGTGCGGGGAGGAGGAAGAGGACCCGAGGGTTTTTAACAAATCCGTGTGAGCCTTTATCAGCGCTAGTAAAAAGTGTTGATAAAGGGTGTATTTATCAGTTCTAAAATGAAAAGCGCTGATAAATACAACCTTTATCAGCGCTTTTTTAGCACTGATAAATAACCCCTTTATCAGCGCTAAAAAATGCTGATAAAGGGTACACCTTTATCAGCGCTTGTTTTAGCACTGATAAAGTGGACCTTTATCAGCGATTTTTTTAGCACTAATAAAGGCCCACCCCTTTATCAGCACTTTTTCGTTAGTGCTGATAAAGGTAGGCACATGCTTTGCCCAGTTTTGTGGTAGTGCTTCTTCACCCTTACTTGATAATATCCCGACCGCAAATCCACATTGGAGAAGTATTGTGTTCCACACAGCTAATATAACAAGTCATAAATTCTTGGGAGAGGATACTTTTTCTTTATTGTGATTTTTCTAAGCTCACAATAATTAATGCAAAGGTGCATTGATCCATCCTTCTTCTTGACGAAGAGGACTGGTGCACCCCATGGTGAAGCACTTGGGTGTATAAACCCTTTATCCAGATTCTCCTATAGTTATTTCTTCAGCTCCATAGCCATTCTATATGGAGTCTTGGATATTGGAAACTCCCCATGTATAAGATCAATTAAGAATTAAACATCTATTCTAGGAGGAAGACTAGGCAATTCCTCAAGAAACACATCGGTGAATTCCCTCACAATAGGCATGTCTTCAAGGATGGTTGCTTCCTTGGACTCAATCATCTGAGCCAGATGTGAATTCTTATAGGGAAGTAATATCCATACTTGAGATGATTGAGCTAAAGAAGATTCATCCTCCTCCTTTCAATTGTACAAAATCAGAGGTTAATTATCCATATAGAGAGTGATTTTCCTCTCATGGAAATATATGTTGGCTCTATATAAGGAAAACCAATACATGCTGAGAATTACATCAAATTCCACTAAAGGGAGTATTACAAGGTTCGTCTAGAAGTTCAATCCACAAATTATGATAGGGGAGGAGTTATATTCATGGGATGCAATGATTTCCCATTTTTCGTACTCACCAACATCTTTACTTCCATGATTTGTGGTGGTGTTGGGATTATTCTACTAAACTTTCGAGATATAAAAGAATGTGTAAAACCATAATCAAAAAGTACATTCACTATTCTTGAATGAATAACTAGCGTACCTGTCACCACTTCGTTGTCGGGGTTCACTTAGGCGGTAGTGATGGAAAAAGCTCGCCCTTATTTCCTTGGAGGTTGTGGGTTGCCTCTGAAAACCCTTGGATTAGGGAAATTATTTGCAAAGTGCCTCGGTTCTTTGCATTTAAAGAAATGAAAAATGTGTTGAGGGTCAAGAAGATAATTCCTCTCCTCTATCACAGCCGTGGGTTTTTCTTGCCGACAGTTAATAGCTAGGTGTCCTTCTTTTCCACACCTAAAGCATTTCCCCATCCCCTTTAGGAAATTTTCGGGGTGCTTCTTTCCACACCTTTGGAAAGTGGGGTGCTGGATCTTCTTAGCACTGTTGGATTTATCCATCATACTGCCAACATTGAAGTCCACCTTACGCTTCTTATCCCCATGATACCCCTGAGATTCTCTGATCTCCATTTCAATCTTGAGGGCACATCGGACAATTTCCTCATAGTTGTTGAAGTCACAGATCGACAGTGCTTTCCATAGGCTTGGTTTCATCCCACCAAAGAAGCGTTCAACCTTGAATTCGGGGGTAACGACAAAGTCGGAGGTATATCATGCAAGCCTTGTGAAGTTTGCCTCATACGCTCTGACAGATTCATCATCTTTTTGTTTGAGGGCAAGGAAGTCCTTTTCCATCTTAAGTCAGAGGGTGTGCGGAAAAAATTTATCGAAAAACATCTTTTATAAATCCTTCCATTTCAATGCCTCGATCTCCTCCTTAGGCTTCATATTTTTAATCAACATCCACCATTGATCAGCTTCACCCTCCATACAATAATCATCCAGGAGAACCTTCTCTTGTTCAGAACATTTAAGGATGGAGAAGATCTTTTCAATAGAGTTGAACCATTGTTCGGTGATTGAGGGATCAGATGATCAATTAAAAGTAGGAGGCCTTTGTCTCATAAATCTCTCGATTGTGACTTTTTCTTTCTTAGGCGGGGTTGAACGTTCATTTTGACCCATGTTTCTATTCAAAGATTGAGTTAAATGAGAGATAAGTGTGAAAAAGTTCGTGATTCCCGCTCCCATCGGATTAGGCATCTCATTAGTACAGTTATCACATTGATCTTCACATCATTTGTTAGCCCGAGTCCTCCTATTACCGCCATTGGCTGGAATAAAAGGAAAGTTAGGGGTAACACATAAAGGGTAATCCAAGGACAAAAACATATGACTTATAAATTACTTTTATTCCTTAACTTATGAATCTATATACTTCAATCTATGTTATCCATGATCTACTTTCTAACATGTATTCTTAGAGAAATTTTTTTTATTCCCATAATAATGGTTCATACTAAGCTTTTGAATTTACTAAATCATATCCCCCAGGAGTTTCATAACCAAGAGTGCAGTAAGGCCCATTTTCGTGCACCAGTTCCCATTTGAGTCTAGCTCAAAGCGGTGTTTTTGGGTTTTACCCCTAGGATACATATGTGCCAGAGACGCCTCTACCTGCTCATATCTAGGCAAGGATTTATTTTCTTGATAAACCACTTACTCAATACTCACTAATACTTAGGAATGTTTTTATTATACTTATTATTATCTCTAAGTCTTCACTATGGTTTTCTAATCCTAATCCTAAAAATAACTAAACCTATCCTCTGATACCAACTATAACAACCCTGATCTTTTATTTAACACTTAAACATGATTTATTACATAAAAATCACTTGATAAAACATATAATATCGAGAGGTATAGTGTCTTTGGGGCATAGGATCATTACACTACAACTTAAAACATGAAATACAACATCTTTATTTAAAACTTCCTTTACATGACCACTACATTCTCTTGTACTTAGCATTGCATAGGATAACTTGAGGACATGTATGAGAAAAGGGTGAGCTATAAAGCCCAGTAAGGTAATAAACATGGAATAACATGATGAATATAGTGCATGTTAGAAAATAGTCATATCAATGAAGCACAAGAGAAAAAATAACATAAAGGCATGATAAAGCATGATAATCTTAATATGGAAATGTGGTAACAACATTTAACATGATTTTTGCATGAGCTAAGTCTAATTACACGTGGAGCATGAGTAAACCCTCATTTCACTTGAATTATCATGATTAAAACCTCATTTCACTTGACGTATCATGATACTAATCTTTACCCAATGCATTGGAGCGCTATCAGGGCACACCCTACTTAAACATTTCATTTCATGCATAAATGTGCCACATGGATCATATAACATGGTTTCATTAAACCTCATAATTTATTCCATGATAAGTCAATGTGGAATTAATACATGAAACACTATAATAAATAAGTAAATGTGATTAAAGGTGAATACCCTTGATAGGGAAATGGGTATGGTATTCACTATATAATGACATTGGCTTGGAAAATCACGGTGAAATTTCGGCAGCATAAAGGCATGACATGGGAATTCATGAAAATGGTTTATGAAATATAAATGGGTGTCTCATAATATTTACATGAAATTTAAATTAATGGGTTCATATAGATACATGTCCCAATAAAGGTAATGAAATTTATATTCACAATACCAAATAATTACTTGAATGTAAATGAGGAGAGAGAGATTCCTTACGGAATTTCAGCATGGTAATGAGTGTACATGAGGGGAATTTAATGAAAGATAAAGGGGTCACTAATCATTAAAACATAGATAGGTAAGTATGGGGGAGGTTCAAAATCATACCCCAACATTTATAATTGAAAACAAAAGGGAATAACAATATAATGAAATTGAGACAAAAATGAGAAAAGAGGAAATCTCTTACTTGGAAGTGTGATCCCAAAGGCTTGGGAGAGGCTTGAGAGAAGCTTCTTGGGATCTTGGGGTGAATTGGGAGGATTCTAGAGAGAGGATGGAAGATGTTGGACGAACTCAAAAAGATTTTATTGAAGAGGAAGTGGGAGCTTGGGTGGGTTTATATAGGAAAGAAGAGGGAATTCTTTATTATTTAGGTTTAGGTCACCACACATTAAACTAGTCAATACCACAAACCAGACCATGGTTTTTGCCCATGGTTTTTTTCAAAGGGGAGTGAAAATAAATATTTTATAAGTTAAATGGCCGAACTTCTTAAAATATTGAGGGTGCTTATGTGGAGGTGAGTCACACTCTCAAGGAAAACAATTTAAAAATCCAAAATGTTTTCTATGTCTTGGAGGGTCCACTAAAGCTTTTTAAAATAAATAAAACAAATCTAAAATCACATTATTTTAATGATAAAACATATATTGGCCGAAAATAATGTTTATATTATTTTATTACATCACTATTAGGTCATTATGATGTCATAAAACACATTATATATTTAAAAGGTATTTAATTTTACCCAAAAATTTGACTATCTCAGAAAATTATGAAAAAATCACCATTAGATAATTTCAATTTCCTGATTCCAAAAATAATATTCATTTTATCTAAATAATTTTCTAAATATGTGAATTTTTACTTTTAAAATAAAAATGGATATTTATCAAAAATTCATGGGTTTTGACAAAAACGACTTTCAAACCATAATAAAAATTACAATTGCATTCATAAAATTATATGATCATTTATATTTAATAAAAAGTAATTTAATTATAATAATATTTTATTAAAATATTATTTAATTCAAAAATCTATCAATTCATCAAAATATATTTCTTAGTTGAATATTAACTAAAAATACTATTTATTCTTTAAAAACTATTTACAAAGTAACAATAATAAATTGAATGCACATTATTTATACAAAAATAATGTACATGGTCATAATGATAGGGTATTGTTACATAAACCCTTATAACACCAACATAATATTGAAGGGTAAGGTGTATGATGGTGATAGACTCTTGGGGTGGCTCAGATAACATCGCTCGGGTGGTAATCTCTATTAACTTCCATTTCTCCCGTAGTCAGTTCCACTCAAGCTTAACGTGTTCAAGATCAGCTTGGGATTAGTCAAGAGTGAAGCCTAATGATGCCACATTCTTTCTGAGCTCCAACAAATGGGCTTCGTATGGGTCAAGTCTACTGGATGAGGTCATCACTTCCTTTGTCTGAGTAAATCGGATTTCTTGAAGCCCTATATTTATACTAATCATGTGATCATTGTTCAATAGCTATATTAGCAATGGTCACATTTCTTAACGGTATTTTAAAAAATATAAAAAATAAAACCAAAGAAGTTCACAAAACATTTTACATAATGAGACATTTAATTGGATCAAGTGGGATTTACATTAATGAAATTTTGGGTTGTTACAGTCAAGGATCCATATTCCCCTTTGTATAACCCCAACAAGGGTTGGTCAAGCTATTTAGAAGGTATTTAGATAGGCAGGTCTTTGCCAACTGTAGGCTTGTAGTTCCTTGATCTGTTGAGTGGACTCCCCAATACTAAAATCATGACTTTTTATTTCCTTAACTCTTGCCTCCAATATTACACCAAGTCTATCAAGGGATACTCCTCTTGATGTAATATGGTTAAGTTAACCTGAAACCTTTCATAAAGGCTTCCTGTATAGAAGTAAGTGTCCCAAAAAGGGTTGTTCAAACACATAGTTTTATTGAGTTTTTCCTTTAATCAAGTGACAGAAGGCTTGGTCTGACTTAATATTTTATTTGATGGATTTTTATCTCTTATGCATTAATTGATTATTATCACATGCTTGTTAATATTAAGTGGAACTTAATTAAGTGATTAACCATGTCTTGATAATATTTACGCATAATCCTGGTTTATTTTAATTCAATCTTGCATGCTTGTTTAATTCATTAATTATGTGATCGTAACAATACATACATAATGATAAACCATGAAAATGACAGAAATAAAATAAATTAAATGGAATGATCATGAGATTTTCTAATGGTTAGTTTATCTAGCATTGATAAAATAACCCTGGCCTAGGGGAAAAACACCTTGAACCTTTGGGTTCGTATTTATAGCTTCCACCTATCCACCTATGTATCTCCTGGGATTGGTTTCATCTTGACTCCAGCTTGAACCACCTACACTAGCTTGGGAGTTCCATCCATTACATATGCCTTTTTTAACTCACATGTAGGTGAGGGGTAAAAGGGGGTTTTACATAAAAGAAACCTTGGGCATGCAGGCCCTACATATTAATGAGGAGAAGGCTCACATGACAACAAATTTAATTAAAATGAATAAATTAAAAGGAACCATCCACATACAAAGGTATTGGTCAAGCTAATGGTCATTCATACATGAAATGATATTTACATATAAATAAAACTATCATTCAATTATTTAATCGTTCTCATTTAAGATAAATAATTCTTGAATCAATTAATTATAATCTTTAATTAATCAATCCTTTTATCTTAAATCATTTTATTAATTTTCTTGAGATTCTCATACATCATAATTTTAAAGAAATAAATTCATTTAAAGTTATCTTTGTACGTAACTTGTACCTTGGAGGCAACCCGATGAATTCCTATTCATAACTACCCAATGAGTAGAAATGAACATTACGCAGATGTTAAATTAAACAAATATATATAAAACACCTATCACATGTTGTGCTTCAACATTACGCTCGCACGATGGTACATGTATCAATGGTTTTTATAATATAATAATAAATTTTAATAGATCTGCATAATTTGGATGAGTACACGAGATGTTGTTCCAAATACACGGCGTTTACTATTTTTCACTGTCTATCCAAAGTACACGCTCGGGGAAACAGTGTGTGATTGTACTTCAGAAATCTTCGTATTTCACGGTGTGTCCAGTGAACCACACACCATGTAGTTCCTCATTACACGGTCTCTATCCAGGAAAGATGTGTATGGGGTACACGGTCTAACCCTAACCCTAAGGTACTAAAAACTATGTCCATTGGGCCACATGGCGTGTAATCTGGAAACCACGTGCCACTTGTTCCTGGTCAACATAGAGAGTCATTTAAGGCTTAGAAAGACTCCAACACACGACATGGTTTGGAGGACCAATCTGATGCTTTGAATATTGACTACATGGTGTGTACTGCTGAATATACATCGTGTGATCTGGTGTTATACGGTCAGGAAGTTTTGGAACCTCCAGATGAGATCCTTTATTTTATTTTAATCAAATTTAAAGAAAATATCATTTCTGTAAGGTGAATGAGAAACAAAATAGGAAGAATAGATCTCAAGATTCAGATTTGCAGAATGATTAACTTGAATTGAAACAACTAAATTATAAAATACATAAATCATTAACCAAATATTTAAATAATTATAAACTATGACGTAACTGCTCTGATACCACTTGAAGGTTCCGGGTGCAGTGGAAGCATGGTTAGGATGGGACCCAACTTTGATTTTTACTATGATCAATGATTCTTCTAGGATCAATATGACGGTGAACGCTAGTCTCCATATAATATAATCAAATATTTAGATAAAGAAGAAAAAGGCTTGAATCCTTTAGAGAGGATCTTGCACATCATGTTTATAATTAATTTCATAAAGAAAAATAATACCTAGATCTTTGGCATTTTTCTTCATTTATGATTTTGATCATCCAGAATGACCCTTCTAGATTATCTCATTGTGCTTCTAAGGATTCAAACTAGAATCCCTCTAGCAGTGATCTACCGTGCTCCAATGGCCTCCAATCGACACTGCTCGTTCTCTGAGTGCTAGTGTGGTGAAGCGAGTGTCTTGTGTCGGTCATTCTTGATCGCTTTTTCTTTTTCCTTGAAGAACATATCTTGTTCTTGAGAGGGGAGAGAAGAGGATTTAAAAGAAAAATTGTTTGTCTCAACAATTATCAATTCACCAGGCATGTGGTGTGGTGTATGGCATGCAAACTTGTCTATTTATATACATGGAATTTCAGTTACAATATTTAATTACCTAGAAAAAATTAAATACAATCATGAAATTAGATAAAACACATTCATTTAATAATAATACCACGTCATTATTCATGGTGCACCAACTTGTTCAAAGCATAATTATATATTCCGCGTTACAACATAATAGCAGCATTATTTTAATTTGTGCCAACTAGTTAAATAATTATTTACCATCTTGAAAATAATTATTTTACTACTAGACATACATTGGTTCACTAGAACTCCACTTCCATTTATTGAACACTAGAATAAATAAATGAATAATTTATTCTCTTAAATAAATATTTTTTTTACAAACTAGTAAATAAATATTTATTAAATGTTCAATAAAATAAATAAATATATTTAATTTAATTTATGTGATCATTTTAACTTGAATAAAATTATTCCATGGTCTTGGGAATAATATTTATTTCATCAATTAAATTCAAATATAATTTAACCAAGACCAACAAAAACACTTAGTGTGTGACCCTCTAGGATTCTTTCTCGTTTCCATTAGGCGAGCTTGCCTAAAGTCCAAAAGTACTATCTAACAACGGGTCAAGGCACCCAAGAGAAAGAATGTAAATTCGTAACAATGGAATCCACATACGAATGCTCACAGTGTAATATAATCCCTTTGTCACAATATCTCATCAAGCAGGTTTCATGATTGTGTCATAAACTTTTATTCTTGATACATCGTTCTTTGACAACATGAAATAAACTTTCCATTACACCATGGCCAGGGAATTTCATGCGACGGTTCTATTTCAATCAAAGGACCTAGATATCAATTTCCATAAATAGAAGGGACAAATCCTTCCTCGACTTATCCATTAATAACATGCCACTCATGATGCACCCAACGTACCCTACTTCCTACCAACTGTCTATGTGACAGTTTTTGTCAGTAAATAAAAGTGTGTGAGTCATGACATGTATTAATGATAATCTTAAAGTCTAAGGATCATTACACATGCTTGTAGATAGAAATATTTGATGACACCAAAATATACGGATTTCTGACTAGTGGGTCTGTTCTCATAATCTCCTATATTAGAGATTACTAAGTGTGAACTTCATGAGAGGAAGTCTCATCTACTTATGAGTACTCGCACCTGACGGTCTACATGATATGTGTCTTATCATAGTATGTTATCCAACCACAGAACTATATTTAATAATATTGTTATAGCATTTCAAAGTTCTCATCATAACAAGGAACTGCCATAACCTTATCAGTGCAATAAATACTTTAGGACATTATTACACCATAGTCATGTAGAGCAATAAACAATATGTAATAATAGATTAAATATCCATGTAATCAAAGTAAAACGAGTTGGTTCTAGGACACCAACTCTTACATAACTTGCATACTTAAGCTTATGTGAAGGATTTTAAAGATAATAGGAATACCACATACACTATCAATAAAAAAATTCCTTTTAATATAGTTAAAATAAAATAATTAAAATAAAAAAGAAAAAATATTTGGATTTATTTAAATAAATTTCTTTTGATAAGAAAATTATGAACATGGAAGAGAAGATTCATTCGTAAGAATGAATGTTATTTGTACAAGTTTTATATTATTCTTTTGGAAAACGTTTTATCAACAAATTGGTTATTTATATTGAGAAGTAACTTCCCTATAAGACAATAGTAAATACCATATAAAATAAGGTAATGGTTGGATTATGTAATGCTGGCAGAGTATATTAACCTAAGAAAGACCATGACCCAATAAATCAGAAATTGAGTCAATAAAACCCTTATCTTGAATTCCCACTTATTTGATTGTACTCTAATCTCATGAATAACAAGAATAAATATATTAATAACTTATTTCATAACCATATTCATATCGATAAAATTTTCTAAACATAATTTTTAATCACTATGTGCATGTATATTAGTTAGTTATTATCTATATTTAATATTTTGTGTGAGTGATCTTGATTGTTTTAAACTAGTTTAGTAATAATGATGTTGTTCTTCATTATTCTCCAAAAGATATAAATTAATAGATAATTCAAGGTACTGTAAATGATTATTTATGTTTTAATTTCATTATATGGGAGTTTTGGTTATGATACTTAAATATAAATTTGGTGATGATCAAGTTTTAGTGATTTTCAACGAACGAACATGGGTATCTGAATGAATGATTTTAATATTAATGTTTCTGTAGGACCCCAGGACACCCTGATATGGTAGGGGTAAATTAGGGTTTCAATATTTTCTTTTAATATGATGGATCTTGTTCCCACATTAGTATGAACTCTTTAAACTTGTATGATGGGTATGATAAGAAACTAAACATTAACATGGAAAGAGACCACACAACACTATTACTTGGATCACCACTAAGGGCTACATCCAAGGAGAATATGCTGACAGTGTGTCATTCATACTAAAATCCACTAATATTCACTAGTTGTGGAATACAAAATTTTGGTCACATTTACTCTGTTCTAGGCACACTACCTTTACAATGGTTCGGGGATAACTTACTATGTCCCTTGGAACACTTCTGTTGACTCTCCTTGGCTTGTTGCCTTTGGAGAAGTCTTACCTAGTTTATTAACTTGAAGGTCACTTCAATATATTTTCATTGAATTATTTTTCTTTATCCAGCATGAGACACTACATGAATCATAGTCCTAAATTGATGCACTTGAAGGCAATGATTGTACAAACTGAGCACCAAAAAAACTAATAGAAGCTCCACTCTACACTTTCACACAACACCTTCTCTTTCTCAAAAGATTTTGGATTTTTCATGAAAGATGACTTTCGAACAACCCTTACTTTCCAAGAAACCCTTACCTTTCATGAAACTACACCAAAGGGTTATATTGGTCTTTTTAGACTAAAGGAACACCTTGCACACAAGATTAACTCTCTATAAATATATTGTGCACAAATCCTTCATGCAATAGAGCAATCAGATCTTTGTTGGAAAATTAATAATTCTTGCATGGGGTAGCCACATTTTTATAGGCCTCGATGACCCTATACACAATTTTTCCTCCCATATTTTTTGGTGTTCGTAAGATAATTTCTGAGAACTCAAAACTACTTTTCACATCGTATTGGGCACATAAGATTCTTCCAGGCAACCTCATCTTTCGCACACATTTAAATATTTCACGTAATTTTTTTATTTTCAATATTTTGATGCACTGTTTCCAAATCAAGCCTTGTGCTCAAGTTTTAAATCCTCCTTCAATCTTACACAAACCATACTTTTCAAAAAAAATATTCTCCATTCTCAAATTTTTGGACCCAAAAATTTGGAAAACACTACGAAACAACGCCACCTTCAATATTTTTCTCTACTTGAACTATATGATCCCCTTCCTTGCAAAATTATTGATCTTAAAATGAGGATTGACAACAAACACAAACCATATTCCATTTCCAGCACAAAACATCCTTGGTTCTAATAGTTTTCATTATAAAACCAAAATAAAATAATTATTTACTTTTTTAACATATATAAATAGTAATTAATTTTTCATAATCATCTCTGATATTATTTTATAGCATTTTTTAATTAGGTGGATAGACCCACACAAAAACAATAAAACCATAGTTAATTGATGACTATGATTATTAAAGTAATTTATTTCAGAATAATATCATTATTTATGAAGCATAATGATATTATTTATATATTTTATTATGGTGACTTTTATTTGAAGATGGCTTAATAATGAATGAAAATCAAGGTGAAAATGAAAAATGATACTTCATGGAGGCGGTAGTCTATACAACACATGATCAATGTTTTTTCATTTTTTCTAAGTTGATGGGAGGGAATAAAAAATGATTATTCCTTTAATATAATAAGAATTTAGTAAATTAATGATACTTATTTTATTATATATCTATGGTTAGGATATTATTAGAAGGGAAATAATATGAATAAAATGATAATAATAAGTAATACTAACATTGTGGCCTTGAACATTCTCTCGAAAGATTCCTTTGAAATTAAGGGCTTAAGATAACATAGGGTGATTGGAGACTAATGAACTTGAGAAAAGTTTAAATGGTGAGAAAATTCTAGATTTTAAAGAGTAAATTTTAAGGGATGGGTGAGGAATGTAGATTTCATCTATTAAAAGTAGAAAAAGGGAGCTTTTGTGAACACCCAATATTATTTGATAATAAAGTGGAATTATTCAAGGGTAAAAGATTCCAACAGGGGTAAATAATAGTGTCTAGGGTAGTATAAGGATAATAAATCCCACACAAATTATTTTTCAACATTTATTAAACCGGTTGAAAACTTTTTACTACTTTATTGTTATGTCATACCATTTTTTTATTTACCTTAGTAATTAGTTTTAAAATAAGGAATACATATTTTACTAAAAATATAAAATAAAATCTCTTACCAAATTTGGGAGTGTTGAACAAAAATTTAATCTTCATTTAATTTAAATAAATTTCTAAATAAAATTAAATTTACTTCTAAATCAAAAAAATTATATATATATATGGCCTTTTGTAAGAAATGGTGGTTTAACCACTATGTGATTTTAATATTATTTAGAGTTTCTTAAAA
Organism: Viscum album; assembly: GCA_963277665.1. Taxonomy (NCBI): domain Eukaryota; kingdom Viridiplantae; phylum Streptophyta; class Magnoliopsida; order Santalales; family Viscaceae; genus Viscum; species Viscum album. Next base: position 359,637,030 of record OY728136.1, on the reverse strand, counting down.
ATTAAATTTCTATTAATATAATTATATTTTTTTTAAATATCAAACTATAGTCATTATTTAAAATAGATTAATTTAATTTATTATAAAATAATTATACAATATTAATAAAACAAATCATTCAAAATAAAAGTTTCCTTATTAACACAGTAATTAAATTTAATATTAGTAATCTTATTATAATAAATAAGATTAAATTGAACCATTTTATATAATATTGACACAATAATTCCAAATATGGAATCCATTTTACAAAAATAAAATTTTTGAAGGGGTGAAATATTTATTTTTCATACTAGTACACATTATGTGGAAAAATTATTTAAAGAAAAAATGTATGCACAAACATTAAAAACCATGGTTTTATTATCCCATTTATATATATTTTGTAAATTGATTACTTATAATCATAATATCCATTTTAATGGTTATAAAATAATGGTAATATTTTATAATTTTTTTAAAAATAAAATAAATCATCTTATATAATATGGAAATACTAATTCCAAATAGGGAACCCATTTCACAAAATGAAATTTATAAAGGTGGTAAATCTATATCTACAAGCATGGATTCTTTAAGGTATTTAAATAAGGAATAATATTCACTAAAATCATCAATATTTTGGTTCATTACACTAATAATGGAGACAGTAGTGACCATAATAAGAATGTGATACTTGTAACAAGAGAAGGGTGGTCTCATCATGCAATATTAAGCAATCCACAGAAAACCATAGTGTTGGGGAAGCGGAAGATTTAGAAAATGAAAAAACAAAAAACAGAAGTATAAAAATAGAAGAATGAAAGGATTTAACATGGTCTGAAAAGGTTCCTATGTGCACGGTATAAGGGATACCTATTTCTCTACTATTTCTTTACAAGTTAAACATTGTAATATCACAAGTTACATATACCAGATATTTTCATTTGATTTTATAGATGGAAAAAATTCAACATTCATGGGTGGTTCACCAACTTCATCTAACCATAAAAATTTCACCTGCCACTGGCTACCCCTCCACAGTCTAAGAGGTTGTTGGGTTAGTCATTTCCAGAAGAAAAAAGGTACTACTGAAAAAAAAAAGGGGGGGAAATAACCTGCTGATATTTTCTTCCCTCAATAAAGTCCTTAATTGGGAGTGGCCCCAAAAAATATACCCAACATGACCAATTTGGGGTAAAAGCTAGAACAGCAGTCTCCTTGCAGGATTCAAGATTCTATTCCTATAAAATCATTGTTATCTTGTCTACCCAATTATCATTATTGTATATTTTTCAACTTTTTTAAATCTTTCATCCATCTCATTGTGAATCTTCTGATATCGTAAATTGATGTGTTTGGTCATGGCATGAATTATTTGGTTCTTACTGAGATTAATAGTGCTCTGACTTCCTCAATAGACAGTATAATTCTCCAAATTGTTGACCAGCTCCTATAAAATCTTCCTCATCCACATGATCTCTTTACAATATTCATTGATAGTGATGTACTCTAATTTTTTGGTAGACATGGAATTACACATTTGAATACATGATCCCCATGATACCTCCCCCCACCCCTTCAAATCATATTATGAATCTAGATATAAATTTCCTCATGTCTGCATCTCCTTCCATATCTACATCTATCTACACTTATAAAAAACATTTATCACTTCTAAAACATGCAAAACAACTAGATTTACCTTGATGATACCCCAATATCCATTTGACTACAATACAATTATTCATTCATGGATTTTATAATAATATAATAATAATTCCAACAACATGATAAAAATATATTTTTTGTGTAGAATATGAAATACATAAGACCTCCATCTATAAAATGACAAGTAACCTTTTCCATTTATTCTTTCTCCTCCATAGTAGATGGACTTTGAATTGTCGTGTTCTTGAAATGACTCTCAAGTGGAGTTCTAACTTTTTTTTATTTTCTCATGTTGAATATTTAAAGAATATTCTAAATGTATTTCTCTTGAGATATCCAAATATTGTGACCCATTCTATCCTATGTAATCATCATACTAAGAATCTGAGTAGCATCTATTAGGGCCTTCATTTCAAAAGACATGTTTAACTCCTTCTTCAAAAAATCTATATTGATGATATCTCTATTAATAATCAGTATATCATCAACATAATATAAGAAGGTAATGAACTCTCCATCAGAAAACTATTTTATGAAAATTCATTGATCAACAGTCATCCTCCTATACTCATTTTTTCCATGAATTAGTTGAATTTCTTGTACCATTTATTTGGTTCCTATGTTGAACCATATTAACATTTCTTAATAATAAGTAAAAAATTTATTTGCCTTTTAATTGAAATCCTTCTAGTTTTTTCATGTATATACCCTCATCAAGATCATCATGTAAGATCATTATCTTTAAATCTAGTTTTTGAACCTCTAGGTTTAGACTAGCCTCCAATCCAAGAACAACTCTGATAGAAGACATTTTAACCATAGGAGAAAATTTTAATCAAAGTCAATAACTTTATTTTGACCGAATCCCATCATAAAAATTCTGGATCTATATAATGGATTTGATCTACCACTTCTCCTTTGATTCTATAAACCTACTTGTTCTTTAGAGCTTTCTTTCCTTGTGGTAACTCTACCAAATAAAATGTATAGTTCTTGTGTAAGGATACCACCTCCTATTTCATGGCCTTATTTTATTCCAAATTATGCTAAATCTTAATCACGTCATCATAACTATATATATTTCCACTGTCGGTAAGCATCGCATAGTCATTTCGTGATTATCTATGACTTGTTTTTCATTCTCTGGTTGATCTTCTAAACTACTCTTCAAGAGGAATTATCTCTGGAATATCATATGACGGAAACATATTATTATATGGATATGTATTAACTAGTAGTGATGTATAATAAATTTCATGTATCTCTCTCACACTATCTAGATCTTATGGTGGTGTGACTGGTTCCAAATTGATTGGAATTTATTTATAAAGCAACTTCTCTTCATTTTCTAGCTTCAAAAGAAATCAATCATCCGATCCTCAAGAAATACCACATCTCTAATTATGATGATAATCCTTATAATAGGATCCTAAAGTCGGTATCCAAATACCTAATGAGTATATCCCAAAAATATACACTACTTCCCTTATCCATCCAGATTCACCTACTCATCTTTTTTGGATTTGAAAAAACCAAATACTCTAATCTATTTGTTTGAAACATATTCACCTATCCAAAAACTTTCGAGAACATCATATTTTAGTGTAAATAATGTAGAAATATTGATAAGATCAAATATTTTCCACATTAAATACCATCAAAAGTTGTTTTTTAAATTTTCATTTGAGAACATACACCTTACTCTCTTGGAAATCATCTTATTCATCATCACAACAAAATAATTATGTTGATGCATAATTAGTACTTATTTTTTTACCCTGATTTTAAAACTCTTATAATACTCCTCAAATAGACCACATTAATCTCTTACATTTTTTTCTCTCACACACTTTAATCAACTTCCTATTTCTCTTTGTACCTTCACATAAAACTGTTTGAAAAAATACTACACTTGATCTTTAGTTCTCAAAGAAATGGCACAGTCTTTCCTATAATGATCATATATGAATGTAAAAAAATAAATAGAACCTCTCATATACTTAGTGTTCATAATGTAGACATATATTTGAATCAAATATAAAACATTTTCTTTTTTGGATGCTAAATAACCATGAAATGATACTCTGGGTTTTTCCCATGATGGAATCTACAAAAATATCTAAATGTGTAAATTTTATTCATAGTAAAAGATCATTATTAGAGAGAATTATGATTCCTCTATCCCTCGTATGACTGATAATATTTTTATAAACTTCTAAAAGAACATCTTCTCTAGCTGTATTAACTTCTCCTCTACATGGTCTGGTATTTATGAGATAATGAGAATTATCATTGATTCCATTAGTGATTACCAAGTTACCTTTGGTAAGATTAAATTTCCCATCACTGAAAGAACTAACATATCTAGTATCGCTATGCATTCTAGTGGAAATCAGATTGAGTGGAATATTAATAACATGTATCATGTACTTTAATAGTAACCTACATATATTATTAGTCTCTAGAAAAATTTTACCAATACCGTTTATTTTAGTTGTAGCATCATTTCCCATATTTACATATCCAAAACTCCTTAAACTATAATAAGAGAAGAAATATATGCTAACGGTGACATGGAGTGGGGAACCCAAATCAATCATCCATGTCAATTCTTGGCTAACAAGATTGACCTGATTGTATTCTTGAATAATAATGATCTCTTAATTGAAAATTGATGCATCATTATTTTTGTTTTTAACTTTTGATTCCTATGTTTTACTTCATCCTCCTACTCTCCCGGATGAAGTGTATGAGATTTCCAAAGTGGGGCACTTCATTTCATATCTCGATCAAGATTTTGATGCCTTCCTCCTTTGTATACTTTTTTCATGGGATTCTATTCCCTTATATTTCTACTTACCTTGTATTTTAGTGACAAGAGGCTCTAATTTAGGTTTAAATACCCCATCCTTCCTTCAACACTCTTCATTCATCATTCTATCTTTTAGTATTTCTAGGATGAGAGTTCTATCTAGAGTTTCATTTTTGATCGATACAACTAAGGTGTCCCACAACTTTTGTAAATAACTCAACATTAACAGTTCCTACAACTCATTATAAATAATCATTTCCATGGAATTCAAATAATCAATTGTACCTTAAAACTCACTAATGTACACAGATACGTCAGTCCCATATTTGTACAACAATTAGGAAAGTCATCATATTAGGCTTACTTTGTTATGCATGATTGTCCTCCCATAAATATTTCCCAATATTCTTCATAGAACATAAGCATCATGTTCATTGGAAAAATTATGGAAGATACTCTAGTCAATACACTGCCAAATTTGGGTAGCATATTTCATGTTGATTGAAACCTACTCTACATCAACTAGTGGGGTATTGGTTGATGTCTTCTTAGTAGATTGACCATTTTTCAATGATTCCTTCACTTTCATTTAAATGGGCATAGTGGACTCCACAATTTTCTTCCAAAAATATTTAATATACAAAAGATCCAATAATTTGGATTTCCAGATGGAATAATTAAATGTGATTAGTTTAATCATGTTACCACTATTTTATTTTATTAGAGTAGTGATAATTTTGAAAACCTGTCCATATGGAAGTTTCTAGAATAGTCAAAATATCTAGAAATAACTCTTAGATTTCTGAAAATAGACTTTTATTAGACAAGATATAGTCATAACAGTTTAAATGGTCTAGATTTACTAATGTGGTGGAATTGACATGGATTTTTAGTATAATCACTAGAAAAACCACTAGAATTTCACCATCCATGTGAAAAGTATTGTATTTCTTGACATGGGGTAATATATCACCTAGGTTATGAATGAAACTTTTAATTCCTTTACTAGATTCATTTTAGATCTATTTTTATGTTGCTTGTACTATTGGAATTGTCTCCCTAAGCTTTTCATGAATCTCACCACAAATAAATTTAATCATCTATAATTTTCTAATCACTAGAAAACCACTCTGCACAACTGTTGTTTAAAACATAATGTATCTGATACCACTTTGTTGGCACATCAGAAGATACTTGCAATGAGAACACACAACACAGAAGAATAAAAATGAAGAAACATGAGGATTTAACATCATTTGATAATGTTCCTAAGTCCATGGGAAAATGGGGAACTATTTCTCTATTATGTATCTCTAGATCAAATATTGGAGGATCACAAGTTACAAATAAAAGATATTTTATTCAGATTTTATTGATGAAAATTTTCAACATTCAAGGGTGTCTCTCCAACTTCATCTACCCTTGAGAATTTCTCAAGATGCCAAATGCTTTTCCATAGTCCAAGAGGATGCTGGGTTGGTTTTCATCTAAATAAAAAATCTACTACTGAAAAAGAGGATGAACAATCTGCCTATAGTTTCTTCCCTCAATCAACTCCATTAATTAGGAGTGGCCCCACACATAGTTTTGATGTGGTATTATGTTCTTACATAGTACTATTACACAATCATTTAAAAGATAAAAATAACAAATATATGAATCATATCGATCCACATCTTCTTCTTAAAGCCATTTAATTTTATGAAAACTCTCAACTTTTATTCTATAGATGTTTGGAACCTCTAATGTTTATGGTGATGCTACATGGTTTGACTAGATGATGCCACACACATACAAGTTTGGCCCTCAGTTATCTATTCTTATCATAATGAGGGATTCATGTTATTTTCAAAAGTACAAGGTACTACCATTATTTAATGTATGGTCGGTGATCATAAGGTACCCTTTGGGTCACATGATGAACCTACGGAAGGATATCCATAATAGAGGGGTTTTCTCTCTCTTTAAGTTACATGATACTTCTTGTGAACCAATATATGGTCTCTTGAATCTACATGGATTACATAACTCTCCTAAGACATATGACTCGACCATGTAATCGATTAATGACATGCGAGGACATGACTTGTGGGAAAAACTGCAAATAGATCAGATATTTAATAACATTTTACAATAATATTTTTTTGGGAAACTAATTCTCAGAGCACCGATGGACTTAGGACCATTCGGGTAAAAGGGTGGGTGTTGTTTGGACTCTTTGAAAATTTTATAATGAAGGTGGTGTCCATGATAGTGCCTTCATTAGAACATTTGCGAATAATAAATTGTCCTAGAGAACCCCTTCTACAGAATGTTTCTCGTAAAGGTGCTATCTCTGAAAAGTCCATAAAATTTTAAAAATAGATCTTTCTCAAGCAGTGCCTTCCCTTTTATTTTTTTATTTTTTTATGTTTTTATTATATATACATTTATAATCTAAAAAATTTTCAATAAATAATAATTAAGATAGTAATAATAATGATGTATATAAATGAAGTAATATTATTATAATAATATTATTATTAATATTAAATATAAAAAATATGCAAATAAAAATAATAAAAATATTTTTATTAAATACGAAAAATAAAATTTTATATATTAAAATAAAAAATATTTTATTTTTATTATCAAATAAATTAAAATCATATTATTATTAAATTTCATTATTATTAAACAATAATTTTTTGTATATAATCATTATGAATTAATGATTATTTATAATTAATACCACTATTAATTATATTATTAATTTGTATTATTAAATACATAAATAATTAGATTATATATAATATTTAAAATGGATATTTTTTTATTTTTTTATTGACAAAATATTAATTATATTACTATTATGGTTATTATAAATAATTAATAATTATATTATAGATTGTTAATAATAAAATTATTATTAACAATTATATTAAAATTTTAATTACATATAATTTATATCAATTATTAACTAATTTATTTGTTATGTTATGAACATTATTATTTACATCATTATTCATAATTATTGTTTTAATTATTATAAATATTTTAAAATATAATTACTATTTATTAAAAATGTAATTCCAAATATTTAACAATGGTAACATAATTAATATTTACTATTTATTATTTTTTTGACTTTACTTTTATTTTCAATTAATATTTTTTACATGGACAATGTTTTAAATTTCATATTGATTGTATTTATTGTATATTTTACGCACATAGATTTATTGAAGTGTAAATGTTATGTTTTAAATCAATAAAGTTTGTGTCATGTAAATTATTATTGGTTTATTATATTTATTAAAAAAATTATTTTTAGCTACTTCTTATATGTTTAATCAACATTTTATGTTTCATTTATATGGGTCTTATTGTTTATATTTTATAGGCTTCCACAGTCACATACTTGAAACGTAATAATGTTTCATGTAGGTGATTTTGGAAACCAATATAATATAAACTATAAGAAAAATCAAAATGAAACATAAAACATGGATTAAACTTATATAAAATCGTTGAAAATAAAAATAATTTCACAAAAATGTTGATGAAATATAATTTCAATGGCAACAAAATTTGTTTTTTTAAAACATAAAATTTGTAGTAATTAATTTTTTTATACAATTGTTTTTTGTGTAAATTAATTTCTTTTAATTATTTTTTTCACATTAATTTTAATTTAAAATAATTTTTATTTTCACAATCAATGTATTAAATTTCATATATATTTTATTTATACTATATTTTATGCACATAAATTTTTTAATGTGTAAAATTTTTGTTTTTAATCAATAATATCTATTTCGTGTAAATTATTTTTGGTTTATTATATTTATTTAAAAAAATTCAATTATTTATTATATGTTTAATTTATGTTTTAACATTCATTTAGATTGGTCTAATTGTTTATATTTTATGGGCTTCCAAATTTTCCTAGTTGAAACGTAATAATGTTTTCTTATAGGGGACTTTGAAAGCCTATAAAATATATATTATAAGACCAATATAAATGAAACCTAAATAATAGATTAAATATATAAGAAATAGTTGAAAATTAATATAACTTCATAAAAATATTTGATGAAAAATAATATCAATGGTGTAAAATATTTTTGTTTCAAAACATAACATTTATACTTATAATTTTTTTACGCAAAACATATGTTGTGTAAATTAAATTATTTTGTTTATTTTATTTTTTAAATTACTTTTATTTATAATTAATATTTATTTTAATATCCAATGTTTTAATTTTCATGTAGATTTTATTTATAATATATTTTATACATATAATTTTTTATTAAAGTATAAATTTTATTTTTTAAATGAATAAAGTTTGTGTCATGTGAATTATTTATGGTTAATTATATTTATAATATTTTATAGTTTACACTATTTATTATATTTTTAATCCTTATTTGATGTTTTATTTAGATCAGTCTTATAGTTTATATTTTATAAGCTTCCAAATTCACCAACTTGAAACGTAATAATGTTTCAAGATGGAGAATTTTGAAAGGCTCTAAAATATAAACTATAAGACCAATATAAGTGAAAAAAGTGGTTTTAAAAATATCATAAGTAGTTTAAAATAAAAATAATTTCATAAAATATTGTGATTAAAAATAATTTCAGGTGAACAAAATATTATTGTTTCAAAACATAACATTTCTACTTGTATATTATTTTTATAGCAAATATTTTTTGGGTAAATTAAATTTGTTTGTTTATTATTTTTTGAAAATTCCTTTTATTTTCATTTATTTTTTATTTTCATAGTAAATTTCTTAAATTTTGTATAGATTTTATTTATAATAAATTTAATACATGTTAATTTTTTGAAGTATAAATGTTATATTTTTGATCAATAAAGTTTATGTTGTCTAAATTATTCTTGTTTTGTTATATTTATTATTTTTTTATTTTCAACTATTTATTATACATTTAATCCATGTTTTATGTTTCATTTAGATTCATATTATATTTTATATTTTATAGGCTTCCAAAGTCACATACTTTAAATGTAATAATGTTTCAACTAGGGAGCTTTGAAAGCCTATAAAATATAAACTATAAGGCCAATCTAAATCAATTATTAAACATGGATTAATCATATAATAAATAGTTGAAAATAAAAAGAATTTTATAAGAAATTTTGATAAAAAATAATTTCAATGGTGCAAAATATTGTTATTTGTATTCCATATGGTATATAAATCCAAAGTTCATTGCCTCATGTTAAAGATATTGATGGACTTCCTTTGATGAGAGGATATGATAGTGCTCTAACCCTTCTACAGGTGAGTGGGAACTTATATAAAGAGATGTTAATAGCTAATCCAACTAGAATTGAGTAGTATAATTAAGCTATGGTTGGGAGAATGCAAACCACTGAGGTTTATAATGATGGAATTACCAATTTCACTGAGGATTTTAATAGAGCTAGTGGTCCAGATAGTAGGAAGGTGTCCTCTCCCAATGGAAATATCTTAGTGGACAAAGACGGTTTCCAACAGGTCCCTTATAGATTGTCCAGACCACTTTCTCCTAATTCTGGACATGCCTCTTTCTCTAAATTTTCTAATGACATGGACATGGAACCTCTTGTGCTTTCTTTTCAAATGGATTCTCCAGTAACCATCCACCCTTCATGGATAGTTATATATGTCTTTCCAAATTTATCAGATGAACCTGCACCGAAAATGTTCAGGGAATGGGAAACCCCAAGTATGCTATAGGTGTCAACTCCTACCCTCTTTGGAGTCCTTAATTGGATTAAAGAATACAAAAATAAATATTAGGTAAAATAGATTTTGGCAATCTCCATAAAGACATTATATCAGTCCTCGAGCATAAGAGGGGATGATGATGTGATTGAAGGAGGGGAATAGATGGGAGATCAATCAAACACTAAAAAGTCTGACTCGGATAGTAGTGACATTGAAGTCCTATTGAAACAAGCAAAAACTTGGAGGAGAGTTCTCCACCCTAGATGTCAAGGTCATGGGTGTGGATGAATTAGTTAGAATGCAATTCATGATGAGGAGCAATGGATTGGAATCAAAATCAGAGAAAAACTTGGTCTATGATTTCTTTTTGATGAGGGAAGGACATGTCTGACCCCGTCTCACACTTTCATTCAATGTTTGATATATTTTAATAAAGGAGTGTTATCCTTGCCTTTTTAAAATAAATGTCATGAAATTATTATAAGAACTTTATTATAATGATTTTATTATCATTACTTTTTTATACTGATTTTTTTATAATGAATTCATTATGATTAATTTTGTATTATCATGACATTATGATTAAGTATTTATTATTCATGGCTAATTTTCCTAATGCGCATAGTTAATATTTAACAAAAAATTATTTAATAAAATTATTATTATAATTTAGTTGACAATAAAATGTAAATACTAACTATTTTACTAAAAAACTATTTTTTAAATTTTTAAAATATAATTTTATATTTTATATTTCAATTATTTAATTAAATAATAATATTATTTAATACTATTATATAAATCATTGTTATTATTATTCATAAATCTAATAAAAAACAGTACATGAATCAAAAAAAAATTGATAATAATAATTCATAATAATTATGTTAGTAATTATTACAAATAATTTTAAATTATTAAATTATATTATTAAAAAAATTATATTCAGTATTACAAGTTATTCATTATTATTAATCCCCCCTATCTGACCATTTCTATGTTTTATAAATTATTAATATTTTTTCATTTTTCATTAGATTATTAATTATAACATATCAAAAAATTATTAATATTATTATTATCCATTACTATTTCATTATTACATAATATTTACTACCTTATTAAATAATTATTATTTATTAAAAATATGTTATTATTAATTATTTATTATCATTAATAATTTTTATAAATAATACGAAAAACGTCTAGTCAAAATACAAAACTCATTACCATTTATTAAAGATGAAATAAAAAAATAGATAATAATGATAGCAGACGAGGTCATACAATGATTCAAGTCCTCATGCAAATAATAATACTATATGTCAAGGAAAGGCGGATCATTCACATAATCATAATTAGAATCATTATCATCTTTATAAACAGTTTCCCACTCTGAATATGAGTTTCTTTGATTAATAATTGCAAGGATCCTATCCTATAACCTTTCCTACTCCTGGGTGAGCTGGTTCTTTTATTCCTTGTAAAATGACATGGTAGATAAAATCCAGTGATACAGGAATAATCTTTCAATGGAAATCCTTTTGGAGGAACCAGAGCAAGACATCCACTATTTCACATATTTCACATTCCACTTAAAACATCATCCTTAAAAGAAACTGGATCACCGCTATTTGTAGATCAAACATGAGTTTTGTCCAACAAGCGCGTTTTCTTTCCCTTATCCATTCATCATCTGAAATATTAACCCATTTTCTAGAAATTCCAAATGATCTGAATAGAATCGGAATCTCTTAATGAAAATTAACACTCTGCGAAAGATTATATTTCCTAATTCCACTATCCTTTCTATAATTATCTAAAAAGTAAGTATCCAACGGTTGTAAAAAACAACCTTGATCATCAATTGGTGAAAGATAACAACTGGGAACAACACCAACAACCTCATCTGCAAAATAAACACAAATAACAGGTTCAGATGGAGCTTTATGCCCATAAATGGAAACAATATCACTACTCATGTAATCTTGTTCTTTATTCCCAGCAACAGACACACTGATAACATTATCATTATGTTTCAACTTTACTCTAGTTCCAACACCATCTCTGGAAAGGTTAGAGTACTCACCTTCTTGTGGCTCAAGATCAGCAACTCCCTTAGCCCCGAAGGCGTGTCCTTATAACATTAACACCATTCCCTTCAAACCTAATGTAGTGTTAACCCTAACTACCATTGGCTTCAACCAAGTTTGTTTGGAAAATTAAAATGACATCCCATATTGTGAAGACTTTAAATCATGCTTCTATTTGTATTTAATAGCACAATCCATTATAGAGTTCCCCTTTGAGCCACATAATTCACAAATCCTCCTCCTTTAGTTTTTATCCAAATTTCCAACATAATTACATACATAGCAGTAATTTAGACATTTTTCATACACAACTTTGATATGAATGTCACCAGTTGGTGTAGAAAGAATAAAATTATCAATAAGGGTGGAAATAAGATCAATCTCAACCAGTATCCTTGAAAAGTCTCCATAAATGACAAATTCAGTTTCCTTGTCCAAATGAATTTGAACACCAATTACAAATGCAATGGCATGAAGAATTTTTGGGTTCCATGTAATCTAATTGAGACCAAGAAGCCTCAACCATACCTGTGTAAATGTATTATTGACCAGCAACACATTGATATCCATGCACCATTCATGAAGATCAGTTGTCCCATGCTTCAATAATAGGGGACCAAAAACCTGTGCATGAGATCTGTAATCCTCCGACCGACTGTTAAGGATAATGGATCACATGAGGCACATATCAAGTATAAAGGTGCATGGGATAAACTATAGTGGTGAACTATATTGTTGATTTCATTTTTTTAGAGGAGTAAGTAGATTGAAATTTGTTAATAAATAACTCCAATCCATTAATATTAAAAATATAGAAATATATATATAGATTAATAAAAATGAAAAATATAGAAAAGAGGAAATCCAAGAACCATAGGAAGAGAACCTCTGTCCTCGCATGAATGTTTCCATGATTTATTTGTTGTGTAGTATTATTAACCTCCGTGTATTCTAATGATGGAAGTCATGCATGAATAGATGTTTATCCTATGTGAAGGAGTTTAAGGAGAAGAGGAATACCACATACACTATCAGTAAATGAAAATAGTAGTTTCACAGAATTTTTTTTAGCGCTTAATATTTAGGGATAAAAATTTGCACATCAGTTTTTTCTTAAAACCGCCACTAAAAGTATTTTTTTTAATTAGTATTTTTTTCAGCAGATTTTAAAACCCACCGCTAATTTAGAAATTTTTTTATTTTCTTTTTTTTATTTATTTTTATGGGTGGTTTATAATAACCATAACTATTTTGCAGAAAATTTTATAAAATCGCTGCTAAATTAATGGGGAAAATACTACATATTAATTATTTAATTAGGATTTATTATTAATAATTTTTATTTATTATTTATACACATATAATTTTTATTAATTTGAATTTTAATTAATTATAATGTGTTAATTATTAATTATATATAATTATTAGTTAACAGTTATTTGAAATTTAAATTAATTTTTCTATAAGTTGAAAATCAGACTTCATCATCAAATGGACATAACTTTTGATACGTATCTCTATTTGTAATGTCCCGGAAATTCTGTATAAATGTTTTTGTAATTATATGGAATTATTTTGAGACCTCTAAATCTAACAGTGCATGATTTAGAGGCCCGGAGTGCACGAAATGATCTGTCGAAGTTTTTTTATTCTTTAATTAGCGCTCGTAAGTAGTTTTCCTAAAAAAGTAGAATAACTCTTAAACAGTTGCCCTAATCAGAAATATAAGGGCACCGTTACGTTTAGGATGGCAAGTATAACCTAGGCGCAACTTAAGTTTAGTCGGTGCAGACCTCCTATGAGAAAACCCGAAAATGGCATAACCATAAATAAAATAATTAAATAAAGTTATTTTATTTTTCAAATTATTATAACTCACGAATGGTAATTAGGATTAAAAATTAGAGACCACCACTAAAATCATGAAGGTATGCTCTCTTTAGGTAGATACTAACATTGGTCGGCACATGCCACCAGTGAAAGTTAGTTTTTTTACCATAAATAATATAATTAAGTGACAAATTATTTTATTGTAAAATTCATAACTTCTAAACAGTAACTTGGATTAAAAATCCAAGAGTACTATTGAGATCTTTGGGACATGTTTCACTTATTCAGAGCCTAACCTTGACTGACATGGGTCAAGGGTGACTGTTATAATTTTTCTGAACTTTTTATTTGGGTACATTCAGTAAACACGCGAGCGGTGTTATATAACATTTGAACTAGTGCTCAAAATAGAAATTTGAGGACATCGTTGAACTTGTAGCACTGATATTCACATAAGGAGACCTTCAAATCGATCACAATAGGTTCGAGGGTGGAAGTTGGATTTCTAGTTTTTTGTGGGAGAATTAAAAGAATAAAAATAAAATAAAACAACAAATTTTATTTTAGTTTTCTTGAAACCTCCATTTTGAGTTTAGAGGTGGGGATCACCCTAGCATCTCTTTTAATGGGAGGTGACCCTTCGAATTCTCCCAATTTATTTTTCCAACTTTAACTTAATCAAAGACCCAAATTTTAATTGTATAAGTAATAAACTTAACATATTAAGTTGACTCCTCATTTCCTGTGGGGAGGATTTGTGTTGGCAAAGGAGAGGAGTTTTGGAGAGAGCTTTTGGAGGATCATCCTCTCCAATGAAGAACCTCTCCAATGAAGATAATCCTCCGAATCAACAAGGATGAATCGACCTTGGAGCATCTTGCGGGAGTGATGGACGCCCATATCACCAACTTCATCGACTTCGTCTTCTTCCTCATGCCACCTCCAATGAACAATCAAGGTAGGGGATTTATTTTGAATTATGATTGAATTTGTTTGATAATTATTCATACTCTGGATTTACAAAGATGATGGAAAAAAACTAACATGTCCATCATTCCGCACATATACCTTACCCCTTTTTTCATCAGTTCTTCACGCGTTCCTCATCTGTTCTTCAACGCTAAATATTTATTGATGCTGGAAACGCAAAGTTTTGTTGAGTGCAACATATGGACACGGAGCCCTCGACTCGAGGATCGTAAATATGCAAATGACATAATTTTCAGGCTTGGAACGAAGCTGCGATGGATCAAGAAAAAAGTTAGTGGTTGGAACTCGTCCGGCCCCAAGGAAGATGGGTCGGCACACGTCTGCACTGCCAGATGAGTAGGAGGCCATGGCTCATCGGCCGCGGTGGAGTAGGGTGGTAGCAGGCATCCGGCTGTCTGCGGTAGAGCAGCGGCGCACGACCGCGCCACTGGGAGGAAGTCTGGTCGGCATTTCGAATGGTCGCACCATGTCGAACGGGACCCCTTTGGAGGGTCCTGTATTCCACCTAGTCAAATGGTCTTATGGACCATTTAGGATTACCAGAAGGGGGCGCTCCCCCTTCGGCGCCAGCTCGGGCGGACCGCACCGCGCCCAGCGCGGGCCGGGTCGGGCCGCCCCTTCGCGGGCCGGGTCGGACCACGGCCCAGCGAGCCCAGAGGGCCGGGCCTTCCGAGGCCTAGGCCAATTGGGCCAGACCCAGGCCGGGTCTGGCCGGGTCGGTCCGACTAGGTCGGACCGGAATCAGGCCCATCCAGACCCAGTTTTTCCTTTTTGGCCATAACTAGTGATCCGGGCGTCCGTTTGATGAATTGTCTACGGTGCCAGAATACTTGGATCAAGAAGGTCCTTTTAGTATACTCCACTTGAGTTTTGGATAAAGTTGGAGTAATACTGGGTTAGATCAAACCTCGAATCCAACCGGGCCCCCGGAGCAAAAATGATAATAACTTACAGACCGAGCGTCTGATTGACGCGCCGTCAGTTGTGTTGGGTCCCTTATGACGTAACGAACCTTTGGGATAATTCTCTGTGGGACTTAGTGGTGGTCAAGGTATGACCGATATCTCAAGTGACAGATTCTATGGAACTCGTGCACACTGGGTGTGAGGAATCCAGTGGCTGGCAGTGAGGCGGAGGTTGGAGATGGATAATACGGAGGTTAGTTACCTATCGAATCTGGGCGGGTCGAATCCTGTGTGGGTAATTTCAGGGGTTGTGTCACGACCCGCATTCGAAAAGACGATGGAAGGGGTGGAAAAGGCCCCTACCCTTCCTTCTTCAAGTCGAAGATGAGATAATGACCCCCGATTCCCGCCTCCAGTAGGCCCCGGAGTGGTGACTAGCACCAAGGGTGTAACATCTTCACAATATGGGAGGCATTACCCATTTTTTTGTTAACCAAGATTGGTAGAAAGAATGAGTCAACACCAAACACCACCAAGTATAGAAAACTCGAAATAAAACCAAACTACATGCATGCTTTAATAATAAAATTGAACAAGGTATAAGAACTCCAAAGTACAAACCAACAGGAAAATAAAAGGTGAAGCATAAAACAACAGCGACCAACAGCAACTCCAACGTCCAGACTAGTAAGGTCCCAAATGGCCTCCAAAGTCCTCCTGAAAACCTGAAAGTAAACGTAGGGTGAGCATACAAAGTATACTCAGTAGGAAATACCTATAGCTCTCATGCACAAGTGGGAAGACGTACTAAAGTCTTGTGAGAAGCAGAGAAACCAACATCTATCAAGGAGTCTATCAATCCCACCTCACTGGTCATGCTCACCAACCAACACAAGCAGTAAAGTAATAGTAAAAGAATAAAACATTTGTGTACCCCACACCACCATTTCCCCAACTAGCTAGTTGCTCATCCCTAACGGAAAACGTCCTAACGCTACCACGCTCTTCCTGCCCACAAACACCTGGGCCTCACAACCATCCATCTTTGCCCGAAAACACCTGGGACTCATACCGAAGACACCTGGGAAAACAAATGATAACCAGAACCCCTGCCTGAAAACACCTGGGCTAACAACACACCAATCAAAACCTACCCGAATAATCTTGGGTGTAAGGTCGCCTCTAGCCATCACAATCGAGGGAAGAGGGAGCTGAAAGGAGAGTAACTAGTGGGAAACGCCCTTCCCCATGAAATGGGGTGTCCGACACTAAGTGTCCAATACGGTTGGGGTGCGACTAAACACAAAACATACAATTATACATATATATACCAACACACATCCCAACCTATGGCTCCTCAAAGAGATACAAGCAGGTATACAAGCACTGCTGCCTTAGAAAACAGGCACAAAACAAACAGTTCCTTGTTCCCTGTTCAAGTTATCATTATAACAATTCAGTATGAGTTAATCCCTTTACTATTGGGCCACTAATAGGCATATTCACAGATGAAACAACAAAATTGGCAGAAAGGAAAAACATCAGGTAATTTAAGCATTCACACCTGGTTCTCTTGTGAAGTCACAACAACTAGGGATCAAGTGAGATCTCTCAAAGTACTGGAAACAAAACAACCCCAAGACACAGCCCCATGTTCCCAAACTCCAGAAGCCAACAGTTTCTCAACAACAGAGGATCCCACCCCAATTCATGATATAAGCAGAGTAACCCCCCACAGCCTCAGATTCAAAACCAGCGAAAGTATAACAACATGGGATATCATCCAAAAAAACCATAAAGTCACCCGAAATCGGCCGTGAAGGAAAAACAACCAAACCACTACAACCAACACAAGGGAGGCCCAGGCAGGTATTTTCATATTTAAAATATTTATCACACTCCATGGTTTCAATTACACTATGCTTTAACCGGGGTTATCACAGAAAAGGGTAATCCTGGTGCTTTCAATTTATTTAACCGAGTATACGTAATTAAACAATTCCATGTTACGGTTATTTAAACTTCTAGGAACACCGAGGTTCATTAGTGAATAGAGAAAGACCACCAACGACCATGATTTTCAGTGAGAATAGGCCCGTATAATTCACAACACATATCAATAATAAAATAGCACAGTAGGACATCGATCACACCCCCCCCCCTTTATTATTTTAAGGGTACTTTCCTTATCTTCATTAAGTTGGGTTTTGTCAATTTCCACAGAGACATAAGCATGCCCACCCCACATGATACACAGAAAGGAGAGACGAAGTAGAAAATCCCTACCTGATTGATCAAGGATCGACGTTAAGTCCTCACGTGGAAACTGGAAAATCAGGAGTAGTAGGAGCTCCAAGGAACGCGATCAAGGAAAACTTCGCAACAGGGGTACGACTTGTTGGGAGGAAGGGTACTCCGAGCGCAGGGTGATAGAAAACAAGAAACTCAGGGAGAAGATAATCCTTTAGGTTATAAAGACTGAGATACAGCATTCCCGGGACGGTTACGATATGGAGAAAAAAACTCGAAACCACATAAGAAGTGGGATCATGGGTTGACCACGCGGTTGGGACACCCCACACGCCACTTAAAAAGTACTCACCTTTTGGGGTGGTTTAACCAGACGCACACCTCATGGTTTTTCATTTAAGGAGGGTACCTCACAAATACTTTAATTTAAATGCCATTAATGGGCATTAATGGGCTTTAAAACAGGTTAAAGGGGTCAAAACATGGTTTAAAAACCAATTTTCACAAAAAGGAGGCACTGCTGGAAAACCCTTGGGGGGTAGGCGAGCACTACCAGTAGCCGATAGCCACTAGTAGTAGAGAACTACCTGTTGGCGACAGCTACCAGTTGGCGACAACTACCGGTCGCTGAGAGATACCGGTAGCTGAGATCCACCGATAGTAGAGAGATACTGGTTAGCGATAGCTACCGGTTGGCGACAGCTACCGGTAGCTGAGAGCCACCGGTATCCGCGAGCCACTGATAGCCGAGAGCTACCGGTAGCCGAGGGCTACCGGTACCCTAAGGTCACCAGTAGGCTAGGTCTACCGGTAGGCCGAGGCTATCGGTAGGCCAAGGCTACCGCTAGGAGTCACCGAGAAGCTGGGATGGACTTCCAGACCATCCAGAACACCTCAAACATCAGATTTTTACCAAGTAATGGACCCCAAAAACCCAAGCCATTACATTAGATACTTCTCAAACTATTCTTGTCCCCGATAATATAAGAACAACCCAAAAAGAAGAAAAGTGGGGTCCAAACAACCACCCTCTAAAGATACTTCTCAGGGGAAAACCCCTGAGTTGTTCGAAAGCTGGAACAGAACCCCCCCCCCTACATCCAGGAATACTGCCCCAAGAGTTATCAACCACAAACATTCACAACAAGCACAAGGGTCACACTATCCAACACATGAGTTAGGGAGTCCCCCCTACATGTTAGGATATTATCTGCTTTAGGCGGCACTGACTCGCCCGCACGAATTGAATCGCATCCACGTTAATGCGTCCTAATTAGCATTCAGGTTTTCCCATCATCACACATTCGGACATACACACAGAGAACAGGGAAAAGATCATCTAATAGCTAAGAAAAAAAATTATTTCATATACAAGGTACAATATCTCAACAAGGATCAGAACAAAAACAACAAGGAAGTCAAAACAGATCTAAGTACTGAACGTGTAACTGGGCCTCCCGCTCCCAAGTGCTCTCTTCCAGGCCACCATGCCTCCACAACACACGAACCAAGGGGATGGTTCATCCACGAAGCACTTTCTCTTTATGATCCTTGATATTGATTGGTCTTTCTACGAAGGTCGCATCATCTTCAAAATCTAACCCTCCCTAATCGATGACGTGGGAGTCGTCATGTATATATCGATGAAGTTGGGAGACGTGGAAGACGTTGTGAACTTTCTCCAACTGAGGTGGCAACACCAGCTGATACGCCACCTCACCAACTCGTCCCAACACCTCAAAAGGTCCGATGAACCTAGGGGAGAGCTTACTCCCCTTCCCAAACCTTCGCTGCCAACATCGAGGTGAAACCTTCAAGAACACATGATTCCCAACCTCGAACTCCAAGGTCCTCCTCCTACGATCAGCATAAGACTTCTGTCATTCATGGGCTACCTTCATCCTCTCACGCATGAGCTAAACCTTCTCAGTGGTGCCCTGCACCACTTCTGGACCAAGAACAGCTACTTCCCCAATCTCTATCCAGCAAACGGGTGAACGAAACAGCCTTCCATACAATGCCTCAAACAGTGTCATACCAATAGTGGAGTGGGATCTATTATTATAAAAAAACTCCACTAAAGGCAAGTGTCTTACCCATGATCCCCCAAAATCCAAAACACATGGCCGCAGTATGTCTTCCAACGTCTGGATTTTTCGTTCTGTTTTCCCATCTGTCTGAGGGTGGAAATCAGTGCTAAGGCAGAGCTGGCCAAAGGCATGCTGTAATCCCCTCCAGACTCGTGAGGTAAACCGCGTGTCTCGATCGGAGACAATAGATCTCGGGATCCTGTGCAACTGCACCACCTCATCGATGTACCTCTGGGCTAAGGTGCTCACTGGGCTCAACTCCTTAATCTCCAAGAAGTGTGCTGATTTTGTCAACTGATCCACCACTACCTAGATGGAATCATAGCCTCCCTAAGCCCTGGGTATTCCTGTGATGAAGTCCATCAATATGTCATCCCACTTCCACTCGGGAACATCTAACGGCTGTAACGGCCCTCTAGTAAAATGGTGTTCATCCTTTACTTACTGACACACGAGGCACTTTGCCACAAACTCTACGACCGCCTGCTTTACCCCGGGCCACCAAAACTGTCTTCTTAGGCCTTGGTACATCTTTGATACCCCAGGATGTACCGCTAAAGCTGATCCATAAAACTCATGAAGAACACCTTTACGCATTATCTCCAGAATGAAAAGCCTTCCTCGAAAAAGCATCTGATAATGACCATCCTCCGACCATCCCTCATGAGCATTTCCCTGATAAACCTGTTCTCTCATCACTTCTACCTCCAATTCCCCCCACTGAGACTCTTCCACCTGCACCACTAAGGAGGGAACTACAGTCATCTGAAATAGACAACCTCTTCCACCTTCCACCCTTGCATCCAAATTCAAGGCCGCTAACTCTTCCATCGCTCTCCAAGCATCTACAGATTCCAGAACCACTTTCTTCTGTGATTTCCTGCTTAGGGCATCAGCCATAACATTTCCCGTACATTTAGTATAAGAGTTCTCGAAGTCGTAATCTTGGAGAAACTCGACCCATCTCCACTGCCGCAAGTTCAAATCTCACTGGGAGAAGATATAACGCAAGCTCTTGTGATCTGAGAAGACCACAAAGCACTCTTCGATGAGATAATGTCACCACAACTTCAATGCGAACACCACGGCTGCAAGCTCTAGATCGTGGGTGGCATAGTTAAGTTCATGAGGACGTAACTGCCTAGACCCATAAGGGATCACTCCTCACTACTGCATCAGCACACATCCCAACCCAAGGCCAGAATCATTACAGAACACTTCAAACAACACCCCTTCCTCTGGTAATCTTAGTACTGGAGCACTAACCAGCTTCTTCTTTAGGTAGCTGAAAGCTGTCTGGCACTGGTCGCTCCACATGAAGGCCTGGTCTTTCCTAGTCAAAGCTGTCAATGGAGCTGCAAATCAAGAGAAGTCAGGCACAAACCTCCGGTAATAGCCTGCCAAATCCAGGAAACTATGAAATTCTGCCATGTTCTTGGGTGCTTCCCATGAAATGACTGCCTCGACCTTTGACGGGTCTATTGCTATTCCCCTCTGAGACACTACGTGTCCAAGGAAATGTACCTCTCGTGTTAATAACTTGCACTTAGACATTTTCCCATAAATATGGTGGTGTCGAAGGACTCCCAAAACTTCCCTAATATTTTCAACATGCTCTTCCTTTGATCTTGAGTAGATAAGGATGTCGTCGATGAATACCACAATGAACTGGTCCAAAAACTCTCAAAAAATAGAGTTCATGAGGTTCATGAACATAGCTGGTGCATTTGTAATGCCAAACGGCATGACCACGAACTCAAAGTGGCCATATCTACACCTAGAAGTCATCTTCGAGATATCAATTTCCTTCACTCTCAACTGGTGGTATCCAGACTGCAGATTGATCTTAGAGAACCAACCTGCTCCCCTCAGCTGGTCGAAGAGATCATCTATCCTCGGGAGGGGGTAACGATTCTTGATCGTCACCTGATTCAACCTCTGGTAGTCTATTCATAGTCGTAGACTACCATCTGCCTTCTTTACAAACAAAACTGGAGCACCCCACGGCGACACGCTGGGTCAAACAAAGCCCTTATCCATCAGATCATCAATCTGAATCTCCAACTCCTTCAACTCAGAAGGTTCCATCTGATAAGGATCGATCGAGATCGGGCGGGCACCAGGGTGTAAGTCTATCCCAAACTCAACGTCACGTTGAGGGGGTAGAGTCACAACCTCAACAGGAAAGACATCATGGAATTCTCTTATGAATTATAGGACATCCATCATTCCTACATCTTCCGACTCTACTGACATACCGTTCAGCATAGAAAGAAGTGGCTCCATGTGTCGACTACCCTCCTGATAACTCCACTCCCCAACAAAAGCCACACATCGTCTATACTCTTTGGAGAATTCAATCCTTCTTCGATAGCAGTTGATGATGGCATGCATGGAGAATAACCAGTCAATTCCTAGAATGACATCGTATTGATGCATCTGTAATGAAAGAAGGTCTCCACTAGACTGATGTGGTCCCAACATCAGTCTACACCCCCAGAAGAAGTAAGATACGCTGGTCTGACCCCCAACTGGTGTTCTCAACACTAGGGGCACAAAAAGTCTCTCGGCATCCAGACCCAGAGCATGGGCTAATTCGGGCGTAACGAAGGAGTGCGAAGCTCCCGAATCAAACAAGGCAGAAAAAAGAGTTCTGAATAAACTAATCGTACCTTGAATGACCTCTGGTCCCGTCAGATCTACTAACTCTGTGGCGTGCAACTATCCATGCCCAGCTCCTCTACCTCGCTGTTTTCGACCACCTCCCCGACCACACCTGGGTCAAGGTCCCTGAGGAGCACCCTGGTGTCGATCTCCTCCCGCAAGGTCATCCCTCGGAGGGCGAGGGGCCTGCTGCTGCTGCTGTAAAGGCCTTGCCGGCAACGGATGCTGCTGAGGTGGGTGCTGAAACTGCCCACTTCTACCATGTGGAGCTCGAGTCAGACACCTGCTCTGGACGTGTCCAAAAAATATGCAAGAGAAACACTTCAGTCCCGGCCCTACGAGAAAAGGGCGAGGGCCAGAAGCTCAGGACTGGAACTGATGAGGCCTAAACCCCACTTGTCGAAGCCTGAAAGGCCCTATCACTAGAGACCTACTGCTGACCGCCTTCCCCTTTGATGAACTCAGCTAGTTCCCTTCTCATGGTGTGCCTCCCTTCAAGTGCATCCTCTCTACTATCTTGGCCTCCTTCTGTACTGCTAGTTACGTCGGAAGAGTGGAGGGAGTGACAACATACTAAAGTGAAGGACAGAGTGCCTCCTCTAACCATCTTTCCCGAGACTCCTCATTCGGAAATAGATCTGGGGAAAAGCACAAGACATCTTTGAACTTGATCCCCAGCTCCCTCACGGATATGCTTCCCTATTGAAGGGAGAGTAAATCCTATCTCTTCTCATCCTTCGTCGTAGAGGAGAGGAACTCCTCACGAAATTCCTTCTTGAAACTGGCCCATGAAACCTCTACCGCTATCTTCTCTCCCAAGAAAAGCGTCCACCACTAACGCGCTACTCCTCTCAGCTGACTGACAGCCAATGGAACCCAGTACTCCCTCAGAGCACATATCAAAGAGAAGGTGAGGGCTAGCTCCTTGATCCATCCCTCCATTATTGAGTCAGAAACGCTGCCCTCATACTTATTGAGGGTTTGTCGCTGGAAGGAGTGCAGAGTCCTCTGCCACAAGTTGTCCTCCTCATCTTGGTCAACCCTCTGCTGGTAAACTGCCTCAATATGCTGGGCCTCAACCGCCCGAGTCACTCATGGATAACGTCCTGGTTTTATAACTACAAAGTAAACAGATAATTCCTAAGCCTGATTAGTAGTAGAATTATTATTATTATTATTATTAAATTTTTCTCCCCAAGGTGTCCCAAATCAAATAAAACACAATCAGTATGATGCACGTACCTTCCCTAGGGTCTCTACCCTGCAATAAATGTAGTCTCACTTGGTCATTTTATAGGCTCAGATTCCTTGCATCGAATCACGGGGGGCCCCAAAATCCCATGTCCTAGCTGGTCCTCCCTGGTCTATTTCACGAACCAAGATCACCTAACATTGTTTCCCTACCATCCCATGCAATTCTCATTGTGCCTAACTTCAGACTCCATCTTATCCCTTAACCCCGCCTCTAATACCATTCTGTCATGACCCGCCTTTAGCAAGACGAGGGAAGGGGTGGCAAAGGCCCCCACCCTTCCTTCTTCAAGTCAAAGATGAGGTAATGACCCCCGAGTCCCACCTCCATTAGGCCTCGGAGTGGAAACTAGCACCAAGGGTGTAACATCTTCACAATATGGGAGGCTTTACCCTTTTTTTTGTTAACCAAGATTGGGAGAAAGAATGAGTCAACACCAAACACCACCAAGTATAGGAAACTCGAAAGAAAACCAAACTACATTCATGTTTTAATAATAAAACTGAACAAGGTACAAGAACTCCAAAGTACAAACCAATAGGAAAAGAAAAGGTGAAGTAGAAAACAACAGCGACCAACAGAAACTCCAATGTCCAAACTAGTAAGGTACCGCAAAGCCTCCAAATTCAACATGACAACCTAAAAGTAAACGTAGGGTGAGCATACAAATCATACTCAGTAGGAAATACCTATAGATCTCATGCACAAGTGGGGAGACGTACTAAAGTCTCGTGAGAAGAAGAGAAACCAACATCTATCAAGGAGTATATCCATCCCACCTCACCGGTCACACTCACCAACCAACACAAGCAGTAAAGTAATAGTAAAAGAACAAAACCTTTGGGTACCCTGCACCACCATTTCCCCCACTATCTAGCTGCTCATCCCTAATGGAAAATGTTCTGACGCTACCACGCTCTTCCTGTCTGCACACACCTGGGCCTCACAACTATCCATCCCTGCCCGAAAACACCTGGGCCTCATCCCGAAGACACCTGGGAAAACAAACCATAACCAGAACCCCTGTCTGAAAACACCTGGGCTAACAACACACCAATCAAAACCTACCTGAAGAATCTTGGGTGTAAGGTCGCCTCCAACCATCACAGCCGAGGGAAGACGGAGCAGGAAGGAGAGTAACTAGGGGGATACACCCTTCCCCATGAAATGGGGTGTCCGGCACTAAGTGTCCAATGCGGGTGGGGTGCGACTAAACATAAAACATACAATTATATATATATACCAACACACAGCCCAACCTATGGCTTCTCAAAGAGATACAAGCAGGTACACAAGCACTGCTTCCTCAAAAAACAGGCACAAAACAAACAGTTCCCAATTCCATGTTCAAGTTATCATTCATAACAGTTCAGTATGAGTTAATCCCTTCACTAGTGGGCCACTAACAGGCATATTCACAGATGAAACAAAAAAATTGACAGAAAGGAAAAACATTAGGTAATTTAAGCATTCACACCCGGTTCTCTTATGAAGTCACAACAACTAGGGATCAAGTGAGATCTCTCAAAGTACTGGAAACAAAACAACCCCGAGACACAGCCCCATGTTCCCAAACACCAAAATCCAATGGTTTCTCAACAATAGAGGATCCCACCCCAATTCGTGATATAAGCATAGTAACCCCCCACAGCCTCAGATTCACAACCAACGAAAGTATAACAACAGGGGATCTCATCCAAGAAAACCATAAAGTCACACGAAATTGTCCGTGAAGGAAAAACAACCAAACCACTACCACCAACACAAGGGAGGCTCAGGTAGGTATTTTCAGATTTAAAAGATTTATCACACTCCATGGTTTTAATTCCTCTGTGCTTTAACCGGGGTTATCATAGAAAAGGGTAAATCCTGGTGCTTTCAATTTATTTAACCGAGTATACGTAATTAACCAATTCCATGTTACAGTTATTTAAACATCCAGGAACACCAAGGTTCATTAGTGCACAGATAAAGACCACCAACGACCATGATTTTCAGTGAGCATAGGCCCGTATAATTCACAACACATATCAAAAATAAAAGAGTAGAGCAGGACATCGATCACACCCCCCCTTTTTATTCTTTTAAGGGTTCGTTCCTTATCTTAATTAAGTTGGGTTTTGTCAATTTCCACAGAGACATAAGCATGACCACCCCGCATGATACACATAAAGGAGATATAAAGGAGAAAATCCCTACTTGATTGATCAAGGATCGATGTTAAGTCCTCACATGGAAACTGGAAAATCAGAAGTAGCAGGAGCTCCAAGGAACGTGATCAAGGAAAACTTCACAACAGGGGTACAACTCGTCGGGAGGAAGGGTACTCTGAGCGCAGGGTGATAGAAAACAAGAAACTCAGGGAGAAGAGAATCCTTTAGGTTATAAGGACTGAGATACATCATTCCCGGGATGGTTAAGATATGGAGAGAAAAACTTGAAATCGCGTAAGAAGCGGGATCGTGGGTTGACCACGCGGCTGGGACACCCCAAACGCCACTTAAAAGGTCCCTGCCTTTCGGGGCGGTTTAAACAGACGCACACCTCATGGTTTTTCATTTAAGGAGGGTACGTCACCAATCCTTTAATTTAAATGCCATTAATGTGCATTAATGGGCTTTAAAATAGGTTAAAGGGGTCAAAACAAGGTTTAAAAACCAATTTCTGCAAAAAGGAGGCGCTGCTGGAAAACCCGTGGGGGTAGATGATGAGAGATATCGATAGCTGAGAGCCACCAGTAGCATAGAGATACCGGTTGGTGACAACTACCGGTTGGTGACAGCTACTCGTAGCCGAGATCCACCAGTAGCCTAGAGCCACCGGTAACAGAGAGCTACCGGTTGGCGACAGCTACCGGTTGGCAACAGCTACTGGTAGCCGAGAGCCACCAATAGCCTTCGGCTACCGGTACCCCAAGGTCACTGGTAGGCTAGGTCTACCGATAGGCCGAGGCTATCGGTAGGCCAAGGCTACCACTAAGAGTCACCGAGAAGCTGGGATGGCCTTCCAGACCACCCATAACACCTCAAACATCAGATTTTTACCAAGTAATGGACCCCAAAAACCCGTTCCATTATAGGTTAGTACCTATAGATCCTGTGTGGGTCAGCGCTCAGTGATCCTGTGTGGGTCAGCACTCAGCGATCATGTGTGGTTCGGTGCATATCGATCCTGTGTGGGTCAGATCCTATGTGAGTCAGTGCTCAGCGTTCCTGCATGGGTCAGCTTATACCGATCCTATATGGGTCATTGTGGTGGTTAATACCTATCTATCCTATGTGGGTCAGACTCTGTATAATCATCAGTAGTTCCTCTTGAATGAATAAGATGATATAGCTTCGTGACTAATCATATGTACTTCTATACTTCACTTATACCTGGTTTGAGCTGATTCTTTACCTTTGTGGTAACCTTCTGCGTGGCGTAACTTTGTGGTACTTACCTTTGTGGTACTTAACTTTTTGGTGTTACCTTCATGGTATTATTTCCTTCATGGAATAGTTGAGCTTTGGGATAATGAGTTGGGCCTTGTGTTTCCTCATGAATAAGATGGGTTTACTTGATAACTTAGGTATGTGTATGGGCATATACCTAAGTGGGTTGATTTTTGTTTCCATGATTTTTGTTTTATCCTTTGTAGATTTTGAGAGACCTTCAGGGGTATCGGGGTCCCTACTGAGTATCATTATACTCACCCCTGCACGGGCTATGCCTGCACCTCATTGTGTCTTGTGCAGATAACGGACAATGCTGACTAAGGACGAGGGTACCAGGATTGGAGGCTTCTCAGAGGTTGACCTTAGACGAGGCGTACCACAGAGAAGAATATTTGAGAGTTGTACCTACCATTCAGATAGGATCCTTGATGGGTGTTCGCGGGATCTGTTTTTTAGTTCTACTTGTACTTTTCAGTTTTCCTTGTACTTTCCAGTTGGGCTTGTATTTTGGCCCTTTTTTCTTACTATACTCACTTTGTTTACTATATAGTTTACATTGTGCTTGTATCTTTCTGTGTGTTTGGTTTTGTGAGTTTATAGGTCATAAAGGAAATTCCTTCCCATTTTTTTAGGGATACACCTTTCAGTGATAGTCACCAGCCCCTGGCCTATGGAAGGCGGGCTTGGGGTTATCACGGAACGGGCCCTGGGGGATAGGTCGTGACAAAGTGGTATTATAGGAGTTCAGTTATATTGAAGAACTAGAACTTTGATCTTTTGAATCAGTAATAATTTTAAGTGTAATGAGTGTGGTTTTCAGTTCAGGGAGTCCAGTGTTGGTGTGGTGGCCGACGTATCCACACACCAGGACCTTGAGTTCTGATTTCTGACTCATTGCAAGAAAACATTGATTGTGTGTGTGTTTTGAAAAATTTTCTTTGTAAACTTTTGAGTCATATCACCAGGTATAACCTTTTGACCATGGAACACCTGTTTCATTTTAGGATGCCTCCACACAGATATTCATCCAGGGTTCCAGGTAGAGTATGCTACGATAGCCCACCGAGCGACGAGGCTTCGGTGCAGGGCCCCCTTAAGGCAGTTGTACCATTGGGTGGTGTACCAGCAGCACCACCACCCATTGGGAAGATGATTCCACCAGCCCTAGAAGTAGAGGGTGAATTACACTTGAGTTCATTTCATGAGTTCCAACGCCAGAGGCCACTGAGGTTCTGAGGTGAGATAGATCCAAAGGTGACTGAGGATTGGCTAGAGGTTGTGGTTAGAGTCTTTCGACTGGTAGGGACACCAGCAGATATTATGGTGATCCTTACCACCAGTATTCTTTAGGCAGCAGCAGGCAGATGGTGGAGCTTCATGATCTAGGTCCACGATGAGGCCACTCTCATCTGGGTATACTTTGAGAGCCTTTTTAGGGCAGAGTTCATCCCAGCAACTCTACGCTCAGTGTGTATACAGGTGCTTCTCCACTTGCAGTAGGGTAGAATGACTGTAGCTCAGTATTCGGCGAGTTTCACTGACCTCTCGCACTACTCTGGGGACTAGACCTTCGAGCAGGGGCTTATACGGGAGATTAGAGCCTCAATGGTTTCTCGTAGCATCCCGATGCAGGCGAAGGTGTTAGAGCAAGTACTCTTAGTGGAGAGCTTCCATACTGAGCAGTCACTGGCAGCAAGACCCACCACCGGACGACACATAGTAGATTCATATGTAGTTGGTAGTAGACAGATGACACAGAGGTCCAAGAGGACCAGACCTACTGGTGGATGACCGCAGGATACAGGTTTGGTGGTGCGGGGCTCTCGAGACAGAGCAGGATAGGCGAGGAACAAGCAGTGTTATACGTGCGGCGGGTAGGGTCACATGGCTCGTGACTGCCCAACCCGCTGTATGGACGACCAGCAGACGATCGAAGGACCTCCTGGGTAGAGGAGAAGATTCAATCAAGGAGTTTCACAGGTAGGAGGCGGATGTGGAATAGGAGATAGTCGTGCAACAGGCGGTGGGTGACGATTCAAGGTACTACCGCCACCACCTCCAGGTGGTCCACCCCAACCACAGGGAGCAGGTGGACATGGGCAAGCTTAGCTCCATGCAGCTGAGGCCTATGACCATGATGCTTCAACGATGATACGAGGTATTATTTTTGTCTACTCCACCTTAGCTACAATACTTATAGACACAGGTTTTAGTCACTCTTTTTTGTCACCGCCCTTGTTCGGAGCTTGGAGATATCGGTGGAGACGTTGGCTCGATCCTTATGGCTAGAGACTCCTATGGGAGCAGATTAGATGATTACACACTGGTGTCGGTAGTGTCATCTTACTCTAGGAGGTGAGAGCTTCGGCTAGGATCTCCTAGTAGCGGCGTCAAGGCCTTATGATGTCATCTTGGGTATGGACTGGTTATCCACAATCCATGCTCAGATCGACTGTATTAAGCGCAAAGTGCGGTGTGTCCACACAAATGGAACCAGTTTTTCCTTCACCAACAAGAAGGGAACCTTTGCAGCACAGGATGGACTTAATCGTAGGAGGGTGTAGCCGATCACACATCAGTTTAAAAGCCTCACCCTCAGAGCGGTTGATGTTGAGAGTCTGAGCTATCTTATAGTGGTGAACCAGTACACTGATGTTTTTTCAGACGATGTTCCAGGTCTACCTCCTCATAGAGAGGTAGAAATTTATATCGAATTGTACCCCGGGACGGCACTGATAACTATGCCAGTATACCAGATGGATCATGTGGAGCTTTGAGAGCTACAGGTACAGCTGGAGGACTTGTAGAGCAAGGGGTTCATTAGGCCCAGTGTTTCCCCATGGGCAACCCTGATATTATTCTCCAAGAAGGAGGACGGAAGTTTGAGAATCTGTGTGGAATATCAGTGCCTAAACCAGGTGATCGTAAAGAACAAGTACCCACTCCTAAGGATTAATGATATCTTTGATCAGTTGAAGGGAGCACAATGGTTTTCGAAGATAGACATCAGATCAGGCTATCACTATCTTAGGGTACGAGACGAGGATATGCAGAAGACGACCTTCAGATGTCGGTAGGGCCATTATGAGTTCTTGGCTATGTCATTTGGTGTTACCAACGCCCCAACAGTGTTCATGGGACTCATTAATAGGATCTTCCAGCCATAACTCGATTTCTTTGTGGTAGTCTTCATCAATAACATCCTGATATACTCAGCAACGGATGAGGAGTATGCCTATCATCTGCAGATAGTTCTGGACACACTCCAAGAGCACCAGCTTTATGGTAATCTCTCGAAGTGCCAGTTCTAGATCCGAGAGGTCCACTTTTTAAGACACATTATCTCAAAGTCTAGAGTTGTTGTGGATCCAACAAAGATTGAGGTTGTGTTAGCTTGGGATACACCCAAGAGTGTGACAGAGGTGCAGAGTTTTTTGGGTTTGGCCGGTTACTATCGGAGGTTTGTGCCTGAATTTTCCAGAGTTGCAGTACATTTATTAGTGTTGAGGAAGAAGAGGCAACCCTTTGTGTGGTCGGAGATATTCCATTGGAGTTTCCAAGAACTGAGGCAGAAACTGACAAGTGCCCCCATCTTGAGGCTACAGGAGGAGGGTGTTGGGTACGTAGTCTACTGCGACGAATCAAGGATCGGGCTTGGATGTGTCCTGAAGCAAGAGTGAGCAGTGATTGCTTATGGTTCTCGATAGTTGAGACATCATGAGAAGAACTACGCTACCCATTACCTGGAGTTAGAAGCAGTGGTCTTCTTCTTAAGGATGTGGCAACATTACTTGATGGGAAAACGTTTTTCAATCTACTCTGATCACAAGAGTCTCAAGTATATCTTCTCTCAGAAAGACCTAAACCTGAGACAACAACGTTGGCTTGAGTTTCTCTAGGACTATAAATTTTAGATATTCTATACTCCTGGGAAGAGAACGTAGTAGAAAATGCACTTAGTATGAGGTTTGGTATTCAGTTTCTGAGTGAGGTGATGGAGCAGCTAGCCGCTTTGCAGATATCCTACGTGGATCGAGATGGAGTAGCTTATATTCAGTATCTGATAGTCACTCCCCCACTCCTTCAGTGAGTCAGGGAGGTGCATCTTGGGGACACTGACTGTAAGGCTCGACGTGCTCAAATATCCACAGGACAGGCACCTGATGGATTTTCTAAAGGTGGGGAGCATGTCATCCTATTTAGAGGATGTACAATGGTACCAGTAGAACTATGGGAGGAAGTGTTGAGGGAGTTACATAAGTCCTCTCTAGTAGTGCATCCAGGAGTGTTGAAGATGTATCGGGACCTTCGGCGTCAGCACTGGTGGTCGGGAATGAAGAAAGCAGTGGTTGAGTTTGTCTCTCGGTGTATCACTTGTCAGCACATGAAGGTAGAGCACCCGGTTCTAGCAGGCTTAGTTTATCCACTAGAGGTGCCAGAGTGGAAGTGTGATGGAATTTACATAGCCTTCATGATAGGACTTCCATGCACGTCCAAGGGACATGATTCCATCTGGGTGATCATTGACCGACTCACTAAGTCGGACCACTTCCTACCCATCAGAGTGCAGGGATCAGTAGAGGGCTTGTGACCCCTCTACGTGCAGGAGATTATACGGATTCATGGAGTTCCATCTATGATTTTCACCAATCATGATGCATGTTTTACTTCCCAGTTATGGAAGGGGTTGTAGGAAGCGTTCAGGACACAGCTCTGGTTGAGCACCATTTTTCATCCTTAGACGGATGGTCAGATAGAGCGGACCATACAGACCCTTGAGGACATTTTTTTTGCATGCATCCTTGATTTTGGCCACATATGGGAGGATCACTTTCTCTTATTGGAGTTTTAATACAACAACAGTTATCACTCCACCATCGGTATGACACCATTCGATGCGTTGTACGGTTGACCTTGCATATCACCTATGTGTTGGACTGACCCAGGGGAGTCAGCACTCGTGGGACGAGAGATGGTATGGGCTACCACGGAGAAGGTGCAAATAATCCTGGAGCAGATGAAGACTACACAGAGCAGGAATAAATCCTATGCTGACAGGAGACAGAGACCTCTATAGTTTGAGGATGGTGATCACGTCTTTCTATGGGTTTCACCTCGACGAGGTTTTCAGAGATTTGGTTGGGGCGCCAAGTTATCTCCAAGGTTCATCGGACCCTTTTAGGTTCTCTGAAGAGTTGTAAAGGTGACTTACCTCTTATCTCTTCCACCTCAGTTGCACCGGGTGCACGGTGTTTTCCACGTATCCCAACTGAGGAGATATGTACATCATTATTCGCACATCATTTGCTAGGGTGAGCTAGATATCGACGATGGGGTGAAATTTTCGGAGGTTCCAGTAGAGATTGAGGATCAATAGGAGAGGGTTCTTCATGGTCGGTCGATACCTATTTTTCACGTACGCTGGAAACACAGGAACCTCCAGAAGAGCACATGGGAGCAGGAGGCTCAGATTCGTGCTCAGCACCCTCTTTTGGTTGTTTTGCCTTTGTTTTGGATTTTGAGGATGTAAATCCCTAAGGTGTGGAGAATGTAATATCCTATAAATTCTATATAAATTTCTTTTTTAACTATATAGATTTATTTTGAAACTGTGAAATCTGACGGCGCGTGATTCTGAGGCTCGGAGTGCCCGGAATGATCCGTCGAAGTTTTGTTGCGCTTTAATTAGTGCCCGTAAGCAGTTTTACTGAAAAAGTAGAATAACTCTTAAACAGTTTCCCAGATCAAAAATATGAGGTCACCGTTGCATTCAGGATAGAGGGTTTACCCTAGGCGCAACTTAATTTTAGTCGGTCCAGGCCTCCTGTGAGAAAACCCAAAAATAGCATAACCATAAATAAAATAATTAAATAAAGTTATTTTATTTTTTAAATTCTTATAACTCATGAATGGTAACTCGGATTAAAAATATGATACCACCGCTGAACTCATGAGGGTATGCTCTCTTTATGCATATTCTAACATTGGTCAGTGTGGGACACTAGTGAATGTTATATTTTTTGCCGTAAATAAAATAATTAAGTGACAAATTATTTTATTGTAAAATTCATAACTTCTAAATGGTAACTCAGATTAAAAATCTAAAAGTACTATTGGGTTCGTTGGGGCGTGTTTCACGTAGGCAGAGCCTAGCCTCAACAAGCGTGGGTCAACGGTGGCAGTTATAATTTTTCCGAACTTTTTATTCGGGTACGTTCAGTAAACGCTGCGAACGGCATTATATAACTTTTGAACCAATGCTCAGAATTGAAATCCGAGGACACCATTGAACTCGCATCGCTGATATTCTTTTAAGGAAACTTTCAACTCGATCGCAATAGATTTAGGGTGGAAGTTAGTTTCCGGTTTTTTGTGAGAGAATTAAAAGAATAAAAATAAAATAAAACAACAACTTTTATTTTATTTTTCTTGAAACCTCCATTTTGAGTTTAGAGGTGGGGACCACCCGAGATTCTCTTTTAATGGGAGGTGACCCTTTTAATTCTCCCAATTTATTGTGTCAACTTTAAATTAATCAATGATCCAACTTTTAATTGTTTAATTAATAAACTTAACATATTAAGTTGGCTCCTCATCTCATGTGGGGAGGATTTGTGTTTGCAAAGGAGAGGAGTTTTGGGGAGAGATTTTAGAGGATCATCCTCTCCAATGAAGAACCTCTCTAATGAATAGCATCCTCCAGATCAATAAAAAGGAATCGACCTTGGAGCATCTTGTGGGAGTGACGGACGTCGATATCACCAACTTCATTGACTTCGTCTTCTTCCTCGCGCCACCTCCAATGGACAATCGAGGTAGGGGATTTATTTTGAATTATGATTCAATTTATTTGATAATTCTTCATAAACTGGATTTACAATGACGATGGCCAAACTAACATGGCCATCGTCCCACACATATACCTTGCCCCTTTTTTCTTTTGTTCTTCATGCGTCTTTCGTGCGTTCTTCAACGCCAAAAATTTATTGACACTGGAAACGCAATGTTTTGAAAAGCGCAACATATGGACGTGGATCCCTCGACTCGAGGATCATGAATATGCGAACGACATAATTTTTAGGCTTGGAATGAAGCCGCGACGGCTCGCGGAAGAATTTGGCGGCCGACACCCAGCTGGGCGCGAGGAAGATGGGGCGGCGTGCGTCTGTGTCGCCGGTTGAATAGGAGGTCGCGGCCTGTCGGTCGTGGCAGAGCAGGGTGACAGCCGGCATCTGGGCGGCCACTTGGCGGAGCGGCGGCGCGCGTATGTTCCACCAGTGGAGCTGGAGGCCTTGGCTGCTGGGCTGCGGCGGAGGCCGAAGGTGGCTGACATCAGGCCGGCCGCAGTGGAGCAGCGGCGTGTGACTGCGCCGTTGGGAGGTAGTCTGGCTGTCCTTTCGGCAAGCTGCGCTACGCCGAGCAAGACACCTCCGACAGGTTTCGCGTGCCATCCAGTCGAACGATCCGATGGACCATTTGGGAAAACAGAAAGCAGGCACTCCCCCTTCGGCGCCAGCGGGCCGCGCCCAGTGTGGGCTGAACCACAGCCTAACAGGCCCGGCCCACCAAGGCCCGGGCCTACTGGGCCAGACCCAGGCCGGGTCCGACCGGGTCGGACCAGACCTGGGCCCATCTGAACCCAGTTTTGCCTTTTTGGCCTTAACTTGTGATCTGAGCATTCGTTTGATGAACTATCTACAACGCCTAAATCCTTGGATTGAGATGGTTCTTTTGGTATAATCCACTTGAGTTTTCGATAAAGTTGGAGTACAACTGGGTTAGATAAAACCTTGAATCCAACCAGGCCCCTGGAGCGGAAACACTAATAACTTACAGACCGGGCGTCTGATTGGCGCGATGTTAGTTGTGTTGGGTCCCTTATGACGTGATAAACCTTTGGAATACTTCTCAGTAGAACTTAATGGTGGTTGATATATGACCGATATCTCGAGTGATAGATTCTACGGAAATCGAGCGCACCCAGTGTGAGGAATCCAATGACTGGCAGTGAGGCAGAGGTTGGAGACGGATAATACGGAGGTTAGTTACCTATTGAATCTGGGAGGGTCGGATCCTTTATGGGTCATTGCGGGGGTTAGTACCTATCGATCCTATGTGGGTCAGCGCTCAGAGATCCTGTGTGGGTCAGCACATACTGACCCTGTGTGGGTCAGATCCTGTGTGGGTCAGTGCTCAACGATCCTGGGTGGGTCAGCGCATACCGATCCTGTGTGGGTCAATTCCCGTGTGGGTCAGTGCTCAGTGATCCTGTGAGGGTCAGCGCATACCGATCTTATGTGGGTCAGATCCTGTGTGGGTCATTACGGGGGTTAGTACCTATCGATCCTGTGTGGGTTAGACTTCGTATAATCAGCAGCAGTGCCTCTTGACAGAATAAGATGATCTAGCTTTGTGACTAATCATTTGTACTTCTATACTTCACTTATACCTGGTTTGAGCTGAGTCTTTACCTTTGTGGTAACCTTCTGTGTGGCATACCTTTGTGGAACTTACCTTTATGGTACTTACCTTTGTGGTGTTACCTTCTTGGTATTCTTTCCTTCGCGGAACATTTGAGCTTTGGGATAGAGTTAGGCATTGTGTTTCCTCATGAATGAGATTGGTTTACTTGATAACTTAGGTATATGTATGGGCATATATCTAAGTAGGGTTGACTGTTGTTTTCATAATTTGTGGTTTATCCTTTGTATATTTTGAGAGACCTTTGGGGGACTCAGGGTCCCTACTGAGTATCGTTATACTCACCCCTACATGGGATGCACCCACACCTCCTTGTGTCTTGTGCAGACGATGGACAACGCTGACTGAGGACGAGGGTACCAGGACTAGAGGTTGCTCGGAGGTAGACCTTAGACGAGGCGTACAACAGAGATGACCATTTGAGATTTGTACCAACCCTTCAGGTAGTCTATACTCTAAGACTATGAATTTTAGATAGTCTATACACCTAGGAAGAGAACGTAATAGCAAATGCACTCAGTAGGAGGTCTGGTATTCAGTTGCTGAGTGAGGCAACGAAGCAGCTATTCACTTTGTGGATATCCTATGTGGATTGAGATGGATCATCTTATCTTCCATCTCTGATAGTCACTCCACCACTCCTTTAGCGAGTCAGAGAGATGCAGCTTGGGGACACTGACTGCGAGGCTTGACGTGCTCAGATATCCATAGGACAGGCACCTGATGGACTTTCTGAAGGTGGGGAGCACGTCATCCTCTTCATAGGACATACTATGGTACCAGTGGCACTATGGGAGGAAGTGTTGATGGAGTTACATACTTCCCCTCTAGCGGTGCATCCAGGAGTGGTGAAGAAGTACCAGGACCTTTGACGTCAGCACTGGTGGCCGGGAATGAAGAAAGCAGTGGCAGAGTTTGTCTCTCAGTGCCTCACTTGTCAGCAAGTGAAGGCAGAGCAACAGGTTCTAACAGGCTTAGTTCAACCACTAGAGGTGACGGAGTGGAAGTGGGATGGAATTTCCATATACTTCCTGATAGGACTTCTACACACATCTAAGGGACATGATTCCATCTGAGTGATCGTTGACCGACTCACCAAGTCGGCCCACTTCATACCCATTAGAGAGCAGGGATCAATAGAGGACTTGGGACGCCTCTACGTGCAGGAGATTGTACGGATTTATGGAGTTCCATCTACGATTGCCATTGATCATGATGCATGTTTTACTTCCCGGTTATGGAAGGGGTTGTAGGAAGCGTTTGGGACACAGCTCTGGTTGAGAACCGCCTTCCATCCTCAGATGGATGGTCAGACAGAGCGGATCATACATACCCTTGAGGACATTCTGCATGCATGCATCCTTGATTTTGGCCATGGATGGGAGGATCACTTGCCCCTGGTGAAGTTTGCATACAACAACAGTTATCACTCCACCATCGGTATGGCACCATTTGAGGCATTGTACAGTCGACCTTGCAGATCACTTATGTGCTAGACTGACCCAGGGGTGTCAGAAATCGTGGGACCAGAGATGGTATGGGATAAAATGGAGAAGGTTCAGATCATCTAGGAGCAGATGAAGACTGCATAGAGCAGGCAGAAATCCTATGCTGATAAGATACGGAGACCACTGTAGTTCAAGGATGGTGACCACGTCTTTCTACAGGTTTCACCTCAATGAGGTTTGCGAAGACTTGGTCGGGGCGTCAAGTTATCTCCGAGGTTCATCAGAACCTTTCAGGTCCTCTGCAGAGTTGGAAAGGTGGCTTACCGCTTAGCTCTTCTACCTTAGTTGCACCGGGTGCACGACGTTTTCCACGTATCCCAACTGAGGAGATATGTACATGATCCTTCACACATCATTGACTGGGGTGAGCTGGACATCGATGATGGGGTGACGTTTTCGAAGGTTCTAGTAGAGATTGAGGATCGACAAGAGCGGGTCCTTTGTGGGAGGTAGATACCTCTGGTGCATGTACGCTGGAAACACAAGAACCTCCAGGAGAGCACATGGGAGCAAGAGGCTCAGATTCATGCTCAGTACCCTCTTTTGGTTGTTTTGCCTTTGTTTTGGATTTTGAGGACGTAAATCCATAAGGTGG
Organism: Viscum album; assembly: GCA_963277665.1. Taxonomy (NCBI): domain Eukaryota; kingdom Viridiplantae; phylum Streptophyta; class Magnoliopsida; order Santalales; family Viscaceae; genus Viscum; species Viscum album. The sequence continues at coordinate 359,598,750 of OY728136.1, read as the reverse complement.
GGAGAATATAATGTCTCGTAAATTCCATATAATTTTTTTAATTATATGGAATTATTTCGAGACTGTGAAATCTGACGTCGTGCGATTCCGAGGCCCGGAGTGCCCAAAATGATCCGTCGAAGTTTTGTTACGTTTTAATTAGCGCTCGTAAGCAGTTTTCTTAAAAAAGTGGAATAACTCTTAAACGGTTGACCGAATCATAAATATGAGGGCATCGTTGCGTTCAAGATGGCGATTTTACCCTAGGAGCGACTTAAGTTTAGTCGGCGCAGGCCTCCTGTGAGAAAACCCAAAAATGGCATAACCGTAAATAAAATAATTAAATAAAGTTATTTTATTTTTCAAATTATTATATCTCACAAATGGTAACTCGGATTAAAAATCCAAGACCACTGCTAAACTCATGAGGGTATGCTCTCTTTAGTTAGATATTAACAATGGTCAGCGCGGGCCACCAGTGAAAGTTAGTTTTTTGGCCGTATATAAAATAAAGTGACAAATTATTTTATTATAAAATTCATAACTTCTAAACGGTAACTTGAATTAAAAATCCGAGAGTGTTGTTGGGTTTGTTGGGGCGTGTTTCACTTAAGAAGATCCTAACCTTGACCGGTGCGGGTCAAGGGTGACTATTATAATTTTTCGAACTTTTTATTCGGGTACGTTCAGTAAATGCACGAGCGGCGTTATATAAAATTTTAACCGGTGCTCGGAATTGAAATCTGAGAACATCGTTGAACTCGCATTGCCGATATTCACTTAAGGAGACCTTCACCTCGACCGTAGTAGGTTGAGGGTGGAAGTTAGTTTTATAGTTTTTCATGGGATAATTAAAAGAATAAAAATAAAATAAAACAACAATTTTATTTTATTTTTCTTGAAACCTCTATTTTGAGTTTAGAGGTGGGGACCACCCGAGCTTCTCTTTTAACGGGAAGTGACCCTTTGAATTCTCCCAATTTATTGTGCTAGCTTTAACTTAATCAATGAGCCAACTTTTAATTGTTTAATTAATAAACTTAACATATTAAGTTGGATCCTCATCTCTTGTAGGGAGGATTTGTGTTCACAAATGTGAGGAGTTTTGGGGAGAGCTTTTGGAGGATCGTCCCCTCCAACAAAGAACCTCTCCAACGAAGAGCATCCTCCGGATCAAGAATGAGGAATCGACCTTGGAGCATCTTGTGGGAGTGATGGACGCCAACATCACCAACTTCATCGACTTCGTCTTCTTCCTCGCGCCACCTCTAACAGAAAATCGAGGTAGGGGATTTATTTTGAATTATGATTGAATTTATTTGATAATTCTTCATACTCTGGATTTACAACGACGATGGCCAAACTAACATGGCCATCATCCCGCACATATACCTTTCCCCTTTTTTCTTCCATTCTTCACGAGTTCTTCGTGCGTTCTTCAACACCAAATATTTATTGACGCTGGAAATCAAAAGTTTTGTTGAGCGCGACATATGGACGCGGAGCCCTCGACTCAAGGATCGTGAATATGAGAATGACATAATTTTCGGGCTTGGAACGAAGCCCTGACGGCTCACAGAAGAAGTCGGCGGCCGGCAGCCAACCGACTGCGAGGAATATGGGGCGGCGCGCATCTGCGCCATCGATTGAGCAGGAGGTCGCGGCTCGTCGGCCGTGGCAGAGCAGGGTGGCGGCTGGCATCCGGCCAACCACGAGGCGGAGCGGCAGCGCGCGTCCGCGCTGCTGGTGGAGCAGGAGGCCATGGCGGAGGCCGAAGGGGGTCGACAGCCGGCCGGCCGTGGGGGAGCGGTGGAACATGACCGCGCCGCTGGGAGGAAGTCCAGCCGGTCGGCCGCGCCGTGCAGAGCGGGACCCCTCCGGTGGGTCCCGCGTGCCACCCAGCTGAACGGTCCGATGGACAGTTTAGGAAAACTGGAAGGGGGTGCTCCCCCTTCGGCGCCAGCTCGGGCGGACCGCACCATGCTAGCGGGCCACGCCAGCGGGCCCGACCCGTCGAGGCACAGGCCAACCAGACCGGACCCAGGCTGGGTTGGACCGGACCCGGGCCCATCCGGACCCATTTTTGCCTTTTTGGCCATAACTTGTGATCCGGGCGTCCGTTTGAAGAACCGTCTGCGGTGACGAAATCCTTGGATCGAGACAGTCCTTTTAGTATAATCCACTTGAGTTTTGGATAAAGTTGGAGTACAGACAGGTTGGATCGAACCCTGAATCCAACCGGGCCCCCATAGCGGAAACACTAATAACTTACAGACCGGGCGTCCGATTGACGCGCCGTCAGTTGCATTGGGTCCCTTATGACATGACAGACCTTTGGGATACTTCTCTGTGAGACTTCGTGGTGGTCGAGGTATAACTGATATCTCGAGTGATAGATTATACGGAACTCGAGCACACTTGGTGCGAGGAATCCAGTGGCTGGCAGTGAGGCGGAGATTGAAGATGGATAATACGGAGGTCAGTTACCTATCGACTATGGGATGGTTGGATCCTATGTGGGTCAGCGCTCAGCGATCCTGTGTGGGTCGGCGCATACAGATCATGTGTGGGTCAGATCCTGTGTGGGTCAGCGCTCAGTGATCCTGCGTGGGTCGGCGCATACCGATCTTGTGTGGGTCATTGCGGGGGTTAGTACCTATCGATCCTGTGTGGATCAGACTCTGTATAATCAGAAGCAGTGCCTCTTGATAGAATAAGATGATCTAGCTTCACGACTAATCATCTGTACTTCTATACTTCACTTATACCTGGTTTGAGTTGATTCTTTACTTTTGTGGTAACCTTTTGCGTGGCGTACCATTGTGGTACTTACCTTTGTGGTGTTACCTTCGTGGTATTCTTTCCTTCGTGGAACAGTTGAGCTTTGGGATAAAGAGTTGGGTCTTGTGTTTCCTCATGAATGAGATGAGTTTACTTGATAACTTAGGTATATGTATGAGCATATACCTAAGTAGGGTTGACTGTTGTTTTCATGCTTTGTAGTTTTATCCTTTGTGAATTTTGAGAGACCGTCGGGGGTCTCGGGGTCCCTACTAAGTATCGTTATACTCACCCCTACACGGGCTACGCCCGCACCTCGTTGTGTCTTGTGCAGATGACGGACAACGCTGACTGAGGACGAGGGTACTAGGACTGGAGGCTGCTCGGAGGTGGACCTTAGACGAGGCGTACCGCAGAGACGACCATTCGAGAGTTATACCTGCCCTTCAGGTATGATGGTTGACGGGTGTTTGCAGGAGATGTTTTTCAGTTCTACTTGTACTTTTCAGTTTTCCTTGTACTTTCCAGTTGAGCTTGTATTTCGGTCCCTTTTTCTTACTGTAGTCACTCTGTTTACTATATAGTTTACTTTGTGCTTGTATCTTGTTGTGTGCTTAGTTCTGTGAGTTTACAGGTTATAAAGGCAATGTCTTCCCATTTTTTTAGGGATACGCCTTTCGGTGCTAGTCGCCAGCCCCTGGCCTATGGAAGGCGGGCTTGCGGTAGTCACGACACGACCCCCGAGGGACATGTCGTGACACCATTTTAGATCTAGAACTAGTAAAATCGAATCTTAAGAAATGAGCTACGACCACATTGGATAATAATTTTATAATACTTAATAGAAAAAAAAAATTATAATAGTTTTAAGAAATGATGAAAATAGAACTTCAACATTAAGCGGTTATAACTTATGATCCGAGTGTCCGTTTGGGCTATATCGCATATCAAATCAGAACCTACGACATGCTTTGCATCGTGTTGACTGAGGGGACCAATGTCACCATTTTTTAAGTTAAAAGAGGCCTAAAGGCCTTCAAAACTTATTTTTTTGTTCAGATCACTATAATAAAATGAGAAATATGCAACTATAGCCTTTATCCGCACTAAATAAAAGCACCGATGCAGGGTGGTCTTTATCCGTGATGAATAAAAGCGCTGATAAGTCTTGGTTTTTATGAGTGCTATAGAAAAACACTATAAAAGGGTTGACCAAATATGTGTGCATCCCATATCAGATTCGGTGATGTGCACCACACTTCATTATATGTTAACCCCTAACACTATATCGGCAATGAAGTCAGACTGGTGTTGGGGGAAGCCTACTGCCATCGGTGTCGCCCTACATTGGTGATGCCTTCCTCCCACCTACGTGTGAGTCTCATCACCAAAAGCCGACGTGATGCTTCGGTGTACCAGCTAGGCTCCTCTTCCATAGTGTGGTGGGCTCTCCCTGTGGGTTGGTCTAATCGACGAGCCTAATTTGGGGGTGTTATGTGGTGGGCTACCTAGTTAGTTGAGGGCCAGCCCAATTGCATATATTTTGACTAAAAAATAATTAACTCTTAAAAATATTCTCACCTTATTCATAATTAAATTTTAAATATATATATAATTAATAGACTATTTATTACCATATATATGAATATATAAGATTTATTCATTTTTATTGATAATTATTTAATTAACATTTAACAGATGATTTTTTTCAATATTCATAATTATATTTTAAATATATATAATTAATATACTATTTATTATTATTATATATATATATTAATTTTATTAATTATATTAATAAAATTTTCATTAATAATTTTTTTAATATTTTTATAATTTATTAATATTTAATTACATAATTACTATATTATTTATTAATATATATATATATATTAAATTTATTTATTTTTATTAATTAATCATTGATAACTAAATTTTTTAATATTTTTTTTAAGTTATTAGTTTTTTAATAAATAATTAGTATACTACTTACTATAATATATGTATAAATTAAATTTATTCATTTTTATTTATAAATATTACAATAATAAAATTTTAAATTTTTTTTGTAATTTATTAATTTTTAGTTAAATACTTAATATAATATTTATTGATGCATATATATTGAATTTAATAATTTTTATTATAAATAGTATACTAATTATTTAATTATATATATATATATATATATTAAATATATTCTTTTTTGTTAATAAACATTTCATTAATGAGTTTTTTAATAATTTTTTTCAACATCTAATGTTTTTAGTAATGTTGTATTTTATATAATTAATATATATCAAGGGTTGGATCGGGGAAACCGACAAAATTTTTATGATTATTTTTTTAAAATTTAATATATATATATATATAGTAATTATATATACAGGGGTACTTTTATGGCGTTCGGGTTTGTGAGCCGTGCTTCTAAGCGATTCAATGGCGTTGGCCGTTGACCCCTTCTGGTTCATCGTTGATGGATCTCAAAAATCAGAATGTTTCTGGTGACGATCGATTTATTCTGGTTATCCCGCGTGCGGATGTTGCAAACCCAAAGTCCACAGATCGGGCCTCTGGCGATCGAGCTGGGGGTCGTTGCGTGGATGTTCCGCATATCGAGGTCTCCTCTGCTGTTTATGTTGGGGAGAGACCTGAACCGGCTCGTGCGAATGTTCTGAACCCTCAATCTGCAGATCGGGTGGATGTTGTTGTCTCCTCTAAAAGATCGGGTTGGTTTGAACCCTAATACTTCAGATTGGGCTGGGGTCTCTGTTCGGGATGGGGATGTCCCATGTGTTGACGCTGCATCTGTTCCTTTGGTTGCTTCTGCATCTGGTGATTGGGTGCCTTGATATTCTTTACAGGAGTGTCTTTTTTGCGGAGATTTTGTCCCGGAGGGCTGGCGATTCCTCAGATTTGGTTGCGAATGAGCAGCGTATCTCCAGAAATGATAATGTTAGATTTATTATCTCTCTTGATCGAGCTTTTTTTTAGAAAAGGGTTGATTTGTGTCTGTTTTCACTCTTTGGCCGATTCATCCTTTCCAAAGGGAACAAGCCGATTAATTTGGATGGTTTTAAACAGAATCTTGATTGAATCTGGGGTTTCAATGACTAGCAAGTTATTATGATTAGAAAGGTATATTTTCACCTTATCTTTAAATCTGAACTGCATCGTTATGCTTCTTGGCAATTTATTTTTAAAACCCCAATCCATGTGTCTTTCCACATTGATCAGGGGAGCTTGATTTCAATCCTTTTAATCAAAAGCACATGAATTCACATATCTAGGTACACATTCATGGGCTCACTTAGGGTTTTTTTTGGCATTTGAGAATCTTAAATGATGTCACTTCTTTCATAGGGGCACCACTGAAGCATGATGATTGTCACGATCCGCCCTCGGGGCCCGTGCCGTGACTCCCTCAAGCCCGCCTTCCATAGGCCAGGGGCTGACGACTAGCACCAAGGCGTAAATCCCAACAAAAAGGGAAGACATTGGCTTTGAAAAATAAACAAGCACCACAGAATAAGCAAACAGAAAGTAAACACTAAGTGAAAACAGAGTACAACTGAAAGTGCGGAAAAGTAAATGAGTCAGTATACAAACCCAAACTGAAAGTAAAGTACAACTCGAAAGAGAAAACAACAACTGTAAAGTAAAAGCCGCTACACCGAGCTGTCCACTGGAAATCCCACCTGAAGGGTGGGTACAGATAGCTCCACTGCTCCTCGGGTCCCGCCGTCCGCTCCGAGTACGTCCCGCCCAGTGGTCCACCTCCAGGTACCGTCCTGCTCTGCACGCCTCAACCACGATCAACGCTGTCCGTCGTCTGCAACCAACACATCGTAGTGCGGGCATAGCCCGTGCATGGGTGAGTATAAGCTACTCAGTAGGGACCCCGAGACCCCTGAAGGTCTCCCAAAATCCACAAAGGATAAACCACAAAGGAAGATACAAACACGAAGTAATAACCAACACTGCTTAGGTATATGCCCATACATATACTTAAGTCATCATTTCAGTACGCTCCAACCTCCGAGCCCGAGTACAACTCAGTCCACACAGGAAAGTATACGTATTCCACACAGGAAAGCAAAACGAAATCCACACAGGATAGCACAACACAATCCACACAGGAAAGCAACAGGATTCAGCTCACACAGGTATACTTCTTCAAAGGACGATAAAGATGATCTCTGATCCATCTAAGTCGTCGGACCCACGAAGGATCGATAGGTAACTAGCCCCCGCAAAGACCCACACAGGATCGGGCCCACACAGGACCTATAGGCGCTGGTTCACACAGGACCGCTGAGCGCAATGACCCACACAGGATCAGACCCACACAGGATCGGGCCCACACATGACCTGTAGCACTGATCCACGTAGGATCGCTGAGTGCTGTAGTCGTCGTCGAATCCACCAAGGATCTCTGTACTGTCGTCGTCGCAGTCACAGTAGCAGTAGCAGTCACAGTCGCAGCCAGCACTAGGGTTCCCGCACACAGCAAGCTCGTTCGGGAGGGTCCGCTCCACGAGCTGAGAGGCTGATACATCAACTGTCACTAAGTCCAGAGTTGATGTATCCAAAAGTTCTGTATCGTCAACAGGAACTCAACGCAACAGACGACGCGTCGATCGGACGCCCGGTCTGAGAGTTATTGGCCTTTTCATCCCAGGGGCCCGGTTGGTTTTTAAGGCAAAACCAACCCGACCGTACTCCACCTGCGTCCAAACCTCGGGCGGAGCATGCCAAAAGATCTGTCTCACTAAGAGGAACACAACAAAGCTGACGACACGACAATCGGACGTCCGTAACTCAAGATATGAGCGTTTCCGCTCCGAGAGCCCGGTTGGTTTCGTGTACGAACCAACCCGGCCGAACTCAAAGTATTCCGAAACTTTGAGTGCGATATAAACATATAAACATTTATCCTCAAGATTGTCATGCTAGAACCAAGAACGAGAATAAATAAATAATCAACAACAAACCCCTACCTCGGTTTCAAGAACGATGATCGTCAACGACCCGCGGAAGACGCGTCGCGGTGGTCGGCGTCACGGAAGAAGGACGTCGATGTCGTGAAGCGAGGATTCAAAGTTCTTTGACGACGATTTCGTCGCGGGAAATCGTCGCGGAAGAGATGACTCGGAAGAAGACGTCGTCGGTATCGCGGGTATGACGTCGCGGAAGACGGTTCCCGAGAACGTGGCGTTCTTCGTCGATGTCCGAATGTTCTTCGCGTTCTTCGTCAAAGTTTGAAGAAGAAGAAGAAGGAGCTCTCCAATCCTCTCAAGAGCAAAGGAAACCAACCCAAAATAATAAAATAAGCTTAAGCTTATTTTATTACACAACCTTCCTCTTAGAATTTCAAAGGTTTGAAATTCAAATAACCCTCCTCAATTAATTAAACCAAGTTGTCAAACATTAATTGAAATGGGTTAAAGGGGAGTTTTTGAGAGAAGTTGAGGAGTTGGGGTTCGTGTGGGCCCCACCACACTTAATCCTCCCAAGGGAGGTTAAGTGGTTGTGGGTCCCACCCCTAACTCCCTTTGGGAGGTTAAAAAAAAAACAACAAGTTAAAAATAAAAATTTGTATCCCACAATTTTTATTTAACTTATTCTAAACTCCCAAAAACTAACTCTCAACCCGAAATAAACGCAACCTCGGAAAAGGTCTCCTTAAGCGAATATCGGCGCTGCGAGTTCATCGGTGCCCTCAGAATTTGATTCCGGGCACCGGTTCAAAAGTTAGAAAATCCCGCTCGTTCGTTCACTGAACGTACCCGAGCCAAACTTCGGAAAATGATTCCGGGCACTCCGGGCCTCGGAATCAGGTGCCGTCAGAAACCGCGCTCTTGTAAAATTCCAAAGAAAATTAAGAAAAAAATTCCCTTGAATTTTACGGGTCTTTACATTACTCTCACCTCAGGGCTTTACGTCCCCGTAAAGATACATCAAAAACTAGGGAAACAAATGAGGGTACTGAGCACGCATCTGAGCCTCCCGCTCCCATGTGCTCTCCTGGAGGTTCCCGTGCTGCTATCTGATGCGCACAAGAGGAATCGATCGCCCACGTAGGACCCGCTCCTGTCGATCCTCTATCTCCACCGGGACCTCCGTAAAAGTCGCCTCATCGTCAATGTCAAGCTCCCCATGGTCAATGATGTGCGTCGGGTCGTGCACATATCTCCTCAGCTGAGATACGTGGAAGACGTCGTGCACCCGGTGCAACTGAGGTGGTAGAGCCAGGCGATAAGCCACCTCGCCAATCCTGCTGAGGACCTGAAAGGGTCCGATGAAGCGCGGAGATAACTTGCCGCCTCGGCCAAATCTCCGTATACCATGTCGAGGTGAGACCCGCAAGAAGACGTGGTCGCCATCCTCGAACTCTAGTGGCATCCGCCTCCTGTCAGCGTATGACTTCTGCCGGCTCTGAGCTGTCCTCATCCGCTCCTGGATGACCTGGACCTTCTCTGTCGTGGCCTGGACCATCTCCGGTCCCACAAGTGCTGACTCCCCAGGGTCTGTCCAGCACAAAGGAGATCTACAAGGTCGGTCGTACAACGCCTCGTACGGTGCCATCCCGATGGTGGAGTGGTAGCTGTTGTTGTACGCAAACTCCACCAAGGGTAGGTGGTCCTCCCAACTACGACCAAAGTCGAGGACACATGCGCGGAACATGTCCTCGAGAGTCTGAATGATCCTCTCCGTCTGACCATCTGTCTGAGGGTGAAAGGCTGTGCTCAGACGTAGCTGCGTTCCGAACGCCTCCTGTAACCCCTTCCAAAGCCGGGAAGTAAAGCGAGCATCTCGATCGGAGACGATAGATGATGGCACACCGTGCAGCCGCACAATCTCCTGAACGTAGAGACGTCCCAAGCTCTCCACTGAGCCCTGCTCTCTGATGGGTAAGAAGTGTGCCGACTTGGTGGGTCGGTCAACAATCACCCAAATGGAGTCGTGACCTCTGGAAGTGCGTGAAAGTCCAGTCACGAAGTCCATAGATATGTCGTCCCACTTCCACTCCGGGACCTCCAAGGGCTGTACCAAGCCTGCTGGTACCTGATGCTCTGCCTTCACCTGCTGGCAGGTGAGACATCGAGAAACGAACTCTGCTACAACCTTCTTCATGCCCGGCCACCAGTGCTGTCGTCTGAGATCCTGGTACATCTTCGCCACTCCTGGATGTACCGCCAAAGGAGAAGTGTGAAACTCTCTCAGCACCTCCTCTCGCAAAGCGACTGGTACCATGGTACGTCCTCTGAAAAGGATATTGTGCTCTGCTCCAAGGGAGAAACCATCAGGTGCCTGTCCCAAGGATATCTGTGCACGCCGTGTCTCACAGTCAGCGTCCTCACGCTGTGCCTCTCTGACCCGCTGCAGTAGTGGAGGCGTGACTGTGAGAGACTGAAGGAAAGCTGCTCTATCTCTATCCACGAAGGATATCTGCAAAGAGGCTAGCTGCTCCATCGCCTCCTCGAGTAGCTGAATGCCCGTCCTCCTGCTGAGGGCATCGGCTACTACGTTCCCCTTCCCAGGAGTATAGACTATCTCAAAGTCATAGTCCTGGAGGAACTCGAGCCATCGCCGCTGTCTCAGGTTTAGGTCCTTCTGCGAGAAGATATACCCGAGACTCTGATGATCAGAAAAGACTGTAAAACGCCCGCCTATCAGGTAATGTCGCCATGTCTTCAGAGCGAAGACCACTGCTGCTAGCTCCAGGTCATGGGTAGCGTAGTTCTGCTCATGCGGCCTCAACTGACGTGATCCATAGGCGATCACTGCCCACTCCTGCATCAGGACGCAACCGAGTCCGGTCCCTGATGCATCGCAGTAGACTACGTACCCTACTCCCTCCTCAGGCAACCTCAAGATAGGTGCGCTGGTCAATCTCTGTCTCAGCTCCTGGAAGCTCTGCTGACATCTGTCTGACCACACGAAGGGTTTCCCCTTCTTCGTCAAAGCTGTGAGTGGTGCCGCAACTCTAGAGAAGTCTGGCACGAATCTCCGATAGTATCCAACTAGTCCCAAGAAACTCCGAACCTCAGTCACGCTCCTGGGTGGCTCCCAAGCTAGCACTGCCTCGATCTTCGCGGGATCCACTGCAACTCCCGCCTCAGAGATAATGTGTCCCAAGAAGTGGACCTCACGTATCCAGAACTGGCACTTCGAGAGCTTACCATAAAGCTGGTGCTCTCGGAGTGTGTCTAGTACAACTCACAAGTGGTAGGCGTGCTCCTCCTCAGTCGTCGAGTAAATCAGTATGTCGTCGATGAAGACCACGACAAACCGATCGAGGTATGACTGAAAGATCCTGTTCATGAGAGCCATGAACACTGCTGGAGCATTGGTTACACCGAAAGGCATAACCAAGAACTCATAGTGGCCGTACCGACATCTGAAGGCCGTCTTCTGCACGTCCTCGTCTCTGACTCTGAGCTGATGATAGCCTGACCTGAGGTCTATCTTCGAGAACCACCGTGCTCCCTTGAGCTGGTCAAAGAGGTCATCAATCCTCGGTAGCGGATACTTGTTCCTCACTGTCACCTGGTTCAGGCGACGATAGTCAACACAAAGTCGCAAGCTCCCGTCCGCCTTCTTGGCGAACAATATCGGGGAAGCCCATGGTGAAACACTGGGTCGGATGAACCCCTTGCCCTGCAAGTCCTCCAACTGTACCCGTAGCTCTCGAAGCTCGGCGGGGGCCATCCGATATGCTGGAGTCGATATCGGGGCTGTCCCGGGGTACAAGTCAATATAAAAGTCTACCTCTCTGCGAGGAGGTAGCCCTGGAACGTCGTCGGGAAAAACGTCCGCAAACTGATCCACCACTGCAGGAAAACCAGGACTCCGCACGTCAACTGCTCCTAGGATGAGGCTTGCCAACTGATGAGTGATGGGCTGTCCTCTCCTCCGCGGAAGTCCATCTTGTGCTGCAAAGGCTCCCTTCTCGCCGGTGAAGGTGAACCTGCTCCCGTCGGTGCGTACACATCGCACCTTGCGCCTAAAACAGTCAATCTGTGCATGGACCGTAGATAGCCAATCCATGCCCAAGATGACGTCGTAAGGCCTCGACGCTGCTACAAGAAGATCCCAGCCGAAGCTCTCGCCTCCTAGAGTAAGCTAACACTGCCGGCACCAGTGCGTAATCGTCGAGTCTGCTCCCGTAGGAGTCTCTAGCCGTAAGGATCGAGCCAACGGCTCTGTCGGAATCTCCGAGCTCCGAACAAGGGCAGCGGCTATGAAAGAGTGACTCGCTCCTGTGTCTATAAGTACTGCAGCAAGGGTGGAATAGAAATAGATAGTACCTCGAATCATCTCGGGTGCGCCGTGGTCGTAGGCCTCTGCTGCCTGGAGCTGTGCCTGTCTCTGCCCGCCTGCTCCCTGTGGTCGGGGTGGACCTCCTGGTGGCGGTGGTGGCAGAGCCTCAAAGCGTCGCCCACCACCTGCTGCTCGGCCAGCTCCTCTGCCTCGTCCGCCTCCTCCCTGCGGACGGCCACGGTCGACCCTCTGCCTCTGCCTCGGTGGTCCCTCAACCGTCGGCTGCTCCTCGGCACGGCGGGTCGGGCAGTCACGAGCCATGTGGCCCTGCCCGCCGCACGAGTAGCACTGTCTGCCTCTCGAAAGACTGGCTCCGCGCTGTGTGCCCCGCACTGCTGAGCCAGTGTCCTGAGGTCGTCTGCCTGAAAGTCTGGTCTGTCTGGACCCCTGAGTCATCCGTCGACTGCTTGCTGCAGAAGACTCTGCCAAGTGCCGCCCTGCGGTGGGTCTCGGCGCTGGTGCAGACTCAGCAAGGAAACTCTCGATCAAAAGGGCCCGCTCCAGTACTCCTGTCTGAGTCGGTATGCCGAGGGAGATCAGCGATGCCCTGATCTCGTGCCTCAAACCCTGCTCGAAGGTCCGGGCCCGGAAGAATGGGTCTCGTACCATGTCGGTCGAGTAGCGCGAGAGATCGGTAAATCTCGCCGAGTACTGAGCGACCGTCATGCTGCCCTGCCGCAGCTGAAGAAGCTCCTGGATACGCACCGCACGAAGGGTGGCTGGGACGAACTCCGAGCGGAAGAGGCTCTCAAAGTCCGTCCAAAAGTAGAGATGCCTCATCGTGCACCTGGAGCATCAAGCTCCACCATCGTCCTGCTGCTGCGTGTAGTAGGCTCGCAGCGAGGATCACCATGAGGTCTGCTGGTGTCCTCACTAGCCTAAACACACGTACCACTGCCTCCAGCCAGTCCTCTGCTGCCTGGGGGTCCGTCTCCCCACGGAACCTAGGCGGTCGCTGGCGCTGGAACTCGTGCAGAGCTCCAAGGCGTCGTGCATCGTCAGCGGCTGGTGCTGGAAGCATCGGTGGCTCGGCGGGTAGAGCTACCGCCGGTGCCACTGCTGACAAAGGGCCCTGCACCGAGGTCTCGTCGCTCGGTGGGCTGTCGTCACGTTCGACTCTCGGAACCCTAGCTGGCTGCCGTCGTGGGGCCATCCTGAAAAGGAAACAGGTGCGCCACGGTCAGAACAGTATACCTGGTGAGCTGATATAAAGTAATCATAAAGAAAACTTTGAAACACACACGCAATCAATGTTTTGGTGCATTAAGTCGGAAATCAGAAGTCAGGGTCCTGGTGTACGGATACGTCGGCTGCCGCACCAACACTGGACTCCCTGGACTGATAACCACACTCAATACGCTAAACATTATTGCTTCACATAGAAAAGATCAGAGTTCGCGGTAGAACCAAACTCCTCTGATACCAATTTGTCACGACCCGCCCTCGGGGCCCGTGCCGTGACTACCCAAAGCCCGCCTTCCATAGGCCAGGGGCTGGCGACTAGCACCAAGGCGTAAATCCCAACAAAAGGGAAGACATTTCCTTTGAAAAGTAAACAAGCACCACAGAGTAAGCAAGCAGAAAGTAAACACTAAGTGAAAACAAAGTACAACTGAAAGTGCGGAAAAGTAAATGGGCTAGTATACAAACCCAAACTGAAAGTAAAGTACAACTCGAAAGGGAAAACAACAACTGTAAAGTAAAAGCCGCTACACCGAGCTGTCCACTGGAAATCCCACCTGAAGGGTGGGTACAGATAGCTCCACTGCTCCTCGGGTCCCGCCGTCCGCTCCGAGTACGTCCCGCCCAGTGGTCCACCTCCAGGTACCGTCCTGCTCTGCACGCCTCAACCACGATCAACGCTGTCCGTCGTCTGCAACCAACACATCGTAGTGCGGGCATAGCCCGTGCAGGGGTGAGTATAAGCTACTCAGTAGGGACCCCGAGACCCCTGAAGGTCTCCCAAAATCCACAAAGGATAAACCACAAAGGAAGATACAAACACGAAGTAATAACCAACACTGCTTAGGTATATGCCCATACATATACCTAAGTCATCATTTCAGTACGCTCCAACCTCCGAGCCCGAGTACAACTCAGTCCACACAGGAAAGTATACGTATTCCACACAGGAAAGCAAAACGAAATCCACACAGGATAGCACAACACAATCCACACAGGAAAGCAACAGGATTCAGCTCACACAGGTATACTTCTTCAAAGGACGATAAAGATGATCTCTGATCCATCTAAGTCGTTGGACCCACGAAGGATCGATAGGTAACTAACCCCCGCAAAGACCCACACAGGATCGGGCCCACACAGGACCTGTAGGCGCTGATTCACACAGGACCGCTGAGCGCAATGACCCACACAGGATCGGACCCACACAGGATCGGGCCCACACAGGACCTGTAGCACTGATCCACGTAGGATCGCTGAGTGCTGTAGTCGTCGTCGAATCCACCAAGGATCTCTGTACTGTCGTCGTCGCAGTCACAGTAGCAGTAGCAGTCACAGTCGCAACCAGCACTAGGGTTCCCGCACACAGCAAACTCGTTCGGGAGGGTCCGCTCCACGAGCCGAGAGGCTGATACATCAACTGTCACTAAGTCCAGAGTTGATGTATCCAAAAGTTCTGTATTGTCAACAGGAACTCAACGCAACAGACGGCGCGTCGATCGGACGCCCGGTCTGAGAGTTATTGGCTTTTTCGTCCCAGGGGCCCGGTTGGTTTTTAAGGCAAAACCAACCCGACCGTACTCCACCTGCGTCCAAACCTCGGGCAGAGCATGCCAAAAGATCCGTCTCACTAAGAGGAACACAACAAAGCTGACGGTACGTCAATCGGACGTCCGTAGCTCAAGATATGAGCGTTTCCGCTCCGAGGGCCCGGTTGGTTTCGTGTACGAACCAACCCGGCCGAACTCAAAGTATTCCGAAACTTTGAGTGCGATATACCGAATCGATCGTCTTGATCCAAGGATCGCATCGCCGCTGACGGTTCGTCAATCGGAGGTCCGTAGCTCAAGTTATGGGCAAAAGACCGAAGTCGATTCGAAAACGGGGGGTCCGGGTCCGGGCCGACCCGGCCTGACCCCCCCTGGGTCGGCCCGAACCGGGTCCGACCCGGTCCGGCGCGGTGGCGCGGCCCGGCCGGCGGCGGCGCGACCTGGGCGCCGCTCGGGTGCCACGCGCGGGGGGCAAAGCCCCTGCTTTCCTTCAGTTGGCGGCGCGGCTGGATGCCACGCCTTGGAGAAACTGCCCCCCCTCACGTGGGGGCCTTCCTTTGAGAAAAACGGGGGGGGCGCTGCCCCCCCCTTGGTGTAACCGCGGACCCCCCTTTATGGGGGGCCGGTTTTGGCCAGCCGTGGGAATTAATTCCCCCGGTACTTCTCCCTTCCGGCCGGCCCAACATGGCCGGCCGATTCTTCCTCAACAGGACCGGCAAGGCCAGTCCCCCTTCCGGCTTCCGACACCGGCGGCCCGGCTAGCCGCCGATCTTCTCGTTCCGCCGCGGCCCGGAACCGACCGCGGCCTTCGTCATCCGGCGCGGTGCGACGACACCGCGCCCTTCCGCCGCGGCCCCGCTCCGGCCGCGGCGCCTTCGGTTTTCTTCGACGTGGCGCGACGGCGTCGCGTTCATGATAATCTTTCCACGGCGCGGCGCGACGGCGCCGCGCAATATTTGTCGTGCGATTCCCGCGTGGTGCGACGGCACCACACCATCTCGTTCATTCGTAAGAAAATAAATTCAAGAACAAAGGAGGGGGAATTCGGCCGTGTTTGTGCGGTCCGGCCCCCCTCTCGTTAGATGATAGCATATAAACATTTATCCTCAAGATTGTCATGCTAGAACCAAGAACGAGAATAAATAAATAATCAACAACAAACCCCTACCTCGGTTTCAAGAGCGATGATCGTCAACGACCCGCGGAAGACGCGTCGCGGTGGTCAGCGTCACGGAAGAAGGACGTCGATGTCGTGAAGCGAGGATTCGATGTTCTTTGACGACGATTTCGTCGCGGGAAATCGTCGCGGAAGAGATGACTCGGAAGAAGACGTCGTCGGTATCGCGGGTATGACGTCGCGGAAGACGGTTCCCGAGAACGTGGCGTTCTTCGTCGATGTCCGAATGTTCTTCGCGTTCTTCGTCAAAGTTTGATGAAGAAGAAGAAGGAGCTCTCCAATCCTCTCAAGAGCAAAGGAAACCAACCCAAAATAATAAAATAAGCTTAAGCTTATTTTATTACACAACCTTCCTCTTAGAATTTCAAAGGTTTGAAATTCAAATAACCCTCCTCAATTAATTAAACCAAGTTGTCAAACATTAATTGAAATGGGTTAAAGGGGAGTTTTTGAGAGAAGTTGAGGAGCTGGGGTTCGTGTGGGCCCCACCACACTTAATCCTCCCAAGGGAGGTTAAGTGGTTGTGGGTCCCACCCCTAACTCCCTTTGGGAGGTTTAAAAAAAAACAAGTTAAAAATAAAAATTTGTATCCCACAATTTTTATTTAACTTATTCTAAACTCCCAAAAACTAACTCTCAACCCGAAATAAACGCAACCTCAGAAAAGGTCTCCTTAAGCGAATATCGGCGCTGCGAGTTCATCGGTGCCCTCAGAATTTGATTCCGGGCACCGGTTCAAAAGTTAGAAAATCCCGCTCGTTCGTTCATTGAACGTACCCGAGCCAAACTTCGGAAAATGATTCCGGGCACTCCGGGCCTCGGAATCAGGTGCCGTCAGAAACCGCGCTCTTGTAAAATTCCAAAGAAAATTAAGAAAAAAATTTCCTTGAATTTTACGGGTCTTTACAATGATAATACAATTTTAGGTAAATTTGGGTAAAATGCAAGGGTTTTGGTTGATGTTTATCTTTGGCATCCAAGGCCAAGTAATGCTACTATGATGGTTGATGAATTATAGATTGATGTTGAGTTTGAAGATGAAGTTGTTCAGTCTTTTTGTGATTTTTTCAAAGTGGTTAGACATCATGTTTTTGGATGCAAACATGTCCTCAGGATCCAAATGAACAAAGTTGGCTCTACCAAGCATAAGGAAGATCAGTATTTACCAAAGTAATAGATGGGAGCTGTGACTTCTTCTATGCTTAAAGAAGATAATGTTGGCAAAAAGGTTCATGCTCCTTTGGTGGGGGATGCCTCTAAGAGGCCTTTTAATCTCCTTATAAGGGATGATAACATGGCTAGTAAGGAATGAAACTCTCTGGTTGAGGAAAACTATCAAGGTTACAAAGAGGATCATGGGAACGTCACATGTGTTATTTTTGCACTTCTGGAAGCAGTAAGGATCTCAGTTCTGGTCCCGACTCTTCCAGTAAGTTCTCAACAGCTTTGGTGGGATGTAAGGTTTGTGATGAGAAGGAACTTATGGTTCTAGGTTATGGAAAGGGTGAAGTGAAGAAAGAAGTTGATAAAGAACTGGAGTGCTCCTTATCCGATATGGGAAAGGGCATGATGGCGACATATGTCTCCCCAGCTTCACACAGAGCATCTCCTCACTCTTATGGGCAACCTCCCATGGAGAATGTTTCTCACTTAGAGGGAGATGAACTGGAAGGGGCTTGGAAACATACCAAGACATGGAAATGGACGCATCATCCAAAAAGCTATGGTCGAGGACATAATGATGATTGGTGTGGACGTGGTCGGTTTACCAAGTTCTCTCCTAAGGAGCTCACCTCGGAGCATGTTAAACTTAGGAAAAAGTACTATGTACACTTTAATTATAAGAATTTGTTATCAGGATGAGAGTCTGCTGATGTTATCTTCGATCATGATTATGGGGACAATCATGTTACTCCTCATTTTTAGTTTTCTTGTTTGGATGATTTCATGACCTTTGTTTGAACACATATGTTATATTTTTCATGTCTTGTCTTTTTATTTTTTAATAAATTTTGGTAGGAGAAGCTTTGCCTGGCTCTTGGACCCTTTTGGTATATTATAAATATAATATTTATAATTAATATATTGTTTATAATTAATAAAAATTCATAAATTCAATATATATGTATATACACCAATAAATAGTATATTAATTAATTTATTAGTATATTAATTATATAATAAATTTATTAATTTTTATTAATTATAAACAATATATTAATTATGTAATTGTATATATATAACTAAATTTCACTCCCTTTTAACATTCATTCATTTAATTTTTTTTTTCATTTTTTTATAATTCATTTGTATTGATTTTCATTTTAAAATATATTAATATTTTTTTAGTTTTTTTAAAATCTGAATAATTAGGTACAATTATTTGTTTTCTAAATTTATTCATTCTTCTTATTATTTATTTCATTAATAGACATGAGATATTATGTAATGTAATTGTTCGATTTAGCATATATCAAACATGTGTATATATATACACATTAATTCCACAGAAAAATATTTATGTAATTAATGAAACCTTATATAGAAACACACACACCTAATATTTATGTAATTTATTCAAATTTTAATTTTTATTTTAAAATTTCATTTAGTAACATTATATATTTAATATATTTTGTTTTTAATTTGTAAATTGTATTTATTAAGTCTTAGTATTATTTGAGTTAGTAATATTTAATCATTTTAATTTTTTTTATTTTTTTTGGAATTTAATCGTTCTCTTTATTTACCTTGTTTTAATATTTTCAATGATTATTAATCTTCATTTCAATATATATCCTCATTTTTTTTATTTTCATACTTAATAAAACTTATCCATTTTTTTATATTTTTAAAGTCTACAGTGAATACAATACGCGAAAGAAGAATAGAGAATTCACACAACTCGTGTGTTATGTAAAGTTGGTGAAGTATATCCCCATATTCATTATTTAGGGAAGAAAATATTTTTCATGATACTATGAATGAAGGGTTTACCATGTGCTTCTAAGTCATGCAATGAACTGTGTTATGATGTTCATATCCCTACACATAGGAAGTGAATCCCATTCTTGGAACTACAAGAAATATTAATTTTAGAAACCAGGAAAAGTGGTCACTAAATTAAATTATAGACCGCTTTTGATGGTCGTGGTTGGCCCATCGCTAAAGGGAAATAACATTCTGTAGGTGTTATAACAAATAAATATACAACAACTGCTAGAGGCAGCCGATAATGCTCCCTGAAACTAAAATCATTAGTGATCGCCTATGGAGGAAGCTTACATAAAGATAATTTTTTATTATATATTACATTTTTATAGCCTCTAAATAACCAAAACAAAAAACAAACAAGAGAAAAAATAACAAATTAAAGATAGGCATCAAAACAATATTAGTGTTCCAAATAGCTACAAATCCTTCCAATCTTTTATCTCAGTCAACCTACTGATATGATATAAAAAACAATTAAACAATGAAAAAAAAATTAACATATTTAACATTAACCAAATTTATTTAGTCAACACACACACACACATATGGTATTAAAATAGTTTATATAGTGTTATGTACTGATAGAATCATTAATACAAAAATGATTCAAATCTAATCTGAATTTTCTATTTATAGTATTTATCAATTAAGCAATGACTATTAAATGTTGAAAACCAATTTCACCATATACCGATTAATTCGGGCATTATATTGACATGAAGTTGATTATAATAGATCACATATGACTTGAAGAATTCTCTCCAATCATTTCACATCAATTCGAAATCAATTTTCTCCTTTTTACCCCCAAATAGGGGATATGTAACTTTAATAACACTAGACAATGTTACTCGTCATTTTCCATCATACTGTGTGAGATGAGAATATGATGGATGTGGATTTTATTCCTATAGATCAAAAATGGTTTGATGACCATTCTCACATAATTCCATGTCAATTCATTTTAATTTTATTTGAATTGGAACCTTTTATGTGATTTTTCACTTAACTCCAAATTTGAGGGACAAACAACACTTTTGATCATACCGATAAATTTAGGTATCTAATCCACACGTCAATGATGATTAAAAATTTTAAATGACATAAAGGTGTTTTTCCTAAAATTTCATGTTAGTTGGAGCTTGTTTGGTCAGTTTTGAACCCTCCACCTCCAGTGGCCCGAAGGCCTTCATTTTTTATTGCTTTTTGATAATCCACCTTTCAAGGGGTGAGGTGGAACCCATACAAGGCTCGTAGGTGTAAGTATTACATGGCTCATAGGCCTTAGAGGAATTCATTGCCCGTAGGCTTCAAACCTTACACACAACCCAGACTAACTACTTGGAACTGCTCTTCCCCAGCATCTTCATCATGAAATCAGCTCTCCACCTTCGCATGACTGTTCGGCTAGGCTTTCCCGTGCATGCACAGGCTTGTCCTGATGGCAGGTGTCATACCCTCTCATTTTTGCAATCTGTTTAGCTTCTGCTATGGTGAAAGCTCATTACTCATCTTTCTGAAGCTTGTTCCTTGTTGGTTGTCTGGTTTGCATCTGCACTTAAAGTGGCCCGAAGGCCTTAAAGGACTCGGGGACCAAATCGGTGGCCCGAAGGCCCAAACAGGGGAATATTTCCAACTGCTACAGTGTCAAACAGTGCCTGCTACAGTTCCGCTACAGTACCTGCTATAGTTCTACACAGTTCCTGCTACAGTACCTGCTACAGTACCTACTACAGTACTGCTACAGTCTCGAAAATTAGCCTTCGTCTGGATTTGATCCCGGGTCTCTTGGATGCACTTAAGAAGTCCTCACCAACTGGGCTGAGGCTCATGTGCGTCAGTTTTGAATCCTAAAAACATTATTTTACCATTATTACAAAAATATTAATAAATGTGAAAATGAACTTATAATTGTACCGACCAATACATGGATCAGATTGACACATAGTTGATTCCAATAGATCACATATTATTTGAGGAATGTTCTCTTATATTTTTACATCAATCAAAATTTGTTTTTTCATTTTGAATCCAAGATCAGAGATATGTTATTTTAATAATAGTAGACAATTTTTCCATCATTTTTCGTTATATCGGGCGACACGAGCATCCGATGGGTGTGGCATTGATTCCTATAACTCAAAAACAACATAGGGATCATTCACCCACGTTTTATTTTCAATCCAAGAACATTTTCCTAGTATTCGATCCTTTTATGTTATTTTTCATTTAACATTAAATCTGAGGAACAAACTCTCCTCTTTGGAACCTACCAAGAAATACAAGAATTCAATCCACATGTTGATGCTTCATACAAATTTTAAATGACTTAAGGATTTTATTCCTTAGATTTCATGTCAATCTAAACCGTTTGTTCAATTTTGACCCCTAAACACATGATTTTACCATTATTAAAAAATGATAATAAATGTGGAAATGAAATTTTAATTGTACGTACCAATCCATTCATAGAATTGATGTGCGGTTGATTCCAAAAAATCAAATATTATTAGAGGAATTTTCTTCTAGATTTTCACATCAATCAGAAGTCTTTTTTCATTTTTGAACACCTGATAGGAGATATGTCATTTTAATAATACTAGACAATGTTATCTGTCATTGTCCATCATATCAGGTGACACGAGCATCCAATAGATGCAGTGTTGATTCCTACGGATCAATAGAGGATTGGTGATCATTCCACCATGATTTCAAGTCATTCCAAGTGTGTTTTCTATTGTGTTTTTTTGTTTTTTTACTACAAAGTAAAAATTTTATTTCAATCTGGGTAGTTCCCAAAAAGTATAATTTCATGGTGGTCAAAAATAGTGGAGGCCAAGAGAATTCGCTATAGAAATGCTACCACAATCCTATGGAAGAGATCTACAGATTGAAAATAAAAATCACTAATCCTCATCATTTTCCCAAGAAGCCAGAAAATCTTCCACCTTATTCCCTTCATGTAATGTATGACTAAGGGTCACCCATAGATGGAGAAGACTTTTTCATTTGCGAATGAGGTAAAGGACGAACCATGGAGATTAAATCTTATCCTACAATGGTCTATGTGACACCGTCTTGTCTATTTCCACCACTTCCAACATGATGTTATGATCATGACACATCTCAATACCATTTAACATTGAACAAGAGCTCATTTGGTCAGTTTTAACCCCTAAAAAATTATTGTCCATTATTAAAACAATTATAATAAATGTGAAATTGTACTATTAATTATACCTA
This sequence comes from Viscum album, assembly GCA_963277665.1. Taxonomy (NCBI): domain Eukaryota; kingdom Viridiplantae; phylum Streptophyta; class Magnoliopsida; order Santalales; family Viscaceae; genus Viscum; species Viscum album. The sequence continues at coordinate 359,576,517 of OY728136.1, read as the reverse complement.
CCAATCCAAACATCAGATTGGAGCGCAATTGATCCCAATAGGTTATATATGATTCGAGGAATTTTCTCATATATTTTAACATCAGTCAAAATTCATTTTCTTTTTTTTGACCCCTGATGGGACATATTTCATTTTAATAACATCAGACAGTGTTTTCTGTCATTTTACATTATATTGGGTGACACGAACATCCGATGGATGAGGAATTGGATCGAAAAATAAAAAATGGCTCAGTAATCATTCTGCCAATATTCCATGTCAATCAATCTGTGTTTCCTTGGTATTGACTTCTTTTAGGTGATTTTTATCTTAACTCTAAATCCCAAGGACAAACGCCACTTTCAATCACATTGAGAATTTTGGGTGCCTGATCCACATGTTGTTGTTTTCTATAGATTTTAAATGACATGAAGATCATTATCCTAAGATTTTATTTCATTCAGAACTGTGGAAGATGAGAATGGAGAGTGTGGTGCATATATGATTTGTGATATCTGAAGTAGAAGGTTAGCATGAAGGGATCCTATTCCGTAGTTTTGATCTCACAATATCAATTCTTGATGGGTTTGTAAAAAATTATGAAATGATACATATTGAATTATACAATGAGGATGATAAATTCATAGGAATTTTGATTACTAGAAGATAATGATTGATGTGACTAAATATAAAAATATATCTTCTTGAGTATGTTGAACTTATAGAGATCTATCAGAAGGAGGTTCACTTTCTATATTAAACCACACAACTTTAATTATCTAATTATAATTCCATATAGAAGACTTAACATTTTAAACATGGTTTATGACATAAGAACCCACTAAAAGAAGATTGGGGTAATCAATTATTTCAATAATGGAGAATGATTCTTTGACGATACAACCAAATTGACATTGAGGCCTTCTTGAGTAGATATCCTATAGTAAAAGATCACAAGACCATGAATGTGACATATCAAACAAGAGGTATAATATTTGAGGATATCAAGTATAATCCGAAATTAGATAGAATCCCTTACCCACAAAAATTCATGGTTTGTAAAATCTAATGGCATGCCAATGTTAATGTAAATACTATCCAAATGGTGGATATTATTGAGCGTTAAGGTATATGTGAACAGGAAATTTCCAATGGAGTCTTTGATATCCTCTATGATTAATGTGTTTTGAAATAAAACTGGTATACCTAGAAGATGAACACATGTAAAATGTATCTTGTGTCCTATTTCTTTAATTGGATCCATCAACCGATGGAATAAGTGATTTCTTTTATGATAAAAAATTTGATATATACTTCCTCATGTATTCATAAATGAAGATTTTGAAAAGAAATTTATAGATAAGGATCCACTTTTATAGATATATAAGGTCATTTGGCCATGAAACATCCAAGTGGATTTTTCAAAATTCACAGAGACAACAATCAAGGTCCAATACCTTCTAAATTTGGAAACAAAATTCAAATAGTTATTTTCATTGCTAATTTAAACTTACTTATTATTTTCTTATGTTTTTTCACCAGTCTAAATATCTATAGTTGGTTTTGAATCCCTACTTGATCAAATTTCATTTTAATGAAAATGAAAATGTAAATTTTATTTGTGAATTCACTAAAAATACCAAAACAAAATGGGACAACCAATTTGAATGAGAAACCAGAAGGATTGAAGAAAACACCCCTCTGGAATCTGATGCATTATGTAAAACCCTGGATGCTACCAGTGTCCGGTGCAACTGGGGCCTAAAAATCATAAGAATTATAAAGAAAATAATAATTAATGTAATAAAAAAAAATAAATAAATTCAGTATAATATTTTTTGAGGATCCCCTGCACCATCACCCAGTGCATATACCCCCGCAGTTCTCTAACCTTAGCTAACAACTATGCGTTTACCTCCTCAGAAGCATGAATTCATGACTCCAATCATATCACCTGATGTTTCATCCTAGTAACAACATGATCCATAACCTCATAACATGAATTTATATAATGGGGAATCCCCATGACATATGGAAAGTTATATCTATGTCCATCACGACCAATAATGTGATGAAATATCTCATCCCTTAATATAGAAAGTTGTCTCCTGTCCTCTAGAAGTTGTGCTAACTCAAACTCAAATTGAGCCTATTTAATATATAAATATAAATATACATGTATATATAGATATATATAAGTATTCATAATTAGTATAAGAGCTTACTATAAGAGATATGACCTCTAGATCATTCTGATAACATGTAATCATCTACACCAATCTTTTATTAGTCAGTGAACCTTACTCATGTAATTATATACCAATAAGATATAAATATAGAAAAAAACCTTATTAAATAATAAAATAAAAAATTTAATAATAAATTCATCATGTTGAATCTTGGACATGTGAAGAGTCCAATGCCTGTGAGGTGGCCCCTACAATGCAAAATTCTCATAATAACGCATTACCACCTCCTACATTCAATTAATTCAAATTTAAAACATGTAAAATGATACACATTATTCAAAATATATAAATAGAAAAATACTCACCATTTCATTCTCATTAGACAAATATGCAACCAACTCATCCCCCTAAGATGGGATAACACCTCTCGAAACTCTATCCAGAATGTCTGGGGCACTAACATTTGGTATCTAGTGCTCCCTCCTGACTCTACCTTTATAATCATTTCACATTTTAGGACATTTTTTCATACACATTGGCTGAAACTAATTGGGGAATGCTATTATATTATTCTATTTATGAAAAAAACTATCATAAATGTAAGTATTTTTAAAACATAGCTAATAAACTAAAATTATCCTATTACCTAAATGTTCATCCATAGGTGATCTATTGTATCTTAGGGAAATGAATCTAATCACGTCCAGGCAATGAAAATATTTCTAGGTCACATTTTATATGACCCAACTAATTAATAAATATAGGGGAACCCAATCAAACAAGATGGTATGTCTCGTCAAATGATATGTCAGGGGTCATATTGGAATTCCTTGATTAAATACCATGACAAGGGCCACTCTTATAAGAGGAAGAAGGGGTCACATCTGACCCTATTAAAAAAATTATTACACAATTAGATAGATTTGCATATATATGTTTAATGATTAATTAAACAAATAATAACACATGTACAATCATGCATACCTCAACCCATAGATGCAGAAGGCTCTGCTAAATGATGTGGATCTTGTGCCTATTCCCTTGACATGTCTACAGTCATAGAAAGTATTAGTAAGGAAAGGATTAATTTCTTATTAGAGTTCCATATAATTTGAACTATAAAGGACTCATGTAATTTTTATCTATTTCACAAAAATTTCATCAAAGATAATGGAGTGTTTGGAAAAAAACACATGTCCAAGATAAGTTATAATATTTTATGGTTGCATAACCTTGAAACCCCATATAAAGGCTAAAGTTCTAATACCTATTCATTTGATTAATCAACAATGATAAATTGATAAATTCTGATTTTCTCAACACTAGTAAACAAAAGGTTTTGAATGTTTCTTTCCACTACCAAAAACTAAATATCATGACTATTATATACCGGAAAAGAGTAATCTACATGCATGAAAATAAAATACAATTTCATATATCATAAAGGGAGGCATAAAAATTATGTAGGAAAAATATTATGGGAAAAAATATAAATACTATTCCAAGGGGACCATCAAGTTGAACCATATCCATTGATTTAATCAAAATTTCATGTAAGTAGCATGATACTATAATGAAAATTTATTGAAATAATTTCCCCCAATTTAGTTGGGGTTATCATAAGGGATACATGAATATAGAATGTGAAGATAGAGAGGGAAAAATAAAAGGTGGAGTTTGAATCATAGATGTTGTCTATCAAAAATTGTGATGTAAAGAACGTCATATAACCATGTAGAACTATAAGGGGAGGGTGTCACATTAAAGTGATCAACTGAAATAAGAAAATGATCATGGGTCCATATTGTATGGTTGAGAAATATAAAGGGGATATAGTAGATTTAAATTCCATTGAACGAAGGGTATATTCAACCCATTCTGATTCTTTCCTCCTTTATCCCATTCATTTTAATTCATTGTCCATTCATTTCACATCATCCGTCAATCTATTTTTAGTATAATTTTTAGACTAAGTAATAATAATGGGTTGATATTTATGATTGAAAATAAATTTTTTACTCTATATTTATATTTTTTTTATTATTATATACTAGGAACTCTTGTGGGGGTAAATGTAATTTAATTCATTGATATTTTATTGTTAATTGAAATATGGTAATATATGATTTATGATCTTTTTCATAAAAATATAGTATATTTATTACTATGGGATATTTGGTTATAGTTTAAGTCATTACATAATCCTTGATATTCTAGAATCATCCTCGTATTATTATGTAAAATAGAAGAAATATGTGGGGATTTATGAGAAAATTCCTAAGAGAAGTTATACATTCTTTAGTGCATATAATTTTTTAGAGGGATGATCATCAATCATCTTGGACATATCCATGAAACTTATATCACACTATAATTTTGGGATTTCAATGGAAAAACTAATAATGATATCAAAATGTATTATAAAATGGGATTCGTGTGCATAAAATATCCATTCACCCTATTGAAGAAACAAACATAATGATTTTTGATATTTTTTTCATAAAATTAAATATAAATTATCATGAAATGAATAAATAACATGATTCTTCCTTCAATTAACTCAAACCTACATCCAGTGTACTCAAAGAAAATTTTCTTGAATAGATAAATGTATTTACCAATTTTCTAAAAATGACCAATCATGTATACCAGACATTGGAATCCAAGTAGCGAAGATGACTAGATAAAATAATGTATGGGATAAAGGAACAATGATAATTTGTGATAAATTTAATCTAATGTAGCATGTTATATAAATTACTATATATAATAGTAGTGATATGGAGGAATAATGTTTAAATAATTAAATAATGAGTTATTGAATGAGAAAAAAGATATAATGCAATTTAAGAAATGACACAACCTTATATGGGAATATAAGTTAAGTAAGGGAAGTTAAGGAAAATAAATTTTCATTACATAAAGGAAAAATATGAATGATTTTTGAAACATTTATTGATGATGAGATATAAAAATATGGATATACAGTACCATTCATAAATGGATAAATTAAAATAAACTAATAAGGGAACATAATTCATAAAAAAAATATCTATTTCATATGAAAAATTGGAATTTTAAATTTCAAATTAGAGAAGATATAATGGAGACATGTTTTTCTTCAAGAGGTAAAAAAGGAATAGAAAATAGAATACTAACTTAAGGTTTAAATCACAATCTACGAAAAAACATATGTATAAGATACAAATTTCCACATGGATTTGTTATCAAAAGAAGATATTGATGTTGAAAGAATACAGAATAAGTGGAAAATTTACTTACTTTTGGGGATATTATAAGAAAAAATATCAAAAAATATGTGATTGATTTGGATATAAAGGTAGTATAAGGAAAATAATTTGTTGAAGAACCTCTTGAGTTCCCACTAATGAAGTTCCAACTACCCATGGTATATGGATGTGTTGGACCCAAGGGTGTTATTTTTTGTAAATGGAGTATGTTTCGTGTTTTTTAATCCACATTGGGTTTATCAAGGAGTTTTAAAGAAAAGTGATCTTATAGTACAGGCTGAAGTAGATGTTTAAGGTGACATAGTTTCCTAGTGTTGGCCAAATTTATGGGCCTCAAAATTGGGAGTTTATCTTTTTTGGAAAAGGAATGGTTTATTCAAAGGGGTTCTTATATAATGGTTCATGGGATATGAAGGATAGTTCATAGACCATATAAGAGGTACACAAAACATCGAGAAAAAATTGAAAGGGCGGGATCTCCATGTAGAGGTGCTACATGGGCCGTGAACAAAGAATAGTTAGCAAGACAGATATGGTCCATGAAAATGTTCACAATATATGGAAGGAAAATAGTTAGTGGTATGTGTCTTTGTTTTTTGAAATGAGGTAGTGATTTGTGAATTTGCGAAGGGAGACAGGTAGTACTTGGACCGTGTAAGGAAAACGGTGTGCAGAAGGTGTCGTATGCGATGAAGGTTGTACTGTATAGAATGTTTAAGTAAAACAAATCTATTTTCCTATATAAGGATAATTAATACCTTTATTAAGTGGATAATATTTGATTATAAATATAGAAGGAATTCAGTGAATCCCAAAGTAGTTCACGGGAAGAAAAACCCACAAAAGAGAAGAGGTTCACGAAGCAGGGATAGTTCGCAAAAGATGATTCACAGAAGAAAGTTTGTAGAATACAATTTATAAAGGTGGAGTTGGTTCACAAAGAAGAAGAGGTATGAAAAATATATTCATGGAGGTAGTACATAGACATTATTTGCAGAGGTGGTACATGAAGGTGGTATGCAGAGTATCATCGTTCGTGAATGAAGCAGGTCAGTTCGCAGATGAACGGTTCGCGAACTATCAGTATGTGGAAAAGTAGATTACATCTATGGGTAAAAGTGGGACTTTAGCAGAGAATCTATCTAAATATGGGGATGCATAATTTCATGAAAATGAAGGGACCTATATGTCTATAAACTATGTGTGGATCCTTCCCAATGCAGTGAGTAAGGGGGATTCAATGGATGTGTTCCGAGGGACACAACGAGCTATCCCTAAAACAATAAAAAGGCAGTGTGTCTGGTATAGGGTGACTATTTCTAAACTCTTATTCTACAAAACTAGTCAAGATTAGTGGATTTAGGTATGAACGACACACAATCGATGTATGCTCCTTGGATTATCCATCAGTGGTGAACCAAGTTAAATTATTGTCTTACCTATTTGCATGTGACTGTTTGTTTACTGCTCATTATCATCAAAGAGATTTAATAGGTTCCTACAAACATGGGAACAAGATCCATCTTTTTAGAAGAAAAATTTGATATCCTAAATCACCACTCCCCTATTAGGGTGTTCTAGGTTCTTTCAGGATGAACATATGGATGCAGAATTAAAACTAACAAAATTAAAAGAATCCCCCCTGGAGTGGATAACTAACCATTTGACTTTTATTTTTCTATTTAAATTATTTTTCTCAATAAAATGATCATTCATCCCACTGAGTGTGTTAAATTTTTTTTATGGAGGAAGTTCACTAAAAAATAAAATGATGGAAACTTGAAATAAATACACACATTGCATGGAAATGCCATAAAGGAATTGGTGTATTTTACCAAACCACTACATCTCACATTCATAGTACATTTTTTTATTTTTAAACAATTCAATACATAAAACTTTTAGTGCACATATAAACTAAATGTAGTATATCTATTTACCATGGTGCTTATGATAAATAAAAGCTTTAATCAAATATATTAGTGAGAAAAAATCAAACGCATTAAAAAAATATAAAAACAAAACTAAAAATTTTCATACTAAAGAACATAAAATGGTGGCTATGACTTTGGTGTAGCCTCTCATGGTCATGCATGAATGCAAGGCCATTAATCAAAACCTATAACAATATAATGGTGAATTGATTTAATATATTTTTCTTTGGATATATTTTCACTCACAAGCATTGAATTTCCAGCAACAATGAACTACCCAACATCACAAAAATCATGAGAAATTCGTCAAATTTTGTCATTACAAAAAAATTAGAAAGATCATGAGTGTTTTTATTTCCCTCAGGTTCAATTAAAACACAAACTTATAAAAACTCAAACTATGATACATTAAAATTTAGTATTGGGAATGTTTGAGGTCAAACCTATAGAGATAGTGAATTATTTTATTTAGGTTTTCATAAGATTTAATTTATTTAAATTGAAGAGAGAGGTGATGAATCAGATTGTGGTTTTTGAAATCGTTTTAAGAATGAAATAACCAAAATACAAGAGGATTTATTGGTTTTAAACTAGGCATTGAATGTGTTATGGGATTTTGTTATTTTAGAGATTAGGTGAAATTGGATTTTAGAAAATAAGTTAATTAATTCATGTTTGGCGTTAGAGTTGACATGATGTGGATCCAATAGTCATGGTATCCCCTCCTCAATGAAAAAATCATCTATTTCCCTTAGTCCAATAATTTAGTGTTATGCTAAATTGATTTTGTCTCGATACCATATTTAAAATTGATTACTCTAAATTTCAAAATGGTCATGCCTCATTTAGGTTACTCAGTTGCACAATTATAATGTTCCTTTCAGATTCAAGTACCAATGTTCATGATAAAAGTAAAAGAAAGGGATTAAATATCTATTACATTAAATATAGAAATACAAATACATGGATAAATAAAAAGGAATAAACTTGACCAAAACTTCCTAATTTGGATACATAACCCTAACACAATCCTCTTTAACCCCCACATCCTAGTGATGAGAGAATATGAGGGATGAATAGAAATAAAAGAAATAATAATGAAAATATGGATATGGAACTGGTGAGGACCCTGCACAGCATAGCCTCTTGTTTCATTCATTGGTATATGGATCTCATAGATAGTAGCAGTCAGACCCTCTATTTATAGACACCAGATAGGTTCGTGCCACATTCAATGGAATTTAAGATACGTCAAAAGGTGGTCATAAGCGGGTCACAGGTCATAAAACATGTAGAAACCTCAAAATACATCAAATTTAACCACTTTTGGGATATATCGGCCCTTACACATCATGTGGTGATTACACGACATGTAAATGTTTCAACACATGAATGGAATTGAATACTTGTATGTTTTTTGGAATTCATGGCATGTCTATTGGAATGACACATATGTCTCACCCATGAAATTGGTGATCTTTATTCCAAGTTGATTTCCTCCACTGCACGAATTGTATTTCTTTCACAACATACATCAGTTCATGATGTGTAGTGATCACACAAGTTGTAAAGTCAGTTTTCCACTCCGAAATCCTCATTTCACCTCGGTTATTTAGTTTTGTGCACTATAAGTGCTCATGATCATATTTAATTGTGAAATACCATATTTTAAGTGGATATCATGATAATTTCCACCCTTTTTTCTCATCTCTTATAAATTAATTCATTTTAAAAAATATAAAAAAAAACATTTAGTGCACATGAATTCATTTACAATAAGAATAATAATAATAAATGGATTTTATTATAAAAAATGTATACAATAAATTCACTTATCAAACCCCCACACATCAATTCATACTTTTCATCAAGAATGAAATCTCAACATATTTAAAAGGACACTCACTTTACCATGATTTAAATTCAATGTCAATAAAAAATTGATAGAATGGAATGTTAAATATTTGAGCATCATATGTAAAAATTTTATCAATACCTCAGTTTTCAAGTAATACTTATGAACCATGTATTTCCTTTTCCACTTTTTGAAACAAACAATCATTTTCATTAATCCATATTAATTTTTCAATTAATTATTAATATTTATAACCTTTTTCATTCACCTATCATTTTTTTCTCATCATTAAGGTATGAATGAATAGAGTGATACACATACCTCAAGAAGATATCACTTTCCATAGGCTTGTAATGCCTCTAGAATCTCCACCACATAAATAAAAAATCACAAACAATCATGAGGGATTCACCATTTAGGATCAGACCACTCTAAGGCTTAGGGAAAGTAAGTAAATAATGAAAATTAAGTAAGGCTAAAAAAGGATGTTTTTCACTAATTAACTTTTCATGATAATAAAAAATAGCTAAATGAAAGTCTACTCTTTCCCAAGTATCTCAAAGAGGACTCATAAATAGATGAAATGAAATAAATGAAACATCCTATTTTTTTTAAAGTTGTTACGGGGAAAAATCTGACAACCACCACCTAACCCCAAATTATCTCCTCATGACACTATTTTTAATATTTATAACAAGATCACCAGTGAGGAAATTTTTTATTTTTTAATTTATATAAAAACAACCCCCTTTTTTACTAGGGGTGTGCCATAAATATAATGAATTTGTATTCCTCATATCTCATGAAATTTACCCCCACAAATATTCATTACAAAATTATGACTCCCATACACCAGTCTCCATTTCCCCACTCATATTTTAGATAATCTTAAATAATATTTAGATCTTGGAAGGAAAGGATAAGATGGGCTTGTAACAAAACTCCTCCTTAACAAGGTTGTTCTTGTATTATATGATATTTAAAATGGATTAATGTAATATGGGTCATAGGATAAGGTCTGAAAAAAGATTACTTAATCATATTAAAACTGATTCAGTGAAGTCATAGATTTGATGAGATGCAAAGAAAGTTCTAAAAGTGAACATGCTAGGGTTTCATACGAAATAAACTATAGAATGAATAGAAAATACTGTCTTATAGGATGTATTGGGAGTAAGATATATTGTTGGGACAACTTACCATGTCAATTTATATGAATAATTAATTCAATTAATGAAAATATTATAAATTCAGAGCATGAACAAATCTCAGAAAAATTTCAATTACAATGATTAACATGCTCCTAAAATAATGTTTTTTAAAATCCTAACCCACATGATCATCCCTAATAATTATTTTCCCCATTATTCTTATTCCAAGTTATTGAAAAATAAATTTAAATTCTGGGTTATGGTGGTTAAACTAGGTTATTTATGTCTTGTAGTTCAATTTATTGAATAAATAATGAAGTGTAGTCATTAAATTACTAGTGAAATCTATAAAATAGTTTAATATGGGGAATATAGTGTAAAAATTCAATATCCAAATACCTACTCCCCTTTTGAATTACACTTTAATATTGGTCATACATGATTTTCCTATATCCTTTTATAATATGTAATGTTCTTGAAGACTCTTTTTGTGCTTCATACTGTCAGCCATGGTCATGATGGTCCTTAAAGAATAATAATACACAAGTAAAAGTATAAGACATAATTAATGAATTTTGAAATATTTGGAGTGAGAGAATGTTAACTTAAATAAATTGAAAATAAATAATAAAAAACAAATAAACCTGGGTTTCCACCTTGAATCTACTATTTTTTAATGTTAATTTATCTTAACCATACGCATGTTAGATGATTAGAGTGTGGTATAATGCTAACCTTATTATGTTTGTCTAGTCCTGACTTTGAAATCATCCTATCTCATCTTGTCTCTTGTCAAAAGAAATTTTCATGGAACTCTGATGTGGTGACTTGAGTCTGGATAGTGTGAATATAATAAAAATGATCTCATCATCAGTCTAGAATTGGAAAAAATATCACTATTCAATTATTGTATGTGTGTTTTGAATTAATTTGTGTTCAACATCCATCTCCTCAACTTGTTCAATTTTTACATATTATTTTTGTTCCTATACATAGTTATTTCTGGGTGGAATGAGTTTTTACTCATCTTCTTCTTCTTCATTTAGTTGTGGTCTTAGTTTTGTGAAGAATCTTTGTATCATCACATCACCTGCAGTATATTCTTCTTGATTTTTCATTCTACTTATTCTTCTTGTTACTATTTTCTAAATTTTTCTTCAACCCACTAATGTTCTGCTACAAGGTCACCATCTTTATCATCTTTTGAACCTGAAAATCAAGATAAATGTGATTAGCATAAAAATCAACATCAAAAGTGGTATATAACTCGGTTTTCTTATCCACACTTCTTTGCAATTAGTTCTCCTTATGTTATTATATCTCTAGGATATGGGGTGTTATGCATTCAGTGTTTGTGTATTGTTAAAGGTTCTCATTGGATTGATTTCCCATTATTCCGATTTCATTGAGTTATTATTCTATATCCTTCATAAGGAAGAACCTATCCTTGGTAGTCATCATATCCTTCATCCCAACCATCACAACCAAAAATACTTAGTGTGGTAAAAAGTGATTAAATAAATAAAAAAATTAAAATTAATATTAAAATTAAATTCCTAACAACTAAAAATAAATATTCCCTATAAATGGAACCAAATTTAAAATACCTAAAGTGAATCGTTATTTACCTTGATTATAATAATTTTTTTTTATAAAAACTCAAAATATGATAATTTAAAATATATTATTAGAAAATTTTGAGTTCAAACCCAAAAAGAAGGTGAATTACATTTTTAAGGTTTTCACAATCATTGATTTTTTTAAATTGAATAAAGAGGTGGAGAATTACATTAGGGTTTTTGGAAACATTTTCATAAAAGAAACAATTGAAAGAGAAAAAATATATTGGTATTAAATAAAGATTTTAAAGTGCTCTGATGTGTTTTAGTATCAGGGATTATGTGAAATTGAATTTTAGAAAATAAGTTGATTAATAATTTTTTGGTATCAGAGTCAAGATAAGGTGGATCCAATGGTCATGGTATCCCCACCTCAACTAAACAATCCTCTATTTACCATGGTTTGGTAATTTATGGTTTCACCAAATCGAGTTTGTCACAATACTAAATTTAAAACTATTTATACTAAATTTGACAATGTTCATTCTAAAATTAGGATAATTTGTAGTGTAGTTTATAATGTACCTTTCAGATTTAAATAAAAATTATCATAGTTAAAGTAAAAGAACATGATTGGAAATCAATTGAATAAACAATAATAATCCAAATACATGAATAAAGAAAAAGTAATAAATCTAACATCCCCTTCCCCCTTTGGATATATAACTCCATAACAAGGAATGTTTAACCCCTCATTATATTAATGAGATAATAATAAGTATGGATTGAAAAAAAAAGAAATCATAATGAGAAACTAGATATGGAACTAGTGAGGACCCTACACAGTAGAACTACTTTCTTAAAGCTTTAGTCTCTAGATCTTTAGGATACCAACAACATGTTCCTCTATTTATATACTCTAGATAGGCCCTTTTAGCAATAAATTTCATTTAGTATTGATAAAAATGTGTTCAAAGGTGGACCCCAAGTCAAAAAACATATCAAAAACCCAAAATACCCCAAATATGGGCGTTTTAGGATGTCTCAGCCTTCACACATCTTGTAGTGATTACACAAAATGTAAATGTTTCACCACATGTATGGAATTCATGACCTTTAAGCTTTGTATCCATTCATGGTATGTGTCATGACATGAATCACATGTGCCACACCTTGGAAAAAGTGATCTTTATTCTGAGATTATTTCCTCCACTTCATGAATTGTATTTCATTCATGAATTTCATCATTTCACAATGTGTAATGATTACATAGAATTTAAATTTAGACTTCTACTATGAAAGTCTCATTTCTCCTTGGTGATTCAGTTCCATTCACTGAAAGTGATCCATTATTATCCATCCTTATGGAATTCCTTATTTTAAGTGAATATCATGATCGTTTACACTCCTTTTTTTCAACTCCCATAACTTATAACATCTTGAAAAATATGAAGCAAACATCAGGTGCACAAGCATGGATTAACAATAATAATCTTCATAATTAATGTGTTTTATTATAAAAAATGTGAACAATAAATCCACTTATCAGATGACACGAGTGAATTCTCAACATGAAAATCAGCCTATCTATTTTATTTTTGAGAACTTCCCAATAATAAATTATGATTTAAGAATCAAATTTCTAAACTGATCAATTGTAATAAGACAAAACACATACATATATTGACATGATTGGTTTATTCAACCATTATTTAACAAAACTTATATAAAAATTCAAATAAAAAATTCTATTTATGATAATTTTTTATAAACTATTTCAAAATCATTGTCCACTCTAACCAAATATAAGCTAGTGAGCCCCACTATCCCAATATAATTTCTATGTATCAATTAGCCTAAGACTTTCCATCCTAAGGGAATTGAGGGGAAGGTATGACTTGAAAAATTTGAAGTGATTCTTTTATCATGAAAGAAAAAATGACAGAAAATAAAGGACACTTGAAAATAAATAATTTTCAGAAAATCTATTTGACCATGAAAAAGATGGATTAAATGTATGACTCTTTTTATTAATGCATGATAAAAGCTAGTATGTTGAAAAAAATAAATGGTTAAATGAAAAAGTAGAATTTTCCTCCTAAACATTAAGGTAATTTAAATTTATATCGATGTATTCAATTAACTAAGAGAAAGTAAAAATTAATTTAAAAAGGATTAAGTTGGCATCCAAGTCTTTCTGGTGCTATCAAAAAATTATGATTAGTTTGGAATCCCCATACATGACCAGATCATGGATATCAGTTACCTGATCATAGTATATCCTATCATGCTATTAATAACCTTTAAATTTAATGGTCCATGGTCTATATAAGGTTATTTATCCTCTAATAAAACCAACACTATAAGGAATGGCTTCTTATAGTGGGAGTAATGTATATGATGAATACAAAGAAAATTCATGAGAAAAATATGTAAATGGAGACATGTGATAAATCATGAAGAAAGTGTTGTAAGATATGAAACATTATTAATATTTGAAATTGGATAATGTGTGACTAAAATAATATATTTTAATCATAAAATATATTTTTGATTCAACTAAATAAGTATGATTCATTTACCATTTATTGTTAGAAGTGAAATGGGAAAAAACACTAAAGATAAAAAAGGGAATTACAATAAATTAATTATTTTACACTTTTAAAACCTTGATAAATTATAAGTATAATCTTTACAAAAATTTTAAAGCTTCATAGATCATATTTTATTGGTCTTTTGGATTGAACTCTAAAAGATAAAAATCACCAAAAATAGGTTGAATTGTATATAGACTTATGAGTGTCTTTGGATAGAATCAAAGAAAAAAATTATCTATAATTAGTTTATGTTCATAAGGGAGTGTTTTAGTGAAGAGATAAATATAATAATTGAGGATGATATTGAATATATAATAAAAATTAGTTGTGTAGGGAGTAAATATAATGTGTTTTGTATATAAATAATATTTGTGATAGAACCTTGTACATCAAACTCAAAGAGACAATATCACATAGAAATCATTGAGCTGCGTATTCATATCACAAGTGGATTAAATTTAGTTGAATATAATTTATGTTAATGAAAGTTTATCTTAGATGAAATAGATTAAGAAACTCAACCTCGAGTTACTTGGTTCTTGTGCATGAGTATCACTTCAAGGATTCATTATAAAAAACTAATTAGATAAATTCATTTTAATTGGTGTGAAAGGTCATTTTGGAACATAAAATAATATTTATTATGAAATTGTGGACATGGGTGTGTGTGTTTATGAAAATTTAAATCCTTAAATAAGTTATAATATAAATCTAAGAGATAGTTATCATGTATAGATTGCATTCCCTAATTACCACAATTGACATCAAGGGATTTTTTTTTGTTTGGAATGGTTTTGTTCAACATTATAATATAATCATTACATAAATAATTTAAATTCATAATAAATGAATTAAAAAAAATAAATATATGCATATTGAAAGTTTTCCTTGTTATTAAAGCACATGTTAATGATGGGGAATAATAAAAACTGATGTTTAATAGGAAAATGAATGTATTTGATTAGTTTTGTAGTGATGAATCATTGATTAGGGGAAATTGGGTAGTAGTGTGAGAAATATGAATGGGAAGAAATTTAAAATGTGTTATTATATTAACTTTATTATTCAAATAATTCTTTCCAATTAACATTTCATGAGTCAATCCCTGTACATTTTATGAAATGAATTCTTAGTGAAACTATTTATTGTAAGAAATTAAATGAAGTCAAGTAGTCTCTCACTATGGGGGGATATGGTTAAAATGTTATTATTATTATTTTTTTTATCAAAGTTTTCATATATTTTATGGTTTTATTTATTTTATAATAAAAATATTATAGAAAATTTTTCTTGTATAGTTTTTTGAAAAAAAACCTTTAATTTTTTTTACTTCAATTCATGTCATTTATCATGAATGTATATATCAATGATTAAGATAATAAATACATAGAAAATTGTTAAATAGTTCATAAAAATTTAAATAATTTAAAAAATGTTTTAAAATGAAGAGTGGGAAAATAATCAAACCTTTAATTAAACATGAATATCTATTGTTTCTACTTCAACAATATCTCTAACCTAATGAATATATTCTTCACATTTAAATTCAGCGTGTTGATCAAGATGTTGTGCAACAAAGACAAAAATCTCATTTTAATCTCATAAAATTAAAAACACTCCTCTCCCTGACATTTTCACAATAAATTTCCAATTCAAATTAGATGGAAAGTTAACAAAAAACTGGTTCAACTTGAGATTCCAAAATTAAAGGTTCATTACTCAATCTTCCATTTCTATATAACATACTATTAAATTTCCCCAATGTTAACTGGTATTGATCAAATTTAATTGCATAGACCGTATCAACCCAATTACACTTTAACAATATGAATTTCAACACATGTATATATACAACATCAATGAGGCCTTTCAATTGACCATAGTGATATAAAAAATCTATAGATATATAACCAATGTTGTTGTTTTATGTTTCTCATTTTTCACCAAAATATTTACTCCGAAAAAGAAAGCTATTAGCATCTAAATGTTTGTAATGATGAACTGTTTTAGATGAAGCCTCATCTAATTGGTTAAATAATTCAGTTAGTTTAAGTTCACTTAACTCTCACAAGTTATGGACCTATATATTTTTGAAAATTTAGTAAATATTTATAAAGAAATAAATCAGTACTATACTTAAATAATAATAAAAATCTATTTATAAATAAAAAATCCTTGAATCTATCAAGAAATCATTCATAATGTGACTGTTGAATTTGATAATAACTTGCACAAGACATTTCTTCTTTTATCTCAATAATGTATTTTATGAAAATGATAATGCCATGTTTAAATGGTCAACATGTTTATGAAACCAAAACATGTATTATTTAAACAATAAAAGTGATAAGATACTTACCGCAAAAATGGTGAAATTAATAGAGTATTGATTAAGATATATCAATAAATGTGTACCCACTCTATGTTGTCTATATCAAATATAGTTCCTTCTCAAAATGAACCATCATGAATCCAAGTAGTCTTATCTAATTTTGTTTCAAAATCAATATGATATGCTAAAAAATAAGTATTACACTCATAAATAAAATAACCATTGAGTATTGATGACTCCAAATGAGATCCATTATATATGAAATGTTCCAATGTAATCAAATTTCTCTTAATAGGACACACCGACCTAAATTTCATTGGACTAGGATCCATTACTTCATCGGTTAGGTTCACTATCAAGTGAACCATAACATCAAAAAATGATGGTGGAAATAGTTTCTCAACATGAAAAATCCAATGTACAATTACATCCTGCAAAATTTTTAAATCACCCATTTGTTAATTTCTTAAATAAAGAACACTAAAAAAATTACTCATCCTGATCAAAAATTGAACAATATTTAGAATTTTGTTTTGAATTACGATTGGATAAACTATTAAAGTAGTATGCGATTTTCATGACTTTTCTACCCTTACAATGTCCTACTAATCACATTCACACACTTAGAAATATTATAAGAGTAACCATCAGAAAACTTGAGCACATTCAAAGTAGATTTAAATGTATCTTTCTCCTTTTTACCCATATTATATTATGTAGTAGGAATGTATGTCTTTTTTCCCCCACCAAACTATAAATAAAATTTATTCCTTAAACCCATTTATTCCAAATCACATCATGCATTAACATGTTCCTTTGATTTTACACTGACGGATAAATTTTTACACAATATACTATTAAAGAAATTTCAATGTGATTACATCCATATTATACCATAGAATGTTAGTTTTCTAGTAAGGGAGATAAAAAATATTTTTCTTCTCCCAAATTTGACTTTTCTTTCTACCCACACCATGAATATTGGGAAATGGATGAGCCATCAAATCATGAAATTTGTATACTAGGTGGATGTTTTCTTCCTTAATCTATGGTAATATTTCTACTCCTATCATGATATTTGGTGTCAGGATGAATTCTCTAGAACCATCAAATGTCACTATGTTCTTTATGAACCTGTTATGAGGGGGAATAAAATATATTTCACCCATATTATCCCATTTTTATAATTTTTAAACCATGTATAATATTTATATTTTTATTGTAGTAAGGGAAATAAAATTCTCCATGCATTCTTCAACCTGAAAATATTGCATAAGACGAGAAGTCATTGATTTTCCACAATAAAGTATAGTGTAGTTTGGACATTTCAATAATTTCATAGTCATAATTTATCACATAATCACCCCCAAATTCATCCAATTAATTAATCAATGGATGATGTTAAACACTATTTTTATCCCCAGACTTCTAGTTCCATCAATAATAGTAGAAAGTAGTAGAAATTATTATTTCCTATAAAGCCATAGTGGAAAATTATAATGAACCAAAACCATGGTCCATGTGCTATGAATTGTACCAACCATATACCTGAATCAATTGAAACTATCTATAGCCAACCCCAATCAGACATTGTGACTATTATCCAAGAATTTTTGGTGCCTCTAATCAAAATCCTTCCATGAAAGAGAGTCTACCATGTGGGTTATCATATAAATTTCTTTATTTCTTTCCACAATCAATCTCATTATATTAGAAACATTTGATTACATAAATAATATTTTCAGTAATGAAACACTACAAGAAAACTGCCTATTAGCGGCAGCTATTTTTGCATATAGCGGTGGTTTAAACCGCTGCTATATGGTTGGGCAGTGATAGAAACCGCTGCTAAATTAGGAATTAGCAATCTACTAGCAGTGGTTATTTCTATTTAGCGGCGGTTTAAGGGAAACATCGTAGCTGCCTCATTTCACGGCAGTTTTACTGATTTTAGCGGCAGTTTTTACGGGCCCTGGATTTTATTTTATTCGCGGCGGTTATAACCACCGTGAATAAAATAAAATTCAGTGGCTGTAAAACCACCCCTAAAGTCACAAAAACCGTCGTGGAATGAACACGGGTTATACGACTCTGTAGCGGTGGTTAAAACCGCCGCTAAATGTAATCCAATAGTGGTGGTTATAACTGCCGCTAAGTAAAAAATACTTACATTTAGCAGCGGTTTTAACCGCTGCTAATGTCTTACCAGTATAATTTAGCGGTGGTTAAAACCTCCGTGAAAAGCTGACCAGAAAAAAAAATATCTATTCTGCTTTTACTACACCACTACCCTGAAAAACAAATCAAACTAGAAATACCAATAGACTAACAGATTAATGCACACAAAATTTAAAAAATAATGGAGACAAATAGTAAAAAAATTATGGTCGTGATGCTTGAAAAATATAGTGGAACATCATAAATGGATATGTGTAGCGAAGAGGAGTAAAAAACATGACCTGAATTGATAGAGAATGGGCACAACACCACAAAACACATTCTAAGGTTGATTTAAAATTATTTTATATTATTGATTCACAGACATGGATACTCATTTAAGGTTATAGAATTAGGACCATGTGGTGATTATACAACTCAACCATGCTTGAGGTGGACTTCCTCCCAACCCCTAAGCCCTGTTGAGCCATGATTGATTCAAGAATAAAGGATATTTATATAGTTATAATTGATTATAGGGGTGAACAAAATGAGGGGAATAAGTGACCTGAAAAAATATCACGATGACAATTACAAATTTTGAGAACTGGGAAGTGAAATGGGAGTAATCTATAGAAATAGAATTATTATTGACCATGTTTGAAACATAGGATACTTGAGCTAGTTGAGGATAGGATGAAAAATATCATGATCTACTATTCATGGAGATCAAAGCATGATATCCTCTTTTTATCAGTAAATGTACTTCATTTAATGAGCCTGAGATGGTATTTAAGACATTATGTCCATGAATCATTTCATTAGAAATCCTTTTTGGATTGGTAGGGTGAGGATTATCCAAATAGTAGAATGTGTGAACCACACAAGTGTATGTGGGGATTTACCATATAGAATATTAGGTTCCATGGGAGATATTTCCTCATGTGCTCAAATGTTCTATTTAAACATGTGGGTTGACAAGATTCAAGCCTGGCCTAGAGGGAAACGTCCCCATGATGAGTTGCTGGAAGGGATGGGACTGAGATGAAATATACATGCATCAATATGTGTCTTCTCATAATGGGCATCAAGACAAACATAGTTTTGATGCGTGACATGGTAAGAGAATATTGTCGGTGGAGTGATTTCATCTTTGGAAAGGATATCATATCATCTCATATTCGGAGAAATACAAGTTTTATACGGGTAATGTGTGGTTCATTTCATACTTATCATATGAGGAATCTCAGTTTTATATGTGGTAATTATTTTTATAATCATCCCACACTTATTGGATGTGGCATCCTTATTTCATTTAATAGGGAATGGTTGTTAATTAACATTGTTTGCTAAGGAAATTGGGCTTTGATGTTTAAAATCATACAACATGGACTATGACCACAACTAGTTTAAATTATTAGAGCTCCAAATATAGGAATAGGTTTGAGTTAAAGGCATCTAAGCTTTGACCAAAGTATATAGGAAAGGGAGAAACCTATAATGAGTCGGTGATAGGGTTGTTCCCTGGATTAAATATTTATATGTAACTACTTATATCGTGATTATTGGAATCAATCCACATGTTTTTATGATTCACGGTGTCATAATATACTAACTCCAGAAGGTTTTACCTTCTTGGATGATGATATTGAATAATTACATATTATAATATTAGGCATTGAGAATTTATAAGAGGTGAAATTATCTCTCTTTAAGAGACATATCAATTTTTATGGGGTTAAATTATCTATCATTAATAGGTATATATATTTTAAATGGGATAATGATATAGTTTAAATTCATCTTATTATGATTTTAGAAGGTCTTTTGCATCTATATACCCATTATTTACTTACTCATATCAGGAAATGAGAGAATCTTGTCCCACTGACGTGTCAACATAAATGAAAGGAGATTATTGCTAAAAAAGAGGCTCATGTGAGTGTTTTGGGGCAATGACACCTTATGTAATAGATTATTATATGGTGAATCATCATCTAGGCTCAATGATAGAAGATATATGCATCAATACGTATCCCATGGAAATGGGAATCAATCCACCCATAGTTCTATAATGTTGTGGAAATAGATGTTTGATGAAACTCCAGGGATGAATAAACCCATGTGATGGATGTATGAGCATATTTTATTGTCATAATGCTTGGAATAGGGATCTCTTGATATAAACTGTTATAGTATAGATTGGTGAGGTGGGGGAATCAAGAATGTTTTTGTGGTGAATAAAACCCAGGGTTATAGGATAAAATAGGCCCTTCAACACATGACAAAATCCTGAATATGATTGCACACAGTGTAAGATCATATAACCAAGACCATGATGAAAAATTTAACATCATGATTCATGGACCAGGATGATGATTCTCTACATGGTATCTATGTGTCATGGTATGGGTAAAAACCAATGTATAAGGGGTTAATGTAGTCCTAGGTACCACATGAACATTTTGATATGAACTGAACATTATTTAAGGTTATAATCCGTGGACCGTAAATGGAGCAATGGGGACAAAGGATTAAAAAATTTACATCTAGAACAAAAAAAAGGACGTCTAAGAATCATTATGTATCCCATGGGAGTGTGAATCAAGACACATGTTGTTCTATAATATGGTATAGTATAAGAACAACATTGGAACAAGGGGTAATCCTATATATAGAGGAAATTTTGGAATATAATGACTATCATGAGGCATCACATTTCGAAGGAATGAGATAAGGATAAAGTTTAATGTCATGTATTGAAGAAAATGAATTTTTTCATCTCACATAATGTGATTCTTCCATATTTTATATGAGGTAATGTTTTTGAACATATAATAATTATTGTAATAGGAATCCAAATTTTATATAGTGTAAGACTTTTAGATCATCTAATACACATTGTACAATGAATACCAGTTTTATAAAGTTTAATACCATCTCCCATTAAGAGGAAACTAGGTTTTATATGGGGTATGACCATATTTTATCATCATGAAAAAAATATGATAACCATTAACAATGCATGAAGATTCACTATATACACATTCTGCCTCACCAAAGTATCCACAACACTATCCCCTTGATCACTATGAAATGACCCAATTTGTTCAACACATCAACAATGGGTTTAACTCATAGTCATCCAAAATATCAACTACCAATTCAAACATAGACATATATGGAATGATGTATACCACACTCAAGAAATCAAGACATAAAAGGAAACATCAGAAATCAATAAAATGCATAAAAGGAAACATGAGAAATCAAGAAAATGTTAGGACATGAAAATGTTTGGTGGAAACTATGTGCCACACATGTTACATATACAAACCAACTGTTCCCATATTTGTTCAACACATCAACAATACAAATACTCATGGTTAGATGATGCATCGTCACCCTCTCCACCTCTATCTCTACTTTCTGCTGTCACCTGTAAGAATATTATATTGAAAATTAAATACTGTTGCATATTTATATTAAAACGTAAAACCAATGAAATTTTTCAAACTAAATAATTTTGATTTTTTTATGATTTATATGCTTACCACCATTCGATGCACTACCACCGAGGGAATATCTTCTCATCTGCTAATGTATATCAGTCATCGCTTTCTACAAAGCAGATATCTGAGCCCCCTGGTCTTGAACTGTGGTTTATAGAGAAGCAATATCCCTATGAGAATCTTTGGGTATGGACTGACTATAACCAGGAGTAGATGCAGCTAGAATCCCTGGTGGCATGCCAAAGACCTCAGATGGTATGGTTCCGAAACCCATCCCGTTCACTCTACCAGGATGCTTCTTCCCAAGGACTTTAGCAACTGGGTCATCCTAGAAGATTGAGTAGGACTACCCAGGATTGGAATCCCATAGTTCTTTAATTTTTACCTATAAATAAAATATCAATATACATTAACACAGTAAAAACTGATAATAAGTTATTATAATAAAAAATTGACTTCATACCCCAACTTCTTTGGCAGGCTCATTAACAAAACTTTCATCTGATTTTTTGTGAACATCCAACCACAGTTCAGTTCGGGATGCTTCGTGCCCTAAACTCTGTGACTACATTAATCAAAGATAAATCAACAATTCAATATATTAAATAGATAATATTGTATTATAAATATTTAACCTAATTAAAAGATTACCAATGTCGTTCGGCTTCTAGAAAATCTTGTTGAGCCCGCAATGTGAGGGATGACTTGCTTAGCCCAGTTTGATGCATTATGTCTTGAGAGATCCTGAAATAAATAAAGTTCAATTTAACAGTAATGTATTCAATGTCATATCCTCTTCATATACATGTATAAATGTAAAATGAGGATAATATAATAATATATATTTCAATACCATCCACTTCTCATCACGATGTCTGTCAACAAAAACTTTCCACTGTTCTTTCGGTACCCCACTGGGTAGCTTCTCATAAATTTGTTGCACGGTCAATGAAGTATCGTTGACATCACAACCCAATCTCTATTTGAAATCTTTCCATTTCTTACCAATATTTTTCAACTTCCACTTCCATGCTATCACATCAGCAACTGTAAAGTGGAAGAACATCTGTATACAGAAATTCATTTTGAACATATTTTTAACATGACATTAAATTAAACCACAATTTAATAAAATTAACTTTATTTGGGAATCAAAAACTTAATTTTTCTAGCTTGGAGGCATATGTCTCCAATCATCATAAGAAATAGGAAGGGAAATGGGCTCTGCTGTCAGCTGGCCTAGAATCTGGCCAAGTAACCCTGTGGTGTCATCTATAGGGACCCCATAAGAATCAAATGGCATGACTATCTTCTCTCCATTCATATTCCAAACATCTGAAATTTTTATGTTTTTCTCCATGGTTGCATTTTTTTCATCTTCAATGAGAAAAACATTAGTATAAACAAAATTCAATAAATTTATTTAATTAAAATTTGTACCTATGATAGTGACACTCCATTATGTCAATGATGAACTGGAATGGGTATGTCGCTGCCCCACTTCTGAGGCTCTTGAAGGGGGAGTTGACGAATCAGCCTCTAATGGTACACCCACATATGGTGTGAGAGATGGTGTAGGGGGAGATAGTGTAGGGGTGTAGGCAGCTGGTGCCTCAAATTCCATGGGGAGGGAGCCAGATGGATCATCATCTGTTGCAGAACAAGATGAAATAGTGTACCGCTTCCTCCTTGGAATTCCTATCATTTAATCAAATAAAATTAATTTCAAAATATATATTCCAAAAAAATTATGCAGAAAAAAAATTAAAAATGATAATAGATGCCCAGTACTAACAGACAAAATATATATAACAATGATAATGAATGACTACATAAATGAAACAAGTGGTTGCTGAATGAATAAATAATTGTACATACAATCATTTTCCCCTTCAATCATATTGGTTTCCTACTCCATTGCTTCATCCACTTCATTCATCCTTGCTAGACTAATATTTTCAATATCATGATGGACAAATAATTCTTCTTCCTATTGTTGATGAAATTCAATTTCAGAGGTCAAATCTTCGACTTCATCACCCATATCATACAAATATATTTGTATTACGTAAACAACTACACTCCACCCTTCATCCACAACATCATTCACATAATGTACCATTTTTTCTTGTGATGATAAGATATATGGATCATGCAGTTCACGATCACCAACATCCATCAAGCGAGAGAAGTTCACAGAAGTAAATTGAAAGGAATCTCTTTTAACACCTCTGATAATATCGACCCATTTTCATTTGAACAAAACAACAAAAAAAATGTCCGTGGTAGTTTAATTCAATAATATCATGCAACTTTCCATAGTATCCCACTTCAGAAAATGTAAATATACCACTATTATATGTTTTCAAACCCACTTCTCAATCGACTGTACGAAATCTAAATCCATTCACATTATAAGCGTCGAACTTTCTAACTTTTTTTTATAGGACCTCTAGCAAGAAACTTAAAATATTCTGATAAGTATGCTCGAGTATCAGTATTCATGATCAGAAAAAAGAAATATAATTTAATAGATTTAAAAAATGTATGTGTCAAACTAATATTCGTATTTATTGCAATATTTATTAACTTACACGTCGTGAAAACCATTCTACAAGATCTTTATTCACAGCTTTCATTATATCTTTCTCATTTCGTGTTCGGACACTAATTTTTATCTTTGTTTGTATCCTAAACTCTTCAATAAATGGATCTGCAATTTCACTATTTAGCAGTACATATTTATGTGCCTGTAATAATTCCAATTCTGTCAGTGTCACATTTGAGGTCCTCCCAACTGATCGGCCAATATCCGGAAATATTTTTGATTTCTGATGCATTTGATATTGAGTTGATGTGTCGTCAACATGTCCAACTCGATTAAATATTGTATCAATATCATCAAAATATCTAGAACAAAAGGAAAGACACTCCTCATCCAAATAGCCTTCAGCAATAGAGCCTTCTGGTTGAGCTTTATTTCTCATGTATGCTTTTAAATGTCAAAGATATCTATGAAATAAAATAATAATATTATGAATTTATTTAAATTCCAATTTTTTTACTTAACTGAAAAACATATAAATAAAATACCTCTCAACTGGATACATCCATCTATAATGAATGGGCCCTCTTAATTTAGCTTCCTCAACCAAATTCATAGTTAAATGCATCATGACAGTAAAAAATGATGGAGGAAAGATCATATCCATTGCATAAAGGGTCAATAAAAACCTATCCTAGAGGTTGTCAAGATGAAATGGATGTAGATATTTCTTACATAATTGCCTGAAAAATGTGCATAATTGGAGTACAACAACAGTAACTTTTTCAGGTAATAATGTATGTAATGTCAATGGTAGTGACTATTGTAACAAAATATGTGAATCATGACTTTTCAATCCATGTAACTTACGATTCTTCAAGTCAAAACACCTCGAGATGTTACTTGAATATCCATCAGATACCTTCACATTCTTTAAAATCTGAAGGAATGTATCTTTATCCCTATTTTTCATTGAAAAAATGGCCGGAGCATACTTTTCATTCTCATATGGCTATAGATCACGTTTTATGTTCATTAATTGTAAGTCTTTGCGAGCATTGAGATGATCCTTCGACTTTCCATGCTCATTAAGTAATGTAAAAATCAAACTATCACAGAAACTATTCTCAATATGCATCACATTAATATTTTTCCACAACAAATTAAATTCCCAATATGAAAGTTTGAAGAATATACTTTTTTTCTTCCATTGTTGCGTTCTGATTTCACTTGACGATGCACTTGAAACCCATTTTCCACTATCATTCAAATAATGATCCTTCCCAGATTCTGTTTCAACATTTTTAAGCTGTTTCAATATTTTAGAACTAGTTAACAACTTTAGAGGTGGTCAACGATCAATGGAACCATTAAATTTTGATCTGTTTAGCCGAAAACTATGAGATGCATCGAGAAATATTCGATGGAACAAGAAGCACCATTTTCTACTATGAGGTAGCCGTTTGGGCTCAAAATTAAAGTTACAAGTGGGACAAGCCAAACCCACGTAAGTGTTCCAACCAGATAAATTCCCAAGCCCAGGGAAGTCACTAATGGTCCACATTAAAGCATCATGTATTTTGAACATTGTTTTAGAAGAAGAATCAAATGTCTCAACACCGTTGCTCCATAACTCCTGCAATTCATCAATCAAAGGATGAAAGTATACATCAATATCATTTCCAGGCAATTGTTTTCCAAGAATAATCATCGAAATGATAAAATATGTTTGTTTCATACACATCCATGGAGGAAAATTATAAGGGATAAAAACAACTAGCCAAATGCTATAACTGGTACTCAAAGTCCCAAATGGGTTGAATCCATCGGAAACCAATCCCAATCGAACATTACTAGGATCAGATGAGAAATCTAGATGTAATGAATCAAATATCTTCCATGATTGGGAATCTCATGGATGTCTCATTAACCCATCATTGTTATTATCTATAGAATTCCACTTCATGTGTTCGGCGGTTTTCGATGACATGAATAATCTTTGCAATGGAGGCTTCAAAGGAAAGTAACAAAAAACCTATGCATGTGTGTTCCTTTTCTTCTTATCCATGAAATTATGTTCATTAAGACTTCCAACATCACATTTTGACTGTTATCTAGAAGAAGAACATTTCTTACAATTCTGTCTACTTGAATCCTCTCCCCAATAAAGCATACAATCATTGGGACACACATGTATTTTTGTATAATTTAGACCAATCTTGTTAACATTTTTTTTATATCATAAAATGATTCTGGGATTTTTGCTTCATAAAATGCATCATGAATCAATTCCAATATCATGGACATTTCCTTATTTGTAATTCAACATAGACATTTGATATGGTATAACTTCAACAGAAATGAAAGATTTGAATATTTCAAACAACCACTATACAACTCTTTATTTCCATCGTCAACTAAATCATGAAACACATTTTCCTCAGTGAAGTTTTCTCTTACATTTTGCTCCAAAGAATCAAGAAGAGGATCCAATGATATGTTACAATCCTGATCTTCTTGTGTTACAGTCTCAAAAACATCACTTGTCACGTTGCAATTTGCAGCACCCTCTTCTGGTTGTTCTGATATGTTTTGATGCTAGTAGTGGTGTCTCGCAGTGCCGAATTCATCATTTATGAGGTTTTGCATTTCATTTTCCATTGTCGATGAACTTGGGACCTCATTATGTGGATTAACATCATTGTTCAATCTTTCTGTAACGTTCGATTCTCCATGCCAAGTCCAACACAAATATTGACCAGGGAATTGCTTCAGTATTAAATGTTCATAAACTTCATCTCTCTTCAACCATGTTCTAAATTTACATTTAGGATATATAAATATTATTCTCCCTTCAATGAATCGATTAGAAATTTCAAAATCTAAAAACTCATTAAAACACTTAACATACTAAGGTGTGTTCCTCGGTAATGTGATCCAGCTTTTATCCATGTATATCACAATGCGCCTACACAATAAAAAAATTTAAAACACATAGTTACTACTAAATAGAGAAAGAGATTCATATATACGATAGTGTAAGATTACAGAAAAATAATATAATAAAGATGATCCCCTGAGTTAGATATGAACCCTCTAGTGTTTGGGATAGGTGAAGTTTCGTTGGTAAAGAGAAACGGTGTGCTAACAACGTGGTAGCTACTTTACCATGAAAACCAAAGCACATTATTAATTTGGAATAACTATGTGGATATAAAAATCATTCATAAGGTATGAGAAAACATCTATAATATAGTCCATTCATCCAAATGGTTTTCATGGAAATGAATAGTTAAGAAAAATCTGTTGAAATAATAAAAATCATCAATAGAACCAACAATTCCATATTACTCAATTACCTCATGGTCAATACTAAAAGTTATGCTAAACAGTATTCCTATCATGTTTCTCTCACATCTCCAAATTTTCAACCCTTGACTTTTGAAAATTTTTATACCATCAAAATATAATATTAGATAACAAAAAGTAACATAAGCATAACTTGGTGATTGTGGGAGCGTGTCAAAGTGTCACTCATCTCTTACTACTCCTACACCACCATCTTCTTAACCAAAAAAAATTCTAAGTAAGTCAATTATCCTATAATAGTAGAGTCTATGAACTCAATGTTACTTCTAATCTAAAGGTTTTAGCACATCATTTCTCTAGAAATTTTCAATAAAAACTATAAACTTATCCTAAATATTGGATACATACCTACCAGGAATTATTAACCTAACAAAACTCACATGAGGACTCCAACACAAGTGGAGTTTTTTAAGAGAAAACCCCAACCTAAGTTCTCTATATATTGTTCATATAAAACTCTAATATTGAATAAATCTATTATAAATAATGTTTAGGGAAACCCTTATGATGCTTACAAAACTCAACACATTGTTAGATATGGTCATGCGACCCTAAAAAGGGTTTAACATCTCTGGAAATCAAAATATCCTTATTATTTGTGTATATAATCTAATCTAGAACAAGGGATTAAATTAAAACCCTAACAGATTAATACCATATGAGTTTGAGAAAACACCATCCACTAAAAACTTAGTGTGTTGTGTAGATAACTTGGTTCTAGGATCACCATATGGTTTTTGGGTTTCCGAAATAGATGAATTTCATGAGTTTATGACTCCACTAAATCCTATACCACAAGAGGATTAGTGGCTTCTCATAATCTAGGAGGCCACAACTACTGGAATTCATGTTACACAGTTTGCTTATGGGTAGTCCATCAGTGGGAACTACTGTATTCTTTATGAGAAGTTCTATACTAAAAAGGGGAGAGAAGATATATAAAATAATAGGGAAAGTATATGTCTTATATAAGTATTTAAATCAGCACCTCATCACTTAAATTAAAAGTGAAAAAAGGATCAATCACTAAGATAGGATTTTCACAAACTTAACTCTAAAAAAGTTGTTTTTGTGTGGGTGTAATTATTCATTTGATAGGATGAACCCATAATGATTAGAGAATATCTAAATCAACTAAAATAGGAGTTACATTAAATATAAATATTTAGAACTATATTATTCATGTATCAACTTAATTTTACCCTATATATTATGATTTAGAGATTTGGGTTGACTAACAGGTTACCAATGTCTCAGTGAAAGGATACATTTACAACCACACCTACTCTAGCCTCACTAGTATGATAACTTAAATAAAAAACCCCATGAAATCACAACATTAAATTCCTAAACTAGTCCTCATTTGAATAATAACTCAAAAATCTATTCCTAGGACTTGAACCAATCTAATTACACCCTAACATGACCTACCCAACATAGACCAAAACTAGGATGATGATAAACTAAGTGTGCCAACCAAATCCTAACTCCAATAGACTAGGGAATGGTGAAAAATATTGAGTAGGAATATCACATAATATAGGAGGCCGTATCCTATAATAACTGAGGTCATATACGCATCCTCAATATGAAAAATAACCAAATATACCTATAATATATATAAAGGTACCATTAAAATGTATACAATGCATAATGGGAATAACAAATGATAAGTACAACACCATAGAAGAAATAAAATAGGATAAATACATATAGAAAACACCACACCACTAGGTACAATAAAATCAAGATAAGGGAAGACACCTCCATATAAGAATGGACTAAGGTATCACATAGTTTAAAGTCATCAGATGGGGGTATATATTGTAATGTTTAATTACATGTGGTAAAGATGTTCAATATGTAGTTTCACATCATATGGTGAGGATGAGTATGAGTTAAACTTAGTAATACTAATGAGAAAATAGATCCAAAACCCCAAATCCCATTTTATACATGCCCAATGTTGGAAAAAATGGAAATAGAGGGATAAATAGGGTCGTGGGGGCCAGGGGAAGTGGGGTCTCTAGGGTCACAGGGTCTCGGGGGGCCGGAGGAAGTGGGGTCGCCGGGGTCGTGGGGTCGTCGGGGTTGCGGGGGGTCGGGGTTGCAAGGTCGGGGGGGGGGGGGAGCGGGTTCTCCAGGGTCACGGGGTTGTGGGGGGTCGAGGCCTTAGATTTGGATGAATTCATTGTTTATTCCTTGGAGTGGCAAGAACCATGTGAGGGATGGTAGTCTTGAGGCATGATAAGTGGTGGTGTTCATGGAAATGCATGATTAAATAACTTGGGAGATTAGGTTTTAAGGTTCTATGAACCTTGTGTGGATTGAATTCCTAGACCTCTCTTTGGTTTATTCACATAGAAAAGAGTGGTGGTGTGACTTGAGGTGATTTGGATCATATATGTGTTAGTGCTCATGAGTGGAGAATTATGGTTAAATGGGACGATCGAGGATCTGACTATGGAGTTGAACTAAGATTCAGATTCAGAATTTGGTGTGGGCATTGAACATTTTTGTTATTCCTTGAATTTTAAGGCATCGTGGTCAGGATATGATAGCGCATTGGTGGGTGGGATTGAGCGCCTTTGGTATAATTCATCTAGATAAGGACTTAATAGTGTTATTTCATAAAAATTGATGTGGTAAGGTGGTGACCACATCAGAAATGTTGTTCAAGATGCGGCTGATGTGGTTTGGGGATCAAACTAGGGTATTTGAAGAATAGTTGATGTGTTTGGGATTGGTGTTTGGAGTTTCATAGTATAATCATGTTGGGAATTTGGAGATAAAATGTGGGGTGTTGGTACTATTCTCCTGGACAACATAATAATATAATCAGAATCACATAGGTGGAAATATATCCCAGAAGGAATTCTCTCTAAACATTATATTCGGAAACTTGGAATAATTATATTCATCGAAACCACTACAATAAGTTAGAATGAATTCAATACCATTCACTTCAACACACAAAATAAATTTATGCAAATTAAATTAAATGACATTACGAAAGAACACTTTGGTTTTATGTTGTTTGGATTTAAAATCTGGATTCTAAGGGAGAAACACTACAACATTCCATTTTACCGAAAATAAAAGATTACAAATTTTGAGTAACAATCTATGACCTGAGGCATTACTCGGGCATCCCTATAAAGTCACTAGAGTCTCATATGGTAGTAGGGGATTCCATGAAAATGTATTAAAAGTATAAGGGATTCCATGACTATATATCACAAGTATGAGGTACTCCAGACCTTAGTAATACTATAATTAGTGATGTGATTACCATGTATTACAAGTATAAGGGATTCAATGACTAATTATTCTAAGTATTAGGGACACCATGCTCAGGTGTCACAAGTATAAGGGACATAATGCCCGAGTACCACACATATAAGGGATGCTATGCTTGAGTAACACATGTTTGATGGACTCCATGATCAAGTATCAAAAGTATAAGGAACTCCATACCTAAGTGTCATAATTCATTATAGTCAAGTAGGCCTTATAATCTATCATCATTATAGTTTAACAAGGGATTATCCTTTTTACGTAGAAACATGTGATGTGGTCTCATGACACCCTTCTCATCAAATTCATTATAGTAATTACAATAAAGATTCAAGAAAAAACCACAGAGAATGTGGTTTGGTCACCTAAGAATGCACAATACCTAGGGAGATTCCAATTTAACACCTTAAGTTGTTGAAATAGTCGACATGGATTAAACATAAATAATAACAAAGTGATAATAAGTTTTTCTATCAAGGATAACATATTAAACACGGTTTATGTGTATGTTTAATGAATCAAATGGAAAATCAACCATGAATCTTCATAATTCATAATATAAGGAGATAATAATTAAGGTAAAATTACTAGAATTCAAACCTTAGAGTTTGTATAAGTCGCCGGGGTCATGGGGGGCTGGGGGAAGTGGGGTTGCCAGGGTCACGAGGTTGCTGGGGTCACGGGGGGCCGGGGTCGCCGGGGTCGCGGGGTTGCCGGGGTCACGGGGTCGCCGGGGTCATGGGGTCGCCGGGGTCGCGGGGGGCCGAGGTCACGGGGGAAGCAGGGGGTCGGGGGAAGCGGGGTCATGGGGTGAGAAGGGGGGTCAGGGTGGGGGGAAGGTCCGATAGTGTAAATTTTTTTTGTTTCATGATGGTTTATTATAAATCGCCGCAAAACCATTTTAAAAAAGGGTTTAGCGGCGGTTCCCAAAACCGCCGTTAAAAATCCACTGCTAAAGTCAATTTCTATTGTAGTGACATCATTATAATATAACAAATTTGATTTACAGTAATAAGTTTCCTCACTTTAGAAGTATGAATTTGATGAGTTTTATTTCCCCATTATATTTCCACCTATAAGAGTCCGAGTCCATACAATTTTCTATATGGACATTTTCCTTTCTAAACATCATAAAATTTCTTGTACATGCATATTTGGTCTCATATATAGAACCTATGTTCTCTTTTAACTTATGATAATGGTAATAAAACTTATGAATCTTAGCATCAATATGAATTACTTTTCTCAATAACACTATCAACATGTTGAACGATGCATATGACCACTGATTCAAAGTCTTAAAGTGCAACAACTCCACAATAAATGAAAATTTACTATAAGAAGGTCACATAGAAAATAATTTTGTTTCTATATTATAAAGTATTTCATAAAACCTATATGAATCATGATATTCACCAGAGAAAATATTGATCTCACGGTCTCAACATTTTGGATATGAATGCCTTCTCGAGCCAACCCACATACCATTTCACTATGAATTTCATGCATAATATCATTCTTCCTCTCATCAACATCCATATAGATTATTTTTGTATGATTAAAATGAATAAATTCTTCACCATGATGATTCAAAATCATATTTCTTTAGAAAACCATTAAATAATAGGTGCTCCCTCATGATATCTCATCTGAATTGATATCAATTTTCACATTTTCTATATGGAAAACTAATATATTCACTTTAAAATCCTCTAGTTTAATAAATAAACTGCATAATTCCATAAAAATATTATCTAGATGTTCTAATTGGATGATCAATCAAACTCCTATCTATATTCATATCTCTACAACAAGTAATAACAATTACCCAAGACTTCTTATCACATGCATTTTTTAAATTTCATATTATTAAATATATTTAAAATAATGACGAACCAATTTCATGTGGAATTAAATTAATACTCATCCAAAATAATAAAACAATTCACAAATGACCTTATCATCAAATTTTTAGTTATATTTAATTATTTATACATTTTATTTTTAAAGTCTTCTTTTTTACATGACTAAATATTTAGTATAGAGCCTCCTATATAACAATGGATGGCAATAAAATTTTAAAAAGGAAAAAATCACACATATATACTAATATATGACCAATGGTTATTTTATAAATTCATTTCTCAAAATAATAGACTACAAAAAATTATGTTATTTGACTATCACAGATAAATTAATGTATCATTAAATAATTTTTTTTAATATTTTTGTTTTATAATAAATTTTATTTTTTAATACACATTTTATTTTTTAAAATACATTTTTAGAGGTTGTTTGATAAATTGCACATTTTTAGGAAAAATATAATAAAGTATATGATAGAAAATGTGGAAGACTATATGTCACGAATAATGAAGAACTAATGTTGGGGGTTAGTTCATGTGGAAAGTTTATTTATTAAAATTATTTAAAGATTAAAAAATTTATATGATAGGAAAAAATATAAACATAATTATACTTATAACATTATAATATAATAATAAAATAGTACTCCAACTTGTGTAGTTTCACAAGACAAGATAGTAAGTAAATCAATGAAATCATTGATTAAACAAACAATACCTATATATATATATTCAATATAAGAAGAGAAATAAATGAAATTGTAATTAATATTTAATGCATAGAATGAAATATAATCATATATTTAAATATTTATCCATTATATTTATAGGAAACATTTGGACATTACAATTTATAGTATTTTGGTCTATTCAAGACAGAGAGTAAATCAATGTAGTCAACTATTTTTGAATATTTTGGATGATGAAGTTCCATGATTGAGATCAGTTATGAATACTTCTCCTTAAAGAGATATTTCATTATCAAAATTATGATATAAATATATCTAGAAATAAAATAATTAGTTACCAAAATCTGAGAGGTGGCGAAAAGAAACAAAAAAATTATTTTAACTTGGGTATACATTTCATTATCACTTTAGTACATTTCAATAAATTATTTAATAAATTTTTTATGTAAATAATATATATTTGAGGAAGAATAGTAGGGAAATAAACATTTTATAAAAATGGTATATGTAATTGTAAAAGATAAGATACTTGAAATAATAAGATAAATGGATATTGGAAATCCAAAATATTGAATATTAAAAAAAGTTAAAGAGAAATCCCAAAAGATTTTAATAACCTAAAATATATTTGGTTGAGTGAATTTTGTCACTACTGGAAATCTTGAATTTCCCAACGGTTTAGAACCGTTGGGAAAGGCTGCAGAACCGTTGGTATATGTTATAACAACGGTTCTGCAAACCGTGGGGAAGTAAGCCGATGGGAAAGGCTTTTCCCAACGGTTTACACAGAACCGCTGGGATAGGTTAGAAAAAATCAACCTATCCCAACGGTTTGGCCCGTTGGGAAATCAACACATAATTTCCTTTCCCAACGGTTTACAAACCGTTGGGAAAGGTTTTTACCAACGGTTCCATGAACCATTGGTAAAAACCACCATGTGACAGGGTATCCCAACGGTTCCTTGAACTGTTGGTAAAAACAGCTAATAGAGCCTATGCCAACGGTTTGAAAACCGTTGGCATAGGCTTTGCTGTGCAAATTGCACAGCAGCCTGCAATTTGCACAACAGGTTTGGTTTTTGGGCATTCACCCTCGGTTTCAATTCAATTTTCAATCCAATTATGACCTCGTTTTCAATTCATTTTTCAATCCAATTATTGTACCTGTAACACATATAATGCATACATATAGAGAACAAACCAACACATACAAATAATGAAAACCAACCAACCAACACATATAATGCATCCTGAAAATATACTCATCCATAATTAAAGTAGAATTCATAACATAATTATAAACATACATAATTCATTTAGAATTCATTTTAAAATTTAGATGAAAATCATATGTGGAATCCGGAATTCAATTCATAATTTGATTGGTTTTTCATATACCATATATTTTTAATAGAAATGATATCCATTTTAAACAAAATACATACATCTGGAATGATACCGGTCACACCGTGCCTCGGATTGAGGCGAGGTTAACTCATACACGTCACAAATGAATCATTTATCGTTGTCCTAAAGTATCAACATATTCCGAAATCGTTTGGTCGGTTTTGCGTATGTCAGTTGTTGTTTTCACTTAAAATGAAGTGTTTTTTAAATAAAAGAGAGACACTTTGAATGGTTTCGGCCACACCGCGTCTCGTATTGAGGCGGGGTTAACTCGTACACATCACAAATGACCCATGGATTGTTGTGCTAAAATATAAACACAATCAGAATGCGTTTGGTTGGTTTTCCGTATGAATTTAAAATGTAGTCCATTTTAAAGAAAAGAGATACACTTAGAGTGGTCTCGGCCAAACCACGACTCGGATTGAGGCGTGGTTGACTCGTACACGTAACATATGACCCATGAATCATTGTCCTAAATTTTCAACAGATTCCGAATGTGTTTGGTCAGTTTTTCATATGTCAGTTGTTTATTTCACTTATAATCTTGTCCATTTTAAACAAAAGAGACACAGTCAGAGTGGTACCGGCCACACCGCGTCTCGGATTTAGACGGGGTTGACTCTTACACGTCTCAAATGACCCATGGATCATTTTCCTAACGTATCGACACAATCCGAATACGTTTGGTCGGTTTTCTGTATGCCAGTTGATGTTTTTCACTTAAAATGACGTCCTTTTGAAACAAAAGACGGACACTATGAGTGGTGCCGACCACACCGCGTCTCCAATTGAGGTGGGGTTGATTCGTACACGTCACATGTGACCCATGGATCGTTCTCCTAAAGTTTAAATGGAAACCGAATGCGTTTGGTTGGTTTTCCGTATGTACTTAAAATGTTGTCCATTTTAAACAAAAGAGTGACACTTAGACTAATCCTGACCACACCGCGACTCAGATTCATCCCGGGTTGGCTCGTACATGTCACATATGACCCATGGATCGCTGTGATAAATTATCAAAAGATTACGAATGCTTTTGGTCGGTTTTGCGTATGTCAGTTGTTCTTTTCATTTATAATCATGTCCATTTTAAACAAAAGAGACAGAGTTAGAGCGGTGTCGGCCACACCGCATCTCGGATTAAGACGGGGTTGACTTGTACACGTCACATATGACTCATGGATCGTTGTGCTAAAGTATCGATAGAATCCGAATGCGTTTGGTCGTTCTTCCGTATGTCAGTTGATGCCTTTCACTTAAAATGACGTCCTTTTGAAACAAAAGACGGACACTTTGAGTGGTGTCAGCCGCACCGCATGTCGGATTGAAGCGGGGATGATTCGTACACGTCACATATGACCCATGGATTGTTCTTCTAAAGTTTAAACGGAAACCGAATCCGTTTGGTCATTTTTCCGTATGTACTTAAAATGGTGTCCATTTTAAACAAAAGAGAGTCACTTAGAATTATCCTGGCCACACCGTGACTCAGATTCATCCCGGGTTGGCTCGTACACGTCACATATGACCCATGGATTGTTGGGATAAATTATCAACAGATTCGGAATGCGTTTGGTCGGTTTTCCGTATGTCAGTTGATGCTTTTCACCTAAAATGACGTCCTTTTGAAACAAAAGACGGACACTTTGAGTGGTGCCGGCCACACCACATCTCCGGATTGAGCTGAAACCACCGTGCAACATTCTAATTATTATTCGTGACTTGTACGCGCAGACGGCACGTCAATCGGACGTGCGGTTTGCGCGGTACGACTCAATATTCGTGTTTTAAGTGATGCACGCGCTTCGTAAACGCGCGTGAGGGGGGTCCAAACGGGCCGAACGAAGTCGGAATGGCCTGAAATCAGACGACAAATACGGGAGAGTGATTTATGAAGTGGTCGAGAAGACGGCACATCAATCGGACGTGCCGTGTGCCCGCGGTGACCGACAACGTAGTTCTGGTGTCAGAAACGGCCAAAACGGGCGTCCAACGGTCAAATTCATAGTAGACGACCTCATATTGAGCTAAAACCACCGTGAAACATTCTAATTATTATTCGTGACGTGTACGCGCAGACGGCACGTCAATCGGACGTGCGGTTTGCGCGGTACGGCTCAATATTTGTATTTTAAGTGATGCGCGCGCTTCGTAAACGCGCGTGAGGGGGGTCCAAACGGGCCGAACGAAGTCGGAATGGCCTGAAATCAGATGAAAAATACGGGTGAGTGATTTATGAAGTGGTCGAGCAGACAGCACGTCAATCGGACGTGCCGTGTGCCCGCGGTGACCGACAACGCAGTTCTGGTGTCATAAACGGCCAAAACGGGCGTCCAACGGTCAAATTCATAGCGGACGACCTCAGATTGAGATGAAACCAACGTGAAACATTCTAATTATTATTCGTGACGTGTACGTGCAGACGACACGTCAATCGGACATGCGGTTTACGCGGTACAGCTCAATATTCGTGTTTTAAGTGATGCGCGCGCTTCGTAAACGCGCGTGAGGGTGGTCCAAACGGGCCGAACGATTTCAGAATGGCCTGAAATCAGACAAAAAATACGGGTGAGTGATTTATGAAGTGGTTGAGTAGACGACACGTCAATCGGACGTGCCGTGTGCCCGCGGTGACCGACAACGCGGTTCTGGTGTCATAAACGGCCAAAACGGGCGTCAAACGGTCAAATTCATAGCGGACGACCTCGAATTGACCTGAAACCACCGTGCAACATTCTAATTATTATTCGTGACATGTACACGTAGACGGAACACCAATCTGACATGCGGTTTGCGCGGTACGGCTCAATATTCGTGTTTTAAGTGATGCGCGCGCTTCGTAAACGCGCGTGAGGGGGGTCCAAACGGGCCGAACGAAGTCGGAATGGCCTGAAATCAGACGAAAAATACGGGTGATTGATTTCTGAAGTGGTCGAGCAGACGGAACGTCAATCGGACGTGCCGTGTGCCCGCGGTGACCGACAACGCAGTCCTGGTGTCATAAACGGCCAAAACGGGCGTCCAACTGTCAAATTCATAGCGGACGACCTCAGATTGAGCTGAAACCACCGTGCAACATTCTAATTATTATTCGTGATGTGTACGCACAGATGGAACGTCAATCGGACGTGCGGTTTGCGCGGTACGGCTCAATATTCGTATTTTAAGTGATGCACGCGCTTCGTAAACGCGCGTGAGGGGGGTCCAAGGGGGAGGGGGGGGGGGGTTGTCCAGGGTCCAAGAATGAGGGGGGTTTTCCAGGGAGTTCACAAACACACAACCACTAAAAGACAACAACATCCATAAAAACAGACAATATATAAAAATAACTCAACTCCAATACTATACTACGAGTCTAGATAAAACCAACAACTAGAATAGATTAAACATCAAATCTCAGTAATATAAGTCAAAAATGTAACAGATCAATATGTCCCACATCAGCATCACCATCACCATCATCATCATCATCATCGCCCTCGTCATCGTCCTCCTCATCGTCCTCACCCTCCACAGCGCCTTCCTCCTCGCCGTCGCCATCCTCCTCGCCCTCCTCATCTCCCTCCTCTTCCGCATCAAACTGCTCACCATCATCATCTTCAAGCTGGACATCGGCCTGACCACCACTGGAACTGCCACCTGGTGCACCATATATAGAATGTATCGATGACATGTATTCATCAATCGCTGGGCTGGCCTCTGCTGGAAGTGTTGGATGTAGAACTTCAATAAATTTCATAAATGCACTGTTTGCCCTAGCAGACTGTTCTGCCGTCTCTATGGCCCTTTTCTCAGCCTGTTCTACCTGTGTCCTAACTTTCTATAGCTCGGTGGCACTACAACTCGTACCTGAGGCAGGCCAATACCTCATCGGGGCTATCCTAGGTCGGCAGCGTACTCTGCCAGAATGATCCTCTCCCAACACCTGATGTAAGTGATCAGATGGCCCAAAATTGTCTGCTTCTTGGGCATCGAGGGCCTCTAAAGCATCCTGTTACAAATATAAATATATTATTAAGTTATGAAATAGATATTAAAATATAAAATCAACAGATTAAAACTTACAATCTGCTGCTAAGTCTCTTTGTTGACAGCACTTCCATCCTTTTTTCGTCTACTCAAGCAAAACAGTTTTGCTCGAGGCACACGTCCTTCAATATTTTGTACTTGCCTCTACAATGACATTGAAAAAAAAAGTTATATAAAGACTTTAGCAAATCAGGATGTCGAGCATCAAATCTCTGCCATGCAAATCCATCTGCAGGATGAACCAACTCATCATTAGTCTTCTTTCTCTCGGTATCATGCCATCTCATTTTTATTGATATGTCATCAGACATAAAAGAGATTCTGGAGTCTGGGGATCAATGGAAAGTGCCACATTACTTTCTGTGGAACGCGGGATGGTGTTCCAACAGATTTTGACTTCCAGCGGGATGTGCCACATTTTATACATTCATTTCATTCAGCGGTTTCTTCCCAGAATAAACTGCAATCTTTCAGGCAAGCATGAATTTTGTTTCTGGAAAATCCAAGTTCTTCAACTAACTTCCATGCCATATAGTGGTTTGAGGGAATATCTGCATCATCTGGAAGTAAATCCTTCAAGAGGGTAAGAATTTAATCGATTGCTTTATTAGAAATCCCATACATAGTTTTTCCATGAAACAATCGGATTAAAAATTCCAGCTTTTTCATTTTATCGCATTGTCGATATACTGGAGTCATGGCAGCATCATTCAATTTTTTCACCCTATCAATATCATCATTTTCACTAGATGCATCAGTTGTCCTCATATCGACGTCTTCTTGAGTCGAAATCCTTTCTTTTTCATGATGACGAATAAACGGAAACCGATCATCTAACAAATTCTCCATTCCAGTCCTTTCATTTCGATCATCACCAATTTGAGATTTCATTTTCTCCCCATTGTGATACCACACAAAGTAGTTTGCTTGAAAACCATTTTTGGTTATGTGGTAGCTGACTTCTTCACGACTCAACCAAGGTCTACCAACACAATTGGAACATGGGCAGTGTATGCGACCACTATCTGAAGCATTGTGAAATGAAAAATCTATAAAGCTCTCCAAATTGTTTTGAAAATCGCTTGTGATACGATCGGTTTCATACATCCAACTTCTGTCCATTCTGTAAAAAAATTCATATAAGTCATTTTGTCATAAACAATTCAATATGATTTAACTTTAATAGAAAATACATTTAAGTAAACCATAAAGGAAGAAAATAATCATGGTATCAACTAGACATGTGAAAAAAACATACTAATGTGTTATTGAAAAAATGTAAAACCAACAAGAACTTAATGTGTTATCACATCAGAGCATGCCTCATCCCATAACCATATTAGTAGGGTACCCTCGTGGACAGCCCCACCCACCCCCGTGGACAAACCACCCACCCCCGTGGACACCCCCTACCCCCTAGACAGCCCAACCACCCCCGTGGACAGCCCACCCACCCCCCTCGACACCCCTTCTCCCTATGGACAGCCCCCACCCCCTTGGATAGCACGCCCACAACCCTGGACACCCCTACCCCCTGTGGTCAGCCCACCCCCCTGGACAGCCCGCCCACCCCTCCATTGTTGTACCCCTCTCTCTTGGATTTTAATGATCACAATCACTCTCATCGTGTTCTAACTTGTTTTCAAGTGTTTTGATTCTAGGAAAAAGGTTGCCCATGAGTTGGCCCAAGAAGGCTGATAGTGGACTCTCTGAGTCCACCGGCCAGCCGGTGGTCTCTGGCAGAAGCATTGCATTCTGCCAGAGCCACCGGTTAGCCGGTGTTAGCGCACTGGCCAGCCGGTATGGGCACCGGCCAACCGGTTCTTTCCCACCGGCCAGCCGGAGGACCCAGGCAGTAGGCTTTCCCACTGCCTGGTGCCACCGGCCAACCGGTGGATGACCACCGGCCAGCCGGTGGAACCCAGACAGAAAGCCTGCTCTGTCTGGACCACCGGCCAGCCGAGAGCTCTGCACTGACCAGCCGGTGGACCACCGGCCAGCTGGTGAGACACCACCGACCAGCCGGTGTGCCCAGTCAAACTACCGTTGGGCTTTGACCAGACTTGTAATTTTGACCCCCAACGGCTCCGGAAGCCCTCCAACGGCCATATTGAAGTGTTTATGGGTATTTCTCCTATAAATAAGAAACCATGGATGCCGGGAACATAACCTAATGATATTTTGATGTCTTGATGCTCTAACGACAAATATCCAAGGCCTCTTGTGATCCATTGCCATCCTTGAAGCTTGAGCTCCCTCTCCATCAGCCCACCCACCCCCCCTGGACAGCCCGCCCACCCCTCCTTGACAGCCCGACCCCCCCCCCCCCCCCCCCGTGGACAGCCCGTCCACCCTTGTGGACAGCCCGCCCACCCCCGTACCCCCCTGGACACCCCGTACCCCCCCTGGATAGCCCCGCCCACCCTCCCAAACAGCCCACACCCCCCTCCCCTGCAACCCCACCACCACCACCTAGACATACCACCCCCCTGGAATGTGTAGAAATAACATAAAAATACATGATATATAGATAGCACAAAATACTCAACCTATGGGTTCACATTAACTACATAATCACACACTTCACTACTACCATAAAACACATAAACCACACCACCACCACACAAGATGCATAGCATTTCTCACATTCATTTATAAGCCACTTCATTCACACTTACATTGTCCATTCATTTAATGTTAAATTAATTAAATCCATTTACCACACATCCATTTCTATTCCATCTCATTTATTTAATATCTTGTTTTTTTGTTTTAACAGCATAATTTATTCCATAGATAACCAAGAAACTAATAAAACCACCACACAACAACTCACCATCTCACAATAACCATCGACACCATGTTACATCGACCAACCATCTCACCAAAACAACCACATATCACAATAAAAATATTGCACATCACAAACCACCGCACAACCAAAACCACCTCACCACATTATACACCACAACTTCATCACACAACACCTCCACACGACACAACACCACCACACATCATCACTATCATACAACTTCACATGACACATCCATGCCCACTAACCATCACATTACAACCCCACATATCACAAAGCCCAAATGGTCACCTCAATCCCCATAAAACAGACTACAACATACAATGAAACACAACAAAAAACCTCTCATAGAGGAAACATACCCCAACTTCCACAATTTATTTATTCAAGGTCTTTTATTACATTACCCCTTTATTTAGCATGGACATTATAACACAACTGATATTCCAGGGGAAACTAATTAATTAACAAAATATTTATTCATTTCCCTATTTTACATGGTGAAATCAAATCAAAATCCAAACTTAAAACTAAAATATTAGATCAATAACAATAAAAACAAGGTACCATATGTGTATAAAGAAAAAATTACTTGATTTGAGATGATTCAAATGGGTTTTCACCTATTCGGATGGGGGATTTGGAGAGCAGCAGAGACGTGGAGGTGGATGGATAACTTAAAACTAAAATACTAAAGCAATAACAATAAAAATAAGGAAGTATATGTGTATAAATGAAAAGATACCTGATTTCACCTCTTCGGATAGGGGATTTCTCCAGAGGAGAGCAGTGGAGCGGATGAAATTAGGTTCTGTGTGAATGGGGGAGAGCAGGATTTGGGGGAAATAATTCCCAACGGTTTTAAAGAACTGTTGGGAAAGAGATGTTAAGGACCCCTTTTCCAACGGTTTGAGGAAACCGCTGGCAAAGGGGTGACCCTTTCCCAACGGTTCTCTTGAACCATTGGCAAAAGGTGATTAACACACCCCTTTACCAACGGTTTGAAGAAACCGTTGGCAAAGGGGTGGCTTTTCCCAACGGTTTCAATGAACCGTTGGGAAAGGCTTTATTAGTCCTTCAAGGCCAACGGTTTTAGCAAACCGTTGGTAAAAACCCGTTGGGAGAAACAACATTTCCAGTAGTGTGTGGTTTATAATTTTTCTGATATTCATAGTTAAGAACTCATACGATTAGCTAACATATTGTGAATCCATTTAATCATTTATGAAATCTATCTTCTATATAAGTGTCTTAGAAATTGAAAATTAGGCATGACATATTTATACTTATTTTGTAAGTAGTAAGACACAATTATGATATTTCATATGAATATATATTATATTATGAAATAAAAATGATAAAAAATATTTGTAATGTTGATTATGAAGACTAAAGCCAACATCCCATGAA
The DNA here is from genome assembly GCA_963277665.1 of Viscum album. Taxonomy (NCBI): domain Eukaryota; kingdom Viridiplantae; phylum Streptophyta; class Magnoliopsida; order Santalales; family Viscaceae; genus Viscum; species Viscum album. The sequence continues at coordinate 359,532,575 of OY728136.1, read as the reverse complement.
TTTAAATTACTTTCACAAAACTACCTATGGTTCAAGACCATCCCAAAATGAGTATAATTATATATAAAATATTCATTTTAGACATGAATAATGAAGAATAAAGATTGGGGGTTACCATAGATAACATGATGATTATAGGATAGCAGTAAGATCATCGATAGTGGTAAAGAGGGATATGTGGCAGTGGCCATGATCAAAGGTGGTGGTGACAATGGAATTGGAAGGGATGTAGTGAGGATAATGGGGTGGATGAGGAGGGAATATGGGTGGTATAGGTATCCTAAAAGGGGGTGTGGTGAAGCTTATGTGAGTGGGGTCAGTGAGGGAAGATGGGCGGTGGTGATGGAAGTGGATCTGGATGTGACGGCAGTAGCAACAGGTGCAGAAAAGAGGATTTGGAGGGAGGATGGGTGATGATGGTGGTTGGTGATCTAGTTTGGGATTGAGAGGGGTGTAAACGAGGGGGTGGATGTTCTATAGGGGGTGTAAGGCTAATATGATTCATCATCATCAAGGGGTGTGGTTTGTGCAAGGAGGATGTGGTTATGAGGAGGTGGGGTGTGCGTGAGGGGGTGGGGGATGATAGGTTGGAAAATATTTTTTATGGATAAAGATCGCCAATGGATGTCGCCCATTTTAATGGGTAAAATTAACCATATTTATAGTAGTGTGATAATATTTTCATGAATTATAATTCATAATATGTATTTTACAAAGAATAAATAATCATTGGACCAATTTTTCGTGAACCAATGTTGCACATTGAGCAGGAAATATACCGTGCTATGAAAATTGTATGAAAAGTTTCACCAATAAGAATATGATTCCATGTACATAAAATTTAAACATGTCTTAAATATGTAACAATAAAAATAAGTGATATAGTGATTGTTCAGTATCATGGTAAAAGTCATTTAATATTGATTTAGTAATCTATAAAGAATTAGTATAATAAGAAAAATAATGAGAAAAGAATAATAATAAATAGAAAGTGCAGTGTAGTGTTTATATTCAAATTCAGAGAAGTTTACTTTAACATGAAGAAATAAAAGTGATATTTTTTTGTACAAGAATATTATATTAAGAGACAAAAGAAGGATTGATTTACAAGATAATTATAATATTTAAATTATCATTATTTAGAAGAATATGTTTCTACAATTTTTTTGTAGACTACTAAGACAAAACTCACACATAGTGAGGTCGGTCTCATCAGTTTTGAAGATAGAGGAAGTGAAATGGTTGTAATATCACGATGTATCTATTAGGAACTAAATATAATGAATTTTAAATATTTTTTTAATATCATAGAGATAACATTAAGTCTATAAACTAACATCATCATTCATCCATGTAGTGCATAGAGGTATAAAATATGGAGTGACCTTTAGGTGAGGTGTAGACAAACCCTAAATCTAATAAAAGAAGTTTACCTAACATAGAGTGACTATAGATGGACCATTGTAATACATATAACTAGTGAATCTGATTGGATTTTGGAAAATAAACAAATCATCTCTGTGTTCTCCTTATATATATCAATTTTTAATGAAACATGTAAAAATATTTGTGTTATATGTGTGATTTGATTTATTAAATATTAGTAAATATTTTAGTCAATATACTAACAATAAAAACATGATGAATATAATTTTCATTTACATAGAAACAAGATCCAAAAAGTAATTCAAAGAAGTAAAAGAAAATGATTCAATTTGGGAAACACCCTAATTTCCCCCACCTCTCAAGTATTTACAAGGTCCAACACCCCTTCAAAGGATTTTTTTTCCTTGAAATTTTACTATATAGAGGAAAACATGTGATTTTTCTTTTATCTCCTAAAATCCTCAAGTTTCCATGTAGCTTCTTCAAACATACTATTTTACTATAAAACATTGACTAGACTGCTGCCCTTATTCATAAAAAACTTTTCTCTTGAATATAATATTTCCATAGGTTGTTCTTTATTTTAAAATTCATGTTCCAATTGTACAACTTCCATGAGTAGTTTATGTGATGGATCTGGAATGAAATTCCACAAAAGTGATACAGACAACATATCATGCACTTGATAGAGGTTTCGATGGAGCACTAATAGATAAGCTATGGATCCAACATGATCAAGGTTCATAAATAGATTAATGTATCTATGGATTGAATTCCCTTTATTCATAAATCAAATTTCCCACTTCCAATTAGATATTTTAATTAACATCTTATAATCAACTTCAAACTCTAGATCTTATCGATGATTATCTCTATAATTTTTTTGTCATCATAATGTCACTATCATTACTACTGAATGTTTAGAAACTCATCCATAATTTATTAAATGAGGTTAGAACCTATCAAATCTCTCTATATAACATCATAATTTGCTGGTGGTGTCCTACATCACTTCCCATAAATAGACTCATATGGTAACATTTGATTGCTTATTTGGAAACTTTGGATATATGAGAACTCTAACACAAAAATATGTTTATCCCAAAATCCTTATAAATCCATAAAATAATATATTATCATATCCTCTATAATTTTAATGGTCCTATTAGACCAACCATATGTTTGAGGATGATATATAGTGTCAAAATATAACTCTATCACCAAATCATTGTAGACACTTCTCCTGAACCTCAAGGAAAACCTCTGATATAGTCAAATATAATAGAGAGTTGTACTCCATGAATTCTTACCACTTAAATTTTGTATAATATGTTATATTATTCAGAAAATAAATCTTATTTTATGGAAATAAAATGCACTGACTTTGTAAGGAGATCTATAACAACCCAAATAACATTATGACCATTATAATTTTTGGGGAGTCCTATAATTAAATACACAGTAATTCTTTCCCATTTCCACATGGGTATGTGTGATTTTTGCAATATAATATTAGAATTATTTTAGTTAACATTAATTTTATAGCATGTGAAGCATTGAGATACATAATCTAAAATTTATCACATCATGATATCCAATTAAAAGTTTTGTTTTAGACCATTATATATCTTTATTCCACTTGTATGAATTGAGAAGGATGATCTATGTGCACTATCAAAATATTATTTCTTCAATTTGTTTATGGTACATATATCCAGGTTCCAAAACCTTTGAATCTATATCTATCAAAGTTGAAATCTATAATTTTTTCTACCTTTTTTCTATAGATCTAAATCATCTTTCTAGGTTTCATTCATGTTTCTATAGATGGAAGGTTGAGAAATCAGTTGACCAAGTTATGATTCCACCCCCTGCCATTATAATTCCAAGATTTATCCCTTACAAATCCATGAGTGTTGGGACTTTTTCAATACTCATCATGCATAGAGTATCATGGTCTTTTCTCTTCAGTTTATCAGCCAACTTATTTTACTTCCTTTGGTGGTAATTTATTTATTAGTTATAATATTTTATCAATTACAACCATCAACTTTTGTGTATATTCAATTCCTTACATGGGAATATATATTTCAAGATCTTTTAATTAGTATATATAACTCAGTTTTCTCCATAGAGATAATTTTACCAAATTATTTACAAATATATCATTGAATTCAACTTTAAATCATGTGTTAGATAATTTTTATCACGAGACTTAAATTTTCAAGATGTATAAGAAATTACCATATTATTATATATAAGGATGAAACCCAATAACTTTTTCAAAGCATCACCATATATGATAAAACATTACCAAATCTAGGGTAATATAAGTATAGGAGTGCTGAAGAACTTTTTTTAGTTCCTTATAAATTTCATTAAATTACACTTTCCAAAGGAACATTACACCCTTACATATTAACTTGATTAGTGAATTTTATATCTATAAACAAGATAAAAAATTGTCAGTAATATCCTAATAAACCATAAAAGTTGTGGATCTCAGTTATAGTGGTAAATCTATACCATTGATAAAAAACATCTATATTTGATGGATCTACTAATATTACATTGTTACTACATTACCCAAGAATGATATTTTATACTGCTATAATTTACACTTTATAAATTTGGTGTACATTTTCTCCTTTATAAAGGTCTTTAACATAACCTGCAAATGATATTTATGATCTTAAATTATCTTTGAATATATAATAATATCATATATAAATACAACAAAAAATTGATCATGGTAGTATATAAATACTCTATTAATGAAATCCAAGAAGATAGAAAGATAAATCATAAGTCCCAAGGGTATCACAATAAATTCATAATGTCTATACATTATAAAGAAATATGTTTGGGAAATATACTCCCATTTAACCCTTAACTAATTATATCCAGATCAATGGTCATTATTTGATATGTGCTGGGTTCCTCTAATTTAATATAATAGATCATCCATATTGGGTAAAGGATAATTTTTCTTTATCATCATTTTATTAAGATCACAATAATCAAAGAAAAGATATATTTATCCATGTTTTTTATAAAGAGAACTATTTCACCCCACGGTGATGCACTAGTGTGTATAAAAACCTAGTACATATTATAATGTAGTTTCTTCTTTAATTCCTCCAATTCAATGGGATTTATTCTATATAGTAAATTTTAGATAATAGGCAATCCTTGTATGAGTTTTCTTAAAAAAATTGACCTTAAGATATAGGGGAAGATCAGAAATTTCATCTGGAAATACATCATTACACCCACACATAATATGCATATCATCAACATTGACTTGTTTCCTGACAATTTGAGTCAATAGTCTCTCTATGTTGGATATCATAACCCATTTTGTTGAATTTTTTTCTATATAGCGTTCATATTCATTCATGCATTGATACCCGATAACAAGATTATTTGGGATTTGAAATAATATTTCCATATATTAATAGTTGATATGGCTTCATATAGGTAAAATAATCCATACCCAATATTATCTCAAATTCAACAAATAGAAGAATAATTAGATCTATATGAATAATCTTTCTATAAATTTAAATTATATTTGATTTATATATCTTAGATGTGATTATTTTTCCATTAGAGGTTTTTATAGATAGTTTAACATCCATTTCATGAGGTGGTGATTCCAAATTCTTAAAAAACATGAGTGATATACAATAATTTGATTAAACAAATTCATATAATATATTAAGATATCTAGAAAATAGATCAAGTGTATCTTAAATCACTTAATTATCATGATCTACCTTAGTTGTGGTGATTATGAATTATCTTCCATGTTCCCATGGTTTGGGTGGTTTCTAGGAAATATTTTCATCACAGGTCCAATAGTTGTGGAATTGATTTCCATATTTCCCAAACTCCATACACTTGAATAATTATAGTGTATATGGATCATTAGATGAGATATTCCTTCATCTATTGCACTAATAAAACTATTAAATGGTTGTGGGTTTGAAATCCCACTATGTGTTGAATCATTAGAACTTACATGATACTCCACATTTTTTTCTTTTCCCCAAAATAATGAGGGGTTATTATCTCTATCACTAAATTAAGAGATAATCAAATAATATTTCCATATAAATCAAAGACTCTTAGGGATAACTCTCTCAGAAGACTAGGATTTGTGCTATTAAAGAATTCATTGATTTCAAACATATAATTAAAGATGAAACATGAGGCATGCCTTGTGAGTATTGTGAAATTTTATTTATATGATTTAATATATTTAACCTATTTTTTCTCTAATTCTATGAATTCCCTCTCTATGTTTTAACCATCCGGGTAAAATAATTAGTGACAAATATATTTTTAAATTTTTCCCATTTTATAGATTCCACCTCCTATATATCTGTCATATTATAAATTAGATTTCACTACTATTCATTATCACATTGTAAATAATAGATGGCCAAAATGAGATTCTCATGGTCTGATTACTGGAGAATTAAAAATATATTTTCCATCACATTTAACTATTTTTCAGTAACCAGTTGATTAGAAGACTCACTAAAATAGAGTGAATGTTGCCTCATGAATGAATCTATATTGAGTTGTTCCTTAATTAGAGTGTTTATGAGATCAACAAAATATTCATTATTTATTATAATTTGAGACTATTGGGTGGGTATTTACATGAGTTTTTTTCATTCCATCCTCAATATCATTAGGTTTTCCATTGGGAAAATCTCAACATTTTCCATTCACACATTATCAACTCATTTCATTTGGGTTCCCTCCATTACCTTGACTGAAGGAAATTTGGGAATTATTATACCTAAATTAATTAATGTAAAAAAAGAAACTATAGAAATAAAAGGATGATTTCATAAATGGAATGCATGCATTAACCTATTAATATTTAGATTTCATGCTAGGTTATCTGTTTTCAATTTTCATACTAAAATAGTTTTAAATTTAAATCCTTCATACTGGTAGATAAAGAGAATGTGAGTGAACCAAAGAATATCCCTATGAGTATCAATCTAGTTGTGTAGTTCAACCTATTTTTCATTCACCAGGTTATAATTTATATAAAATAAAATACACCCCTTTAAGAGTTACTACCCATAGCTACATATGTTATTGAGCCTAAATCCACATATAGTATCCAAATGGGACATAATTTATAGGAATATCACACAATCTTTACTTTAATAAAATTTTAGGATGTTATCCGATACTTATACTTATCCCTTAGACTTATCTCTTGGATTTTCAATTTTTTTTCTAAAATAGTCACCAAAGTAACTAAAATCTTCTATGATACTAACTAATGCGACCCAAACTAAAAATAACCTAAAAATAAGACATTAATCAGATGATCAGTAAAGAAAAAATGTATCATAATGTATTATATCATAAACAAGAATAAAAAAATTAAGAAGAGGATAAATATATTATTAAAGGATTATAAAACTCTATATTATTTTCATAAAATAATATATAGGAACATAAGATCATAAAAATATCATTATGGAAGCATAAAAATTATTACTTGGCTCAAAAATAAATCTCAATAATAAAAAAAATGAGACCATCAAACAAGAGTGTATAATATTTTAAAATTAAGGTGTATCATGAAAAACTAGAATATCTTGAAAATGAAAATCATATTGTAAATGTAGAATAAATTGATAAATAACTGAGAAATGTGGATCAACCATAATCATAGGAAAATCTTTTTGAGTAAACTCATTATGATAATGCCTATGTGAACAATACCATTATGTCCACACCTGAAAATATAGGAAAGATCCATTATACCCATTCCTATGTGAATAAACTCATTATGACCATGCCTAAATTTATCATTATATATAAACCAAAACTAAGGTTTTGAAATGTGATGTGGGAACCCACTCATAATAATCCATACATATAAGTGCACCTTTAAAATTAGTCATAATTAAATCTTAAAAACCCCAAGGAAATAGAATGGGTATCTAAAATTTTCAAACAAATCACATAACATAAACTTATGAAATCACATGATGTAAAAAATCATTTATCCTAAAGGAATAATATCATTATAAAATTTAGAGGGTGATCAAAATAGTTCTTCACGAGGGATACACCTTTGAGGAAAAATAAAAGTTAAAATAAAATGGTTTTTAAAGTAGATTTTAAAAATTAATATAAAAAATGGAGTGTAAATTAAATTAAAAAAATAGAATGGAAATATGATAATTTTGAAACATTAATATAAATAGTTCCAAAAAATAATCCTTTAAAATAAACAAAAAAAAATCGAGCTAATAAATTTCAAGTGGTAGATAATAAAAAGATATTTCTTTATTGTGATTTTTAATATGTTTTAAATAAAACACCACATTGAGGGAAAAATAAAATAATTTACTTTTTATAAGTGGTAAAAGTAAATAAGGTAAATAAAAAACACATAACATATATGGTTTTATTTAAATAAAAAAATTTTTCTTGGAGAAACATTGACATGGAAGAGAAGATTCTTTAAAAAATTAGAGTTATTATTTCCAATGTTATAATTAAATTTTGGAAAAAACTTTATAATATAAGTGGTTATTTATTATGGGAATTAATTTAAAAAAAAGAGGAAATAAAATATTGAATAGGGGATTTATATGTTTAAATAAATATTAAAGAATATATTAAAGAAATAAAGATTATGACACAATGATATGAAAATTGAGTCTATGTAAAACATAAATTTAATTCCCACTTAGTTGATCACAATTTGGCCAATTGTACAGAAAATGTAACTATATTTATAACCTATATAAGAACTTCATTCATATACATACCATTTTATAAACTTCATTTATAATTATTATATACATGTATATTAGTTAGTTATTATTTATTTTCAATATCGAGTGTGAGTAATCTTGATTATTTTGATCTAGTTTCATAATAGTGGAGTTAATCTTAATTATTTTTCAAAATTACATCATTAATATATAATAAAAGTTACTGGTATTGATTATTTTCAATTATAATTTCATTCTATCAGTGATTTGGTTATGGTCCTTAAAGATGGATTTGTCGATGAACATGGTTCCATGATTTTTAATGAACAAATGTTAAAATATAAATTAACCAGATTAATATAAATTTTACCATAATATAAAAAAAATAAAATAATTATAAACTTATTTATATCATATTTCATTATCAATTAAGCTCTCATATTCATATGTGATATTATTTTATAGGATATTTCAAGTAGGTGGTTTAACTGATGCAAACACAAACATATCATAATTAATGGATGATTATGATTAATAAAGTGATTTATTTTAGAATAATATCATTAATATATAAGAATAATGATATTATTTAGATAATTTTTAGGCCATTAGTTATATATCAAGAGGTTTTTATAATGAATGAAAATTAATATGAAAGATGAAAACTCTTACTTTATGGAGGTGTTAGTCCGCACAACACATGATTGACATTAGTTTATTTTTTATAAGTGTATGGGAAGAAATATATATAAACCTAGGAAATGATAGTAAAAATATTTTATATATTTATTAATATGAATTATATGGTTATATTAGTCACAAAAATATTAAGTAATTTTTAAATTGAAAAGAAAATAGTCTTTACTAGATCTTTTCTAATAAGGTTTAATTTAAAATTTTAATTTCAAAATTTTATAATTTTATTTTAAAAGTATTAATACCATTTTTTAAATCAAAATATAAAAATTTACATATGGTGAAATTTTGGGTTTTTAAGAAAATATTTATTTTTCAGTGAATAGTGAAAATATCGATTAAAAAAATGTCTTTCATTTTAAAAAATTAATGTATTTTAAAAGTAATAATTTTTTTTGAATATTATGTCAAGTAAAATATGTATTACATAGTTATATTTTATTCAATTAATTACTTTTGAATCAAATTTAATCTGGTTTTTAGTATAAGTTTGTTTTTTAGATTAAAAATAGGTTTTTCTAAAAACTCTTTTAAAATGAATAATGTTTTCAATTTTAATTAATTAAAAAATACCTAATGTTAAAGATAAATACCATTCTATATATGTATCATGATCGTTATTAGGTACTATTTTAGCATTATTTTGGTATATCTTGGTCAGGTTTTTTGTTCGGGGTTGTCTCGAGTGAAAATTGAGATTTTTCAAGGAAGAGGGGCAGTGCATGGTTGGTACACAGTTTTAAAAAATCATGTGCCCACTAAAAATAACCATTAAAACAAAATTAGACAATATTTTCATGGTTTGTGAATGGTTTTCAAAACCGTTCACCCCGTTATTAGAAACTATTCACCCCTAGGATGTGACACATGGTTAGAGCACATGCTTTGGAAAACTGTGCGCCCCTGCTTAGGAAACTGTGAGTACAATTTTTTATCCCCCAAAAAAATTATTTTAAAATTGACAAACCCCCATTATAATCCCCAATTCAAATTTTATTGGACCTAATGTTTTTCCTTTATTTTTGGGAGCTACTATTGGATTCCAAGCCTCCTAAAACTCCAATATTGATTAATTGAGGAACTGATTTATGGATTTTCACCTCTCCCGAAATGTAATATCTTCCCATGTGTTTTCCTATATCTCACATATTTCGTTGAGGATGAAGGGGAGTGCTTTATTTCACCATTCACATTGTTTTATGTCTAGTTTTTTTGGATGTTTATATGTCTAATCTTATTTCTAGGATTTGGTCCTATATCTCATTCATTATTGTGATCTTGATCATTCTATTTCAATTTGTTGAATTTATATAGAGTGAACATATATAAATTATTATATGGTTGGTGGTATAAATTTCAATTCAAAAAAGACTTTATTTCAATTTTATGTATGTTGTGGTGGAATTTCAATTTATATGTTTTTCTGTTGAATATTTAATTGAATTAATTAATTGGTTAATTAATTAATCGATTTATGAAATTGGTTGAAAATTGGATTACAAAATTAGTTGATTAATGTGATTATAAATCAATGGATAATGGTAATTAATAGATATTTGGATTAACCTTGATGAGATAATGGTTTATAAGATTAAGTGTTCATAAATGGTTAAAAGGTGATTTTTTATATTATTTCATGTGAATAATGTGAATAGACATGATAGTTTTGATAATTGAAATGGTACACTTTGATGTGATTTTTTGATGAGAAGGTGAATTATGTTTAACCTAGAAAAATATGAAATATGTGATATTAGGATATATGTGATGATTATGTGTGTGGTACATGAAAATATTATTCAAAAGACCATATTTGATAACTATGTGTGTGGGTCATTGACTAATTCCTAAAAATCCCATATACGATAACGATGAGTTTTGGGATAATGGCATATGCTTCAAATACCCATGGGGTAGACATGTCATTCTAGGCCCAAAATGTTGGCACTATACTATGGTTCCAAGTAGCTATGTTTTAAAATTTAATTAAATGTATAATAAAATCTCAAAAAACAATGAAATGTGATATCCATTTTTAGGATGGTTCAAACTATGAAATGGGCTAAAGTAGGAATTGATGGATCATGTGTCCTTATGAACCTCAGTAATTTATGTGGTTAATTAAATAATAAATAAATGTGATAACTATTTACTATATTTTTCTTAATTCTTTATATAACTGCATATATTTTTATAGAATGGGTATTATTTTAGACATCATTGGTGGTGGCCTACTGAGTTGTACTCACACCCTACTCAGGTTTCCTGATCAGTTCGTGAATAGACTTTATGTTTGTAGGATAGGAAAAGGGAATGATCCATATGTTAGATGGATGAGTTGGGATGGGTCATTGATGAGGTAATTGGACATGATGTCGTGACCAAATTGGGAGTTTTAATTGTGTATTTATTTTTGGTTTTTTCATATTTATACTTGACACATATATGGCATGACATGTCTACTAGTTTAGTTTGGATATTATTTTCCTATTTTGGGTTTATCATGGGATACTGGTCTGTTATAGTTATGATATTATTCTTATTGTTAGTTTTATCCTTTGGTTATTGTTTATTTAAATTTTTTGTTTTTATTCTTGGATAATTAGTGAATTGTATCCCCACGATATATATATGACCCTCACTCTAGTCAGCACTGTCTGACATATGGGGAGGCACTCCTGAGGTCACATAGTGAACCAGATTAGGGCACCGAGATGTCGAATCTGGGTTGGGATGTTACAAAGTGGTATCCGACATGTTTTTATTTTATTTTATTTTGTATTAGTATTTGGGAAAGGATAAAGGATACAAGGATGGGATGAGACTTTTCATGGGCTTGTACATGGGAGAAGCTGACCCATGTACATGGGAAAAACCAAATACTCAGGGTTGAATTGTTGTTATTGATGTTTGATATTATGCTTGACTGTTATTTCAACTCAAGTGATGCACTTGTTTTGTGATGTTTTTATTGTCTTAGGGATTTTTTCATTATGGACCAGAATAAAATGAGAGTTTTGTAAGAATGAATCACTCTAGTCACTCAAGATTTTTATTTGACAAGCATCATTTTAGGGATGAATGGAAAATTGGAATTTGGGGTAAATTGTTTAAAAGGAAATTATTTTCTTGCTTCTGTAGCTTAAAAGAAAATAAGGACTAATATGAAATTGATAAATTGTAATTGATGAAAAATATAAAAATTTGAAATGGATAGATGCGTTTATAATGAGAAAATTGTTTGTGAATATGTTTTACTCATTTTTAGCCATTATATATAGGAGGTATGGATAAGGGTAGTGATAGTGACTCATTATTTAAATTGTGGCGGAATATGATGGACAATTTTTTATGAATTTATGTGAAAAACCACTTGTTAAATGTGTGAATATTGTGAAATTCATCATAAAATGTTTGTTTTTCATTGCATAAATATGCTTCAATGATGACACTTATTAATATTTCGGTAGGAGGAAATGGCTAGAAATGATCCTCCAATAGTGGATCCAAAATCTTTGATAATTCCATGTGAGGAATCTAAAGAGCACTTCCATGGGAAATTTTCTTGCTTTATGATGTTTATGGAATGATACCTAGAGTGGGTTGTGAAAAGTATGTCTAAAATGACTAAGGATTTTCAGTTGTAGCTCCATATGACATTTACCAGAGAGGGTGGACCTAAGACAATTGAGTTCTGGATTGGGACTATCACAATGATTCTTGACCACCAATAGACTACTACTGATAAGATATTCAAACTAACTGCTTACATGTTACATGGTCAGGGTAAGCATTGGTGGGACATCCAGACATGGATAGACAGCGGGAGATTATGGTGTGGAAAGAATTTCTAGATATGTTCTTGGAGAAATTTTACCCTGATATACTTAGAAAGGAGAGGGAAGCAGAGTTCAAGAGGCTAACCCAGGGGTGTATGTTTATTATGGACTATGTAGGAGTATTTACTAATTTTTAGTTATTTTTTCTAGGGTTTTATGGGGATGAGGCTACAGTGGTGAAACATATTTATGATGGGATTAAATGTGAGATGAAGTACCAAGATAATATATTTCGGTTGAAATAGTTTTCCTCAGTGGTGTATCAGGCTGTCATATATGAGGGGAACCTAATGGAGGATTATATTGGAGGATAAGTGGTTTATTTTAGATGACCAGGAGGTACATGTTTTGAGAGTAGAGAGCATCACTTTGAAAACATCAACTATGGTTATATAAAGTAGAGTGGCTAGGGGGAGGATCAGTCACTTGGGACATTACCTGTGTGACCTTCCACCAGTGTGATAGGTTGGTTCACACTCATAGATAGTGATCATTCCCACCAGTAGAGTGTTGATCTTGTGGCAGGATAAATAATCCATAAAGGTTCTGTAGGAACCCATGACATATGGGTAATGATAGAAGATCTAGGAAGTATCAGAGTGATAAAAGGGGATCCTCTACCTCATATCAGTCTTGAAGATGGAGTTATGCTAGACTTGGCAGTTGAGGTAATGGATGTGGTACTTCTGGGAATGTTATCCCATATCATTATAGTGGTGAAACTCAGGGGGCTCAGACTAAAGCACATGAAAGAGGGGTAATAAATTTGCATGCATTGTAGCCTTAACTTGTGGATAGAGATACCGGACCATCATCAATCATAGGTAATATTTTTTTAGATTCTATGATTTCAAGTGCCTTATTTGATACTGGTGCCTCTCATTATTTTATATCCACACAAATTGTGAACATGTTGAGTTTGGAAGTGGAGTTTGTATGTGGGGTTATGATAATCGATACACCATTAGGAGTATATTCGAGAGGCATTTGTTTATAAAAAGCGGGTTATCTTGAGGTTTGGGAGTATAGTTTTATACAGGATATTTACATCCTTGATATTTTAGTCTTTGAATTAATATTGGGTATGGATTGGTTGGTAGCATACCGATCCCACATTTATTATTACCATAGGATAGTGAAATTTACATCTCTTGGGGGTGAAAATTATGTTCATCTTAGATAGTGGGATATCCAAGAGGGCCATGCAGGTCCAATTCATCAGTAATAGAGGGGATCACTGCCCTAGTTTAAAGTCTATTATTGGATGTTGGGTGTTTGAATCATGAGGTATTTCTACTCATATTGGATTGGATCTAGGACCTACTTCATGAGGAATTCACAGTACCACCACTTTAGGAATATGTGGAACTTACAATTGAGTTCATGATGGGAACTGAGCCATCTTCTATTCCACCTTATAGAATGGAACCAAAAGAGATTCAATAGCCAAACACTTCACTATAGGAGTTTATGGATAATGGATTTATTCATCTGAGTACATTACCTAGGGGTTCTATAGTCTCATTTTCTAATAAGGTTGATGGAATATTATGCTTATGTGTTTATTACCAAAATTTGAACTAGATGAAAGTGAAGAACCTACATTCTCTTCTATATATTTATGTTCTCTTTGACTAGTTAAGAGAATCTTGTGTATTCTAAAAAATTAACTTGAGTTTGTGATATCATCATTTGATTTTTCTAAATTTTGATATTCCATGGACTTCCTTCAAGAGTAGGTATGGGATTTATGAGATCATTGTGATGTCATTCGGCCTGATGAATGCTCTGATAATATTTATGGCATTATGGAACCAAATATTCCACCCATACCAAGATCAATTTTAAGTTTCTTTTGATGACATATTAGTGTAATCCAAGACCAATGAAGACCATTCCCAACATATTGACATCGTTTTGAATACACTAAGATAGAACCGACTATATGATATGATATCTAAGTGCCATTTATAGATTGATAAGGTGCATTTTTAGGTAAAATCATCTTAGATGAATGTGTGTCAATGGACCTAGATAAGGTGTATGGAGTTTTTACTTTTGGAGAATCCCAAGAAAATCTTTGATATCCATAGTTTTCTAGGTTTTTTGGGTTATTATCATAGGTTCATCTAGTTCTTTATTTACATGGAAGAACCAATTTTGGGCTTGACCATAAATGGAGTTTAGTTTGAATGGTTTGGAGCATGTGAGAATTCATTACAATAGTTGAAGAAATATTTAAAAACTAAACCGATCTTAATGCTACTCAAGACAAGTGTGAAATATACAATGTTTTATGACACATCTAGGATAATACATGGAGCAGTGTTCATGTTGAGGGATCGAGTTATGGAATTTGGGTCATGATAATTGAGGCCACATAACTGGAATTACCCTTTCCAGTACCTTGAGTAAGATGCATGGGTTCATACCTTGAAGCGTGGTGACATTATCTATTGATAGAAAAGTTTAGTATGTATACAAAACAAAATATATTAAAGTACTTATTATCATAATAATATTTTAATCTCTATAAATTAATATGGGTTGATTATATCTAGTCACTTGATTTTGAGAAAGCATATATTCCCAGGAAGGGAAATGGTTTTGCTGAAGCTTTAAGTAGGAAGTCATCGAATTAGGTAGTTCAGGAGTCTAGTTTCGAGTAGAAGATGATAAATTTTCTAGCTAAGATGTATTTCATGGTTAACTAGGTTCAAGAGGAGATGACCCACATATTAGTTTCAGTAGATTCTACACTATTGATTCAGATTAGATAAATTCAGTATAAGGATCCAGAGTGTTTTTCCTTGAGGGAAATCCTTGAACATGTGGACTCACCTTCTAATTAGACTATATACAAGGATTATATAATTTTTTTGGGGACGTTTAGCAGTGGCTACATGTATGTGGGAGGAACTTATGCATAAATTTCATGTCTATAAGAGCATGGTGCATCTAATTTTAACTAAAATTTACTATGAATTACATCGATAGTATTGGTTTTTGGGAATTAAAATGGATATTTTAAGGTATGTGACATTATGATACATCTTTTAATAGGTTCATATCAATAATCAATGACATGGTGGTTTACTATAGCACTTGAACATTACAGAATAGAAATATGATGCCATTACCATGAAATTTATAGTAGGTATTCTAAGGATGAATTTGAATAATGATGCTATTTGGTTGGTTGTTTATTGAATGAAAAAATTATCACATTTATTTCATATATGGGAGACATTATAAGTGGATTAGTTGGGGGAATTTTACGTTCGATAGATAGTTCATCTGCATAAGGTTCCATTGAGTATAGTTTCAAACCATGGCTCACATTTCCCTTCACGCTTTATGCAAGGTGTGTAGAAGGGGTCTGGTATATAGGTATTAATGAGTATGAATTTACACCCATAGATAGATGGAATGTTAGAACATAATATAAATTTTTTGAAAGATATTCTATGAGCATGTATTCTAGACTTTGGTGGGTCTTTGGAGAAGCATCTCACCCTTGTGGAGTTTTCCTATAACAAAAATTAGTAGGAAAATATTCAGATGAAAACATATGAGGCTCTTTACAAAATATAATGTATATCACCTCTATGATGGATGGATGTAGGGGAGTTAAAGTTTTTGAGATGGAGTCTCTTATAGAAGACATTAGAGCAAGTTTAACTGATTCAGAAATGTATGCCTATGGATTGAAGTAAGAAGAAGCCATATGTTGATCGATGTTGATGAACCCTAGAGTCTATAGAGGGTGATCATGTATTCCTTTAGGTGTCACCTAGATTGGGTGATCATAGGATTTAGAAATAGGGTAACTTGGTTCCTAGGTTTATTAGGCCTTTTGAGGTTGTGGAGATAATCGGTCCAATGGCGTACCGATTGTATCTTCCATAGAGGTACGGTGCTATGAAAAATGCTTTTCATGTGTCAAAAGATTGGCAGTATCACCCCAAACCTTATCATGTGATCAATGTGGATAATGTAGATCTTCAAACTGATTCATCCTTTAGGGATCATATAATAATTTTTGTGGATCATAGTGATAAATTATTGTGAGGAAGGGTTGTGATGATAGTTTGTGAATTATAGAAACATGGATATGTTTAAGAGGAATCATTGAAGAGATAATCCTATATATAGGCTCAGTGGCCTAATATTTTTACCTCAGAATATTAAAGATGATTGGGAGTACAACTCGAGGATAACTTATTATATGTTGGGGACATTGTAAGATACTGACCTTTCTGGAGATGTCTTTGGATCATTTCTAGGTACTCTTTTACCTGTGTTTTGGTATATCATAGCTTGGTTTTTTGATCAAGCTTGTTTCGCATCAAAATTTAGAATTTTGGAAGGAATAGAGGTAGTGCACGGTTGGTGCACGGTTTTCCCAAATAGTGTTCCCACCCCAAAAAACCATGAAAACCCTCGTAGAGGGGATTTTCATAGTTTCTGAATGGTTAATAACACTATGTGCCCCTTAGTAAAAACTATGAAACCATAGGATGAGGCACACCGTTAGGGTGCACAGTTTTAAAAACTAGGAAACCCTACATAGGAAACAATTCCAATAGTTTCAAATCCACTAAAAAAATTATTTTAAAATTCCTTAGCCCACCAGAAATAAACCCAATTCCACTCGACTCAGCCCTAGAATTTTATCTTTTTTTGGGGACCTACTTGATGTATTATAAGCCTCCTAGAAATCTAATCATGATGAATAAAATATATTATTGATAGATCCACTCCTCTCTTGGTAGGTAATCTCTTATTGTGTGGTTTCCTCTCTCTCCCCTCTATCTTTTTAGATAAAGAGGAGTGTTTTATTTCCCTATTTATAGTGGTTTTGTTCTAGGTTTTTTGGATGTTGATATTTTTGATATCATTTCTAAGATTTTGTTAAAGATCTCATTCTCTATTGTGATATTGATTGTTCTGTTTCAATTTGGGGAATTTTTGTTGGGAGAAAATCCTTTGATGATCTTAAGGTAGGTGGTCTAAATGTTAATTCCCAAAGTATTGATTTAAATTTCATGTATGTAATAATGGAATTTAAATTTCCATGTTTTTAAATTGAATATTGAATTGAATTAATTAATTGGGTTATGAAATTGGTTGAAAATGGGATCATGAAACTGGTTGATTAATGTGATTATGAATTGATAGATAATGGGAATTAAATGATGTTTAGATTAACCCTAAGGGGTTAATTGTTTATATAATTAAATGTTGATAAATGGTTCAACGATGAATTATTTATATTATTCCATGTGATTAATATAAGGCCCCAACCTTAAACCTTACTTAATATTGAATTAAATGAATAATTCACATTGAGGATCTTTTCATGGTTTAGAGTTTTAGAGAATTAGGACATAACTATTACATCTCAAAAGATTACAAAGTAGACACTTCTACTAAGTTTCCATAAAATAAAAACTCTTAAAAAGAAACATGTTTGGTTCAATGTTTTAGATAGAATGACTTTTCCTTGATCCCATCCATGACCCTATTCCACATTAAGTCCTATGAAAAAAATTTCAAAAAACTTGGGGTGAGCATAAAAATCTCAGTAAGGGATACATAAAGAATGAAAACAGTTAGTCTTTCAAAACAACAAGTAAACCATGTATACTTTATCAAAGTAATAATTTTCACCTTTATGAAGTAGTAAAAAACTCTTCAATGAATAAAAGATCATTACTTACCCTTTTGTAACCAAAAGATTACCATAAAACCCATATAAAGAACACATAACATAAAAAGGTAACTTGGGACATAAACATACTTAAATGGAATAACCATATGGTCAACTTCCACACATACTTAATGGAATAGCCATACGACCAACTTCCATACCCAATGCATTGGAGGTTATAACGTAACCACCCATCCTGGTATTCACGGCACCACTCATCATATGGTTTATCACGTAACCACCCGTTAAATGTCCAAGTACCATCATTACACATAAAATATTGAAAATATAAACATTTCAATAACAACATTTCATTTGCAATCACAATAAGTAATTCCAAGATATTGAATTAAGAAATCTATTTTCAAAAACCATTTAAAAGAGATTTTTGAATCAAAGTGTCCCATACCACTTTGATGCTTTTAGTGGAATTATAATTTTAAAAAATTAATGTCCATATAAATAAATACTAAAAACCATTTTGAAAACATGGACATTAAAGATAATGATTTAGAATAATGAATCTTTAAAACATTTAAAATGATATTTTTGTTAGAGTTTTTAGCAAAATGAGAGACCATTGAATACAAATAATTGCGGAATAACATGTAATCCGAGCTTTATAATATCATGAGAATAAAGGGATTCATGATATAATATGTCAAAGGATAGTATACACACCATATAAGAGTGAATTGGTGCATAACAACAATGAAGTCTCAATTGAAATGTAAATTGAGATGAAATCCATTATAAAGATGGTATCCTTAAATTAAGGATAAATCTATCACATAATTATGTGTGAGAAATATAAATACACCCAATATAAGTGGATATTAAGTGTGAAACAATCATAGGTCATTCACACATAATCTTGTAAAAACAAAACCAATGACATAGATATTTAACTCAATGAAATGAGATTGAGTTATGACTTCCCATACAAGTTCATAAGAATTTATCAATGAGATGATTATGTGTAGAAATACTATATCCACCAAAAGTTTTGTGGAAATTAAAACATAGAGATTACACACATAATCTTGGCATAATAAAATCAAGAAGTAGAGGTTTAACCCAAATAATTGAAAGTGGGTTAAGAAGTTCCCTTACAGAAATCCGACAGCCTAACGACGTCACTTTAAAATTCAGAAAATGAGTTGATGAGAGAGAAAATGATATCTCATCACTTGGACATAAAATTTACATAAATAAGGATATATAAGAACATATCCCAACATAATATTATGTGAATTAAAAGACAAAACAAAAGAAGTCTTTTAAAAAGAGGAGGGTGAAAGGTCCCCTTACCGAGTTGGGTAACTTTCGAAACGTACACCCCATGGAATAAGGGTCATACAATGAAGATGTAAATACCCATAAATGAAATTATACAACCCAAAGTGTATAATAATGGGCAGTACATACACCACTCAAAGGAAATAGTGTCAAAAGTAGCATAAATGTCACGAGAATAAAAGTGAGATGAAAAATCCCTTACAGAAACTCGGCAGCCTAACGATGCCACTTAAAACTTCCAAAAATGGATTTATGAGATCAAATAGGGTCTCTCATAATATGAACATAAAAAGTACAGTATGAGGAATATAAAATAACATCCCTAAACATAAGAAATATGAGATTAAAATAAATGACATAAAATAGAGTACTTAAAAAGAAAGAGAGAGGTTGAATCCCTTACGAAAATTCGGCAGCCTAACGGCGCCAATCAAAACATCCAAAATGGATTGATGAGTGAAAATAGGGTCTCTCATCATATGAAAATCAAAATTACAGTAGTAGTAATATAAAAGAACATCCCAATCATAATAAAGATGAGCTTAAAAGGAATGACATAAAAGGGTGTACTTAAAAAGAAAGAGAGGGGTAGGATCCCTTACCTCAAGTACGACTTGTCTTGTTCGTTTCTTTATATTCCTGAATAATAAAGTTTGTTCAATTTATAATTTATTAATGAACTATTTTAAAGATTATTATTAATTTCATATCACATGTTATAATGTTATAATAATTGGTTAATAATGTGAGTTCATATCAGACGTTTTTGTCGATGTTTGGTACAAGAGTAAAAAATGAACTCATTTGAAAATGATTGTCCATGTAGTTATAAGTAAATCATCTCCAGAATAGTATTAATGATTTAAATATCATATATATCCAGTAAATATTCATTTTATAATACTCCATAACATTTGGAGATAAAAAAGAAATGAAATTCACCGTTCATGGAGACGGTAGGCCATACGTATGCATGAACACTACTTTCATTTCTTTGTCATATTAATGTAATTAAAAATAATTGAGAGATATATATATTATAATTACAGTACAATATATATTTTATATAGGTCACATATGTTCATTAATTTCATTCTTTATACATTCCATGTATTTCAAGAACGAGTCACATCACTTGAGGGGGCGGTAGTCCACACTTCCTCGTATGAAATTATCGCATTTGCACAACATGAAAAGCATAAAGGCATGTTTTAAATATAAAATTAAGAATCATATAGAAAACATAAATACCATATATATTATATATAAAATATAGTTACATCATAATGGCCACCATGAAAGGTGTTAAGATAAGATTGAACAATCATCGTTTCGTGAGGCAGAAATTCGCCATCCACAGAAACAGTATGTTCTTTAACCATTAGACGAAGGTGTGTGTAAGTGTAGCTCTAATACTTCACATAAAAAAATCCTATTATATTGAAGATACTTTTTTTTTACAAAATAAAGGAATAAAAAGAGTTTAGAGGGTTGGAGAAGCAAAATAAAACATAAGAACACAAGAGAGGACACTACCTTTAAATCGGGTAACTCTCTTTGATTTGAGCTCAAAGGCTTCCTTGGAAAGGATCATTCACAAAGTTCGGATTCAATGATGAAGATAGGGATGTGGAGAGATGAAATGGGCAGGGTTTGGCCGAGACAAAGGCTTGAGAGGTGTGTGTAAGGTGGTAGAGGTGGGGGCCTTTTATAAGAGGAGAGGAGGGGCACTCTTGGAAAGTTATAAAAGTTTACTTTATTATAAAATGATTTTCGGATTTTAAAGGTCCCACATTGATATAATTCGAGGATAAGGTGATAAGGGTTCGAAATATACTCATCCAATAGGTCTTTTACAAGTTTCAGTCTTAGATTTTACATTATATTTTCACTTTATTTAAATCATTCATTAATGAGGTAATCGCTGCATCATCATGATGTCATAAATAATTTAATTTATTTAATGTATAAAAATTATAAAAAAAATATCATGAGGTAGGAAATCATTTTAGATTCCTACTTAATATTTATAGTCAAAAATATGACTTGTATAACCCCATATAAAAATTGTTTTATTAAAACAACACATGTTTGTGACATTTTAATTTTAACATTAAATAAAAAGGTATTAATGTCATTTTCCAATCAAAGTGGTTCCATGGGGTCCCCAAGTTGACCCATATATTTTCTTGGTCGGAAATGACTCATAAAATGAGGTTAGGACATGTGTCTAGGTTATTTCATATTATTAAAACATTATTTTTACCTTAAATTACACTAATTACCTCTAATCGCGATTAAAAACTTAAAAGTTATTATTCACCAAAAAATTATTTTAATTCCATTGAACCACATTTTAATTATTAATGACAAACATTTATGTCAGATTTTTGAAATTCAAAACCTAGAGGTGGTAAAATTTCATTTAAACAGAAAATCAGTTTTATAAGTACCACTTAGTGGTTTCACTATTCATCAAAAATTGAAGTTTTTCAGAAAAATACCAAAACTTCAACCTAATCTATATTTGATATTCTGAATTCAAAAATGAAGTATATTTTAAAAAATTCAAAACATATAAGTTTCATTAATTAATTTAATAATTAATTCCCGCTGTCAGAGCAAATAGCGTGTTTTTATGAAACAAGAAGTATCAAAAGATTGACACTAGTTTAAGTCCGATTTCAAAGTGAAATTAATTCCAATGACCACAATTAGATTAAATGGTAAAAATATATTCTAATTGAACTTTAAAACCAATTCAAAATATAATATAATCATATAAATAAATTATATTAAAAAGAGGTTTTGAATTAAAATACAACATTTTTCACTATTCATTAAAAAATGAACTTTATCGGAAAAATACCAAAAATTTACACAAAGTAAATTTTGATGTCCTAATTCTAAAGAAGTTTTTTATTTTGTCAAATATAACACATAAAATTGTTAAAAAGTGTATTTAAAAGAGGTTCGCCATCAAAAGGCGATTAATCGACCTTTTAAAGAATATTAGAATGTTTACACTTAAAAATTGGATTCATTCGCATTTTTAATCCTCTAACATTTATTGTAAAAAGTATAAATATTTGACAAACATACATAATCATTTTTTAGTTAGTTTCATTCTTTCCCACCATTAAAATGTCTAGGCGTTAACTACTATTTAAAATAATATTATTTTATTATTAGAGTGCAACGTAAGATTTCAAAGGAACTCGTTGTCGCGTATTGGGTACGCCATCGAGCATAGAGTTCCCTTTAAAGTAATATTAATATTTTTTTAACAAATAGGGATAAATATAAAAATGTCATATTCTTTATTTACCTGGGGTGGTACATCCTTCCCCCCTTTTGGTAATTTTTTCCTCGCAATTTCAAAATTGGGCTTGGGAACTCCATTTAAAGTCCCACATCGGAAAAGGAGTAAATTAAACTATCACATTAAAAGAAAGAAAGGGAAGTACAAAGGTCACCCGAGTTAACCCATACTAGGATTCCATGTATGAAAATATGTATATGGAGGAAAAAACAAAGGGTCATGTTCTGATGGAGAGTGATAGTAAACATGTCTAGAAGAAAGATAACCATAAGAAAATCAAAAACTTGTGATGGGTTAAATAATATTGGATTCCCCAGTAGGAAAAGTTAACTGACAACATTTTTTTAGTTACTTTTCATTGAGGAATTTATTTTTGAGCTTAACTAAAACATAAGGAAACATACTTACTTGTCATGTTGACTTTCAACTTTTACTATATTTCTTACACGAACTCATATTTTCTCTAAAAGATGAGTATTTAGGATGACTTGTTTACATTAAGAGAGCTATAATAAACTTCTAGAGAATCACCTAATCCACAAAAGAGAACTATATACTTCCCATGTCTTTAGACTTTAACCAAAACCAAAACCAAAAAGGTTAGTACAAGATCAGATAATCCAGAAAAGGATAACCCTTTATAAAAAGAAAATCTATTCTTAATCTCCAAAATTTGTCCAAAAAAACCCAAAGTTCAACGAAGACCATTTGATAAAATTTTTTTCCATAAAATTATTCAAAGTAAACCAAACTAAGATTGAAACCCAAATATTTGAAGGATTTAATCACATAGTCTTCCAAGGTACAAAATAACACTTATCTCCAAATAACATCAGTTGCTCTTAAAGTCTCATATTTAAAAGTAATTAAACTAATCACATATCCTCCATGATAGGTTAATAATTTCCATAGATAACCCAAAATCAACTTAATCTTAATTCATAAAATCATATAACTAAAAAGAATTAGTCAAACTAACCAGGGACTTCATGTAGTCAAGTGGTAGGCGATAAATACCAGTCACACTTTCATTGTGGGTTTGATTCCTACAGCTTTGTTCGATGCGACGGGTTTTCACACGGTCTGCATGTTGTCCTTTTTATAAAACTCCAAAAATAACCCTAACATGTTTTAACCTCAATAGTTTCCTTATACCTCTCATTTTCATCCAAATTCATTACGATCTCAACATCTTAATTCTTGAAGTCTTATTTCACCAACATAAGATAAAATAAAATGATTCCCAAAATGAATAATAGAATTCCTTGATCATGAAGTCCACTCGGTTTCATCGTCATCTTGTTCACGTAGGTAGACGTTCCATGCATTACAACAATGATTTAGAGATCCTTCAAAATCATTTTCTACCTCCATCCAAATACACCTTGTACAACATGGGTCATATGGGTGTTCACAGAAAAACAGCTTTGGAAAATAATCATGTATGACATATAATTCCAAAACATCTGATAAAACATGATTTCTATGAAATAGTCGGACAAAATTTGAGTTTAAACTTTCTATTATTGGTCATTTTAAAATACCATAAGTATGTGCTAAGAGAATATATTTTAAAAGCAAATATAAGTAGGTTGCGCAAGGGTCTCCGTCCTCAGCACCATTTTTTAAATCATAATATGCTTCAAATTCTTGTGATAAGGTAAAATATTTGAAAATACCTTGATAATATTTTCCTTTCTAGAAAATATGCGAATATTGTGAAAATAGTATTTGTTTAAATACAACCCATGATCCACGATGATAACGAGGTATAGTGGAGGTGTTTGATATCTCAAACAACTGCTTGCAAGTGAGTTGTATTTTAGAAAAAGTTTCACAATCATCCAAACATGACTTTGCAATAATTATTGCAAGCATGTCTACGAAAAAAAAGGCATTTAGCGGCGGTTTTTTTTCGTTTCGCGGCGGTTTAAACCGCCGCTAAATCGATTGGCGGCGGTTTTCAAAAACCGCCGCTAAATCGTGCGTCAGGAAACTATTCGCGGCGGTTTTCAAAACCGTCGGAACGTTTCGCGGCGGTTTTTTAGCGGCGGTTTAAACCGCCGCTAAATGATTCAGTGGGGGTTTTTTTTAAATTTTTTTTAATTTTTTTTAATTTTTTTAATTTTTTTTAATTGTTTTTTTAATTTTTTTAATTTTATATTTATTTATTTATTTATTATTTTATTTCGTATTTATTTTATTTATTTATTTATTTTATTTATTTATTTATTTATCCATGCATGCATCTCCCATGCCCATGCACATGCATGCCCATGCAATATAAATAAATCCTGCGTCTGGTGAGATTTGAACCCCTAACCTCTTGCATATTTTCCAAAGACTTTACCACTCCAGCAAGCTCGCCATGTGGTTAATAAACAGAAATTAATATACTTATATATATTAATTGAAAAAACAAATAATACATAAATAATAGATATAATCTCGATAATAATAAATAATAAATAATAAATAATAAATAATAAATAATAAATAATAAATAATAAATAATAAATAATAAATAATAAATAATAAATAATAAATAATAAATAATAAATAATAAATAATAAATAATAAATAGTAAATAATAAATAGTAAATAATAAATAATAAATAATAAATAATAAATAATAAATAATAAATAATAAATAATAAATAATAAATAAAGATAAATAATAAATAATAAATAATAAATAATAAATAATAAATAATAAATAATA
This sequence comes from Viscum album, assembly GCA_963277665.1. Taxonomy (NCBI): domain Eukaryota; kingdom Viridiplantae; phylum Streptophyta; class Magnoliopsida; order Santalales; family Viscaceae; genus Viscum; species Viscum album. The sequence continues at coordinate 359,506,834 of OY728136.1, read as the reverse complement.
AATAATAAATAATAAATAATAAATAATAAATAATAAATAATAAATAATAAATAATAAATAATAAATAATAAATAATAAATAATAAATAATAAATAAATTTAAACAATAAATAATAAATAATAAATAATAAATAATAAATAATAAATAAATATAAATAATAAATAATAAATAAATATAAATAATAAATAAAAATTAATAAATAATAAATAATAAATAATAAATAATAAATAATAAATAATAAATAATAAATAATAAATAATAAATAATAAATAATAAATAATAAATAGTAACTAATAAATAATAAATAATAAATAATAAATAATAAATAATAAATAATAAATAATAAAAAAAGATAAATAATAAATAATAAATAATAAATAATAAAGAATAAAGAATAAAGAATAAAGAATAAAGAATAAATAATAAACAATAAATAAAAAATAAAAAATAAAAAATAAAAAATAATAAATAATAAATAATAAATAATAAATAATAAATAATAAATAATAAATAATAAATAATAAATAAATTTAAACAATAAATAATAAATAATAAATAATAAAGAATAAATAATAAATAAATATAAATATAAATAATAAATAAATATAAATAATAAATAAAAATTAATAAATAATAAATAATAAATAATAAATAATAAATAATAAATAATAAATAATAAATAATAAATAATAAATAAAGATAAATAATAAATAATAAATAAAGATAAATAATAAATAATAAATAATAAATAATAAATAATAAATAATAAATAATAAATAATAAAGAATAAATAATAAATAAATATAAATAATAAATAATAAATAATAAATAATAAATAATAAAGAATAAATAATAAATAATAAATAATAAATAATAAACAATAAATAATAAATAATAAATAATAAATAATAAATAATAAATAATAAATAATAAATAATAAATAATAAATAATAAATAATAAATAATAAATAATAAATAATAAATAATAAATAATAAATAATAAATAATAAATAAATTTAAACAATAAGTAATAAATAATAAATAATAAATAATAAATAATAAATAAATATAAATAATAAATAATAAATAAATATAAATAATAAATAAAAATTAATAAATAATAAATAATAAATAATAAATAATAAATAATAAATAATAAATAATAAATAATAAATAAAGATAAATAATAAATAATAAATAAAGATAAATAATAAATAATAAATAATAAATAATAAATAATAAATAATAAATAATAAATAATAAAGAATAAAGAATAAAGAATAAATAATAAATAAAGATAAATAAAAAATAAAAAATAATAAATAATAAATAATTATAAATAATAAATAAATAGAAATAATAAATAAGAAATAAGAAATAAATATAAATAATAAATAAATATAAATATAAATAATAAATAATAAATAATAAATAATAAATAATAAATAATAAATAATAAATAATAAATAATAAATAATAAATAATAAATAATAAATAATAAATAATAAATAATAAATAATAAATAATAAATAAATATAAATAATAAATAATAAATAAATATAAATAATAAAAAATAAATAAAGATAAATAAAAAATAATAAAGAATAAATAATAAAGAATAAAGAATAAATAATAAATAATAAACAATAAATAATAAATAATAAACAATAAATAATAAATAATAAATAATAAATAATAAATAATAAATAATAAATAATAAATAATAAATAATAAATAATAAATAATAAATAATAAATAATAAATAAATTTAAACAATAAACAATAAACAATAAATAATAAATAATAAATAATAAATAAATATAAATAATAAATAATAAATAAATATAAATAATAAATAAAAATTAATAAATAATAAATCATAAATAATAAATAAAGATAAATAATAAATAATAAATAATAAATAATAAATAATAAATAATAAATAAAGATAAATAATAAATAATAAATAATAAATAGTAAATAGTAAATAATAAATAATAAATAATAAATAATAAATAATAAATAATAAATAATAAATAAAGATAAATAATAAATAATAAATAATAAATAATAAATAATAAATAATAAATAATAAATAATAAATTGTAAATAATAAATAATAAATAAATATAAATAATAAATAATAAATAATAAATAATAAATAATAAATAATAAATAATAAATAAATATAAATAATAAATAATAAATAATAAATAATTATAAATAATAAATAAATAGAAATAATAAATAAGAAATAAGAAATAAATATAAATAATAAATAAATATAAATATAAATAATAAATAATAAATAATAAATAATAAATAATAAATAATAAATAATAAATAATAAATAATAAATAATAAATAATAAATAAATATAAATAACAAATAATAGATAAATATAAATAATAAATAATAAATAAATATAAATAATAAATAATAAATAAATATAAATAATAAATAATAAATAATAAAAAATAAATAAATATAAATGATAAATAAATATAAATAATAAATAATAAATAAGAAATAATAAATAATAAATAAGAAATAATAAATAAGAAATAATAAATAAGAAATAATAAATAAATATAAATAAAAAATAATAAATAAATATAAATAATAAATAATAAATAATAAATAATAAATAAATATAAATGATAAATAAATATAAATAATAAATAATAAATAATAAATAAATAAATATAAATGATAAATAAATATAAATAATAAATAATAAATAATAAATAATAAATAATAAATAATAAATAATAAATAACCAGTTACAAATAATATATAATAAATAAATTAAAGTATATTATAAATAATAAATAATAAATAATAAAGGAAACACATGAAAAAGTATGAAAAGACGTGATAAGGGATGAAAAATCATGAAAATGCATGAAAAAGGATGAAGAAGCATATGAAGAATGAGGTATTAGAAAGAATGAGAACGCATGAAAACTCGTGACAACTCTGGAAAACTCCTTAATAATTCAACATAATCATCATAATAACCCACAAAAAACCATTGATAAAGATAACAAGTCATGGAAACCCAAATAAACAGTAATAAATGGAGCTACCATTAAAACTCGTCAAAACGGTCATAAAGAGACAAAAACATTGGACTCACATTAATGGAGATAACTTAAGATCCGAGAGTCCGTTTTAGATCCGCGACCTGTCAAATCAAAGATCCCGAAACGATCTTCAACCTGAAAGGTGAAAGAGTCCGAATGGACAGGCGGATCGGAAGTTACGACCATTTAAAAAAAAGCTGACGGGGAACGGGTGCTAGAAACGAGGCATTGAAAAACATAACAAACCCGATACCCACTAAAAAGGCCATAACATATGATCTATGAGTGCATGTGGGCGCCGCAACATGTCAAACTGAAGCTCATGGAACGAGCTATGATCTGGCAGGTGGAGGAGGCCGAATTGACATGCGGATCGAAAGTTAGGTCCGTTTGAAGACAAGTTCGACGGGACACCGGTGACATAAACGGGGTTTTGGAGGCCTTCAGAGGGGTTTTTGGGGTCGAAAAATCCAACTGAAGCTAGCTTCTGTTGAACTAGTGCGTAGCTCTCTTCGCTGGCTTCGATTTGATATGTGGTAGAGCCCAAACGGACACCCGGAGTGAAAGTTATGGCCATTTGAAGTTGGAGAACTTTTTTCAACTTTTTATAACTCTAATATCGTCCACACCTTAGAACGTCTCATGGTTTTTATTATATGTGCCTCTATATCTCTTCATGAGCTTTGATTTGACTGGTCGTGGCGCTTCAACGGACGCCCGGATCAAAAGTTATGTTCGTTTTACTGTTTTCGGGGTTTCTCACGTTTTTTTAATTTTTTTCATTTTATTTCACGGCGGTTTTACCAAAACCGCCGCTATTTCGCGGCGGTTTTTTAAAAAACCGCCGCTAATCCTTGAATAAAATTAAAAAAAAAATAAAAAAAATAATTTAAAAAAAATAATTTTTTTTGCCGTTTAGCGGCGGTTTTCTCGTAGTGTCATCAGGAAGAGATAGGAATGTCGTTTGAGATCCTTCTCCTTATATTCGTAACTGACTTTACTAAACCTGAAAAAAAGTTATAAAATAAGGATTTAACTGAAATAATAGATATAGGGACTAACCATGTGTCTAACAAAAACTCATAATCCCTAAAGTTGTCTAAACCGACCTCTAATACCAACTATAAGGCCCCAGCCTTAAACCTTAATATTGAATTAAATGAATAATTCACATTGAGGATCTTTTCATGGTTTAGAGTTTTAGAGAATTAGGACATAACTATTACATCTCAAAAGATTACAAAGTTGACACTTCTACTAAGTTTCCATAAAATAAAAACTATTAAAAAGAAACATGTTTGGTTCCATGTTTTAGATAACATGACTTTCCCTTGGTCCCATCCATGACCCTATTCCACATTAAGTCCTGCGAAAAACATTTCAAAAAACTTGGGGTGAGCATAAAAAGATCAGTAAGGGATACAAAAAGAATGAAAACTCTTAGTTTTTCAAAACAACAAGTAAACCATGTATACTTTATCAAAGTAATAATTTTCACCTTTATGAAGTAGTAAAAAAATCTTCAATGAATAAAAGATCATTACTTACCCTTTTGTAACCAAAAGATTACCATAAAACCCATATAAAGAACACATAACACAAAAAGGTAACTTGGGACATAAACATACTTAAATGGAATAACCATATGGCCAACTTCCACACATACTTAATAGAATAGCCATACGGTCGACTTCCATACCCCATGCATTGGAGGTTATAACGTAACCACCCGTCCTGGTATTCACAGCACCACCCGTCATATGGTTTATCACATAACCACCCGTAAAATGTCCAAGTACCATCATTACACATAAAATATTGAAAATATAAACATTTCAATAACAACATTTCATTTGCAATCACAATAAGTAATTCCAAGATATTGAATTAAGCAATCCATTTTCAAAAACCATTTAAAAGATATTTTTGAATCAAATTGTCCCATACCACTTTGAAGATTTTAATGGAATTATAATTTTAAAACATTAATGTCCATATAAATAAATACTGAAAACCATTTTGAAAACATGGACATTAAAGATAATGATTTAGAATAATGAATCTTTAAAACATTTAAAACGATATTTTTGTTAAAGAGTTTTTAATAAAATGAGAGACTATTGAATAAAAATAATTGCGGAATAACATGTAATCCGAGATTTATAATATCATGAGAATAAATGGATTCATGATATAATATGCCAAAGGACAGTATACACACCATATAAGAGTGAATTGGTGCATAACAACAATGAAGTCTCAATAGAAATGTAAATTGAGATGAAATCCATTATAAAGATGGTATCCTTAAATTAAGGATAAATCTATCACATAATTATGTGTGAGAAATATAAATACACCCAATATAAGTGGATATTAAGTGTGAAACAATCAGAGGTAATTCACACATAATCTTGGAAAAACAAAACCAATGATATAGATATTTAACTCAATGAAATGAGATTGAGTTATGACTTCCCATACAAGTTCGTAAGAATTTATCAATGAGATGATTATGTGTAGAAATACTATATCCACAAAAAGGTTTGTGGAAATTACAACATAGAGATTCCACACATAATCTTGGCATAATAAAATCAAGAAGTAGAGGTTTAACACAAATAATTGAAAGTGGGTTAAGAAGTTCCCTTACCGAAATCCGACAGCCTAATGACGTCACTTTAAAATTCAGAAAATGAGTTGATGAGAGAGAAAATGGTATCTCATCACTTGGACATAAAATTTACAGAAATAAGGATATATAAGAACATATCCCAACATAATAGTATGTGAATTAAAAGACATAACAAAAGAAGTCTTTTAAAAAGAGGAGGGTGAAAGGTCCCCTCACCGAGTTGGGTAACTTTCGAAACGTACACCCCATGGAAGAAGGGTCATACAATGAAGATGTAAATAACCATAAATGAAATTATACTACACAAAGTGTATAATAATGGGCAGTACATACACCACTCAAAGGAAATAGTGGAAAACGTAGCATAAATGTCACGAGAATAAAAGTGAGATGAAAAATCCCTTACGGAAACTCGGCAGCCTAACGGCGCCACTTAAAACTTCCAAAAATGGATTTATGAGATCAAATAGGGTCTCTCATAATATGAACATAAAAATTAAAGTATTAGGAATATAAAATAACATCCCCAAACATAATAAATATGAGCTTAAAATAAATGACATAAAAGAGAGTACTTAAAAAGAAAGAGAGAGGTTGGATCCCTTACGAAAATCCGGCAGCCTAACGGTGCCAATCAAAACGTCCAAAATGGATTGATGAGAGAAAATAGGGTCTCTCATCATATGAACATAAAAATTACATTATTAGTAATATAAAATAACATCCCAATCGTAAGAAAGATTAGCTTAAAAGGAATGACATAAAAGGGTGTACTTAAAAAGAAAGAGAGGGGTATGATCCCTTACCTCAAGTCCGACTTGTCTTGTTCGTTTCTTTATATTCCTGAATAATAAACTTTGGTCAATTTATAATTGATTAAGGACATCTTTTAAAGATTATTATTCATTTCATATCACATGTTATAATGTTATAATAATTGGTTAATAATGTGAGTTCATATCAGACGTTTTTGTCGATGTTTGGTACAAGAGTCAAAAATGAACTTGTTTGAAAATGATTGTCCATGTAGTTATAAGTAACTCATCTCCAGAATAGTATTAATGATTTAAATATCATATATATCCAGTACATATTCATTTTATACTACTCCATAACATTTGGAGATAAAAATAAATGAAATGCACCGTTCATGGAGACGGTAGGCCGTACGTACGCATGAACACTACTTTCATTTCTTTGTCATATTAATGTAATTAAAAATAATTGAGATATATATATATTATAATTACAGTATAATATATATTTTATATAGGTCACATATGTTCATTAATTTCATTCTTTATACATTCCATGTATTGCATGGACGAGTCACATCACTTGAGGGGGCGGTAGTCCACACTTTCTCGTATGAAATTATCGCATTTGCACAACATGAAAAGCATAAAGGAATGTTTTAAATATAAAATTCAGAAGCATATAGAAAACATAAATACCATATATATCATATATAAAATATAGTGACATCATAATGGCCACCATGAAAGGTGTTAAGAGAAGATTGAACAATCATCGTTTCGTGAGGAAGAAATTCGCCATCCACAGAAACAGTATGTTCTTTAACCATTAGACGAAGGTGTGTGTAAGTGTAGCTCTAATACATCACATAACAACATCATAGTATATTAAAGATACTGATGTTTTTACAAAAGAAAGGAATAAAAAGAGTTTATAGGGTTGGAGAAGCAAAATAATACATAAGAACACAAGAGAGGACACTACCTTTAAATCGGGTAACTCTCTTTGATTTGAGCTCAAAGGCTTCCTTGGAAAGGATTTTTCCCAAAGTAAGGATTCAATGATGAAGAGAGGAATGTGGAGAGATTAAATGAGAAGGTTTTGGCCAAGACAAAGGCTTGAGAGGTGTGTGTAAGGTGGTAGAGGTGGGGGCCTTTTATAAGAGGAGAGGAGGGGCACTCTTGGAAAGTTATAAAAGTCTACTTTATTATAAAATGATTTTCGGATTTTAAAGGTCCCACATTGATATAATTCGAGGATAAGGTGATAAGGGTTTAAAATATACTCATCCAATAGGTCTTTGAAAAGTGTAAGTTTTAGATTTTACATTATCTTTTCACTTTATTTAAATCGTTCATTAATGAGGTAATCACTGCATCATCATGATGTCATAAATAATTTAATTTATTTATTGTCTAAACCGAGGGAAGCTTATTTGCGACGGGAAGAATATTCCCGTCGAAAATAGTTCTTCGCTCGGAGGTATTTGCGATAGGTCCCATCACAAATACCTGGCGACCGTAAATGGTCTTTTTTGGGATGGGAAGGTTATTTGCGATGGGGAAATTCCCCGTCGCAAATGGTTCGTCGCTCGGAAGTTATCTGAGATGGGTCCCGTTGCAAATACCCGGCGGCGGTAAATGAGTTTTTGCGGCAGGATGATGCCCCATCGCAAAATGTGTGTCGGCAGATACCTTTTGCGATGAGGCCCGTCGCAAATACCCTTTTAACCGATGACATCAATTAATGCCGGCTAAGGTATTTGCGATGGGGCTCGTCGCAAAAGGTATCTGTTGCGACGGTAGTCTTGTCACAAATCTACATCCATAAGCAAAGGGAGATAAGCCTTAATGTTTTCTTTCTTCTTAGACTTTCTTTTTCATAGGGATGTTTGTGCTTTCCAAAAAGGGGGATATTGTTGAGTCAATAAGGTTTTCCTTATGACTTTTCCATTCCTTCTTGTTTTGAAAATCACAAACACCTTTCTTTAAGGAAAATCACTTTTATAAGGAAAATCTCTTTTGTAAGAAAAATTATCCTTATCATATTTTCATCCATATTTTTCTTAAGTATAAGATTCAGATTCATTTCTATATTCTCAGAATTGTTTGAAACTTTGATGTGAAGAATTATGTTTTAGGATCCGAATTCTGGATAAGAACTATAACAAAGTTCACTCCGAATTCCAAATGGGAACTGTAATAAAGTTACATTCCGAATTCCGGATACGAACTCTGATTAAGTTCTACTCCGAATTCAGGATACGAATTCTTATGAAGTTCGACATCGAATTCTCATTACGAATTCTGATGACGAATTCTCACTACGAATTCTGATAACGAATTCTCATTATGAATTCTAATGAAGAATTCTCATTACAAATTCTGATGATGAATTCTCACTATGAATTCTGAAGACAAATTCTCATTACGAATTCTGATGACGAATTCTCATTCCGAATTCACCTATTAAACAGAATCTGATCATCTTTGTTTTATACACTCCGAATTTATTTAGACTCCGAAATTTTTTTTTGGTTAGACTCCGATCTTTCATTTTTCTTATGCTTTTATAATTTGTCTACTCTTTAATATATTTTTACACTCTGAACTTTCACTCTGAATCTTCACTCCAAACTTTTTAGTTAAACTTAAAACGATGTCGTACATTTTGTTTCACTTGTTTTGTTATAAAACGATGTCGTCTATTTTGTAATAAACTAACCGTTGGTTAAGTTACACGTGTATAGGTCCCTCCGATTTTTTAGGAAAATATGACCATTGGAAAGGAGGCCGACCTTTCCTATAAATAGGATCTCATTTGAAAGAGCTCAGAAGGATAAGGAAGTTGATCGATCTAGAGACCACACGCTGCTAAGGTGATTTCTAGAGAGAGAAAGCTTTTCATGCCTTGTGCGTACTGAACCGATCGTTCAGTTTTTGCTTCGTGCGACTCCGAATGTTGGTGATTACATTTGAGGACTTCCGGGGATAAGAAGACAGAGGTTTCCAACACCTTGAAGTTGAGGGCTTCCTTGCTGAGGAAGACAGAGGTGGCCAACTACCTTGAAGTTGAGGGCTTGCGGGGATAACAAGACAGAGACTCCGATCTTCGTATCGAGGGCTTACCCTGGTGTGGGTAAGACAGACTTGCTTGAAAGTATAAATCAAGTGACCTTTATCCAAGGTTGTTGGATACCCTTCTCTTTGGGTTAAAAGACTTATATCTTGTTACTTGTAGTTTTACTACTTGTTTGTTTCCGCTGCATTCTGTATTATAAGGAAAGTATAACTTTCTTATACTTCCTTACTTGTACTCTATTTCATTTAGATTCTATACGCTTTAAGGTAGAATCTCATATTGTAATATTTTTTTAAGGTTCAATTTCTGGAACCATATTTCCGGAACCTATTTTCGGAATCTCTTTCCAAGTTTTCATTTGGTGTTAGAGGTGTTGTGAATTTGCTTAGTTTAACTTTGTTAAACTTAGCCCTTTCCTTTGCTTAAAGGAAAACATAGTAATTCGTAACTAACTTTAAAGGTTCCAAAGGAATTTTTAAAGTATACAATTCACCCCCCTCTTGTATATTGAGCATCTATATTATTATTTCGATCCTACAGTCCCATCGCAACTAATCTAACCTATATATACCCCCATCCGTTTTTTCAAATCCTCCTCTCAATTCTCACTTTCTCTCCCTCTCTCTCAACCCTATTTTCAGAGTGAGAATTTGTTTGAGTTAGTTTTTTTTGACGAAAAAGTTTTGAAGTTGTCTACATCAATAGAAGATCAAGTTTAAAGGTATTTATATTTTATTTATTTTTATTTATTTTTATTTTTTATGTTAATTATTATTATTTTTGATTAGTTTTAATTTAATTAGATTTAAATTGTTTTGTTAATATTAGTTATTTGTAATAATAAATTGAAAGTATTAGTACTAATTTTTAATAAATAGGAATAATTAATAATAAATATGAATAATTAGTAATAAATAGGAATAATTAGTAATAAATAGGAATAATTAATAATAAATAGGAATAATTAATAATAAATAGGAATAATTACTAATAAATAGGAATAATTACTAATAAATATGAATAATTATAAATAAATAGGAATAATTTCTAATAAATAGAAATAAATAATAATAAATACCAATAAATAAGAATAATTAGTAACAAATAGGAATAAATACTAATAAATAGGAATAATTAGTAATAAATAGGAATAATTAGTAACAAATAGGAATAAATACTAATAAATAGGAATAAATACTAATAAATAAGAATAAATACTAATAAATAAGAATAAATAGCAATAAATAGCAATAATTAACAATAAATAGAAATAATTAGTAATAAATAGGAATAATTAGCAATAAATAGGAATATTTAACAATAAATAGTAATAAATAGAAATAAATAGGTATAAATAGAAATAATTAATAATAATTAATAATAATTAGTAACAAAAAAATAATTACTAATAATTAGGAATAATTTGTAATAATTAAAAATAATTAGGAACAATTAGGAATAATTAGGGATAATTAGGAATAATTAGGAATAATTAGGAATAATTAGGAATAATTAGGAATAATTAGGAATAATTAGGAATAATTAGCAATAAGTAGTATTAATTAGGAATAATTAGTAACAATTAGGAATAATTAGTAACAATTAGGAATAATTAGTAATAAATAGAAATAATTAGTAATAAATAGGAATAATTAGTAATAAATAGGAATAATTAAAAATAAATAGGAATAATTAATAATAAATAAGAATAAATAGTAATAAATACTAATAAATAGGAATAAATACTAATAAATAGGAATAATTAGTAATAAATAAGAATAATTTGTAATAAATAGGAATAATTAGCAATAAATAGGAATAATTGGTAATAAATAGGAATAATTAGCAATAAATAGGGATAATTAGCAATAAATAGTAATAAATAGGAATAATTACGAATAAATAGAAATAAATGGTAATAAATAGAAATAATTAGTAATAATTAGGAATAATTAGGAATAATTAGAAATAATTAGGAATAATTAAGAATAATTAAGAATAATTAGGAATAATTAGAAATAAATAGGAATAAATATTTATAATTAGCAATAAATAGTAACAATTAGAAATAATTAGTAACAATTAGTAATAAATAGTAATAAATAGGAATAATTAGTAATAAATAGGAATAATTCGTAATAAATAGGAATAATTAGTAATAAATAGGAATAATTAATAATAAATAAGCATAATTAATAATAAATAAGAACAAATAATAATAAATACTAATAAATAGGAATAAATAATAATAAATACTAATAAATAAGAATAAATACTAATAAATAGGAATAATTAGTAATAAATAGGAATAATTTGTAATAAATAGGAATAATTAGCAACAAATAGGAATAAATAGCAATAAATAGGAATAATTAGCAATAAATAGGAATAATTAGCAATAAATAGTAATAAATAAGAATAATTATGAATAAATAAAAATAAATAGTAATAAATATAAATAATTAGTAATAATTAGGAATAATTTGGAATAATTAAGAATAATTAGGAATAATTAGGAATAATTAGGAATAATTAGGAATTATAAGAAATAAATATTTATAATTAGCAATAAATATTTATAATTAGTAATAAATATTAATATTTAGAAATAATTAGTAATAAATAGGAATAAATAATAATAAATACTAATAAATAGGAATAATTAGATATAATTAGTAATAAATAAGAATAATTAAAAATAAATAAGAATAATTAGAAATAATAAATATTTATAATTAGTAATAAATATTTATAATTAGAAATAAATAGTAATATTTAGAAATAAATAGTAATAAATAGAAATAATTAGTAATAAATAGGAATAAATTATAATAAATACTAATAAATAGGAATAATTTGGAATAATTAGTAATAAATAAGAATAATTAGAAATAAATAGGAATAATTAGAAATAATAAATATTTATAATTAGAAATAAATAGTAATATTTAGAAATAAATAATAATAAATAGAAATAATTAGTAATAAATAAGAATAAATAATAATAAATACTAATAATTAGGAAGAATTAGGAATAATTAGTAATAAATAAGAATAAATAGTAATAAATAGTAATAAATAGTAATAATTATTAATAATTAGTAATAATTGGTAATAATTAGGAATAATTAGTAATAATTCACAATAAATATTTATAATTAGCAATAAATATTTATAATTAGGAATAAATAGTAATAATTAGAAATAAATAGTAATAATTACTGATAAATAAGAATAATTAGTAATAAATAGGAAAAATTTGAAATAAATAATAATAAATAGGAATAAATAGGAATAAATAGGAATAAATAGGAATAAATAGGAATAAGTAGGAATAAATTCTAATAACTTGTAATAACTTTGTATAATTTCCAGTGGATTGACGACACTCCTTTTGCTCGATGACTCTTCTACTTTCAACTTTCACCGACTCAAAACATTATGAAAAGTATGCTTCTACATATGCATATCCAATCTCATATACACGAGTTTGAATATGCATTCGTAAGACCAAAATTTTTATAATGTGTTCAAGCGGTGACGGTTTCAAGAAGATGATTCATCGACGAAAAGGGGGCTCTTTTGTCCGACAACTCATTTACTTGCATATTTCTTACACTGAAATCACAATGAAGAAACTTGTCTGAGGTACGCTTATACATTCACGTATGCATATGAATGAATAAGCGTACCTCTGAGAATATTCTTTATTGTGATTTCAGTGTGAGAAAGATGCAAGTAAACGAGCCATCAGATAAAAGAGTAGCCGTCAATCCACTGGAAATTGTGTCGCCTAAATTTAATTATAATTATTAATAAGTAGTTGTAATTATTTATCTTCTTTTTTAAGATAGTGTTTTTATAATTTCAAATTATTCAAAAATAGTGATGATTTATATTTTGTAGAAAAATATGGAATAAGGAAATTTACATCAATCATTATTAGATGAACGATCTTGGATAAATCAGCACAGAAATCCAAATGGTTCTGCTTTAAATCCTGTATATATTGAGGGTGTTGAAGATTTCTTATCATTTGCATCATTAAAAATAGAATATGTTTCAGAAGGCACAATTAAGTGTCCTGGTAAAAAATATGCTCTGATAATGTTTGACACATTTGACAAGGTTGGGGTACATCTCTTGTGGGTTGTTTTTCAACCAGATTATGTTTTTTGGTATCCACACGGTGAACATTGTTCTAGAGAAGATACTAATAACTTGATTTCAGATCCATCACTATTTCAAAATTTAGTACATGATGTTGCAGGTCCATCTGTTCAACAAACTGAAAATCAATATGATAGTGATTTAACTCCTGAGTTGGCACCATTTGAATTTTATGATTTGTTGAGGTCTACTGAGGATGCATTATATATAGGTTGCAAGATAAGTAAATTAGAAGAGGTTTCAAAATTTATTGCTATTAAATCAGATAATGCAATGTCAAACAACTGTTTTGATCAGATATTTTTTTTGGTTAAAACACTGTTACTTGAAGGAAATGTGTTACCTACAAATTACTATGAGAACAAGAGGCTGGTTCGTAATCTGGGCCTTAGTTATCGGAAGATTCATGCATGTAAAAATGATTGCATCTTATATTCTGGTGAAAACGAGTCATTGGATAGTTGTCCCACATGTGGACAATCGAGGTATAAAGAAGTAAAACCAGGGATGTTTGGATCAATTTCAGTAAAACAGTTGAGATATTTACCCCTTACACTTAGGTTGCAGCGTTTATTTATGTCTCAGAACACAATATCAATGATGTCATGGCACACAACCAAGATTTCAACTGATAAAAGATTGAATCATCCATATGATGGTGATTCATGGAAACACTTTGACCGTCTACATCTGTATTTTTCTTTAGAAGGATGAAAAATGCGATTGGGTCTTTCTACTGATGATTTCGGTCCGTTTGGTTCTTATGGTAGTCAGTATTCATGTTGGCTTGTCTTTATAACTCCGTACAATTTACCTCTATAGATGTTGATGAAGGATCCCTATATCCTTTTGACTCTATTAATCCCAGGACATCCGAAAAATAATATTTATATTTATTTGAAACAATTGATTGATGAGTTAAAAGCATTGTGGAGTGATGGTTTTAGTACATATGATGTTTCTGCGAAACAAAATTTCATATTAAAAGCTGCATTGATGTCGACGATTAGTGACTTTCCAGCATATGGCATGTTATCTGGATGAAGTAAACATGGTCCGAAATCATGTCCTTACTGTATGAAAGAAAACAAATCCTTTATGCTCTTCAATGGAAAAAATTCCTATTATGAATGTCACCGTAGATTTCTTCCAACCGATCATCCTTTTTGAAGGAACAAATCTCATTTTAGAAAAGGTACAATTGAAAGGGATGCACCTCCAAAGATGATCTCAGGTAAAAAGTTAAAATCAATTGTATTTTTATTACCTCTCATCACATTTGGGCCAATAGTAAACCAACAGAAAATTAATGGCTTTGGGAAAGAACATAATTAGATAAAACGAAGCATTTTTTGGGATCTTCCATATTGGTCTAATTTGTTGGTCTACCACATGTTGGATGTCATGAATATTGAGAAAAACTATTTGGAAAATTTATTTCATACAATTTTGGATACAACAGGTAAGACTAAAGATACTGTAAAGACACGATTAGATCTTTCCCAAATTTGCAGGCGACCAAAACTTGAACTATTTGAAAATGTCAGATCACAGAGGTTAATAAATCCAAAAGCAGCTTATACACTGTCCAAAGAGAGTCACTTATTTTTTTGTTAGTGGATTGCAGATTTGAGACTTCCAGATGGTTGTGCTTCCAATTTGGGCAGATGTGTTAATAATGGTTATATTACTAGATTAAAAAGTCATGATTGTCATGTTATAATGGAAAGAATTATGCCGATTGGATTTAGAGGTTTTTTGAATTATATGATTTGTGATTTGATAATAGACATATGATATTTTTTACGAGACATTTTTACAGCGACAACATACTATAATTTCCTAAGAAAACTAGAAGAAGATGTTGCTGTAATTATATGTCAACTGGAAAAAGTCTTTCCGCCGGCTTTCTTTGACTCAATGGAAAATATGATATTACATTTTCCACATGAAGATAAATGTGGATGTCCCATACAGTTTTGATAGATGTACCCATTCGAGAGATGCATGTAGAAATTGAAGAAAAAAGTACGTAACAAAGCATCAGTTGAAGGCTCAATTACTGAAGCTTATTTGTAAGAGGGAATTGATTTTTTCTACTCTCATTATTTTGATTCTCAATATACCTCAAAAAAAAAATAACATGGGTCGAAATGATGGGAATGTTAATGATGAGATGGACAATCAATTATCAGTTTTTAATCATCCAAATCTTGGTTTTGGTGGAGTTCATGAATGGTGGCTTTCAGATAATGAACATCACAGAGCTCATAAATATGTTCTGCTCAACTGTGAATAAATGAAATCAATTACATTGTGAGTGCTTCTATAACTTATGCTATAATTTATTTTTTAGTATATAAAATTATTTTATTTTTAGGTTATATGATAATCATATCAAGAAACAACTTCCACAAATTACAACAGATGCTCTGGAAGAACGCAGACAAAAAAACTTTTCTCAATGGTTTCAAAAACTGGTAACATAAATTATTGATAGTTTAATATCAATTCTGTTTATTATTTATCATATTTATAATTATTTTACAAATTTTTAGGTGTCTTAACATGATAATAAAATTGATAAGAGACTGTGTATATTGAGTAACCCACCATCCAAAATGGTTAAATATTATAATGCATATGTGGTGAATGGTTTTCAATTTCATACACGTGCATATGGGGAATCAAAAAACCAATGAACAATGGAGTTTTTTAGAGAGGATTACATCACAGAAAAATTGAAGTTGACTTTTATGGAATTCTGGATGAAATTATCGAGCTGTGTTATCTAGAAAAAATTACATAACGTTGTTTAAATGTCAGTGGTTGGATACTAAGAGAGGCTTGAATGTTCATCCGACTCATGGAATCATCAATATTAAATATAAAATTCTTCTTGAAGTAAATGATCCATTTTTATTGGATCAACAGGCACATAATATTTATTATGAAAAGTACTATGATACGTTAAGAGACTTGAGTGATTGGTGGAGCATAATAAAAATGAAATATCAGGAAAATCAGTTTACTCAAACTAAATGTGGTTCCGCTGAAGTGGATGGAATTGAAATTATTCAAGAGACTGCTCAAAATACATTTTTTTCACAAAGAGACGTGAATATTGATTATGACACCCCAAAATTAAGGATCGATGATGATGAAGATGTTAATGATGTTACAAATTAATTTGAAATGAAAAGAGATGAAGAAACTGAAACTCATATGGATATTGATGATGCTGAGGAGGAAGATGAAGAAATTGACATGGACAACTATGAAAATGAGTATGAAGATAGACATTGACACATTTAAATGCTGGTTATAATCATAATTAATAGATATCTATATATAATAGTTATTTTCAACTATCTACTAACAATAATAAGTGTTTTAGATGGATCCTGATATATTTCACAAGTTGCAGGAGGCTGATATACCTTTGGATGAGGGGGATTTTGGATCATCTGACCCTCAGCCTATTGGCGGTTTAGGGGGTATGCGGAGGGGGCACAGTCTTGCACGACTGATGATTCCTGACCCTATCCCCGAGAAACATCCACGTCTTGCCTTCGATCCATGCACATGGAGGTATGGTAACCTGTATATTTTATTTAGCTTTCATTAATTTATTTATATATATACTAATTGTTTGATCATTTATTCCTTTTTCACAGTTTTGTGCACATATCTATTGGACAGGGGAGCGCTATCTTGTGCAATTATTTTTCTTAGCCATGAATCACATGGGAACAAATTCCCGTTGATGTGTGGTGCGATATGTTCGATCATTGGCTGGTATGTAAATAAATAATATTTATTTTGAAATTTATTTTATTAATAAATTTATATTATAAATTATTTGTAGGGTTTATGGTATCCCATCAATGATAGAATGCGTGACGCTATCCACGTGGCATAGTAGGTGTCTATGTGTGACCGGTTCTGTCGGTTTTTTCACAATTTGAGAAGAACAACCATTAAAAAAGAAGGATTGACAGAATTTGATGAGTCCTATAGAGCCTACTGACTAGAGTACTTTTCATCTCACGTTTGGGATGGATTATGTTTACATAGGTTGGGTGGTGGATTTCAGATGAGATCTTCAGTGGGATGACATAATTGGGGGAGACAGGAGGCGACACATTGAGATGGTACCCGTACATTCAGTATACAGAGAGAGCATCTGGTAAGTATATATTTTATATATTTTATATAACTTTAAATATAAACAATTTATTTTATATTTATGTAGGCAGTCGAGCATCCCGATATTACGGTGTTCGATATTTATTGTAGGATGTATAGTGATCCGACCACTGGAGATATTAGAGGCAATCGCCAGCATTAGATTGTGGTTAGTATTATTTTTTCTATTTTTTTATTAACTGCATATAATATTTTCACCATTTCAATTTCAAATTGGAATTGAAGGAGTCATATGAGGCTGTGTCCTCTCAAACACAGGATGATAGTGAGGATGAGACGACTGAGCATACCAGTGCCCACCATTTCAATGAGACAGCATGGATGTATGAGACTTAGTATGGTTTTGAGAAGGGCCGAGTAGTAGGTATCGACTCTCATTTGACTCCTGGTACTTATTATGGTACTACCGCGATGTCTTTGTCCAGCTTGAGAGGAGATCTTGGAGAGGCATCATCTTCAGCCTCATAGTATCAGGAGCAGTTGCGAACTCAGGATGAGCTTATAGAGAGTTTGCAGAAGCTGCATGAAGAGATGTGACGACGGCAGTATCAACAGCATGAGGAGGAGATGCATCGATTAGAGCAGCAACGACAACATCATCATCAAGAACCGATGGAGTACAGCGTCATCTGACTCGTAGTTTAGGGATGGAGTTTCCTCTACCATCTCCTCCACCTCCTCCACCTCCTCCACCTCCTCCAGCAGACGACCCCCCAGTGATTTGTTTTTTATGTTAAAAAGATTTGAATTCATGATTTGTAGTAATATGAACTATTTACAGTTTTTGTCTTTTGTATTGGTGCAAATATTGCATATTTTTTTATTTTTAATACTTTATTATTTATTATTAGTATTATATTTATTAATATTTTTTTATATTATTATTAATATTAATATTTTATGATTTTTTTATATTTTTTTGTAAATATTGAGAATTTTAATATTTTTTTTATTTTTTTTATTATTTTAATAATATTAATATTAATTTCATATTAATTATAAATTGATTAAATATATTTTTTTAGTATTATATTTTTTTAAGGTTTGTTTATTTTACTAATAATAATATTTTTTTTAATAATAATAATATATTTTTTTCATTAATCATAATTTAATTATTTTTTTATTGTGATTAGTATTTGAGACGGGACCTTTTGCAATGGGATCCCTTCAAAAATAATCTATATATAATTTTTTATAAATAGTATTTGTGACGGGCGTCGGGTCCGTCGCAAATACTATTTGCGACTGACCCGTCGCAAAATATTTTTATATATATAATGTATCTAATCAGACGATTATTTGCGATGGGTCCATCACAAATGGTTGATTGATATATAATGTATATAATTAGAGGCTTATTTGGGATAAAAATATCTCATCGCAAATACCATGTTTTGCGACGGGCTCGTCGCAAATACCATGTTTTGTGACGGGCTCGTCGCAAATAAATGTATTTACGACAGGATCCCATCACAAGTAGGCCATCAAAAATATATATAAATCTAGTAGTGAATATAAAAAATATTTTATTGAACATATAATATAAATATATATATATTAAATTAATATCACTGACTAATTTGAATTAATTTAATTTATTAGGGTAAAATAGCTTTGTGGGCATAAAAATAGTTTTCTATAAAAACATTCACTTTATATTAAATTGGATTCTATATACTTTTATAATACCACTTAATTCAACCATATATTTTCATAATTTTGTTAATATTATTAATAAAATCTAATTTAATAGGTAGGTCATATTAAATAATAATGTTTTAATGATATATTGTTGCTCGGTAAAACTCAGTCTTATGTGTAACACAAGCTATCAAAGAAAGTCTTTGTTACATGTTACTCAAGATGCCTCGGTATTTCATGTATTGAAATAAATATCATATATAAAAAATTAGTAATTATATTTTAATGTCTTATTATATTATATTCTATTATAGACTTGGTGTTTCGTGTCATACACGCTATCAAATAAAATGTTCTTATTTTATAATTTTGGGGCATCACATTCTCCCCACCTTAATTAAATTGAATCCTCTAAGCTCGGCATTGTCGGGTGTTGGATCTGCTGGTTATGGATTCGCTTTGTGATCAGTGGTGACTTCGTGTCTGCTTCTTGTTCTTGCCTCGACTCTGGTCTTGTCGTCAGCTCTCGTGTTCAGCGATGGCCTCGATGCTCCTAGATGTGAGATCTCATATTGTCATCTACATGTGACTATGATTGATCTAGCTTAGAGATCTCATCGTGGGCTCCGAGTGTCTCGGTGATGACTCCTTACGGGGCTTTAAGCTCGTTGCGGCTACGATTCGTCATTGGCCCAGTGCCCATGTCGGTTGCTTTTGTCGCGATTGCTGTGTTCTTGGCGTCGGTGTGTTCTACGAAGGAAGATCTGGCTATAGTTTCCTTTATCGACTTCATCCCTACTTGATGTCGGTGATCTGGTGTTCTTGGGGTCCATCCAGTGGATTGGAGGGGTGAGGACTATCATTTTAGTTCTTTTTAAGTTGTTTCCAGGTTCTGGTTTTGTGATTCTGTGTTTATGTTTGAATGGCTGTGAATTTGGTGGTATTGGCTACTCTCTAGTTGAGTTATTGGAGGTGAATTGGATGATCTGTTGGGGAACCCAGAATTTCTTCAAGGTTTTGATTCAGATGAGGATAGATCTGTTCGTCTTCACCGGGCAAGACTTTTATGATTTGGAATATTGAGAGGGTATGGTTCAGCCATCGGTATCGTGCCCGTGCACTCTTTTGCACAGGACTGCTTGCTGAGTAGTCTTGTTTTGGTGGAGGAGTTTCTTAATGATGTTGATGATGGGTTGAATCATTGCCGCGTTGTTTGGTTTTGGGTTTCAACCCCCTTGCTTCTTGTTTTTGTTAATGTCTTGATGTCTTTGAAGTCTTGGTTTTCTCCCCGTTTACCCTTAAAAGGGAGCTTATCTAAAATCAATAAAAATTTCGGCCTTCAGGCCATTCAGTCAGTAGATATATCTATATGAAGAAAAATCATAAATATTTATAAGGATTGATTATGGTCATCAATCAAAATAAAAGTGAATTATAAATGGAATGTTGAGGGTCTAAATTCTAAAAATCTTTGATGATTTATAAAAACATAGATTTAACAAAAATTAATGTATTATAAAAAATTTGACCACGTTCTTAATGTTGAGTGATTATTTTACTTCCATAAAATATAATAAAATATACTTACTTGATATATTTTTATATATACAATTTCATCCTTTTTTGTACTTCTATCAACTTCTATTTCATCTATTTATTCTAGAAATGGATATCAAAAAATTAACTTTTATGCCTGAAGTAATAGAATAGACTTTTAGTGGATCGAAAGGCCTGTCAAAGAGTGAAAAGTATTTACATTTGTATTTAACTGTTATAAAAAGCCAACATGATTAGTATATTAATATATAAACCTAAAAAATTAAACACTCTAGTTTCATCATAAAGGTTTTTTATCAAATTATTTAAGTAAAAATTTGAAATATTAACCAGGAAATTGTGTAGGTGAGTGGTTGGTGTAAATACCTAATCATCCATCAGTCATGGGTTCAAGTCCCACTGTCTTTCTGGAATTAATGGTTTGTCACCTGAAAAATAGTTTTTTATTTTCTAAAACCATATTAATATAATTTCCAAAATAATTATTATGGACATCCTTGAAATTTAATCATTAAATAGCCTATAGTTTTCAATGCAACCTTAAAACATAAATACTTCATCCATTTATTTCAACACAAGTCCTTCTATAGTCTACGATTTATCCATAATATTATTTATAGTATTTATAAATTATGACACCTTATCTTTAATCTAAAACACCTTAGATTTAACCTAGTTCACCCATTGTCAAATCCTTCACAATGGTTTGTAAATAAAATGTAAATTATCCTAATCATATCCCCTGGGAGTGTTAAACTAGGTGTGAAGTAAGACCCATTTTCGGGTACCAGGTTACGCCAAGTCAAGACTGACATACCTTTTCATAGTTGTTACCCCTAGGTACATCTATGATAGAAGCAAAACCACTTGTAGTATTCTGATAGGGATGTATTTTTAGGAATACCCACATAATTTATACCTTACCAAAATTCTAGTATATTCTTCTATACTTATACTCAAATTCTACCTTTGTGTTATGTTCTCTAATCGATGTTTCTCTAAATATAGTTACCAATATTTCTACTAAACCTGATATGATACTAACTATAGAAAACAAACCCCATAAAACCCAAAGATGATGTCAACTAACATTAAATTATAATAAGATACAAGTTGTATCCCAAAGGACTAAACAGTTTGGTAGTCTTAGTAAACCAGATACGTACATGAGTCTTGTATTATAAATGAATACAATAATTATAATATATTTTTTTCTTTAAGGAAAATAAAATCATTCCATATAGTGTATTCTTACATATATTTCTTACTACACATCAAAAAATACTAGGGAAAATAATCATAATATTGGTGGCCTCAAATTCTCAGTAAGGGTTAAGTACATCAGAAGTAATAATGAATCAATTAAAATAGTGAATATGGAAAGATAATAATTGAAGGCACATTCCATGTAATCAATAAACTGAGAAGGAAGTGAATAAAAAATATAGAAATGTGATAAATAAAAACACATTTCATTAAAATAAATATATAAGGAATAATCAATATAGAAAGGGAAATAACTTAAATACATGATATTTAATTAATGAACTAAAAATGAAATGTACCCATAGATATATCCATGAAAAATCACATGGATTAATAATAATAGATGAATCTAAAAGAAGTAAATGAATAATTATTGGATGCTATGTTTACTAGTTAAATGTAACCATTACCATCAAGATTTATTCTCATGAATATTTAAGCTATTCTTATTTGGCCAACTAATTCGTCTCATGAGAATACCGATGCATCAAGGGGATATCTATAACTGGACCCACCAGGGTTGTACATGTTCAAATAATTACTCATATATCGAATTATATATTTAACTTAGGAACAATGTACTTTATCAAATATCCATATTGAATAAAATATACTGATTTATCAATAATTCCCCAATTAATAAAATAACCGACAAAGTGAACATTGCATGTAAAATGGTATATGGTTTAGGAAACAATAAAATCCATTACATGAGAATATAGATAGTTATGAAAATTTTAATGTTCCATAAAAAAGATCATAGTAAAGTGATTATTTCAATATAATGTTAACAATCATAAAATAAATTAAGATTACAATGGTAATCATTAAACACATTCTTGAGGAAAATAATATTAAAACCTTCCAAAGTGTTCCATACAACTTTGAAACATTGGAATCATAATAACCATGAAGAAATGTCATTAAATTAATGTTTTGGATACCATGAGGATAAAAGGGTTTATGATTTAATATATAAAAATGGGTAGTATATACACCACACAAAATAATTAAGTGGTGAATATGACATTTATCTCACATATGTAAAAAGTGAGACGAAAATCCATTAACTTTCATTTACTTTTTGGGTGAGTTTCCTTTAACCTACTGAATAAGGGTTTTAAAACTACTAATAACTTATACCAGAACCATAATAATATCTATTATATCTTATATTAACATCTTATAATATCTTATTACCAATTTTTTTATTAATCTTTCATTATTTTTACTATTTTGGGTGTTAATTTTCTAATTTGTCGACTATGTTTTAACTTGTTTATTGTTGTTCTTATTAATTATATCATTATTTAATCATCTGAAAATTTTTAATGATGATTTAAATATAATATATATTCATTATATGTTTATTTTTAATAATCAATAAGGTTTGGAGATAGGAAATGAATTGCACTATTCATAGAGACAGTAAGCCGTACGTATGCATGAACGCTACTTTCATTTCCTTATCATATTTTAAAAGAATGGAAATTATATGATATATATATATATATATTATAATTATATTATAATATATATGTAATATATGTTACATAGGTTTATTAAAACCATCTTTAAAGATTCCATGTATAGCATGAATGAATCACATCACATTGAGGAGGCGAAAGTCCATGCTTCGACAAATGAAGTTATCATATTTAAAAAAGATAGAAATCATAAAGGTATGATATATAAATACATATTATAGTATAATAAAGACATTATAAATAACATATATATCATTTATAAATATATTTTCCATCATAATTCCTAACCATTAAAGGTGGTAAAGGAAAAATTAATAATCATCATTTCACAATGCATAGTTCATCATACAAGAATGGTAAGTTTGTGACCCATTATATAAAATTTTGTGTAAGTATAGTTATATAACTTAGAATAAATAACTCTCATTATATTTATTATACTATTGTTATAATATAATAATGAAATAATAAGAGTTTTGGGGTGGATAATTAAAATAAAACAAAGATCTTGAGGAATGATGTTACCTCTTATTCGGGTAACTCCTTTTGGATTGCCCCAAAGGGATTCATTGTTAGATTTATTCCAAAGGATATGTTTATAGGTCAATGAGATGTATTTTTAGGATTTATTTGGTAATATATTGTTTGATACAAAATGTATTGAGAGGTGTGAGGAAGTGGGAGGGGGTGAGTGCCTTTTTATAGTGGAGGAGGAGAGGCATTCTTGTAAATTTTTGAAAATGGAATTACACCCATATTATTCCATGAATATTGGCTCCAATAATGGTCTAAGGTAAATAAAATGGAGGATAGGGTCTATCTATTTCCATAAAATGGATTTTGGAACCTTTTCTAGGTTATTTTGGCTCTTAAGTTCAAGGTTTAGTCACTCATTATGCCAATTTTTCTCTTAATCATTGTAATTGATTTTTAATTACATTCACTGATATTATTGGTAAAAAACTAGTTTATCATTATTAGACATTATAAATTTTTATTATTACAAATATGGAATCCATTTTTTTAAATTCAAATCATATAAGTGGTAGAAATTAATTTAAAATTAATCTCATAGAAAGGGACGACAATGCATGTTTTTAAAGTAAAAATATTGAAAATTTTGCAAAGTTTTAATATTTTGTTTTCAAATGTAAATTGATTATAATTAAATAAATTGTATTAATTTATAAAAAAATTTATAATCAAAATTTAAAATTAATAATGAATTTAGTTTAAACTTATAAATTAATTAAACTACAAATAAGTTTTGAATTAACATTTTATATTTTTCACTATTATTCAAAAAATGAAACTTCACAGAAAACTACCAAAAAATTAAAATAAGCCAATTTTATGTCTTTAATATAAATATTTAGTGTATTTTAACATATAAAATCAAAAATTTTCCAAAAAGTTTATTTAAAAAGGGGTTTCTATTAAAAGGTGGTCAATTTACTATTATAAAAATATTGGTTTTTATGCATAAAATTGGGTTTGTTCTTATCTTATGCCTATAAAATCTATTAGTTAAATATAAAAAATATTTCATTTAATAATATATATATATATATATATTAAATTAATATCACTCTCTAATTCAAATTAATTTAATTTATTAAGGTAAAAATGCTTTGCGGGCATAAAAATAGTTTTCTATAAAAATATTCCCTTTATATTAAAATGGCTTCTATATTCAGTTCTAATTAAATTTTATCCATGGAATTAAAACATATATTTTCATAAGTTAGTTAATCCTATTAATAATAACTAATTTAGTGTTTTGGTTATATTAAATAATAATTTTCTAATATTATATTGTTTCTTAGTAAAACTCATTCTTGTGTGTAACACAAGCTATCGAAGAAATTCTTTATTGCATGTAACTCAAGCTAATTTAGTATTTAAGGATTTGAAAGATATATCACTAATTGAAAAATAGTAATTATATTTTAAATTCTTGGGATATTATATTACCTTATTCACTTGGTGTTTCATATAATACAAGTTATTGAATAAAATTTTCTTACTTTATAATTTTAGGGTGTTTTAGTGTCGATCCCAACATAAACTCTGATGACCACACATGAGACTGAACATCATATAATAATGAAAAAAATAAAGTAATTTCTCATTTTACCTAATATAAAATGTAAAATGTTTAAATAAATCCAACCTTTGTGTATCACATGAAAAAATAAGTATGAAGAACTAATTATGGTTCTAATTTCAAGTATAATGGGAGAGATATGGAAGATGGAACATTCTGGGAATGTAATGTGGTGTGCTCAAATGGAAAACATGACGTTTATTCCTAATAAAAGATCTATTTATTTCTCACATCACAACATGGACTATAAGAACCCATGTATATGACATGTGATTCAAACCCACATGGCATGTTGGACCGCTCAGGGTCATAGGTGTGTTCTTCCATGAACACACCATGGTTGGTCAGATAACATTATAGGTCATACCCCCTAGGGACATGGTGTGAAGCACCGATTGAGGTCCTAGGAATGAAGACACTAAATATGTTATTCCATAGTACACATCGTGTAGTTTGGTATTTCAAACCAAATGGTTCTCAATCACTGAATATTTTATGTTTTACCACCAATCATTCTTAAAAAATTATCCAATGCCCTAATATTGAAGGAAACATTATCCATCATCAATTTTTGACCACCATTGTTCAAAATAAGTAGTTTTCAGTGATCCGTAGAAAGCCTTTCACACCGCCATTCATTTTTCATATCCTTATTACTCAAACCATGATATGTGATCCACTATTTTAATTTATCCCTTCTGTGAAAAAAAATTCTATTTATGTTTTCATAACTAACATGAATCTATATAACTATCACTCTCAAAATGGTTTTATAAAATTCAAATCATTGACCACAAAGGAAAATAATTAATAACATAAAGAACCAAGGAGAGAAAGACATAATAGATCATGGTGAGATTAATAAGGGTTGTTGTATACCGATCCATCAATAAAAATCAAGTAAATATATAGAAAAATATATCCAAATCACAATAAATAAAAC
Organism: Viscum album; assembly: GCA_963277665.1. NCBI lineage: Eukaryota > Viridiplantae > Streptophyta > Magnoliopsida > Santalales > Viscaceae > Viscum > Viscum album. Next base: position 359,479,893 of record OY728136.1, on the reverse strand, counting down.
CTAAGTACAATAGAAAGAGAATAGTTGGCATGGCTATATAAAGAAAAGATCTGAGAAATCCAAAGAAAAAAATATCCATGCTTGAAATAAAAAGAGGGTTCAATAAATAATTCTAAAAATAAAAATCCCCACATTAAATTATATTGATTGAAGACGATGAAAGATTATACATATCTATCTATGATGAGATCGAAGATTTATGTTATTTATGATGAGATCCTTTGAATATGGTTTTCAATTCTTGAACCTACCAAGTGTCGATGTTGAAGGTCATCTTACGCGGTTAAGATCCTTTCCTCTCAATATCCCAATGTTATCATTATAACCCTAAAGATGGTATATAAAGGGGAATATATAATTATAATCACTAGGATATAAAATTTAAATAACTAATTTATTTTATTTATTTTACTCATCCATTTCTCTGCCCAAAACTGCACATCAGCCCAAAACTCTATGCATAAAAATATTGTGTTATCCCTAGTGTAAACCCCACACATTTGATTCACCCATGGTCTAGATATTCCCATTATAGTCCATAATTAATTTAAAAACCATTTATTCTGAAAATATGCACTCATGTGTTTTAATATATTTAATATATTAATTTTAGGGTCCTGTGACACTTTCAACACCACGGGAATTCTAAAGAAATATATATATATATATATATATATATATATCCAAAAGGTCAAAACATATTAAATAGAGTATTTACAATATAATTCCACCATGATAAATATTTGTTCAATATAATGCATGTTACACATCATAACAAGCATGATATATTCAATAATTGATGCATAAGGGATTATAATCATTATTTTAACATATTATTATGTTTGAGGATGAATTATTTGGAGAGATATATACTATGAGAGATAGGTAACAATAAACTATTTTGTTGTTACATACAATAATTTTTTCATTACTATCATGACCCATCCTAGAGGGGTTTGTGTCTGACTACCACAAGCCTAGCTCCAACAGGCTAGGGGTGAGTGACTAGCACTGAGTAGGTATATCCCACACATGGGAGTCATTTTACTAAGTACATGTACACACACACCCCCAATCCCAAAAGGATTAAATGTAAAAACACCAAGTAAAAAATGCATGGCTACACTAATTTCCCAAACATAGAGTATGATAGCAGGAAAATAGAAAATAAAAAAGGCCAAAATACAATCCCACCAAAATAAAGAGTTTTTAAAAGTGAATGCACAAGTTCCTAAAACTCATCTGCAAAAAACCTTACCTAAAGGGTAGGTGTAGGACATCTGCCTAAAGGCATAGTAGAAAACCTTTTCTTTCTAATATCTCTAAACACCACCTAGTCCTAGTCCACCAACAACTTCATCAACGTGTCTATCATCTGCATAAGACACAACACACGTAGGCAATTCCTGTGTTAGGGTGAGTAATACAATACTTAATAGGACTCCTCGAAACCAAAAAGGAAATACTTAAAGGGAATAATATAGTCAGCTATAAATGGGTATATTTTTTTTAACACATTTACCAAGGATATCTAGGTATACTAATAACAAGACAAAAATTAAAGAGGTAAGTCATATCCAATCACCGCCACAAGATTCTGATCGAGGCACACTTTTTCTAGGAGAACTCACTCCTCGATCCATGATATCATCAGAGACTCTCATGAAGAGGTACTTATAATATGGGCCCCGCCCAAAGAAAAATATACTGTTCAAAGATCATTAAATACATAGAGGGGATCTTTCCCAATGAATAACAAAAACCCAATCCATATTATCCTGCAACGTAGGGGATCCTTCTCAGAAAATACTAACAACCCTACCGATGCAACTCATAATGTAGGGGATCCTTCTCAGAGAATACCAAAAAATCTATCGATATAGACCACTAGATGGAGGAATAATACCCTACACTCATAGGTCACATAAATTCCCAGAAAACTTCATCATGGGTGATAGAGGACCTCTCTAGTCCGAAGGAGGGATTCCATTACTCTATCCGGGACATGGCCTCTAGAGGGGACTATTATCCAATGATGTGGATGTAATACAATACTAAAAAATAGAGGAAATAACCAAGGGAAGAAATCCACATATAATGGTCCAAGTTAAAACCCACCATTATATCTCAAAAGGATCATCTCATTGCAAGGGTGCTAACTCCGTAGACAGTTTGTCAAACTGACTTTCCATTTGAAAGTTACTATCATTTTAGTGAAAATATCTGACTCGGGTTAGGTTCAAGTCCGACCCAAACCCGATATTCAATGGACCATACATTACATGTAGATATTAAATCAAAATTTAAGAATATTTACTACATAAAATAACAAAAACCACACCAGGACTATATAGTTTTAGTGTCTTTAGAAACTTGGAAACATAAAAAACTTGTTTATAAAGTATCTACATTGTCTCCTAATTTTTTCTTCAAAACTAGAACCCTTTTTGAAATATATTACTTAATACCCTTCTTCATGACCTAAGGAAAAAACATATGAAATGATGAACTCAAATTCTTAGTAAGGGTAAACATAGGAAATATCAATCATATCATAATCATAAGAACATAACATTTGAAAATCTTATCATGCATATAAAAGATCAAAATATCATGTCATGGGATAAATCATAAAAGTGCAATAAAATCCCAATAGTTATAAAATAATACATGAAATTTTGTGGCATACATACATAATCATAGAAAATCATTTCATATTAGTCAAGGCTCATTGCCAAGACCCTTATAGCAGACAAATTCTATTACTGAACCGACTTCACTCCTCATTCCAGCCCTGTATCACTGAACAAAATTTACATTTCATTCCTATTATGTCTATCTCATGAGATATAAATCTTTACCCAATGAATTTGAGGGATATATAGGTCCCACCCATATCATAATGAAACCATTCATACATGTTCCACAAAATCATAAATCATTTATCATAGCATAACTCATGAAATAAAATGGGGTTCTTAAACATCATTCCATCACAATCCTTTTAAAATAAATGGATTTCATAAAAATAATTCCATAATAAACAAAATAAAATAAAAGTAATAATAGGGATATAAACATAACCCTATGTCATATTATATGGAAAATAATTTTGTTAAAACACTTGAACTTAATTCCTGAGAAAAATATCCATTGTTTTTTAAAATTTTTTTTTTCTCAAAATGACACACAATTTTAAAAGAAAAGAATTTAGTTGAAAATAATATTGATCTTTTGTAGAGGAATATTCATGTAAATAAATTATCATGAAACTATAAAAATCCATTCATGCTGTATAAGTTTAAAATAACATTCTCCTCATACTTTTACTAGAAAAGTCAAAAAGTACCTCAAATCAAATAACGACAAAAGATTCCTTTCATACCATTTAATAAAAATTAACCAAAGGGTAAAATTAACTTTAATTTTTTTATAAGAATATAAATAATATTAAATAATTAGGAAACATGTATTTGGATGATAAATATAAACTAGTAAATACATATATAGAAACAATCTCAGATAAAAATGTGATTGTAAAATTATTCCATACCATAGGTCTGATATCCTTCATATGTATCCGAAACTCCTGTATAATGATTTAAATAATTTTATTGACTTATTATAGAATCATAATCATTTTTATTATTTCATATATGATTATATTATCATCCTTTTGTTAGTAACATTTCATTGTCACTTGTTATTCAGATATTAATAGCTTTACATTCTTATGCAAGATTTGCCGGATAAGTTTATGTTCTACTACTTAGGTTATAGTAAAATCATTTAAAGAATGATATTAGTATAATATATATCATATTTATTCATTAAATTCATATATATAATCATGATTTAATTACGATCATGTAGAATGAATCGAATCGCATCGTGGAGACGGTAGGTCGTATGTATACACGAGCGTTGACATCGTTACCAAAATTATTGAATGATATTAAAGTGGATGGTGTATAATATTTCAGAATTATTAACATGTTTTAATAATAATATATACTTATTTTTTTCATCATTATACCCATCCAAGTAAGGTGGTGGTGAAAAAAATATTACACCACAATGTGGAGATGGTAAGCCATACGTACGCACGCGCGGTGATTTCATTTTTTATAGGGTGGATAGAAGTTGAAATATGTTTGTTTCATTTTTATAATAACCTATAAGTATATTATTGATACTTATGTTATTACATTATAATGAAAAAAATAATTAAGAGGAAGTAGAAGAAGAAAGAGGTTTGAAAGAATCAATAGAAGAGATTACCACTTCCTCGACGTGCTTACTCTAACTCTCTTCTTAGAGCACTAGAGTTGGTCTTTGAATATAACCAGAACCTCTATAATGAAAATAGGTACGTTGAGAAGGAAAAATTACATGGTGTGGCTGAAATTTAAGGCTAAAAATGAAGTGAATAGGTGAGTTAGAAGGTTCCATTTTATAATTGAGGTGAGGGGCACTTTTGGAAACTCCATAATTAATAATTTATAATAAAATCAAAAACTACCCAAAAACCTCCAAAATGTACCAATTTCTAAGATAATATGAGATATGGTTGTAATATAATCAACCAATAAATTTTGGACAAGTTATTTTTTCAATTTAAACCATATATTTTTAATTGACACTTAGTTATTCTATTTAATTTTAATTGTGGCAATAACATTCTAAATATTTAATGGTTATAAATATTTACTTATATGGTGTTAATTGACAATAAATTGATATTTAATGAAATTTTAGACCTTATAATCATTAATTTGTAATTTTAAAATATTTTTATGATTTTTAAATAATTTAATAAAATATTATTTTTATAAAATATCAATAGTGTCAATTTTGACACTATTCATTTATTTTACTTTAAATAAAATCCACACATAAGATAAATTCGAAAAAAATATTTAATACCCTCCTAAAATGTCATATTAAAATAGTAAATTCTTGGATAATATTAATTAGTTCATATGTTATTTATTTTAATATTTTTAAAACCTATTGTTTGATATTTCTATTCATAAAATAATTTCTATATTACTATTGTGTCATCATTAATGGTAATTATTTAATCTCTAAAAATTATAAATAAATTTATATGATTTATTTAATTATTTTATATTTACATATACTATCTATAATTGATATTATCTTCTAGTTATACATATATTAAAATTAATATACTTTTATAAAATAAGATTGTGACATTTTGTCACATTCATTAGTATTTATTATATTAATGTCATATTCATAGGTAAGTGGCCATTAAGTTATTCAATTTAGAAAAATAGACGACAAGGGTTGAATTTAGTCATCAAATAGAATTTTTATAGGTGTTAAGCTAATTTTATAATATTATTTTTACCTTTAATTACCCGATTTACCTTTAACCTTGCTAATAAAAATAATTTTCAAAGTTACTATTCATAATGCCCAAAAATAAAAGTATCCTATTAACATATTTTTTACCTATTAATTCAAAATATGGAATCTATTTTTTAAAATTCAAATCACAGATGTTGCAGTAATTAATTTAAAATAAATCCCGTTGTTGAAATAAGAAAACATGTTTTAAAATATAAAATATTGCAAAAGATTGAAATGTTTTTACATATGAATTTAATGTAAAATTAATTACAATGAAATACACTATATTAAATGGTAAAAATATATTCTATTTATACTTCTAAACTATTCAATAATATAATTTATCCATATAAATTATTTAATGAAAAAAAGTTATTTTCAATTAAAATTTAGCATATTTTTACTATTCATCAAAACATGAAAGTTATCAGAAAAATATCAAAAATTAATCCAAAGTAAATTTCTATATCCCACTTATAAATAACATTATTATTTTTTTATATAAAACTTATTAATGTTTCAAAATATTAATTTAAAAGGGGTTCACCATTTAAAGGTGTAAAATTAAACTTTTTCAAAAATAGGTTCTTATACATCAAATAGGGTTTTATTCATACCCTATAACTAAAATATCTATTGGATGAATATAAAAAATATTTTATTAAGTATATAACACATATATATCACATTAATTTCATTAAAAAAATTAATTCACTCAAAAATAAAAATATCTAATTGATTTATATTTTTCATAAATAATTAATTGCTAATGAATTCACAATGCATTTTCATAAGTTAGTTATAATTATTCCTGCTAACCTGATGACTAGGCTATAAAGGTAATTTTATAATAAGGGAATATTTCAGTTCTTTTAAACTCATGATTACGTGCAAGGGAAGCTACTAAATGATAAAAATTATATAAATAAAATATTTCATAAAAACATCTAGGTGTTACATTCTACCCCCTTAAAATGAATTTATCCATCAAAATTCGTCACTTGGAAACAATCAGTTAAGGATACCTCTTCCTCATAATATCCTCAAGTTCTCATGTATAATCTTCAAATTGGTGGTTCCTCCATAAAACTTTGACCAAGTGAGTGGTCTTGTTTCATAGAACTTTTTCTCTACAATCCAAAATATCTGTCGATTGTTCTTCATAAGAAAGATCTTTCTCTAGTGGTATGAATTATGAGCTTAGTACATGTGAAGGATTGGGTATGTACTTTCTACTAAGAGATACATGGAAAAAATCATGAACTTGAGAGAGTTTTGGTGGAAGAACCAATCAGAATGCTACCTTCCCAATACAATCAATAATTTTAAAAGGACCGATATACCTAGGGCTCAACTTTATCTTCTTTCCAAATATCATTAATCTCTTCGGGGATATAATCGTAAGAATAAATTATCACCCACTTTAAACTCTAGGTATTTTATCCAGTTATTAGCATAACTTTTTTGTTTAATATGAGCTTCTCTTATGTGTTATTGAATATATCTGACCTTTTCTTCCATTTCATCAATAAGACCAGGTTCTAATATATTTGTTTCCTCAACTTCAACCCAGTAAGTTAGAGTTCTGCACTTTTTTACATATAGGGATTCATAAGGATCCATCTGAATACTGGAATTAAAGCTATTATTTTAAGAAAATTCCACCAATGGTAGGTTTTTATCCCAACAACAATTGAAATATATAGAGAAAGATCTAAACATGTCTTCCAGAGTTCTAATTATCCTCTCAGATTGACCATTTTTCTGAGGATGAAAAACAGTGTCAAAACTTAACTCTCTATCTAAAGCATGATAAGTACTTCACTAGATCTTCAAGGTAAACCTCAGATCCTGATCAGATATAATGGAAATTGGTACTCCATGAAATCTTACCACATCCTTTACATATATCTTAGAAAGATGATCAAGAGATAAATCCTCTCTAATAGCAATGAATTACGCCAACTTTTTAAGGTGATAAACTATAACCCAAATAGAATTATTGCCTTTAGATGTTTTGGGATGTCCGATGACAAATTCCATAGTGATATTTTCCCATTTCAATTCTGGTATGGGTAATGGTTGTAACATCCCCTTAGATTTTTGTCTCTTAGTGTTAACTTCCTGACAAACCTATCATCAAGAGACATATTCAAAGATTTCTATTTTCATACCATTCCACCAAAAGTACTCTTTCAGGTCCCTGTATATCTTTTTTCTTCAAGGGTGAATAGAGAATGAAGAACTATCCAATAGATCCTTTAATTTTGGTATGGGAGGAATACAAACCTAGTTTCTGAATGTTATTATTTCATCACAATCAATGTCGAATTAAGGAAAATTTCTAACCTTCTTTTGTAGCTCTACATATTTCTTTTATGCTTCCTTAATCTTCACTTGTATTGATAGTTGAAAATTAATTTAAAAGATTTCCCTCTTACTTTAAAATTTCAAGATTAATCCATTGTAAATCCATAAATATTAGATCTTTTGTGATCCTCATCATGGATAGGCTAGCATGGTCATGTCGATTTAATGCACGTGTCACCTTGTTTGGTTTCCCAGGGTGGTAATTTATTGAGAAGTCTTAATCTTTAATCAACTACAACCATCTTCTTTGGTGCATATTCATATCTTTCTGTGTGAAAATATACTTTAAACTTTTATGATCAGTATAAATATCACACCTTTCACTGTAAATATAATGCCTCCATATCATTAATGCAAAGATTACCAAAGCTAACTTCAAATCATGAAGTGGGTAATTTTTCTCATGGATTTTTATCTTCCATGAGGCATAAGATATCACCACATCATTTTTAATGAGAACACATCCCAACCCCATCATGGATGAAAGACTATAGATCATAAAAATTTATCCACTACAATACAATGTGATCATAGGTGAACTAGATAACCTTATTTTTAGTTCATTGAAATTAACTTCACATTCCTCCATCCAAATGAACTTAAATCCTTTCCGAGTAAACTTGGTGAGTGGATTAGATAATCAAAAAACCTTTCACAAAACATTTATAATATCCATCCAAACTAAGAAAACATTGGATCTCAGTTACCATTTTTGGTCTCAAACATCTTTCAGTAACCTCTGTTTTTGTTAGACACGCAGATATCCCCTATATTGATATTATGTGACCCAAAAATAAAACTTTAAGAAGCCACAATTCACACTTGGTAAATTTTACCTAAATATTACCCTTTATTAAGGTCTTCAGTACAATAATCATGTTATCTTCATGTTCTTCCTTGCCCTTTGAATAGACAAGAATTTCATTTATAAATACTACAAAAAATTGATCAATATAGTCTATAAAGACTCTATTCATTAGATCCATGATGATAGTGGGGGCATTAGTAAGACCAAAAGGCATCACTATGAATTCATAGAGTCCATACCTTGTAAAAAATACCATCTTTGGTATATCCTTCTTTTTGACCCTTAATTGATGATATCTTGAATGAAGATAAATCTTGGAAAAGTATTGAGATCTACGTAGTTGGTCAAATAAGTCATAAATTTGGGGAAGAGGATATTTTTTCTTGATAGTGATCTTGTTAAGTTCTTGATAATCAATACAGAGTCTCATTGATCTATCTTTCTTCTTAAAAAACAGAATAGGTGCTCCCCAAGGTGACACACTAGGTCATATGAATCCCTTATCCAGATTCACTTGGAGTTTCTTCTTCAATTCTTTCAACTCAATTAGGGAAATTCTATAAGGTTTCTCTGAAATAGGCATAACACTATCTATGAGTTATATTGAAAACTGAACTTCACGATTTGGTGTAAGACCTTGAAATTCATCTGGAAGGACATCATCAAACTCCCATACAATGTGTGCATTCTTAATCGTGAGTTTCTCCCCAACAGTTTGAGATAAATAACCATCAATTATAGGAATCAAGACCCATAATATGAAATAAATTTATACTGGAAGGTTATATTCATCTTTTCATCGATAGATGGTCATATATTGATATAAAATATGAAATGTGACTTCACTTCCTTGGAAATTGATATGAGATACATATAGAGAAAGCCAATACATTCCAAGAATCACATCAAATTCCACTATAGGAAGGATCACAATATTTTTAGGAAGCACTTTCCCACAAACTTCAAACAGAGAAGAATTATAAACTTTTGATGCGACCATTGTTCCATTAGGATTTTTCACAGATAACTCAACATATAATTATTGAGGTAATATGGTGATACCCTTAGAAAATTCTTTAGAAATAAAAGAGTTTGTGGATACAGAATCAAATAAAACATTTTCTACTTTAGAGTGTATGGTAAGTGTAACTTTCACCACTTCATTATCGTACTTCATGTCATCGATAGTGATATCATGTGACTTTCCTTTATCTTTGGACTTAAGAGTTTTTTGATGTCAATCATCATCAATAACCCTTGGATTAGGGAATTTATTTGAATAATTACCCATTTACTCACACTTGTAGCATTGAAGTGTAGAAGGTGCATTCTGTGTAGCCTTTTCTTTGTTTGCATCATTAGAAATCTTTTTTACATCACTTTAGAATTCAACTACCCGATGACCTTCTTTTACACACTTAAAAAAACATTTACTAGTACCTTTAAGATAATTCCATACATGTTTTTTCCACACTTTGAGCATAAGGGAAAACTCATCTTCTTTTTAGTGTGGTCTTTATATTTTCCTTTGAATTCCATTTTTATTTTCTGATCAAAACCATATGACTGATGGCTTACTCTAATCTCCATCTCAACCTTGAGAGTACATTGAACAAATTCACCTTCCAATATCATTCCGTGGACTCAATTTCAACTCTTTGCCTCATATTCTTGATAATATTCCACCATCGATCAACTTCAACTTCCAAACAATATACTTATAAGATGAATTTATCATGTTTAAAAAATTGTAGAACTAAAAATATCTTTTAAGTGGTAGTGATCCATTGTTCAACCACTAATGGATTAGAATACCCGTTGAATGAAGGTGGACACTACCTCATGAAGGATTTAATAGAATGCTGCTTCCTATGGTCGTTTGGAAGTCCAACATGATTCATAGATTTAGAAAGTTTTGTGGTCATGGATACAATATTTTTCATTCCAGCTCCCATAACATTTGATTACTCAGGGGGATAATCATTGAATTTCCCATCACATTCAGTATTAACGTCGTTCCTTTGGGTTCTAGACATTGACTAAGACCAAGAAGCATAATGTGAGAAACTCTAATCATAAATAAAAACATCATAATTCAAGAATAAAATTTCAATTTAGGACACTTTAGGTTTCATCCTAGGTTATTCATGAACATCTCTAAAACACTAGGATAGGATTATAACCTATACATAAACATATCATTATTATTTTTACTAAGGTTCTCTCATCCTAGTTTCCAAAGGTTAACTATACCTTTTCTATAACACCAACTACAGTGGACCATAAATTATATGTAGATATTACTTCAACATTTAAGAATATTTATTACAAAACATAACAAAAACCATTCCATGACCATATAGGTTTAGTGTCTTTAGAAATTCGGAAACATAAACAACTGGTTCATAAAACATCTTCATTGTCTCATGCTTATTTCATCAAAACTAGACTCCTTTTTGACATATACTACTTAATAAATTTATTTATGACCTGGGGAAAAGAAAATTATGAAAGGGAGAACTCAAATTATTAGTAAGGGTAAACAAGGGAAATATCAATCATATCATAATCATAAGAACATAACATTTGAAAATCTTATCCTACATATAAAAGAACAGAATGTCATGTTATTGGATAAATCATAAAAGTGAAATTTAATACCAATATTCATAACATAAGAAATGAAATTTCGTGGAATACACACAAATGCAAATAAAATCATTTCATATTAGTCAAGGTTCATTTCCAAGACCATTATAGCGGAAAAATCCCATTACTAAACCGAGTTCACTTCTTATTCTAGAATTATATTACTAAACCATATATACATGTCATTCCATTAATGTCTATATCATTAGATGTAAATATTTAACCAATTCATTTTAGGGAGATATAGGTCCCACCCATCATATAATTAAACCATTCTTATTCATGACATAAAAACATAAATCATTTATCCTAGCATAACTCATGAAATAAAACAGGTTTCTTAAACATCATTCCATCATAATCAATTTAAAATAAATAGATTTCAAAAAAATAATTCCATCATAAACATCATAAAATCAATGTAATAATAGTTATATAAAAATAAACCCATTTAATCTTATATGTAAAATAATTTTTATAAAATACTTGAATTTAATTCATAAGGAAAATATTTTTTATTTTTCAAAACAATTTTCTTTTTGAAAAATTCCACAAAATCTTAAAACAAAATAATTTTGTTGAAAATAATATTGAAATAATGTAGAATAATATTTATGGAAAAAAGGTGTCATGAAACCATAAAAATCTATTCATATCCTATAAGTTTTAAAAAATCATTCTCCTCGTACATTTTCTAGAAAAGTCAAAAAGTACCTCAAATCGAAGAATGAGAAAAGAGTCATTTCATAGAATTTAATAAAAATTCACCAAAGGGTAAAATTAACTTTAATTTTTTTAAGAATATAAATAATGTTAATTTTTTAGGAAACATGGATATGGATGATAAATATACCCCAATTAATACTTATGTATAAATAATCTTGAATAAAAATGTGATGGTAAAATTCTCCCTTACCTTAGGTCCAATATCCTTTATATGTATCCGAAACTCTTTTATAATGATTTAAATAAATTTATTTACTTTTTATATAATCATAATAATTTTTATGATATCATATTTTATTATATTATCATCCGTTTATTAGTGACATTTTATTGTCACTCATTATTTGGATATTAAATGATTTATGTTCTCATGCAAGATTTGTCGGATAAGTTCATGTTCAAATTATTAGGTTATAGTTAAATCATTTACATAATTATATTATTATAATATATATCATATTTATTCATTAAATTCATGTATATAATCATGGTTTAATGAATATCATGTAGAATGAATCGCATCGCATCGTGGAGGCGGTAGACCGTACGTACACACAAGCGTTGACGTCATTCCCAAAATTGTTGAATAGTATTGAATTGGATGGTGTATAATATTTTATAATTATTACAATTTTATAATAATCATATATAGTTATTATTTCCATAATTATACCCATCCAAGTAAGGTGGTGGTGAAAAATAGATTACACCACATAGTGGAGATGGTAAGTCATACATACGTACGTGCGGTGGTTTCATTTTTCATAGGATGGATAGAAGAAGAAATATGGTTGTTTCATATTTATAATTACATATCAGTATATTAGTGATACTTATGTTATTAATTTATAATTAAACAACTAATGAAGAGGAAGTAGAAGAAGAAAGAAGTTTGAAATAATCGGTAGAAGAGATTACCTCTTCCTCGACGTGCTTCCTCTACATCTCTTCTTAAATCACTAGATTTGGTATTTGAAGATGGAAAGAACCTGTAGAATGAAAATATGGAAGTTGATAAGAAAAAATAGTAGGGAATATCCGAGCTTTAAGGCTAAAAATAAAGTGAATAGGTGAGGGAGGAGGTTCCCTTTTATAATTGTGGTGAGGGGCATTTTTGGAGACTCCATAAATAATGATTTATAATAAAATAAAAACCTAACAAAAAACCACCAAAATGTACCAATTTTGAATATGATATGAGTTATGGTTTTAATCCCATAAACAATTTTTTTGGACATGTTGTTTTTTCAACTTAAACCATATCATTTTAATTGACACTTAGTTATTCTATTTAACTTTAATTGTGGTGATAATATTCTAAATATTTAATGGTTATAAATATTTATTTATATGGTGTTAATTGACCATAAATGGATATATTATGAAATTTTATACCTTATAATAATCAATTTTTAATTTTTAAATATTTTTATGATTTTTAAATAATTTAATAATATGTTATTTTTATTAAATATCAATTGTGTGAATTTTGACAATATTCATTTATTTGACTTTAAATAAAATCAATTCGGAAGATAAATTTAAACCAAAATATTTAATACCCTATTAAAATTTCATATTCACATATAAAATTCACGGATCACATTAATTATTTCATATGATATTTCTTTTAATATTTTTAAAACCATTTTTTTTTGATATTTCTATTAATAAAATAAGTTTTATATTACTATTGTGTCACCATTCATGGTACTTATTTAATCTCTAAAAATTATAAATATATTTATATTATGTAGGTAATTATTTTATATTTATAGAGAATTTATATAGTCAATATTATATCCTAGTTATCTATATATTTAAATTAATATACTTATATAAAATGAGATTGTGACATTTTGTCACATTCATTAGTTTTTATTATATTAATGTCATATTCATAGGTAAGTGGCCATTAAGTTATTAAATTTATAAAAATAGATGATAAGGGTCGAATTTAGTCATCCAAAAGTATTTTTACAGGTGTTAATGTAATTTTATAATATTATTTTTACCATTAATTACCCAATTTACCTTTAACCATGATAATAAAAATAATTACCAAAGTTACTATTCATAATGACCAAAAATAAAAGTGGTCTATTAACATAATTTGAACCTTCTAATTAAAAATATGGAATACATTTTTCAAAATTCAAAACACAAAAGTTTCAGTAATTAATTTAAAACTAATGCTTTTGTTGAAATGAAAAAATGTGTTTTAAAAGTTAAAATATTGCAAAAGATTGGAATGTTTTTACATATGAATTTAATGTAAAATTAATTCCAATGACCTACATTATATTAAATAGTAAAATTATATTCTATTTATACTTTTAAATCATTCAATAATATAATTTAACAATATAAATTATTTCAATGAAAAAAAGTTATTTTCAATTAAAATTTAGCATATTTTTACTATTCATCAAAACATAAAAATTATTTAAAAAATATCAGAAATTGATCCAAAGTAAATTTTTATATCCGAATTCAAAAAAACATGTTTATTTTTTCATATTAAACTTATTAATGTGTCAAAATATTAATTTAAAAGGGCTTCTCCATTCAAATGTGTAAAATTAATCTTTTTTAAAAAATAGGTTTTTATACATCAAATAGGGTTTTATTCATACCCTATGACCAAAATACCTCTCAGATGAATATAAAAAGTATTTTATTAAGTATATAACACATATACATCTTATTAATTTTATTAACAAAATAAATTCACTCAAAAATACAAATATCTAATTGATTTATATTTTTTATAAATAATTGATAGCCAATTAAATCACAATGCATTTTCATAAGTTAGTTATAATTATTCCCGTTAACCTAACAGATAGGATATAATGATAATTTTATAATAATGGAATATCACAGTTCCTTTAAATTCATGATTGGGTGAAAAGAAATATTCTGAAGAATAAATATTATTTAATGAAAATATTTCATAAAAACATTCGAGTGTTACATGATTAACCCAAACCAAATCATCTCGGCCTGACCCCAATCTCCCAAATGAAGATGACCTATCTACGTGATCCCAGTCACTATGACACCTCCGAATTCAACATGGATTTCCACCACATATTTCTTCTCCCCTACGGCCCACGCCACCGTGGGCTCTATGTGGACACCCATCCACATATGCGGGACCCCTTCACTGCTTCCTCAGATGCTGCCTACAGCACCACTCCGGTCACAAGATCCCACACGATACTTCCTAAAACATGTTCTTCCTTTTCTATCAGTCACCCCATTGGTGTCCTGTCATTTGCATCTCGCTTCGCCAGGACCTGCCTAGCCAGGCTGCATTTTTCATTCGCCGCCAGCCACCCCGCCAGCAACCCACCTGAACCTACAAAATCCACTACTCCAGGTGCGACCCTGTGCTGCCATAAGTTGTTGCCTTAGTAAAGTTGCACCACACTTTCATCGTCACATCTCTTCAGTGTCATTGCGGCATCATATCTTCGGTCCTGGTTTGTTGTGCCACGTATTGAAGTCGCAACAATCGTACGCTCAGAAAATCACGAAGAATGCCAAGAACGTAAAGAATATACGAATAATATGAGAGATTGTGGGGAGATAATAAGGGCACATGAACTCTTATAGAATGGATCATGAACTTTTTTTGTGTCTTCCTTGATTAATTCTTGTTATAAGTAAGAACAAATAATGAATAATCTGATAGATTCAACTCCCATTAAATCCCCACAAATCAATCCCATCCTGCAAGAATGATTGAACCGCGGGTCAAACTGTTCATTGGTTGATCTGCATTTATCATTATTTCTAAGAACGGGGAAATAAATAACTTAAAACATTATTCCCTACCACATTGGGTCCAAATGACGATGAATAACAGATTTTTGTCATGATCATTGGTAAGATCATTTGATTTTATCGCATGTTGATCATCAATCCATGATCTGGTCATCGTTCATCAAGGGAAAATCCTCTAAGATCTCCCTAGAAATTATCTAACACTCCTAGGGTTATGCGGATAACCCTAGGATTTCTTCATAAGGAATATTTTAAATGAAGTCATTGCTATGTCAACAAAATAATTTATCTTTGAATAATTTAATGATGATTGCGACCTTTTCAGGTTTTTCCACAGAATATCTGCACCGACTAAAGTTAAGTCATGCCTAGGGAAAATACCACATTAATAAATCAAAGTTTGTCTTGGATTTCCAGTCCAAGTCTTGATTCATGAGTTATCAATATTTGAAAATAAACTAATTTTCATTTAATTATTTTATTTACGGTGATGTACAAAAACTATTTTTCACAACCGGTCCACACCAGCTGATGTTAGGGATCTCCTAAGGTAAAGTCACTACTCTAAAAATAATTATTCCATCATATTTATATTCTAGGAATTTTCTTAATAGTTATTCAACTTTTTCAGGAAAACAGTGTGTGCGTACTATTAAAAATATAACATTTTTCAATAAACTTTTCTTAGAACACCAGGCCTCGGAATCTCACACCGTCTCAACGCCTAGTCTCAAAATTTTCCCAAATAATTTCTAAAAATAAATTTGGGATAATATGAGCCATTAAAATTACATTTTCAATATATATACTATGAATTTTTCCAATTATACTTCTAGATATATCTCAGTGGATATTGATCCCTTGAATATAGGCTATTTCATATAATTACTTCATAGTGATCTATTTATTCAAACATGTCTTAATTATCTATAAGTTTGGTATCTCATTTATCATTAGTTATATAACATCAAAATATATCAAAAAGAAAATAAAATCACTTCCACTAAACCTCTTATTGGAATAAGTATCACATTCCTTCTTAATAAAACCAAACCATCTTATAACATCACTTAAACAAATATTCCATGATCTTAGTGCTTTCTTCAACACATAAATGAATATCAACAACTTGAATACCTTATTTTCATAATGTTTTGAAAAATAATTGTTTTTTATTTATATATAAATCTTCCAAAACATAAACTTTATGGAAAGTAGTATTAAAATCCAATTTAAAAAATTCATAATCATGGAATGATATTATAGAAAGTATAATTCAAATGGATTTTAATAAGGTAATTAGTGAAAAGGTTTTTTATAGTTTTTTCTATATAATTTAATGATACCTTTAGAAACAAGTTGTTCCTTATAGGTACCAAAAATACCATCCATGTCCAATTTTATATTGAAAACCAATTTTCATTTAATGGTATTTACATCAACTAGAGGATAAACTAAAATTAAAACTTAATTTTGATATATGGAATCAATTTCATAATTCACAAATTCTATCCAATTTGAATCTTCTTATGATTTTTAATATTTAATTATTGGATAGTGGTTCTTTATTTTCAATTAATTATGTGCCAACTTCCTCCAGGATAATAAAACCTATCTCCCTATTTATCTAAACTCTTTAGTACTCATACATATCACTTCTGTCAATGAAATAACTTTTCCACTGAGTTTTATGTAATTATTTTTCATGTTTACTCACATATATCTTGAACCACAACTATATCCATTTTTATCATTATCGAACTATCTACTTTATAGATATGATTCTTTTCTAGAAACATGGAATGTAATTTTATAATTACTTTTATTTCTAAGGGGTCATCTAGGTAATATCCTATTATCTCTTTTGTATATTATATAAAGATACACTTTATTCCTTGAGATGAATGTTAGTTTCTAGATACAAATTTAACAAATTCATCATTTCCTCACACATTTATATGTGAAAAAATATATTTTATTCAATATTAAACTCATAATTTATTCAATATATAGATTTTTTTAGAATTCAGTTTAGTATGTATTCCATATATTATAATAAATATCCCTAAAAGAATAATTTAATAGTTACATGAATATTCATTGATCTCATAATGTATAGCATGGTTTGGTTGTTTAAATAACCTATATAGTTATATTTTAGATTATAAAGATGTGTGAGTTGAGATAGTATCCCAAAATCTTAAATATTATAAATGAATTCATGGTAAAGATTTTCCCCGCCTCTATACGAGTATAATTTAGTAATCTTTTTACCAAGATAATCCTTTACATAATTATTGTATTTTATAAATTTATGAATGGAATCAAACTTATAAGTCATCAAAAAGATATATCTATATCTACATAAATCATCATAAAAATTAAAGAAGTATTAATATCCGCATCAATATTCTATTAGAAAAGGTCCATACACATTAGTATGATATAATTCTTAGAGCTATATGGATTTATCATTTTTTCACTAAAATAAGACATGGTCATTTTTCATTATAAACAATAATGAAATATATCTAATAGTTTCATCTCAAAATAATCTAAATACTCATATGGCTATAATTTTTTAACCCATATAGTTTATATGAAAAATTAAATAACTCCACAATTTGGTATAATATAAATCATGTGAAGAAAGGTTTTTTATCAATTTCCATGACTTGTTTTTGAAATTATTGTTTGCAAAGAACGTAAACTAGAAGTGTCATACCATAATATGTACTATCATTATATATATATATATATATCATAATTTACTTATTAAATTAAAAATAACACCATCCATGTATAAATTAGATATATAAATTATTTCATTGGTTACACAGGGAAAATAATATTAGTTTTTAAAAACTAAAACCATTCCATTTAGTATTTTGAGATTGTAGTCTATTATAGTCATTGAATATATTCTTGTTCTATTGGATACTTAAATATTCACCTCAACATTATTCATATTATAGAATCTACTTGGTTTCTATATTTGGATAAAATGTGGTAGCCAAAATTTGTATCTAATACTCATTTTATAGAAATTGAAATATTAAAATTGATAAAAAATATACCTAAAGATTCCTGTTTGATATTTAATAAGGTATAATTATTATTTTAGTGCCCTTATAATAATAAGAAAAACAGACAACATCCTTTTATTTAACATCCATTTAGATCTTTCTTACCAAATGGACTAAAGTCCTTATTTTTATTAATTTTTTGGATAATCCCCCTCTTAAGGGTTGAAGGGGAAACCTACATGACCCATAGAACAATTTGGATCCTTCACCTCTTAGAATTTTGTTTAAATTCTATATTTATCTTTAAATATCTATTATAACTTATTTTCTTGAATTTATTTTTATTCAAATAATAATATAATTATTATCACACTTCTTGTAATTATTCTCTTGGTGAATCAAAAATAAAATATCTTGAAATGAATTCACTATATTTTTCATGATGAAATTTATAATGAAACATGAGAATCAAGGAGGAACTGAGAAGATGTTAAGTTCTATAAATAAAACATTTGGTAGTTTGAATCTTTGTATTTATACATTTTCAATTTAACTAGTCATCTTGATATAATGAGTTTCTACTGAGAATATTTATCCTATCATTCATGTAAATATTGGGTTAGTGATTACATAACTATATAGTCTTTATTTCTCCTAGTAATGATCATGAATATGATCCAACATAGTGTAAGTGTCTTTATCTTCAAAAAGCTTCTAAATTTTACTAATTATGGATTATAAGACGATGAACTGGACATCTTGTACATCAACCAATTGCCTCTAGAATACATTTTTCTCCTCCTCGCATACCACCTCATGAAGGTTAGTAGGAACATAGGTCTTTGGTATGTATGACATTTTTCATAGAATAGTATAGTTTTCAGGTTCTGATGATATTCATAGAAGTTTACATAGGTAGGAATATACACTTTCTATAGAATCAAACAAAATGATAGTGTGGTGTGAATTTATATCATCTATAGTAAACAAGATAATATATTTAATAAATTATCTTGATTACCAATTATGGAATAATATAAATTTTGAAATTTTATTTAAGTTTCCAACTAATTTACCATTTCCCCACAACCCTCACCGTTAGGTTAGGAATATATAGTTTCTTAGATGTTTTAATAAAAAATCCCATATTTACCATCTCATGACATAATGTAAAGAATTATCAAAATAATTTAAGATATCACCTTGGAATTTATTTATAAACCCATTAATTCATAGCTCTACAGTTTATTGAGTTAACTCCCCAATCCTAAAATCCTAAACTTGAACTACCTTAATGATTTCATCCAAGTTTTACCAAGTCTTTATGGGGAAACAAAACTTTGTGGAAACATGAATAATTCAAATCATGAATTTAATAATAACTCTCTAATAATTTATATGCCTCAATGATTTTAATACCAATACATTGAATTGTGGATTCCTTCTAACTGAAGTGATGTAATGTGTTTTGATGATATATTATTCAAAATTGAGAGATATTTTTAACTTATGTAAAAATATGCATTATTTTATTATTCAAATTATTTTTAATATTATATTAAACCTACATAATTTTTAACCATATCTATTAAAATAACTTATGCACATGAACTTTTCCCATATAAGTTATCTAATTTCATTTTTGGTAAATTACATTATGTAGAACTTATATAAATAATCAACTAAACCCAATAAAATAATCGTATACACATTATTTTAATTAATTTAAGAATTATTATTAATTTATCTATAAAATATAATCACATTGAACAATAAAAAAGAACCATTCATAAAATTAATAAACTAATATCTATGAACTTATAAAATCAAATAAATATGTGAAATGATCATGAAGTTTTATCTACTTATTGGTTTATCAAGTAGAGAGCTTCGTTACTCCAAGGGTAATAACTCCTTGAGATTTTACCTGAAAAGAGTAAGAGAAATAAACTACTCCCATTATATATTATTATTTGGATCCATCACATCTCAGGTATTTATCCACCCCCTCTTAATACAAACTCCATCATTCAGAAATTCTTAGACACCTGTGGGTGAGGGGTACCAAGGTTTCAGGGTTACATTAAACAATTCGTAGACATGCGATCCCACACATATAAAATGATGGAGGTATGATTCACATATACTAATATTAAATTTAATAATAATTCCACATAATAAACCTTGAAATTAATTAATTAATTAATTAATCAATCAAATATGACACATGCATAGATTTTTCAATGCTCATGACCATTCACAAAATGGAATAAAAACAATATTTAGTATTTCTATAATTCATTTTTAATCATTATATTTAAGATAAAATATCTTTAATAGATATGTAAATAAATTCATTTACCTTAATTTTTTTCCCAATTACATGCCCTTGAGAAGTTTCAAGAATTCCACTATTAATTTTCACATAAATTTAATAAATTTAATTTTAAAATTTAATATAATTAAGTACATTTTGTTTAAATTAGAGACCACATATCTTTTACTATCATAAACATATAAAAAAATTCATATCTAAAAGTCAATTTATCTACCAACATATATATCTTCTATAGCATAAAACATTGAATGTAACTCTAAAGGAAATTTCATGATATATACAGTGTGTTGTTCTATGTGATCAAACCTTGTAGTATTCATGGAATGTGCAATCATAAGGAATTCCATTAATTTATGTGGCATGTACCACTAGAATGTACATAATGTACATGGTGTGTAACTAATATTTATATCGCACACATCAGTAGTTATTACATAGTGAGTAATTACACATCGTGTTGACCCACATGACATATCAAAAATAATTCACTAAGTATGTGGTGTTGTGTGACACATGCCACACAATATGTATTCTAGTTACACATTACGTAGTCTATGTATTTTTGTGTTTCACGATGTAATTCATTATGATGTGTGTAATGATGCCATATATTGACCAATATGATGTGATGTGGTTTATATGGTGTGTACCTTGTGTGGGGTTACGTGGCATGTGTATTCATTCTAAAAATAATCTAAATTCTTTCATCCCACGTACTATAAAAGTAGTAATTTCAGAGAGTTTAATGAAACCATGTATTGAACCACACCACATTCCAAATTTCATGAGATTTATACATTGTATATGAGAAAACCATAACATAACATATATTTTTCTATTAATTTCCATGTAAGTATACATTAATGCTGGAAACCATGATACCACTGGATAATTTTATCATGATTTTGTTGCACTCTTGGACATACAATTTCAGATTCATGTGTTTTATAGAATCTTGGAAGCAAAAAAAAGGAAAATAATATACAAAAACTTACACAAATAATTGATCAAATACATTAATAATTATTTTAAATTAAAACGTGTAAACATTGAAAACACATAAATGTTTTAGTTCACAGTGAAAAAATTGAGATGGGGACCAATTTTGGTTTCTCATATAAATAAATAGAAAAATATTATTCACTATAAAAATGAACCCTAAAATTTCATAGGGGATCATACCTATTTAATTTAAAATTAATTTAAATTATGAATTAATATATCTATGATAATAATCCTAGATCAAAATTACATCACTACTCTTATTACATTGTTTATTGCAATGGAGAATACAAGCATGGGTTCCAATAGTTGTATCACTATAAACTCCATGAATCATAGAATAAAATTGTTAAACCTTTTGGTTTTACCAAGTAATAAACACGTTCTTTTTGTTGTTCATCAGTTTTTTAACATTGGTAGGGGGAATCCCTCTCTTATTTTATTAAACTAAGGAAATCCACTTTTTTCTTGGGAAGAGGAAACTTATTATAAGGAAATAGAGGCCTATGGGAATATAATACCAAATACACTTGACCCATAATTCATACCAACAAACCCACTCACAAACTAAATTTTCCAAGGATGACCCCCCACTAAGCATCCAATTATAAAACTTTCCACGCCTACACATTTGATTAAAGTTTCTTTCATCAATATCTCTTTCCCTTCATGCCTGTGCCTTGAATGGATACCACGACCATCATCATCATAGTTCCTCATTTTTCTTAACCTCTTCCATTTCCTATACCACCAACTCTATTCACATGTGGTCACTACTGGAGGCCACCACCATGCCTAGACCTTAATAATAGAAAATTATTCCACCGAGTTACCCCACTAGAACCGCATCATCGACACCACCTATGTTTCCAGCACTATCCTCCCACTCTCATCATGAAATCACATAAATATTGGGAATCGGGTAGTTTTGAACCCCCAATCAATGATGCAATGGTCATCATCTATTCCACTTGAATTGATACCCATTTTTAAAATTTGATCATAAGGCATGTTTGAATTGTTCATCATTGATCATAAAAATTATTTATTATTCTCAATCTATATTATTGAGAGGTGGAAAGGACTGATTTCCCTCTAGTGCTTGAGAAAATTCTAGAGAATATTTATCCATCATGTAAAAACATATAGAAATATAATATGATATATTTTTTTAATATAAACTTAGGGTTAAAATTATAATGGTACAATTACCCTTATATCATTATAAATTTCAAGTTAATATCCATGTAAAAATTTATTATTATAATTATTATTATTGTTATTATTATTATTTACCATGGAATTTGTTTGTTATAATATCATTTTTAAATAAATAAATAAATATTTATTTAATTTATATTAATTAAAAATATATCATTTCCATAAAATCATTGAACTCAATCCATACCATCCCACAAAATATTATTTTCACAAAACATGTAGATCAATATTTAATTTAATAATAACATAACATAAATATATATTTATCTTAATTTAATCACTAAAATTGTTAATAATAAAATATTATTTACTACCATGCCAATAATTTTACATAAAATAAAATTGAACATGCATATTATAAACCCGAATATTATGTTATTGAATTTATTCATTTAAATTTTACTTAAATAAATATTATTCTATAAACTAGTGAATAAATTTGTTCTTATATTTAAATCCAATGAGATTTAATAAGATTCTATATACACCTAATGTCTGGCCCCCTTATCCTATTTCTTAGATGGTAATAGGTGAAATAAACTAAAGTGTAAAATTAGTATCTAGAAAAATATCAAGGGTCCCATAGGGAAAAAAGATAATGTAGAAACTACAAAAACCTTCCTAAAAATTATACTATGAAATATAATCCCTTTATTAACCAATATATTATCAAGTAGGATACACACTTGTGGAATCATCCAAAATGATTGATTATCATTCTTTGAAATTTTGAAATGAACTATCTTATAAACATACATGGCCATAAAATTTATTAGAGAATTTTGTTTTAATCCCATGGATAGAGATATATTATTACATAATATAAAATGTTACTAATGATTTATTGACCAAAAAATTAATTTCATATCATTTATGACACACTTAACATATTCTACCTCACCACGAGCATATTTTATTTGGATTTTCATCTATATATCAAAGTACATAATTCATGATACCCATTAATAATGTACTCAAATAAAAAAACGAATACCTTCATACACATATTAGAATATACAATTAAATATAAACACATTTGGTATCTATATTAGTGGGTCTATCTTAATAACCTTACATGAAGATCATCAAGTGTAAAATTTATGAGAAAAACTATCAACGCTTATGATCCCACATCACCTTATAGTCAAACATCATCTATGTATTATCTGATCGATGTGACCATACAAAAATAAATATTATGTTAAGAATATTATCATATAATCATTTGGTTATCATTATAGAGGAATATTTCTGAAAACCATTTTATACGGAATATATTCTATGGCTAATTTCCCAGTAATGTCAAATAGAAGAAAAATCATTATTTGAGATGTAATATATTCATATTTTCTAGTAATATAAATTAAAAAGTTAATTTATACTTGGGAAATAACTAAAATTTTTGTGAGAAAATTTCACACCATATTCAAAATTACTTTATTACTAAATTTCACAAATTAAGAAATGATCGTTATCTTAAAATTTCAGGACGATCATAGTTTATTTGTTTGGTTTTGAAAGATTTACACATGTTTATAAACAAATTTATATCTATAATACTATATGATTGGTTATTTTGTCCACACAACCCATAAAAATAAATATACACATAATAAAACATGTCATAAATTATTATAAAATTTTTTCTCTAAGATTTCATGAAAATATTGGGTAGTTTGATCTATTTGGGCCATTTGATGGACATTTTTATAGAAATTTAAATCATTAAATATACATTTCTAGAAATTCTAACAAGACCAAATGAAATATTTATATATTTTTTATTCCTATATTTTATTAATTATTTCATTGCCATTACCAAGGATTTTATAATAATCCATAGTCGTTTCATCATTTTTGACCATTTGAGTGATGTTTTATATCATTTTTAAATCAATAAAAGTGTACTTCCACACATTTCAGTCATGTCAAATATTAAAAATATTTCTCATGCATTCATATATATCATAATTTAATTTTTGATCATTTTACTAAGATTAAATGATAGTTAGATATTGTTTATTTAGTTTTTAATGTACAAGTTATTTTCAAGAAATTTTTATTTTAAGATAGATTTTTTTTCATTTTAACAATACTGTATGTTTTATTTTTCTCTCCCTAAAATTTTCATTAAATATTTCCCTTTAAATAATTTTATTTTTTTGTTATTTTTTGTTGCATACAATACCTAGTTTAAACAATCTATGATAAATTATTAAATATTATTATTTTAACACGACCTTCATAACATAATAATTTAATTGGGGGGTAAAAATATGAATAGAAATTTTTTGAAAAATATTTTAATTTTATATTAAATAAAAATTAATTTATAAATTATTAGTCAATAACACTTATTTTATTTATCAAAATCATTTTATTCTTTAAAAATACATTCTCTTAAATTTTTTTGTTATTTCTTTTTATAAGAAAATAAATATAACTAATTTTGAAACATTTGAAAAAACAATTCACTTTTGAATTCATTATGTCAAAAATTATCTTAGGATGATGTTTTAAGAATTTTCTAAAAAGATTGAATTTTTAATGAAAAGTGAACAATACTAATTTACAATGAAAATTGTATTTTATATTAAATAATTTACAAAGTAAAATTCAATTTTATATCAATTTAAAACTTTGATTATTCAATTATTTTTTAAACAATCTAATTTTGGTATTTGAAATGAATTTTATACAAGAATTTTTTATATAAAAAACTTATATTTTAAAAGATAATTGTTCATAATTTTTTGTTTCATTTTTCCAGGTTAATATTCAATTAAATTATTCCAATTACATATTTTAAATTTTAAAAAATTGATTCCATTTTTATGATCCAAAGTTAAAATTTTATTAAGTAGACCTATTTTATTTTTGGTCAATATGAATAATAACTTTAGTAATTTATTACCACAATAAAGGTTAATTTGGGTAATTAAGAGTAAAAATAATATAAGGAAAATAAAATTACTCTGAAACATGACCCAATTTTATTGGTTGAGTAATTTTTAACCATAATCATCCAGTTTTATAACTTATGACCATATTAGGCCACTTTGATAAAATTATTACCTTTATAGTATTTAATTTAATGAAATTTCATTCATATCACACTTATAGTTTTAATAGGTATAATATTTTTAATATACTGTTATCCAGAGGATATGTTCAAAAATTAATTTTATTTTAAAAAAATAATATATTTATATTCATCATGGTAATTTATTTTTAGTTTATAGTGAATAAATAATTACTGTAAGTGATTACACAATGATGATGTAATAATTATTCAATTAATGGAAAAATAAAATAAATGGTAGTAAAGAAATTAAAATTAAAATAATTTAAAATATTTAAGGTGATACACTAATTATATAGATGTATACTACATTTTCAAGATATAATAAAGTATTTATTTTGAATTTTAATTGTTGTCTTGATGTTTTTAAATCCATCTTAATGAATAGATTCAAAATTGAGAATAATAATATTTTATGGGACTATTATTTTATTAAATTAATTTAAAATCATAAAAATATTAAATATGTGAAAATATGATAATATATGGTCTATAATGGAATCAAATATTCATTTATAGTCTATGTGGAATAATTTGTATCTAGAATAGTCTTATTATATATTAACCATTTAAGAAATTCCAAAAGTACCCCTTACCTCCCTTATAAAAGGACACCTCTTACCTCAATTCATTACAGAACTATCATCCCTCTAGATCAAAATTAATCTCCAAAATACTCTTATACCCTTAATTATAAGCATTAGGGATGTGATTATCATCACCAAATACCAACCCTATAACCCTTCATAAGAGATCTAAAGGAGTTGTTTTTAAGAAGAGGTAATCACTCTAACCAATAAATTTCTTTTTATAATCTTCTTTACCACCTAAAAATATATAATATTTATCATATAAAATTATTATAGTTCTTTAAAAATGATAAATTTTTATTATTATTGGGAAAACACATATATATACCCTATTTCCTATCAAATGAGAAGTGAAAGTATCACCCATGCGTACAAATGACTAACCCTCTCCATATAATGATATAATTCATTTTTAACCACTATATATTATGTAGGGGTTTTATATTGGATAAAATGTTTATATATGATATTTATTTTATAATTATACTTCTTTTATGATAATATCATGTCTACCTTATTATCATTCGATATTTTGGGAAATAGTAACATCACTTGTGCATACCTATGGACTACCATCTCCATGATGCGATGTGATTTTTTTATTTGTAACTCACATTAATGGTAATAAGGTTGGATTTTATGATTATAATATATATATATATATATAATATTAATTATTATGAAGATGTTTATTTTTATTTACCTTTCTTTCATTCCATCATATGAAAAATGGAAATAAAGCTCATGAATATGTATAGTATATCATCTCCATGAATGGTGTAATCCATTTTTATATCACTAATTTTTATAAATAATCATAAATATGATTATAATTAATATATATTATTTTCATACCATTATAAACCTTCTTTAAATTATGGGACCATGATGAAAGTTTAAGGATCTGGACTACCGAATAGAAACATGCTTGGAAAGTGAAGTAGTAAGCATCATGGACAATTATTTTTATAAAATGTTATTAATAAAATGGTGACTAGATGTTATAATTAAATCATAAATGTTATGATGGAACTAATATTTTTGAAAAAATAAATATTATATCCATATTTATTATACATTATCTTTTAATGTGAATGAGGAAAAGCATGACTTGATGTAAGGGTTTACTTCACAATTTCTTTATTATTCAGGATTGTTTATATTTATGTATCCATTGGAGAATAATTATATTCCATGTCCATTTTTTCCAAAAAAAAAACATTCAATAAGGTTTTTACTATTATCATACCATTATTTTAAATAATTTTTACCCATTTTATTGAATAGAATATTTTTTTATTTTCTAAATAAGGTTCTTCAGGAATTTTTTTACAAAATTATGGAAGGAATATTTTCTAAAATTTTACTAAATGAATGTATCTTCCCTCCATCATGATTCATAAATTATTTTAAGATTAATTTATATGTTTAAAATATTATTTTAAAATAAAATTATTTCATTTATAAGTGCATATCATTTTAAAAAAAGAGAAGTGATTTTAAAATAGAAAAGTTATTTTACTCATGAATTATTTAGATTGATCATTTAGATTCATTTTCTATATAAGATAAAATATATTTATGTTAATTAGTATTTATTGGGTATATGCCCAAAGAATAAAATATTTATTTTTTCTCTATATGTTCTATGTTTATGATGAAATGATAAAATATTAATAAAACCCATTTCTCTTCCATGGGTTATGTTATAATGAAATGTTAATGAAACCCATTTATTTTAATGTGTTATGGTATATTTAACGATTTATATTATTTTGGAAAACATATCTATGAGTTTAATTATGTGATGGATGAGACTTATATCTTCATAAATGCATTGGGTAATGATTTATATCTCACGAGACATACAAGACTGGAATGCGGAGTGAATCTAGTTCAGTAAGGAATGTTGTCCACTATGGTAGTCTAGGGAGTAAAACATTAATACCATTATGATTTGGGTATTAAACCCATTCCACTATGATAGTCTTGGAAATTATACTTTACTACTAATAAATTTTTATTATGCCTATGTGTATGCCAAAATTCCATGTATTTTTTCAATGTTATTATCTCATGGATCTTTTTATTTTAGGATTCATGTATTATGAAATACAGAGATTTATTCTACGACTCAAGATTATGATTTTTTATATATACATTTTTTGTTTTAAAATGTTATTATCATGTTCTTATGACCTTACAATTATTTTATACTTATGAAATCATTAATATATCCCATTTTTACCCTTACTGATCTTCTGAGATCAACCATTTATTAAAATTATTTTTCCTAGGATATGAAAAAAGGTATTAAGAATGATATATAAAAAGGGGTTCTTGTTATAATTAAATAAGTAGAAGATTATATAGATATTTTATGAACTATTTGTTTCTATTTCTATGTTTCAAAAGGAATTATACATTTATATTCATCAGGAATGTGTATATATAATGTAATGAATATTCATATAAAAAGATGTAATATCTATGTATAAAAAATAGGGATCATTATAGTTTGTATCAATGAATGGGTTTATTTAATATTTGGAAATTAAGATGAGAAAAAATAGGGAGAAATTTAAATATAGTATGAAACCATAATGTTTCTATAAAAACCATGAATGACATAGGTTAAACCCAAGGTGTCATAGAAGAAGGTGTCATCATTTAGTTCAACTATAGAATAACTAATAACTTATTTGATTCTAGATCCACCCATTCTTATATTTCTAAACAATCTTCTAATGGTATCATCATATTACCTCATAAATTAGATGTTCACTTAGCTATAAAAACACTTAGTAGAAAATCGATCTCATATCAAGTTTATTATTCTTTAATGATTGATGTTTTTTGGATAGGTCTTCCTAAAAATCTTATGATTAACCCTTTATTGGAATTCAATGTGATTCATGTCATGGATTGGATTTGTCTATATAGATCTCATATTAATTTTTGAGGAAGGGAAGCTACATTTTATTTTCCAAATAAAGATACGATCATTTATCAATGAATGGATGACTATGAACATCCAATTAAAGTTTCTTCAATATTTTAGTTATTAATTATTATACATGAAGGTTATCTATCTATGAAGATTAGGGAAAAAAATTATGGATACACCTATTTTACTATAGTTTGTTGATGTATTTCCTAAATAATTTATTGATATTTCACCAAATCATGAAGTTGATATATTAATAGAACTCAAACTTGGTGATATCCCTATTTTTTATACTCCTTATTGAATTTCACTAACTAAGTTTTAGGAATTGAATAATACACTATAGGAGAATCCTAATAAGGTATTTTTACAGCCTAGTGCATCACCATGGGGTGAACCTATTCTGTTTGTTAATAAGAAATATGGATCAATGTGGGTATGCATTGATTATCGAGAAATTAATAAGATCTTTATCAATAAAAATTATCACATTCCCCATATAGATGAATTATGTAATAAAATACATGGATATAGATACTTTTTCAGGGTTTATCATCAATCTGTATTTCATCATTTCAGGGTCGAGATTGAGGATATACCTTAGATGAAATTTTGTAAAATGTACAAACACTATGAATTTATAGTGATTACTTTTGGTCTTACCAATTCCCCCTATATGACATAATGAATAGAGTATTTAGATAATATATTTTTCAATTTTTGGTAGCCTTTATAGACGACATTCTTGTATATTCATAGAGAATTTAAGAACATAAATAACACTATAGTATTATTTTAAAGACCCTGACGAAGGAAAATATTCATGAAAAATTAAATAAGTGTGTATTTTTTATTCATAATGATTCTTTCTTTGGTCATAAAACCTCAAGTGAGGGTATATTAGTAGATCCTTCAAGGATATAAGGTATTTAAAAATGGTATAGACCAACAACGGTGAATAAAATCCATATTTTTCTTGGGTTTTCTAGATAATATATGCATATTGTGAAATATATTTCATGATTATCTAATCCACTCAACAATTTGACTCAGAAAGGAGTTAACTTCATATGGGTGGAGGAATGTGAAGTAAATTTCAAAGAGATGAAAAGAACACTGGTCACTGCACCTATTCTAACACTACCCTATATGGGATATTTTTTTTTGATATATAGTGATCCATCATAGAATATATTGGTATGTGATATCATGAAAAATGATATGGTAATATCAATTCCTCATTCAAATTGAAGGCCCATGAGAAAAATTACCCAAATCTTTCTTTGGAGTTATCTAGGGTAATTTTTTCATTAAATATATAGAGGTATTACATCTATAAATAATGGTGTAATATATATAATCATCACATAAATATAAAGTATATTTCCCCTAAAAAATATATAAACATGCACTAAAGAAGATGAATGGAGCTGATTAAATATTATAACTATTGTATACTTTACCACCTAGGAAAAGAGAACAAGGTGGAAGATGAATTACGCTAAAAGGATGATGCTAGATTATCTATGACGAGGATCACAAAAGACCAAATATTTATGGATTTAAAATTCATGGAATATAGAATCTTATAGGAAGGGGATAAATATTCTCTTGATCAAATGAATGTTCAACCATATATCCATGTGATGATAAAATAGGAACATAAAGAATATGTAGAGATAAAAATTGAGGTGTGAAATATTCTTAAGTTCAACCATGGTTGTGATTGAATAATGAGGTTTAGAAACCATGTATATATCTCAACCATACCATATTTGAAGTAGGGGTTGTTGGATGAGGCTCATATTTTATCATTAACTATTCACAATGGAAGTAAAAAGATGTATAGATACACGAAAGAGTATTTATGGTGGGATATAATGAAGAGAGATATTGGAGAGTATTTTTTTTGTTCTTGGTTTGATAGAAAGTTAAGGTTGAGAGACTGATGTCATAGGGGATGTTATAAACATTAATCATACTTGAATGGAAATGAGAAAACATCACCGTTTATTTTTTCATTAGACTCCACAAAGTATTTAAAGGCCATAATTCTATATGGTTTATAGTCAATTGTCTTATGAAGTCATCAAACTTCATTGATAAAAAAGAATATTTATATATTGATTATATTTCTAGAATATATATAAATTAATTGGTAATATTGCATGGGGTACCGCTATCTATTGTATCTGATCAGGATCCGAGGTTTACCTGATTGTTTAGGTGAATCCTTCAACAGGCTATGGCTATAGAGTTAAGTTTCATTTGTATCACCCCAAACCCAAAAATACCATAACTGATGTCCACTACCATTACATTATCATTATTAAAAAGAATAAAATCCTGAAGGATTGAGATTTTAGTAGTCTTATTAAATCAGATTCATACATGCATATTTGGTTATAAATAAATATACTAATTACAACATAATTTTTTTCTTTCAAGGATAAATTTATTACATATATGATATCTTATAATATCTTTCCTCATATAATTCTTGGATTCTTGGGAAAGAGAAGTAAAATAAGGGAAATCTCAAATTCTTAGTAAAGGTAAAGTATAGTGGAATAAATAATGAATCAATGCAAATAATCAATATGGAAAGGTGATAACTAAATACACATTACATGTAATCAATAAACAAATAATGAAGTGTGTAAACAATATGAAAATTTAAATAACTAAAAACACATTCCATTTAAATAACTTGATAAGGAGAAATAAATATGAAAATTTATGAAACTAAAAAAATTCCATTTTATCAATGAATTGAGAATAAAATTCTTCCATAGATATGTTGATGTAAAATATCATGGATTAATAATAACAAAATAAAAATTATGGAAATACTTAATTATTGTATTTATTTTTTGAGGCACATGAAAGCCCATTCCATAAAGACCTTTCATAAGACGGTTTAAAACTACAAGTATAAACTTATTTAATTTATGCAACTAATTTGTCTCATGATAACTTGTCGATGTATCGAGGGGCTATATAAAGTCTGGGCCCCACCGATCACTTCCTGTCCAATGCATTCCTCATATTAAGTAACTAATTTATTTAATAAACAATATTACTTATCAAATATATGTATTGAAATATAAATAAGTATTTATCAATAATTCTTTAGTATAGGATAACTGAAAATATAGGTTATTGATTTTTATGAATGAAGATACCATTAAAATATCATTAAAACATTATTAAGGAAAATAATATTTAGACATTCCAAATTTTCCCATACCACTTCAAAAAATTTGAATCATAATTACCCATGAATTAAATAAAAATTATAATATCATGAGAATAAGGAGATTCATTATACAACATGTTATTTAAACACTATATGTAAAAATGTTATATGGTTTAAACAATAAACATATCCATGATAAATGAAATGGAAAATTAGGGGAAATCCATTGTCAATTGTTAATAGGATATTATATTTTTTAAAGGGAAATAATAGAGGAATCATGGAAGTGAATTTCAATACTATACTTGAAAAAATAAATCATAAACCATCCAGAGGAATAATAAGAATGATATCAATCTAAAATATCCCAAGTGGAGTAAAATAAAGGGTTATTGTTATTGATGAAATAAAATTCAAACATTGAAAAAATTCTTGAGAAAAATATCCTTTAGTTTTAAAAATCATTTTCTTTGAAAATAAATTTTAAAAAAAATTTCATTAAAAATAACCTTTTAAACATTCAATGGAATATTTGAAGAATTGATGGAGGGTAGATCCGTACAAGTTATATAAGGTAAAAAGAAAAAAAAATTCACTGAAAAAGGTTTGAAAAATTCCTTGTTTAGAGAGTGAGGGGAATATTACTTTTAAAAAATTTTAAAAGATAATAAGGGGTAAAAATATATTTAATAAATCTTTTTTTAAATGTTAAAATATTTTTAAACCTTTTTAGAAAACTTGGTTTTTAAAAGAAAACATTTTTTCCGACTAAAGGGGGAAATGATGTCGGGTTCCCGTAAAATAATTTTCTAAAATATTATGAGTACCAAAGAATAGAAAAATGGTACTAAAACTTGAAAAATGTCATGAATAACTAAATTATAAGAAAAGTAAAGGTTTTATTGAACAATTTTCATATCATTTACTTGAATTAAAATCCAAATGTAAAAAAAATCGAATAAAATATAATTATAAAGTAAACCCTTGAAAAGACCATAATGTTGATGTGAGTATCAATAAATGAATAGATTATGTGTATAAAATATAAATCCAGATAAATAATTGGAAATAAAAAATATATAGTCAAATTATTTATACACATAATGATATAATATTTACAATAATGAGGAAGTATTATAACCTAATGAAAAAGGAATCATGTTATGAAATTTCATTTCCACTTGGTAACTTTAAGTGAAATCCAATGAGATAAATTAATTAAAATTTAAACTAAAAATATCATAAAAAATAAATGAATAATTATATTAACTTTCAAATCATTATTATGTAAACTATATATAGGAAATTAGGATATCAATAATAAAGTATGCCTTAAATAATGAAAATTGAGATGAATTCCCTTTCCAATATGATCACTTATGAATTAGAAGACCCAAAAGTAATAATAATAAAATTAAACAATAAAATTACATAAATATAAAATAATTCATGATATATTATCTCAAAATATTCAATAGGTACACCACAAAAAATTAATTAACTGGTGAAAATGATGTATGCCCCATAGAAAGAAAAGTGAGACAATAATCCATTACCTTATCCTTTTTTGTTGTGTGGTATTTAAACTCATGTATAGTGGTCCAAAAAATGTTAATAACTTATCAAAAAAATATATTAGTATTTATCATATTATATAAAATCTTATTATTATATTTTATTTCTCTTTTTTAGTATTCTTTCATTATTTTAACTATTTCAGATGTTAATTGCCAAGTTTTTCAATTATATTTTGACTTATTATTTTTGTTCTTCTTACATCGATAAATATTTCATCATATCCTTAATTTAAACCATCATGTAATTATAATATATTATATTCATATATTTATTTATAATTATCCATAATATTTTGATATGATAAATGAAATGCACCGTTTATGGAGACGGTAGGTCATACGTACACATGAACACTACTTTAATTTTATTTATCTATGTAAATGAATAAAAATTAAATAATATATATATATGTAAATTTATATTGAAATTTTACTATCATGTTTATTTTATATATGTAACATTTTTTTATTAAAAATATCCTCTATATGTTCCATGTACAGTGTGAACGAGTCAGATTTCATTGAGGAGGCGATATTCCTCACTTCCACAAATGATGTTATCCTATTTACCCAAAGTGGAAAGTATGAATGTATGTGTTATATAAGAATTAATTAAGAATAAATAAATTATAAATAAATTATATATATCATAAATAAATTTTGTGTCAATAAAAATTCATACCATGATAGGAGGTAATGGAAAACGAAAAATCATCGTTTTCTGAGGCGATAGTTCGACGTACACAACCAGTAAGTTCATTACCCATTATATGGATGTTTTTGTAGGTGTAGTTAAAACATTTAATATAAAAAATATAATTATATTGAGGATACTAGTTTTATTATTAAATAATGTAATAAGGGTAATTAAAGTAATGTAGAATGAAAATAAAATGAAAGAGCTTGAGGAAGGATGTTACCTATTCTTTGGGTAACTCCTTTTGGTTTCCACTAAAGGGATTAATTGGATGGATTTATGCCAAAAAGTAGGATTATATAATGATGGGAAATATTTTTAAGATCTATTTGGGTAGATATTGGATGGTTTAATGTGTAATGATATTTGTATGGAATTGGGAGGGGTGAGTGACTTTTTATAGCGGAGGAGGAGTGGCATTCTTGGAATTTTCTTAAAAGGGAATTCCACTAACATTTTTACCATAAAAAATAGCTCAAATAATGTAAAAAATTATATAAAATTGAGGATAGTTTTTAACTAATTCCATAAAATTTCTTTTTTTGTATGATTATAGGTCTTTATGGCCCTTATGTTTAAGGTTTAGTCCCTTGTAAAGTTAATTTTTCTCTAAATCATTGGAATTAATTTTAATTACTTTCAATAATATTTTTGGTAAAAAAATTTAGTTTAAATTATTATATATGATAAATTATTATTAATACAAATTTGAAATAAATTTTTACAAATTCCAATAATAGAAATTTCATAATCTAATTTAAAATTTATCCCACAGGCAGGACGAAAAAATGGGGTTTTAAAGGAAAAATGTTCAAATGTTTGGTAAGTTTTTATATCCAATTTCAAAGTTAAATTGATTTAAATTAACTAAATTAGATTAATTAATTCATATATGATATATTTTAACTTTAAAACCAATTAAAAATATGATTTAACCCTATAAATAAATAATAATAAAAATCAATTTTGAATTAAAATTCAGTATTTTTCAATATTCATTAAAAATTTGAACTTCATAGATAAATACCAAAAATTTAATCTAAGCTAATTTTTAAGATCCCATTTAAAAAAAGAGTTTATTATGAATTTTTTTTTTTAAAGTTCCAATAAATTAATTTAAAACAGGTTTTCTATTAAAATTCAGTAAAAGTGATTTTATGAAAATATTGGTTTTTATGCATACAATTGGGTTTGTTCTTATTTTATACTTATCCAATATATTGGAATAACATAAAAACTATTAGATTTAATAGATAACACATATATTTCACTAATATCATTCAATAATTTTAAATAATTCTATTTTTTATGATAAAATACCTTGAGAGTATAAAAAAATTTCATTTATATTCACTTGGGTTTTATATTCAATTCTAATTAAACAGACCTATGAATTTATTTTATATTTTTAAAAAACATATATTTTCACCAGATAGTTAATAGTATTCATAAATACTAATTCAATGGCTAGTTTATATCTTATTATGTTAAATAATAATATTTTATTAATATATTTTTGTTTAATAGAACTAGGTCTTGCATGTAACTCAAGATATGGAACAAGTTCATTTGTGCATCTAAGGAAATCTAACATAGTTTTTTTGTGCATTGAAAGCTATATCTCAGAATGAATTTATATAAACATATTAATTATATCATAATTTCTCAGGATATTATATTTCTTTATGTGCTTGGTGTTGCGTGTCACACATGCTATAAAATAACATGTTCATACTTTAGAATTTTGGGGCATTATATCATCCGTGTTTATCATCCTTAGATATATGGTCATTATTATAGGTCCATTAAAACTCTATAATACATGTTGAGAAAATTTTATTTGGATTTTAATGGTTTTTAGGATCAACACCATCCATTATCTTAATTTTATTACAATAATATACTTCATTCATGAATTCAGATGGCTCTTTATGAAGCCCTATATGGTAAGACATGTAGAAATCCAACATGCTAGAATTAATTTGGATAAAGAAAGATGTTGGGTCCTTATATCAATGACTAAATGGATGTGTTGGCACTAGAAAATGCATCCAAAAAATATTACAAATTATTCTATACATAATCCAAAAGCGTAGTACGTTTCGTAATCTTCGATTTTATAGGTTATAGAGCCCGAACTGAGTTATAATTTAGGAGTTAAGGACATCCAAGTTGGGATAGAAAACAGGTTTGTGGAGCCCATTCGCGAAGCTCCCTCCCCGACTGTAGAGCAGAGGAATTTGACCAAAGCCTCCATGAGCACTGCGAAGGCTGTGAAGGTATCCTTTGCGATTACGAGAAACTTGAGGGAACTTTACTGGAGCCTCCACGAGTACCGTGAAGGCTAGGACGGTAACCTCTGTGATTATGAGAAACATTAGGGAACACCCTCTGGTTGGAGAGCGTGACTTCCTTCACACTGCCATTTTCTATTTGCGGCACACATTTTTTCTCTGTGGCGTGCTCCGCCGACCTCCATTACCTATAAATATCCAGCTCACCCCCTTCATACAGACAATTATGCTTCCCTTTGGGCAACTGATCTCCCATTTTGTGGTGCTCCTAAGAACTGCGAAGTGCTGCCCTTCATAAAAGACTCCTCCCTTTGCGAAGGAGGGAGCTCCTTCAGGTTGCTCTAGGATCTACAAAGCCCCTTTGCTCTGCAAGAACCTCAGATATTCAAATCCCTTTTCTCCATGAGACCCTGAGCTCCACAATTCCCCATGCTTTGTGAGACCCCATACTCTGCAAGAACCTTTCCTCTGTGAAGCTGCTTCGTGAGACCCCATGCTCTGCGAAGACCTATCCTTTGCGAAGCTCCTACCTTCATGCCCACTAGTCCATAATGAGGGGGATGCTCCCCCATACCCCATTAGGATTAGTGCTGGGATGCGGTCCCATCCCTCCAGGTTGGTCCCTTGGCATCCGTCACTGACCCCCAAGAAAAATGGACAGTCACACCATGAACTTTTCAGGCTGGGATGCCAAAATTTTCCATTGCACCCTTATGCGCATCTTGCTTACACCTATAGAATACCATGATTTGAGATACTCCTCCACAATCCATGAAACACCTTTAGTGAACATATTCCTCTTAGACCATTTCCCATGTTGGGATTTGAGATTCTCATCATCAATTCCCCGATTACTTTGAGTCGAGCCATTCCTCAAGTAACTCGTCCAAACCCTATCACCTGATTCCTATGGCAGGATGAACCAAAAAGGGATGATCTTGCATAAGTCCCAGCACCAGCCATTTCTAGGCCCCTTATGCCTACTAGTCCTCTCTACATAACTATAAATTATAGTACACCCTATGTGGAAAACATAGGATGCCTCTTGTTCCAAATAAGAGATGCCTTATTCCCCAAACATAAGATGCCAATAGTCCTATCTATATGACTTTAATATATAGTATACCCTATATAAAAAATATTGGATACCTCTTTATCCAAACAATATATGTCTTATGTGCCATGCATAAGATGCCAATAGTCCTCTCTACATGACTATAAACTATTGTACTCCTTATGTGACAATCAGAGGATGCCTCTTGCTCCAATCAAGAGATACCTTATTCACCAAGAATAAGATGCCAATAGTCATCTCTACATGACTATAAACTGTAGTACACCCTATATGAAAAACATACAACATCTCTTTCTCTAAAAAAGAGATTCCTTATGTACCAAGCGTAAAATTCCAATAGTCCACACTACATGACTTTAAACTATAGCATGCCCTATCATTAAATAATAGGATGCCTCTTGTTATAAATAAGATATTCCTTATGGGACAAGAATAAGATGCCTCTTGACATGATTATAGTGCCATAATTTCAAGATCATTGTAATCCATTTAAATATTACTTCACTCCACCTCATGATTTGTGTGTCCTTCATTCAGACCTTCATCCCCTTTCATGTCTGAAGGGACCCCCTAACAGCCTGGTTCCATGCTACCTTGGCTCACCTACCATCTTGGGCCAACTCCTTGGAAGAATTTGGACAACACTTAGATTCAGGTCCCGTGTTTCGAACATGGTCAACAATTGAACACCATTTGTTTGTACCAGTTTCAGGATAACGCGGTATGGATGCTGTGTTTTGAACACGATCAATAGTTATCCTCCATCATCATGTCACCCTCACCATGTTCCAAATGTTAGGAATGTGATTCACACTTTTCATCTCCCTTTTTTGGGATTGATTCCAACTCCCTTGAAGTTATCCTGCCTATGCACTAGCGCATAGGTTTTGGCCTCAATTAGATGCTTCAACCCACCAGTGAGTTGGGATGCCCTCATGGCCAAACATGATGAACAAATTACGGGAATATTTCATGCGTAAGACCCATCCACCATTGTCAATCCGTAGTGGCACCTGAGAAGCTTCCATGCGTAATCCCCATCCACTAGTGATTCTCCTTAACATCACCCGAGGAACTTCCATGTGTAAGCCCCATACACAATTGTTTCTCCTTAGAGGCACTCGGGAAACTTTCATGCGTAAGCCCCATCCATAATTTCTACTCCTTAGTGGCACTCAGAAAGCTTCCATGCATAATCCCCATCCACCATTTCCACTTCATAGAGGCACCCAGGAAACTTAAATGTGTAATCCCCATCCATCGTCAGGTCTTTGCTGCCTCTTGTTTCTCACACCGAGAATGAATCACATGGGCTTAGAGTAAGAATTGACCATGGAATCCTTCCCGGGCCACCTTAGAGTGTAAGTCCCAAACACCCATTCTGAACTACGTGTAATTTGATCCTTGTATCCTAGGAAAGGTACGTAGGAATCCTCCCTAAGGTTCAATCCCAAAACCTCTATTGGTTCCAACTCATTCAAGTCTATTCATCCTCATCTCGTATGATGTCAAACTATACCCCCATTCCAAACTATGTGGAATTTGATCCATCTCTCCTAGGAAAGGTACGTAGGAAGCCTACTTGAGGTTCAAGACCAACACTTATATTGATTCTGACCCCTTCATGTTGGTTCACCCTCATCCCGTATAACATTAAACTACACCCCCATTCAGAACTATGTGGATTTTGATCCCTGTCTCCTAGAAAGGTACGTATGAAGCCTTCCTGAGGTTCAATCCCAACACCTACTTATCTCAATCCCTTCATATCGGTTCACCTTTATCCCGCATGACGTTAAACTATATCTCCCATTCCAAACTATGTGGAATTTTATCCTTGACCCTATATGAGCAAGGTACGTAGGAAGCCTCCCTAAGGTTTAATCCCACCAACCATCAGTACCGACCATTTCATGTCGGTTCACCCTAATCCCACATGATGTTTAACTGTATTCCCCCTTTTATTCCTGAATGAAGATAAACCATACCCATTCAAACTACATGGGTTTTGATCCCTAACTCTTGGACATGGTATATAGGAAGCCTCCATAAGGTTTAACCCTATCCAGTGGTAAGCTGTTGTACCCCATCCAACAGTAATCCGTTGTGATCCCATCCAGCGGTAAGCCGTTGTACCCCATCCAGTGATAAGCTGTTGTGATGACATATAGTGATAAGACATTGTACCCCATACAACGGTAATCCATTATGATCCCATCCAGTGGTAAGCGGTTTCATCCCATCCATCAATAATCCATTGTGACCCCCAACTAGCGGTAAGTAGTTAGATCCCCAACCAATAGTAAGTCGTTGTAGTCCGCAACCAACGATAAGCTATTGAAGTCTCCTTTATTGAGACCCACATCTCTGGTCTGTCCAAGTGGTGTCAGAACAACCCAGGATCCTAACCACGCATAAGACCCAGTATATCATCGGGTCACTGTCCTTTGCGTACACCCTAATTCTATACCCCCACTTAACTATGTAAACTTTGATTCCCTACCATGAGGATACATAAGAAGCCTATCTGAGGTTCAATACCAACACTACCATCACTTTCATGATGGTTCCATCTCATTCCTCATCCAATTCACTCAACACTCCATCATCCATACTAATTTTAACTTAGGCCACCACATCCCAATGGGATCATGCCATTTCCATTTGGGAAGCTAACCATGCATAATCCCCACACAATAAATAACCATCCAACCAAGATTATCCCTCTTGTGATAGGCCACTATCCATGTGTAATCCCCATCATGTCTATGATTAATTTTCCTTTGTGTACACCCTGATTCCTTGTCTCACCCTTCGAACTACGTGGGTTTTGATCCCTGTTATCTGCACAAGGTATGTAGGAAACCTATCTAAGGTTCAATCCTAGCTAATGGTAAAACTTGATGTTCCCTTTTTGGGGTTCAATTTCCCTAATTCACCCTCAGTGGTGTCACGATCAGCCTTCACGGTGTAATATATTCCCTCCATGGGACACACCACCTCAGATCCACCCTCATTGTACATTCTGATCCATCCATATGGTAAACCTTCAAGGTACTCCATCCTAGGGATGTACCAATCAGATCCATATCATCAAGATGTTAAACTCATGATGTACCTTGTGTTAAACATGAGATGCCTGAGGAAAACCTCGGAAGACATGCCTTTAGAGTAACTCTCTCCACAAGATGTTAAACTCACAGCATACCTTGTGTTGAACATGGGAAGCTGAGGAAAACCTTAGAGAC
Organism: Viscum album; assembly: GCA_963277665.1. Classification (NCBI taxonomy): domain Eukaryota; kingdom Viridiplantae; phylum Streptophyta; class Magnoliopsida; order Santalales; family Viscaceae; genus Viscum; species Viscum album. The sequence goes on along the minus strand of OY728136.1, from coordinate 359,437,873 downwards.
ATGCATCTGTCATAAGATACCCCGCGATCAACATGGGATGCCTTAGGTTCTACACCCTTGATATGCCCTCTTATGAGGAAGAAAACATGTTCCCCAATGTCCACACATCCAGAGATGCCCCGACATGCCTTATGTTACCATATACTCTGACTGAAGGTTTATGCCCTATTAAGACCCCTTGGAATGTCTGGACAGAAGCAACATAATTAACTGGAATCCACAAAGATATGGAACCATGAATGAGATTCATGAACAATGTCTTAATCTTTAAGGGAGAACCTTACTAGGCGACAAGTTCTGAGGAGGAATCCATAGAAGGAGGAACCGTCATCCCATCATCCCATTTCGATCAAGGAAAAAACATCCCTGAATAAGCGACACATGCCGCCTGCCTTTGGAAAGTGGGAATGAGGGGCAACAGATCAACACTTCCACCAAAATAGATGGATGCACACCCCAACAAGAGTGCCATAAATAAGAATATAGGGTTAAATATATTCAATAGAATATAAGATAATCTCAGAGTTAATAAAAATGTTATGTTAACAATCATCCGAAATATTTGAAGTTGAAAGTGGATTATAAGGTATTCTTATGAATATATCTATGAAAGAGAGTGATGAGATTTGGAAATATAGATGATTTAAGGCCAAGTTATATATTTAACTTTTAAATTATTTATTTTATCATTACAGTAGCTTATCCATTGGCGCATCCACCAAATCTCTCACAAGTTCATGATATGTTCCATGTATCTCTCCTAAGTAAGTACATGCCTAATCCTTCACATATATTAAACTCATAGGTTGTACCAATAAAGAAAGATAATTATTATGAAGAACAACTAGTAAAGATTATATATCATTGAGATAAATATCTATGAAACCAGACCACCCTCCTAGTAAATGTTTTGTGGCAAAACCACCAATTTGATGAAGAATCGTGAGAAACTAAGGATGTCATGAGGCTGAGGTATCCTCTTCTATTTTTGTATGAGTGAATAATTTTAAGGGAAGAATTCATTTTAGGGGGGGTATAATTTAATTGCATGATATTTTTATTAAATATTTATATTCAAATAATTTTATTTCTTCAATAGCGTATCTTGTATACAACACTAGGTTTAAACGAATCATGACTAACTATTAAAATATCATTATTTTAACATGTACATTATATCCTAGCCCTTAAATTGGTAGGTATGAGTTTGAATTTCCTTATTATGAAATATATAAAAATATTATATTCAATAAAAATTTATTTATTAATTATTATTAAATTAAAACTTATTTTCTTAGTAAAGTTATTTTATTATTCAAAAATATGTTTTCATCAAAAAATATTTTTTGTTAAATTATATGAAAATATAATTGTAATTAATTTTTAAAATTTTAGATTTTTTTTTTAAATTTAAAAATATTTTTTAAATCACCATGTCAATATTAACTTTTGATTTTGATAATTTTCTAAAATGTTTTATATTTAATTAATAGTGAAAATAACAATTTAAATTGGAAACTATATTTTTCATTAAACAATTTAAAAATTCAAAATCCATTTCCGATTAATTTTTATAATATAATAAGTTTCTTTTTATTATAAATAATATAATATTTTTCTTTAAAATGAATTTTATACAAGAAATTAGTATAAAAACCTTATGTACTTAAAAAGATAATTTTTCAAAAAACAATTATTGGGATTTGCATGTTTAATATTAAATTAAATTCTACAACTTCAATGTTTTGAATTTTAAAAAATGGATTCCATATTTTTAACCAAGTGGTACAAAATTAATAAATAATCCACTTTTATTTTTTGTGAATATGAATAGTTACATTAGTAACTTTTGTTACCATGGTAAAGGGTAAATCAAGTAATTAAGAGTAAAAATAAAATAATAATGGATGTAAAATTAACCTCAGACATTCTGCAATTTTATTGGATGAGTAATTATGTACATAATCATCCAATGGTATAATCTTTGACCATTTTAGGACACTTTGATAAGATTATGACCTTTATAGAATTATATTTAATGAAATGTAAAACATGTCACACTTATGATATTAATAAGTGTAATATTTTTAATATGCTTTTATCTAGAGGATATGTTTGACTATAAATTGTATTTTGAAATATAAAATATTTAACCTCACCATGGTAATTAATTTTTAATTTTAAGTGAATAAATAGTTATCTTAAATGCTTACACAACAAAGATGCAATAATTATTCAATTACAAGAAAAATCAAATGAATGATATTAAAAATATTATAATAAATATAATTTGACATATTTAAGGTGATAAAAGAATTATATAGACACACATGAAATGTTTAGAACATAATAAAATAGTTAATTTAAATTTTACTTCTTGTATTAATATTTTTAATGTATGAGTAATGAAGAGTATCAAAATTAACTATCACAACATTTTATGGGATTATTATTTTGTTAAATTATTTAAAAATATTAAAAAAATTAAATAATCACAATGGGGATAATTTATTGTCTAAAATTTCATCCCCTGTGAATTTATTTTTAATTTTGAAGAATTTTTCTCTATAATAGTCTTATTATATTTTAATATTTGAGAAATTCCAAAAGTGCCCCTCATCTCCATTATAACGGAAAATTTGCTCTCTCAATTCATTCAAAAAATTTAACCATCTATCTTAACCATAAACTACCAAATTATGTTCTCTAATTCCACATGCAAATTATTTAGGTTCTGGTCATCCAAAAATATCAACCCTAGATCCCTTTAGAGAAGATATAAAGGAGCCATTTTGAAGAAGAGGTAATTGCTCTGACCAATCACTTTATTTTTCTACTCTTCTTTAACTCATCAAAATATATGATATATATCATAAAATAATTAATTAACTATCATAAATATTATTAAATGTTATTATGATCATGGAAATATAATTATTTTCCCTCTTTCACATGAAATAAGAATTTAAAGTATTCCTCATGCGTATATATAGTTTACCGTCACCACATAGCGATACAATTCATTTTTCACCACCATATTTTATGGAGGGGTATTATGATAGATAAATTTTTTATATATGATATTTATTATATCATTATTCCTATATAATTATAATACCATTTCTATCATCTTATCATCCAACATTTTGGTAAAACGATAACGTCTCTTGTGCATAGGTATGTACTATCATCTCCATAATACGATGTGATTCATTTTTCATTTATATTTCACATTAATGGTACTAATGATGAATTTTAAGAATAATATATATATATATATATATATATAACATTATAATTATTCTATAATGGTGTTTTATTTTTTACCTTTCATTAAATAAATCTGAAGAAAATTTGAAACAATGCTTAGGCGTATGTACGACCTACCATCTCCATGAATGGTGTAATTAATTTTTATATCTCTAATTTTTATGAATCATTATAAATATGTATATAATGGATATATATTATTTTTATACCATGATAGGAATTTAGTATTTTATGGTACCATGACCAAAATTTAAGGATCGGATTGTCGAACCATAACATGCTTGGAAAATGAAGCAATTATCATCCATAATAGCGATTTTAATAATAAATTATTAATAAAAGGGTGACAAGATGTTATAATTAATTCATAAATGGTATGATATAACTATTTTTATGGAATAAATGTATAATAAATACATATATATTATATAGGATGTTAAAACATGAATAAGGAACGTCAAGACTTGATGTAAGGGTTTATTTCACATTCTCATTAATATTCAGGATTTTTTATGTTTAACTCTTAATTGGGGAATATTAATCCTCCATGTACATGTTTTATAAAAAAAATTAAAAATATTTTTCAATATTATTCTACAAATTTTTAAAATAATTTTTACCCTTGTTTGATTTTTTGAAAGTAATCTTTTTCAATTTTTTTAAACAAGGTTCCTTATGAATTTTATGACAACAATACAAATGTAATGTTTTTTTAATTTATATAGAAATCAAATATTTTCCCACCATAATGAAACCTAAATTAATTGAATCTTTTTTTTGAAGTTAAAATGTTTATTTTCATATAAAATGTTTTAATTTATAAGTGCACATCTTTTTAAAAAGATAATTGATTTTAAAATAAAAAAAATCCCAATAATTATTCAAAATGATATTTAAAATTCATTTTCAATATAAGATGAAATTAATTGATGTTAATTATCCTTATTGTGGATATTTTCTATTAATATGATCTTTATTATTTCTCTGGATGGTTTACGTTTATGATGAAATGAATAAATATTTTTGAAACCCATTTCTTTCCCATGGGTTATGTTATGATGAAATTTTTATGAAACCCATTTCCTTTCAATAGTTCTAGTATATTGAATTATTTAGGTTCTTATGTAACACATTTTTATGATTTCATTATATGATATGTGGGACCTATATCTTCCTCCAATTCATTGGGTAAAGATTTATTTCTCATGAAATTGATAGAACTAGAACAGAGAGTAAACCTGGTTCAGTAAGGAATATTGTCAACTATAATAGTATTATGACTGAAACTTGACTATGAATGGTTTGGGGAGTGAACAAATTACACTATTTTGTTATTTTTAATGACCCTTTACTACTAATGAATTGTTTTTCTATGCCTATGTGTATGCCACAATTTCATGTCTTATATCAATGTTATTCTCTCGTGGTTCATGTTCATTTATTATTCATGTATTATGAACATCCAAAATTTATTCCATGTCACAATATTATGATTTTTAATATGGAAGGTATATGTTTTAAAATGTTATTTTCATATTCTTATGACCTTATTCTCATGTTATGATTATAAAATCATTGATTTCTCCTTTGTTTACCCTTACTGATCATTTGATATCACCCTTTTCATATATTTCATTTCCCCAGGATACGAAGAAAGGTATTAGGTATTATATGTAAAAAAAATTTCTAGTTATGAATTAATATGTGACACCCTCAGATTTTGTGAATTTTTATTTTTATTTAATTTAATATTTTTATATTTTTATTTCACACAACACTGAATATAGATTTTGTTATATAAAAGCACTATGTTTTGATTTCATTATAGGAAACACCAAGTTATGGATGCACTAAAAATAACACATAGGTTAACTTGTAGTACATGTAACACCATGTTTTTCTTGTGTTACATTTAATGATGAGTTCCTTTTATAGCTTGCGTAACATGCAAGCCTGAGTTTTACTAAACTACAATATACTATTATTAATATTATGAAAAAATTATTATAGATTCTAGCTAGATATTGGAATGGAAGTTAGGAATAAAATTAAATAAATTCATAAAATATTATTTAAACATATATATAAAATTAATCCTTTTTCTGTAAACTATTATAAGTGAATATACGAACTATTTCAAAATAAAAAAATTTCTTTCTTACGAAAAATATTTCTCTATGATTAAACGTAATTTTATGTCAATAAATTTAAAAACCATTTTTTACTAATTAAATTTATATATTATATATTCAATGAATATTTTTATACTCATCCAGTAGATTTTATAGGTATAATATAAGAATAAAGCCAATTTTCGGAATACAAAGATGTTTTTCAGAAGGAAAATTTACCACCTTTTAATGGAGAACCTATTTTAAATGTGATTTTTTGACACATTAATATTTTATATTTGAAAAAATAAACTTAATTTTCGGAATTGTAATATAAAAATTTACATTGGGTGATTTTTGGTATTTTTCTAAAAAATTTCATTTTTTATGAATAGTAAAAAACATGACCTTTTAATTCAAAACTGTTTTTTGCCTAATTTATTTATATCATTAAACTATATTTTATTTTGTTTTTAAATTTTATGTGGATAAATTTTAAATTAATTAATATAATTTATGTCATTATAATCAATTTCACATTTAAATTTGATATAAAAACATTTCAAAATTTTGAACATTTTTACATTAAAAGCCCCCTTTGTTGTCCTATTTGTGGGGTTAATTTTTAATTACATTTTTGCACAATTGTGATTATAATTATGAAATATGGATTGAATATTTTTAAGAATAAAATTTCATAATTTTTAATATGTTAAAATTAGTTTTTTTTATGAAAATTATTATTGAATGTGACTAAAAATAATTACTGTGATTAAGAGAAAAATTAGCTTATCAAAGGATTAAAAATAAACATAAGGAAACAATGACCTATATTTTTTTTTCCAAAATCCATTTAATGGCCATATTTTTACTATATTCTCTAATTTATATAATATTTACCATTCTTGGAGCCACATGACATGGGAAAAACATGGTTGGAATTCCCTTTTCAAACATTTACAAGAATGATTCTTCTCCTCTATTATAAAAAGGCACTCACCCCTCCCACTAATTCAGTCATATAAAGCCCTTATGTTCTCACAAAATATTTTTTAATAATATAAAAACATCCCTCCCTTATTACTATAATCCCCCCCTTTGAAAAAAAATCCATCTAAGGAATCCCTTTGGTGAAAACCAAAATAATTTACCCAACAAAGTGGTTACATGCTTCCTTAAGCTCTTTTGTTCTATTTTCATTCCCCACTCCATAAAGTTTTTTATATTACCTGATTATATAATGAAATAATTATCCTAAATATATTTATATGTTTTTATTCTTAGGTTTACACCTACAATTAATCAGACTTTCTTCTAATGGGTAACAAAATTACTGTTCTTATATACAGTGAACTACCACCTCACAGAACGATGTTGTGCATTATTCTTTTACCACCTATCATGTATGGAATTTATGATGAAAAATATGTTATTATATGTTATTTATATTTTATTTATACTTAAATAATTATTACATAAAACATAACTTCATGGTCTCTATTTTTTAAATGACAACTTCATTTGTGGACATGTGAACGACCGCCTCCTCAAAGTGATGTGATTCGTTCCCACTTTACATGGAATACATTAAGGGAGGGTTTAGTGATCTTATATAATACACATGAAATAGTAATTCTACTATAATTATATTATATTATATATATATGTGTGTAATTCACTTTCTCCATTTCAACAAGATAATAAAATGGAAACAACATTCATTCATCCGTACGACCAACCGCCTCCATGAACGATGTATTCCATTTCGTTATTCTAAATTTTATTGATATTTATAAATTCAAATATAATGAATATATATGATATATATATTATTTTTTAAAATTATTTAAATAATTAAATCATGATCTATGTAAGATGATCAATAATAACAAGCCATAACATATATGAAATAAAAATAAAATATTACCTAAAACCTAACATTAACATGGAGTTATTAATAAACGGGTAATATAAATACATAACCAAATAATATAAGATATTAGATAAAATAATATATATTTTTGGTATATTTATAATAATATTACACTTATTATACAAGAGTTTTTAATGTTTACAAATAAATCTAATACTTAAGGTAATGGTTTTCTCATCTCACATTTTATATCTATGAGATACATGCCTTATTCACCACTCATTACTTTTGTGTGGGGTATATACTGTCTATGAATGTTTTCTTGGATTTTTATAATTTTATTCATATGTATTTAAATATTATTTCTATAATATTTCTTTTATGAGTTTTATGGTTCAAAAGTTACTAAATCGGTAAAGTGTTTTTTGTCTCAAGTTTCCTTCTTTGTGATACATATCATGTTATGCACCTCTATTTCTCTATAGGGAGTAGATACTGACCTTTGAGATGTTATATAATGAATATAATTATTTAATTATATTTTATGATTTATTTAATGTTATTCTCCCATGAAGACTATGGGTCAATGTTACCAAAGTGGTAATAGTTTATTGGTATAATCTCATCATTTCATAGGATTATTTACGACTATTATAAAATTGATGAAATATTATGATCCATATATACAGAACACTCATGAATTTTCTTATCAACTGGTTATATATGATATGTTCATGTATTATTACCATTTTAAAATATTTTTTACCTATGATAATTAGAAAATATTTTCATGAAAATATGACATTATTTATCTTTTTTATCAGAAATCTGTGTTCTTTCAAAATTTATTTTCAAAAAATATTTTCAATTTTTTTATTATTATCCTATGATTTTAAAGGAAATTTTTAAACATGTTTTACCTTTTTAAAAACCTGTTTCAAAATTAATCTTCCAGTTATTTTCTGATCTAGGCTCTTTTATAATCTTTTAAGGTGTAAAATGAATGTTTAACATGTACAAACTTACCTATTATCTTGGAACTCATATCCTTGAATAATTATTTGTATTTTTTCAGGGTTATTATTTATTGAAATTTTTTCCTGATATTCATGAATTTATTTAATTTATAATGGTTTTCATTCAATAATGTTTTTTATTAAAAAAGATATTTAAATATTTTTAATGATTCCATTATATCTCTTAAAAAGGTAATTTTCAAAGAAAAGTATTTAATTGATTTAATGTTTTATTTATATATTTTAAAATCAATTTTATAGAAAAGGTCTTCCAATAATATTTCGAGCCTTCCTTTTATGTTTTCAAGTCATGTTTAAAGAAAAAGGTTTCCAAAGTGAATTATGTTTTAAAAAGTGATTTTCAAAGAGGAAAATATATTTTTCTTAAGAAATGTTTTAAATAAAATTATAAATCATTCATTATAATAAATGTATTTTTGAAATGGTTTTAGGAAAATTATTTTCAAAGAAAGGCTATATTCCTTAAGAAATGTTCCATGTGGTCTTTCAAAATCCTTCTCTATCTAAGATGACATGATTTGTTATTGTTTTCAAATACCATTCATATTATTTTTTGAATAGTTTATGTTTTGATAGAATGATGTTTATGATCCCCATTTCTCTTAAATGGGTTATTTTATTTTGAAAATTTATTTTTTTCATGGGTTTTTCTTTGATGAATTGATTTTTAAACCTATCTATTTTCTATAGGTTATGATGAGATGAAAATTTAATTATTCCCATTGAGTTTCATAAGTCATGATATGATGAATGATTTGTTATATTGTGGCACATACATGTTTGATTTTATTATGTGATGGTTAGGACCTATATCTATCTCCAATGCATTGGGTAATTATAAATGTTTTATGATCTCTAGAGGGTACATGGGAGGGAGTCGAAATCCTGAAATATGAGGGCATCTTAAGCCTGGAATAAGATGGTACATGGGAGGGAGTCCTATGCCTAAAACAAGAGGGTACATAGGAGGGAATATGAAGCCTGAAATAAGGGGGAATCTTAAGCCCAAAATAATAGGGTACATGTGAGGTCATCCCACTCCTAAAACCAGAGGGTATAAAAGAGGGAATCCCATGATTAAAACTAGAGGGAATCTTAATAACAAAACAAGAGGGTACACGGTAGGGTGTCCCATGCCTAAAACAAGAGGGTACATGAGAGGGAATATGGGGCCCAAAAAAAGAGGATATATAGTAGTGTTTCCCAATATAGAAACAAAAGGGTACATGGGATGGAATCCCAATCCCGAAGCAGGTATAGAAGTTATTATCCCAAGACTAACATGTTATTAAGGTCTTGTTTGGTATCTTTGACATAGTTTTCCCAATGCTTATGTGCATACTAGAAATTACATGTCTTATTCCCATATTATGATTTCATGGATTATGACTGGGATTCCCTTTTTATTTAAGTTTTATGAACTTCGAATCATTATTCCCTGATTCGTGTTTATTACCTTTGTTACACATGGTATGATTTTCTAATATTATTATCATGTTTTCATACCCTTATGATCATGTTTATCTCCATTGTTTACCATTACTAAGAATTTGAGGTCACCCCTTCCTTATGTTTCATTTCCCCAGGTTATGAAGAATGATTTTATGTATATTTACTAAAGGGGATTATATTTGTGGGATTCATTGATGAAATTTCACCATGTTATATGACATTGTTCCATGTTTCTAAAGAAACTAAACTATTATAGTCATCATGCATGTAATTTTGTAATCTACTGAGTATTCATATAAAATTACGCAATACCCATGTTTGTTAATCCTATTTCACTATAGTTGGTATCAAATAAAAGGTTTAGTTAACCATTATAAAATAGGATGAGAAATATTTATTGAGATCTCTGGGAATATTTCTAAGGATATGTCTTGAGATATATATAAGGATAAGTTTAGGTTGAGTGAATGTTTAGGAAAATGTCCAAGAATATTGGTAAAGGATAAACTAAGTGGCATCCTATAAATGCATCCTTATTTGGATACTACAAGTGGATGTGGTTCTATCATAGATATACATAGTGAAAATAGCCTTAAAAACACTGTATTGAGCCAGACTCAATTGGGAACTGCTGGATGGAAATAAGTCTTATTGCACACCAAGTTTTACAACCCCGATGGATATGCTTTGAGAATTAAAAAACTCATTATGAACCGTCATAAATAATTTAAATAGATGATTAATATGAATGACCTAGGATATACTTGATGTATCATAACTTAAGAAGAAATGTTTCATGATTTATACATTCTATAAGTGTATTTTATTGATTATGTGGTTCCCCACTATGATAATTATTTCTTACTCTATGATTTTTGGCTTTATTAAATGGTAGGAACCTAAAGGAACCATATTAATGAGGAATGAAATGGAAAATCTAATAATTTTCCTTCTGAGCAACCATAATTTATGGGTGATGGAATAAAAAACCGTGTTTCTTTGATCGCACAAAATTTTGAAGCTATTAATCATGGTGAACATATAAAAGAACAAAGTTGTGAACAATGGTCTATTGAGTACTTAATGATGAAATTAAAACCTTAGTTTAGGCGTTCTAATGACCCATTAATTACTGAGAAATGGATTAGTACAACCAAAAATATATTTCACATTCACCAGGGTTCAAATCATGAAAAAGTAACTTAGGGGGTCTACCATCTGGATGGTGAGGTGAATCAATGGTGGAATCTTATTAAGACTATGTGATGACAAGATGAAATTGACTCTATATATTGGGATGATTTCATGAATATTTTTTTTCAATAATTAATTTTCTCATATTCTTCATATGATTATGGATAATGAATTTCTATATCTTAAGCATATGGATGATGAATCAGTTGGTTCCTATAAAGAAAATTTTACAAGGCCTGATAGGTACTCTTCAGGTATTATCATCCAACCTGAAATAAAAATTGATTATTTATTTGGTGGATTGAAACCTAATATTCAAAAGGACTTAGATATAAGAGACTTAAGAAATTGTGAAGAAGATGTTCACTATACTATCAAGATAGAAATGTAGGTTGTAATTCGATATCAATCTCATAGTTTTTTAAATAAATAAAAGATAAAGCTCAAAGTAAAATATAAAAACCATAGAGAAAAGAAAATAATTCTTCCATTACACCCAATGTGTGGGAAGAAACATGGAGGTAATTGTATTAGGGGGAATCCTAAATGTTTTAAGTGTGTAAGGGAAGGCCATCAAGTGGTTTAATGTCCATGTAATGGGAAAAATTTATCTAATTATGCGAATAATGAGAAATTATCACATAATGAACCTCAAACACTTTATTTTTTCAATTGCATGGAGTTTTTCCATTATTCAATAATGTTCCCCAATATAAGGTCTAATATTGATGAAAATCTATAATAGCATATGAGGAAAAATGATAATGTGAAATAATATGAAATCTCAATGGATGAAGTGAATCATGATAATTTGGGAAAACTTATCTTCCCCTCCTTATTTTGTAATTTCATGTTTTATTTTGTGTAAGAACCCGGTTTTTGCTACGAAAGACTTTGGAATATTCTTGATGATATTCCAGAGCAGCACCTTCGGACGACGTACGATTCCGAGCCCCGGAGTGGCCGAAATTAAATTTTCAGTGCGTTCACACTGGAAACGCCAAATAAATTTGATAAATCCTAAATGGAGTTCCGGATCAGAGATCCGAGTGTACGGATGGGTCCAGAATGGGGTGTTTACCCTTGGAACGACATAAAATTTGTCAGCGCAGGATGTTTGGACCCCTCGCTCGCTTTCGGAACGTTGAACAGATACATTAAATAATTAATTTATTCGTTTAATGGTTAAACTAGAGTATCTCTTAAACGGTGGCTCGGATTGGGAAACCGAGGGCACCGTTGAGTTCGGAGTGTGTCGTTTACCCTAGGAGGGGTGTAAGTTTCGCGGGCGCGGACCGTTTGTGAAAAATGGCTCCAGGGGCGTTTTCGTAATTTAGCGGCTTCAGACGTTAAATTTTATAACTTTTGAATGGGGTCTCGGATAAAAATTCTGAGACCGTCGTTGTGCTCGGGAGGTGGTGTTTACCTTAAGGGGGGCTTAACCTCGACCCCGTCGGATATTTCAAACGCGGGTGAATTTGGGGGTGTTTTAAAATTAATTAATTAAAATTAATTTTTCTATTTAAGTAACCCCTCACCCTCTTCCCCTTGTTCACCCTCTGGAAAAAATAGAAACCAAAGGAAGCTCTCCTTCCCATCTCCTCTCCTCCTCCTCCCAAGGCGGTTGCGGATCCTGGCGGCAGACGGGCTAAGCCCCACCAGGTAGGAGTTTTTCCGTTTCGTTCTTTTTATTTTGAAACCTTCCTTCGAACTCAATATGCATAGTCAAAATTCTGTTTAATCTTTAAGAAAGTCACATATCTACGTAGTATACATTCGGAGATTTCGGATTCTTCTTTCAGAATTAAATTTCGGGTCCCGGGGTGTTTGTAAACCTCAGGCGAAGTTTGCGGGGTTTTTGTTTTGGGTTTTCCGATGAAACTGGCCGAACTGGAGGGTGGTCCAGTGAGGGTTCGGCCGCAGCGACGTGGGTCTTCAGTGGGAGCAGCCGAGGGGCGTCGATCCAAGAGGAGCGGCAGCAGGCCGTGGACGCGGACGACGACAGGTGGCACGACGGGGCTCCTCGGCAGCGGTGGCCTTCGGCCGGACCGAGCAGGAGGCGTCGGGGCTTCAAGGCGGCGGACTGAGGGATCCCGAGGGCGAGCTGGTGTGCGTCGCAGCTGGTGCAGGTGAGCAGTAGGGCTCTGGTCGAGCGGAGGCCAGGCGGCGTGAAGCTGGGTCAGCGGGAGACGACGGCGACTCCAGGCTGGCGCGACGACGGAGGGAGGACCTGCGGGTCCTGTGTGGACCTGGGGAAGAGGATGAGCGAGCAAAGAAAAAAAAAAGAAAAGGAGATAAGGGAGGGGGGCTGTGCGCGACAGAAGAAAAGGCAAAAAAAAAAAAAAACAGAAAAGGGGAAGAAACACGTGGGGGGGAAATCTCCCTTAATTGGAGAGAGAATCTACCTTAAAAAAAATGTTTTTTTTAAAATAATTATAATAATGTTATAATTATTAAAATGGTGAGTCAGGCATAACTCCCCCGTACGTCGTCCAAATCATGCGCCTTCAGTGGCAGTGTGCCTCTGTTTTCAATGCGGTCTTTTTAAGACCAACTTTGGGTATCTTTCGGTGAATCGTGGAGCGGGTCAATAAAACACCCTAGAAATAATAATAATATTATTATTAATAATTGGTTTTTCTAAGATAAAACTCTCATACAGTGTCCGTTTGACACGTCGTCGGCGCCTGCGTAGTCCCGACAATGAGACGGTCTTTTTGAGTCCAATATTGGATACTTAATTCGGAGTTGAGGTGTGGCCTGCACGGGCCGCCGTTCGAGCTGCGTGCAGCTTTTAGTGACTTTTTCCTCGGTCGTCCGTTCGGGGCGTGCGAGCAGTCGATGTTGGGTGTTTTTCCGAGGGCATCGCGTTGGTGCAGTCTGCCCGCTGTAATTCCTCATGATGGTGCGGGCCCCGTGAGGGCCGTTTTGGGAGTTGACGGTGATTTCCAGCTTTATCACCAGGCGACCGTTTTGGACAAGTGAATAGTCCATTTCGTGTACTTTTTTGAGAGGATCGCAACGGTGCGATCCGTTCATTGAGTTTCGGGACTGGGATGCGGGTCCCACATGGCACCTCTCGTGTGCGATGCGCCGGGATGCACCTTTTTCTCCGAATATCCGTTGCAATCAAGTGAGTAGTGTTTTTGACGTGTTTTGCCGAGGGGATCGTAATGGTGCGATGCGCCCGACTGTTTTCTGGGCCGAGGCTCGGGATCACAGGACGCCGTTCAAGCGTGAGGTGATGTTGGTGACTTTTCTGTCGGATATCCGTTTGAGGCGAGTGAGTAGTCGATCTCGCGTGTTTTTCTGTGAGGATTACAACGGTGCGATCCGTTTGGTTTTGCAGAGCCTCTTGCGTGATCTTGTTAAATGTGGAGCATGGAAGGTGCTCCAGTGGTGGTTCGCCCTACCTTGTTTGTAGCGGACCCTTGGCGAGTGATCGCACACTCTTGGGAGAGTGATAAAAATGGTTCAAAATTTGTGGTTGGCCATGCCTGGGCCTTTGAGGTGGAGTTGTTATGTCACGCCTTGGTGTTGACGCTGGGTGCCGTGTGCACGATAGCCTTTGGGCTGGAATGAGGTATACTTCGGGAGTATACGGGAGCTCTAGGAGGTACGTGTGGTTGTTTGTACCTGAGGATGTTTATGCGCTCAGTTGGGGTTGACTTGGGGCCACACGTCGTGTGGGCCCCACGTGCGTGTCGTGATCTGCTTTACGTACTTTGACCTCTCGCGACGTAGAGGGTCCCTCTGCGCTCGTTTGTTTGACCACCAGGGTGGAGTTTTCCCCTGGATTTGTGCTCGTCTGTTTGACCAGCAGGGCGGAGTTTCCCCTGGCCTGGTGCTCTTTTGTCTGACCAGCAGGGTTGAGCGGTCTCCCCCTGGTCTTGTGCTCGATGGTTTGGCCAGCAGAGATGGTTTGGTTCCTCTTCTTCTTTGGCTGTGAGGGGTTTCAGTACTGTGCCCTTTCACCGGACTACGACACCTTCTGCGACTACGAGTGTTTGTACAGCGTGGGTGTTTTCCCCATTTTCTGGGATGAGATATCTCGGTCCTCTTTGACAGTGACTCAGCGGATTGGAGCGGAATCACCTTGTGAGGCCTAGGGAGTTTCCCCCGTTGCTCTGTGTTCCCTGGTAGAGCTTGTGGTTTCGGTGTGACCAACACTTTACGCGGGCACCGATCCTCTACCCAGGAGGTTGTTCCAGCAAGGTTGAGGTTGTTCCAACATGGCTGAGGTTGTTCCAACAGGGCCGAGGTTGTTTCCAACAGGGATGAGGTTGTTCCAGCAGGGCTGAGGTTTTTCCAGCTGGGATGAGGTTGTTTCCAGCAGGGCTGAGGTTGTTCCAGCAGGGCTGAGGTTGTATCGAGTAGGGCTCATCAGTGGGTTACCATCCAGCCGGGATGGCCAGTACAACGGTGTTCACCGAGCAGTACCATCCAGCAGGGATGGCCAGAGCAATTCCGGGCTTACCTCTAGCGGGGCTAGGCAGTGGTCCCCAATGCCGGGCTTACCTCCAGCGGGGCTGGGCAGTGGTCCCCGATGCCGGGCTTACCTCCAGCTGGGCTGGGTAGTGGTCCCCGATGCCAGGCTTACCTCCAATGGGGCTGGGCAGTGGTCCCCGATGCCGAGCTTACCTCCAGCTAGGCTGGGCAGTGGTCCCCGATGCTGGGTTACCTCCAGCTGGGCTGGGCAGTGGTCTCGTCGCCGACTTTAGCCGGGTCTCCCTCCAGTGGATTACCCTGTTACGGGACTAGGCAGTGAGGCACCCGTCGACTTTCCGGGTATCCCTGTAGTGGGAACCCATTGACTTCTAGGGATCCTCCATCGGGGCTGGGCAGGGGGCCGCCTGTCGACTTTGAGCAGACCTCTCGACTGCGGGGCAGTGACGAGTTGTGGTTGATGTTCCCCCAGAACTTTCAATTATGGGGAGCGCTTTCCCCCACCGAGACGCGTCCTTGTGACGCGACCTAAAAACATGCGGGCGAGTCAGTGCCGCCCAAAGCGGATAGTGTCGAGGTGTGGTGATTGAGCCCATTGGCTTGCGGTTTGGGGCAGACGTGCGGGATGCTGGGCATCGATGGTGTTACTCCTGGGACTGTTGGTTACTCTTTCTTGGGCTGAGATACGGGACGGAGATTCCCTTACGACGTTGTTCGGGATTCTTGTTGAGCATATGGACTTGTATATACCTAGTACGAGTACCCACTCCTTGGGTTTTGGTTACTCTCCTTCTAGGAGAGGTGAAGACGCGCAGGGTATGCCACGTGCTTTCCGTGTCTCGCTTCTCATGGTTGGACGAGTCTACTCTCCTGCTATAGGTAGCGAAGACTCAACAAGAAGTTCATCTTCTCACCATTTTCATCTCCTTGTGTCTGGATGAGTCTACCTTCTTTCCTCTTGTTGGGTTGAGCTGGACTCTTTACTGCACTCTCTATTGTACTCCTTTACTTTTCTGTTCGCTCTACTGCTCACCCTTCGGTACCTCCTTTTGTTGCTCCCTCGAGCCTTCGGGGTATCCTACTGAGTATTTTTATACTCACCCCTGCTTGGGCTTTGCCCGAACTTGGTGTGCCCTTACAGACGACGGATAGGTTGGTCGTGACTTCGGTGGAGCATAGGAGTTAGAGAGCTTGGACCGCATGCGGTGGTCGCAGCCGGGTTCCAGGTGGGAGACCCATCAGCTGTTTGTTTTGTTTACCTGATGCCGGGTTGTGGTACTTTTCTGGTTGGGCGCGTGTTTTGACCCTTTTCTTTTCAGTGTTCCTTCAGCTTTCTTTGTACTTGTAGAGGTCAATGCACTTTGTGGTATTTATATAGTAGTTTCCCTTTCCTTTTCTTTGCTTGTCTTTACTTTTACTCTACACTGTTGCATTGAGTTTGCTGCGGGTGTGTGTACAGGTGCTTAGGCAAAGGCCTCCCTGAGTTATTGTGCCTTCGGCGCTGGTCTCCAGCCCCTGGCCTATGGAGGCGGGCTTGGGGTAGTTGCGGCTCGAGCTCGGGTAGGGTCGAGTCGTGACATTTTGCATGATTAATCCCAATGAAAATATTCTTGATCATCCTTTAGTGAAGTTTCATATGATTATCTCCCTCTATATGGATTATGGATTAATAAAAACAAATTTTATATTCTATCAGTACAAGGATGGACCCAAGTTTTGAATGAAAATGTTTTGGTATAAGATAAGAGCTTGTTTAAGGAATAAAGGGTGAATTATATTTTTAAAGGGATACAAGGTTAACCATTTATGGAATGGTTTATACTAAACATTGGATGATGTTTTAGATACCGGTGTATTATCTCACCATATGAAGATTTATACATATTATAAAATATTTATTAACTATTTTATTGATTTTAACAAATGATAGAGGGAATGTGATATAAATTTATTTACAGATATCATGATCTGTTCATGAATCAAGAATGAAAAATTCACCTTTATTTCTTTGAATAATAGGTGAAGTGGAAATTGATCATGAAACAACAGAGTAAAGATGTCCTAAAATCATTTAATTATATATTCACATGAAAATTATTCAACTTTAGGAAAAAATATCAAGAAGTAAATGGTTTTCATATCATCATATTTTTTTATTATGTCAATGAACTTTTTCAAGCCTCTTTGGGTTCTAGCTTTGCGATTATTAAATTTATCCCAAACATGTTCTCTATCACCCACCATCCAAACTATATAGTTATATTTCTCTTCTATGATCATTTTTTCACTTCATTCATATGTTCTTCTTTATGGAAACCTAGTTACGTGTTACTTTTGGTAACCATTATGCTTCTAACTTTCATTTTTTAAAGGATGTTTTTGTATTAATTTTTTATGATGTGGGTTTCAATGGATGGAACTTTAATATATTAAACCTTTCATAACCCAGACTAATTTTGAGGGATAAATTCATTTTTAGGGGGTTATAATTTAACACCCTGAGATTTTGTAAATTATTTTTTTCAAATTAATTTATTCTTTTTGATATTTCCCATTTCACGCAACACTGAATATAACATTTGTCATATGATATCACTAAGTTTATATTGAATTATACGTAACACCATGTTATTATTTCAAAACATGAAACACTTTGGCTAATTTTTTTACACTCAAAAATATGTTTGGATTGTGTTACACATAATTTATAGTTTATTTGATGGCTTGTATAACACGCAAGGCTGAGTTTTACCAAACTAAAATATACTATTAAAATTAGTATTAAAATATTATTATAATGGCTAACTAGATATTGGAATTTAATTTAAAAATAATATTTACTAAATTACTAAAATATAATTTTCACATGCATATAAAATGAATCCTTTGGTTGTCAACAAATAGAAGTGAATGTAAGAACTATTTTAAAATAAGGAAATTACATTCCTAACAAAACAATTTTTTTATGTAGACACACAATTTTATATCAATAAATTAAAAATAGAAATTTTTATTAATTTAATTTATAAATTATATGTTAAAGTTTATATTTTTATACTCATCCAATACATTTTATAGGTATAAGATAAGAATAAACTCAATTTTGTGAATAAAAAAAATATATTTTTCTAAAAGGTAAATTTTCCACCTTTTTATGGTGAAACCATTTTAAATATAATTTTTAAAAATTTTAAATTTTTTATTTGAAAAAATTAAATTCATTTTTAGAAGAATAATATTAAGATTTAATTTTGGTGAATTTTTGGTATTTTTTCTAAAAAGTATCATTTTTTGATGAATAATGAAAAACACTGAATTTTAATTCAAAAATTACTTTATCTAATTTATATATATAAATATAGTTAAATTATATTTTTGATTTAATTTAAGGTTAAATTAGATAATATATACATAAATTAATCTAATTTTGGTAATTTTAATCAACTTCACCTTGAAATTGGATATAAAAACTTTTAAACTTTTAGTCATTTTTACATTAAAAACCCAATTTGTCATCCCGTCTGTGGGATTCAATTTAAATTAGTTTCTTAAAAAATTGTTATTATATTTTTTAAAAATGTATTCTATATTTGGAATCATTATAATTTATAATTTATACAAATTTCAACTTACTTTTTGGCCAAAATGATTAGTGAAAGAGATTAAAGTTATTTACAATGATTAAGAGAAAAAATTTCTTAACAAAGGACTCAACCTTAAACCTATGTGCCAAAATAACCTATAAACATGTCCAAAATCCATTTTCCTACCATTTTTAACACTATATTTCATTAAATTTAAATTTTACCATTATTTTATCTATATTACATTGAAAACAAGTGGGTGTAATTCCTTCTTCAAAAATTTACTTGAATGCCACTCCTCCTCTACTATAAAAAGGCACTCACCCATACAATTTATTTACACCTATGAATCCATTTATCTGGACCCAAAACTACTCAAATAATATCCCAACATCCCTAAATTCATCTTATAATCCTCTTATAGTAATAAAACTATACAAGGAATCCATTGGGTGAAAACCAAAAAGAGTTACCCAAAGAAGAGGTAACTTGTTTCCTCAAGCTCTTTTGTATTATTTACATTCTCCACTACATAGAATCATATTATTTCATGTTTATATAATAAAATAAGTATCATAAATATACTTATATTTTTTTATTATATGTTTTATATCTACACATACACACACTTCCATCTAATGGGTAGTGAACTTACTGTTCTTGTGTAAGACGAACTACCACCTCATGAAAACATGGTGTTCCTTTTTCCTTTACCACCTCTCATGGTTGTAAATTATCATGGAAAATATGTTTTTATAATATATATATTATATTATTTATGTATTTATTCTTATTTAATTATTATTGAAAACATACCTTCATGCTTTCCATTTTATGGAAAAATGATAACATCATTTGGGGACGTGTGGACTACCACCTCATCAATGTGATGTGATTTATTCAAACATAAAATAGAATGACAGAGGGATGAGTTTAGTGAAAATATATTATACATATCACACAATAATTATAATGTAATTATAATATATATATATATAAGTCATTTACTTTCTTTATTTCAATATGACAGTAAAAAGGAAACAACGTTCTTGCGCACGTACAACCAACCGTCTCGATTAATGGTGTATTCCATTTAATATTTCTAAAATTTATAAATTATAATTAATACATATATATTTAATATATATGATATTTAAATAATTTTTCACATAATGGAAATTAGTAAATCATGATCTATGACTGAGTATCAAGAATGAAAAGCCAAAACATATACGAAAAACAAAGCGGATATTACCCAAAACATAACATTAACAAGGAGTTCTTAATAAATGATTAATATAATGTCTTAAAAAAATAATATATGTTATTATATATAATAATATTTATCTTTGGTATATTTATAAGAAACTTATACTTATTATACAATAGGTGTGAATGTGTACAAAGAATGTCAAGACTTAAGTGAATGGCTTTCTCATCTCACTTTTTATATCTGTGAGATACATGACTTATTCACTACTCATTTCATTTGAATGGTGTATATAATTCCCATAATTTTATTATATGGTTATTATACTTAAATATTTGGGTATTTAAATATCCATTTTATGATCTTTATTTCATAGGGATATTATTTTTAAAGTTACTAAATTGGTAATGTAATTTTAGTCTCAAGTAGCCTTTTTTGAGATAAAAGTCATGTTATGTGCCTATATTTTTCTATGGGGTGTATATAATTCCATTTTACATGTTATATTATGAATATAATTCATTAATTATATTTTAATACTAATTTAATGTTATTATCCCTTGTAGATTATGGGTCAATGTTACTGATGTTTCAATAGTTTATTGCGATAATCTTATCATTTCTCATGATTATTTACAATTAAACTTCCATTGATGAAATATTATTATACATATCTCAAGAAAAATAATTTATTTTCTTATCCAATATTTATCCGTGTTTTAATCCTTCATTATTACCATTTTCCCACTCTTTGGTACTTAATATAATTATGAAAATGTTTTTATGAAAATCTAACATTATTTCTCCTTTCAGTCAGAAATCAACGTTCTTTTAAAGCCGTGTTTTCTAAAAATTATTTGAAAAATGTATTACAATTATCATATGATGTTTCAAGGAAATTTTTACCCATTTTTTATGTTTATAATTTTTTTTTCAATGGTAATTTTATTTTCAATTTCTGATCAAGGTAATTTTCTAGAATTTTAAGGTGCAAAAGTAATATTCAGTATGTATGGGATTATCTGTCATAATAACCATCATTTAATTGAAGATTCTTTTTTATGTTTACAAGTATATTATATAAGAAATTTTTTTCTTAATATTATATAATATTTATGAATTTAAAGTGGTTTTCAAATAAAAATGTTTTCAAAAGGGTTTTGTTTTAAAAAAGTGCTTTAAATGATTTTCAAATATTCTTTTATATGTTTTAAAAATATTATTTTCAAAGAAAATGTTTTCAATGATTGCATGTTATAATCATAATATTTCAAATAAATTTTCTAGAAAAGGGTTTCTAAAATTATACAAGCCTTATTTTTTAGTTTTCAAATAATTTTCAAATAAAAAGGTTTTAAAAATGATTTATGTATTAAAAATACATTTTCAAAGAGAAAAATATATTTTCCTCAAGAAATGTTACAAATAAGATTGTAAATCCTTATTTTTAGGAAATGGATTTTTGAAATGGTTTTATGAAAAGTATTTTCAAATAAAGGATATTTTTTTAAGAAATGTTCCATATAATCTTTTAAATTACTTCTTTGTCTAAGATGACATAATTTGTTATAGTTTATGAATAACACTCATATTTATTCTTTAATGGTTTATGTTTTTATGGAATGATATTTATGATACCCATTTCTCTTAAACATGTTATATGACTTGGAAACCTTCTTTTTTTATAGGGTTTTCTTAGATGAAATGATAGTGAAACCCATCTTTTTTAAATAGGTTATGAGGTGATGAAATGTTAATGATAAATATTTCATTTCATGGGTCACAATATAAAGAATATTTTGTGATATTGTGACACATGCATGTATGATTTCTTTTTATGGGGGGTGGTTCCTATATCTCCCTCCAATTAATTGAGTAATGATAAATGTTTTATGAGTTAGAGTGTATATGGGATGAAATCCCAAGCCCTAAACAACAGGGTACATCATAGGGAGTCCCATGCCCGAAACAAGATGGAATTGTAATCCCAAAACAATAGGGTACATGAGAGGACATACCAAACCTGAAACAAGAGGGTATACAAGAGGGAACCTCAAGTCGAAAACAACATGGCGTCTTAAGACTGAAATAAGAGGGTACATGGGAAGGAATATCAGGTCTGAAATGAGAGGATACATATGAGGGAATGATAATACTAAAATAGCAGGGCATAAGGGAGGGCATCCCAATCTCGAAATAAGAGGGTACACATAAGGTCATCCCAAGAGAAAAACAAAAGGGTAAACAGGAGGAAATCCCAATCCCAAAGAGGTACATGGGTTATTATCCCAAGCCTGACATGCTATAAAGGCCTTGGTAGGTAAACCTAACATTGGATTTTCTACACCTATGTGTGTGAAAAAAATTCCATGACTTATTCCTATATTATTCTTTCATGGATTATGATCTTGATTACCTTATGAGTCATGTTATATTAACTGCCAATATTTATGACATGATTCATGTTTATGATAATTATTATACTGGGTATGATCATATGATATTTTTATCACGTTATCATACCATTTTTCTCATGTTTATTTCCCTTATTTACCCTTACTAAGAATCTGATCTCACCCCTTTCTTATGTTTCCTTTCCCCATGTTATGAATAAAGGTTTTATGTATAAGTACTTAAGGAGAAGATCTTTATGGGAAACATTGATGATCCTTCACCAATTTAGAATATTTTATTCCATGTTTGCAATGGAAATAAACTATTACATTCCTGAAGAATATACTTCTATAATGTGATGAATATTCATCTAAAATTATGCAATATATATGTATGTTAAGCCTGAGTCACTATACAACAAGTGGGAGTAGATGTAGACATTTTTAGAAATATTTGTTTATTTTTTCATGTTTCCAAAGGCACTATACCTTTACGATCCTCAGGCGTGTGTATGTGTAAGGTATTGAATATTCATCTAAAAAGATAAAATATATATTTATGAAAATCATGGGTCATTATAGTATTGAAAATTTAGAAATTACAACATATCAAATAATAATATGCTAAAATTTTACAAATATTTCATTGGAAAAAAATTATTTACTCACTTGTAACAATTAAATGGGTGTTTTTAAACCCAGTTGAATCCATAAAAATGAATTTATAGAAATTCTAACAAAATCACACATAGAATTGACATGTCACATATTTATATATGTCATAAATTAATCAATTACTATTTTACTTAAATTTTATGACAATCTGAGCTCATTGTCATGGTTTTGGCCAAATGAATTTTTTGAATTGCTTTTTAATAGAAAAATTATTTTTAGTAATTTTGATCACACAAAATGTTATATTGAATTCCCATTTAGTATGAAATATTATAAATTTATTGAATATCATAATTATCAGATTTTATGATGATATGAGATCATTATAAATAGTTTTAACTATTTGATGGCTATTTTTAAATATGCTTAAATAGAAAAAGTTCACTTTCCATCATTAACATATATCAAATTTACATGTGATTTAATAAAAAATTATATAAATTAATCAATTTTTGAAACTTTAATGACAATACACACACAACCACTCAATCTATTTCAGATTTTTTTTGAAAATACTAGGTTGTTTGTTTTATATTGATCAAATCAGTTAATTTTAATCAAAACATAATTTATTGGTCTTTTTGGATACACCATATGTAAGATTGATGGAAAAGTTATTATTAAAAGTTATAAATTAACTAAAAAATGTTTTGTAAGATTTTATGATGACTCGAGGTGATTTCATTTATTTTTACCATTTAGGGAATGGTTTTAAACATAGTTAAATTCATAAAAATAAACTTATATTCATTCAAATAAAAACTCAAATCAAATTTAAGATTCATTCATTCATATAAGTTAAGAATTAATTAATGACCATTTTAATGAATTTTATAATAATATATGTTTATTGAAATAATTTTTATCCTATTACATGTTTTTTTAAACAAGTACAAATCTATATAAATGCATGCATTGTCATTATGACCCCAATAAAGGTGAAATATATGTTACATTCATGAATTTTTAAATGAAAAATAATAAATTATAATTTTATTATGATTTCAAGGCTATTTATAGTTTTTTTATTAGTATCGACCACTATACAGATAATTTTAAAGACATAAATATATATAAATATATATCATGTTGTTTTGACCACACCATGTGTCAGAATGGTATGAAATTTGCTTCTAATTAGAAAATAATAAATGGTGATCATTTTTCAAAATATTTAATGACTGTAATAGGTCAGTTGATTGAATTTAACTATATAAAACATGTCTTAAAAAACATTTAAATATATAAAAATACAATTTTGGTTATTCCAGCCAAACAATACATCATATCGAAAAGTCATTCATTTCTATATATTAGAAATTAATTTAATCTCATTTTCAAAGAGTTCCATGATAATATGAGTTTTTTATTAATTATAAATTTTTGTTATAAATTTTTATATTAAACACAGTTATAAACATTAAAATCACACATTAGATAATTTTGACCAAACTAACCATCAAACTAACATGTTGTATATTCCTAAATGTAATATTTTTTTTTTATTTTTTATTAGTTTTGAATTTTTAATTTTTATTCACAAGTTAATAAAATATATAACTTTAATAAAAAACTTTTAATTATTCCTATAAATCTAGAAATATATTATCAAAAATATGTTTTTTTCATTAAAATTCATTAAAAACTAAAAAAACCTACTTTAATTACAGTTCTAAAATGAAACAATAAATAATAAATCATTAATAAAGTACTCCTCATGCATCTGGTGCATCATGCACCAACTCACGTATAGACTTATGAATATGAACACTAATTGATTTTAAAGTCTTAAATAATTTAATATTATAAATTATAATATTGAAAATCAGTTAAAATAAAATATATTTTGATTCATACCTATGAATTTGACACATGTGATTCATCAATGAGTGCATGTACTTACCCATAATGTTCCATTCACAAAAAACTATATCTTCCACCAGACATGTTACCTAAGAATATGTCATTAATTAAATATAATTCTCATAACATATACCTTATTATGATTTCAAATCCCTAGATCTTTTTATGCACCATAACTATTCTCTCACAACTGTATGTCATGGGATACCTATTTCCTACATTAATGAATATTCATATCCCAAAAACCAATAACACACTGAAATATAATATTTATTCACATATTAATATGTCACTGCTCTTTTGGTAGTTATAAAAACTTAGTGTCAAACAATATCTATTTAATATACACAACGAATTAATGCAAAAATATAAATAATGAATATAATATAAATATTCTTTTTATTAAATAAGTTACATACTGTAATAATGATAATATTAAGATTAGTATCGCAACAAGCCCTCATCTACATCAGCATCTAGTTGTTTAGCTTAACTCATCAGCGTAACAACATATGAAAAAAAAACAATTACATATTTATATTCATATTATACTTGAAATTATAAATATTAAAAATAAAAATGACTTATAAGACTATATTATATTGAACTATTGATACATGTTTAGTTTAACATTTGTATGGAATCCTTCAAGATGGTTGATTGCACAAATAGACACATAATTTGGTCTGTATTTAATGAAATTAGTTTTTAGATAAATGTAATATTAATATCCTTTAACTATTCATAAATATAAACATTATCACATCACTTGAGCAGTATAAAGCAAAATTATACCACTTGGAAGGAATGAACATCAACTGAGATACACTATAAGATGTCTAAAAAACCCATACAAAATTACCAATTATTACTTTTCATCCTTCCATTGTAATCTTCCCATAATTTTCAACATTTAATGAAATAAATTATTCAAAACACATCATGGTTTTATATCAATTTATCCATTTAAAAAATTTAATTGAATATATTTTTTTATAGAATATTATGGAAATCTAAAATTTTAACATACCAAAATATATCTCTATATTACATCAACTATACCTTAATGTAATGAAGTCCACTCATGAGATTATATATGTTATTTTGGGGTAATAATATGATATACCCCATCTATTGAATCAATACACTCACCCTCATAGAATTATATAAAACATGTCATCAAATAAGACATCCAATTGGGTACCTGAATTTTAAGATGTAATCCCTCTAGAAGGTCCCCTACACATGCTTGAAAAATTTTCAAATCATTTTTAACACAAATTATTAATGTTCTAAACAAATAATTTATTTTTTATATTTAAATTAGTTTTACTTATAAGATAAAAAATATATAAACAAACATATTAAAATGATATAAAATTGAAATTATATAGACAAAAACTTTTAGATGACTCTCACTATCTAATATCGATATTTAAATAAGAAAAAAAATATTAATTCATAGAATTATTTTACAAATAGTTATTAAAACATAATAGAAGATATTAAATATTTCTAATGAAAATATTATACACAGACTTCCATTGATTATGATAATAAAAAATATATCCTCTATGGTTTCCCTAACCTATTGTATAAAATATTTGAATATATATATATATATATAAATATTTATATAGTGTTTTGGTTAAGATTTTTCTCAATATAGGGAGTAATATAAGGTTCAACTGATTTTATTATTAAATACTTACATTCTAGACATTTTCACCACAATAATAAAGTATTAATTAGTGCTTATAGAGTATAATTTTTTTTCAATGAAAATATGAAGGACTCATTTCATAGTCAGTTTTGTTTATATAACATATTATTAAATTCTATCAATGTAAATTGAAAATTTTAAACTTTAAATCCATGAATGAGATCAAACCACTTACACTTTATCAATATAAATATTAATCCATGATTATAGATAAATTTTATGATGTCCTTCAATAAACCATAGAAATAACCAATATCGACAAATGGATAACTGATACCAATATTTTATATTACTTGATTCACATAATTATCACTAATGTAAATTCAAAATTTATTATCATCTTAATGCATGTAATTTTGAACCATAATAAATGGATATAGGATCAATTTCTCGGATAAAAATATAAAGATTTTTGTTTCACCAATTTATAATGTTGTGAGATGTATTTTGAAGATTTATAGGTCTCATAGAAAGTTTGGAGTCAAATTTAAATAAAGAAAAATAGTGTAAATCTATGGTTGATTTCAAAGTTTAAGAGACCATGTTAGATGACCTTGCATCTAATTATTTTCAAGACAAAGGGAAAATCATGGTTGGATGCACGATATGAGATACCATGTGAGATGACCACATAAAATAGAATATTTTTGGGTAGATGGAGATGCATAGACCTATGCAAGATTTAGGACACCATGTTTTCAATTCTTGCATTCATTAATATATTTTCTAAATTTATTATCCAAATACTCCTCTATCTCTCTAATTACAAGAACTATCCAAGAGAGGCCCTATTTTAGTGATTTTAATAATGTTTATTAGTGATTTTATCTCATCTAAGCCCCATGCATCCAAATTATATTATTTATCTCTATTTATATCTCTCTTTACTTCCTATTCTAGAATTTATCTCAAGTTTATGGACGAATCTTGAGATTATGGTGTGGATTTTTCATCAATTCATAGAGAAATCATCCTAAATTATAGATATTTTTATCAGGATGGATAGATATGTTTTATATGAGAAATATTCATTTCATTATTTCATTTACCATATTTGTTACACAAAATAGTGGTTGTTTATTTATTTTCATTTAATTTCAGTAATTTATTGGAATGGTTCTTTATAAAATATATTTTTTCTTCTAAGGATTTCATTTTAAGGGATTGTCTATGTTAGGGATGCTTATAATTGAAATTATGGAATCAGTATGAGGTGAGTGGCGCCTTATTTAGTATATTATGTGATAAAAATTTATATCTTACATGTATTATTCTAAATAAAACATTTTAAAATTGATCTAATGTTATTTTTTACTCTTTATTTTAGTGTGAGGTAATTTCATTAAAATTACATATGGATTTTTCATGTGTGTGAGCATTTTATAGAAAATATAGATTAAAGGGAAGTGAGGTACATGTTTTTTTCATTGTTTAAAAATTATATGAAATGTTATATGTGTACTTGATAATGATATGATATGTATATTGTGACATAAGAATGTTTTAGGGACTCATATTTAATGTGGGGGTCGTTGATAAGGTAAGGTTGATATTATGTGGGAGTTTCTCAATTTTTGTAATATAGGCTAGATGTGGAATAGTTTTTTTAATTTAATTATCCTTGAATTTATTATGTTCTGACATGTCTAGGATATGTTATATGAAATTATTATTACAGTCATTATCATTTTTAACTATCATGGTTGGGGAATATCTTCATAAAACATATAAGGGGATACTTAGTTCTCAGATGGATTGGGTGCATGAAAATTCATCTAGGAAATCCTATAGTGTTATTATACTATAAAAATTCATGTTTATCTTAGTGAACATGAAGACAATGTTTGATTTCATTTTTAAGTTGTTTGAAACATTAATTTATTGTATTTTATGGTGTAGTAGAGGTAATATATTTGAAACTAGTGGAAGTTATGTCATCAGTGGTGAGTTATTTAATTATATTTAGTTATATCTATAAAATAAACAATAATTGTATTATTTTAGGAATTATTATTTTCTTCATGTAAATTCATATGGTTCTACTGTGTATCTCATGTAAATTATTTGATTTTTATGTTTTTTGAGTTAATACACGAGTCCACATGGCTTTTGTAAGTGGTTGTATGTTTCTCAATAATCCTTCTGTATTCATGGGGTGGATCTGAAGGCTATATAATGATGCAAATCATGTTTAGGTTTCAGTGTCTAGAACTAGTCAATATATTAAAACCAATCATTAAAAAGTCAAGATATTGTGTACCTTCAAATTTTACATAATTCAATGTAATTAAGTGGTGTAAAAATGAACCTTTGATATTTTTAATTTAAAAATGAATAAATTATCTATTCATATATAAGTATTGAACTAATTATTGAATTTATTACTTTTGGATCTAATAATTAGTGGAATTAAGCATTTTCTATTTCAACCCAATGGTATGTGTCCTAAATTAATTAAAAAAATAAGGTAAATTAAAAATTAAATATAAAAATGTAACACATAATAGATCAATTATTTAAATTAATGTATCAATGGAATAACCGGTGTGTTTAATAACATGTTTTAATATGATTTAAACAACATGATGTTGTTCATGTCAAAATTTTACTCTTTTATAACTAGAAAATCTTTAATCTAGAAGGGTTTATCAAATTTTATTTCAACATCAGTAATATTAAAATATTGAAATGATGGAATTCATGCCTTAAAGAAACCCTTTTTATTCTTTTCTATGATCTTTATTACGCACATATCATTTCAATTTATTCCTATAGTACTAAATTAGTTTTATCCCATTGAATTGGATGGGCCCACTAACAATGAAATCACCAGTTTAATGTATGGTCACCTGAACCATGACATCAAAAAATGAAGGAGGAAGAAGTTTAAATAAATGGGAATATAAAGAAAAAATCTTGTCTTTCATATTTTTTAAATAACTCATTCAATGATTTTATAGACGATGTTTTATAAAAAATTTAAAAAATTTAATCATCTTCTCAAGAACACAGGTATAAAAGAAATCATGAATTGAAAGTGTAATTTACTATTGTAGTAAAATATGGTTTTTTGTGACTTTTAAACCCATGTAATAACCTATTCACCGCATTCAAAACCATAAAAATATTACAAAAAATAACTATTGTTCAACTTTACTAACTATAAAATGGAAATAGATGAGTCTTTTTCATTTTTAATCACCATTTATTATGCAACAATAATGTATGCCTTGTTAGCCTCACCCATCAACAAATTATATAGTCTTCACAATTCCATTTCTTATAAGTCATATCATGAATTGAAACTGTCTTTTAATTTCCCCTTAATTCCCAAATGGTCAAAAACATATTATCACACATGTTTTTCTTATATTAAATCACATCCAAATAGAAACTTAAAATATAATCATTTTAATAAGAATTTTTGAAGAAAAAATACTTATCTTCTTCCAATTATGACCTCATATTAAATCTAAAATAGGAAAATAAGGCCATACCAGAGCTATAAAATCTAAAAATTCATGTAGTGTAAATGTTTTCTTTATTAAGTACTGCTAAAATTTAAACCCTTTTTATGATCTATGGTACTAGTATGTATACCTTATACACATTAAATAACACTCTATCGTTTCTTATTTTGTGTATTGGATGAAAATGGTGTACCTAAATTTTATAATTCTTTATGTAATTCCTCATCCTAGTTTTCTTGACATGAACCATAGATTCATTGAACTCTAGAGTGTCTCTTATTATGATATAGGATACTAACTTGTAGTTAGGTTTCATATCAAATATTAAAGTGAATATAACCTCAATATCAAATAAATATATAATAGTAATTGATAAAAACACAATCCATAATTTACGAATAAGCGTACATGTATGAAATTATAGTGAAAGGGAAATAACTGAAAAATAACTACAATGTATAATAAAAAATGGGACTATGTAATGTTATACAAGAAATATATATAGGAATCACCCATTATGATGATAACTTATAATATGTTAAAAAGAAAAATTAATAACGAGATATAATAAAAAATTAAAGCCACTTATATGTCCCATCTCTAAACCCCACAATTCTAATACATCATGTTTAATTGTGTAACCTCTGTGTATCCTTTCATATAATAAATGATATCAACCCATTGACTAAGGTTCACATTCTAAGAGGAAAAATAAAATTCTACAAGAAACCAACAATTTGGATCTTAATATATGTTACAATATATACTATAAGCATAAAAAAGTAAATAAGATAGTAACATACATCATGCAGGTAATAACATTGAATATTCTAACCAATCCACCACAACACCTAAAACTACATATTTCATCCAATTCTTGTAAACAAATTCAATCAATTGGAAAAAAATTTAAATAGTGTTATATTTTTAGAAAAGGATGTCACATAACATATCCCATATCTCAAAAATAGACCACCATATAATGGAAAGGTGCAACCTAGTGACGTGGATATTACTTTGGTTTATTTTTCAACATAATTTATTATAATTAATTGCGTTTTCTTATCAAAATAATTTTCATTATTGATTAATTTATAATTAATGATGTATTTATTTTTAAAATAATAAAAATATTTATTGCACATTAAAATATATGTTTAATTGGTTATATTTTATTAATTTATGATTTAACGAGTAAATTAGTGTAAAGTGTTTATCAATTTAATTATTACTTTTTTTTAATTATTGACTATAATTCCTTGATTTTATTTATTAAATTAATTTTTAAATATTTTTAAAAATATAAATCTTAAGTGTTTTAAATTAATATTTAGGTTTAGTAATTTTTTTCATCCTTTTCATTATTTTTGAAAATAATTAATAATTCATTTTTTGAATTTTATTTTTTTGATGTGCATGTTAATGTGAATTTATTTTAATTTATATTTTGTATGTATTTATTATTTAGGGAAATCCGTCAAGTGGTTGTATGAGGTAACTATATAGTGCAGTCTGAAAAACTAAATTTATCATGCCCCAAATTATTAAGTGACTGCTCAATACTCTTGCAGTCAATTTTCTTATGGTAAATGAGTGGATAAATGAATTGACAGATAAAATGGATGTATGAATATAACTTCAATGTGACTTTATGAATGTTTATGGTCACTTAAGTGACCATGGATGAGGATTTGAAAGTCACTACAAAACACATTCATGTTTGATATACCTACCATAAGAAAAACTAAAATTGGGGCCAAAGAAAAACCTAAAATTCCTTTAAGTTGAGATCTTAATACATAGTGAGATAGAGTTTGAAGAAGATGAAACCAAAGTGAGCCTGACGGTGGAGATTATTGGTTTGCCGAGATGGAACTTTGATCTGAAGCTAATTGTGTGGAAAAGATAAACAAATGACGACTGATGTCTCAATATAGTAGACAACTAGAATCAAACCACAAAGTTGTGCACTAAATCCAAATAGTGAATATGATTATTATGATTATGGAAGTAAAGAGTTAATAAATATTAATCTTATTTGGAATTATATTATTTTGAAACAAATGGTGGATTTATTAGAAGCAAACAAAAACATAGAATCAAATATGCAGACCACTAAAGGTGATTTCAAGAACAAAAATTTAAGTAGAAATGTACTATATTTTTGTTGATTCAACTTGTAATGAAAATACAATTCAAACACCACACCATATTTATAGGGATATAAGTACATACCAAAAAATGAGGAAAATATAGTGAAATAAACATCCACAGATTTGGTGCAGTAGGTGCCTCCCAAGAATACAAAGACAAAAACATCACGTATTCGATCAAGACTCTATATAAGTAGTATAATGTAAGTTACATATAGATAAAAATATGTTTAATCTTCCAACATTCCCCTTAAACATGTTTTTCTTGTGACCTAGATATTTATATCATCTTTCTTCACATATCTGGATGGTTTATCAACGGGTGAAAAGTCTCCACCATAGTCAATGCCTTACATATGCTTGTATAATATTTTGTCAATATAATATATTTCCACATCCATAACTCTCCTCTATATATTATCATATTTTGCTTCCTCAAAGCTGACTAGATCATAAGTTACAGATAAACAATAAAAATTTTCATACTCCTCTGTTGGTTCCATTATCTCATTTATATTTGTAGGGATTAAAAATATTTGGGGACTTAGAATTTTTTAATTCAATTTTTTATTATTTAGGATTAATTAGTGATTTCACCATTGGTTCTTTAATTCATTATTCCTCTGATGAGACCCCTTTAATGATTTATTCATCTTCTAGAGTGAGGCATAAATATCTTAGATCATCATTTTGATTCCATTTCCATGTCCCTTTTTCATAAAATATTACATACCTATTGTAAATAATATTCATGGTGATAGTATTATATAAGAGATATCCTACTTCTCTATCTTTATATCATATAAGGACACACTTCACTCTTTTATCATTGTGTTTTGTTCATCTTTCCTCTAAGATCCTGACATAAGCAATGGAACCAAAAACTATAATATGTATTACACTAGTCTTGTGATTACTCCACGATTAATTTTTTGTCTTTTCTTTTTTATTTTTGGATGGGAATCTATTGAGTATATATGACACGTAAAAAGTCACTTCATCCTAGAAAGACATGGACACTCCTTTATCTTTCCTCATGATTATTTCTATATTGAGAATGGTATTATTTTTCCTCTTGGATGGTCAATTGAGCTGGGTTGTGTAATCCATCATAATTTGGTGGTGAATTCTATGTTTCATGAGGCACTCTTAGAAAAATATCATATGAGTACTCCCCACCTTGATCTGATCAAAATGTTTGTATGCGATGCTTTATTTGATTTTACACCCATTCCATGGATTCTTTGAAGATGTCAAACACTTATAAATTTATCATGAGAAATTACATCCATTTTTATAATCATAAATAATTTTAATAAAATACCTTCTTTTTCCATTTTATTTGGGATACAATGGACCACACACATTTGTGTAGACTAACTCTAGTAGTGAAATAACCTTCCAATTAGCCTTTATTGGAAATATATTTCTTTACATATTTCATAGAGCATAATATTAAAAAATTTGATTCTGGTGTCCAATGATAGGGATCTCATTCACAATGTTCTTACTTTCTAATAATAAAAAACTTTCAATGTTTAAATTCTCAAATGTGAAATTCCAAATTTGGACTTTATCACCATGTTTCATTTACAAACACCATAGTAAATTAGTTTTCATATTAATTAGAAACATGAAGTTATTTTCCATTAATACATGCATTACAAGAGTTACTTTTCCATCAATAATCACAATTTTCTTATTTATTTGTCTTATATGAAAGAATTTTTCCACAATTTCCTGAGAATAAATAAGTCGGTCTTTATATCTGGTACATAGAATACATCAGAGATGAAATCATGATTGTCATCTTTTTGATTAATCAGAATATCTATCATCCCTTGGAAAAATATTATATAGAGATCCGCAAGTGAAATATATCGTAAAACCCCCTCATATAGATTGATAATCAAGTTTTTGTTACCATTCAACTAGTTTCTAGCTCCAGAGTCAAGATACCACATACCTTGATTTTCTATTAAAGACTGTTCCATCGACATGTGATACTCACCAAAAGTATATACTTATTCGATGATATGTACCTCCCTAGTGTTATTCTCCATGGGTTTCTTATACCATCATTCATTTCTATAATCTCCATATTTTAGACACATATATAAATGAACATTTATTTAGTCAGTTGGATGATTATTTTTAAATCATCCTCTTCTTCTTGTCCTCATCCTCATGGAGTATAATTTTGGTATTTTCAAACTCAATGGTTTGGGATTCTTCCACCTTATCCTATTCTTCTTGGATCAGATTCTTATACATGGAATCCTATGCCTTATCCTATTCAAAATTCCCCCTTTGTCCTTTTCATATTTTTTGAGATACAACTTTGATTGCAGGGCATAATCCACTATATTAGTATCACTTTGGAGATTCACCATCAGTTAATGGGTTTATATTTAAACAATTATTTCATTGACATAGTTCACCTCTAGGTATTTATTTTCTTCCAAATAAACAACTATTTAATCAAAATTTGGATCTTAGGATTGAAAACTTTTCTAACATACACACATGTCAGAGATATTTTCTTAATTTCTCTATAGTTGGTTCACCAAAACCATTACATGACTATGATACTCAGAAATGGTTTCATAAGATTTTATAAAGATAGATTCAAACTCACCTCATATATATTGAAGTCGTAACCGCTTCACATTATCGACACCTATGAATACTTTTCAAATATTATTCCATATATCCTTTAAATATTTTGATGATGTGATTATTTCAATAGTTTCTTCATAAAGGCCTTGATTGGTGATGGATTTTGCCTTATCGACTTACTTATGTTCTTCCAAAATATTTTCCTTTTGAACATATAGAATATAATCCTCCACTACATTGTATTATAGCTCACTATATCTGTTCTCCCCGATGTCCATAATATCTTGTATGCCAAGAAGCACTCAAATTTGTATTTACCAATTGTTTTACTTTTACTTAGTTATATTTGGGATCAAATATGGTGGAATACTATTCACTTTGTATATTTAAAAATATTTGGTTGAATAAATAGAATATACAAACAAATTTTTTTTAGTAGTACAAGTTGTTTTTTTTTCAAAATTGAAGACTCCCTTTTTTTAATTACATACTTACTTTTTTTTCAAAATAAAAATAAATGGGTGAATTTTTTCTTTGTAGTGGAAGTTAAGAGAGGTATAGAAGA
This sequence comes from Viscum album, assembly GCA_963277665.1. Taxonomy (NCBI): domain Eukaryota; kingdom Viridiplantae; phylum Streptophyta; class Magnoliopsida; order Santalales; family Viscaceae; genus Viscum; species Viscum album. The sequence goes on along the minus strand of OY728136.1, from coordinate 359,402,235 downwards.
CAAATTGGTACATGGATAGGATGAAACATGGGTAAAAAAATGAGGTGAGGTTTTTTATCTAAAAAAATAGATAAAGGCATGGATCTTTGCAAAAAAAGAGATAAATTTTGATAATTGGATAATGGAGGCATGTGAGTCAAGTTAAAAAAGGAAGGTCAAAAATAAAACAATGGTTTCAATCACCTTTTGAAAAATAAAGATGCATAAAACAGTGGAAATGAAAAATATCATGCTCATATTTTTAATAGTATCAACTATTTATTGTCTTCATCCTCTTACTGATATAGTTGATCAATTACAGATGTATTGGATCTCTCTTGGTACTACTTACCTTCAAATGATCTAATACCACTAATGGTAGATTTGGTAGTAGTAATAAAAAATGAATAATCAAATATGCAGAGCGATGAAGGTTATCACATGAAAAAAATTTAAATGAAAACACACTATATTTTTAATGATTTAACATGGAATGAAAATTAAATGCACACAACACACCCTATTTTTTGGGATAAAATCACATAGGTAAAAAATTAAGGGAAAACAAATTGTAATAAAATTTTGCAAATTTGGTGCAGTATGTGTTTCCCATTACTATGATTCCAAACATGTCAAGAAGCCCATCAAGGAACTATAACAGTAGCATAAGGTTGGTGTTTTCTAGAGAAAAATAGGATTTTTATTCCAATATAAACTACTTTCAGATGAATGGTTTTTTATTTCATATATTGAAATCAATATTTAAGGGAAGATTGAATGGAAACTTCATATCCTGGAAGAAATCTTGATATCACTAGTTTTCAATAAGTTAATATTTAGAAAATTTATTTTTGGTATGTACACAGTTTTAAATAGATCTCATCTATAATTTCTTGTTTTTTGTATTTGATTTGAATATGAAAATTTTGACCTTGGCTGAAAAATTTCTATGTGGGGTTGTTCGAACCAATTTTTGTGGAATTGTTCAACCAATCCTTTCTAAAAGATGATAATGAATCAATAGAAAATGGTATAAATATTTTAGATTTAATTTTAGGAACAAAAGTATTTTTGATCCATATATTTAATGAGTAGATGACTCATCTTGTGAAAAAATTGTGTGGAAATGAATCCAATGTTGCTTAATAACTAAGAATGTGGAAAGATAAGCCACAACTATTGATAAATCAGAAAATAAATCCATAATTTTATCATCTTTGAGATTTGGATTTTGAATTTTTATTGTTGATAGAATATCTTATACTGGTCTTAATGGAGAAAAATATGGGGGTTTTATACTCTCTATTACAATGGATTTGGCTTCGTGTGATGTTACACTTTGGTTTCCTGATTTTATGCTCATGAGAAGACATTGGTTGTAACTAACCAAAGGTGTTAGGGTTTTCCATGTCCTAAACATTGAAGGTTATCTTTGTGTCTATCCAAAAAAAGGATTTTGAATCTTGTGATATGTCATTTTATTTTGTATAATAGTCATATCTAGATTTTAATTTGGTTTTTATCTCAAATATAGATTTAATAATTGGTTATTTTTAATGATGTTCCTCCTATTCATGTGTATCCAAGATGTGGTTGAAGCTTTGTTTAGGAGAATATTCTTTAATTTTTGAGTAACCATTAAAATTACCTTTGATCTTGGAAACACATGCATGTATTTTTATAATATAAAGTGGGTGAACATGGATTTGATGGAGTTTTTTAAGGGTTTTGTTAAATTGACCCAGTGGAGACATAGGATAGTCAAATAGGCCACATGTTTAATGATGATTGAAAAACTAATTACAATATAGTTATAAGTGTAGTGAGATAAAAAAGGAATAATAATAGAGATTCATGATTGATGGATCATTCACTATCCATCATTCCACTATTTATCGAAGCACACCGTGTAGATAATTAGATATCAAATCCAGTAAATCTGAGTAAAAGGTTGTATACTTGAATCTGGAGAAAGAATATAATCTTTAAGATAATTTTTATTCATCTTTATATTCTTTCCATACTATAATGTTATGAGATTTCTTGATTAATCATTTTTTCTAGTTTCAATAAATATGTGTAACTATTTCAATTATGGTTATCATATTTTTATGATTTGAATTTTTTAATATTTTATGATTTTAATTCCACATTTGTATGAGTGTGACTTATGATTAGAAATATAATTTAAAATATTAATGAATTTAAAATCTAAAATATTAAAATTGTTGAGTGGTGATCATTGTGAATTTTTTTCTTTTTATCCTTACCCAAAGTTATAAAAATGAAAAACGTTAACATTCTCTTCTCCATTAAATTATTTTTCAATTCATTAGTGATGATTGAAAGATAATTTCTAGGGAAATATTAAAGAGTTGTGTAGAACATTAAATGATAGTTTAATGAATCAACACATATTTTTATAAGTACAAATATTATTTTAGTTAACTTGAGTAAGAATATAAAATATCTTATATCATTTCATATAATTCAGATCCCCCTAATGACAATAATTTTTAGTTTATTTCTCTATGTTTTTATTCTCCTTGAAACAAATCCATACCAAAAATTTTATTACCATACACATAAATTAACTATTTTTTTCATTTACCACTGTATTTTGGAGACATTTTTTTTGTTTTAAAAAGTTTTAGTAAAAAACTCATCGATTTCATTCATTGTGGAATTGATACTCATTCCAATTTACTATTTCTAGTAGGATTTATAAATTTTTTTATCATGTCTAATTATATCTATGATAAAATATTTGTACCATTTATAGGGAGGGAACTTCCATAAAAAAGAAAAAAAAATTTAAAGAAAGATTTAAATCTTAAAAACTATAAAAAAATATACAGATTGTTTTATGTGTTGTGCTAGTTCACTATTTCTACTAATTCTTCAAGAGAACATATTATAAAAATGGAATACATGAGTTCTGTAGATGGGATATCATGATTCAACCTTCTCAAGAAACATTCAAACCCTAACCCAATCAATTTTTTATATCTCCACTTAGATTACATGGTTTTCACCTCTCTCATTTTGCTTCAATAAAAGATGGATTTTCTTTCTTGGATGCATGAATATTATTTTTGTGGCTTGGAAAATTAAACTTACGAGAAGCACACTTCTAATTATTTTTGGGAAGTTAAAGAAATACAAATAATTACTAAGGTATTATAGTAGGATAACCTTCTATAAACTTGTTATTGATATAAATGATGTTGATGAAAAATTAGAACACATCAAAATCAGGATCCAATATAATAATTCTCCAACTATAGTGAAAATAGAAGCTCTATCACAGACATATAGTATTTTAAAAATTAAGTAAAGGTTGTATTGAAACCAACATAATGTAAAATGGTTGAAAGATAGAAATATGAACTCAAATTTCTTTCATAGAGAACATAATGGAATGAGAATATGAAGAGGGAAAAATTCTATAAGAATTCTGGGATGCATGTACACTTATGAAAATAAAATCTCTAAGGAAGTGGTGGAATAAATCCAGGGATTGTATTCTAATTATTGAGTGGAACACACACAACAAGTGATAGACAATGTAACCCCCTTCATAGAGTAACATCAAAATCATGATCTCATCATGAACCCTCTGGAAAAGGATGTTAAGGTGGCTCTTTTCTTTCTCAATATGAATAGTTTTGTTCATCTGGATAGATTCACAAAAAAATTTCTTAAATTATACTGGGACATACTATAATATTATATGATCAATGTTGTGAGGGTCTTATTCAATCACACTTTTATTCAACATGGGATCAACTCACACTTAATTTCCATGATTCTAAATAAATAAGGGGAAATTGATATCATATAATTATGGCTAGTTTCCCTGGGGGAAACAATACCTAAATTCATTAGTAAAATCCATATGATAAAGAGGTGGGAATAGTTAAATAACACATCACCCCAAACCATTTTGTACTTTTACAGTGTAAAACCATTCAGAACGGCTTATTCATGACCTCATAGAGTGTTAATATGATGAAGAGGAAAAATATAGAATGGATATTTTCACTTAAGATTGACATTTGAAAGGTATTTGATAAATTTATTTAGAGATTCCTATTTTTTTCCTTAGAAGATATGGGTTTTCAGATGCTTTTATCAGAATATTCAACACCATACTCACCTTTAAAAGGTTATCTATTCTCATTAATGAGTCACTTAAGGGTTCTTCCAGTGAATTATAGGTGTAAGATAGGGATATCCACTCTCAAATTTTTTTTTTCAATTTCTAGAGATGACATGTATAGATTTTCTAATGAACTTAAATATATCAACATTTTTAAATGAATTAGATCTGATAGAGGTGATTTCACTACATCACACTTCTTTTTGTACTGATGATATTATTTAATTTGTAAAGGTATCTAAGAAAATAATATCTCTGATCAATGATATATTTTAAAACTATGAGTAAGTGACATGATAATTCATTAGTTAAAAAACTCCTTTATTGTAATTGGTGATGGCATAACTATTGGAAAAAATAGGATCACCAGACGAATTTATGTGAATAAGGTATCTCATCTATACAGATACCTTAGGGTCCACTTATTTTTTGGAAAGGTGAAGAATCAATATATTGGGAATATTTGTTCTAGAATCATCAACCGACTAGATATATAGAAAAGAAAATCTATTTATCAAGAATGAAGGGTGTGTCTAGTCAAATCGGTGATCAAATCTAATTTTTTTATTCCTTCTCCCTTTATTTTTGGCCAAGAAGACATATTAATGATCATAAAGGTATTATAAGGAAATTCATATGGACTGGGTTAGTGCATGAGAATAATTTGATAATTGTTTCATATAAAAAATAAAATAATTATGTTGAAAAGGAATACCTTGGACTTAATGACCAAAGGATTTTCAATGAAGGTCTTATTAAGAACTCTGTAACACCTTGAAATGATAAATGGTTAAATGAATAAATGATATGACTAATGTCAATAAGGTGCACCTTTATTTTTGGGAGCATAAATGATTAGCACTCCACAGCTAAGAGTGCATGGCCTAGAGTAGTGATCGGGATAGGTGACCTTCTGGGAAGTTTCCCAGGGTGTGTGCAAGTGAGGGAAAAACCCACTGGAAATAACAACTGTTGGCCTGTGAACAATCATTAGTCAGATGACCTGTTTGGGCATGTGGTTGGGCTCTAGGGTGGTGCCCATGTGTCTGTGGTGCAACTGGTGGTACCTCGCAAGTTAGGACCCAACAACCATGTTAAGGTGGGGTTTATTTGCTATCAACAGTGCATAGTTGTTACATTTGGTATCAGAGGAGGAATCCATCCTTAAGTGCGATGCACTATTTGGGTTAAGATGTAGGTCCCACAACGAGGATGTTGTGCTCTAGGGGGGGTGGTGAATGTAAAACCCTAGAATGATAAAGGGTTAAATGAAGAAATGACATGTATCATGTCAACAATGTAAACCTTTATTTTTGGGAGACTACCTGATTAGAACTCCACAGTTAATAATTCTTGGAATGGAGTATTGATGAGGATGGGTAAACCTCTGGGATGTTTCCCAGGGTGTGTGCAAGTGAGGAAAAAACCTACTCGAAATAAAATGTGTTGACCGTTGGGGAAATCATTAGATAGATGACCCATTTGGGCTTATAGGTGGGCCCTAGTGTTGTGAACATGTGTCTGCGGTGTAACTGGGGGTACCTGGCAGGATGGGGCCCGAAGACCATGTTAAGGTTGGGTTTCTGTGTTATCAGTGGGGCCCAGTTGTAACATTTGGTATTAGAGGAGGAACCTATCCTTAAGTGCAGTGCAATGCCTAGGTTGAGATGTAGGACTCACAATGAGGACGTTGTGCTCTGGTGGGGGGGGGGGGGGGTAAATGTAACACCCCAGAATGATAAGGGGTTAAATTACTAAATGATATGACTTATGTCAACAAGGTTTACCTTTATTTTCGAGAGCCTAACTGATTAGAACTCCATAGTTAAGAGTGCTTGGACTGGAGTAGTGATCATGATGTGTGACCTTATGGGATGTTTCCCAGAGCGTGTGTGAGTGAGGAAACAACCCACTGTGAAGAATATGTGTTATCCTATGTAGACAGTCATTAGGAAGATGACATGTTCATGCATGTGGGTGGACCTCAGGGTGGGGACCATGGCTCTGCGGTGCAACTAGTGGTACCTGGCAGGCTAGGACATGAAAACCATGTTAAGGAAGGGTGTCTATGCTATCAATGGGGCCTAATTGTTATAAAATTCTCTTGGAAAATTAAACATCTAATGATTCTTTTTGCAATTTTAAATCTAACATGTCCAAAATTAGGCTCTGGGATGGATACCCAGACTACCTTACATCATCTATTTGGACATTAATTAGACTTTCCTTTAATGAAATCATGCAGAAAACTAGATGGTTGGTGAGAAGGTAGTATAACCTATACTATTGGAGCATTCTATGCCTATATAGCCTACTAAATTCACCATCATTATACCACCATACATAGTAAAAAAATTTATAATTGATCTTATGATGCATAAAAATAGCTCTTATGGATTTATCCATTTATAAATCAGATTGGAGATTCATATATATTCCTTCATGTAAATTAATACATTAATATGGAGGCCCAACAAAAATGGGACATTCATTTCTAAAGAGTACTACATTATGAAGTGTGAAGGTTCCATTATTCCACCAACATGGTTGAAAAAGTTCAAGGTACATTTTAAAATACCTTCAATATTTTTACTTATTTGGAGGATTTGAAAAAATATATTACCCACACATGATCAATTAAGGAGTGCTGGATAATATATGGTTTTAACATTCCATATGTTCGTCAAGGTTGAATAAAATATACAACATCTATTTATAGGTTATGGATTTTCCTAGGATCTATAGAGGTATGTCGATAACCAATTAGAAAACCATTTATGCACTGAATTGTGGATGAAATAGATCATGGTGATTCAAGGTTCAATTGGATAGAGTTAATATTTTTGTAACCTTATTTTGACAGTAGCTATAACATTTATTTCATATGTGTGGAATGAAATAAATGCAAAACTTTTTGACAACATGACACCCTCTATGCATTTTTCTAGACTTTTAATCCAAAGGGACATTCATGTTGATTCAAAGGTTTAAATTGAGGATACAAAAAACAACATTGAGGACCTAAACATTCTAAGAATGTTTGTTTTAGCTAGAAGAAGAAGGAAAGATATTTTTCTGATGTTTTTCTATTGGATTCCTCATATCAATTTGTGGAAGTCAACATTGATGGTGAAACCTCTTGCATTCCAGGGCCTTCAGGTTGTCGAGGTGTCTTTTTTACCCACTATAGAATTGTAAAATATACATTAATAATTATATTATTGTTGTAATTTATTATGAATCAAAATTGTGAATTATGATACATACTATAAAACATGATATCTAGCATAATTGGACTTTTTTATAGATGAATTTTTTTTCTAAAATTGTTGTTAGAGATTTTAAGGAAAGAACCATAGATGTTTTTTGGAATTTCATAACTCATTGGATTGAATGTATTAATTATGTAAATAACATTAATTTTATTTTCTCACATGCCTATAGGGAATCCAATCAAGTGATGGATTCTTTTTCAAAGAATGTGATATAGGAAATGAGCATGATGTGGTCTCTCAGAATCCTAGAGTACTGTTTACCAATAGTGGATACAGATATACAAGGATTCATTCAATACAATATTTTTAAAATCCCTTATAACACTTAATATTAATTTATATTTTATTTAATAAATGTTGGGAACATATTTTGCTAGACCATTGACTATCTTAATAACGCATTTCATCACTTAAAAAGAACAAAGAAAACATGTAAAATATACAACCGAACAGAGGTGAGAATATGAACCCAAATTTTGTATAGGACATACTACAAGCCCCTAAGTGACCTATATTTATATAGATTTAACTACCTTATATGATATGTAATCTATTCTGTATAATCATTTATCATAGTTATATGAACTATGAGATAAAGTAAGCTCATATATCCATGATTCCATTATTCACTAGTCTACCTACAGAGGAATCTTTAGAAATTATTATATACTTTTATGGTTCTATACAACAACTTCCTCTATTAGGACTGAGTGAAGAAGAGTTAATGTTGAGTGTTTTTTAACTATGTCATAAAGGGAGGACTATTTATTGGTTCTAGAACCTCAATTAGTAAATATTTAAAACCAAATATTATCTATTAAATGTCTTTGTATCCACAAATTTTTTTGGGAATACCACAATTGAGGCAAGACAAAAAAATGCATGAAATGGTATTCTGGGGTGCTCTTAGAAGTTATCTATTCTCATGAGTACCCTCAGGTTTTGAAAAGGCATGACTGGCAGGACTCTAGTGGTTCTGTGAGGTCTGATCGGAGTGGATGATGGGATGGTGGATTAAATGTGGATGACCGGATGATAGGATGGTGGGATCTATGGTGGCGTTCCGGGATAGTGGGTGGTTTGGGATGAATAGAGGCTATGAGGATTTGTTGGATTCAGCTATGATTTCATCAATATCGACTGTGGATCTCCAGGATCTACATGGGTTCATCTGGATTGATGACATCCGCAACTTCATTGGCATCATCTGTGGTTCGGTGTGGAAGGCATGTGCTTAGTTAACAATGGTTGTGACTGCTTCAGTCACAACTTGCGAGGCTTTGTGGTGGCTAGCTCTCTCGCTTGGATATCCTTTGGTTCCTCTCAGAGGATGCGAGTGTTTATGAACCCTCTATCATTGCTGGACCACGGTCTTATTCCACCATTCCCACCACAATTGCAACATTAGAGTTCCTTCTTGGGAGGGAGTCGATTCAGTATCGATGTTTCTTATGTTGAATTGCCTAATTGTTTTTGATCATGTTGATTCTTTTGAATAATTTTGTGTTTGATGGGAATCTTATATTTTCTTCCCTGATCTATTGGTGTTCAGATTCCATGTATTCAATTGGGGTCTTGACCCCATGGTTGTGGTTCTCGACCTTGTGATGCAGTCTTACACTGCTCCGAAGGCCTCTGTGATGCATGTCTCTGATTTCTTCAATTGCCTCTGTGATGTGCTTTTAAGCTGCTCCAGTCACCTCTATGATGAATTATTTGGTTTCTCTAGTTGCCTCTATGATGTGATTCAATATTCTCAGATGGTTTTGTCCTAAAGTAGTTTTTATATTGGTTTCTCAAGATGGTGATGCTCGTGTTGATGTGATAACGACGATGGTGATGTGGTATCACTGAAAATTTTCCCTATCTTTCTTTGTTTGATTCACTACTATGGTTCCATGATTCCTCTATTCTCTCTGAGGCAGAGTACGGTTCTAGTATACTTGGTCATTTGGGATGTGAGTATTAGTGTTCAGTTCATGTAAAATGATGATGATTATCGGTTTGATGGATTTTGGGTGACTTTTTGGATTTAAAATTTAGATAATTCTCAATTGAGGTTTTTGAAGTCTGAATTGGATGGGATTGAGGAAGTTTTTGGATTTTGGTTTTATTTTTAATTTTAATGGTGAATTTAAGAATAACTCTATAAGGATCATCTCTAGATGATGATATAAAGTAGGAAGTATTCATCGAGCATGTCCATTTGGATTTCAAAGAACGATAGGGTATAGATTTTCCATCGATATCAGGCCTATGAAACCCTATGTGGGATATCTTTCTGAGTGGTCATGTGAGGTGGAGGGTTGTCATAACGATGTAGATGCTGGGGAGGTGCAGTTCCTAGTATTCTTGATCTAGGTTTCTTCTTGTATGATTTTATTTTGGGTTTCCCACTTTTCCCTCAAAAGTGATTTTGAAATAAATATTTAATTTTTAGTTAGGTGAGACATGAAAAAACTGATTTAAATTTGGATGACAGAGTGATTCTTAATGAGTCTTTCTATAGGTTTATATACTCACATTGATAGTGTCCAAATCACCAATTGGCTACCCATATGTTGAAGGGAACCTTCTATAATTATCTTAAAACATCTTATCAAAATATGAATGATCAATCCCATGGTGGAAATTTTTATAATTTAACCAATAATGAACTCAAATAAATATTTTATAAAGTGGCTGAAGAATCTTAGAATAATGGGAAAATAAAGGTAATCATTCATAGATCTAAAAATTATACAAGTGTATGTTGTTAATGAACAAACACTTAGGGAGTACTGTTTTATTGTGGGACATTTGGTCATTGTTAGTGATATTTCCCCAGTAATGATCTCCCTTCCCTGTCTAAGGAGGGTAAAAAAAATTGATTATAGGGCTAGAAATTAGGGTTTCCAAGATACTTTCTCTAATAACAAAAATTATAGTTATAAAAATCACCCCAATATATATTGTAAAGAACAATGTCTAATTAAATAGTCAACAAACCTAAATTAAACATTACAAACCACATGTTTTTATTCAAATATTTATGGGGTTGAATGTTTGAACTATTATGGGAAAATTAATGGTATTTTGTATTAGTATTAGGTTATATTTTTTCTTGAAAAAATGACACAGACTCTACGATTCGTAGCCTATAAATTCAAATGGATCAGATGGTTAGATATCTAGTAGTAAGAGATAATGGTAAATGTATTAGTACTAAAAAACAAAATCCATAGAAAAACATGATGGAATTATTAACTATTTTATTTTTAAAAACTCAATAAACAGTAGGGAAATATTTTAATAAATAAGAAATAGATTTTTTAGATTAATCTGGAATCGAAAATCTTGAAAATCCTAAATCATAAAATCTGGACATATCTGAAAAATTTGAGAAAAATAACAAATATTTAGATGAAAAGTAGAGAAAAAAATAAAATGAAATGGGAAATAAAAAGGTTAGTTTCAATGAATTTGATAGTGGATAACCCATCTTGAATAAATAATCAACCCCCTTTCATTTTTCATAGAATAAAAAAACAAGATTATCTAAAGATTCTTTAAATTTTTAATAGATTTAATGTTAAAAGTCTTTTTTGGATGATTTTAAAAAGATTAAATCATATATTAAATTCCTAAAATAATTTTTAGTTAACCAATGGGATTTGGTTGAGAGTTCAATAATAAATCTTAACGAGGAGTTTAGTTCGAAATTTCAAAAAAATATTCTTCTAAAACTAGAAGACTCTAGTAGTTTTTTAATTTCTTATAGAATTTGTGAGAGTGAGGATATTATATGCCACTATGACTTAAGTGGAAGAATTAATCTTATTCCCCACTCCATAATCAAAAATATGGTTCATAAGAAACTAAGGAAGACTTATATTTCTCTACAGCTAGATGACATGTTACTTAATTATACTTATTGGAGGTTAGATAGAATATTATTTTATGAATTTTAACAATCTATTCCCATATGCTTCATTATTCTTAAAATTTAACATGATAAAAAATTTATAATCATTTTAGGTTGACTATTATTTTCCACATCTAGGGATTTCATCCATGATTCAAAGGGAAAAATCAACCTTTAAGATGGTAAGGTTCAAGAATAATTTTATCATTTTAATGTGTCCAAATTGTGGTGAGCTTTAAGATGATTGATGTGACTGAGTATGTTTTTAGAGAAAATTTTTGGAAGGAAAATCCTTACCCTTTTGATGATTTTATCACCGAATCCGTCACTAAATGTTTTAATTCATTCTCTATAAAACTGGATCCACACATGAACTAGAAATATTAGGGATAATTGATTAAAAGTTTTGATATACAACACCCAAGAGAGTGAATCAGTCCAACCTAAACCATGTTATCTCATTTATGATTTTTATCAATAGGATCAATGTTTGTATCCCTCCCACATACCTAACCCAAATTCTTCTTCTTATTACTAGGAAATTGAGTAGTGTAATTATATTCATTGTGTTTCCTCTACTAAAAAAAGGTTTTAAGGCTGCGGCCAAGTCTACATTCTGTTCTATTCATATTGGCGTTAAATTTGTGTTTTTCTAATCTACTAAGAGTAAGTTAGAAGAGTTTTTAAGAATTTTAACAGATGTGGAAAACATGACTGTTGCTCCTTATTTAATTTTTTTAAATATTGAATTTTATTTCCATAAATTTTAGAAGATTATAGATGAGTTAAGGGATACTTCCTATCTTTCACTCAAGGTATTTCCCTTCAAGAGTTATTCTGTAGATATTAGTGAGCTACCTTCTTTCATTGATGCATCTTTTGAACCTATGAATATCTCATGTGTAGGGGAAAGTGTGAGGGGGAGGTTTGGAGTTAGTTTGGTCATATTAGGTATCAAGATAAGATGTATTATAATTTTTTTGATTCCATCACTAAAAATATTAATCTTAAATCTATTAGTTGATAGTGACTTAGTCTTGAAAATTTAGAGTTTTTATGTTTAATTCTTTAGGATACTGAGTTAATAGTTGGTTTGAGTTAACCTGTTAATTTTTCAAAAACAAATAGTGAGGAACAACCTAATGAATCATAAAATTAAATGACCATGTATATAAAATTATTGGGGATAAATTCTAAATAATGATTATAAATTTATCACAACATGTGATGAATCCCTTGATTTCCAAATTTTTATCTTCTAATTTATGATAAAATAATGTCTAGTCATTATATTGTGTAGCTCCTTGAATAGGTGAATGATATTTGTTGGAGTTTCTTTTTCATACTCTTACTCATGATAAGTTTCTTTTTTTAAAAGGTTGCTACATCAATTAACTGTGAGTTTATGTATATATTGGTAGGTGGATTTACTATGGGATGTTGTAGTGTGGTAGGTGTAGTGAATGAAGGTATGGTTGGATGAGATATTTTAACACCAGTTTTAGTTTCATTTTTAACTTCATAACCAAAATAAGTTTTTATGGTGATTACTTTTCCCAAAGAACAAAGAAAAAAAATTTATTACTGAAATCAAAAAGTTAAAAAAGTCAAAAAATGGATTTTTTTACAATATTTTCCATGAAAAGGGGTAAGATCTATTGGAAGGTTATCAAAGAACATGACACCATTGTTAACTACTTTTGTTATAAATTCCATCTTCCACCTTGTTTTATTAGCGATAAGTGTGAGTGATTAAATGATTTCAATCTGAGAGGTGTTGGAGACAATCCATCCATTTGGTAGTGAGAGGCCAAGAAAGGTGCACGACACCATTTTGGAAGTCTTTAATGATGGTGGTGTAGTCTCCTTATATTCATATGTTTTTTAAAACATGGTGTTTGATATAATCAACCACTATAATGATGCTATACATCTCAGATTCTAAAGTTTAGGCATATCCAAAAATACTATTATAACATCCAAGGACCTGTCCATTGTGATCTCTATACACCACTCTACAGTCTAAAGGGAATGATTCTATCTTTGAGGCACCATAAACATTAATAGTGATCCATCTAGGGATAGGGGATCACCAATAAAACTTCCAAAAAACCCTTTTGTTGACTATATATTTGTTGTATTCCAAGATGAAGAAGATTCATAATATCTTTGATAGAGTTATGGCAATTACCAGTTTGGTTCATACCAGCTCCACTTATTAAAATAAATATGTTCACCTGTGAAGCATGCATATTGAAATTATTATTATGGTGGACAATAAATTTCACATCAAACCACATGATATACATCATCTCATCACTATTGATAATTTATTTTCTTATAGATGCTTCAACCTTTTAATCTGATTTATGGTTCAATTTTTACATGGAAGCTTACACATGTTGTCTTTAAATATAAATGGATTCATTAGAACATATGACAACCCATGTATTTATTAAAAATTTGTTTATGATATACTACATAATAATATATTTAATTAATCCATAAGATAAATAATTCTAGTTTCCTGGGTTGATTAGGTACATAACAAAATAACTTGATACAAGGATACAAAACCATTATTGGAAACTTTCATTAATATTCACCGAAAATCCCATAGTTTTTAAAAATGAACTAGATAACTTGGGGACATACATAAATATAAGGGTAAGATATAAAGCCTAGTAAGAGAATAAAAAAATAATAAAATTAATAATGTATTACATGTAAAAAAATAGGAATTTATATGGGAAATAAAATGGGAGAGAATTATAAACATGAATAATAAGGTATGATATATCATGATCACATAAAGGCAATATGGGAATGTTGAGAAAACATTAAACAAGTCATCATAAGAATATATCAAAGTCAACCCCCAAGAAATCATAACATGGTATGATTTGTATAACCTCCCATACACCATAATAGGAATATCATGAGACTAAAATGTTACCCAATTCAATGAAGTGTTATCTGGTCATGCTGACCATAATCATAACATGCACATGCATAAGTTTACTACATAGATGATATAACATAAGAACATTTGTCATAATATTTAATCACATGATTAAGGATTAAAAGTTACATAAATATAATTCCCCAATCCATGAATTATAATTATAACTTGGTGAATACCCTTGACCAAAAATTTTATGGCTGTACACTTCAAAAATATATGTCATGGAAAATCAAAGTGAAACTTCAAAAGCATTATAACTGTATATAAAGATTCAAAAAATGGTTTAATGAGTGAGAAATGGGACTCTCATAAAATGGAAGTAAAAAAGGTATGTATGATGGATATTTAATAACATAATAAAATATGAAAATTTGGGATTTTAAATTCATAATATAATGAGGTTTATTTAATAAACATTTGGCATGGGAAAATCATGGGATAATTTTGGTAGCATAACAAAAGAACATAAAAAAACATCAAAGGGATTATTGAGAGTGAAAGGGATAAATAATAACATGTAAATAATAAAATAATTATTATTTATGTGGATAAGTATAACCCATCAACAGTAGTTGGAAGGAAGATTTCAATACATTAATAAGGTGCTTGAATATAAAGGAGAAAGAGAGGATCCCTTACTAAATTTCGGCATAGTAACAACTTAGGTAAATGATATAATGAGAGGGGATAAATGATATATCACAATAATAAAATAAATTGGAAAGTATATGTATCTATATAAAGTCCTAAAAATGTAAACATTTGTAATTTAAAAGGATAATTATAAATAAGGTGCTTGAATAGAAAAGGATATAAATCTCTTACCTTGAGAGAGTGATTCCAAAATCTTGAGAGGATCTTATTGAGGTCTTTGGGGCACCTGAGGAGGACTCAAGAGAGTGGAGGGAAGATTAAGGACGTTATAAAAGTTTTTTTAGTGAAGATTAATCTCTTCTTGGGTTGGTTTATATTGGAAAGGAGGGGGATTTAATTATTATTTCTAAAACATAGTTTTTAGGATCTATAAAATAAAATAATCAAAATCACAAAACATTGAATTTTTTTTCCATGATTTATAAAATTAAATATTGTTTTTAATTGTTTTATATGTTCATGAATTGGTTATATTAAAATAAAAGCTTTGTTGATGTGTATGTAACTCATGTTTCCAAAGAATTGATTTTTAAAACATAAAATATAATATAGGTTTTGTAGGATTTATAAAGGGTTTATAAAATCAAAAAAATAAACAAAAAAATAAATTATTATAAATGGGAAACATATATTTGGTGATGTAAATATATTATGTCACATATTACAACACTTTTGGGTGATTATGATGTCATAATACATATAATATATTTATAATGTATTTAATTTGTACATGAAAATTTGAGTCTCAAAAAATTGTAAAAAAATCACCATTGGATAATTCTATAGTGATGATTCCAAAAATAATATTTATTTTATAAAAATAGTTATATATATATATATATGAGAAATTTTACATTTATATTAATCTACCCATTTATTTAAAAATGCCAGTTTTTTTACAATAACAATTTTCTTACCCCTACAAAAATTACACTTTCAATTCCTATAATTATATTATCATTTAATATATACTATATAAATATAAAAATTTACTTAGAATATAATTTATTTCAATAATTAAATAAATAATCAAAATGAATATCCTAATTGAAACTACATATTTCCCAAAAATATTTTTTTTGTTTTGTCGTATTAAAATCTATTTTTATCAAACTCATTACTTAATCATTTATTAAATAAAAAATAATGACTAAATATATAAATTATTTCATTTAGAGGGAGATAAATATATCATTTCTTATAGGTTTACCCATTTTTTTACCTTATTAGGCTATTATTATTGTTTTTTAATCCTTACTTAACCTATTTACTTTTACTGTGACAATACATATTTACAAGAGTTAATATTCATATTGTCCAAAAAATAAGTTTAATTTATTAAATAATATTAATTATGATGATAATAACTGTGTAATACTTTAAAAAAATTCAATTAACATAAGTGGTATAATATAATTTAAAGTAAAACATGCAAATGCAACGAAAAGAAGTTCTTGAAAAAATGTATTTTTCAAGGAATGATGGTTTTACATTAACTCTATAACAATTAATATTAATTTTATTTGTTTCAATTAGTAAGTATATATATATAATCAATAAATTTAATTTTAATCATCCCCCATTATGGGTTATTTTTAATTAATTGAAATGGAGAAGTATTATGCATTTTAAAACAGTTTTCAAAAAAAAATTTGTTTTTAAGCCAAAAAATAAAAAATTTTAAAATCTGGTATAGAGATGATTTAAATATAATTAATTTGAAAAAATATAACTGAATAATAATTATTTTAAATTTAAATAAAATTAAAATAGTAGAGTAACATTAAAATTTCTTAATTTATCAAAGAAAATCACAGTTTTTTTAAAATGGGTATTTTTCACTATTCAAAGAAAAATCGATGTTTTCTGAAAAAGAACAAAATTTCACCCTATGTTAATTTTCATATCTCGATTTAAAAAATTATGTTGATTTTGAGGAATAAATTTTCTAAATGTTCATGAAAATATTTATAATAGTTAAAAAAAACAAATAAATATCAATATGAAGAAAGCATATTTTGAAGAATAAAAAGACATTACAAAAAAATTAAAATTTTATTTAATAAGAATTTATCAATAAATTTATTTAAAGAAATACATATATATATACATATCATAAATTATTTAATCATATTAATACTTTAAAATTCATCAGAAATGTTATAACTATCATATTTACATAATCATTGTTTGTTTGTGTTTAGTGTTTCATATTGCATATGCTGTCGAAAATAATTTTTTATTTTAAAAACTCATGTAATTACAATATTCACTCCATTAATAAAGCGTGTCCACAAAATTTTAACCTCATATTGGTAAGAAAGTTTTTGATAATTGAAAATATTTTTATGGAAAACCCAAATTGTAAAAAAGGGTTAACTAAAAATCCTTTTGAAAAAAGAGAAAGGATATTATAGAGGTTGTCACATAACTAGGTTTACAAGTAAGATAGCATTAGTGAAAAGTAAAACTATGGAAATTAAAGAAAAAATCCATAAGAAATAATAGAGTGTGATAGATTAAATAGTCATTAAAAGGAAAATGACTACAAAACCATAAATCTTTGATGGTCGAAAAGACTATAAATTCATTGAATACGATCCTAATATGACAAAAAATTTGTTTTAAGATTCTTTTACTGTAGGTAAAAAATTACATTACCATATAGAAAAGGTAAATAAGAAAATATACTTTATTAAAAAATGTAATTTCATCCATTAATAAATTTATACTAAAATCTCATCTTTCTCTAAATGATTAATATTAAAGATGATTTCTGTATGTCTGAAGTAGTATAATAAGCTTCTAATTGATCACATAATCCACCATAGAATAAAAAATATTCCTACTATATTTAATAAATCCAAACTCATTATAGTAAAGTAATAAAATACTGAAATTTAATTAACCATAATATAATAATTTCTAAAATTCATCAAAAAAATATCAAAGGCTTAGCATAAATAATAACTTAAATAAATACACCTATATCCCAAATAACACCAATAACCTCAACATTAAAGAATGTTTTAACATAAAATCTTGTCTCATCTCCTTTATATTAAACCTCTTAAAACAATATATAATTATTATTTAATAATGCATTATATTCAACCCAATAAAACTTCTCTTCAAATATCATTAATCACCTCAAAATAAAAAATAAATTATTTGATCATTTAATATGTTTTCCAAAATATCATTAATAATGATAAAATTCCATCATATAAATATTGAAAATAGGTATAATGATTTGAATCATAATATTATACTTAGAAATTTCATCCAAATACTCTTTAGGTTTATCTCAACATCAAAAACATATTAAGGTTTATCAACCCCTCAATAATTTGTTTTTCAAAGTATCACCTTATCCCTAAACACTTTTATAGTTTATCTATTTCAAATCATAAAAGACACTATTTTGGAAGAATAATTATATGATTAATGATTATTACATCTATAATTTCATTGATATACTAAATCTACAATATAAATCTCAAATACCAATACACAAACACATTACTACTTACGTGTCAATGATTTTCATAGCATAGGTCATTCCTTAGACTAGGATTTTACCCTTTAATTACGATGTTGACTTGAATAATGACCATATTCTCTAAAAATAAACACATTGAACAAAAAAGGGTGTCATATAATGTAATTCAATCACTTTCATCATATTATTCATATTTTTTATGGAAAATAGATTTTTTCCATATTTTTCCAAAACTTATACAACTTTGAGTTACTTTGTGGAATTTCCCTTGGTGCCACTTTCTATATTTTTTACATTTATGGAATTGAATATTCTTTCCTTTATCACCTTTATCATATGAAATTTATTGAGATATAATCCTGCTCTTTTTTATGTATTTACACATTAAATTATGTTCTACTTGTTAATTTTATTTTTTATAGATGGTTTGGAGAAATCACAAGATGTCTTAGTTGAGGTCCCATAATGATAAGCATCTCATTTAGGTAGTCATCATGTTTACCATCACATTTGTTATTAACTTGCCTCCTTTTATTATAAATAATTAACTATAACAAAGTAAAAATTTAGGAATGATTAATTTTAAGCACACAAATTGGAATCTAATAGTATTAAATGGAAAATTTATAAATGATAATTATTTCATTAACATATAAATTTATAGGATTCAATCTATGTTATCCATGATCTATTTCCTAACATAAACTCTCATTGGAATTTGTTTCCATTAACAATTATTCTTAATGATCTTATTAATTTAACAAATATTATCCACTAAGAGTGACTAACAAATTATCAATAAAGGCCCATTGTTGTGCATGGGTTCCTAATCGAGTCTAGTTGAATATAGTTTTTCTAGGTTATTACCCCTAGAAACATATACACTAGTGAAACATCCACCTATAGTATCTAGAGAGGTATTTATTTTTTTAGAAACTACTTACTAAATACTTTACAAAAATGTAGGTATTATTTTATTTGTTTGACATTATCTATAAGGCTTCTAATAATGTTTTCTCAACCTAATCCACAAAATGCCAAGAATTTCCTATAATACCATCTATGATGACACATGTATTTATTGCACCTTAGTTGTTTTTTTATGACCTAATAATAAAATTATTTCAAACCATAATATTGATAATTATATTTTCATGGGAATATTAGTTACATTATAAAACAACATGATGCATGAATACAAAAAAATTATTGAAAACATCCTTAATATGATTCTAATATTCAATATCTTTTAAAACCGCACTGGATAACCTAGGGAAATACATAAAAGGGGTGAAATATAAATCCTAGTAGTGGAATAAACAAATAATAACATGAATAAATTATTACATGTTAGAAAATAAGAACTTCCATGGGATATAAAATGAAAATAGAATTAGAAACATGAATAATGATGCATGATATAGAATGATAACATAAAACCAATAAGGGAATGTGGGGACAATATTAAAAATAACATCACAAGAATAAGTAAATGTTAAATATAAAGACATCATAACATAATGTGATTACGATAACCTCCCATACACTATACATGGAATCTCAATAAAATAAAACATTAAAAAAAGTATTGGAGAAAAATATAGGCGCACACAACATAATCAAATCGTGTACATGCATAAGTGTGCCACACATATCATATAACATAATAAAATAATTTATCATATTTAACACAGTGATTAAGGATAATGGGTTATATATGTGGAATAACCCAATAAACTATGTATAATTACTACTTTTTGAATAAAATTTACTAAAAAAGGTTATGGGTGTGAACTTCAAAAATAATTTTCAGGGAAAATTAAAGTGAAACGTCAACAGTATAATGACAGTACATAATGATTCATAAAATGGTTTAATGAGTGTAAAATTAGTATCTAATAAATTGGAAGTAAAAATGGATAGTATGATGGATATTTAATAACAAAAAATTTCATGAACTTTATGTATTTTAAATGCATAAAACTAAGAGGGTTCTTTAATAAAAAAATTTCATAGGAAAATCATAGGATAAAATCGACAACATAACGAGCATAAAAAATGAATCCTGAAAGGGTTTAATGAGATTAAAATGGGTAAATAATAATATATAAATAATAATGGAATTAATAGGTATGTTTAAAGTCATATCCCATAAATATTATTTGGAAGAAAAGTTGCATTGAATAAATAAGGTGCTTGAATAAAGAGGAGAAAGAGATGATCCCTTACTGAATTTTTGAATAGTAAAAGCATAGGTAAATTCTATAATGAGAGGATATAAATGATATATCATTATTGGGAAATAAATTTCAAAGAATATTTATCTTTATAAAGTTATGTAAATGTAACAAATTTAAATTCAATAGGATAATTACAAAGAAGGTGCTTGAATGGAAAGGAGGAGAGAGAAATCCCTTACCTTGAGAGGGTGATTTCAAAAGATTAGGAAGAGATTATTGAAAGATTAGGTGCACGTTGGGAAGAATATAGAGAAGGGATTGAATATTAAGGATGTGATACAAGGTTTTTTAGTGAATAAGATTGGGTTTTTGGGTGGGTTTATATTGGAAAGGAGGGGGATTTCATTATTATTTTTAAAACTTAGGTTTAGGACTATATAATATAAAATAATCCAAATAAAATACCTTCCCATAGTTTTTACTCACAGTTTCTACCAAATAATATTGGTTTTTGAATATTTTATAAGTCCATTAATGATTCATATTAAAATAATACCCTTTTTGTTGTGGATTTGAGTAATGTTTACAAAGAATTAATTTAAAACCTTAAAATCTAATATATCTTTCAAAGGATTCATAAATGGTTTATAAAATTAATAAAATAACAAAATAAATACATTATTTTAAATAGAAAACACATATTTTGACATGTATAATTTTTATGTAACATATTACCTCACATTTAGGTCACTATGATATCATAATGCTTACCTTATATTTATACCATATTTAATTTTTTCCCAAAAATTCAACTGTATCAATTTTTTTTGAAAAAAATCACCATAGGATAATTTTACTATAACGATTTAAAAAATTATATTTAATACATAAAAATAATTATATTAATATTTTAAATTACAATTTTAAATTTAAATCCCTGTTTATTGAGAAATACAGGTATTATTGTAAATAATAATTTTATGACCCTTATAAAAATTACATTTTCAATTTAAATAATAATATTATCAATTAATATATACTATTTAATAATAATATTATATTAAAATATAATTTATTTAAAAAATTTATGAATTCATTAAAAGGAATGTAATAATTGAAACATCAAATTACCAAAAAAATATAATTTCAATTTTTGTCATATAAAAACCTAATTTTTATCAAACTAGTTACATAATCATTTATAAAGTAAAAATAATAATGCATAAACATAATAACTATTTAAAAGAAGGAAATATAAATATTTACCCTTTTTTTCCTTTTTAAAATATTATTGTTATTTCACCCTTACATAACCTATTTTACTTTTACTATGGTAATAAATATTTACTATGGTTACTATTCATATTGTAAAAAAATTAAGTTAAACATGTCACGACCCGACCCTACCCGGGCTCGAGCCGCAACTACCCCAAGCCCGCCTCCATAGGCCAGGGGCTGACGACCAGCTCCGAAGGCACAACAACTCGGGGAGGCCTTTTCCTAAGTACCTGTACACACACATGCAGCACACTCAATGCAACAGTGCAAAGTAAAAGAAAAGACAAGTAAATAAAAGGGCAACTGCTATATATATACCAGAAATGTGCATCGACCTCTAAATAGTACAAGTAAAGTGCTGAAAAGGAAAAAGGGGAAAAACACGCACCCAACTATAAAAGTGCCACAACCCGACAACATGTAAACAAAAAGAAACAGCTGATGGGTCCCCCACCTAGAACCCGACCACGACCACCGCACACGGTCCAAGCTCCCAAGATCCTATGCTCCACTGAAGTCACGCTCCACCTATCCGTCATCTGCAAGGGAACACCATGTGCGGGTAAAGCCCAAGTAGGGGCGAGTATAAAAATACTCAGTAGGATAGTCCGAAGGCTCGAGGGAGAAACAAAGGAGGTACCGAAGGGTGAGCAGAAGAGCGAACAGAAAAAGTAGAGGAGTACAACTGAAAGTGCAGTAAGAGTAACAGTAAAGAGTCCAGATCAACCCAACAAGAGGAAAGAAGGTAGAATCATCTAAATATAAGAAGATAGAAACAGTGAGAAGATGAACTCCCAGTCGAGTCTTCGCTACCTATAGTAGGAGAGTAGACTCGTCCAACCAAGAGAAGCTAGACACGGAAAGCACATGGCATACCCCGCGCGTCTTCGCCTCTCTTGGAAGGAGAGTAACCAAACCCAAGAAGTGGGTACTAGAAAAAGGTATTTACCAGTCCATATGCTCAACAAGAAGCCCGAAAAAAGTCGTAAGGGGATCTCCATCCCGTAGCTCAGCCCAAGAAAAGAGTAGCCAACAGTCCCAGAAGTAACACCATCGATGCCCAGCATCCCACACGTCTGCCTTGAACTACGAGTCACGGGCTCAATCACCGCACCTCAACACTATCTGCTTTGGGTGGCACTAAATCGCCGACACGGTTTTAGGTCACGTCACAAGGACGCGTCTCGGTGGGGAAAGCGCTCCTCGTACTCGAGAGTTCTAGGGGAACGTCAACCACAACTTGTCACTACCCCGCAGTTGAGAGGTCTGCTCAAAGTCGACAGGCGACCCCCTACCCAGCCCCGCTGGAGGGTCCCTGGAAGTCAACGGGTTCCCACCACAGGGAGACCTGGAAAGTCGATGGGTGCCACACTGCCCAGTCCCGTAACAGGGTAATCCACTAGAGGGCGACCCAGCTAAAGTCGGCGATGAGACTACTGCCCAGCCCAGCTGGAGGTAACCCGACATCGGGGACCACTGCCCAGCCCAGATAGAGGTAAGACCTGCATCGAGGACCACTTCCCAGCCCCGCTAGAGGTAAGCCCGACATCGAAGACCTCTTCCTAGCCCAGCTGGAGGTAAGCCCAGCATCGGGGACCACTGCCCAGCCCAGTTGGAGGTAAACCCGAAACTGCTCTAGCCATCCCTGCTGGATGGTACTGCACGGTAAACACCGCTGTACTGGACATCCCTGCTGGATGGTAACCCACTAACGAGAAATGCTCAATACAACCTCAGCCCTGCTGGAAACAACCTCATCCCTGCTGGAACAACCTCAGCCCTACTGTAACAACCTCAGCCCTGCTGGAAACAACCCCAGCCTTGCTGGAAACAACCTCAGCCCTGCTGGAACAACCTCAGCCCTACTAGAACAACCTCATCCCTGATGGAACAAAATCCTGGGTAGAGAATCAGTGCCCGCGTAAAGTGTTGGTCACACTGAAACCACAAGCTCTACCAGGGAACATGGAGCAACGGGAGAAACTCCCCAGGACTCACAAGGCGATCTCGCTCCAATCCACTGAGTCACTGTCGAAGCGGACTGAGACATCTCATCCCAGAGAGTGGGGAAAACACCCACGCTACACGGACACCTGTAGCCGCAAACGGTGCCGCAGTCTGGTGAAAG
The DNA here is from genome assembly GCA_963277665.1 of Viscum album. Classification (NCBI taxonomy): domain Eukaryota; kingdom Viridiplantae; phylum Streptophyta; class Magnoliopsida; order Santalales; family Viscaceae; genus Viscum; species Viscum album. Next base: position 359,378,208 of record OY728136.1, on the reverse strand, counting down.
GGCACGGTACTGAAATCCCTCAGAGCTGAGGAAGCAGAGGAACCAAACCATCTCTACCAGCCAAACCATCGAGAACAAGACCAGGGGGAGACCACTCAACCCTGCTGGTCAGACAAAAGAGCACCAGGTCAGGGGAAAGTCGACCCTGATGGTCAAACAAACGAGTGCAGAGGGACCCTCTACGTCACGAGAGTCAAGTACATAAAGCAGAACATGGCATGCACATTGGGTCCACACGACGTGTGGCCCCAAGTCAACCCCAACTGAGCGCACAAACATCCTTAGGTACAAACAACCACACGTACCTCCAAGCGCTCCCGTATACTCCCATAGTATACCTCGTTCTATCCCAAAGGCTATCGTGCACACGGCACCCAGCGTCAACGCGAAGGCGTGAAGTAACAACTCCACCTCAAAGGACCAGGCACAGCCAACCACATATCGTGAACCATTTACATCACTCTCCCAAGAGTGCACGATCACAAGCCAAGGGTCCGCTGCAAACATGGTAGGGCGAACCACCACCAGAGCACCTTCCATGATTTTACATTTAATACGATCGCGTAAGAGGCTCCGCACAACCAAACGGATCGCACCGTTGTAATCCTCGCGGAAAAACATGCGATATCGACTACTTACTCGCCTCAAATGGATATCCGACGAAAAAGTCACCAACACCGCCTCACGCCTGAACGAAGTCCCGTGATCCTGAGCCTCGGCCCCGAAAACAGTCGGGCGCATCACAGCATTGCGATCCCCTCGGGAAAACATGTCAAAAGCATAAATCACTTGATTTCAACGTATATCCAGAGAAAAAGATGCATTTCGGCTCCCTGCGCACGAGCGGTACCACACGGGACCCGCACGCCGGTCCCGAAGCGCTGCCAACAGATCGCACCGCTGCGATCCTCTCGAAAAAAAACAAAAGATGAACTATTCACTTGTCCAAAACGGTCACCCGGTGATAAAGATGGAAATCACCGTCAACTCCCGAAATGACCCTCGTGGGGCCCGCACCATCGTGCAGAATTAGAGCAAGCAGACTGCGCCAATGCGATGCCCTTGGAAAAACACCCAACATCAACTGCTCGCACACCCCGAACGGACGTCCGAGGAAAAAGTCGTGAAACGCTGCACGCAGCTCAAAAGACGGGCCGTGGGGCCCATGCCTCAACTTCGGCCTCAATGCTTGAAACCACCCTGGAAAGCTCCGCCTCGGTGCCAGGGTCCCAACACCACTGACGACGCTCAAAACGGACGTCGGACGCGTCCGCCCCGTCCAAAACAAGTTCCCTCAAAGGAAACGACAAACCCCTTAAAGACGTGTCTCGCCTCCGAGGCCCCTTGTTTCGGGAATTAAAAATTTCTAAAACCATTCCAAAATGTCCGCCTCGTCGATACGGTTCCACCGCCGCAGACGGCACTCAAAACGGACACCCGTAGCGGAAAATACGGGTGTCCGAACACTGAGGGGGTAAGGCCCCTGGGGCTGGACTGGCCGGTCTGCCCGGCCGCGGACACGTGGTCCGTGCGCAGACCGGCCACGAGGGCCGGTCGCGGAAGCCGCGTGAAGACCCGCGCGGCGCGAGTCTTTGTCGCCGCACGGGGGTCGCGAGCCGCGACCCCGCGGTCACCGCTCCCTGGCGACCGCCGCCTCGCCAAAGCGCTCCGCCTGAGCCTCGGCCTCCTCTGGACGTCACCCATAGCTGTGCCAAGCACCTTCGAAGCCTCATTCAGTGACGCCTCCTGAGACCGCCCGCGTGTCGCGATACCTCCTGAGGCCGCCCGCCGCGCCAGGGATCGCCGGACCGCCAGAAAAACCCGCAACCTTTGTCGATCAACCCCGGCCTCCTCCGAGGTCGGATTTTGATTCAGAAATATGCGTTGGAAAGATAAAAATGTATTCTACGCATCCATGGGATTTTTTTGAAGTTTTAAAATCAAATCGACACATACAATTTGAATCAAATGTAGGCTCGGGAATGAAAATGCAACCGAAACCTCCTACCTCTTGGGCGATTCCCGGAGCTTCACGGGGAGTCCGCCACCATGCCGCACCTTGCTAGAGCTACTTCGCTAGAGTAGGAGGAGGAGAGGGAGGAGTTCCTCCTTTCTGCTGTCTAGGTGAGGAAGAGGAAGAGGGAGGGGTGAGTTAAGCGTTTAAATAGAAAACGCTTAACCACCCGCCCGTCGGTCCGAACCCAAACCCTCAACAGGGTTGAGGTTAAGCCTCCCCTTGGGTAAACACCACCTCCCGAGCACAAATGTGGTCTCAGAATTTTAATCAGATACCCCATTCAAAAGTTATAAAATTTAACGTCTGAAGCCGCTAAATTACGAAAATGCCCCTGGGGCCATTTTTCACAAACGGCCCGCACCCACGAAACTTATACCCCTCCTAGGGTAAAAGGAACGCTCTAAACTCAACGGTGACCTCGGTTTTCCAATCCGAGCCACCGTTTAATAGATTATAGCATTTCTCCATTAAAAGAATAAATAAATAAATTAATTTATCCGTTTAACCTTCCGAAAGTGAGCGAGCGGTCCAAACATCCCGCGCTGACATGTTTTATGTCGTTTCATGGGTAAACACCCCATTCCGGTCCCATATGTACACTCAGATCTCTGATCCGGGTCACTGTTTAGGAGTTATCCCATTTATTTGGCGGTTCCAGTGTGAACACACTAAAGATTTAATTCCGGCCGCTCCGGGGCTCAGAATCGCATGCCGTCTGAAGGCACTGCTCTGGAATATCATCAAGAATATTCCAAAGTCTTCCGAAGAAAAAACCGGGTTCTTACATCATTCCCTCCTTCCAAGATTTTCGTCCCCGAAAAGCAAAACTAGGGAGCAACACAGGGTACTAAGCCCACACCTAGCTTTCCCATACCTAGAAGAACCCACGCACAACTCTGCGTCACCGCACACAGACCAAAGGACTGATCCGTTCACGCGAGGTCGTCCCTTGCTGATGTCGTGCACCCACTCAAGACTTTAGGGTTAGGGTAAGGTGGTATGGCACCTCGCCATCCCTTTGCATGGTCTCAAACAGCCCGAAGGCTCTCGGGGGTAGCTCACCTCCCCGACCGAACCTCTACGTCGCATGTCGCGACTGGAATCACCACCTGCACCTGGAACAAGGCCCGATGATTCCCTCTTTTAGAATATCCATATGGTGAAACACCCAAGGATATCTGATCACACAAGATTTGACAACCGAGGCTCTCTTACATGCTCGAAAGGTGAAGGAGTCGACACCATTGACTAGAGAAAAAGGTCCCACACCTTTTACCTTACCAACACAGGGTTACACCCGACGCCCTGTGTTACCCTAGTAACACATCAAACAAGGAGCAGGGAGGAAATAATTTCAGACACAGAGTCTAACAATTCTACTTCAAAAAGGTAGAAGAGCTGTAGAGCGTACCTCTTACCACCTCATGCTCTGCAGGATTGTAGACATCCAAAGCTCTCGCCTGTCCGCAGTCCCAACTGTCAGCTCCCTAAGCCTGTCGTGGACCACCTAGTGGTGATGGGAAGACCTCATAAAGTCGTCCCACACTAACAGATCCTCCCGCTCCTCTGCTAGCACCACCTCTCTGGGTGATACTCTAATCATGGCGCTGCCTCTATCGTGGTGGTGCACCTGCTGCCTGCCCGAAGCTCTCAACAACTCGGGTCAGGCAGTCTAGTGCCAAGTGACCTCACCCATCACAAGCAAAGCACTGACTCTCTCTGGACTGCACTGGTGCCCTCCAGTGCCACTATGGTGTTCAACCATGCCCCTGAGTCCAGTTGTCAGAAAGCCACCTGCGTCGAGGTTCTTCTTGCTGATGCCCGCTAGCTGCGGCAGACGTCTCTATTCCAACGTGCCTGCTGCCACCACCAACTCCAGAACATGACAGGAAGCTCTCTGTCACCAGCGGCTACTCTATCACCCTGTAATATGTGGAAATTACCAAGGGTACTATGACATCATGAATCTCTCGGCGAAGACCCTGCTCAAACTTCCGTGCTCGGATGTTGTCGTCACGGACGAAGTCTGGGTAAAAGCGTGCATGGTCTGCAAAACTAGCTGCGTACTCGGCCACCATCATCCATCCATGCTGAAACTGAAGGAGATCCTGAATCCGAATAGAGTTCAAGCAGGAGGGGAAAAACTCCTCACGAAACAACAACTGGAATTCGCCCCACGAAAGCGACGAATCGTCACGAAGCTGAGTCACCAGACTCCACCAACGCCAAGCTAATCCACAGAAAAGACTGGCTGCCAAAGCCACTCTCTGATCTGTCGGCATCTGCACAAGCCCGAAAAGGCTAACCACTGTCTTTATCCAACCCTATGCTACCTGAGGGTCTATCTCACCACTGAACCTCAGCGGTCTCTGCCACTGGAACTCATGGAGCGCACTCAACCCGCGCTCAAGCTCAGCCTGCTCTGCTGAAACTGCCTGCTGCTCAACAGGTGGGGGTGCTGCTACCAGCCCACCCGGAGAAAGGGGCTCGCATGATGGGTCATGGACTGTGGCCTCGTAGCTCACAGGGTCATCATCACGAACCAAAGCTGGTATCCTGGCTGGCTGTCCTCGCGGAGACATCCTGAAAATTATCAAGGAGTACCACGGTCAGATGAACAAATCTGTATATACCAATAACAATAACGATGGGGAGCTGACTCAAGAAGGACTTTCAAAGACTCAATCCTATGTGATGCACAAACCAAATTTTCCCTGCTACAAGTGTCTCAGCATGCTGAGTTGACAAGCGGGTTATCAAGGTCCTGGTGAATGGATACGTTGGCCACCGCACCATCACTGGACTCCCTGTCCTGAGAGCCGCTCTCAAGACACGTTAACACTGTTTCCCTAAATCCCAACCAATTCATCTTTTAGGGACATTCGCACAACATCCCAAGGAATGAACCACCTCTGATACCACTTTTTCATGACCCGAACCTACCCAGGCTCAAGCCGCAACTACCCCAAGCCTGCCTCCACAGGCCAGGGGCTGGTGACCAGCGCCGAAGGCACAACAACTCGAGGAGGCCTTTGCCTAAGTTCCTGTACACACACATGCAGCACACTCAATGAAACAGTGCAGAGTAAAAGAAAAGACAATTAAAGAAAAGGTAAACTACTATATATATACCACAAATGTGGATCGACCTCTAAACAGTATAAGTAAAGTGCTGAAAAGGAAAAAGGGGCAAAAAATGCACCTAACCAGAAAAGTGCCACAACCTGGAAATAGGTAAACAAAAAGAAACAACTAACGGGTCCCCCACCTGAAACTCAACCATGACCACCGCACACGGTCCAAGCTCCCAAGCTTCTATGCTCCACTAAAGTCACGATCCACCTGTCCGTCATCTGCAAGGGCACACTAAGTGCGGGAAAAGACTAAGAAGGGGTGAGTATAAAAATACTCAGTAGGATACCCCGAAGGCTCGAGGGAGCAACAAAGGAGGTACCGAAGGGTGAGCAGTAGAACGAACAAAAAAAGTAGAGGAGTACAACTGAAAGTGCAGTAAGAGTAATAGTAAAGAGTCCAGCTCAACCCAACAAGAGGAAAAAAGGTAGAGTCGTCCAAACACAAGGAGATGGAAAAGGTGAGAAGATGAACTTCCCATCGAGTCTTCGCTACCTATAGTAGGAGAGTAGACTCATCCCACCATGAGAAGCTAGACACGGAAATCAGGTGGCATACCCCACGCGTCTTCGCCTCTCCAGGAAGGAGAGTAACCAAACCCAAGAAGTGGGTACTAGAACAAGGTATATACAAGTCCATATGTTCAACAAGAAGCCCGAACAAGGTCGTAAGGGGATCTCCATCTCGTAGCTCAGCCTAAGAAAAGAGTAGTCAACAGTCCCAGAAGTAACACCATTGATGCCCAACGTCCCACACGTCTGCCCCGAACTACGAGTCAAGGGCTCAATCACCGCACATTGACACTATCCGCTTTGGGCGGCACTCACTCGCCCGCACAGTTTTAGGTCACGTCACAAGGACGCGTCTCGGAGGGGAAAACACTACTCATACTCGAGAGTTCTAGGGGAACGTCAACCACAACTCATCACTACCCCGCAGTCGAGAGGTCTGCTCAAAGTCGACAGGCGACCCCCTGCCCAGCTCCGCTGGAGGATCCCTGGAAGTCAACGGGTTCCCACCAAAGGGAGACCCGAAAAGTCGACGGGTGCCACACTGCCCAGTCCCGTAACAGGGTAATCCACTAGAGGGCGACCCGGCTAAAGTCGGTGATGGGACCACTGCCCAGCCCAGCTGAAGGTAACCTGACATCGAGGACCAGTGCCCAACCCAGCTGGAGGTAATCCCAACATCGGGGACCACTGCCCAACCCTGATGAAGGTAAGCCCGGCATCGGGGACCACTGCCCAGCCCAGCTGAAGGTAAGCCCGACATCGGGGACCACTACCCAGCCCAGCTGGAGGTACGCCCGGAACTGCTCTGGCCATCCCTGCTGGATGGTACTGCTTGGTGAACACCGCTGTACTGGCCATCTCAGCTGGATGGTAACCCACTAACGAGCCTTGCTCGATACAACCTTAGCCCTGCTGGAAACAACCTCAGCCCTGCTGGAACAACCTCAGCCCTGCTGGAACAACCTTAGCCCTACTGAAAACAACCTCATCACTGCTGGAAACAACCTCAGCCATGTTGGAACAACCTCATCCCTACTGGAACAACCTCCTGGGTAGAGGATCGGGGCCCACATAAAGTGTTGGTCACACCGAAACCACAAGATCTACCAGGGAACACAGAGCAATAGGAGAAACTCCGCAGGCCTCACAAGGAGATCCCGCTCCAATCCCCTGAGTCACTATCGAAGCGGACTAAGACATCTCATCCCAGAGAGTAGGGAAAACACCCACGCTGCACGGACACCTGTAGCCGCAAACGGTGCCGTAGTCCGGTGAAAGGGCAGGGTACTGAAACCCCTCACAGCTGAGGAAGCATAGGAACCAAACCATCTCTACCAGCCAAACCATCGAGAACAAGACTAGGGGGAGACCACTCAACCCTGCTGGTCAGACAAAATAACACCAGGTCAGGGGAAAGTCCACCCTACAGGTCAAACAAACGAGCGCAGAGGGACCCTCTATGTCATGAGAGTCAAGTACCTAAAGCAGAACATGAAACACAAATGGGTCCCACACGACGTGTGGCCCCAAGTCAACCCAAACTGAGCGCACGAACATCCTCAGGAACAAAAAACCACACGTACCTCCAAGCGCTCCCGTATAATCCCAGAGTATACCTCGTTCTAGCCCAAAGGCTATCATGCACACGACACCCAGCGTCAACGCGAAGGCGTGACATAATAACTCCACCTCAAAGGCCCAGGCACGACCAACCACATGTCATGAACTATTTACATCACTCTCCCAAGAGTGCACGATCACATGCCAAGGGTCTGCTCCAAACATGGTAGGGCGAACCACCACCAGAGCACCTTCCAAGCTACAACATTTAAAAAGATTGCGTAAGAGGCTCCACACAACCAAACGGATCGCACTGTTGTAATCCTCACGAAAAAACACACGATATAGACTACTTAATCGCCTCAAATGGATATCCTATGAAAAAGTCACCAACACCGCCTCACGCCCGAACGACGTCCCGTGATCCCGAGCCTCGGCCCCGAAAACAGTAGGGCGCATCGCACCATTGCGATCCCCTCGGGAAAACACGTCAAAAGCACAACTCACTTGAGTGCAACGGATATCCGGAGAAAAATATGCATTCCGACTCCCCGCGCATGAGCGGTACAATGCGGGACCCACACCCCGGTCCCGAAGCGCTACCAACGGATCACACCGCTGCGATCCTCTCGAAAAAGCACACAAGATGAACTATTCACTTGTCCAAAACGGTCACCTGGGGATAATGCTGGAAATCACCGTCAACTCCTGAAACGGCCCTCGCGGGGCCCACACCATCGTGCGGAATTAGAGCAGGTAGACTACGCCAACATGATGCCCTCAAAAAAACACCCAACATCGACTGCTCGCACGCCCCGAACGGACGTCCGAGAAAAAAGTCATGAAACGCTGCACACAGCTCAAAAGACGGGCCGTGGGGCCCGCGCCTCAACTTCGGCCTCAATGCCTGAAACCACCCTGGAAAGCTCCGTCTCGGTTCCAGGGTCCCAACTCCACTAACGGCGCTCAAAACGGACGTCGGACGTGTCCGCGCCGTCCAAAACAAGTTCCCCCGAAGGAAATGACAAACCACTTAAAGACGTGTCGAACTTCTGAGGCCCCTCGTTTAGGGAATTAAAAATTCCCAAAACCATCCCAAAAATTCCGCCTCGTCGATACGGTTCCACCGTCGCAGATGACACTCAAAACAGACACCCGTAGCGGAAAATACGGGTGTCCGAACACCGAGGGGGCAAGGCCCCTGGGGCCGGACCGGCCTGGACCGGCCCACGACTTAGCCATGTGGGATGGCCGCGGACACGCGGTCTGTGCGCAGACCGGCCAAGACGGCCGGTCGCGGTAGCCATGTGAAGACCCGCGCGACACGAGTCTTTGTCGCCGCACGGGGGTCGCGCACCGCGACCCCGCGGTCGTCGCTCCCTGGCGACCGCCGCCTCGCCGAAGCGCTCCGCCTGAGCCTTGGCCTCCTCCGGACGCCGCCTGCAGCCACACCAAGCGCCTCCGCCGCCTCACGCCATGACGCCGCCTGAGACCGCTTGCGCACTGCGACACCGCCTGAGGCCGCCCGCCGCGCCAGGGCTCGCCGGACCGCCGGAAAAACCCGCAACCTTCGATGATCAACCCTAGACTCCTCCGAGCTCAGATTTTGATTCCGAAATATGCGTTGAAAAGATAAAAATGTATACTAGGCATCCATGGGATGTTTTTGAAGGTTCAACATCAAATCGACACATAAAATTTGACTCAAAGGTATGCTCGGGAATGAAAACGCAACAGAAACCTCCTACCTCTTGGGCGATGCCCAGAGCTTCACAGGGAGTCCGCCGCCGCGCTGCGCCTTGCCGGAGCTGCTTTGCCGGAGCTAGAGGATGAGAGGGAGGAGTTCCTCCTTGCTTCTATCCAGGTGAGGAAGAGGAAGAGGGAGGGGTGAGTTAAGCATTTAAATAGAAAACGCTTAACCACCCGCCCGTCGGTCTGAACCCGAACCCTCAACAAGGTCGAGGTTAGGCCTCCCCTAGGGTAAAAACCACCTCCCGAGCACAACAGAGGTCTTGGAATTTTAATCCGAGACCCCATTCAAAAGTTATAAAATTTAACGTCCGTAGCCGCTAAATTACGAAAACGCCCCTAGGGCCATTTTTCACCAACAGCCCGAGCCTGCGAAACTTATACCCCTCCTAGGGTAAACGACACACTCCGAACTCAACAGTGCCCTTGGTTTTCCAATACGAGCCATCATTTAAGAGATACTAGATTTTCTCCATTAAACGAATAAATAAATAAATAAATTTATCCGTTTAACCTTCCGAAAGCGAGCGAGGGGTCCAAACATCCTGCGCTGACGTGTTTTATGTCATTCCTAGGGTAAACACCCCATTCCGGACCCATCCGTACACTCGGATCTCTGATCTGGGTCACCGTTTATGAGGTATCCCATTTATTTGGCGGTTCAAGTGTGAACGCACAGAAGATTTAATTCCGGCCACTCCGGGGCTCCGAATCGCACGCCGTCTGAAGGCGCTGCTCTGGAATATCATCAAAAATATTCCAAAGTCTTCTGTAGAAAAAACCGGGTTCTTACAAAACATATTACTTATTATTAATTAATATGGTTATAAATATGTAATAATTTATAGAAAATTAAATTCACTAAAGTTTTAGAATATAACTTAAGATAAAATATGCAGTCGTGATGAAAAATGGTTTTCTAAAAAAATGAATTTTTCACGGAAAAGATGATTTTACTTTTAGTCTATAACTAATAATATTAATTATATTAATATAAATTCATAATTATATATAAAACCTATAAATTTAATTTATTTAATACCCTAAAATGGTTTTTTAAATTAATTAAAAATAAGAAACATTATGCATTTTAAAACAGTTTTAAAAAAAATGTGTTTTCAAACATAAAAATAAACTTATTTAAAAATATGATATAAAGATGATGTAAATATAAGTAATTAGGTAAAATATAACTTTTAATTTATTATTTTACTTTTAAATCAAACTATAATAATAATTTTCCTTTTAAATTTCATAATTTATCAAATTAAATGATAGTTTTTTATAAAAATTTGTATTTTTCACTATTCATTGAAAAATCTATATTTTCCAAAATATCCAAAAACATTACACTAATTAAATTTTTATATTATGATATAAAAATGAATTTATTTTTATAAAATACATTTTATAAATTTTCTAGAAAATAATTATAATTTTTTTCACAAAAATAAATAAAAACCATTTTCGAATAAATCATAGTTTGAAAAACAAAAAGGCATTGATAAAAAATTGAGTGATTATTTAAGAATAATTAATCAATCCATTTATGTATAGTATGATATATATATATATATAATAAATTATTTAATCCTAGTCAAACCATAAAATTTATTTGCTAAGTTATGACAATCATATTTAAATAATCATTATTTCTTTGTGGTCAATGTTGTGTATTTAATATCATATCAGCCATAATATTATATTTTAAGAACTAAGGGTATTAAAACACACTGAATTAATTGTATTTATTTCATTATTTTAATTACTACCATTTATTTTTTAAACTGATACTACTTGTTTGCATTACTTATGTACAAGATGAAATTTTGAATTTATTGCTAGTTACTTTAATAATTTTAGTTGCTTTAATGAAAATAAATGTCACATTTTCATGAAAAATGTATTTTGAGATTATAAAAATCATTCTAGAATTCACTTTCATGAATAAAATTTATGGAAATTCTATTTTTTTCTGTATTTCATGGTATTTGTAGTAAGGATCTTTTATGCATGTTTTGTGTCACTTAGTTATTGTGAGTAAAAAAATTTATAGACATTATTAGCTTCAATGAAAAAATGATTTCACTATGTTATATTTCTAAATAAATTTTGACCAAATGGTTTAATTTTTTTATCCTACCATGTATTCAATAATGGGGATGTTTTTTAGTATTTAGTGCAGGGATGGGTCTAAACTGAGCTAAACTGTGTTTCATTGTAGTACACATAGAAACCCATTCAATAATCATTCCAAGATGTCCATAAATAAGATATGATCTTTGTATTTATGTTAAATAATTATTTTATTGTATTTATAGGATAAGAAAATAAAAAATTACTACATTTTACTTAGGTGATAATTACGTACTAGATTGTGGGGTTTCACTAACCGAAAATTGTAAGAATTTCATGATTTTTGGGTGAATGTTTCCCACTATTTTTGTGGAAATAATATTTATGAACTAGGTAATATAGCATGTTGGGAGATATTTATATATAATTGAGATTATAACTTATGGGAGCATTGAGTTTGAACTTAAATCCAGGGTACACACTCTTTTTGAACTAACACATCATGGAGCCAAATCGAATGATAATAATTTAATTCATTTAAAATTGGTGTAAAATGTAAAATTGAGACCCCATGGTGAATCTATGAGAAATTAGTGCAATGGGTGTGTTGTATAAATAAATAAGACCCAAATTAAATTGGATTTATTCATATTTATACACACAAATTCATTGGTGGGAAAAATAAATAAAGTCCCTTTTTTCAAAAATGAGTTCATTAAGGTTAGGGGAATATTTAACCCAAATTATTAAGGGTAAAATTGACTTATAAATTAATCATTTGAGTTTAATAATTGAAGTGAAAAAATAATCTTTAATTTTTTGAACCTTTGGGGAGTGATAATAGACTCTACTTTTTTCCAAAGTTTTAATTCCACTTCTATCTAATCTGTTTCACTCCAAGAACTAGATCTCAAATTTGAAATTGAAAAGAGATATTAAGTGGAATTCACAGTGGAGGTATGATTATTTCAACCAATGGAGGGATTTTTTTATTTCCTTTGACTTTGGTATGAATTAGAACCTGGGTAGGATATCAAATTGTCTTTAAAAATAATTGTAAATAAATAAAATGCATTGAATTTCATATGAGTGAAATTGATTATGTGTGGAGGAAGTTGATGTGGCTTTCACATTGGATTATTTATCCACATCATCTTGTATAATATATATTGGATTATTTTCAAGATAATATTTTTAATTCATCAATTTATAATCTATTGATGAATCATTTTAAAATTAAAATAACTCTTAATTTTATGTTAAAATATTTATTTAATTTATTAATTTTTATTTCTTGGTTACTTCATAAATGATTTTTTAAATTAGTGTAAATAGTTATTTATTAATTCTTATTTTTTTATTAAAATTTATGATATATATATATTATATTATATTATTTATTTCATTAGTTTTCAATTTTTTTAAAATATAAATTTCATCTTTTTTAATTCAATATTTGTTAAATAAAATTTTAATTCCTTTTATTTATTTATATATATAATTAATTTATAAATTTTATAAATTTATTTTTATGGTTTTTATATTTATGTATTTTTATTTTAATTTATAGTTGTTTCTTATTTTTTTTCAAGTGTGGTTGGTAATGTGGTTGTATGAATTAACGACATGGTGTATTCAAAGTCACTAAAGTGAACATGCCCTAAATTTTTAACTCATTTCAGTTCAAATTCATAAGTGACTACAAGATACTCTTATAGTCAGTTTTCTTACTGAAGATGAGAGACTGAATGAAGTTTTTGGTGAACTGACTGCATGCCTATTATTTCAAAGTGTCTGAATTAATGCTGACAGTCACTTGAGTAACCATTGAAATATGTTTAAACATACCATTCCGAATGCATAGAACATTTCCCATTTAGAAGTAACAAAAAACACCTTCATGGTAGGTATATATACCAAAATACAAACTAAAAATGGGGCTAAAGAAACCCTACCACCCCATGAATCATCGATCTTATGAGACAATTAAATTGAGTTTAGAGAATATGAAACCAAGTAGAGATTTAATGTGGAGATGTTCAGTCTCCTAAAATGGGTTTTTGATCTAAAACTAGTTATATAGAGAAGATGGCCCAATGATAATTGAAACTATGATATAGGAGACAACAAAATTCAAACCATATGGTCATTACCTGTATGAAAATTATGAAGAAAATTCTCAGGATTTAGGGTAGTGATGAGTCGTGAAATATTAGTTTGAGTTGGAATTAAATGATTTTGAAGATGATCTCATGAGAACATGTTAAGATTTTTCCTTGATTGAAATTATTAATTAAAAAAAATCTCAACCTAAGAAATTAGTTTTCAAAATAAAGAATCATCTATCCTATTTATATTCATTAAAAAATGAGATAAAAAATGTTGTGATGTACACCATGATCAATCCATCTCATATGAAATTCATCATTTGTAGTGTTTTATTTGAAGATGAATAATTCATCTTTGTATATGAAATTTTCTTTGAAGATTATTTTAACTAATTTTGATTGAAATTTATGACTGATCCAAAAAAATTGATGAATATAGTGAATCAATATGAGATGGTATAAAAATTCAAGATTTTTTGAGGAACTAAAGTAGTTATGAGCCTGAGATTCAGTGATTTAGATTACTCAACTTGAAAAAATAGGGTACAGAATTGAATTCAATGCTACAAAAGAACTGATAATGATGATGGAAAATTCACCAATATTGATGAATTAGGAATAAGGAAAGAATTTTATCACTATGTGAGTTGGATTTTTTTGTGATTTCTGTTGGAATTTTTGATAGTGGTCTTAATGATGAATAATATGGGGGCTTCATACTCACCATTTTTATGGATTCATATATTTTTTTGTATGAAATTTTATTGATTGATCTTATTCCAGTGAGAATCCATGGTTTTTAACCAAACATGGGGGCTTCATACTCACCATGGTTTTTATCTCACCCTCTTCTGAAATTTGGATTTGGAAACTTATGACATGGTTTTCATTTTTGGAGAAGAGGGTGAGATAAAATACATTTTTTTCATGAATCATCTATAGCTAATAATTATTGAAATTTAATGATGATGTTCCTAGTCACATGTAGGCATTATATTGTCATAGGCGAGTTCAAGAAAATATTCTAGAATTTTTGAGTAACCTTCAAAAGTACCTTGGATATTGGATACTTGTATGGGTATATTTAATGATAAAATAGGGTAAATAAGGGTTAGATAGAGTTTTTTTTGAATATTTTGGTTTGATTTACTCAGTGGTTACATAGGATAGTCAAAGAGTCCATGTCATTAAGGATGAGGATTACACCAAATGTTAAGACAGTGCTAGGAGTAGTCACTACTAAAAATAAATTTATTAAAATCACTAAAATTATGATTTATCATCACTAAAAAGAACTAATAATCTATGTGATGTTAAAGGCAGTCCTTTATCAGGATTAGAAAAAAGTGATGATAAATGATTTCTTTATTAGTTCTTTTTTTAGAAATGATAAATGGTACCTTTATTAGTGATCTTTTTAGTGTCGATAAAGGCACCATTTATCAGTTCCTTTTTAGTGATGATAAATGGGTTCTTTATCAATTCTTAAAAGCACCGTTAAAGGTATCATTTATCAGTGATTTTTTTTAGAATTTATAAAATTTGAAAAAAATTATCTTTTTCACGCAACAAACTTTATCAGTACTTGTGACCCCCATTTCTCTATGCTCTACATCCCCCACCCCACAGAAACTATCATAAACCCCAAAACCCCCTTTCCTAATTCTCTACATTCCCCCACCACCCCACAACAACACTCATAGACCCCACCCCCCTTCTCAGTGTTATTAAAACTACTTAATGACCCTCGTGACAAGGACCCTTCCTTCTCACCCATTAGTGTATGTCTGGACTTCATCATGTGACCTCCCTTGCATGTTTTGAATCCCTTCACCACTCCACCAATATTTGTTATTCTATATTTCATGATATTTCAATTTATTTATATATGATTATGTACATTTATTTGTTCTTATATTTAGAGAATTAATTTTAAATTAATTTATAAAATATTTGATTGTGTGTATATGATAAATACATACACACATATATTTAGTTTAATATAATATATATTATTATTCATTTATATATATTAGAATATGAATATAAATATATTTTTATTTATTAATACATAAAAAAGTGAATATATAAACATTATATATACATTTCTATAAGTATACATGTATATCAATATATTTTTATATTGTATAAAAAATCATCGATTTTTTTAAAAATAAAATTGATAATAATTAATTTTATATGATTTACATATTTATTTATAAATATATTTTAAAAATATTTTTATATATTACATATCTAGATATAAATTTTATACAATATATATACATGTGTATATATATTACATATATATTAATACATATTTATATATAATTTTATATTTAGATATAAGTTTTTATAATATAATTATAAATATTTACTATTAAAATATTTATACATTATATTTAATGATAATTATATATTTATAAAAATAAATTTTTATATGCTATATATACACAATATTAACACACACACATATTTATACACACATATACATGTTTATATTTCTCACATACATGTGAAAATATTTACATATATGTATTTATTTAAATACTATAGAATATACATATCAATATTTTTTTATTGCCACCCATGAGTCTATATATAGACATTTCTTGTATAAGTATACACACACACACACACATATTAATTCATTTTTATAAGGAAAATAAAATGGATAATTTTCATTTTAAGTAAAATGAATAATAAATATTTATTTTTGTTTGTTTTATATATTTAAATATTTATTTTTATGTAAATATTGTTAAATATGTATTTATAAAATTCATTTATTATTTGTAAATATAAGAAAATATGAATATATTTAATTATAAATTTACATAAAATATGAAAAATGATGAAATTTAAAATCCATAATATCTATTTGATTGTGATCCTTGAGAATAAATTAATTTTTTATATAAAAAGGTCAAAAAGACCCTCTAAATGAAGTTGAAATCTCATCAAAAATGAAAAACTTATGGCATCCCAATTAAAAAATTAGTTTTAGAGGCCTTCCTATCCTTTTTGGACTTGAAATATTATGACTGAGGTCCCCCTAGGAAAACATGGAATAGATATCTCCACAATATTCAATTTGATATTTGGTTGAGCCAAAACAGACACCTGAATCAAAATTTATGGTCATTTGAAGTACAAGTCATGTTTCCAACTAATGTTAGTCTGTTAATTTATTTATTTAATTTTCATGTCATCTAATTGTTATTAAATGAATATTCCTCAATAATAATTAGAAGTTATTTAATTAATATAGTATATTTTATAATTAATTTTTCATTAAACATTTTATATATTATGTGTAAATTCATATTTAGCCATATATAAATCACATTTAAAAATATATATTATACTCATAAGAATATATATTATATTTATAAATTAACATACTATTTTTAGTTGTATAATTTTTTAATAAAATATACCCTTTATCAATTCTATAAAAAATAACTGATAAAGGGGGGAAATTATCAGTGCTAAACCAAAAGTGCTGATAAGGGGTGGGGGTGGGGGACGTTTATTAGTGTCTAAGAAAATGCTGATAAAGGGGGGATTTATTAGTGATTTTTTATAGTGTGGATAAAATCAAACCTTTGTAAATGATTTTTAGAGCTAATAAAGGCCCACTTTATTATCTCTTTTTCCTAGCATGGATAAAGTGTATCGCTGTATTTTGCATGGTTTGTAGTGGTGAGTGGGACAAAACAAAATAAAATTGATCATCATAATTAAGTGATCATCTTTCTTCCCTTAGTAGACATTTGATCAGAGCACATAGAGTAAATTGCTGGATATTAGAGCCACAAAATTGGTGTTTAAGGCTATAGACATAGAGCTGGAGCAAGAAGAAAATTTCAAGAGAAGATTTTTGTCACATTCCATTATTTCTCTGTTATACTACTCCAAGATACTTTCATTGAAAAAAATTCTTTTCCCAAATATATGTGTAACTAGATTAATTATGGGGATTATATTATTATGATTTTTAATTTTAATATGTTCTTCAATTAATTCCACAATTTTATGAGTGTCAATTAATCTTAGAGATCTCATTTTTATTATTAATAAGTTTAATCTATTCACTATTCAAAGGAAAAAGAGGTGATGATAATGAAAACATTTCTTTTTAAACATAAATTAAGTACTTAAAATGAAAATGGATAATGTTTTATTATCTATTAATGAATATTTCATTTCTTAAGTGATGTTTGAGAGATAATTTATAAGGAAGTATTGAAGTTTGTAGTTTAAAATTAAGTATAATTTTAGTGATGCAACACATATTATTATAAGAAAAAGTATGATTTTGTATAACTTTAGGAAAAAATAGAAAATATTTTATATCATTTAATATTATTATGATCTCATTAATGTCATCCAATATTAGTTTCTTTCTCTCTTCTATTTTTCTATATTCACCACATCCTTACCAGAACATTATTCTCACACACACGACATTATTATTTCACTACTTACCCATTTTTTTATTAGTTGTTTTTTATTTATGTTTTTTTGCCACACACTCATTAATTTTATTCTCAATGGAATTGATACTCTTTATACTTTATTAGTACTTGTAGGTTTTATAAATAATTAATTTGGTCTTATTTAATGATATCCATGATATCCTATACAATCTCATAGAATTATCCCTGAGGTGGTGGATCATGAATCACCCTTACCCTTATGGATATGGTTCAAAGGAAAGAGTATAATATAGATAACCCCTTTCGAGAGTCACAACTATGTTATAATGAAACACCCAATAATTTTTTCCTTTAACTTTTTTAACTCCATGATTCCTATGTGAAGATCCCATATAAGTATTTCATTTATTGTAAATAGTTTAGTATATGTTCTATAGAGTATTTGATAATTCTTTTAGGATTTTTTTGAACTTATACAAAGAAAATGGTTGTCATGAATGATAATGCATCTATATAATTCTATAAGATGTTTGAAAAAATTATGGATGCAACTTGAAGACTAATATTGTATTGATTTGATGAAACTTGTAATTAAACAATCTATTTCAGCATGAAATAGTGGGGTAATTGATAAGATTCTATTTAATGGAATCACAGGCATGTGTTAGTGTATGATGGATCAGTATATGAAAAATATTTGATTAATGTTGAAAAATTTTAGAAGTCCTAGATGTAGGGTGAATAGATCTAATCTTACTTGAGTGAATTATGAAATATTGCATCCACACAGATGTTTCTAGGGATGTAGGAAAAATCACATAGTCGATCTGTAATGTTTATACTTTACGATTAATGTTTTCTTAATTATGTAGAAAAATTATTCAAATTGATGATTTAGTCTGCATGAGGGAATTGTGCACCAGTTATTTGATTCTTTCAAGGATACAAATTTACATAGAAGTTTTTGACTAATGTATTAGATCGATGTGATGGGGCCATTGTAAACTATGTATCTAATTACTAATACATTTCTGAAGTAAACAACATAGGTGATTTTAATACAAGCATGTGATTATATAGAATTTATGATTTTCACATAGCTGTTTTCACCACTCATCACCATATTTGATATTTTTCTATATATATATTGGAATCCATTATGATTTATATAATTCGATATAAAAAAGAATAAATCAAACAAAATTGATATTATGATCATCAGAATAAAAACAATATGATTGATAATTTGATCATAATTCATGCTAACATGAAAGGTGAATTTCCAAACGTAAAAATATAATATAGAAGAGTTGATATCATAAAATTATTATAGATGACGCCACATCATAATAGATCTGAAAATGATGAATGAGAGATCCATGCCATAAGAAATAGGTCCATATCAAAATGTTTCAATCTATTATTCACATAGGTTTTATGAATATTAATTGACAAAATGGTTTTTGTGGAGGATTAAAATGAGATTAAATTTTGAGTATTTCATGAATTTAAATGAGAAGGTGAATATGATGATATTTTCTAAGAGATGGAACTTGTTCAAGTATTTAGGGTATTTTAATGAATATTTTATTGAGCATTAAAATTTATAAAAATTAATGAAAAAAGAATAAAATATCATTTTGGATATTATGAGGTTCTTTAGATAGCCATGCTAGAAATGCTGGTGTTATATATTGAATAAAACCATGTTCAATTTTTTATACAATTTTTATTCAAGAGGACTTCCTTATCCAAGCCTTAAAGAAATAAAAACCTTGACTCAAGATATTTTCAAGAGATCAATATTTATAATAAATGTATATTGTGGATATATATTAGTTTAAACGTTGAGTCTATAGGGGTTTTAAAATAAGATCGATCAACTCAATCATTTTAGAAGAAGGTGAGAGAAATATCGATTTTTTTAGTTTTCAAGAGATTAAGAGAGAAGAATGTGGGAAATTATATTCATGTACCTCTGATAATATAAAGGTGGAAAGGTGTAAAATATATATTTTATTTTATTTGTGAAATCTAGTGCACATTATACAACTTAAGCAATATAAAAAAGATAGAGTTATGATCTTTGATGGTGATGATATATTTTCTACAAAGAAAAAGTGGGAGATAAATTTTGGACCCTTATATACTAATGTTTTTAAAGAAAAAAACAATAAAACATGGTGGGATCCAAAGAAATTTAGGAGTTATTGTGTGTTGAAGAAGAATATATATATGGATAAAGAGAAGATAATGATGTTGTGTTACTACTTTTATAATTATATTGACACTTTTAAAAATTGGGATCTATTATGTTTTCAAATCACAGTGAGACCAAGTAAAGAATAAGGACTCTGTTTATGATGTTTAGTTAATCATATTCTATTATTTATATTCATGTTTATTTATTTAATAATATGTTTTAAAGAACATGTGTTACATTTCTATATAATTACATTGAATAATAAGTCATTCTAATATAAACATTGTCATACTTGGTAAGTGTATGAAACTTTCATAACACTTGTGTTCAACATATATTGTACTTGTTATAAGTGTAAATTTATAGTGATAAGAAAATTTGTGTACTCAAAAAATGTTTAACCCAGTAAGGATTAGGCTCTCACATCAAGGCCAAACCATGTAAAACTACTTATGTACTGTTTAATTTCTTATCTTTTTTCTGTATACTTATGAGAGGGTCTCATATGAATTACCATATTTATATCTATTAAAAAGTACCTGGGTTAATGTATAATATGTGATAATTTATAAAAAAACATGGTCAAAGGGGGCACCTGATTCACCCCTATGTTTATACATGGTCATACTAGGTTCAAAAATTGTATTAGAAAATATTTTCCACTGATTTTATATAGTTTTTCTATTTTTTTTACATATTTCTATATTATGTGTATATTTTGAGTAGTTCCTTTGATGAAAAAATGGACTCCATTCCTATTAATGATGAAGTAGTTTAATTTAGAGTTTTGGACAAAAAACTAATTAACATGAATAATATATACATAAGTAAATTGAGAAAAACATAAAATAAGGACCATTCACTACATACACCTATACAAACTAGAAAAATTACAATATTTGTTAATATTCATCATTTTAAATAAACTTATTCAACTATGGATATTTTTAGGATGATGAAAATATTAAATGGTGGAGGAATTAAAATCTAATTTTGAAATGTATGTGAATAATTTTCTTGTTGAATTTATCATATATAGATTTCTATATTCTAATTAAATTATTAAAAAAAATCATAGCTGGGAAAGAAATTAAAAAAATGGATTATACAATAGGAAGTAGATTCATAATATGAAATAATATTATATAACTCTAGGATATAGTAGAGTAATCTATGAATCATTGTAATGAAAAGGTTTCATTGATTGAATAATTGTAAGGTAACATTTGTGAGGAATAATCAATAGATGTTTTTCTTAAATAATTTTTCCATTATTTTAGAAATCTACACAAAAAATCTATAAATTTCAAGGATTAACAATTTTAAATCAAATTTTATAAGATCAAGGTACTTAAATATTTATTACAAGAAAGAAACAAAAGGCAAGGATAATATATTTAAATAATCTAAGAATAGGAATAAATATTGATACTAATTGAGGATGAGAAGAACTTCCTCGACATAAATAATCTTGACCTTGAGGTAAAATTTAAAAGTATAAAATCTATAGAAATTGAATATTCCAAAATTTTCTAAAGGAAATAAGCTACAATATAGACATCATATGCAAAAATTTTCTATTAAAATATTCAAACTTGCGAAAAGGTATATTTATATCATCTTGAGATTCCTATACTTCAAGATATTTTAAAAAAGGAAACTCATTGTCCTAATAATTTTTTATTCACTGATGATGTCTCATGAAAAATTTTAGATTCTAAAATTAAAAATGAAAAAATTTTAGTAGATAAAAATACCAAGAAATCTATTAATTCATCATATGTGGGTGTCGAAACATGCAATAAGAGTATCACCCCAAGAAAATGTACAAATAATTGTAATTTTTACAAAAAATATTAAAATTCTGTGTTTGTAAATTATATAAAACATTATCCCCAAAAGAGAAAACTAAATATTGTTGGTCATTGTTTGTATTGTCAAAAATTTAGAAATTGATCATTAAACTATTGGAACAATCCATCAGTTGTTTAATTTCAAATAAATGAACAACTATAGGTGAGAATATATTAGGTAAGAAGAATTTTTTTTCAAAGTACAACTTCACATAGGGTAGAGGGTTTTACATGCATGAAAAATTATAAATATATGGAGAAGTACTATGTTTATAGAACTTATATTGTCTTTATTACGAAGATTATTGGGTTAGTTAAACACAGACCAATTTTTTTATGATTATAAAATAAGTTAAAATAGGTATAAAATCAAATGAATAATGTTGAGTCTTTATTGGGGGAAAGACAAGTGAATACAAGGGTTCAACAAGAATTTTTTTTGGGAATAATTATTTTGAAATATTTAAAAGGAAAGTTATATAGTGTGTAAAATTCAAATGGATATTCATCTATTATAGAAAAAAGTGACACACCACAAACATGTGAAAATAATAAATTAATAAAAATTTATGATAGATAAAGGTTGAATTTAATAAATGATCAGATCATGTAATAGATAAAAGTATTGGTTTAGTGTTTGAAGACATCCTCAAGGGAGAGTTAATTATATTACCCAAAATGTATATATAGAAAGTTTAGAATAAGCCTAGTGATGATTATAAAAGGGATCTATTAGTTATAATATATATTTTGTTTTTAGTTACATCTTATTTGAAAAAGTAAAAATGGTTAGAAGAATCATAATAAGAAACTAGTGCTAAAGTAAAATAGAAAAGTTCAAAAAAAGATCACAAATTTGAATATTTTTTTCAACAAATGAAAGCATAAGTGTAAAGAGAAACTTTGTGTGAGGTTAAATATGGATAGATATTGTGATAAATGGTGATTAATATTATTGAAAACATTATAATAAGTCTTAAAGAAAATGAGAACCAAACCAAGTGATGTATGTGATAACATCTTATACTAATAATTTTTTTGCAATGATTAATTGAATACTTCCAAAAGAAGTTTTGTCTCGGTAAATAAAGGGGTGAAGAAGCATAATGTGGTTTATAAATGAATAAGATAGTGAATTTTCCTTAACTTGTAAGGGGGATAAGTGAACTTCTTTACATGATGTTCAAGAGAATAAATTTAATTATCAACCTATTAAATATTATTATAGGGAAAAGAATGAAATTTAAATAGAAGAGTTTCAATGTTTGAGAGAAATATCTCATACTCAATGTTACCTTGGATAAATCAAAAGTTCCTTGCTTATTTCCCATAATTTTCTAGTCGTTGAATCATTCAATGAATTGAAGTAAATGTTTGAGGTTATCCCAAATGGAAAACATAAAGATATTTTCATTTGGGTAATCAACATAATACCATGAAATTTAAGAAGAAGAGTTCTTCCCTTTAGGGGGATAAAAATTGAAAATGGGATATCAAACATCATAATTTTATGAATTTGGAAACTCAAAAAAACTAGGTATCCCTATTAACTATAGATATTAGGTAATTAAATCATCATTTATCTTCATTTATATCAAACATAATTTTGAATGGGGACTGTTGGTTTTTTTAAAATATGATAAAATGGGGGATTTTTAATGAATTTAAATGAAATTTTTGGATTCTTTCATTGATATATATGAAGGTTACATATTTCTTATTGATAAATCAATATAGAATAACCCCTTTAATGAGTTTCTGAGCATGATATCATAACCATTGTTTTGAATAAAGAAGAATAGAAAACATTAATTGTATGTCTATTTTTTTTATATACAGTGTTTTTCCATAAATAATTAGATTATACCAACTAAAGGGTATTTGTTAAGAAAAACATGTGATGTAATTCTTCTCTCATAAAAGGAGAAACGTTTTGATGACTTGAATGGAAAAAAGATGAGATTTAAAGTCCCTCACATTGATCATTTCATTTTATTTTCAATAAGGGGAAGAAAGAGATGATCCATCCTAGTAAACATACTTACATTATGTATTCTTATTTATAAACAATTCAAATGAAGATATTGAATATACTAAGTTTTTAATTTTTGTTAATGGTTCAATATATTCTTTATGGAGTTGATGATGATGTTTAAAGGATTGTTAAAAAATCCTTAAAAGGTACAAGATTTCATTCTTGGCAAATCATCCATATTTGTCTATATGATGTTTAAAAAAATTTCTGTTGCACCTTTAAAACTAATGTTGGATAGATTTGAAAAATCATTGAATTTCCCAAGCTATTGAAACATTTTTATGTTTGATGATTAATAAGTTGGTGTTAAATATAATTGAATACAGGTGTTACTAAATGAATTAGAATTGACTACACCGCATTTTATAAGTTTTTAAGAGTTTGATAAGTCTTATAAGATATGCGAAGAGAAGATGATATTATTTGAGGGAATTATATAATTTTCTAGATCCAAGAATCTAATTACAACAACATAATAAAAATGATGTATCTGCTATACAATAAAACTATACTTCCAAAGAATATTATTTAATTATATATCCAAATAACATAGTAAAATTTATCTATATATGAGAATTGTGGCCTATGTATATGATTCTATCATGTATACACAATCAAATAACTGTTTTGGGAAAACATAAGATATTTTCATGATATAGCTGATGTGAACCATATAGACGATTTTAGTTATGATTCCAAAGTAAAACATGTATGTTATTTAATGGCATGTTTGGGATTCAAAATAATGTATGCTATTCAAATATCTAATTTTTATATTCATCCATGTATGATATTTTTGGTGATGTAGTGATAGGAATTCTATAGGTTTTCAAAATTTCAATGTCTGAATAAAAGACTAAATCAGACTATGTTGCTACTGTGATCTTCATGTAATATACATTGTTACTGATAAATAGATCACAATTCATGAAAATATTGAAGAATAATGAGATGAGGGAGAAGCTAATATGGTAGAGATGATACCTTCACATCACATGAGAAGGTTCCATGTCATAATATATACGAACAAGATAAAGGATAGATCAATTACACAATATATATGTCTATGTTTAAATGTTTCATAATTCAATTCTTGTTAGTATATCAAATAGGTTTTTATGATGAAATTGTAATAAAGGCTTAAAATATTAAATTTTGATTATTTTGGGGATTTAAATAGGAAAGTTAGTATGGGGATATCACGTGAGAGATAGTATTTTTCTGAGTCTTATTGTGACTTTAATTAAGATTTGAAAAATTATTCAAATGAGTTTGAATAAATGAAAGAAGAATAAAATATCATTTTCCAATGTATGAGGTTCTCTAGATATCCATGCCTTAAACGATGGAGCTATATACTGTATAGAGTTTTTTTTGAATGTTTTATGTATTTTTTTGAAACTGGAATTTATTATCCATAACACATGGAAATAAAAATCATGAATCAATATATATTTAAAGGATCCATATTTACAAGAAATGTATATTGGTAATATATGTGATTTTAATAATCAAGTATATAGTATTTTTAAAGGAAGACCAAGGATCTCAAGATTTATAAAATACCATTTAATAAATATTCAATTATGATATTTTAGGAGATTTATGGGAGAATTATGTGAGAAAATATATTAATGAATTATTGTGAATATAAATGTAATGTATTTTCTAGGCTCACTCCATGGATTCTAGGTCAGGGTATTATGATGAATTTGATAATGTGTAGAATAAAATATCTATGAATTTTTTAAATCTTGTTCATATTATACAAATTAAGAAATACTAAAAAGAGGGACTACTTGGATTTTATGTTGACGTGGTATTCTCTAGGAAGTTAAAATTGTGTGTGAAATTGTGAACCCCTAAATAATTATGTTTCTAAAAAAATACAAAACCATTAAGAAGGTGAGATTTAAACACATTAATGAGTTATTATGCATTGACGAAGAATAAGAAGATGGGGAAGGATAAGATATCAACATTGTTGTAGTTGTTTATCTAATTACATCGAGATACATAAAAATTGTGATCCACTATGTTTCTAAATCATATTGAGACTTAGTTAACAACAAGGACAACATATTTGAAGTTCAGTTGATCAGATAATTATAGTTTAAGTCCTATTTTTTTTTATTCAAGATAAAGACATGAATAATGGATGGTGCATGTCCAAACAATTCCATTGATGAACTGGTGGCTCCATTATAAATGAAAACTTATCTGGGAAGTGTATGAATAATGTATGAAAATTATATGTAACCTGGAATACACTTATAATCATAAAAAATTTATAGTGAAATTAAAATCCATTTACTTTAAAAAAGTTAAAAAATGATAAGGAGAAGTCTCTCACATTAAATATGAACGCTGTAAAAATCCTTTTATGTTGTTTACTAACTTATTTTTCACTACCTATTTAGGTGAGGGTTATAGATGCAATAAAATATTTATATTTTTTAACTGAGATAGAGGTTCAATTATATGAATATTTTTTTAAAAAAACTTGGTAAATGGGGACACCTTATTCACTCCCCCCACTTAGGTGTTTGAATGTTCCTATAGGGTTTTACAACACGCAACACTGAACTATAAGAAACCATGATATTTTTCATTATGATTATATATTATAATACAACATAAAACTTAATAAATTTTAAGAGTTCAGTATTAATTATCATAATATAAATTTTTAATGGTATAAAACCATATATGAATAAAAATACCACAAACATGAAATCTTATTTATCATGATTTTTCAAGAAGATCATACCACCGATTATAACTATAGAAGTAAGGAAAAATGTTAAAAATATATAAGAAATTTTCATAGATAATTAAAAAAATTGTATGAATTAATTTTAGTGAATAATGTATGTTTATGTATAGGAATATAATAGGATCATTACATATATAGTCATTTGATATATAGTAGTTGGATATACGGTCATTGGATATATGGTTGTTCAATATATTATCGTTGCATACATATTCATATGTTATATTTATATCCAATAGTTATATTGATTATTTCATAGTAATATGTAAATAATGTGTTACATATAAAATATTTTCTTTTAATTTACATAAATAAGTTTAGAATAGAATAAAAATATACAAATTCATTTATGAAAATATCAATTTTGTTAATAATTTTTTTGGTACATAATGTATGTTAAAGTAAATTTGATAACTCTAAAGAATCATCCAAAAACAATGGTTGATAAAATTTAGGTAATTATTCATAAAATATATTAATAACATTTAATAAATAATTAATGATTTTTAAAGAATTAAAATTTAATGAGTCATTATAAAAAAATGTTTTAATTGAAAAAATATATTATATATTGCAACACACCAAAATTTTAAAATAGGAACTCAGTATTTGGTATGATGTATGGAACAAAAAAAAAACATAGAAGGAATATAAAATCTTGAGAATTTTTGATATTTTTACTTTTAAATAAAAATAATATCTTCAAAATCATAAGATGCAAGCAAAATAATTTTTTTTAAAAACCAATTAAAATATTATTTAAAAATGACCCTTATAAAATAGAGAATATTTTATAGTTTATTAATATTAATATATAAATTATATAAATTTCGATTATAAATTAACTAGGAATAAAATAATAATATTTTTAAGAAAATTTTTTTTTCCTGAGAAACTGTATTTTTCCTAACATATAGTTTAGTCACGCTTTTCCCACATAATTTAAAATATATTTTTATCACTATTAGAAAATTTATTTGGTAAAATTAACTTCAATTTTTAATCATGACATCAAAATTATATAGGGGTTAATTTTTTGGATTTCTTTGAAACAATTTTTTTAATGAATAGTGAAAATGTTAAATTTTAACTGAAAAGTGAATTATTGTTTAAATTATTTATTAAGTTAAATTATATTTTTAATTGAATTAAAAGTAAAATTAGTAAAATTATATATCTATTAAACTAATTTTGTTTATTTTAATCATTTTTATGTTGATATTTTATATAAAATAATTGTAATTTTTTTAGCATTTTCTCTTTGAAAACTCACTTTCTCGTCTTGTCCATGAGATTAATTTTAAATTATATTTTTCCTCTTCTATAAAAAGAATTTAGAAAAATAAATTCTGTTTTTTGAATAAAATTAATTTTTATTATCTAATACAGTCCAATTATTTTTTGACCAAAAACAATAGTGAAAATAGTAATGATTATTTACAACAATTATGGTAAAAATGGATTTATCGGGGGTTAAAATGAAATGATAAGGGTTAAAATGTCATAATTTTTTTCCTATAGACTATTTTCTGGTAATATTTAGACCCTAAATTGTATAATACTTGATTATAATACATTTTCACCCTTTTTCATCTGAACGATGTGGGTACACCTCTTTTTTCATAAATTACAAATGTGGCACTCACCACACTTTTAAAAGTAAACCCAGTATCCTTCCTTATTAACACCATAAAAACCTTTTTTTTCAGACAATAACTTCCCAAAAAACTAAATAACTTACATATTCACATATAAGATGTCTTATTTTTGGAAAAAATCAGTCTCTGTAGGTCTTTTGGTGCAAACCTAATGAGGTTACCTGAAGAAGATTTAATATTCTTCAACATTCCTTTTTATTTTATTTCTTCTTCCACCTCATTAAATTATTATTAAACCACATAAATATAATAAAAAATATATTAAATATAATTATATGTTTTTTATTTAAAGTACATGACCTATAACCATCCCCAATTCCATAAAATGTGTTATGAAATCATTATTTGTGTGTACGACGGACTATCGCCTCACAAACTGATGTCATTCATTTTTACATTACCACCACTTATGTTTGGGTGTGATGATGGATATAAATTATATACATGATATTTATAACATAATTATAGTTTTTTATTCATTATATCAAATAAAATCTTTTACTTTCCATTGCTTTATGGATCTGATAACGACGCCTATTTGTACGACAGTCTACCGTATCGCAAAGCGATGTAATTCATTTTTCTCTAACACTTTACATATAAGATAATATGGATATATTTAATGAATATATGTGATATAAATGAAATAATTATGATATTAATGAAAAAAATTTCATTCTTAAAAAATAATATACCATTTTCATTGTTATAGTGAAAAATGATATTGTCGTTCGTATACTTGTAGATTACAACCTTCATGAAGTGATTTGACTCTTTTTCATCACCAAACCATATAGATATTATATATAAATATATTTAAATAAATAATATGAGATATATTTTATTATTATTATTCTATAAATATAAAATATTACTTACCTTATTTCTATAATTATCATGGAAAATGGTAATGTTACTCATGTGTATGTACGACCTTCTCTCTCCATGATTATATCATAGTTAATTTTTCATTACCATCAGTCATAGATGGTTTTAAAATTATAATTGATGTATATATATATTATAATTATGTCATGATTTGTAATCTTAATTTTTTTAAATGTTGACCTATTTAACTATGGTCAACCTAATAAATTCTTTTTTGATATATATACCAAATATCATTAAAACATCTGATATAAACTTGATTGATTTTGTAATCACATATAAAATGGTAATGATGGAAATAAAAGGAATATAAAAATTTTAATATGTTTTTAATTAATTAAATAATTAACATGACTTTATTATTCAAGAAGATAAAGAATGTATGTGATGAGTTAGACTTAAGGTTAGAGTTTATCATATCACTTTTACTTCTATGAGGAATCTGTCATATTCATTGCATATTTCCATTTTCATGTGTATATAATACACCATTGATATGTTATATCATTAATATGTTTATTTTTACGGTATTTAAAGTTATATTTGGTGTCCTTTATTTTGTGCAGATTACGATTCAGTAGTTACCAAAGTGGTAAGGGTTTTTTTCAAAATCTGTTCATCGTTCATGATTATTTATGTTTACAAATCCCTTGGAAAAATTATTTAATATTTATATTCTAAAAGACATAAATTTTATTTAAATATAGTTATTCATGAACTTTTTCAATTAATAGTACCATATTCCCACTCTTTGGGACTAAAAATGTTTGAGAAAATGTTTTATAAAAAATCCATATTATTTCTCTCTTCAGTCGGAAATGTTTTTTCATAAAAATCCATGTTTTTCTATAAATGTTTTTTTAACTTTTAAGATTTATTTTGTAAAAATAAATTTACCAATTTTTTACTTTTTAATTTTTTTGAATGTAATCTTCATGAAGTTCTAAAAAAAATCCTCATTTGGATTTTACCAAAAATCTAATAGGAATATTTTTTTAACATGTAAGAAAAGAATATAATTTTACACCATCATGACCAATAAATGTTTTAATAATTATATTAAAAGTTTTACAAAGTTATTTTAAATAAAAATCATTTTAACAAAAAATTTAATATTTTTTTAGAAAAATTATTTTCAAAATGCAATGATTAATTTCTGAAAAATATTTTTAAGGATATCTTTATAGTATTTCTATTAATAAAATAAATCAACCCTCTATTTTACTTATGATACATATAGGATATTTTGTATTTTTATCATCATAATTATTTATCTGTATGGTTTATGATCAGTTTTTTAGGGGATGTAAAATTTTATTACCATTATTAATTTTACTCTAAATGATTTATGATTATGTTTATTCATTGGGTAACTATTAAAATTTTATATATTAGTTTTTCAATATGAATGTTTGTGTTGATTATTTTCCACCCATTTCATATAAGGAATTCATTGGACTTAGTAAGTGACATGGAGACCCTCAATATCCCCCTAATTACTTTATATATCTCATGAGACAAACTATATTGTGTTTGGCTAATGCCTTATCCATTTATATAAATATCTTGGAATAAGGCCTTGATGTTATTATATGTCTCAGAACAAAGCCTCAACTGTTTATTTTAGATGTCTATAATTATAAATTCCATCATTATAAATTTAGTTATTAATATTCCCTCATATTATTCAATTAGTTTGAATATCCATGGTAATGTTTACAATATCATGTGATTATATATATGTAAATTTTTATCATAATTTTTTCCTATCATATTATTCTCAAGTTTTTTATTAAATGGAAAGTGTTTCATTTATATAACATTCCATACTGAGTATAACTTTATTATTTATAGTTTTATCTATAATACTACACTTAATAATCATCTAATATCAACCATTTATTATGTTTTAATTTATCTAGGATTTGAAGTAGTTTTTTGTGATTGATATATAGTTATATGCAAAGGGGAATAATGATATTATCAAAGAAAATTATTTGTATATTTTATGTCTTAAAATGTAATGTGAGTTTAAATTATGTATATTGTTTACCAATAATAATAAATTATTTAGTACTTTTGGATGTGATCCCTTGTACTTTATGCTAACGTGAGAATGAAAAAACCATCTATGGAATACTGGGTCTGGGGTTGCTATAATTGGTATTTGAGGAAGTTCAGTTGAATATTTGGGAACTGGAATTATAAAAATATAAAATATACAACATAACCTTATGATTGAGTTTGATTATAAGTATATAATAACATACTAAAGTTATATTAAGTAATATATTATATGATTTTCTTAGAAAATACATCCCTACCTTAATTCTAAAAGTGGAAGTGGTTTAGGAATAGATGTATCTTGGGGTAATAACTCTGAAAAGGGATCATTAGGCTTGAAATGATTATCAAAAAGTTCATGAAAATGATCCCTACTACACACATGGTTTTAATCTCCCTTGGTATATACCTGGTATAATTCAAAACATATTTATAAACCATTATCAAGGATTTGAAAATAGTGATATCCCCAAAGAAACCAAGTTTATGATTATGAAATTAGATATGTATACATTCTTTGATTTATGTTAAGTATTTAACTAGTTTTGGGGATATAAATTATGATTCATAATGTTATGATATAATCTAGTAGATTCTATTTTTAAAAAATTGAGCCCAGTATAAGGATTGGGAATTTCATCAACGAACACAATCCAAAAAAGAGTAATAATTACCATTTCTTTGATGTGATTAAACTATCCTTTCAAGGGAAATAGTATTCCAAACATTATCATAATATGATTATAGTATAACATGATAACTTGATAGAGAAATAATTTTCTATGTATTATGGATTCAAATAGAAGCAAGAGAAAAAGTGGTTGGGGGATTAAAATATAGATAAATGGAAGATTGGAAAGAATAATTTTCCCAAATGTTTTAATTGTGGAGATAAACACAATGGTTATTTCTTAAAAGGAATGGAAGTTTTCTATAAGTGTGTAAAAAAGTCCTCTATTATCATTATTTCATGGTCAATAAAACGTTTTGAAATTTCAATGCTTCAACTTTACAGAAAGGGGGCACTATGCTAATGAATTCCCATAGCATTAATGGACTATACCTCAAAATAAGCTAAGGAATCACAATAAAGCTTATTATATTAACAAAAATGAAGTGGAATGATTAATTTTCATGGGTTGGTATTCATGAATTATTTCATTTGAATATTTTATCAATGATACACTGGTTATAATAATTATGAAATCTCTATATATAGTAATTTAGTATTTTTTCCATTGAGGACTTGAAAGCATATTCTAAATGGTGTTGATGCCCAATAAAATTATTCAATGACATGTTGAATATATTTGATAAAAAATGATTGAGGGAAAGATAACCCTTAATGAATTATTGATGTTGAGATAATTATATTGGTATAGACAAATGATTCGTATGAATAATGTAAATTAGATAATATTAATTACCTTTGAACCAATTATTGATTTTTTGAAAAAAAAATTAAGATGACATTGATAGAGTTTTTTAACATTTTTAGATTTAATGAATATATCTAATAATTTGTTTTATATGTAATTAATAAGAAATAATTCATGTTTTCAATAATGTTTTTTTCTTAATCATGGTTATTACCACATTTCAATAAAATACATGATAAATGTATTCTTGTTTGGCATGTGATGATTAATATATACCCCATGTTGTTTGATAGATTATTGATAATTTAATTTTGGAAATTTTGTGACCTTATTTATAATGTTTTGGATCTTAATCTCTTTGAAGGGTTGCAAATTTTTCCATTTATAGAAAAAATAAGTTGAAAATTTTATGAGGTTTTAGAGAATAATGTCGTACCTCACCATATCTAGATTTATTCGTATTGGATAAGGTCTATAAAGAATTTTCCATAAAGGTAACTTGAGATCTAAGGAATTATTTATTATTTTATTATGGATATTTTGAGCACTTAAAAGTGAATTTTATTTCTTTAGGCATAATAAATTAATTTTTAGACATTTATTTCAAGGAGTAATATATGAATTAGAAATTTTTTGTACCACAACCAAATGATGAAACTTCTTTATGTTATAAAAATATATCATGTAAGTATACTTCCTTATATTCTTATAAAAAAAATAATTACTCAACTCTAGTAGAAGGATAATAACACATAATATTTTCCTAATACCTTCATTTATATTGAGCTTATGGCCTTTTTAAAGCATCATATATTTATTATTTTTAGTTCCTTAACTTTCCATGATCATTAACTTTCTTATGATCAACAACCTCAATCATTGTTTATAATTATATATGATTTTCTTACATGTATATATATTCCCTTTTCACCAATGTTATCCTTCTTGGAAATCTATTTATCTATTATTCTGTATGAACTTTGTATTTATTTTATCTCTTATTAATAGGATGTTTTATTAACCATTTTTGTGATGTGTGTGTTTTCAAAAATGATATTTTTGAATGTCAAACCCTTGATTATAGTGATCAAGACTGAATTGAGAGGATGAAATTTATTTAAGGGGGTATAATGAAACACCATGAGAATTTAAAATAGTAACAAAATGTCCAATATAATGTATGACATGAAACACAAATATTTGATGATAATATAACATCCTAACACTTTACAATATATTTATTTTTAAATAAACTCAATATCATTGATAGCTTTTGATGCACACAACACCTGGTTTAAAAAAATAATATATTAAAATATTATTTAAACACAACCATTTTAATCTATACATTAAGTTTTTCTGTATTAATATTACTATAAAACTTATGAAAATTGTGGTTATCTATTTATAATAAAAAAATTAATAACCATTTAAAATAAAAAGAATTGTTTTCTAAAAATCACTATTTTCATAAAAGATTGGTTAGTCGGGCTTTACACACATAATTTAATTTTTTTTTTCAATTTTAGATAATTTATTTGATAAAAGAAAATTAAGATTTTAAATCATCACAGCATAATTAACTCTGGGTGTATATTTGGTATTTTTATGAAATGTTTTATTTTTCAATGAACAGTGAAAATTACTAAATTATAATTAAAAATAGTGTTTTCGAAAATTATTTAAATATATATGTTATATTATAAATTCTTATAAAGTAAAATTAATTAAATTTTATATCTAATAAAATAATTTAGGTTTTTGTAATCATTTTCAAATTGAATTGTGATATAAAAACTTTGCAAACTTTAGAACATTTTCTCTTAGAAAACACGATTTCTCATCACAATTATGAGATTAATTTTAAATTATATTTTTCCAATTATGGGAATGGAATTTATTAAAATTGACTTAATATTTTTAAAAATTATAATTTATATTATCTATAAATGTAAAATTATATTTGACCAAAATTAATAGTGAATAAAATAAAAAATATTTACCACGCTGAAAGTGGAAATAGATTTACCGAGGGTTAAAATAAATGAAATTACGGTTAAAAAAACTAAAAACATGTATAAAATCTATTTTATGGACATATTTATACCATATAATGTGTAAGGATCGAGAATACTACATTTTGGACTCTTTTAGAAAATGAAGAATGTGGGTATACATTTTCCTATTAAAAAATTACAAGTGTACCACTCAACTCACTTATAAATGACCACCCTCACTCCTACCTTATTAACACCTTCAAAATATTTAGGTTCAGCTAATAAATAACCATATAACTTACCAAATTCCATATAATTATCCCAGAAGACTTATTTTGGGATTAAATCCAACCATTTAAGACTTTTTGTGTAAACCTAATGAGGTTACACAATGAAGAGTTAACATTCTTCAATGAGCGTTTTTATTTTATATCTTACTCCAAATCCATAAATTATTATTAAACCATGCTTATATAATAACCTGGTTATCTTAAATATACTAATATATTGTTATGTTGGGGTTATGACCTATAACTATCCCTACTTCCATCAATTTTACTATGAAATCATCATTCATTTGTACGGTGGACTACCACCTCATGGGATAATATTGTTCTTTTTTCCATTAACAACTCTTACGGTTGGGTACGATAATTTATATAAAATATATATATAATATTTGTAATATAATAATTCATATGGATTCATTATATCATATATATACCTTTTTAATTTCCATTTTGTATGTGATAAGATAACGCCACTCGTGTGTATGGTGAACTACTGTCTCTCGAAGAGATGTGATTCATTTTTCACTAATGATTTAAATGGAAATAGTAAGGAAACATTTAATAAATATATGAGATATAATTATTATATTCATGAAATATTAATCATTTTAAAAAGATAAGAAACCATTTTCTTTCTTACACTGAAAAATGATAACACCATTCATGTATGTTTGGACAACCACCTTCACGAAGAGATGTGACTTTATTTTATTCACCAAAAAGTGGATTACCTATATAATTATGTTTAAAGAAATAATATTTTTTATATGATATTATTCTAATTATTTAAAGATAAAATTTTACTTACCATATTTAGATAATTATCATTGAAAAATGGAAATGTTACTCATAATTATCTACGATATATCTTCTCTATGATTATAACATAGTTTATTTTTAATAACCATCATTCATGATTGGTTTTAAAATTTTAATTTATGTATAAATATGATAAATATTTCATGATAAATATTTATATAATTTTTAAATAATTTCCTCTTTGAACATAGTCAACCTACCGAACCCATTTTTAAAACATAATCCTAATATCATCAAAAAAACTAATGTAAACTTAATTGATTAATTAATAATATATACCATGGTAATAAGTAAAATAAAAGGAATAATAAAATTTAACGTTTTTTGTTGATAAGGTAAATATTTAACATAAACTTTTTATTCAGTAATAAAGTGAAAGTATGTGATGAGTCAGAATAAAGGTAAGAAGATAATTATCTCATGTAATTGATTAAAATGAATGTGTTTAATTTAATTACCTTTAAATAATGATTATGAAATTTCTATAGACAGATTATACTGTATCCTTAACCTTAATGAGCATCTGAGCTCTGCCCTTTCTTATGTTTTGTCTTCTCCATGATACATGGATGTTTTTTTACTGATATGTAGGGATACGCTAGGGGGAATAATATCATTCTCAAATAAAACTATTTTTCCTTATATATCATAAATTTTAATGTGAATTTTATGTATTTATCTAGTTTACCAAGAATAATAAACTATTCGGTCCTTCACGACGCGATCCCTTGTATCTTATACTAGTATAATAAAGAAAACACCAAATCTGGGCTAATAGGGTCAGGGTTGATACATATATTATAGGTCATTTTTTAAAACATAAATTTCTCATATTTAGAGTATATAATTTTATGAATTTTTTATAATATATTTAAAAATATGAATCCATATTCATAAAATTATTATTAATTTTTATATTATAAAAAAAGCCACTTTTAGGCTTAAAATATACTTTTATAAAGCTAAAATATTTTTGTTTTGTGATTAATATTTAAAATTAATTATATTAACTTTTATAAATTGAATTAAATAAAAGGGGTTACCTTTTAAAATTCAAGGAATTGAAATTATGTAAGAGGTTTAATTCCATTTTTAGAAAAGAGAAGTTACCAACATAAAAATTGAGATAATCAGGTAAGGGTAAAATGAGTGAAAGTGGGTTAAATGAATAAAATATCTATAAAAATATCAATTAATTATTTATATGAGGGTTTTAATAACCCATATCCCTTATGTTCTCAATTTGGATCCAATTTACAAGAACATATACATTCCTTAAACATTAAGGAATGGGTATCTTTAGAAATTCCACTCAAACTCACATATAAAAGGACACATCCTCTGCCCTCTTCAAACAAAACTTTTTCTTGATTTTTAAATTTAATACCTTATAAAATTCACTCTAATATATAAAATTTACACATTTTATAGATTCATGTACCAATAATGATGCCCAAATCCTTCATTAAGAATGAACAACATTTAGAAGGAGAGAATTTATCAAAGTAAGTATCTAGATCTTCATCACTATTTCAAGTACCTTATCACCTCCACTATTTATACAAATAATTAACCAATTTAATTATGTTATATTAAAATTATTATGAAATTATAAAAATTATATTATTACTATATAATAAAATACTTTTACTCATTCTTTAGAGTAAAATGTTCTTGTTTGGTTCTGTCCGGCCATAAACATGAATGATGCTATATTATATTCTTTATTTCAAGAATGAATGAGAATGGATACATTAATACTGGTGATGAAAATATAAAAAAACTAAATATTATATTTATAATATATTAAAATAATAAAATACTATAAAATTTAATGGATATGAATAAGGTTTTAAGGTTAGTGATCAATATGGTTATGTTTATTGACTTAAAAATAAATTTTTTTATTATACAAACACTTTTTAGGAAAAAATGAGAAACCAAAAAGTCAGACACTAAATGAGATTACAAAACCATTAATGGGAAACTTATGTCTAATAGAATCAACCTCCCTAAATAAATTCAAGGTGGGAGTGTTTACATGAGTATCTGGATCATCTTTTAAAAAATCATCAAATTGATGCACCATCTAGTCCCAAGACTACATATACTATTCTTAGATGATATTATCAGCATTGAATCCTATAATTAAAATTATATCTTTATTTTACATCCAAGTGATATATTCTTGGCTAGTAATAACCCTTAACACCCTACCCATATTCTTTTAAGTGTCTTCATTATAAGCCTTAATCACATGAATGTCTTCAATTATTTCTTCTTCTGAGTGCAACAACAACTCCATAAATTTATCAGGTTTGGAAACTGATTCCCTCTTCTAAACATTCAAAGAAGCCTTGGGTAGGAAACTTACAGGGACCACGACCTCTACTCAATTACATATTTCAGGAAACTTAGAATAACTATCTAATCTCTTGTCTTTCAATTTCTTGGAAGACCTTGTTTCCATGGGTAGAGGCCAAAAATAATAGTCTATCATCCCTTAAAAATTCCCCCTTTGAATTTTCCTCCTCCTTGGACTGGGAAGACTGTTATCCAATAGTTCATCTACAATATCACTTGAAGCATTAGGAAAAAGATACTAACTAGAATAGTACCCGAAGATCCCCTTCTCATCCGAAGAATGCGCTTTCGAAGATGCACCTTTATCTAAATATGGGTCATCATTAGCGAGACCCTAAAAATGATTGACAATTTAAATACCAACCAACTCCCTTATTGTTATTATTCTAATATGAGCCTAAACCATGTGAAAAGTTCCAAATATTTTCTACTAGAAGAGTTACCCTCCCTTAGTGCAATATATGAAACTGTCTGACCTTTAGCACTATTATTGTTTCCTGAATGAACTCCCTCTACATATGATGTCATTTTGGGAGACCTGAGGGCTCCCTCTATAAAAACCCTTCTATTTATTTCATATTTAAACATGATTTATTACATATTTAAACACGATTTATTACATATTTCACTTAATAAAATTCAAAATATCAAAAGTTCTGGTTTTTTTGGGGCTTAGGAATATTACCAAACAAATTAAAAAAATAAAATACACATATTTATTGAAATCTTCTTTTATTGACCACAACATTCCTTTTTTACTTAGCATTGCATGGGATAACATGATGACATACATAAGAAAAGGATGAGATATAAATCCTAGTAAGGGAGTAAAAAAGGCTTAACATGAAGAATACAATACATGTTAAGAAATAGGCATATCAAAGGAGCATAAGAGAAACATGAACAAAAAGGCATGGTATAACATTATTATCATAACATGGAAATGTGGAAAAAACTTAAAACACTGCATCATTAACATAAATAAATTACGTAAACCCCTATACCAACATGGTAGAAAAAATTCTTATAAAAGAATTTGGTCAACCCCTATCCCAAAATGATGTATCATGATACTATACATTATCCAATGCATTGGAGTGCTATTAGGGCGCACCCATCATAACCATTTCAATATCATGCTTAAATGTGCCACATAGATCATATAACATGGATTCATTAAACATCATAATTTATTCCATGATAATGCAATGTGGAATAAATACATGTAATTATTCAATCAACAACTATATGTGAATAAGATTTAATTCTATTGATAGAGGAATGGTATGAGTTTTACTACACTATGATTTTGGCATGGAATATCGCAGTGCAATTTTGGCAGCATAACGACGTCATATAGAAATTCATAAAATGGGTTAATGAGATAGAAAAGGGTATCTTATCATTTATTCATAAAATTTACAGTAGGGAATCATGGAAAAAAATATCACAACATGTGAAATGGAATTTTATATGTATAATATAAAATAAATTGTTGAATGGAAATGAGAAGAGAGAAATCCCTTACGGAATTTTGGAATAGTAACAGGTGGGCGTAAAAGATCATAGGAGATTAATGGGAGTGAAAGTAAGATCCCATGATGTATACATAAAATGGAAAGCAAGGAGGTATGGAATAAAATATCTCAAATCAAGAAAATGTAAATTAAAAGGCATGACATTAAAGGAGGTGCTTGACGAAAAAGAAGACAAGGAGGTCCCTTACATGGAGGTGTTATACCAAAGGCTTGGGATAGGCTTCTTGGGAGATTAGGGGGACCTTAAGATGACTCTAGGGAGTATGGGGTCTGAGGGTGGTTGATCTTAAAAGTGATTGAGTGTAGAGGAATGGGTTCTTGGGTGGGTTTATATAGGAAAGGTGGAAAGATTGTCAATTATTTTGGTTTTGAAAACTATACACTAAAATATTTAAAAAAACAAACTATACCATGTTTTTTCACATGGTTTATGGAAAAGGGGATTGGTATACATTATTTTATAAGGAAAAGGTTCAATTATATTAAAATATTTCCCTTATGTTGAGGTGAGTCAAGCTTTCAAGTAATTGATTTTAAAATATTAAAATATCTTATATGTCTTGAAGGATTCACTATGGATTTATAAAATAAATAAAATAAACCTAAAATTAAATTATTTTAAATAAAAAACATATATTTGGCCTAATATAACTTTTATATTATTTTATTACATCAATATTGGGTCAATATAATTTCCTAAAAAACATTATATATTTATACGGTATTTATTTTTTACCCAAAACTTTGACAGTCACAGAAAATTATGAAAATTCAACATTAGATAATATAGATGTCTTGATTCAAAAAAAATATTCATTTTATCTAAATAATTTTTTAAATATGTGAATTTTAAATTTTAATATAAAAACTATCATTTAGTAAAAATTGATGGGTTTTAACAAAAACAGTTTTCAAACCTTACTAAAAATTACACTTGACTGCATAAAAATTATATGATCATTTATATTTAATAAAAGTAATTTAATAATAATATTTTATTAAAATATTATTTAATTCAATAATCAATTAATTCATAAAAATATATTTTTATATTGAATTTGAATATTAAACAAAAATACTATTTGTGATTTAAAAATCATTTATAAAGTATCAATAATAGAATGAAAGTCTATTAATTATTATATAAAAAAGAAAATGCACATAATCACAATTATAGGGTCTTTTTACATATCCCTTTATTACACCAACATAATTTCTAAGAGTAGGGTGTGCGTTGGTGGGGCTTTCACGGGTCTGTTTAGTGAACATTTTTTGGGCAGTGATCTCAATGATCTCAAACTACTCCTATAAATGGTTTTGATCATGATTAATTTTTTGGATCTCAGTTTGATATTGGTTTAGGGACAAGACTATAAATTATATATCCCTCAGAAGATTCAATAAATGGACTTCATAGAGTATAATCCTACTGTTTTAGGCCATCATATCTATTGTTTATGTCAAAAGGATTTATTAAAACCATATATTTTTACTAGTCATGTGATCACTGTTTGAAGGCTATATTATAAATGGTAAGGATACTTAGCGGTCATTTAAATACAATTTGATATAATAAAATAAAATGAGTGCATGTGTTTTCTATATCCATATGACATTTAACTAAAACAAATGGAATTTTATTCATAACAGTTTGGTACATTACAACCATCCCACCTTAAAAAAATTTCTCCCTTGAAATTACCTTTTCCCAAACTAAAATAGATGAGGGTAACTATACCTCATCACTTCCTCCAGTTCCCACATTGCTTCTTCAAACTTGGGGTTTCTCCATAACACTTTGATGAGGTGTATTATCTTATTTCGTATAACTTTTTATAAATAATCTAAGATCATCACTGGATTCTCTTTATAGAATATTTCATTATATAATGGTACCACATATGTATTGAGTAGATGTGATGGTTCTGGTATGTACATATTTAAGAGTGATACATGGAATACATCATGTACTTGAGATAGGTTCGGTGGGAGTGCTAGTAGATATGCCAATACTTCAATATGATCAAGGATCTCAAATAGGCTGATGTATCTTGGAATAAGCTTTCAATTCTTCCAAAATCTCATAAATCTCTTACATGGAGATATTTGGAGGAATACCATGTCTAAAAAATCAAAATCTAGGTCTTTCCAATGATTGCCAGCATAGAGATTTTTTTCGACATTGGGAAGATTTGATGTGCTGCTGGATGGTCTTAACCTTCTCCACCACTTCTTAAACTATAAAGACCCATAAAATTCAAGGTAAATCTTTTCTTAATTTTCTTTGGGATTTTACAAGAATGCAGTTTCTGACGGAACCAGATTCCGAGGCCCGGTGTGCCCGGAATCATTTATCGAAGTTTAGCTCGGGTACGTTCAGTGAACGAACAAGCGGGTTTTCCTAACTTTTGAACCGGTGCTCAGAATTGAATTCCGAGGGAACCGATGGAATCGCAGCACCTTTAATTGCTTAGGAACACCTTTTCCGGAGTTGCATTTTCTTAGGTGTGGTTATTAAAATTTTGGATTAAGTAAAGAATAAAATAAAATGGTGCAACCAATTTTATTTTTATTTTAAGTAGTTTAACCTAAGCTAAGTGGTTGGAGTGGGACCCACTATATCCTACTCCACTAGGTTGAATATTTGTGGGGTGGGGCCCACACAAGCCCCACCTATTCAACTTCCTCAAACCACCTCTTTTAATTAGGTAACACACCCGCACCCCCCTTTAATTGAAAAGTCAACTCATTAACTGATTAACTTATTCAAAGCAATTAATTCTGGAATTCAATTCGAATTTCAAATTTTAAGTTGGCTTGTGTGTTAATTAAATAAGAGAAGGTCTTATTTCATTAAGTTGTTTTTTGGTTGTGCGAGAGGATTTTGGGAGAGGATTTTCTATAACTCTTGAAGAAAATCTTCTTCCTCATCGAAGAACACGAAGAACACCAAGCCTTCGACGAAGAACTCCGTCACCGCAAAGGGGAGTTCGTCGTACCGTCTTTTTTCCTCTCTGCAGCTGGTGAGAGACACCATCCTCGGAGATCGACGATGCGACACTGATGATTGTCTTCTCTATGATGCCGATGATCCTCCTTCCACGATGCTTATGGAGTCTCCTTCCGCGACGTCCCTTCCCCGCGACGAACCTTCATTCAACAACGTTTGAGGTGGGGGATTAAATGTTTTTTTTCGTGAATACTTCTGATGTCGTTCTTCCTTTTCAAATTGGACCGCCTGTTATCGCAATAACGGGAGGAGGTTGGATTGCATGAACATGGCCAACTCCCCCCCCTTGATGCCTGAATTTGTTGCGGCATGAGCAAGGCAGCGCGGTGCCGTTGCACCGCGCATAAATAATAAAGAATGGGCGGAGAAGCGTGGCGCCGTTGAATTCGAACAAAGCCGCGGCGCCATCACGCCACTCCAGAGAACCTCAAAGAGGCTGCCGCTGGAGAAGGGCCGCGGCGAAGGGGTGCGACGCCGTCACGCCGTGCCGGTCGGACCAAGGCCGCAACATTTGGCTGTGGCAGGGCAGGAAGCGGCGGCCGGCTTCCGGCCGCTGGCGCCGGAGCAGGAGGGCGGGACCCCGGCGGTCCCGCGGAAGCAGCAACCGGCCGACCAGACCGGGCTGACCGGCTTCCAAGAATCCGGGGGTCGTAACCCTCAGCTGGCCGAAGGAGCGGCCCCCACATGGGGGCTGCAGTTACACAAAGAGGGGGGCAACGAGCCCCCCCTTCTGCTCGGCCGTTTCGGCCGACCCGCCTGGCCACGCTGGCCACACGAGCACGCCAGGCCGGGCCGGGCCGCGCCCACTGGGCCGGTCCGTGCCCAAAAGGGCCGGACTCGGACCCCGGTCGGGTTAACCTGGTTCAGGCCGACTTAGGGGGTATCAGGCCGGGTCGGACCAGACCCGAACCCCATATTCACGGACTTCTTTCGGTCTTTTGCCAATAACTTGGGCTACAGACCTCCGAACGACGCACCGTCTGTTGAGATACGATCATTGGATCGAGAAGGTTGTTTAGGTATATTACACTCAAGGTTTTGGAGAACTTTGTGTTCTACCGGGTTGGTTCGAACACGAAACCAACCGGGCCCTCGGAGTGGAAATGCTTATAACTTGAGCTCCGGACACCCGATTGACGTGCCATCGACTTTGTTGGATTCCTCTTAGTGAGACAGACCTTTTGGCTTACTACGCTCAAGGTTTGAATGCAGTTGGAGTATGGCCGGATTGTTTTTGACTTAAAAACCAACCGGGACCCTGGAACGAAAAAGCCAATAACTCTCAGACCGGGCGTCCGAATGATGCGCCATCTTTCACGTTGAGTTACTGTTGACGATACAGAACATTTGGATACATTGAATCCGGACA
This sequence comes from Viscum album, assembly GCA_963277665.1. NCBI lineage: Eukaryota > Viridiplantae > Streptophyta > Magnoliopsida > Santalales > Viscaceae > Viscum > Viscum album. The sequence continues at coordinate 359,334,369 of OY728136.1, read as the reverse complement.
TCGTGTCAGTTGATGTATCAGCCCCTCGGCTCGTGGAGCGGACCCTCCCCAAACGATCTTGATGTGTGCGGGAACCCTAGAGATGGCTGCGACTGCGATGACGATGACGACTGTACCGAAATCCTCCGTGGATTCGACGGTGACGACTACAGCACTCAGCGATCCTGTGTGGATCAGTGCTACCGATCCTGTGTGGGTCTGATCCTGTGCGGGTCAGCACGCAACGGTCCTGTGTGGGCCAGTGCATACCAATCCGGTGTGGGTCAGATCCTGTGTGGGTCATTGCGGGGGTTAGTACCTATCGATCCTGTGTGGGTCTGATGGCTTAGATGAATCAGTGGCTACATCTGATCATCTCTATCATCTTACGAAGAAGTATACCCGTGTGAGCTGAGTCTTGACTTTCAATCTTTATCTTCGATAAGATTGACTTGATATGCTGTGTGGATTACGTTATGCTTCCTGTGTGGATTGGGTTATGTTTTCCTGTGTGTACTGGGTTGTACTTGGGCTCGGATGTTGGAGCCGAACCAGAATTGATGACTTAAGTATATGTATGGGCATATACCTAAGTAGTGTCGGATTTTACTTCGTGATTGTATCTTTCCTTTGTGGATTATCCTTTTTGGATTCTAGGAGACCTTCGGGGGTCTCAGGGTCCCTACTGCTCAGCTTATACTCACCCATGCACGGGCTATGCCCGCACTACATTGTGTTGGATGCAGACGACAGACAACACTGATCATGGTGGAGGCTTGTGGAGAAAGTCAGTACCTAGAGGTGGACCACTGGGCGGGACGTACACGGAGCGGACGGCTGGACCCGTGGAGCTAAGGAGGCTATCTGTACCCACCCTTCAGGTGGGACTTCCAGTGGAGGGCTCGACATTGCAGCTTTACTTTCACTTGCTGTACTTTCTTTCCAGTTGTACTTTACTTTCAGTTTGGGTTTGTATTCTAGCCCACTTACTTTTCCTCACTCACTATTGTATCCAGTTTTACTTAGTGTTTACTTCTGCTTGCTTACTCTATGGTGTTTGTTTACATTACAAAGACAATTCCTTCCCCTTTTTTTGTCGGGATTTTACGCCTTGGTGCTAGTCGCCAGCCCCTGGCCCATGGGAGGTGGGCTTGGGGTAGTCACGACACGAGCCCCGAGGACAGGTCATGAAAAATTGGTATCAGAGGAGTTTGGTTCTACCGCAGAACTTAGGACTCTGATATTTTTCTATGTGAAGAAATAGTGTTAAGAGTATTGAGTGTGGTTATCAGTACAGGGAGTCCAGTGTTGGTGCGGCGGCCAATGTATCTGTACACCAGGACACTGACTTTTGATTTCTGACTTAGTGCACAAAAACATTGATTGCATGTGTGTTTCAAGTTTTCTTTGTGATTACTTTGTGTCAGCTCACCAGGTATACTTTATTGACCGTAGAACACCAGTCTCTTTTCAGGATGGCCCCACAATGGCAGCCAGCTAGGGTTCCGAGTTTTGTACGTGATGACAGCCCACCGAGCGACGAGGCGTCAATGCAGGGCCCTATTACTGCGGACGCACCGGCGGTACCACTACCCACCGAGCCACCGATTCTACCAGCCCCAGCCGCTGAGAGTGCATGTCGCCTTGGTGCACTACAAAAGTTTCAGCATCAGAGACCACCCAGGTTCCGCGGGGAGACGGACCCTCGGGCAGCTGAGGATTGGATGGAGGTAGTTGTATGAGTTTTCCGTTTGGTAGGGACACCAAAAGACCTCATGGTGATCCTTGCAGCGATTCTCCTGCACATGGTAGCAGGAAGATGGTGGAGCTTGATGCTCTAGGTGCACGACGAGGCATCCCTTCTCTGGACGGACTTTGAGAGCTTCTTCCGGTCGGAGTTCGTCCCCACTACCCTCCGTGCGGTGCGCATCCAGGAGCTTCTGCAGCTGCGGCAGGGCATCATGACGGTCGCCCAGTACTCGGCGAGATTTACCGATCTCTCGTGCTATTCGACGGACATTGTAAGGGACCCATTCTTCTGGGCCCAGACCTTCGAGCAGGGATGGAGGCATGAGATCAGGGCATCGCTGATCTCCCTCAGCATTCCGACCCAGGCAGGGGTACTGGAGCAATCCCTTCTCATCGAGAGATTTCTTGTTGAGCCTACATCAGCAGCGAGACCTACTACAGGGCGACACGTAGTAGAGTCTTCTACAGCTGGCAGTCGACAGATGACACATGGGTCCAGGCGGACTAGACCCTCAGTCGGACAACCTCAGGACACTGGCTCAGAGGTGCGGGGTACACAGCGCAGAGCCAGTCTTTCGAGAGGCAGACAGTGCTATGCATTCGGCGGGTAGGGCCACATGGCTCGTGACTGCCCAACCCACCGTGCGGAGGAACAACAGACGGTTGAGGGGCCACCCAGGCAGAGGCAGAGGGTCGACCGTGGTGGTCCACAGGGAGCAGGCGGATGAGGCAGAGGATCTGGCCGAGCAGCAGGTGGTGGGAGATGCTTTGAGGCTCTACCACCACCACCACCAGGAGGCCCACCCCAACCACAGGGAGCTGGAGGGAAGAGGCAAGCACAACTTCAGGCAGCAGAGGCCTACGACCATGGCGCGCCCGAGATGATTTGAGGTACTATTTGTTTATACTTCACCCTTGCTGTAGTTATTATAGACAGAGGAGTGAGTCATTCTTTCATTTCCGCTGCCCTTGTTCGGAGCTCGGAGATTCCGACGGAGCCGTTGGCTCGATCCTTACGGTTAGAGACTCCTACAGAAGCAGACTCGACGATTATGCACTGGTGCCACCAGTGGGAGCTTACTCTAGGAGGCAAGAGCTTTGGGTGGGATCTTCTTGTAGTGGCGTCGAGGCCTTATGACGTCATCTTGGGCATGGATCGGTTATCTACAGTCCATGCTCAGATCGAATGCATTAGGCACAAGGTGTGATGTGTTCGCACCGATGGGAGCAGGTTCACCTTCACCGGCGAGAAGGGAGCCTTTGCAGCGCAGGATGGACTCACGCAGAGGAGAGGACAACCCATCACTCATCAGTTTTCTAGCCTCATCCTAGGAGCAGTTGACGTGCGGAGTCCGAGCTTACCTGTAGTGGTGGATCAGTATGCAGATGTTTTCCCTGACGACGTTCCAGGACTACCTCCTCGCAGAGAGGTAGACTTTTATATTGACCTGTACCCCGGGACAACCCTGATATCCACTCCAACATATTTGATGTCCCCCACTGAGCTTCGAGAGCTATGGGTACAATTGGAGGACTTGCAGGGAAAAGGATTCATCCGAACCTGTGTTTCACCTTGGGCTTCCCCGATTTTGTTCGCCAAGAAGGCGGACGGGAGCTTGCGACTGTGTGTTGATTACCGTCGCCTGAACCAGGTGACCGCGAGGAAAAAGTATCCTCTACCAAGTATTGAATACCTATTCGATCAGCTCAAGGGAGCACGGTGGTTCTCAATGATAGACCTCAGGTCAGGCTATCATCAGCTCAGAGTTCGAGACGAGGACGTGCAGAAGACGGACTTTAGATGTCGGTATGACCACTATGAGTTCTTGGTTATGCCTTTCGTCCTAAACAATGCTCCAACAGTGTTCATGGGCCTCATGAACAAGATATTTCAGCCTTACCTCGATCGATTTGTCATGGTATTCATCGATTACATATTGATATACTCGACGACTGAGGAGGAGCACGCCTACCACTTGCAGGTTGTACTGGACACACTCTGAGAGAACCAACTTTATGGAAAGCTCTCGAAGTGTCAGTTATGGATACTTTAGGTCCACTTCTTGGGACACATCATCTATGAGGTGGGAGTTGCAGTGGATCCTGTGAAGATTGAGGCAGTGATAGCTTGGGAGCCACCTAGAAGTGTGACGGAGGTGCAAAGTTTCTTGGGTCTAGCCGGGTACTACTGGAGATTTGTTCCAGACTTCTCCAGAGTTGCGGCACCACTATCCGCTGTGAAAAAGAAGGGTAAACCCTTCATGTTGTTAGAAAGATGTCAGCAGAGCTTCCAGGAGATGAGACAGAGATTGACCATCACACCTATCTTGAGGCTACTGGAGGAGGGAATAGGGTACGTAGTCTATTACGATGCATCAGGGACCGGAATCGGATGTGTCCTGAAGCAGGAGCGGGAAATGATCGCCTATGGATCATGTCAGTTGAGGTAGAATGAACAGAACTACGCTACCCATGACCTGGAGTTAGCAGGAGTGGTCTTCGCTCTGAAGATGTGGCGACACTACCTGATGGGCGAGTGCTTTACAGTCTATTCTGACCACCAGAGTCTCAGGTACATCTTATGGCAGAAGGACCTGAACCTGAGACAGTGGCGATGGCTCGAGTTCCTCTAGGGCTATGACTTTGAGATAGTCTATACTCCTAGAAAGGGGAACGTAGTAGCCGATGCTCTCAGCAGGAGGACAGGCATTCAGCTACTTGGGGAGGTGGCAGATAAGCTAGCCGCTTTGCAGATATCCTTCGTGGATAGTGATGGAGCAGCCTTTCTACAGTCACTCATAGTCACTCCTCCACTTATACAATGGGTCAGAGAGGCAAAACGTGGGGACTTTGACTACGAGATGTGGCGTGCACAGATATCCTCAGGGCAGGCACCTGATGGATTCTCTGTGGGAGGAGAGCACGTCATCCTTTTCAGAGGACGTACCATGATACCAATTGCTTTACGGGAGGAGGTGCTGAGGGAGTTCCACACTTCCCCTTTAGCGGTACATCCAGGAGTGGCGAAGATGTACCAGGACCTCAAACGACAGCATTGGTGGCCGGGTATGAAGAAGGCTATAGCAGAGTTCGTTTCCCGATGCCTCACCTGCCAGCAGGTGAAGGCGGAGCACTAGGTACCAGCAGGCTTGGTACAACCCTTGGAGTTCCCGGAGTGGAAGTGGGACATGATATCTATGGTCTTCGTGACTGGACGTCCACGCACTTCCAGAGGTCACAACTCCATTTGGGTGATTGTCGACTGAATCACCAAGTCGGCCCACTTCTTACCCATCAGAGAGCAGGGCTTAGTGGAGAGCTTGGGACGCCTCTACATTCATGAGATTGTACGACTTCATGGTGTGCCATCATCTATCGTCTCTGATCGAGATGCTCGCTTTACTTCTCGGCTTTGGAAGGGATTGCAGGAGGCATTCAGGATGTAGCTACGTCTAAGCACCGCCTTTCACCCTCAGACGGATGGTCAGACGGAGAAAACCATTCCGACTCTCGAGGACATGCTCTGCGCATGTGTCCTCGACTTTGGTCGTAGTTGGGAGGACCACCTACCCTTGGTGGAGTTCACGTACAACAAAAAATACCACTCCACCATCGGGATGGAACCATAGGAGACATTGTATGGATGACCTTGCAGATCACCGCTGTGCTGGACAGACCCTGAGGAGTCAGCACTTGTGGGACCGAAGATGGTCCAGGCCATGACGGAGAAGGTCCAGGTCATCCAGGAGTGGATGAGGACAGCTCAGAGCCAGCAGAAGTCTTATGCTGACAGGAGGCGGAGACCACTAGAGTTCGAGGATGGCGACCACGTCTTCTTGCGGGTCTCACCTCGACGTGGATTACGAAGATTTGACCGAGGCATCAAGTTGTCTCCATGCTTCATCGGACCATTCCATGTCCTCAGCAGGATTGGCAAGGTGGCTTATCACCTGGCTCTACCACCTCAGTTGCACCGGGTGCACGACGTCTTTCACGTATCTCAGCTGAGGAGGTACGTGCATGACCTGATGCATATCATCGACCATGGGGAGTTGGACATTGATGATGGGGAAAATTTTACGGAGGTCCCAGTGGAGATTGAGGATCGACAGGAGCGGGTTCCACATGGATGGTCGATTCCTCTAGTGCGTATCAGGTGGCAGCACAGGAACCTCCAGGAGAGCACTAGGGAACGGGAGGCTCAGATGTGTGCATAGTACCCACATTTGTTTCCCTAGTTTATGATGTATCTTTATGGGGACATAAATCCCTGAGGTGAGAGTAATGTACAGACCCGTAAAATTCAAGGGAAATTTTTTCTTAATTTTCTTTGTGATTTTACAAGAACGCAGTATATGACGACACCTGATTCCGAGGCCCGGTGTGCCCGAAATCATTTATCGAAGTTTAGCTCAGGTACGTTCAGTGAACGAACGAGTGGGTTTTCTTAACTTTTGAACTGGTGCTCGGAATCGAATTCCAAGGGCACCGATGGAACTGCAGCGCTAGTAATTGCTTAGGAACACCGTTTCTGGAGTTGCGTTTTCTCGGGTGTGGTTATTAAAATTTTGGGTTAAGTAAAGAATAAAATAAAATGGTGAAACCAATTTTATTTTTATTTTAAGTAGTTTAACCTAAGATAAGTGGTTGGAGTGGGACCCACTATATCCTACTCCACTAGTTAGGATATTTGTGGGGTGGGGCCCACACGAGCCCCACCTATTCAACTTCCTGAAAACCCCTCTTTTAATTAGGTAACGCACCCGCACCCCCCTTTAATTGAAAAGTCAACTCATTAATTGATTAAATTATTCAAAGTAATCAATTCTTGAATTCAATTCGAATTTCAAATTTTAAGTTGGCTTGTGTGTTAATTAAATAAGACAAGTTCTTATTTCATTATGTTGTTGTTTGGTTGTGCGAGAGGATTTTCTCTAACTCTTGAAGAACATATTCTTCCTTGTCGAAGAACGCGAAGAACACCGAGCCTTTGACGAAGAACTCCGTCACTACAAAGGGGAGTTCGTCGTACCATCTTCTTCCCTCTCCGTAGCCGGTGAGAGACGCCATCCTCAGAGATCGACGACGCGACACCGACGATTCTCTTCTCCACGACGCCGACGATCCTTTTTCCGCGACGCTTACGGAGTCTCCTTCCGCGACGTCCCTTCCCCGCGACGAACCTTCGTTCAAAAACGTTTGAGGTAGGGGATTAATTGTTTTTGTTCGTGAATACTTCCATCGCCGTTCTTCATTTTCAAATTGGACCGCCTGTTATCGCAATAACGGGAGGAGGTCGGACCACACGAACACGACCAACTCTCCTCCCCCCTTGATGCTTGAATTTGTTGCGGCACGAGAAAGGCAGAGCGGTGCCATTGCATCGCACAAAAATAATAATGGGCGGAGAAGTACGGCGCCGTCGCACCACGCCGTTGAAGTCTGACAAAGACACGGCGTCGTCGCGCCGTGCTGGGGAACCTCGAAGAGGCTGCGACCAGAGCGGGGCCACGACGGAGGGGCGCGGCGCCATCACGAGGCGCCGGTCGGACCAAGGCCGCAAACTGTGGCCGCGGCGGAGCAGGAAGCAGCGGTCGGCTTCCGGCTGCTGGCACCGGAGTAGGAGGGAGGGACCCCGGCGGTCCCGCGGCAACAGCAACCGGCCGACCAGCTTCCAAGAAGCCGGGGGTCGTAACCCCCGGCTTGCCGAAGGAGCGGCCCCCCACATGGGGGCTGCGGTTACACAAATAGGGGGGCAGCGAGCCCCCCCCACTTCCGCTCGGCCATTTCGACCGAGCCGCGCCCAGGCTGGGCCGGGCTGTGCCCAAACGGGCCGGACCCGGACCCCGGTCGGGTTGAACTGGTTTGCGCCGACCCAGGAGGTATCGGGCTGGGTCGGACCGGGCCCGAACCCCCTATTCACGGACTTCCTTCGGTCTTTTGACCATAACATGGGTTACGAACCTCCGAACGATGCACCGTCAGTTGAAATGAGATCCTTGGATCGAGACGGTCGTTTCAGTATGTTACACTCAAGGTTTCGGAGAACTTTGGGTTCAGCCAGGTTGGTTCGAACACAAAACCAACCGGGCCCTCGGAGCAGAAACACTTATAACTTGAGCTCCGGACGTCCGATTGACGTTCCATTGACTTTGTTGGATTCCTCTTAGTGAGACGGACCTTTTGGCTTACTACGCTTGAGGTTTGGATGTAGTTGGAGTATGGCCAGGTTGGGTTTGACTTAAAAACCAACTAGGCCCCTGGAACGAAAAAGCCAATAACTGTCAGACCGGGCGTCCGAATGACGCATCGTCTGTCACATTGAGTTCTTGTTTACGATACGGAACTTTTGGATACCTCGACTCTAGACTTCGTGTCAGTTGATGTATCATCCCCTCAGCTCGTGGAGTGGACCCTCCCCTAACGAGCTTGCTGTGTGCGGGAACCCTAGAGCTGTCTGCGACTGCGATGACGATGACGACTGTACAGAAATCCTCCGTGGATTTGACAGCGATGACTACAACACTCAGTTATCTTGTGTGGATCAGTGCTACCGATCCTGTGTGGGTCAGCGCTCAACGGTCCTATGTGGGCCAGCGCATACAGATCCTGTGTGGGTCAGATCCTGTGTGGGTCAGATCCTGTGTGGGTCATTGCGGGGTTTAGTACCTAACGATCCTTTGTGGGTCATTGCGGGGGTTAGTACCTATCGATCCTGTGTGGCTCTGACAGATGAGATGAATCAGTGGCTACATCTGATCATCTCTATCGTCTTACGAAGAAGTATAACTGTGTGAACTGAGTCTTGACTTTCAATCTTTATCTTCGATAAGATTGACTTGATATCCTGTGTGGATTACGTTATGCTTCCTATGTGGATTGGGTTATGTTTTCCTGTTTGGACTGGGTTGTACTTGGGCTCGAATGTTGGAGCTGAACCAGAATTGATGACTTAGGTATATGTATGGGAATATACCTAAGTAGTGTCGGATGTTACTTCGTGATTGTATCTTTCCTTTGTGGATTCTGGGAGACCTTCGGGGGTCTCGGGGTCCCTACTGAGTAGCTTATACTCACCCATGCACGGGCTATGCCCGCACTGCGTTGTGTTGGATGCAGAGGACGGAGAACACTGATCGTGGTGGAGGATTGTGGAGAAAGTTGGTACCTGGAGGTGGACCACTGGTTGGGACGTACACAGAGCGGACGACTGGACCTGTGGAGCTGAGGAGGCTATCTATACCCACCCTTCAGCTGGGACTTTCAGTGGACGACTCGACGTTGCGGCTTTACTTTCAGTTGCTATACTTTCTTTCCAGTTGTACTTTACTTTCAGTTTGGGTTTGTATTCTGGGCCACTTACTTTTCCACACTCACTATTATATCCAGTTTTACTTAGTGTTTACTTCTTCTTTCTTACTCTGTGGTGTTTGTTTACTTTATGAAGGCAATGCCTTCCCCTTTTTTGTCGGGATTTTACGCCTTGGTGCTAGTCACCAGCCCCTGGCCTATGGGAGGTGGGCTTTGGGTAGTCACGACATGATCCCCAAGGACAGTCCATGACATCAACCATTTCCAGAACTGGAATTTTTTATTCCCCAACTTCATCTCAACATTCGGCTATTTTACACCTCTTCCCATAAAAGGCTTTATAAGGACCCATTTGGATTATTGAGTGGAAACTATTATTGTAAGAGAACTCCACCAAAGGAAGTTGTTGGTCTCATCTGACTTTAAAATCCATTGAGGAAGCTCTCAAAATTTCCTCAAGTGTCTAGATAGTCTGCTCATATTAACCATCATTTTAAGGGTGATAGGTTGTGCTGTAGTTTAAATCAGTGTTCAAAGCATATTAGATACTCTTCTAGAACATAGAGGTGAATGTTAGATCTCAATCAGACATAATCCATAGTAGTACTACATGAAGCCTTACCACATCCCTGATGTATATTCATTCTAGTTTTTCTAGTAAGAAATCCTCTTGAATTTAAATTAATTGTATAGTATTTGAAAGAGGATCCACAATAACATAGCTAGAAATGTTTTTTTGTTTGTCTTTGGAAGTCCAATGACAAAGTCTATGGTAATGTTTTACCATTTCCATTTTGGTATGGGTAATAGTTGCATCATCTCCTTAGACTTATTCTGCTCATCATTCACTTTTTGACATTCTAGGAACTTTGATGTATATTTAGTGATCTACTTATTCATGTTATCCCACCAATTGTGTTCCAAGAGATCTCGATATATATTTGTGTTTCCTAGTTGAATAGAGAAATTCAAAATATGTGAATAATCCAAAGGTCCATTTTTTAACTTTGAATTTCAGAGAACATATAGTCTTGACCCAAATATCACAATTCCTTCTTAATTAACATTTAACTCCAAGGATTTAACTTTTCTGATAGTTTTCACTTTCTTCTAAATTCACACATTATTTTTTTAAGAATCTTCAACCTTTCCAAAATAGACGGTTGAGAAATAATTTGTGGAAGGATTGATTATGTTACCTTTTTTATGATTCCCATGTACATCTTCATAAAATCTAATAAGATTGGATCCTTTTCAATTATCATCAATGATAGAATTTTTGGGTCCTTTCTACTAGGAGAATCAGTCACATTTTTCACTTTCCTAGGGTGGTAATGGATTGAGCATTTGTAATCCATGGTGAGATTTAACCATCTTCATTGGTGCATATTTAAATCTTTTTATGTGAATATATATTTTGGGATTTTTTTTATCCATATATATTTCACAGTTCTCTCCAAGGAGATAATGCTTCCAACACAAATATCATTGATTTCCAATCCATATCATACATGGGATAGTTTTGATAATGAATTTTCAACTACCTTACAGCATAGCCAATGAATTCGTCATTATGCATCAACACACAGCCAAACCCTTCTTCGAAGCAACACTAAAGATTATGAAAATCTCCCCATTTGTGGGTTGTGTGAGCATAGAGGTAGTGACAAACTTCTTCTTAAACTCCATGAGTCCTTCTTCACATTCATAATTCCAAGAAAACTTTACTCCCTTCTGAGTAATCTATGTAAGAGGGTTTGACAATTGTGAGAAATTTCCCACAAATCAAAAATAACATCTAGTTAACCCTATGAAGCTATAGATATCTATCATAGAAGTCAGACTTGGACATCCCTAAATTTATTTTGTTTTGGAAGGATCCATAGATATACCATTTCTTGTTATGATAGTCCCTAATAATTAGACTTCCTTCAACCAAAACTCACACTTGTTGTACTTTTCATAGATATTATCCATTCACAAGGTCTCTAGAACTGTAATCAGATGCTCTTCCTACTCCTCCTTGGATTTTGAGTATAATATAATATCATCTATAAATACTACAAGAAATTTGTTAAGATAATATCTAAAGAATCTATTTATCAAGTCCATAAAGATTTCCAGAGCATTAGTGGGTCTGAAAGGCATTACTATGAATTCATAGTGCTTTTACCTTATAAGAAAAAGTATTCTTGGGGATATCCTCCTTCTTCCTTAATTTGTAATATCATGACTACAGATCCACCTTGGAGGAGTATTTTTCTCTACCTAGCTAATAAAATAAGTGATTAATTCATGGAAAATGATACTAGTGCACCCCATGGTGAAGCACTTGGGAATATAAACACTTTATCCATATTCTCCAATAGTTGTTTCATTAGCTCCCCAAGATCAACAACAACTATTCTATATTGATTATTGGATATTGGAAATGCCCTTGGAATATGAATAATTGAGAATTCAATATCTTTTCTAGGAGGAAGAGAACACAATTCCTAAAAAAACACATCAACAAATTCACTCACAATAGGCATGTATTTGAGGATGTTTATTTCCTTAGACTCAATCATATGAGAGAGATATGCATGATCATAGGGCAGTGATATCCATGGCTGAGATGATGGTTCTAAAGAAGATTCATCCTCCTCCTTGAATTCTTATAGAATCTAGGTCAATTCACCATATAGAGAGTGATTTACCTTTCCCAGCAATTTATGTTGGCTCTATATAGGAAAATACAATCCATGCCACGAATTGCCTCAAATTTCACCAAGATAAGTATGATGAAGTTTTCCAGGAAGTTCAATCCATAAATTGTGATAGGGGATCAGTCATATGCATGGGATTCTATAATTTCCCTATTTTCCATTTTCATTGACAACTCCACTTCCATGATTTGTGGTTGTGTTTGGATTATTCTTCTAAACTCTTAGGATATAGAAGAATGTGTAGAACCAAAATAAAAAATTATGTTCTCTATTATTGAATGAATAACCAACATACCTATTACAACTTCATTATTTGAATTCACTTCTATGGTAGTGATGAAAAAACCTCACCCTTGATTCCTTTTTGGTTGTTGGTTGCCTCAAAAAACCCTTGGGTTAGGGCATTGGTTAACAAAGTGCCTCAGTTCCTTGAAGTTGTAGAAATTAACAATCCATTAAGGATAGAATGGAGAGATCTTTTCCTCTGTCATAGTAGCTAGTTTTTATTGCCAACAATTTCAAGCCAGGTTCCCTTACTTCTCGCACCTAAAGAATTTCCACTTCCCCATTAGGCAATTTCCAGGGTTCTTCTTTCTGTACTTTTTGAAAAGAGGGGTGCTGTAATTTTTTACCACCATTGGATTTATCCATTGGACTACCAGAATTAAAGTCCAATTTCTGCTTCTTATCCCCATGATACCCATAAGATTCACCGATCTCCATCTCGACTTTGAGGGTACATCTAAAAATCTCTATATAGCTGTCAAAGTTGTGGATAACCAGGGAATTCCATAATCTAGGTTTTAGCTAACAAAATAAGAATTTAACCTTTAATTTGGGGGTAACAAAAAACCAGAGGTGTATTGTGAAAGTGTGGTGATGTTTTCCTCCTTACCACAATAGATCTGTCATCCTTTTATTTGAGTGCAAGGAAATCTATTTCCTTCTTAAGATGGAGGGTGTAGGGAAAATATTTATCAATTTTTTTTCCAGAAGTCCTTCTATACCATCAATTTGATAAATTCCTCATGCTTCATATTTTTGATCAATGTCCACCATTTATCAGCTTCACCCTCCATATGATAACCAACTAGAATAACCTTCTCTTGTTCAAAACATTTAAATATGGAGAATATCTATTCAATAGAGTTGATCCATTGTTTGTTGATTGATGGATCAGATGATCCCTTGAAAGTAGGAGGCCTTTGTCTCATGAAGCTCTTGATTGAGACTTTTTCTTTATTAGGTGGTGTTGGAATATCCCCTTGATCTAGGTTTATATTCAAAACATGAGTTAACTAAGATAGTATCAGGAATTTTTTTGATTCTAGCTCCCATCATATTGGCTATCTCATTAGAACATTCATCACATTGATCTTCACATAGTTTGTTAGCCTGATTCCTCATATTTCCAGCCATTGGCTAGAATAAAAGTAAAATTAGTGGTAAGTATTTTAATCTACTGAATACATAAAGGGTAATCCAATGACAGAAAGGGATAACTTTTAAATTACATTTGTCTCTTTAACTTATGAATTTCTAGGATTCGATCTAAGTTATCCATGATCTAATTTGTAACATATATTCTTAGGGGATTATTTTGTTCCCTTTATAATGGTTCATACTACGCTTATAAATTTACCAAATCATATACCCCAGGAGTGTCAAACCATTTGTGAAACAAGGCCCATTTTCCTGTACCAGTTCCATTTGAGTCTAGCTCAAAGTAGTGTTTTTGGGGTTTACCCCTAGATACATCTATGCTAGAGGTTCCTCTACTTGTTAATATACAGATATAGATGTATTTCTTGATAAAAAACTTAATCTATACTCCCCAAAATTTATGGATTATTTTCTTATACTTAGTATTATCCTTATGGTTTTCACTAGAGTTTTCTAACCCTAATCCCAAAAATAACTAAACCTATCCTCTGATAAAAACTACAACAACCCTTCTCTTTAATTCATATTTAAACAAGATTTATTACATAAACTTGTACTTAATACAATTCAAATGATTGAGAGGTCTAGTGTCTTTAGGGAATAAGAACATTACATAATAATATAAAATATAAAATACACATCATTATGGAAAACTTATTTTACATGACCACGACATTCCTTCATTCTTAAAATTTCATAGAACAACCTGAGGAAATTCATAAAAAAAGGATGAGCAATAAATCCCAATAAGGGAGTAAAAATGAATAACATGAAGAATAAAATACATGTTAGAAAATAGGCATATCAATTGAGCATAATAAAAACATGAACATATAGGCCTGATATAACATGATTATCATAACATGGAAATGTTGAAACAACTTAAAACAATGCATCATCAACATAAAGGAATCAGATAAAACCCTATCCCAAAATGGTGAAAAAGTCCATATATTGGAATCAGGTAAACCCTTGTCCCAATATGATGTATCATGATACTAAATATTACCCAATTCATTGGATCACTATTAGGGCGTACCCTTCATAATCATTTCAATCTCAGGCTTAAGTGTTCCACATAGATCATATAACATTGATTCATTCAGCATAATTATTTATTATATGATAAAGTAATGTGGAATACATACATGTAATTCTTAAATCCGAAAGTATTTATGTATAAAGGTGAATACCATTGATAAAGTAATGGGTATGGTATTTATTACATAATGATTTTGGCATGGAAAATCACAGAGTAATTTCAGCAGCATAATGATGCTATATGGAAATTAATAAAATGGGTTGATGAGAGAGAAATGGGTATCACATCATTTATACATGAAATAGATAGTAGGTGATCATTTAATATAATATCCCAACATTTGGAATGTAATTTTTGATGCATAATATAAAATAAATTCTTGATTGGAAATTAGAAGAGAGAAACCCCTTATGGAATTTCGGCATAGTAGTGGGTGGGATTAAAATATCATTGGGTGGATAAATGGGAGTGAAAATAAGATCCCATCATTTATAAATCAAATTTAAAGTTATTAGGTAAGGAATAACATATCTCAAATCATGAAAATAGAAATTAAAAGGCATGCCTTAAAAGGAGGAGCATAAAGAAAAAGGAGATAGAGAGATCCCTTACTTGGATGTGTGACTCCAAAGGATTTAGATAGGATTATTGGGAGCTTTGAGGAACCTTCAGAGGACTCTATGGAGTAGAGGGTATAGGGTGGTTGAGCTTCAAAGAGCATGAGTTAAGAGGAATGGGTTCTTGGGTGGGTTTATATAGGAAAGGTGGAGGAGTTATTTATTATTATGGTTTTGGACACTATATAATAAAATATTCAAAACCACAAAACATCCCGTGGTTTTTCCTGTGGTTTATGGTAAAGGGTATTGGTATAAATTATTTTATTTGGCTAAGGGATGAAGATATTAAAATATTTCCCCTTCTTATGTGGAGGTGAGTCACACTTTCAAGGAAATGATTTTAAAACCTTAAAATATTTTATATGTCTTGGAGGATTCAATAAGGATTTATAAAATAAATCAAATAAACCTAAAATTGAAATAATTTAATTTAAAAAACATATATTTGTCCAAATATAACTTTTATATTATTTCATTACATCATTATTGGGTCATTATGATGTCATAAAACACATTATATATTTATAAGGTATTTAATTTTTACACAAAAATTCGATTGTCTCATAAAATTATGAATAATTCACAATTGGATAATTTCAGCATCCTGATTTGAAAAATAATAGTCATTTTATCTAAATAAATTTCTAAATTTGTGAAATTGCCCTTTTAATATATAAACTGACATTTATTGAAAATTGAAATGTTTTGACCAAAACAATTTTAAAACTGTAATAAAAATTACATTTGACTTCATAAAAATTATATGATCATTTATATTTAGTAAAATTAATTTAATAATAATATTTTATTAAAATATTATTTAATTAAAAAATTTACTAATTCATCATAATTGATTTCTTTATTGAATTTTAATTTTAACCAAAAATAATATTTTTTCTTTAAAAATCCTTTAAAAAGTAACAATAATAGAATGAAAGTATATTCATTATTCTATAAAAAATTATGAACATAATCATAATTATAGGGTCTTGTTAAATATGCCTTTATTAAACTAAGATACTTTATAATAGTAAGGTGTGTGATGGCGGGGGTTTCAAAGGGCCATTCAATGAACATGGTTTGGGTTGTGATCTCGAAGAGCTTGAACTTCCCCAGAAAATAGTTATAGTCATACTTAAGTTATTGGATCTCAGCTTGGGCTTGGTCTAGGAAAAATTCTAGAAATTATATCTCCCTTATAAGCTTTGATAAATGGGATTAATAGGGTATGATCCTACCAGTTGAGGGTATCACTTCCTTTGTCTATGTCAAAAGGAATGGTTAAAACCCTATATTTATACTAGTCATGTGATCACTGTTCAATAGCTATATTTTCAATGTAAAGGATACTTAATGGTTGTTTAAATCCAATTGTATATAATAAAACAAAATAATTGCATGTGTTCTCTATATCTATAAGGAATTTAATTAAAAATATGGGATTTTTATTCATAACAGTTTGGGTCATTACACCCCCAACAACCAATTGTGTTTCCACTATGGGATTAATGACACAATCAAGTTTCAAATCCCATCCATGAGGGCCTCCATGAGAGTTTATATTATTGAAAACCACATCAACCATCACTTCTTTAACATTTACATTTCCGGAATGAGCTTGCATAGAAGACCTTGGAACCTTTAGGTATTTTCATAGGAGACTGAAGGTGTTGGACACCATTGGGTTACCCTCTCGAGTTCTATATTTCTCTCCCATTATAGAAACAATGATTGTAGAATAATACAATTGACTCTATCTTGTCACAACTACATCAACATTATACCCGGATACCTTTCCACTACCTCTTAAATCCACATCCATTTGTGTATTGAGGTTCTTCAACCCCCACCAATAGGTTTCCAATGAGTGTGACATTCTATTATAGTAGGAACAAAAATAGACCTAGGATTCATAAACAAATGGATTTCTATAATGAAATTCTTCACCCACTTAAATCCAAACATACTCCGCAGGAAAACTTGGCGCATTAACTTCCATAGAGATTCTTAGATTTACAAGATAGAAGATATAATGAGTTCTAATGTTAGAATATTAGAATATAAAAAAAAGATTACCTAACATTGTAATTATCAAATTTTTATTAAATGGAAAAGGGTATTCAAGAAATCCAACCCATATTTCCACCGATGGGGATTCATGCTTCATATGGAAGTCATAATACCATCTGAAGAGGAAGAAACGAGATTCATTGCTGCTACGTGGAGCACTAGATCATTTTTTTATCAATTATACTTCTGATGAAAACCAAACCATGATGTGTCTATTATTGAGAAATCACACTATTTCCCTTTCATTTAAACCCCAAGACATAAAGACAGACCTGTCAAATGAATCAATCGAAGGCCATCTCTACTTAAACCGAGAAATCAAGTTTAAATTTAGAAGTAGTGAGGCCTCATTGAATTCTATAGTCTTTTATGGATGTCATTATCCCAACTTATAGGATTTCTTAATCTTGTTCTCAATTAAATTTTATTTTCTTTTATAATAGTGTTAATGGAATAATTTTATATATTTTTTCAAAGTCTATTTCTCCCAAATTTTTCTTTTGTTTTCATGATGAAGAATTATTTTGAAATTTGAATAATTATTCAATGTAATTTATAATTACTTTCTCTTTATTTATATAAAATTATTATTTTATAATATATTTTATTTAAAAATAAAATATTTAGAAAGTTAATGGATATTTATAACTTTTTCAAAAAAATTATAATGTTTTTCAAATGTTTTTTCATTTTGTCTATATCCATTTAATTGTTATTATTTTTCTCCTTAGGAAATGTGTTGATGATATCATTGCATTATTTCTTTGGGTGATATATTTTTTCCTCATGTAAAGTTTCATGAAATTCATATATTTAAACTAATTTATTTATATTATAGTTGATTTATGAATGTGATCCAGTTCATGGGGGATACATATGTATGTTTTTTCATTACATGTTATGTGGTCCTAAAATCATGTTTCCCTACAATGATTTGGTAAATCATTATATCTCATGAGATGATACGTATGATACTGCAAATTTAAGCTAATGCTTGATTGTTATTATAATATAGAGTGAACCCAATCTACTATGGAATGACACTTTTTCCCTATTTTTGATGATGGTATTGGTAATGATTCTTGATATAATAAAACAATTATTCCTGTTTGTGCTACATTCATATGTTATTATTCATGGATTATGATTATTACCTCATATTTTTATATTTTTATGTATTATTTATTAAGTTATTCCAAAATCCATGTTCCATAATTCATTATTTGTGATCAATGTTTTATTATGTGTGATTTAATTTTATTATGTTCATGCACCTTGATTATATAATCATAATCACATGTTCATCTTATTCTCACTAATGATTTTAGACTGATATGTATTATATTTAAAATATATTGAATGTATGATCTTACCCTTTATTATATTTCCATTACTAGGTTATTAAGAGGAGTATAACATATTATATGTCTAGGAGAGGATGTCAATTTTTATGAAATTATAAATAAATGTCACCAATTTTTAGAATAATTAATTTATGTATATAGTACATAAATGCCCAAAACATATAGGTTTTTGTGCATGTAATTTATTATGATATGTAATAAATATTTATGTGTAATGGTGTGTTTGGTAAGTATTATATAGAGGGGTTGTCTTAATTTTTATGAGGGTGAAGTTTAGTAAATTTTAGTGATTAATAAATGAAGAATATGGGGATTAAAAAATCAACCTAGGTTACACAAAAAGTAATATAGGTTGAAAAATCACTGCGTGTCACAATTTTTACGAAAAGTATTATCAGATAAAACAATAGTTGAATAATTTAAACATATTTTATTATAGGTTAAAAGGAATGTTTCATAGTTGAATACCTTAGGATTAATATTTTCTATCATATGATAATTTATAATAGATATTAATTTTTTTAATAATCTCACTAACATTTTTGGTCTTAAGTAAATGGATAGAACCAGGGAGACACAAGTAAGTAAATAGTGTGAAGGATAATGTGAATATTTCCCCATTTATAAACTAAAAGGTGTGGGATATGGTGTATAAAATATTATGGATTTTACAAAAATATCTCACATGTTATGAACAACAACATGAACTATGTGTAACTCCCAAACGTTCAATTCTTATTATAACATCCCATAGAGTAATTCAATAAAAAAAATCTGCCATCCATTAGTGGGTCTAGTGATAAATTGATTTTCGATCAATAGATCAACACAACAAAAATGATATTTCTCATTCTCCAATTCTTAAAACATGAGAATTATATTTTAGTGATATATTTTTTGGAAGGTGAAGTTTATCAATGATGGAATATTATTATGAATACCAAGAAAATATAATAAACCAACTCTAGGTATTGGGAAGAGTTTATGAATTTATTTTTTGATAAATATTTTCCTTTAAATATTCAAATTAAAATAGTGATATAATTCATTGAGATGGAGGAAAAGGTGAATTAATGCATTCCCACCTAGGAAGAAAACACAGCAATTCGTAAAAGGTATTCATATATTATTATTATAACCTAAAAAAAGCATTCATTTTTTTAGTGCATGAAGACCAACTCACTACAAATCATTGGATAGAAGGAATTTAAGTAGCTATAAAGTAATTTTTTGATGTTCTCTCAAGGTTGAAATAAAAACTGGAGACTCCCACTATTATTGCGATTTACTGAAAAAAGGAGAAAAAATAGAGTTTAATGGAAACTAAAATAATAAAATACATTGAGGAAAAAAACATTATCCTACATAAAAAATATTTGGGAAGAAGTATTTTGGTAATTACATCAAATAATTATATAAATTCATCATGTCTAGAAGATAAGTACACAAAGTACATGAATATTAATGAGATATAAAGAGTCCAACCCATGAAATGGATGGAATGAAAGTTGAACCTAATTAAAGATACACTCATCAATGATTAAATTGAAAGAAGTATGGATATTAGACTAACCAATGTGATAATAAAATTGTTAATGATGATAATCCATGTCATAAACCTTCAAATTCCATGAGAGAAAGTGAAATCATTTGAAATCACAACTGATTAAGTGGGTCATAAAAATGAATTGGGGAAAGGTTCACTCATCATCCACTAAATTAATACAAATGTATAATTTTATTCTAGTTCTACACACACATTAACATATAAATATTTACAGGAGAGTAAATTCACCACCACAATTATTAGAAATGGAATTATCGAAGAAAAATTCTTGTGGTATGATTATTTCATATAATTTCTAAAACTATTCTATAATATAATTTTGTGGAGATATACTTCATAAAAATCCTATTATTCTCCCTTTGGTTGGATTTTATGTGATTATTGGAATATAATGGATCTATCCTTATAAATCCTATATCTATTATTAGGATAATTAAATAAAATTTCACATGCCAAATAAACCCATGATCATCCATTGATACAAGGATGACTATGATCACCTGATGAAAACTACATACCTTGTATGGGATTTAATGCCTAGTTATGATTGATATTTAAATCAAATGTTTTTGGAGAAACTCAATATTTAATATATTCCTATTTAATAGGAATATGTGGATATACTTATAAAAGAGTTTTCTTGTATCCCCCACATCATGAGGTTATGTTTTTAATATATCTCATACACAGTGCTATAAAAACATCAAATGATTATTATAGAATGGACCAAATCCAATTGGATTAATTGAAGAATCAACTCTAAGAGAATATAGAAGGGGGATTTATATACCCTTCTATATCACTATGGGGTGCACAAATCCTCTATGATAAAAAATTTGATGGATCAATGAATCTTATAATTAATTATCATGAAATTAACAAGATCACAATCAAGAACCAATATCCTCTTCTATATATTGATAACATGTATTATCAATTAAGAGTGAATAAATACTTCTAAATAATAGATATTTTATCTACATATCATAAATTAGTGGGTAAATTAGAGTATCTATACAATATGACCTTCTATATAGTATATAATAACTATGAATTCATCGGGATTCATTTTAAACTTAAAATGACCTTATCATCTTCAAGGATATAATGAATACATTCTTTATGGATTTACACAATTAATTTTCAATAGAATCTATAGATGACATTCATATATATTTTAAGAGAAAAGATAATAATGATGATCATTTGATGATT
Organism: Viscum album; assembly: GCA_963277665.1. Taxonomy (NCBI): domain Eukaryota; kingdom Viridiplantae; phylum Streptophyta; class Magnoliopsida; order Santalales; family Viscaceae; genus Viscum; species Viscum album. Next base: position 359,313,301 of record OY728136.1, on the reverse strand, counting down.
TTTATGAAGACCTTGATAAATGTGAAATTGTACGAAAAAACATTCAAGTGTGAAATATAGAAAAATTATGTATCATTATTGTGTTATGTAATCATTAGCATGGATATAAATGTATATAATTAAAATAAAAAGTTAAATAAAGAATGATTTGGGATATTTGAAGTGTCATAGATATATAGTTTTCTTTGATTATATAGATATTGACATTGATTTTTGAGAAATTTCACATGATTTTAAAATACTCTATCCTTGTTTACTAGGAAGGGATTCAAGTAACACTAGATAGAATAATGTGGAGATGCTTTCAAATATCTTAAAAGGATTTTGGTCACTAAAACTATTATCACACTACCATATAGTATAGAAGGTATTGTGATATTTAAAAATGAATCATTGTATATATTAAGGTGTTTCCATATGAAAAATGACATAATGGAAGCATATGACTCATGTTAAAAAAGTTTCCTAAGAAAAATTACAAAATTTTTGATCTAGAGATAGTGATAGTAATACTTTAATTATATATATGGATGAATTATATAATATTATGATTTTTTCAATAATGTGTGGATTATTTTTTGGATTTAACCCCTAGTTTTAGCCCAATGTAAATTCCCAATGAGATCATGGGATTTTAGGGATTTTTAGAGCCCAAAGCTCATTTAAAAAAAAGGAATATGGGATGCATGGTTTGAGGAAATAGTGCCACCTATGTTTCATGATCATGTGAAGGATCTATTGTTTTTTATGCAGTATTAGAACACGATTATTGAATAGTTTGTCTAAATGTGTTCCATGACCATGCAAGGTTCCTTATTGAGATAAAAAGGGCTCATAATTGGTTCATGGTATGGCCAAAATTGCGAATAAACTACGAAGTTCTGTGTATTTGACAAAATATTTCATTTTCCATTAAATTATTTATAAATAAAAAGTATTTTCTCTTTTACATTATTGGATAGGACCTTGGTTTTGGGAGCTCCATTTAAAGCCAAATCTTAGGCTTAGCACCTGTTTCTCCATTCGGGCTCAGATTCAAGCACTGTTTGTCTTGTTGGATCAGTTTTGGTAAGTTCATTATTCTTCTTTTTTAATTATTAATTTCACTTTGTATCGATAGAGTTTTTTTGTGAAAGCTAACATAATCTATTTTAATTATTTTCTTAGGTTATTTATTTTTCTTCTGATCTGAACCATATCAGAGGTTGGTACTAGGAAAGTTCTCTACCATATGTATATGGTTAGTGGTTTATACTTTTTCCAGTAATTTTTTTATTTTATAAAGCTAGTTACTATTGTGTCACACATCATACTTTATTTATTTTCCTCATAAATTAATTAAATGTTTAAGGTGAATGAATTGGAACTTGTTTGGATTCCCCTTGAGTACCATTTTATGGTTTCAAGCCTTTTAGCCTCAACCTAGGCAATCCATGAGGTGAACGCTTGATTTTTCCTATTTTATACCACCCCACTGGGTGTTTGGGTGATCACCTTGTTATATGGAGCCTTTATAAGTTGAATAAATTGAATCGAATTGTTTGTAAAATGTTGTGAGTCCTTTTCCATTTAACACATGATAATTAAATGATTATACTTATTGAATGATAATTTCAAAAATGAATTCGAAGAACTCATAGAATGTGAATGTTTAATTAATAATGATTGGAATGAGAGGATGAATTTAAATGGTAGTGGATTCTATGATGATCTCCTTAGATCTTAATTCCATTATATGTTATGGAAGTTTCTTCCATGGATCTTGTTTACTATAGTGGATGCATTTGACCTATTTACTTTTTGGATCATGATTCCATAGGATTATTTAGGCCTTAGCTCCCCTTGGATCTGTGTTTTTTGGGATATCATTTTTTATGATCTATTGACCTACTCCCTGGATCCCACCCAAGTGTTTACCATGTTTTTATAGATATGATCCTGGGAATTAATATATATTCTTTGGTATTTTATACCTTGGATCCAAACCTTAATTGTCTGAAAATTTTGATTATATGTCTTGGCCATGATTTTATTAGACACTAGATTATTCAACATAGTTGTGGTGGTTCTTTTTAAATGTTTTATAGATATACCTAATATGGTTATCGAATTATAGTAGAATAGAGTTTATCCCACTTGTTTACTTCTATTTATAGCTTCCCTAGATTATGGGAGCCAGAAAATTGTTTTTATGGAGCCTTTTTTGGATGGAAAGTATCACATATGCATTAGGAACTTTAATTTAAATACTGATATACCTGTTTTATACATTGTACACATCATAGATTGTTATACACCAACGTTATTTCTAATATAAAAAGTTGTTGGTGGACAAATTAGTGTTATCTTATACCCTTTTCGGGACACCATTGGGTACCTAGAAAGACTTCATGGATGCAGGTAGGGACCAGGGAAAGCGCGCACTATACGATGCTTAACTTGTTCATTGTTAGGAGCATGGGAGAACAAGACTGAGCTAGGATGCTGATGCTTTATGGAGATTTTCTATTTTGATATTTTATACCTTTTGACACATGTATTTTATTGGAATCCATGTATACCTATTTTATTTATTTGTAGAGACATGACATGACACATCATTTTTTATATGAGGTTTCCTTTAGCCTTGTTTATTCATTAATTCCTTCTATTTATATCTTCTATTTGATTTATATACAACTTATTATCTTAACTGTTGGGGATAATAATGTTATTATACACTCTTAAATAACACAATAGTCTCCCAATAGACACAAACTAGGACCTCACTACTAGTCATCAGCCTTTGGCATTTGAGGAGGTGCACTTGAGGCCATGTGACCAATCGTATTGGGGATCCATTTAGATGATCTCGGGCCGAGATGTTACAAAGTGTTATCATATGATTTTTCTTTCCTAACATTATTATTTTGAAAAAATAGATAGGATTTTTGGAAGGTATTAGAATTTGGTAATGATCTGTGCTTGGTAGTAGCTAACCTACGTACAGAAAAAATACAAATATCCTTTAATGGAAATTATTGTTTTATAGATTTTTTTATTATAATTGAATTGATTTCTCTATTGGGTACTTTATTTGAATTGTGATTTTATTATTGATATGATTGAATGTTCTATTTTATTTTTTCCTAATGAGATTAGTGTTTGAATCTCATGAATTATTTTTAGGAAAATTACAGGATTCATAGGCCATGAATTATTCCATGCCATAAAGGATTCATTGATTAACTACATAGCTTTGTGATATGTTACTTATATAATATATTTGTTATCCCTACTGTGTTATTTATGGTAATTGAGAAACATGGTTAGTACCTATAGTGATTTTAATAACCTAAATATTATTTTCTTTTTTAGGCTATAGCAGACACCCTAAGTAGTCAAATATGACATTTTGAGACATAGACCATTAGTTGCATGGACTGGAACTTGTTATGGTGCAGATTAAGTGAATTCGAAATTTTATTTCATGAGGTGTATGAGACCTCATGTATAATAATTTTTGACCCATTTACTCAACCATTTAAATAGAAATGTGAATAAATATGAATTTAAAATGGAAATTTAAATTCGTGTAAATAAAGAATTGGAACTTGATCTGGCTTTAGAGTGGGCAATAGGCAGTGTCTCTAGTGATATTTTGTATTGATTTTTTTACCCATTCTTATCTCTAAGATCATATAGAGGGGTATGATCTATTTATAAGAAGGTTTCATCCTATCATTCAAACTTATATTTGATCCTCTTATTATTGGTCTTTTTAGAGACATGTGTTTGGCATTATAGAGACAAGCCACCACAATGACCTCTAATCGTACACTGGGAGGGTGGCGACGACCATGATTCGAAGGTTGTGGGATATGAACTACTAGTAGATCCTCTAGTTATTCTAGTTCTTCCACCTATGGTTTTACTAGACATAGGTTCTAATAAATAGTTCCATCATGGTTTTATGCACTTTATGCATACTATTTATGGAGCACTATAGCCTACATTGTCAATGGAAGAGATGAAATGTGTGTTCCAATAGTCGTATCATCTAAATTTTTTAGGGGATAGAGGTCCAAATGATGTTTATCTATATATAGAGATAATATTTTCTATCTCTAAGCATCTTGAGACACCTATAGATTGAAGAGTAAAGATTGCGACTTTTATACTTTAGGGAGAAGCTAAGTGCTGGTGGGATGTTTTGAACCAAGTTGATATGCTATGATTTAGGGTATAGATATATTTATAAACTAGGTTTTATGACTAATTTTTTCCCAAGAATAGGAGAGTAGATCGGGCTAGTGATTTTACTAGTCTAGAGTAGGGCTTGATGACTGTTATGGGGTATTTGGATTATGTTACAAAGTTTCACCATTTTGTGCTAATATATCTTGATGAAAAGACATCTAGGGAAAGAAAATATGAGGAAGGTCTCAAGAATGTAGTTCGATCATAGGTTAACATGTTCTATATGAGAACTATTAATAAAATAGTGAATCATTTGTTGGTTAAAGATCCAAACTTGAGGTATGAATGGGGTGAAATGTAGGGCTGTTCAGCCTCTCAACCAAGTGGTTTAGCTACATCTATGAGGAAGTTCTATTTTGATACCTATCATGAACAAAGTATTATCCATGATTTTACTACTATTACTGATGTATTCTATCACTAGTATGGGATTTGGGGACATATGAAGAATCAGTGTGATTGATACCTAGTTGAGTAACAATATTTCTGTAGGATATGCCACATACATGGTTTTTATATGACCTTACCTATAATAGTTATCAAAAGGGGGTCAAATCCAACTCCAAGTTCAAGAGTAGGATTCATATCTATAAATTAGAATTGGAGATAGATTAGTAATGGTAGTTCAAAATGAGGTTGTGGTTATGGTGAGGAATCTAGGAACTAGTTGTTCCTAGATAACAGAGTGGGCCTAATATGGGAAGGGAGGTTGTTTCACAAAGCTTCAGTTTATGACAGATATATTTTATACATCCTACACCTCAAGAGAAGATATTCGGGCCATCTATGGTCATAGGTGTGATTTTAGCGTCCTCTACCCCGATATGCACTCTTTTTGATACAGGTGTATCACATAGTTTTATATATGTTCTTGTGGTGGAGAGCCTTGAGATCATTGTTTAGTTTTGTGATGGAATTATGACCTTAGATACTCTATTGGGTATTAGAATAGAGGGAATACAACAATGTAGGGAGTTCCCTCTTGAGAATGGAGGGTGTAACTTAGTATAAGTACCTTTTATATGATTATAGGGTTTGACATCATACTTGGGATAGAATGGGTATTTTATTATCAATCTCATGTCGATTGCTATCTTGAGAGGATGACAATCACATCACCATAAGGATGAGTTTTTATTTTCAAGGGTGAATGGGATATCCAGGTAGGCCACGCCAGACTAAAGCATCATGGGTTTGGTGGGATAACTACCCTGATTGCTAGTTTATATCTATATGATCACATATCACAATAGGAAAATTTACAAACATTGGTTGATTGTTTCATGGATTTTTTACTACATGAATTTTTTGTTTTAACTCCCGAGATAGAGGTGGATTTCTCCATTGATCAAGTACTCATATTTTTAATGGTATCCATTCCTCCTTATAAGATGAATAATATGGACTTTAATGATCTCAAGAGATATATAGAGGACATGGAGGCATATGGGTTTATATGAACTAGTACTTCTTCATGGGGGTCTCCAGTCGTTTTTGTGAGAAAAAAGAATGGTGACCTAGGATATGTGTGGATTATCAAAAATTGAACCAGTTGACTGTTAATAACTGATATTCCTTTCTAAAGATATATTTCATTTTTATCAGTTCTGAGAGATCAGGTGTAAAAAAAAACAGATTTGAGATCAGGTTATCACCAGATGTTTATTAAACCTAAAAACATACCATATACAACTTTTTATAGCTGTATGGTCTATATGATTATCCAGTAATATTGTATAGTCTCATGAACACGCTAGTAGTTTTGATGGAGATGATGAATAAAGTTTTCCATACTTATCTGGATTTTTTTGTGGTAGTGTTCATGCATGATATCTTGGTGTATTCTTGCATTTTACATGACCATTACAAAAATATTTAGATAATTTGGGATATACTAAGAGAATATCAGTTATATTATATGCTCATAAATTTCCAATTTTTTATGGATATGATTCAATTCATGGTTTATATTATCTCAGATATAGGAGTAACATTTTATGTAGAGAAGGTGAGAGCTATACTATCCTTGGAGAATCCCAAGAACTTATTTTACATTTGTAGTTCCTTGGGGATAGTGGGATATTTCAAGCATTTAATATAGGACCTGTAACATCCTGACCCGAACCACCAAGTTTAATCTGGAAGCTACATGACCACATGTACATCTCCCTATACCCAAGAGGTTTCCAACTAGTAGTGATGATCTAAATCTGACAGTGGGGAGACTATAGCCTCTATATCCTATTATCGAGCATGAGAGTAGTGACCAATAAAAAAACATTGAAAAAATAATCTGAGTAAACATGTAGAAAAGTAAATATTACATATATGTAATACAAATAAATCATAACCCATAAGTGATAATCATATACAATGTAAATAAATCAGATAAAGTAAATAAAAAAATAGTGTATCATCCAAATTTCATCCTAATATTTTACTAGCTACACACTTCTCTCCTCAGCTATCTACCACAAGATCCTTTCCCTTTTCCAGATCCCTCATGAAATCAACAATCACAACAAAATTCCTAAGTTGGGTGTGAGTACAAGAATAAGTAGAACACCACCAATGCATCCTTAACATGATGTGCTCAAGTATACAAGTGTATTTCATAATAAAATAAATGGGTAATAATAATTATAACACACAATCAAAAACTGAGAGACTGAAAATTAATTTTTTTATTATCCAAACACTTTTGAGGAAAAAGTGAGAAACCAAACAAGACTTCACCACAAAGCCAATTCACCACAATTAACCACTGAATCATTTCATCAGTTCCACACTTCACTGTTCCACCACTCCACCACTCATGAAAAACAAAAACATTCATCACACCAAAAACAAACCATCCAAGCATCCAAACAAAAGCTTGCACTAAGAGAACCAAGGAACACAAACAACAGAACAGCTGACCAAACCTCAGATCTGGCCTCTTCAAACGTCCACCAGTGCAACTATCAACACCAGCCCAAATCCACAACCTGCAAACAAACTACAAGGATTTAACCCAACCCTCAAGTGATGTGAGATGGACCTCTAGGGATAACCCATCCACAAAAGTATGTTGAAAAAACCTGAATGAAGAAGATCAGGCTATCCTACCACTACACCCTCCTCCATAGACAACCACAGCTGTTCAAACAAACCACCTGAATGCCGGCAGACAACAACCAAAACCACACCATTGGAATCAGACGACTTTCAAACCTTCAAGACCAGATCAAACCTTCCATGTAGCAGAACCATAACCTCCCCCCTCCGAGCAGCAATGGACTGATGCCACGCCACCTCAGGAGCACGAAAGCTACTACTGACCCTCTTCGGCCCCGGGTCAGATGAGATCTAAATCCAAAACTGAAGAACTGCCACTGGGAAGCCTTACTGAGAAATGCCAGTACCAAAGCAAACATCGGTGTAAAAACCGAAGCTGACGATGAGCCTCACTGGTCTTAGGCCCGACGAGATCTGAAGCCGATGCAGAAGAACCGCCACTAGTAAGCCTCACCGCAACTGGACCCGATGAAGAGACGCCTCCACCGAAGCAACCACCGTGGAGGATAAGTGAGACTTCAAGATCCCGAGGGGTCGAAAAAGAAATGCTGCAAAAGAACTAGAGTAGTGGAGGAGGGGAGTTCCAATGAAGGGAAACCCTAGCGCGTCGTGAGGGGAGGGAGAAGCCGCTCAGAGGTACGAAAATTTTCTCCCTGGAATAATCTCAAAAATTGAGTGGTTGTGTGCTAACCATCCTTCCACAATCCATTGGTTTTACCTTCTTTATCTCCATTCCAGAAATGTGACATATGTTGATAAGTATAAAAAACCATCGATAAGTTTGTTGGTGAGTCACTTAGAATCCACAAGGCATCGAGTATCTGTAACCTGCCCGAAATTCACAAGGAATCGAGTAACACACGGAATCCACAAGGAATCAGGGGTTGGTCATCTACTTAGATTCCACAAGGAATCAAGTAGATTCTAGGTTAAAAGGTTATCATGATGCACCATCATCATCACCACAAATCATGTGCACACCCCATAAGGAGTAATCGTACCACAATGACCACCTGTCATGTATACACATACCAATCCTCCGAAGGAAAACATGTCAAGTAATATCATCATAACAACCAAATCCCACATCATGAGAAACATAACATCATCATATAAATCAACAAGTGAATCAAACGTCATCATGGAATCAAGCTATTATATCAATCTCATAAAAACAAAATATACTATACCATGAGCTATACACTCAGACCCACATACGATCGCAGTCAACTATGATTTCAAGTAATTTAATAAAATAATTAAATATAATAGCATGTGTAAAAAAATCCTAAAAGGATAAGGAACTTCCTACCTCAAAAGTTGTCAACATCAATGGAATAGTTCATCAAAGGTGTCGTTACCCAAACCAAATTCTCACACCAATGGAAAAAATGATCAGATTCCAATGAATCCTTGCACCATCCCCACTTCAAAATGATTTAGAATTATCACTATATTTAATAATTAAAAATATTTAGTTAAATATAAAAAAATTTCCACCTTCAAAAAAAATATTATGAATAAATTTTTAATAATCGATAAAAATCCAATAGAATTGATGGTGCGTCAATTCGATCAATATCGAAGAAGATATCCAAGAGAGAAATTTTGAAGAATAAAAAAGAATAGGAGAGACAGAGTAAGGGAGAGGGAAGTGGTGTGAAAAATAATGAGATTTTGACCAATTCCATGTACACCGCCCAAGATCTAATTTATAATACTTTTTCACCAATCAGTTTAGTAACATTTATTAATTGCATCACATATTTATTACTTTATCCTATTAAATCCATGCATCTACCCATAATCATATTGGGTGATTTTTAGACATGTACCATGAGACCGAATTAAATATTCAAAACTGGTCTTGAAATGATTGCCTCAATTTTAGGGTCATGCTAGCACTGATAGTGTGTCAATCTGACATCATATAAAGAAGTTACAGTGGAAATGAGATTTTGACAATATTAATTTTAATAAATATATATATATATATATATATATATATATATATATAACACTATCCAAACCATGTTGGGATCTCTATCTGTGCTCCTACCATTTACAGTTTAATTTATTTTATACTATCACTTTTTATTTATTATGATATTATCAAATAAATGGGATATTAAATCCCCATATCTCTAGGTAGTCGTGAAGGAGGTGGCACCCCTTCATGGATATTTTATACGCAATATATCTCCAGGAATGATCAAAATGGGGGTGAATGCCCTCAACAGGAAGTTAGAACTCCATCTCAGGTGAACGGAGGTCACTCAAGGAGGAGGAGAAGGAGGGACTATTCGTCCTTCCCCCCCCCCCCTTTGGAGACCAGATCGGACAGGAAGATAAGTTGGAAAAGGGGCACCTCGGAGGAGGGTGGAAAACGGATGGCAGGTGTCCAGGGGGGGCATTCATTGGATTTTTTACTTAGCAATGAGGAGGAAGTGTCTGAGCAGGTGTTATGGATCAATGCCTCGGAGCAGGAGGCCGCTTCCATGATGGGGAGAACCTTAAGGGAAACATTCAATGAGGAACAATATGCTTGGATTGATAAACAAGACTCAATCCTTGTTTGGAGTTTCAACAGAGGGAGGATCAACATCGAGGAGTATATTAAATCATGGGAGCAATTGGCCTCAGAATTTTAAAAAACTCTGTCAGATTCCCCAAACAATCAGGTTTCTTCGTTATCTTGGCAATTGTTTCGGGATATGGTATCTGGTAAGCTTAGTTTCATATTTAATTATCCTAGTTAATTGGGTGGTCTACATGCATGGGTTAGGGTGTCTTTGGTCTGGCATGGTTGTTTTTCTATTTTGTGCGGTTTGTGTGCTGTTTGTCGGTACGTCGCAGGTCTTCTTGTTGGGATAGAGCTTTATGTCAGCTTCTTTGCAGTACATTTGGGACATGGCTGTTTTGGAGGGATGGCAACATCGGGAGGGACCATGCTTGCATGGGATCGCTGAGTGCCCTGTATGGGGATGATGGTTATGCTGTTGCTTGAAAGAGGTATCCTGTTTCTTACTTTATTTTGATTGGGTTGTTTGGGTGTTTTCTGTAACCTACAGTTTCCCACTTTTCCCGTAAAAGTGTTTTTCTTAATAAAAAAATAATTTTTAGTCAGTCACACACTATTAAAATATTATCTTTCTTAAATAATAATAATGATAATAATTTTTTTATTAGTTATCTATATTTATTTTCACCATTTAAATTTTAACAAAAAGCATCATTAAATACCATAAATTTAAAACCCTCATTTAATACATCATTCAATTTAATGTCAACGATGGAGTGTTTAAATTCATACATTAATGGAATTTCAAATTTTAAAATGGTCAAAATTGTCTAAATTCAAGGTTTGAAAATATTTTGATGGGAAATAATGGAGTTTACATCATAATGTTACAGATGAGTGAGATTTATTTTAAATAATTAAATAAAATTAATTATTTAACACAAATCATAAAAGATACATAACACCGATTTTTCATAGAAGTTATACCCTATCTAGGGTAAACCCACCGTTCGATACCTAATGGTAGTCTTGGATTTCATGAAAGATGTAACATTTTAGAGATATTAATTATTTTTTATTTAAAAAACTAATAAAATAATTAATTAAAAATAAAATTTTTTTTATCACATGTTATGTTTTCAAACACTCGACAGATATAAAAGTTATGCCCCACATCAGGTAAACCCCCAATTCTGAACATAAACGTGTTCTCAGATTTGTCATACAATGCACCATTTGTGAGATATTAATTATTTAATAATAAAAAATTGATAAAAAATTACTTAAATAAAAAAATTATTATTTTTGAGAGCGAGGAATCCAAATGTCTGACGCATACAAATTTTATACCCCACCTAGGGTAAACACCACATCCTGGACCTATTGGTGGTCTCAGATTTCTTATATGATGCACTATTTGGGAGATACTTAATAAATTTTAATAAAATCATATATTAGATATTATTTAATAACTTTTTCTCATGAGCGGGGCCTCTAAACGTTTGACCCTTTCAAAATTTATACTCCTTCTAGGGTAAACCCCATTTTTTAGACCTAAAAGTGGTCTCAAATTTCTTATATGATTCAAATTTTATGGAGTTATTCAATTATTATGAATAAATTATGTGTGCTTAAAATAATATTTTTGATATTTTTATTTTATTTTTCGCCGAACCTTTACAGGCCTTAGAATCTCGCATTAACACAGTTTCTGGATCCAAAAATATTACATTGAATATTTCAAAGTGTTAATTGGGATTTTTATCTTATGCACAATGTTTAACACATTCTTAAGTTATTTCACTGATAAATAATTTATTCCCACTTAAGGTATTAATTATTTATCCCAAGATGGTTTTTATTATCATTGTAAAAATTGGGATATTACAATTATACACCACTATAGACTTCTCATCCTAGAGAATAATCTCTAGTGGTCTTGATCAATCAACTCAGAATAATAATCATGAATGTCAGACTCAGATTTTCACATCTCTTCCTAGATCTGTCCACTGAAACTAGACTAGTTCTATCATTTTCCTTAGAGTCATTTCTCACCCCGATTTATAATCTTCACTGGACACTCATCATAAAATTTAACAGGTTCCAACTCAACATCCTTGTAATATTTAATATACACAAGATCGTTCATGTACCTCCAAAGATAAGAAATGTGGAACACTCCTTGCATACCTTTATAGAAAGAAGGGAGGTCTAGAAGATACATTACTACTGCTATCCACTGAGTCAGTCTATCAACAGTATCTCACTAAAAGAAAAACTGACTGTCACTCTATCATATACTGGGGTTTTATGTCATCATTAAATGACATATTAGAGGAAGTTAAGTTAGGGAAACATGAAACTTTTGATAATTAAAGTCTAGATATGTCTTACAGATGTAATAAGAACAATATCTTTAAAACAGGTAAGAAGATCAAAGATATGCTCTAGTCCATACCTTGTATAGTAACATGTTCCTTATCACCATCTGATGGTGCTAAATCCATAGAAAATACATGGTCTACCTCATCTCCATGATCATATTTGAGAATTTCCCGAGTCATTACCATCATGGGAATATGTATCCCCTGCTATTTTTCTCCACTCCCAGCCTATCCTAACCTCCTAGAACTCCACTTGGAATACTTTGAACAAAAATTTCAAAGAAGGCCAGCATTGCCACATATTTTTCCAACCACTATTGTCTTATAGTCTGGCTTTCCCCTTTTACTATTTGAATGAACTCATATAGTAGTATGGGAGATCTCAGTCTCTGTCCCACTGTGATTCAGATGTAAGACTACTGCCTCATCCTCCTCTAGCCCCTTCTTAAGGGTAAGGGCCTTGTGAAGCACATGAGAGTATGTCATCAAATCAAAGTCCCAAAACATACATCTGAGGTCCAGTCATATACCTATCTATAAATTATGAGAATTTTTACACATTATCAGTTGATAGGGGAGAAAAGTGAAGCAACTTTGAAATACATGCAATGTAAGTAGAGACAGTCATAAAACCTTTTCTTAATTCCATGAACTCTTAGGCATGGTCCGACTTCATCATGTTAGGGAATTATTATTCTAGATAAAACTTATTAAAGGTTATACATGTAATACCTTATCATCTCCCAACTTTATTCATAGAATTCCACTATCTCCTGAAATGTCCTTGTAAAATAGTGGTTTCTTGAATTACTCACTCTTCCTTAGGTGTCTAGACTAGATTGAAAATCCTCTTGAGTTAGTCTATCCAATCCTATGAATATTTTGGTACAGAAATACCATTTATCCCACTGGATGATGAATCTATAAATCCCTAACATAGTTGGTCATAGTCCTCTGAATATCCCCACCATAGATAGGAACCAACTGAAAAAGTTTCGATTGAGTAGGCTCTACGGCCAAGATTACCTGTTTTGGTACATGATCATGCTGGTGTATATCCCAATGTACCATAGGTGGTGGAACAAGAGAATATCGGGTTTCCATAGTTGGTTTTTCCATCAAATGTCTCCAAGGACAAATCTTTGTAACAAAAGGAGAATTAAGAACACAACAATTCCTAACAGCTTACTCAATCAAACAAGGTTTTCTTAGAAGTCTACCCTTATCCTAAGGTATACCCATTCTAATATTAACAAATGTTTTCAGCCCTTCACACTAGTCACAAACAACATATATATACTAACACAACAACATGCTCTATTAAAATAATTAATTCCAAAAAGGATACATCACACAACATAGCAACACAAATATGTCATACATAGAAACTATCCCAAACAGATAGTGTAAATCAAGGAATTTAATTAATAAACTACTATACAGTACAAAAAAAGGTATATATTTTGAATATAAACCTATGTGACTATTCATGATACAAGATAATATTTAAAACATTGTAAATCACATACAACATCATGTGCATCACCCAAGGTGAGTTTAATCAGAAGTAAAAATAAAGCATAATTTCTTATTTTTATGGACACTTAAAGTTCCACAATACAGTGTTAGACAAGCATTAACATAGTTTCCCTACCCAAGTCCTGATTTCTTATCTCCTGTCTAACCTGACCCAAACCAACATAAGAGAAAAACCTAGTTAGTGGGTCTTGAAGCACTCATACCATTTTGTAACATCCCGACCCAAACCACCAAATCCATACAAGATGCCACATGACCTTATGTGCACCTACTTGTACGAAAGAGGTTTCTCACTAGTAGTGAGGGTCTAAATCCAAAAGTGGGGAGACTATACCCTCTCTATCCTATCATCGAGCTGAACAATAAGGAAATAACCAAAAATTGATTAAATAATCAGAGTAAACATACAGAAAAGTAAAGTTGACATACATGTAATACAAATAAAGAAACTCTCATAAGTGGTAAGAATTTCCAAAAGAAATAAAGAAAATCAAGTAAATAAAAAATAGTGTATCTTCCAAATTCCATCATGATATTCTACTATCTCCATGATCCTCTACTCGACAATCTACCATAAGGCCCTTTCCCTTTGCTAGATCCCTCATGCAATCTACAAGCATATCAAAATTACTGAGTAGGATGTGAGTACAAGGCTTATGTGGACACCAAAAAATTTTCCTTAAACTTATGTGCTCATGTATACAAGTGTATTACATAATAAAATATCTTCATAACAATTAATATAACAAACAATCCAAAATCATGTGGTTGTGTGCTAAACAAGCTTCCACAAACCTAAGTTTTACTTACTTTGGATCTATGATAGAAATGAATCTTATGTCGATATGTATCCAAAACCATCCATAATGTTATTGGAGAGTCACTCAGAATCCACAAGGCATCGAGTGAAAACAACCTACCAGGGATCCACAAGGCATTAGGTAATATTTAGAGTCCACAAGGCATCAAGTATGTGTAACCTACCCGAAATCCACAAGGCATTGAGTAACACATAGAATCCACAAGGCATAAAGTGTTTTTCATCTACTCAGAATCCACAATGCATCAAGTAGATTATAGGTTACAAGGTTATCATGTTTATCCATTTTCTTCACTATAATTCATCTACACACCCCATAAGTATTAATCATTCCACAATGTCCACTTGTCAAGAATACACATACCAATCCTCTAATCTAAAACAAAACATGTCAAATAATGATAAAAACCATATAACACATCATTATAAACATTGCATCATAATATAAATCAACATGTGAATCAAATATCACCATAGAATCAGGATATCACATCAATATCATGAAAACAAAACATATTATACTATGAGATACACACCCACATCCACATGTGATCATAGTCATACACAATTTCAATTAAGTCAACACATAATTTAAATATAAAAGCATGTGTAAACAAGAGCCTAAAATGATACCAAACTTCCTACCTCAAAAGTTGTCAAGATCAATGCAAAATTCCATCAAAGTTATCCTTACCCAAACCGTGTTCATACACCATCCAAAAAATGATCGAATGCCAATGAATCATTGAACCATCCCCAATTCAATCTTATTTATAATTATATATATCTTTGATAATTAGAAAATATTTAATTAAATCTGATAAAAATAACTCTTCTCCTTCAAAAACAATCTTAGGAAAAAATTTGTACTCATCGAGATGAATCCATTGGAACTGAAATTGCATCAATCCGATCAATATAAAAGAAGATATTGAGGAGATAAATTTTGAAGAATGAAAAAAGAATATGAGAGAGAGTAATAGAGAGGGGGGTGGCATGAAAAATAATGGGATTCATACTCATTCTATGCGCACAACCCCATATCCAATTTATAAAACTTTTTCATCAATAAATTTAGTAACATTTATTAATTGCATCACCTATTTATTAATTTATCCTATTAATTCAATGCGCCAACCCATCATAATATTGGGAGTTTCATGGACCTATACTATAAGACCAAATTAAATATTCAACACAAGTCTTGAAATGACCACCTCAATTTTAGGGTCATGCTTCCATTGGCGACATGTCAATCCGACACTGTACAAAGAAGTTACATTAGAAATGAGATTTTTAGAATAACATAAAAAAAAATAATAATAATAATTTTATAATATTATTTTTAATATATATGTTTTTAAAAAACACTATCCAAGCTACGAAGACCTCTCCATGTATGCCACACCCATTTGTAGTTTAATTTATTTAACATTATCAATTTTCATTTATTATGATATAATCAAATAAATGGGATATTAAATCCCCACACTTTTAGGTAGTCATGAAGGAGGTGATGTCCTTTAATGTTTTCTGTATGCACAATCTATCTCCAGGCGCCTCTTAATCCCCATTTAATTTATGTAGTGATACTTTTGATGCTCCCTAGTGGCTATTAAGCCTGAGGTCCTAGGTTTTAATTGTGGGGGAGGCATATTAAATACCAATCTGAACTAGGGACAATACCTTCCACATGGGATGACCTAAGTTGATCCCATTCCATAAGTTTATTGGATGGGGTGTTAGTGGCTGAGGTCTATTAAAAAAGGAACATTTTTTGTTGGACCTGTCACACTCCCAAAAATAGACTATATACCCCCGCAACCCACCATCCGATGGACTCTGTGACAACTAGGACACTAATTGGTTTGGGTATCTGGATATCTCCCCTAGAAAACTAAGGATTTATTTGTCCTCCCCATAGATTCAAACCTGGGGCAGACTATCATAGTTTCCACCATAGAGCATCTCTGGTACCACTATGCCATATGGTGTAGTGGTACAAGAGATGCTCCTCGATTGCTATTATGCAAGTCATTCCTGGGTTCGAAGATAAGAGAAGGTGAAATAAATCATCAGATGGATAAGGGATATATTGAGACACCAGAATAATTTAGTGGCCCAATTAGTGTAGAGTCCACCAAATGGTGTGTTGTGGGGTATATGGTTCATTTTCTAGAGCGTCACAGGTCCAACATGTTTTAACTAGGACTTTTCACTTATGAAAATCCTTTAACACATAATTAATTTATTTCACTAATAACTCATTTTTCCCACATAATGTGTTAATAATTTATCAAAAGCTAGTTTTATTATCATTGTAAAAAATGAAATATTCTAGGATATATCACATTTAGCATCACCGCTAATGGGTATGACTAAGATGGGACTGAATTTTGTATATTTATATGCCTATGAGACAACATTTTAAAATCTTAAAGGGAGAATTACTTCAACAAAAATCATGATTCCACTAGATCCATGAAGGAGTTACAATGTGTATTGTGATACATTAGGTATTAGTCTATGAAGTAGGTGGGTGGAGTCTTAGAAACTGAGTCTCATCGGCTAAGGACATAGAAGCAGAATTACCCGACACATGATCTTGAGTTAGCTATAGTTATTAATTCTTTACACTATTGGTGACCCTATTTACTGGGAGAATTTTTTTTAGTAAAGAACCATGAAAGCCTAAAGTATATATTTACACAGAGTAATCTAAATTCGAAGTTGCAGAGGTGGGTTGATTACCTACAATATTTTGATTTTGAGCTTCCCTATATGCTTGGTAAATTCATTTCAGTTGTCGATGGAATGAGTGGGATGACTCTGATACCTGCAGTTCAGAAGGATAGTAGTGATCTGAATCTTGGAGGTGTTTAATAGACAAGGTTAAGATTTTTTCTCATCCTTAGTGGTACAATATACTCTTCTGGATAGATTTAGGATAAGTCAATAATTATAATATGATGACCTAGTCTTATAGGAGGGTGTAGCAGGTGATGACCTACCCCCTCATTAGACTATAAGAATTTATGAAATTATACATATCTATAATCACATATGGGTTCTAGTAGACATATGATAGGAGATAATACAAGAGTTTAATGCCTTATTTTAGGTAGTGTAACCCATAATTACCAATATTTATCATGTTTTACATCAACATTTTTAGTGGATGAGAATGAAATGAGAGGTATCTTGTTTTGTCTTAAGGTGTTCCACCTATCAGTAGGTGAAGGAGGAACATCCGTGACTAGATAGGATTTTAAATCAGTTACCCATTCCTGAGTTTAAATGGGAATATGTTGTAATTAATTTCATGAATGGTTTTTAAGGTATCCTAGTGGTAGTGATGTTGTGTTGATTATTGTGGACAGACTCATAAAGGTCACACATTTCTTACTGATCAGGGATACCTTCTTAGGGGATGATCTTGATAGGTTGTATATCCATGGGATTTTACGACTTCATGAGGTCACTTGTATTATTATTTCTGAAAGGTAATCCTATTTTACATATCAATTCTAGAAGTGTTTATAGAGGATTTTGGGTATATAGCTTCTTATGATAAAAAAACCACCCTCCCACTAACGACTAGTCAGATTGCATGATTCTGGTTCTTAAGGACATGCTGTGAGCATGTGTACATGATTTTGGGGCTCTTGGCTAAGGCATATACCTCTTTTTTAGTTTTCATACAATAATAGTTATCAATTAAATATTCAATTGTCACCTTATGAGGCTTTTTATGGTATTCCATGCAGATCACCCTTGTGCTAGTTTGAGGTAGGTGAGGTAGCTTTTCTAGGACCTCATCTAGTTCAAGAGACTTTGGAATAGGTCCAGATGATTCAAAAATGGATGGATACTAAAAAATCGAGACAACAATCTTATGGTGATCACCATCGATGACCTGTAGAGTTTATAGTCAGGGATTGGGTCTTTTTACGTGTCTCACTGAGTCCGAGGGAATTGAATGATTAAGAGATAAATTATACTGGGCTGTTAGATATTCTAGTGAGAGTTGATCTAGTAGCCTATCTATTTCAATTACCTTAGAGGTACCAATCCTTACAAGACATATTCCATGTATCTTAGTCATGCTATCTTCACCCAGACCTATCTCAAACTCTTCACCCAGATGAGTTGGGGTTATAGGTAGATAAACCATTTGAGAGGCATTTAATTAAAGTTGTTGAAAATAGAATGAATGTTTTCTATGTTTAGTAAGTTCCCCTAGTCTGGGTGTCATGGAATTGTGGATGTTTACTAGATGAGACCTGGGAGTGGGAGGCCGAAGTACATGATTAGTGGCTAGAGATATTCTCAAGATATTCTTGACCAGTGATGGAAGGAAAATTTTGGGAATCATTTCTTCAATGGTGGAATATTTTTAGATCCCAGGTTTTCCTATGATGTATGGATATTTCTGTTTTTAGGTTAACTCCTAGTTTTTTTCCTACTGTAAATTTCTAAAGAGATCATGGGAGTTTATGGGGTGTCTAGGATTGTTTGGAGTTAGAGCCTAAGTTTTTTAGAAACATATTTGGGTTTCATGTTTAGTAGAAACCATTTGAACCATGCTGTATGGCTTGATTAAACCATGTAGGGAAATATAAAGGGTTGTAAAAGGCTGCACAGTTTGATTAAACACTGGATCCTAAGGTGAAAACCTCTATGGGGGCTTGGTAGTTTTTAAAATAGGATCAGTTCATGATCAGTTCATGTTTGTCTAAATGTGATCCATTATTATGAGAGTATATCCATTTAGAAGTAGAAGGTTTCAGGGTTGGTGCACCATTTGGAAAACCGTACGACGAAACTATGTGTCCCTATATATTTGAGAAAAAATGAAATGTTTTACATTAAAATAATTATAACATAACATTGTTTTAATTCTTCCTCTAGTGGTTAGTCCCTCAGTCTGGGAGCACCCTTGGAATCCAAAATGTGTGATTGGATGTTGTTTCTTCATCTGGACACGAATTCTAACATTATTTGTCTCATTGGATTCACATTCATTTGTTTCTTATTAATATTGTTTTGCTCCTAATTTGTCTTCATATCGATGATGTTATTTTAGTTCATGTTAATACAACCTTTTTTAGGGTTTCTATCTACTATTTTTATTTCTTCTAATCAATGAAAAATCATAGGTTTATACAGGATGAGTTATCTACCACATGTATAGGGTATGTGGTATATGCCTTTTCCCATAAGTTTTGTGTTTTATAAATCTTGTTCCCACTGTTTCTCACCCCAGAGTTTACTTCATTTCCCAAAAAAATAATTTAATGTGAATTAATAAGAACATGTTAGAATTACCCTTAACTACTATTTCATGTTTGAAGGTTGTTTAGCCTCAACACATGCCACCCATGGGGTGAGCCCTTTCTTTTTCCTATATTATACCACCTTGATTGGTGTGGGAGTGATCTATTTGTTATATGATGCCTTTAAAAGTAGAATAAATGAAACCAATCAGTTACGAGAAGTACATGACTCATTTTCCATGTTATGTATGATGATTAAAATATTAAACATATTGAATGAGAAATTTAGACATGAGTTTTAAGAACTCATAGAAAGTGAATGTTTTTAAAATGATGATTGGAATGAGATGATGAATTGAAATAGTAGTGGATTCCTTAAACTATCTACTTGGATCCTAATTCCAATAGATTTCATTGAATTTTTCATGTGGATATTTTTATGGTAATGGATTCCTTATACATATTATATCATTGGATCCTAATTTTATGGGATTTCATTGGGCCTTGCTACCCCATAGATCTAGATTTCTTTAGATCACGTTAGACATGGTCTGTTGAGATGATCCTTGGTCCCCATCCAAGTATTTACCTAGTCTTCATTGAGATGCTCTTGGGAATCGATGTGTATCTCTTAGTCATCATTACCTTGGATCAAGACCTTCATGGTTTGATGAATTGAATTATATGGTGTGGTCGTGATGGTATTATACACGTTATTATACAATAATGCCTTCATGGTTATTTTGGCATGTTTTACAAATATCCATGGTTGGGGTATTGGATTGTAGCTCCTAGATTGGACTGTGTCACACTTGTTTACTTCTGTTTATAATTTACCTGGTTTATGGGAGCATGACCATTATTTAAAGGGACCCTCATTTGACTGAATAGTATCTTATATTCCTTTGGAAATTTGCATTCATTTATATTATACATGTTGTATATATTTTTCATTTCTAATCTTATTATACACACACCAAACTTTATTATAAAAACCATTGGTGGTGGCCTACTAGTTGTTATCTCACACCGTGTTTGGAAAGCTATTGGGTACATGGACATACTTTATAGATATAGGTATGAACCAAGGAAAATACCAACTATATGATCCCTAACATGTTCATTGTTATTAGTAGCGGAGCACACAACCATTCTACTAGGATTTTGATGCTTTACAAAGATATTATTTTTTATTTTTTGTACCTTTTGATTCATGTATTATACTGGATTCCATGTATTCTGGATTTTCTTCTTTATAGATACATTACATGACAAATCATTTTGTATATGACATTGCCTTTGGGAATTGTTTATTAATTACTATCATGGATGTTTATCTTCTATCTAATTTATATACTGCTTCAGTTATTTAATATTATGGATATCATCACTATGATGCACTCTGAAAAGAGGCTATAATATCCCAAAAAATACACCCTAGGCCCTCACTTATATTTGGTATCCTTTGGAATATGGGGAGGTGTGCTTGAGACCATGTGACCCACCAACTCAGGAAACCATTTATTGGATCCTGTGTCAACATGCTACACATTATCTCTATAATAAAAAGAGTGATATATATACAAGTCACAAGATTATAAATTATATTTTCCCACATAGGGAGATGAAACTATTCTAAAGGATATGGATATAGTTGATCGAGGAATATGACTACTCTGCGCATCATCGCCATGGGAAGGAAACAAAGTGGATAATTCTATGAGTATGAAGGATCATGCTACCACATGCATGATACTGATCGAAAGATACCCAATAGTCATTGATTTATAAATGATGGGCCTTTAAATCACATGGGAATGAGAGAAAAAATATTTCAATAAAATTAATTTTCAACCATTTATCAGTATGAATATCCTTGAGGTGTGGAATGAGTATGTGGATCTATAGAAGAAGTTATGGAAAATTATAGAATTAAACATTTACAATGATGTAATTATAAAATTCATTAAAAAATATGCATCCCATTAGTCCAAAATTGAATTAGGTTATTTTTAATCATCTGTATTTCACATCATTATCTATACACTATTGAAGTATAAAGAGGTATAGAGATCTTAAGAATTATTTCTAGAGGGAAAACATGTTTTTGAATATTATAATTAAATATCTCAATTCTTCTTCTTCCAAAAAGTTATTTTTGGATGTCATAAGCCTCATGGGATGATGAAACCATTACCCATACCTATATAGAAATGGAAGAGCATCACCTTGAATTTTATTAGGTATTTCTAAGATATATAAAGTTTATAATTCCATTTATGTTATAATTTATCACCAAAGGAAATTACACATTGTACTACTATTAAATATGATTTATCACTCAATCAACACTCTAATATATATATAAATTAATTGTTAAGGATATATGGTGTACCAATTTCCATTATTTTATATATATATCCAAAGTTTACCATGAATTTTTGGATAATTCATCAATAATAAATGAACATAAAGTTATTATTTAGCACTATTTATCTTCTGAAAAAGTTGGATAGTTTGAAAGGATCAATTAAAATCTATAATATTTATTAAGATCTGATTAAATGGATTTCAAATGATATGGTAATTATTATATTACATGGGAATAGTTATAATACAATAGTTTATATTACAAAATTAAAATGTCACTATATGAAAATAAATATGGGAGGAGGTAAAGAACTCCAAAATGGTGGGATGAAGTTAGGGATATAAAGGTTTTTGGACTATATTTTGATTAAGAAATTTAAAATTGAATTAAAATGAATTAGTGATATATCAAAGAATCATTAATCCAATTGAATATATATGCTGATAATAATCGATGATATTTAGTTTTTCAGGTTAAAGAAAAGGTATTATTTTGAATACCATAATGAAAGTGGGTCATGAGATTTGAGAAGAAGGGAAAGGTAGGATCTGGATTCATTATCCCCTTAATAATCCTTGATTTTTGGGGATTGTACCATATTAAATTGAAATTACACTAAACATTTCACAAGAGTATGATGTGTTCCATGTATAGATTTTGAGGAAGCACATAACTTATTCATCACATATACTAAACATAAATGATTTAAAACTAGAACGTGATCTCAATTATGAGTAATAATCTTAGATATCATTGTTCATAGTGATAAATTTTTAATAAATGAGATTATTCACATTGTTAATGTTCTTTAAAAAAATAACAATATTGAGGAAGAAAAGTTGGAACTTAAATATAAAATAAGTTATAAGTTCTCTAATCAATTTTCAAACGAGTAATCAAATATTAATGGAAAAATTTATTTTAAGGGTGATAGAATAAAACAATACTTAGTATTATCCTTTTAACATTGTTAATATTTTTTCAAATACATCACTAAACTAAAAAAAACTCGAATACATTTAATTGAGATAAAATATTACAATAAAAGATAAACGTTAATACATTATTATAGTAAATTATAAAAAATAATTTTGAAAAATAAAATAGTATTAAAATAAAAGGTTAATGAAAAAGACCATGAATAAGAAATATTCACCTTTGTGGTTTTTTTAAATATCATATAATTGATTATAACTATGAAAATATAGGAAAATGTTATGAATTTAATAAAAATTTTGGGTAAGAAGTCGAGTAATATGATGAATGAATTTTACTGAAGTATGAAAGGTTATATATAAGAATGTAATATGAAAGTTATATATATAGTCTTTTTATATACAATAATTTAATATATGGTTCTGGGATATATGCATGTGAGATATATGTTTGATAGATATTTTTTTATTAGGTATACTTGTATCTAATAGGTATAATGATTATTTTAAATTTATAACTGAATAATGTGTTAAATATAAAATAATTTGTATGTAATAAATAAAAATATTTTTTTCAACAAAATAAAAAAAATTAATTTATTTTTATGATATCTATTATTTTAATGATTTTTTTTCATATATAGTGTATTATAAATTAAATTTGTTTCTTTTTATCATTAAATTAAGTAAAATATATTTACATAATTCTAGTATTTTTATAAAACAACTAAATAACATATTATAAATAATTAAAGATTTTAAAATAAAAAGAATTTAATGATTCATGGTCAATGAAAAATGTTCAAATTAATCATTTTTATTAACTAACACTCATCTAGTTATTATTACTTGATTAGTAAAAATAATAAATTAACTTTTATACAAAAAAATATATTTTTCTAAATATTATTATGTTTTTTTGTTTCTTATTTGAAATTAAAGTAAATATATTTATTAATTTTATTCGTAAAAATTTATAACATGTTTTTAATGAAGGAATTTAAATTTGGTATGAATTTAAATTTTATTTTTTTGGAAAAAATCCACAGATGTAACAATTCAGTTACCATTGTGAGGGTAAGATGAGGTAAAGTGGGATAAATTAACAGTTAAATGTATAAAATATATCTATGATTTTATATATTTTTTTGATTAGGGTATTCACAATATATATCCATTATATGTCAACTTTAGATCAACTTTCCATGTATAAAATATATTTTCCCACACATTGAAGAATGGGTATTTATCGAAATTCCACTCAAACTCACATATAAAAAGAATCCAAATCTACCCACCTAAAACCATACTTCACTATCATTTAACTATTGAATATCTAATAAAAATCTGCATACTAAATCGTTTTTACACATTTAGTCACTTGATGTCTAAATAAGGAGAACTAAATCCTTTATTTTTATGGTACCCATTTGAGATGGAGCTATTTAATCAAAGCAAGTATCTAGTTCTTCAACATCCTTTTAAAATATATTAATATATCCAATTTTTATAAATTACATTTAGTAAAATAAATTTGTCATACTAAAATCATGATTATTTTGTAAAAAATTTATAACATTAATGTAACACAATACTCTTACTTATTCTTTCTTATAGAAAGTTCAGGATATGATTGGTTCGACAACCAACATTAATGATGTTATAAAATCATCATTGTTTCAAATATGATTGTGTTTTAATAAAATAATGTTGGTAATATATTATTGTAAAAATTATTTTATATTATGAATATGGTTTTTGTAGGGTGACACAAAAAAATATTGGTCATTATAATTAATAATTTTTATCATAAAATTACCCAAAACATGATCATCATGAATTCCAATCCCCTAAACCATGCACATACCATCCATCAAATAATATTGGTACTAAATTAATCATTTAAAGAAAATTATTTCACTACATTGAATAATATATTAATTATTAATCAATTTTCTGAAAGTGAGGATCGATCTCTCTATTAAGAAATTTGTACAAAATAATAAAAAATTACTGACATTTGATGATGAAAATAAAAATAATGAAATAAGATATATTAAAAAATGATTATGTTTTAAGAGTATCAAAGAATATTATCCTTAAATGGGTGAATAATATGATCATAAATATTTTACCATGGGTTAAAGAACTATTTTGGAAGTTTGGAATACTGGTAAGGGTTTCATTTCTAATATCACTCTGAAATTGAGAGTGTTTATGTCTAAATTATGATCTAGTAAAATTTGATGTTATTTATCTCTAAAAAAATATATTTTCATCCCTTTTAGTATTTTTTACATTTATTATTATCGTTTTCCATTCCATTAGTTTTTAATTCACCTATAATGATTCTTATAAGTGGAACCAACCTTATCTATTATTTTCAATCGAGAACATTTTTATTCCATGTCCAAGTTTTTCATATTCCTTTATAGGTGTCCTAATACCTAATTCTATGATTACTTAAGTTCACACTCTGATAACAATGACATTATTTTAAGAAAGATTGAATTGAATATTTTTTATCATTTTCTCCATGGTATCTTTCTCCCATATTTTTTTGGATTTTAAGGATGAATATTTCATTTCATGTTTTTATAATTCTTCAAATTAATTTTCATACACATTGTACATATATTTATAATACTTTTTTTATAAATTATATCATTTTTTAAATAAAATAAATAAAAAATGAAAGGGTATTTATTAATTTTCTACAAAACAATAAAATTTTATCCTTTACTGTTGTTAATATATGTTAATATACTTTTAATGTTTATTATGTTTCACTTGGGATATAATTTAATGAAATCATACAGTTTCACTAACTAGAAAAATAATTTATAAGCTATGGAATTTTTCATGAATTTTTTTATTTATCATGCATTATTTATTATATGGTTGAATTAAAAATGTGATCATGTTCATGTGACTAATATATATATAGTTTTTAATTATTTGACAGGAAGGCTCAAAATTATATATCCCTCTAATGTGTTGGGTAAAGATTAATATTTCATAACATGGAATGTATGGGTATGGGGAGTAAATCCAATCCATTATGACATTGGACTCTTTCGACTATCTCAATATGGTTTTGGTTGTGATCCTTCAAATAAAAAATAAATTTTTATAATTATTTTTGTGTTATATTATTATATTATACTTCACATATCATGATTATCGTCTCATATTTCAACATTATTATGCCTTATTTCGTAAGTTTTTTGAAAACAAATTATGTCATGATACATGATCTATGATATATGTTTTATTGTATATGATTTCCTTATGTTATATTAAAATACCTTTATTATGTTATCATACCCATATGTTCATCTTATGCTCACAAGTGATTTTAAATTGATATCACTTATGTTCACCCCTTATAAAGAATATGAGAAAACCCTTTCATATGTTTCCACTACCCAAGTAATGAATAAAGGTATAACATATGATATGTATAGGATGTGGTAAAGTATGGTGTAATTATATATAAATGTTCATTGATTTATTGAATAATTCATATATATATATATCTAATCTATAAAGACACTAAACCTATAGATTCTATTAATGTGATTTAATATAATATTCATTGAATATTCATGTTTAATGATGTTTTACATATGTATTTTACAGTTAGGTCATCCCATGTAGCATAAAACAGCTTCAATATAAACATATCAAATAACAAAAAGTGAGTGTTTGGGTGATTAATCATGACACACTGTTACCCAAAAAACTCCTAACAAATAGGAGGAAATAATTTATTGAGTCCCATGAAATGAGCATCTTAATGGTGGATCGTGACATATATTTTCCATCAAAACACTAACTACTATTTTGAGAGTAGTGACTCTAGACAAGCACATGGGTATCAATGTAGTTAGGATAATAAATAGAACAACACTTGGAATGCATATATTAATCCACAACCCTATTTTATTGTATTATTTAACCAGTGCATTCAATATCAAAATATAATATCATATAATATAGTCATCTAAAAAAATATTCACTATTCCTATAACATAACCCATATCTCTCTATATATTAACGGATAATTCTGTCACTCTATATACCAACTAAAAATTTATAATAATTTTCACCCATTATTTATGCCGCCTCATAAAATAGAATCCACAAAATTGTCCCCTTAATAATTAATATGATTTTTTATTTTCAATCAATTCACTCTCATTTCACCTTGAAATTTAACATTCCTAATGTTCAGATAAAATATTTTGTTTCAATAAATATTCATAATACTTAATTTCAATCTCAACCATTTCCATAACTTATAAAGTAATTATTATACCTCAAGAACCATATCCAAACCCAAATATTTATGAATCCTATCATTAGTACTATATTATACCAACCCCTAAATCTACCTTATGGTTGTATATTTACCCTGACATACCAAGTGACACTAAAATAAACCTGAAATACCCTTCCTTAATATCCAATGAATCCCCCTCAAAAGAGATCCTAGGATCAATAACTCACATTATTCTTCTCACCATTTGATGATGACATTAGGGGGAAAATCATCATTCATCAACCCATAAACCACCTTTGAATAACCTCTTCAAGATGATACAATAAACCAAAATAAATTACTAATCAATTTAATACAAATGAACTTAATAATAAAATAAAAGGATGTTACCAATAAAATTTAATAAATACCACTCACCTCACCTACCAACTGGAATGTCAAAGTTTATTAGAGTTATTTCACTATCCCATATAATCCCATTATAGGCAACTCATAATTTATCACAATCCCAAACACGCATATGAGTTTTATCATAAAAATAGTCAATGTGGGATTTATATACATTATCATATGTGATCCAAAAACTAACAAACCAATATTAGAACATATATTTGATTCATAATGCACCCCACCAAATATATCTTTCAATTGGAAACCTATAAGTCCTATTTTAGTTTTTCCCAACCAAAAAACATGTGCATGTAAAATATGACACAAAGAAAATATATGATATATAGATTAATATGAAAAGGAAAATCCATCTCAATATATTCATATTGAATATGTCTATTATCATCATTTAATTAATCTTATTTCATAAAATTTGAAAAATCTAAAAAAAGACCTAAATTGGGGGTTTTTACTTGAACATCAGTGATATGAAAGAAACTAGAAGAGGGGTGTTATGTTTTACATTTAATCACCCATAAATCCATACTATTATACATGGTTTATTGATTAGACATTTTATGCTGCTTTAGGTTAAGATAAAAAAAGTGGGAATGGGAGAGAAATTGAGAGGGAGAGGGGGCTTATTCATGTGGGTGAGGGAAGTGAGTGGGTGTTGTATTCATTTATTTTTTATAAAATTTAAAAAATTGGTAGCGAATATTTAATAATTTATAAACCACCATCAAAATCCAATTTTCCCTCCACCAATTGTTTTTTGGATATCCACCATGTTACTGATAGCATGGGTAGTGGAATAATTTCATTTATCTTCCCCCTAGGCTTCTGATGATATCCCACAAGGCTTATATTAGGATCAGTTGAGGCCAATTAAAGGAAATTATATATTTATGGGAATTAAAAATTCCCATAGAACATTTCCACTGACACCCCCACCATTAAATATATATTTGTTTGATTTTAAAAATTTCTTAAAACCTTCTCCCAGAACAACTAACCCGATTCAAATTTATAGTGGATCTAAAACAATTATAACTTGGATAGTTTCTGAAACCACTTCCTATAATAGTTTGGGGAATTAAAAACTCCAGGAAATATGGATTATCATCCATGAGAATCTTCTACAATCATTTCTTAAAATATATTCTATCCATAACACTTCTATGTTTCCACTCATTTTTGATTATAGACTATTTATGGCTAAAAGATCCTATCACCAAATCCCAATATATTATCTTTTCTCCAAAATAAATCAATTTGATCCATAACACTCATTAATAATTATTTAAAAAAAATTCCTCATGAAACTATTAATTTACTATGTCAAATAAAATGTAAAAAATATTATTCTGTCCTTAACTATAAGGACATAAACTAAAAACACCTAGACTTATGAACTAGATAACTATCACTCTATACCAATAATGAAATATTTATTTTAGAGGAATTTGAAATTATCCCAAGTACATGCTCACAAGCTTAAGCTTAGATCATGATTTGATATATTTAATAACCTCTAAATCCTGGAACAACATTGATGTACTCTCCCATTAAGTAACAACATTGCCAAAATAGAGTCCTTATATCATTCATAAAATCCTACATTATTTCAATTGAATGACACAATGAATAAAATTGAGAAACAAAAAATTAATTTTAAGTTTTTTATTCATTATAAATCTATATATAATATATCTTCTTTACCCTATTATTTAGGAAACACATCAACCATCCATGTATTAGTCTTACTACCCACATGACCATCTAGGTTCACAAAAAAACCACAAAATAAAAGGTTTATACTCTAACCAATTTATAGAATGGTCCATATTAAAGAATCATATATATAATCATCCTAAAAAATATAATACTCAATTTCAAAAACCATAAAACACATTACTCTTGAGCCAAACCTAATAATCCTAAAAGGACCATCCCATGAGTCTCTCTCTAAGGTTTGAGGATAGCATGGTGCTCCATGAAAACACTTCCTATTAATGTTGTTTATCTCAAATTTTGAAAGTCAATTATCTACTAATACATCACATCCCATTTTAGAAGAGCATCATAAACAGTCAATAAATATTATAGAATCATGATTGTTGAAGTTATAACACAGAAAAAAAGATCTATTAGCATTATAAAAAATAATTGATATAGAATTTGGCATCTCTTTTTGAACATGAAACAATTAACCATTATAAAAAACACATGAAACTCTCATAGTTTATTTGAACATTGATTGTGAACATTTCTCAACCTTCACACTGAAAAAAATATAGTGGTTACTTTTTCTTTGGATAGGTGATGAGTGTCTATCCACCATTCTAACTCAATCACCATCACCCTAATGTTCATCCTCCAAATATCTCTTTACCCAGTTTCCACTGTACTTCACAAAAACTTTGGGGGTAATTAAACTGATAACTAAATCATAAATTCGAACTTGACTACATCTGGATATGTGTCTAAGAGAAAAGTGAACCTATATGACTATAATGTGTAGTTAGGTACTTTTTCAAAGTATTGTTCCTTAATAAACATGTTTATCTTCAATGTTGACTTATGTTGAATAAACCTCATTAATTAATTTTTGCAATACATAATAAATACTCTATTATATTATATATCCATGAATTTCTAAAACATTTTAGAGTATGCACTTTTTGGGAAGAACCTCTTATAAATGAGAGAATTAAAAATGATCCATGGCCTCCCATTAGATTTTATTTTATATATTTGGTTATCCACTATCTATATGTCATGGCATCAAATTTAGAGATATCCAACTACACCTATATATCTCTCAAAGTACAAATCCATTAAAATAATAATTGGATATTATATATATAGTTTTTAGAATCTTATGGAACCAAATCATCACTAAAAATAGGTAGAAATATTCTTGGTACATATGGATGGATTGAGTTCCCATCACTTATACTTAAATATGGACCATATAAAAATACCTAAAGACTTATATCATACTTCCTATGATGGGAATATTTACCTGAGTACTAAAAATAAGAGGTATATTCTCCATCTCTGATCGATGATCCATCAATGAGTATGGATCAACTAATGACCTATATGATATAAGAACTATCTATATACTCATTTAATTATTATCATTAACTTTTAGTGATAAAAATAAATCATAATTAAATAATGCACTATTTTTTAAATAGGAATGTGGTTCACTTCCACATTTTCTAAATGATAATATTACATCACACATTTTTTTCATTATTTTTACTTGATATTATTTCTGTATTTTGTGTATTTTTTTAAAATTTTATTTATTTAAGTGTAGTTCATAGAAATTTTATATTTTTTTAATAATATCTTAATATTGACTTTCATCAAATTGATTCTCCATCATTTAATAAAAATTTTAAAACAAGGTTTATTTGGAGGTGATTCAATAATGTTTAGATGTGTTTCATTGATATGGAGAAGGTTATTTAAGAGTATGAAGAAGAATGATATAATTGTATAGGATTAAATTAAAATTTTTAAGTATACATTTTAGGATAATTTAATTTTCATTAGAGACCGTTAGGATACTCCCACAAGCAACATAGTTATTCCAAGAATCTTAGGTGATGACTCTTGAGCCAATATAGTGTCATGGAAAATATTGAGAATTTGTCAATGATAATGGAGACTCACATAAATTCACAGTAATATTCTTTCACATAAACATAATATTATTTACATCATCTTTAGATTAGGATTATTCTGGAATTTATGTTGTATTAACTTATCATGACTACATCAGTCAAAATGTAGCATATGGGAATCACTTTAGAGTCTATAGTTATTGATGATGATTCGAAAAAATATAGGATCCATTCAGTACCTAATATATCCATATGATCCAACACACATTATATAATATTCTATTCCCATAAACATTTTACTATATATATTAATTATGACATCACACTATGGGTGGTCACATGTCCTGGGAGGGACCCATACCCCAATCCCCAATGGAATCCCTTGGGTAAAGAGTCATGTGTTTACCAAAATTCACATGAAATAGTTCCCAAGGATTGGATTAATTAATTTAATATGATACCAAATAAGGGAACATAATAATAAAATAAATAAATACTTCATCATTTTAGAAGAATATTCTACACGTATAACCATAATAAATTCCCCAAAACCGTAACAGTTTAGTGTATTTGGAGACTAGATACATAATCAACTTATTTCATGGAAAATCTTAAAAATATCCCAAAAATATATTTTATTATATTACCCTTTTTAGATATATCATACTCAAAACATTTCTTCAAAACCTATTGAAAATGGGATATAATAAAGGGTGAGCTTAGATTCTCAATTGGGGAAAAATGGGAGATATCAATTGATAATAATACACAAGAATAATATAATCATAAGGGTTTGAGAGAATGAACATTACTTAAAAATATGATACCTTATTATTCATATATCATAAATCATGAATCATGGAATAAATCTTTATTATTTCAAAATAAATGAGTTTTATGTGTAAGGAATCATCATTAATCAATAATTATCCATGAAAGTATATCAGAAGAATATAAAAAATTTATATGAATTATATTACAATCATAAGTATATAAAATTATTTCATTATTCTAGGTATAATTAAGAGGGTATTATTGAATAAAAATTCCCATATTGGATAAAGTTTACTACTCATTCCATCATTTCATTAGTCACGGTTCACTCCAAACACTATTATTGCGGACATAATTCTTTATTGGACTGGATTCGCTCCCCATTATATCTCATATTATCTAATGAGATATTAATAATTACCTATATCTTTGAAAAATTTTAATTAAACCAACCAAAACATAATTAAAACTATATATTTTTAATCCAAAATATCATAAAACTTTCATAAATCAATTATAGAATAATACATGGAAAAGAAATTGGTTTCATAAATATTTCATCTCTATATAATTAACTGAGGGAATGTAATGGGTTTCATGGAAGAATCCTTAAAAAAATACTCATTTTAAAATATATAGAGAGTGAATGTCGATGGTATCAAAAAACAATATCTCCAATGAATCTTGCATTGATGTATGTTGACATAGATAAAAAATACCATCAAAATACCATTTGAACCATTGTTTGAAAACCTGAGAATATATTTTTTCTTTCGATAAAATTTTAAATAAAAAACCTATTATATTGAGAAAAATATATCCTCTGAAAATAAATATGGAAACACATAAATTAATATTCAAATAAAATAGTGGACATGTCAGTGAAAAAATTTGTCTCTATAGAAAACATTAAAATAATGAATCCATTCATACTTTTTCTAAATAATATAAAAGTACATCATTCAGAAAATGAAAAGAATATTTGTATTATAAAATTTTAAATAAAGTTAAATATTTTTTAAAATCACTTTAAATAAGCATTTTATTATAGAAAAATAAAATTCTTGAATATATTTTAATAAACATGGACATAGAATAAAGAGTTCATTGTCCAAAGAGGAAATAAGGTAGACATTTTGTAAAAACATAGTCTTTGTACTTTTAAGTACCATAGATAACATAATGAATGAAAGACCTGAAAACCTACAAAAATAAAAAAATTTATGTAAATATAATTGTTTTAAAGGATAACACTCACATAATTTCACTGAAAATAAATTTAACTTAAACAATCCTAAAAAAAGAGATTGTAATGTAAACACTTACCTCAGGTCCTAGATTTCTACATACACACTCATATACTCATATATAAAAACTAATATTTATCATAAATTTATACCATAAAAATATTTATACCTGTATTATTATATATAATTACCTTATAATTTTTAATTACCTATCCTTTAACACTTCTTTATTAGAATCAATATTCAGGTGAAAAATAGTTTGTTTCCAATGCATGTTTTGGTTCAACAGTTCGAGTACATACACCGTGGTCATAGATTCATACTCTTAAAAATATTAACCATTTTATAATTATCATAATATTTAATTATGTACATTTTTATAACCATTAGTATAATATTCTAAAGAAAAATGAATTATATCACTTCATGGTGATTTTAGTCTGTACGTACATAGTAGTAAGTTATCATTTTCCAATGAATGGAATGAAGGAAAGATAAATAATAATCTATATTAAAGTAACCATAATTATATTTTAATTATCATATATATTTATTAAATTCATTCATATTACCATCCATATATGGATAATATGAAAAAATACTCCTATCACTTCATAGATGTGGTAGTATACATGTACACCCGAACGACATTATCAGTTCTCATGGAATGAAAATATGGTAGAAAATAGTTGTAACATTTACATAAAAACATTTAAGTATATTATATATATTTATTTAATCATTTTAATATTGTTATATATTATTTTTATGATTTTATGGAAGAAAGAAACTTAAAATAGTTCTATAAAGACAATTACCTATTCTTTGGGAAGCCTCCTTTTTCTTGCACCATAAACTTTCAAGTATTTTGTTTTTCAGGAGAAAATAAGAACTGCGACATTAGGGTATGAATTTAAGATTTTTTTACAAGATATTTATCTAAAAATATTTGAATGATTAAGGGGATATGGTATCCGTCTATAGGTGTGAGGAGTTGTACTATTGTAAATACTTAAAACATTAAAATGCAATTAAGTCACATTCAAGTGACAATTACACCAAAGAAACCAAAATTAAAATATAATATAAGCGTGAGACTACATTTACTTATCCAATAGGATTTATAAATTGTTTAGGCTATATAAATCCTTATCTTCTTAGTTTAACCCCTCATTGACACTTTTTAATTATTAACGTTGTAAGGAAATTTTAACTATGTTGATATTCATTAAGGAAAAAAAATGAAATTAACATATTTACAATTTTTTGACATGTTGACTACAAATATGAGAACTATTTGATAAAATTTAATTCCTATAGTTGGTATAAATTCATTTTAAAATAATCACAAAAAACTCAATGAAAACGTTTTTGATACAAATGCATTTTTAATCATAGAACTAAATTTATTTTCATTTTTTTACTAGTAAAAAAATTAAAGAAAATTAAATTAAATATATTATCTTCAATTTTCATTAAAATAAGTCATAAATGGTGATTAATTAAATTTATTAAAAAACCATTGTTCTCATAAAATTATTTTTTCTAAAAAACATCTCTATTTTCTTTAAAAATAATTTTATTTTCATTTATAAACAATTTATAACTAGTGAATTAAATTTATTAATGTGTAAATAAAAACTTTTCTAAATATTAATACTCTGAATTAATTTTTAAATAAAACATATATGAAAAATAAAAAGTAAATAAACAAAACACTTCAAATCAATTATTTAGGATCTATATTATTTCTTAAATGAAATCAATATTATTTTCTATAATTATATTCCATATAGTGTGCATCATTTTATAATGTATAAGAACTATTCTCAATAATTTAATTATTTTCATATTCACAAGCTATCAAATAGATTTATTTATTATAGTGAAATATATTCTAATATATTCTTATATTTCACATTATATACTAGAGGTAATGTAAATTGCATTATGATAACCATTTTTAGTGAAATTTAAAATGTTGGAAAAATTAGGTTATATTGACAATCTATCATTTTCAACATCACATCCCAAGGATACACCCACACAAAGATGACCCATGTTACACACCAAGGATACTTTTATTATCTAATGTAACACTTGGAATAAATACAATAACATTTTATCATTCCTTATAATCTAGGGGAAGTAATATTGAGACTATATTACTAATCCAATTCCATGTGGAGTTCCAACATATGATCTATTGTCTCCGATGGATGCTTAAGGCTTAATTTTCAAAAAAAAAAATATAGTTCAAACTATAATATATATAGAAAGTTATATAAGTGTTTATGCATCCCAAATAATGATATATATCAATCTTATATTCTTAATTTGGAGTGGTGGAAGTGTAATTAAGGATTGGCAGTTTCTAATTGATAAAGTAGACACATGGACCACATACATAGCTTTTGAGCTATAAGTGAATCCCTATACAAAACTATATACCTGAAATAGTAAATTCAAAAACAAGAATGATATTTTTATGTGTATTTTAGGGAGTTAGAAGATGATTCAAATGGGAAAGGGTAGGGGAGATTAATAGTAATACCATGAGACTTTAAAAGAATACTGTTGTGTTTGATCATGTATATGACACACAACACTAATCTTAAACGAGTCACAAAATATATCATATAAATATAACAAATATATCCTAACCATTAAATTAGTTTTTATGGATAGAATTAGATGATTTATTAAATATATATTAAATTCCTACTAAATATAATTATATTGAAAAATTCTTAATAAATAATCACTCAATTTTTATCAAAGTCAATATATTCTTCAAAAATATGTTTTCTTCAAAAACAATTTTCACTAAATTTTGGTATAAAATAAAATAATGATTTTTTTTAACTTTTATAAAATTTATTTGGTAAATTGGAATTCATTTTTTATTTAATCAAATGAAAATTTTATTGGGTGATTTTTTGGGTTTTTCTGATAAGTTGATTTTTCAATGAACTATGAAAAAATATTATTTTTATATAAAACTATTTTTAAAGATCTAATGTATTTAAATATTAATTGAACTAATAATTAATAAATAATAATTTTATTTTAATTTATATACTATATATTTAACTATAAAAATTTAAATCTATATAATTATGATCACTAGTTATAAAGTTAATGCAATATCATCTTATGCTTGAAAATGACTTCCTTAAAAAAATTATTTCAACACATTTTGGAGGTTTTTAAATAAAATTATGAAACTTAAATGAATTTAATTTGTTAAAATGAATTTCATTTTTGTAATTTTGATAATTTATATTATTTAATAAGGTTGTAACATCCCCCAATTTGGCACTCTCTCACATGGCCTGAAATGGTTGGTTATGAGACCTCAAGTGTGCCAACCTGTATGCTAGAGGATACTGACTAGTAGAAAGGGTGTGATAAATATAATGATGATATTATACCCCTAGTATGTAGTTATATAATAGAAAAAATAAAAATAAAAATAACATAATCAGAGTAACAGAAAATCAAAAACAATATCTCATACCACTAAAAAATAAAATGAGGAACTAATAAACCAATAGTAATTTCCAACTGAATAATCCTATAAATAATAAAGGACTAATGCAATGTCATTTTGAGATGTAACTAAGTTTAATGCTAAAAGTAATACCAATAAAATAATAGCATGATCAAATAAAACTCAAAAGTCATCCATCCCAAGCCCCATGTCAGTCCCATATCAAAACTCCAACCCATATAGAGAAAAAAATAAATAGCAGGGTCCCATTTCCTTTTTTATTCCTACATCAATGTAATCTTCTTGGGTACCAAATGGAGGCTATATTAGGGTGTGAGTATAACTCATATGGTTGATACCAATACGTCTAAACATTACCATCCTGATAATATATGCATGAAATAATGCAGTAAATACATATTTTCATTAATTAAACAATTAAATTAACACCACATCAACCTGATTTGACACCATGCCAAAATATCACTGATCATGTCTCATGACCATGCCAACCATAACAAAATAAACATGGTAAAACATAAACTTCTTTGGCAGCATGCCAAAATCTCTCTCACATGTCTCAAAGCCATTCCATCTATAATCATATATCCATGGGACAAATTCCACAAATCTGGGACAAGCTAGCAATATGATATTTTCATCAATAAATTAGGGCCAATCTCATTATATAAAAATTTCATCATTTAATCAGTGTCGTGCCCGATATATAAGTATTTCATCATTTAATGAGGGATGAGACTGGTATATAATCATTTCATCATTTAATCAGGGTCAATCCTGGTATATAAGAATTTTATCATTTAATAAGGGTTGATCATAGTATATAAGAATTTCTGTATTTAATCTAGGATGAGCCTAGTATATAATAATTTATTCATTTAATCAAAATGAGTCATAACTTAAAGGATATCATAGTATCACATCACAAATATCAATGGTTAATTATGTAAATTAACATTTATCTTTAAATTATATATTTCATTAATTATTTTCTCTTAAACCAATAAAATTACAATTTTTTCATTAATCGAGCTAAGACAAGGTTTATCTGTATCATAGAATCATCCAAAGATCAGGACATGCTAAACACACTTTAATATATTAATTAATTCATTTATAATCAGGGGTTATCTCACTTAATTAGTATCCATAAGCTACATCATAAAAAATGGTATCCCAACCTATTTCAAGGAATAAATCCAATTTATCAT
Organism: Viscum album; assembly: GCA_963277665.1. Taxonomy (NCBI): domain Eukaryota; kingdom Viridiplantae; phylum Streptophyta; class Magnoliopsida; order Santalales; family Viscaceae; genus Viscum; species Viscum album. The sequence goes on along the minus strand of OY728136.1, from coordinate 359,275,094 downwards.
TTAAATAATTTAGGCACACCATGTGTTGCTGCAATTGAAATATTGAACATACTTTTAAATTAAATAAACCATAGGGTTAAGGTTTATACCCCTACCTTTAACTGGTGACTAACACAACACTTCCAAAGGGTAAATCCTATGAGGAAGAATGTGCATAATATCACAATAAGAACCTCAAATAACCTAGTTTAATATCACAACCAGAAGAAATCCAAGGACTCCATCGCCCTAATAGATAACAACATGAGACGAAAGGAAAACCAAAGACAATGTCTTACCATGGATTGATCACACAAATCATACATCTATAAAAGATGATAGGTAGCAATAATATCTTGGATAACCATCCATGGTCTAGAAGATAAGGCTACATGGGAGTGGGATTGATAAATCAGCCACACTTTATACTTAAAACTTCTAGTTGGGATATTACACAGTGTGTAACTCATTTACATGTCATGTATTACTTTTAAAATGGATTCAATAAGAAACCCATCACCTCAAATTATATTTAACGCTACTAAAATATTCCATTACATGTAATTTAATTCTATAGATTCTATTCTTTTCATTTTGTGAATTATTTCACATCCTATAATAGTTCACTACATCTGTCTCGCAAAATTTACATGGCTTGTAATGCATTCACATGGTGTGTAAATGTTTGTAGAAATTTTTTTATCCCAAAATAAAATATAGGACTTAAAACACCTCTAATTCCATCCAAATCATGGAAACCATCATAAAACCATTTATTAAATTTATATCCACACTATATTAATTTAGAAAAAAAACATACATATCTGGGCTTTAAGTCATTTTCCCCAACAAAGGATCTCCATATCCAAACCAGACTTGGCCACCGTGGCTAAAAAAAATCAATACGGGACATAATCGAAAAAAATAGGTTCTTATAACCTCCCCAAAATATAATATCTCACCCCTAGGCTTTTCCAAGTATCACTGAGGAGTCTCGGTTAACAATTATGGCCACAATCCTATCATATTAGACTCCCTCTCGAAATTCTCTTCCTAAACACACACATGCTTCCAATTTACTTGAACTAAAGGAATCGCCCTAACCAAGAGATAAATCTCAATATGGTTAAAAATATGTATCAGATTCTTTTAAAGGGATACATTAGAACTAAGCTCAACATCCTCTAAATCCACCATATGAAAAAGGTTAGGATAATATCTATGAAACTCTGACATATGAAACACATAAATCAATTATTTTTTGCACTGTGGTATGGATAATCATAACACCATTGGACTGACCTTATCCACTACCTCAAATATCTTGAGAAACCAGGTCTTTAGCTTTCCCTATTTACAAATACGGAATAGCCATCGTAGGTGACACCCGAAGGAAAATAAAATGACTAACCTCAACTCTAAAGTTCATATATTATGCTCAACTTATGATTTCTTCATAATCAATGTCATCACTAACCCCCTCCTGACCAGTTGATCTTACTCATATTTCTCATAAATGAGACTGGAACCAAAAATCACTGACTCACCTACCTCCATCCAATAAAGAGGTGAATGGAATGGACTACCATAATAATCATTGAATAGTTCCATCAAGATTAATCACTAGAAGATGTTGTTATATAAAAACTCTAGGAGTTTCATATATTTCTCTAAAGAACCATAGAAATTCAATATACATCCTCTTAGTATGTCCTTCAGAACCTGAAAAGTCCACTCAGATTGACTGTTAGTATGAGGATGATATGTCATACTCAAAAAAACCTATAATCTAAAATCCTTCTAAAGATACATCTATAATCGTGTTGTAAAATGAGGAAAAAATTGGGACACCTTAATCAATAGGTCCATGATCACCCATACAATATCTTTATTATGGATTGTCTGGGTTAATACTATCAAAAAATATATAGTGACATTATTACATTTCAACTCATGAATGGAAAAAGTATAAAAAAACCAACTAGCCTCTGATTCCCATCTTTCACCCACTAATAGGTGAAACATATATCCCTGAATTTTACACTCACAATTTTGAAATAAATTATATATATATATATATACATTTTGCATTTCGAATAAAGTTGTCGAGGTGCGGTCTGAGTCCCGGTTGGGCTTAAACATTTTTGTTGATAAATGAAAGTTATGGTCTTGAAAACATTTGGCACACGGGCAGAGTACTATCAACACTGAGAGGCTTCTCCTAGGTCCCCTCAATATCCACCCACTGTTCAATAATAAATTAATATGGTAAATAATAAAGTGAAAATAAAATAAAATAAGAAAAATAAAACAAAATTAAGGATTGTTTTAATAATAATAATAATATTATTATTTAAAAATATTATTTTTATTGTTATTTTTTATAATATTAGTGACACGTTATTATTATTAAAAGTATTAATAATAACAACATTATTATTTTTTTATGTTATAGTTTTTTAGGGTTTTTTATTTTATTTTATTTTTTTTCTCCCTCTTTTTCCTCTTCCTCTCCCTCTCCCATAAAACCCACTATGTTAAACCATACCCCACCACCTTCCTCCCATCTTCATCTCACCTCCCCCCACTCACCATGGCCACACCCCCTTCTGGAAAGACTCTGACTAATGCACTCTCTCACGAAGACTGCCTTGTACCACCCTGCTCCACTTATTCTGACCTCCATCATGTCTTCCTCCCATTCTCAGCCAGATCTCTAGTGTGGCTCCCATCTAGTGACTCTCCCATGACGACAAAACCTCTAACGACCCCCCTTTAGCCTGAAGATCCTTTCTGGCAGCCTCACCCTTTTTCTTTCTACCACAGGTGATATTTTCCCTCTTCCCTTAGGGTTTTAGGTTAGGGTTTCATTTTTTATTGGGTTCTATTTTGATATTTTTTGTTTGAATTCTTGAATTAGGGTCTAATTTGGTTCTCCTATGGCGTGATTGGCGTGTGATTTAAGTTTCATAATGAAAATTGTGGTTTTTGACATCAAAGGTAGGTGGTTCTATGTATAAACATTATTCGTTGAATTTTTTTCTTGAATAATTGATTTATTGGGTTCTTTGATCAACTTATTTGGTGAGAAATTAAATTTTTGAAATATTTTTACATGAATTTTATTTTTATGTATCATGTTTATACGAAATGTGTTTTGTTTTTTTAAATCCCATATTGCATCACTTGGTAGTGTTTTTACAAATTATGTGATCAGTTTATTAAACTGTGCAAGGGTGGAAAATTGTGTTTTGGGGTGGTTTAGAAGTTAATTTGATCTTAAAAGAGGATTTGGGTGGGTTTCTATGTGTAATGGCATGTTATACATCATTAAAATAGTTTAATAAGTATTCTTAGTGGTTTATTTGATTATGAAAGTGATATGAATTATATTTTGAAAGGTTTTTTGTGTGCGTTTGACTTTAATAGAGGGTTGGGGGATGAAAATGGTGGTATTTGGTGTGTGTAGTGCCTTGTTTGGTTTGGGTATATGAATTTTTCAAGTGATATGAACTTCGAAATTGAATGGGAACAAAATGGGAAGCCTAGGTATTGGCTGGGTGATCTAAGACTACTGTTCAAAGGATACAAAAGTGGATTTAGTCGGGTTTTACTTATCCAGATTGAGGACTAAAATACTAACTAAATATTTGGATGATGATTTGATAACACTAGGGTTATAGTGATGTCTCACACTAGTGGCTTGTGCATGATAACAATGTTTTTTGTGGTTCCTATACCATTTTTCATCGAGCCATGATGTTCTAGGATCACATTTGCTGCTCGTACTTATCAGGTCCCCCTATGTTTAGTGCTCTTGGAAATTTGGTACTCACAATTGGCATATTATGTGCAATTTGGGTTACATAAAAAGTAAAAGTATTTTAAATTAAAGTTAGATTACTTTGAAGGAGATTTTATTAAAACATATTTATTTTAAATTTTTCAATAATTTTCCTTTAATTTTATAAAATTTCAAGTGTATTCATCATTTTATGTTAACAACATAGAATATTTTCTTAGGTGGTATCCTACTAAGCATTAGCTCAAACCCTACCCACACCTTTCTGTGTAAGTAGATTTGGTAATGTTTGATATAGGTAAGGGTAAGGCTTATAGAGATTTTGGTTTGGGTTTTTAGAGATATTTCATGGGTGGTGTTGTGGACATGGCTTGAGGGTGGTTTCCTCTCACCATGTAGTGGTTTTGAGCAGGGTTTTAGTCTCCTTTCTTTGTGATAGTTTAGGATTTTGTTCTGTTTTTATTAGTATCCCTCGTGTTTTTTTTGCATTACACTTGTAACTCAGTTTTTGTTTTTAAGGATAATTTGGTTTTGATTTTTAGTTTCTATGTAATAAATTTTTTGATTGTTTTATATTTTCATAATCAGGTAAAACATTCCCACATGCTAATATTTATACCTGAGAACTTGTGCCAGCCTGTGGGGATCAAGAATGCCCTTTGGGCCTTACCACGAATCATTCCAGGCACCAGTTTGGATGACGAAATGACTTGGTTCTTGAAAAAAATGTCATCAATGGTTTCAAAATAGTTTTATACTGAATATCTACTCTTAGGTATTCCTGTTCAAGTTGAAGACCTATGCTGATGTAGTTGATCGAGCTTGTATAGTAGAGACTGACCACAAGGGCATGTCTGGTTTTTTAGGGGATATGTAAGTGTTTGGAAACAATAGTTCATCTGAGAAGAATAGGAAGTGTAAGGAGAAAGGGAAGAAGGATGTGGCAGTTCATGCCATCCTTCCAGGGAAACATCATCTATGGCTTCTAGTGAAAGTTCTGTTGTGTGCCATTAGTACAGGACGGTAGGAAACAAAAAAATTGTATGCCCTAATCCCCCCGGACTTTCCATCAGTGTATAGATATGGGGCACCAACAATGGTGTTTTTCAGGGTTACATGCATTTATCAGAGTGGGTTAGGATCTATGGCTTCCAGGGGTGTGTTAGTTTAGTTAGAGCCAACCAGGATGATGGGATTTTGGTTTGGTGGTTGCGGAAGTTGGACCAGATTTTCTTCTAGCCAGATCCAGATCATGTCATAGTCATAGGAGAGTGGTCGTTCTCAGGTAGGGACTAATCATCTTCATGTTTTGGATTAGGCATCAGTTAGATCAGATGCAAGACCATTGATAGTTCAAGGTACCATCCTGATTATATCTTCTATAACATCTATGGTATTTGATACTGGTGTGTTTGTTTCTTTTATCTCTTCCAATATTGTGAATTTTCTTAACATACCAACCAAGATTATTTATTTTTCAATGGAGTGGGTAACACTACTGGGTAAGAATAAGGTTCAAGGTCTCAGGTTCCCATATTGTGCACTCTCTATATCAGGGGTTGAGATGGAGTGGGACTTTCTGCTCTTGGATTTGGAACTTTTCAATTTAATCCTCAGCATGGATTGGATCGTACTATTTCAAGTGCATATATATATTTCTATAGGTGATGGGTGAGTTTCATGTCACATGATGGGAGTCCTCAGGTATTTCCAAGGGAATGGGAACCTTGATCAAGACATACAGGACCTACACTCGTAGAATTTCGATGTCTTTCATTTCAGTTATCATCACTCGTGCTGAAGGACGATGGTGGTGATCCTGAGAGTATATTGCCTACTATTTTGGATGAGTTCCTAGAGGTATTTCTAGATGATTTTTTGGGCTTAACCCCCAAAGAAGGACATTGAGTCCTCGATTTATTTATTTCTAGGAACACAACCTATATCTCTTACCTTGTATTTCATGACCCCCGTCGAGTTGATGGAATTAAATATACAAATGTAATATTTGTAATACAAAGGGTTCATTCACATGAGAATCTCTTCTTGGGTCGCCCCAGTCTTATTCATGAATAAGGCTGACAGATATCTCCGGTTGTGCATCGATTATTGAAAGTTGAATAAGGTAACCATCAAGAACATGTATCACCTTCCCCAAATTGATGATTTGTTTGACCAACTGAAGGAAGAAAAGTGGTTCTATAAAATATACCTCTGTCTAAGTTACCACTAAATCAGGGTGAGAGAGGTGGATATCCTGAAGATAGATTTTTGAATTAGGTACATCCACTTTGAGTATTTTTTCATGCATTTCAGATTGATGAATGCTCCAGTGGTTTTTGATGGTGCTCATGAATAAGGTGTTCTGCCAGTATCTTGACTCTTTTGTTGTGGAATTTGTAGACAACATCCTAATTTACTCTGGATCTGAGGAAGAGCACGAGCCTCATTTGAGGATCATGTTGGGCACTTTATGAGACCATAATCATTATGTGAAGATTTATAAGTGCACCTTCTAGATTAGAGAAGTGATGTTTCTGGGCCACATGATTTTAGAGAAATGAATTTTGGTGGATCCTGGGAAGATCAGTATAGTTATTTCATGTGAACAAAATAAGAATTTGTTCGGGATCAGAAGTTTTCCTGGATTCGTAGGTCATTAAAAGTTATTTTTTAGATATTTCTCACTACTTTCTTCCTCTATGACCGCACTCACCAGAAAGGGTTGATGTTTGAATAGATCCCATAGTTCCATGCATCCTTTGAGGAGTTGAAGTGTTGGTTTAATACTGCACATGAGTTGATTTTGTTCGAGTTTGGGAAGGGTTATGTGGTTTATTGTGATTCTTTAGGTATGTTCCTCAGGTGTGTGTTTAGGTAGGATGGCCATGTTATAACTTATGGTTCTCACAAACATTGACCAAATGAGAAGATTTACCTTACCCACGACTTAGATCTAGTAGTGGAGATACATTCCCTGAAGATATAGAAATCTTCCTTTTTGGGGAGAAATTTTTGATCCACTATAATCATAAGATCTTAGCCTAAATATTCTCACAGAAGGATCTTAACCTGAGGCTACTCCATATGATCAAGTATTTGTAGGGGTTTGACTTTAATATCATCTATTCCCTAGGAATGGGTAATGTGGTGGATGATGCCTTGAGCAAGAAAGTTTCTATTCAGGCTTTGAGGAAGTCCAGTGATGAATGGAAAATGATGGGGCTATTCACCCAAATTCACTTTAAGAATATGAATCATAGTGGATGTGAATTCTTGGAGATAATTCTGTTAACTCCTTCTATTCTGTAGTTTATTTAGAGGGAGAAGCCAGGTGATGAGCTGTGTTAGCAGTCCATGCAATTTCTTCATGATGGGGAGACTTTTTCTGATTATTCTTCATCTACTGAGGGAATATTGTACTTTAAGGGATGTAAAATGGTGATGTTGTCTCTATAGAAGGTGGTGATGAAGGATATCCACCAGTCATAGTGGTTCATCCATCCTGGTGGTACCAAGATGTATTATGATGTTCATCGGTAGTTCTGGGGGCCATGTTTGAGGTGGTATAGAGTTGAATTTGTATTGAGATGTTATACATGTCAACTGATAAAATAAGAGCATAAAAGGATCTCTATATTTCTTTAGATATTTCCCATTCCTACCTATAAGTGGGAAGAAGTCACCATATAATTCATTATTGGATTTCCTAGAACACCTCGGGGAATGAAAACCATCTTAGTGGTGATTGACCATTTAACCAAATTAGACCACTTTATTTCGATCAAGGATACATCTAAAGTGGACGAGTTAGACTGATTGTATATTTAGAAGATGGTCTGACTTCATGGTGTGTTGTCAATGATTGTTTCTAACGGAGACCCTCATTTTACCACTCAGTTCTGAGAAGGCCTTCCAAAGGAATTGGGGTCATAGAACAAAATGGGTATGGAATACCATCCTCAAACGGATGGTCAAATGGAGCAGGAAAATAAAATTTAAGAGGAAATTCTTCATACATGGGTTTTTGGATTTTAGAGGATTTTGGGATAAACATTTTAGATTGGTAAAGTTCTCTTATAATAATTTTTACCAATATTTAATTAAAATGGATCATTTTGAGGCACTCTTTGGTCGGCCTTGTCCGTATACTTTATGTTGGGATAAGGTATGTGATACCTCACTTTTGGGACAGAGCCTTGTGAAAGAGTAATCTGATAAAGTCAAGTTGATCAGGCAGGAGTTATTTGCATCTCATAGTCGCCAAAAATCTTATGTTGATCAAAGGAAACAAGGCCTCAAGATTTTCAGGGGGAAGAAGTTTTCTTAAAGTGGCCCCTCATTTGGTCCACCATTGTTTGGTAAAGTAGGGAAGGTTGACGTCAAGGTATGTTAGACCTTTTGAGATCACTAAATGGATTGGAAAATTGGTATATAGGTCATCTCTACCTTCTCAGTTGATGTCCATTAACGACATATTTTGTGTCTCTCTACTAAAGAAGTATAATCCAAATCTGTCCCATGTGTTGAATTGGGAAGATTTGGAGTTAGATCCTGATTTATTAGTGTTTGAGTGGCCAGTGTGGATAGTGGATTCCCAAGAGAAGGTGGTTCGTGGGAAGTTTATTCCATTGGTATATATCCTTTAGTAGAATGGGAATGATATGTATGATACTTTGAAGCAGAATTCATTGGATGAACAAGAGTATCCATTTCTATTCATTGGTTAAGATTCAAGTTGACTTTTTGAGGGTGGAAAGTTTTCTTGGTGGGGAGAATTCTCACATCCTAAATTTTGAAAGAATTTATATTTTATTAATTTTTTGGGTTTCAAATATTATTTTTGAGGTGGGGGTTGAGTATCAGTTGGGTTTTTTATTTTTTATTATAAATGAATGTTTTGGGCTTAACAATGTCTGGTTCAAAGGTAGAGTACTATTGACATTTAGTGGCTTCACCCAGGTCACCGTACGGTCCACTCTATGTTCAAAAAAAATTATAAGGTAAATAATAAAGTGAAAAAAATAAAATAATAAAAATAATAAAAAATTAAGGATTGATTTATTATTATTATTATTTAAAAATATTATTTCTATTATTATTATTTTTAATATTAGCGAATTGTTACTATTATTATTATTATAGTAGTAGTAGTATCGTAATTATATTATAGTTTTTTAGGGTTTTTTTTCTTTCTTCTTTTCTATTTTCCTTTTTTCTACCTCTTTTCCTTATTTATATCCATCTCCCATCATACCCCTCATGTTTCCAACCATACCCCCTTCCTCCCATCTTCATCGCACCACTCCGCCTTACCTTGGTTGCACCCCCTTCTGGCAATACTCTGGCCGGCGCACTCCCTCCCGACGACCGCCTTGCACTGCCCTACTCCCCTCACACCAACCTGCATCACGATAACCTCCATTTCTTGACCGGATCTCTAGTGAAACTCCTCTCCAGCAACCCTCCCCTGTGGGTACAACCTCTGGTGACCCCCATTTAGCATGCAACTCCCTTCTAGTAGCCTCAACCTCATATGTTCTACTATGGGTAAGCTTTTCCTTCTTCCATTAGGGTTTTAGATTAGGGTTTCATTTTTAGGGTTCTATATTGATATTTTTTGTTTGAATTCTTAACTTAGGGTCTAATTTAGTTTGTTTGTGGTGTTATTTTCATTCTATTGATGTTCCACACTAGAATTTAGGGTTTTCAACATTAAAGGTATATAGTTCTATGTATAAAAATTATTTAATGAATTTGTTTCCTGTATAATTCATTTAGTGGGTTCGTTGATAAATTATTTTAGTGCAAAATTAATTTTTGAAATATTTTTATATGCATTTGATTTTTAAGTAGCTTGTTTATATGAAATAGAGATTTTTTTTCTTGAAAAACCATATTATGTCACTTGGTAGGGTTTTTATAAATTGTGTGATCCATTTATTAAATTGTAAAAGGGTGAAAAATTGTGTTTTGGTGTGGCGTTGATGTGTGTTTAATCATAAAAGAGGATTTGAGTGGGTTTTTGTGTTTAAATCCTTGTGATACTTCTTGAAAATTGATAAATAATTTTTCATAGTGGTTTATTTGATTGTTCAAGTGATGGGAATTATGTTTTAAAAGGGTTTTCATGTGTGTATGATTTAAAAAGAGGGTTTGGGTTTAAACATGGTGGTATTCTGTGTGTGTAGTGCCTTGTTTGGTTTGGGTACATGAATGTGGCATGTGATATGAACTTGGAACTTGAATGATCACAAAAAGGTAATCACAAGTACTTAGTTGGTGGACTAGGACTAGTGTTCTAAGGATACAGAAGTGGATTCGACTTGGTATCACTTAGATGGATTGACAACTAAAAAACTAAATAAATATTTGGATGATGATTGGAGACCACTAGGGTTTCGAGGATGTCCCCTAATAGTGGCTCATGCATGATAATATGGGTTATCATGGTTCCTATACCAATTTTCCCTAAGAAAAGAGGTTACGAGGTCCCATTAATTTCTAGTACCTATAATGGCCATCCCATGTTTAGTTATATTTAATGTTTGGTGCTCTCCATCATCATAAAGTGTGGAATTCAGGATATATAAAAAGTAAAAGTTTTTTAAATTAATGTTACATTCCTTTGAAGTTTTTTTCATTAAAACTATTTTCTTTTAAATTGTTCAATCATTTTCCATTCATTAATTAAACTTGAAAGTATATTAATAATTTAAGGTTTATAGAATGGAATCTTTTCTTGGGTGGAATCCTGCTTTGCAATCTCTCAAACCCTACCTACACCTTTGGTTGTGAGTATATTTGGTAATGTTTGACCCAGGTAAGGGTAAAGATTATAGAGATGGAAGTTCAGGTTGTTAATGATATTTTATGGGTGGTTTTGTGGAGATGGAGTAAGGGTGGTGTCCTCTTTCCATGTTCTGGTCTTTAAGGCTCATTTGGTTATGATTTTCAGTTTCTATTTTTTAAAAAAGTTTGTTATTTTATATTATCATATTTGGGTAAATTGTTACCACATGCTAATATTTATATCCGAGCACTTGTGCCAGCCCATGGGGATAGGAACGACCTTCAGGCCTTCGCACAGACCGAGTCAGGAACTGGTTTGGATGACGACCAGGCTTGGTTCTTGACAAAGAAGCTCATTAACTCTTTATTCATTCCAAAATACTATAAATTTATAAGGAGATCATGATACATATTTTTCAAAAAATTATATACCTCCCATATAGAAACATTAAATACTCTTATCAACTTCTTATATAAGATCCTTGGAACCCATACTCAACCATAGAAAATATGATAATTTTCATTGGCAATAAACCATCCTGGTGGTATCTCCCTACCATGTAAGTTGTATCTTAGAACTAATACCTCATGATTAGATAACTTCTCAAAAATAAAATTTTCTAAAATTATGGCTATAACTGATGTCGGTGTTAGAGCTACTCATCCCTAAGACTCCTAGACATTTAGATGCATGTCTGAAAAAATGTTATTATCTGCCACTCATCATGAGTCTCCCACACTACCTCTATATTCATATTTCAAATCAAAGCATTAAAAATGAAATTTCCTTTTCCATGCATATAATTCAAATCAAAGTCAAAATAATATAGACACTCACCCAGTGCCCTCTGTTGAAGGTTTAGATCCCACTGAGAAATGATGTAACTGGGGATCTTATAGTTTTTCTATACCAAAAAACTCTCACCCATGAGATAATTCCTACAACATCACTTCGCAGTACCATATCTTCTAACTCTAGATCATTATTAGTGTAAATTTCTCTTGTTTTCTTTGTAATCTATAACCATAAGAAACAACCTAATCCTCTTACATTAGAATTGCTCAAAGTCCAACTTCAGATGCATCATAGAACACAGTATATGCTTTACTCAACATATGTAAAATTGTGGATAGGTTTTGAGGACATCCTTTATTTATACATCAAAAAACATCCTTTACAAGTGACTAACCAAAAAAACTATACTCCCTTCTTGTTCATCCCTCACATTAGCGCTACAAGACTGGAGATTTCTTGGATAATGTATCGTTGATAACATTCAAGGGAAAGAATGATATGAATCTCAATGATATTATTGGGATGATTATAAGATACCATGGATACAAATTTATATAGGTCCACTAACACTCATGATTATGTTGTGGAATGGAAAAAAAAGTACAATTTATCATTCCATAAGCTGCATTTTTTTAGCTTTTCATAATTTTGATGCTCCCTCAATGTATTTAGGATGATATCAAGATTTTTTTTATGATCTTCTGATGAATGGGATTAAACTAAGATATCGTTAACATAAACCACCATCAACCAATGCAGAAAAGGGTAAAATATAGAATTCATCAAGGATATGAATATCATCCGGGCATTTTTTAAATTAATCGACATCACTATGAACTTATACAAAACATACCTTCTCTTAAAAGCAATTCGAGATATGTATAATAGTCTCACCCAAAAATGATAGTATATTGATCTCAAATCAATCTTGGATAGGATATTATCACCTCTCAACTGATCTATGAGATCATAAATACATTAAAGGGGATACCGTTTGTTACTTTAATCTAGTTAAATCTAATATAATCCAAACATAAGCACTAAAGAACCATATCCATTTGTGAAAAGAACTAGAAAACCCCATGGAGATACACTAGGTCGCTTGAAAACATTATCTTCTAGATCTTCTAACTAATACTGTAACTCTCTAATCTCTACTGGTGTCATCTAGTATGGAGGGATAAAATATGGATCTTCTCTTAGCACCAACTCAATCATGAAATCAATCTCTCACTTCAATAGCAATCTATAGAACTTTTCAATAAATACATCCTGAAAATAATCTATCATTATAGGAAAGGAATCATGATGCATTCAACTATCATCTAGAAAACGACTGTCTATCTAATCCATGAGACAGTTCAATATGCACTAAATTTGTCTAGAATAACCCGCATGAAGATCCCACTCAACTTAATGAGAATAGTTATATCCTTATGGAGATAGAAATGTAACTCTCATCCAGTAATAGTCGATATGTTCTTATTATAGAAATACCTAATTCATACCAAAAATCAAATTGAATCATATCATTTCCAAAAAAAAATGTTTCCCAAATGAATTTGTAACCACCAATCTATAGATAACATGCCATATATCATTTTAAATTTTCATTCCGGACACCCAATGGTGTATTAATGGTTAAACCACCACCCATGATTACCAAATCCAAGCATAAACAATTTTCAAAAATTATAAGATAAAAATTAATATGACGCTCCAATATAAAAAAACAAAATAAAGGGTATATTATAAAATAATCATACCTCTGACGGTAGACAAACATGTATCTATAATATTCAAACTAGTGTGCATAATGTGTAGCTAACTAGACCCCTTACCCTAGGCTCTAGTATGGCTTACCTGATCTATTCCCTCTATCTAGTATTTTTGTTCCTACATTGAGGTACCAAATCCCATTCATTGACCAAAGAATCCTATAGTAATCTAGATACCTATTTGATGAGGAGTATCTAAGTCATTCCCATACTCTAGTACCGGTCCTGATCCCCTACCACTTCTATGATTCAACATTCCCCTATAAAAACTCTATAGGTGGCCCATTATACCACAATATCGACACTCCAAAGTGGGGTATGTATTCTAAGGCCACTTAGCCCACCATTCCTCATAGATAGAAACTACAATAGAACATGATCCTAAGATGGAATCCCATTTTTTGATGTCTATTCCCCCTGCTTCTATAGAGAAAACTATTACAACATTGCTTATTTCCACCAGAATAAGAGCTCATAGTTCACCCTAATGAAATATCCTAGTCGTTGCACGAGGTGTCTCTGAGACTCCCTTCCATGATGAGTGGTTGATTCATCACATTCATAAAAATTCTCAATGGAACATGTTGACCTACAACCCAATCTCATCGTGAAGACCATCTTGGTAACCTCTCTCCCTGGAGATCTCATCAGAAGCTAAATATGGCACAAATCACTTTAAGTCGGCGAAACATTCAATGTATTCCAAAACTAACATACCCTCCTATGTTAGATATATGAACTCAAGAGCCTTATCATCATTAAATGCCTTAATATATAAATGTAATAAGAACTTTTTCTCAAATTCCATTCAAGATAACTCATCTTGATTCCCTATTAGCTCTATAATTTTTAACCAATGCTTGACTGGTCCATGATTCATATATACAGAAAGCTTCTCCCTTCTATCTTCTAGTGTCTGAATATTGTTAATGATCATATGTACTGACTCAATATATAACTCAGCTTCTAGGATGCCTCCCTCCCTAGCTAATTTCAGTTGATTCTGCAGCTAAAACCATATTTTATCTCTAAGATCAAAGGTACAGAGAAAATAGTCTCCCTTTAAATGGATTACATGACCCTTATGAATCTATCGTGAAGATGAAAGTCCATATTATAATAAAGAGATAAAATAATCTATAGCTCAACTATGTTATGAGCATTCTGACATCCACTCTCATGATTCTCAACTCAAATATGATGAGGTATTTTCTCTATAGAAAAAATATAATCCTTAGGGTATAATAAGGTCAACCTCAATGGGTGACAAAAATAGAGAACCACTACTTCATGTATCTCTAAAAATTTCTTTCAAGTGTTTTATAATAACATGTTAGTTAATTTATTTATTTTATCAGATATAACAAGTATCTTATATCACATTTCATACAGGAAGGTAGATATCACCTGAAATAAATATTCCTCTTTCATAAAAAATGATAGTCCATATATATATATACCTATATTCCTATCATGATTCCTGCATTATCATATCACACCATACTAGTCCATGAGCATATATCTCAATAAATAATAACATCACACAACATGTGAATCACCTAGGGTAAAATAAAATCAAATGTAACAAGTTAGAAACATAATTAATAATCCCAAACTTGGGCACTCATTTTCCCCCATACATGGGTTAGCTACTATGATGAGAAATCATATTACCATGTACTAAAAAATCATAATCTCTTTTATACCATTTATAAAAGTAAAGTCACAGAGAATAAAAATGGTATTCTTTAATACCACATTGTAACATCCTCCAATCCATAAATCTCTCACATGTCAAGAAAGGGTTGGTTTTGAGACCTCAAGTGTGCCTCCCCATATGTCATAAAATGCCAACTAGCAGTGGTTGTGTGATCAGTATAGTGGGTAAACTATACCCTATATTATAGAGTTACATAATAGAAGAAATAAAAAATATAATTAAAATAATTAGAGTAATAGAAAAGAATTATATCATACCACTATTAAATTAAAATAGGAACCGATAAACCAATAGAAAATTCCATCTGAATAATGAAATAAATAATAAAGGACTAATTTAATGTCATTCTGAGATATAGCTAAATTTTATGTTAGATGTAATAAAAATAAAATAATAGCAGACTCAAATAATATCTCAAATATTATTGATAATGAGTCCCATGTTGTCCCCATCTCCAAATTCCAACCCAACCAGAATGAAATTATCTATAGAAAGGTCAGTTTCCCTTGTCCAATCTTGCATCCATGGAATTTGTTCAAGTACCAAATAATAACCCAAGTAGGATGTGAGTATAACTCTATTGGTTGACACCACTATGTCAAAATGTAACAATTATGATAAAATGTGCATGAAATAATGCAATAAACATGTGTATTAATTAATTAAACAATTAAATTAATACCACATCATCCATCTTTGGCACAATGTTGAAATATCTATAAGAATGTCTCACAACCATTTCAACCATAACCATATATCCATGGTAAAACATAAACTACTTCGACACCATATTAGAATGTCTTTGAGTATGTCTCACAACCATTCTAACCATAACTATATATCCATGGAATAATTTTTTTTATCTCTAGGTCAATCCAATTATATAATAATTTTAGGAATAAATTAGGGATAAGATTGGTATATAATCTTTTCACAATTTAATCATGGTTGAGGTCGTTATGTAATAATTTCAGCATCTAATCAGGCCCAAGCTTGGAATATAATAATTTCATCATTTAATCATGGATGATCTTGATATATAAGAATTTGATTATATAATTGGGAAGGATTAGTATATATTCATTATGAAAAGTTTTATATAAAATACATGTATATAATAATTTCAATATTTAATCACGTCGAGTCATAATAGCAAGGATATCAGCATATCAATTCAGAAATCTCACTGGTTAATTATTAAAATTACTATTCATCTTTAAATTAGACATTTCATTTATAATTTGGTGTCAAACCAATAACACATCAATCATTTCAATAATTAATCTAATACAGGGACAATCAATATCATGAAATCCCACAAAACATATTCCATGCTAACCAAACATTAATCCATTAATCAATTCATTTATAATCAAGGGATTTCTATCCTAACCAGTATCCATAATATAGGTCATAAACAATTGGACTCAAAGGTATTATAATAAATAAGTTAAATTCATAATTTAATTAATTTAGCTGCACCTTAAGTTAGTTCAATTGTAATATTGTACATACATTGCCATTAACCAAACCTTAGGGTTAAGGTTTAGACCACCTTCCTTTAAATAGTAATTACAAAAACACTTCCAAAGGGTAACAATATTGAGAAATAATTAAGGTATAGAAGATTTCATGAATAATATAAAACCACATAGTTCAACATCACAACCAGAAGTGGTCTAAATATTCCACCACCCTAATAGAGAATAATAGAAGAGGAGGGGAAAACAAATCAAAAGACATACCAGGTATCGCTCGCCCAAATGGGATGTCTAGAAAAGAGGAGATACTTTCCACATCACCTAGAAAACTATAATAGGTTGAGAGGATGAGTATTCACATGATATTATTTGATAAATCTACCATTTGGAAGACATAAAACCGCTGGTTGCAGTATTACACAGTGTGTAACTCATTTACACATCATATATTCCTTCTTAAAGGGATACACTGAAAAACCTATCATCTCAGATAATATTTAACCCTAATTTACTTTTACATTATCTTTAATTTAATTTTATGATGTGCATTCTTTTCATGCCATGAATTATTTCACAACCTATAACCATTCACAACATTTATCTCGAAAAATTTATTTGGTATGCAATACATTTACACGACATGTAAATGTTCTACATATATTTTTTCATACCAAAATCAAATAAAAACTACCCAAAACTCCTCAAAATAGTTCCAAATCATGAAAAACCATCATAATACCAATTAACACATTTATTTATAGACTCTATAAATTCAATAAAAAAACATACATATCTAGGATTTATATCATTTTTTCCAACAAAGGCTACCCATATTCAAACAATACTTGGCCACTATAGCTTAAATAAAAAACTTAAATGTGGATGTAATTTAAAAAATATGGGATCATATAATAGAAAACGTAATATTTTGGTCATAATAAATAGTAAAATAATAAAAACATGTTGCCATAGTTAAGGGAAAAACATGTTTACTGGGGGTTAAACTAAATAGACATGGGTTATAATGACCTAAAAATTTGTCTAATTCCTATTTATTGTCATATTTCAACCCTATATCATATAATTAATATAAATTTTCCATTTTTGATCCACATATATTTTATTATAACCTTTATAATAATTAAATAAAAAAGGAAAAAATGTCTCTCTCTAACTTTTAAAAATATCTTATGTGTTCACATTTGGATGAAAAAGAGGTGTGTTCAGTTATAAAAATTTTATTTTATGGATAAATAATTTTTTATTATCATGGTAATTTATTATAATTTTTATTGAATAAATAGTTACCATAAATTCTTACACAATGTGGATGCAGTACTTATTTGATTAAAATGAAAATAAAATTATTTATTTTAAAAATATTAAAACAATTTTAATTTTAAAAAACTATTATGTTATGAATTTTTTTTAAATAATTATAAAATTTTATGGAATTTTTGAAGGTATATATTTGAATTTCATCTTTTTATTAATGTTTTTAAAATCAAATTAAAGAATAGTGTCAAAATTGACATTAATGATATTTTATAATGAATAATTTTTCATTAAGTGGTTTAAATTCCTAAAAATATTATATTCATCTAAGTTAAGTGGAAATGGTTTATAATATCAACCATGGTCCATTTAGGATCCATTATTCCTTTTATAAGACTTTCTTGGCCCCTAAAGAGTAAAATCCTTAATACCACCATAATTTTTAAAAGGAGTTAAAAGGGATTAAAACAAAAAGATAAGCGTGAAAACATCACCTAAAACTTGTAATTTTTTTGGATGAGTGGAGTTAAACTCAACATAATGTTTTCCTATAAACTATTCAATTTGGATCCATTTGAATATGATAATTAATTTATATTACTTTCATACTTTAAGAAATTTTAAACTACCCCACCCCTATTACAAAAGGGAACCCCCTATTATCTTCTATCAACACATAAATATCCATTTTGTTAATAGAATATTTTACAAAATACCATTATTAATTCCATTCCCTTTTCCAAGAGGTATTTTTTTGATTATAAAACCCTCATAGGAAGGATTTTGATGTAAACCTGAAAAGGTTTTCTAAAGAAGATGTATTGTTCTTAAAAAAGTGTTTTTATTTTTCTCTTCTTCCACATCCATCAGATATTATTCAACAATCATGACAAAATAAAATTAGTATATCACATATTTTAATTTTTTTTCTTTTAATGTAATTCCTATTATCCATCTATTCTTCCATTAAATGGGAAATGAAATAGTCATTTAGGTGTACAGTGAATTACCACCTTGTAAAACGATGTAATTCATTTTTCATCATTACCAATCATGGATGGTTTTTATGATGGATTTACTATATATATGTTATACTATATTCATGACATACTTATAATTAATTAAATATAATATATCATATGATATGTTACCTTTCTATTCACTTAAAAATGATAACGTTATTTGTACATATTTGGGGTTACCACATCCATGAAGCTATGTGATTCATTTTTCATATCCAAATCCCATGACTTATATATATAAGTTTATTTAAAGAAATAATATTATATTTATGTTATAATAATCATTCATTAAAGATAAAATAACACTTTTATTATTCCCATCATGATTTCTCAAAAATGGAAACATTACTCATGCGTATGTATGGCTTACCATTTGCATCAATGTAATGTTGTTCATTTTTCATAACCACACATCATGGTTTGTTAAAAATGTATAATATATGTATAAATATAATAATCAATTAATGATTATAATTCATGATAATATTGAACAATGTAATATTTGACCATTATCAAACTACCAAAGTCTTTTTGGACATATGAATAGAATATCATCAAATCATCCAACATGAACATAATTGATTAAGTAATTAAAAATTACATTGTAATAAATATAAAAAAAGGAATAATAAACTTTAAAAATGTTATTAATAAATTAAATTATTAACATAAGTTTATTATTCATGCTTATAAAGGACTAAATTCACGATTCAAACCTGAGATAAGGAATTTTATCTCAATTATCTTTCATTGAGGCATATTTTTTTTTGTTATGAACCTAATTTATCTTATATGGAATATATGTTTCCTATTATACATGTTATATCATAAATACTTCATTATTATTATTATTTTAAGTTTAAATTCAATTTATTTCATCTAAGGCAATTTTACGTTAATGTTACAAAGTGGTAAGTGTTTCGTAGCTCAATTTATGTTAATTAGGTTATATAACCTTTTTACTGATTATATTATGCCTATATTATGTGTGAAATTGAAATTTTTTATTTATGTTTTATTTATAGTTTTTTTAAGATTCAAATTTGTTACACATAATCAATTCATTTATTAATTCTCACTTCAATGTTATGATCATTATAAGGGTTCTTCATCAGAAATTTCCATATTTGGGAAATTAGTTATTATATACACCTGTTTTATTTTATGAGGTGTATATACTAAAACTTTAATATGTTATATCATTAATATCTTCACAATAATGAAATATAATATTTCATTTTTTGTTATTTATTTCATGGGGTTATAATTCTAAAGTTACCAAAGTGGTAAGGTTTATTTCTCAATCGCATCATTATTCAGGAATTTTTATGTTTAAGACTCCACTATAAAAATTATACAACCTTTATAAATTAAACCTTATAAATTTTCTTATAATATGGCAATTTCTCAAAATTGTAATTTTCCATTAATTTTCTTCTTTTATGTACTCAAAATATCAAAAACATGTTTTTAATAAAAACATAATTTTTTTTATTTTTATTCTAAAATCCTTTTTCTTCCATATATGTGTTTTCTAAAAAGGTTTTAAAATATATATTTAATATTATAATATAATTCCTTATAGTATTCTTTACCTGTGTTTAATGCTTTACAAAATGGTTTAAAAGGAATATTTCTATCATTTTCTGAACAAGGTAATTTTTGAAATTTCTTACAAAAAAAATATAAAAGTAATAAAGGTTTTAACATACTCAGTATGAATGGAATTTTCCAAAAATAATGACTACTTATTGATTTTAAGATTTCTTTAAAAGTTTAGAAGTTTCTTTTAAATGAAATTTTTCCCAAATATTTTATAAATTTTTATTTTTTAAATTTAGATATCCAAATGAAAATATTATTTTCCTCAAGAATTTTTTAATGATATTTATGGAATTCATATTCATAAACCATAACACCATTCACTTAAATTATTCTTCATTAAGGATATATTGTAATGATACCATAATAATTATTTTCCTAGATTGTTCAAGATCATTTTGAATTAGGAAATATTAACATTTCATATTCTTGTTTTTTAATATGGATGTTTATGTTGGTTATGTATTGAATTTTTATTCTCATATTTCATATGATGAATGAATTAGACTTAGTAAGTGATTGGTGGGGCCTTCTATAGAACCTCTATGAATTGTTATGTCTCATGAGATAAATTATCTCGAGTATCTAGCAAAGTAATTACACATTTATGTACGATGTCTTGGCATGAGTCCTTGAATGAAATTTTATAATCTTTGACATTATGAATTCCATCATTAAGAGTTTTTTTTTGAATTCCATTTGATTATTTTAATTATTAAGGTATCCATGGATAAGTTTAAATTTCATGTGATTAGTTGATATATAATTATTTGATCACCATTTATTCCTACCATATTACTCTTGTGCTTAATTAATTTGTTAAATGGAATCTTATTCAGTTATTTACCTTGTCATATTTATTATTCACTATTTATTCCATGTTGTCTTCCATTTTATGTGAGACTTAATGAGAATATGATCTCAAATTTTATTTCTTTCATTTCCCCAGAATGTGAGGAAGTGTATTATGTTTGATATTAAAGGATATACTAAATAGAATAGTGATGTTCTCAAATAAAATACCTTTATGTTTTTATATGTTTAAATGTATAATATATTCATGAATTTATATTATCTACTAACTGTAATAAAATATTCAGTCCTTTGGTATATGATTTATTATATCAAGTGTTAATATAATAAAGTAACAAATGTATCTGGGATACTTGGGTTGGGTTTATTATTGTTCGTATTATGGGAATCTTAGTAGAAACCATGGTAACTATACATAAGAATAAATATATTAGGGAATATAACCCTATGGATTACTTAAAGGATATGTCCAAGTAAATGATAAAATGGTAATTTTTTAAGGTATAGATTATGTGGGTTTTCTAGTAATACATCCATGCATGGATACTGAATATTGATATTTTTTTGGTATAAATTCATCTAGGTGTAATAACCCCCAAAATAGTAGGTAAAGTATATCTAGAAAATTATTATAGTGCAAAATGAGTGTCTCCTTATTGTACACTGGGTTTAAAACTCCTGGGGGATATGCTTGGGTTAACTCATATTCTATTTACAAACCATTATGATTAATTAAAGAATAAAACCAACAGAAGACTATTATATTTCATAGTGATATGAGATTAACCTAAAGTATGATATGTTTAATGTCTAACATATATTTAAAATCATAGATAACCCTTTTAGGTTTTATGTTATGGAAGTTTTATATAATTAAAAATATCTTGGGAGACATTTATGGAGATATAACCCTTTTCTATAGTATGGATTTTAATGAAAACGTTATTTGATGAATTATTACCTTAAATTTTATAAAAATAAGTTTAAAATTATTTTTAGCCACTCGATATTATCTTATGTTTTATTTTGAAGAAATTATGGGTTCATATAATTTGGGAACATTTGATTTATCATATTTCTAACCATGGGATTAGAATGGGATTTTGTGACTGTGTGAATGAATATATATTTGAATAAGTTTTCTATTATGGGGACATTATATAATTTAACTAAATAGAAATAAAATTGAATAATATGGGTTTTTATTTTAGGAATAATGGGCAATTTATCTTTTGGAAGTATAAATAGTTTTATTGTGACCTAATTTTGGGAAATGAATAGTATATTTTATAGAATCTATAAAATAGGAATATAAATTTTAGATATGATACTTTAAGAGTGATGGATGTTATAAGGAGATAAATATTAAGTTCATATTGTATGAATATGTGATCAAATCATTATAATATTTGGTTTTCAATCTTAGTTAGGAACATTTCAGTAAATTTTAAGGGTAAATATTTTCAGAATGATTTAGTTTATGTTTTGGTTATTACTGTTAATTTTTTTGATATTAATATATAATATCTTTATATAAAGGTGTATTTTTTTATGGAATTATCTTACCTTATGCAAACCTTTTTGTTTTTGGTTAATGTTTAAATAAATGGGGAATAACTTGTTATACTTTTAGATTATTTGATCCATTAGATATTGATTTTAGTTATTTAGTTATGAAATATTCACCTTTAATACTCATCATTTAGAGAAAAATATTAGATTATAGTGTAAATTTTTTAAAACATGATATAACACTTTTCATGTAATTATAATTAATTAGGTTCTTAAACCAGATGGTAAAGAAGTTATTCAACTCTAGGAAGAGGATCTTGGAAATATTTTTTACTACTATGATTATTTATGTGGAGCCCCTATTTTTCTTTGTTAGAATTTGGAATTTTTTAATATATATTTTTGGATTCATTCTCTGATACAGAGTGTGATTTCGAGGCCTTATGTGATCAAAATTAATTTTAAAACATTATTAAATATATTTTATATTAAAGGCACACCTTTTCATAAAGAAAATGGGAAAACTCATAAAAATAATCTCATATCAGAAATACAAAACCACAGTTGAGTATGTAACATTATTTCTACCCAAGGCATGACCTAAAATAGGTCATTATAGGGCATTCAAATAAAAGTGGATGTGGACAGCTATAGCGGCGGTAGAGTACTATAGCAGTGGCGGGTACTGTGCAACATTGTAGCTGCGCGGGTACTGTACAATACTATTCACAGAATGGGATTTGGGAAAAAAAATGGGCCTACGGGCCATGTAATGGGCTAAATTCCCACTGGGCCTTCGGGCTATGTAATGGGTCTCCCTCTACCCAGTTATAGAGGTCTTTGATTTGCTTTAATAATAAATGAAACTTCAACCCCAACCTTTAAAAAAAGAGAGTTTTCCTATTAATACATGGTCATAGAATGATATTTAGGGTTAGATGCATAACCCTAGTATCGTTGAGATATGTTGTTCCTCTCCGTTTTTGGCAATGACTCGACAAGTGCATCCAAGAGACCCAAGATCATATCCGGGTGGAGACATATTTCTTTGGTAATATAGAAGCTCCGTAGTAAGCATTGTAGCAGGCATAATAGTAGGAAGAATAGTAGGTATTGTCATAGGTACTTTAGGAGGCACTGTTTGGTACTGTAGTAGCTAGAACTATTCATCCATCTGGGCCTTTGGGCCACTGGTTTGTGTTGATCAAGTGTTGTTTTCAACAATACATAGAGTTTTTATTTAATAGGGGAGTTTGTTGAAAACAACACTCTATCTATTTATGATAATTTTGATGATCAAAAATACCATTAATTATTTTCCAATGATTTTATTTGTTAAGTATATTTCAGGAATTTATTATTTATTTTATTTTTATTTTTCAGGACAAAATATTTATGTTCTTGAACAATGAGAATTAATTACTAAAGTATTCGTATTAGCATGTTCTGGAAACACTGTTCATGCTCTACATATTCGGGATTTGCTTTAGCGTGTTCTAGAAACACTGTTCATACCCTACGTGGAGAAACATTGCGTAAGGATGAAATGAAATGTCTAATTTATGTGTTGTTAAAAAAGTATGGAAGAGGAACCCTACGTTAGAAAGGAACCCTTCGTTTGGGTTGTTGAAAAAGTGTGGAAGAAACACTATACATAAGTTTTAAATTTAATGTTTGTTTCTTAAAAGTATGGTTCATCAACCATACTTTTTTAAACAACCATACGTTCTTAGAAAAGTATAGATCAAGTACCTTTTATTTGAAAGCTTATAAAAGTATGGATCTTTCATCATACGTTTGAAAGTTTAAGATGGAAAGTATGGATGGTCAACCCTATGTTTGTGGTCAACCCTATGTTTGTGATCAACCCTATGTTGATAACTTTACATTTTAAGGCTATTTCATCAAACCTAAATTTTTTATATACATTACGTTCAAAGGATGCATACTGTACAACTCAACCTTACGTTTGGCATCAAAGAATTTAAATTCTATATTATTATGCAACGGTCAACAAGCTATTTATTAGGCTGATTTCAAGCCGGATTTAAAGATGATTTTAAAACATTTCTTTGATGAGTTCAGATTCGTTTAAGGATCGAATTAAAAGGATCTTTTCTTGGAGAAATTCAAGGGAAGTTACGACTACTCTATAAATTAAAATGTTTGAATATCATGAGTCATAAGGTGACTTTTTTGAATATAAATTTCTAGGATAAGTGTTCGATGTTATTATATAGATGTGATATTTTATTTAAAAAAATAGGAAAAAACAGAGACTATCAAAAACACACAGAGATATGCTGATTCAAAAGAACAAAAAAGCCCTGTTTTTTGAAGAAGAATCATGATAGAAGATTCACTCGTTCTTCATCAAATATCATTTGTGAATCTGCTACTGATGAATTTGTGAACTATATTCCTATATCTACTGTAAAAGGATTGACTCAGAATGACTCTTATTTGAAGATCATTATTTCTGAAGGAAACAATCCATCAAATGTTAATTGAATTCTGTTGCAATTGTTAAGAACAACTGGAAAGTATTTTCAAAAATACATATACCTTTCTTTTCAATTCTTGAGTGACCAGCTTCTCGTACTAAGTGGTGTAGGTTCTGTGAGTGAACTAGAAGGCTTTGTTTTTACTTAGATTGTAAAGGTGTCAATTGTCTGTACTCAGTTGTGAAACGGTCTGTGGAAACGAGGACCAGATAGTGAAAATCCCCAAGCTCGTGGTGTAGAGCATTGGTGGAGTGGACTAGGGGCCTTCTGTTCCCCGAACCACTATATATCTTGTGTCTCTACTATTTAAATTTCCACTACATTAATTCATCTGATTAAAGTTAAAGGGCATAAGATTATTTCATGAAGAATTCTTAAAAGACACAATTCAACTCCCTCTTATGTATATTTAGTATAATCCAATCCAACAATTGGTATCAGAGAGTGTGCTTTTTGATAAATCCTTAACAAGATGAAAGTGATTATACACAGATCAAGATGACTGATACAAGAGAGGGAATATCTATGGTTAGAGCACCATACTTTAATAGATAAAACTATGAATGCTAGAAGTCACGAATGATTATCTATTTGAAAATCCTTGGATACAGAGTATATTCTAAGATTCTGTGTCACAAACCAACCCTGAGTCGACCCTGAACTGGTCACCCGAGCCGATCCGCGACATGTCCCAAGGAGCATTACCGATCCCCATGGGCAGGCAACTAGTGCCGAGCATCAAAGTACACAAGAGGGAACGATTTAAGCCCAATAGATAACACCAAGACTAGAAAAAAAAGTAGAACAAACAGAGCATGCAACAAGGTGACAACTGAAACTTAAATAAACAAAGAACTGATCCAAATACAAAGTATCACTAAAAAGAACAAAACTAGAAACAAGACCCCGATATAACGATCTATGTGTGACCCCTTGGTCACCTCCAACCAAAAGCCCAAAACTACTCCCACATGAGCAACCACTAAGAAAAAGCCTGAACAACAGCTGAACCTACAACTGAAATGGTAAAGGATAGGCATGAGCACAAAAATTCCCAGTAGGGATGCCAAAGGTAATCCACTGAATCCAAGTGTTTTCTAACCCAAAGTTTTCTGATGACACAAGTTTGGAAATACAATTAAAAAAATAAGATTTTTCCATTTAAACAAAATAACACATCTTTTCCACTATGAGAACTAACCCTCACCATATATTATTTCAAAAACAGTTTTCCATTTTATAAACAAAACCAAACAAATAATATTAGAGCTGTAAAAAAAGGAGACAGGTAAACAATACAAGCTGAAAATATACTAGTGTATAAGAAAATAAACAAGAAATACAAGCTATATATAAACCAATGTGGCAGAAAATAAACAAGAAATACAAGATGTATCCATGGGTGATCCTGAACATCCCTAGACAACCCCTGGACGCACTCGGTTCGGAACCACTTGCCGACATATGGTGAAGCGACATAGTCTATACCCCACTGATCTCCCTCACGACAAAATCAGTGGAAAATCCCAACTAGCCTCTCTATATACTAGGGGGCACCAACCCTTCTAATTGGGGCTGGTGAGAAACCTTCACTCAATAATCTATAAGATGCCCAGGAACCCCTGGTGGTTATAGTAATATTATATAAGTAGGAGGCCCTCACACGCGTGACTCATATCACCGCACTTACCTACCCCAAACATGGATGCTTCTTATACATCCACCCATAAAGTGTTACACAATATAAGAGCACCCCGTATACATATTCAGTTATTTCACATTCAACAAAGTGCCAACTGAGCTGCTATAACATATAAACTTTAAAACATTTCAAAAAATGTTTACGATTTCAAATCGATCACACACATTTATTCAAAATATATTGCAAACACCACTCTTACATTTACAAAAACAAATGGGCCCTTAAGTTCTAAACACACATTTAAACACTTCACAATTATCAAACATTCTTTTACCCTTTTTTGACCCACACCAAAACATGTTTTAAACTGAAAGGTCAAACCTTAAGGAACACATTATAAACCATGATTTCCAAAATAATTAAAGCAACGCTTTACAAAACCACATTTAAAATACTCTTTAGAAACCACTCAAGGGGGACAAATTTATTTGAAAACTAAAATCCATTTAGAAGAATAAACTTCCAAGAAAACACCAATTACCTTAAAACCATAACTGGCCACCTACTTTATAGAACATAAAACGATCCCAAAAAAAACATTAAACCCTCTCCAACACATTTTAACACGTTTAGGATGCTATACCAATATCAAACCATACACACCCAAAATCCTATTTTTAAATCAAACACACACCAAGAAAACATTTTAAAGCCTTGCCCCAAAAATCACCACTTACCCACTTCATTTTAAAGGAACACCAAATAAAAACATTGAATCCATTAAACCATTAAAAAGGTGTTTTAAAACAATAACTAAGCCATAACACAACCAAACCAAGTTCATTAATAAACAAAGTCGTTGCAACATAATAACAGTTATGTATCTCACAAGAGACCAATTCCTTGTTAATTAAATATAAGCGGTTCAAACAAGCTTTCTAGGTATCATAAAACTAAGAAATTTACACTAAAACTCATTTAAAACCTATTTTTAACAAATCAAATAAATTCAAAATTGCTATAATAATTTAAACAAGGGTTTCATAGAGTTGTGAAACTAGTTTATAAATTCATTTAAAATGGAAAGCATCAAAGGAAAGTATTTTGGAAAGAAAAACTTGGAAACACCTACCGAAGGATCATGCAATTAGAATGAAACTTCAACGGGAAGGAGAATGACGCCCCATGGAAAAAATGAATACCCTAAAACCAAAGAAAACCTGAGATACACATTAACCCTAACATTTAGGGTTTTTCCAACAAGAAAACCCACATAAAAATCCTCGAAATTAATTGAGGAGAGGAACCTAAAACATGGAGTACATATGAAATACAAGAAAAACCTGAAACATGGAGTAAATATACTGAAACAGAATATGATATGAACTCGAAGGTAATGAATGAAATTATATGAGGTCTAAGACCTGATGAATTTAATAGAGTATCTTAATGCCCGAAAACATATGAAATGTGGAAAACTATTGCTGTTGCTTATGAAGGAACTACAAATATTAGGGAAATGAGATATGCTAATGATAAGATTAAATTTGATACATTCAGAATGGTTGAAGGTGAAAGTATTACTCAAATGAATGGAATATTGACAGAGATTATCAATAACATAACCGCCTTGGGAGATCCATTAAACAAGCTGATCATGCTTTAAAAGTACTGAGAGTACTGCCTATAAGATGTAATGGAATATCTGTTGCAATCAGACAGTCAAAACTTGTCAAAGACTTAACCATGAGAGAAATGATTGGAACACTAATGATGTATGAAGTTGAGTTGCAAGATTTAGAAAATGAGCATAAAGTTTTTATCAAAATAGATGACACTACCTTGAAAGTGTCATCACAGAGAAAAAACAGAAATATGAAGAAAAGTGTAAAAGTGAAATCAGAAAGTTCTGATTTATCAAATTCTAATGTGGAACTGGCTCAGCTAGCCAGAAAATTCACTAAATTCTATATAAAGAAGAAGGGATTTAGAAAATACTTCAAAAAGGATGACAAAGAAGTCAGATTTCATGAGTGAAAGAAAATGGGGCACATCAGACCTGGTTGTCCTCAGCTAAAAGAAGACAAGAAAAAGAAAGTCTTCAAAAGAAATGATTATGACAATAAGGACAAGAAGGCAATGAAAGCTACATAGAGTGTATCTGAAGACTCCAGTAGCACTAATTAATTAGACTCAGAAAAGGAAGAATTAAATCTGAAGCTAACATGTGTTTTATGGTAGAAACAGATGAGGTACAATCTTACTACTCTTCTTTCTCTAGTTCTGAACCTAGTTAGTCTAACGAAAAATTGCATCTTACTGAAATATTCTTGAAGGAAAATATGATTCTCTATTTAAGAAGCATAAGTATTTAAAGAATAGTCATAAGGCTGTTTCTGATGAAATATATACAATTCTGAAACAACATAAAGAGTTAACTAAAAAGTTTAACTCAATTGACACTAACAATACAGATTATGAATCAAAGATAAAAACAATACAAAATGAAGTGGAAAATTATAAAAATGAATCCCTTGTTTTTACTAAAGGATAAAATAGTTAAATGAAATTCTTGGGAAATATGTCATTAAAAAGGAAAGATTTGGAATTGACAGTAAAGGTGAAAAACCTAAGCTGTACAAGAATTATTTTATTCTGAGTACAAAAATATTAAATTGTAATTACTGTGGAACAAGGGGACACATTTCTAAGAACTTTTTCTTAAGACAACCCCAAATAAGTGGAATTAAGAAAGATTTTGTAACAACTAATTTATTTGACTCTTCTCTAATTAGAAAATCAAAGCAATTCTGGATTCCCAGATCTTTGCTGGCTAATACCCCTGGACCCAATAGAATATGGGTACCAAAGCAAATTGTGTAAATGCCTTTGTACGGAGAAGGTCACAAAACAAAAAGGACATATAGTATATGGACAATGGCTGCTCAAGGCATATGAGTGGAAACTCATCAACCTTATCTACACTCACTGAAAAAGATGGTGGACTTGTCACTTTTAGTGGCAATGCCAAAGGGAAAATCATTGATATTGGAATAGTTGGAGATCCAGAAGCTATCTCAATCAAAAAAGTAATTTATATAAAAGTATTACAACACAATATGATAAGTATATCTAAACTATGTGATGATGGTTACGCTGTTGATTCTTCTAACAATTATTGTTCTGTTTTCAAAAATAAACTTCTTATATTTAGAGCACCTATAACTGACAATATGTATACCCTGGATTAAAATTCCTTGTGTAAACAACAAGTAAACTACCTAACTACTAAAATAAATGAATCCTAGATTAGGAATAAAATACTTGGACATTGTAATGTATATGTTTTACATAAATTACTTAAGAAATAGTTAGTTTCTGATTTTCCTAGTCATAGATTTGAATATGACAGATTTTGTGATGCATGTAAACTTGGAAAGAAACACAAACAGTCCTTTAAATATGTTAACAAAATTGCTACATCTAAACCTCTATAACTTATCCATATGGATTTGTTTGGACCTTCAAGAGTAGAAATCTTGGCTAGTAAATTATATGTATATGTTTTAGTTGATGACTATTCTAGATTTACATTGATTTTCTTTTTAAAATTTAAAAATGAAGCTTTTACTTTATTTGAAAGTTTTTGTAAAGCTGTTTAAAAAGAAAAAAGTTTTAGAATAATTTCATTAAGAAGTGATTATCATGGAGAATTTTAGAATCTAGAATTTAATTCCTTTTTATCAAATATGGGTATTAGACACACCTTCTCTGCACTAAGAACGGCTCATCAAAATGGAATTGTTGAAAGAAGAAACAAGACTATTCAGGAAATGACTAGGACTATGCTAAAAGAATACAGTCTTCCTACCTATTTTTGGCCAGAATCTATAAGCACAGCCTGCTATATAATGAATAGAGTTTTAATTAGACCAATTCTAAAAAAGACACCCTATGAACTCTGGAATAATAGAAAACCTAAAGTAAATTACTTTAAAGTTTTTGGATGAAAGATTTACACATTAAACATCAAATAAAATCCTGGTAAGTTTGATCCAAAATTTGATGTAGGAATTTTCTTAGGATATTATGCTACTTCCAAAGCTTATAGATTCTATAATAAGAAGTCCTGGATTGTTGAAGAATCGGTTCATGTGAAATTTTATGAATCTGATCCCTTTGAGAAAAGGATAGATCAAATGGATGAATCTGACTCTAATGATAACATGAGACTTGAGAACTTGAAAAATGATTTTGAAAAAGATATAAATGAAATTCAGTCCAGTTCATAAGAACATGATACTGAAGAACCTATAAGTGTACTACCTAGAAAGACTATAACTCTAAAGAATCACCCTTTAGAAACTATAATAGGTGACTTAGACACAGGAATAAAAACTAGAAGAAATATTGTAAATCTTGTAGAACTCTCTGCCTTTCTATCCCAATTAGAACACAAGTCCATAGAAGAAGCTTTAGATGATGAATGCTGAAACATAGCAATCCAAGAATAATTAAACTAGTTCAAAATAAATGAAGTCTGAGAATTAGTTGAAAGAACACAAAATTATCCAGTGATAGGAACCAAATGAGTCTTTATAAATAAACAAGATGATCAAGGAATAATAATTAGAAATAAAGAAATACTTTTAGCTAAAGGGTATAATCAGGAAGAAATTATAGATTCTGATGAGACTTGTGCACTTGTAGCTAGATTAGAATCCATTAGAATCCTTTTCGCTTATGCATCACATATGAATTATTTCAGATGGATGTTAAGTCTGCCTTTTTAAATGGTTATTTAGTAGAGGAAGTTTATGTTGAGAAACCTCCTAGTTTTGAAAATTCACAAAATCAAGATTCTGTTTTTAAACTTACTAAAGATCTTTATGGAATTAAACAAGAACCTAGAGCTTGGTATGAAATATTATAATCTTTTCTATTGAAAAATTATTTTACTGTTGGAATGGCAGATCCAACCATTTTTAAGAAAACTGTAAATTCTAATATTTTATTGGTTTAAATTTATGTTGATGAGGTAATTTTTGGATCAACTAATAAATCCATTTTTCATGAGTTTTCAAAACTAATGAAAAAAGAATTTTAAATAAGAATGATGGGAGAATTAAATTTCTTTTTAGTACTTCAAATTTATCAAAAAGATTTTGGAAATGTTTTAAATCAAAGCAAATACATTACTGATTTATTGAAGAAATTTGGACTTGAAAATAGCAATGCATATACAACTACTATATGTACTAATATATGATTTGATTTGGATGAAACGGGAAAATAAGTTGACAAAAATTTATATATAGTTATGATTGGTAGTTTATTATATCTTACAGCCAGTAGGCCAGATATAAGGAATTCAATATGTATTTGTGAAATATTTCAATCAAATCCTAAAGAATCCCATTTAACTATTGTTAAAAGAATTTTTAGATATTTAAAAGGAACTGTTTTTCAATCTCTTAATTATCCAAAAACTTCTGATTTTAATTTAATTTCATACTCATATGCTGACTTTGGATGTTTTAGATTAGATAGAAAAAGTACTTCAGGAACATGTCACTCTTTAGGGAAATCCCTAGTGTCATGGTCAAGTAAGAAACAACATTCAGTTTCCCTATCAACAGCTGAGGCAGAATATGTTTCTACTGGCAGTTGTTGTGCACACGTGTTGTGGATGAAAAACACTCTTATATATTTTGGACTAAATTTAAATAATATTACTATTTTATGTGATAATACTAGTGAAATTAATATTTCAAAAAATCCTATTAGTCATTCTAGGACTAAACATATTGATATCAGACATCATTTTATAAGAGATCATGTTCCTAAAAAGAATATATCTTTGGAATTTTTAAGTACTGAAATTCAATTAGCTGATATTTTTACTAAACCACTTCCCACTACAAGGTTTTATTTTATTAATGGGGATCTAGGTTTGTTTAATTTTAAATAAAGTTTTATTTTATTATGTTGTTTTTTTATCTTAATACTGTTTTAAAATAAATTAGTTATTTGTTTTTCAAACAGTATAAGTTTTTTTAATCGTGCAATAAATTTTATTCGTTTTTGAAACCTAAGTATTAATTATTTATGACATGAGAATTAAGGCTATCAGAAACCTTTAGAATTATGAATCATTTAATTTCTACCAAAAACCCTTTCGCACTCACGGTGCTTTACCGCTCTTTGTCCATTCGAACCTAAAAACCTTCGAAACCCTAATCCTCTTTCAATCCTTCAGAGATTTCTCGCAGAAATGGACAAAACCAAAAGAACCGATCAGGCTGAGACCATTACCGTCAAAAAACAATGCTCCAAGGGAAGAAAATTTTTGCAAGGAAATTTCATAGACCAGGAATGGCTATATCAGATGAATCTTCTATTGAAAAAAGCTCTCTATTTTCAAAATCTAGAGCATACCTTCAATGGTGAGAAGTCTAAATTTTTGTATGAAGTTGAACTAAGATATTTATTTAAGTCTGTAAAATTTTGTATGGGAGGCGACGAGGATACCATGGTAGCTAGAATAGAAGATCGAGATGTCTCGATATACTCTGTGGAAATAGGTCAAATTCTAAACTGCCCTCATGAGGTAGTTTTTCATTTTGATTTGAAAAATATTGGAGATTACATGCATAAGTTTGAAGATATCATGTATTTTTTTTGGTTCTACTCTTATAAAGAAGATGTTCATAAAGGACCTAGATCCAGATCAAAAAATTCTAGTAAAATAAGTGCAAACAGGGATTGCACTGAGGATGTCAGAGTTGGAGAAAATATTTTATCTAGATATATATATATATATATAATGTTTCTCTTAATGAGTGATATAAGGATTAACTTTTCTAGTTATATGATAAGGTATCTTCATTACTTCTGTCAAAGTGAAGCTAGGATGAATTTTTATCTGTTTGGTAGATTCATTTCAAAATATTTGTTTAAAATGGATATGGTAAGGCTAGTGGAAGACAGAGTAAGATGCCATCATAGTAACACCTTTGGTGCTAGGACCCTTAGAAAAATGTGCTATTTTTGGAGCACATTAAAAGGGAAACTTTTTCTAGTATGGGATGAGAAAGAAGCAAAAAGTTCTCATGATCAGTCTGCTAAGTCAAAAGAGGGACAAGCTGAATTGAGAGTAAGCACTACTACAAGAAGAATAAGATTTTAAACTGAAGACACTCAAGAATATAGAAGTTAAGAGGGACTTCAGACTCAAATAAAAAGAACTGTTAATGAGGAACTTGTTTCCCCTGTAACGACAACAAGAGATTTACTCTCTTACGATTTTATCAGAGAAAAAGTTGTTGAGAAGCCACATGAAGAGGATACTGCTCACATTCTAGTGACTCCACAAGTCCAAACTAAAATTGAACCTCAATTTGTAGCTGACACTGAAGTTACACTTCAATAGGAAAAAGAGGAAGAGCTTGATGAGGAAGTGGCCAGTACAGAAGAAAATCAAGAAGATATTATTTTGGAAAATACAATGGAAGAACAACTTGCGGATGTTCATGCTGAGAATGTTTCTAAAGTTCAAACAGAAGTAATTTATGAGTATTTTTCTGTGGAATATTCCAGCAAAGACTCTAAGGAAAAATATGTAGATCAACCAGCTCAGGAGAAGGAAAAAGAAAAACTTGATGCAGATTCACTGCCTTTTGTACTACTATATCACATTGAAACTGAGAATGAGAATCAAGCATAGGGTGCCTCTGATTCAGGGAATAAGGAATTCAAAGAGTTGTACAGAAAGTTGTCTCATTTGGGATCTGAAAATGTTACTATGAGGAGAGCCTTAGAAATAGAACAGTTGAAATTTTAGAGACTTAAGGGAAGTACAGTTTCACAACAAGAAGTTGAAAATTTTAAGCAAGATATGTTGATAAAGGTATAAAAGCTAAAATAAAAAATGGTAAATAAGTCAGATCTGTTAGATTTTAAATAATTTCTAAATACACAATTTGCATCTGTCGGGACTAGTGCTGCTAGTGGATTAGGTACTTCACCTGATTTAGTCAGAAGGTTTCAAGCTATCACAGCTACCATGAGCAATATGAATGAAAGATTTCATGATCTTCAATGTAACAATTCTCCTTTTTCAGTCTTGTTAGATAATCAAAAAAATTTGGTTAATCAGTTGACATCAAGTGAACCAAATATTAGACATGTGCTGACTCAGTTTACAGAAAAGCTATCCTTGTTTATGGAAAAGGAAGAAAGACTTCATGAGTTTTTCAGAGTAAACCTCATAGAAGACATTTATATGACTAAAGAGACCAGGGATCATATTGTTAGTCTTGGTGATGGAATGATGAAAAGACTGAGGGTGCAGTTGACATAAATCAAGTTCGTAGTTCAAAGGAGATAGACCCTATCTTATCCCCTTACCAAACCTTGATTCATGTGTTCATCATGATTATACCTATTCCATATACTCAAAGAAAATTTGGATTCCTGTTATTTATTATTATTTGTTTTCCTGTCTTTGTTTTGATATTTCAGTAATCCAGATTTAATTATTCACAAACGGTCAATGATATAACATTTAATTCAGTTCAGTTCTACATTAAATGTGTTCTATTCCATATTCTGTGATTCTTTTTGATATCACAAAAGGGGGAGAAATTTGGATAAACACAACATTTTATTTTTGTTTCATATTATAATTTTTTTTTTCTTTTCTCTAGTAGTAGAAATTAGAGGTATAAATTAAGTTAAATATAATCTTGTATTTATCTTTGCAACATTCAAAACTATATGTAATTAATTTTTCATGTTAATTTCATTGGTTATTTTATGGTTTTTTTGATCATCAAAAAGGGGGAGATTGTTGAGCAAGTTTTTTTTCAACAATACATAAAGTTTTTATTTAAAGGGGGAGTTTGTTGAAAACAATACTCTATCTATTTATGATAATTTTGATGCTCAAAAATACCGTTAATTATTTTCTAATGATTTTATTTGTTACGTATATTGTAGGAATTTATTATTCATTATATTTTTATTTTTTTTGGACGAAATATTTAAGTTCTTGAAAAATGATAATTAATTACTAAAGTATTCGTATTAGCGTGTTCTGGAAACACTGTTCATGATCTACATATTTGGGATCTGCATTAGTGTGTTCTGGAAACACTGTTCATACCCTACATGGAGAAATGTAGCATAAAGATGAAATGAAGTGTTTACTTTATGTGTTATTGAAAAAGTATATAAGAGGAACCCTATGTTAGGAAGGAACCCTACATTTGGGTTGTTGAAAAAGTGTGGAAGAAAAACTATATGTAAGTTTTAAATGTTATGTTTGTTTCTCAAAAGTATGATTCGTCAACCTTACTTTTGTAAACAACCATACGTTCTTAAAAAATATGAATCAAGTACCTTTCGTTTGAAAGCTTATAAAAGTATGGATATTTCATCATACATTTGAAAGTTGAAGAGAAAAACTATGGATGGTAAACCCTACGTTTGTGGTCAACCCTATGTTTGTGATCAACCCTACAATGAAAAATTTATGTTTGAAGGCTACATCATCAAACCTACGTTTTTATCTATGTTACGTTTAGAGGATGCATACTTTACAACTCAACCTTACGTTTGGCATCAGATAATTTAAAGTTGATATTATTATGAAATGGTCATAAAGCTATTTATTAGATAGATTTCAAGCCGGATTTAAAGATGATTTTAAAACATGCCTTTGACGAGTTCAGATCCATTTAAGGATCAAATTAAAAGGAGATTTTCTTGGTGAAATTCAAGGGAAGTTACGACTACTCTGTAAATTTAAATGTTTGAATATCACAATTCAGAAGGAGACTTTTTTGGATTTAAATTTTTAGGAGAAGTGATCGATGTTATTATATAGATTTCATATTTTATTTAAAAAAGAGGAAAAAAATAGAGACTATCAAAAACACACAGTGATATGTTGATTCAAAAGAATGAAAAAGCCCTGTTTATTGAAGAATAATCACGATAGAAGATTCACTAATTCTACATCAAAGATCATTTGTGAATCTACTACTGCTGAAGTTTTGAATTATATTCCTATATCTACTGCAACATGATCGACTCAGAATGAATCTTATTTGAAGATCATTATTTTTTAAGGCAACGATCCATCTACTATTAATTGCATTCTGTTGCAATTGTGAAGAACAACTAGAAAATATTTTAAAAAATACAGGTACCTTTTGTTTCTATTCTCGAGTAACTAACTTATTTTACTAAGCTATGTAGGTTCTGTGAGTGAACCAGAAGGATTTATTTTTCCTTAGATTTTAAAGCTGTCAACTTCCTATACTCAGTTGTGAAACGGTCTGTGGAAACGGGGACCGGATAATGGAAATCACCAAGTTCATGGAGTAGAGCGTTGGTGGAGTGGACTAGGGGCCTTATGTTCCCCAAACAACTACATATCTTGTGTCTATACTATTTAAATTTCCACTGCATTAATTCATCTGATTAAAGTTAAAGGGTAGAACACGATCTTGTGAAGAATTCTGAAAAGACACATTTTACCCCCTCTTGTGTATATTTAGTATAATCTGATCCAATAGTTTAGTCCTCAGGTCCTGTAAGGATTTCATGACACCCAAGGCCTTCAGACCAGTTTTCACTCAAGACATTCCTCCTACCTCAAGGCCTTCAGTCCACCTCAAGGCCTTCTGGAAACCCCAAGGCCTTCGAGACACATTAGTGTACTGATGTACCCATCAGACTACAATGGAAAAGGCTCTAGATAAGGATTCAGAGTAGGCACATTCACCATAGAAGAGCTACTGGATTTAGAAGAACGAGAGGTTATGGCCTTGTCATTGGTACCAGGCATGTGTAGCTTTTCATACGATAGCTAGACAACTAGCCTTGCGAAGGTGGAGTACTGATATCATGACATGTGCTGAGGAGGAGCAGTTCCCAGTTGTCTTGTCAGGGTGATTTATTCTAAGACCTATGGGTCATGTAATTTTCTCTAAGCCCTCGGGCCTTGTAAGGGATAGACCTCACCCCTTGAAAGTTGGATTACCAAAAATAATAAAAATAATGAAGGCCTTCGGGCCATTCAATCAAAGATTAGGTGATGACATAACTTTGGATCTAGGATGATCGATGTGCAAGGAAGGAAATAATTCCTATTCTTCATTTATGAGATCACACTTCAATGAAAAATGATCTAAAATAATTATGTCTTGTTAATTCTTGGTTTATTCCTAATTGATTAAGTTTATTATAAAAAATAAAAAATGATTATTTTATCTAGATTCTAATTGATCCATTGCATGCGCCTATGTATCAGTTTTATTAGTTTATTAAATTGTTTCTCACCCTAGAAATCTCTGGATTTTTACCTTATCCATGAATACATGTACAAAAACCTTTTACATTTATTATGATTTTAACCCTTTTATTTTTTGTGTTCTTCTACATTGGACTACAAGGACATGGATCGATGTTGTTAGGTGGTACCGAGCATGATCAGGCCCCTGGATTCATTCCAGAATCACATGTGACAAGAAGAACATCAATCTAGTGATGTAATTAGATGATTTTTGGTTGTGGGTGATAAATTTATTGATCCAAAATTAATATCATAGGAGGCATAAAATGAGATATGGGTGGTTTTATATAAGATTCAATCAAATCAACATAAATTATATTTCCAACCAATTAATTTCAGTAAATGATGCACAGAGGGAAGATCCACCAGTTTTGGAATAACTAGAGTTAAGATCCAATGTATCATACTCAAATCTAGATTTATGGTTGTAGATCTATATTTCTAAAAAAATCATGACTACACATCATGTTGTTCAAAAGAACACACACTATGTGACCCCTTGGTTATACCGGCTAGGGTTTCAGGCGGTAAAAGTATAAAACAATGTGTTGGACCCACACAAGTCAGTTGACCCTTTTGCTGGGGACCTAGAATGTACTCTAGGATTATAGATTATGGGAGCAACCAGGCACATGCTGTGTGCCTAAGTACACATACACATGCATCTTTACATGAACATGGCCAGAGACCTTGGTAAGGACCCCATGTTGTTTAGACACACCATGTAGCCCTCTAAACATCATGTCAGGATATATGGGTAGTGATACATGTACCATAAGGGACATAGATGGGTGATGGAGTAGGATGACACATTTTATAGGTCCCCTGACATGCTGTGTACCCCTTCTTTCGTTTTTGAGGAAAAATCAATCTCTCATATATCCTTTATTTTGAATCATATTTTGGATTGTGAGTATATTATCAAGAGTGTTTTTATGCTTAGAACATGATGGTTTCCAAAATAGTGGATTTTTATATATGATTCAAGTTCTTTTAAGTGTGACACTTATTTAGGAAAGGCTTAACGACATTACTGATATGGAAGGATCACCAGTGGATTTAGAGTGCCACCCTCCAAATTGGAAGGTAATGGGTCCTATAATTATCTATAGTTTTGATACCTTCTTTGGGAAAGATCATGGGTTCTCTCTATACATTCATATTGTAACCCTCTTACTATGATTAGACATGGTTCATCTACATATAAACTAAGTGTCACCATCCTTTGGAGTAAGGGTATGGGTCCTTGACTACAAGAGGGAACCCTCCTACTATATAGGGCATGGGTCCACTATCTACTATCTGAGTGTCACCTTTATATTCTATGGGGGTATGGGTCCTCAACTAAGAGTGGACCCCCCCCGCTGGGATTGTCATGGGTCCTCTATCAACCATTATAGTTGTTCCTTCAACTAGTCTGGTTCCTCTATTATTTAATTAAGGGGAAACCTCTTTTCATGATAGGGCATGGGTCCTCTAGTTATATACTGAGTGGAACCCTATTATTTTAATAGGTAATGGTTCCTCTACCATGATATTATGCCCCCCAACTATGCAGCATAGTGGAGAGGTGTGACATGACTTGTATTTTTTCTACTAGACAGACATGTGAGATTTTGATCAT
Organism: Viscum album; assembly: GCA_963277665.1. Lineage (NCBI taxonomy): Eukaryota > Viridiplantae > Streptophyta > Magnoliopsida > Santalales > Viscaceae > Viscum > Viscum album. Next base: position 359,235,390 of record OY728136.1, on the reverse strand, counting down.
TGCCGATGGACTTCTAGACCTGATAGTACTATTTCGTTGGGATGATATATATTGTCTATTTATTTTTATCATGTACTTTACTTCTCCCCCTTTATCTTTTTGGGTATCCTACATAAAATGTATATACTAACCATTTTTTAGTATTTTACCACACCTAAAATTTAATATTAAAACAAAATAAAAGTAGGTGGTGACTATAGAGGATCTTAGTGATATCTAGTGAATTAGACCACATACGTTGGCTAGAGCTTGGAGATCTAGAGATGGGCTCTATCAACACATTTACTTTCTAGTTTTTTTAGGTATGGACATATTTCTGGTTGGGTGTCTATTTTTCCCCATTACATTCTTTTTTTACTTTTATCCTCTTATACACCCAATACATTTCCCATATTCAAGGTTATATTCAAGATATTTCATCTTTTTATTATTATTTCTCTGCACTTATTTACTAAGTTTGTTAGGTATGTGCATATAGGTACATTAGAAAATGCCTCTCATGTTAAATATGGCTTTAAACACCTATCAAAAGCACATGACCCATGGAGGTAGGATTGGGGTAGTTTCTTCTTGATCCCCATAGGGTTGGGTCAAGAAAAATTGGCATCAAGGGAGGATTTGTCCTTTGGATGGTGGTTGGAGTAGTCCCCTTATGATGATTTTGTTGGGATTTAAGGAAAAATTTTCAAAGTGTTTTGTGTACAGCTTTCAGGCCATGGAATCCAGTGTTAATGTGGTGGCAAACACATCCATTCACTAGGACCTTGACAACCTTATTCTTGACATAACATTATAATACATTGGTTTCAGGGATAAAATAGTACATTCATCATATAGTATTGAGTCTTTTCTTTATCGTTATTGAGTTAGATCCCCATTTAATATATATTTTGATTTGACTATGGAACATCTTGATTAAAATTTATAGGATGCCTCCTTGATGATTTCCATATAGAATATTAGTTCTGAATTGTGATGATGATATGATGAGTGATGAGGCCTTGGCTTAGGGTCTATCTAATGATATCCTTCCTCTAGGTAGATAAGTAGTAGTACCCCCACCTAGTGAGTAGTAGATTATACCAGTATATTAATTTGAGGATGCTCATAGGCTTAGTGCTCTTTGTGATTCCAATCAACAGAGTCTAGTGAGTTTCTATGGAATTTAGATACCTAGAAAGTAGAGCATTGGATAGAGTCAGCGGTCCATGTTTTCAAGATTATCTAAACATTGACAGATCGGGTGGTTTCTCTAGAAACTATCCATTTACACAAAACAACATGATGCTAGTGGGGGTATTGTTTCACCGGTTCATGATGAGTCAACACCATCAACACCTAATATCCATCCATTATTGTATGAGGATTAAAACCAATCCTTCATTCTATTGGTTCATATTTAGGAGATTCTAGAGCTACGGTAAGGGGGATAATATTGGCTGGTTATGTGGAAAGGATCACAGAACTTACGCGGTACTCCCTTTATATGGACCAGGATAGCTAATTCTGAGTACAGAAATATGATAAGGGATTACATAAAGGTATTTGTGTCATTGTAGTGTCTTTTAGAAATCCCACCTATTTCGGGGTATTGGAGTTGTAGCTAGTGACAGATATCTTCATATCAGATGTATTCTTTGAAGCTGGAGCTATTAGTGTGCATCATAGGTCTGAGTCATCTGAAGCACCTAGAAAATTCCAATCAATAAGATCTTAGCACAAGAGATATTTCCATGATCATGATCAGTCACATGGACAAGGAAATCATAGAGGACCAATGAAGAACTTTTATGGGAGGTTCTATGTGTTTGATGGCTGAGGTCACATTGTGTATGACTAGCTGACTGGACATGCTAAGGAGAAGAGGCAGATAACTTTTAGTTTACCATGTAAGAGACGACATCATGATCAGGGATCTCCTAGGTGAGGTAAGAGTGGATCCATGGAGACAGAGCTAGAAAAGGAGAAAGTAGAGCTCCATGAGAAGGATATATGGTTGGTGGATGATGTTTTGAGATCCTTCCACCACCACCACCACCACCAGGGGACCCACATAAGGCTTAGGGACATTGAAGTTGGGACCAAAAATAGCTACAATCTGTATAGGATAATGACCTAGTGGTACATGAGATAAGTAGTCATACGATCCATGTTTATTCCACTCTTTCCTATGTATTAATAGAAACTGGTGTAATTAATTCCTTCATCTCTATTTTTTCTTGAGTGAGATCTGGAGCTCCGATTTGAGGTGTTATCCCAATAACTTTTTCTTATGGTTCCAATGGGTAATTCTTCTCTATATCATTTATCTACTAGTAATATGAGCTATCGCTTAGTAGAGAGAGGTTTACATGGGATCTTTTATTCATCAAGATAGAACTCTATGATGTCATCTTGGGTAGGAATTTGTTTTATAGGATATGAGACCAGATTGACTATCATCATAGATGATTCAAATGCCTACACACTAATGGGTTGAGATTCTTCTTTGTGAGTGAGAGAGATCTCATGGTGGGATGCGTGGGTTATGTGATATGGAGACTACATCCCATTAACCATCAGTTGGAAAGTCTATACCTTGGTTAAGTAGGCTCATTAGGAATATATATTTCGTTATACATGGATTATTTTATGTTCATATTCAATGAGTATGTTTCAGAACAACTTTTGTGGGGATAGATGGAGTTTTTTGTCAAATTTAATATTGGGACCACTCTAACATCTTCTATGGCATATTGGTTGACCCCTAAAGAGCTCTAAGAGCTGTGGTTATAGAAAGAGGACCTTTGAGAGAAGGTATTTATCAAACATAGTGTGTCCTTCTAGGCATATCTAGTGTTTTTTGTGAAAATGTTTAATGGGAGTTTTCATATTTATGTATATTATCATCACTTTGACAAGGCCACAATAATGAAAAATTACCCCTTGTTGAGAATTAATGACCATTTTGACAAATTGTATAGTGCAAGATGGCTATCGAAGATCAATATATAGTTTGGCTACCACAGATTGAGAGTTTACATGGATAATATATCACAGATGGTATTCTGTTGTCACTACAGACACTATGAGTTTTGGGATATTCCCATTGGTCTGACGAATGCCCCTACTATATTTATAAATTTTATGGAAAGATCTTCCATCTGTACTTGAAATATTTTTTGGTTGTATTGATTGATAACATACTCATATACATTGTGATTGTGGAAGATTATGCAGTGAACTTGAGGATGGTCCTATATTTTCTTTGGGAGGACTATTTTTATGGTAATATCTCAAAGTTCTAGTTATAGATTAATATGGACCACTTTTTGGGGAATGCCATTTTCTAATCATGGTTTAGCCATAGACTCAGTATAGATAGATATAGTGCTTTATTGGGATCGACCCAAGTGTGTTCCATAGGTGCGTACATTTCATGGTTTGGAGGGGAACTACTAGAGGTTTTTGGTGGAATTCTCTATAATTAGATATCCTTTGATGACCCTAACGTAGAAAGGGAAGTCGTTTACCTGGAATGAGTAGTTATAGAGGAGATTTAATGACATGAGGATGAGTTTGATGAGTGATTCTATTTTGAGACTACTGAAGGAGGGAGTGGAGTAAATAATGTATTTTTATTTCTTAGAAGATGGGATTAGTCTCATATTGATGTTGCAATAGGCAGTTATCACATGTGGGTCAAGGATGTTGATACCCCTTGAGAATAACTATAGGACTCATGGACTAGATAAGGAAGTGGTAGTCTTTACTCTAAGGATGTGGAGGCACTATCTTCATGGGTAGTACTTCGTGGTTTACTCATACCATCAGATTATTAGGTATGTATTTAATATAATGACTTGAACCTGAGATATCATTGTAATTTAGAGATCTTGAAGGATAATAACATTCATATAGTCTATACATCAGGGAAAAATAATGTTGTAGCATATTTCATTTGAAATAAAAACAAGGCTTGATTTCTGCAAGAGGCTTCTGAGCAGTTGGTTTCCTTACAGCTAACCCTGGTTGAGCAGGAGGGTGAAACTTTTCTTTAATATATTCTTTTGACTCCTCCTGTTATTGAGTGCGTGGGAGTGTCCCTGTTGGTATACAATGACTGTGAGGTATTTCATGGATATATTTCATATGTATATTTTCCTAATATATTTTCTGAAGGAAGTAATCTCATCATACTCTTCTAGGGAGGGACAGTGGTCCTAATCACGATGTAAGAGGAGGTGATGAGGGACTTTCACATCGATCCTCTGGTTGTACATTTTGGTGTAGGAAAGAAATAAAGAGACATTTAATGGTAGTTTTTGTGGGATGGTGTGAGACAGAACATGTTTGAGTTCATTTCATGGTGCCTCACCTATCATTTGGTGAAGGATAACCACTAGGTTTCGATAGGTTTGTTTCATCCCCTTGATGTCCTAATGTATAGATGTGTTGTAATATCCATGGATTTTGAGACTAGAATTCCCCAGATAGAAAGATTTCATGATTCCATCTGAGTGATTTTTGACGGACTCATGAATTCGGTGCACTTCCTTTCTATTAGGGATCAATGTTCAATGGAGCTATTTGGGAAATTTTATATATGGGAGATTTTTATTTCTTCATTATGTGTCCTTGACTATTGTCTTCAATTATTATCAGAAGTTTACATCCTGATTGTGGAGAGGCTTACAGTATGAAATCAGAAACTAGATGAGGATGAGTATATCCTTCCACTCCCATAAACGTGTGTAGAACAAGTTCACTATTAATGTGTTGGAGGATATACTAAATTCATCATCTTTAGACTTCTACTAGAGATGGGGGCTCATTTTACCTTTCAGTGTTTTCATACAAAATTAACTACCAGTTTATTATCTTCATGGAACATTTTGTTTTCCTGTACAAGATACCTTTTAGGTCACCCTTGTGTTGGATAGAGATTGATGAGGCATCTCTGATGGGTCTAGAGATAGTGAATTCAACAATGAAGAAGGTAAAGGTCATCCAAAAGTGGATGATGACATCTTAGAGTAGTCATAAACATTACATAATTCAACATCATATGCCCTTGAAGTTCGAGCAAGGATACCATGTTTTCCTTAGAGTCACCCAATGAAGGGGATTATAGAGACTCCACATGGGACGAATGTTTTACCTAAGATTTATAGGGTTATTCAAGATCTTTCAGAGGTTTGGATAGTTTTCCTACCACCTCTCTTACCACCATAGTTGGAGTGGGTGAACATCGTCTTCCATATGTCATATATGAGAAGATACGTGTATAACACCATACACATTATTGACTAGGGAGAGATGTGCATAAAGGATAGACCCAATTTTGTGGAGTACCCTATTCCAATCTAGTATATACAAGAGAGGAACCTATGTGGATGGTCTATCAATTTGGATTTCATGTATTGGTAGCACAATAACATGAAGACAATCTCCTAGGAGTGGGAGAACCATATGTGCTCTCAGTATCCCAATATTTTTTTTAGTTTTTTTATTTTTAGAGATGAAAATATTGAATGAGGGAATGATGTAGAGACCCGGGTTTTCCATTTTAAGACTTAAGAATATTTCTATATATATTTTCCAATCAAATCACTAAGATGGAATGATATTCCAAGGCCCGGTGCACCCGGAATAAATTTTATAAAAAAGTTAATAATATTTAATGTTACATGTACATAGTTCTATAACGAAAATTGGTTTACAGTTAAATATATTCTTGTATCATAAATACAATACCTTGGTTTAGTCCAAAATGTATTGTTTACACTAGGCACAATCAAAAATAGGCCGGCATGGTGAATTCAGATAAAAATGGCCATGGGTAGGTGTGTTGAGTTAAATAATAATAATTTTTTTTAAATTTAATTAACCTTAATAATTTTTCCTAATAATACACATTTATGGAAGTATCTCTAGGGTCAGCTACACAACCCTAGGATCATTAAGATATGTTTATCCTCTCCTCCATTATTATTTGGAGATTAGGCGATGATGAGACTCTAGATCTAGTTATTTTGACACAAAACTAACACAATTATTCCCCTTATTAATTGGCGAGGACATTATTAAATAAAGAATGATCCAAACTATATAGGACTCATCAATTAATGTTTTATGCCATATTGGTTAAATTAATTGATATGAATGAAAATTCTTCTTTGATATACATTTGAATTGATGCATTTTATGCGGCCATGTGCCAATTATATTGGTTTATTCAATTGTTTCTCACCCTGGATATCTATGCTGGTGTTCATTATCCAGGAAAAACTAGAAAATAACCATTCAATTTTTTTTATTTTTTTCCATTTTATTATTAGTCTTATTTTCCATTGAGATATGTGGTCATGGGTCGATGTTGCCGGGTGATACTGATCTTGATCATACCCCCATATTCTCAATGGAATCATGTGAAAATAATAGAATGATGAATATTGAATGGTATATAAAATTTTATGGGTTTCATGTGATTGATTTGTTGTTCAAGAGTCCATACCGGAGGAGGAATGGAAAAAGAAACATGTAGGTTCATACCATATTTAATCGAAGCAACATAAATTTGATTTCTATCCACTAGATAGTAAGAAAGGATGAATAGGGTAATGATCAAATGATTTTGGGAGGCATGTAGGTGAGATAAAAAATATTAGACGTAGATCTAGACACTCATGCATAGATATAAATTTCTAAAAAAATATAGGATACACTGGGTAGTTCAGAATAACACATAACGTGTTACACCTTTCCTATAATGTATAGAGTTTTAGGCATGATAAATATCACATGCCATGTAGGACCCCCACATTCCATGTTACCCTTGTGCTGGAGACCCAGAGTGTACTATGGGAGTGCACAAGCATTGTCATGGCTAGACACAAGTTGTATGCCTAAGTACATGGAAATGGGTAGCTTTATACGGACATAACCAAAGAGCATGGGCCATACCCTGAGTGGTTATGACACATAGTGTAGCTCCATATACACTATGTATGGTTATATGGGTAGTGAGTTATGTAATATCAGGTACATGTCTAGGCAATGGGGTGGGACCGTATTCCATATCGGTCCCCTTACGGTCCATGTACCCCTTCATCCATTTTTTAGGAAACATTACTCTCTCATATCACCTACATTTAGACTCAAAATTTTTCCCGTGAGTAGTCAATCATAATTTTTTTTTTCAATGTAGAATGCTATGGTGGAATTCATAATAGATTTTGAGAAAATTTATGATATTTTCAAAATTTGAAGCTTATTTAGGCTATGATCGACGATAATAGTGATCATGAAGGATCACCAGGGGCTTTAGAGTGACACCCTCTAGATGGGTTGGGAAAATGTCCTCTACCTATATATAGAGTTCAAACCTCCTAAAGGATATGGAATGGGTCCTCTATCTTTTTTTAGAGTGGAAACCTTCTACCAATATAGGGCATGTGTCCTATATCTATCCATTGAGTGGAACCCTCTTGCAGAGTCAGGGTATGTGTCCGTGATAATGAGAGTGGCACCATCATGTGGGGAAGGGAATTGATCCTTTATCCAAATTATGAGTGGTGACCTCCAATTATATCAGGGAATGGGTTCTCGACTACTAGAGTGGAACCCTTCAGCTAGGCTAGGCATGGGTCATCTACTGGCCATTAGAGTGGCACACTCCAACTGAGCGGGGCATGGGTCCTCTATCATTTACTTGAGAGGCACCCTCCTTTATGGACATGTAATGGGTCATCTAGCTATATCCCAGGTGGTACCATCCTATTTCAGTGGGGAATGGGTACTCTACCAAGAGATTCTGTCCCATCAACTGTGTGTCATAGTGATGAGGTGTGTCTTGACTTGGATGTTTTCTATTGGGAAAGAAGGTGAGATGTTAGGGATCTATGATATAGAGATTGCCTTCTATCTTATTTGGGTTTCTTTTGTTTAAGAATATATATTTGTATGAATTTCATCATATTTTGTACTATATTTCTTTGGATTGATATTTTTATTATCAATATATTCTTATATTGTCTCTTATTTCCCCCCTTAATCTTTCAGGGCATCCTATTGGGTATTTATATAATCACCCATATGTGGGATTTTTCTACACATGTCATGTATTATGAAGATGAAGGACAGGTCGTTGGTAGCTTTAGGGGATCTTGGGGACACCTAGTGCATTGGATAATATATTGTGGCTAGAGCTTAGAGATTAGGATCTAAGATCTCTCAATATATTTATTTTCTATTTTTTTAGGTTGGGACATATTTCTATTTGTGTGAATATTTTTTTCCCTATACTTTTAGTTTGATCTGGAATACTCCTGTACACCATAGAGGTTTTCTATATGCATGTTCCTATTCCATAAATTTAAAATATTTATTATTATTCCTCTAAAATTAAGCATTGTGATGGCTATTTTTGTGCGTACTGGTACAATAGTAAAATGTATCCCATGTTAGATATTCATATCATTGCATGTGGTGAGCCCCTAGCATAAAAAGGTGGGATCTGGTTTGTTTCATCTTGATCTCAATTGGGTTGGGTCCTGATAATTTCTAGCAAATTTATGGCCTTTTCAACTATCATAGATTTATGGCATCATGGTTATTATATTTCTTAGGATCATTCACATTCTTATGATCAATGACCTCTTTCACTCTCTATCATTATTTAGATATTTCCCTTTTCATTAATTACAAAAAATTCACTTTCATCTAAATTTTTACAACTTGGAAACATAGTTATGTGTCATTAAAAATGACCTTTATGCTTCCTTTTATCTCTTATTAAAATTATGTTTTGTTAACCCTTTTATGATGTGGGTTTTCCATAATGGAATGTTCAATTAAAAAAGCCTTGATTTCAAAAAATGGGTTCAAATTTTTATGATTCAATTTATTGAATGTGGGGAGAATAAAACACCCCAATATTTTAGAATAATAACATTATATTCGATTGTGTATATAGAACGTAACACTATGCGTAAATGACATGTGAAATATATAATTAAAATATAAGATTATAACATATTCATTAAATTGGAAAGTATTAAATAGATTAAATTATTTATAATATATAAATATATCCTACTTCATATAAAAGTAACGATGAATTATTAGTATAAAATCACTCAATTTTTTAGTAAATTCAAATTGCTAATCCAAAATACGTTTTCCACAAAAATTAATTTTTCTAATTTTTTCTGAGAAAATAATATAAATATTTTTTTTCACTTTTAAAAAATGTATTTGATAAATGAAATTAAAATTTTAAGCCATAATATGAAAATTTTATAAGGGTTAATTTTTGATATTTTTCTAAAGCTTTAATTTTCAACAAATAGAAAAAAATACTACTTTTTATTTAAAATTTTATATAAATTCAAAATATATTACCATTTTAATTAATTTAAATAATTCTTAATAATAAATAATTTAAATGAAATGTATTGATTATATATCTAACTATATATATTTTCATCTATATTAGTATGTTCACTAGTCATATAGTAAATGTAAGATCATCTTTTTCATGAAAAATGCATTCCTTGAAATAACATTTTTTTGACACATTTTTCTGGTTTACTGTTAAATTAAATTCTACCAATTATATGAATTTAATTTTATAAAAAGGATTTTGTATTTTGAATTTTAATAATTAATATTATGTAATAAGTTCAACATAATTTTTGTTCATATTGAATAACAAAAACACTAAAAATATTTACACGGTTAAGTGTAAAAAAGATTTTTCTACGGTTAATGTAAAGTGATAAGGGTGATAATGGAACAAAAACTTTTCTAATTTATATTTAGTGGACATATTTCAACCCTATATCATCCATTTTCTTAAAATTTCCCATTTTGGAGCAATATATCCATGATAATTTCCTTTATAATAAATTATGTAAAGAAAAGGAAAAAAAATTAACTCTTACTTTAGAAACTCAATTGTGCATTCACATAAAGATTAAAAGGAGGTATGTTCAAATATAAATATTAATTTTAATGAACTATAATTTTTATTTATTTCTATTTTTTATTTATGAAATAATTACCTAAAATCTTATGCAATACCAACATAGTAATTATTTAATTTAAAATATAATAAAATAAATGATTTTAAAAACACTAGAATTAATATAATTTTAATAAATTAATATATTCCACAATTTTTTTAGATAAATATAAAATTTTTGGGATTTTTTAAAGGTATATATTTTTAATTCCATTTTTTTCTTGAAGTTTTTAAAGTCAAATTAAATAGAGTGTAAAAATTGATATTAATGATATTTTATAATAAAAAATGTTTTATTATATGGATTATGTCTTTTAAAAACCTTATAACCATCCAAATGAATGTGTACTGTCTAATAATATTAAAAATGGTCTATTTATGGGTTGTTTATCTTTTTATAGAAACATTATTGAGCCCTAAAAAGTAAAAAACCATAATACCATGATAATTATTAAAAAGGTTTAAAAGAGGTTAAAACAATATGATAATGGTAAAAACATAACCTAAAAATTTTCAATTTTTTATTGGATTCAATTATTATGACTCACAATAATATTTTTTTTATAAAATTCACAATTTGGAACACTTCAATAGGAGAATTAAATTATATTAATTTAATTCTTTATTAAATTTGAAGAGGGTTGCACGCCTCTCTTATAAAAGGGAAATCACTATTATCTATACTCTATACATAAATATCCATTTGGTTTCTCCAATAATTTCCTAAATACCTTCATTAATTATATTCCCACATCATAGAACCCTTAATTTTATTTGAAAACACTATTAGGAAAGATTTTGGAAGAATATGTATTGTTCTTAATCGAGCATTTTTTTCTTTATTTCTTATTCCACCTCCTTAAAATATTATCACATCATAATGATATAATATTATTAGTTTCTATCATATAATAATATTTTTATAAGTTAATGGCATACCATATATCAATATAATCTTTGATAAAATGGGAAATAAAATTATCGTTCGTGTGTACGGTGGAAAACCGCCTCGCGAACCGATGTAATTTGTTTTCCATCACCACCGCTCACAGATAGTTTTTATGATATATTTAATATATATATATATATATGATATTCATGAAATATTTATAGATATTTAAATATGATATATCATAAAAAAAATTACCTTTCAACTCACTTAAATATGGTATCTTTATTCGTGTGTATGTGTGGATTAACACCTCTAGGAAGCAATTCCATTTATTTTTCATAAACACATCACATGAATACTATATATAAGTGTATTTAAATAAATTATTTGATATTTTTTATAATGATAATTATTTAAATATAAACTAATAATTATTCCCTTTACATCATGATCATAGGAAAATGGAACTGTTACCCATGCGTATGTATGAGTTACCATCACCATGATTGTAACATAGTTAGTTTTTATTGATGTATAAATATGATAATTATATCAAAATTTTTATTATATATATGATGAAATAATTACTACTATCAAATTATAGAAGTCAGTTTGGACATATAAAGTAAATATCATTAAAACATCTGATGTGAACATAATTGATTACATAAATAAAAAAATATTGTAATAAATAAAATAAAATGAATAAAAAATGTGAAAAAAGTCCTTAATCAAGTAAATAATTAAAATAATATTATTATTCATGAATATAAATGTCGTACTTAATGAGTCAGACCTAAGGGAAGGAATTTTGTAAAAATTTCCTTTCATTAAGACATATTTTAATGTTATGATTATAATTTATTTTATATGGTATATATGTTTCTACCTTTACAGGTTATATAATTAATCCTTAATAATTCATGAAATTTTATTTTTAAATTAAAATTATTTCATCCAATAGGATTTAACATGAAATTTACCAAGCAGTAAGTGTTTTATAATTCAATTTCATTTAATTAGGTTATATTACTTCTTCAACGATTATATTATGTCAAAATTTTGTGTCAAATAGAAATTGTTTGATCTATGTTTTATTTAAGCTTTATTGAATTTAAATTTATTACACATGATCACTTTATTGATTAATTATCAATACAACATAATAATTATTTTAAGGGTTCTCCATCTAAAATTATATTCTTTGGGAAATATGTTATGTTATACACCTATTTTATTTGATGGGGTGTTTCTAATTCCCCATTGATTTGTTATATAGTGAATAAATTTATATTAATGACATTTAATGTTTCATTTAAAGTTATTTATTTATTGGTGTTTCTATTTTGAAAGTTATCGATGAGATAATTAAGTATTTCACAATTTCATCATTCTTCAGGGTGGTTTATGTTTAAGTCTCCGTTGGGATAATTATATTATAGTTCTATATTAATCCAAATATATTTTCTTTACCTATGTTAATTTTTTAAAATTATAAGTTTTCATTTAATTTTACTCATTTATGTACTCAAAAGATAAAAAAACGAAAAATAAAATTTATTCCCTTTTTAGTCAAAAAATATTTTTTATTCCATATAAATGTTTTCTAAACAATATTTTCTCTAATGTTTTTAATATCCTATTGTAATTATTTAAGTTAATTTTTCCTCATGTTTGACTTATAACAAACTTGTTTAATAATAATCATCCTATCATATTATAAACAAAGTACTTTTTTAATTTTCTTATAATTTTTTTGAAAGGAATATTTTATTTTAAGTTCTCAATGTGAACTAAATATTCCATAGTACTAGACACTCATTAATTTTAATATTCTTTTATTATATTATAATGTTCCTTTCAAATAAAATATTTTTCCAAGTATTCTTGAAAATTTTCATTTTAAAAAGTGGATTTCTAAATGAAAAATGGTATTTTCCCAAATAATTATTTAATTATATTTTTATGGTATTTATATTCATCAATGACAAGAACCTTCATTTTAAGTTTTCTCAATTGGTGATATATTGTAATGATGACATCCTTATTCTTTCTATTGATGATTTATGATCAGTTTGACTGTAAAAATATTATCATTTCTTATGCATATTTTTTAATATGAATTTTTATGTTAGTTATGTACTCCAAATTTATATGATTAATGTATTGGACTTACTGAGTGATGGTCATCACATTTTACAGACCCTATATGCATTGGTAGGTCTCATAAGATAAACTAAATTGGGTATTTGGACAAGTCCTTACCCATTTACATAATATGTCTTTACATGAGCCCTCGATGACAAGTTTATGTTGTCTCACATTAAATATTGCATCATTATGATATTATTTATTGATTAACATGTTATTATTTTAATATTTATGATATATATTTATAAATTTCAATTTTATGTGATTAGTTTGTATAGAATTATTTGATAATAATTTATTCCTCCCATATTTCTCTAGTACTCGGGTTATTGACTAAATGACATGTGTTTTTGTTATATACCCTTCAATTTTGATTCTTTTTTATTTATTTCATTTATATACTATTGTATTTAACCCCTACTAAGAATTTGAGATCACCATTTTTTTCCATTCCCCTCCTTTCTAATATGTGTACAATGATTGATATGTAAGGATATACTAGAGAGAGTAATGATGTTCTCAAAGAAAATACATTATAGTTTTTATATTTTAAAATGAATTAGTGATTCAAGTACATATCTAGTTTTCCAATCCCATTAAACTATTCAGTCCTTCTGTATGTGATCCCTTGCATCTAGTTCCAATTTAATAAAGTAACCATTGACTATGGGATAATGGGGTCAAGGTCTTTACATTGGATGGGCTTATAGAAATTGTTGTCCACATAAAGGGATCCTAAATATTAAATGCATTTGTGGTGAGATCATGTACAGTGAGAAAAAACCATAATAATATCCCATATATAAATAAATAGTTCAACATTTTGCTGGAGATTATACTAATTTTTAGATGATTCCATTAGAGTAAGATTCCCCCAAGTAAATACATTGATAATATTTTTTTAAATTCTTTATTATTTTATTCAAATTACATGAGAACATGTATCTAATAACATTAAGGGGCTTATGTGAGGAGTAGTTATATCTATTTTCAAATGTATAAATGAATATTTTTGTTCTATATTCTTATCTTTTTCTTAATACTTCATATATTTTATTAGCCAATGTATGAACTTTCATGTTTGGGTGAGGTAGTAAGATATGAAGTCCAACTTGGGAACTAGAGTGAGGATTTAGTTATATGATGTTTGAAATTATGCTAAGTAGATTATTTATAAACCAATAATAGAATACAATAGAATTATCCTCTTAATATAATTATAACTTAAATCCTCACAAGTATATACCATTATGTTAATGTTTGAAAGTGTGCATTGTGATAGTACTTGAAAGATATGGAGGGTGTTCTCACTAAAATATTTTGAATTTTTATAGGAAAACCCAACATACTAATTATTTATCAATTGAAACCTAAAAATAGATAATCATTATTCCTATGTTCATCTCCTACTCAATTTATCTTTTCGATTACTTTGGTCCACTATTACTTGACTACGTCTTGTGAATATAAACCTCATTTTCTTAGATAATCTTAATAATTAACCCAAAAAAGTTAATTAAACCTATAATACCAATGAAAATACATAATATATCATCATTAATTTAAAATATCACTCTATACACTTATACATAGGTTGTTTATTCACCACTATATTATTTTCAATCAATCATATCTATCTCTATTTCTAGGGACATCCGTTTCAATTTATTTTTTGTGCTTAGAATATAAAAAAGGAAAAAATTGATCGTACACATTTCACACTATGTTCATAGGTTGTAAAATTTATTGTTTATTCATTAAATAGATCTTAAATATTCACCTATTTTATTTTCTGGTGCATGAACACTAGATGATTGAGTACATACATACTTATACTCATACATAATATTGAGAGGATTTTTCAAAAATAAAGAGCAAAAATAACTAAGGATATAGAGGAATATAATTTTTATAGAATATAAAATGCTATATATATAGGAACCAAAATTTCTTTTAGGCATAGTAGAAAATTATCTAAGACCATAATTGCTAAGGGATTCTCAATTACTAAGGATATTTAACAACCCATAATGTTTTATATTGATATAAAATGCATATAATTGTGAGACGAAAATCAGCATCTATAGAACTTATCAATTTTATATTTCATATTTTAAAAAATATGAATTGGAATTAACTTATGAGTTCTAATAAACTATACGGTACTTACCTCAAAAAAATTAACTAAGTAAGAATTATTTATTAGGTGTTTCCCTTACTATCAGAAGGGACAAGTGAGAATATGGATGTTATAACAATAATAAAACTCATCCAACACCTGGAAGATATTTTTAATGTATTTATCAAGATATTTTATCCCACATGTAGAATCATATAACTTATTATGAAAATATATACTTTTAAACAAATGGACCAAATAATATTTCTATGAGGTATGAGAAAGTTTTGAGGATTAATACCAATAGTGTCTATATAATTACATTCTACACTACAATAAGAGGTCTTTATTTTGATAAGATAGTCGATGATCTAAAAAAAATTACAATATGTTAAATTAATTTTATAAAAAAACTAATATTATATAAATAAGATTAATTTTCAATGATTTGGTTGAGTAATATTACATAAATTTTTAAATTACAGATTTGAAATAAAAAATAAAAAATCTATACTCAAAGAACAAAGGAATAGTGAAAAATTATAGTTATTGTGTTATTGTTTTCCAAAGTGACATCCATTATCTATATTTTGACATACCATCTCAAGAATAAACACAAAATCAAATGGGGGAAGAGAATATATATAGAAACATAATATGGGAGGTAACTAATATCAAATGACCCGTTTCAAACTCGCACAATCATGGATGGAAAAACCATCAAAATCTCTTCTATAATGAGAAAGGTAAAATTAATGGGAATGGAAAATCTATGTTTAAATGGAATCAATAATTTTTATTAAAAGATAGGGACCTCTAAGGAGATTATGGGAATCAAGATTAAATATACAAGAAAGAATATTATAGTATAGATATGATCTTAGAGGAACAAGGTAATACCAAGGGACATCAAATGAATATGAATGATTTTTTGTTAAGTGTATATTCATTGATTCATATATCTATCAGAAAATATATATAATCCAAGCCATATGAACAATTTTTAAATTCTTTTTTTGCATCTCGATAAGAAAAAAACCCTTAGAAGTGAAGGAAATATACCAAGAACTAGTAAAATATATCTTAGAGAGAGTTGTATGGATATCATGATTAGATGAGGCACAACTAGAAAATGTTGATGAGAAACATGTGTAACATGGGTATTAATTTAAATTAGGAATGTAAGTTGAATGTTATGAATTTAAATAAGATAGTTATATTTAATAAGGAAAACGAGAAGAATAATTGGATGTGAAAAAGAAGGGAAAAGGAAATATATTATAAAAGATTGATACTCAAGATTGGGGATAGTGATGTTAAGGCTTATAAATGACCTAAACCATTCATTGATAGTGATAGAGAACTAGATAAGTATATAGATAGATTTTTAAATAGGTTCATCCAAATTCACCAAAAGATAATAATTTATAATTTATTTATAGATGTTCTTTCCAAAATGATAAGCAATATAAAATTATTAAATATCATCATCTCAAAAAATATGGCTGTAAGGGATTAAAATATTACTATTTACTAAAGGGTGTGGTGTTTTTGTTCAGAGGAAAATACCATAAAATATAAAGGACCACAAGAGTTTCATGATTCACAATAATTTTTAAGGAAAGGGAATATTTACATGCATAGTGGATTTTGTATAATTTGTTATTCCAATGGTTGTATATAAAGAACTTGTTATTAGAGAGATTAATCCCAAAATTATATCATGAAAATTTCCTAATAGATCTATTTCATATCCATCAGGTGTGATTAAAGAATTACTAAATATATTTGGAAATATTATCTGACTAGCTGATTAATTAGTTCGGGATATGGATAATGACAATGATGTATTAGTTATCTTGAGAATATGATTCTTTTCCACTAGAGGTATGTTAACTGATGTGGTTCCTTAGAAAAACACTTTTCATGTGGGTGAGAAAAAGTATATATTGAATACATTTTAGGCTATAAATAATCCATATATTATTGGTGTTTACCTTCCAGTTGGTATTACTAATCATGTATCAAATTATGAGTTTCATATCCAACCTAAGTGTAAAATGTTTAAAATGAAAAAATTTACTCACAATAGAGTATAAAATACCATGGATTATGAGGAATATAATATAATTGATAAATAAAAATACAATAAGAACTTAATTGATAATTGTATATAAGAATTGGACTAATATAATTTATTTATGAAATTATATATTAAAGTACAACAAAGAATTAAATTGAAGGTATTTCTTCTTGTAAAGTGTTTTCTAGACTTTCAAATTGTATCTTTATTTTTCACTACATATTACTGGTAAATTTTAAAAAGGGGAAGAACCCACAAGGAAGGTTCTAAAATTAATGAAATAAACTCAATACTCTATGAAAGAAAAAATAATCATCAAAATGATCATTATTCAAATGGTGATGTCCATGTGAGATGCCTGAGAAGTGAAGTGATGGGAAAGAGGTACTAATAATGTAAATTGGATCAAATAAAAATAATAAAAAATAAAAAATAATGGGTTTGGGGAAATTTCAATTCTCATAATTTGAAAAAATATTCAACAATTCAAATATAAATAATGATATGGGGAACCAGTTATATGAAAATTCCAAACCCAAAATTTTAATGGGTTGGAAATTTACTGGTATGTTTGTCATCTTTCCTACTATTGGATATACTTATATAAAAAATATGGTGAATTCAGTCACACCATGATGAAATTCTCATGATATTGTATTGTTATTAATTAATTCAAAACTTCTTGATAAAAAATTTTCATAATTAAATTATTAATATATTAAAATTATAATCATGATTATAGGGTATTGATTATTTATGGATTGGAAAATAATGGATGGAGGAGAAAAGAAAAAAGAGAACCCTTATTTGAAAATAAATGAATGAATATAAATAAATAGGGAAAATAAATTTGTATTTCCTCTAAAAACCATTCATCGAATAATAATGTTTGAGGAATAATATTATAATGGAAAATTCATAACAATAATAAGTTAATGGATAAAAAAATAAAGAAAAGTCTTCTTAGTTGAGAATCTATAGTTTATAATCAAAATGTCACTAGTGCCATATGGTTCTACTCTATTATCCTTGATATCTAAGTTATCTCAATGGTGATTGATCGACTGATGAATTAATGTTTAAATCATAGGTATATCCCCTTTTAATGATGTCTCATTACAACTCCCACACTACACTCATAGTGAGCACTTCCATCCTCGAATCACTCCACTCAATTTTCCACGAGTTATTATTCATTTCCTTCAAGATATGAATTGAGATTCTACTAGAATGAAAATATCACAACCTCCATATGAAACTCTTTATTTTGTTTAGATTCCCCATAAATAATTAAGTATTCTTCATTTTTCTTCTTCATGATCTCAAGACTTATCTTTTTTTTATTAAATTTGATATTTAGAGCTCCCTAAAATTTCAAAACCCTAAAAAACACATTTCTATAGCTCACATGAATGTGAGGTTACCCTTTAATTAATTTTGAGTAATATAGTTGTCTTTATGCTACTCATCTCTAAACCTTATATATCCTTCATTAGAAATTTAATTCTCAAAGAACCCCTTAAATAGGTATTCATAGATGCAATTACCATTAAATATGAATAAAACATGTAAAGAATTACAATATTAATAGAAATAATGAATTTAAAATAAAAGATTAAAATATCGAAGAAATAATTTATCCATGGTATTCTGGAATTCAGAATTGAAATAAAAATAAATGTTCTAACAATTAAGATAAAAAACTGGATTTTTAAAGAATTAAATTCCCATGCCCATAATCCACAAAAAATAAATTCAAAATATTATTTTATGGAAAATTCAACAAAAAATAATAAAAAATTAGTTCATAAAACCTAAGAAAATTAAATCAAGAACAGGTGCGTAATTGAACACCAAAAAAATTGATCATCATTTTAATATTCATCAAATTCAAAATCTGCTACAAAATGAACAGGATTCCGAATATTATGATTAAGATAACAATTTAGATATAAAATCATATAAATATCAAAGAAAATATATTGAAAACATGTATCAATTTGATGATATATCAGATTCCCCAATACATGAAATAAATCATGTTCTCAGGTAATGAATAAAAAAAATTAGTAGAATAAAAGTAATCCTATGTATTAAAGATATATAATTTCAAAAATAAATAATTTTCAGAAGGGATTTCCCTCAAAGACTCTTTTAAGATATTAAATTAAATTTCTAAAATGAAAAGAAAATGTTTGATATAAATTTGGATTATCATTCTTTAAAAATGAATGACTTTCAAAATTTGGGAAGAATTATTATGAAATAACTTTTCATTTAATGGTTCATTAAAATTTCAATTTTGTCTCTATTATATGAAGACACACAAAATTTGTAAAGAATAATTGAAAACAACAAAATGGATTGGTGGGATGAATAATTAACCAAAATGAATAATTAATCCAACTATAATTTTTAGATAAAGGATTAAATAATACCATACATGGTTTAGAAGTGTATTTCCATATTATTTGATAAAAATATTATCAGTTTAAAATCATCCAAAACTTTTAAATTTAATTATTATTATTATTATAAATCTTATTTAAAAAATGAAAAAACAAATTTTTTCAATAGGAAATTGAAACAAAATTCCCTCATTGAATCAATCATTTTATAGAAATTATTAGTCATTAAAAGAATAAAATTATTCCTCTATTTTATGGAAACATTTCACCCATTAAATTAAAATATCGATAATTAAAAAATAGTTAATTTTCCAAAAATGAGGGACATATAATTGGTTTAACATTGATGTATATTTAAAACAATTTAAAACTAATATCCCACACTTAAAATCTTACATTTATCAAGTATTGATAGAAAGGTGGAGGAAAATAATTAAATTATTGAACTAAAACTGAATTTTAAAAGGAACCAGTAGTAGAAATAATTTTTTAAGGGTGTAATTAAATCTCAAATGGAGTGTTTCCATGGTTTGAATATAGTTTAAAAAAACAAGGTTCATGAATATTAATGTATTTTATAAAATTAGAAAATAATAAAAATCAATAAAACATAGATAAATCATCAATTTTATCTGTGATTTCAACAGGACCTTATAAAATTAAAAAATAAATGAAAAATTTAAACACAAGGAAAGAAAATACTAGTGGTATTAGGAAATGTTTTGATTGATTCAAAATTATTGTCAACATAATATAGAAAATAAAAAATAACACCATAAAATATAGAATATATTCTTATTCAATTAAGTTTAAATCATTAAATAATTTCCACTCTTACCCCAACCCACCCCCACATAATCACACTAAGTTTCATATTTTGTGGATTCTTTAACCAATAAAAAATACTCATGAATTGGTCTAAAAATATTTCAAGTAGTATGAAATAGTTTTTAATATAAATGAATTTGAATATGGAAGAATTATGGATTAAAAAAACTCCCTTGATAAGAATATTTTCTCAATATTAATATTTATCTAAAGATACCTTCCCATTTATCTTATGTAAGATCTGCTGGTTGATCTGTTTTCTAAAATTATAAGTTGAAATAATTAAGAATTAAAATCCAGTAGTTAAAGTTCATAATAAAGAAAACCCAAAGTTAAGTTTGACAGAAAATCTATATATGTTTTTTCAGTGTATAGAACTTTCATGTGATCAATTATTTCTTCTTAAGGTCGACTTTAGATTGATAAATTCACTCATCTCTTCATCAAGTGTTCTATTACCTCTTACACTTACTGTCAATCCACCTTTTACACTTACATCCAATAAAACTTTCATAATTAATTTAATTTCTAAATGTAGTTAATATAACTCATGGTTGGTTATTTTTTCTTCTGGTCGATCGAGCTCACAGTCTGGCCTACCTTTTTTTGGTCAATCTTACAGGCATGTAAACTTCACCTAACTATAAGTAGATCTTTTTATTTGGTTAATTGGGCTCGTGGTAGGTTATTAATTTACCATTACAACCAATTTAGTATTTTTAATTAATTTAATGTTTTATTTTGGGTAATTTAACTCATGGTAAATCTTGTAATTTATTAAATTTTCGATAAGTACATGTAAATTTGTGGGATACATGGTGTCATGTTGATCAACTATATCATAATTATAGTTCAATCTAAAATAGAAGGCTCATTTACTTATAAATAGTATAGAAAAAAGTTATAATAAGGTAGATATACATGATTAATTATTACTAATTAAAATAAAAGAAATCAAAAATAAGGAATGTGGTTCAATCACATGAATAACTATGTATTATGTCCTCAGTAATACTTGATGGAAGAATGGTATTCAAGGAAAAATATAGTAGTTGAATCATTTAGATTCCCCTAAAAGTAGTTTTTAACCATTTCCCCATTAAATAATAATGGTTTATTCTCTTATCCCATAAATTTAATAGCTCTATTAGTTAACTCTCTTATGATGGTGAAAGGTATATACCATTTATTCTTGAGTTATCTTGAAAAAAATCATAAATCTAAAATAAAATTACAACACCTTATGAACAAAATTAAAGTCTATATTTTTAACTCTATAGTCAGGAAATGATTTTTTTTCTATATTTTTTAGATACTATAAATCTAATTAAATTCTTTTATAATCTCATTTAACTCACTCACCTCCAGTAACCTTCTCTCACTAGAAGATTTCAAATTCAAATGCAGGGCCTTCTTTTCTAAAAAAGGACAGGTATAGAAGTTCCATGGTTAAAAAAAATTTACAAATAGAATACCTTAATGATAAATTCATATGGTGGTTTTAATGGTTATCATATAGACCTAAAGGTCCTCATCTAACTTTAATTACCAGTCCTTCCATGATCTACTCATAGTTTTTTCAAGAATATATTTTAACTATATAACTAAAACTTTAGCCTATCCACTAGATTATAGGTGGTATATAGTTTCAGTTTTCCCACACCCATATTTTTTCCATTAGATCATTGAATTTAAATATCTTAAAATGTATTCCATTTTCCTTGAGAAAGTATTTTGACACACTAAATATTGATAATATGTTATTTATAATGATTTTGAACACACTACTTTCGTGATTATTTAGAAATTACAAATCCTTAACCAATTTAGAAATATAGTCAATAGACACTATGTTATATTAATTTCCATGGTAAGTGTAAAAGGTCCCATAAAATCCATCACCCACAAATCAAAATATTCAAACTCTTGAATTTACCTTTTAGGCAGGCCCAATTTTCATCCCAAATATCCCATTCATTGGTATTTTTCACTACTAACAATAAGTATCGTAGATTATTAAAAAATTATGGGCCAAAAAAAGACTATATAAAACACTTTTTGAGATATTATTCTTACCCCTTTGTTTCCTATTCAATTGAAATAATGAAATAAATCTAGGATGGGTAACATTTTATCCACTTTCACATATCTCCTTAAAATTCCTTCAACACATACCCTAAAGAGACATTAGTCACCCCAAAGTAGTTATTTATATTATATATTAATTGAATTATCTAATTGTGTATAAGATACGTAGGAATAACCCCTAAAATAATGAAAAATTCCAAATAGTCATACTAAGAATTTGGTTTTAGTAAGGCTATAAGAAATGTAAATCAGTGAAAAGAAATTAATCTCCCTTGGTTTATGAAATTGGGTATTTGACAACCCAAATAGGTGATTGAACACTAAATTATCATCAAAATTAGTATATATAGTTTTAAATAAAATTATAATAATAAAGGGACCAGTCTCATTTCTCTTAGTACATCATATTTCCTATTAAATATATACTTAAGTGTGGCATGGTCAATAACTATTATGAATTTATATCCAATAATGTTTCGCCTAAAGTTCTCTAAGGAAAAAAACTACTAGGAACTAAATCTTAATTATGGTGGAATTATTTAGGGAATCATCTAGTATTTTAATAGAATAATAAACCACATGAAGCCTCAATTTCGTTCTCTTCCCTTGAATAACCCCTATAAAATGATCACTATCTTCACACATTAATTCAAAAGGGATTTCTCAGTCTATGAAAGAGATGATGGGTCTATAATGCTTATTTTCCTTCATAATATTAAAAAACATTGGGAATTTACCTTCAAAAATTAATTTATATACTTATCCAATAAAACATTAGTCTTGATTTTAGAGAAATCCATGAGGAATCCTTAGTAAAAAACACATGACCTATAAAACTTCTAACCCATTTAAAATTTTATATAGAGGGAGTATTTTTCTTACTTCTCTAATATCATTTTATACCTATATTCCATCATTATGTCCTTATTTACCAACACTATTCTCTCAGTGAACATGAATTATCATTTTCCCAATTTTGAACCATGTTGGTTTTATAACATCTTAGAAAAACATGTTCTTTATTTTTTTAACATAGTTTTCAAATGTGGTTCCCAATATAGAAAATAAATCCAAAATTATCTTAATAATAATTCCAATTATTTCATAGAAAATATCTTCTATATATATTTGGAATGTAATCAAAGAACCACATAGTCAAAAGGTCACCCATCAGTAATAAAACTGCCCAAAGGTTTATGTTAATATAGTCTTCTATGAATCTTATGGAGCTACTATGATCTTGATGTAACTATAATAACCACTGAGAAAAGAGAAGTATTCATTCATATCCATCCTCTCAAGTATTTAGTCCATAAATGGAATAGGGAAATAGTATTTTCTAGTAGTTGGGTTGATTTTTTTTTAAATCAATATAGACTCTCTACATATTACTTTTTTATCCAGTATTTTCTATTGTTATTAATTTTTTACAATAGTGACACCACCTTATGTAGAACCTATTGGACTAAGAAGACCAAAGGGATATGGTAAATGGGATAAATAATCTCAAGATCACTGAGTCTTATCACTTCCGATCTCAAAACATATTTCATATTATAATTTATCCTTCTTTGTATGTAAACTCTCTGCTTATGATGAGGTTATATAGGGATCTTATGTATAAAGAATAAAGTGTTTATCCCTTTGATATCAAAAATGGACTAACCAATAGTTATGTTATTCCCATTAAAAAAACCATCCACCTTTCTTGTTGATTTTTTTCTTATTCAGTAAATATAATAACTAAAATTGAATATTTTTTACCCAAAAAAATAATATTTTAGTTTAGAAGGTAGTGTTCTGAGCTCAAATTTTGGAGTTTCTTAGCTTTAAGGTATAATATTAGGTCTAGGTGTCCCAATTATATCATTTTATTTCTTAAATAATGAATGAGGATATATAAATCCTCTTATTTATTCTTCTATAGATTGGAAATCTATACACATTTAGATCCAAAGGTTGGTTTTAAAATAATTTCCTTCAAAAAATTTCAATATGTTCCAAGGACCCAACCTCATAAGTATAAAATTACTCTTTTTTCCTCTTGATCTTATTTTCATATAGTATTTAATATTTTTGTGTCTCTTATTAGTTGTTTCAATCATTATTAATATGTATTCTTCTTCATCATCCAAACTTCTTAAAATTTTTGTAGCTCATATATAGATAATTGTTTATTTTTATGGTGTCTTTATTCTCTTAATGACATTAAAATCCATATTTTTTTTCACACAAATTGAAAATTAGTTTTTCTTTTTGAAAAATTAATAAAAAACCACCCAGTTTCTTGGAATAGAGTGCCAAGAATGATAAAAACCTAATTGTCACATTATATTTCTATTATAAGACATTCCAAAGGATAATTAATTTTCCCAATCACACTATCAAATCATCTACAATTCCTATAGGGTGTGTGATGGAGAAATCAACCATTTTCAAGACCACTATGGTGGGAAGATCTTTCTATACTTTTCAATTCACTCCCTTTTAATCTTATTTAGAGAACATATAAGATTGTCTATTTCTCAATTAATGTACTTTAATTCGTGGAAGGTTGATCTTATGTGAATGTAAAATATTTAAATTTTATTTACAAATTATTTTGAAATCATATTTGAGTGTTTTTATGTTTTGTATATTTTATTGGTAAAATGATCCTTCCATGAAAATAATGCCGAAATTTTGAAATTTTCATTGAGATATTCCAATTTTATTATTTATATTTTCTTATTTAACACTAGTAAGAACAATGATGGGGTTAAACCCACAAGGAAGGTTCTACAATTAAAAAATAAAACAATAAAATATAAGAAAACATAGAAAATAAAAAAAACAATGAATTGCTGAATGGTGATGTGAAATGGGAGACATATAAGTAATAATGTGACAAAGAAAGGCGGTTGAGAATGAATATAATAGTAAACAGCTATAAAAGTTTCTAGAAAGTAATGGGTCAATGTAAATTTCAATTTTCTACTTTAAAAAATGATATTTTTTAAATGAAAATATATTAAATTATTTGGTGAACCACCTCTATGAAATTTCTATAACCAACTATTTAAATGGTTTTCTATAAATAAATATATTCAATATTTTTTATACCACTCAATATATATATATATAGAAATATCATGATGTTGGTCCCAACAATACTAAATTGTTATTGATATAATTGTATTATTAATTTATTCAAAAACTTATATTAAAAATATTTATAGAAATAAATTATTAACAATTAAAAATTATATTCATGTCCACAAGGTGTTGATTCTGGAAGGTTTATAAAATAATGGCTATAAAAGATAAGGAAATAAATGAAACCTTGTTGAAAATAAAATAATGAAGTTATATAATTTAGACATATCAATTTTTATTTCTCTCATAAAACATTCATCCCACAATCATGGTTGCGATTTCAGAGTATAATAGTGAATTCAAAATAGCAACAAGTAAAAGAAAAAGAAAAAAAATAATGTATTCTCTATTGAGAATCTATATTTCCTAATCCAGTTTTCACCCTAGTCTCATATTTCTCCTCTATTCTCTTAAATCTCTATTCTGTATTGATATTGATTTATCAATTGTCGAATGATTGGTTAATTTGAAAGCCTTTCCCTTTTGAATGATTCCTCACTCCAACTCCCATGCCAAAACACAAAATCAATACCTCCATCCTAAAATCACTCTAGACCACGTGTTGTGGGATATTTTCATTATCTTCCACTTATTAATAGATATTATTCTGTCCCATGAATGTAAAAACCTCCAATTAGACCTATTTAATTAGTTTGGATTCTTTTATATGATTTTAGAGTTATTATATATTCATATTTACATGCTAAATCTAGATAATTTTGTTTTTATTAAATATAAGATTTAGGGCTCCCCAAAATTTAATAATACAAAAAAACACCTTACCATAGATTACATATTTTTTGTGGTTACACATTGTGGATTTAGAGGCATGTAGTTATTCTTTTGTAGGTAAAAATTTATTTTTATGTGTTTTTTATATAGATGTTTATTTCATAGAGGTACCATTAACATGGTATTAATCAGAGAAATTACCATTATGTAGGTACCTAAGATGCAAAAAATTTAAACATTTATGACAATAATAAAATAAAAATTAGAAATTACAATCCACTAGAGAGAATAAGTCCATGGTTTTCCTAAATACAATTTTTAAAAAAAAAATTAATATCCTAATAAATTATGTTAATATAAAATTATAGAATCTAAGAGAATTAAATTCCCTAACCAAAAATCTAAAAAAACCAAAATAATATTTCAATAAAAATTAACCACAAAATAATGAAATCCTTGTACAATTGAAAAATTGAACACCAAAACAGATATTTTTATTTTGATATTCAATGACATAAAAATTTGACCCAAAATGTTATAGATTCATAATATTTTGAATAAAATATCAATTTAGATATAAAATCATCAAAATATCACAAAAATGATTTTGAAAACATGTATCAAATTAGGGCCATATCACCTACCTAGTTTAAATATTCATATTTGTATATAACTGAGATATTTATTATTATTATCTCAAATGAATTAAATGTTGAATAGGGATAAATTTTTTAGTAAGTGTTAATGAAAAATAATATTTCAATTAATTTTTTCTATATTTGATATTAAGTAGATCAATCAAATAATTTGTACACAAAAAACATTCTTGGAGGATATAGTGAATAAAGTTATTAAGTTTAAAATGTGCTTCAATATGAATATGAAATATATAGTCAAGGATATGGTATCAAATTTTTATTATTTAAGGATAATATCATTCCTAACAGTTCTTGTGTAATTCCCATTCATATGGTGAATAAGATGTCTAGATTAGTTGTGATCATTAATGGTAGGAATGAATAAATTTTAATATGGACTATAATTGGTTAGAGAGTTTTTGTTGACTATAGAAATATGAAAAATGTCATAAGGAAATATCATTCTAATCTTCTATTCATAGATCATATGTTTTAAAATATTGTAAATCTATCTTTTTTTTTTAATTTTAGATGGTTATTCAAGGTACAATTAGGTGAAAATTTATCCAGAAATTCAATATAAGTCTTATTTTACATGAACTTATGGCTGAATTTCCAACAAAATAATTCAATTTTGACTATATGGTACACCATACATGTTTTATAATTTTATATTTTTCATTTTCATGTATATGTTATATATTATTATTGAAGTATTTATGGAATAATTTTCACAAATTGGAATGAAATTTGATGATTTTTTGAAAAATATATTAAGGTTTCTAGCTAAATGAGATGATAAAAAAATAGTTATCAATTAGGAAAATTCCAATTTAATTTGGGATAAGGAATATTGTTTCTTTAGATAATATCCAATCATTCTATATAATTTTAAAATTATAAAATAAAATTTATTTTATCACTGCCTCCTCCAATATCTGTTATTTCATTGAGTAGATTTCTTCGAAATTCTATGACTTTTGGATGATTTAAAAATGATTTTTAAAAAAAGGTAATACCATTATTTTCATTATTTATAATTTATGTTAGGTTTATTTTTTCATAAGAGATAACTAATTTTTTTAGATACTTCGAAGATGTATTTAATATTAGATCATATTTTCATTTTACAAGCTTATAATTTTTCAATTGAAATCATGTGTGATGCTAGTGAGTTTTATATAGGATAAGTTCTTGGGGGAATGAGTATAGAAGAAACATATCATTTATTATGTGGGAAAACTATTTAATAGAGTATTTTTGAATTATCAAATAACAAAAAATGAAACATGGATTCTTGTTTATGCTATGGAGAAATTTAGTCCACAATTTATGTGAAATATGGATACTTTATAAAGATTAATCAATACTTAAGTTTCTACAGTTGAATAATTAAGATAATTCAAGGATGAATAGAAATGTATTGTTATTATAATAATTTTTTTATGGAATTAAAAGATACAATGGGGGATAAGAATTAGGTTCATGATCACATATATATTCTATAAAACCAAAAATAATATCATACTCATCATATTAAAGAAAATATTTTGGATGAACAACTTATTTTTGTCACAACCAAAATGATATCATAATATTATATGTTTTAAAATTACAACGTTACCAGAAAAAACCACAAGTGATGATATGAAATTAAAAAGGAGGATTGGGGTAGATATGAAATACAACCTATGGGAGGAAATGTACTTTTATAATCATAGTAAACATTGATTTATTTAAATATATATACTATAAGATGTGGTTATTCCTCTTTTAAACCATTGAAATACATTAAATTGTGGAGGTAATTGTGAAAATAAAAAATATCTATAAAATTTCTATAGAGTAAGTTCTCCTTGAACACATTTTTCAAATATTTAAATGAGTTTTTAAATAATTTTTATAACTAAAAATGGACACAAAATTTTATAAGAATTCCAGAGATATCATACCTAAGAATACTAAAAGTTTTAGTTTTTGATATACGGGGTCCATATTTTATAATATCTTTATCTAAATCGCAAATAAATGGGTACATTTTGGTTTCAGTAGACTATTATTTTGAAATATGTTGAAGTTATTTCCATGCCATACTATTTAAGAACCTCTATACTGAAATTTGTTTAAAGCATATTTTTAAAGACATGGAGTTAAAATGTACATTATAAGTAATAATGTGTCATACTTCTAGAATCATAAGTTGAGTGAGTTAGTGGAAAATTTTAAAAAATAGTATCAATCTTGGAATAGCCTATCATCCATATATAATTGGACATGTTGTACTATAAAAAATGGTCTAAATTTAATTCTAGAAAAGACAATAAGTTTTTCAAGAAAGTATTATACTTAAAATATAGATGATAAACTGCGACAATAAATAATTTTTTACGAAAAACCCATTGGTATATATCTATATAGGTTGGTTTTTGTAAAGTTATTCCATCTATCATTAGAGATTTAACGAAAATCGTTTCAGGTAATAAATGTAGTAAAATTAGATCACATTAGTGGTAATGAGAAGATAAAGATGAATCTAAATGATATTGAAGAAATTATAAGATAATTATATGAGAATTCCATGATTTTTAAGGACAAATCTAAGATATATCATGACAGGTATATTTAGAAGAAGGTGTTCAAGAAAAGAAAATTAATCCTATAATTAAATTCAAAGTTAAGTTTATTTCGACAAAATTTAATTCCATGTCATATTGACCATTAATGGATTTAAAATTAAACCCAAATAGATCTGTAAATTATTATATATAATATGTGGAGTCATTCAATAAGAATTGAGAAAGACATATGTTATTCTTTAATTGAGAAAAGGTTGATATATCCCCTACCATATGGATTAAATATAAATAACATGAAATGTCTTGTAGATAAATGTAAAACAAGTGATATTTATAGGTATCCTAATCTCTTTAATTTTTCAATACATGATTATAAAAACAAATCATTTCACCCACAACGAGTGTTACTTATATTTTTTAGACGGACGTAATAATGAAGAATGAAGATCATGAGAAGACATTCAGACACTTAAAAAACATGAAAGAAGAGATAATAGGATGGGGTATTCAAATTTCACTGATATGTTCACATTATAAAGATTAAATATCACTCATGTGTCTGTATATATATATATATATGAGTAAAATTTAATATTATAGGGTGTGATGTTTGTCCTACTTTAATAAACATTTCAGGAGTTTTTTCATCATTTATCTAAGGGGTATATAATTTTTAAAATATTAATATTTTTAGTATAATCTAGTTGATGTATGAGGTGTAAATTTCAAAAGTAATTTTAATTCAAATTTACCATATGGTTTATCTTTTGAATTGAGACTCGGAATGGGATTCCAAGAGTTGAAATGTCTCAAACTACTGTTTTATATGAGGAGTGAGTCTTGTGAGTTTGATTAGGTGATATTAAAAATCTATGGGTTTAGTTTTGGGAAAATTATATATTTTTTTAAAGTTTCACTATTTGATGTGCATGGCTTAAAAGAGACCATGTGAAACCTAGATGTTCAGGGGGAATTTAGTTCATTTTGAATATAAAATGATTATGTTTAACAATTACTATATTGTTAAGTGAAAAACCAAGAAGGGTCCTAGGGAAACTATTAATGTTGGGCAATGATTTAAAATTTGAATCTCATTTGGAATACATATTTCATAAAATTAAAGAAAAATTGTGAAAAAAGTTGTAGTTGGGTGGAAGTGCTGATAACATAGTTGGAGCATGGGTTTTCTAACCATGCGTCTGAAAACATATATACTTAATACACCTTAATTCATGATTTATTACATAAATACACACATAATACAATCCAAAAAAATAAAAAGGCCTAATATATTTTTCTAATTATATCCATAACATAATTAAATTAAACATTGTTACAATTTAATTATTCAAAACATTAAAACATACCCCTATATTCCACTGATCTTCTAATACTGAATTAGAAAACTAGCAGACATACATAAAAAAGGGGTGATATATAAATCCTATTATTGGAATAATCATATAATAACATAATGAAAGTAATAAATTTTATTCAATAAGAGTATAAAGGTGACATAAAAGGGGTGGGAATCGTAAACATGCACATCGAAGAATGATATAAGATGATAACATCAATGAAAATTAAGAATGTAGCAGCATAAAACCTGACATCATAAGAATAATTCAAGTATAACCACTAAGAAATCATAACATAATGTGATTAAGATAACCACTCATGAACCATACATGTAATATCATGAGATAAAAACATTACCTAATGTATTGTGTGGCTATATAACTCTAGTTCTACCCATCACATTCATATCATTTTCATGAATTTTTTTACTACATAGATCGAACAACATTAGACTTTATTTTAT
Source organism: Viscum album (assembly GCA_963277665.1). Taxonomy (NCBI): domain Eukaryota; kingdom Viridiplantae; phylum Streptophyta; class Magnoliopsida; order Santalales; family Viscaceae; genus Viscum; species Viscum album. The sequence continues at coordinate 359,203,912 of OY728136.1, read as the reverse complement.
CACTTTTAATACCATGATTACTGAGTGTGGGTTAATTACATGGAATTACCCAATCATTGAAGTATATTAAATCTTGGTTATTACCCTTGATTAGAAATGGTAATTGGCATTCCTAATATAAAATATTCGTATGGAAAATCGTAGGATAATTTTGATAATATAAAGGGTGTACATAAAGGTTTGTAGAATGGGGTGAATGATAGTGAAATGTGATATCTAATTATATATAAATCATTAGGATAATACATGGATTTATAAAAAAAATTTAAAAAATCAATAATTTTAAATCAAAAGGGCATATTAAAGATAGAGTACTTCCAATTAAATGAAGAAGAGAGAGTCTCTTAACTTGATAGGGTTCTAAAATTTTAGGAAGAGATTATTAATATCTTGGGAACACATTAGGGGATATATAGAGGGATATAAATATTAAATTCATTATCAATTTTATTTTACAAAATAGTAGTTATAGGATGGCGGGGTATTTATAGTAAAATAAGGGGATTCTTTCTTAATTTATGAAGATAGGTTTTGAAATCTATATGATAAAATATTCAAAATGAAAAAAATTACCATGGTTCATGACCTTAGTTTCTACCATATAAGAGTGTTTTTAAATATTTTATAATTATATGAATATAAATTCTTAAAATAATACTCTTGGTGTTGTGTAAGTTAGTCATGTTTATAAAGAATTGGTTTTATAACCTTAATATATAATATAGGTTTTAGAGGATTCATTAAGGATCTATAAAATTAATAAATTACTAAAAAATTAATTATTTTAAAGAGGAAACATATATTTGGTGTTGGATAAATTTTATGGAATTTATTACATCACTTATGATGTCATAATAGAGATTTCATATTTATACCATATTTAATCTTTATCCAAAAAATCAGCTATCTTGGAAAATTATTAAAAAATCACCATTAGATAATTTAAACATTTAGATTTTATAAATAATACATATATTATCTAAATAATTTTATAAATGTATTTTTTCCAATTATGAATAAAAAATAATTTTTTACTAAAAAATATTAGATTATATAATATTAACAACTTTCTGACCCTTATAAAAATTACAATCGAATTCATAAAATTATATTGTCAATTATATTTGAATAATATAATCACATAAAAAATGTATTAAGATATTATGTATTTGAAGATTAATTGAATTTAACGAAATATTTTGTTAATTGAAACTATATATTTCCCAAAAAATACAATTTTGATTTCTTCATATCAAAATGGAATTTTCATTAACTCATAAAAAATTGTAATAATGAAAAGGTATAAATATTATTATTATTTCATTTAAAATGAAAATATGTAAATTCATACTACTATATTATACATAGATAATCTCTTATTACACCATCATATACCCTAATGGTAAGGTGTGTGATAGTGTGGTTTTCTTATGGTGTTTTAGTACACATTGTTTGGGTTATGATCTTGATAAACTTGAACTTCTCCTATAAAAGATTTGTTCATTATTTTGTTATTGAATTTAAACTTTGGATTCATCAAGGTAAAATACTAGTGATTCCATCTCTCATAGAATCTCTGATATATGGGTTTTATATGGTATGATCATATTGATCAAGTTCATCACTTCTTATATCTATAACAATTGGATTTTTTCAAAACCCTTAATATATACTAATAATACCAGTCATTGCACAATGGATATAATATAAATGGTTACATGCTTAACAGACTTTTAAATAAAAAATTATATAAATTATAATGGTAAAAAATAACCAAAGTAGTGAAGTGTTTTCATTAACTTCATTACATAATTAGGAATTTATTTACATGAAAATGTAATTTATTTTATAAAACTTTACGGAATTACATTCTTCTCCCATTCATAAATTTCACCCACTAAATTTCATTTCACACAATAATATAGATGAGGATACTTTTTTTATTTCCAATTTTTGTTCCCAGTTTTCTTCCTCAAACATGTAGTCTTTTCAAAGTACTTTGACTAGGTGAGTTGTCATATTTCATAGAACTTTGTCTCTACTATCTAAGATAATCACATATTGTTCCTCATATGAAAGACTATTGTGTAAGGTCACCATATTTAAATTATATACATGTGATGGGTTTGGCATGTACTTACCCAATAGTGATACATAGAACATATCCTATAATTGAGATAGTTTAGGTGGGAGTATAATTTGATAGGCCATAGATATTATGTGATCGTAGATCTCAAAGGGTCGAATGAATCAGGAACTAAGATTTCCCTTCTTCGCAGAGCTTAGGAATTTCTTCTATCATGATATATGAAGGAAAAAATTATCTCAAGTGTCTAATTCAAGATATCATCTATGATTGTATTTATAGATTTTTTTATCAATTTCTCATATATTTTATAAGACACTGGATGGTTTGAACTATCTCTATCATATCATGGATAAGATTAGCTCCCATAGGCTTCCACTCTCCAACTTTATCCTAGCATGTTTGAGTTTGAATCTTATTCCTATATAGAGCCTCATATGGATTAATTTGAATACTATAATGGATATTACTGGTATATGTGAACTCCAATATGGTAATGTGTTGATCAAAAAATCTTTCAAAATCCATTGAACAAGATCTCATCATATCCTTTATAGTTTTATTAGGTTTCTCGAGATAAACATCCATCCTAGGGTGATAATAACTACTAAAACTCATATATATGCTAGACAATAATAGAAGGATTCTAAAGAACTTCAAGGTAAACCTTAGACCTAGACCAAATATAATGTAAAGTGGCACTCCATGAATTCTTAGAACTACCCTTATCTATATGAAGGACAATTTATCGAGAGAGAAATATTTTTTTGACACAAATGAAATGCAGTGACTTTATAAGGAAACTAAATACCACCTAAATGGAATTATATCATATAGATATCCTAGGCATTTTGATGATGAAACACATAATTATGTTTTCCCATTTTCATAATTGTATGGGAAATGGTTGGACCAAATACTTATAATTTTGTCATTTATCCTTGAATTTTTGGCATACCAAGCATCGAGATATAAGTTATGGAATCCCCCCTTCATGCTGTCCTACCAAAATTTTTCTTTTTAAAATTTATACATCTTATTGATTCCTTTATGAATAGATAATGTTTAGTTATTCACATAATTTAGAAGTTACCTCTTTGATTTAGGTTTTAATCGGACACATATCTTGATTCCAAACCTTATAACTCCATCTATAGAAAAGTTAAACATTAGAATATTTGATACCTTTTTTCTGATACTCCACATCGTCTTTTTGGGTCTCCATGATCCTCTCAAGAATAGTTGGTTGAGTAGTTGTTTTTGAAAGGTAGGATTAATCCCATTTTATTACTCCCATTTCTACCATTTTAATGTCTAATAATAATGGGTCCCTTTGAATCCTCATCATGCATAGGGTTGCAAGATCATTTCAACTCAAAGTAGTTTGCAATTTGTTTTCCTTCTCAATATGGAAACGGATTGAGCAATCATACACCTTGATCATCTCTAACCACATTTATTTTCATATATTGACCTATTTTTTTAATATATACTTGAGTATTTTATGATCCATATATATGTCACAATTCTCTCTGTAGAGATAAAGTCTCCAAATATTCAATGTAAAGACTACTATGGACAATTATTGATCATTTTTTGGGTAGTTCTTCTCATAGATCTTTATTTGGAAGGATTCATATGGTATCAATTTTTTATCTTGAATGAGTACACAACACAACCACATTTTTAACAGATCATTGAAGATCAGAAATCCTCCCTCACTGGGGGTAATGTGAGCACATGTGTAGTGATTACAGTCTTATTTAACTCTTTAAAGATTTTATCACATTCATTAGTCAAGAAAATCTTCACACCCTTTTGAGTTATCTTGGTTATTGTGATTTATAATTGTGATAAGTTTCTCAAAAATCGATAATAGTATGAAGCTAATTCAAGGAATCTATGAATCTTTATCACACATGTTGATCTCATATATCCTTTAATTGCCTCTATTTTTGAATGTTCTATAGATAACCTATTATTGGCGATAATATTCATTATCACCTCAATATTTTATGAATTTGTTTTCTAAATAAATTTAATTTCATTGATTTGTTGTGTAACATGTAGCATAGAGTTTTAACGAACTGCAATATACTATTTTTATTATATTTTAATCATGTCAATTATAACCTAGACATTAAACTTTGTGGTATGAATCATAATAAAAATATTTTTAAAAATATTTATAATTTTTTTAGATAAATCAAATATATTTATTTATATGCAATTAATTTGTTGTAATGTCTTTAAAACGCATCAAAAATACATTTTTCTTAATAAATATTTTTTATTTTTTTATGGAAAAATAACATAAATTTGTTACACTATTATAAAATTTATTTTAAAAAATAAAAATAATTTTTTTAAATAAACATGTGAAAATTAGGTTAGGTTTACTTTTTGGAAATTTTTCAAAAACGATTAATTTTTTGATCAATAGTGAAAAGTAAAAGTTTTTATTGAAAACTGACTTTTCATTTAAAGAATTTATTAGGATATGTTTTATTTTAAAATGGTTTTAAAAGAAACATTACATCAATTATATTATAATTAATCTGATTTAGGTCATTGGAATTCATTTTATTTTTATATTTTATATTAAAATATTATATAGTTTTCAATGTTTTTTCTTTGGAAAACCATTTTTATTTGATTCCTATGTGTTTAAGTTTAAATTAAATTCTTATACTAATTTGTATAGAATTAGTAAAAATAGATCTGATTTTTGGAATCATAATAATTTATATTTTATAATAAGTACGAATTAATTTTTGGTCATTAATAATAACAAAGGAAATAAAAATTATTTACTACAATTAAGGTTAAAATACGGTTTTGCCCATCACTTTCACTGGTGTTAATATTAATTTTCCATATACAGTGTATTTTTTATTTAATAAATTTTATTAAATATTTATAAATAGTGAGTTAAAATTATCTAATAAGACTTATTTTAATTTTAGTCTCAACGTATAATTTACCCTGGTAAATAAATTAATAAAATTTACCGTGGTGAAAACTATGGCAGTAAAATTTAGTAATCATAATTACAATGGAAAAACATGTTTAAAACATTCATTTTTTAATTTTTTTATTGACAATCTCATCTATCATGTCCATTATTACACAATTTTTTAAACACTTTTGGTGAGAGTGACTTCCCATTAATTAATATTTTTTGGTATTTAAAAAAATGTCACTCCTCAATTATAAAATGGAACTTTATCCCCTTGCTTATTCTCTTCTATTAAACCATTTGGATCATAAAATACCTACCCAAATTTTCATGACCCCGACCCCAAAAGTCTGAAATCGGTGCCTGAAACATGGTGTAAAATTTTCTTCATAAAAATAGGCATAAAAAATTGCACATCTTGTCCCAATATAGAGGATCGTTTTATTTTAGGTTCTTGGAAAATCAGATGCTGCTGAAGTACTTCTTTTAAAAACATAACAGGTCTAAGGTTCAAATTGATGTTGTCACAAAGAGTACTCAAAGATTAGGCAATATAGCTAAATCTTGTAAAACATAAATTAAAAAGTAGGGTGAGCACAAAAATTCTTAGTAAGGGGTTTTAAAACATTTGAAGAAATTCCCTTTAAAATAACCACCTTGGACATAATCATAAAACATTTTCTTCAGAGGAAGACATTACATTTTGAGGCACATCATCAATATTTTAAGATGTTAAAGACCATTCTCATGCAAGATAATTACACTTACTTAAAAACTTCTAATAAAACATGAATCAGAGTGCACATGTGTATATAAGAAATGAAATGGTCATAATTCATAACATGGTCAATCCAACTCTAAAAGCATAGTTGTGATTATAATCATTTGTATCATGATTTATTAAAAGAAAATCATAAGACTTTAACATTGATTACTTTTCCTTGTATAATTTTCCATTTTCATACTAGGTTATGCCTTATGCTTTCAATTCTATTTTCAAAGAAGATTCTTAGCTAAGGATCCACAATCCCTTGGTCTATCATTTACCATTCCATAATGAGAAAATGTATAATGCCAGACTTTGTTAAGTCCTTACGCCAAGACCGTACGGGTAAAAACCCAAAATAATTGTGGTTAACTACCACACATTATTGTGAAAAAATATAACATCATGTTCACACATCATTTCACTTGACTCATGAGACTTCATCACTTTACCCAATGCATTGGAACACTTTATAATTATGGGCACACCCATTACATCAATTTATGTCCAATAAATTCCCCACATGTATTAGCATGGTATCATCTTTTTAGTGTTCATACAACATAGAAAACTTACATTCTTAATCCATAATCATTTCCATACATTCACCTACTAAAATTGAATTATGCATTGAGTGCAAAAGAACTAGATTTGTTAGTTTCAGATTTAACACATCATACCCTAACACATGTGGTAAAAATTAGTTCACATAAAATGACAGATTATCACATGAAATAACAACACTTTCATTAAACTAATAAGAACGTGTCCTTTTTCTAAAACCATGTTTACATGATTTGACATTGGGATACTCATTTAATCTATAAAAATTGAAAAGGTTAAATCATAAACTAATAATGATCCAAGAATTTCTTGTGACAATTGGGGAAATAAAAAGTGTGGATTATTTCTTAGAGAAATGTTCATGCATAAAATAAATAATTAAACATGTGTACCATGCATGAATTTATATTTATACTTGAACATGAAATATATCATACCTTTTGATTTAGAAATAATTTTTGAAATACAAGTATGTAGTTATGTGGATTTGAAACTCAGAGGAAAAATATTATATATATACTTATATATGTACACAAGGTGTATGCTTGAAATCTTGAATAATCCAAACAAGACTAAATAGATTCTTGCAACCGTTATAGTCCTCATAATCATGTTTTAAACCAATAAGGATTGGTTTTATGGAAACTCAGATGTTACCCAACATATATATATATATATATATATCCATATAATTTTACACATAACTTCACATACATGAATTATATTTAATGGTATACAAAAAATGTGATAGATTAGGACCCTTTCATGTTGTTTCATGTATCTAAAAGAAGACAATTCTTGAAAACAAATAATCACCCATCAAAGTTTATAAAACCCAATATAGTTTGTAAGAAAAATACCATATAAGATTTCTAAATTTCAAAATAGGTTGGTACAACTTATATAATCTGTGAAACATTAAAATGGACAAGAAGGATTTTTCATGTTTGAAGCTTAAACTCATTTCATGTGTAATATACTCAAAATATATCTTGAAATATATGTGAATTGAGGTTTAGAATAAACTGAATATATATATATAGAAAGATCCATATATACGTAAGAATATAGGATTTTTACAAAAAGAAAACATAGTAAAAATATATCCCTTACCTGACTTCGGGAGTCTACCAAGGTAGGGCAATGGATATTTTCATGTCGAGGAGAAAAAAATAGGTATTTATGGGTGAAAAAAATAATGGGTTTATATAGGTGGTATATATATATTTTATATATAACGTCTCATAAATAAAATATAAACAAAGACTTAAAACATTACCAAGATAAAACAAACCAAATATGTTTCTTAAAGAGAGAACTCAAAATCAATCGGTGATTAATATACACACACACACACAAACACACACACACAGACACACACACACACACAGATATATATATATAAAAAGTTTTAGGAAAACTTGAGTGGAAAGGTCGGGTTTAAAAAAATAAAATAAAAAGAGAAAGGATATGGGTAGAATTCAAGGCCAATCCGAGGAGAAGGGTGGGGGATATCTAGGAAGAAGAAAAGAAGAAGAAGAAGATGATGAGGGAGGAGAAACAGTGGGTGACCCATTGGTTGGCGTGAGGTAGAAGAGTACGACACAGAGAAGAAATCTGGAGATGAGATGAATGACCCAGATCAATCGATCTTTGATCTAACGGCTAGGATGACTCTGTGGTTTTTAAAAACGAAGGACGGTTGTGATTTGATCTTGAATAAGATCGGATGAATGAGGCAAGGCATAGGATTTAAAAGCAAGTGAACGAATGAGATTAGATCTGAGATAGATCAGAAGGCCCAGATTAATTTTCCGATGAAAATTCCAGTCCCACATTGAAAGGAAACTTGTTTCACAACCTCTTATAAGGTTGGAGCTCCCAAGAACAACTCATAAATCTCCCTCCCCCTCCCCGGTGCCACCCCACACCAGATTCTTTGCAGGCGTGCTACCATGCCCACCCACGCCATCGTGATGCCCCGCATGGTGGCCTAATACCGAGATAATCTATGCGCTCTAGATGCGTGACACGCCTGTGGGCTGGCCTCTTCTAAGGAAGAAGTCCAGGATCGACCGCTAGTGCATGCTTCCTCTTTTGGCCCAGCTTGAGGGCTGGCCTTTTGGGTTAATATTTTTTATTAACCCAATTTTCAAAATAACTATATAAGAAAATTACATATATACATAATATATTTAACTTCATAAAAGTTGTTTTATTCTTAACTTTGGAAGTTTAAAATACACAAGGAGAATTTGATACATGGTAGAATGTTTTGCATGATAAACAGATATTCTTAAAATTATCGTAGCTTTTTGTACATGATTTTCCCACTAAAGTATCTAGTACCTCCGTTAGAAGAGATAAAAGGTGTGATTCGTCTGCCATCTGAAATATTGAGAATGATTTTTTAGTATAGTGCAATCAAGTAATTTATGGTTGCTATAATTTTCTAGAGTTTTCCTAAACCGATCCCCTGATACCAACAGTCACGACCCCGACACCAGAAGTCTAAAATCAGTGCCTAAAAAATGGTGTGCAATTTTATTCATAAAATTAGGCATAAAAAAATTGAACATATTTTCCCAATACAAAGGATCATTTTGGTTTAGGTTCTTGGAAAATTAGATGCTGCTGAAGCACTTCTTCTGAAAACATAACATGGCTAAGCTTTAAATTATTGTCGTCACAAAGAGTACTCAAAGCTTGGGAAAAACTAATAAATCCTATAAAACATAAATTAAAACGTATGGTGAGCACAAGAATGCCCAGTAAAGGGTTTTAAAACATTTGAAGAAATTCCCTTTAAAAGAACCACCTTGGAAATAATCATAAAACATTTTCTTAAGAGGAAGACATTGCATTTTGAGGAACATAATCAATATTTTCAAAGTTGAAATACCATTCTCTTGAAAGATAATTAGGATTACTTAAAAACATCTAATAAAACATGAATGAGAGTGCGCATGTGTATGTAAGAAATAAGATGGGAATAATTCATAAATTGGTCAATCCAACTCTAAAAGCGTAGTTGTGATTATAAGCATTCGTATCATGATTCCTTAAAAGAAAATCATAAGACTTAAACATTTAATACTTTTCCTTGTATAATTTTCCATTTTCATACTAGGTTATGCCTTATTCTTTCACTTCAACTTTCATTGAAAATTCTTAGCTAAGGATCCACAATCCCTTGGTTAATCATTTACCATTCTATTATGAGTAAATGTATAATGTTGGACTTTGTCAAGTCCATGTGCCAAGAATGTATGGGTAAAAACCCAACATAAATTTGGTTAACTAGCACACATACTTGTGAACCAATCTATCATCATGTTCACACATCATTTCACTTGACTCATGAGAATTCATCACTTTACCCAATGCATTGGAGCGCTGTATAATTTCAGGCGCACCCATCACATCAATTAAAGTCCAATACATTCCTCATATGTCTTAGCATGGTCTCATCTTTATAGTGTTCATACTATATATAAAACATTAATTCTTAATCCATAATCATTTACATAAATTCACTTAAATTAATTGAATTATGCATTGAGTGAAAAAGAACTAGATTTTTTAGTTCTAGGATTAACATAACATACCCTTACACATGTAGTAAGAATTAGTTCACATAAAATGAAGGGTTATCATATGAAATAACAACACTTTCATTAAAATCTTAAGAATGTGACCTTTTTATAAAACCATGTTTACATGATTTGACATTGGGATACTCATTTAATCCAAGAAAAGTGAAAAGGTTAAATCATAAAATACCAAGGATCCATGCATTTCTTCTATCAATTGGGGAAATACTAAGTGTGGATTATTTCTTAGAGAAATGTTCATTCATAAAAGAAATAATTAAACATGTGTACTCATGCATAAATTTATATTTATACTTGAACATGAAATCTATAATACCATTTTCTTGAGAAATAAATTTTGAAATACAAGTTTGTATTTATGTAGATTTGAAACTCATGGGAGAAATCTTATATATATACTTATATATGTACACAAGTTGTATGCTTGAAATCTTTCATAACCCAAGAAAGACCAAATAGATTCTTGCAACCGTTATATTCCTCTAATCATGTTTTAAACCAATAAGGATTGGTTTTATGGAAACTCAGATGTTACCAAACTTATATATATATTTATATATATATGTATATCCATATAATTTTACACATAACTTCACATACATGAACTATATTTAATGGTACACAAAAAAACATGATAGATTAGGACCCTTGCATGTTGTTTAATATATCAAAAATAAAACAATTCTTGAAAATAAAAGTTCACTCATCAAAGTTCATAAAACTTGAAATAGTTTGCAAGAAAAAATCCATATAAGATTTCATAATTCAAAATAGGTTGGGACAACTTATATAATATGTGAAATGTTAAAATGGACAAGAAGGATTTTTCATGTTTGAAGAATAAACCCCATTGATGTGTAATATACTCAAAATATATCTTGATAGTCTATGTGAATTAAGGTTTAGAATAAACTATATATATATATATAGAAATAGCCATATATATGTAAGAATATAGGTGTTTTGAAAAAAAGAAAACAATGTAAAAAATTTATCCCTTACCTGACTTCAGGAGTATACCAAGGTAGGGAAGTGGATGTTTACACATCGAGGAGAAGAAAAAATGTAATTACGGGTGCAAAAATACTAGGTTTATATAGGTGGTATATATATATTTTATATATAATGCCTCATAAATAAAATATAAACAAAGACTTAAAAATTGACCAAGATAAAACAAACCCAACTTTTTGCTTAAAGAGATAACTAAAAATAAATTTGTGATTAAAATACACACACATATATATATATATAATGTTTTTGGAAAACATGAGTGGAAATATCAGGTTTATAAAAATAAAATAAAAAGATAAAGGATATGGGTAGAAGTTAAGGCCGGTCTAAGGAGAAGGGTGGGGGATCTCGAGGGAGAAGAAAAGAAGAAGATAAAGATGAAGGAGGAGAGATAGTGGGCGAACCACTGGTTGGCTTGAGGTAGAAGAGGACGACATAGAGAAGAAATATGAAAATGAGATGAATGGTCCAGATTAATCAATCTTTGATCAGATGAATAGGATGAGTCTATGGTTTTTAAAAATGAAGGACAATTGAGATTATATCTTGAATAATATCGGACATATGAGGCAAGGTGCGGGATTTAAAACTGAGTGAACGACTGAGATTAGATAGGATATTGATCAGATGACCCAGATTTATTTTATGCTGAAAATTCTCATCCCACATCGAAACGAATCTTGTTTCGCCACCCCCTTATAAGGCTGGAGCTCTCAAGCACAGCTCAGAAATATCCCTGCCCCTCCCCGGTGTCTCCCCGCAACGAATTCTCTGTGGGCGCGCTACCACGCCCACCCACACCGCCATGTCACCCTGCATGGTGGCCTAATACCGAGATCCTCTGTGCACTCTAGACGCATGACACACTCGTGGGCTGGCCTCTTCTGAGGTCGAAGGCCAGGCTCCGCCGCTAGTGCGTGCTGCCTCCATTGGCCCAGCTAGAGTGTTGTCCTATTGGGTTAATATTTTTTTATTAACCCAATTTTCAAAATAAATATCTATGAAAATTACACATATACATAATATCATTACCTTCATAAAATTTGTTTTATTATTAACTTTGGGAGTTTAAAATACACAAATAAAACTATATAACTTTTAATTAATAGAAGTATTCATAAAAAATGTTTTCAAATTCAAAAACAAAATGCATATTTTTCTTTAAATTAAAGTAGACATATGTACCAAAAAGTTATGATTTAAAATGTAATGTTTTTGAAAGATAATCTCAATTAAATGTGTTCAATGATAAGACTTTAAAGCACTTGATCACTTATAACATTTCAAGGTGATTTTATACTTTGAAAAATCATTACTTATTAAGTTTAAAAAAAAATATTTATAATTGTTTTACAGGAGATTAATTTATAAAAGCAAAATTTCTAAAATATTTGAATCATTAAAGAATGTTCTTGAAATAAATTTTGAAATCATAAAATATAAATAAAAGTTAATGACTTTAACATATATTTGAAATACTTTGAAATTTTCAATATTCATAAATAATTAATCTTGAATACCCAATGGCTATAATTATAGCCGTTGCAAATTCAACGGTCACCTAAATGGCAATGGTAGAATTTAGGTCTTATAAAAACACGATTAGGGTATTCCAACTTCAACCACCGAGACACAAAAGATGGTATTATTCACCCCTCTAACTCTCAGTACAATTTCTACGGTTCTGGTTATAATGTTCTTAGTCGTGGTAGATCTGAATGAAATCTACTACTTTCTTGGTTTGTTTGTGGTGCTGTGGGGTCTACCGATGATCGTGGTTGGCCTACTTGTCAGAAGTTTTGGTTAGTTATGGTCTTTAGGCCTTGTTTCCATGTATCTATTTCTAGTGTTTTAAATGAATAAAAGTCTTGTGTTTATTTTACGAGAATTTTTTATAAAATTAAGCCAAGTGTAATAATTAAAACTATTATTATTACAAAAATTATGTTTGGGGTATCACACAAATATTTCCCTAAATATTGTATCCACATTTTATATTTTTTTGCCTTCCCAAAAGACCAATCCTGGGTCCTTAATAAGAGACCCAAATGAGGTTGTTCTATGAGAAGGTAATCACAATAAGATCATTTTTTACCTCAAATTTTACAAACTTCATTCAGGTTTTAAAAATTAAAATATAATAAAAACATATCTGAAATATACTGAGATTTTATTATTTTAATGTAATAACCTATATCAATCTCTTATTCCATCAAATTGTAAACAAAACTGTCGATCTTGTGTATGGTGGACTGCTTCCTCACGAACCGATGTAATACATTTTTGATTGCCACCTATAAAAACTTGATATAATTATGGATTTAATGTTTATATATGATATATATGATATTTTTATACCTTTTAAATTATAATATCACATATACCTTCTTACTTTCTATTCCATGTGAATATGATAACATCATTGATGTGTATAAAGGACTACAACGTCACGAAGAAATGTAATTCATTTTTCACATATGATTTTCATAAAAGGAAAAAATATAAATTTAAATATTATTTTTGATATTTATAACATCATAATATTTTGTTAAGGTGAAATATTATTTACCTTCCCTTTATACCATTCATCGAGAAAATGGAAACAATGTTCATGTTTACATACAACCAACCTTCTCCATGCATGGTGTAATTCATTTTATATATCTTAATTTTATGGATTAATATAAATAAATATGTAATGAATATATGTTATATTTATATAATGGATATAATTATATATATGATGAAACCATGATCAATGTAAAAGGATATAAAATAACAAACCAAAACATACATGAAATATAAAGTAGTTAACAACCGAAACATGATTTCAAAAATGAATAATTAACAAATGGGTAATAAAAGATCAAAATTATATCATATATAATATTATATATCTGATAATGGTTTTATTTAATATTTTAAATAAAACTATATTTATTATACATGTGGTTCAAATGTTTATACATAAATTCAAGACTTAAGGTATGGTACTTTTAGTATCTCTTTTATTTCTTGGAGACATATCCCATATTCACCTCACGTTTCATTTTTGTGGTGAATTTAATGTACAAGAATGTATTTCATGATTCTTATCATGAATATTATGGGATATAAATATCCATATATGTTTCTCCTTTCATGGGTCTTATGATACAAAAGTTACCAAAGTGGTAAGGGTTTGATGTTATAATCTCATTGTTTAAAGGGACTGTTTATGATTATGCATTAAATGATGAAATATTATTATATATTCATTAATAATGTTATGAATTTTAATCTCCAATAGTTATTTATTAAGAATAAATTTTCCATTTCATTTTCCTCTATTTATGTAATCATGGTTGGACAAGAATGTTTTTAAATAAAACTAACTTTATTTCTCTCTTTAGTCAAAAAACCTTTTTCTTCTGTTTCAATTTTTTATAAAAATGTTTTCAAGAATATTTTAATATTTATATATGATTTTTTAAAGTAAATTTTTACCCTTACTAGAATTTTACAAAAAAAATTATAATTAATCTTCTTGTTATTTTAAAAACAAGGATTGTTTTTATTTTACCAAAAATATAAAAGGAATCATTATTTTATCATTTATGTCATGAACAAAATTTCCCAACATCATGACCACTCATTGATTCAAATATTAATTTATAAGTTTCATATTTTATTTTTAATTAAAATTATTTTAAATTTTTTTTCTGAACTTTAAGTTTTAAAAAGGTGGTTTTCAATTTGAAGAGGTTATTTTACTCAAGAAATGATCCATGTGATCTATCAAAAACATTTCCACATATTATAACATCCTTTTATGTTACATAAGATCAATTAGAGATATAATCTGATGATAAAATCCTTATTATCTCTAGGGATTTTTTGTTTTTATGATGAAAAAAATTTTATGAAACCTTTTCCTTTTTCTGTGAGTTACAATATGATAAAATTATTAATTTTTTTATGAAAACCACTTCATTCCATAGGTTTTTATTTGATTGTTTTATGATCATGTGGAAAATATATGTATGATTTTAATTATTTGATGGTTGGGACCTATATCTATCTTCAATTCATTTGTTAAATATTGAGATATAATGAGATAAATAGGACTGGAATGGGGAGTAAACCCGATTTAGTAAGGGAATTTTCCACAATGATAGTCATGGGAGTAAACCATGACAAGTACGATGGTTTGGGGAGTGAACCCAATCTTTTATTATAGTATTTGGAGTGTACCATAAATTCTATAATGGTTTGGGGAGTGAACCCAATCCACTATGATAGTCTGGGAAATGTCTCTTTAACACTAAAGAAATGATTTTCTATTCTTATGTGTATACAAAAAATCTATGTCTTATTTTAATGTTATGCTTTAATGGATTGTGTTCGTCGATTAATTTATGGTTCATGTCTTATGAAATGCCATATTTTATACCATGACTCATGTTTTTGATCTATGATATGAAAGGTATGGTTTTAAAATGTTATTATCAAGTTCTCATACCCTTGTTCTCATGTTATGTTTATATCTACCTTGTTTTCCCCTTACTATGTATCTAAGCTCACTATTTATTATGTTTATTCTTCATCATTTTTGAAGATAGATATTATTTATAAGAACATGGAGGTAGATTATATAGTTCACTGATGAACCAGTTGTTTATGCATCCATGTTTGCAAAGGAACTAGACCTAAATGAGTATGGACGGGATTTTTATGTTATGTAATGAATATGTGTCAATTAAGATGTAATATCTATGTATGAAAAGTATGGTCCTTTATAGTTTGTATCAAAGTAAGGTTTAGTTAAACATTTGGAAATTAGGATGAGAACACTTGAGTGAGATCCCTAGAGATATGTATTAGGATAAGTATAATTATATAAAAAGATCTTATAATACTGGTGAAGGATAGAGAGAGTGATTTCAATGAAATTACATCCCAATCTATATATTATAAGTGAATGTATTTCTGGAATAGTTGTACCCAAGGGTAAAAACTCCAAAAAAAAGGTGTCTTAGGCTTGACTCAAACATTACCTGGTATAAGATAATGGGACTTACTATACACCTTGTTTAATACTCTTAGGGTATATTCTTTGGAATTTTCCAAAATATTTATGAACCATTATAAAAGATTTTATTAATTACCATGAATGAACTAGGATAAGATTATGGTGTAATAGATTTAAAATAAGGTTCCATGATTTAGGCATCGTATAAGTGATTTTTTCATGATTATGTGGTCCCCCACTGTGATTATTGTTTCCTATACTATGTTTTTTTGATTTAGTTAATAGATAGAACTAGAAGTAACCATGTTAATGTTTAGTGCGATGGAAAATGAAATGATTTTCCCTCAGAGATACCAAATTTTGTGGGAGATGGAATGAGAAATATCATTTCTATTCTCACAAAAAAATTATATATTTAAAAGGAGTTATGATTTAGACATCCAATAATTTATTTTTTCATAATTATGTGGTTACCCACTATATTATTGTTTCCCACACTATGATTTTTGGTTTTAGTTAATAGTTGGAACTCAAAAGCACCATATTAATGTTTAGTGTGATAGAAAATGAAATCATTGTTGGACTAAGCTACCAAGTGTTATGAGGGATGGAATAAAAAATCTCACTGCTATTATCACACAAAATTCTTAATATATAAAACATGTGGTACTTCCAAAAGAACAAAGGAGGGGAAAATGTTCTATAAAGTCCTTCACAAAGAAACATCCATGTTTTGTTAATGGTTTCATTGATCCATAATTTTATAATAAATGGATCAATATAATTAAAAATATATTTTCTATTTTTCAATGTTTTGGTGTATGAAAAATTCATTTTTATCTATATTTTGGAAGGAGAAGCTAGTAAATGGTGGACTCTTATCAAGAATATGAGTCAATAAGGCAATGTTGACTCCTTGGAGTGGGATGATTTTAAGAGCTTATTTTTCAATGATTAATTCCCTAATTTTATCCTATAAAAATGGTGAAGGGATTATTTGAGTTAAATAAGAATGAAAATAAAATATTTGGTATGATGAGATAAATTTTACATGACATGTGAGGTAAATATTTGGTGTTTTCATCCAACTTGAAAGTAAGGTTGATCAGTTCTTAAATGTCTTAAAACCAAGTCTCTAAAAGGTAATTTTAGATAATGGAATTCAATAGCTATGAAGAAATTTTTTGATGTGATATCAAGGTGGAAATGGATATTGGTGTTACCCATTAATCTCATTGTTTTGATAATAAAATAAATATGGATCAATGTAACTCGACATTGATTATCAAGATCAGAAAATGATAAAAATTAAAAAAAGTATCATCTACATCATATTGATGACTTTTTTGATCAAGTAGATGGATATAAATAATTTTTCAACATTAAAATTCATTATAAATATCATTAATCAAGTTTAAAGATTGAGGATATACCCAAGAACACATTCTTTACAAGGTGTGGACACTATTAATATATAGTGGTGTCATTCAGTCTTACTAGTGACCTCACTATCTTCATGGATTTAATGAATATATTATTTTGAGATTACCTTAATTAGTTAGTGGTAGTCCAAATAGATGATATTATTATATATTAAAAGAGTAAATAAGAGTATGAATATCAAATTATAATTCTTCTGAAGACCCTAAGGATGGAGAAATTATTAAAAAAATTTACAAAGTGTGATTTTGTTGATACAAAATATTTTATTTTTTGTTTATATAATACCAATAGAGGGTGTATTAGTCAATCCATTAAATATAGAGGTTATTGGATGTTAGACCAAACCAACCACTATGATTAAGATATTATGTTTTCTTGGTTTCTTTGGATATTATTGATCATTTGTATATAATTTCTCATAACTATCTAATCCACACACTATGTTAACATGGAAGGGATTTAAGTTCCTTTGTATAGATGAATGTGAGGAAAATTTTAAGGAACTGAAGATAACGTTAGTTAGTGAACTAATGATTACATTACAATATATTGGATAAGGGTTTTTAATATATAGCGATACATCCTAGAATGTATTTTGATGTGTTCTCATGTAGATGAAATGGTAATATCTTATAACTCACAAAAATTGAGGTTTTATGAGAAAAATACCCAACTCATGATTTGGAGTTACTGTGGTATATTTTTCGTTAAATATTTTGTGGAATTATATTTACAGATATAATTATGATATATATATATATACTGATCAAAAAAATTTAATGTATATATTCCCATAAATGGATTTGAATATGCACCAAAGAAGATGGTTAGGGATGATTAAATTTTATCACTTTTAAATACATTACCACCATTGGAAAGATAAAAATAAGTCAAATGCTTTAAGTTTAAAAGATAATGTTATCTTATCCATGATGAGGATCACAAAATTTCTAATATTTATAGATCTTGAAAGGATGGATCCCGAATTCTTCAAGGAAGGGTTGAAATCATATCTTTATAAAATAAGCATTCAACTATATATACAAGTATAGATTAATAATTCCTCAAATAAATTCATATATCTATATAAGATGGTGAGAAATATTCTATATTTTAACATTGATTATGATTTAATGATAAGATTTAGGAACCATGTATGGGTTTTATCCATACCAAATTTGAAGAAGGGGCTATTAGAGGAGATTAATAGTTCTTTATTTTTTATTCATATTGTAAGTAAAAATATGTATATCTATTGTAAAGAGTAATTATGGTGGTAGGTAAGGAAGATATATATTTCAAATTATTTATATCACTTCTTGGTATCTAAGAAAGTTAAGGTTGATATAAAAGATTCTTAAGGGATGGTAAAACCATTTCCCATACTAAAATGGAAAATGGAAAATATAACCATGGATTTTATAATTATAATACACTAAACCTATAAATAGAATAATGTTAAATGGGTTTTATTTTATCAACTTAAAAAAACAAAATTCATCACGATTAGATTATACTTCTCTCTTGATTATCTCTCATGTATATAAATTAAGTGGTAAGGTTTCATGGAATACCACATTCTATTGTTTCTGATTTGGATATGATGATTAACTCTATGTTTTGATGAATTATTAAGTTGAATATGGACGATTGATTTATTTCAGGTATAATTTATATTATAAAATAGGGTCAAATTAATTTTGTCCATAAATAATAATAAAAATAATAAAATGGGGGTTCTAATATTACATGATCTTATGTTAGAATTAATTTCATACACCCATAGTATTTTTTTAATTAATTGGATTAAATATTTGTATCCAATGGGTAAAAATTACCAAATAAGTTTCATTTTAATTTTATCCATAAAAGACAATTTACCTTGGAAAATAAAAAATAAAAGTTATCATGAAGAAAAATAAAATGAAAAAAATAACGACACTTAAAGGATAAGGAATATCATGTTTAAATTATTATTTTTTATTGTGAGTACCAACCATATAATCCCTCTAATACATTATTTTTCAAAATTGGAGTAACTTTTTCTGAGAGTTACTTCCCATTATTGAATATTTTTGGGTATTAACAAAAAATTCACTCCTCCTAAATTATAAAAGAGCACTTCCTACCCTCACTTATTCACACATATTATGTATTTTTGCTCAATAAAAACCTATAGAAATCTTTCCCCAACATCATTATAAATTTTATATGTAATATGGTATTCCAAAAAGACAAATACTAGGCTCTATAATAATATATCAAAAGGAGGTTGTTCTAAGTGAAGGTAATTATGTTCAATAGCTCTTTATTTTAACTAATTCTCTTACCACCTTATTTGAAGTCATAATAATTAAAATACAACAAAAAACTTTAAAAATAATAATTATATATTATCTATTTTATGGAACAAAAAATATTCATATCCTCTTCTATAAAATGGGAAATGAAACCATCGATTGTGTGTAAGGAAGACTACCACCTTGTGAATTGTTGTAATTCATTTTCCATCACCACCTCCCACAGTTGGATATAATGATGTAATTTGTGTTTATATATGAAATTTATTGTAATATTATAATTTTTTAATTATAATATCACATATACCTTCTTACCCTCTATTTTGTGGGAATATTATAACACCTCTCGTCTATACAGTGGAATACCTCTCCATGAAGTGATGTGAGTCATTTTTCACATAATATTTACATGGAAAGGAATAAAGATATATTTAATGAATATATGTGATATATATTTCCTAAAAATAAATTTAAAATGGTGATATATTTTTTACCTCTATTTATCTCCATTATTCAAGAAAATTGAAACATCGTTCATGAATACGTATGTCATACCTTCTCTATGAATTGTGTAATTCATTTTTGATATATAACATTTATTGATTACTCAAAACAAATAATTAATGAATATATATAATTTTTATATAATTTTTATCATTTTTTATAGTATGTAACCATGGTCAAAGTAAAATGACCTAAAAGAACAAGCCAAAATGTACATGAAAAATGAATCACTTTTTACCCGAAACATGATTTTAACAAGAGATTGTTAATAAAAGGATAATAAAAGGTCATAAGTAAATAAAATATAGAATGATATATATAATAATGGTTATATAATAGATTTATAATATACATATATTTATTATATAGGAGGTTCTAATCTGAACGAAGGAATTTAGGACTTAAGGTAAGGTATTTCTTGTCTCTATTTTATTTCTGGCACACATATGTCACATTCACCACTTGTTTCTTTTACGTGGTGTATATAATTCACATAAATTTATTTTATGATTATTCTCATGAATATTAAAATACATAAATATACATATAATGTTATATATTTCATGGTTCTTATGATTCAAAAGTTACCAAAGTGGTAAGTGTTGGACGTTACAATCTCATTGTTTATCAGGATTAATTTTGATTATTATTTCAATGATGAAATATTGTGATCTATTCCTAAATAAATTCATGAATTTTATTTTAATGATTTTATTTATTGATAATACAATATTCCCCTTCATTTTTCTCTCTTTATCCATTAAATATTCAAAAATAATCTTTTTTATGTAAATTAACTTTGTCTCTATTATCGGTAAAAAAACCTTTTTATTCTATATCAAATATTTCTAGAATTTTTTTTAATGATGTTTTAATATTAATATTGGATTTTTTAAATTAAATTTTTACCCTTTTTAGATTTTTTTTTAAAAAATAAAAATAATCTTCATGTTTTTTTTCAAATAATCCTTTTTTGGATTTTACCAAAAATGTGAAAGTAATCTTTGTTTTAATGTGTACGATATGAAAAGAATTTTCTACCATCATGACCACTAATGTTTTTAAATATTACTTTATATTTTTTAATGATTATTTAAAAAAAATATTCGCACAAATTTTTGTGAACATTTAATTTTAAAATTTCTACTATCAATGTGAAAGGTAATTTACCTCAAATTTTTTACAAAATGATCTTAAAAACCCATTTTTTATCTAAGATGACATCCTTTTATATCCCTTACATTGAGAGGGATCTTCCAAAAGCCTGTGAGGAAATTCATAAGATCATGGGATAACCTTGGGATAGATTTATATATATATATTGATATTACCTTCATGATCAATGGTTTTTTAGTGGAGAGGAGTGGGAGGATGGGTGGGTATTTGTAGAAAAATAGGGTAAAATTATTTATTAAATTATAAATATATTTTTTGGACTCTATATGATAAAATAATAAAAATCAAAAACATTTCCATGTTTTTTATAGTGTTTTATTCCAAAGAGGAGTTATTGTCATTATTTAATAAGATCTATAAACAAAGACGTTAATATAGTACCCTTGATGATATGGAAGTTAGTCGTTTTTATAGAGAATTGATTTTAAACCCTCAAAATATTATAGGGGTTTTGGAGGATTCATTAAGGGTTTATAAAAGTAATTAAATAATTTCAAAATTATTTTATTTTAATGGTTGAAAATATATTTGGTTGTGGATTCCTTTTATATTATTTATTAGATCAATTTTATCTATTATGATGTCATAATATAGACTGTATATTTATATTGTATTTATTTTCACCAAAAAAAATTGAATGTATCATAAAATTATTAAAAATTCAATATTTGATAATTTTCACATGATGATTTCAAAAATAATATATATTTTATCAAAATAGTTTTTTAAAAATCGGAATTTTTTTATATTTAATTAAAAATTACCTTTTATTAGAAAAATATTAGATTTTATGATATTAACCACTTTCTGACCCATATGAAAATAACATTGGAAATCATTAAATTTTATTATAATTTATATTTAAATAATTTTAATCTAATAATAATCATTTATTAAACTATTATTTATTCAATAATGGTTAATGTTTTCAAAATATTGTCTTAATTAATCCCATATATCTTTCAAAAATTCAATTTTGATTTCTATGTATAAAACTATAAATTTCATGATCCCATATAAAATTTTAACAATGAAAAGGGACAAATATAATAATTATTTTCTTAAAAAATAATATATAAAAAATAATATTACTGTGGTCTAGATACATAACACCTTATTACACCAGTGTATGAAATGAGGGTAAGGTGTGTTATTGAGGTTCTTTCATAGGGGAGGTTTGGAAAACATAGTTTTGGTTATGATTTGAATAAGCTATGAATTCTCACATTAATTGTTTCATTCATGATTATGTTGTTCAATATCATATTTGGGTTAGACAAGGGAAATTCCCAATGATTACATCTTTCTCAGAAGCTATAATAGATGAGCTTTGATGTGTATGATCCTATTGGTCGAGGCTTTCACTTCATCTATCCACGAAAATTAGATTTTTTTCATAACTATTAATATATACTAATTATGATGGTCATTTTACAACATCTATATTTTCAACGGTATTCATTAATAATGGTAATTTAAATTTGATATGATATAACTGACAATAGTCCAAAATTACTAAATTAGTGAATATTTTTTCTATAACTTCATTACTTAATAAGGAATTTATTCATTTGAAAATATAATTTCATTAATAAAACTTTGGTTCATTATATTCTTCACCCATCATAAATTTCACCCTCAAAATTACATTTCATACACTAAAATGGATAAGGTTAATTTTATTTCATCTCCCCTTAAAATTCCCAAGTTTCTCCATCAATCTTGTGGTTTCACCAAAGTACATTGAACATGTGATTTGTAATTTTTGATGAACTTTTTCTCTATGATCTAAGTTCTTCAACATTTATTCCATGTATGAAATATATTTATCCAAGGGTACCACCCTTGTATTCATTACATGTGTGGGGTCTGGTATATACTTCCTCAAGAGGGATATATGTAAAAAATCATATACTTGAGATAGGTTAGGTTAGAGTGAACTTCGATAGACACTAGCTCTAATGTGATCAGATAATAAATGGGTCCAAAGTATCATATAATATGTTTTCACTTCTTCAAATACCTCATGGATTTCTTCCATGGTGATATATGAAGGAAAAAATTATCTATAACCTCAAACAATAGGTCAAAACAATGATTTTATTCATAGATTTTTATTTTACTTTGAGTATATTTCATATGATGTTGGATTGATTGAACCTTCTCTATAATTTCCTAGATAAAATCAGGCCCCATAAGATTATTCACTCCAACATCATCCTAGTATGTCCAATTAAAATACCACTTCCCTTATAGAGCAATATAAGGTTTCATTTATATTCTTTGATGGAAACTATTATATACGAGAACTCCACTAGAGGAAGGTGTTGATCCCCAAATCATTGGAAATAAATTGAAAATGATCTCATCATATCCCCTATAATTTTAATGGTTATCTCAAAATAACCACCCATATGAGGGAGATAATCCATATTAAAACTCAAATCTAGATCCAACACACACTAAAAAATTCTCCCAAACCTCAAGGTAAGCCTTGGAACTCAATTACATATAATGGATAGTGGCACTCCATGTATTATTTCCAATTACCTTTTGTATATCATGGTGAGTTATCCATGAGTGAAATATTTCTTAATACCAATGAAATGAATTTTCTTTTTAACTTTATAAAATACCACATATATTTCATTATTTTCTTTATATATCCTGGGGAGTCCTATTATAAAATACATGGTTATGTTTACCAGTTTTCATACTTGTATGAGAAATAGTTTCACCAAAATCATAGGATTATATCATTAATCCTTGATTTTTTACATATGAATCATCAATATACAAATTATGAAATCTCTCACTTTATTTTATCCCACTAATTTTTTTTATTCATATCCTTATACATATTAGTGCTTCAAGGATTAATATAAAAAGATGATTTATACACATCATCTAAAATTTCCTTCTTCGTTTCTTGTTTTAATGGGAAACATTTCTTGGTTTAAAACCTTATAACTCCATATTTATAAAAGTTGAAATTTATATTTTTTTCTACCTTTTTTTGTATCTCCACATATTATTTTTGATCCTCTTTGATCATATCCAGATGGATGATTGAACAATTATTTGAGAAAGGTAGGATGAATATCCTTTTATTATTACCATGTATATCCTTTTCAAGTCCAATAATATTAGTTCCATTTTGATCCTTATCATGGATAAGGTTTCAAGATCCTTTCTAATCAGAGCATCTCAAACTTTTTTCCCTCCCATTATGGTAATAGATTGAACAATAATAATCCCTGTCTAGATCTAACCACCATCATTGGCACATATTGAGATATTATTGTATGAATATATACTTTAGGATTTTATGATCCATATATATGTCATAATTTTCCCTATAGAGATAATTTCTCCAAATATTCCATTTGAAGATTTATCCACCCCAATCTAGATCATGTTTGGGTATTTCTTCTCATGGATCATTAATTAGTTGTAGAAATATCCTATCAATTTTACATATTTTACAAGTACACAACGCAATCACTTTTTTGGTAATATAATTGTATATCCCAAAACTATCCACAATGGTGGGTAATGTCTACACAAGTTTAGTGATTAGTCACTTCTTTAACTCATTAAATCATTCCTCACGTTCATAAATCTAGAAGACTTCACTACCTTATGAGTTAGCATGGTTAGTGGGCATGAAAATTATGTAAATTTTAAAAAAAATAATCAAAATACCTATATAATAAAGGAAATTATTTATCTTAATCATATATATTGGTCTAGGATGTATTTAACTTGCCAATATTTTTTAATCATCCTTAGATATCACTTTTCTGGTGATAAAATTACCCAAGAAAGATATATTCTCCATCTAAAACTCAAATTTACTATACTATGCATAAAATTTTCCCCCTTTTAAGGTAATTAGTACAATTTTCAAATACTCCTCATGTTGCTCCTTCATTTTAGAGTAGATAATAATATCTTTAATAAATACATCCACAAATTTGTTGGGGTAAACAATTAATACTCTAGTAATTAAGTCTATGAAGATATCTAGTGAATTTGTGACTCCACATGGAATCACTATGAACTTGTACTGGTTTCATCCATTTTAAAAATTTGAGTTGGGGATATCATACTTATTCACTGATACTTGATAATATTTGGATTGAAGATTTACCTTATGGAATTATGATGCTTCATATAACTAATCAAAAAATCCATCAATATATGGCTGATGATATATTTTATTTATCATGATATTTTTTATATTATTAAAATTAATGCATAGGTGCATTGACCCGTCCTTCTTATTAAAAAAGATGACATGTGCACCCCATAGTGAATCACTTGGGTGTATAAACCCTTTATCTAGATTCTCATATAGTTCATTATTCAACTTTTCATGTAAAATAGTGGCCCTTATATATGTAGTCTTGGTTAATTTAAATGATTTAGGTATAAAGTTAGTTAAAAAATCAACCTTTCAGCATGGAGGAAGACTAGGAAATTCTTTAGGAAATGCATTAGCATATTATCTTATAATGGGAATTTCTTCAAGGATGATATTTTATTTAGTCACAATCATTTTTTCTAGATACACTTACTAATAATGAAAAAAATATCTATACATGAGATGATGATATCAAATGAGATTCATCCTCCTCCTTGAACTCATATAGAGTCTGAGGGAGATTCATGATATTAAGGGTGATTTACTTCTCTATGAAATTTGTATTGGATTTATATAAGGAAAGAAAATTAATGACCATAATTTCATTGAATTGTTCTAAAGGGAGTATCATAAGGTTTTATAGGATTTTATTCCTATAAAATATAAATAGGGGAGAAGTTATATACTTCAGATGAAATAATTTACCCATTTTTTATTTTCAAAGATAGATGCATTAATAGGTTTTTTAATTGTGTTTGAAAGGTTAAACTAAGATTTCGTGATGTGAACCAGTGTAAAGAACTGGAATTAGATATTTAATTCACTATCCTTGATTGAATAACATACATTCCCATCACTAAATCATTTTTGATATCCACATCATCTATTACATTAGAATAAGATCACCATTTCTCTCTAATATTTGGTGTTTTGTGGTGTCAGTTTTCATTAACAACACTTGAATTAGTACATGACTCACAAAGTGTAATTGTTCTATATAGTTGAAACATTATAAAATAGGATGAGGTTTTATTAGATAATTTTTTTTCTTTTATCACATTGGTGTGTTTCTCCAATAAGAATTCACAAACTGGGTTCCCTTCCTTCTTGCGCCTGAAAAATTTACTTTTCCCCTTCTAAAAATTTATTAGATTCTTTCTACCAATATTTTAACTAGTGGGATGTTGTACTTTCTTTACCCAATGATATTTCGACATCACACCACTAGAATAAAAGTACATTCTCCACTTCCTTTCTACAGACTCGTTGGATCCTTAAGATATACTGATCTTTAATTGGACTTTCAGGGCACATAAAACAATTTCTTCATAGATTTTCAATTATTTAATTAAAAAATTTCTTCATAAAAATATATTTATCCCACAAAATATATTGTCATATTTAATTTCAGGGGAGATAAAAAAGTTAGAGGTGTATTATAGAAGTCCAATAAATTTTTCCTTATACACCATGATGGATTATTTATCCTTTTTTATGATATGGAAATGAATATCTATTTCAAGTTATAGAGTGTGAGAAAAATATTTATTGAAATAAATTTTCTAAAATGATTTCCACTGAATCACTTCAATATCCTCCTCTGGCTTCAAATTTTTGGTCAACATCCATAATTGATCAGCTTCTCCCTCCACAAGATAAACAAACAACAAAACATTCTCCTAATTATAGAATTAATGGATGGGGAAGATATTTTCAAATAATTTTATCCATTTTTATGGGATTAAAGGATATGAAAATCCACTAAAATATGGAGGCCTTTTGAATAAAGGTATCAATTACAATGATCTATTTATTATGATTATGTGGATTCTTCCCTTCATTTATGTTTCTATTTAGAACATGAGATAATTAAATATGTGTTACAATGAATTTATAAATTTATACTCCTTTTAGGTTGGGAATATCATATGGTAATTCATCACATTGCCCCTCAAATTGGTCATTTAATCTGTTCCCCCTATTTGTATCCATTGAATAAAATAAGTGGAATTTTAGGGATACGATTTTTAAAAATAATAAACACATAAAAGGGAAACTATGAACATTGAAGGGGTAATTCACATATGACATATCTTTCTTAATTTATGAATTTATAGGTTTCAATCTAAGTTATCCATGGTCTATTTTAAAAAATAAAATTCTATGGTTATTTTATATTACCCTCATAATGCTTTATAAGGAGATTATGAATTTACTAAATCATATCCCCAGAGAGTGTACAAATAGGTGCGATGTAAGGACTTTATTTGTGCACCAGTTGATTATTGATTCAAATACCAATGTTTCCTTTTTAGGGTAATTACCCATATGTACAACTATGTATAACATCATCCACTTGTAAAATATAAATTGGGATTTGGTTTCTTAAAAACAACTTACTCTAAACATTACCAAAATTTAGGGGTGATTTCATCAGTTTAGTCTTATTTCTAAGGCTAGAATATGGATTTTTAAACCAAATCCGAAAAAATAACTATACCTTGATCTGATACAATTATGAAAACCCAAATTCTTAACCAGACATAATGATATTTTTATTACATATAGACTAAAAAAATACAATACCAAAAGATAAGATGGTTTAGTATCTTTGGGTAATTAGATAAATAACATTATAACATGAATCATGGGTCTAATTTTATTATTCAAAAACTTCAAAAAATTCCCTTATGTTCCAATGATCTTCTAATATTGCACAAGAAAAATTTGGGGCCTAACTAAGAAAGGGGTGATCTATAAATCCCAGTAAAGAAATAATTAAACCATAACATGATGAATGTAATACATGTTATAAAATATTCATAAAAAGGTGTCATAAAAGTGGTTATAATCATAAACATGAATGTCAAATCATAATATAAGATGATAACATCAAGTTGATATTGAAATGTAGTAATAACATAATACATGGAATCAAAAACTTAATTAAAGAATAACCAATGAGTTATCATAACATAATATTCTTAGAAAAAACTCCCATGCACCATACATATAATTTCATGAGAAAAAAATTTACCCAATTCATTTGTGGGGTATATAATTCTGGTTCCACCATCACATTCATATCATGTACATTCATTTCTATTCCATATAGATCATATAACATAAAAACGTATTTCACCACTTTCAATACCAGGATTTAGGAGTGTATATTAAATTCATGAAATTAACTACTAAATGTTGGATAGGTCTATCTCAGTGAATACCCTTAACTGTAAATGAGAATGGGTATTCATAATAAAATAATTTGGCATGGAAAACTACTCTATGATTTCGGTAGCAGAATGAGTGTATATAATGGTTTATGGAAGGGGTTATTGAGAGTGAATAGAGGAATTTCATTATATGGGAATCATAATGATAGAAAGATTTATTTTTTAAAAACATATTATAACATCAATAAATGGAAATTATAATGTCTTAGTAAAAAATTTACTTGAATTAAAATGAAGAAGATAGATTCACTTACATTCAAATGGTACTTTTAAAATCATAGGGGGTACTTATTAAGATCTTGGGAACAACTTGGAAGTGCTTTATAGAGGGAGAGGGAGAGTAATATTGGGATCAATGGGTTTTGAGTTAAGATCATTTAGAATATGGGTGGGTATTTATAGAAAAATAATGGGTAATTATATATTAATTTCTAAACATAGATTTTGGAATATATATGAAAAAATAATCAAAAAGGGATTGGTTAAGAGAAGATCACAGTGATGTTATCTCCCTTAGAAGCATCCATGGATGGAATTTATAGGGTATGATCCTATGAGTTCAATTCATTTCATCTCTCATATATGAAAATTATATTTTATAACAAACATTAATATATACTAATAATAATGGTCATTATACAATGAATATATTAAAAATGTTTATAATGTTGAATGGTGTTTTAAATATAACATGATATAAATTATAACCATCCAAAATACCCAAATTAGAGCATGTATTTTATATAAATTCATAACTATAATGAATTTAATCATTTTAAAAGGTAATTTAATTTATAAAACTTCAGGTCATTACAGTGTGTCCTAACCATACAAGGAATTTTGGGGTGCCCAGTGAAGGGTGCATGATTGGAACATAGTTTATAAAATTGTACAGCTAAACAATGTGACTACCAAGAGTTTCATTGAAAATGTGTATTAATTTTTTTTACTATTATGCTATTTTCATTCTATCTACCCTCTTCCTCTCTTATTCATTTTTAATTTAGGAGGATCTCCTTCACTCCTGATCCTTCTTGTCCCATTTTATTTGGGGTGTTTTGGGTGCGATTTAATTGATGATTAATGTGATTTTTTCCTTAATCCTCTTCATCTTGCTCCTTTCCTATGTTATTTCTAATTTTAGATGTTCAGTATTTATTATTTCTCTCTAACTCTACTCAAGAATGGTGGAACTATCCAATAATGATGGGGCTTCTACTATTCCATGGAAGGGTACATCCCAAGAAGTTTTCCCCACATCATTACGTATCGTTACATTGAGTTATGTCACTATTGGAACCAAAAGATGGTCAGTTGAAAATCATCACAAAGACAAAACCAACTCCAAAGGGGATTCCTTGATAAGACCATTCGCGGAGCCCTGCACTGTGGCCGAAGTGAAGCCAGATCCCCCACCGCGGTCTCTGTAGAGAAAAGAGGTGGAAGGCTATGTGGTTGTGACACAATTGAACAGAACTTTTCACCATGAAGGGAGTCAAATCAAGCTCCAAGAACCCGTTGAACATGACCGAATCCTTCAGGAGCACCACACAGAGCACCCAAGAGAGCTCTACTCCAAGGACGGGATGATAGTATACTTTACAATTACAACAAACTTGATGTAGTCCACAACTGATCGCAGAGCGCCACATGGCTTTTTGCTGAGCCGTCTCTGCTTCATGCCACCCCTCACCTAAAAATAATGGGCTCCCCTCAGACCTAAAGGATGTATACCCCAACCTTTCACTTTCTCTACTCTAAAATATCGAAGCAACTTGTGCTCTGTGAATCATTTAGAAAAATGAGCTCTTATAGGTACTTGAGCATTGTGAAGTACCCTTACCTTAGATCAAATACAACCCCTCTTCAAACAAGGATGCCCTTCATAGAGCCCATGGTCCACCGCGAACGAAATAGATCCTCAAGGGGACTCGGTTCATCGCAAATCACTCATTATTCACAAAGTATCTTCCATGCACATGTAAACCATATGCTAAGGTAGGTCCATTATGCTCTGCAAAGCACATTGCTTTACAGTGCTATGATTTGAATGGTACCCTTGCTTCGCAAAGCCCTACTCTGTGAAAGCCTTTCCAGTTTGCGAAGCACCCTCTATATGCACATATTCCCTATGCCTAGGCTTGGTTACCCTACTTCGCGAAGCAGACCGTTTCACGAAGATCCTCCACAACATGGAACTCTAGAGCTTCACAAGGCCCCTTTATATAAACCCCTTTTCTCTGCAAACCCTTTTCTCGTACGACCCTCCATGTTTATACAATTTGATTTCAAGGCCCTGTGGTTGGTGCTTCACATTGCATTTCTTAGCCTCATGCTTTTTCGCATAGGCACGCTAACATCTATTTTTTATTCTCATAGCCACGCTAACCTGATCCCATCAATGGATCACTCCACAACACCCTCCCACAACGACATTGCTGATGCCTTCCCTTCCTCAAGGGTGGGTAGGTATCAGTCATATATTTCCCAAGGGTGCGGAGTGAACCCACTTCATTCGAGATGAAGGAAGTTAAACTGCCAAGCACCATCATCCTCTACACATGACGTTAAATTGTGGCCTCGCCCCGTGAATTACATGTGGGCACCCCACCTTGGAAATTCTCCACACCCGCTCATCTCTACGAGAGTGAGATATTCCTCGCATGGAATGAGATCATCTTTGCTAGAATGATGTCTATCCATGGGGAAGGGAAATCATCTTAGTGTAAGCCCCTAGTATTTCTCATAGGAGGAAGTAACCCTACTCCTACATTCTTCTTCGGTGCTAAAGACTATGAGGTGAGAGGGGCACATGGATCCTAGATACCCTATACCTCTCTCTCTAGGCTTTGTCGCCATCGGGCCTCCATCTTAGAGTAACACCTAATCTCCATCTCCTTAGTCCACTAACCACGCGTAAACCGATGTTTCCTCTTTGGTCCAATAACCACATGAAATCCCCATTTTGCTTCACTTCCCATGTATGAACCTTTCACGATGTGATCATTAAGTCTATGCCACATCTTATTTCTCACCCCGAGCATGATTCACATGGGATTAGAGTAAAAATTGACCATGAAATCCTTCTTAGACCACCCTAGAGTGTAATCCCCAAGCCCCTTCCTAAAATATGTGGACTTTGATCCTTGCTAAGGAAAGGTATGTTGGAAGCCTCACTAAGGTTCAACCCCAACACCTACATGGTACGACCTCATTCATGTCGGCAACCTTCATCCCGCATGAAATTAATCTGTATCCTCATTCTGAACTATTTGGAATTTTATCTATGTCTCTTAGATAGGGTATGTAGGAAGCCTCTTTCAGGTTCGAGCCGAATACCCATCCATCCTAACCACTTCACGTTGGTTCACCTCATCCCGCATGACATTAAACTGCATCCCACATACTGAACTACATGGAATTTGATCTTTGCAAAGGAATGGCATATAGGAAGCCTCACTAAGGTTCAAGACCAACACCTACATCACCCAACCCCCTTCACATCAGTTCATACTTGTCCCTCATGACTCTAAATTGTATCCCTCATCCCAAACTACGTGGGCTTTGATCCTTGTTTCCTATACAAGGTACGTAGGAATCCTACCTAAGGTTCAAACTCAACACCCATCAATCCCAACCAGTTCATGTCAGTTCTTCTTGTCCCACATGATGTTAAACTGTATGCCCTCTTTCATCCCACATGATGCTAAACTGTACCAATTTGAACTATGTGGGTTTTGATCCCTGTCTCATAGGCCAGGTACATAGGAAGACTCCATGAGGTTCAACCCTACATAGTGGTAATCCATTGTGATCCTTATTCAGAGATAAGCCATTGTGATCCTCATACAACAGTAAGCTGTAGCGACCCCAACCAGTAGTAAGCCATTGTACCCCATCTACTGGTAACACATTGTTATCCCCATCCAGCGGTAAGCCGTTGTACCCCATACAGTGGTAATTTTTTGTGATCCCTATCCATCGGTAGGTCGTTGTAATCCCTATACAATGATAATCCATTGTGATCCCCAACCATTAGTAAAAAATTGTGACCCCAACCAGTGGTAAGCTGTTGTAACCCCAATCGACGGTAAGCTATTATAGTCCCTTTTGATGGGAACCACCTCTCTGGTCTATCCTGGTGGCGCCAAACCAACTTCTGGGCTGCTAACCACCTGTAAGACCCAGTATGTCCTCGAGTCGCTGTCCTCTGTGTATAATTTGATTTTATGCCCCTATCATGAACTACACAGACTTTGATTCCCTACCATGAGGATATGTTGGAAGCCTCCCTAAGGTTCAATCCCATAATCCATGTCCCAGCCTGGTCTCTCCCTCAATACTCTATGTTTCAGAAAGGTCATGCCCCAACCCAGAAGTACTACTTTCTCTAGGTCCCATCCATGAGTCCATTCTCATGGGCCACCTCCTTAGGTGTCACATCACCCCACCGAACTACGTGGACTTTGATTCCCTACCACGTGGATATGTATGAAGTATCTTTGAGGCCCAATCCCAATATCACAGTCATCCCTATGACTGTTCCATATCATTCTTCACCCACATTCTCTCCGCTCCTAGAAGTGATCAAGTAACTAACCACGCGGTAGACCCAACATCAGTGTTCCCTCCTAGGGTTGAACCCAACTAATCCAATTTCATAAATGTTTTGATCCATCTAATCCATATCCATTGGACATTAAACTCGTGGAATACCCTGTGTTAAATATGGGAAGCTAAGGAAAACCTCAGAGACATGCCTATGGCATATAATTCCCTACACTCGATGTGGGATGCCTCGGGCTTCTGCACCCTTGAGAAGCCCTATCATAAGGGGAAGAAACCCAAACGTGAAGGTGTTACAACATACAAACATGACAGTAATGTCCAACATGAATACTTTTCCGAATGAAGGTTTGTACCCTAATTTGACCCCTTGGAATGTCCATACAGGAGAAACATAATTAACAGAAATCTATAAAGACATGGCACTGGGAAGAGATTCACAAAAAACATCTTAAATATGTAACAAAGACCCATACTAGGTAACGAGATCCGAGGAGGAATCCACCAAAGGAGGAACCAACTTCCCATCAACC
This sequence comes from Viscum album, assembly GCA_963277665.1. Lineage (NCBI taxonomy): Eukaryota > Viridiplantae > Streptophyta > Magnoliopsida > Santalales > Viscaceae > Viscum > Viscum album. Next base: position 359,169,993 of record OY728136.1, on the reverse strand, counting down.
CATTTCGATCAAGGAGCAAACATATATAAATAAGCGATGATTGATGTCTGCCTTTGGAAAACAGGAATGAAGGGAAACAGTTGTGCATCCTCCTCTAGACGGACGGATGGACGCCCCAGAGAATGTGTTGGAAACATAAATGGTGAACCTGACATGAAGTTATTATCCTCAATATGTAGATTAGTACTGCTCGAGACATTAGTATATTATCATGTCACCATATCCTGTTATCAGGTGCTGGGCCCCGCTAAGCAAATAGTGGGCCTGGCATGAAACTCACCAGAAATTGGGGTAGTGAAATGTTGGATATCCCAATATGTGATGATGTCAGCATGGATCCTTCTTACCAACCAAGGAATAATAAATGTAGGTGGGGGAACTGGATTTCACTTTCCTTATTTGATCACTAATGGTTGAATCTCTCTACATTTTAGGACACAATCTTTCATGATAGGAGACCGATCACTACCCAAAGACCGACACATTAACAGGGGAAATGTCAACGTGATAACCCCTCATGGACCCATGTCTTCTAAGATATCTTCCACATTCACTGCTCTAGGGCCCCCATGCTCCATATCCCCATTTGAATTAATTCTGAGAAGGGTAATTAATGACATATTTTGACGATATGAGGAAGAGGTAATTATCCCAAACCGGGATATGGCCTGATAAAACATGTAGGATTCTACGCCTCGCCATTGCGGGTGCCCCCAAGGGATTATTAGGGAGACACTACTCCCCACTCCAATATATAATCGTTTCAAGAGACTCTATCCATAATGATTCGATGATTCCCTCCCCTAATCTAATGAGGTGAGGGATGTCTGGGCCAGCCCAGCTATAGTACCATCTTAGGGACCACCAAGAAGGACTCCCACCAGGCCGCATCAGTGTCTCCATGCGATCCCACAAGCTAAGAAGCGGGTGAGATATGCGCTTGAACCACTGGCCCATGCCCCGTTAACCTGATGACATCGTCGGGCGTAGGTTGAGAAGGATGCCCACAATGGGGAATCAACATCAATAGCTACCGTGGCCCGTGCCACCACTGATGCATACCATCCATCCCCAGTTTGTGCCAAGTAGGGGCACTTGCATTCCTATCCCGGATTGAGGCCCCAACCACCCCATGGGTGGGTTGGGTCAACTCTCCTGGTCTCCAACACTGGTGTCTTCCATTACGAGCTGACATGAGGTGTCGACATCCAATAAGGATGTCCTCCCAATGAAACCACCAATAAGAGCACATGTCACCTATTCTCTCAAGCCGTACATAGAGGTCCTCCCCATGCCACTGTCGACTCAAGATAGGGTCTTCTCCATCACACTTACATCCATCACCGAGAATTCCCTCGTACCCATGACCTCAGGTTTGGGGTAGTTCCTCCTGTTATAGGTTGCTGATGTGAAGATCTTGCCCATTAGGTCAACCACCCACATGGTGGTCTTCCCCATGCTCTCAAAATAGTCAACGAATGCCTTCTTCATCCCAGAAATTAGGGATACAGAGGTATGCCTCACTTCTTTGGAACCCAGAATGGAGGTCCTACCTTTGTGTAGTTTTACCGGTATAAAGTCCCTCCTCGTGCGGTCACTAATAAGGGGAACAAGCATAGAGGCACTTTCCATGCTCCTATCAGTTCTAGAAGAGGTCCTACCCACTTAAACACTTCTTGCAGAGACTCCATCTGTGCACCAGCCAGCGGACACAGAGGTTTGACCCGTGTTCAGTTTGACATTTGTCAATGTACTCCTTGCATCCCGGCTCACTCAGACAGAATTCCTCTCTCCCCCATCACCAGTTCAGCTGAAGGTCCTCTACATTCCAAGAACCCACCATATCATGACGAACTAGTCCATGTTATGAGGGTTGGCCGCCACCGCCATAAGAAGAATACAAAGAAGATTCAAGCCGCAATTAAACATGTCTGCTTCTCAAATTCTGAGGCGGAATATGATTTGGCAATGAAACCCTCACCTAGATCCTCTGTGTCGAGAGTCGGGATAGGGATGAGGCATATCAGCCTCATACTTCCAGAATGTGAGGTCCACCGGATCCCCGCCTCCCTCCACAGATAAATCCGTGAGGATGAAGATTTGGCGTCCTTCCAAGACTTGGCCATGAAATACCCCACCATTACCAGAAGCACTCTCTACCTCAACCAGAGATCATAGAGAGTTATTCTAGGGACTAATGGAGGACAAGAATCAACATGGCATGCTACCAGCAACTGTTCTCCCTGTGCTGGAAACTATGGTCTCCAACCTGTCTTACCGAGATTTAGTGGTTCAATTATCACATTCATTATAGGACAACCAAGGATGTGGTGGCTTGTCATCCCAGTCGTAGTATTCTCCACTGTCTATTCTACCATCTCAGTGGTCTGATTTAGTTCTGCTACTGGTTCCCCAGCCACCCTTAGTCGACAAGTGGGGAAACCAAGGGCCAGACCCCATGTTTGAGCTGTGGAGCTTATGGAATATCCTTGCGGGAGACTATTTCTCAGATGTGTTTTTTCTAGTCACAAGACCTAACTTTACTACTTTAGAATCACTCACCCAGGAGGAAGTCGAGTGTTTTCACCAAACCCTTTGGGATACCCACTTCTGTATTCTCCATCAGCGAGTGGTTAACCCCAAAATATAGGCACATTATGAAGTTACCGATCTGGAATGTCATATGTTCTACTTGGCCACACTCCCTATTGCCCAACACCCTGAGTCGCTCGGTCTCCAATGAACCCTCCAAAAACGATGCATCCAGAGATTCAAAGTGCTCTGCTGGATTATCAAGGAGGCTTCCCCTTACATGCAGATCCATGGATGGGGACAGTATGATGCCCTTCACTTCACTCTTATTCGACGCTAGCTTGACAATCTAGGTGACATTGAGGATATTCCTCTAGTAAGGGTCTCGGTTAATATGGTTGATATATCAGAGGGGGAGAACAAGCTAGAGCTCCTTAAGGAGAACCTAATCCTCGGGGGAGTGCGAAAATTATTGAATCCATTGGGAACAGTTACTCACTAGAATAGAAATCTGTTGGGCATTCCCGTGCCCACCGAGGCATTAACTCTCAGCCGGAATCCCAATAAGGGCAAAGAGAACCTCAGAGTCATCAAACCCTCTGACTTGTCTAGCTTAGTGCAGAAGATAGAGGATGATCTTGAAAAAGATGTCTTGTGTCAACATCTCATGGAGAATAGGAATATGTTTGATGACCTCTTTGATGAATGTTCCACGAAGAGGAGACTAGACTACGGTGATCCCCATCTAGGGAAGTAGGGGAAGGTACAACACACCCTCGGCAAATTGCCTCTGGGTGACCCTAACCATCCTGCCTATGTAGATAGGATAGAGGCCAGAACTTATGCAAATAGGGCATGGTATTTGTTTCCAAATCTACCTGAGTGGCGTGATAATCTCCGCGACCCATCTTATGTTCCCCCTGCCACTGCGGGTTGTCCCACCATCAGATCCACGAGCCGTTGGGCCTATTTATCACTTTGAAGAACCTACCAATGCATGCGTGGTTAGGGACCCTCACCAAGAGTGGAATACCCACCCAGATGATTTTATGGTGGCACATATTTCTTTCTTTGAGGCATTAGAAACTCGACATGTGGAAATTCTGCATAACATAAATCCATATCCTCTGTGGATGGATGATATTCCAGCACCCCTGAATTTCAAAAATCCCACCTTATCCCCTATTAATGGGATGAGTGACCCACTGTAACATCATTCCCACTTCATCTGAAGGTGTGGACCCATGCTGGGAACTCCAACACAACAAGATGCCGCCAAACTCTAGTGTTTCCTACAAATATTAGAAGAGCCTGTGTTTGTCCAGTATATCCAGCTACCCATTGGGCCAGTGGCTGGATGGGAAGATCTTCGTAGGAAATTTCTTGGCTAGTTCATCTCTACCACCCAAAAAATGAGTATTTCATACCTCTTAATGTGTAATCAGAGGCCTAAAAAAGCACGTCGTGTTCTTTTTCTCCTAGTGGAAGGGCCTCACCTACTCCTTGGATATGCCGTTGACTCATGAAAAAATGCTGAAAATGTGTATGGGGAATGCCAATACCAAACTGTTCCCCTCACTCATTAATAAAAAATACCCAGGGGGATACCAAGACTTCTCTGATAAGGCCCAAAGTCTAAAAGAAGCCTTACATTAGGCCAAATAGTCACATCTGTTGACTCTTGCAATTCCTGTGAGGAGAGGTACTAAGGTTGATCCCATTGCAGTGGCCAAAATAAAGTCCCCCAAGAAACATGTGTTATTACTGGTTGAGCCACATCCAAATTCTTATAGAGTCCTACCACCATAGGTGCATCCTCCGGCCTAGCAGCATCCGACTCAGAATCGGTAGGCGCCCCTGTGTAACGTGGCGCCACCACCTAGGTGAGATAATTAGGTTCCACCTCTTCAGAAGGCTCCTCTAGCCCCTCATTTGGGCCAAGATCCTAGAACCCTCTTCCCAGATAGAAGAAATTGGACCTACTCATTCAATGAGGCACAGGTCCCCAGTTATTTATGAAGCGCCTTAGAACATGGACTCTTACAGTTGTCGGAATGTAGGAGGCCCAAAGAGGCAGATCTCACTGATCGCCCAAATTACTGCCCCTATCACAAGATCTTGGGGCACACCCTCAAACCGTGATATGTGTATAAATACTGGATTCAAGACCAGGTTGATAAAAACATAGTTTGGTTGGGACCGGATTTAGAACAAGTGACATGTGTATTCGTGAAGCCATACAACGACAATGGCAGTGAGGGTGAGTGGCATTAGGTTTCTCACCATGGGTCCCAAATTTATGATGACTACATGGATGGTAAGACAATCTCCAATACCCATGGTATTATCTATGAACATCTGAATTGACTCGATCCTTCAGAAGCTGTTGCATTATCTTTAACCACTACTTATGGGTCGGCATCTGAGCCGTCCTCTTACCAGAAGGGAAAGCATTGGAGGCATAAGGGGAAAAAATTCCACCACCTATGTCATCATTATCCCGTACTCTCGGTGACTTCATGCCTCCAAAGATTACAATTCCCCCCAAAATCCATCCAGTAGTGGAGGATTTTTTAGGTGACGCTCAAGGGTACACCTCAGTTAACACCGTGGAGCTAGTAAACCCCTATATGATTTTTGGAAACAATGAGTGCCAAACGAATTCTCCTAATGTCACCAACCATCACCAGTGTAGACATGGATGTGGTTATGCGAGCCATCTGAATTCTTTGGTCAGCACTTACATCCAGGTTGTGCATGCTACCAAAACAAGACAATATACCCAATGTAGAGATCAGCACATGTAGTCTTCTCGTCTAGTTTCAACAGGTCTGCCTTCACTTCCATTTGTGCTACTTGATCAGTCTAAGTTTCCCCGGTTGTGCCGCAATCAGCCATGATCTGTTAAAGATCAGATTCAGTTGTCTAGCCCTCAGATAGTGGTTTACCCCTAGGTTTCAACTAGCGAGTAGCAGGATATTCCTAGAACTAGTCAGCTACCGATTCAGATAGATGGGGTCGTCATACTTCCCACCGCAGAACAGCCCCCTGTAAGCAAAAGTTCATGCTTGGCACAAAAGTATGATGTTATTAATCATCTCTCTAGTATTCCTGTGAGTCTATCTATCCTGGAGGATCTTCGCTTGTCATATGATATGCATGACTCCCTTAATGATGCTTTAAGAGGCCCCATTCATTTTGAGACAGAGGTAGCCGCTGCAAAATCCTTCCATGATGAGGCAATTGAGAGTGTTGAATGTCAGGCCATTATATCTTTCTTAAGAGAAGATGAGGTCTATTTCATAGAAGGGAACATTCACCCACTGTATATCACCAGACACTTTAATGGCATGGAGACTTGTTACTGTCTTATCGACACAGGCTCTGGGATTAACCTAATCCCGACCTGGACACTTTGAAAGATGGGGCTATCCGAGGATGTCCTGAGTCCCTATGACCATAAAATACAAGGTTATGACAGGATGGAACAGACACCGATCTACAAGATCCTCTTGAAAACCCAGTTCGGTGGTCTAGTAGCCAGCACCGAGTTCATGGTTGTTTCACAGGACATCGTTTACAATGCATTGAAGGGCAGACCATGGATCCACATGCACGCGACAATACCTTATTTGTATCACTAATTATTTAAGTACTCCCTTAACAGTCAAGTAGGCGTACTACAGGTTGATGTGACTCACTTTTCCACTTGTGACACCTACTACATAGATGCTGACTATTACAAGATTAAAGACAAGAATATCCAGGCTAGTGAAGTTGATCCTGCTATGTCTGCCACTGACCCACAGACAGTCGTAGATGATTCCTACATCTTCCCGATCCATCGATTGGAGGCCATGAATATAGATTTGTGGAAATTCTTTGTTTCCTCAGGAATGAGGGGGAACAACATTCCCAATTCTAAGTAATGCTATAAGATCACCTCGTATTCCTATAAAAATTAGGATCAGGTGATCCCATAGCCCCTACTCCCATAAGGTATCGAGATGTCCACCCTGTGGCTATGAAAATACGGAATAATTGATTATTCTGCTGGGCTGGGATAAACCATCTCAATCCAAAACACCACTATTGCTTCTATATCATCAAGCGTGGCCCTTTGGGCCGATGAACATATTGGATTGGATCGACAAATTTCATTACATAGTTTTCGAAAACATAGAAGTCCCTCGATGTAGTGTCTACCACCACTCAGGTTGGCACCGATCTCCTATCGGGACTTGTTGACTGAGAGGAAACTCCTTCTACTAAGGATCCCTCCTCGATAAGTGAATAAGAGGATTTATAGGATGCTACTCCAACTTTAGAAGAGGGTGTATCCACCATGGTTGATGAATTGGTACAGGTGAACCTCAGTAGTGAGACAGATCTGAAACCCACATTAATTAGTACCACTATGTTTGTCGAAGAATTATAGTAGTACGTGGAGTTCCTGAGGTAGTATCATGATGAATTCACCTAGAGTTATGATGAGATTCTAAGACTAGATCCTAAGGTTTCCATCCATCACCTCAGTCTTCCAGTGAATCATTGTGGGTTCAAACATCCTCCAAGAAAGATGCACCCTTCTCATGGTCCCATAATTGAGGCTGAGTTTGATAAGATCATCAGATCCAACTTCATAAATGAGGTCCAATATTCCAGATGGTTAGCCAACATTGTGCTCATATGGAAGATGAATGGGAGGATCTGAGTCTACATCAACTTCCAGGATCTCAACCACCATTGTTTGAAGGATGATTTTCCCCTTCCCATGCTGGAGTTGTTGATTGATAACACTACTGGGTTCCAAGACCTCTCTTTCATGGCCGTCTATTCCATTTATAACCAAATCTGAATGGCCCTCGAGGATGAATAGTCTATAGCCATAAGGGTTCCACAATGTACTTTTTGTTACCACGTAATTCTCTTCGGTCTAAATAATGCAGGTTCCAACTATCAGTGTTCCATGTACCACATATTTAATCTAATCCTCGAGAAATTGGTGGTATGGTACATGGACGATCTAGAGGTAAAATATTGACAATGTCATGACCATCTCAAAGATCTTGAGAAAGTGTTCGGCTTCCTCCATTCTCACCACTAGAAGATGAACCCATTGAAATGTGCCTTTGGGTTTACCTCCAGAAAGTATGTCGTCTTCATTGTTAGATATAGGGGCATCGAGATTGACCAGAAGAAGATCAAGGCCATCATCCAGATGTCTCCCCCAAGAAAAATCCAGATGTTACGAGGTTTTCAAGGCCATTTATCCTATATACACAGATTTATTGGAAATTTGGCTGGAAAGTGTAATCCATTTTCCCAGATCATGAAGAAGGGTGTTGATTATAATTAGGGTGAGGAGTACAGAATACTTCTGAGTAAATCATGCAGTACCTATCACGTCCTCTAGTTCTAATACCACCAGTTTATGGAAAGTCGCTGGTCCTTTACATGACTGACTAGAAACGATCCCTCTACACTCTTCTCACCTAGAAGAACAATGAAGAGAAAAAGAATAGTCTTTACTATCTCAGCCACATGATTCTCAATAAATATACTCGACATTCTTCTATCGAGGAGAGATGTCATGCACTAGTATTTTTAGAGCAGAAATTTTGACACTATGAAATACAATTATTGTCTCGATTGGATCCACTAAAGTACATTCTAAACCACCCTATGTTGACAGGTTGTCTAGATCTGTAGATAGTGATCCTCCAATAGTTTTACATCAGGTTTTTCCCCCCAAAATCCATCAAGGGATAGGCATTGGAAAACTTCCTTTCTGCCCATCCAACTCTTGCGGACCAGACCCTAGATCTTGATTTTCCTCATGAGGCAATATTCTCGGTAGACTAAACCGTTCCATGTTGGAAAATTCACTATGATGGTGCCTCCCATTATCCTACCAATATAACACTCAATGATGTCAATCTCAATAGAGTGGTCCTGAGTATCGTCTTCATCATGCCAACACTATTTGTTCTGCCATATTCATTCTTACTGTTAGAAGTTTGCACTAAAAATGAGGCATAGTATCAGGCTCTCATCACTGGTCTTGAGATGGCCCTTAATATCGACATTCCCCATTTTCATGTGAAAGGTGACTTCAAATTGGTCATCAAGAAGATCAATAGTGCCTACGTCATCAGGAAGTTGGAGCTAGTACCATTATTGGAATGTACCCACTAGTTGATGGCCTAGTTCCCATATCATCCATAGGTTACTCATGTCCCTTGATCACAGAACAGTCAAGTCGACGCCTTGGATAGCTTGGTTTCATCTCTTGTAGAACCTGGTCAGGATGATTTGATTATCCACATGGCACACCAGAGAGTCATCGCCCCTATCACTCCATGGAACACTGATATCCTAAAGGTATTCCACCTTACCACTGGCACCTCCACGTTAGGACCCTCAGGTCCCCCTGATGTAGTGCTATAAGTAACTCCCAAGCATAAGAAACCCTTGTTTGAGTATCTCTAGCATGACAATCTCCTGGAAAATCGAGATGAGTGTGAACGAATCTTATTCTGTGCATTATAGTTTACCCTAAAGAGTGATCCTGGTCTTGAGAAGATCCTCTAAAAGTGTGGGTTTGATGGAGTTCTCATCTATTTCATTCAAGGATGTGAGATTTATTATGTCATGCAGAAGGTTCATGCCAGTTTTTGTGGGGCTCATCAGACAGAGCCGAAACTATTTCACCAGATCTGGAGGTTGGGTTATTTTTGGCCCTCCATGATCTGTGACTGTGTCGAGTTTTCCAAGAGGTGTCATGCATGCCAAATACATGCTAATTTTTTGCATCAGCTACCAGAGCCTCTCTAAACTACCATATACTCTTGTCCCTTTCCGGTCTGGGGGATCGACGTTGTGGGACCATATCCACCGGTGACAGCTCTCTAGTGCAGGTTCATCCTGACCACTACGGATTTCCTTTCTAAGTGGACAGAGGAAGTTACACTCAAGGATGTTAAATCCCACTCTATCATTGAATTTTTGAGCTCCAACATCATCTACCGATTTGGATTTCCTCATGTTTTATTTACCGATAATGGAACCAACTTTCGAGTGGCCGAACTAAAGAATTCATACGCCAAGTACAACATCCATTCGAACCATACCTCCCACTATCACATGCTATCCAATGGGTAGATTGAGGTGTTTAAAAAAAACCCTCTCAACATCCAGCAGAAGATGGTTGGTGAAAACATGAAGAGTTGGCCGAACAAGATCCCCAACAAAATCTGAGCCTATCAAACGACGACTCTTAATTCCACCCAGGTTACCCCATTTCACTAGTGTATGGAAAAGACCAGCAACTTTCCAGAAACTGGTGTTGGCCCTAATAAAACCAATGATACCTAGATGGAAACCACCCAAATTGGAGCCATAACGGGAAGGACCTTCCATAATTCACAAGGTTTACCCTTATGGTGCATATTCCCTGATTACCATGTATGTTGAGTGTATAACTCCTCCCACCAATGACGAATTATTTAAATAATACTTTGCCTGAGAAGACAGGGTCCTAAATGGCCTTAAAATATTATGTACCATATGAGATTAAATTGTATGTCATACCGCAAGACGTTAAACTGTATCAAGTTCTGTATAACCTCAAACTATTATGTCATGTTTAACATTAAACTTCTTTTTCGTCCCATAGGACGATAAACTGCACAAAGGTCCGAGAACTATGACCACATAATATGATCTATAAGGTCCTAAATGACCTTAAACTATTATTTCCAACATGAAATTAAACTATATATCATCCCGCAAAATGTTAAACTATATTCGGTCCTACATGACCATAAACTATTATGTCTTGCATGACATTAAACTGCTTTGTCGTCCCACATGATGATAAAACTGAAAAAAAGTCAGAGATCTATGACAGTAAACTAAGATTTTTATGGTCCCACATGACCTTAAACTATTTCTTCTTTACCACATGATGCTAAAATGTGTTATTCTTCCAAGATAAAATACGTAAAACTACTCAGCACTTGTTCTGCATGATTTTAAACCACAAGCAGTAGATATACCGTTATGGCCCGAGATCTATGACCTTAAACTAAGATATCCCCATATCCATTGTCCTAAAATACTTTAAACTAAACTTTCAAGAACTAAGTATGCATTGATTCCCATCCTCATGGGATACATAAGAGTAATCAGATGATTCTTCTTAGAGTCCATCCCCCAAATTCTTCTCTTTAACAACCCCCTGGGCATAGTTCCCTTGGAGGATTACATGTGGTATTAGGTAAACTTATTTAGACCCATTGGTGTTAGGTTTAAGATGTTCACACCATGTGCCCCTCCCTTTCTTCAATTATCCCTCGTCCTCGCCGAATGATGTTAAAATTCATGTCCCTTTCATAACTACATATGGATTGATTCCCATACTTATGGGATATGTAGGAATGCATAGATATTTTTTCTTATAGGCCAAGACCTAAACATTAAGATCACCCCTTGTTCCATCCCCTCTGCTAAGATACATCCCCAAATTCATGGTGTAGTGTGGGATTATGTCCTCATTTCATGTCAGGTTTATCACAACCATGCCATCTGTTCCCCTCCATGGAGGAATGTACCCATAAATGTCCTTACAACATGTATTTAAACAATGTGATTCATCCGAATTGAAGGATGTAAAACCACTTAGTAATTTTCATTCACGACAATAAACAACAAACTGGCTCGGACTTCCCGTATGTGGCCCAGGCTCAGGTCCCTTGAACTTTTCACCCCTGGCCAAAGTTCTCATTCAAGATTGTACGGTGTGGCATGGACTCTATGTCCTCATTCATCTCACATTATCTTTTCCACACTGCATACATCCCCTTAAGACACCCCCGCTTCATTATTATTCTATATGAAGTTGAAATGCACCCTCAGAACTACGTATTGGTTGATTCCCATCCTTAAGGGATACAAAGAACCATCCAAACATTTATCTTTTTGGTCTAGCCCCATTATTTTAAACCTCCCTATCTTCCAGGACCCATGGCTTGAGTTCTTCTATGAGAGGGGCATGCGGTGTGGTATGTGCTTATGTCCTCATTCTCGTTGGGTTTTTAATAACCATGTTGTGTACCTATTTCTTCTAAGATCTCTTCATCCCCCTATTATACACTCATCTTTTTGAGTCAATTATTCTTGAAATGGTCCCACTCAACCCTTTTTGACAGTTCACCAATGTGCCAAAGAGCACTCTGGTTCAACACCTAGAGTGTTGAATCCTACGTAGAAATGTTTTCACCCATTTTCAGGCTTCGTTTTCCCCATCATTTGGGGCTCCCATCATCTTCCACATCTTAATGGACCCCCAAACAACATAGATGCTTGGCCCCAAGGCTCTCTTACCATCTCAGGCCAACTTCCCTGAGGATTCTGGATGAAAATTTGATACAAGTCCCACATTGCAAATATGGTTAGCGGTCGACACTAATATATTGTTCCCATTTTAGGTCACATGATATGGATTCTTTATTTCAAATGTGGTCAATAGTTATCTTCCATCATCACACCACCCCATCAAGCTCTAGATGTCAGTTTCAGGATTCACATCCTATTCCACTGCATCATGTCCTGGTGGAATTTCGACACTCTTGGTACTAATCCTCAACGTGCATTGGCACATTAGGAGGAAAAAGACACGGTGAGGGGTCGTTCGGGCCTCCACACCGATTTCCCATTTGCATGTATTCCATGTGTTGCAAAGACCTTCTTCGCCCTTGTTTCCCACATCAAGCGTAGCTCACGTGGGCTTAGGGATATGGTTGAGGATTTCACCCATTTGTAATATTCTATCTTATTCTAGTCTAAGCTCTAAGACCTTAAACTAATATCAATTTATGTCCTTCTCGCAACAAGTTATATTAAAATTTCTAAAACTACGTATGGGTTGATTCCCATCCTCATGGAATATATAAGAATTCCTGGGAATTTCATCATTTCATCTAGTATAGGTTCTACTAATTAAATTTTCTGTTAGGCCTTTTTTCCATGAATTTCATACGATTACATGGTGTGGCATGTGTGGGATTATATCCTCGTTCACATCAGGTTTTCAAGAGCTGCATCATGTACTCCCACTCAAGGAGCTAGTCCCTCCTGCCTCTTGTCATGCATGACATTAAAAGACACCCTTAGAACTACATATGGCTTGATTCTCATCCTCATGAGATATGTAGGAACACCAATACATTTTGTCCACCGGTCTAGCCCCATATTTTCTGACCTTTTATGGCCCCTTTTTCTGAGGTTCCTTCACCGGAATTGCATGTGGTTTGTTTTGGACCTCATCCTCATTCATGTCGGGTATGCTTTATCATGCCACGCTCACTCCCCCCTAAAACCTTGTTTCTCCTATATGTGTCCAAGACATATTAATTTAAACTACACTTCCAAGTCTCAAATGAATTTAAAATGTTACATATTTACTGCAAGATATTCAAATAAAGGGGATGGTCGTATCATATGATCCTAAACTGTGACATTATCATCCTGGACGTATGACGAAAAATTGCACTACTTTGTGATATACTCACTTGAGGGGACATCATGTTTGGTATCATTCATCCACCATACCATTTGTTAATCCCTAAATATGGCTTGATAACTCTAGAGGCACTTGGATTCACCATACTAGGTTTGTCGCTTCATAATAAAAAACAAAACACACACATCAATCCTAAAGAACAAACAAGATCTATCAAATACTGCTTTTTTTGGTGCATGGGTCATACCCGCACAACAGTTTAGAACTACATATGGCTTGATCCCCATCAGCATGGGGTTTATAGGTACATTCATTCACTTTTCATTGATCCCATCCCAACTTTAATTTTTGGTCCCTCAACCTAAAATATCCCCAGGGAGCACACAATGTGATATGGACTTCTACTTTCCTCATTCACGTTGAGTTTTTCAATTGCCACACCATGTGTCTCCCTTACTCCTTTCTATCCATGTTCTGAGTTCTATGGCCCTAAACTAAGATCTCTCTATGGGAACTATGCGTCTATTTTGGCCACTTCACCACCCTACGCACAACCCATCAAACCAGGTCCCCTCTTAATAGTCCACTCTATGATCTTAATCTTTAAGCTTGTGACCCCTGGACCCTTTTCCTCAGAAAGGGATTTGAATTCATCAATCTTCCACGTCTCATTGGTGTACTCAAATGTGGTGTGGAAAAGAGTCCAAGGTGTGGACATTTCACATTAAAAACCCCTCATTTCATGTCCATGCTTCATGAAACCTTTATTTGGATCAACATCCTCTTCTACATATGAAAGGTACCCCCTTTATGGCATGGTCTCATGCCACATTGGATTACCTACTCTCTTGGGCCAATTCCCCTGAAGACCTCAGGCGAAATTTGCGACAGTTCCCGTGTTTTCAACATGGTCAGTAGTCGAACCTCATTTCACTACCCCAAAACTGGGTAAGGCCAGTTCCACCCCTTTATCAGTGCTAACGAAAAAGAGATGATAAAGGGGGTCACTTTATCAGCACTTTTTTTAGCGCTGATAAAGGGACCCCCTTTATCAGCGCTTTTTTAGTAGTGCTGATAAAAGGGGGACCTTTATCAGCGCTTTTTTTAAAAGCGCTGATAAAGGGTTCGACTTCAAAAAAAATTAATTAAAAATAATATATTAATATATAAATATATCAATATAGTTATATTGATATAAATATAATATATAATTTTTAAATATATTTTAGATAAGTATAAATACACATTTACACTTATTATAATTAATATATAAGATATTTAGTGAAAATGGCTTATAAAAAAATTAAAAAAATATTTTTAATTAATAAATTTTTAATTATTATGGAGTAATAGTCATTTAATAACAATTTAAAGACTAAAAAAATAAAAAAAAATAACAAAAAGATCCAAAATATGTTGAAAACGCAACTCAAACTTCAAATGGAAATAACTTTTGATCCGGGTATCCGTTTGAGCTCTACCACATATCAAATCGAAGCCTGCGATGAGCTCTATGTTGCTATGACCAGGGAAACCATGGTCAAGGTATTTAAAGACAAAAAGTGGCCCAGAAGGCCTCCAAAATTGAGTTTTTAGTCGGGGTACCCCGATTTTTTAACATTTTGTGGATTTTCAGCCTCGTTTAAGGGGGTATTATTGTCTTTTTTTGTTGGGGACTGAATTTATTCCAAGGTATTACATTCATATTGATATTATGTCTTTGAAATTGTATAAATTTTTATAATTAACTGCTATTTATAATCAAATATATAACTATATGTACATATTTTTTATATATTCACATCTAAAAATTAAATTTTTTAAATAAATAATTAAACATATTTACATATAAAATATATTAGCTTTATCTAAATAATAACTAATGTCCATTTTATTTAAAATACCAATATATGAATATTTATATAACTATATATTAATATAACTATATATATATTAATATAAGTATATATATATATTAATATAACTATATATATATTAATATAACTATATATATATTAATATAACTATAAATATATATATATATATATATATATGAATATAAATATAAATTACTATATGAATAAATATAACTAAATATATATATAAATAAATAGATATATCATAAAGAAGAGAACAAATCAATATAGGGGAGTGGTAAAGGCTTTAGGTGCGCAGGGGGGAGGTCTCGAGATCAAACCCGGGTGGAGGCAGGGGCACGTGTGCAAGGGTTATTTAGAGGGTCTAGCACTGATAAAGGGCGTAGGTGGTGTGTGCAGGCGCTTGAGGTGAGGGAAAGTGCTGATAAAGGGGGTTCAAGCGCTGTAAAAATCCCCCCCTGAGATTGGAAGTATTTTTTTATTTTTTTTATTTTTATCATCGCTAAAAAAAGCACTAATAAAAGTGGTCTTTATCAGCGCTTTTTGGAGCACTGATAAAGGGGACCCCCCTTATCTTCCCTGGAATTAATAGCACTTTTTTACCGATGTTAAATGCCTTTTTTAGCGCTGTTAAAAGCCGTATTTGTAGTAGTGTTTGTTTTTCCCCATTCCAGGATAACAAGAAAAATATACTATGTTTTAAACATGGTCATTAGTTATCCTCTATAGTCACACCACTATCATTGTGATCCAGATCTCCAGCATCATGATTCACATTTTCCACTCCCATACATTTAAGTGGAATTCTAAGACACTCGTTTCTTCTTCCCCGCACATCAATGTGTTTTAAGTAGGAGAGTTAGTAGTAGTGGGACGTCACTCACCTGGTGGTGCATCACTTCTAATGTGTTTCTTTGTGTACTGGGAAATCCTACAACTACTCCTTGTTTCCAACATCAAGCGCGACTCATGTTGGTTTAGTAGTTTTTGGTGGGGCGTGTACTGGTGCAACTATACCACACTGGATATCATCCTGTATGATGGTATACTATGATCCTAGAACTACGTGTGTCTTGATTCCTATCTTCATTGGGTATCTAGGAATGCCCACACACTTTTACCCAAGCCCAACCACTTTCACTTTTGGTCCCTTAACCTAAAAACTTCTTTTCAAGGATACATGGTGTGGTGCAGACTCCTTGTGTCCTCGTTCACATTGGGTTTATAACTATCGAATCACATACTCTCTTTTTGGGATCTCTCCTTTCACTCACCATCCTAATGTATGATGTTAAACTACATGATTCCATATGTCCTCAATGCATGACATTAAACTTCAAGTTCTACCCAGAAAAAGTTCAGTATTCCCCATGTTAATCATGGGATGAGTTATCTTTCTCGCTAGACAGAACTCCCCCTTCCATCATTGGTCCCTGACTTTGTTGTGCTTCACAACTATGTATGGCTTGATTCCCATCCTCATGGGATACGTAATAATTCCTAGATGACTTGTCCTAGGCCTAGCCCAATTTTCACCTTCGATATATCGACTTAAGGTATCCCCCAGGATTACGTTGTGTGGTGTGGACTCTTATGGTCCTCATTCATGTTGAGATTTTTACCGCACCACATATTTCCTTTCTGGATAACCATGTCCTCAAAAAATGACTTTAAACTGTGATCCAACCCTAAATAAATTCAGGATGTCCCATGCTAAGTATGGTATGAGTCGGCCTTCTGGGCGAAGAAGATTCCCCTCACCACCCCTGGTTTCTGACTATGTTGTGTTTAATAACTATGTTTGGATTGATTCCCAACCTTATGGGATACATAGCGATGACCAAGAAACTCACCTTGGTCCTGACCCGAGGTATATCATCCACTTTGACATGGTATAAAACCAAAATTCATCCAATACCCTCACCAGAGAGATCATGTTTAGAATAAAGTTTTATCCCTAATCAGACCAATGTTCCCAACTAATGTGTTTTCAGCACAGTGGTGTAGTTTCAAGAGTGTTGTACTCAATTCCAACAACCCATCACTCCACCTTTCACACTTTGAGTAACTTTATTCGGACCCTCATCATCTATTGCGTCTAAAAGAACCCCTAATAGTACGGATGCTCGACCTATGGATCGTCTACTATCCTAGGCCAATGTTCTAAAAGACTATGGATGAAATTTCGAGTTAGGCCCAGTGTTTTGAAGAAGGTTAGCGATCAACCCTCATTTTTTATCCCCATATCAGGCTAACACATTATGGATACTATGTATCGAACATGGTCAAAAGTTATCCTTCATTTTCATGCCACCCCCATAGTGTTCTGAATTTTTGATATTATTATTTACAAATTCCACTCCTCTCTATTTGAATTGATTCTAATTCCCCTGGAATTACCCCAGTCATGCACTAGAGCACATTGGGAAGATGGCAATTTGACTGTTCTGAGAACCTTATCCTCCGGTCAGGCCTCCCTCTTTCTTCTTGGAAATCCAGATTGGTTATTCATACCCTAGATGCCCAAATATTTATTCAAACTTTCATATCATGATGGAATAACATGGCAATAATCCCTTGTTTCTTGAATCGGGAATGATCCATGTGAGCTTAGGGATTGATCACTGGATATTTCTGTAATGTGATGGAAATGCAGTAAAACCAAAACGAATAATGGAAGTCATGCATGAAAACAACATAAAATAGTATGAAATTATGTTGTGGGTTCATGAAAATTAAATTTCCCAAGGGTTGGACCCTCCCATGGATGGGTTGACCTCTTCAATAGAGTTTTCTAGCTCTACCACTCTCTGCCTTGTGGCGTACGGGATCCATTATCACCTGTTCAGCTCCCGGTCCTCCTCGGCAGTGATGGGGCATAGTTTATTAGCCATGATCTGGGCTTGATCCTAGTCATCTTGGATAGTGGCAATATACTCAGAGGCTCACTTCATCTGTTCTTTAGCCTTCGCCAGCTGGGCTTTTAGGCGAGACATGATCTCTGATTGTTCATTGAGGAAAGCAGAGTGCTCATTTTCTCACACCCACAACTATTGAACCTCACTTTTGGCCTCCTGTATCCTCTTAATGTTCACCAATTTCCTTTGTTTCTAGCCTACATCAAGGCTACAATCATGCTTCCAAATATTCCCTGCTATGAAATTTCGGATGAGCATATGAGGACGTTGGGCATCCACTCCCCCAGTGCATAACTCATTCATCTGGGAATGAAGCCTCCCCATTTGGTCCATCCATTGCACTTGAGTAGTCTCCCACATGAAGTGATTGATCAGTTTCCATGACTGAAGATGGAAAATTTTGTTATTCTCTTCATCAAAATTTGTCTCGTCCCAATCCTTGGGGTCATTGGGTTCATAGGTAGGGAACACCTCCAAGAACTCGTTGACAGGGTCTGAATCTGGTGTCTAATTGTGTATGTCAAGACCCATGTTGTATTATTGATCCTCTTTGTCAGATCCCACATCAATGATATCAAGTTCTATCCTACTTATGGTGCCACTAGTGATTGGAAGTGCTGCAGCTTGGTGGGGTTGAATGTCCGCTTCCATGATCACCAGCGTTACCTAAGGAAATGCAGTGCTAGGAGTTCTGACCAACCTTTCCAAGGAAAACCATGCCATTTGAAGAACTGTACATACAAAAAGTGGATGAAAATTATTTAACCTGATCAATGGATGACAGTTATGAATTCTTTGAAGGAGACTTACATATATTAAATAGTTGGTCTCTCTCTTGAGTGGTTGTCGTCGAAACCCCAAGGCATGGCCCGCCATATATTTTTGGGAAGTGTGAAGGCTCTGAGAGGACCACCCTGGGTGTCACGGCCCTTCCAGACGTGATGATCTCCGTAACCACAGGCGTTGATCCTGAAGTTCTCGAAGCTGCATTTACTGTCAAGTGGGAGAAGGTTTTGCGTTTGAGGCCCTTCTACACAGGTCATATTTTAGTTGAGGAGTCACAAACGACCTGGATGGAGACTAAGGGGAAGTAGTTTAAGGTTTTATTCAAGAGAATATAAAAACTCTTCTAACTCTAAGTCTGAGTTTCAGACTTCACCCTCCTCCAAAGGGACTCTTCCACAGGCTTCTTACCCTGGGAGGACTCATCTGATTCTTTTGGTAGAGGGAAGTGCTCTATCAATTCGTCCACTGACAACTATGGAGGAGACATTCAATCAAGTAGAACCTTTATTCAAGCCTTCATCAGGTTTGGAACACCCTAGGAGTGCACAAATTCCTCCATTTTAGCAAGGTACTTCTCCCCCTCCCTTTGAGATACAACAATGCCGACCTTAACATGACTGATCCCCAAATAATCAATCCCGAGATGATTCTAATGTTCCCACATCTCGGATGGGTTGATACATTGCCGGTTGACATCCCAGATGTCCCAAGCCTCTAGGAAGACAGTGTTCTCAAGCATGTCTATGTGGCACAACCGCTTCCCCAGATCCTTGGTGGGTATCCTACGATACCCCTAGGTGGCCTCCCCTCTGGATGACTCTACTTCACTGGGACTGCTGGGTCTGCCACTGTCGCCTGCCTTTCAAATAGTGCGGGTCTCGCCGACACTGCAACCCCACCGCCACAGGACATTATTTCTGCCTTCTAGACCCAACCTTGAGTATGGAGAAGCACCCCATCACTAGCATATATTGTCTTCTGCTTCAGAATCTCCCCCTTGTAGGCTGCCTCCTAGCTCTTGGTGTTTTCCTTCACCAGCCCATATTCAATTATGGGCGGAGGCATCTCATTTCTCATCATCCCATCCACCTATGGGAACATGAGCCACATCTGCCTCATTACACATAGGTGATCCTCATGGAACACTCCCAAGTAGACCTGAAGGGTCAGCTGTTTAATGCACTGAAACTACCTCGCGAAATAGTGTGGGGTGTACGGCTCGCAGAGAGGCTCGTGGTCGACCCGCGCCACCAGGACTCCACCCTGAAAGGCCAGGAGGTAGGATGTATTCTCTTCAATCCCCAGGACATCATTAGTGAACACACCTATTAGAAATGATAATGGGTGGAATTTGGACTCGTCTTCCTTCTTGACCTGGTTCAGCACCATATGTAGGGTCAACTTGGTTGAAAAACTCCCCACCGTGTTTAGAATGGGCGGTTGGAAATCTGATCATGGAGGGGAAATGGGGTTTGGATATTCATACACACCCCTAATATGTGTTGTTACATACCCATACATAAGATAATATGGCCCTCATATCCTCTATGGATTCTTCCCTTTGCAGATGTTCCACAACACATTTTACAGCTTGGCGAGCATCAGGATTCCCAGGTTGACCCGCTACCCTATGGCCAATGAGGATGCCATGATGAACATGCATAGTCGAACACCCCTATTCATGTCCCTCAATGGAATAATCAAACCATATATAGTCACTGAGATGATGGAATCCAACCTCACCACAGGTTTTTTCTTAGTACTGACACTAAATCCCCATGACTTCCACTGGCTTTCCTCCAAGAGTCGCCAATATGAGTGCTCCTTTCCGTACTGAACCCCCTTCAGACATGTTTGAGGCCTTATAGAAAAATGTCTATCTTCAGGGAAATTCAGGAATGGATTGAACCACTTCTTGAAATGGATGTCCCTCACCGACTTCTTGTCCTCCCTTGGCACCAGGTCCATCAATGCCTTTTCTAGCGGTAACATCTGCTCTGGGTCTTCCCATGTATCCGCTGTAGGGAGGAACTCGTCGTACATTTCCCCTAGTATCGGGACCCCAAGATCCATTGCAAGTCATAGAGGCTAATAAAAACATCCCCATGGTGAAGATTAAAACTATTGGTCCTCAACAACCACCTACTTTGAAAATCCAGCATCAACTGCTTTAGATGGTAGATGTGAAATTGGGAAACCCAAGCCTCCTCATATAAGCTCACTCGCCTCAGCTCCGCTCCGAACTCCTCACACGAGGCGCCTACCCAGTAGGCCCATGCCTAGTCATCCATAATGATTCCACCCTGGTGGAAATCCCACTCATTAGTCCACCCTTTCTCCAGGTTCCCCAGGGCCTCCGTCATAATGGTGTGGTACAGAGGGGGGATGTCTCCAGTTTCAATGGCTTCCCATCAATTTTATTTACATGGTTGTATGGGAAATCATCATTGATGGGTGTGAAATCCTCCCATGCATGGTCATCATCCTTCCTAAACCACTAGAGCTGACATGGTGTACTCCTGAACCAGTAAGATGGCTCGTCCCTGCTTGTTTTAGGAATTAAG
Organism: Viscum album; assembly: GCA_963277665.1. Taxonomy (NCBI): domain Eukaryota; kingdom Viridiplantae; phylum Streptophyta; class Magnoliopsida; order Santalales; family Viscaceae; genus Viscum; species Viscum album. The sequence continues at coordinate 359,148,791 of OY728136.1, read as the reverse complement.
ATGTCATCCCTCGTACTAAAGCCATACAAAGGCATACTTTTTCATAGGGGTAGTTCTTATAACCCTCTAACAGCAGATCCACTATCTACTCGTGGTCCTAATGGCTCCATATGTGTTCCCTGATACCTAAGTTATTCTCTATTTATTCTCTCTAGGGAGCACCTGCAAGAACCCCCTGGAAACTACCGGATGAGCCATTCAGTCTTCAAATTTTTTGAAATTCTATCCTAGATCACGAAGCTTTACCACGAAGCTCAATCGCAAATCCTGATTACAGAGATAGGTCTTGGAGACCTGCTATAGAATTTGCAGATGTATGTTGTAGAGCACACACTCGCAGACTCAAAAGTCTCATTATACACCGTGAAGCATAAATTCTTGATTCGCAAAGAGTAATAACTGAGCATGTAGAGATTTGGGAAATGAGAACTCAAGAAAAAAAATGCGAAGAGGAGAAAGGAAAAAAGAGGGTTCAACCTCCATTTTTTATAGGCGACGACCCCCTTTTCTTCACACTGCATCGGCCTGAGATGAGCTTCGCGATGTTCTCAACCCACGCGTCGCCTCTTTATAGTGCGATCCTTCTTTGCGACCTTGCTCTGCGATTGGCCAATTATTTTTTTTGTGATTGACCCTTAGACGTAGACCCTAGTATTCTCCTTGGATCCAAGTATAAGGGGGAGCATTTTTTGGTGAAAGAATATGGGCAGTGGAAAAGATTCGCAATGGTAAAACCAACTCCAAAGGGGCAACCTCACGAAGACCATTCGTGGAGCCCTATACCACAGTCAGTGTGAAGCCAAATCCCCCACTGCGGTCTCCACAGAGCAAATAGGATGAATGCTCCACGGTTACAATGCAATTGTCTAGGATCTTCGCACCATGGAGGGATCCGAATCGAGCTCCATGAACCCATCGAAGTTGACGGAAGCCTCCGTGAGCACCAACTAAAGCACCCCGGAGAGATTTGTGCCAAGGAGGGGATGGCGGTAGACTTCACAGTTATGATGAACATGACGCATTCCACAACCGATCATGGAGTGATACGTGGCTTCACACTAAGCCATATATGCTTCGTGCCGCCCCTCATCTATAAATAATGGGTTCCCCTCAGACCCAAAGGATGAATAACCCAACCTTTTTCCTTATCTGTTCTCAAATATCGAAGCAACATCTACTCTGTGAAGCCTTGGGAAAAATGAAATCTTATAGGTACTTGATAATTTTGAAGTACCATTCCCTTAGCTCAAATACAACCCCCTCTTTAAGTAGAGATTCTATTCACGGATCCTATGGGCCAACGAGAAGGAATGAGGTCCTCAAGGGGACATGGGTCTTCGAAAATCACTCATGCTTAACGAAGTAACCTCCATGCACATGTAAAACCTATGCTAAGGCAGGGTCACTGTGCTTTGTAAAGTACACTGCTTCGCAGTGCTAGGGTTTTCAAGGTACCCTTTATTTGTGAATCCCTACTCTGTAAAAGGCTTTACACTTTGCGAAGAATCTTCCATATCCACCTATACTTTATGCCTAGGATAGGTTACCTCACTTACTGGAGCATATCCCTTCACAAAGATCCTCCACTATATGGAGAACCATAGATTCATAAGGCCCCTTCTTGTGATCCCCTTTTCTCCATAAACCATTTTCCCATACGACTCTCTAGGTTCATACAAGTGATTTAAAGACCCCTTGGGTGGTGCTTCACGTTGTGTTGCATAGCCTCGTGCTTCTTCACATAGGCACGCTAAAGGATATTGATTCTTCACATAGCCACGCTAATGTGAGCCCCTCAATGGATCACTCCACAACATCCCCTCACCACAGCATTGTTGATACCTTCCCTTCCCCAAGGGTGGGTAGGTATTAGTCATATAAGTCCTAGTTCTGCGGAGTGAACCCACTTCATCTGAGATGTAGGATGTTAAACTTCCAAGAAAAATTTTCCTCTACAAATGATGTTAAACCATGGAATATCCATGTGCATTACACATGGGGAGCCCCACCTTAGACATTCTCCACGCCCGCTCGTTAGCATAGCAGTGAGATATTCCTCACATGGAATGAGATCCTCTCTATTGGAACAACGTCTATCTGTGGGGAAGGGAAACCATCTTTGTGTAAGTTCCTTGTCCTTCTCATAGTAGGTAGTACCCCTACTCCTTCTATCTTCTTTAGTTGCAAATACTATGAGTTGAGATGGACACAAGGATCCTCGATACCCCGTACCTCTCCCTTTGGTCTTTTTCTCTATCGGGCCCCTATCCTGGAGTATGTCCCAGTATCTATATCCCTGGTCCGCTAACAACGCATAAGCACCTGTTTCCTATTTGGTCTGCTAACCATGAGTAAGCCCTGTTTCACTTCACTTCTCGTACACTCACCTTTCGCAAAGTGATCGTCTGGTTTTTGATGCCTCTTGTTTCTCACACCGATCATGACTCATGTGGGCTTAGAGTAAGAATTGACCATGAAATCCTTCCTAGGCCTTCCTAGAGCGTAATCTCCAAGCCCCTTCTCAAACTATGTGGACTTTGATCATTGTTAAGGCAAGGTATGTAGGAAGCCTCACTGAGGTTCAAGACCAAAACCTACATGGTCCTACCTCATTCATGTTGGTCCACCTTCGTCCAACATGATGTTAAACTGTATCCTAATTCTAAACTAAGTGGACTTCGATCCATGTCTCCTAGATAGGGTACGTAGGAAGCCTCCCTGAGGTTCAAGACCAATAACCATCCATCCTGACCACTTCACATCAGTTAACCTCATCCCACATTACTTTAAAATTCATCCCCCATACCGAACTGCATGGACATTGATCCTTGCTAAGGAAAGGTACATAGGAAGCCTCATCGAGGTTCAAGCCCAACACTTACATGACCCGACCCCCTTCACGTTGGTTCATACTCATCCTGCATGATGATAAATTGTATCTCTCATCCCAAACTACATAGAATTTGATCATTTTATCTTAGTCAAGGTATGTAAGAAGCCTCACTAAGGTTCAATCCCAATACCCATTAGTTCTGACCACTTCACATCGGTTATTATCGTCCCACATGACGTTAAATTGTATTCCCTCTTTTCATCCTACATGACTGTATATTTTACCCATTTTAACTATGTGGATTTTGATCCCTATCTCCTAGGGAAGGTACGTAGGAAGACTCCATGAGGCTCAAACCCATCCAATGGTAAGCTGTTGGGATCCTTATCCAGCAGTAAGCCGTTGAAATCCCTAACTAGTGGTAAGCCATTGCGAACCCAACCAACGGTAAGCTGTTGTAACCCCAATCGATGTTAAACTATTATTGTCCATTTTTTTGGGACCCACCTATCTGGTCTATCCTAGGGGCGTTAGACCAACTTCTAGGCTACTAACCACACGTAGGCCCCAACATGTCATCAGTTCACTATCCTTTGTGTACAATTTGATTCTATGCCCCCATCCTGAACTATGTGGAATTTAATTCCATGCAACGAGGATACGTAGGAAACCTACCTAATGTTCAATCCCATCATCCATGTCCCGACCTGATCTCTCCCTCGAGCCTCTGTGTTTTGGGAAGGTTACGCCTCAACCCAAATGTCATACTTCCTTTGGGTACCATTCATGTGTCCATTCTCACGAGCCACCTCCTTAGGTGTCCCATCGCCCCACCGAACTACATGGACTTTGATTCCCTACCACAAGGACATGTAGGAAGTCTCTTCGAGGCCCAAGATCAATGTCACTGTCATACCTATGATGGTTCCATCTCAATCTTCACCCAATTTCTCACCACTCTTAGCAGAAATCAAGTAACTAACCACATGCTATCCCCAACATCAATGTTCCATCCTAGGGTTGTACCCATCTAATCCACTTTCACCATTGTTCTAATTAGTTCGATCTGTCTTCTATAGATGTTAAACTCATGGAATACCCTATGTTAAACATGGGAAGCTGAGGAAATACTCAAAGACATGACTATGGCATATAATTCTTCGTACTTGACATGGGATGCCTTAGGATTTCACGCCCTCCAGAAGCCCTATCATAAGGGGAAGACACCCAGATGCACCGGTGTTCTAGCATCCAGACATGTTTGAGATGTCTAACATGACTACTCCACTGATTGAAGGTTGCTACCCTGACTTGACCCCTTAGAATTTCCAGACAGGAGCAACGTAATTAACCAGCGTCCATGAAAAAATGTCACTGGGAAGAGTTTCACAAACAACATCTTAAATCATTAAGGGAGCCCCAGACTAGGAAACGAGCTCAGAAATGAATCCATATAAGGAGGAACCAACATCTCATCATCCTGTTTCGATCAAGGAACAAACATCTCTGAATAAGTGACGAATTTCACCCGCCTTTGGAAAGCATGAATGTAGGGAAACAGCTGTGCATCCTCCTCCAGACAGACGGATGTGCGCCCCGAAAAAAGCATCAGAAACAGTCACAATGGTGATTTTTAAAATATTTTGAGATTAAATTTAATTTAATTAATAATTATTTTAATGTCATTTTTTAGAGAATTTTTCTGTTCTGAGGTTAATGGTATGTCACAGGTTGTTGGTGAGTGTTTATTCACAGTTTAGGTGCGATGAGATTGGCCTGTGAGAATTTGAGAATTATGAATATTTAATTAAAATAGCTTAATTTATTTGTTTTTTTGATGAGATTAATTAATTAATTATAATTTTAATATAATAAATTATTCATAGTGGTTTCATTATTACAGAGTACCTCAGATGTCTTACATGATACAATATAGACTTGGATGAGCCTTGGAAACTACTGTTTCCCCCCAATGTAACACCCCAAGATTTTGCAAATAAATCTAATATTGAATGCATGGAACACTGAGTCTCTAAAAAACACCACTTTCTTATAACCTAGACTGAAATTATAAATTTTCCACCTATTTTTTTTTTAAATTTCTCAAAACTGACATACACAGTTGAGTTCAGTGTGATATTTTGAGTCTAGTAAAACAATATTAATTGTTGATGAATAGTAACACACCCTTATGAATAGTAATATGAATAGTATTATGACCCTTATGAATAGTAAATCAATTATTATTTTACTACCTTAAAGTTATGATATAATGATATCTTTATTAATTTTTCAATGTGATATAAAACGAATTATAGTTTTAAACTTTTTATTTTTTGAATAAATGATGATTTTATATAAAAATTATATTAATAATATTTAGAAAATTATTTTAAAAAAATGGAGTTAATTTTTAAATTCTACATGTTGAAAAATGGTAAGGGTGAATCTTTGGGATTTTTCTGAAATACTTGAATTTTTGATGAATAGTAAAATACGGTAATTTATCATATATGTACATTATCAGTTAAATTCACTATTACTAACATCATGGCTAATGTTTGAATAATTATTTAGAACTCACAAGCATATATTACTATTATTTGTCACAAGAATCAATACTATTGGTTTTATTGAGGGAAATAATAAAATAATGAATAAGATATTCTGAAATCACCACTCTACTCCACTATAACCCCTCCACTTCCTATTCCCGTCACTCCTCTCAAGACTTGTTAATTATCTAAATTCAAATCCAATATACTCTAAAGCTCTTCCCCTACTTCCAACATCCCTTGGTCTCATTAAAATACCAAAACCTTTCCCCTAAAGAGGCTCTCAAGGAAGATTACTTGAAGAGCTAAATTCCTCTTTTAATTTCTTTTATTTTAAGTTCATTTATTTTCTTTTTCTTTACTCAACTCATTTCATCCAAATGTTTTAATTAATATTGTACCATAAATGTACTAGAATTTTTTTATGATAAATAAATAATTTTTCATCATCTCTTATTTCCGCTTCTTTTATATTAGAAATGAAAACACCATCCGAGATGTGTTAGTTTATCACATTCAAGGACAACAGGTTTTAAATTTCTATTACAATATTAAATTCTTGTCATTAAACCAATTTAATTTTTGAACCGGACTAAAATATATGTATTATAACTTATCTAATGTATTCAATCCTTTTTTAAACATGATATTAATTTATAAATCAAAATAAGTTTGTTGTGATCAAGAACCACCAATTAACCCAAACAATTGTCATTAACATTTTATATAATGATTAATCATCACTCTCAATAACCAAATGAATTTTATGAACATGTAATTTTATTATTTTTCACTAATAATATATAACTTTTGTTCTAGACAAGTATACTAATTCTACATGTTTATCCTTACATGAATATAAGTAAACCGATCATCAAAACCAAGGAAGAAAACACTCCCAAACAAAGAAATGGAATCTATTAACCCATAAAAGGTCCATTAATAAACCTAATAAGGTTATAATAAATACATAAAATGTATAATAGGTTCTTCACTCATTAATTTATGAACCTAAATTTGATTATTCCAATCATTAAGATCAAGTGAGGAACACCTTTGGACTTAAGGTAAGGGTTTTCTACCAGAACCTCCACTTTCATTCAGGTTACTCTTATTATTTTATTACCAAAATGAAATTATTATTTATTCATATCTACCCCTCATAAATTCAGTGTGAATGTTATATATATTTTTACCAACAAATATCCTACATTCTTTTATGGGGAGTTATATGTTTTAAAAGGATATTTCAAAAATTCTTCCCAAAATACAAGCTCGTTTCAAGGGAATTTCTCAAATTCTTTACTATTTTCATGGGAACTCTATAATATATTTTTTGGAGAACTTTATCTTTATAAAATAACTAATTCTATTAATAAGATACTATATTACATCACTTATAGTTTTATAAAAATATTTTTCCAAAATAAATCTTCTTTTTAAAGTGAAAGATTATTTATCTCAAAAATTAGTCGAAGATTTTGTAAGAGTGTCTTCATATATTTGAAAACTATTTTTGATTGTTATGTATTATAGGAAAAAATATATTATGATATCATTTATGATATTTAATTGAATGGTTTATGATTAGTTTGACTATGGATGTGCTATCTTAAAACCATTCACCAATTTACTCTGAATGGTCAATGTTTTTGATTAATGTTCGAGGAAATGTATTTACATTTCATATATTAGTTTCAATATGAATGTAAATGTTGCTTATGATTAACCCCATTCATATAAGGCATGCATTGGACTTAGTAAGTTTCGGGTTGGGCCCACTATATCCCCTTGGTGTATTAGTAAGTCTAATGAGACAAACTATGGGCTTGGGAAGAGGCCTTAGAGAAATAGATATTTATGGTCTTGGAAAGTGGCCTTGACGGTATGATTATGATTTCCAACATTATTCATTCCCTCATTATGAAAATAGTATTGATAGTTCATGTGGTTATTATACTAGTATAATACCCATGATTATGTTTTATTATGGAATTATTTATTCATATCTTATTCCATCCATAATGTGTTCATGTTTATTTTTAAATGGATGTATTTTTAGTTATTAACCATGCCTAATGTTTATGTTAATGATATCTTATATTGTATTGATTACACTTAATGGGAATTTGCGCTCACCCCTTTCTTATGTTTCATTTTCTCAGGACATGAATAAGTTTATTATGAGTGACCTGCAAGGATAAACTTAAAGTTGTGGATGTTCCCAATAAAAATTATATGTTGTATTTAATTTCATTTTTTAATGTTGAACTTATGTATGTATATTGTTTCCTAATATACTAAAATACTCGGTCCTTTGGGATACATATTCATTATTTATATTCCAATGTAATAAAATAAGGCATCGAATCCAAGCAACTGGGGTGGGGTCTTGATATTTGGTATCAAAGTAAGTTTAGTAGAAAACATGGAAACTAGATTTAGAAAACGTACAGAGAGAACAAAACCCTAAGATAGTCTTTGAGGATAAATATACAAGGACATACTAGAATTTTTGGTAAGGAATATATTATGAAAATATTTCTAGAAAATATATCCATGTCTGGATAATATAAGTGGGTGTGGTTCTGACACAGATGTACCTAGTAGTGAAAATTCCGACAAGGAGTTTCAGGCTTGACCCAGGGTATCTTGGTAAACGAAAATAGGTCTTACAGTGCACCTGGTTTGACACTCCTATGGGATATGATTATAATAATTCACATTTTCTTTATAACACATTATGAAGGATTTAAAAGTAAATTTTTCCTTAAAGAAACCATGTTTAAGATTATGAGATTAGCTATGTATAGAATTTCAATTTATACTATTTATTTATATACATTGAGATTATACATTATGATTCATAACCTAATCTAGTGTATGTCATAATTTAGAAGTCGCACCAAGTGAGGGAATGAAAACTTCATGAATACGCATATCCCATGTAGGAATTTCCCTTCGATACAAGATATTGATGTTGGATATGGTGTTGTGACTAGATCTGAGAAATATATAACTATACAGGGATAATTGCCTCAGGTTATGAAAAATAATCTTACAAATATGGAGCATCTAGATCCACAATGTGGGGGAGCTATGTTATACCTCTTAATAAGACAACATCCTCCATCATTTAATTGGACTACCAACCCATTCGCAGCAGATCAGTGGATAAGTTCATTAGAGAATAAATTTTGTGTTTTGCGATGTTACAAAAGAGATAAGGTTTTCATTGTAGTTTAACATCTATCAGAAGATTCATATTAGTGGTGTTCATTGATCCAAAACACAAAGGAGGAGGAAGAAATGTAAGATATGTAATGGAAAAAAATTTTAGTAAATATTCTTAGAAAAATATTTTCCCCATAAACAACGAGAAGATATGAAAAGGAAATTCTTGAATCTGAGGAATAAGGAAGATGAAAATTTTTTCAATGTATAAAGCTAAAATCACAAGATTATTAAGACATTATGCTGACTATATACGTAATCCAATGAGAGAGATCAATCAATTCATTGATGGTTTAAAACCATTACTCCGAAGGGATCTAGTCTCCCAAAGTTTCTAATCATATGAAGATATAATCTCAAGTGATATCAAGATAGAAAATGAATTTTCTAAGTCTTATGACTTTAATGGAAACCAAGAGAAGAAGAGGGATGCTGAAAACTCTAGAGAAGGAAATAATTAAATGAAAGGTAATATTTGACCTTCCATCCTGCAGTTATTGTGGGAAGAAACACCCTTTCACTTTTCTGAAGGGAATGGGAGTATGTTACAAGTGCGTAGAAAAAGACCACCTTTATTAGCATTATAAAGAGAAGAAATAAGCTACCAATGTTCAATGATACAATTGTATATATATGGGAGATTATGATCATGAATTTCCTAAGCATTAGGGAAAAAATCACCCAAGAATGACAAGGGATAAAATCCAAGATTATGTGGTCACAACTGTGGAGGATGAAGTTCTGAACGATGTAGTGGAAGGAAATTAAATCATTTCCTCAAACTTATCCAATGATTTATTTGATTTTGTATCATTTTATTCTTTCATATTTTCCAGTTTTCTAAGAAAATTAGAAATTTCCAATTTGATTTAATGAGGTAGTTGTCAATCAAAACTCCTAAGGGAAGTATCAATGCAACAATGTTGTGTCAGTTAGTCCCCATTATGACATATAAATATGATTTATCTACTGATTTTATTATCATACCCATGATTCAAATTTATATAATTATTGGTATGGATATTATTTCAAACCATGATGTGAAAATTTATTGCAATTAGAAGGAGGTTACAATTTTTGATGGTGATATGGAATCCCTTATCATTAGGTTAGAAACATCACCATCTGATTATCATCTAGATCCACCCCCAATAGCTCTAATGAATTAAATTATTTGGGAGGAATGGAATGAAATATCTATGGGCGAGGAAAGTAATGTTCAAATAGAGGTTTTACCTATTGTTCAATAATATTTTGATGTGTTTCCAGAGGATTTACCTAGACATCATCTAGAGAGGGAAATTGAGTTTTCCATTGACTTAATTTCCGATTCAAATCCCATATCAAAGACCCCTTATATAATGGTCACTTTTTAATTATTTAAACTAAAGAAAAAACTAGAGTAATTGAGTGATAAAGATTTATTCTCCCTAGTGTTTCTAGATGCAGAGCCCCTACTCCTTTCGTTAATAAGAAAGATGAATCTATGAAATTTTTCACTGACTATAGGGAGATCCGTGTTATAACAATAAAGAACAAGTATCCCCTACCTTGCATTGATGATATATTTGATAAGCTTCAAGGAACCCAATATTTTTTAAAGATTGATCTTTTATGTGGATATCATCAGTTTCTATTAAGTAAGGAAGATGTTCCAAAGACAACATTTCAAACTAGGTATGGGCATTATGAGTTTATAATAATTCCATTTGGACTAGCTAATGTACCTTCAATTTTCATAGATCTAATGAATAGAGTTTTCCAAGAATAACTTGATTACTTTGTGGTGTTATTTATTGATGAAATCGTGGTATAATCCAAAATATATGAAGATCATGAAAATCACACGTGCACTATTCTGACGACTATTAGATGAAATAAATTATATGGGAAGTTTAACAAGTGTGAATTTTGGCTTCAATCAGTTTCCTTTCATGGACATATTGTCTCTAAGGATATAATATCTATTGATCCTAAGAAGAAAAAGGTTTTGAACGAATTTCCTAGTCCAATGAACATAATTGAGGTATGTAGTTTTATTTGTTTAGCAGGTTATTATTAGCATTTTTTTCAAAACTTCACCCATTTATCCAATCCAATGACCAAGATTACATGTAAAGGGGTTAAGTTCATATGGAAAAAAGAATTTGAGGACTATTTAAAATAATTGAAGTGGATATTAGTGAATTATCTAATCCTTACTCTACCATAGGAGAATGATGGGTTTGTGATCTATAGCGATGCATCAAAGAATGGTATTTGTTGTGTACTTATGTAGAATGATAGAGTTATTTCCAATAATCAAGGTAGTTAAAAATTCATGAACAAAACTATCCTACAAATTATCTTGATTTATCAGTGGTAATATTTTATCTGAAGATATAGAGACATTACCTCTATGGAGAAAAGTGTGAGACTTATACATATCATAGGAGTTTTAAATATATATTCTTATAGAAATAAATCAACATGAGGCAAAGGGGATGGCTCAAACTACTCAAAGATTTTGATTGTTCCATACACTACCACCTAGGAAAGGCTATTTATTTAGTTGATGCATTGAGTAGGAAGTATCATGGAGTTCTAAACAAAATGTGGTTTGAAAGGGATACTCTATTTATGGACCTAGTAAAGATGTATATGGGAATTATCAAAGAAGGTGAAACATCACTACTTTTTCATTTAGTTTCCCAACCATATCTATTGGAAAGGATTTAAACTTCTATGTTTCATGATGAAAATATTCAAAAGAAAATTAAATGTGTGAATGATGGGAGTTCAGATGAATTCATGTGTGAAGTGGGAATTATAAAATTTGGGAAGAGGCTTTGTGTTATAGTTATACTCGAGAAAAAAATGGATTTATTTGATGATTCCCAAAACTATAATTTCTCTACAAATCCTAGTATAGCTAAAATGTATAGATATTTGAAAGAACATTTATGGTGGACAACATACAGAGGAAAATTGAAGATTTTGTATTAAGATGTTTAGTCTTTGAACAAGTGAAGACTGAATGAAAACATCCTAGAGGATTCATGAAACCACTACCTATTCCTACATGGAAATTGGATGGAATAAACCTAGATTTTGTCACTAGATTACCCAAAAGTCCAAGAAATAATGATGCAATATTGGTAATTGTTGACCGACTTACAAAATATGCACATTTCTTAGCTATAAGAGAGGATTTTCCACTGGAGAACCTAGCATGACTCTATATCAATGAAGTTGTAATACTTCAGTGAGAACCTCTCTAAATTGTTTCTGATCGTGATCCATGATTTACATCGAAATTCTTGAAAAGTCTTCTGAAAGCTTTGGATTATGAGCTTTGATTGAGTACTTCTTACCACCCACAAACTGATGGGAAATCAGAAAGGATGATCCAAACCTTAGAGGACATGTTGAGATCATGTTAAATTCACATTAAAGGTATGTGGGATCAATATTTACCTTTATTGGAGTTTTCTTATAATAATAGTTTCCATTCGGGTATTCAGATGGCACAATACGAAGAATTGTACGAAAAGAGATTTCATACACAAACTTGTTGGGGTGAAGTTGGAGAAAGGAAGCTAGTGGGACTAGAACTTGGGGAAGAAACAAAACTGAAGGTAAAGACTATTAAAGACCATATGAAAGCAGCTCAAATCAGAAATAAAAAGATATGCTGATAATCAAAGGAAGAATTTGGAATTTCAAGTGGGAGATCATGTTTTGTTAAAAGTATCTCCATAGAATGGTGTTATAAGATTTTGGAAGAAAGGGAAACTGATCCCTGGTACATAAGAACCTTTGAAATTCTCGAGAGAATTGGAGATATTGCATAATGTTTGGTTATGCCACCTAGATCGTCTAAATTACAAAATTTGTTCTATGTCTCATTATAGAGAAAGTACATGCCAGACCCAACACATTTCATCACTTATGAAGGTATATAATTGAAACTTGACCTATCTTACTATGAAGAGCCTATCTAGATTCCAGACACTAAATAATAGGTGTTAAGTAATCATACAACTTGACTAGTAAAAATACGTTGTAAAAATCTTCAAATCGAAGAGTCAACATGGGAGCCTAGGGAGTTTATGATGAAGAACTACCCCAATCTCTTTGTGAGGTAACATTTTGGTAAATTTTAGGATGTAATGTTTGTAAAGATGGGATAATGTAACACCCCAAAATTTTGAAAATTCTTTTAATATTGAATGCATTAAACAATGAGTCTCTATAAAACGCCACATTGTTATAACCTAGTGATTAAATATAAATTTTCCACCTTGGTGATTTAAATTTAGAAAAACTGAGATACACAATTGCATTTAGTATGATATTTAGAGTCTGATAATAAAAACTTAAAATTTGGTGAATAGTAATATACTTTTATGAATAGTAATAAGAAAATTAATATGACCCTTTTGAATAGTAAATCAATTATGATTTTATTATCTTATGGTCATAAGATACTGAGATCCTGATTAATTTTTTAATGTGATATAAAATGAATTATAGTTTTAAAATTTTTATTTTTCGAATAAAAAATTATTTTATTTAAAAATTAAATTAATAATATATAGAAATATATTTTGAAAAAATGGAGTTCATTTTTGAATTTTACTTTTCAAAAAATGATTATAGTGAATTTTTGGGATTTTTCTAAAATACATGAATTTTTTATGAATAGTAAAATACAGTAATTTACTGTATATGTACATTATTAGTTAAATTCACTATTCTTAGAATCATGGATAATGTAAGAATATTAGGTTAGAACTAAAATGAATATATTACTATTCTTGGTCAGAATAATGAATACTATTGGTTGGATTTAGAGAAATAATAAAATAATGAATAAGATATTCACAAATCACCCCTCTCCTCAACTATACCCCTCCTCACTCCTTCTCTTCACTCTTATTAAGACTTGTTCCATGTCTAAATTATACTATAATATCCTATCAAGGTCCTCTTCCACTTCCAGAAACCCTTGGTCTCATAAAAAGACCAAAACCTCTCCCATAAAGAGGCTCTCAAGGAAGATTACTTCAAGAGGTAAATTCCAATTTTCATTAATTTTATTTTAAGTTCATTTCTTTTATTTTTCTTTCCACACCTCCTTTTATCCAAATGTTATGATGAATCCAGTACTTTACATATACTATAATTGTGTTACGATAGAGGAATAATTCTTCATCATCTCTCCTTTCCCCTTCTTTTTTACTATAAATGAAAACCATCAGAGATGTGTTAATTTATCACATTCAAGGATGACGAGTTTTCAATTTCTATAACCATATTAAATTATGGTTATTAAAACATTTGGGTGGTTTAAACATACTATAATATATGTATTATAACTTATTTAATGTTTTGGAGTCTTTTTTTACACATGATATTAATTTATAAAACAAATTAATTTCATTGTGATCAAGAACCACCAATTAACCCAAATAATTGTCATTAAAGTTTTATATAATGATTCATCATCACCCACAATAACCAAATTAATTTTATGGAAATTTAATATTCTGGTTGTTCACTAATTAAATATAACTTCTGTTTTGGAAAAACATTATCATTATACACATTTATTTGTACATATATATAAGTAAACCGATCATCAAAACCAATGAATAAAACACTCCCAAACAATGAAATTGAATCTCTTAACCCATAAAAATGCCATGAATGAACCTAATAAGGTTATAATAAATCAATAAAATATATATTAGGTTATGTAATCATTAAGTTATGAACCTAAATTTTATTTTTCAGGTCATTAAGATCAAGTGAGGAACACCTTCATAAGTAAGGTAATGATTTTCTACCAGAACCTCCACTTTCATTCGAGTTACTCTTATTCTTTACTTACCATAATAAAATTATTATTTATTCATATGTACCCCTAATAAATTCTTTTTTAATTTTCTATATATGTTTATCAACCCAAATCCAACATTAATTTTTGGGGAGTTATATTTTTTAAAAGGATCTTTCAAAAATTCTTCTAGGAATACATGCCTGTTTCAATGGAATTTATCAAATTATTACCTATTTTCAAGGGAATTTTATAATATATTTTTGGAAACCATTATCTTTATAAAATCACTAATTTTATTATTTATTTACTATCTTACTTCAATTCTGGTTTTATACAATTAATTTTCCAAAAGCACTCTTCTTTTCAAAGTAAAAGAGTATTTATCTCAAGAATTACTCAATAATTTTATAAGAGTATCTTCATCTATTTCAACACTATTTTTTATTATTATTTATTATTGGGAATAATATTTTATGATATCATCTACTATATTTAATTGAATGGTTTGTTATTAGTTTGACTGTGGATGTGCTATATTAAATTCATTCACTAATTTACTTTGAATGGTTAGTGTTTATGCTTAATGATCGTGGAAAGTTATTTACATTTCATATATTAGTTTCAATATGAATTTATAAGTTGTTTATATTTAACCCTATTCATATGAGGAATTCATTGGACTTAGTATGTGTTAGGTGGGTCCTGCTATAACCCCTCGGTATGTCGGTAGGTCTCATGAGATAAACTATGTTCTTGGCATGAGGACTTGACAAAATAGATATTTATGGTCTTAGAATAAGGCCTTTATGATATGGTTATGATGTCCTGCATTATGAATTTCATCATTATGAAAATATTATTGATAGTTCATGTGGTTATTCAACTAGTAGAATACCTATTATAATGTTTTATTATGGAATTATTTATTCATCTCTTATTCCTGCCATAATGTGTCCAAGTTTATTTTTAAAGGCATGTGTTTTTAGTTATTCACCATTCCTAATGTTTATGTTTATGATATATTCCACTATATTTCTTACCCTTACTAAGAATTTGAGCTCACCCATTTCTTATGTTTCATTTTCTCAGGACATGAATAAATTTATTATGAGTGAATTGCAAGGATAAACTTATAGTTGTGGATCATCCCAATAAAACATATATATTGTACTTCATTTAAAGTTTTAATGTTGAAATTATGTTTGTAACTTGTTTCCAAATCTACCAAACTACTCTGTACTTCAGGATTAATATTCCTTGTCCATATTCCAATGTAATAAAATAAGGCACATGCTATGGGAAACTAGGGTTGGGTTCTTACACCCATTAAAAATAATAGTTGAAAGCACCTCAAAGGTTCGTGATATAAGAGATTTTTCCATATTGTTGATAATTTATTTTTATGTTTATGTAGTATGTAAGATAGAACCAATGTGTTCCATGTTCTCTTCCATGATTAATAAAATAGTTTGAGATTTAATTTATCATCTTAGGCATTCCACAGATCATGTCGGGTCCATTGTCAATTCTATCACTGAACCTATGACTGCCCATGGGGTGTGATGATCCTTGAAAATGTAAAAGTGGAAATAATAAATGGGAAATATGAGGATTACATGCTTAACCCAGTTAGTTCCATTAATTATATTGATAACAAGGTCAATGAGATTATTCTTATAACATGGGTATAAATATCTTATAACATGTTAAGAGGGTGAAATGGAATGTTTTTATGTGCTAATATTTTTGAAATTCATATGAGTTATTTAAAATGGTTTTGATTGTGTGCATTGTATTTTTATCTACTTTGGGTTTCAATGGGTGAAAATTATGTTCTAAGGTGCATATTACTTCAAAATGGGACTCTGACCTCATTTCATTTAGAAATTTATTTTTAAATGAATTTGATATGTTGATTTAAAATGAGTGTGTAGTTTCCCAGGGGGTGAAAATTCCCTAATGTATCTTTTAAAAGTTTTTATAAAAATAAATTTTTTTATACCTATTTTTTATATCAAATAGGAATACTCATAATTAAATGGTGGATTTGAAATATTTTAAATTAATTCATAATGTTAATCGATTTTTTAAAGACTTCGGAATGTTGTTTTGTGATATGTGAAATTACTTCACATTCCAATCCATGTTGTGGAGCTAAAAGACCTTTTAATAACAGGTAAATGATTTATTAGGTTTGGTGTCAGATTGAAACTCTAGACATTCTTTGTACACTATATGGATTAGGTGTTAGAATAACTCTATGGGAATGGATTGTATACTATATGGTTTAAAAGTATAACTAATTATTTTAGAACCATTAGTATTATAATGGGTATATGATGTTAGACTAACTCTCCACATTGGAATCAATATAATTGTATATGGGCTCGGATGTTGGACTGATAATCCACATTGACATTCATAGTATTGAACTTAGGATGAGATTTTGTACTAATTATCTACATACCAGTCATATTCAATATGAATTAGGATATTTGTTTGATTCTCTATGCCAAGGATTAAATAATATATCACCCTTTGATTCTTAGGTTTAAATGACTGCATTGGCCAAATCAGGTTTGGTTGGTATGGTTATAACCATGGAAGCCAAGGTCCAACATGTTAAATAATAAATGTTTGTTTTAAAATATGTATTCTTTTATGTATTATTAATTATTCCTCTCTCTATATATTTAAACTATTTATTTAAGTGGTTATTAATTTATACCTTCTTGGTGGGTTTTTACTAAGTTTTCCTCAAACTATTCTCAGGTGTCCATGGCCCTAGGGTACTTGATAAGATCTCTCACTTGTCACCAGAAAAGGTTGGCTAGTGGCCCGATATGATTTTTATGATCAAAATGAGAAGCTTGAGTGGATTTATAGACTATGTTTGGTGAGAGTCTCAAGGATGTGGTTGAACCTCTTGTACTTTTATTTTATTCTTTCTGCATTATTTATTGGAGTATGTGATAACCTAGTGGGAGATAATCATTGAATTAATATATAGTTTCAACACATAATATGATTATTATTGATTGAGTTGTGTTATTTTCCCTACTCACTCTGATGTATTTATTGTTGATATGTGAAACTAGGTTATTTTATCCACAATTACACACTTTGATTAGGGGGTATAGTTTCTCTACAACACTATCGTAGATGCCAACATCTAGTTGGCATCCTCTAGAATGTGGGGAGGTGTGCTTAAGGTCATGTGATTAACTATTCCAAAAAAATTTCATATAGTAAATCAGTCCAGGATATTACAATTTTGGGATCAGGTAGACTTGAGTTTTAGGAATGCGTTAGTGCCTTTGATGGATATCAGTATGGTGTGTTGAGAACACCAATTCTAGTAGGAATTCCAGTTTTCCATGTCCGGGATTTATTTTTTTCATATTTGATTCTAAATGTTTACATTGTTTTCACCTTGGGTGATGCACATGTGGTTTTCATGTTTTTATTTATGATATATTACTAGATATTGGCTATTTGTAAAGTTGAAAACGATTTTATTTTGACTCTTAGCCTATATAGGCAAGAGTAATCTCATTATTCGTGATAGGTATATATGCTTCACTTGATATAGTCCTACTAGTTTTTTATGTCACCGAATACTGAAGAAGAGTTGTTTAAAGTGTCAAAAAATACTCATATGGTCTATTCATGTATATGTACATTAGGGAATTATACTCATCTATGTTAACTTTTATATTGGTTATTTTATGATGGTAGGTCATGTGAATCTAGGCTTAGACACTTCGTGATGAGGAAAATGATAACATGGTCCACATGTATAGTAGCTATAGAGACCCTAGTGGGCGAGCATGTCATAGGTTCATAAACATTGGAATGGAATTATACTTTATATAAACTGGTGTTTATCATATACCTGATGTGGTTTTCCTATCTGGGATCAAAGAGGGGGCCTAGTGGGGGTACCTATTAGCCAAATGAGCCTTGGATAGGAAACTTTTTCTTGTTTATGTGTCATTATATGAGTACTAATCCTCTTAGAAGTAGTGTGATATACTGGTGCTCAGATAGGACAACTACCTTAGTTGTGTCTTGGTAGATTAGAATATGATTACTTTCATATTTGAGACCCTTGATATGGGTTCTTGTCATGATTAAATCACTTGGTATTGGAATGGGAGTGTTATTTAGCTTCTTAAGTTGTGAACTTCTAAGTGTTGGACTTGACCCATGTGGTTGGACCTATTGACCAGTCATGAGACTTGACTAGTAGGGCTAGGTGGGAGAACCTAGTGACCTTTTAAGAAACAAACCCTTTGATGAGGTACATTTATAATATAATTTTGGTTAAACTCACTTCTAATTTATTGATTAATGCTTCATGGGAGTAATAAATGTCTCAAGATCATCCTAAGGGTTCAAGGCCTCAAAAATATAGAAAATTAAAATTATAGTGCATGGAGAATGGTTGTTTCATGGTTAATTCTAACCATACACAATGACCACACAACACAGTTTATGGGGGATTAATATTTTAAAAACCATGGGAGGATTCCAAGAAATCATATGACCTTGGTGAAAAATTATTTTCACTAGTTCAGTATGGTTTTTCAAATCATTTGTGTGTTCTATAAGACCATGTGACACGTTCTTTCTTTGGAAAGAGGATATTGTACAGTTGGAACACAGTTTTTCAATTTGTGTAGAAAAACAATATTCCCCATTAAAATTGGACCTTTTTATGATTTTTTATCTCCTAATATTATATCGATCTTCTCTACTTTTTTCACCTCATTTAACTCCCTCTAGTTTAAGTTATCACCTAAACTCTCCCTCATCTCCAAAGGGTGGATCTTCTTCATTTCTAGGACATTTCGAGGTTCATTTCTTAATATTTTAGGCCCCAAGTATTTCTATCGGTTTTTCCTTCTATTATTAGTATGATTCATAGCTTGGTTATTATTATTCTTCTTCTAATTCTTGTGGTCCATATGTCTATAGATTTATTTTCTTTTGTGATTATAGTAATTTTTTCTTGAATCAAAGGTCTAGGTTGGATGAGTGGTTGTATATGATCCTAATAAAGTTGTTCTATAAAATATTTATTATGGTCTTGATATTGATTAGTTGTATGTGGTTTTTTCTATAGTTCTACTGTGTTGTGTAATTTCTTCCTTGTTTAATAATGATGGATTTGGATTTTAAATATTTTGTTAGACCCTTAACAGATCTCGTTGAGTCTGTTGAAGACTATAATACTAGGACGATGGCCACCCATGGGATGTTCCAATCCCATGAAAGTGTTAAAATAGGTTTTTGATTATAGAATAGAGTGTTTATGAGTTTAAAATGGTTTCACTAGTCTTATTTCTTGTTTACATGGTATAGGGAATTGTTTGGATTTGATTAGGAATTAGATGGTACATGACTAGATAATGGAAGAAATGATAAATTGTTAATGGGGAATAATGGAATTGTTAAATGATGTTAAAGAACATTAAATTTATGTGATATAAGAATATAAGGATGAAATGGTTGAATGGGTAGTTGGGTAAAAATTATTAACTAAGTCAGACCATAGTGAACAATGATTGTTGGAATATAACACATTTGTTATTATAATGTGTAAAAAGTTCAATGATGATGACCCTTGGAAACTATGAATAATGTTACATGTAAGGATGTTGGACAATTCCACCTCATCTTCAGACCAAGACATGTTTATCCTCTATGAATCATTACTATTATGAATATCTTGGATACTAGACTGATTCACCAAGAACTAATTACTTTGACATTGTTAGGTATGGGGATTGATGATCCCTGAAACATTAAATTGAATTGATTAATGAATTACCCTCTATGAAATAATTTTTTTTAACCCCTATGGTGTATCATTCAAACTTCTAGTGTGGTCCAAAGTGGTTTTGGTTGGTCGGGTGTCATGGTGGAACCCAAGAGACCAAGAGGCTAATTGAATACTCTTTATTTCAAAAAACCTATTTTAAATTTATTTAATTGTCTATTTTTTATTATGAATTTTAATAAAATGTTTTTTGTAAAGTATATTTATTCATACACAATTTTTGGTTTCCAAATGTGTTCTACTCACACCCTTCTCAGGTCATCGTTGAAACCCAATCAGATTTTATGGTCATAGTTTTGGATAATGGAAAAGTTCATGTGATAGATTAATGATTTGGGACATGGTATGGAGCTTGGAAGAGGGGAAAATGATTTATTTTAGGAACCATTTTGTAGAGTATTAGTTGAGTATTTCATTTGGGTTTCTTTTAAGACTTGTGATAATCATAGCATGTCATGTTTTCTGTGTTGGATTGTGAGTACTTACCCAGTTTTGGATTTTTTTCAAACAATGTATGGTTGTTACTAGATATTGTTTTTCATTATTTAATATTATTATTTCATTTTATTTACTCTAATAAATACGATATATACTCTAATAAATATGGTATATACTCCCTAAATTCTTCATTATACCCTTGTTACTAGTTATAAGCCTCTAAAATATAGGGAGGTGTTCCTGATGTATTGTGTTGAACTGGTTCATATTTTAGTTAGAGTGAGTTGGGTCAATTCATTAAAAATATGTATCAGATACATTTATTTATATTTTATTACTATTTATAAATTTTAGATAGGATATGAGAAATTTCCTATCTTTTTCTATCTACTCATTCATGGTAGTATCTCACTCATGTATGGGGGGGATCCCAAGTTTCTATGGGTGGGATTTTTTTCCTCATGTTCCCTTGTTATAGTAGAAATTCAATTTCACCAATCGTGATATAATAGTTATGTGATGTTACTATTTTATAATATTTCACTAATAGGATCACATGGAATGAAATTTTTGTATGCATGCATCATTTTAGGCCCTTATGGATTTATGTGACATTAATCATATTTGGAACACATAAGAAAGTATGTTGTTGTATTCTACATTGAAAATAGAAATTGGTTTGTGAAAAATGAAATTTATTTCTATTTATTTAGTGGTTTTAAATAAATAATTCCTAAAAAGAGTTTAAAACTATTTAAAATTGAAATGTTTAAAATGGTGTTTACAATAAATATTGTAACTTGAAATAAATGTTCACCTTGAGTTATCTATTGGGCCTAGATAGGGATGGTTAGGTGTAGAGATAGTGTTGTGGTTATGTATATTGGGATAGTGTATGGGGAGTAGTTTTTTCTGGCTATTTTTGATAATTTTATGTGTATCCATGTAATTTTTATGATATGTTCCCCTTTTACGAAAGGAATTGTAAAAAAATCCCTTATTTTAGAATCATGTAATTCCCCCCCTTTTTTAATAAATTGTGTCTTGGTCTAAAAAACAATATGTTCCCAAAAATTTGTGTTGTACATTATAAAGGGATACCTCTGTGATGACGTGTGTTAGTATGGAGATAGGAGGACATAATTGAGAATGCACCTATGGTAATGGAACTAGATCTCCCTTTAGTTCTGGGTGGTAGGGCATAAGATAAGTTCTGTGAGGATTCCAAAAACTTCATTCATTTTATAGAGATATATTAAAGGTGGGTTGTTTCATGTATTTTTGACCTAACTAGGGAGTTCCAACATTAATATCCTCCAATATTCACCTGAGAGGGTCGACTTGAAATAAATATTTTTTAGATTGTGTCTATCTAGATGATTCATGATCACTTCGATACTCTTCTAGAAAAGTGGTTTATTTAGAAACTTATATGTTTTGAGGACCAATGAAGAATTATAGGGATATTCAACTCAATGGGTAAAATCTTGATGTAATGTATTATAAGGGCTTATTGGACAAGTTCTTGGAGCATTTTTACCTATTAACTTTGATACATGATAGATCTATAGAGTTTTTGTTTTTATCGAGGGTAATATATCAATACTAGGTTATGTTAGTTATTTCAATGACCTTTATTATTTTTTCCAAACATTGATAGGATATGAGGAACCTAGAGCGATACATTTTCCTGATGGAAATAGATGTGAGATCATATCAAATTTAAATATATTCCATTTTAATAAGATCATTGAGGTTGTAAATTAGGTCATCTATTCTAAGGGGAACCTGAAGGAGGATTCAAGTGGAAGACAGGTAATATTATCTAGGTGATTTTTAGTGTATCATTGGATAGTAGGATGTGTTATTATGATATCTTTCAAAAATGTGGTGGTGGGAAGACCAAACAAGGGAGAAGATCAATGGATATGATATAGGGGATTGCCTAAACTATTGTAGGTTGTTAAATAACATTCAATGGATATGATATAGGAATAAAGGATGAAGTGGTTGAATGGGTAGTTGGGTAAAATGTGTTGGGTTTGTTAGATAATAGTGAATAATGATTTTTGAATAGAATGCCTTTGTTATATTAATGTGTAAAAGGTAAATCATGATGAAAATTGGTATCTATGAATAATATTATGAGTGAGGATGTTAAACTGAGACTCCTCATCTTTAGGTTAGGCCAAATTGGTGTGCTGCGCACCATAGATGTTATGCATGTCTTGGTTTATGGACTAATAATCGTTGCACTAATTATTTTAACAAGGTTAAGAACATGGGTTCGTTCTCCTAGATACCTTTAATTTAATATATAATTAAACATCCCTATGTGACATAAGGTATTTAACAATTATTGTATATGGTTTAGATGTATATTATGGATGAATGAATTTTTGGTTATATAGGTGTCATGATTAAACCTAAGATCCCAAGAGGCTAATTGATAGCTATTTATTTCAAAAACTTATTTAAAATTTATTTCCTTGTCTATTATTGATTATAAATTTTCATACACTATTTTTTAGACTGGTTATTTATTTATACACCTTTGGTGGTAGCCAACTATGTTATACTCACACCCTGATCAGAACACCATTGGTATCCAATCAAATTTCATGGTTATATATCTAGATAAAAGTAAAGTCCTTGTAATAGATGGATGATTTGGGATATTGGATATAGAATGGATGAGGGGACAAATATTGATGTTGGGACTCAGTTTTTGGATTTTTAAATAGGCTTTTCTTTTGGCATTCCTTCAATACATGATACCATCATGACATTACATGTTTTCTGTATTGGTTTATGGGTACTTACCCAGTTTGGGGATTTTTTCATATGATGTATGGTTTTTATTGGAACTATATCTCACTATTTCATATTACTCCTATAGTTTCTTTACATTGATAAATATAGTGTTGTCACTCCACATTCTTCATTAAAATCTTTCTACTTTTTAGAAGCCTCTAGTACACAGTTAGGTGTACCTAAGGGCATATAGACAACTATTTTGGCTAATAGTTATAGTGATTTATTCTAGGATGTTACAGACCTTCTTGATGTGATTCCTTTTAGGAATTTGGTTCCATGTGAATATAGAGGGTTTCTCATCGGAGGGGTCAGACGTATTTTGAGCGTCATTAAGTGAATGAGGCATAGGTGGATGCTTTGGGATTTTGATAAAGGTAAATGATGTGTGCTTCCATGTATGTGGTTGAAGTGAAATAAATGCATTTTTTTGATAAGTAGAACTGTTATTCTAGTTCTTTATCCATGTGGATGGTTTCTAGAGGGTTGGGATCATTTAGGTTCCTATCCCACATAGTGTCTATATGGTTGGGTTATACCTAGTGTTTATGAGCTAGATTGGGATCATAGTAGGGTCTTGAGGGTATGTGGATTAATAAATTTGAGTTTTCTTTGGGTATATATTGAACTAGTGATGTAAAACTGGTGACTCTGATGAGGAGAGTACGTGTGTTGGCTGTTTACAAATAAATACTTAAAGATGGTCTTGGTATACTTTGCTTGTAAATTATATGTTTCTGTAAGATTAAAAATAGTTGGAGTGTTGTTACTTAAATATCATATATAGTTACTGATTGTATGGTCTGTTAGGTACATTTTTGGGTAAACTCTAGATATATCTTCAGCAATTTGGTGAAAGAGTAAGTGAAACAAGGGGAAATTTTCAATGATGATAAAATATTGAGTGGTTGTTCAAGTGTTTTTTAGATTGTTGAGTTTCTATTGTTTTTTCAATGAACTATGGGTGCATTTCACTGATTGTTATGGGCATGCAGGTAAGTCATTCCCTATGTCAAGGAATTTTGTGTTGAGTTTTAATGGGATGTTACTTCCTTGAGTTAAAAATAAGTTGTGTTTTTTGGGTTATGTAAGAGTGCATACTTTTTAAGTGTCAAAATAATTATGAGGCGTGAACT
This sequence comes from Viscum album, assembly GCA_963277665.1. Taxonomy (NCBI): domain Eukaryota; kingdom Viridiplantae; phylum Streptophyta; class Magnoliopsida; order Santalales; family Viscaceae; genus Viscum; species Viscum album. Next base: position 359,124,112 of record OY728136.1, on the reverse strand, counting down.
TGTGTTGATGATCTATGTCATTTTACTTGTGAATCATGTATTATGGAAGAGTAAGATAGGATGACTAAATTAATAATGAATCCATGAGATGTATGAGAACCAAAGTCAGAATGATGAAAAGATCATAGGGATGGTAGCCTGAGGAAATCCAGTGAGAATCGATAATTTCCGTTAATGAGAATGAGAATGTGGAAGGATCAGGTTTTAATGAATTGAAAATCAAGTTTAAACCTTGTTGTGATCATTAGAGGTTGATGTGTTTGTTATGTATCCCTCAATATGGAGGAGATTCATTCTTGTGGTTGCATTGGGACCATCAGGGTTAGTGCTCTTGGAATAATTTAAGGATAAATTAGTTGGTGTGGTGTACACCATCAGTTTTCTAAATGTGTAAAACTCATTTTAATGGTTAAATAAGGGTTATCATAATTTAAATCCTTGTGATCCATGATTATATTTTTCTTAATTTTGGATAGATTCTCATACATGAAATATCTCAACCGGCATGACCGTCATGTTTAATAGCAACAGAGAATGGACCATAGAGATGGGGAAGTTGTTTGGGAATGCAATGACATGGATTTCCTATATCTGGGAGAGAGGTGTTAATAATGTTCGTGAGAAAATTTTGTGAGGGGTATTAGAAATTAATGATATTGGTAAATAAATTATCATTGAGGCATTATGTTAGTGGTTAATAAGTGAGGCTGAGTACATCATGATTCCTCAATGAGTGCCACATATGGACTCAGATGTGGTGGCAGATGGGTTCTGAGTACTGGTCTTGCAATAGGATAGTTTGAGGAGAGATAATCATGGTTTATTTAATGGGTTATTTTTTCTCAAAATTATTTATGATGGTGGAAATTTACAGCGGGTGGATCAACCATGGGATGTTATAGAATTTTGAGTTCAAACTTGGGTGGGGTTTTTTAGGTGATCACATGATGTCTATAGGCGTGAAGGAACCATGATCTCGTATATTGGTCACATAATTGTCATGGGAGCTAATTTTTTTCAATATGATTCATTCTATGATATTTTTAATTGGTTTATAATATCCCATAAATATGGAATTTTTTGAAGCACGTCTCACATGTCATTTTTTAAATGATTGGTGCACTTAAGAATTTGAATTAGGCCTTTGAGGAAAAGCTGGTTTGTTTTTATTTCAGGTATAGATGGTAGGTATCTATCATTTCTAGTTTATTTTTGAATATTAGGATGGGTTATAATGTGTGATGAAAATTCTCATATATGTTTTGGTGTGGTAAGTTGGAAACAATGCTAGACACATTGTGGGATCTTGAGTTCAATAATCCAATGGAATTTTTCGATGGTGGAGGTTCTAAGAATCAAAATAAGGTCATAGTAAGATAATGATTATGGTGGGGGATCATATATCCCTTAGATAATATGATGAAGAAATAATGGGTGTTTTCATATGGAGGGTCTTAGTTAATCACCATCTTGGTGATTCAATTTTGATAGTGGGAATTGTCTTGGTTTTTAGCTATTTTAGTTTCTTGAGTTAATGGTTGTGCCTTGAAGATGTTCAGGAAATTTAGGATGATAAAAGGTTGTTTTCATTTTAATCACACCAATTTGGTTCAATAGACTAAATTGTTTGACCAATAGAACTTCCCATGGATGAGAAGGATTGTGGTGGGGAGGTTATAAGATCTCATGTCTGTTCATGATGAAAATTACATAAAGAATTTGAATTATTATATTCTAAATGATTTGAATTTTGAATCGAGACTCAGAATATAATTAAATGATTTATAATTATTCAAATTATTATTTTTAGATTATTAACGAGGCTTAGGAGTATCTCAGGTGTTTGGGTGAGCTTTAGAGGATTCAAATTTTGTTTTGAGAGGTTTCGATCTTCTTTCCATAGTGGACAATTTGGTGTGATCGTTTTATAAAAAAGGTTTTAAACAATAATATTTATGTCATTTTAAGTTCATTTATGATGGAGAATGTTTATGTATCATGGTTCTATCACAATTAAGAAAAATATATAGGTTACTATGGAAATCATTTGACATGGGTGGTGATTTAGAAGCAAGTGCATAACATCAGTGTGATTTAAAAAAACCATACAAGAAGTTATAGATGGTATCTAGTGATTACAAAATAGTTGGAGCATGGTTTCTCTACCCATACATCCTAATAATTACTATCATTTTGGGGATATTAATGAATGGATCAAGGTTGGAATATTGTTTAGAAAAAATTGTGGTTAAACCCTGTGGATGGACAAAATTTCATTAAAATGGATAAATGATCAAAAATCCTCCCAATATATTTGGATTCCCCTATATTATTCCTCCATTGTACATGTGAGAACCAAGTAGTTATCCTCGCCTATTTATATTTCTTCCCCCTTTTTATTTCAAACATTTTATGTGTGATTTATTTGGATTTTGAGGCTATTTTTCTATTTATAATCCTTACCTTGATCTTTTTTGTAGTTATTTCTAATTTTAGACAGTTGGGTTTAGGTTTTTGGATCTTATTCAATGGTATAATTGTGGAATATTCCAAGAATGATGGGGCTTCAACTTTACATTGGATAAGGACATCTTGAGAGGATGATCTCACTTCATAGTGTGTTATTTCATTGAGGTATGTTTCCATAATTATTGATCAAACATTTTAGGAAAAACTAAATTAAATTAATATTCTCTTGACTCCATTAGTTTGTTCATTTTCATGGTTCATGGTCGGGGGAATATTTAGGGTTATCGGTGATAATTTGGTCATGGTTCCAATATAATGAGATCATCCACTGGGAATTTTGGAATAATTTATATTTAATTTAAATAGTATATTTAAATATATTTTGATTATATTAATAAATTAATTATAATTTTGTGAAAATTATTAAATTACAATGGTTTTTTTGTGATATAGGACAATGGATGTCTTTAATGAGTCTAAATAGGATTGGATGAGCCTTGGAAACTCTTTCCAACCCCTATTAGAAATAAAAGTTGAAATATTTTTAATGGTAGGTGGTCAAATATACTTTCCCATAATGTTGATAATTTTTTTCAAGTATATGTGGTATGTGAGATAGTGCCAACATATTGTGCATTTAATTACATGTTTAATAAAATTGTGTGGGGTTTAATATTTTGTCTTAGATAATCCATCAATATTATCGATCCCATTACTAATTATAAGACAAGACGTACATCTTCCCATGGGGTGTTCTAATCCTTGAAAATAGGGAAGTGTTATTTATGATATGGAAATATATGGATTAAAATGGTAACATGATTAAGACTGTTTTTAGCTTCATAAAAAGGTTAATAGACTACTTGGTATAATTTGGGTATAAATGATTTATGACATGTAGAGAGGATGAAATGGAATTCTTCTATATGATAATAGTTTTGTAAAATTATTATGATGCTTTTGAAATGATTTTAATTGGATATAATGTATTTTGATCTACCCAGGTGTCAAATGGATGAAAACTATGTTTTAATGTTGATATTATATTAAAATCAGTTTTTGACCTCATATGGTCTAAAAAGGGGTTTTTAAATGAATTTCAAATATTGGTTTGAAATGAGTGTGTGGTTTTTTACTAGTTTAAAGTTTCAAAATGGTTATTTTAATGTTTTTGATGGAAATGATGGGTTTTAAGCTAGTTTTGGATGTAAAATAGAATGAACCATGTTTAAGGGTGTCTTAGATATGTTTTAAATGAATAGTTGATTTCAATATATTTTCCAAAGAGTATTTGGAATGGTGTTTTGTGATATGAGAAAGACATAAAAATTATGTTCCATGTTGTGGAATTAAAGTACCATTTGAAAATAATTAAATGATAGAATGGGTTGGGTACTAGAATTATGATTTGGGAATTTGTAATATAAAATATTGATAAGGAATTAGACTGACACTCTGGGAAGTGATGGGATACTATATGTTTTATAATTTGGAATGAGGATATAGGAACTTGTAGTATTATACATGGTTTGGGATGTTGGATTAATTATCCAAATCAGCATAAATCGTACTGTACATAGGATGGCATGTCAGACTTACACTCTACATTAATATATATAGTATCATACATGGGATGGGAATTTGGAATTATGATCCGTGTACCAATGGTATTACATGTGGTTTAGGATGTTGGTATGACTATCTAAATCTATGATTAAAGAATGTATCAACCTTAAATTCAATTTCTCAAAAAAATATCATTATCCAAAGTGGGTTTGTTTAGACCAAGTACCACCTTGAAACTCATGGGACTATAGGTTGATTAATATAAGTTTATTTTTAAATGTGTCTTCTTTGGTGTATTATTTATTATTCCGCTATGTATTTGTATACACTATTATTATGAGTAGTTATTGATTTAGACACTATTATTGTGGGACTATTGATTTTTAGTAACACACTACTATGGTGGCCATAGAACATGGGTAACTAAGCATATCTCTCACTTTTCACGGGAAAAGGTTGGGTAGTAGCCGATAGGATTTTGATGATTGATCTTTTCATCTCGAGAGGATTTAGAGATTTGGTTTGGGGAGAGTCTTAGAGAAGTGGATGATTCTCCTTTAATTTTATTTTATTCTTTATTCACATATTTATTTGGGTATATTATCATCTTGAAGGGTGATCATTCTTTTATGATAATATATTTTATTTATGGAATGTGATTATTATTTATTGAGTTGTGTTATATACCCTACGGGCTCTGATGTCTTTATTGCCAATACATGATAATTGGCCATATATATTCTACTTTACAATTTCATAAAGGGCTATATACTCCCCACAATACTTCCCTAAACCCCCAATACTATCTAGTAGCACTTATTGTACATTGAGGTGTGATTGAGGACAATGGACAAACCAGTCTAGTTACTATTCATAGAGTGAATCAAGCTAGTATGTTACAGATTTTTGTATGAACTTGGTTAGTGATATATAGAATGAATTGTTAAGGCAGGCCATATTCTAATTTTTATAAATTGTATGTTGGAAATTTATTTTTGGAAATTTTTTGGAAGTGACCTAATAACACATTAAGGATCAAATTTTAAATACAATCACATAATTCCTTTGATGGGGATTAAAATGGGAAGTTATGAACCCACATAGTGTTTTTTTAGATGATTAGGGACAATGATTATGAGTATAAAATAAATTATATATATAATTAAAAGGAAAATATATTATTAGAACACAATTATCTCATTTACATGACCATAATATATAAAATAAATTGGGGGATTCCTTTATAAGAGATGGATTAGTTTGAAATTAATTATACTCAAATTAAATGTAAACTACATTCCATGGATTAAAAAATAAAAAAGAATATTTTATCCTAATTATAAAATGAAGGGGATTTTTTTGGTTAATATTAACCTAAATTAAGAAGAAATAATTGACTTATAAGATTGTTATTTATGTTATTTAAATGAAGTGAGATTACAAATAGTAGATGAGGAGCTTGAAGGAGAGGGATCTTTGGAGGTGATTCACATTTAAAATCCTGATATAACTAATTTTTGTTCTGTTAACCCTTAATTACCCAAGATATGATATAAAATTATTTATGATCTTTTAAAAATATTTTTATAGAACTTAAATGATGATAAGTAATCACTTAAGTGTGGGGGAATGTGAATTTCACATGTTTTTCACTGATTTTAATATGATTTATAGTTTAATTTTGATACTTTTTCTATAAATTTTAATTCTTTACAGGTTTTTTATATAATTTCAAATTATTTTTCAATAAAATCGTAATATTAAAAAATTAAGAATTTATTATCATTCATTTAAGTAACATTTTGAAACTTGATTTACATGTAGACCATTAACTGAATTTTGGATCTGTCTCATTGATATGGAGAAGGATTGGTAAGAGTAATTAAGAGAATAAAATAACTTTGAAATATTAAATTAAAGGGGTCATGAATAATTTGGGGTACAATATAATTTATGGATGGAACCTTAAGTATACATACTACAGATAACATAATCTTGTTCTGGATTTTAGGTGAGAAATCTTATGCCAACGTAGTGATATAGAAAATATTGAGAATACATTAGGGGAAAAAATCTCAGATCATGTCCTAAGAATATATTGGAATTCCAATTTAATCTAGTGTTCATCATCATTAGATTATATATATTACTCACTGGATATTGCGTTAAATTATCAGGACAACATCAGTCTAAATGTAGAATTAGGGAATAAGATAAGTTTACATCATTACCGATGATATATTGAAAAATATAATGTTTTATCCATTTAAAACTAAATGTATCCAGTATATCCAATATATTTTACATACTCAATAAAATGTAAAATGTATTATGATACCCTATTTAGTATAATTTGAAAGGTAATGGAAATGGGGTTCTGTTGGTAATGAAATGCTACTAGTGAAACATCCTAAGGATATTCCCAAAAAATAATGGCATGTATCACACACCAAGGATAAGTTCATTCTTCTACATAACACCAAAAAGAAATACATGTTTCATTTACACTCTAAAGTAATAATGGGGAAGCAGTATTGAGGCTATTTTATTGACCACATTACATTTTAGGTTCTAAATTGGGATGTGTTGTCTCCGATGAACTCTTAATGTTCAATTAGTATAAAACATTTAGTCTAAATAATAAGATACCAAGAATGTTTTATCATTGTTCATGTGGTTTTAAAACATAATAGATTATTCTTAAATACTTAAAGTTGAAGGAATAAAGACAAATCGTGAATTATAAGCTATTGATAAATGATGAAGACACATGGATAACACACACATATTTTGGGATTAAAGGGAATCCAAAAAAATATTTCTAAACTAATTAACAAATGTAATTATAACTATGATAGATAAAAGGTAATTTGGGGGAGAGGGATGCCAGCCTTTTTGGGTAAGGTTAGTGAAGATTAATCATGTTTATAAAGTTTTTGATTTATCTGGAGGGATCATACCACTCAACTACCTATATGGAGAGATAATGAAATGTGAGATGAAGTACAAGAAGGATATCCTATGCATAGAGAAAAGGTTCATCACTTTTTTAGAGATTTTATAGATTTGGAAATGGGGTCTCTAAAGGAAGTCGCACCCAAGGATAACCATAAATATTCATTTTCTTACTCTTCTTATTTTTGTAATTATAATAGAATGAGTGTGTGTGACTAATAATTTAGTATAGTTTACATAAGTAGTAGTTGTTGAATATTATCAAATAATTTAATATATTTATTTCTTTTACCTTATTTATTATTTCTTAATGATTCAAAAAAATTGGTTACCCGGTGTATATAAATTGATGTTTGCGAAAATTAGTGAGAGTAGAATTATAAAATATAAACTATATTATGGAATTAGTTCTCAGAATATGTGATTTTATTAAGAGGCTAAGGTATACATCAATCATGGACTAAGAGAAAATAATTCCCTTTTTATAATTAGAATAGGAAACCTTATAGGGTACTGTGATTATTCTAAGAAATATAGAGATAATTTAAGGAGTACTAAAACATATAGTGAGTTTTATAGAAGTGGTAATGAATTAATCATGTGAAATATAAAACAATTGAACCAAACATAGCACTCCCACTATTTTATAATTGAAACCTTAAAATAAATATTTATTTCTCATATTCCCACCTTTTTCTCATATTCATCAACGCTGCTATTAGGATCCATTTTTTATTATTTATTTCTATGAACATGCTATATTTCCTTACATGCTCTCAATAATAAAACTCAATAATTGAATCACAACACCTATCCCCATATAAATACACCGAAACTCCCAATTAAGGTGTTATATTACCCAATGCACATATAGGGTGGTTGTGTTGTTACCACTATAATGTTTTCAATAAACCAATTACAAAAACAAAAAAAGAAACCATTATCATGATTTATAATTAAATTTTAGTATATAAAATCATATGAAACTTATACAGAAATAATTACCACTCACTTTTATATTTATAAAGCTATAATATATTAACTCTAAAACTAATAACTCTTAACCAACTAACTTTAATGACATAAAAACTATTTATACCATAATATAAAACTATATCAATCCACATAGAGTCATATATCTCCCTATACCAAGGCAATATAGATGAAAAATAAACTTATACAATTGTTTTATAAATAGTTATGGTATCCCATGCCTATACTAGACCATAACCCATTCATTACTTCCTATAATAAACCATAAAATTCATCTTATACTGATACCAACCTATTAGAGATACCCTATACTATATGCACATTTCTACAATATCATAATTTCAAAACATTATCATACAAAAAACAACCATATTTAATTTTAGTTAATTAATGATCCCTTAATGAGTTTTTTTTATAAAAATTACTAATTTCTTATTTTTAATGTTTTTATATAAAATAGTTTAAAAAAATGTCACAAAACTAATTCTCAATCATTGGATGTTTTTCATATGTCATGTAAACTTATGCATCAAGTATTGTACCACCACATATGCCTCTTTACACCTTGTGGAAATAGTAAAATAATAATAAATAATTGAAATTTAATGCACAAATAGTCACTCAACTATAATAGTTAAAAAAAATCTCCATAATACAATAAATCTAATAGATTATACTTTTCACCGTAATGTTTTTCATGAAGCACAAGACTAGTGTCCATTTAAAGTTTTTACCCTTCCTCTCTTTATCTACTACACCACAAAATTATTTTAAAAAAATATTGATCAGATCTCATTTCTAATTCCCTAATCTAGGTTTACTAACTTTATTTTGAGAATCATTAACATCACACCTTCCTCTGCATACACTAGAGGCTATAAAATTATGGTGAGGATCTATATCCATTGTTTGGGATACATAGAATCAATATAATAGAAATGAATAATAATGATCAATGAAAACAACCCCTTTCTCTTGGTTTTAAAAATTTGGGATTCTAAAAAATTCCTTGTATCATAATTTTCCTATTGGTTTCAAACAATTTTGATTCAAGATCCTCTTATTAGTGACATAATTATCAAGTAAATATCCCCCTCCTAGAAAACCACCAATAAGGGTAAATTTGTGTGTCTATATCATTTCTTGGAAATCCTTTTCATGTATAGTCAACTATGTGAACTAGACTAATGAATAAAGTACATTCAAAAGTTATTTATCATTCATTATAATCAGATTGTTTTAAATTATAAATTAAAATAGTTATAAGGTGGGGGGATATATGTGGAATTCACTTTTCTATGATGAACAAGATTTTATCCCTACTTTTATGACATTAAGATAAGGGTGTAAATACCATCAAAAATAGGATACAAATGGGGTCTTTATGTAAATCAAAATTTATCACTTACCAAAGTATAATGATCCTTCAAAAATGTATGATTCTATTGAGGTGATGGTGAGAACTTCTTATTTGGAGTAAGTAATGGATTTTCCCATCATTTAAGGAAAGGTTCCATGAAATCATTCGATGATTTTTTATGGTTTTATAGACATAATTTGGCATTAAAAAATAATGTCTACTATAATACTGCAAATATAAGGGTAAATTATTCTATTATCTTGTATTTCACAATTCATAGAGATAAAACAGACACTAAAATAAAAACTTGTGACTTTTTAAAGTAAAAAACATTTTTGTAAATAATTTTGAAGGTATAGGATGTATCCAAATAATTTTACAAGAATAAAAATGTATTTATTCACACTTGTAGACAAATCATAAGGCATTGAATATGATTTCAGCTATGAAATACATAAATTCTAGGATAATTATTCATAGAGAAAGTTTAATGACATAGAACTTGTCTAGAACAAATATATATTTATGGGCCATCTATTGAACTGCCCCATCTTAAACATATGTTTAGGCATTGTGAAACTTTTACAATGTGAACGTATGTTCAACTATTAAATAATTTTTTACTCATATACTCTAGTTTCATGCCCAGGTAGCATTTCCTATCTTTTAACTTATACTTCCATACATGTGTGATATTTTTCTAAAAATATAGAAATCCCCACCTCATTTTCAATTTTTATCCATTTGTTTAAAGGATAAATTATATAAATAATTGAAACCCTCCACTTTTGTGTAAGGAATTCAAACCAAGAACTATCATTTGATCCTATAAAGAAAATCTAAAAATGAAATACATATCCTATAGAACATTGATTAATAAAAAAAAATTAAAATTACATAATAAGAGTATTTTATAGATTCTATATGGTTGTTATACTCAATTCCTGTCTATTAAAAGTTAAAGAACATATTCTTAAGGAAAAAAGATTTATAGATTATGGTAATTACACTCAACAAATATTTGTGTGAGCTCCTAAGAATATAAATTCTATATATGTATTTATACACGCTATTCCCATGTTACAAAACATGAGAATCCTTAAAATTATATAAAAAGTTTCTATCATTCATAGTGACCATGTTTGTTAAATTTCAACATGATGTGATGCTAAAGTGAAAGTCCCCACTTTCATAAAATTAATAAAAAAATTCAAACATTCATGTATTCATATTCATGAAATTAATAAAATACACATATGAGATATCTCTCATCCTTTTCTATCACATTTTCATAATAAAAAACTCTTGTCTTTTATTTATGAGTTCACATACCATTCCTCATGTTCATTTCCTGGAAGTAAACATTGAGTTGCCATTTTATTATCCCCACTAATGTTATGCACACCTAGAATGTGTATAGTTATCGACCACCACTTTATAAATAAGATCCAATTAAAATTCAATAATCCTAAAATAAACCCCAATAATATTATATGGGATTCAAAAACGTGAATATATTTTTTGAACTCCCAACACTTGAGGAAAGTATATTGAACAAGCTATATCCCTTGGTGTAAGAATATTTTTTTTCCATTGATCCTTAACTCCAATGGGTCAAGTCTTAATTACCTTTTCCTATTTTTAATGGATGGGATGTGAATACAAATGGGATATAATTTTAGTGTAATCAATACACTTTCTCTGATTTTATCTAATTAATTGTGTATGTGGGGCCTCTTAGTTGGTTTAAGAACATAGACATTCATTTTCAATATATAAATGAAAAATAAGGGATTATCATGCATAATCTCAACACTTAATCCATTTATATAAATACTTAACCTATAGGTCCATTTTGTATGATATTAAACATTAAGATAAAATGGTGATTATTGTACAACCATAAAAAAAATAAAACATTTGAGCTTTTCATGTGACCTTAAATGGTCTAGTATAACTTATCATACATATTTATACTATGACATCAATCTATTTGGGTTTTTATTTCCCTTTTAGAGATACATATAAAGGCATTTTCATGACCCAATTCCAAAACTATATAACCTTTATCTCCATTTTAACCCTTGATCATTCCTAGATGGATTAAAATTCTTAAAAACCCCTTAGGTCCTCCAAGAATACCTTAAACACAATAATAACCAAATTCAACTTTCTGTTTGTCATTAAACACTATAATAACATTAATTATAATTATAGGATCTTAAACTCTATAATTACCCTTCATTACATTTTATATGGATTGAAAATGTGGTGTATTATCTTATACCCCATCATGGATGCATTTACATTCAAAAACTATTTATTAAATGGTTATAACTATAAAGTACCAAATATGCCCACATAATTATGAAATTATTTTGAGATATATCATACCTTGAGTGTATAATGACTTAAATTCAGTTTATTTTCCTCTAGAATTAATAAAATTTAATCAATACACTTCATCATAAGTGTTATACTAACTAAGTGGACAGGTGATATAAAATAAATTAGTATTTTTATTAAGAAGTATTTCCTGAACATGACATAAATTCATACAAAAAATCCAAAAATAAAGAATAATATTCATTTAGTGATGATTCAAACTCTTGTCCTATCATTTTCAATATACACTCCCCAATGTTCTTATCATCAGTATTCCTTTTTCTCAAGGAAAGTCCCATAAAATAGGTATGGTGGGAAATGTATTGAAAAAATGTGTACCAATTTTATTTTTCTTTGGTCTATCAAAGCTTATATACACAATATAAATAGGAATTTATAATAATTATCCAACATACCCCTTCCTCCAAGTTTATCCTTGTATTTTAAAAATCTCCTAAAACATGGGAAGGGATCTATTATTGAATGGTTTATTATAATCATTAGTGAATTATGTTACAAAAATGACATTGATTGGGATTTGGTTTTATGATTTTCATATCATGAATATAATATTTTAGTACCATATAATCAAAATTATGATCATATTAATATATTAATCTAAGGGGAGTCCTTATTTTCAAAACATTTCTCAAACAATCAGATATTAAATAGATATATTTCCTAAGTTACTGTTATTTTTAACTTATAGAAAATTATTGGAAAAATTTGTATAAAATTTTAACAGAGTATTTAGTCATTCAAAATAATTAATTACTTTCTATAATATGATCATACTAAATACGATACCTTGTTATAGGAGAAATAAGTGTTATCGCATAGTGAATTCATTATTATGTACCACACCATGACATGGTGACATTAATTATGAAATGGTTTATCCTAGAACAAAACATGATGTGGTTAATAATATTACAAAATGGTATTACGTTTAGTGTATATTTGAAACAATATTTTACTTACACTAAATTTCCATATATTTATTAAACTTTAACCTTATGTCACATCATAAGTAATAACTTGTCAAACTATATCTAAAATAATTTTTAGGAATTTTCCATTTTTGTTTTGAAAATTTATCATTAATTTTCCTTTAATGTTGTATAATTTGTAATTACATGTGAATATCCATCCACAAAATCTTTTATATATACTTAAAAAATATTTTGGGTAACTCTTAAAATTTTACACAAACACATAGTAATAAAAAAATAATTCTCATTCACACCACATTATGTGACCTAAAAGGATTTTTATCATTGAATATATATATATATATACATTCTATACTCAAAAATTATAATAAAAGGGAAGTATCTAAAAAATCCAAAATTCTACTCAATATGAAAATTAATTAGGTTTATTCTCTCTCAAACTCATTTATTTCCATACTTTCATTAAACAATAATATACAACTATGAATAATCATATGATTTCTTTATCCAATAAAATGAGTGACCACGAGATGTAGAGCATGTCAATATTACATAGCCTACATGTATATTATTGTTACACGAAATATAGGATAACCAAAAAAATTTAACAAATCACATTTCATTCACCTAAATCGATGATTACATCACATGCTTCAGATCCAAATAGATAAGAAAATCACATGTCACATATCTAGTTATTTATATACCCTTCATAAATTTTCCTCAATTAATGGAATTTATTTCATACCCATCATATGAGAGTAGAAAATCCCTATAAATTAAACATTAACAAAAAATAAGACAAAAAATACACCCAACCACCCCATTATTAGCTCAGTCTCAAGGATGTCATATGAAAGGTATCAAAGTATGAATGTTATCATACTATAAATCTATAAAAAATTAGGTGTGGAGATTCAATATGAAGAATTAAATCATAAAATATTAAATATGTAGTGTTTGACACTCCTTATGCTATACAGAGTGTGTTAACATAGATAAAAAACACTGTTTGTACCTTATGAGTGAGTTCCAAATCTTTATACAAAACATAACCCATGTTAATCTTCACATGCCATTGAAAAAAATATTCTTCATATTGATCATCAATTAGGGATAAATAAAATTAATACTTTAGGTGATAAATTTATAATTCACTTAAAACATACTTGTATCTACAAGAATCAATGATGAACTAAATAATTTCATTTATATTACTTGATACTTATTTATGAATACCAACAAAACCATATATAATTTCACATAAAATAATATCTCATATGATATACTACTAGAGATACCTTTTGTTTGTTTCACTTTTATGGTTTTTTCAAACTCATTACATCACTATATAATTCATGTCACTTATCTATGTGCCCATCTAATAAATCCTCCCATTAGACTCCTTTTCTGGGTAAATAACTATGAAGAAAAATTATTTCAATAAGGAAGAGATTATTATTCATAATACCCATAATCAAATAATTGAACAAAATATTAAAAAACATTACATCTCAACATCAAAAGTTGTGATACTAAAAACTTTTGTTTCATACATAGAACTCCTTAAATGTCTATCATTTAATATTTAAACTTTTTTATTCAAACTTATAATTACAATCATTTTATATAAAACCAAAATATAATTAGTTATACTTGATATGATTCTTCACTAATATATCCCAAACATCTTTATAATACAAAAGTAATATCACTTTCAGTTAGATTGGTGAAATACATTATTTACTAAACTTTGAACTTATCTTTATTAAAACATACTCACATTTTCCTTCTAAGAACTCTATTTTCTGATGAAATATATTTTTAAACCACAAACTCATTTGGGTATAGAAATAAAATTTATTCCACTTAGTTATTATTATTAATAAATAATTTATTAACAACCATATAGTATATATTAGTCTATGTATTTTGATAAATACTCTACATTTAAAAATTTCAATTAATTACAATTTTCTACAAAAGGGCGGTGGGAACTTTTTTCCCTTGTATTTTAATAAATAACTTGACTAAAATATTTTATATTAGATAAAAATAATTTTATCTTAATCTTTCTTTCAAAAATATTTTTAGAATATAATGAATCATAAATACTATACAGTAATGACATCATCACATATTGTTCAAAAATACAGATTGTTTATAAAAAAATATCATAACATATAGGATAAAATAAGAAAAAATACAAATAATTTGTATACATATATACCCATTTAAGAATGAAATATTCCTTTAAATCTAACTTTGTGATGTAGAAACCCTTTTCTTCATCTCTTAAATGCAAACTACATGATTCATCAATCTTTTTCCCTTATTTTAAACTGTTTTATTTTTTTGAAAAATTACAAAGTATACATTTGGTATCATATACCATTAAAAATAAATAAATTCATTAATACATAATGTTATATCATCATATGTTTTATTAAACCCCATTAAGTATTTTCTATAATTCCATCTCTAATAAAAACTCTACCCCTCTTTCCCGACACCTCATTTAGGTTTAAATGACCTTTCCTAAAAAATTAAACTATCCAATCTTATTCTTTTCGATTAAAATTTTACTCATGTTTTCTTTAAAAATATCAATATATATTTGATATAACATATTCTATTAATTTTCCCCAATATATTTAGGTGATCGAGTAGAATTTTTGAAAACCCATTCATATTATTAGATCCTTTATAATAGTTATTGAATAAATAATTCTATATCCATATCAGTCCTTAATAGAAGCCTCTAGTCTCTTAATATACTTAAATATCCAATCATATTGAGTATGTGGGTGAATATTAAAGTTACTTTGACTATTTAATATAAAAATTATTTTAAAATATCAAATGATTATTTTATATTTTTAATAAGAATATAAATCTATTTTTTTATAAAAATGAAATATTTGACTAACTGGGAAGGGATTTAAGTTCACACATATAAAAAATTCCTTATTACTTAAGAAAAAATATATTAAGTTCCTATACTAGTTTTTCAATATCCCTCCATAATTTTTTTATTTTCATGAATTGATCTAAAAGTCATATTGATGGTGATTAGTCCATTTATACCAATACTATATGCTTTTATAAAATGTGTATCATGTTTTACAATATTTTAATAAATAAATTTATAATTTTTTTCTAATAAAATGATGATCTATTTTAAATCACATCATATCCATTTTTGGGCCAATAACTATATTTCATCATGACTTATCCTAGCTAAATTTATAATAGAAGACATGATTATATATAGTAAATAATCATTTCAATCATATCAGATGTAACTCTTAGTTAGTTGAGTGTAAAACTAATTTACCAATCCATAATATGCGTTATATCAACTCTATTCCTTTGGTATCATACACATTATAGTTTACCAGCTATGTGTAACCCAATACCACACCAAGAATCATGTTATAACCATTAAGTTCACCCAATCCTACTTTAATTACACAACATAATCTATGGGAACCATAATTTGGTAGAATTAACCTGGTTCGATGGTCAAGGTCTTAAAAAAATATTCATTTTAGAGGGGGTATAACACTTGAACATTTTAAGGGGATTTTAATCTCACTATATTATATCATATGTTTCTTTATATATACATGCATATAATGATTTATTTCTAGTATCCAATACCAAAAAAAATTTAAATACTTTCTAAACAAACTAATATATATAATTATTTATTAAACTCATGATTTATGTTACTTATAAAAAATAAAATCCAATTATATTCATATATATCCCAATTAATTTTATACATAAGATATATGAAACCATTTATTATAATGTTTTATAATCATAAAAAAATTAAATCCCTATAAGAGTTTCATAGTGAGACATGTTGGAAACTTACACTTTTTTGGGCCGATAATAAGCACCTAGGTCAGTTATCAGTCTAGTCCAAAGTCCCACCATCTATAGATCATTACTCAATATATACCTAAATACCAATAAAATTATAACACCAAATATATGTAAATCATAAACAACCTTTAATTCAAATTTCATAACCCATAAAAAAATCAAGGTCGTGGATGAACATAACTAAATCTTATATCATACATAGCATTTAACTCCTTATATTCATGTTATCGAATCTATAAGAAGTGATTAATGATTTAAATTTACTCATGAATATATTTATGAAAAAACACATATATTCATGAATATTATATTATGGAATAGACTAAATAAGTGAATTATTTATAAATTTAGAGATGATAATTTCATTTTGGAAAATTTTATAAATATAGAAAACCAAAAATACTTTACAATTTCATCATTATATTCAATATATTATTTAGAATATAAATATAAACACATTATATCAATATCACAAATATGAAAAATTCAAATTTTATTATTTACATGGTATTTAATATTACCACCTTTATATTTTACAAATATGTTAAATTTTATGAAAACTTTCATAGTCATATAATCATTTGAAATTTTATGCACACACCTTCCCAAAAATTGACATCACATATTTAATTATTTTTAAACTAATAGAAAATTACAAAATCCCATTTTGGGAATGGTTTAAATAAAAATAAAAATGAATAATTTAATATAAACATTTCATATTATTATATATGAACATTTCATAAATATATATAATCTCCATTATATTTTACCTTGTATCAAATTTTAAAAACAATTAATAAATTTATAAACAATATAAATCCACATTAATCCCAACTAAAATCTACCAAAATGGTTATGGAATGGTTTATACTTCACCATTAAAGGATTTAATTTTTTTTATTAAATATAATTTTTCATTAGAAGAATAAAACCATGGTCATTTTTCATTGAAACCAAGACCTGGTTTGTACCCAATAGAAATTTTTTTAAATAAATACAATTACCATTTTCTCTATGTGATTAAATTTTGGGATCAAGCCTTTAAAATTCATAAATCTAAAACCATGATGTGGTTTCTTTGGGATATATCATGGTTGTCTTAAAAATATCATTTCTTTATGAATCATGAATGTTTTCCTAGAAAACCATGGTGTTTAATTATTGTATTTACAATGATATATTTTAATGAAACTTTTCCATGCTCATTTTTCATAAACCATGGCATGGTTTTAAAATATATATAAAATCAATCCCAGATTCCACTTAAAAAATTTGTTTATTAAAAAAATATGAACTATAAAAGTTTTTCACCAAAAATGACATGGTTCAAAAAAATCATTTTTTCCATTTTCATCGACTATCTAAAACATCAATCCAATAAATTTAGATGGATCAATAATACCAATATTATGCTATATAGGGGGAAATAGTTATCCAATCATAAATGAAAAATAATCTAAAAATATTTTTTTACACAAGATATATTTATTAATTTTAATAGGGATAAATGAATAATGAATGTCTACCTAAACTATAATAATCTTGTTTATTGAATATTTTACATAAAATCTGGGTCAATATTTCTAAGAAGTGGACAATGTAATCCTTCTTATTTAGTTACTAATGACTTATGAAAATATTCTAATGCTTTGTATGGATTTACTTCAATTCAAATTCATCTAGAACCTTTAGAAAAATTATTGAAGAATATAATAGTTATCCATCATCATTTTGAGGAAATATTATAGCATAAATCTCATATTAAAATACCACACAACTAAAAAACTATGATCTAGTTTATATAGTTATCATAGAATACTCCTTGGATTATAAAAATTTATAAACTGATTATATATTATATGAAAATGTTTCATGAAAGTTTCATTTTCTAAATCATTGTGTAACTAATATCTCATCATTATGATAAATAGTTTTACATGTAAATAATTTTATAATTAAATAAAGACCATAAAGTAACCATCACATGATTATCATAATGAATATGATTGGTTATATTAGGATAAAATCATGATTTCATATGACATATTAACTATCTTGTAGTAAGACATGGCATGGTGACATTTAATACAACATGGTTAATTCTAGCACAAAAAATGAATTGGAAAAGACCACCACTTCATGGTTTTTACTTTAATGAATATTTTTAACATAATTCCCTTATTATAAGCTAGGTATTTTTATCCTTACTAGACCCAAAATAGTTTATCCAAACCATACCCCTATTCCTATTCTAAATA
The DNA here is from genome assembly GCA_963277665.1 of Viscum album. Classification (NCBI taxonomy): domain Eukaryota; kingdom Viridiplantae; phylum Streptophyta; class Magnoliopsida; order Santalales; family Viscaceae; genus Viscum; species Viscum album. The sequence goes on along the minus strand of OY728136.1, from coordinate 359,105,276 downwards.
CTCTATATAATCTAATTTCAAATGTTATAACATATAAATTTATGCAAATCCCACCGGAAGTACCCACTGCCACACATGATTATCCTATTTACAATATGAAATAATTTTTTCATCCCATTTATTTTCTTATCTTTAAGACACCATTAACTAAATAAAGGAAAAGTGTTAGAGTACCAGAATAATGTTGATGGTTCTCCCCACTATTAAGTGTCTCTATATTTATTCAATAGTTTAATTATAACTCAAAACCTAAATAGAATACGTCAATAAATCCCCTTAATCATAATTCAACTCATAGTTTCATATAAATCTTTTCCAATGAATAAATTTCTCTCATTTATTTCATAAATGTGTGAATTAACCATTTCAAAATATATTTAAACTATATCACTAATTTTTATACATTTCTCTTACATATCATGGTATGTGTTGAATAAAAGTGAAATTCATGATTCTATGGGTCACATTTTTAATATCTAAGGTACTTAACCCAAGAACCTATATAATAAACTAATTTAAATGGTCTATATAAACATATTAAAGGTACTATATTTGAGTAATAATATATTTACCCATACATTATATATGAAATTATTACATTAATTTTAATGAAAACATAAAAAAATTATTACTCTCAAAATTGAAAGGTTTTATATCCTATAAAATTATATTAATATAAAAATAATATATATAATAAATAAAAAATTATTAAAATCCATGAACATAGTCCTACCATAGTATTTAATATTCTAATTAATTCATATGATCACCATGGGACTTACATCAAAGAAAGGGTGGGTTAAAAATAACATTAAGTGGGGAATAATATTAAAGAACATGAGACGAGAATCCACATAATTACATGGGTTTGAATAATAATAATAATCAAATAATTATAATAAGATCAACATAAATACCATTGGGAATTCCTTTTAAATATTCATGGAATGTCTCACATTTATAATAATAAAATATCATAAGTTAAGGCTCATTTCCAAGACATCAAAACATAATTGTTAAAGAAAACTACCTTATGTCCATGTATAATATTATAGAAAATCTTATTCCTTCATTTATATACAAAATTATCTCATTAAATATAATATATTACTAATAAATTAAAGGTTTTTATATTTTTTTCCCACTTATTACATAATAATATTTTCAAAATTCTATCTGTCACGAAGAGAATAAGTATACATAAATCATTTCTTAGAAATATGATTCCTTAGTCAAAATTACTAAGGATGATTTATTGAAGAAAAATAAGATTAAAGGATTCTAAAATAGAATCTTTTGTTATAATAACGTTCAAAAAGATAAATTAAACTCAAAGAAAGATCATATAACCAGGTGATGTTGATGGTGGCTCCTTTCTTGGAAAGTCCATCCACCATTGAGTTAGCCTCTAAGAGTTAATAAGTAAAAATATAATTTTATCTAGATAGAAAAAGAAATAAATCCATCCATATATCCATGAGATTCCACAAGATATGTGACAAACCATTATGAACAACTTACACAATGGTGTTTGAATCACTTTTGAGACAAATTTTAGTCCATCCTTTTTCAATGAAAATGAGATGGCATTGATGATACTTAGAATTTAATTTTCTAAAGATGTAGTTATTCCATAAGTTGCATAAAAACATATGAGAATATTTATATTATGTTTTTGATAGAAAGATCTACAATCTTGAGGACCCTTTTTTCCTTTTGAGGCACTGTCAATAGTAATTTTGATCCAAGATAGAAGTTGGGATTTATAAAATACTTCAAATGTACCCATAAGCTGGACAAAATTTCTAGTAACACTTAGCTAATATAGCACTAAAAAATAATGGACGTAATTGATAAAAAAATACAAACTATAGTGTACTAGACTATTTTATAATATTGGTGATTTTTATCAACACTTCATCAATATATATGGCAATATGGTTATAAATGAAATACTTTGAGTCATACTCAAAGATGTGTATTATTCCGGCTATTATAGTAATTAAAATATTTCTGATTTCTGGAGATAGAGTAGCCTTTATACAATGTTGAAGCTGATAATGAATGAAGGTATCCCCATTTAACTTAATTTCAATGAAATCATATAAAACCTTCCATAATCAATACCAATCTGGAGTAAAGTCAGTAATAAATAAATAATTGAAAACATCCTCCTTATTGGTTAAACTAACCACTAATGGGACTTGAAAAAAGATGGAGAGAAATAATATATATTTTATGAATTATTTGAAACAACTATATAGTGTCATAATACAATTTCCAACATGCTTATATACTCATAGTTAATTTTTTTTGGATTAGACTATAGTTGGGAATAAGAATATAAGAATAGAAGAACGAAAAATGAAAGGAGAAGTAAGGAAGATTACATCATATTTCTAGTTTCTCATTTGTAAATGGGTTAAGGACTTATATATCAACATTTTTTTGAAACTAGAATATATAAAAGTCTTATATGAGGATTAATATAAGGGAATTAGGTAAATATTTAGAAATGGGATAAATTTTGGAAGTTAAATTGAAAAGGGGTTATAGAAGAATTTATAATTATACTGGAGGGATACATTATGTTAAAATAAAATATAAAATATTATTTCAAACCCAAGACTTGAAATAATGGTGTTCATAGGGACTAAAAATAGTATTTAATTAAAAATACATGTTTTTATGGATATTAAACACTTTTACCACAAAAAATATATATTAAAATAACCTATAAAAATGAAGGAATCTAATATAGATTTTTTATAAATGTTTTCTAAATTTAGACATTAGAATTTATATTTTATGTTCAAAAATTAATCTTATTATTTTAAAACATATTTTTTAATATTAAGCTTAATTTTAGTTTATATAACCATTCTATAATTCATAAGGTCATTATTACATCAATATTATGACATAAGACATATCATATTTTAGTAACTGTGTTTTCACAATTCACCTCAAAATCAATGTTTTTTAGGGAAATAAAAATATTAACCTTGTCTTATTTTGATAATTTATTTAAAAAAATGATATTATTTTTATTAAAATAAATTTTAAACTCATAAATTTTAATATTTACACATTAACACAAAAAATTTGTTTTTCACAAAATAAGTTGAATGCACATTATTAAAAATATGCACTAATAATTTCTTTGAGTTACTTATTTTTAATATTTATTTTATAAAATTATATTATTTATATTTTATTATTTTATTCTAGTTAAATGTTAATTAATAGTCATTTTAATTTTCTAACTATCAATGTACAATTCAAAGAGTCATGTTACTATTCTAACAGTCATGTTTCTATTCTGACGATCATATTTCCTTTATAATTCCTATAAATACATTGTATTTACTTCATTAATAAATCACTTTGTTTTTTCTTAGGGATCAAAATTTAATATTTCAATCCTATTTCTAATAATTTTATTTCTATTTATAGTATTTTTCACGGTTATGATTTTTCTATGAAACCATGTCCTTAGAGATTTCCAAATTCTAGTCATATTGTTTATATTAATTTATTATCACATTATACTAATTTAAAATTTATGAAGTTTATTTTTAATTGGTATAAAATATTAGATGATGATAAAATAAAATTTTATTTGTATTTATTATGTTGTGTACGTTATTTATACTATACATTATACGAAAATATGAAACACATATATATTAATAAGGAATATTTTTATATTAAAAAAATATGGGTTGTTACATTTTTCCCCTTTTAGGAATTTCAACCTCAAAATTTCAAATTAGATCCTCAAACAAAATATATTGGTGTACATCTATTTTATTTCATCCTTAAGTTCCCATGTTTCCTCTTCACACTTAAGGTTTCTCTAGAGTACCTTGATAAGTTTAGTTATTTTATTGAATATAATTATGTATATACAAACTAATATCTTCACTATTTACTCTTAATAAGATAATTTATGCTCCATTAGAGACACTTATTGATTCAGTAAATTTGATGGATCGAGTATGTAATTCCTTGGGATATATGAATGAAACACAGTAATCAATTGAGTCGAGTTTAGGGAAAGTGCCAATTTATCATCCACAAAGTTTATGTGATTAAAAATATTAGTAGGTCCAATGTATATGGGGTTAATATTTCCTTTCATTTCATACCCTATTACTCTCTTCTAGTATATTATTTAAAAAACATTTTATATCAAAAATTTAACATTAGGTCTCTTATATGATTGTTAGAAAAATCTTCTATCGAATATGTTATACTCTAATTTATAATTGAGTAGCTTAAAACTTCTCTATTAATTCTTACAAAATTTTGAGACCTAGCAGCTTCCTTTAACTAATTTAATCCCAACATGATATAATTATATACCTCTTCCCATATAAATATTCATTTAGTGAAATTTGAATACTTGATTGGATGTTATTATTTTACAAGAATTAAACCAATGAAGGATGTTAGGCCCCACCACCTTTAAATTATACCAATAATTCTCTCTATATTCCTTCAAGTGTATAAATAATCATGTTAGATTTACCATGTTTTAGGTATTGATATGTTTTAGTGATGTTTATCATTTTGTGCAAGTAACTTCTAAGACCCCTATAAAACCTAGAGGTGAATCATGAATCTTGATTAAAGATTATTGAAAGTTTTTACCTATACTTCAGAATAGGTCTAAGGAAAAATTTCATGGAATATTTTTTATATCCCTTGTTGTTATGGGTTTTCAATTATAGAGGAAAATTGAATTTAGGTTCTTGAGCATGGGTAATTTAATGGATTGAGGATTTCATTGGGAACCCAAGCATTACAATGTCTTGGAGAGATGGTTTTGGATGTCGATCAAGGCCCGAGTGCTGTTATGAGTTCTTGAGTGAGAATCAAGTAAGGGGTAAATGTCCTTTCTAAAATTATGCAACTACATAACATTCTTCCATGACCTTTATGGCACATTGTGTAGTCCTTCAGGGATTTCATTTCAATTTTAAGAGCACAATGGCCACACAGTAAGGGACAAGGGTTGATAGTTTCATTCTAATATAAGGTCCATCTCTCTTCAACCCATATGTATTTTATTTTGATGTTGTTGGTTGGGGGTTGGGTATCCTACCATGGAGTGGTTACACCATGTCCCAGATAGGTCCTCCTAAGATAGATACAGGCCAAGGATCAGACCCTCTTCATAAGTGGCCACACCACAACTCACTTAGTCATTTATTGACCTTTTGGCCAAAGGTTTGGTTAATACTATAACCACATAGTCACATCATGACTGTAGCTTGTATTTATTTTTTCATAGGGTAAAACCCATATTTTTTGGGTCATCACCCTTTGGGTTTTTAGGACCAGGGTCATCGAGAGGAGGCCATTTTTTCTAGACACTCCCATCTCACTTCTTATCTTTGATCATCCATGGTAGGGAATGCTTTTTGTGCATTTTTATGGCCATTTTGGCTTTGTTACTCCTCCTCATTTATTTATTTTTTTGGTTTGTCATATTAACACTTTGATTGGTGGTGATTTTGGTTGAGGAATATTAATGAATTCATCGATATTATGGTGAAAATCATCAGTAATAATGGGGATTTCATGTGTGATGGACATATTATGTCATAGAAGGATAAAAATATTAGGTTCATTGTTATTTTAGTGATTCTAGATGCATTTTTTTATTATTTATCATTCAAATCTAGTTAAATAATTTATTATTAATTTTTATAATTAATTATTTTTGTCATGTAGCATGAAATTGGAGCTCGGGTGGTGGTACAAGTTTGTATATGGAATGAATGGTCATGGATGAGGTGAATGGTTCTTGGTGTGGATATTAAATATATGTTAGAGATACATGGTCTCTTTAACACAAAATCATATACTTAGTTATACAAGATTTATTCACTTTAGGAATTTTCCATGGGACCATGTATATAAATAGAGATTGGGAGTACCCTAGGTAAAAATACAGGATGGAATTTGAGCCTCCTATGCATGAAATAAGTTATCCTTATCCCGTTGGGTAAATTTTCATCACCCAAAGACTATTTCACCAATGGGAAGAGGTTTTAGTTGAGGTGAATATATACCTAAAGTTAGTATCTATATATGAGATAATATATGGGCAACGTAGGTTTTGTTTCAAGGGATATATGGGAATGAATGAAAGTTTTAATCCATGGGATGGTGCATGAAATGGTAGTACATCACATTCAAGTTGAGTGAATCCATATTGAGGGTGGTGTGGACTTTATTTATGTGTTAGGAGCGATATGTTTCATCTGTGGCTTAATGTGGGTTTGAGAGATCACCAATGGGAAGTTGATGGTAGGACCTATGTGTGGTTTAGGGAAATTATATAACAAATTCACGTTGTTGTTCCAATATTTTTAAGATGTTATAGATTAGGAAGGTATTTGGTTAGTAGGGATAGTCTATGATTGAGATTTTTATGAGTTTGTGATTGTAATTTTGAGTCTCTGGTTCGGGAGAGACTTCCAGCTATAAGCACACCTCGCGGTGTTAAATATGATATTATATATGGAATAGATCTAGTGAGAAGATACCGAGACTAGTATGAAGGGACCTACTAGATTCCCTAATAGTTTGGATAGTAATTATGAGTATATATTCATGTTTTAGATAAGTGATGATTCATATCTAGGTTAATAGTCTAATACATGAGTGACTGACTCCCTATATAGATTTATGCTCTTATGATATATTAAGTGCACTATGTTGTCTTTTCTTATTTTGTGGGTTATGACCCTCATCCTGAATGATAAGGGGAGAAAAGAATGGATTAGAAAATACAATGAGTGATATTGTAGTAGTCAGTATGTGTATCCTTTCCCTATGAGGGAGGGTACTACCATGGACCTCCGTACATGACAGGGTTTCGGTCCACTGATGGTTGAGAGATATTCTCTAGGAGAGGGGTGTGGTCAGTTTGTGGCCCTTTACTGAGTGAGATGGTGGTAGAGGGAATGTGTGACCTTCCCTGAGTGAGAGGGTTATTTCTGGATGTATATTGATGTGAGACATTAATGATAAACCATGACTTAAGATATGAGGTATTGTTTGGGATATGGATGGTCCTTCCATGATAGGGAAGGTGTTTGAGGGAGCTCTTTGAGTGGTAAGATGAGTCTATGACCTAGACTTTGGACCCTTCCATGCACCTTTGAGTAGTAGTTAAAACTTTTGGACACTATGACATATACCTTTAGGTATGGTTTTAGATTCAATTAAAATTCATGTAATGAATCATTTAGTACAACTGAGGATACAAGTCTAGTGGCATGATAGGACGACGAGATTTCGACATGGTTCTAATGTATGTATGATCTGGTGTCCTGGATGTTAGTTATAACTTGAATTATGAATTAATTATGTGAATTTTTTTTTCCTCATGAATACCCATATATGATAGCATATATTAGGGTCATGTTGCATGTGCAAGCCTTGTTTTAGTTTTTTAGAAGAGAACAAAATATGTAGATGATTAAGATAGGGTATCTCAATAGGAACTATAGATTGTAATGATGTACAGCTTAATGATAGTAGTAGGTCCACTTTAATTTTTTTTCTTTTATTTATTTTTTATATGTTAGAATCCACTGGGAGATCTGTTCTATTGTATAACTATATGATTCATCATCGTTTATTTCTATAGAATTGGTGTTTCTTTTTTCATGTATACTATAATTACTTTTTGTGAATTATTGGTTATTTCTATAGTTTATGTACTCTGATTTGAGCTAATATTCTACCCATTATTTAAACTGTGCCCTCCCTACTAGTCGGTAGCCTCTATAATATGGGGAGGAATGCTTGAGGTTATGTAGCACACTAACCAAGGAATTATCGAGTGGTCCATGGGATAAAAAATTACAAAGTATTACTTGAGTGTTTTATTTTTTCTTTATATTTGGGATATTATTGATATGGAATAAGTAAATTTTGGATCTTTTGATGGGCCTTGCACCGGTGTGTCATGAAGACCTCTTCTGGTGGGAATTCCAATTCACTAGGGGTATTGTATTGTTATTCTTGGTTTTTGAAGTAATGACTGATATTTTTATTTAAATATGATTTTTTTAATGATAGTTTTTATATTTTTTTTTCTTGGATCATTAGAAAGTAAACTATGTACATATATCATGGTTGTCACATAGGACACACATGGAATATGAGATCTTGTGTGTGATTGATTTATTGGAAAGTGATTGTGTTGTTCAAATAGTTGACAAAAAAATATATGGAATTTTAACATATAACTTGTTTTTCCCTTATACTCAAATGAAACATTGTATATTACTTGATGTAAATTTATGTGTTACCCTGTGAAGGGAATTTTTAAAAGATTACTATGCAGTCCTTTAATATAAGGTATTTGTTGTGGCCCTTAGTGGGTTAGTGAAATCATTATATTACTTGGTGATGGACCCCTCAAGGATATCTTCATGGGGTCTTGATACATAAAGTTTCAACAATAACCTATGTGGTGTTTTTTATATAGCTTCTTGATGGAACTCTATATAACTGAACCAAGATGTTATGGAGATACCCATGAGAGGGTTGAGAAAAGTCATGTGGAATTACTTATTCTTGGTATCGAGGTTAGTTTTATAGGGTAGGATCTGTATGATTATTGGACTTATATATTTTATTTGTTCTTTTGATGGAATGGTGGGAGAGTGGTTATTCACTCTTGGTTTAGGAATAATTCCCATGTATCAAGCGACCATATGGTTGGCCTATCCATGAGTGATATTCCTCTAGATTGAAGGATGAGGTTTAGATGTGAGAGGAACATGGTAAATGTTTTAGGTGTGTGAGCCTATTTTGGATTGTATGTGACTCATGGTATAGTGATTTGGGCTTCATGATCTAGTTTCATAGGATCATTCACCTTTTGGGTGTAGATGAGATCTATTAGGATCATAATAAAGAACCTATGAGATTTTTATTTTAGGGATCCCTTTTCCTGAGAAGGAGAGTGAGGAATTACATAAATGTGTGAGGAAATTTCAGGGTTCATAAGGAAAGGTTAATTCTAGTTATGTGAAGTTATTGTAGCTTTCTTAGTTGGTGAATGGTTGTGTATAATACCATTTATAATTCTTGGGGTTCTGGGGGCACCCGAGTGAACCGACAGTGGTAGTGCTATGATGGGTAAATTGAGGGCATAGTGGCCCAAGGTTTTTAAGTGGTTGGTAGAATTACCACTTTGGTGAGATGTTACATTGGTGATTTGTTAGAGTATTTTAGTACAATTTTTCAGATTTTTCCCCTTTATATGGGTTTTTGGGGATGGGTGAGTATGAATTGGGTGGAGAAACATGCATATGGTGTTAGGAATTGTTTTGTTTTCTGATTGAGGAACACTGTAAAAGAAACCATATGGTGTGGAGAACATTATTATTTATTATAGGGTGTTACCTTTGTTTCATGTTAGTTTTGGTGGATATTAAGGATGTCGTTCTTTGTTATTAGAAATGTGTACTTTTGTGTGTTTCATAATGGGTCATGGGTGAGAGTGAGTAAGCCACATATAGTCATCTCATTCATTAATAAACTGAGGGTGGTCCATTAATATTGGTGTTTTTTTTGAGGATTAGTGACAAGGATACTCCCATTTTGTGTTTCATCTCATCATTCATGGTGTAATGACCCTCGTGTTGGATGGTTTGAGGGTGCGGTGAGAACTTTCATTAATGGTCAAGGAAACAACATAATTTCTATGTGTGGGAAAGATCTAAAGTGTTGTATTTATTTTATTAATACAAAATTCAAAATTCAAATGTTGTGATATATTTATTTTTTGTGTCACTGATGGGATCAAGATGTAGTTGAGGTGATCTAATGGTGAGTTGGGTCAGATGTGTGTTGGTGCATGTGGTATATAACGATGGATGGATTTAGTTGGTTGGTGATCTAATTTTGAAATTACATCAATAATATAGTTCAGACTTAAAGCTGGTTTATTGTACGAATTATTAATACCTATCTTGTTAATTTATTGTCGTTATAAAATTTATTTTGGTGATGTGTGAGTAGCTGAGTTTAAGAAGTTTTTTGAATGGTCAGTTAGAGGAGGACCAACTGATGTTTTTACATATAATTTGATATGGTGACCTGGAAACTAATTCAAGTGTGTTATTAGATTAAATTAATTTGTTTTTTGGAATAATTTTCATTTATTTTGGAGCCCCATGCATTGGAATTAGACTTTTGAGTCGATTCTTACAGTAGGGAGCACTATAAGACTATAAATAAATAATCTGATGAAACAATAGTGTATTGATATTGATGGCTATTATTGGGAATGATCATTGGTGTTGGATATTATAGTGAGTGAGTGGATAAATTTTTAATGAATAATGTTACTTGGTTTTATAGTTTTGAAGTGGAGGTATATTTAGCATTCATAGTTAGAATGCGACCAGTTTTCAATAAATTCATGACCACAGTAGGTCCTAATTGATGGCTAGTGGGCCACCACGGCTTCTAAAAAATGATAGGAATTCTATTTGTGAGTTTTAATGACCTATTTTGTTATAGGGTTTAAATTACAAAGGGAATTTTAATTTTTGTTCTAGAGTAGGGTTCATTTTATGAATTTGGATTTAGATCAAGAATATGAGCATTAAAAAATCATGGGCAGATGTTTTTAGATGAGTATTTAGACAAGGGAGGTGTTGTGGGTCCTTGGGTTATCATTGTAGAATGTATGAGAGATCTTTTTGAAATATTAAGTTTCATCATGTCACACGACAGCCTATAGGTCACACTATAATGATATATAATGATGGAGTCACACTGTGGAGGGTGAGATGGCTGAGAGATGAAGGTCTAGTTCTAATGTAGGGTGTGTCATTTCTTGACCCATAATAGTCACACCATGATAGTTTTGGAAGTGGGTTTGGAGGTCCTACATTCTATAATTCATTACATAACCCATAGTGGTTGTCCTATGACTATATTGAGTGAATGGGCATGCCATGTTGAGACCCTCTGATCATGCTATGACTAAGTCCTAGATTTATTTTTTTAGTCTGAGAAAATTCGTCTTTTATGGTTCATCCTCCTTAGGTTTCTGGGGATTAGGGGCACCGTGGGATGGAAATTTTGGATAGCCTCTCCCCTCACTCTTCCACCCATCAATTCTCTATGGTCAGGGATGGTTTTTTTTTCTTTTTCATATTATTTTTGGGTAAATTCTTCCCACCCATTCTTATATTTTTTTCCATTTTATCCAATTGATTTAGAGTGATATTAGTTAAGTTTTATTGGTGATTTTTATCCAAGTATGGGGTAAATAATCTTTAATGATAGGTATTTCATGTATGATGTAAAATGGATATCCGAATAGAAGGAAGAAATGATATTTTGTATACTTTTGATTAGACAGTGATACCTAGTGAGTTTTACAAATATTTTCCCTCATTATAATTTAGTGAAATAATGAATTATAAATTTATATAATGAATTATTTTTGACATATGGACTAAAAAAATATCTTGGGAAGTGGTAAAATCTTAGAAGTAGAGTGGGAATTTTTGAAAAAGGGAGAGTAGATCTTGGTGTGGAAGGTAACTTTATGTTGGAGGTAGGTAGTACCTTTAATTAAAAATCATATGATAGGTTATGCAAGATTGTTTGGTTGTATGCATGTTTCATGGGACTGATAAGACAAATAGGTACCAAGATTTCCCTAGGTTAACAGATACGATGATATTTAGCGTCATTTTCATGAAATAATTACTCTCTAGCACTAGGTTAATTGGTATCGCATGATGATTATGTCTCCAAAGGGATGTGGTTGAGGTGGAGAGAGACCTCAGGTAGGTATCAATATTTATAATGATATGTGGTTATCCTATGATATATTCATTGGTTAAGTTGTGCAGACATGGGAGGATTATGACATGGGGTGATGGGTGTGATGGAAGTACATCTCATGCTTGATGAGAGACACCCTCTAGATGGTGTAGTTGACTCTTGGCATGTTCCATGAGAAGGATGAGTCTTCTGGGATTGATGTGGGTTTGAGATATCTCTTGAGGTAGGTTAAATATAGGACCCACTTATAGGTATTGGGGATTTTTTAATGACTTGGAACTAGGTTTCCAATGTTTTTGTAGATTTATAGATTAAAAAGTACTTGTTTACATGATTAGGTTATTAGTGGGATTGTAATGAGGTTTTTACATGGATTTAAGGTTAACATTAAATATTTCCTTCAAGATATGAAAAATATCTACATTGATAGTTATTTTGTCTGATACGGTTATTGATATGATGTTAGATATGCTTTTGGATACTGTATTTGGAAAGTTAATATAGATGGCTTGGTGAAAGTGAGTAGAGATCAAGATGGTTCTAGAGGGCCATATTAGATTCCATAACTTGAAAAATAAAAATTCTAAGAGGCCAAACATGTTTTGGATAGATAATGAGACAAGTTCTAAGCAAGGGGATAGTTATAGAGTGACTAGAACCTATTGGTGAGTTGGGAGATTTTAAAATGGGTTTTTGGCCCTATTTTTGTTTCACATGTGTGTCAGTTATGACCCACAATGTGAGTGGGAGGTGATGGTGGTATGTAATATACCCTACCATTAGAGAGAGTCTGGAAGTTAGGATGTGTGGACTTTCCCTATGTGAGAGGTTAATAGTTGGTACCATCCTAAAATAGAGGGTATTAGACCACAAAGTTTTGAGTGACTCAACTTAGGAAAGGGGATTGGTCGGGTTGTGACCCCAACTTAAGTGAGAGGGAAGAAAAGGGAATGTGAAACCACCCCTAAGTAAGAGGTCCTAAACTATATATTTTATGATCTGAGATAATTATAGTATACTCTTCCTTGAGAGAAAAGGTAGTGATCATGATATGGATGGTCACAGGTTATGTAACAAGGTTTTGGTAGGACCATCATGAGTTGTAAAGTAATTACAAGACATAGATGCATGGCCCTACTCTACCACATCAAATAAAATTTAAGGCTAGTGGACACCTAACTCCACACCTTCTAGTGTGGTTGAATTTAAATGAGATTCCTTTACATGATTCATTAGATAAGGACTCAGACACAAGTCTTGGGGCATGAGGAAATGATAGGATTTTGGAATGGTGTTAAATAAGGTATGATCAGATGTTGTGATGGTGTGGTTGGCACAAGATTTTGTAATGTTCTTGGAGTCATGGTGTCCAAGTTATCTCATGATGATCAATGTAAAATTTTTATATTCTTATTTACTTATGATTACAAATACATATAATGATTTATATTAAGGTACCTTGATGATACCCTACTGAGATTTAATTCTCCCACCCTATACTAGCATCCCAGTGCACATACATACCTCATGTATTTTTCTCAAGTGGTGCACATGATGTGTAGTGAAAAGGTTAGGGAACATTGGTGGGTATTGAAGAATGGGATGAGGTGAATATAAGGGATGGTTGTACTGACTCTTTTATTTTTTTATTTTATATGTATGATCAACATAATGGATAATCAGTTCTGTTTTATAACTATTTTCTAACGCAAGGTATGCTTTTTAATGAATTTTTATTTATTTGTTCAAGCATACTCTAAATATGTGTTTTGAATTTTTGGATATTTATATTATTTTCGAACTCTGATTCAATGGAATGGGATATCAGTTTTATTAATTAGTTCCTCTTTTCTAGTCAATAACCTCTAGAATATAGGTAGGTGTGCCTATGGTTATATAGAAAATCAGCCTAAGAACTATCAAATGGCCCCCGGTCTAGGGATTTATAATATTCATTAGGAAAAAAATCTTCAAGTATATTGATGAAGTGAGTAGTCTTGGTAAGTTGATCAGTAATAACTTATATGGAGTTATATCATTCAGATACCTTTTCAAAACCCAAGACAATTTCCATGGTGATGTTTTACCATTTACATATTGGTATGGGTAATCATTTTTTTCCCAAAAGGTACAGTAATAAAAAAATTATACACTATATGAGTGGTGGTGAATTATAGTCTAAATGGTGTAGAGAAAATTTCACTCTATTCAATGTTTTCTTTGATTTGAAGTTAAAATATCTGGTCAAATGAAAAATATTTCATTGTAAAATATTTTAAAAAATTGATCTAAAACAATTTATAGTTAGACTATAGTCAAATAAATGTAATTATAAAAAAAATTAAAAAACTATTCAATGTGAAAAAAATCTGTTGAGTATTGAGTAACAAATCAAAAACCATTAAAGTGTATTATAATAAAATAAGAATTATAGTAATATAACAATTCACCTTTAAACCAAATTGGTAGGTGATTCGTAACTGATATCATGGTATACCACTTTTGTATATAGATGTTCCTCAATTATAAACCCATCATATGGTGTCTATCTTTATATCTGTGGAATCCCTCAATACAAGGATTAGAAAAAGGAAAGTTTAATAACCCTTGGCTTCGTTTAATATAACCTAATTAGAATGGAACTACCTTTCAATCCTGGGAAACACTCAATCAACCATATTATACAAACAAACATATATACCTTAGAATATCTTCTATCTCGATAATCACACAAATAATGGATATAAAAACAAAATCTCAAACCTTTATAAAAGAAAACATCACATGTAGTATCTTATAGTGCACATATAAAATGACACAATTGATATCACATAAAAGTATTAATATGTTAGAATATATTCACTAAGAAAATATTTTCATCACCTATAAATCACTTATGATTCTAAAATATTCAAGTTCAATTTATATAAATCCATATAAAAACATATACTATTAGATTCTTATATATTTAGGTTTAGTTATAATTGCATCAGACACATATCTTCATCATCCGATGAATGTTAATTTAACTCCATTTTCTGATGTGCATGATTTCATCAAAATATAGTATTGTATAATAGATATAAAATACAATTAAATCCAGTTCATTAATCATTAAATCTTAAATACACAAAAACATAAAAAATTACGAAAAATGAAGATAAATTTTTTAATGAAATGTATTATTAATTTTCAAGACCTAGGATATAAAATGTTGTTAACTCAACAATATCCCCATTTTCGATAATCACTATACACAACTAAAAATTTTGATTAAAGGTAAGTTTGACAAAAAATTAAAATTAAAAATGAAAAATATTTTACTATATGATTACCATCCTATTAAATATAGTGTCCAGGAAAAACATAATTTATCTTTTAGGAAACCACACTAGGTTACTGAAAATATAAATTATTTATTTAATTCATTCTCTCTATGTAAATTAAAAAAATACCATTTTACAATTACCTTCCCCTTGGGATAAAACTAAATTCTCCCTCATAATAGAATAATAATAACAAAACATACAATCTTTTACCACTTCTTAAATTCCCCTTATTCAAGAATAAGAATCTTTTTTAAAAGAAAAAGGTAATGAAATCGTAATTATTTTCACATATCTCAAGTTTTTCCTATTTCACACATTTCTCACCCTTTGTGATGGTCAAAAAGAATAAAATAATGAATATTTATAGATTTGAAATAAAAACACAATAATTTTTGATAAGTGAGTATTTTTAGTAGATTCCATAATTTTATTACATTTGAATTTAATGGAAATTAAGAGATTCGGTTATAAAATTCAACAGATGATAATTTTAAATAGAATGAACATCCAAAAGTTATATTTTGATACCTATGGATGATATTATTTGAAAAATAAGTTTTTAAATAATATAGAAGATCGTTGTTCATATCTTACACAAATTTAATGATTAAAACATGTTTTAAACTAAATAAATCATCTTCATTGTTAGAGTGAAATAAGGAATTAAAAAACAATAGAGTGTAAGATATGTGTTAGGTAAGAGACATGTAATGTGTTCAAAAATTTTGTTAAATAATTATAGCATGTTATTTTTTACATATTATACACTATTCATATATATCATATTAGAAATATTTTCATAATATTTTTGTAATAAAAAACATAAGAGAAATAGATTATAAGGGATGATTATTGTGAATCACCTCTTAAAGATGAATCAAGATAAAAATAGTACTTTATGAAATTTAATTTCTAATAAACATAACTAAATTGGTAATTTCTGTTAAGTGTAGTTCTGCTAAAATTTTAGAGTTCCTTTTATAAATTATGTAGCAGGTATTATAGCAGCCTTGGCACTATAGTAGTATTGTTCACAAAAGGACCCTTTGGTACAAAAAATGGGCTTTTAAGCCCTGTATTCAACCCACTTGGCCTTGGGAATTCGGGCTATGTAATGGGTCTCCGTCTACCACGACAAAAAGAGGTCTTTTATTTAATAATAAAATGAGGCTTCATCCCCAACCATTAAAAAACTGGTAAAAGGATATAGTTAAAACAAGAATCATATATTATGATCATTTTTCATTGATCATAACCAACTTATATTTAATATAGTCAAATCAACTAGAATCTAACTATTTTTTGAAAATTTCAGTAATCTAATTTTTAGTTATGATACACTCAATAATAATTTCTCATTTTTATCTATGGTCCTGAATAAATTTATTTATTATTTCTATGTACACTATAGATTGGTGATGTATTTATTTTTTAGACAGATACATTGTCCTTTTACTATAAAAAATAATTATAAATTGTGTAAATTTCAATCCAAAATCTATAAATGTGTGCTACATCTAAAAAACATGGGCATAATAACATCCAATCATCATATATTCTACTCCAATGCTTGAAATTGTAATTAGATATTGTTTCTTGAGAGAATATAAAAATAAATAATCTCTCAAGAAATGAAAAGTCCCAAAATTTTTATTATGATTCACTTTAGATATTCTAAATTCAGTATTAGAATAACTCTTACGAGTATGTTTTCTTCTAGTTGAATAAAATAAGTTAATTTTTGAAGTCACTTTAAGTTAGAGGAAGTTTCACTTGACAAAAAAATGATGGGATTCATTCAGATATTCATATAATATGGAACTGAAGAATATAGAGTACATAATTTATATTTTACCAGTTGTTAATTATAGTAATATTCCAATCATCCTTCTGAGTAAGCCGGTTTCCTAATCTTATCATGATAAATTTTACAATAGGTACCTATTAGATTCCAAATACTTGAATCTTTATGAAGACAAAAAAAATTATAAATATCAATTATATAAAAATGTTCATTTAAGGTTATTCATTTTTATTTATAAATTATATATAATTTAATATTGAAATTGAGTTCACTAATTATACTCATCGTGAACTCACTTTTTATAAGTTTATAAAAACTATCTATTAGATTTATTGACTGCATTATGAGATAACGTCATTAATAAAATATAGAAAATTATAATTTAAATAAAATATTTATTGATAAAAAGATTTTGGTCAACCATTACTTTAATAAAATTTATTATAAATCCATAAAGATGATCATAATAAGATCTTGGGGATTAATTATATCCATAATGTGATTTAGTAAGTTTAAAAAAAATAGATAATTTATATTTTCAAAACCTTGTGTTTATTCTACCTACGAATTCTCCTAAACATATATATTAAGGAAGGAATTATTAATATACCTTTGATATATAGTATTCTTATAATGCACTGAAAAATATATAAGTAAGTAGATAGATTCGATCTTAGCTACTGGATAAAATGTTTTCCCATAATTTGTTCCCTCTTCCTCATTATAACCCTTAGTAACTTGTATTTCTATAATCTCGAAAATAATACCACCTTCAACACATTTATTCTATATGATCCATTTTACTCTAATAAGTGAAAATTATTTTGGATGCTCAACTAGGACTGAACTATTTTTCTGTTAAAACTCATTAATATACCCTTGCATGGAAAGGATCCAACATTCCTCGCCCATAGATTCAACTACTATTTTAGGTTCAAGTTTAGATAATAATTATAGATGATCATATTAATTTTTTAAGTAATTTCTTTTTTAAATTGATTTTCTTACATCACTAAAGATATACTCAATGGGATGATTCTTTAATACTATTTTATTTCAATGTAAAAAATAAATTCTAATCATTATCTATCAATGAATTAATATCCATTAAACTAGATTCCACTAGAGTTTCTTTCATTATTATAGTTCCCATCAAGATAATATTTGTTTAATGGGATTCAAATTCTAATAAAAAAATATATGTTATTTCAAAAACACAGTACCACCATGTCATTTTCAGATATTTTAAATTTCGATAAGGATCATCTTCATCAAACATGACATGTACTATTTCAATAATCATATGTGTATATTTTTTACAAACTCAATTTTTCTTACTAGTTGTGGAATGTCCTAGAAATATTTCTTCATATTATTTTGAATAAAATTTATAAAAATTATCGATAGTATACAAAATTAATGATTTTCATCCTATTTTTTTGAAGAAGATTAGATTTTTTATTATGGTCAGAAATTCCTAATGGGTTTTATTAAATACTATATGAAATAATGAATGTTTTATAGTGTAGTAGGGTATACAAAAATCTTATATCTAAAAATATTTAGCTACTAAATATTTACATAAAATTGTCATGATACTTTTCAAAAGGGTTTTCTTCCATATTTCAAATAATATTCTTTTTTTGGAGTTCTTGGTGAAGGGAAATTATGATTTATTCCTTTTTCACAAAAAAAAAAGTTTCGAATAAAGAATTTAAAAACTCACCACCTTGATCACTCTAGAAAGTCACTAAAGGTAGGTTTTTTATGTTATGAACATGCGAAACAAAAATTTTAAAACTAAAAAAGTGTCTTCGATTTAATATCTTGAAATTAAATCCTTGTATAAATAGTGTAATCATCAACTAGAACATTAAATTATAGTGTTCCCCACTTATTATCATAGTTTTATAGGTCTATAAAGGTCCATGTGAACTAACTATAAGGTAAAGAATATTGAGAGTTCACATATATATTCTAATCATGAATTGTGTCTCTTACCATATTGAAAATGATTAAAGACATTGAATGAATTAAAATTTAATTTTGGTGGATCTATAACTTTTCTCTTCCTAGATAGCTTAGAAAAGATTTGGACATTAAAATATCATAATATTCTACACTAAATCCATAAATATTCATCTACCACACTAACATAGGTGATATTATGATTAAAATTTTCTTTTCTGTTCTATAACTCCCTGATATTTTAAAATAATATAATGCTCTATAGCGTTAATGATATACAACATCAAGCCTAAATGAACTACGATATACTATTCAAATAAGAATATTATAAACTAGCCATTAAATCAATGACAAGAAATAAGATTAATCGCAATAAAATATATACATATATATATGGGTCCTATTTAATAATTTTTTTAATTATTAGGAAATAAACACATTATTTATTTAAAGTCATTTTATGCAACAAAAATACATTTTCTTGAAAAATGATTTTTATTGACTTTTTTATGCAGACAATATAACTAATTTATACCACTTTTAGTAATGATATTTTTTAAAATATGACTTTATTTTTAAAATAAGAACATAAAAATAATATTAGAGTGAATAATTCAACTTTTTCTAAACATATTAAATTCTTAATGAATAGTGAAAAATAACACTTTTTTGAAAAACTGTCATTTATTTTCAATAAATTGTTTAATTTAAAAGTCCCATTATGGTTTAAATTTTATTTAAAAGTAAAATAAGAATTATTTACTTATATTTGAAAAATTTAATTACATTTAAATCATCTTTATACTGTATTTTTGTATAATCTTAATATTTGGATTAAAAACACATTTTTTTGAAAATAGTTTTTGATTAATTAATGTTTGTATAGTTTAATTAATTAAAATTACCCCTAATTATGAATTATTTAAATGAAATTTAAATATTTTATATTTTTCTACATGAATTTAAATTTATATAATGATATTAATAGTTATAGAGTTTTCATAAAATCATATTTTCCTTGAAAAAATCATTTTCCTAAAAAATTAAATTTCATCATCCATTGTGAGATAATTATAAAATGAATTTCTACCACATGTATAGATTTAATTTTTTTTAAAATAGTTCTATATTTTGAATCAGTGTATTTTATATTTTTAAACAATTCCAACACAATGTTTTGACATTATGAATCGTAAAAATAGTAGAAACTTCATCACCATGGTAAAAGGGAAAATCATGTTGAAGTATATTAAAACTATTTGATAAGAACACCATTTTTCATATTAAATATAATTTTATGAATTTATTTATACCCTTTTTACCTTATTCATTAGACTCAATTATTTTTTTGACATTTTTATAGGAAATTTACCAACATAAAAATTTCATTAATGAAAATGAAAAATGTCACTCTCTTCCCTTTAAATATCTCTTATTTGTTAGAATATAGATTAAAATAAGTGGTTAATGATTTTTATTATAATGAAATTATATTTATGATGGTAATTTCCATTTAATTTTTAGGGAATATAGTTACCTTGAACTCTTATACAACGTTAACATAGTGCTTGTGCAAACAATGGAAAGCTAAAGGTAAATAATTTTAAAACATTTATAATGTATTTGGGATGAGTTCCGGATTCAAAATAATTTTATAGTTAATTATTATTATTTTTATGTCCAAATTTAATACATTCTAAATTAATTATAATCTTCATTTTGATATTATGCTACAATTTTCTTTTATGTAGTGTATATATTTCCCCTTTGTTATATTTAATATGAATACCTCTTTTATCATAAAATATAATGTTTTAATTAAATTTTATTATTTCAAGGGGTTATAACTTAAAAGTTACAAAAAGTGGTAAGCATTTATTTTATAATATATTTTTTTTGGGATTGCCTTAATTTTCATTAAAAAAATATTTCAATCCAACATTCATAAAATATAAATATTTTCTTATCCTCTAGAAATTTAAGGATTTTAAAAAATTTAATCCATCTATTACCCACTTTGACACTTGAATCAAGAAAATAATGTTTTAAAATAAAAGATAAACTTATTTATCTTTTTATAAAATATATTTTTCTTCTAGGTCCATATTTTCAAAAAAAAAATTAAAAAAAACTCAGTTTAATTCCTAAAATAATTTATTAACAAAATTTAATGTTACAATTTTGATTTTAAAGGTTTTAAAGTAATCTTTATAGTTTTTTTCCAATAGGATTATTTTTTAATCTGTTTTTAAAATGTCAAAAGGAATATTTTTTAACATATATGGTGCTAACACACTTTCCTATCACCATAACCATTTTATGATATTTAGTTTATTATACATGTTTTAAATGGTTTTATAAATTAAACTCTTTAAATAATGATTATTTTATTATTTAACTTACATTGTATTTATTTTTCCAAAGGAAGTGATTTAATTATAAAACATACATTCATTATGAATTGACTGTCTTCTCTTTTCTGCTATTAATTTTGATGTCATTAACATTTTCATGAAAAATTAAGTTTGTTAAGATAATTGGAAATTAAATTTCTCCTAAATATACATATTTTATTCATCATGGATATGATTGTTGTTTGAACCATATAGCATTTTTAAATATGGGTTTTTACTATGAAATTTATTTGATTGACTAGTTAAAATCATGATAAACATGTATTATTTACTCAATATGGATATTTATTGATAAGCAATGTTATTTATAGATTTAATTGATATTTCAATATATCAGAAATATATTGGAAATGCAGTGATGGGTAGGGATCAGTTAAAGGTAGACCCTCTATGCATTAACTAGTCTGATTAAAAAAAATTATTAAGCTATAATTAAATTCGTTTTTGCTATGTATTTGGACATTAATTAAACTATCTTATAACATGGTATTGATGGTATAAATTTCTTGATTTATAAAATCATAATATCTAATATTAAGAATTTCATTCATTGAGAATTTATATATTTTTTTCCAAGTGATTATTTTATTATTTATGATTTATATGGATTATCTTCAAGATTCTGTGATTATTTATATGAAATTTATTTATCATCATTTATTACTACAATATTATTATTTTCTATAAAGTTATTAATTAAATTGAAATTTATTATATGTTATTGATTCATGATAAATTCCATTATACATAACCATTATTTATTATTTTAACTCACCCTTTATTTGTTTTCCTTTCCCTAGGATGTAAAGAGGGAATCTTTGAATTAGTTCAGTGATGAAGAATATTTAATTTCACTATGTATTTTATTTTATGTTTTAAAATGTTATCTTAGATTCATGTCATTATATATTTTACCATGACAATTAAACTATTAATTCATTTGGGATATGATTCAATTTATCTTGAAATAATATAATAAAGTAATCATCATCCCTTGGATACTAGGGTCTAGGTATTTACATTTTATATCAGAGAAAGTTTAGTAGAAACCCTAGAAACTAAATTTTGAAAAAAAATATTAAGGAACATTAACCTATGACTAGTTTTGAGGATAAGTCTATGTATTAGATATCAACCTAGTATTTTGGGACGTTATAGATTCTGTTATTTTTCTAGAAATTCTTCTATGTATAGATACTATAAGTGGATGTAGTTTTGGAATAGATTCATCAAGTATTAATATACCAAAAAAGAGTTTCTCAGGTATATATTGACAACAATTTTGGTGCATCATGAGTGTTCCCTTTCTGTGAACCCTATTTGACACTGTCACGGGTTATTATTTAGTTAATCCACATTTTCTCTTTAAACTATTATGATTAATAGTAGAATTGAACCTATGGTAACCTATGATATGTCATAGTGATATGAGAATAAACCCTTGGGTTTAATATATTCTTAAATGAAACTATTATTTGAGGGATAATTTATTTATATTTTTTGACATAATTTTAAGGTTGTTGAAAAACATTAAGGTTAGTATGATCATCAATGATAAAGTAATAATATATAATTAAGATTATTTTATTTTGTGTAAAAAATAATTTTTATAGAAAATGACAGTGGTTAAAAATTTATTTGATTATTATTTTTATTTTTAAGATGTTTGTAATAATTTTAGAAAGGATATAATAATTATACAAATATAGTTTTTGAAAAATGAAAACCCGTATATGAGGTGACAACTCATCATATCCTACAAGGATGTAGGGCTAGTAACCACAACTGAAGGGTGGCAATGGTGAGACATCTACCATAGGCCTATGTGATGTCCTAGTTAATATGAAATTTTTTTACTTAAATAATTTGATAGATAAACTTTAAGTTGATATTTGGGTGTTTCTATAAAGACCCTATCCATTTTCACATATCATTACATGATTTTAATCATAGTTAACCATAAAATGCATCCAAGGATCATAAGGACTAGTGTGGTTTAAAGATTAGGTAAAAAATTGAAAACATGAAACCAAACTAAACACTTATTTTATTAAATCCCAAAAATGACCACCAAAAATACATTGATCACTTTCATCTGAATATGAAATCCTAGGTAATACATGAATAAAATGGATGAGCTAAAAACCCCAGTAAGGGAATAATTATAGGAATAAAACATTGAACATTGGTTAGAAGGCATAACATGATGACCTAAACAGGATAGAACATGACTAACTATAAATAATAATAACATGTATAACATGGGAATATATAATCATGGTAATTTAGAAATGTGTCAATAATATAAAACATGGAACAAACATGATTCAAGTCTAACTATCAAGACTATATTACATGGTGGACAATGTACCATAAAAGAATTAGGCTCATTCCATATCCCAACATGATGTATCATGAGAATAAGAATTAACCAATTAATTGTAGAACTATTTGGGTGAACCAATAATAACATGTTCATTGATATGTGTTCCATATGAAAAATCAATCATAACGGTTGCCCATGGAAGGAATTGGGTATCATAATCATGTCATAAGGCATAACAAAAGGGAATATCATAATGGTGACCATGAAATAATGGATTTAAATAATTCAAGGAAATTAATATGGTAAAATAGGAATATATTATGATAACTAATGTCAAAATTAAATTAAAACATGTAAAAATAGTGTTTAAGAGTCATTAGAAAAGAAACATTTTAGTTAGGTTTGTGGAAAATAAAGAGAATTTAAAGTGGAAAAGGGATATATTTTTTCATAAAACAAGAAATGAACCAACATAGTTTTCATGAGTAAATGAGTGATTTTATAAAAATAATTGTGTCTTAAAATATATTATATAGTGAATTTGAAATGGGGTAAGAAATCAGGAAGTTCCCTTTAATCGGGTTGGCTAATTGGGACGATTTGAGAAGGTGGTCTTTTTAAAACATGTATTTTCCTATCAAATAACAATAAAATTATATAGATACATTATTTTATAACATAAAAATATAATTTATAATAAGTTCATAAAAATAATTAATAATTACATTGGTGTAAATTTTGAGAAAGCGTAATCTGATGGAAAAGATGGAGGTTTAGAATGAATCCCTTACCTTATCTCTAAAACGGTTATGCAGTTGACCTTAATGTCATAGGTAATAAAATTAAATCCATTAATTAATTCATTTATAAAATTATATACATTTATTTTATTTAGTATAATTTTATTTATTATAATTTTATTTAGTTCATTTATGGCCTTTCTATGGGTTATAGTTTTTAATTTCATTATTTAAGAGTGTTCTTTTTCTTGGTTTCCATGATGGATTTACTTGTATATGAGTATAGAAGTTCATATAAAATGGGAATAGATAAAAATAATGGAAATTATATGATATTAATGAAATTACCAAATATTTAATGGTTATATAATTCATTTTATAATTTGTGGTGAGGATAAATCATTAGATAAGATGTTAGTGATAATGGTTTTGATTATTATGGTGGTTTTTCGATCATCACAAACTAGTTTTGTTTTATTAATTAATATCATATATATATATAATGGTTTAATAAATTTAATAATATTTAATACATATATTATAAAATTATTAACCATAAAAATGGTTTTATAACCGTTCTTGAAAGCGGTAATGGAAACTAAAAACTAGTCATCCTTGAATGTGATAAATTAACACATCATAGACGATGTTTTAATTTTTAGAATAAAAGGGGATGGGAAGAGAAATGATAATGGGGTTTTCCATAAAAACAATAAAATTACATTATATAAAATATAATAGAGTTATCATGTCATATGGATAAGGTGATGTGTGGAGATAATAAGAAATGAAATTAAATTAAAAATAAATTAAAAGAAAAAATAAAGAGGTTTTTACCTCTTGAATTTCTCCTCCTTGAGAACCTCCTTTGGGAATGGGATTTTCTATTTTTTAGACCAAGGGCTCCTAGATGTGGGGGATTCTTGGAAATATAATTTGGAATAGTTTGTTAAATTCTCAAAGCTTGATATCTATTCAAATAAGATGTGGTGATGGGTGGTATTTATAGGAGAAGATAGGGGTGTTTTCTCATTGTTTTATTCATTAGTTTTTTTTTTGTTTTTTTTTGAATACTATGGTTATTTTTATAATTATCTATAAATATATGAAAATAATTAAGGATAGTTCTAGATTATGGTGATTAAATAAGAAATGACTTAATGAATAGTGTATTTAATTTATAATGTATATATACTGTAAATTGCCATATTTTACTATTCACCAAAATTTCAAGTATTTCCTAGAAATCCAAATAATTCAACCTAACTATTTTTCAATTTGTAGAATTTAAAAATAGACACAATTTTTAGATTTTTTTTCTAAATATGATAAATTTTATTTTTAATTAAAATCATCATTTACTTGAAAAATTCCACTTTTGAAATTAGAACTAAATTTATAACAATTTGAAAAACTAATTAAAGTCTCATAAATGTATATTATTATCATAATAATAAAAAATAATAATTTATGAATACATTTTATGAAAATAAATTTTCTTTTAAATCTTTATATTAATTATAAAATTGAAAATAAACATTTATGTTATATAAAAATATCCACACTTAATTAATAATTTCCAAAAACGTTTATTTACTGATAATATGGTATAATTATATCATATTACCATTTATAAGATGCCTAAATTTTATTTATACTTTCATGGGTGATGTTACTATTTTTTTATCTAGTTTTCTTTTTATATGGTTCAAATTAATATTCTAAAGGTCAAGTTACTATTCCATTGGAATAGGTTTCTTAAAATATGGAAATACATATTGTTATATTAATTATTCATTTATAAATTTTTTATTTTGTTTTCTATGTGATTATATGTGATTTATATTACATGGAATAATTATAAGAAGGGAAATTCCATTGACATAATTCTAGTTTGTTATATTCTCCCCCCCCATAAATTGTGACCTCAAAATTTTCTTCTACATACTATCGTGAAGTAAATTTATGGTAATTATCCTTCATCACCTCCTCTAGTTCACATGCTTCCTATTCATACTTATGGTGACCCCATAGTAATTTGACCAAGTGAGTAGTCTTGTTACGTAGAAATTTATCTCTATGGTCTATGTTATTTACTGTCTTGTCCTCATAAGTGAGATCGTTTTCAAAATATACCACCTATGAATTCAGTATATGTGAGGGATATGGTGTTTACATCCTCAAAAGGGATACGTGGAATTCATCATGTACTTAGTTTATGGTTGGTGGAAGTTTTATTTGATAAGATATAGCTCTAACATGATCAAGAATCTAAAAGAGCCCAATGTACTTGGGAATCATCTTTCTATTATTCGAAAATCTCATGATCCTATTCCATGGAGATATCCAGAGGAATACCATGTATTTAAAAATAAACTCTAGGTCCCATCGATGATTGTCTTCATAACTCTTCTTTCTAATTTGGGATTTTTTAATATACTGTTAAATGGTTTTCACCTTTTCAACCATTGCATCAAACATTTCAGGTCCTAGTAGCTTAGGTTCACGGAATTCATCCCAACATACAATTGTGTTGCATCTTTTCCGATAAATTGATATATATTGAACCATATGAATGCTCAAGTGAAAAATGTTGTTGTAGGAGAACTTGATTAGAGGTAGATGTTGGTATCATCCTCCTTTGAATTCCACATAATATTCTCTCAACATGTCATCCAATTTATGAATGGTTTATTCATATTTTCTATTATTTTGAGGTTTTTAGGTTGTACTGATGCTCAGCTCGGGGTTTAGATCATGTTGGTGGATTTTCTATAACATTGAGGGAAATATTATATCTCAATCATATTCAATCAACAATGTTATATCATACAGCCTTACAAATTATTTAACGTATACTTGTGCAATTTGATCTAGTGAAAAGTCTTCTTGAATTATGATAAAGTGAGTTGTCTTTATTAGATGATCCACAACCACCTATATAGCATTGTCCCCTATTGATATCTTCACATTTCTAGTGAAAAAGTCCATGGTGAAGTTTTCTCATTTCCTTGTTGGTATGGGTAATGGTTTCATCATCCCATTAAAATTTTTCATTTCATCCATCACATGATTCCATATCAGGCACTTTGATGTAAATTCATTGATTTCCTTCTTCATATCATCCCACTAATATTTCTCTCAGAGATCACGATATATATTTATGGTCCCTATGTTAATAGAGAAGGTTGAGCTATGTGTGTCGCTCATATGCTCATTATTCATCTCTGGATTGGATGGTACACATAGTTGTGGCCCAAATCTCATGGCTCCTTCCCCATCAATTTTGATCTTTGATGATTTCACATTTTTGAATGCATTCAACTTTTTCTAAATTTCCTCATAATTTCTTTGAGAACCCCTTATTTTCTCCATGAGGGATGGTTGAGAAATCATTTAAGAAAGGATTGATGATGTTCTTTCCCTATCAATTCTCATGTTTATCCTTTTCAATTATCATGAATTATAATTTTTTTAGGATCCTTTTATCTTAGAGCATCTTCGACCTTATTCTCTTTTTCATGATGATAGTAGATTGAGAATCCATAATCCATGATGAGATGTAACCATATTTGCTGGTTCATATTAATATTATTCAATGTGAATATCTATTTTAGTATTTTGTGATCAGTAAATATTTCACACTTCTTTCCATAGAGGTAATTCTACAAGATTTTCAAGGTGAAGATCACAATCTCCAACCCTATATCATGTGTAGGATAGTTTTTATCATGAATTTTAAACTTCCTTGAGGTGTAACCTATAACATTATCATTTTTCATTAGTAAAAATTTTAATAACTTCTTTTAATCATCATTGTTTACCACAAATATTTCCCCACTTTTCAGTAGTATGAGCATTGGTGTAGTGATATACCTCATTTTTTAACTCATTAAAGTAGTATTCACACTCACTAGTTCATAAAAACTTCACCCCCTTCTGAGTCATCTTGGTTATTGGGTTTGAAAATCATGAGAAATTCTTGAAAAATCTTTAGTAATTCCTAGCTAGACCAAGAAAACTATAGATCTATAATACAAATGTTTTCCTAGGAAACTCTTTGATTACCTTTGTCTTGAAAGGGTCAACATATTTTACTTTATTGGTGATAATATACCCCACGAATGATAATTCCTCCATCCATAACTCACATTTATTGTATATTCCA
Organism: Viscum album; assembly: GCA_963277665.1. Taxonomy (NCBI): domain Eukaryota; kingdom Viridiplantae; phylum Streptophyta; class Magnoliopsida; order Santalales; family Viscaceae; genus Viscum; species Viscum album. The sequence goes on along the minus strand of OY728136.1, from coordinate 359,076,686 downwards.
TTAGTTTCTCTCTTTGGGAATTCAATATTATAGTATTTAAATTCTCCCCATGTCCCCCCTTTCTCTTGGAGTATATTACAATATCCTTAATAAATACTAGCACAATTTTTTTGAGGTAATCCCTAAAAATTATATTCATTAAATCCATGAAAATTATGGGAGAATTAGTGAGTCCAAAGAGTATAACTATGAACTCATAGTTTCCATACCTCATTCAAAACGTATCCATGGAAATATATTCATTCCTTAACATTAATTGGTGATATTCCTACCAAAGGTCCACCTTAGAGAAATACTTATCCCCACTTAGTTGATCGAACAATTTATCTATCCTTAGTTGGGTATACTTGTTATTTATTTTGACATTATTTATCTCATGATAATAAATCCATAGGCACATTGATCTATACTTTTTCATGACAAAGAAGGATACTATAGAAAATGGTGAAGAACTCGGGCATATTAAACCCTTATGCAAATTCTCCTATAATTTCTTCTTCAGTTATTCCACCACAATGGTGGACATTCTCTAAGGTGTATTTGATATAGAAAATTATCTGGGAATATGTTAAATTGAGAACACAACTTATCAGTCAAGAAGAGGACCATGAAGTTCTTTAAGGAACACATTAGTGTAGTCAATCACAATGGTCATGTCTTCAATCATGATTCCCTACTATTTCTCAATCATTTCAGCTAGATATTTTTGCCCGTAAGGTAATAATATTGATTATTGTGATAATGATTTTGATATATATTCATCCTGATTCTTAAACTTCTACATAATTGGAGGATACCTCGATGTGGGAAGATTAATCTCCCTTACCCAATAGTTGATATTGGATTTTTATAAAGATAGCTAATCAATGCCTAATATTGCATCGAACTCCACCAAAAGAAGTAAGACAAGATTTTATGGGAGGTTCAGTGCACAAAAATTAACCCGGTAGTATTTATATAATTTCTATGAAATAATTTCTCCATTTTATATTCTTATATATAACTCATCCTCCATATTTGTAGGTGGTGTATGAATGGTTCTACAAAACATTCAAAATATGAAAGAATGCGTAGGACTAGAATGAACGAGTGTGTTCACTATTCTTGAATGAATAACCATTGTACCTATCACCATATCATTTTTAGGGTCCACCTCAACATTGGTGATAGAATATTCCTTTCATTTTTGCCTGGGATATTTTTTTATTGATTTCATCCAAAAAACCTTGGATTAGGGTAACGGCTTGTATAACACCCATGCTCATTGGTATTTAAACATTTCACTACAAGATGAGTGTTAATATTAACCTTACATTATTATTCTTTATTAGTGGGATTATTCATATACCATTGATAATTATTATCCATATTCCCCTCTCTTCTACATTTGAAGCATCACTTGGTTGCCTTTAAGTTGTTTCTAGGATGCTTCTTCCCACACTTTTTACACATGGGATGTTGGTTCTTCTTTATATCTTGGGATTTATCTATTGATCCACCCATATTAAAGTCTATTTTCTTATTTTTTATATCTAGGCCCATGATACGACTGAGAGTCTTCGATCTCCATTTCAATCTTAAGGTCACAATATATAATCTCATCATAGTTATAAAAGTCTCAAATCTGCAACACTTTTCATAGACTCAGTTTTAATCTGGTAAATAATCAATCCACATTTATTTTAGTGTTCATGAAAAAGTTAGATGCATATCTTTCAATCCATGTGAAGTTTTACTCCTTTTCTCTATTAAAAACATCTTCATTTTCCTTAATCCTAGTGACTCCCTTTCTATCATAAGATGGAGGTTTTAGGGAAAATAGTTATTGAAAAATTATTTTCAAAAATTTATTCAATTCCATGGAATTAGTTTCCTCTTTGGACTTCATGTTCTTTATATGTTTCCACCTCAAATAAGCTTCCCCATTAAAACTATGGACCAACAATACTACTTTCTATTCTTTTGAGCACTAGAGGATAGATAATATCTTTCTGATGGAGTTAATCCATTGTTCTGTGAGGAGGGTATATAAAGATCCACTAAACATGGGAGTCCTTTTTCATATGGAGGATTCAACTAAAACTTTCTCTTTCTTAGGAGAAGTAGGTAATTCTATGCAGTTCAAGTTATTATTCATAACTTGATATAGTTGATCATGTACTATCAGGATGTTTTGATCACCCATTCACATTATCTTTTGAATATCATTTGAGAAATGGTCACATTACTTATCAAATTGATTATTCTCATGGGTTCTCATATTTCCATAAACTAAATATTAATAATAAAGTACAATTATGGGGATTTAATACATATAAAATAAGTATATAAAAATAAATCATCGAACTTTGAAGGATAAAATTTTAAATGAAAAATATTTCCAAACTTTTGACTCCATAAGTTTCAATCTATGATATCCATGGTGATCGAATTACCCCTAGGCTTTTTACTAAAGTTATCTAGTCCTAATATGAAAAAATAACTTGACTTTCCACTTATACCAACTACAGAGGCCCTAGCCTTTCTAACCTAACATTACAAGATTTTAATCATAATTAACCATCAGGTACAACCAAGGATTGTAAATTCTAATGTATTTGGAAAATTAGGTAAATAATTAGAAAAAATGAAACCAAACTAAAAAATTATTTTATTTAATCTCCAAAATTATCTCCTAACATCCATTAATATCTTACATCTGACTAAAATAAATATAGAAATACACAAACAAAAAGGATGAGCTAAAATTCCCAATACGAGAATAAGCATTGGAATAAAATAGGGCACATGGGTTGGAAGGTATAACATGATGACATAAAAGAAATGGAACAAGAATAAATATAAATAATAATAACAAGTATAACATGGGAATATATAATTATGGAAATATAGAAATAAGTCAACAACATATAATATGACATAAACATGAGTCATGGATAAATGATAAGGCTATATCACTTTAGGGGAAAAGTAACATAAAAGAATTAGGTTCACTCTCTATTCCAACAAGATGTATCATGATACTAAATACTATCTAATTAATTTTAGTGATATATGGCTTCACCCTTCATAACATGTTCAAGAATATGTGTGCGATTTGAATAATCAAGCATAAGGGTTACCCATGGAATGAATTGGGTATCATAATCATGTCACAAGGTAACCAAGAGGGAATATCATAATGGTATCCCTGAATGAATGGATTTAAATCTTAAATGGAAATTAATAATGTAAATAGGAATATATCATGATAATGCATTTCAAATTTAAGTGGAAACATATAAAAAGATTGTTTAAGAGTAATAAAAAATGAAATATTTTAATGTATTTTAATGAAAATATTAAAGAGAATTTAAAGTAGAAAAAGAATGTTTGTTTTCATAAAAACATAATTGAACCAATATAGTTTTCAAAAAAAAATGAGTGATTTTAAAAAATTATGGTTTCATAGAACTAATTATAGAGTTCACTTCAAAGGGAGTAAGAAAACAAGAAGCTCCCTTTAATTGGGCTAGCTATCAAGAAGATTTGATAGAGGGACCTTTTTAAAAATATGTATTTCCCCAAAAAATAAGATTGAAATTATATAGATAAAATATTTTTTAACATACGCGTTTAATTTATAATAATTTTATAAAAATAAATAATAATTACTTTGGGGTAAAGAGATGGAAAGTGTAATGTGAAATGAATAATGGAGGTTCATAAAGAATCCCTTACCTTATATATGAAATGGTAATTAACTTGACCTTAATTTCCTATATTATCAAATAAAAATCATTAATTAATTAATTTAGAAACTTTTAAACATTTATATGATTTATAATAATTTAATTGAGTTCATTTATAGCCTTTTTGATGGATTACATTGTTTAATTTCATCATTCGAGAGTGTTTGTTTTATTTTTTTCATGATTAGTTCGTGTGTATATGAGAATGGAAGTACATGTAAAATGTGAATGGATAACCAAAATGGAATTTATATATTAATAATTATCATAAAAAATATTAAATGGTTATATTATTCAATTTATAATTTGGGGTAAAGATGAATCATTAGATACGGTGTTAGTGATAATCATTTAGATTGTTTCGGTGGTTTTTAGATCATCACAAAATAGTTTTGTTTTTCTAATTAATATTGTGTATGTAATGGTTTAAGAACATTAAATAGGTTTTAATACATATATTATAATATGGCTTAACCATAAAAATGGTTTTGTAACTAGAGATGAAGGTGGTAATGGAAATTTAAATCTTGTCTCCCTTGAATGTGATAAATTGATACATCACGGATGATGTTGTCATTTTTAGAATAAAAGGGGAGGGGAAGAGAAATGGTGATGGGTTATTCAAAAAAACAATAAAAATATAGTATATAAAATAAACAGTATTAAAAATTTCACTTGTATAAGGGGAGGTGGGGAGATAATATAAAAAAAATAAATTGAAAAGAAATTAAAAGGAAAGGAAAGAGGTTTTTACCTCTTGAATTTTTCCTCCTTAAGAACCTCCATAGGGAAAGGGATTTGGTCTTGTTTTTAGGCTGAGGACTTCTCAAAATTATGGATAGACTTGGGAATATTATTGGGTATAATTTTTATAGGGATCAAAGCTTGAGAGGTGTGAGGAGAAGAGGTGGTGAGGGTGGTATTTATAAGGGAGGAGATGGGTGTTTTCCCATTATTTTATTCATTGATTTATTATTTTTCCTCAAGATTATGAATAGTTTGAAAATTATCTATAAATATATTACAATAATTATGGTTATTAAGATATTATGGTTATTAAATCAGTAATTACTGAAAAAATAGTGTATTTAACTTATAATGTATATACATCGTATTTATCGTATTTTACTATTCACAAAAAAATCAGGTATATTAAAGAAATATAAAAAATTAACCCTAAACATTTATAATTTTCTACAATAAAAAAATTAAATCCATTTTTTAAAAAATAATCTCTAAATATGATGAATTTAATTTTTAATTGAAATCATTATTTACCTAGAAAATAAAAATTTAAAAATTATTACTGATTTTATAACACTTTTAAAAATTAATTAAGGTATCATAAAATTATATTATAATAACAAGAAAACAAACTATTAATTTAAGAAAACATTTTAAGTAATTAAATTTTAGTCTAAATTATTATATTAATTATAAAATATAAAATAAATATTAATGTTTTATAAAAATATAAACACTTAATCCATAATTTCATAAATATTTATTTACTCACACTATGATATAATTATATCATATTTAAATTTATAAGATTACAATATTTTATTTATACTTTCATTGTCAAGGTTACTATTATTTTTTCTACTTTACAATTTATAAGGGTTATATTACTATTCGAAAGGTAAATTTACTATTCTATTTTTATAGGTTTCTTTAACATCTAGAAATAACTCTTCTTCCATTCATTTTTCATTTATAAAAATTTCATTGTGTTCTATAAGTGATTTTATGTAATTTATACCACATGGAATAATTATAATAAATTAGTTTAAAATGATTGAATTTTGGGTTATTATAGTTACTGTTTAGGATTAGAGATTAATGTATTATATTGGATAATTTATGAAATCCATTTTGTTTTTGGTAAATATTTGGAGATGGATAGAAATAATTCTCACTATTTTATGGATATTATTATCTGTAAAAATTAAATTTTAGTGATTCAAGAATAAAAAATTCATCTTGGATATTAATTACTTGGAGTATGAAATTAAGTGTAAATTGATTAAAGAACAACCAAAGGATGAAATTGTTCTTCAGATATAAAAATATATTATATAAGAATAATTTCTATTGATCTCTATCTTGGTAGTAAAATAATTCATCAACTCTAGGAAAAGGATATTGAAAAAAAATTATCATATTACAAAAAAAATTGATGAATCAAGGGTCTTTTCACCCATCATTCATTTACGGATTTGTGGTTGTTAACTTTCTCTTGGAAATATTCTCTATCACTCTCTATTAGTCCTTAGAAGATAGTTTTCTCCTCTATGCCCATATTTTCACATCCCATTAATATTACCCTATTTGGAAACATAGTTTTTTATTATTCAAGATAACCTTTGTATATTTCTTTCCCTCATTTTAAGAGGAAGTTTTATTAACCCTTTTGTAATGAGGGTTTGTGACAAAGTAATATTTAAATGTCAAACCCTTTATTTTTTAGAACAAGATCAAATTATGAGGATGAAATATACTGAAGGTGGAGAGAATTTATCCTCTGAATATTTTAAAATGAGACTATTATATTATATAAAATATATGACATGTAACAATCAACCTAAACAAACTATGATATACTTCTTAAACGTGGAAGTTATAACCAAGTCATTGAATGGGAAGGTAGAAATAGGATTAACCGCATTATGATATATATATATATATATATATATATATTTGTGTGTGTGTGTCCTATTAAGTAAAAATTTGGTGATTAATTCTTTAAAAATAACCATATATTGTTTTATTAAAGTCATTTCATGTTACTAAAATATTCTTTCAACAAAAATAGTTTTTATTTATTTTTTGTGTGGATAATATGATTAATTTGTTAAAGTTTTAATAATATTATTTAGAAAAAATTTATCATTTTTAAAATCATAGTATCCTATTTTTATTTTCTTGAAGTTTTCATATTTTTATGAAATGATTGGGTTTTCAGTGAACAGTGAAAATAACATTTTTTTGTAAAAGTGTCATTTCTTTTCAATGGATTTATTAATTTAAAAGCATGATTATGATTTAAATATGATTTAAAAGTAAAAGAATTATTTTATAGTTAAATTTGGTTTAATTAATTACATTGGAATCAATTTTATACTATATTTTGGTATAAGTTTACATTTAGGGTTAAAAACACATTTTTCTAAAAATTGTTTTTAAGTGCATAATGTTTATCCATTTTGATTAATTAATATAACCCATAATGGGGAATTATTTAAATTAAATTTATAATATATATATATATATATTAATTTATCTCCATTTAATGAATTTTACTATTTATGGAGTTAATGTAAAATCATCTTTTCCATGAAAAATACATATTTTGGAAAATTATTTTTCAACGCACTTTAAAGGAAACTTATAAAATAAAATTTTGTCATATATATAGATTGAATTTATTAAAATATATTATATATTATTTCAAAAAAATATTTATTATTTAATAATTAAAACTTAATTCTTTTTTATTATGAATTGTAAAAATAGTAAAAAAATTGTCACCGCGATAAAAGGGAAAATCAGGCGTGACATAGGTTAAATATAATATTTACAGAAACATTTTTCATATTAATTATTATTAAGATAATTTATTTCTACCCTTATAACCATATTTTCAATATTAAATTATTTATGTGACACTTTTATATGAAAGTATCCTATATAATAACATAAGTAAAGAAAAAGACAAAATGTCACTTTTTTCCTTTAAAAATATATTGAATGTGAAAATAAGTATAAAAATATGTTGTGAAGGAATATTAAAGGTTGTTTAGATTATTATGAAATTATATTCTAGATTTTAATTTATTTTTAATTTTTATTTATTAAATAGATACATTAAAGGGTTATACAACCTTGACACAACACTTGTGAAAACTGTGGAAAACTAAAGGTAAATAATTTTAAAAACATTAAAAGTAATGTATTTTTAATGACTGATGGTTCTAGAAAAATTTTATAGTTAAAAATTTTGTATTATTTTTGTATAAATGTAATATATTAAAAACTAATTATTATCTTCATGTATTTAAAATCAAATTAAATGAATAATGATAAAAATGGCATTAATGATATTTTATTCTAAATATCATTTTATTTAATTAAATAAAAATATTAAATTATGATAGTGAAAAATTGGGATGATAAATTTTCAAAATTTTCATCCATTTTGTATTTATTATTAAATTTTTATCTTATGTGTAAAATTATAACCCTTTCAGTTTGATAAAGTTCTTACTACGGTTAAGGTTAAAATGAGGTTTTGTGTGCTTGTCTTACAAAAATTCCACACAAAACATACTTTTGTTAGATAAATAATATATAATATTTATAATTAGAACTTCCAAATTATCTAATTATTATTATTAAAATTTTATTATTAATGGATAAATTACCTAGTTAAAAACTAGTTACCATGGTAAAAATGAAAATGGTAAAAGTGAGAAACCTTAGAGGTAATGGGGACCACACCTTTAAAACATATTTATTTTTTTATGTTAGAGGTTTGGATCAAAATTAACATCCCATAAATCCATTATTTACAAAAACATTGCACATGGTTTGAGTGTGACTTACCATTATGAAATAGATTTTGGTATTTAATAAAATTCCACTCCTTCAAACTTATAAAAGGGAACTCTCTCTCCCCTATTCTTCACAGTTAAAATATTCTTTTGGTTTAGAAAATACCAACTAATATTCCAAAGTTACATTCTATACCTTGTTCTAAATGCATCATTTTGGTTATGAAACCCTTTTAGGAAGGATTTTGGTATAATCATAAATAGGTTTTCTGAAGAAGAGGTATCGTTCTTAATTGACCATTTTTATTTATTTTTTCTTCCACCTCAGTCAAATCTTATTCAACCATTAAAATGTTTAAAAATCATTATTTTAAATATAACGATATTGTATTATGTTAATTTTACAAACTATATTTATCTTATCTTCTATCAGACGGGAATGAAACTATCGTTCGTGTGTATGGAAGACTACCGCCTTGAGAATTGATGTAATTTATTTTTTGTCACCTACACTTATATTTGTAATTATGTGTTTAGTTTATATATATATATGTATTATACTAATTAAATATTTATAAATATGAATTTTTAATATATCATTTAATTTCATACATTTTCACCCACTGAAAAAAAATATTGTCATTCGTAAGTTTGTGTAGACTACCACCTCTACGATGCGATGTGATTCATAGTTTATCACTGTATCACATGGATGATATATATAAATATACATAAGAATATTTAAATAAAAATATTTTATTTTTTATATGATTATCATTCTATAATGATAAAATAATACTTACTTTATTTTCATAATTATCGTTGAACAGTAGAAACGTTGCTCATGTATACATACGACCTACCATCTCTATGATTGTAACGTAGTGAATTTTTCATAATTGTATTTAATAGTTTATTTTTACCTATAATTTATATATATAAATGATAATATTTCATTTTTATTATTTTGTAGATGATGGAATAATGAACTTGTTGACCATAGTCAATCTAACAATTTCATTTTGGACATATGAACCCAATATCATCAAAACATCTTATAAAAACATAATTGTTTAAGTAATTAAATATAAAATGGAATTAAATAAAATAAAAGGAATAATAAACATGAAACATTTAATTAATCAAGTAAATAATTAAATTATGATTATTTTTCCAGAATGTAAAGAAGTGAATGATGAGTTAGACCAGAGGTAAGGGATTCCATCACAATTTTCTTTCATTAAAGCATATTTTAATGTTATTAACAAATATATTTTATTTGGTGTATATATTTCCCTTTTATATGTTATATAATTAATACTAAATACTTTATGGTTTTTTATGTTTAAATTCCTATTATTTAATGCCAGTGTATTTTACTTGAATTTTATCAAGTGGTAGGTATTTCATAACTCATTTTCTTTTCATTTGGTTAGGTAACTTCTTCATTGTATTTGATATTATGAAATTATGTTTGTAATTACTTTTTATTATTTAATGTTCTATTGGAACAATTTTATGTGTTTTCAAATTTGATACACATAATCAATTCTTGAATTAATTCTCACTTCAACGGTATGATCGTTCAAGGGATTTCCTCTCAATTCCCATTCCAATTAGAAATATTTGATAATATACACCTATTTAATTTTATGTGGTGTATGTACTACCCTATTAATATATTTAACTATAATATTTATTTATTCATGATGATTAATGTTTAAATTAAATTTTATTATTTTAATGGGTTATAACTTAAAATTTACCAATTAGGTAAGCATTAATTTTACAATCTCATTTTTTGGTATTTTCTTAAATTTTTTTTGAATGAATAATTCAATACATACTTCGGAAAATCAATATATTTTATTACACTCTAAATATTTAAATAGTTTAAATAAATTTTTCCAACTATTTACCTCTTTTATACTTGAATCAATCAAATAAACTTTTAAAATAAAATCTGATCTTATTTTTGTTTTCATTGGGTGTATTTTTATTCCATGTTCATATTTTTAATAATTGTTTTACAAAAGTAATTTTATTTAATAAAATAATCTTTTAAGTTCATTTTATATTGTCCTTTAATTTTGAAAATGTTTAAAGTAATAATTCTGTTGTTTTCTCATTGAATAATTTTCAACACTCTTTAGCAAAAAAATATTTTTATTTTATTTTAATGTATACGACACTAATGCACTTCCCTGCCCTCATAACCATTTTATTATATTTAGATTATTCTACATTATTTCAATGGTTTTAGAAATAAAACTCCTATAATAAATATTATTTAAATATTTAATTTTCATTTACATTATTTTTTCAAAGGAGAATATTTTATTACAATAACTATAGTCTTAATGAACTGATGGTCATCTCTTGTCTCTTATTAATGTTTTTTGTTAACATTTTATTCAAACATAAAAAGTCATGAGATCATTAGACATTAAATTTTTCTTAAATATAAATATTCTTTATATAATGGATATGATTACATCTTAAACCATATATCTTTTTTACATACATTGTTTTACTATGAAAGTAATTTTATTGACTGAGGAAAATCTTAGTACATCCATATTCTTTACTCAATAAGGATATTTATTAATAAGGTATATTGTTTATGAATTAAATTCAACTTTAAATATATGATGACTGAATTTAAAATGTAGTGATGGGTGGGTCCTAGTTGTAGATATCCCCTTGATGCATCGATGAGTATCATAAGAAAATTCAGTAACTTGGTATGAAATGGGTTCTTGGTGTACACCTACCTATAAATTAAACTTCCTTTGAAAAAGGTCTTGATGTTAAATATATCATGATTTCAAGAATCATGAAATCCCATATTAATCACTTCCTTCATTGATAATTTATTCATTAATATATATGTGATTATTTTATTAGTTATGATATCCATGGATTTGTTTCATTACATCATTATTATTTATATGTAATTATTTGATCATTATTTATTCTTACCATATTAATCTTAATGCTCAATTTATTGATTAAATGAAATGTGTTTTAGTTATTTTTCTTTCTCTATAGATTATGCCTTATCGATTCATGATAACTTCCATTGTACATGACCCTTACTGAGTATATTAACTCACCCTTTGTTTGTTTTCATTTCCTCAAGATATGAAGAAAAAATAATTGAATGATTTCAATGATGTATAATATTTACTTTCACTATGTTTTGTATTTTATATTTTCAAATGTAATGTGAGATTCAAGTATGTTTTTAGTTTACCAATACTGTTGAACTATTCAGTCCTTTAAGATATTATTCCTTATATCTAGGTCCCTTTTAATAAATATACCATTAGATCTGGGTTACAAGGGGTCAGAGCCATTAGAGGTTCAATGTGAAAACCTTATCATACCTTTTAGATGATAAAGTGTGAGCTCTATCAAAACTTATAATAGTGCATCTATCATTCCAATATTTCATATAGTAACCTTCATACCATATCATTATAACAATAATGAGGTTTTTTAAAAGTCCTAGAATAAAAAATAAATTAGATATTAAATAAGCATCTAGATAAAAATCATCACGCATTCAAAAAATATGACCTTATGCTTCATCTCCAAATGCCACACATCCACCTTTCACTTTTTTTATCTTTGATAAATTAGACATGTTTTCATTCATATGTTTAAAAAACCATTATTTATGTATCATATGTCTTATTTTTTGATACTCATCCAATCTTCTAGAAAAAGAAAACCCAAATAGTTTTACATTAAAACTTCCTTGGTTCAATTAATGTTTGAAAATAGACATTTAGAAACCCACATATGTCTAAATATTATCTATTGAATAGTTCTGATCCATTTAGAAATATAATACATATTATTTTTTATATATTGTTCTATATTTAAACAAAAACTCTTCATACATTGTCCACTCATCCAACATTTAGTACAAAAAGGTTCGCAACTTAGTAAAAAGTAATTATTTTGATCAAGATATCTTCTGATGGTTTTATAACCAAAATTGGATGTTGTCATTTTAGAATTAGTTTTTATATAAATATTTTAAAATGATTTTCTTCTAGTATTAATTTTAGTCAATAAATTATTTAAAATTTTAATTTTATATTTTATATTTAAATTATCATTCCTATCTTCTAATGAAATTTCTAAAAAAATAGTTTTTAATGTAACTGTTAGCTAAGAAATTTCTCTCACATATTCACATAAATAAATTATGAGTTTACTTTTTTCCTTCTCCACTTTATAAATTTTAACATATTTATTATTTTACTTGAAATAAAATTTATAAATCCTATCCCCCACTTTACTAATATTTTCCTTCGAACTATTTAGATCTTTAATTATTATTTTTTCTTCTTTTCAAGGCAATCCATATAGATAGTCATTTATAAAAATTATGGAATATCATCCAAATATTCTAATGATTTATAACTATTTTTATCATATAATGTATAAGAAACAATAAAATTTAATGATAATTGAAGGAGTGTTTTAGGAGTTACATTTCCCAATAAATATAGATCTTTATGATGGATATTTTAATTAAAAATAAAAATCTCACACGCATCATCTTTTGAATCACTACTCCAATAAAAAATAGATCCTCATTGAAACTCCATGTGTCATTAATTTTATGTAAATATTTTCTTTATATCCTCTTAAATTTTTTTCCATATATATTTCTTTTACTCAACCTTAGACAAGCTGGTCTGATAGGTCCATGTTTTTTTAACACAATTTTTTTTCTAAAGACTCATTATTTCTATTCTTATCTTATATTTAATTTAGATAATCATATTTAAAGTTCTCATTTTTTGATAATCATATTCATCCACTTCATATGTTGTTCATGTTTTTATTCACTACATTTTTAATTACTAATTTTTGTTTGATTCTATGATTTTATATTTATAGTAGTGGAGTTATATTTTTGAGCACCGGAAGTTAATACATATGAAGTATAAGTGAATTCAAATAAATTATTTTAATTATAACTCCCACCCCACCCCCCACCCCCCCCCCCCCCCCCCCCGCACTCCATTATTTCTCTTTAAATAATACGCATATTTCATTATAGTACTAATGAGACCATCAATACTAAGATTGATCACAATATTAGTTTTATGTATAATCATTCATTTGGATTACCATTCCTTATGAAAAATATAAATCACTTTTTCTACAAGTTTTTCAGGATTAATTTCATTCTCTCTAAAATATTGAAGTCCGTTAATCGTGACCATAATGAATTGATACATATATACCACTGATTCTCCCAGAATAAAGTAAATGGTTTGGTAGTCAGCTGTCAACATATACTTTATAGTTTCATTGTATTTGGTAGTCTAAACATGTGTAAACTATAAATTCATCCAGATTCCATTTTCTGTCTCCCATGATGAAATGTTACTATTGATATTTCATGTCATTGATTATAGAAATGTATTCTAGACTTTATAGTTCACTAGATACTCAAATTTTTCATCTCTAGTAAAATAAAAATATTCTTTCTCCAGTATTATATAATTTAAGGTAATTTTAAGAAAGTTATCAAATCCATGTTGATAATGAAAGTATTCATCTAGTAATGAAATTATTTATAGTCCACACCATCAAAAACAGGTGCTGGTATAATATTTAGATTCTATATGGTCATGATATTAAGTCTTACCATGATAAATTAAAAATATATCTCCTCTTTAACATGGTTAATGTAAGGAATAATAATATAAGTAATGGTAAAATAAAAAGACAACATAAACAATTTAATTCCTAATAAAAAGAATATTAGAAAAATACTTGGAGCCACATTGAGTCAGGATATGATACCAAGTGTTGGTCCCAAACGGTAGAGTGATATTTTAGGTAAACACTCTACGAAGGGGTGAATTATAGTCTAAAGTGTTAATAATAAGTTTCAATCCAATAAAATATTAGTTTACTTATAATTCACATTGGATAATTAATTTGAAACAAATAAATTTTAAAAAATAAAATTAGTGGATATTAAGTTATCAATACTTGTAATACTATATGATAAATTCAATAAGAACAATAAAAATTTAAAAACAATGTATTGGAAAAATCAATATTTTGAGTATTTAGTAATAAATAAAATAACTAAAAAGGATATTATATCCACAAAAAATTATTAATGGAACCCTACACTTTCAAACCAAAGTGATATGTGATTTATAACCAAAATCATGGTATCCTACATATATACCTAGAATTTCTTCCCTTGTAGTCTCATAAAAATATATATATGTTCATATCATTATAATACATTGATCAAAAAGATTTGAAAAAGGTAATCTTGAGAATAATGATCTTAGTAGAATTTATCCCTATCCAAAGGGAAATGACTTACCATACTCAGAATCCCTTGATCATGAATATCTAAAAAACTAGTTTCCATGTCCTAGAAGCTCTGGATGATCTGTTGATCCATGAATGGCCTTAATGCTAGTACCTCCCCCCAATAAAGGGATAAAAGTTAGTTTGAAGTTACATCATCCTAATTTTCTCCATTATCTAATCCTGAACTCCTTCCATACTTTCCTCAGATCATTCTCAGTCTGAAATTTATAAACCTTTTCAAAGGATGACATAATATTCCAATCACATCCAGAAAATTTATTGAAGCCTCCTTTATCCAGAATCAAACTCTGATTGTATGATTCATACAATGATGTCCTTCAGTGGACATATGTGACAAAAAAAAATTATTTTGGGACTTAAAATATCATGAAATGGTGGGATTACTTAACAACAAATATATCATGATTCGGTTTCAAATGAGGATCGACTTGATCAAGGTGTGTTCCATTACTCCTCGCACCTACGATGAATCCTGATTCTTTCCTTTCAGGTGGTCCAATGACTTCTATATCAAGCATGATGTCCCAATAATTAAAATATGGGTTTGTTTCCCTAAAAACCAAAACCATTTCAAAACAATTTGATTTTCCACATGTTGGTAAATATGGTTGGAAGATATCTATGTTCCGATAGTAGAACTAGGTCAGTTTTTCATCCTGTCTCTCCTCAAAGCTACGGGGAAGTGGACGTATCTAGGAGTCTAGTTGATTTAGTTTGGCTTACATTAAGGGAATAATTACATTGTTAAATCCCATTATTTTTGAGTTGTGGAATGATTTTTTCTCTATGTGAAAGAAATTGGGTCATGTAATGGGTGTTTTTAGTCATAAGAGGTAGATGGAAACATGCTCTAGAGGAAATGTTAAAATTTTGGTCACTGTTTCTGGTGAAGTCCAAAAGTAGAAAACACCCATGGGTGTCTCCAGGGATCTATCTAAGGTGGAGACATTATATGAAAAAATACCAAAGGAAAACCCAAATGTGAAAGAAATATTCAATATCTTGAGGCTGAAAAAGATACCTTGAGCTAAGGGAGAACTAGTGATTTTAGTGATGATTGTTCATTTTCAAATTCTTGAAATTACACAATGGTAGTGTTGGTAGATAGTGGAACCAAATATGAAGGGGTGATACAATGGAATAGTGAGGAAAGATCTAAGGATAGTCAGGATTAAGAGAAAATTTATATCTCTGATAGCTCATTTAATTCTAAATAGGGGTCCGACCCAAGAAGGGCCTTGTCCAATATTGGGTTAAATAACGAAAGGGTTTAGTTTATCTAACTATTATGAAGGCCCGGGGAATGAGGTACCACCCCAATTAGATTATGACTTGGATGAGATCACAAAGGAAGGGAAAGATTTATCTAGTTTTTTCAATGTACAGACCATTGATCTATTCATTTCCCCTACTATTGATGACACCTAGACTATATCAAGAGTGCTTGTTAAGGTGAATTATGGTTTAAATGAAGCTCTTACTTCAAGTTCAAGTCAACTTGAGCCTTATTAATCTTTAAGGACTATTCATTTCCAAAACCAGTTCTCGATTTTGAATGAAATTGGTAAAAAGAATACTGATCCTGAAGAATGAAAAAAAAATACCAAAAAAGGAAATCTAAGCAGTTAAATTCAAAGTCTTTTGATGATATTAACATAAGTGATAAAGATTCATACTCTCAAATGATGAAGGAATATGAGATGGACCCACAAAGGGGAATGATTTTTTGGTTTGGTTTGAGGTAGGGAAATCAACAAAACCTGATTTCTGTGAATTTAGCATTTCATAAGGGGAAAACAAATACCCCACAGAAACTATTCAAATATTACAAAAACAATATTTACTAGATATTCAGCTAATGCTATGAAAAATGGGACACAAATGATACTGAGGGAATCCCCAATTGTATAAGGTGATAAAATATGTTTTGGTAAGTTTGGATATCATGCTCTTAGTGAGGGATCTAAGGCCTCTCATGGTGAAGTCATTGATAACTTGGAATCATTATTTTCTATAATTCCATATTGGAGGGAATCCAAGGTTATAGAAACATATGGGGAATGTGTGTAGATTTTTCTTCACTCTAAGGTGAAAATATTAGAATAATCCTTCAACATAAATACTTCATAAGAGGATTCTAATAGAATATATGAGATATTGATTAAAGTAGAAAATAATTTGTTGGGACCAAGTTGGATGGAGAATTTTTTGGAAGTAAGAAAAGGTTGTTTTCAAGAGTTTTTTATTTTACTGTGAAAAGGGATAAATCAAGTAACTTTGTAAAAGACTTGGTAAATATGATGATAATTTTCTAATATGTATTTGAAAAATGTAATAATCTATTTGGAGAACTCTTGATTAAATCTATATAAAGGAAAGTGGAAGTAAAGTTTTTTCCAATCAAAATTAGGTTTGATTGGAATGAATGAAGTTTCTTGAATACAAAGAAGTTACAGTAATTTCAATTGAAAATTTAATGATTCAAAATATGATCGATCTAGGGATAATTGTAGTTTGTAGAGAAGGCAATCATCTTTTTCTAAGAGGTAGTAATCTATTGAATTATGGAATCATCCACCATGAAGGAACAAAGGCACTATACAGACTGTGAAGGGAGAAATTGTTTGTAGGAGGAGGATAGTTTGTGGTTAAGGATATACCACATTGAAGTATTGGGTAAATTGAATTAGAAAAAAATATTTATTTATTTTCCTATCTAAAGGACCCTAATTCTATCATTAAGTAGGAGATAATTTTATAAGATATCATTGATTCATTAAGAATTTGGAGAAGTTCTAAGTAGTTCATGAAGTATAATTATGTAAATAGAAGTTGTTCATGGAGGATAGTTTCCATGAATGAGGGAGTAGTTTATAGGGGATCATTTCCATAAAAGATACAGTTTATGAGTAAAGTATATGGAATAATTTTTAGGGGATCTGTATCCTACATAGTAAAAGGGTATGCAAAGCATTGGTGGTCTGTGGAGGAATCAACAATTCATAGATCAGGGATGGTCTGTGAAATAATCCAGAAATTGAAAATTATGGGCCATCTATGAACGAAGATGGTTTTCCATGAATCACTCATGACACAAGGTAAAAATAAGTTCATATAGGATATAGGTAGTTCATGGAGGAAGCATGACAGTTCATAGAGTACTGAAGAAAGTTCCAAATAGCTTCCGGGTAGGAAAAAGTATTTTATTTTTTGAAATATTAGATATATGGAAGCTAACCAAGAAGCATTGTATTATTGAATTAGATCATTATTTTCTAGAATAATCACACAAACTATTTTAATATTTTTAAAGTGCAATATAAGGGTAATGAAATATCCTACTCATTGTAATCCACACTAACAGATTGTTTTCTAGTGGATTTTGTGATATTGGATTGTTTCCAATCCAGAACAAGGACATAACTACTCTTGTTGAGTAGTGAACCTTTTAAATTCTTATGTTCCTTTGCATGTGTGTTTTAATTGTGTTTATTAGTGAAATAAATATTTAATATGAGGTGAATTTTGTTTAATTTATAAGGGAACAAAAAAAATATGATATCAATGATTCACCCCCTCCCCCTCTCAGTGATACTTGAATCTTTACTGAGAAACATAAATTGTGTCAAATTCAAAGGTTACCTTAATTTATTCTTTGATGAAGTTTTGAATAGAAGTTGGGATGGGGAATCTAAATTTTCTAAATATTAAAAGGATTTTGATATTTTATGGAATGAATTATCATACATGGAAAGATTGAATGATGCCTTAATTTATGCCTCTTAGGTATGAAGTTATTAAAGCTAAAACAGATGGGTTTCCTTATATTGATGACAAGGTTCCTCTTACACCTTCCAATAGTAACAATATTGAAAATGATGGAAGATATAAAAATTAATTACTCTCATAACTTTTTGAAAGTGATTTTTAAGAGTGAACAACATCACCATAGCAAAAGGTATCTGGGATAAGCTAAAATATATCTATCAAGAAAATGAAAAAGTAAAGATGTAAAAATAGAAAATCTGGAGGCAGAAGCATGAATATTTAAAAATGGATGCATTTGAATCTATTGTGGAATTATTTACTAGGGTAAATGAAATTATTAGTACTATCATATGTCTTGGTGAAATTTTTTAGGATTTTACAATTGCTAAAAAGATCTTATGAATTATTCATGATAAGTTTGATAATAAAGTTTCTTCATTAAAAGAACAATATCCCAATATATTATCTATGGATGATTTTTATAGCACTCTCATCACTTATGAAATTATAAGGGAGAAAATTATGAAGATTAAAAATTATTATAGGGAAATATCTTTTAAATCCACTAAGAAAGAATAGTCTAAGAAGGCCTTTGAGAAAGATGATGTTGCTAAATATGACTCTAAAAATGTGGTATGTAAAAATCACTATGAAATTTTGTCCTGATTTTCTAAAAATATTAGAATAGGTATAGGTAAACTCAATGGTAAAATCATTTAGAATGTTTTGAATGTGGATTCGTTGGGCACATTGGGATAATTACCCTCAAAGAAAGAAAGAAGAAGATAGTGACGATGAAGAAAGAAGGATAAAAAGGTCATGGAAGAAATAAGGTGATAAAGATAATAATTTTCTCGAGGGAAGGATAAAAATATCTTCAAATCTAAAATAAGTGTAATTTTTTATAAAGACGAAGAAGAAGAAGATAGTGAAGTTGAATATGATAAATCTTTTTCTAAAAAATATAGAGAGAATAATTTTATTTCAATAGAAAATAATGACTATTTCAAGAGAAGTTTTTCTGAAGAAGAAGAAACTCCATTAGAATATCATATGAATGAATAGTTGGAAGAATGTAAAAGAAACATTAGAAGGAATGAAAAGGAAAACAAGAAGATGATAATTGAAAATTCCTCATCTAGAAATCAAAATAAAATTCCAAATGAGAGAGTGAAGCTATTAAAATAAATTGTCAATTTTATGAATTCTCTTGAGATAGAGAAGAACTATAATGAATATATAGAAGTTAAGATTAAGGGAAAAGAATAAGAGATAGAACATTTCAAAAAAAAGTGTATAAAGCTTAATAAAGTGATATAAATTCCAAAAACTATATCTTAGAATTTGGTGAAATTTCTAGTAAGGATGAACCTAATATATATTAACAAAATTTATATTAAAAGGTGTAGAATAATGATAGAGTTATTTTTGAGAATATTAAATGTGGGAAAGTTATGTTTTCAACCAAAGTCAACAATGCTAAAAATCATAAGTTTCTAAAAATTTCGAGTCTAGAAAAATTTCTATTACTTTTGGTTCTAATAAATCTAGTAAGAAATATGATCTTAAGAAGAAAGTTATATTTAAAAATAAAAAGGTTTATGGTCATCAATGTTTTGTTAAGAAGTTTGTTGTTCAGTATGTTCACAACTCCAGTCAGTATGGTAGTTTTAGAGGAAAATATTATTTCAATGTATACTGGTAGATTTTTGGTCAATTTAGATATATAAAAAATATTTTTTGGTTCAAAAAACAACATTAATACTATTTCATAAGTGATGTAAGGAACGGTTTGATGGGGAGTCAATTCTTTCAAAATTAGAAGTATGAGAAGGAGGTTTGAAAGAAAATGAGAAGGTTGGTGTGGGAGTTGAGAATATATTCCAACCACTTGAAACTTTTTATGAAATTAGTTAAAAATCTAGACATCTTCCTAAGGGTTTTCTTGTTTTTTTATCGACGCAACAAAATATTCTTAACAATTCTTAAAAGATGAATGAGAATAAAGAAAATGAATAAGAAAACGTTCTTATTGTTGAAACTAATTTAAAAGATATAAAAGGTGAATGACCTTGAATTATTGATAGTGGGTATTCTTCTCATATTACAGGAGACATAATGTTATTTATGCATATTTAATACTTCAAAAAAGGAATAGTGAAATTTTTAATTGATGAATCTTTGAGAATCAAAGGTGTTTTATTAGACATCATTGGGAAAGAAAAGATGAAATCAATGAAAAAATTATAAGTTGATTGGATGAGATATAATCAGATAAGTGTTTCACAACTTTTTAATTAGGTTAACAATGTTATCCTAAAAAAATATGGGTTTTTTGTGAAAAGTGAAGAAGAAGGAAAGATAGTTACAATATTCCAACATAATAAATGATACTTGTTCCATGTTGGTTAAATACAAAACTATTTTTACTTACGAATGGTGGAAGAAAATAAATTATAGCATAAAAGGCTGGGAAACATGTGAAAGATAAAGAGGAGAAAGTTAACAATGTGATATAGTGGTTTAGAAATTACTGATATGTCAATAGAAATAAATTGGTGTCATACTATATGTCAAAAAAGAAAGACCACAAATTCTGTAAAAAAAATTTTTGACATTTTTTTAAAACTACTCCTTAAACTTATTCATTCTGATATCTGTGGGCCAATGAGAAAGCAATCAAAAAAAATTAGATAGGTACTTCATTGTCTTAATTTATTATTTTACTCTCATTACTTATGTTATAAACATGAAAAATAATTCAGATTCCCTGAAAATTTTTAATAGTTTCATGAAGAAATATGAGAAGGAATGTGAGTATTTAGTAAAAAAAGTTAAGAACAGACTATGGTGGTCAATATAACAATAAATAATTTTAATGTTTTCTTGAGAACCATGGAATTTGTCATCAGTTAAGTTCATCATATACACCTCAACAAAATGGGGTTTCTAAAAGATAGAATAGTAGTCTGGTTAGAATGGGGTGAACTACGTTACTTGAACATTGTATTTATCATTACTATTATAGTTAATCCATGAGTATTGTTGTGTATATTTAAAATTTATTTTCTATAGGAAAATTTCAGATATGACTCCATATAAAATGTTTAATAGAAAAAATCTATGTCTGAAATACTTAAGTGTTTTTGGGAGTCCATGCATCATATTGAAGAAAGGTGGAGACCTTGGAAAGTTTGTGTAAAGAGGTGAAAATGGAATTTTTCTGGACTATGATCTGGATATAAGAGGATATAGATGTTTCAACAAAAAATAGGATGAATTTGTTATTCTCCTAAAAAGAAAGTTATTGAAAATTTTGAGAAAGAAAAAAAGACTTATGCTGATATGGAAGTTGGGTAGGATAAGAAGAGTTTGGTTAACAATTATCATAAAGTATCTGACAGTGGTAATACTACTCGAGAAGAAGAATCAGACTCAGCTATTTTAAGTGATGAGGATGAATCTCAAATATCTCATCCTAGGATGGGGAACCAAGTGGAATCTTAGAACATTATTGGTAATAAAACTCAATTAGTTCAAACAAGAAGAACTTTAAATGTTGTTACACACACTTATTTGTACTCAAATATTTAGCTGAATGATGTGAATGAACATTTTGAGCATCTAAAATTCGTTCAGGATATGAATGATGAAATTTTTTAGATAATAAATAATGATACATGGGAACTAATTCCCAAGATGGATAAAAAAATTAGTACAAAATAGGTTATCTGGAAGAAGATGGATATAGAAGGCAAAGTGATAAGGAACAATTAAATATTAGAGTGAAAAGGTTACTCAAAAATTTAAGGTGCCAATTTTTATGAGACTTTTTCTCTGGTGGAATGTTTAGAAACAATAATATATTTCATACTGTTTTAGCACAATAAAGTTAAAAAAAATTAAATGGATCTGAAGTTCAAATTTCCAAATGGGGATCTTGTTTAGGAAGTTTACATTAAAAAAACATTGTTGATTTCTTGTTGGGAAAGATGAATATTATGTGTATAAGTTGAAGAAGGCCTTGTATAAGGTAAAACAAGCTCTGATGGCATGGTACTCAAAATTGGACACATTATTAGGGAATATGATTTTTAAGAAAAGGAGATTTTATAGCAATATTTACATCAAAGAATGTAAGGAGTTTTCTCTCATAATAATTTTTTATGTTGATGACATTATCTTTTCTAGAAATGATGAAATATCCAATGAAATATTTTTGAAAGAGATGAAGAAGTTGTTCAATATTTCCATGATGTGAGAAATAAAATACTTTCTTGGGTTACAAATTTTACAAAATAAGAAACACATTTTTCTTTCTCATGAAAAGTATACTAAGGAAATTCTTAAGAAGTTTGTCACAGAAAATTCATAACTAGTTTCTATACCAATATCAGTGGGAACCAAGTTGTCTAAATATGGATAATACAAAAAGGGGATCAAAAATAGTTTCAGAAGATGATTGGATGTTTTTTTATATTTTACTTCCCCAATACCTAACATTGTTTATTTTTTTATGCTAGGTTCAAGATTTTAGATTTATCTTAATGAATCACATTTAATAGCTGGAAAATGAATTTTGATATATATCAAAGGAAGAGAAAAATTTATGATCAGGAATAAAAGATTAGAATGTATTGACTTGTTTTGGTATTTTTATGCTGATTGGGAAGGAAATGATGATTATAGAAGATCCAAATCTTGTGGATTTTTCTTTTAGGTGAAAATTTGTGTTCATTGGCATATAATGAAATAGAATTTACTACCTATTAGCATGAATAAAGATAATTATGCTTTATCTAATCGATTTGTTACCCAACTTATGTGGATAAAACTTAGTTGGAAGACTTACTTGTTGAAGTAAAGTTACCCTTGATCTTGGGATGTGATAATCAATGTGAAATCAATCCTACAAGGAATATAGTACAACATTCTAATTTAAAACACATTGAAATAAGGTAACACTTCATCAAAGAGCTTGTGAAGAATAATGAAGTGTATCTGTTGCATATTCCTATATCAGAACAAGTTACTAAAATATTCACAAAAACTTTACCAAATGAACCTCTTTATAAATTTATTTTGAACATGAGAGTCTAGTTAATTTCTCATCACAGTTGAGTTATGTGTTTTTGTCCCCTATCTCATCCTACCTTTGGATAGTGTTTTCAAGGCTTGGATTTTTTTTTGTAAATATATCCTTATGGAATAATGAATAAAAGGGGATTTGAACGTATGTTGTGGAAGAATATTGAGGAAGAAATGATATGGAGGAAAGATGAATAGGTTTTGTAGTCACTACTTTTGGACATCATGGTTTTTTATTAATAATTCTTGTTTCTTGTAATTATTTATCTCAAATTGTTTTAGAATTTTTGATAATTAATCCATATCTTGAGGTTACAAAGTTTATGGATTTTTGAATCTTGGTTGAAAACAAAATCTAAATGGGGTAGATTTTTTGTACCATGTTCGATGGAGATGTTTTGGAAGTAAGAAAAGGTTGTTTTTAAGAGTGTTACCTTTTATGGTCAAAAATGATAAATCAATTCTATTTTTAAAAGCATTGGTATGGTGATTATTTTATGATATGTATTTCAAAAATATCATATGTTTTTTTAGAACATATGATGTAATCCTTGTGAAATAAATCGTAAGTAAAGATGTTTCCAATCATATTCATGTTTGATTTGAAAGAATGATTTTGCTAGAAGATAAAGAAGTTACAATAAATTCCTTCAAAAATCAGATGATGCAAAGGAAAATCAATCAAAGGTTAAAAATCATGAAAGATAAGGTTCTTGATAAAAGAAGATGACCGCAAATTAGTATGGTTCATTTTGCTGAAGTATATTTATAAGGTGGTGTCGTTTCCTAGTGTTTGCCAAATATTTTAACCTAAAATTCAGGAGTTTTTCTGTTTGGAAAATGAAGATTTTTTGAAAATAATAGATTTTGGACCGCAAAGGAATGTTTAGGGATCGCATAGGAGGTTCACAATATGGCGATGGTAAATCTTCAAATGAAGGATTTCACATAGTAGCATTATGAGGACCGTGAAGCGTGCTACACAAACCGTGTAGGGAAAACGTTTTGTGAGATGATCATAGTTCATGTGAGGATCGTAGTTCTAGGTGAAGGTAGTCATTTTTGGTTGAGAGTCTGTGATCTGTTTATGTATGGAATCATCCTCCATGAATAAACAAGTGTGGTACACAAACTGTAAAAGGGAAAACTATTTAGGAGAGGAGGACGATCTGTGGTGAAGGTTATACCCCATTAAAGTTTTAGGTGAATAGGATTTCTCAAAATTGCAGATTATTTTCCTATATAAAGGATCCTAATCCAATAATTAGGTAATAGTGAATTTCATAAGAATATATCATTGTTGTGGGAAGAATTTGGAGAAGTTAAAAGTAGTTGGTGAATAATAATTTTGCGAATGGATTTTTTGTGGAGGATAGTTTCCACAAAGGAGTGAGTAGTTCATGGGGGGTAATTTTGTGTAAGAGACAGTTTGCGAGGAAGTACATAGATGAAGTTTACAGGGCTATCTACTCTCTAAAGGTAAATGGTTCCTGGATCATAGGTGGTCCATAGAGGAATCATCCATTCACGGAGAAGGGCCAGTCGGTAGATGAATATAGTAACTACAAAGCAGGGGGTCTTTGGAATAAGAAGGTTGTCTATGAAGCACTCAAGATGCACAGTGAAACTCATTTCATAGAGGATATAGTCAGTTCACGAAAGAAGTAGGATAGTTTGCAGAGTACAAAAGGAAGTTCCTACCAACTTCTAGGTTGGAAGGAGAATAATTTTTTTGAATGATCAGATTTTTGGAAGATGACTAAGATGCACTTTAACATTGAATTATATCATTTTGTTCTAGACGAAGAACAAAAACTATTGGATTTTTTTCAAAGTGTTATACGAGTCTAATGTCATATCCTACTCATTGTATTACACACAAAAAATTTTTTCTAGTGGTTTGTGTGGTATTGGATTGTTTTCAAATCATACCAAGGATGTAGCTACTTTTGTTGAGTAGTAGACCTTATATATTCTTGTGTTCCTATGGATGTGTATTTCAATTTTGATAAATAGGGAAGGAAATATCTAACAGGAGGTGAAGGTTGTTTCATTATAATTAAACATAAAAGAAAACGATATCACTGATTCACCCCTGGTGATACTTGAATCCTTATTGGAAAAATTCATAATTAAGAGAAAATGGTGTGGATCAACAAATAAGATTGTATTTTTCTGAGAGGTTTCAATGAAAGAGATATCACCATACATCCAGTCCGGGGACAATATGAATGGTCATTTTGAAGATCTTCTAAATAAAAACCGATAAACGCAGGTTTGTACCCTTAATTGGATTATTTATAGGGTGATTAGTCATAATATTCTTATTCTTATATTTAATGATTTTTTGAGATTCATTGTGGTTAACACCTTTATTTTGGATTTATTTGGGTTTCCCACTTTTTCCTCAAAAATGATTTTGGAATAAAAAATTAATCTTCAGTCAAAACACATAGAAAAATATTACAGGTAAGAACAATTAAGATCAATGAGATATTATCATGGTATAAATATAAATCAACTTTATAGAACTGTTTTATGAATTATGAACCTCTAATACTCATATTAAAGTCATATACATTCATGTAACAATATTTAAAGCTTATATTCCAAGTTCTTTGGGATCAGTTAGAACTTTATCATATGCATATCATCATTTCCAAATGAATGTGACTTTAAATACTTTATTTGGTGTTCTTTACATCATCACAATATAGTAATGTTCGATATAATTACTTAAAAATTCATTCTAGTGCGTCATAAATTAAATATACACTCAACAAAAAATTTAAACAACCACATATATTAATACAAATCCCTTAATGAAAATTATTTTAGCTTTAAAAAAAGGATAGTAAGATCCATTAACCTAACTATTTCATCATTCCCTTTTATTTCTAAATGTCATTCTTAACTCGTAGGAACATTTGTAAATTTAATTTACACTTTATAGTCTTTTTTTATGTTGTTTCACTAGAATTACCCTTAAATGTCTTGGTATATCATGGTACTTACAAGGTGTATGAGAAAATATGATCAATACACATTACCCAATATCTCCTTTATTACCTATGGTGTTAATAGAAAAATTTATAGTTCTAAGCTAAATAGATCTCTCTTTAATGGTAATGAATTTATAAATATTCCATATTTTTGTTGTCTCTTTATTTTAATGGTCCAAGTAATCCATTTATGACTCCTCAATTTTCTCTTTGATAGATGTCCACGCAATCATTTTGGTAAGGTATGTTTTCTTCCCTAACTTTATGATTTTTAGATCCATCCATTTTATATCCATGAAGATATGATCTTTATCAATCCTCATCATAGATAGTGTATTAGGTTATTTTATTATAATAGTATCAGCTACAATATTTTCATTTCCATGGCAGTAGTTTATCGATCAATTATAGTCCTTGATTAACACTAACCATATTTTTTGATGAATTTTTATCTTTTTCTATGTTAACATATTATTTAAATTTTTTTGATTAGTATATATGTTTTATTTCTCTATTTATAGGTAATTATTCTAAATATTAAATGAAAATATTATGGTAACTTACTTTTGATCATGCATTTTTAATTTTGTTCAGTGATATCCAATTTTCATGACATATATGCTATCACATTATCATTTTTCATGAGCATACAACACAATACCTTCTTAGAAGCATCACTGTATATCAAAAACCCATATCAATATAAGGGTAGTGTGAGTATGGGTGTAGTGACTTACCTCTTATTAAGCTTTTAAAATATATCTTTACATTCATGGTAAATTTATCATAAATCATTAGTAGTTCCTAGAGAATCTAAGAAAACTATAGATCTTTATGATATTTATTATTATCGGACAATCCTCAATTTCTTTTGTATTTGAAGGATCAATGAAAATTATTTTCTTTTTACAGATAAAAATTCCCAAGATTATGACTTGTTTCATCCAAAACTAAAAATTGTGGAACATTAGATACTACTTCTCAGTATTTAATGTCTTCACTATAAGACTAATATATTCCTTGTGCTCTTCCTTGCTCTAAGAGTATATTAGAATATCATAGTAACACCCTAATATCTTAATATATGATTGACTATAAATAAATAAAAAAAATTATAAATTATTTCATACACTATACCCAAGATAAGAAAACCACGACATATTAATAATACAATATTAATAAATCTAAAATAAACACTAAGATGGTAAACCATTAATAGTTATTAAATTTATAAGGTTAATAATTAATATAAGTTAACATTGAAAATGTTATTTTCAATAAAATATGTTATTTTAATATAATATATTTTATTATAAAAAATATAAATTGAAAAATTTTAGAGTTTAAATTTTTAAATGTAAAATTTTTTTTGAATTCCCCACAACAAAATTATCTTTGGATTTGATTTTAGATTTTTCTAAAATAGTAGATTTTTATGTGAATACTAAAAAATATCAATTTCTATAATATGATCAATTTCTTATGAAATATCATTTTTCAAAAAAAACATTATATACAAAATTTATATTTCTAAACTAAAATAAGAAACATAAAAAAATTCAGTTTTTAAAACCAATGAATATCATTTTAAAAATTCAAGTAATATTTTTCAGAAAAATTTTCTCGTATATTTACTTAATTAAATTTAAAAATGGTGAAAATTATGATAAAGATTTATTTCACTTTAAAATAACTCTTATTTTATTAATAATAATATTTTTAATATCATTAGAATCAATAAAATTGATAATTTTTTTATATACAGAAATTTTATTGTTAAAAATAAACATCACTAAAAAAGAGTTTTTATACATGACATACGCTAAGCTTAGATTAATTTCCCTACACATAGAAATTTAAAAGGATAAAATGTTTCTTATTTTTTAGATAATAATTTTAATATTACTCAATATTCAAAATTAAATTTTTTATGTATAAAAATTATATTATTTGGATTGATGCTAAATTACCATGATAATGTTGAAAAAATTCGTTTAAAATTATTATTTTAATAATATAAAAGAATTTATATTGAAACAAATAAATTAAAAATAATTAAATAATGAATATAATATTATATATAAAATTATAAATAAATATATTAACACTCATTTAATGGATAATTGATACTAAATAACATTGAGAATTCATAATGGTCAGAATGTCATTTTTTCGACTAAAAATGTTTTTCTACGCATTATCTAATTTAATTTAAAATTTGATTTTCTAATGTTTATAAGTAAAATTGTATTTAATAAATATATTTTTTGTTCCAAAATACCTAAATTTGGTTCTTTTGGTTATTTTATAATTTTTATAAAACATAAAAGAAGTAAGTTAAAAAATAGTTACCAAGACTAAAAGTGAACGAGTAAAATGTAAAAACTAAATGGTAAACCCATATAAAAAGTCTAAAAATTTGGGAAAAGATTTTATTGAGTCATTATTGATCCAAATACACCTCAAAATATATTATTTAGAATATTTGGGATCATATACCTAAGAATAGTTTCATGGTATTATAATAATATAAAGGGTGTTTCCAAAAGTTCCATTTTCCTCACTTATAAAATGGGATCAATTAAACCCATTCAAAAAAGCACCTATAATTATAAATTTACATGAATATATACCAAAATATCCTCTCCATTAATTCCCTCAACCTCTATTAATTTCTTTATCAGACTAATTAATTCTAATCCCTTCAATTATAAAGAGTTTTACATGGAAAGATAAAGTCTCCAATGTAAGTATTATATCATTCTTGTATTTTTTAGCTTAATATTCCTCTTCCAAATATATTATATATATAATATTATTATTACATATGTATATTTATTATACTGATATGTTATTATATTTTTTTAATAATGGATATTTATTCCTCTCTATACACTAAGAAAAAAAGTATCGTTAGTGTATTGTGCGAACTTCTCACCCACAAAGCGACATCTTCCATTTGATTTTTCTAAACCTCAATTAATATCTAATAAAAAGGTTATATTGAGTGCAAAAAATATTAGAGCTATGATATAAATTTTATTCTGAGATTTCAGGTTATAATTTACCTTCTTTCCCTTCATTCATTTAGAAATGGAAACATTTATCATGCCTACATGCGAACTATCACCTCCACGAGCAATGAGTTTCATTTTTCATCACCACCAATCATGGTTGTATTTAAAAATATAATTAATATATAACTATAATTTTTATAACAATACTATGATTTTTTTAATATGAAACTATTTTACAATTCTTTTAACTATGGTCAACATACTTGAGAATTTGTAAAAAAAATGGCCAAATAATCTCAAGTAACCGACATGGGAATGAAAAATATATAATAAATAATTATAATATGATAATAAATGCTTTGTATACAAATAAATAAAGATACATAATGTTACTAACAAGATATATAATAAACATAACTTGATAATTTAGTATTTTATTCATGTGTGAAGAACAACCATGGAACAAGGTAATGGTTTTCATCTCAATTTCCTTTCATTGAGACAAGTAATGTATTTATGAGCCTATTTTTATTTTAAAGGTTTATATACTAAAAAATTGAGATATATCATAATAAATATATCTTATTATATGGTATATAAATATACATATCATTTTTTAAATCTAAATAATTTTGAATCCAAAAGCTTCCGAAGTGGTAAGGGTTTTCTCTCGATTTCTCTTCATTGAAACATGTTTTAATATAATGTACCAATTGTTTAAATTTATGGTGTATATACTATGAAATATTTTTTTCTAATCTATTATTGAATGAATTATATTTATATAATCCTATTATTATGGAGCTTCCAATAACTTTTGATTCAAAATTACTAAATTCATAAGGGTTTTCAACTCAATTTCCCATTATTGAGACAATTTTTATATTTATACACCTATTTTTATTTTCAATGTTTATATAAAATAAATTTTATATATAAATTTTTAATATATTTTATTTATTTGTATATAAATATAGATTTCATATTTTAACTATAAGAGGTTATGGATCCCAATGTTACCAAAGTAGTAAGTGTTTGTTTATCTCAAATTCATTTATTTGAGAAATGTATTTTATTATGAACCAAATTTCCATTATTTTGTGAATATATAATGCCTATTTTAGATATAATAACTTGAATTAGATTTTAATAATGGTATTTTAATTTCAATTTCAATCTGACTTTTCAAGGGGTTCTGATTAATGTGTTACTCAAGTTGTAATTTTTCTCATCTCAATTTCAATTCATTGAGACGTAATAAATTTTGTAAACCATGTTTTATTTGATTGTATTATTAAATGTTTATGGATATATTTTTATAATACTATTTTTATATCATTATATTTTTTATCCAAACTATATTCCCTTATTCAAGTGGATATTGATGTATTTGTTTCCCCATAAGTAAATATTTTTGGTTACTCAAATCCCCTTTTGAGTTATAATATTTTATATTTAACACTTTACTTCCTTTCTTGGATTATCCCCCCCCCCAATATTTTATTATATTTTATAATCCTATTTTATAAAATTATTTATTAATAAAAATAATGTTTTATTAATATTTTTACAAAGTAGTTTCCCAAAAAAGGTAATTTCAAGTATTTAAATTGTCTCTTTTTGTAATCAAATGTTTTGGATATACATTTTATATTGAAACCATTATTTAATTTTAAATGTTTAATTATTGGAGACTATTTAAATATTAAATTTTCTCAATGAGGTTTCATTTCACCTTTTGAAAATACTATTGTAAGTGACCAGTAACTTCCTCAATTATATCAAGGTTTAAAATGTTTTGTAAAAGATCTTTAAAGTTTTAAATTACATTTACCTTTACATTTTAAAAAAAATTACCCTAATAGGTTTTATGTCTAATAATTTATCCTCTAATACATATATTTTATCATTTTCGGTAAATGAACTCATGATATCAAACAATTAGATTCATTATCCCTTTTTGTTTGGTATCATTCAATAATTTTTTTAAAAAGATGTTTTCCATCTATGTGAAAATCCTTACATGTTTTTTGTCATGAACCCCTCCCTCCAAAGATGACCCTCTTGTGCTGGCAATGGAGAAAGGGCACTAATGACCCTGAGTCCCACCACCAGTAGGCCCCGGGGTGGAGACTAGAACCAAGGGTATACAATATCATAAAATGGGAGGCATTTTCCTTTTTAGAAAAGAAAAACAAGAACAAGAGATAAGATAGTCTATCCTAAAACAACTCCAAGACATATATATATATATATAAGAAATCCAAAAAACCATCCCACATGTATGTTTAAAATATAAAATTTATAAATACAATAAAACTCTAAATAAAGTAAAAAAATCAGGCTAAAGAAGCAACTCAACAATTGTCCCAACATTCGAGCTAGTAATGCTCAACATGGCCCACGTAGTCCTCCTAGAAACATGAAATTAGTTTATAATATAGGATGATCATACAATTATACTCAATAGTAAAACCAAAGTCTCTCGTGAAAAATTAGGATAATCATACTAATGCTTCTGTGAGAAAATATAAGAAACAAACAGCACCTAAAAAGGTATAATATTCATCCCCACCTCACCACGGTACGATCACAAATTATTTCAAGTCATATAAAGTGATATTGTAAGTACATCGATGATAGGGTACCCTGCACCACTTTATCACTGATTATCTTCTCTTACACCCTAACAAAAAACATCCTGGAACTCCCACATCTTCTGAACATTCCAAACCACATCCCACATGCACACACCTGGGCCTCACAACGACATCAAAATCCACCTGAAAACACATGGGTTATAAACCACATCACATTCCACGTGAAGACACCTAGGCCTCAAACCACATCCCATCTTTCCCATAGACACCTAGGACACGACTACACATCATCCTAAAGATTCATGGGGAGTCACAACACATCTCATTCTGAAGAAACCTAAGAAATCACAATATATCTCTTCCAGAAGACACCTATGAAAGCACAACAGATCTCATCCCGAAGACACCTGGAAAATCACAACTTTCCTAGACACACTTGGGCTTTCCAATCCTCAATCTCTCTGAAGATTCTTGGTTTATCACTGCCTGAAAGAGTTAGCAGGGAAGCATGGGTGGCCAGTCATCCATCATCCAACTTTGATATTTGGGAAATACACCCTCCCCCGTGATGATGGGGGTGTTCAGTATATAGTTCTCAACTAGTGTGTAGTGTGTATAGAAATCAAAAGAAATATACAAGAATATACATATAGATACCAAACACTTAGACAAACCTATGTGTTATCAAACAACCAACCTCCCCATAACACTGCCAACATCGCTGTTACCTCTAAATTCATGACCACTCCACCAGCCACAAAACCAAATCAAACAACTATAAAAATAATATAACTAATTATTATTCATTATTAACCAATTATTTATTCATTCATCACATTACTATATAGGATACTACTAAACACAATCACAAAAAGTAGCACATCAAATGTCGCATAGAAGAAGAATAACCATGGTAAATAAACCAACTTCAAACTTCTGCTCCATTAACACCCATTCATACTATAACATAAAACAATTTTGGGTATGGAGAGAAGCTTTATACATGTTACTCATAGAGAAACACTAGGTGAATTACCCATACCAGCCACTACCATCATCATTCTTAAAATTCAACCTTCTTAATCCATCCTCTTATCTAAGAAAACCCTCGACTCACAGTCGCATAGATCAATACATCTCATCATAACAACTCTTGGAAACCCTGTTGCATACCCACACCACACCCAACACATCAATCAACACAAACATATCACAACCCAACCACACCACCATTGTTTAACATTGATCATCCATTATACAACCAATCAATCTCTCAACCTAGGATTCCATTACACCACCCAAACCACCCCATATCACACAACCATTCCCACAACCCTACAACATCATATGTAAAAACAAACCAAATCACAACACACCACTACACGAACCAAGGCAAGTAATAATGATATTTAATATGGAATCACTTACTCAATTCCCACTCATTGATTCAAGGGTTATCACAGAAATAGTTTTATCCCAGGGCATCCATTTATTTTTTCCGAATAAAACTGGTTAACTGATTTTGTAATAATTGTTCACTAGAAACCAAACATCGTGTATTCTAGAATCATTACTTAGTGCACAAACAAGGACCACCAACAGACATTATTTTCAGTAGGCATATATACCATACAATCTAAATAACAGCAAAAACAAATAACTAGTATAACATATATCACTTATTCCTAGCCCCTGTATATGGATCTTAAATCGATTCAATTATATTTATTTAATTTGGATTTGATTATCATTAAATGGGAAACATTAAAATACGTTCCTCGTATGATGCATAATTAAGGGGGACGAAGGAAACCTACCTCAAATAAAAAGAAATCAGAACATCCTGATTACACTAAAAAAAGGGAACCCTAAGGGAAAGGATGATCCAATGGTTATAGCATTGTCGCATGAATCCTTGGGGAAGAATGTTTCTAATATCCTCATTCCAAAATAAATGATAAAGAAATGATGAAGGGAAGGCCCCTAGTTTAGAACGATTAGATTCAATACTCACATAATATGAAACAATTTTATATTGGCATTAAAGTTGGATATCAACAAACCATGTGGTTTGATCATTTAGAATGCTCCAGAACATTTAGGGATTTTAATATATGATTAATATCCCTTAAAATAACTTCAAAACCACTTAAATATGGTACTAAATTCATTTTATGTCAAATAAAATTTTAGAGGGGTGAAACTGGAAAAACTAGAGAAATTTTGAAATTTTGAAAAAGTATTGGAAATGATTTACCATTAGGTGAGTCATTGTCGTGAGTCACTAGTGTGATTCACCAGTGCGAGATATTGATGCGAGTCACCAGTATCAGTCACTGTTGGCGATCTACTTATATGAGTTATCTCATTGTGACTTTCCATTGTGAATCACTATCACGACTCCCCATTTCGAGGTATCATTGGAAACTGGAAATTTGGTAAACTCTTTAAATGATTCATTAACACCTCCCAAAATACATCAAATACCGTATTTTCACAATTTAATGGACTAGAGAGGTCCAAGACATTACATCAGAAACCTATCAAACTATTCTCATATGAGATAATTTAAAACCAATCCCATAGCAAAGAGGGGTATGAATAACCACCCCACTAGATACCTCTGATGTATCTCTCTAGACTTAAATACCCACTAACAACTAAATACAAAAATGTTCATTAGTAAACCACCCTATGTTTTTTGAAAGATGTAGTGAAACCTCGACTTCCAAGAACACCTCCCCTGACATCTTCCAACCCAGAAAACTACACAACACACCATGAAAGCATCATAACAAACTGTCTAAACATACGAACTGGGATATTCCATCTTCCATGTCAAGATACTTTTTGTTCTTAGTGGAACTGGTTCACTTGAAATGGTTTAATCACATTGCAATTAATACATCTCGATTAGGAATCAGGTCTGCACCTTACCGCATTTTAGGACTTTATCACATAATACAGAGCAAGGAAAAAATCCATCTCACATCAAAAAAGGTTCAAACATAACATTACAAAGCAAAGAAGAACGATGAAACACTCAAGACAACTCTGGGTATTGGTCACGCATCTGTGCTTCTCACCCCCAAGTACTCTCATCTCGGCCATCATGCCTCCAAAACACACAAACCAAGGGAATTTTCTATCCACACAGAACCTTCACTAGATGATCTCGGATCTCCACTATTCATTCCACAAACATCGTGTTGTCCTCAAAATTCAACTCTCCGAAGTCAATTCCATTGGAGTCATCATGTAGATACCAACAAAGCTGAGAGACGTGAAAGATATTGTGGAACCTATCCAACTAAAGTGGCAACACCAACTAGTATTCCACTTCATAAACTCACCCCTACACCTCGAAGGGTCCAAAAAACCTGGGAGAAAGATTTCTTTCTATACCAAAACTCTATTAACCATGTTGAGGGGAAACCATCAAGAACACATTGTCCCTAACCTCGAACTCCAAGGGCCTCCTCCTATGATTGGGATATGACTTATTTTGATAATGTTATACCTTCATCATCTCATGAACAAGATAATACATACTGGTCAGGATTTTCACTACATTCGGACTAAGAACATTTTCCTCCCTTGCCTCTTTCTAGCACAAAGGTGAATGACACGGTCTTCCATAAAATGCTTCAAATAGAGACATTACAATTGGAATATTGATAGATATTATTGTAACCAAACTCTTCCAAAGGCAATTATCACACCAAAGATCCGCCAAAGTCCACGATGCATGATTTCAACATATCCTCCAGTATCTGGATAGTCTATTCTGTCCTCCCATCTATCTAAGGGTGGAAAGAAGTGCTGAGGTGAAACTAGGTGCTAAAAGAATGCTTCAACCCCCTCCAAACTCGCAAGGTAAAATGTGTGTCCTGATCTAAGATGATGGATCTCAAAACTCGATGTAGTTGTACCACCTCATCCACATACCTCTTTTCCATTCCATATACTGTGCCTGAATCCTTGATCACTAATAGGTGAGCTGATTTCATCAGCTGATCCACTATTACCTAGATAGAATCATAGCCTCCCTGAGCTCTGGGTAACCCTGTGACAAAATCCATCAAGATATCATCCCACTTCCACCGAGGGACATCCAAGGGTGGTTACATACCACCTGGAACATGGTGTGTAGTCTTCACCTGCTGGAACACTAAGCATTTCACCAAAAACTCATCCACTACCTTCTTCATTCGGAGCCACAAAATCAATATCCTCAAGCCATAGTACATCTTAGAAACTCATGGGTGTACCAATAAATTTGAGATATCAAATTGATAGAGGAATCCCACTCACATTTCCACTGGAAAAAATAACTTCCCGCGAAACATTATCTGATTTTTACTATGTTTTAACCATAACTTTAGAGCATCACCAGGGATAACATGATCATGCAACACCTCTTCCTCTGAGTCTCCCCACTAAGACTCCTCGACCAACTATATCAGAGGATACTAAATTATCATCTATAACAAATATCCTCTACCACTCTACACTATTGCATCCAAGAATAATTCTTCCAACTCTTCCATCACTTTCCAAGCATCCACATATTCCCAAATAGCCTTATTTTGTGACTTCCATCTCAAAGAATTAGCTACAGCATTCCCATTTCATGAAGTGTAAGAGATATTAATGTCGAAATCCAGAAGAGAACCCATCAACCTACATTTTCACAATTTAATATCTTGTTGGGAAAAGATATATCTCAAGATCTTAAGATCCAAAAAGACCATAATGTTATCCCCAATAAGTTAATTCCACCACAACATCAGTGCAAACATGATCGATGCTAGTTCTATATCAAGGGTGGCATAATTATGTTTTTGTGGTCATAAATTCCTCCCATTTCTAAATCAGAATGAATCCCAAAAATAGATGGGAAGCATCACAAACACCCTCAAACATCACCCCCTCTTCAAGAAACCAGAGCATTGGAGCACTAACCAACTTCCCCTTCAAACAGTCGAACGCTGCCTAACACTAATCACTCCACACAAAATCTTGATCTTTTATATTCAAATATATCAATGAGGATAAAAATCAAGATAAATTAGGTACAAACCTCTGATAATAGCCTACTAGATCAAGAGTTTTGTGAACTTCTACCATGTTATTGGGTTCTTCCCAAGAAACAGTCGCTTCATCCATCGATGATTACACTGCTACACCCTGCTGTGACACCACATGCCCTAGTAAATATACCTATAGTGTTCAAAACATGCACTTGGATAAATTCCATAGATCTTGTCCCATAAATGAATCTACAAGAGGGTACTAAGATTATTGTCATGCTCCTCCTTTGACTTCGAGTAGTACTATATGTCATTGATGAGCTTGATTATGAACCAGACTAGTAACTAATGTAAAATAGAGTTCATAAGCCCCATGAACATAGCTAGTGTGTTATTAATGCCAAAGGGAATGACTATGAACATGATGTTACCATACCTCCATCTAAAAGTATTCTTTAGGATATTTCCCTCCTTCATCCTCAACCGGTGATATCCAAACCATAGATCGATCTTGGAAAACCATATTACCCCACTCAGATGGTCAAAAAAGATTTTCTATCCTCATGAGAGGGTAACAGTTCATAAATATCACCTGGTTCATCCTTAGGTAGTCTTTTAAAAACCTTTGACCACCATCTTCCTTCTTCACTAACAAGACCAGAATGCCCCACAGTGACACACTAGGCCAAATAAAATCCTCATGTATCATATCATCTTTATAAATTCTTAGATCACGTAACTCATAAGGTGTCATATGATAAGGATCCATAGAAATTGGAGAAGCAGTGTGCTATAGGTCTATCCAAAACTCAACATCACATCAAGGGGGTAGCATCACAACCACCTTAGGGAAAACATCCAAGAGCTATCCAACTACCCTGGGGGATACCACCGTCTCAATGTCTACTGATTCCTCCGACATCTTAGCCAATAAGTAAAGAAGAGGCTCTCTACACTAACTACCCACCTGGAAATCCCACTTTCTAATAAAAACCACACGTTGTCCATCCATATATGAAAAAACAAATATTCTTTGGAAGCAGTGGATAAAATCATGCATGGAAGAAAACTAGTCAATTCCAAGAATGAAATCTTATGATGGAATATGTAGTAAGAAGATATACCCACATAACTGATGTGGTCCCATCATCAGTTTACATCCCCGACACAAATCAAACAAGCTCGTCTAACCTCCAACTGGAGTACTAAAGACAAGGGGCCTGGGAATCTTCTCTATTTCAAGTCCTAGATCATGGTCTTGAGCGGGTGTAAAAATAGAGTGTAAATATAATGAATAAAACAAAGCTCAATAAATGGTACTAAATAAGATGATTATACCTCTAATGATCATTGGCCCTATTGGAACTACTGCCTCTACTACATGCAATTGACCACACCCATCTCCTCTGCCCCTCTGGTAAAGACCACCTCTATGGTGATGCTCAGTTCAAGATCCCTGAGAATGAGGAACATCTTGAGGTTGTACTCTACCTAATCCATATCCCCTTGGTGGAACATGATCACGATATCCCTAATACTAAAATGGACAAGATAGAAACTACTGATGAGGCTAGACCTGAACATATCCACACCCACCATACTGAGCTTGAACGGCCACTGGGAACTCATTCAGATGGTGTCCCTAGATTCTATAGAAGAAAGATATGGGCCCTAAGCCCATAGGTAAGGCATGAGGACTGATATTAGCAAAAAGACACTAAGAAAGATTTTGAGGTTGTATCCCTGTCATCCAAAACCTCAAAGGCCATGTATCCTAAAACCTATTACTAGAAATATTTCTTATAGAAGAACCATTTTGGCTCCCCTCTCTTAGTAGACCTCCTCATGAGTGCATCTTCTCAACCTCCTCTTCATTATTAGGAACCTCCAAGTACAGCAGCAATGTAAATGGAGTAACAGTATACTGTATAGAAGGGTGGAGGGCCTCCTCAATTTGTCTCGCATAAGACTCCTCATCCGGAAAGATGTATTGGTTGAAGTGAAGAATATCCTTGAACATGATCCCATGTTCACACACAAAAATACTCCCCTGCTAAAGGGAGAGTACCGACTTCTTCTTCTTATCCTATATGGTTGATGAAAGGAAATCCGCCTAGAATTCCTTCAGTAAGTAAACCCACAACACATCTATATCCTTCCATTTCCCCAGATAATGTGTTCACCAATGATGCATAGCTCTTCAAATCTGACTAACTACCAAAGGAACCCAATACTCTATCAGATCCCGGATCAAACTGGAGGTGATATCAAGATCCTGAATATAGTTCTATATCTATAATCATATAACACTTCCCTAATACATTCCCAAGGGCTACTACTGGAATATATGTAAAATTCTTTTCCACTGGTCATACTCCTTTACTAGGTTTACCCACTTCCAATCAACCAGATCGCTCTACTGAGCCTCAACTTTCCAAGACACATGTATACAATGACTAGGTTCCATAACTAAAAATGTAAACAAAGAATTCCTAAACCCAAGTAGTATGAAATTATTATTTTAGATTCATTTTAAATCATTTAACTTGTTATTCATTCCAAATTTACCCAACACACCCAATTTAAACAAGAAAACATGTCATTATGATGCATGTACCTTTCCTAGGGTCTCTACCCCAAAAATGGTGTAGCCTCACTTGGTCGTTTGTTAGTCTAATATTCATTGCATCAGATCATGGGGACCCTAAAATATGATGTCATTTCCAGTCTTTCCTGGACTATGTAATCCACTGAGGTAACATAACATTATTTCCCAACCAACCCATGAAACCCTCACTGTGCTTAACCCCAATCTACATACAATCTCTCAAACATCACCACTGATACCATTCTGTCACTATACCCTCCCTAAAAAGATGCCCCTCTGGGGATGGAAATCAAGGAAGAAAGATAATGACCTATGACTCCCACCTCCAATACGCCCTGGGGTGGCGACTATCCCCAAGGGTATACAATCTCACAAAATGGGAGGTATTTCCATTTTTAGAAAAGAAAAACAAGAATGAGAGAAAATATAGACTGTCCCAAAACAAATCCCAGACACACACACACACACACACACATATATATATATATATATATATATATAAGAAATCCAAAAATACATTCCACGTGCATGTTTAAAATGTGACTAATACAAATACAATAAAACTTCAAATCATGTACCAAAAGCAAGCTAAAGTAGTGACTCAGCAAGTGTCCCAAAATCCAAGCTAGTAATGCCTAGTATGGTCTATATAGTCCTCCTAGAAACCTGAAAATAGTTCATAACATAGGTCAAGAATATAATTATACTCAGTAGGAAAACCACAGTCACTCATGCACAAGTGGGAGAAGCATACTAATGTTTCTGTGAGAAAACAGAAGAAGAAAATAGCACCTAACAAGATACCCTTATTGTCCCCACCTCACCAAGGCATCCTCACCAAATATAACAAGACAAGTAAAGTATTATATTAATCATATCAATGATAGGGAACCCCACACAATTTTCCCACTAATTAGTTGCTCTCACACCCTAATGGAAAATTTCCTGGTGCTCCCACCTCTTTCGAACATTCCAAACCACATCCCCCCCCCAACAAACTTGGGCCTCACAGTCGCATCACAAACTTCCCACAAACACCTAGGCCACCAACCACATCACATCCCACCTCAGACACCTAGGCCTCAAACCACATCACATATTGCCTTCAAGTACCTAGTCCACAACCACAAGTCATCCTAAAGACACCTAGGGAAGCATAAAACATATCATCTCGAAGACACCTTGAAAATAATAACACATCTAATCATGATGACTACTTGGAAAGCACAACATATCTCATCACGAAGACCCCTTGGAAAGAACAACATTACCACATACACTTGGTCCCTGCAACCCAAAATCTGTCCGAATATTCTTAGGTTATCACCACCTCAAAGAGGGATCAAGAAAGAGTGGAAGGCCATCCATCCATCATCCCCAAAGGATGCTTGGGAAAGACACCCTCCACCATGATTATGGGTGTGTTTAGAACATAGTTCTCAACTTGGATGGGGTGTATGTATAAATCATAATAAAATTAAAAAAAATATACATATAGATACAAAACATTTTTCCTAACCCATGGGTTTTAAAACAACCAACCACCCCAAAATACTGCCAACTTTGTTGTTACCTCTAAATGCATGACCACTCCACAAACCAAAAAACCAAATCATACCCCTATAAAAATAATTTAAAAAATTATCATTATTTATTAACCACATATTTATTCATTTATCCCATTAATATCTGGGATACTAATAAATACAATAACAATAGGAAGTGCAACAAAAGTTTCATAGAAGAAGAACCACAGTAAATAAACATGCTTCATACTTCCACTCTAATAACACCCATTCATACTATAATATAAAACAATTATGGGTACGAGGTGAATCTTTCTACATGATACTCATGAGAAAACTCTAGGAGAATTACCCATACAAAACACTATTGTTATAATTCTTCAAATTTATCCCACCCAATCCATCATTTAAAACTAAGAAAACCCTCGACTCATACACAATCCATTAATATGTCTCATTGTAACCAGTCAAGGAAGCCCCAATACATACCCACACCACACCCAACACATCAAACAACACAAAAATTGAATAACCCAAACACACCCCATCTATATAACACTACTTATGGATTCTATAATCAATCAATCTCTCGACCTAAGATTCTATAACACCACCCAAACCACCCCATATCACAAAGCCATGCCCAAAACCCTAGAATTTTAGAAGTCAAAACAAACCCATGAACAATACACCACCATAAAAACCAAGTAATGGAATATTTAGAATTAATAAGGCAAACCTTACTCAATTTTCACTCGTTGATTTAGGGTTTATCATATAAATAGTTTCATCATGGGGAATCCATTTATTTTAGCTGAATATTAGTGGTTAACTGATTCCATAAGAATTTTTTAATAGAAACCAAACATCATGTATTCCCAAATTATTACTCGGTTCACAAACATGGAACACAAGTAACAATGATTTTTAGTATGCATATATCCCATATAGTCAAAATAATAACCAAAACAAATAACAAGTATAACATACATCACTTAATCCCTGCCCCTGTATATTGATATTAAACTGATTCAATTATCTTTATTTAATTTGGATTCGACTATCATCAGATGGGAAACATTCAGATACCCACCCTACATGATGTAAAATTATGGGGGATTAAGAAAACCTACCTTGAAGAATAAGTGGTTGGTTCTTCCTAATTACACTAAGATAGGGAAACTCCAAGGGGAATCTCAGTCCAAAAGATATAGCACAACCACATGACTCCTTAGGAAAGAATTTTTTTGGCACCTCATACCAAGATAAAGAAGAATGAATGTATGAAGTTAATTCCCCTTGTTTAGAAGGATTATATCCAAGACTCACAGAATATGAAACGGTTTAGAATTGGCATTTAATTCGTATATCAACAAACCACATGGTTTGACCATTTAGAATTCTCCAAAACATTTATGAATTTATGGATATGATTCATATCCCTTAAAACAGCTTAAAACCCACTTATATATGGTACCAAATTCAATTTACTTCAACGAAAATGTTAAAGTGGTGAAACTAGAAAAATTGGAGAAATTCTGATATTTTTAAAACTGTTTAAAAGACTCGCCGTTAGTTGAGTCACTCTCAAAAAGTCACTGGTGTGAGTCACTGGTGTGATCTACTGATGTGAGTCACCAGTGAGACCTACCAATGTGATTCGTCATTGGCGAGCAATCAGTGAGAGTCCCCATTGGTGAGTTGTCGGTGCGAGTCACCAGTTCGAGCTACTGTCACAAGTCACCATCCTAATTCAACAATCCTGACACATTGTTCTGAACTACCATTATGACTCATTGTTGAGACTCACTATCATTAATAACCATTTAAATATAACTTTGGAAACTTGAAATTTGGTAAAATTTTGAAATTATTTGTCGTGACCTCCCAGAACACTTCAAACACCTAATTTTCACAATGTAGTAGACCAGAGAGGTTCGGGCCATTACAGTTTCCTTTATTACTTTGGGGGTATTTTCTTTTGAAACCATCCACATCATTACCATTAATGGAATATGATAAATTTGTTTCAAATATTTAATTATTAATATACTACTTTCTCTATACAGAATAAAAATTACATTTTACATTATTTAGATTGGATGATGTTGACCAAGAAAAAATATTATTCTATCAACATGGGGGAAAGTGTTAAAGTTTTTTATATTTTTATTCCAAAATAGACTTTGATTTCTATATTGACTAAT
Organism: Viscum album; assembly: GCA_963277665.1. Taxonomy (NCBI): domain Eukaryota; kingdom Viridiplantae; phylum Streptophyta; class Magnoliopsida; order Santalales; family Viscaceae; genus Viscum; species Viscum album. Next base: position 359,033,166 of record OY728136.1, on the reverse strand, counting down.
TATTGTTTTATCATCCACCCTTTTTCTATAGATGGGTTATGATCATGTTATCCCTTTTATTTATATAGGGATAATTATTGGAATTTTTATTATTATTTAATGCCATTTTTGATTGATCATGTGTTGATATTCATTATTCTTCATGATATGAATTACCATGTTTTATTAAATTATTGGTTGCTCAAGTAATGGTATGCTGGGTATTGATGAATCTTATAGTGAATGCATTATAATTAATAAGATAATAGGTGGGGGGATAGAATCATATAGAACCATGATGCATTAACAGGTCTCATGAGACAAAATTTGTTTGGGTATTTGGTGTATGCCTTCCCATTTTAGAAAGATATCTTAAATGTGGTATATATGATAAGTAAATTGTCTTAAAACATGACCTTGACATAGGTTTTAAATTTATTACAATATTAATTCAATCATTGTGGGATCAGTGCTATTGATATCTATGTCTTAATTTATTATCCTAGACATAATATGTTCCCAGTTCCAAGTTGTTTGTGGATTTGTTTTGTCTACTTTTTCCTAACATAATGTTTATTTAATTATTTCAATAGTTCTATGTTTTTTCAAACTAATTGTTTGAGATTACCCTTTCTTATATATCCACATTTCATGCTTATGATGAAAATTAGTAAACATGGAGTCTTTAGAAGGTTATCATGTATTGAAAAAGTTATGGGATATTTTGAAGAATCATTAGGGATTAAGTGGTTTTATATATAATGAAATAAAAATTTCTTCTTAATACAAATAAAATTTTTATTTATTAGTTTATAATGTTCTTTAATTTCTAAATCGCTAAACTATAAAATATCCTTCAGATATAAGAAATTCAATAATTTTTATTGATTTTGTAATTATGGATGGTTATATCAAGGATTTAACAATTTGTATAAAATAAAGTATGTAAATTATGTGTTTATGACATCAAATCCATGAGTATGAAACTTAGTGTCATAGTTGGTATCGAAGGAAATATTTTGATAAATTTAAAAATTAGGATATTTTTTAGGATAATTTAAGAACAAGTATATTAAGGTTGTATAGATATCCATTTGGAATAGAATATTATAATGAATTAATACACATTTTATTTGTGAATTAGGAATACAAAACATTAGTAAAAACCCTATGAAAGTGTTGGGAAAAATCCTGAGATTTTGGTAAAGTGAAGATTATGTGTAATTTCCTAGAAATAAAACCTTTTCTATAAAATATAATGTAGATATTCTTGTGGCATAGATGCACCTAGATGTAATAACCCCAAAAGGCTTGTTTGAGAATTGACTTAATCATAACTTTTATGCATGATGAATGGGCCCAATACTACACACCTACTGAGTCACAACTGGGTTATATTAGTCGTTATTCATATTCTATATACAAACCATTATGAAGAATTTAATAATTATATAAACTAATTAGGTAAGAGAAACTAATATAAAAATGACCAAATATAATCAAGGATTGAACAAATAAGTGTCATAGGTTTATCTAAAAGTATCATATGTTAAAAGTAAATTTGTTATAGGGGAATAACTATTCATATTGATGTTTTCATGTATATATTTTAGATAATATCGTAACCATTTTGGTTTTAGTATTTGGTTGAAACATGATCGCTAAAATGAAGAGGAGATAGGTATGTATCCAGAAACCACTATATCCTATAAATGAATAAGGTTTCATACTTAAATGTTTTATAATTTTAGTATATACCTATTATGATGGAAAAAATGAGCTTCCTTGTATTACCTAAGGTAGTGAGGTTGATATTATAATTAATTCCTGACACTATTATCTGTTTTCTTTAGTGAAGAGATATTTATCGATGACATTTTTGTATATTCTAAATGTTATTGAGGTTTATGTGAAATAAATATGGACCATTATTAATTATTTTTGTATTAATAGTTTGAAATCATATATTAATTGGTATCAATAACCTTGAGAAATAATTTTATGGAAAGGTTATATTTTTTTGATTAAAATTGGAGATCACATGCTTGAGGTATGGATAAATCTTAAGAATAAAATACACATGGTGTTGAGATATTAAATAGAGGTTTCATTTAGAAGAAGTGGGTCAAAAAGTAATTGGTAACCATGGGATTGATAATTAATTCATGATATTTTTTGAGAAGTTCATTTTTTTTTGGGATTATATTTAAATGTGTGTGATCTTATAAACTAGTGGTTAACACCATATGAGTTTTAAAGATAGAGTTAATTTTTTTAGGAATATATAATCTTATTGTGGTCTAATGTATTTGTGATTAAAATAGGATTTTGTAAAGGTGTGTTATTGAGAGTATATGATTAGGGTATACAAATTATTGGTTATATGATTTTATGGGTGATTAATTTTTATTGAGGAAGTATAAGTTGGATTTCTAGAGAATGATTTCTAATGGTTTTTGGGTTCAGTATATTTTAAGACAATTCATGGTAATTTGGGATATCAATTTTGAGGATTAGGTTAAGTTTCATGAGAGAACTGAACTCAATGTAAATTATGTTGAACTAATAATGATATAGGTTAAACTAATATTGATTTAGGTTGAATAAAATGAATTATAAGATAAGATGATAATATGGGTAAAATGTTTTAATGATGAATAACTTTTATGTTAATGGTTATGATAGTTTCACCTGAATTGAATGTTTTTTTCACTCATATCATCCTTTTTAAGTAATGGAGAGAAATATAAGTAAACATTTGTGTGAGGAAAAATTCAGATATTACCTCAATGAACAACCTAATGGGATGGCGTCTGGAGTAAGAAATATTTTGATTATTACAAACAATCTATCATGAAATATGATTAATAATGTGAATATAATAGAAGTCCCAAACACACCAAAGAAGATAAATATAGAGTCTAGTTAAAAATAATGTGAATAAAATGAAAAAGGAAAGAGGATTCAATTTCCTATATATCAAAAATATGGGAAGAAACAAGTGGTTAATTACCTCAAAGGGATGGGTAAATGATATAATTAGTCATCAGGATCACAAGTGTAAGGGAAAGAAAGAAGATAAAAACATTGCTTTAATTTCAAGGGAGTTAGGAAATATATAACTCAATGCCCCAATATACGGTCCTATAAGGGATATATTCACTAAACAACCATTACAACAATGAAATTCCTATTAAATTACTAATGTGTTAAATAATGAGTTTTCAATCTAGAATTTATAGTGTATTATATTATGTAAGTATTCACCAAGTACTGGATATTGATAAAGAAGAACCCCAATTAGCATGATTATCAAATAAATCATTTTCAATGTTTTTGGGAAGTTATACATTATAGAATAAGATATTATTCCTTTAATAGAATTAAATGTGAAATTTGGAATGGAATGGAACACTTTACAAAGCGATTTTAAGGATTATTCATATATCTAAATCTCATTACACGTCTTAAATAAATGCTTGATATTCTAATGGTGTATGGTTAATTATGAGTTCCTTATATAAATTTCATTGATTCAAATTATGAGGATACAATTTATTTAAGTGGGGAGAATGTAACACCCTAGAATCTTAATATATAATATACTCTAAGTAATTAAATGTGTTCTATAACTTGTTTTACAGAATACACCCATTGAAAAAAAATAAAAATAGATTAATAATATGTTAGTAATAAACAAAAAAATGGTAAAAAATTAATATTTATACCTTTATATAGTAAATAATTAATATAAGTTAATATTCAAAAGGTTATTTTCATCGATTTTTTTCCATTTATTATATATTTTCACTTAAAAAATTTAAAATTTTGCTAAATTTAAATTCACTTTTTAATTCCTTGTAACAAATTAATTTTTGGATTTATTTTTAATGTTTTTCTAAAATAATTAATCTTTAAGTGAATAGTAAAAATGTTGATTTTACTGATATTATCAATTTTATATGAATTATATGTTTTTGAATCCTATTTTATATAAAAAATATTTATTTATAAAGTAAGATAAAGAATATAAAAATACTATTACAATTCATAAAACTCTTGAATATCAGTTTAAAAAATTAAGAAATATTTTTATGGAAACTATTTTTCATCATTTTCTTTAATTAGGTTTAAACATGGGAAAATTAAGTTACAAATTTATTTCACATTAAAATAATTCTTATTCAATCAATAATAATTTTTTTAATATCATTAGAATCAGTAATATTGATAATCGTTTCCTATAACTAAACTTTATACTTAAGGAACACATTTCTAAAAAATGGATTTTTTACACATTATATATGCTAACATTAATATTAATTTCCCTACACTTGGTGTAATATCCCATCATGGGACCTGCTAAAATGGTGCCCCGAGTCAGTCAGTCACATGGCCTTAAGAACGCTTCTTCGTATGTTAGAGGCTGCCAACTAGCATCTACGATATTAGGTGGTACTATGGGGATACTATAACCTCATATCAAAGTTCCATAGTGGATATAAAAAGAGATAGTAAATAAAGAATATAAGATAACCAATAGTATAGCATATTCAAGAGAAATAATAAAAATTAGAAGTAAAACATCCAAGAAATAATACTAATCAAAATCCATAGGTTGAGTTATATTCAAAATGATTTCATGGAATACTGATGCACAAAAAGAGTATACATGGGATACAGAGTATAGGAATATACAACATTCTATTACAAAGTAAAATAATTCCAAAATATAGATTCACTAGCATCACAAGTATATGGTTGGTTCTCTTCTCCCTTTCTCCAAGATACAAGTAAAATAGATCAAGAATTCATGATAGGGTTCTTGTACTTATCCACACCTATAATCATGAAGTCTACTCATGTACCAAAGGTGGAATGAGTAGGGTGTGATATAAAATCAGTAGACAACCACCAACAGGGTCTAGAAAAACCATCTAGTTTATAAATCATAGTAGTTCACTGGTATAACTGATAATAAACAATTCTTAAAAAATAAGTACTAGTTGGATCGGGTTTTGATAAGACACCTATAAGACTCTAGATGCTGCTGAATAGGATATAATGTGTCTGATCAATTGCCATATATATATAGTAATAATATATATATTATGTATACATGTATATACAATCTATATATACATAAATCTGAAGACATATACATGGATACTAGGTGCTAGTTGGACCTAGGGAGTAACCCATGTGCCTTTAATGAGTCTGACAATCCAATTTCTCCAACAAGGGTATTAGATATGAATGCCATATGAATGTGAGAAATCATAATCCTCACTCAAGATTGTGGGGTGAGTCATCATGCCAAGCACCCAATGCAGAAGATCGGAGAACATCATAACCATGAGGAAAGTAAAATTAACCATTGTGAGATGTCATTCCCATTACCCAATATAAGTGAGCATGAAAATCTATACTCAAATTAACCCTTAACCATTTTCACTAAACATTATCCATGATCTAATAATAATAATCAATAGGTATTATCTCTAATCATTTGTAAATAGTATTCTAAATGTATCCATTACAGTCACAATTATATAGTCCATATAAATATAACTATGCAACACTTGGTGTAGACATTCCACATATTTCAATTTGAATTTATTTGATTTAGTTAATTTACAAGTAAGGAAAATCCATTTCATGGGAAATTCAGACACTTATATAGTGTTATGGTGATTTAAACATTTATATAAAAGTGGTAATTCCATTTTTCACATCCAATGGCTTAGAAATCATCATGGTCGGCATCCACTCATAATTTAATGTGGGTATATGGGGTTATTATAATATAAACCAATTAAATATAATTTTAAAATACATATTAGGAAATGCATAGAAAATTTCAACATTCAAAAAATCATTAACATATATTAAAATAACTAAACTTTTTTAGAAATTTCTAGACCACATACCTTAGGCCTATAGCACTCTCATAATCCAATTTCAGCCTTTGAATTGAGCTAAAATGGGTGAAATTAGAGGAACAAACCAATGCCCTAAAAATAAGGCATATGATATCACACTAACATAGTGAAAGATATGGAAATAGAATCTAATATATGAATAAATAGGATTAACTATCTTACCATTTCATATCCAACATGACTAGCGGTGATAAAATCCAGGATCTGATATATGAGTTATCAGTGAAACAATAAAATGAGGAGGGAGATCTCATGAGATAGGAAAAGGGTGTTTTTCCACTGAATGTTGAAAAAAGAGGGAGATAGATTTAAAAAATCATAGGAAATTTATAAAATTTCCCCTCAAATAAGGGGTCTCATAGTTTGTACACATTGTTGGACAAATTGTGCGCCAACTGTATGGTAGTCACTCTCCAAGAACCCCACTTGCATGGGATAGCTACACGGTTTTACAAGACATGTGAAAATAGTGTGAAAATCCTCTATTAAAACATCTGAAGCACCCACAAAGCATGTTTCTATGCTCATACGGTTGCATACATACTTTTTGGCCTCTTTCTATGCATTTAGTTCCCCACATAGTTGATTTTAATTGTTATCACTAACTGCAAGCTAACCATTCGGCTCAATCTAACTCCCCAATTTCTAGAACTCCAGTCTCCAAAAAAGGCCTAGACACTCCTAATAACATTCTTATAACTTATTACATGTTTACCAAGATAATAAAAGGAATTTATACTAGAAAAGTATTAATCTATACTTAAATGAAAAGTTGGATCGTTATAATATCCCCTCCTTAAAGAAACTCATCCCAAAGATGGACTTTTGAGGGTAAATAGGGATCATATGAGAAAAGAAACATCCAATAAGCATACACATAAGCTTCCCACTCTTAGGTATTTTCCTATACATGTTTGAGCTTCCATAGCACCCATAGTAAGGGAATTTACCTGCAATGGAGTTTCTTCACACTCCTATACACAATAAAAACTGGGTACTTCTCAAAGGAAGGAAACACATTTAAAACAACCTCCTAGGGTAGGAAAACATGTGATGAGTTTAGATAACACCAGAAGAGCTGATACACATAAAAATTCCATGCATAGATTGGTATCTCTAAGAATGTGATATCCTATAATCCATGGGTCTAATTTTCAGCATAAAATTAAAGGGTCTAATGAATCGAGGAAAAAGATTACCCTACCTTCAAATACTTTGATGTCCCATCTTGGGTGAAACTCTCCAGAAAACCAAATCGCCGACCTCAAACTCAATAGGTCATAGGTGTCGATTGGAATATAAAAATTGTGCTAACTGAGCTATCAGTATGCACATCCTTATTAACTGGACTTTCTCTAAGTTATTCTGAATGATATTTGGTCCAAGAAAATATTCCTTCCCTACCTCTAGCAAGAACAGAGGTGATCGACATAGCCTAACATATAAGACTTCATAAGGGGACATTTGAACGGTAGCTTGAAATAGCTTATTATAAGATAAATAAACATGGGGCATATACTTCTTTCAAGAACCATCACATTCAAGGATATATGCATAGAGTATGTCCAAACACCTAAATCATGTGCTCTGTCAAAACATCAATCTTAGGGTGATAGGTCATCCTCAGAAGCACATAAGTACCTAAGTACTTCTATAACCCTTTCTAGAACTGAGATGTGATGTAAGAGTCCCTATTAGATATAATATACTGTTTATCTACATGAATACATATCTGATGTATATCCTCCCAAGGTCAACCATTGAAAATGTCTCTCAAATAGGTAAGAAGTGTGTGACCTTCATCAACCGATCAACAAAAACCCAAAATGTGTTGTGTCTTGGAGATGATCTAGGAATACATGTCATTAAATACATGGAGACATTGTCCCATTTCCACTTAGGAATAGAAAACATATATAAATATATTTTTGGTCATTGATGCTCTGCCTTCACCTACTGATAGGTGGAACAAGGTTTGAAGAAGTCATTTATCTCCTATTTCATAATATGACACCAATACTAGTGACGTAAGTCTCAATATATCTTGGTGACACCAAGATGTACCACCCAAAAATAGGAGTGATATTACCACATAAAATCCTCTCGGATGTTGGTTGGTACATATACTTTCCCATGTATATAAAAGATCTCAACCTTATTCGCAATTCAACCTAACGATGAGTCCTCAACTATGATACATTACCTGAGGACTACGCCCTCAAGTTTGGAAAATGGTATCATCTTTACCCATTATAGAATGTTAGAGGTAGTTGCTAAAGCTAAGAGGATCGTTTGACTATGATCCTTCTGAACCTCAAAATTCTTTTAAGAAACCACAAACATGAGGTACATTTCACTGTTTTTCCTTTGAACGGACTGTGTCTATGTCTTCTATCTCAGAGCATCAGCTACTTCATTTTATTTTTCAATCATGTAGGCAAGATTGAAATTAATGGATTGTTGATATTCAACCTATCTGTACTTCCTAATATTCAGATCACATTGTTTAATTTTATACCTGAGTATTTTTTTGATCTATGAATACAAAAAAATTATCCCCAAGTAAATAATACATCCAACAACATAAATCATGAACAATTATAGATAACTCGAGGTCATGTGTTGAGTAATTCTTCTCATGAGGCCTAAAATAATGAGACATTTATACTACAACTCACTCATCCTTCATCAAAACTAACCCCATCCCAAAACTTAATTCATTATAATAAATTGTGTAGCTTCAACCTGGCTTCAGAAGAATCGGAACCAGCATTGAATTCAACCAACCATATAGAACCTAAAAATATCTTTCAGAAGATTCTAAAAATAAAACTTTTACACCCTTATTAGTCAAGACCATATGAGATGCTACTAGGCATGAGAAATTCTGGATGAAGTTTCTATAATAGTCGGCTAACCCTAATAAATATTGCATATCAAAGAAATTATTGGTATGCTCCCAGGAAAATATGGAAATCACTTTCTCTAAGACTATTGATAATCTTGACTCCAAGATGATATGACCCAAGAAGTGTACCTTTTCAATCTAAAAGTAGCATTTGGTGAGCTTTTCATAAAACTGATGATCCCTCAGTGTATTCATCGTTATTTTAAGATGTTAGGAAAGGTTGGGTTGAGAGATAGAATACACTAAGATGTCATTCAAAAATACTACCATGAATGAATCCATATTCAATTGGAAAACCTGACTCAATATATTCATGTAAATAGTATGCATTATTGTGAGACCAAATGGATTTACCAGGTACTCATAAAGACCAACCTACTCTCAAATGTTGTTTGAGGTAAGTATGAATACCTGACACAAACCTGATGATATTTTGACCTCATTCTATCAATGAAAACACCCTCTCTCCTTAATGTTAATAAATTAAGTAATCTATTTGAGGAGTTTGATGCTGGTTCTTAACCATAAGCTTCTTCAACCCTCAGTAATCCATGCAAAACCTGAGTTTACTATTCTTATTCTTGGAAAAAAGGACCGGTGAACCCCAATGAGATGTTTTGGGGCATTTAAATCCCATAGCCTCTAAGTCTTCCAATTACTTCCTAAGCTCCATAAGTTCTATACGTGACATCCTGTTAGGAGGAATGGACACTGTTGTCGCTCTTAGCAATCTCTCAAAGTTGAATTCTACCTCTCGCACTAGAGTTAGCCTATAAAATGTTTTATTTAAGGAATCCCTAAAATGATCCACCACAAGAGGGAAAACATTGGTTCATATCCCATTGTCAACCAACAAGATATTAGTGGTCTGGGATGTCACTCTTATGATCCCATGATGATTGGATCCAACTTGATATGTGTTGACATTCCATTCTCCCTTGTGTACATTTCTTCTTACCTATGGTGATGTAGATGTCACCCTATAGTGAAAACAAGCAATATGGTCATAATATGGAACAATGTAGTCCGTTATGATAATTAAATAAAACCATGACATACCAAGGATGAATACATTCCACATGAAAATATCTCCACTTATATCAAGGGGACAATCCTTAGATTGGTGAAAAATATAATTAGGTAGCCAATGGGATGTCGAGTGTCATAATTTCATAGAAATAATATATATCGAGGCCCATACTCTCCATAAGTTTTGTAGATATAAAAGAGTGTGTTGTTTATGTGAAAAATAAAGAAAAAACTAAAGAGGGTACTATAATGATATCTCGAACTGTAGAAGGCCTCGAACACTGCTCCACTGAAAAGGGTTACACTGAATATAACTCGTCTGTACCACAACCCTATGTCACAACCTGACATCCCTGAGCAGGCACACCCTTATGTTGTGAATTTTAAGTCAGATTCCCTCTTCCTCAACCACATCCTTGGTCTAAGAATCTATTGGTATTCTAGATTCCAACCTATAGAGATATTGTTGGTCCCACTCCAGAACATGGAGTTATTTCAGACCATCTCTCACTAGGTAATGGTTGAGAATTCCTATAGAAGCATTGTATATTCCCCATACTACTATAGCATGCGCACTCAACTAGATTTCATATACACTAGTATTTTGACTATCCTGGCTTCCCACACTAGTGAAATATAAGGAAACTGTTTATATGAGTTTCCGGACAGCTACTACCCAAGTGAGAAACCTTGAAATGATGTTTCCTCCTCCAAGAAGAACCATTTCTAGGTCTGGGTATTAACCACATTGGATCACACTATCGGATTCTCTTATGTTATGCTCAGTAACGAGGACCTGGTTGGATATCTCAAAAATATTATTCAATTAGAAAACGTTAACTTATTATCAGATGGTATATAACAACCCATAATAGAACCATCTTGTGTTCATGATCTCATCACCCATCAGAGTCTGTGTGAATTACTATATCTCAGTAAAATGGTAGAATACTCCATGATAGGAATGGATCCATACTACAGGTTCATAAAATCTATTTCTCAATTGTCCATAGAAGTCTGTGGAAAGAAGTAATAAAAGAATAGCCTCTGGAAATCCCTCCATATCATATGTCGATGTTGGTCTACCTTGGTAATGGAATCCCACCATCGCTTGGATGAACCACATAGTATATAGGTGGAGATCTAACCCTCCTATTCTGAGGTGTCTCTAAATTATTAAAGATAGAAATAATGACCTATAATCATGAATCAACAGCCTGAGGCCCCCCATACCTAAAAAGGTGAGAGGATGCTGCTTTAAGAACTCCCTATTCAACTCTTCATATTTAGGGTAGGTCAACTAACTCCTTGGATATATTGAACCATATGAATAAATCCCTCTCAAAACTGGTCATCCATTCCCAAATCAGGAATATAATGTGGTTCCTTAGGAGGAACTACTGGAGGTAGTACCGGTGTCTCAGGGCCCACCTCCTCTTGGGTATGGTCGCCACCTCTTTCCTGGCATATAACTCAAGATAATCATGGAGGAATGATTCTAATATAAAAAATGCACACCTTATAAGATACCCTAGATTTTTAAGATTTCATATAGATAATAGGATAGTAACATATCCTTCCTATAGAAAATATCACACCTATCTGCATGCTCTCAAAACCCAGATCTAGTTAATAATGGTAAGCCACAACAGGCCATAATAACATAAGTGAAACTCTCAAATAACCACTACTAAGGTCATTTTTGGGTCTAGGTATCATATTAAATAGTAATGGTTCTGACATATAGAGTTTTAATTACAAGGTCTAGGGTAGAAAACCCTTTACATTGCAATTAGAATCCCATTTAGCGGTAACCATTTCATTTTGATGTTTTTAATATCATTTAAGTTTATAATCTTTTATACATATATATAGAACAGTCTAGTTAAATGCATCTATATTCCCATTTTATAATATGCGTACCTCTTATATATTACAATTGGAACATCATTTAATCACAACCCGACCTTTACGTCCTGCATTATCATTTATTACACCATATGAAATGATTTGTTTACATGAAGCCCCTTTCTGGATTTATATAAGAAATTTATCCATAAACTACCTTTGGAATTCATGTAATACAATAAACTAATGTATTTTCAATCTATGGAACTAGTAGATCTAGAACCTACAACATGGTATAATTTTCCAATTAAGGTTTCATCATCAATCTATGCCAGAAAAAACTCTTTATATTGACATAGGCACTTTAATTAAAACAATAATATTATCTCTGCAGAAGAGTTAGCACATTTCCATATATAATAATCCAAGAACTAACTACATGCAATAGGAAAATTAATGCATAAATTAAAAATGTAATGGAAAAATACATATAATATCAGTTCTAAAGTGCTTATGAGGATACATGAAATGATAAATCCTTTCCTTAGAAAGACATGGAGAAAATAAATCTGTGATTGTAATAATTTCAATATTAATAACATCATGAAACATGCGCATCTCCCAATGGTGAAATCAAATCAATTATAACTGGTGAAAAAATAGAACTGCAATAACCAATCCTAAGTAATTTGGGTTTCCCTTATATGTGTGTTAGTTACTCCCAGACACAGGCACACTACCAAATTCCATTTTATCCTAGTCTTCTAGGTAACAATTGAAGAGTAATAAAAAAGGGAAAAAAATTTATACCACTTTGTAACAACCTAATCTAGGAGACACTAAAATGGTTCCCTTAGCCAGTGGGTCATCCAAACTCAAGCATTTCTCCTCATAGTCCAGAATATTTTGACTAGTAGCAAGAGACTAAGTTGGTATGGTGGTGAGACTATACCCTCATATTAGAGTGGAACAAAAAGTATTAAATGAGAAAATAAATAGTAGAATAATATATTCTAACCAAAAACACATAAAATTAAATATAAATAGTTGACATTTGAAATAAAATATACAAGGAATAATACTAATCAAAATCTATAGGCTGATTCAAATACAAAATTATTTCATGGAATTCTAATGTAAAAAAAGGGGGTACATGGGATACTAGTAAAAGATTAAATAGTATTCTATACAAAATTACAAGATTTAAAAAATAAATCTCCTCTATAATCATGAGAATATACTCATTCATATTCTCTCATACTCTAAGATATGAATAAAATAGTTGAAGAATCCATGATTGGATGATTTCCCCTATATATACCTATAATTGTGAATTATACTTGCATACCAAAGGAATCCTGACTATTGTGTGAGATAAACTCTATAGGCCACCACCAATGGTGTCTAGAATAATATTGTTAGTGTACAAAACATAGCAGTGTATAAGTATAACAAATAATAATAAATAGTGAAAACAATAATCACTAGTTGGGTTAGGTTTTGATATGACACATGGAAGACTCTACCAACTTTGGCATAGGATGGAATGAGTCTAATTTGTTACCATATATATTTTAATCATATATATATATATATATATATATATATTATGTATACATGTATATATACTCTATGTGTATGAGCATATAGAAGCATATAAATGGATACTAGGTGTTAGCTCGACTCGAGGAGTAACTTAGACATCCATAACTAGTCTGATGATCCAACACCTCCAGCAAGGGTAATATCCCTAAATCACACATAAATGTGAGACATTATGCTTGTCACTCAAGATAGTCAATGGAGTTTTCATGCCCAACACTTGATGTAGAAGAACATGTAACGTCATGCCCATAATCCAAGTAAAAGTAATTTGTGTGAAACATCATGCCCATCACCCAACGTAAGAGTGCATGGAATTCCATGATCAACAAAACCATTAACCATTTTCCACCAACCGTTAACAATGTAATCATAATAATAATCATGAGGTATTATCTTGAAGATTTTTTAAACAGTATTCACAATCTTTCAATGAGATTCAAAATTATATAGTCCATATAAATATAAGTATATGACACCTATTATGGGATTTCTACCCATTACCATTTAATTAAATTAATACATTTTATTTTCAAGAAAGGAAAATCTATTTCACGTTCAAGATATACACATAGATGTTGTTCTAGTCATTTAAACATTTCTATAAAGGGGGTATTTAATTTATCACACCTGAAGGGGTGAGAATCATTGAGGTCGACATCCCCTAATAATTTAATATGAGTCTATCTGAGTATTCTAACATGAATCAATTAAATATAAGGGTAAAACACATAGTTGTAAATGTGTGGAAAATTTTGTCTTGCAGCACATCAGTAACAACTATAAAAAAACTAATCTTTTAGAGAAATTGCTATCTTACCTATCTTAGCCTCATAGCACTCTCCTCATCTAGTGTCGGCCTTTGAATTGAGCTAAAATGGGATAAATTGGAAGAATGTACCAATACCATGAATATAATGAATATGATCTCAGGAAAGAAATATTTCATGATACGGAAAGATAAACTAATATATGAAGCAAGAGGATTAAGGAGCTTATCATTTTGGATCCAATGTGACCAACAGTAATGAAATCAAATATTGTATGCAGGAGTTATCAACAAACCTTACAAAGGATGAGGGATATCCCATGGGATATGAAAACGTGGTTTTCTATATGGGGAAGAAAAAAGAGGGAGAGAGGTTTGAAAAATTTCCTAGGAAAAATCATTAAATTAACATTGAAATAAGGGGTCACATGGTTTTCCCACATGGTTGGCCAAACCGTGTGCCAACTATGCACCAACCACATTCTAAGAACCCCACTCACATGGTCTAGGAACATAGTTGGACTGACCATGTGCTAACCATATGAAATTACTCTTTTAAATACTTTTCTGTACTTATATGGGCGTGTTTCCTTGCTCACATAGTTGTAGGAAAATTGTGTGTCCTCTTATTGTGCAATGAGTGCCATGCACGGTTGAGTGACATGATTAGAAATAACTATGTACTAACCATGTCTCTTAGTTTGCCTCCCCAATTTTTGGAACATTGGGCTCTAAAAAATCCCCAAATGATATTGAGACCTTCCTTTGGCCTTAAAATATGTTTACCAAGATAAAACATGGTATTTAAACCACAAAAATAATGATATGTACCTTCTTGAAAAGTCGGATCATTAAAACTAGAAAGTGAATATGATAAAATTATACTTATTTTTGAGGTAATGGTTTTTATAATATTTAATATGGAATATTTCATTTTTGGTATAAAATTTATATTATTAGTATTAATTCTAATTACCATGATAATAGTGAAACAATAATTTATAAAAAATTGTTTTATTAATATTTAGGAAGTTATATAAAATAAAATAAATTTAAATCCTTTAAATAATGAATATAATATGATTTATAAAAATATAAATTAATATATCAACACTAATTTAATTGGTTATCAATACTGAATAATATTAAGAAACAATGATGGTCAAAATGTAATTTTTTATAAGAAAACATTTTTCTACACATTATATACATCAATTTCAAAGTTAATTTTATAATATTTAGAAATTTAATATGATTAAATAGAGGTAAAATTTGGTTCTACAATCTCATATTTTGTTATATGGTTTATATTCTATTTTTAATAAATCATAAACTCACTTGGTTAAAATCTTGTTTCCTAGTTTAAAATTAAAAGAGTAAAATATAAACATTTAATGGTAAATACTATATAAAAAGTTTAAAGCATGATTGTAAAGAAATTATTGACTATTTATCAACCTAAATACACCCCACACTTCATTATTTTTAATCTTTAGATCCATTTACCTTGGACTAGTGTCGTGGAATTATTAAAATATAAAGTGTGTTTCCAAAAGTGTCATTTTCCTTCATTATAAAAAGGGGTCCCATGCACCCTTTAAATCATGAACCTATCATTCATAATTTCCTTGAATATATTCTAAAATATACTATTTTATAATTTCCTAAAACTATATTAAGTCCATGTCCACACTAATTTATCCTAATCCCTTTAATTCTATATAGTTTTCCAAAGAAATATCAAGTCCCCAACATAAGTATTATCTCATTCTTAAGTTTTTATCTCCTTAATTTTAATCCTAAAAATATATTATATCTATAAAAATAAAATCAAATAAGTTATATAATTATATTTATATGATATTTAATTATTTTAATAACCATTATTTATTATATCCATCTACTAAGAAAAATAAAAGCATCGTCAGTGTGTTATGCAGACTGCCACCCCCACAAAGTGGAGTCCCCCATTTTTTTCAGCAACACTATTAATGGGTGATAAAAATGTTAATATGGGTAAATAAATATTATTTTTATAATATTACTATGATATTTAAATTTCACATTATCATTTACTTCCATTCCCTCTCAATCATTTAGAAATAGAAGCATTAATCGTGTGTATGTGCGAGTTATCGCCTCCATAAGCAATGAGTTTCATTTTTCATAACCACACATAATGGTTTGATTTAGAATTATATTTAATATTTAAAAAAAATACCACAACACTATTAATTTTATTGATATTTTGAAACTATTTTATAATGATTTCTACCATGATCAACATACATGGGAAATTATGATAAATTGACTGAAAAACCCTCAAATAACTCACATTGGAAGGAAAACAATATAATAATTAAATATAATGTGATAGTAAATTATATATATTAAATTCAATAAAGAAAAATAAGGTTCCTAATATTTAATATAATAAAATTAACATTATTATTTAGTATGTTAGGCATGTGTGCAGAACAAATATGGAACAATGTAAGGGTTTTCATCGCAATTTCCCTTCAATGAGACAAATATCATATTTATACAACTATTTTTATTTTAAAAGTTTTATAATAAAAATTTGAGATATTATTTCATGAATCCATGTTATTTCATCGTATACAAATAGAAATATCATTTTTTGACTCTCAATAAGTTTTTATCTAAAATCTACAAAACTGGTAAAGGTTTTATCTCGATTTCTATTCATTGATATATGTTTTATTGTTATAAAACAATTTATTATTTCAATGGTGTATATACTACCAAAGAATGTCTATTGGAATACTATATTATTTAATTAATTTTATTCATATAACCCTTTGATTTTAAATCTTCCAATGACTTTGGGTTCAAAATTACTATAACCATAAGGGTTTTTATCTCAATTTCCCTTCAATGATACATATATTGTATTTATTCACCTATTATAATTTTCAAGTTTATTATACTAAATGTTTTAGAAATTTCATAATTAATATATTTTATTCCATGGTATGTAAATATACATTTCATGTTTTAACTCTTAGGGGTTTCGAATCCAAAAGTTACCAAAGCGGTAATTGTTTTTCATCACAAATTCCTTTATTTGATACAAGTTTCATATTATGAATGTAATTTTATTTATAAGGTTTATATATAAATCCTACATGAAATATAATATCAGGAATTATCTTTTAAAAATGGTATTTTTTGTTTTATAATAAGTCAACACTTCAAGGGGTTTTGATTAAAGTGTTACCCAAGCTATAATATTTTTCTTGGTCACTATTATGATTCTTTGACACATAATACATTATGTGAACCATGTTTTATTTTAATGGTGTATTCAATACCCATGGATATTTTTTAATTATACACTTTTAATTTCATTTTATTTACTATCGAAATCATTTTCCCTTATTCTATTGGTTATTGATACAGTTACTTCACCAATAGTAAGGATTATTGGTAAGTCAAATCCCCTTATATGAATTATAATGTTTTATCATCATATTTTTTCATGATTGGGTTATCACACCCTAATATATTTTTATATTTAATAATTATATTATGGAAAATTTATTTTTTATTATAATGAAGGTTTTATTACTATTTTTCCATGGTGGCCTTTAAACAAAGGTAATCTCAAGTATTAAAAATATCCCTTTCATAATCAATTTTTTTGGATCCAAATTTCCTAAAGAAAACATTATTTCTTTTTCAAGGATACTTTATTTGAAAATATTTTAAAATTATTTTTTTCAATTAGTTTTCACTTTACCTTTTTAAAAATACTTTTTAAAGTGACCCATAACTTCTACCTTTATGTCAATGTTAAATATGTTTTTTAAAATCTATTTTAAGTTTTCACTTCCATTTAAATTTCCATTTTCAAAATTATTTTCCATAATACAGATTAATATTTATGATTTATTCTTTAATATATATATATATATATTATCATTTAGTGTAAATTAAATCATATACCAAACAATCGGATTCATGATCCATTTCTGGTTGGTGTCATTCCAGCATTCTTTTTCAATGGTGTTCTTAATATACATTAACATCCTTCTAGGTTTCCCTTTTTCCATTGGGGATATGTCATTTTGAAACTATCCACCTCATTCTCATATATGGATTATGATAATATTATGTCAATTATTGACTTATTAGTATACTAAATGCTCTATATGGTGTGAACACTACATTCAAAAAAATATGATTTGATGATCTTCACCTATAAATAATTTTAATATATTGAAATGGAGGAAATTATTGAAGTTAATTATATTATTATTCTAATATTAATGATTATTTTAATGTTTAATAAGTATTGTTTAACCATCAACCTTCTTTCTCTGGAATATTTATGATTATATTATCCCTTTTATTGACATGTATAAAATTTTTGTAATTTTTTATGATTATTAACTTCCAATATAGGTTGATCATGTATTGATATTCTATATTCTTCATGATATGAATAGATAAGTTTTATTCAATATAGGTTACTTAGGGAATTTAATGAAATATTTTGATGACTCTTATGGTGAATTAATTTGACTTAATTATGTGATGGGTGGATCCAGACATTATATATCTCCTCGATGTGTCAATATATCCCATGACTAAAAACATATTTGTGTGTTTGGTGTATTTCTACCCATTTCTATAATATTTCTTGACTACGGTCTTGATTACATATAACATGTCTTTTAATAAGGCCATGGCGGTGGGTTTTTTTGTAAGGAATTATGAATTCAATAATTATAACATCAATATTATTGATAACCATGTTTTTATTTTCTATCATGGATATAGCATGGTTTCATTTTTCAAGTTTATTATGGTTTCATGTTGTTTACCTATTCTCACCATAACTTTTATCCCATGATTTCTTTAGTTGTACATTTTACCTTACTATGTTTTTTAGATCACCCATTATTTTGTTTCCATATCCCCATGTTATGAACAAAATAAATACACAAGATATGTTTAGAAGGATAGAATGTGTATAAAATCTATGGTAGATATTAAAGAAATGTTATTGATTAATTAGTTTGATACATAATGATAAAAATTTCTATTTGATACAAATAACATGGGATCTATTATTTTATAATGTTCCCAAATTCTATAAATCTCTAAAACTAATAAAAGATTATTTGGATGTAATAGATTCACTAATTGTTACTGATTTTTAATTATGGATGGTTATATCTAGTATTTTATGGATAATATCAATTAAAGTATATAAAGTATGTGTTTATGGAACTAGAACTATGAGAATGGGTCCCGGACATCTAAATCATTAATAATGACCCTAAAATATTAATTGATTTAGTCTTTTAAGACTATATTGATCATATCTATGAAACCTTATTGGGAATTTTAATGACTAAATTATTATCACTATGAACTCATAGAGTTCATATCTTTTATGTAAATATATATTTTGAATATCATTTTCCTTCACCTTCAATTTTTTATACTATGATTTCATGGAATAAATCGCTCTAACTAGTATGAAAACTGGTTCACCACATGACCTATTGATTACCTCCCTATACGCCAAAGGCTCCCATGTAAAATAAATGGTATACTGAATAATGTGGGGAGATTATAACCCCTTTAACATCATAAAAAATATCAAAAATATTAGTAAAAAATATTAAGAAATAACTAGTAAATAACCACACATCACATATCAAATTCTTAAAACTAGCTAAAAGAACAAAATCTAATAAATCGAGAATGTAATATCATGATAGTTTCATGTTTCAAGTAGGGCCCAAAAGGAAAAAACAACTAAAAATCCTCAAAATGGGTTCCATTATCAATCTCAATCCTCTCATATATTCTCCATTCCATGAGTCCCAAAATTCTTAATCTTTCATCATCCTCTTTACTATATTCAAACCTATATCCATGAAGTATTCTTGGGTACAAATGGAGGCCTTCAAAGTGTGTTAGTATAAATCAGTAGTCCACCACCAATAGAGTCTAAAAATATATCTAGTATAGATAATAGTTTATTCAAATGTACAAATAATAATATAAAAGGAAATTAATGTATAAATATTTTAAAAGTAAATAGTTATTAATTAACCTATTTGTTCCTTAGGTTCCAAAGTGACACTCAGGCCAAACCAAACTACTTCATCCCATTCCGGTCATCTAAGCCATATCCCATAGGGGATACACACATTTAGAAAAATAAAATTTATTCATCACTATTTAAATCTTGGTACCATAGAGTATCATTCCATGTATACACACCATATCAAATTCTACTATCACCTGGAGAATCATTCAATAATTAAAACCTTTTAAAAACATAGGTAGTTCTCATGGAATCAATATAGAACAGTACCAATGATATGGAGCCTTTATCAAATATATTATCCCATGACATCATTTACCATTTTCCAAATTTTATCATCATTGAACTGTAAACACACAGATAAAAAATGTGTTCTATTTACAACATTTACTATTCACTATGGTATATCATACTCAACACCTTCAAACTCAATTTCACAATTAAACCGTATCATCATTTATTATTATAGAAAAACCATTAATGTCATTTAAAAAAAATTAAAAACATAAACTTTCCACTTTAACCGTTAACCATTTTTCCTTTTGTCATGTCATTAAATATATTATTCCCAAGTAAACCCAAATTGACACTTATTTGGTAGTAGAAATACAAGAAAAAAAATAATAACCAAGTTAATCCAATAAAACTACTTTTTGACCAGTTAAAACCCCATATTAAAATTTATATGTAAATTATAATACCTCATGGGTGGACATAGTTTTGGTCTCATGGTCATCGATTGACCCAATAGGATCTATAAAGGGTATAATATGTCAATTAAAGGCCCAACCTATTTTTCATAATCATGGAGTAAAATGTGAATCATATTGAAATAATGACACATTGAACATACACTTTAATAATAAAAAGATTATGGTAATATATCTTAGACCTCCTACCATAGGTTTGATGATAATCACTCATCCAGCCTCGACCTTTGATTTGGGATAAAACAATTACAAACACAAAAGTTGAAAAATCCCTTGAAAATGGAATATGGAACATAGATGATGAGGGAAATCCAAGTAGTGAAACATATAGATAATATATGTAAATACACTTGTAGACTTATCGGGGGATTCAAATTGTATGAAATGAAACTTAAAACTCCCTAGAATCAAAGGATTTCAACCCTTAGAAGATGATAAAGAACCTAGAGTGTACCCTAGGATATTGGGAGTTAAAAAAAATGTGAGTGTGTTAATTTAATTTTTAGGATGGAAATGTAGTAAATTTTACAATTTTAAAGAGTCACATGGTTTTTCCACAAGATTTTCCAAAGGGTGTGTTAGTCATACGATCTCCACTTTTAATGGGAACCACACATTCCGTAGTTTTTGGGGCCACTGATATGGTTTGATAATTTATGGGGGATCCTTTTTAGTGGTTCTAAGACCAACTCGTGATGTTTATTAGACTTCTCAAATAGTTTGTAAAATTGTACTCACCCTTAAGCCATGTTGTACAGTTACGGTGCATGGTTATCACTAATTATGGTCTAATCGCATGTCTTATGTTATAATCCCCCTTTTTGTACATTTCAACGTCCGGAACCATGAAAACACTCACAAGACATTCCTTACTATTGGTAAATAAATCCATATGCTCATTATAATTGGTTTACCAAAAATTAAAATAAATTTTTACCTCAAGAAAGTTTTTGATCTTGTAACCACCCCACCATAAAAAAAGATTATCCTCAAGACATGCTCCTTAGAATCACTAAGCTTACAAGGTATAAATATTGGGACACTAGAACAATATGTTAGCATCCCCCTCCTATCTTTCCTCTTAAACATGTCCATGCTACCAAAAAACATGAACGAAAGGCACAGTCTTACCCTAAAGATTTTCCCCACGATGATCGAAAACACAAATTGGATGCTCCTTAAAAGACACATGAATGTCTAGATAAAAATCATCATAATTAATCACAAGAAAAGGGTCAAGGTGATACTGTTGAATTTTTGACACATGGAACATGTCATTAATATCACTATACTTCTATAAATATCTACTTGATGTGATACCAGACTGATCCTCTCCATAGTCTCAAATGGACCACCGTACCTTAGCACTAACTTACACTACTTCTAAATTCAATAGTGACACAATCTTGATGACACATGAAGAAAAACTTGGTCACCTACTAAGAACTCAAATAGGAAAGTGGTGTCAATTAGCATATGAATTATTTTTACTATGGGTTTTATCCACATACTTACAGATCAATCGTAAATAATATAATTCCCCCTATAAAAGACTTCCCCAAATAACTATGATTCTCTTTAATCTATATAGAATAAAGGTGATCTACATAGCTAAATATATAGTTCCTCATGTGGTTCCATATAAACAGTCACTTAATAACTATTTTTATAGTTAAACTCAACAAGTGCTTGGTGCTTATACTAGGTTCTATGAGAATATTTGATGCATTCCCTCTACTTTTATTATAACACATGGATAGTCTGTTTAGAGTCTCGTCCATCCATGGGTGGTAGGCATTGCTCAGAAACACAGGAGCATCAAGTGCCTTTGACAAGACTTTATATAAACATAATGAAAAACAAGGATCTCAATCTCAAACAGTACTATAAGTCACCCTATAAAAATATATTATCTTCTGAACATATAAGTTACCCTACTAATCAATTCTGAAAATCCCCTAAATCAGTATAAAGTGGTATATATTTGTCAAATTGTCCAAAATCAACCATATTGTGTCACTACTTTGAGGATTTATGGTTAATCCCACCATGAAATCCATGGTAAAATCATCCCACTTCCATTACAGAATAGGAAAAGGATATAATAAACAATCATTTTACTGATGCTTAGCCTTTACTTACTGATAGGTGTAGTATTGTGTCACAATACTCGTGATCTTATTCTTTGTTTTGGGCCCCCAATACTTTCTACAATGATCATAATAAATTTTGGTCACACTATTCTGTAGTTCCCATTTCAAATCATGAAATTCATACAATATTTCTTCCCGAATACCTATAGGATGGTAAACTAGAATAGGAATGGGATAACCTCATTTACATCAATGGTTCATTCATGAGGTAACTCCCCACCGTAAACTTATTCCCTCAACACCAGGAACTCTAGATCCTCATACTATCTCCTCTTAATCCAGTTTAAAAGAGATGATCTAATGGATAAAGGCATGAGATTCATTTTCTCCCACTCCTCCTGAATAATTATATGAATCTTAGTGAATTAGTCCATCAACATCCACTCAAAACAAGACTCTTAAATATCTTGAGTATATTTCTTATGACTCAATGAATCAGAAATACTTTTTTATTTTCCCGGCATATATGATACCTCAAAATTAAAAGACATCATTTACTAAACCTATATCTACTACCAAAGATTTAATTCACAATGATAAAGGATATATTTGAGGTATTATGATTAGTATAAACAATAAAACTTCCACTTATGAGATAATTCCACTAACATTTTAAGTTATAAACCACTATGGAAAACATGATCTCATGTGTAGGATCATTATATATATTTGGAATCAACTACCAAGAACCATATTTAAGGACTTGATCTCCTTGCATCAATATTGAACCAAGTCTAATCCCAGATGCATCATAGTACAATGTATATTAATTATTTGGTTCGTGTAAAATTAGAATCATTGTTATGGTTAAATACTTGTATAACTCTTAGAAATCATTTTGGCATGATTTAGACCTCTCTAACATTATTCCATTCTTTTTTTGGCTTGAGATTAGTTCTTTCAAGAGAGAAAAGATCATGATGAACCTATGGTAGTTACCCACCAAACCTAAAAATCTTCAGATGTCAGAAGCATTCTTTCGCACCTCCCAATAAACAATTGGTAATACCTTATATGTTTCCACTAATACACCTTATTCTAAGATGATTTAGTCTAATATGTATACCCATTCAATCTATAAATTAAATTATATAGATTTTTGTATATATGACATGCACTCAATGTGCTTAGGATGATGTCAAGATATTGGGAATGAACGTCTCAAGTCTAGGATTACACTATGATTTCATTAATAAATAAAACAAAAAACTAATCCAAAAATAAGTGAAATATTTAGTTCATAAAGACTATGAACACAGAAGGATAATTCTTTATCCCATACAATATCACGATAAACTCATATAATCCATACCTTCTTCTAGAATCATTTTGTGGTATATCATATGGTATCACCTTCAATTGATTGAACCCTAATATTTAATCAATCATGGATAATACATGAGAAAACCTTAGTTATTTAAAAATATCATAAATACATGGATGAGTATATTAGTTCTTAATATTCATTCAGTTTGGTTTCTAATAATCAACCAATAAGTGCAATGTTCTATTTTTCATAGAACTGAAGAATATCAAGGTTTTTTATTAGGTTGAATAAAAAATTTATCCTCCAAACACACCAACTTATAATTTATCTCTTGAAGTTATGATGTTCCATTCTATAATTAAAAAATGAAACATTATCATCCCTAGCCACAAACTCAATAGTAAACTCAAAATATTGCTCATGAGGAAACCCTGAAAACTTATGAAGAAACATATCCTGAAATTGATAAAATATAGGATGAAAATAATCTTGATATACCCCCCCCCCATATTCTAGAATAACTCTTTCAACCTAGACTGTTAGATCTTCTAACTACTGATGAAAAATATCTACATGGATTCCTTAGATATGTTTTTCTCTATGATGAACATAGAGTTCATCCTCAAGATACGTTAAATTCACCCTCATGTGGTAATAGTCAATAAGATACTAGTATAAAAATAACCATTCCATACTTGGTGTCAATTCCAGCCATACCATCTCAACCATGAACAAATTTCATAGGGCTCGGTACCCACCAATATCGAGGTTAAAATTATTACAATGACGGATACTCATTGATTGCACCCCTAATAGCATGTTGATCAACATAGCTTCATACAATAAATCCATCTATAGGAAAAAAACATAGAAAACTAATAAAATATAATATAATGTGAAGCTAATGTATTAAATAAATCTCTAGAAAGTATAGAATCCACAATAATCATACCTAGAATAGTTGAGAATCCAGCCTCGCTTCTAATGGGTGTGGGTTGAACTGTATGTAGTTGACATGTTTATATACCCTAATATCCTGTCTGAGTATCATGTGTTTCCCTACTCTAATGATATGACTAATCATGTCAGGGAGTGAATTCTCATCCACCTAGACCAACACATCTAATTGAACTCTAACTACCAGACTGATACAGGGTGGTAGATCTGATTTGGTGCCCTGTATTATCCTAGACCCAATATCACTACCCATATATCAAGGGTTCCTGTAGAACTTTTTTATGTTTTCTATCCTACCACAATCTTGTAACTCCATTGGTGTTTGAGGACACTAACCTCACATTTGACCAAGCATTCCATACTAATATAATAATACATGATCACTTCCCTAAGAGGCTAATCATATCCCATGGATACTCTTCCCACCATTTCCTTGGTGGAGTTTCTCATAATGACTCTTTTCACTATCTAAGGATGTACCACCTGATCACCTAGAATAAAGTATATTCCAACCACTAGAGAAATCCTTCAAGTTCCACTCAGAGATGAGAGTGTAATGCACCACTTCATTAAACTTATTTAGGTAGAAAATATTCACCTGGAAATTAATCTTACATCTAAGTCCATTTAAAAAATGTTTCACAACGGTTTCCTCGACTCCAACAACCATTGGAACAATACAATTCAAGTTGGTGGAATGGTCAATAGAGTACATCACCAACATATTTCTATGATTAAAACACATAAAATCTAAAACTTATTCTAGTCTTAGGGTCATTGGGTAAAAGTGTTCCATAAACTTCTCCTAGAAGTTCTTCCGATCCATTTCACGCAACTACTCATCTTAGAATTAAATATCCTACCAATCCTTCAATGGTACCTATAACATGTAAGTTACCAAATTAACATCCTATTTAGAGAAAACTCCTAGTTTTCTAGGATCTTATGTATAGAATCATTCTATAACTTAGTTACCTCAGGACCACCATCTCTGCTGAATGTTATAGGATTCTATAGTTGGAACTCCCTATTGAGATCAAACGTACTCAGAACATCCCACACTGGATCTCTCTCTATAAAATTCATAAATAAATTAAAATTATCATAAAACTACTCTTCTTCCCTATCACATGGAGTCAATTGGGGCTCTAGTTCTACTAACAGAAGTGTATTTATAGCAATGTCCTTCTATCATCCTTTAAGAAAATGTCCTCATAGAGGAAGACCTCTACAATTCCAAACACCCATTTTAGGGAACATAACATATAATTTAAATTGTGACACAAAATAAGGGTCATGACTAACCATAATCAAGATACTCTACTTACATTATCCCAATGGATATGATCGCAACATAATCACTACATACATCGACACGTATCTAAGGAAATTGGATAACTGAGGGTAAAAAAATATTCCAAGTTATAATCATTCCATTAAACACTATTTTAACAGATATATTTGAAATATTTCATTTAAAAATAGTTCCATCCTCATTATTAGGAACTATTTCATTAAAATAAAATAATAAATTGAAAACCATTTGATTTCCCACAACTATTTTTTTATATTTCAAAGCAACTAAAAATAACATGATTTTCCATGAGTACCTAATATTATGAATTTTGTATTAATTATTGACTGACCAATATGATGCATGTATAAAAAATCTCATGTTTGGCCAAAACATGGGTAAAATTTCATAAAATTGTAGCATTAGATAAAAAGTGCATCACCAAGGTGAAATAACATATTGAGTATAACAATTGAACCATAAGAACAATAATCCCATCCATGGGAACATTGATTTTCCCATAAACATGGTTTATCTCCTCCCATGCATGATCTCATTACCAAGTCTTGAAAAATACTAGTATCCTATATAACATCCCCTTAGTAGAAAACAAACAAAAAAACCTAGATCCTCTAATAAAAATTTGTAACATCCCAACCCAACTCACTCTAAATAGTAGTCAAATTGGTTCACCACAAGACCTCAAGCATGCCTCCCCATATGCCAAAGGTTACTAAATAGAAATGAGGGCCTAAAAAAGAACTTGGGGAGACTATACCAGCATTATTGGAGTAAAAAAAGTATAAAAAGTAAGATGTAATAGAAAAAAATAACCAGCTGGTAACCACACATCACATATCAAATTCCCAAAACTAGGTAAATCCCCACAAGCTAATAAAGTGAACATATAATATCTTGATAGTATCATGTTCTAAATAGAACCCAAAAGTAAAAAACACAACTAATATCCCCAAAATGGGTCACAACATCAATTTGGATCTCCAAATCCATGCTCTATCCCATAAATCCCAAAATCATCCTTTTATCATCAATCATTTTCCCTTATCTAAGCCAATAACCATGAAGTCTTCTTAGGTACCAACAACGTCCTGAGTAGGGTGATATAATGTCCCAATAAGAAACCACCAATGATTTCTAAAGTAATATATGGTCTAAATAACAAAGTATGACGATTTATAGTAAATTATAGACAAGCCAATAAAATTAGACACATTTTATAACTAAAAAATATCAATTGACCTCTTCAAACCTCAGGATCCTATGTGACACTCTGGGAAACTCAAACTACTTCAACCTGGGTAATTTTTTAGAAACATATACCATATGGGATACATGACTTAATAAAAATAAAATAAATTTATCCCAATTTAAATCTATGTACCAAGGAGTATCAGTTTAAGTACCCAAACTATCTCAAATTCTTTTATTTCCCAGATGTAATGCCTTGAGATTTAAAAGGAGGAATATCATGTTATATAGAATATATGAAAAGAACCACCAATATTATAAGATAATGTAAATCCCTGAGACTTTATTATAAAAATTTTTAAATAAATTTTGTCTCTTTGATAGATTGTGATGCATAGAATGTTAGGTTTCAATGGAACATGATACTCTATTAAAATATTATTTAAACATGGATATTATAATCAAGTTTGTAAGTTGTAAAGTATGAATATGAATAAATTAATTATGAGAATAATATGGTTTACAATTTTATGAAATAAATTCTATTTTTATATATTAATTATAAATAATAAAATTGAATGAAAAGGAAATATTTATAGAAAATTATATTTTTCTAAATAGCGGTGTTATCTCATTTTGAGCACTTATTTTAAATTAAATTTCAACTATTTTATAAAATTATTTGAAACTTTTAGCTTCTTTATTAAAATTATTAAATCAAAACTAAATTATATTGAATTTTTTATAATGTTCTCAAAAGATTAAATTTGGTATGAATTGTGAAAAATATTGGTTTTTATTGAAAACTGCCTATTCATTTATATTATTTACAATGTTAAATTATATTTTAAATTGTTTATAGAGTAAAATTAGATCAATTATATTAAAATTTAACTAATTTATGTCATTTATATCAATTTTATGTTCAATTTAAATTTAAAAACATTTCATACTTAGGATAACTTTTAATTACAAAACCAATTTCTTGTCACTTAAATGGGTTTAATTTTAAATTTAATTATACCATTTATGTGAATTTAATTTAAAAAAATGGATTTAATATTAAAAAAAATACAATATAATAATTCCATCTTAATTTTTTACCATAATGAATAGTAAAAAAGGTACAAATTAATTATCTTCATTAAGGTTAAAATGAGTTTATTCAGGGTTAAACTAAATAGATAAGGGATAAAAAGAACTATAAATTTTTTAAAAATATATTTTCTGGAAATATATAGACCTTATAACATCTATGGTTTGATAAATACTCTTTTAATAGGCTTTTGGAATGATACAAATGTGGTTGTACATGATACTTTTTAAAAATTACAAGTGTGTCCTCTCCCCCACATATAAAAGGCCACCCACTCTCCTTTTCTATTTACACTTCCAAAACCCTTATCTTCAGAAAATAACTGTTCCTATAATTTACTTATTCCTCAAAAAACATAAATGAACAATTTTTTTGATGATAAATCCATCCTATGAAAAAGTTTGGTATAACCCTAAAGATGTTGTCTGAAGAAGAGGTAATATTCTTAAATGAATGTTTTTATTTTATTTGTTCTGAAACATCATTAAAATATTATTAAATCATGAAAATGTAATAAAAAAATTCTAAAATATAATTATATATTATAATTTTAATTTCAAAACCCATGTCTATCTATACTTCCATCAAATTGGAAATGAGACTATTGATCAAGTGTAAGACGAACTAATACCTCACAAATTGATGTAATTATTTTTCCATCTCTACCTATCAGAATTGGATATTAAGATGGATTTAACATATTTATATGATATTTATGAAATTAATATAATTATTTAATTATAATATCACATCTACCTTCTTACCTTCAAACCATTTGGAAAACAGTAATGTCACTCGCGTATACAGTGGACTACCACTTCGTGAACTGAGGTGATGTGTTCTCCCAATTTTCATTTTAATTATATAGTAATAAGTGTATATTAAATGAATATATATGATATTTTTATCATAATTATACCTATGGAATTATAATATCACATATACCTTCTTACCTTCCATTTCATGGGTGATACAATAACATTGTTAGTGTGTATGACAGACTACCACCTCACGAACCGCGATGAATAGTTTTTCAATAACGATTTACATGGAAGGTAATAAACATAAATTTAATTAAGATATGTAATATATATTAAATCAAACTGAATCCATAATTGTGATATATTATTTACCTTCCTTTCATTTCATTCATTGTGAAAAATGAAAACAACATTCATGCATACGTACGACCTACCGACTCCTTGAATTGTATAGTCCATTATCTATATATAATTTTTATGGATTTATATAAATACATTGATAAATAATAAATATGATATTTATATCGTTTTTATAATTATTTATTTTATTTAACCATGACTAAATTAAAATTATTGAAATTACTAATCCAAAACATACATGAAAAATGAAGCAATTATCACCCGAAATAGTGATTTTAACAAATAGTTGTTAATAAAAGGGTGATAAAATATTATAAGTAAATAATATATGGTATAAAATATATTAATATAATTCTATAATATATTTATAATTTAAAAATTATTTTATAGGTGTTTTGGACACATATTAAGGAATTCGTACCTAAGGGAAGGGTTTCTCATCTCACTTTTACTTTTGTGAGACATATTCCATATTAGACACTAATTCCTTTTATATTGTATATATACTTACCTTTGATATTTTATATCATAAACTTATTTTTACTCATGATATATAAATTTTCATTTTATGTTATTTATTTCATAGGGCTTATGATTCATAAGTAACTAAAGTGGTAAGGGTTTTATGGTTAGAATACCATCATTTATTAGGATTATTTATAATTAGGTTTATAATGATTAAATATTATGATATATATCTAAATAAACTCATTAATTTTATTATACTCTAGTTATTTATGAACTTTTCAAGTAATTGTACCATTTACCTCTATTTGGTACTAAAAAGTATTGAGAAAATGTTTTCACAAAAAGATGACCTTATTTATCACTTTCATCAAAAATGTTTTCTCTTATTTGTTCATGTTCTATATTTTTTTTAATTCTCCAAATTATATATTAAATAAATTTTAACCCATTATATTATTTTTAAAAAAAATATTTAAAATTAATATTCTCTTATTTTTTCTAATGAGGTACTTTATGATTTTTTACCAAAAAGTTTAAAGGAATATCTGTTTTAAAATACTCAGTATTTATAAAATTACTCATCATCCTGACCACTCATTACATTAAAACTTCCATAACAATTTTATGAAGATAATTTATTTTTATAAAATATTTTGAATATTATATAAATTTTTAGTTTTTTAAAGTAATTTTCAAAGTTAAAAGGATTTTTTTTAAGAATGTTTTGATGAAATTTTTATGATATATCAATTCATCAATCAAACAACCCCTCGTTTTAAATTTTATCCATTGGTAATATGGTTTAATATACCATCCTTATTATTATTTTTAATGGTTTATGATCCGTTTGACTAAATATGTACTATTTGATACCATTCACCATATTCCTCTGGATGGTTTATGATTATGTTTATTTATTGAGGAAAGTATGAACATTTCATATGATTATTTTTCAATATGAATGTTAATATTGATTATAATTAAACCCTTTCAAATTAGTAATGAATTGGACTTAGTAAGTGATAGGTGTGGCCCACTATAGACCCTCTATACATTGGTAGGTCTCATGAGACAAACTAGCTTGGTTTTTTGGCCCAAGATTCACAAATTTATATAAGATATCATTGTAAGAGGACTTGATAGTATGGTTATTATGTTTATAATTATGTATCCCCTCATTATGATATTAGTTATTTATGTTCCATGTGATAATTCTATTATTTTGAATACCCATTTTTAAGTGTTAATATAATGTGATTATTCATATTCTATTACTTGATCATCATTTATTCTGTTCATAATATTATTCATGTTCATGCTTTTTATTAAATAGAATGTGTTTTATTTATTTATCACACCATATTGATTGTGCCTTATTTATTCATGACATATTCCATGTGTATATACCCTTACTGAGCCTTTGAGCTAACCCCATTCTTATGTTCCCTTCCCCTGGATTCCAGGAATTGTATTATGTTTGATATATAGGGTTAGGATAGAGAAAATATTGATGCACTTGAAGAGAATACAATGTAATATTTTATATTTTCAAATGTAATGTGAGATTCAAGTATGTATCTATTTTCTTAATACTAATGTAATAATCATTCCTTTTAGATGTGATTCCTTGTATTTTATGGAAATCTGATAATGTAAACATCGGCTTTGTTCTACTAGGGTCATGGTCTATACACCAAAGCATCATTACAACATCTAAACCATGCATAATCACCGGTGGTTCCTAGAGTGTTACTCTAGAATCAACTCCAATATGTGGAGACTCAGTCCAAAATCCTAACTCATACCATCATTTACTAATTTTCTATACTCTTCATCATTGACCCTTTAACACTCTACAATAACAAAGTTTTTCCATTTTCAAAATTCATTTCTCACCATGGTTTATCAAACTCAACACCTTCAAGCCTAATATGAAAATTACATCATTTCAATATTTATTCATATAGAAAAACCCAAAAATTTCATTAAAACCATTTAAAAACATTAAATTTACACATTAACCATTAACTATTTCTATCTTTCCTCAGGTCATAAAACATTAATTTCCAAGTTAATCCCAATAGCCCCTTAAATAATAAAAACAACCCAAACCAAAAGAATAACTATTCCAATATTATAAACCCCTTATTTGACCAATTAAAATCTCATATTACCACTACCAAATAAATTTTCACACCCCATGAGTAGCCTTAGGTTCAGTCACATTGTCATTCATAGACCTAATGGTATCTGAAAAGGGTATAAGACATCAATTAAAGGACCAATATATTTATTAAATTAATGTATCGGATGCACAACATTTTGTAATCATCAAACATAAAACATAAACTTAATTTATAATAATACTATGGTAAAATCTATTAGATTACCTAACTTAGGTTTATAGATATCCACTCATTTATCCCCTACATTTGATTTGAGCTAAAATGGTTTCAAACAAAAAAGTAGACCACTCCATGGAAAAAGAACATATGATACATGGAAGAAAAGGGAAACCCAAATCATTAAATATCTATATAATATAATAAATAGGTTTATAGACTTACCTAGGGCTTCATATAATAATAAATGGCACTTAAAACTCTTTAAAATCACAGGAGTTTTACCCCTGGAAGAGGAGGAGGAACTAGGTGTACACCATAGCCTCCTAGGAGTAAAATAAGGGAGAAATATAAATAAACTCATATAATTTTTAGGAGGAAAAAGTATTAAATTTACCAGTTTAAATGAGGTGAATATTTTTCCACATGCCTTTCCAAACTATGTGTTAACCATGTGAATTCTACTGTCTAAGGAAACCACATGACATTTGGTTTTCTAGACAACATGAACTATTTAGTAAACTTTTTAAAAGTTGTGCGAATGGTTCTAAGACCAAATCACATGGTTTATAGGCCTCCTCACATGGTTTGTAAAACTATTCTCCTGCTTAAACTTTGTCAAATGGTTATGGGGTAAATTTATCACTAATTGTGCGCTAATTGTGTTCCATGTGTTGTAATCCTCCTTTTACATATTTTCAAGTCTATAACCCCTGTAAAGCTCGTAGTACCATCCATGATCTCAAGAAGGTACTTCATAATATGTTTAGAATAATTTTAACCAAAAATTAAAATAAATTCACACCTCAACAAAGTTTGGGATCTTACAGATATTCATAACAAAAATTGAATTTTGAGAATTAATTATCTCATTGAATGTTTTTTTAAAATTTCACAAATCTATGTTAGTGGATACTCATTATTCATGGTAATAATTTTGAGATAATGATAATCTATACAAAGTTCCATTCAACCATACTTTTTATTGATATAAAAAACTGGAAAACCCTATACTGATTTACTAAGGTGTATAAACAATTTTTTCTAAATGTTATTATAATTACTTATTTAATTTATCCATCTCTGTCAAGTCCATTCTATAAGTTCTCTTGTATATTGTTTCCACAACAGGTATAACATATATTGATAATAGTGAGTGTACCTTAAACATTTAATTTTATTATTCCACAATGGTGGTGTTGGTAGAATAAACCATTCGTTTATCCCTTTTAATAGGTGTTTATTGATGTTGATTTCCCTTGAGGACCCTTATTTTTGTGCACTAACAAGCATAATGCCTATATTCTTTATATTTGAAGCATCAAACCATTGTTAGTTCATTGATTAGAGGATTTTTTTTTCTTATTTTATATCAATTAGATTTTTTATGTCCCTTTTATTTTCTTCACTAGATTCCATCCTTTTCTATACATGATGTATTTCCTTGTTCCCTTAGGGAATATCATATGGTGCTTCTTATAACATATTTTTAATATATATAGTTTTATTTTGTTTCTTACATGTTATTTATAATTTTATCCCTTAGTTTTAAACTCTATAATTTGTTTCATATCACCATATCCTTGAGACAATTATCAAAACTCTATCTCTCTTATAAGATCACATCAAAAAACTTCTTTACGATATCCAATTTCATGAATTGATAGATCTTTTTACATAATTGTTTTTAACCCACTAATGAAACTATATATTTTTTATTTTGTTTGATAAAAAATCCATAGGTATACCTTTCAATAATTCTGAAATGTTTTTTTATATTGTTCTCCTAGAATTTTCTCTACATCTTTGTATAAAGGATATGTGTAAAATATATTCTCAGAAATATTTTTAGAATATCTTGTCACTCAATCAATTCAACGTCATCCTTTATATTTTTATTATTTATCAATTTACACTATTTAGAAGCTTCTCATTATAAATGGTAGATTTTCAAAGTAACCTTCTTCTATTAAAAACAATGAAGCACAAAGAATATCTTTTGCATGGAGTTGACATGTTTTTCAATAATAAGTGGATTATGAGATTCACTAAATGAAGTTGTTCATTATCACATTAAGGAATAAAATTTTAATTTCTCCTTTTGTGAGTTTTGATGTGCTGCAAGGTTTATGTTATTATTTATAACCTAGGAAAAATGGTTAATCACTCCCATGGTGTTTGAATTCCATCCCCCATTATAATAGCAGTGTTTTTTAATAGATTTTATATAATCCATCAGATGTGATTTTGGATTAGTTTCTTTTTTTTACCATAATTTTCTAAAATAAAAAAGGTTATAACAAAACAAAATCTATTAATTATGGATAGATAACTTATTCATATGAGTAAATCAATGTTAAGGTCTTAAAATATGAAATACCAATGTTTAAGCTAGCATGTCTTTCACTATCTAACCTAAATTAGAAATTTTCTAAACCATTTCTTGATACCAAATATAGTAAACCACACATTACTTATACGATAACTACATCATTTGTAATACAAATACATAGAATATTACAACCCCCAAAATCAAAAGGTTTAGTATCTTATAAAATTAGATCCATACAACATTAATACATATTAGAATATAAACTATATATAATGACTTCTAAATAGTCTAGATATATGATTTTATAAATTCCTTAATACATTTGATCACCTAGGGACATACATACTAGAATTTATAAGTTAAGAATCTTAGACCGGGGAGGAATAATAAGGAGGAACATGAGAAATGAATTTACATGGGTACATTGGTAACCATAATAATAATCATCACATCATAAGACTAAAATCATAATCATAGTCATAAGGAATTCATTTGATGGAGACATGGAATGTATCACATGAATAATAATGAAACATCATATGTCACAACACATTTCCAAGACATCATAACATAATGGGAAATGATAACTACATCATTCCCATACATAACACTATAGATAGAACATACTACATCATGTTGATTAATAATGATATCATGATATATAATCCTTTTCTTTATTCATCTAAGAGATATATAACTTCATTTTTACCTTTCACATGATAATATGTTCAAAATCATGTGTTCCATATCAAAAATAAGTATACGTCAAGAATAAACCTGAAATAATTCCATGAAAAGATTATGGGTTTTATTATAAATATTGTAAAGTATATGTTGGTGAATACACATAGATGTACACAAATAATAATAGAATACATTAATTTATACATTCATGGATATAATAAATAAAAAATCATAGGTTTTGATGAGAATAAGAAAGAATACAAGAATAATCAATGAGTGGTTTCAAGAATAAGATCTTTATCAATAATTATTAAACACGGTGTAGAATCCATTCCAATGAAATAAAAACTTACATATCCTAAGAATAATAAAACTAAAAGTATTATAATGGGCCTTTATAAGGTATTAAGTAAAAATAAAAAATAATCATGGTGAAAAAAGAGGATAATAGAGAGTATAAACACATTAACAATGGAAAGATGTGAGAGTCCCCTTACCATAGGTATCGTTTAGTATTTTCATGTTTAAACCAACATTATAAAACAATTACGTTTAGTAAAACATTAATTTAGAAGTATATTAAATTTATTTATATTCTCATTGATCAATTATAATTATTGAAATTTATTTATGAACATATCATTCTTGATAAAATAGTTCAATGAAATATTTGTTTGAATTATTATGTTTTCATTTTGATTTTATATTTTTCACTTATTTTAATTTATCTATTGCCTAAATTACTTAAATTTTTATAAAAATAAACAAAATTATATATTTATGTATTATATATAAGCTACACTAATTTACCATGAAGGTGGTGATAATTAATGAATTGACATCATCCTCATAGGTAGTTAAACCGTTCATTAATTGAATGTATGAAAAAACTTTGAAATACAATATATATGTTAAGAATATATTTTAATAATAATAGAGTGTCATAATATAATTCATATAAACACAAATTATCTATACTAACTAGCCTTAAATGTGTCTAGAATTAATTAATTGTCAATTTCATTGTAGGTGGTTAAACCAACCATTAACGGGAAGTGTTAAAGAGTAGGAGAGAGATATAATTGTCATATTATCAATAGTTTAAAAAAAATCTTCAATAGCATAATAACATTTATATAAAAATTAAATAATAATTAATTAATTACTCTTTTAGAGGTTTATAATTGGGAATATGAATATAATAATAGAAAAAATAATAAATAAAGGAATGATGGAAGGACTATGACAAGAAAATTGGTAAAATCTTTAGCATTGGGTTAATTTTTTTAAGTAAATTTAATTGAGGGTGAGATGAAGTATTTATAATTTTAGGCGAGTGGATTTATGGGTTAAAGTAATGAACAAAATATTATATTATTAATAACCCAATTATGACAATTGGATTCATTTTTATGGTTTAATTTAGTATAAAAACATTTTCATACATAAAAACAAATTTTCTAAAAAATCGTTTTCTTTTTTTTTGTTTTAATCTTAAATTAATTTTTACCAACAATTAAAATTTAATATTAAAAAATGGACAACATATTTTGAATTAATATTGAAAATTTTAGTAAATTGTTCTCATTTATTTTTGGTCAATATGAATAGTAACTTTAGTAATTTCTTTAGTACACTAAAGGGTAAATCAGGTAATTAATAGTTAAAAATAATATGATAAGGAATATGAAAATTCCCAAACACTTTAATTAATTTTATTTTATGTTTAAATCTCATCCATAACCTTACAATATTTGGTTAAATAATCATTTTTTCCATTTAGATGAGAAAATGACCTTTATAATATTTTATGTAAAGAAAAGTCAAAAATATCACACTCTTGTTTTGAATAAATATAATATTTTTAACATAAGTATAACTAGAGTATATGTTTGATTATAAATATTATTTTGAAATATAAATTTTCTATATTCATAATTATAATTTATTTTTAATTTTTGGTGAATAAATAATTAACTTAAATTCTTACACAACATTGATGTAATAATTTTTTAATTAATAAAAATATTAAATAAATGGAAATAAAATCATTAAATGTAGAATAATGTTTAATATTTAATGTTTCCCATAATATTTATAGATAAAAAAATAGATTATATAGTTTTTTATTTATTTTATTTGAATTCATTTATTTTCCTAGTGTTATTAAAGTCAAATTAAATGATGAATTGTGAAATTGACATTATTTAGATTTTATGAAATTAATATATTATTAAATAATTTAAAATTCATAAAAATATTATAATCAATAATATAAATTATTTGTGGTTAATTAAATCCAACATGGTCTATTTTTTGGTCTTTTTCTTTTTATACTAAAATTATTTTCCCTTAAAGAGTGGGAAATTTTAAATGTAAGGTAATTGTTAAAAGGGTTGGTAGGGGAATATAACTAAAAGATGAGGGTTTAAACATAACAAAAACATGTACATGTTTTATTTGATTAAAATATTTCAAATTATATTCACCTTTGATTCAAAGTATACAATATTTTCTCTATTTTTACATGAAAAGTAATTTATATTAAATTAATATTATAATAAATTCCAAGAATGATCCTCCTCGCAATTATAAAGGCGAACCCCTTCCTTTAGTACTTTACTTCACTTTGAGCAATATATCTTTAAAAAACCCTACCCAATACTAGTATAAACATTCTTATCCAAGTTTTTTAGGTTTTTTCCTTCTAGAAGATCAACCCTAGGTCCCTTAGGAAGAGATCCAAAGGAGTTTATCCAAAGAAGAGGTAATATCCTTTACCGATCACTTTCTTTTTTTACTTCTTCTTATAATTATTATAAAAATATTTTATTTATCAAAAAATACTTAAATTTTAATAATAAATATTCTTAAATTGTATCATGATTATTAAACCATCATTATGCACCCTCTTTTCCATCAAATGGGAAGTGAAAGTATTGCTTGCGCGTACGTACGTATTATCATCTCCACGTAGCGATACATATCATTTTTTCATTATCATCTTTTATTAATGGGGATTATGATGGGTTTAATGTTTATATATGATATTTATAATATAATTATACCTCTATAATGATAATATCATATCTACCTTCTTACCTTCCAATTTTTTGGGAAGCGATAACGCCACTCGTGTGTACATATGGACTACCACCACCACGAAGTGATGGGATTTTTTTCATTTATATTTTACCTAAATTATAGTAATGATGTATTTTATGAATATATATATATATATATTATTTATACGACATAATAATAATTATTTAAAGTTTAATTATTATTTACCTTTCTTTGGTTCCATCAATCTAAATATGAAACTTGCATTTATGTGTACATTTGTCCTACCATCCCCATGAACTGTGTAATTAATTTTATTTTTATAGCTTATATGGATTACTATAAATAAATATTTAATATATATATATATATATCAATATAATTATTACAATTATTTAGATAATTTTTTCATAATCAATTTATAATAACCAAAACTTCTAAACTAAAACATTAATGAAAATGAAGCAGTTAACATCTGGAACAGTGATTTAATAAATAATTATTAATAATAGGATGATAAAGGGTTATAAGTAATTAATATATTGTATGATATATATTATTAGGGTTCAGAATATATGTATAATAAATCTATATTTATTATAAAGGAGTTTGGGACATGTATGAAGGAAATCAGACCTGAGGTATGGGTTTTCTCGTCTCACTTTCACTTATGTGATACATATGTCATATTTACCAATTTTTAGAGTATATACTGCCTCTTTTACATAATATTTCATGAGTATATTTTTATTAATTTTATTTAATTTTCCAAATAGATTTATTTCTTTCATGGTGTGTATGATTAAAAATATTCCCAAGTGATAATTCCTTATTTAAAAATCTCATAATTATTAGGGAAGGTTTATTTTTAAGTCTCAACTGAGGAATATTTATCTTCCATTTCAATTTTTCCAAAAAAAAAATCTGAAATTTTTTAAATATTATCTAATTATTTTTTAAATTCAATTTTAACCTTTTTTCACTTCTTACAAAAAAATATTAAAAGGAACTTGTTGTCATTTACTAATTTAGGAGCCATTTGACATTTCTTAAAAAGTGAGAAAGGAATGTTTTCTTAATTTAAATAGCATAAACATAATTTACCTCCATCATGATACATCAATTATTTAAATATTTATTTAAAATTTTACAAGTTTTTTTCATAGAATATAATTAATTTATTACATGTTCTATTTTTAGATTTTTTAAAGTGATTTTCAAAGTAGAAAAGGTATTTTCCATAATAAATTTTCCAATAAACTTTTTAAATTATATTTTTCTGTGTAAAAATAATTTTCATAATATTATTTTGAGGATATACTCTAATAATACCATCCACCATATTTCTTCATATTTTTTATGATTTTTTTGATTTGGGGAAGGTATTTACATTTCATATGATAGTTCATCCAATATGAATAGTTATTTATTATTAAGGCATATTTATCTAGTTGTATTGTTTATTCATATAAGGAATTCATTATACTTATTAAGTGA
Source organism: Viscum album (assembly GCA_963277665.1). Lineage (NCBI taxonomy): Eukaryota > Viridiplantae > Streptophyta > Magnoliopsida > Santalales > Viscaceae > Viscum > Viscum album. The sequence goes on along the minus strand of OY728136.1, from coordinate 358,992,808 downwards.
TAGGTGGATCACTTTATATCCCCTTGATGCATCAGTATATCTTAATATACAAACTAGCCTGGGTTTTTTCTGAGGCCTTACCGATTTATTAAAATAGTATTGGATGAGACCTTGATGTTATTTTCAGATGTCTTGGATGAGGCATCGATGGAATATTTTAGATGATCAGCAATAGGATCTCCATCATTATGAGATTAGTTATTTATTTCTATATGGTTATTTGGTTATTTATAAAATCCATGGGTATGTTTCAAGATCATGTTATTATTTATATAGAATTATTTAATCATCCTTTATTCTTAACATATTATGATCAAGTAATTGTTTTAATGTAAATTTTTTTATTTATTTACCTTTCCATATTGATTATGATTATTTTTTCATTATATCTTATGCAGTATGATTACCCTTAATGAGCATTATATCTCATGCCTTTTTTATGTTTTGTTTTCCTCAAGATTTGAGGGTGATTTGGGGATTAATATAGAGGGATGTGATAAGAGGAATAATGGTGTTATCAAACAAAATAATATTTTTTATTATATGTTTTTAAATTTAATAATAATTTCAAGTTTCTCTCTATTTTACCAATCCTACTAAACTATTCAGTATTTTGGTATGAAATTTCTTGTATCTAGTGTAAATGTAATAATTTAATCATTGACTATGGACTGCTAGGGTTAAGGTATTTATAGTTTTTATTGGACAATTTTTGGGAGAAACTTTAGAAACTAGATTTAAGAAAAAATATATCAGGGAAATTAACCCTATTACAGATATTAATAATAAACTCAATGAAAAAAAAGCATTGTTTTTTGATATTATATATACAGAATTCTTTAATTTAGGTTAATTATTTAACTAATTTAAAAATTATACATTATGAATCATAATGTAATGATCTAATATAGTGTATGAAATTAGTTATAAATGTATCATATATAAAAGAATGTTAACCATATCAATTCATGTACTCTATGTAGGGATTGTCCTCCTAGGAAAGATAATGAATCTAGAGATCGAACTGATCAAATTATAACCATATTGGGGTAGATGACATAGGTTATAAGCAATAACCTTGTCTGTATGGAGTAGCCTCCTAATCCAAGATTTTGTATAATAATGTTGTACTACTTTATGCATAAACAACTTATATCATTTGTTGTTACTAAAAATACATTTATAGTTGATTGATGGATAAGTTATTTATAAAAGATATTTCTTACCTTAGTAAGTAATAAAAGGGAGAAGCTTCTCATAGCATTTTATCATCTCTTAGGGGATTCAGATCAATGGTGGTCATTTATTCAAACACTAAGGATGAGGATGAAATATCAAGCATGGAATTTAATGATTTTAATGAACTTTTATTAGAAAAATATTTTCCTCACAAATAATGAGTAGATATGGTGAGACTATTATTGAGTCTGAGGAAAAATAAATAGGAAAATGTTGTTATGTATGAAGCCAAATTTTCAAGGTTAGAAAGGCATGTTGTGGACTACATATATAATCTAAAGAGTGATATTGAACATTTATTTGATGGGATTAATAAAAATATTTGATGGGTACTAGTCTCCTAATCATTCTAATCATATGATTATATAGTATCATGTGCTATAAATATAGAGAAATAATTATACAAGTCTTATAGATTTTATGTAAAGTAAGAGAAAATGAGGGCGGTAGAGAAAAATATGGATAATGGGAAGAAAGGAAAGAATTATTTTTTCACATTTTATAATTGTGGAAATAAACACCCAAGTAAATGATTGAAGGGAATGGGAGTTTTCTGAGAGTTTGGAGACAAATTCCACTTGGATCATGATTTAATGTGAAAAAAATAACCTTAAAATGAATAATTCTTCAACAGTAAGGATATGGGGTACTACACAAATGAATTCCCCAAGATGAAAATGAATATAGGTTTGAAGAAGCAAAGAGATCAAGGTGAATCTTATACTGTTACTAGATTCGAAGTTGAATGATTAATGTGATTGTGTATTGTATTGAAGAAGTATTTTTATCAATGATATTATAGTTATAAGAATCATGAAATGTATAAGGGTTATACTACAATAATTTATTTTGAATCATACGTTGAATGGTACCAATAACAAAGAAAAGTGATTTAGTGGTAAGGTGATATTTTTGTAGAATACATTAATAAGGGAAACATAACTTTTAATATGTTAATGATGTTGATTTAATAATATTTAGTGGTTATAAAGAGAATATTAACATTGAAGAAGTGAATTGAATAGTATTAGTGACCATGTAAATTATTAGTGGTTTAATGAAAAAGTAATTCATGGTGGTGATTATTCAATATTTGGATATATATTAGATAATATGATATTTTATTTAAAGAAATAAGGAGAAATTAAACTCTTGAAATAATTCCCATTTCCATTGAGGTTTTATAGTGATTCAGGTTATTATCATGTGATCAAATTATTTAAAAGTTATATTAACTGTTTTTTTATGAGGGATTAATAATAAGCTGATTTTGGAAATTTAGTAACTTTATTCCAAAAAAATGGCCTTTTAAATTTATTTAGATATATTTTGGGGGATTCATAAGGTTAAATACTTATCTAATGGATTAAATTGAACATTATATATTACTATTTTAGGTTAAAGTATGCTTTATCATATTAGATAACATGTTTTAACCATTTTGGTTGAGGTAAATGTCCAGTGGTTGAAGAAATGAACTGTCAATATTATGATTCATTAAAATATTATTTTTTCCTTTAAACATAATAAAAAAATATTCCAGAATATCCATTTTCTGGAGTAATATATTAAGTTGAAATTTATCAAAACACTACCAAAGGATGATATTATTCTTATGACATAGAATGAAATTAAGTAAGTTTATTTTCTCAAGTGAATTGTCTATATACTAAAATAATTTTTCAACTTTAGTAAAAGGTCAATGAAATTAAAAATGTTATTGATTTACTTTTATAATTGATAAATCAATTGGGTGGAATATAACACCCCTATATTTTAAAGTAACATTATATTCGATAGCGTATACAACATGAAACACCGAACTTAAATGAACCCTAAAATATTATTATTTAAATATGACTATTATAACCGACACATTAAATTAGAGAGTATGAATTGTATTAACTAAAATATGAAATTTATATAATGTACCTAATCAATATAGATTAATTTATTAATTATTATTAAATAATTACTCAATTTTCAATAAAGATATTTTATACTTTAGAAATATGTTTCCTTTAGAAAATATTTGTTTTTATTTTTTTGAGAAAATATTATAATTAATTTATAGAACATATATAAATTTTATTTTATAAAAATAATATAATTTTTTAAATCGTAAAATAAAATTTATCTTATGGAAAAAATTTCAGGTTTATTTTCTTATGAATAGTGAAAAATACCGATTTTTATTGAGAACTGTATTTTTGTTTCAACCATTTGTAAAGATGAATATTATTTATAAATGGTTTCAATGAAAATTTATTTATTTTATATTCTTAGTAATTTAATTTGGTTAATTAAAATAATATTTATGATTTAATTTGGTATAAAAGTATTTTTATACTCAAAACGTCATTTTTCTACAAAACTACTTTTTATTTTATTTTTCATTATAATATTAAATTAAATTTTAACACATATTGAAATTTAATATTAAGGAATGGATATAATATTTTAAATCCTGAAATCCAAATTTAGTAAATAGGTCCCTTTTATTTTTTGTTAATAATAATAGTAAGTTTATTAATTTTTTTTACCATGGTAAAGTGTAAACACGAAGATTAATGGGTAGAAATAATAGGATAAGGGCTATAAAATTACCCTAAAACTTTAATCATTTTTATTGTATGATTATATTTCATCCATAATCTTATAGTACTCAGTTATATGTTCTTTTTTAATTTGGATGATATTATGACCTTTCTAATATTTTATGTAAGGAAAATTCAAAAATATCACACTCCAATTTTTATTAGACTATTGTATTTTAAACATAGGGATAAAAAAATAATATATTTAGATATAAATAATATTTATAAATATAGATTATTTTTATTCACCATTATAATTTATTTTTAATTTTTTGTGAAGAAATATTTACATAAAATTCTTACACAACACTGACATGATAATTATTTTATTAATGAAAAGATCAAATAAATGATATTAAAATAATAAAAAAAGTAATATAATTTGAAATAATTAACATGAAACATGAATTTTATAGATAAACATGACATAATAGAGATTTTTGGGGTTTTTAATTATAATTATATTGTTTTCTTGATGTAGTTAAATTCAAACTAAATAAATAGTTCTAAACTTGTCTTTATTAATATATTATTAAAATAAGATTTTATTAAATGATTTAAATTTCATAAAACTATAAAATTCAGAAGAATAAATGGAATATTGTTAAATATATCTACAAGTTTCCATTTATGTGTCATTATTCATTTTATAGTATCATTATTTAAATGTAGGGAGTTAAAAAGTTTAATAGTATAGTAATTGTAAAACGTGTTAATACGGGTTAAAACTAAATGATAATGGTGAAATTATATCTTAAAATTATCCAAATTTTATTATATGAAAGTATTTAGACTTATTTTCATCTAATATATGAATTATATCAATTTGGAGACATATTTACATGAGAAATAATTTATATTAATTTAATATTTTAATAAACTCTAAGAATGACCCCCCCCCCCCCCCCTAAATTATGAAAGAGCACCCCTTCCTTCACTTGTTTACACCACTTTCAGCCATATAGCTCGACCAAACCATTTTAATTCCTCTTCCCAACATCTTAATCCAAGTTCTTAAGGTTCCCTTTATAAATAATCAAACTTCTTATAAATAAATATTACATCTTTATATATGAATATTCATTACATAGAAAAATGACCCACCACAGAATCGTTTAGGTCTAGTGCCTTTGGAAGCATGGACACATAAACAATTGGACCATAAGTGGTTTATGTCATCTCACACTATGTTACAAAAAAATAGGACCCTTATTCTAAATATCATACATAATACCTTAGATTTTAACCTGGAGAAAGGAAATATAACAAAGGGTGAGCTCAGATGCTCAGTAAGGGTAAAAAAGGGAGATAGTAAAATATCATTATCATAAGGGTATGAGAACATGAGAATAACATTTTAACACCATACCCTACATATCATTGATCATATTTTTGAGTCATTTAATAAATATTGGATGTTTATAATACCTGAATCATAATATAAACAAGTAACATGAACCATGACATAATAACATAGGTATAAGACATATACTTGTGGCATGCACATAAGAATATAAAATCATTTCCTTAGTAGTGAAGGCTCATTTCCATAACTATTATAGTCAAATGGGTTCAATCCCCAAATCATATTAGTATTCAAGGTTCATTCTTAACACTATCATAGTGGATATATTCCCTTACTGAAGTGGTTCCACTCTCTATTCCAATCATATTTTTCTCCTGAGATATTAATATTTACCCAATACATTAGAGTGAGATATAGTTTTTACCCATCACATAATGAAAATCATACATATGTGTTCCATAAGGTCATAAAAATTCATCATATTAGAACCCATTAAAACAAAATTTGTTTCATAAACATTCCAATATAACATAACCTGTGTAAAATAAATATGCATCAAAATCATTTCATCATTTTATTAAAGCATAACCAATGGAAAATAAGTGGGTTTAATAAGATTTTTCTAATGTTATAACCCATATAAGAGAAATGGATTTTGTAAATATCATTTCATTATAAACATAAACCATCTATAGATTGAATAGGAATGGTATCCTTGGATCATTTCCCCAGTAAAGAAAAACAAACATCAAATGGTGATATATTAGATGGACAATGATTTTCAAATATCACATGGAACATTTATTGAGGAAAATAAAATTTCTTTTAAAAACACTTTTTAAAAGTAAATATTATAAAATATTTTTTTAATCCTTTTAGTTTCAAATATCCTTGAAAAATATATAAGACTCTATATAGATCATTTTAAAATTTTCTTCAGAAAAATATCATTTATAATTTTAAAATAACTTTTAAAAACATAAATCATTTTCAAAATACTTTTACTTTGAAAATAACCTATAAAACTTATAAATTAATCATTATAAAATATTTAAAACATTTCCTGAAGAAAATAACTTTCCCTCATTGAAAAAAATTAATCATAAAACATTTTAAAAATATTTTTCTTTGAAACTAAACTTTGAAACATATAAAATAATATTTAAAATGATTTGTTTGTGGTGGTGTAAAATATCACTCATGTCATACTAGTTAGAACCATGATTTATTTCACTTTTTTGATAAAATAAAAACATACATTTTTTAAAAAACTATATAAAGATTAATTTTAAAAAAAATTATAAATGTAAAACATGCGTAAAATTTTCTTTATTAAATCATTTTACAAATGATAAAAAAAAAATCATTTTTTAGAAAACATGGATATGAAAGAAAATATTTTTTGACTGAAGAGAGAAATAAATTTGGTTTACATTAAAAACATTAGTTTTTAATAATGAGTACATAAATAGAGGAAAATAAATATAAAACACTTATTTTCATGCCATATCCATAGGATAAGAAAAAAATTAGTTTCTTGATAGATGGATTAAAATATTTCATCATTTGAATCATAATCATAAACAGTCCCAATAAACAATGAGATTATACCATAAAACCATTGCCACCTTAAAAACATTGAATTATAATCCCCATAAAATAATAACATAAATTTAAACTTAAAATATCATGAATGTAAATAAATTCATTATTTTAGCTGTCAAAGGGGTTGTATATACACCTCATAAAAAATATTGTTGCATAAAATGACATAAGTCTCAATGAATGAAAATTATGACAAAAATATCTTATCGCTTTGGTATCTTTTGAACCATAAACCCCATGAAATATAAATACACAAATGGATATGTAAATATAAATAATTTTCCATATAATCATCATAAAATAATTTCATTGTATATATATACACCACATAAAATAAATAGTTTGTGAATATAGCGTGTGTCTCATAGAAAATAGAAGTGAGACGAAAATCCCTTAACATAAGTATTGACTTCTTTAATACACATTAAAACATATTGTATACTACTTATATGTTTTTTATAAATCTATTACATAACCATGCTTTTATATATCATACCGTATATGATTTACTTATGACATTTTATTTCTTGTTTATTAATTGATTTATTTTTCACGTATGTTTTGATTTGGTATTTTATGAACTCTTATTTTGATCATGATTTAATTTTATCAGTAATATTAAGAATTATATCAATATAATATATATAGAATTTATATTTATTTATATTATTCCATAAAATTTATAAATAGAAATATAAATACATTGTTCATGGATATGGTAGGCCATATGTACACTTGAACATTGTTTCTATTTTCTCAAAGAATGAAATAAAATAAAGGTAAATAATATATTAAATTCACAAAATAATATTTTATGAAATATATATCACTTGTTTTATTTTAAAAAATCTTTATTAAATTCCATGTGAATCATATGTGAATAAATAATCACATCACTTCCTGAGGCGATTGCCAGTCGTACACACTAACAATGTTATCTTATTCCCACAAAATGGAAAGAACAAGTAATATGTGATATAATAATTCCATAATAATGATAATATCATAAATATCTTATATATATATATATATATCCATCATTATATCCATCTATGAGAGGTAGTGATGGAAAATGAATTACATCGGTTCCTGAGGCGGTAGTCCATCGTACACACGAATGATGATTTTGTAGCCCATTTGATGAAAGAGGAGAAGGATTTAGGTTACTAAATTAACATAATAACATATCAGTATATTTAATAAACTAAGGTTATTATATAATTACATTTTTATAATAATTTAAGAAAATAGTGTAAAAATAAAATAAAATCATCAATTAGGGATGTTACCTCTTCATCAGACAACTTCTTTTGTTTATCACCAAAAAGAATATAAGGATTTATTTTTAACAAAAATAAGTCTTATAGGTTGATATAATTGATGTAAGTAACTTATTAGGGTAGGTATCTAATGAATCAATGATTTTTAAAGTGTGCATAGAAGACAGTAGGTGTAGTCTTTATAAGTTAAGTGTGTGTCACACTTGTACTTTTTCAGAAGAAAAAGTTGTACCCATGTTTTTCGCATAAAAAGGGATAAAAATTGGTCATTCTCGATATTAGAAGACATGATGTCTAAATATGGCCATAAAATGAGTGTTGGAAAATTTTTGGGTCATTTTTAACCCCTGTATATTTAGTTCATGCTCCTGGTAAACCCATTTTAACCTTAAACATGGTAAACACAATTTAATGTTTTCACTATTTATTATGGTGAAGATTTATATTGAACTTATTAGATAATATAAATTATTCTAATTCAAAATATAGAATCCATTTTTTAAAATTATATTCAAAAAATTTGAAAAATTAAATTTAAAATTAACCTCACAGACGTGATGAGAGAGTGGTTTTCCAAAGTGAAAAATGATTAAATGTTTATAAAGTTTTTATATCATAATTTTATAAGAAGATAATTAAAATAACCTAAATTGGATTAATAAATGTTTAGTTAAACTAATTTTACTTTTAAAACCATATTCAAACTATTTTTATGTTTTGAAATGATTTAAAATAAATGAAAATTCTTAATAAGAACTTGTATTTTCACTATTTATAGAAAAAAATTTATCTTCTCTAAAAAATACCAAAAAAATACCATAATATAATTTTGAAATTATGATTTAAAAAATTAATTTTATTTTATCAAATTAATTTTCTAAAAGTTTCATAAAAAATCTTCTATTATAATTTTGAAAAAAGCGGTAAAACCATTTTTTAGAAAAATACAGATTTTAAGAATAAATTTAGATTTATTCATCTATATTTCCTAGAAAAAAAATATAAGATAAATATTAAACAATTACTTGAATATATAAAATATAAATTATATTAAGATAATTAACCAAAATTGTTTTGTTTATTTTATTGAGGCAAATATGTTTTTGTGTAGAAAAATATTTTTTCAGAAAAAGATTTCTTTTATTTTAAAATAGTTTTAATTTTCATTTATAATTAATTAGATAGAAATGAATTCATTTTATATACATTTTTAAAACATTTATTTTCATAATTTAGTTAACCCTATTCATACCCATCATTCTAACAGCTATTTGATAATAATAATATTAAATAATAATATTTTAATTATGTGTTATATTTTGTTTGAACTCAGTGTTGCGTGTAATGAAAAGTACACTAAATGTCAAATATAAAATAAGATAATCTCATTATATCATGTAATTAAGTATTAAAATTGTGTTTCGTATAATGAAAAATATTAAAGAGATTAAATTCATCTGAAAAAAGCTCTCAAAATATCAAGGTGTTAAATTCTACCCCCCTTAAAATGAATTTCGCACTCAAAATTCATCACATTGGTTCCAAAAAATAAGGATAATTATGACTCATTACATCCATAAGTTCTTACATAAGTTCCTCAATCTGGTGGTTTCCCCAAAAAACATTGACCATGTGAGTGATATTTTTTCATAGAACTTTCTCAATACTATCCAAAATCTTCATCAGTTGTTCCTCATAAGAATGATAATTCTTGAGTGATACGACCTCTAAATTCAGTACATATGATGGATCAAGTATATACATCCTTATGAGAGATACATGGAATGAATCATTAGTATAATAGAGGTTCAGTGGAAACTCCACATGATAATATATGGTCCTGATATGATCCATAACTTCAAATGGACTGATATACCTAGGCTTAGTTCTCCTTTATATCATAAGAACCATTTCATTTTTTGTTTTTATTTCAATCGTTTCCACCACATATCTTACTCTAGGAAATGAAGATGAATTTTTTATACCCAAATCACTAAAAAATTACAAGATTTATAATAGAATGATAGTCATTCCTTCTATCTCTTATTATCATCAAAATACAATGGTTATCACAGGTTATCAAATATGTATAAATCTTAATATTGTGATGTAGTAAATAAATCTCTAAATCCTTATCTAAAATTCAACATAAACCATTCCATAAAAGGTTGATCTTATAACCCTTTCAAAAATAAATATTTTTAATGAATATCATTAAATTTTCCAAAATAAACTTAACATTAAACCTCCAAATATCATTAAGTATCTCTTAATAGTCATGTTCCAAATATGTGAATGCATTGGTCATATATTCTCTTAAACATTTATAATAACTAGAATTACCATTAAAATATAATTAAAAATTACATTCTTCATCATCCCTTGAATAAAACCACATATTATTGAATATATTCCATAAATACAATAATTTTTTATACTCCATAAATGATAACATATACCACTGTATCAAAAAAACATCAATAGGTTTGGGGGTCATCAATATTTTCTAGTCTAATTTATCCATATAAATTATCTCTTTATCAAAACTAAACACCATTTTTTCAACATCAGTAACAAACTAAGGGTTATATTCTATTAATCATGAATTTTAATTAAAATATCATCTTGCCATTAAATCACTTTTCTAGGTGCTCAGTACCATTCATAAAAAGAAAATTCAAAACTTAGGGGGAGGGACTTCTGTTAGAGCTAGAGGATATGGTGGATAGTACTTTATCCCTAAACCATGAGTCATACGTCATATGTATTCCACCGTATGATCGTGCTGCTGTTACTGCCATCGACACATCTCCTACAACTATTGCTACAGAAATTGTCAATGGAGATCTTCCTTCTCCATATGTGCACTCTCAATACGCTCATGCTAAGCTCATAGTTTCTCCTGATAGTATGTAGTAGGTGATTATTACTCTCTATGAGGTCTTCTCAAGCTGCATTCCAACAACATAGTGGTGCCATAATAACTCCAAAGTGTCAATAGAGAGATGATACCAACAAATCAACCTTTCTCGAAGGTATATTGGGTCACTTACATCCATGCTGCCTCATCAAATCCTATTGCACTGCTCTGATCCTTGGTATTTCTTGGCTCTCATTATGTATCTAAGATTTCACAGCCTCATATGAATCCTTCAATTTAAATTTAAATTTAAAATATTTAAAATATTATTTTAAATTAATTTTAAAACAAACAAAGAAATTATATTGACCACAATTTGACGTCGGTGATTACCTCTAATATATCCAATGACAGGATCATTGTACATCCTCCTATAAACATTGAACTCTGTAATATTGAGTTTTTCAACTGCCTATAGGAATATAAAATAAAGAGTTTGCATTTGAAGTTTTATAAAAAAAATTTAAAAAGGTAATTACTATATGTTCCCTATGTGTACTGAATATTGACAACCAGCTCGATGTGTCACCTCATGTCTCCCCCAGTTTTGTCAAACTAAGGATGATCTCATCTAAAAATGACCACCCATATAGTGTGAACATAATCTATCCCAAACCTAAGATGAAATGTAATCAGGTTAGTGGGTGATTCAATACTCATCAAACTCAATGACTCATGCTTTCCTCATTACTTTCCTCCTTAAATTCTATAAAAAATAATGGAAATGATCATGAAAACAACCCTCTCATGCCTTCTAAATAGATTCGCACATGATATCATTGATGGGATACCATAAACCCTACAAATAATATTAAAATCAAGTTATTAATGAAATAAATTTCAAAATAAATATTATTTATTTACATACTATCCAATGATCGAACATGCAGTGCTGAAAATCTATGTGAATCTGATCCTATGTAACCCATGATCCTGAAAAATAATTTCTCAATATAGCACTCCCTTTTCCAATAGCTATAAGTGAAATGATGTAAAAAAATAACAAATAATAAAACAATTATTATATAAATTAATTAATTATAATTAATGAAATCTAAATAAAATACATAAGTAAGCATATATATGCATGTGTGGATCAAATACAAGATGTGGACATCTCTTAGGGATAAGGTTAGGAATCATCAATCTCGCAAGACCATGACCCATCTGATTCCTCACTAGATTGCCAATAGTCTGAGTGTTAGATGGTCCAGTATCCATCTCATCATTAGGTAGATAAGCACCCTCTGACTCACAAAATAGACAGGATTACATCTGAAATATGAAATTATTGTTTTTATAAAATAGTTGTAATCAACTATTATATGTAGATATATAGTATATAGATTATAAATAGAAATTAACTATGTCAATATTCATAAACATACTCATATTTGTATATAATGGTGTCAATATCTTTATATTCCTCCTCATTATCATCAATTTATAAAGGATTTTTAGTTTCATCATCTCTTATTATTTCAAATTAAGTTGTTACACCAATAACAAAATCGTCACCATCAACCCTTAAAGGTTGGGTGTCGTCATCTATATTTATGTCTCTTTGTGAAAAAGATGTTTTTAGAGTATATTCTTCAAAAATCTCATTTCCATGCACTTTAGTGGAACCACATTCACATTGAATAAACTTATTTTCCTCAGAATTCATTTTTATTATGCTCCACCAATCACCCAACTCTCTTAAAGTAGCATAGTTGTTTTCATAATAAATTTTATGTGCCTGATGATCCAATAAAAATGGTTAATTTACTAAAATAATTATTTTATATTTAATATCAATGATTCCATTTCTTAGATTAACATTCAAGCCTCTCTCAATATCAAACAACTAACATTCAAATATCATTATGTAATTCTATCCTTGATAACATAGTTTAATAATTTCTTCAAGAATGCTTTAAAAATAAACATCAATTTATAAATTATGAGATCCTCTCAAGAAAATACCACTATTTATTTATTTTCTTACTCTCCATATGCACGTATATGAAATCCATAACCATTCACCACATATGCATTATAGTATTTAACCATTTTGGATAGTGGGTTACTCAATACACACAACCGATTATCATTTTTATCAAAATGATGAGATAGGTGAAAATTTTTAAAAAATATTATCAATATAACAAGTAATAAAGTGATTTAATATTATAAACCATAAATAATTTATGTTACCAATTTTTAAAACTAGCATGAAAAATTATTTTGCGGACTTTCTTCAAGAGCAGTTGCTGTAATTTGTGGAAGTTATTTCTTGATATGATTACCATATGAACTGAAAAAAATAATATTAATTTATTATAAAAATGACTATAGAATAAGTGATAGGAGCACTCATAGTTCATATGGTTTCATTTATTCACAGTTGAGCAGAATAAATGTATGATCTCTGTGATGTTCATCATCTGAAAGCCATCGTTCATGAACTCCATTAAATCCAAGTTCTAGATGATTAAAAACTGACAAATTATTTATCATTTTATCATTAAAATTTCCATTTTTTATGGCCCATGTGGGTTTTTTAAGGATATTATATTATAAATAATGAGAGAAGAAAAACAATTCCTCATCAAAATAAGATTCTAAAATTGATCCTTCAACGGATGCTTTGTTATATACTTTTTTTATTTAATTTCTACATGCATATCTTGAATGGGTACATCCATCAAAACTGTACCTGACCTCCAAAATTTTCTTCATGCATAAAATTTAATATTAAATGTTCCATTGATTTAAATAAACCTAGTGAGAATATTTTTTTCCAGTTTACAAAAAATTAAAACATCTTCTTGCAATCTGGTTAGTGCATCGTAGTTTTTTTTCATCTCCCAAATGTTTTGTTAAACATATGATATGTCTATTAGCGCATCCCAAATCATATAATTCAAAAAACCTCTTAATTTAATTGGCAGAAGCCTTTCCATTATAACATGACAGTCATGACTTTTTAATCTGGTAATATGAACAATTCTGACACATCTTCCAAAATTGGAAACATATCCATATGGAAGTCTCAAATATATAATCCATTGATAAAATAATAATCTATAATATTTTAAAAGTGTATAAGTTTATGTTGGTTTCATTAACTTATGTGATATGATATTTTCAAATAGTTCAAGTTCTGATCACCAACAAATTTGAGCAAGATCAAATATTTCCTTTAAATTTTCTTTTTTCTTTCTTGGTGTATCCAAAACTATATAAAATCTATTATAAAAATATTTATTCTCAATATTCATGACATCCAACATGTAATGAACCAAAAAATCAGACCAATATGGAAGATCCCGAAAATTATTTGTTTTTTCCAACTTTTTTCTTTCCCAATACCATCAATTTTATGTTGGTTTATAGTTAGTCCAAATGTAATTGCAGGTAATGAAGTGAAAAATGATTTTATCATTATATCAGAGAACATTGTTGGAGGTTCATCTCTTTCAATTGTTCCTTTTCTAAAATGATATTTGTTCCTCCGAAAAGGGTGATCGGTTAAAAGGAATCTATGATGACAATTTGAAAAAAAATAATGTTTTATTCCATTAATTAGCATAAATTATATTATGTCTCTCATACAGTAAATACATGATTTTGGAAAATGTTTAATTCATCCAGATAACATTTCATATGCTAGGAAGTCACTAATTTTCCAAAATAATACCTTTTTCAATAGAAATTTTTTTTCCACAGCAACATCATGTTTACTGACACTGTTACTCCACAATAAATTTAACTCGTCAATCAATGGCTTCAAATAAACATAAATATTATTTTTCAGATGTCCTGGAATTAATAAGGTCTAAAATATATATTTCTCCTTTATCAACATAGAAGGAGGTAAATTGTATGGATTCATGAATATAGGCCAATAAAAATATTGACTATTGTAAGAACCAAATGGATATAAACCATTAGTAGAAAGACCCAATTGCACCTTTTAGGATTCAGAAGGAAAATGTGGATGTACTTGGTCAAAATGTTTTCATTATTCACCATCAGAGTTATGATTTACGATTTTAATGGTTGAAATATTGGTTTTGTGCCATGACATCAATGGCGTTGTGTTCTAAGACATAAATTAACACTTCAATCTGGGTGTAGGGGGGAAATACCTCAACTATTTTATAGGAATCAATCCAGGTTTTCTTACTTGATCCTCTTTATACCTTGATTATCCTTATGTAGGAAAACTATCCAATGACTCATTTTCACCATAATATAAGATTCAATCCTTTTAATATGCATGAATCATCTGAAAACAAGACCCATGTTACAAAAGAACCTCTTGCTCTCATAGAAACTTTCAGGCAACACATTTTCTGTAGGTAAGAATGCTTTAACCAAAGATAATATATGATCAAAAAACAATTTTACATTCCATTATATGATTTAACAACCATAAATTTTTCAACCACTTCAAATTTTATTATATTGCAACTTAGATATAAGGCATACTCAGTGGACCTCAGAAACTCATAAAATTGAGATGGTTCTAACTTAGGTGTTAAATCAATGTCATCTTGAGATTAATTTTGTTAAATAGATGTACCTTTCACATCACATAATAAAATTTGAAACCATGATGGATCTATAACCAAATTATTAGTATCTTATCTAGAACTGTATTCACTATGTTGATACCCAAAAGTATATTCTTTTTGAAAACCAAAACATAATATATGACCACCAATGTTATCAAATGTGTCAAACAATATCTGACCAAATTTTTTACATGCACACTTAATTTCCCCTTCTGAAAAAAATTCTAGTTTTGATTATTCAAATGATAAGAAGGTTTCAAAAACTTCAATATATATAAGATTTATACGAGAACTGTTTGAATTCTTATACATATTTATCCAAGAATGATCATCTAATAATGACTGTTTTCGACTTCCTCATTCTACGTTTCTATAAAAAGAATTAAAATAATTAGTTTATTATGAATAATTTTGTATAATAAAAACATGGCACAAAAAAATAAAAAAAAATTGTTAATTATTTCTGGGTATTGATAATTATTATTAATTATTCCTAATTATTCTTAATTAATGCTAATTATTGCTAATTACCAGTAATTATTTCTATTTATCACTATTTATTCCTATTTATTCTTACTTTTTCATATTTATTCCTATTTATTTATAATGATTACTAATTATTACTAGTTATTAATAATTATTACCATTTTTACTAATTATTACAAATTATTCCGATTTATTCATATTTATTACTATTTATTCCTATTTATTTATATTTCATTATATTTATTAATAATTATTCCTTTTTATTACTATTTATTCCTATTTATTCCTATGTATTACTATTTATTCCTAATTATTTCTATTTATTCTTATGTATTACTATTTATTACTATTTATTACTATTTATTACTATTTATTCTTATTTATTAATAATTATTCCAATTTATTAATAATTTTTACTATTTATTAATAATTATTACTAACATTACTAATTATTACTAATTATTATTAATTATTACTAATTATTACTAATTATAACCAATTATTACTAATTATAACCAATTATAACTAATTATCACTAATTATTACTATTTCTTACTATTTATTACTATTTATTACAATTTATTACTAATTATTACTAATTATTACTAAATTGACATGATGTTGGATGCTAGAGGGCTTCTCTCTCTGGATCCTGATGGCGGCTAGTTTGTGTCATCATCTGATCTTTAAATGGACGAATATTTTCATCTGGCTGAGCGCTTGGATTCCTACGAGCATAACTCCATTGGATTAGGACATGAAAGGGTGTTTCGGAACAGATGTACCCTAGTGGCATCAAACCCAAATGGCATTAGTGAAACTTCCTTCTCTCTCTTCAAGGACTCGGTTGCAGGTACAGTTGGCTACAAGGGTAGGGTTTCTCGTGTCAAGGTTGACAAAAATGAAATTGAGCAGATGCAAATGGGTAAGTACTCCATTATAAGTAGAATTATTGTTCTGAAGGGTTCTTAACCATGGAAATTTGATGACTTGACTGCTCTTCTTTCTCAAATTTGGGGTTTTGAATAGTGGAAATGCATTTCTATGGGTAGAGGGTTTCATCACTTCCTCTTCCCCTCTGATGAGCTTAAGAAAAGAGCTTGGGGTTTACAGATTATTCTCCCTCAAGCTAGGGGTCATGCACATTATGGAATGGGATAAAAATTTCAACCCTAAAGAAATCAACAAACCTTCTGTGAAGGTATTTGAGTTAAACTGGATTTTGTGGAATTTAAGAATACTTTATGATATTGAACTTGCAGTTGGGGTACCCATAAACTTGGATAAGAAATCTTAATTAGCACAATTTTTGAATTTTTCTTGTTTCTTGGTTGAGTTAGATCTCGGATCCACTCTCGTGGGCATAGTTTTTCTTTCCTCTAATTCAGATGAATTTACACTAAGAATTAAATATGAGAGAAATACTCGATTATATATGAATTGCAATCTTATTGGAAATAATGTAGCAAACTATAAAAGAACAGCGGTCTGTGGTTTTTTTATATCTCACGGGCATGAAGAAACATTATGTTATGAGAAGGAACGGCTCAACAGGATACGAAATTCCAAACAAGCTAGAATTTCTTGGGTCTTTGGGGATGCTTATCATAATTTGAATAAACTCTCAGAAGATAGAGTTGGGAATGATGCAGACTAGGTGAACCCACCAAGTGAGGATTCCCAACTTGTTTTAAATAGAATTAGTAAATCTCTTGTCCGTGACTTTGACACTACTCCCCCTAATGTTTATGTAGCTTGTGAGAAGCTATTTCGTGACATTTCATGCCATGCTTAAAATATATTCTCTCCCTAAGTGTTCTTGGGCTAATATATCTACCGAGGAACATGATGAGGGTTCTCTTAGTGATGGTGAAATAACTTATTATAAGAAGCAGGTCCAAAGGGAGGTGGATTATAAACGTTCCCAATAATGGGTCCTTTGTACATCCAAAAGGAAAGGGAAGGACAAGATGGTGTCGAACTCCCTGTAGATGAAACTGGTTGGTTATGACATGATGAATAAAATAAAATCCACTTCTAAGATCATATTGGATGATGAAGGGTTCCAAATGGTCCCATCTAGGAAGAAAGTATGTGAGGATGGGAAAAAAATTTTGGTCTTCTGACCTATGCTTCAGCGACAAGGTTTTCCCCCCTCAACATAGACATTCTCCTTATTGTCCTAATATTTTTCATATTGCTACAAGTTTGAACATCCCTACAGAGAGTCATAATCCATCATTGATTTTCCATGGTGGTGATCTTGGTAGTATCATAGCCACTGTTAATAGGATTTACTTTGAGAATACTGGTCTAAAAAATCCAATAACATATGCTTCATCTTTTATTGATGGTTGCTCCACATTATTGGGTGTACCCATGGAAAGCAATGGACAGTGTGCTGGTAAATAGGCTTAAATGTCCCCTGTATCTCCCATAATTTGTGTCAATCCTCATATTTTTATTGCAAACCCTTTTTAATTGTTATATCTTTCTACTATTATCATTAATAATGCTTCCAAGGATGATCAGATCCAAAATTTTATAGTGGAAGGAAATAAAAATGATGTAGATGCAAGACCTTTAAATCTTCACACATGTGGTGGTATCAATAGTAGATAACACAACTTGAGTCCATTAACAACTCCACCCAGATATTCTCAAGCATCAAAAACCATTCATCCACTAATGGGGTCTGATGCTTCAAATATGATGGGTGTGAGGGTGATTAACCATACTTCAATAATAAATGTTAAGTTGGGGTGGGGATAATGATCTGGAAGGGATTTGGCAGAAAACCAAGACCTGGAGAAGAGTACATCATCCAAAAAAATTATGGAAGAGGGTGTTTTCATGCTAAAAAAGATGCTAATATGGAGGATACACTCTTAGGGGATCCAAGTATATAATCTATGGATCTTGGATATGGTCTTGGTCGAGGGTGCAGCTGACAACTCAATCTAGAGAAGGAAACTCTCAAGGAGAAATACACTGTGATCTTCAACTACAGGAACTCACAATTTGAGTGGGACACTGATGATGAGGAGGAGGACCCTAATCAAGATTATGAGTTTCATCCTATCATTGTTTCTATGTTTTTCATTATGGATGAGGACTTACCTCTGTTTTACCCCCCCCCCCCATTCATCTTTCGATCATCATTATATCATCATTTCTATTACTAATAAATTTTTTAAGAGCAGGCTTTCATGTATCCTAAATATTTTGAGTATTACTAATTATCACTAATTATGCCAAATTATTCCTCATTATTATTATTTACTCCTATATATTCCTAATTATTCCTAATTATTACTATTTATTCCTATTTATTCCTATTTATTAATAATTATTACTAATTATTACAAATTATTACAAATTATTCTTAATTATTCATTAGTATTACTAATTATTCCTAATTAATGCTAATTATTACTATTTATTACTATTTATTACTTTTTATTATTATTTGTTACTAATTATTACTATTTATTACTTATTATTATTTATTATTCCTAATTATTCCTAATTATTACAAATTATTTCTAATTATTACTAATTATTACTAATTATTACTAATTATTACTAATTATTCCAATTTATTCCTATTTATTCTTATTTATTCTTATTTATTACTATTTATTCCTAATTATTACTATTTATTCATATTTATTCCTATTTATTTCTATTTATTCCTCATTTTTACTAATTATTCCTAATTATTCAAAATTATTACTATTTATTACTATTTATTACTATTGGTTCCTATTTATTCTAATTTATTACTTTTTATTACTATTTATTCCTATTTATTAATATTATTACTATTTATTACTATTTATTACTATTTATTTCTATTTATTCCTATATATTTGTAATTATTACTATTTTTTACTATTTTTTACTATTTATTACTAATTATTTCTATTTTTTAATATTTATTAATAATTATTAACATTTATTAATAATTATTACTAGTTATTGATAATTATTACTAATTATTCTGATTTATTCCTAATTATTACTAATTATTAGTATTTAGAACTATTTATTAATATTTATTCCAAATTATTACTATTTATTACTATTTATTAATATTTACTACTATTTACTATTATTTATTACTATTTTTTACTAATTATTCCTAATTATTACAAATTATTAGTAATTATTACTATTTATTACTATTTATTCCTAATTATTACTATTTATTCATAATTATTACTATTTATTTCTATTTATTCCTATTTATTAATTTTTTTCCTATTTATTACTATTTATTCATATTTATTCCTAATTATTACTAATTATTACTAATTATTCCTATTTATTTCTATTTATTACTAATTATTCCTATTTACTACTAATTGTTCATATTTATTACTGTTTATTACTAATTATTACTATTTATTCAGATTTATTACTAGTTGTTACTATTTGTTACTATTTATTCCTAATTACTATTAATCATTACAAATTTTTGTTAATTACCACTATTTATTCCTAATTAATGCTAATTATTACTAATTACTGCTATTTATTACTAATTACAACTATTTATTCCTAATTATCGCTAATCATTACAAATTATTACTAATTATTAGTATTTATTGCTATTTATTACTAATTACCGCTATTTTTTGTTCATTACCACTAATTATTACTAATTATTATTAACTACTGCTAATTATTACTAATTATCACTAATTATTACTAATTAGGGATAATTCTTACTAATTACCGCTAATTATTACAATTCATTAGTATTTATTACTAAAAAAACAACATATTTGTAAAATTAATTATTGCAATATAAAACTATACAATTCTAATTTAATTTAATGGTCATTAATTGAAAATTATTATAACTAATATAAAATTAAATGAATTAACTAAAAAATAAAAGCAATAGATAAATACATTAAAAAATAATTTTTTGTACGATGTAAGGCTTGAAAATCGCTCTGATGTTAAATTTTGAACTTTGAAAAAATGTAAGACAAAAATATGAGTGTAGGGAGGGATAGAGGAGATGAGAGAGGTGTGAAATAGAAAGAAACGGTTGAGGGTATATATAGGTTAGATTATTTGCGACGACAGTATTTACGACAGGACCCGTCGTAAATAATAACCCCCCCCCCCTCCCCGTTTAATGAGGGGCAGCGGTTAAAAATTTATTTGTGACAGGACCCATCACAAGTACCTACCTACCGACATAGTGTTTGTGACGGGAGACAAATATCGTCGTAATTGCTAAACCCCCTATTAATTAGGGTGGAACTTAAAAAGGTATTTGTGATTCCCCCCATCGCATATACTAAAATCCACCAAACAGTATTGGTGACGGTACCCATCACAAATAGTAAAAACCACTGAAGGGTATTTGTGATGGGAACAGGGTCTCGTCGCTAGTAGTCCCTCCTAACAAACGTTTTTGTGATGGAACCCTTCCCCATCGCAAATAACTCGTCACAATTACCCATTTTCCCCTAGTGATATTCTTGAAAATCGTTAACAAAAAACTTTTGTTGAACAATCCTTATATATTTCATAAGTCATGAATTCCAATACATAAACACTTCAATCATTCCACATCATTCATATACCATTAACAGTGCTCCATTATCTTATTCCTTAATAACTCTTTAAGATAATATAAAATGTGAATCATGTCTTAACATTCATCAACTTCAATTTATTCATGCTTCTCACGTTTAACATAAAAATAGTATTATAATATCTCATACCTTTCATATGTCATTCATGTTCTCGTCATCCTCAGTAGTATAGCCATTACTCATACCACCTTGCTTATTCTCTTCATGAGCTTTCCCCCAAGCAAATTGATTTTTCTAATTATGAAACATTCCACATTTAAAACATAAATCCTTTGATAATACTTTATGGAGAGAAATATTCCCATCCATTGGATTAATTGAACCTTTTTATTTTCCCTTAGAAATTAATTTCTTTGGGTCATTCTTTTTCACACTCAAAGCATCTTTTCATCTCTTTGATACATTCTATTGCATGCTTCTTCCAGAATTCTTTACATATAGGAAACTGAACATTATTTTCACCATGATCTCCACTACTCGAGCCCTTGGTTGACTCTATCCTTCTTTTCTTGGATGCGTCTAATAGTTGGTTGAGAGGATTGTTGTTAATCATATATTATGATAACTGATTAGGCATAATCACAATATCCTTCACTATAGTCATCATCCCATTTGGTTTCTCATTAATACATTTCCTTTAAAAATCAAATTTTATCTAGTTCCTTCTAGTTCATGTCATTGAGTAAAACCTAAAATCATAGTGTGAGAAACTATAATCATAGTGGAAAACCACATAATCATGAAAAAATCAATTACATGATGGCTAAATAATAAAGGATTTTTTTAAATCTATGATATCTTAGGCTTAACCAAGGTCATTAATGGTTTTTATTCAAATCCATCATGTTAGTTCCTAAAGATTTTTTGAATATCCAAAGAATACCCCTCTGGGAGTGTCAAAATGGATATACAGCAAGGCTCATTGTTGTGCATTAGGTGACGATCGAGTCTAGTTCAATGTTTCATTTTGGAGTTATTAACCATGGGTACCTTTCTGTTAGATCCACATGCACTTATAGTATCCATACATGGATGTAATTTCTTGGAAACCACTCGATATATCTTTTACCAAAGTTCTTGGAGATTTTCCTTTACTTTGAATCATCTATATACTTATCCTTGACATATCCCTGGACATATCCTAATAAATATACCTACGGATCTCACTAATGTTTTGTCGTCCAAGTTTTAAATGGCTAATTACACCTTTCTCTAATTCCAACTATGAAGACCCAAACATATCATATATAAATATTTCATCTTAATAGAAGAATATTCCTTAAAAAAACATAATTATACATACTAGAATCATTTATGTCTAGTGAATTTGGAAACTTATAAAAATAAACAGCTAGTCCATAAGTGAGTTACATCATATCCCATTATGTTCATCATAACAAGAACCCTTTTTAGACATATCATACATAATAACTTTCATCTTGACCTGGGGAATGGAAATATATGAAAAGGTGAGATTAGATTCTTAATTAGGGAAAAAGGAAGGTAGAAAAATATCATGAGAAAAAGGGTATGAGAACATGAGAATAACATTTGATTCTCATACCATACACATTATAGATCATAAAATTGATTCATGCATAAATCTTGGATGTTCATAAGAAATTAATCATAATGTAATCATGGAGAATGAACTGTTAGATCATAACATCGGCATAAGAAATATATTTGTTTCATATACATAAGGATATAAAATAATTTCCTTAGTAGTTAAGTATCATTACCAAAACTATCATAGTGGAATGGGTTCACTCCCACAACCATTATAATAGTCAAGGTTCACTCACAAGACTATCATAGAGGATAGATTCTCTTTCTGAACTAGGTTCACTCCCCATTTTAGTCTTGTCTATCTCATGGGATATCAATCTTTTTGAAACCTCCTTATTTTAATGATAAAAAATAATGTTCTTTATGTTTCTAACAATCTGAATGTTTTATGATAGTAAATAATTATTGAAGTAACTTTGTGAAAAAATTGGGTATGTGTTAATCTATTATCAGTTCAATAGATCTTCCATTACACAAAAATAGAACTACCACTGTCTATGATGATCTACCATTAGTTCAAATATCTATTAATTAAATTTATTTGACACTCGTAATATTTACCATTGGACAGTGAAACTGTTAATCATCTAACATTCAAATATCTACCACTAAACATCTATCACTGACAGATCTACCTCTAAACATATGACATCAAAACTTATCTACCACAGTTTTGATTCCCCCACCATAATAATCAATCAATATTTTATTCTACCATTCAAAGATTTACCACCTGAATAGACCTACCTTCAGATAGATCTACCACTAATCTAATCTGATGCCAGATAGGATCTACCTCTAGAATTATTTTATTTTTTTTCTAGAATCATATAAAAATTTAATTCCTTCAATGTGTAGTTTAAGGAATTAAATGAACTCATCCACACATGGATTTAAGATTAATTATTCTTAAAATTTGATGTGTTGAAGAAAAATTTATACCTTTCTTAATTTTTTTTGCATTGTGAGGATCCAATGGATAGTTAAACCTGCATCTGTATAAATTCTATAGAAATCACTCATGAACATGTGTAATCAAGAGTATACAATATAATTAATACATTCATATATAATATAGACGTTCATATGATGAATCAATATAAACCCAAATATTGGATTCAGGACATCTACATACCAAAAAAAGAAGGACTTTCAAGACCTTCATGATGCTCTATTTTCTTTCATATTCAGGGATACATATTAAAACATCTTTATAATATATATTTTAGTAACATTGATCATCTGAGGATATTTAGATTTAGAAGAATCAATTTTTCCCATCTCTATTCATTTTATCTTTCTTATTTTGCTTTATTTTTTAGAAGTGTTTTTACCCTATTAATTTATAAAACATGTCCTTCAATACTTAAATAGAGATTTTGCGACTCTCTTTCTCAATATAACATATTTTTATACCCATAGAAACTATAGAAGAGTTCATGTGTGACCATACTTGTTCTTATCACACATATAACTATGAAAGAGACTTTTTCCCAGACATCACTATGTGATATTTTTTTTATAATCTGATATGTGATGTGGATCAATTTTATTGTTTAATAAATTTATTAGTAGCTTGTGATTTATAAGTAGAGGGTATTAAGTAATTGATTAAGATGGAACCCCATATTTTAATTCCACTCTGTGTTTTATAAATTTTGTTTTCTATATTTCAATGCTTCAAAACTATATCTATTTTATAATCTGTATCAAAACATTTACTCAAATAGTTAATCTTAATTTTTGATTTATATATAATATTTTATCAAGTAATTTACTTTCAAAATTTAAAGTGATTTCAATGATTCATTTAATTGATCATTAATCACTCTATGAGAAGCTATTTGAAAAATAAAATTATATATTTCTATGGTTTTGATTAACAAGGTGTTGTTTATTAAACTGTGAGATTTAATCTTTAACATGTTTTCAAATAGAAATTTGTATTAGGAACACAATTCACCTCCCTCTTGAGTTACTCACTCTAACCAACATGTTGAATTAGATGTGATTTAAAAATATCATTTTACTATGATATAGTTTCACTTAAAAGATATTAAATTTCTATTTAATCTAAATTTATATCTTTATGGATAATAATAGACAAGAGGGAACTTCCACTAATCAGTATCTGTATCTTAATGTCACTAATTTTTCTCAATGGAATAATAAAATGAAATTTCATATTGAAATCATGGTTTTTGAAATCTAAACTTTCATTGGGGATAAATATGAACTACCCAAAAATACTAGATCATAATGGGGTGATCTTACTAAATCATATTATAAAAATAAAAATAAAGTTATTAAATCTTTTTATTGTGATGTTGGAGATAAATATTTTAATAGAATTTTTTCATGTACAGTTGCATTTGACATTTATAATACTTTGTTTGTTTTTCATGAAGAAACTTTAAATGTCCAAGAAATGTGTTTGATTACATATTTTTTTAACTATTATACATTTAATATAAAACATGATGAATCAATTTATGACATGTATCTTAGTTTTAATGATATTGTGAACATTATTCCTTCACTTAGAAAACCAATTACTTAAAAAGATCAAGTGATGCACCTTCTGAGATGTTTACGAGGCAGGTAGAGTGGAAATTTATCTTCAATTAGAGAATCATGTGGCATAATTATATTTCCTTTTAAAGAGATAATAACAATACTCATGATGTATAAAGAGGAATATAAAGTAAAAAAGATAATGTGAAAATTAACCAAAGAGGTAGTCATTATATTTCAAGACTTTTGACTCAAAATAAAGAGGGATGATTAAATAAGATGGCTCATGTGATGGAGATTCATCCTCTAATAGTGATGAAGAAATTACTCACTTGGTTATGTGATTTAACAAATTTTAAAAAATAAATAAATTCTTAAATAATCCAAACTATAGTGGTAAGTATAATAATATAGGTAACTTGAGAATATGATGGAAAAAAATGATACTAAAAATGATATAATCTTCTATGAATATAAGTGAAAAGTTAATATCAAAGCTGACTATCCAAGAAAAGGTATGAGGATAAATATAATAGGTATAAAAGGCTATAAAAGAAAATCAAAGTGATTCAAAAGATATTTTAGGTGATTCAGAATCAAAAAGAGAGGGAAATTATGATAGAGCTAATATGTGTTTTTATGAAAAACACATTTGAGGTATCTAGTATTTTTTCTGTATCTTTTATTCATAATTCCAACCTTTCTAAAAATGAAAATAGTAAAGAAAATTTTTCTAGTGAAGAAATGTTTAAATATATTAATATATTATAAGATACCTTCAATGAAATTAAAGATAAATATAAAAATTTAAACAATCATCATTCCTTGTCTTCTATATTTAAAAAAATATTATTATAGATAAGGATAAAAATTCTCAATAGGTAATAGAGAATAATGAGCTAAAAGTATCTAATGAGCCATTAAAAATGATCTGTTTAAATTACAAAAATGTAATAAATGATTTAACCAAAATTCTTGGAATAAAAAAACATCTTAAATATACTACTTGAATAGGATATCAACCTAGAAAAATAAGTATTATTAAAAATAAATCTATTCCTCACAATAATTTTACTAATTCTATTACAATTCTTATTCTTCTAGAAATAACAATTTATTTATTTCTAGAAGTATTGAATATTACTCTAATAAACTTATTAAACAATTAAGTATTATATAATCCCTTATTACAAAAATCATTGGACCTACAATTATTTGAGTACCAAAATCATTTCTTGTTTAATTTTTCTTCTTAGGAAACCTACTTTAAATTCATTAGTAATTTCCTTTGGTATTTAAACATTGGCTTCTCCAGAAACATGACTGGGTATTATTCATGTTTTGAGAACATAATCAAATTTCAAGCTGGACATGTCACCTTTGGTGACAATTACAAAGGAAAAAATCAATTCGTTAAATCATTAACTCTAATACTGCTTTAATTTCCAAAGTTTTATTTACATATGAATTAAATTTTAATATGACTAGAATATCAAACTTAATAGATGATGGTTTCCATGTTAAATTTTAAAATAATTCCTATATTTTTTTTATTCAAAAAGTTATTTTGTTTTAACTAATTTAATAAAATATAATGTGTATGTTATAAATTTATAATCCTTGTTTTCTAAAAAAATCCTATCCAAGATCCTTTCACAAAGATTCTTTGATCTGGGATAGTTGACTAGGACGTTGAAACATTCATTCAATTAGAATACTGACCAGGAAACAATTAGTCAAATATCTACCTAAACAAGAATTCCCAAATGATAATTTTTGTAATAAATGTCAAAAAGGAAAACAAAAAATCCATTGTAAAACAAAGAAAGAAGCTTCAACTTCTCAACCCCTAGAGTTGATTTACATGGATTTTTTTATACCTTTTAGAGTTTCTAGATTAAATAGAAAGCACTATTTTTATGTTTTAGTAGATAAATTTTATAGATATAATTAGGTATTCTTTCTATCTCAAAAAAGTGAATCTCTTTCCTATTTTTCTAAGCATACTAGATCTATAGAAAATATTAGTGGACTTAGAATTAATACATTATGAAGTGATATTGGCCATAAATTTAAAAATTAATATTTTTAATAAATATTCTCACTAAATGGATATAATCATAACATTTATGCTCCTATAACCCCACAATATAATGGTGTAGTGGAAATGATAAATAGAACCCTACAAGAAATTTCTCAGACCAATCTTAATGAGTATTATTTGCCTATTTATTTTTGTAAATAACCTATGTATACAACTTACTATATAATCAATAGAGTTATTATTAGATCACTTTTAATGAAAACCCTATATAAATTATGGAATATAAGGAAAGAAAATTTTAATTAGTTTATAGTTTTTTAATAAAAAGATTTTTTTCTAAATAAAAAATATAATCTTCAAAAAATTTCATCCAAGAGTGATGAAGGAATTTTTCTTGAATATTCTATATCTAGTAAGTCATATAGGGTATTTAATAAAAGGACAATGATTGTGAAAAAAAATTACATTTAAATTTTTATGAAACAGATACACATGAGTCTAATACCCCTTTATATAACTCTAAATATGGTCTATCTTATCTAAATATAAATGATAAAACATTTGAATATTCTATGAAACATGAAGAAATTTATTCTAGATCTGAGGAACTACTTGAACACAAACATTTAGAGGATAATGAGATATATAGTCCTTCATTTCATACAACTCTTAATAATCATAGATATCATCTCTTAGATACTATAAAATGTTACTTAGATAGAGGAACACAAACTAGATATTCTCTTATAAATCATGTTGAACATCAATACTTCTTGTCACAACTTGAACTTAAGATAATAAATGATGTAATTAATGATTAATTCTTAGTAATGGAAATGAAATAATGAATTAATAAATATAAATGAAATAATATTTATGAACTATTTGATATAACTAATGATATTTTGACCATTGGAACTAAATGGGTGTTTATAAACAATGTTGATGAGTTGGGAAAAATAGTTAAAAACAAAGCTATATTGGTTTCACAAAGATATAGTCAAGAAGAAGGTATTGATTATGAGGAAACCTTTTTACCAGTAGCTATACATGAATCCATTAATGTTACTTTCCTATGAAGCGCGTTTTAATTTAAAACTATATTATATGGATGTTAGGATTGCATTCCTAAATTGTTATATATCTGAGGATATTTTATTGAACAACACCATAGATTTGAAAATGATAATTTTATAAATCATTTTTTTAAATTGTCAAAATCTTTATATGGTTTGAAATAAGATCCCAGATCTTGGTATAATATTATTTGATCATTTATGTTTTATAGTGGTTTTAATAAAGGAAGTATTAGTCCTGCCTTATTTATAAAATGAAATTTAAAATATTTTTTAGTAGTAAAAGTTTATGTTGATGATGTAATATTAGTTCTTCATGAAATTCATTATGTAATGATTTTTAAAAAATAATGGCAAGTGAGTTTGAACTGAGTTGAATGGGTGAGTTAAAATCCTTTCTTGGTTTTCATATCTTTCAAAATAAATATTTAATTATCTGAAATAAATTTAATTACACCAAATACCATTTAAATTTTTTTGGCATGGATAATAGAAATAGTAGTGATACTCCCATAAGTACAACTGATAAAGAAGATCTTGATGAAATTGGAAAATCTATTGATCAGTCTAATTACATAAGTAGTAATATAAGATTACTATATTTTACTATTAGTTAACAATATATTATTTTTAGTGTATACATGTGTTCTTGTTTTCAATAAAATCTTAATGAATCACATTTACTTATTGTAAAAATAATTTTTAAATACTTAATGTGTACAAAAAAATTATCACTATTTTTTTCTAGCGGCTAATCATTTTATTTAGTCAGTTATTTAGATTTAGATTTTAGTGGTTTTAAGTTATATAGAAAAAGAACCTATGGAACATGTCACCTTTTGGTAAATTCACTAGTTTCATGGTGTTGTAAAAAGGAAAAATTATATTTCAATGTCAATTGTTAAAGTTGAGCATATATCTACAGGAAGTTTCTGTGTGTAAATTATATAGATGAAACACACAATACTATACTATGGATATAAATTTAGAAATATCGTTATAAATTGTGATAATACATGTGTAACAAATATTTCCAAAAAATATGTATCTCCTTATAGGACAAAACATATTGATATAATACATCCCTTTTTGAGAGATCATTTCCAAAAAGGTGATATAACTCATTAATTCATTGGAACTAAACATCATCTTACTGGCATATTAATAAATCCTTTGAATTCTAAGAGATTAATCTACCTTTTGTTAATTATTTGTCTTCAAATTTAATCTTTAGAGGTGATCTACCATTGGTGATCCATCTTTTATGATTCATCATTGGTGATCCACCATTGGAAATCCACCTTTGCAAATCTACTATTCAAGCACGTTACAACTCCTATTTTTTATTAAATTTTTATTCAATTTATTTATTAATATTTTATTATATTTTATTATTCTAAATTTATAAATAATAAAATTTACTTAAAACTAGAATTTGAGAACCCTCTCACTTATACCTCCATTCAACCTTTCATATTCCTTTCTTTATTGACCAGCAAATCATATTTTGTTCCCCTTCTCCCTTAAAACCAGTAAAATTGTGAGAGTGAAATGAACCTCAGTTTCATGTCCTAAAGGATTTTATCCCTCAAAGAAATATCAAGGTGAGTCTAGCTGAACAGGTATTTTCAAACCAAATAACCCACAACTCCCAACTCAATTTATCGTTACTGAATAGGAGATAGATATTGAATGGTTTGTTTCAATAAAGTCTCTTGTACTAAAATTAGTTCAATAATATGGTTGAAATGAATGGTTTTCAAGGAATGACCAACCATTCTATCATAGGATGGTTTACCAATTTTATCAACACATAGAGTAAGGTTTTGGTGAGAATAAATGTGTTATTAGAATTATGATCGATAGAAAAGAAGTAATATTTTCATTGAAATAAGGGCTATATGTATCAATGTGCCTCATAAAGGTATTTTTGATGATTTTCAAGGATCCATTACCAGTAAAAATGAGTTTTTAATATATGAGGATTCCCTACTAGAGTTTACTAGTAATGTTAATGTGTGAAGGCCTAATACTATAGAAATTAATGAGGACTATAAACTATTGTTTAATTTTATCCAGTATATACTTTTTCCAAGGAAGGGGGACTATAGTACTATGAGGTTCCAAGACGTGTTTCTCTTATTTCTTATTAAAAGAGGAGATAAGAAAAACCTGTGTAGCTTTAATATGGTACACGTGATGGAGATAATGAATACCTCATCTACCTCTAATTCCATGATCTATCCTAAGTTTATTTAATCTATGTTGTATTTAAAGATCTAATTCTTGAATATGAAGAGGTTGTAGTCAGTTTTGGAAGTTTATATCTTATTCATTTCTCAGGAATAAGAATTAAGATATATTGGAACCCTTAGTTGAAGAAATTTGTGGCTAAAAAAGAGAAGATTTATGATAAATTCATCCCTGTGTAGATTCCTTCCCAAACTAGAGATATGGTTGGTCCTGAATTAGATCTAAATGAGGTTGTGTTTTTTTCCTCAAATGAGGAAGTTGATAAAGAAACAGTTGAAGCTAGAGAATAATAGAAAGTTGTTGTTTCTATGGAGGAAGGTAGTGACCCAGATGTGTCCTAATAATCCCTTATGTTTCATAAAAACCTACTAGATCATCTCTTTCTCTTCCTTCTAGAGAAATCTTGCTAAGTAAAGGTGAAGAATCTAAAGATACTAAAGTCTCAAATGAATAAAAATCCAATGATAACTCAATAGAAGTTGTTGAAATATATAATTGGTATGATGGGTAAGAGAATAGTGGTAGTAGTTCTTATGTTGATGGAGATCTGTCGCATAACACTCTTGGTGATACTATTTCATGTAAGTCTAGTGAAAAAATTCAAGCTTCTATAAGTTAAAGAGTTGAGACATTAGCTTCTAAAATTCAAAATTTTAATGGTGTTGAGGCTAAGGATGCTGAAATTAATTATGTAAATTTTGATGAGATTTAAGATGGGTATGTTGGTTATAAAAAAGATAGGGAGAGAGCACCAAATGAGGGGGGAAATCCCCAGGAGCTACTTAACTAGGGATTGACTATTCAGAGTCAGAGTTAGATGAGGATGACGAATGTGATTATTAGGTAAGTCCACTTGATCATCATGAAATGTCCATCTCTGTTGATATAAATTATCCTAAGGGATCTCCGATTGAATAGATAGATGAAGATTTTCAGTTGGACTCTTTTTCCTTTGATGTTCTTATAGCTAAATCAGCACATATTGGGGCTAATATACCTAGCCATGATAGGATCCCAAATCATCTTCCTCTTATTCCTCTACCCTATAGTTATGTAATTAAGGTTTATCCATATTATTATAGAGTGAGGATGTTATCATATATCAGTGGGGTCCTTAGATCCACACCTCCTCAAGAGACTAAGCTGAGTGAAGCTAATACCAAATAGATTTTTTATTTAGGGATATCTCATATTCAGCCTAATATGATCTTGAAAATGCATGAATTGGAGATTTAGAACAAGCATTTGGATAATTATATTGAATAAGTAAAATCCATTATGTTAGAAATGAGGGGGGGTTTGCTGAAGGGAAGTCCCCACTTCTAGATAGATTGGAGTCTCTTCCTAATATGGGTGCTTCCAATTCTAGTACTTAATATCCTACTCCTTCAGTTGATGTAGATGAGATTTTATCCATTATTATAGAGGAACTGAATGTTATCCAAGGTAATCTTTCTATATCACATCAAGAGGTACCAGTTCAGATAAATTCCCATGGTGAAAATATCTATAAACCGGTTAGGTAATTGTTGAATGAGGCTAGAACCGATAAAGATACTATCAATAAATATACTAAGTATTACCTTTACTAGATTTATATAAATCATGATCTTAATTCTCACTTTATGTTTCTTACTATGAATTTAAGAATACCTCCTATAACTAGGAAATTTAAGTACCAAGTGAATCATTTCAAGGTTTTGGCCCCTCTCCTCAAGCTTTTTATGGAGGAGAAGATGGATTTTCTCAAAGTAAGGGAGCATCGTGGAAATATCATTAAAGATTTTTTTAACTTGATGAAACTATTTCTATATATCTTGGGGACTATAGTAGTCGAATAAGGAGTTATACCCATGTAATCACTCACTACTAAAACCTCTTCAGAACCCCTTTCCGAATAGTATCAACCTTTTTTCATGACCAAATTTCAGTTCATCTGACATCTCAGGCTAGTCATAATCAAGGATCTTCCTCCATATAATTATACACCTTTTGATTCCACCTCTATAACTCTAGATACTAGAAGAGGAAAGGATCTAGTGGTTCCTTTATCTCATCTAGAACAGAGTGGTTCAAATTATGATTGGTCTTTTATAAGGATTGTAACTTACCCTTTTCTTACTTTTTCTAATGTAATATTTGACTTCTATATCTAATGAAGATTGTATGTAATAATATGTTTATGTATTTACTTTTATTTTAATTTATTTACCTATATTTTTTATAATCTTAAAAGGTGGAGTATATTTGAATATAATTTACGATAGAAATTACCACATCCAAAATTTGAAATGATAAGAAGGACATTCTTCATATTCATTTACACTTATCTCTGTATCTGTTTTTATATAAATGGTTATTAATGCCCTGATTTGTGACCATCAAAAAAGGGAATATTTTCAGAACCTCATTATTTTAATGATAAAAAATCATGTTTTTTATGTGTCTTAAAAGATTAATGTGTTATGATAGAAAATAATTTTCTAAGTAAATTTGTGAATAGTCTTGGTTGATTATTGATCTACCAATAGTTCAACAGGTCTACCATTAGTTAAAAAATATTTAACACTTTTTATGATGACTTAACATTAGTTTAAGGATCTATCAGTGAAATAAACATACCACCTATTAGATCTACTATAGGAAAGTGTTGCCATAAAGCATCTACCACTGACAGATCTACCACTGAACATATACCACTAATATATCTACAACTAATAGATTTACCACCGACAAATCTATCACTGAACATCTTCCTTCGGAACTAATCTACCAAAGGATTGATTTTACCACCATAATGATCTAATGACATTCTATTCTACCATTCTGAGATCTTCCACCTGAGTAGATCTACCACTGGATAGATCTACTGCTAGTCTGATATTATTCCAGAAAGGATCCACAACCATACTGATACCATTTCAACCCAAACTCTTATTCAAATTTAATTCCTCCAATGTAAAGTTTAAGGAATTAAGTTAAATCAACCACAAGAGGATTTAAGAATAATAATTTTTAAAATTATCCATGGATTCACTGAATAAATATCTTTAACTAACTTAATTTTGTTCTTGGTATGAGGATCTGATAGATAATTAGAACTATAGTTGTAAAAATTCTACATAAATCCTTCATGTTCATGTGGAATAAAGAGTAGCCAATTGTATTAATACATTCATAGATAATATATACATTCCTACCATGAATCAATAGAAATCCAAATACAAGATTCCATACACATACATACTGAAAACAAAAGGACTTTTTAGACATTCATGATGTTATGTTATCATACATATTCTGAGAAACCTATTCAAACTCTTTTCAAAGACATATTCGGTTACCTTTAAACATCTGAAACTATTTGGATTAAGCAGTATCTCTTTTTTCCATATTTATTCATTTTATTCTTTCGATTTATGCCTTATTTTTAGCTGGGTTTTTTTACTCCAATTATCTATAAAACACAATCTCATGTACTTAAATATAGGGTTCATGATACTCTCTCAAACTACTTCATTTTAATACCCATGGAAACTAAAGAAGAGCTCATGTGTGCCCTGTACTTATTCTTATTCCATGAATAACTATGGAATTGTCTTTGTTTATGGATATCACTGTATTTTTTTGTCTATATAACCTAATACAAGTTGTGTATCATGTTTATAATTTAATAAACTCTTTGGAAGTAGGTGATTTCTAAGTGGAGGTGATTAAGTCTTTTCTTGAGAAAAAACCCCCAATTTTAATTCTATAGTGTGTTTTATTAGTTCTATTTCATGTATTTACAGGTTTTAAAATTGTATCTATTTTATAATTTGTATTAAACTTTTACTCAAATAGTTAATCTTTATATTTATATTGTGTAGAGTTTTTGATCAAGTAATCTAGTTTTAAAAGTTAAATTGATTTCAAATATTATTTTAACAGATCATTGATACCACATTGAGAAGCTATTTAAAATATAAAATTATATATTTCTATGGTTTTGAATAAATTTTCAACTTTTATTAAATTTAGGTATTTAAGATTTCACTTATTTTTAAATAGAAATTTTATTGGGAACTCAATTCTAATCCCTCTCGAGTTACTCACTCTGAAAATAAAATATTTACCCAATGCATTGGAGGGAGATATAGGTACCCCTGATCACATAATAAAAATAATACATATCTTTGCTACAAGATCATAAAAAATTAATCATATCATAACACATGAAATGAAATGGGTTTCATAATCATTTAATTATAACGTAACCTAAATAAAGGAAATAGGTTTTATAATCATTTCATCATTTTATCAATTCATAACCCATGAAAAAAGTAGAATGTTTCATAATCTTGTTATCATAGTATAACCCATGGAAGAGAAATGGGTTTCATAAACATATTTTAATCATAAAAATAAACCATAAAATGAAATAATATGTTCTGTATCCTTGGATCATAGCCCCTATAAATAATAAGTAACATCAAAAGATGTCGTCTTAGATAAACAATAATTTTCAAAGATAACATGGAACATTTCTTGAGGAAAATAAATTATCTTTGAACAAAACTTTTTAAAACTAAAAATTCATAAAATATTTTGGAAATCCTTTTCTATGAAAATATCCTTGAAAATACATAAATGAAGATTTAAATATCATTTAAATAATTTCTTGACTAAAATAACTTTTCCACTTTGAAAATAACTTTTAGAAAATAAACCATTTTCAAAATCCTTTATTTGAAAATAACCTTGAAAACTTATAAAGGAAGATTTAAATATAATTTAAAACATTTCATGAGGGAAATATCCATTCTAATCTAAAAAAAATTAAAAATAAAACATTTTCAAAATCTATTTCATTAAAAATAAACTTTTAAACTTATAGAGGAATATTTAAAACAATGAGTTGGTCATGATGGTGGAAAATACCAATCATTCTATACAGGATAAAACAAATATTCCTTTCACATTTTTGGTAAAATCTAAACCAGAATTTCCTTTGAAAAATAAATTAAGATTCCTTTTAAAATATTTTTAAAAATTTAGACATGGGTAAAAATGTATTTAATAAATCCTTTGGATAATGTTAAAATACTTTTTGAAAATACTTTTTAGAAAACATGGATATGGACAAAAAAGGGTTTTTTTACCAAATAGTAAATTAAATTTAGTTAACTTTAAAAACATTCCTTTTGAATAATATGTACATAATGAGAGGAAAATAAAAGGAAAACATGTAATTTCATGACATAACGAGAGGATAATAAAATTCATGTGTTTCTTGATTGATCGGTCTTAATATTTCATACTAAAAATAATAACTATAAACAATCCCAATAAACAATGATATTTTATAATAAAACCACCACCACTTTGGTAACATTGAATCATAAGTCCCATGAAAGAATAATATTAAATAAAATTTTAAATATCATTAGAATAAATAAATTCATGATATTACATGTCAAAAGGGTTGTATATACACCTCATAAAAGAATATAGGTGCACAACATGACATAAGTCTCAAAGAAGGAAAATTGAGACAAAATTGTTTTTACCTCTTTGGTAACTTTTGAACTATAAACACCATAAAAGTGAAAACTGCATTCATGCATACATACGGACGACCATCTCCATGAATAGTGTAATTCACTTTCTATATATAACTTTTATAGATTACATTAAATACATAGATAATGAATATATAATATATTTATATAATTATTAAAAATTTCAATATGATTGAACCATACCCGAATTACAATAATTGAAACTACTGAACCAAAACATTCCAGAAAAATGAAGTAGTTATCACACAAAATAGTGATTTTAGTAAATAATTATAAATAAACAGATGATAAAAGGTTATAAGTAAATCATATATAATATGATATATATGACTATGGTTCTAGATTATTTTTATAATAAATATATATTTATTTTATATAAGTATCAAACATGTGTGAAGTAATTCGAACCTGAGGTAAGTGTTTTTTCGTCTCACTTTTACTTATGTGATACATATTTCATATTCACCACTTATTTATTTTATATGTTGTATATATTTTACCTTAGATATATTATATAATTAATCTCATTTTATTAATGGTATTTTATGTTGCATTTTAATTTATTTCTTTCATGGATTTTACAATTCAAAAGATACTCAAATGGTAAGGCTTTATTTCACAACCACATCATTATTTGGGATTGTTTATTTTTAAATATTAGCTAAGGAATATTATTTTTCCATGTTCATGTTTCTAAAAAAATGTTATAAAATTTTTTTTTAATATTCTCCAATAATTTTTTAATT
This sequence comes from Viscum album, assembly GCA_963277665.1. NCBI lineage: Eukaryota > Viridiplantae > Streptophyta > Magnoliopsida > Santalales > Viscaceae > Viscum > Viscum album. The sequence goes on along the minus strand of OY728136.1, from coordinate 358,955,429 downwards.
CATTTTATCCATGTTTTACTTTTTCCAAAAAAAATTATATAGAATATTTCTAAAAATTTTCAAACGAGGTACTTTTTGACTTTTCTTATAAATATGTAAAAGGGGTGTTTTCTTAATGTATACATAAGGAATTTTATTTCTCATGACCATGATTAATAGATTCATTTAATATTCCTTAACACATTTAAAATTTTATTTTCATAGAAAATGATTTCTATATTATGTGCGCAGTTTAAATATTTTTAAAAGTGATTTCTAGAGTAGAATGGTTTTTTTTCTTAAGAAATTTTCATGTGAAAGTATTTTAATCTATGTAAATATATTTTATTTAATCATATATTTAGTGAATATTATAATGATACCATCCAACATATTTCTTCATGTGTTTTATGATCATTTTTATTGGGTGAAAGTATCTACATTTTGTTTGATAGTACTTCTAATATGGACAGTTATTGATTGTTAAGTCATGTTGCTTCATTTTTATTATTTATTCATATGGGGAATGAATTGGATATAGTAATTAATGGGTGGGGACCAATTTGTCCCCTTTATTCATTTATAGGTCTCATAAGACAAAATTTATTGGGTTTTGGTTGAGTCCATTCCCATTTATTTAAATTTCCTTGCACAAGACCTTGATAGTATTTTTAGATGTCTTGGTTGAGACTTGGACAGTATTTTTTAGATATCCTACAATATTAATTCCACCATTATGAGATTAGTTATTGATTTCCATGTGATTATTGAATTAGTTATAATATACATGGGTAATATTCAAGATCTTGTGACAACTTATATGGATTTATTTAATCATCCTTTATTTCTTCCATATTATGAACAATTAATTGTTTTAATGGAATGTGTTTCAGTCATTTACATTTCCATATTGATTATTTATTATTTATTCATTATATATTCCATAATATTCTTACCCTTACTAAGCATATGAGGTCACACATTTTTTTATATTTTATTTTTTCTAGGATACCAAGAAGTGTTTTATGATTGATATGTCGAGATATGCTAAGGGGAATAATGGTCTTCTCAAAAAAAAACTATATTGTACTTTATGTTTTGAAATGTAATGACTATTTCAATTATGTACCTAGTTTACCAATACAAATAAAATATTTGGTCATTTGATATGTGATTACTTCCATCTAGTTCCAATTTAATAAATTAACCACCAACTCTGGGATAATGGGGATGGGGTCTTTACATTAGGTGAGGTTTAACTAGGTTTTATCCTAAAGTTGGAAATAGACAGATTGATCTCTTTATACTATGGTGTTGTCAACTGTGTAATTAAAACAATGGAATAAATTCCTCTATGTCATGGTGAGATTCTAAAGGTATCCATAGTCAAGGTAACCACAAGTGTATTTTGAACCAACATGTCATTTTTTTGATCAAGTCAGCTTTAAAGGGTGATGTAACCATTGAGATAGAGGGAGGTATTCCATTTTGAAGGTTCGGAGTCTCAAATCTGGCTATGAATAGAGGTACCACATCCCGTTCAAAGTCACCACATTGTGGTGAAGGCACATTGTGTTTTATTTATAAATAATTGGTCAAGAAACCTTGGGTTAGGTTTTTATTTATTTCTTTAAAACCCTATATGACTCCAGGTTCCCCTTAGTGCTCCCTAGTCAAAACTTAGTGGATCATAACAACCTGAATCATTTTTTGAAATATTCCTCACTCTAAGGTGGTTCTTTTCCCCTCTTCCCTATATCTTATTAACCTCATCCTACCCTAAGGTAGTGGTAGTAATGTTTATCTTTTTTGGTAGATTTTTATATATGGTTTGATTGTGGTTCATCATGGCTAGGTTATGAGGTGATCTCATTCAAGTTCGGTGGTGGTTTACTCTTTGTTATCCCATTATTATATGTTTTTTTCTTGTTTCTTCATACTTAGTAAATAGATTTGGGGCTTCTCTATTTATTTATGTGCTTATATGGAATTAACAATTTCTTGCTTTCATTTTTTGAATAGTAAGGATTAACTTAATGGAGATAATTAATTGAACTAAGGGAATTTACTGGATGGATTTATTCTCATGAGGTTACATGTCGATATTATTTTTCATAAGTTATTGTTTTCTACTTAGTATTATTATTGAAAATATTTTATTATTGAGATATATATGTTTGTGTGTATGGTTTTTGTGATTTAAATTACAACGTCCCTGAACCGGGTGCCACTAAATCGGTTCTCCAAGCCAGTTCATCACATGACCTCAAGCATGCCTACTCATATTCCAGAGATTTACGACTAGTATCAAGGGTCTATATTAGTTTCATGGAGAGACTATACCCTCTTACAAGAGTAATCCATAAAATAAAACATGTAAATAGAAGAGATAACATAAAATAATCAATGAAAAATCATAAATAACCATTTCCCAAATGGGTACAAACCACAACCAACAGTAAATATGTTATTTCATGATACAATTCTAAGTGAATAAAAACCCAAAATAAAGGAAAATAGTAGAATCCCCAAAATGGTATTTACTTCATGTTGAGAACACCATCCATGCATGTCCCATGATTAACTCAACTCCCTAGCATAGGGACCTTCCCCTTATCCTGACCTTCAAGCATAAAATCTACTCAGGTTCCCCATAGTGTCCTGAGTAGGGTGTGATTAAAACTTAATAGGCCGCCACCAATGGTGTCTGAAAAATATCTAGTATAAATCGATAGTACATGAAAGTAAAAATAAATGGAAAGTAAGTGAATAAAAATACAGGGCCTGCTATTTAATAATCTCTACTTGTCTCTTACTATTAGGATTAGTTTTCCAAGTTCATTATGTGCATCATCTCATCATTTAGTTCATCATAAATGTGTAATCCATGGGTTATACATTTACCATATTTGCACACCATTCATGGAATTTTTCATTTTTTATAAGGGAACAAGTTACATCCTTATATCACTGGGGATAAGAATATCATGTAATCACCACACTTACCTTGGATCCTAAGTCCAAGTATTTTCATTTAATACAACCATTGGGGGCATATATCATCATCCTGGATACCCAAACTATGTATTCATAGGTAGGTTAGAGCATCAATCCAACCCTACCCATGAAAGGATCATCCGTCCTTTATGCCACCACCATGCCATGGGTACATTCTTATTTCTATTCACCACATTTATCCATATCACAATAAACACAATGAATAAATATAAAAATCTTGATTCACAAAAATCAACATGGGATTCAATGTTATGCCCTATCCCATTCAAAATTCCTTTTTACCATATATAACCTCTTATCCAAATTCTCTTTCCCATGCCTCACTTGATTACCCATATTCATTCATTCAGAAGTCATCAACAATCCTATGTGTTCAACATTTCATATACACCAACCCTCTTAGGGTTTTCAATATAATTCATTATCCACAAGGCACAATCCCTATTTAACTAATTTAACCCATTTTTATTTCCATGAAAACCCATCCCTTATGCCATTACTAAGAATAGGTACATTACAAAAAATTTATTTACACTCCCATTAAACATTTCAACATGCTTATTAAGGTCTCTACATTGACATAAGACAACCTTGCCCATACATAGCTAACTTCTAAGTCTAAAAAGTATCAGTGCACCCCATGGGTGGCCCTATAAAGGTCAATTCCTCATATATGTGTCCCATGGGGACCATGAGGGTTTCCAATCATCATTTAGACATTCATTATACCAAATATAATGAAAGGATCAAAATCACAACAAGGGGTAACTATGGAATAAACCGAAGCATGCACAAAGATCAAGAGAAACTCTTGTGTATAACTTGTATACCATCTACCTTGAACTTTTTAATGAACACTCCCTCAATCAAATCCTTAGATACCGATTCTGCCAACCCTTGAAGACGTAGCCTATATCTCATCATAAAAGAGGTTTTTAGAGCTTCATAATGATATGGTATAAATATTCATACCTGAATCAATAAGATGAAGTAAGAATGATATTAGACTTACCCCTATCTTTGATTCAAAATAGAAGACACTCCAAATAACCTAAAGATGAGGTAGAATCACCCTTATAAGATCTTACGAGATTTTCTTGATCACTAGGGTTGCAAGAGGGAATAAAGGAGGAAATACCAAGTTGGGTTTAAAAATACCATAATGGAATTTTTGTAAATTTATCACATTTAATGGGCTTTATAGTTTACCTACATGGTTTTCCAAACTATGCGCAAACCCTACGAGAGCCACCATCCAAAAATCCCCCTTTAGCATAGTCCAAACCATGTGCAAACTCCATGAGAGATACTATCCCAAAAACATAACCTCACACAGTTTCCTAGGATACTATGCATGGTTTTCACTAACCGTGCACAAACCATGAAACATGCCCATAAAACTCCTTTTCTTCCTTTTTTATGTCATGAATCCCCTAGAACATTCCTGGTTCTTTGCATGAACTTGGGGAACACTTATTTAACAAAAATAAGGGACTCAAACTGAAATACAAACAAAAAAACATACCTAATGGAAAAATCTCATATCATACAACCACCCACCTTAGGATGGATCACCCTCGAGCTGCTCTTTCTGAGTATCACTGGGCTTCTGAAAAAAAAAGATATCGGGCCACTAGGCCCGTATATCTGATACTCACTCTTAATTTTTTCTAAACGTTTCCATGCTTCAATAGAACATGACCCAAAGTTACAAAATTTTCCCACAAAACCTTCTCACTATGATCCACAATACGAACCAGATTCTACTTAAAGGATGCATTAGGATCAAGATCAACATCATAAATGTTTATCACATGAGATAGATCAATATGATACTACTGATGTTGTGAAACATTAAAAACATCATTCATCCCACTATACCATTATGGAAGATTCAATTACTAAGCCACTGGTCTGATCCTCTCCACAATCTCAAATGGCTACCCATACATGGGTGCCAACATGCCCTGTCTCTAAATTCGACGTTGACCAAACCTTGGAGACACCCTAAGAAACACACTATCACAGACCACAAAATCAAAAGGTATACGATTCCAATATAAATATGACTTCTACCTACTCTGAGATGTCATCATGTTATTCTGAATCAAAAGAACCTTCTCCAACATCTCCTTCATGAGATTCAATCCTAATAGTTCAAACTCACCAACTTCTAGGCAACACAACAAGGATCTACACAGTCTCCCATAGAGTTCCACAAAAGGCGCCATATAAATCATAACTTAGAAAATATTATTGAATGAAAACTCAATGAGTGATAAGTTCTTCTCCCATGAACCACCAAAATCCCAGAAACAAGATCTCAATATGTCCTCCAATATTTGAATTGTATGCTCAAACTACCCATCCATCTTCAGGTGATAAATTATACTCAACAACTCCTAGGTACCAAGGGCCTTCTATAATCCCTGCCAGAAGCGCGATGTGAAACACATATCATGATCTAAAACTATGATTATTGGCACACCAATAAATCACACTATTTATTGAACATACAACTCACCCAATTGATCAACTATGAAAGTATCCTTGATTGGAAAGAAATGAACCAATTTAGTTAACCAATACACAATGAACCATATTGCATCATTTTTTCAACGCATCCTTGAAAGAAACTATATGAAGTCCTTAATTATGTCATTACACTTCAATTCTGGAATGGGAAATGACTATAACAACCCACCAGGATGTTCCCACTCATCCTTCACCTATTGACAGGTAAGGCACTTCTCCACGAAACCCACAAATTTATTATTCATTCTCAGACACCAAAACTATCTATGAATATCGCGATACATCTTAGTCAAGCCTGGATATACTACCCACATTATTATGTGGAACTTACACGTCAAATATTCATGCAAACACAATGGTACAACCACATGACCATTAACAGAGACGATTTCATCACCACCCAAGGCCCAACTAGATGGTGTCTCCCCACCTTTGAGACATTCCTTCATATCCAAACACTCTGGATACTCCAAATAACTCTCCTTGACCCATATCAAAATCATGGAATCAATCTTCATCAATTCAATGGTTATTTTTCTATTCCCATACTACACCACCAAGTGTATCTTACCAAACAAATTCATCATTTTCCACTCAGATTTAGATTCATGAACCACCAGATTTTGAGACTTCTAGATCAAAGCATCTGTAACACTATTCCCTATCCCCATTGTGTACTCTAACTCAAAATCAAAGGATTGTAGGTACCCAACCCACATTCTCTATCAAATATTCAAATCCCACTAAGATATGACATACTTAAGACTTTTTTGATCGATAAAAATTGTGAACCGCTCTCCCAATAAGTAAGTCGTACAACACATAAGGGCATAAACCACAATAGCTAGATCGAGATCTTATGTAGGGTAATTTATTTCATGATTCCTCTACTACCTTGACTCATAACCTACAACCCGATCATCTTGTATCAACACTACCCTGAGTCCAACACCAAACACTTCAGAGAACAAAGTGTACTACTTACCAGGTTTAGGTAAAATTAAAATTGGTGTGATAGTTAATATCTTCTTCAATTAATTCAAAGAAGTTTCACAAGCCTCCCACCACTAAAACTTAATATCCTTATTGGTTAATCTTGATAGTGGTTCCACTAAATGAGATAAATCCCAAATGAATCTCTTGTAATAACTATCCAATCCTAGAAAACTACGAACATCAGAAACATTCTTGGGATACTCCCAAGACACCACAGCCTACACCTTATCTGGATCCACCGACACTCCTGACTCAAAAATGATGTGTCCCACAAAATGCATTTTATCAATCTAGAATTTTTATTTTGATATCTTGGCATAAATCTTGTGCTCTCTTAGTGTACTCAAAATGGTTTTAATATGTTTGGCATGATCATCAAGAGTTTTTTAGTACACCAAGATGTCCACAAAAAAGAAAACCAATAACTAATGATAAGGGTGAAATATTCAGTTCATTAGCACCATAAACATAGTTGATGCATTGGTTAACCTGAACAGAGTTACCAAAAATTCATATAACTCGTACCTGCTCTGAAAAGTTTTCTTCGATTTGTCAGAAGGCCTCACATGAAACTAATGGTATCCTAATTTCAAATATATCTTGGATAAAACTAAAGAACCCCTAAATTATTCAAAATATTCATATATAATAGGAAGAGGGTATCAGTTATTAACCATCATCTGATTCAACTTCCAAAAATCAACACATAACCTCAACAACCTATCAGCCTCCTTAGAAAATAGTATAAGCGATCCCCATGGAGGTGTACTAGGTTGAAGGAATCCCTTTTCCTCCAACTCTTCTAGATAAACCTTGTGTTCTTGGAGTTCTTCTAGTTCCATTCGATATGGTGGAATGGAAACTGGTTCTACCCCTAGAAGAAACTTGATCGTAAACTCAACATCTCTCTTAGGTTGTATCCCTGAGAAGTTCATGGGAAACACATCCTGGAACCAATCCACCAAAGGAGGAAATACATGTTTATCTACTTATTAATTTTCAAGAATAAGGCATGTCACTTGGGTTGTGACCTCTCCTAACAGTTTACAAAATGGCCCAGCACGGACTGCTCGAACAACCCACTCACCAAAAATGACAAAAGTGTCTCTATCAGAAGACGTAAACACTACCTGATGTCGATAACAATTGATATGGTCTTCATACACCACTAACCAGTCCACACCCAATATCAAGTCAAAAAATGACATCTAAAAACCAAATAGATTCTATAGGAAATGATATCCACAGAACTCTAAGTCACAACCATTACAATGCCTTGTATTCTCAACTCGCACCCCCAATGGAGTATCAAGTTACATAACTCCACAAGAACCTTCCACATTTAGGCCGATCATTACTATTAACTGTTCTGAAATAAAATAATGTGTTGCACCTATGTCAAACAAATAACTAGAGAGCGTGTAAGCTATATGAATCATACCTTGAGTGGTAGATGGTCCAGATTCGCCTTCTCTAAGTGTATACTGAATTTCTTGAAGATGAAATGTCCCTCTACATTGGGATCCATAATGAGTACCCTATGTTGCACTGCCCTATGGGTATGATAGGTCACATTCTGTAATTTCAAATCCACCACCCCTACCGGTATGACCTATAGAACTACAACTACCTACCTGATATGGGGTAATCACCCCCCCCCCATTATTTTACTCTACACTGATCTCTACCCTTTAATGTTTTCTGACTATCATGGGTTCCTTCAAAACCTCAACAGATGGCCCATTTTTTCAAACTCTCTACCCTCAATAGGTGTTTGAGAACACTAACATCACACATTTCCAAGCCTAGCACACTGATAACAGAAAACTTGATCACTAACCAGAGATATTGGTTCTGTTTTGTAGTTGTGCTTCCCACCAATGCCTTGGTGGAAATTCTTTAAGTGGAACATCCTACTATCATAAGTCACAAAAATGGTTCACCCCATCTAAACCACATGTTTTCATATGGAGGCCTTGTTGAGGTTTCCTTCTAAGATGAGGGCATGATCCATCACCTTGAAAAATCTATTCAACCAAAAGATATTTACCTGGGATCTGATCTCATACTGTATTCCATCTTGAAATCACCTCGCGATAGATTCCTCCTCTCCCAATAATGCATGAAAAAAAACATTTTAAGTCCATGAATCGACCTGCATACTCCATTACTGACATCTTCCCCTACATCAAACTCATAAACTCTGCATCCTTATCCTACCTTAAGGTTTCTGGGTAGTAATGTTCCTAAAACATATCCTAAAAACTCTTCCATGCAATCCCTGTACTTATTCAGCCTGAACTAAGATATCCCACCAACACTTTACCTAGCCCTGGAATATATAGGCCGCTAACTAAACTCTCTTTTTGAATGGAATCTTTAGATGATCAAGAATTTTATGGATAGACTTTATCTAGAACTCTACTACCTTTGGCCCACCCTCTCTAGTAAAGGTCGGAGGGTATTATAGCGAAAACTCTCTGGTCAACTTGAACATAGTTGATGTAACCCACTCTGGGTCCCATTCCATCATCTTCATAAAATGAGAAATATTCTCATGGAACTGATCTTCCCTATCATCTTGAACCACTGGTTATTTTTTCTCCACTATCGAAGGAGCATTCTCGGCTACATCCTATGCTTTCCCAACTGGTACACACCTTCATGGTGGAATTTCCCTACAATGAAAAACACGAACTTTTTAGAACATAGCCATGAAACTTTCACAAAGTATAAGGGAAGGATTATCACTGGCCATAAAAAACCATTTCACATACACTGCCCATTGGGATTTATTATATCTAGAACACTAACCTCAACTATCCTTACTAAGGCCATGGATAACATGGGTTAACTAACTCACATGTTTACAATCCATATCTTTTACACCCTTTAAATATGACTTCCTTGTCCCAATTTACTCCAATAACATTTTATTTCACATACCAACATTTATCAATCATAATTCTTTAATTATTGTTTAACATTTTTCTCCCCTTTTAACCCATTTATATCATTTCATTAGACACAAATTTTTACCGGTTTTAAGAAAGTCAAATGCATTCTACCATCTATTTCCCACACACCCATTACATGTGTGTTTTCCTACTATGATGCATTTCACTTATACACATAGGTGCCTAGAATCATGCATGAATTCACAACCTCATACCATTCCATCTATGAGAAAAATATCATAAAATTGTCACATCACACCACATGTGCATCACCCAATTGTGAAATATCATCAAATGTAACAACACACGATAAGAATAGCAATCAACACCCTAGGTGACTTTGGTTTTCCCCTGTACTTGGGTGATCTATTCCAAGGAACGAACTCATTACCAAGGCTTGACACTATCCTAATATATGGTCTACCATCCCAAAATAGTATGAAAGAGAAAATAAATTATCTAATACAACTTTGTAACTTCCCTGACCTGGGTGCCACAAAATCGATGCCCCGAGTCGGGTTATCACATGACCTCAAGTGCACCTCCCCATATTCCATAGTTTTCCAATTAGTAGTGAGGGTCTAGATTAGTCGCACGGGGAGACTATACCCTCTTACCAGAGTAATCCATAGCAGAAAACATATAAGTAGTGGATATAACAATTGCTAATCAATGAAAAGGCATAAATAACCATTTCCCAACTAGGTACAAACCACAACCAATAGAAAATATGTTATTTCATGCTACAATGCCAAGTGAACAAAAACCCTAAATAAAGACAACCATATGAATCCCCAAAATGGTATTGACATCACATCAAGAACCTCATCCATGAATGTCCTATGTCTAACTCAACTCCCTAGCATAGGGCCCTTCCCCTTGTCTTGACATTCAAGCATGAAATCTGCTCAAGTTCCAAATGGAGGCTTGAGTAGGGTGTGAGTACAACTCAGTAGGCCACTACTATTGGTGTCTAAAAAATATTCAGTATAATTAGATAGTTCATGTAAGTAAAAATGAATGGCATGTAAGTGAATAAAAATACAATGGCCACTATTTAATAATTTGTACATTGCTCTTACTATTAGGATTATTGTTCCAAGTTCATTATGTGTATTATCTCATCATTTAGTTCATCATTAACATGTATTCCATGGGATATACATTAAACTTATTCACACAACATTCAGGGAATTTATCATTCCACATAAGAGAATAAGTTATGTCCCTATCTCACTAGGGATGAACATACAAAGTAATCACCATGTTTACCTAGGATCCTCAGTCTAGGTATTTTCATTTAATACAACCATTGAGGGCACAGAGCATTATCCCGACTCCCCAACCTATGTATTCCTATGAAGGTTAGAGCATCAATCCAACCCTACCTATGGGAGGTGCATCAGTCCTTTATCCCACCACCAAGACATGTGCACACGCTTATTTTCATTAACCACATTTATCCATATCACAATCAACATAGCCAATAAATATAACAATCATGATTCATAATAATCAAATTGGGATTTAATGTTATGCCATATCCCGTTCACAATTCCCTTTTTCCAAACATAACCCGTTAGCCAAATTCTTTTTCCCATGTATCACCCCATTACCCATATTCATCAATTCACAATCCATCACCAATCCTACATGTTCAACATTTCATATACACCATCCCTCTTAGGGTTTTCAACAAAATTCATTATTCACAAGGTAAAATCCCCATTTAACTAATTTGACCCATTTTTATTACCATTCCAAATAATACCTTAGGCCATTACTAAGAATATAAACATTACAATAATTCCTTTTGACTCTCATTCAAAATGTAAAAATTCTTATCAAGGGATCTAAATTTCCAAAGTACAAGCTTTCTCATACATAACTAACTTCTATGCCCGGAAAGTATCATCACACCCCAAGGGTGGTCCTCCAAAGGTCAAGTCATCCTCTATGTGTCCCATGGGGACCATGAGGGTTTCCATTCACAATTTATACATTCATTATACCAAATATAATCAGATGATCAAAATCGCAATAAGGGGTAACCATGAAATAAATCCAATCATGCACAAATATCAAGCAAAAATATGAGGTATAACTTGTAGATCACCTACCTTGAATCTATTGATGAACGCTCCCTTAATCAAAGCCTTAGATAATGATTCCATAAACACTTAAATCCTTAACCTATATCTCACTGTAAAAGAGGGTTTTAGTGCTTTAAAAGGATATGGGAGAAAGACACAAATCCTAACTGAGAGGAGGAAGCCAGGAGGAGATTAGACTTACCCAGATCTTTGATTCTCAACTAATGACACTCCAGATGACCTTGAGATGAGGGAGAATCACCCATGGAAACTTTTGGGAGATCTTCCTAATCACTAGGGTTGCAAGGGGAAGAAAGGAGGAAATCCCGATTTGGGGTTAAAAATCCCATAACGGCATTTTTTAAATTTCTTGACTTTACTGGGTTGCATAGTTTACCTATACAGTTTTCCAAACCTTATGCAAACCGCACGAGATCCACTATCCTAAAATCCTCCTTTATCATAATTTATATGAATAGTTTTCTAAACCATGCACAAACCATGTGATAGCTATAGTCCCAAAATCATCCCTTCACACTGTTTTTTGGATACTCTGTATGATTTAATGTATCCATGCAAAAATTGTGAAACATGCCTAGAAAACTCCCTTTGCTCTTTTTTCATGTCCTGAAGCCCCAGGAACACTCTCGAGACTTCCCATGAACTTGGGGAACACTTATTTAACCAAAATATGAGACTCAAACTAAAAAAAACAAAAAAATACCTTAAGGAAAAATCTCAGATCTTATATAAATGATGAGATCACTTTTCAAAAAATGATAATCACATAAATTTGGTAATGAAATAATTGTGTGGAATCTAGAATTTATGTTTTGTTTTTTTATAGGGGATGTTCAATTAATATGATTTTATGTTTTAAAAATGGAAATTTTAGAAGTTCTTAATTACAAAGATTTTTTATTTTTTGTGGTTACTATGCTCTTTTTTGTATTATAGATTGTGTTGGTGTTATTGGACCAGTTGAGTGATAATTTATTTTGGCAGTTTTGGGTGATGGGATGTGTTGTTCAATAGGTGCTATATATTCCTTTAAATAGAAGGCATGAGGGGACCTGGTTGTTTATGTGTAATGATAGCATGGTTGAGGGTGTGGGAGGAGAAGTGTTGTGTGGATATAGTAGGGGTTGTGGGCCGGAGTTTTTTGATGGTTGTGTAGTATTTGGATAGTCATTCTTGAGATATTTTATAGCTATCTGGTAGTAACAAAATATTATGTTGATAATGTAAAGGGTAATGGGTGTGGGATAGAATTTAATGGACCATGGGTTATGAATTGAATATTGATAAATAATATGAACGTGTAATAGTTTTAATGAAAAATGAGGGATAAATAAAAATGATTTTTCATTATATATGGTTAGTTAATGATATAATAAATGTAACATGGTTGGTAATGGTAAGTCTAGAAATCATTAAAGTATGTGATCAAATGGGAAATTGTGAATGGTTGTTGTGGTTTTTAATATAGGAAGTGGTGATGGTTTTTGGTATAGTTATTAATATAGATAATATTGTGAAACAATGGTAGTGTGGTGGTTAAGATGGGGTAGTTGTGTTGTCTTGGTATGAAGCCTCTATGTTGTGATTGTGTGTGTTCATATCATACTAGTATATTCCTTTGGATTTCATACACACCCCACCTAAGTCAAATATCCTTACTGATTATCTAATTTTTTCTATCTTATGTGTTTCACCAAATATCCAGGATGGTGAGGGAATGAATGGAAAACTACTCCCACTTAATCTCTCTCCATTACAGGTGTAGAATATATGTTCAAATGGATCAAGGTAGGGATGAAGTTATAGGTTGTGATGGATTGAATTTGAGTGTGTGATATATTGGAATTTTCTATGGGGTATGTGAGTTGATAATATATTGTGGACATCATTCGTGTTAGGAGGGAATGAGGTAGATATAATTTATTTTCAAGATACCCCTATTATATTGGATATGTTATAAACATATGATATGTAATATGTTGTGGTCTATATGAAATGATGAGGATGACATGGTTGCAGTATGCGGTATGATGGTCATATGAGATATGGTATGTTGCAGCATGATAGTGGAAGTGATGGGAGACCAAGATGTTTGTCATTGGGGAATGATAGAAACAAACTAATGAGTAAGTTGTTGTGAAGTACCTATTTGATATATTCCTCTTATATAATTTGATAATATGTGGATGTGATATTGTGTGAGTGAGCCTTGGTGAGGTTGGGTGATATTTTTCCTTAGTAAGTGCTTTTTGGTTCTATTTTTTAATCACTAAAGAAATAGTATTATTCTTCAATGATTTTATAAGAGGTCTTGACAATGATTAGACTGAGTAAACATGTATACTCACCCCTATAAATATAAATATGTTTTTCATGTTTTTCGTGAGAGTTTAGAGAATTATCTAGACCTTACTAGCTCAGATCTTAGAGTTTTGGTTGGAGTCACTACCTAAAATTTCTATTTTTGGTATTTAAACATGGAGACTTGTATTTGTATGAAATTTCCTTGTCTTGTGGTTATTTTTGAATATTGGTTTTATATTATGATATTTTGTTTATTGGAGGATTTTTATTATGTTCCTAGAACTTATGAGGGTAATTTATCCCATTTTCGTATTTTATAATCTTGTTACTAGTCTCCATCCTGGGGCCTATTGGAGGCAGGCCTCAGGGGGTCACTCTCATCTTGATAGTAGTAAAGGGAGGGGTTCTCAGGGGGGGTGGATTGTGGAATTATTACACCAATATTATTTCATAAAACATTATATATTTGAAAAACTATGTTTTTAATATTCATCTCAAAATTCCAATTTTTTGGATAAATACATAAAATACCACTCTTGGATAATTTTGAAATATTTATTTTTAAAATAAAATCCATTTTATCAAAAAATTATTTAAACTTTTTCAATATTAATATTTATATATTTAACACCGAAATTAAAGTTTTTCCAAACTAAATTATACATACCTTATTGAAAATACACACTTATACTTTATCTGTGTTACTTATTTATAATATATATTCTTTGGAATTCTATTATTTTATATATGTATTTTTTCAAGGTAAATATTAATTACTGGTAATTTTTTAATTACAATGGACACTTTTATATTCAAATGATTATGTTATTATTTTAATGGTCATGTCATTATTATAACAATAATGTCATTATTCCAACCATCATATTTACTTAATACTTCCTAAAAATACTTCTTGTTTACTTTATTCATTATTCACTTAGTTTTCGCTTAAGGTTATCTATAAAAAATTCCAATCCTATTTCTAATTTTTTTTTACAATTTTGTTCATGGTTTTGATGTTTATAGGATACCGTGGTCCTATGTATTTCCAAATTATAGTCATGTTGCTTACATTTTTTATTATTCCATTATACTTTTTTCTGATTTTATTGAATGTGTATATCCTTAGTATGTAATATTATATGTTGATGAAATAAAATACTGTTTTTTTATTATATGGCGCGTCAAATTTATCCTATAAATTATAATAAATATAACACACATATATATTAAGAGTGAAAATTTTCATATTGAAAATTATAGTATGTTACAATTAATACCATTTTAATAAAATTTTATCACAAATCATTTTCTCAATTCAAAAAAAATTATCTCGTCACATTCTTAACTTTAATATACCATTCCCATGTTCTCATCCCACCATTATGCATTTCCAAACTATAATCCAACTAATTCCAAATTTTTTCATCTTCAATATATCTTTATTATTCATCCTTAATTTGAGAATACCCAAATCATAGAATTACTTACTTAATCACAAGTAATGGATTGTGAAATATTATTAATTAGTTTAGGTACCCTAAACCCCTCTTTTGATCATTATTTTTTTATTTCTAATCTAGGGGTTCCTCGTGTGAAATATTTGAAATTTTGGATGGCATTTAGGTTGTACATTGTTGGAACATAGTTGGCCTAAACCATTCACTCTGTTAGTGAAAACTATGTAAACCCAGGTAGTGGGGGTTGCACAGTTGTTGCATGGTTTCCAAACTGTGTGACCAACTAGAAAAACCCATGCACCCCACCAACAGGGGATCATGGTTAGGATGTATGGTTTGACAAACCATATGGATCCCTCTAGGAAAAGGTGCGTGTATATTTTTATAATAGTGGGAAATAATTAAAAATTCCCAACCCCCCCCCCCTTTTATCCCCCAATCAGGCCTAACAAGACCTATAACATTTTTTTAGGAAATTGGAGCTCTCAAGGACCAATTTTGGATCTTCCAAACCCCTTCTAAGGTGGATCGAAGCTAGGAAATCATCATTTAGACCTTTCATGGTATGTTTTCTCCCCATATTCCTTTTCTCCATATCTCTTACTATCTCTTCATTAGGTTTTTCTATATCTCCATGTTGTTGGAGGATCTAATCAATGGTGTTTTAGATCTTTAATCTAGTGTTGATTCTAGGATCTCCTTTGATGATGTTCTTTATTGGAGTTTCTCATTGTGGGTTTTGTGTTCGTGATCCTGTGATCTAGGGTAGGCGGTTCCATATACAATTTCCCAATTTATTTAAACTAAAATTTCTTGATTTAAATTAAATTTCATTCAATTGTATTAGTAAAACATAGTTTTTTGTAAATTTTGGATTTAGATTTTTTTGGCATGAAAATTTTGGAAAACCCTCAATTCCATTGATTGGGGTATGTTTTGGGTAATTTATTGTATATTGGAGAATTTTATTATAGAACTAAATTGTGAAATTTATTTATGAAATTGATTTCAAATTTTATTTGAGAAATAAATAGATTAAATTGTTCTGATAGAAAACCATTGGTTTTATCCTTGAAAAAATAATTATTTGATTAAAAATATTTTTTGTTTTTAAATGAAAATGTTCATATTAAAATTGAAAAATGAACTGAATTTTATTTTGAACTATTTTTTAAATAAATTTATGATTCTTGATTGTTGTTTGAGAACATGCAGGCCTATTTAGTTAGTGAGTTATTAGGGGAAAAAATTCTAGGTTAGTATTTCCCTATCAATGGATTAATGCTTTACAACTCTAACATAAACTTATAGGGAGATCTTATCCCTAGTTTGATGTTGGTTATTATTCTTTATCTAGTGTGAGAGGAATGTATGTGTGCATTTCCATTATCATCATATGAGTGTGTGAGGATCCCATAACCAATAACTATCGTATATCTTGGAAGATGACCATCTCTCTCAGTTTTGAGTATTTGATATATATTCCAATTTTTTGTAAATTGCTTTACATATATATTATGGATTTATATAAACTATTTCATATAAATTTTTTTAATACATTTTTTAGAAATATTTTTCATAATTTGAAATGTAAATAATAATTTGTTTTAAGTATTATTTTAAAATTCCATACCAGTTTATTTCAAATTGAAATCTTTATTTGGTTAATTAGTTATGGAATATTATAATGGAAGACTTAGGGAGACCCTAATAAAAATTTATATCACACCCTACATGTTCCTTCAGTTATTGGTGGATTATTGTCTTCCAGGTTTGAGCAAGGTAAAAGCACCACTTGGAAGTGGTGGTTATTGTTGATCCTTAGGTCATGGAGAGATATGTCAATTGGGACTCTGTGGTTTTATTTTGGGTATTTCTATACATATTTGACTTTTAGTACTTGTACTCTCTATGGGGTTTTTTTGTGTATACTAACTTGAATCCCTTGCTTCTATTGTGTTTATATAAAACTTGAACCCACTTTCATATTGTTTGATGCCAGGTGCTTTATCGCCAACCCGTGGGGATCGGGAACACCCTTTGGGTCAGGTCAAGACCATAATATTTATCAGGGTACCAAGGCACCTGGGATGGTTCATGAAAAAGTAATATCAAATCTATAGGTTAATCATCTTTCTTTGATGTCAGTATGAATTATTGAGATCTTTTCAGGACATAAGAGGTTGTTTCAATTGAGTGTCTAGCCATCTCTCACCATAATGTGCCTAAAATCACTATGTGTGGTTTTGGGAAGACTTATAGGGGATTATTTCTAGTGTTTTCCTTAAATTTTATTTGCATATATTGAAATCCAAATCTATTTTACCTGTCTGAAGGGGTTAATTTTCTTTTTGCTCTTATTTGAGTGTTAATATGATGACTTCAATGTTGTCTGTTGATGTTGTGTAGCATCATTCCTCTGAGAATACATGAAAAGAAGATCCACAAGGAAGCTCCTAGTGAAACTCAAAGAGAAAATACTATTATGTACTAGAATCTGGTTGAGGTTATCATGTGTGTTGTCTAAAATCTTGGATAGGAACCTGCACCCGTTCTCATTCAGGCTCCAACTATGGAACCTAAAAATGATTTTTTACGAAATCGTGATTGGGAGTTCCTTCACCAGAATCCCTCATCATTTCAATTATCTAATTATCTTCAACTAAAAAAGGATTGGTTGATATATATTCATATTCTATTTTAGTTCTTAGAAAAACATGATTAAATCAAGGTGAAATGTGACACCTTTAAGAAAGAGGGACCTAGTAGGAGATGGTGGGACACGAGGGTGATGATGAAGAAGAATAAGTGATAAGAGTGGAAAGACATTAAATATATTTTCATTGACTAGTTTATCTAGATTTTATGTTATTGGATAAGGCTTTAGCATTTTTAAAACTAGATCAAGCTAACAAGGCCTTGATATAATATACAAATTTTTTGGTTGAGATTTTATAGTTTGCACCTGAGATAGTATTGAATGAGAATATAAATATTGGAAGGTTTGAGATGGGAATTTGATGTGTTATTAATTCTCAATTTTTCTTTCTAAAGATTCCTTATTATAATGATGTGCTAGATAGATCATTGATGGTCAAAATAGACCTGGCTAGTAAGTTAGGGTTGATGTGAGTTCCTTTTTTCTCCCATTTTTAGTTTTTTGAGTTCCAATAAAGTTAATAGAATAAAATATCATGGTTCTTGATAGTAGGGTTTTTAAGGACCTCCTGAAGTTCCTAGAAGAGGTTCATTTATTTTTCACTAGTGTGTCAATCATAGTCACTAAAAATGGGTTTTCACTAAGGCACCCAAGATATGTAGTTCATGTGAATGATCGAGTCACCTGGAGAATCATATTAAAAATAAGTTAAAATCATATTATTCATGAATAAAGGGGTTCCATCCATAGGCATCCAGAATTAAGCTTCTTCATACAGTTGAAGAGTCTTTAGAGGAAGAAGATACAGGTCCGATGACTGTGAGATGTACTATCATTGTTGCTTCATCATTAGTGATTGTTTTATTTTATACATGTGAATATAATTCATCTATTTCTACCTATATTGTTAATCTACTTAATATTTCTTTTGAGATTTTATCTTATTTGATAGATATTACTATACCCCTTGGAATGAAGAGAGAGGAGGGTCTCTGTAGTCCTTCTTGTGATTTCTCTTTATCATATATCAATAATTATTGGGATTTTCTCATAAAACCTATTAACGTAATATTCTAGATGTGTTGTATCATTTACAATAAAGTTGGAATTGATTGTTATCTTTGACGGGTCTTCTTTACTACACCTGATGGGGTGTGTCGTATCATTCAAGGAGAATAGGACATGAGGTCGATCAGAGCCAGAACTTCTTTTATAGAGTTGGGAAATGAAATATTAGTGTTTTATTTTGATCTGAATTGAGAATATTTTAGTGGTGATCTCCCTCTAGTTGTCTTCCAGTTTCCTAAAGTTTTTCCTTATGACAACTCTAGTTTTCCACCAGTAAGGGAGGTAGAGTTTTCTATCGACTTAGTGACCAGTACTCAAACAACATCTATTTATTCTTACTACATGGAACCAAATGAAATGAAAGATTTGAAGTCTCGGTTGTATGATCCTTTAGAGAAAGGATTTATAAACTTGAGTGCTTCACCTTGGGTGACACTGGTTCTCTTTTCTAAGAAAACTAATGGGTTACTTTGCCTTTGTGTTCATTACCAAAAACTAAACCGAATCACAATAAAGAAAAAATATCCATTTCCATTTATTTATGATCTATTTGACCAATTTAAATTAGAGAATTGGTTATCAAGGATTGATCTTCAATATGGTTAGCATCAATTGAGAATAAAATAATCTTACATTCATAAAACTGCCTTTCAGGGTAGGTATAAACATTATGGGTACATTTTCATGCCAGTTGGTTTAACCAATGCTTCTTTATTCTTTATAGATTTAATAAGAATTATTTTCCACAAATATATTGATACATTCATGGTGGTCTTTGTGGATGAAATCCTTTTTTTAATCTATTTTTGAGGAGGATCAAGTGTGTCATCTGAGAGTAGTTCCATAATTGTTGAAAAATCACTGACATTATGTAAAGATTTTAAAAAGTGGTTTATGGATTCAATAAGTGATTTTCTTGGGACATGTAGTGTCATAACATGGTATATCAGTCAGTCTTGAGAAGTTTACGGCTGTTATTACATGGGATCAACCATATAATGTTTTTAATATTCAGAGCTTCTTCAGTTTATCCAGATATTATCATTGGTTTATAAAGGACTTAAGGAAGTTGTCTTCTCTAATTACTTCTCTAACATGTAAGGGTGTAAAGTTTTCTTGGGAGGAGAAATTTCAGAATTATTTTGTTGATTTGAAACATATTTTGACTACTTCACTAGTGTTGACTCTTCCAGAGGTTGGGCTGGGCTATATGGTCTTCTATGATGCATCAAGTTCAGTTTTGGTATGTGTTCTTGTGAAGGGTGATCATGTCTTTTCCTATGGATCTTGAAATCTTAGGCCACATGATAATAATTATCTAACCCATTACCTTGATATCATAGTTATAATTCATGCACTTAAGATTTGGTGGCATTTCCATTTTAAAGAAAGGTTCACCATGTATTCCAAAAACAAGATATTAATTTATATCTACTATCAATGAGATTTGAATATATTACAAAGGATTTGGGTGGAATAATTACAATATTTTAACTTTAACATAACCCACACCCATAGGAAAGGAAATTTCATTTCAGATGAGTTGAGCATGAAACTTCCGACCCAAGCCATGAATGAATCATCAGATGAGTGGAACATGATGGATATTTGTTTAGATTTTCATATAAGAGTCTAGGAATCTGGGGAATAGGTTTTTATTTCTAAAGTTTAGTTGACTTCCTCTATTATTGAGATTATTCCTCATGAATATAAGCTTAATGATGAATTCCATAGCATTAGAGACTCTCTTTATGCGGTGAGATGATTCCTGAGCGGTCTTTCTCCACTGAGGGTGTTCTATGTTATTGAAATAGTTTTTTTGTGTTATTATCATTTAGGAAAGATTTTATGGGGGATTTACATAATTCCTAGTGGGTTTTACACCCAGGAACAAAAAATATTCTCTATGACATGTGGTGATAATTCTGGTGGCCTAGTATGAGATGGGGCATTATTAATTTTGTCTCTCATTATTATACTTGACAATAGGTCAAGACTGAGCACCAGAGACCCTTGAATTTTCTTTATCCACATCCAGTTCTAAATTGGATGTGGGATGAGATCTCTATATATTTTTTGGCTGGGTTTCCACATACACATAAAAATAAGAATGTGATATGGGTTGTGATTAATAAGCTGACTAAATCGGATCACTTTATAACCATTCATGATACAACCAAATTTGAGGAACTAGGAAATATATACATGAATGATATGTTTATTTTCACAGAGTTCCATCTGCTATAGTCTCTGATAGAGATCCTCAATTTACTTGTCACTTTTGGAGAGGCCTTCAGGAGGCACTAGGATCTTAGGTTCATTTGAGCATGGCATACCATCCGCAATCAGATGTCCATATGGAAAGATATATACATATTATTGAGGATATGCTTAATTCATGTATCCATGACATTAGTGGATCTTGGGATGACCATCTACAGATGGTTCAGTTTTATTATAACAATAATTACTAGTTTATGATTAGAATGGCTCTTCATGAGTCCTTGTATGGATGACATTGTAAATATTCTTTGTGTTGGTTGGTTATCGGTGAAAGTTCCTTGGTTATACTGATCTTGGTTTAAGAAATGACAGAAAAGATTCAGTTTATTCCTCAATGAATGTTGATGGACTAAATATAGTTTAAATATTAATTTGATCATCATTGTAGGTCATTGTAATTTTCATTTGGTGGCCAGTTGTTCTTGAAAGTTTCACCCCAGTTGGGTCATCAATGACTTGGTAGGAAATGAAAGCTTGATTCTTGTTTGGTGGGACCTTTTGGGGTTGTTGAGGAAGTGGGGAAAGTTTATTACCATTTATAAATTTCTTTTTAGTAGATGTCAATACATAACATGTTACATTTATCTTAACTAAAAATGTATATTGTTGATCCATCTCATGTTCTGAGCTACAAAGATCTTTATGTCGAGCCTGATTTATCCTTGATTGAGCATCCAATCACGATAATTTATTATAAAACCAAGGTACTTCTTGGGAGGATGATACATTTGGTTTAAGTGCTATGTAAAAATGGTTTTTATACTCATGATACATGGGATAGATATGCACTGATGAGAGATCATTGGACTCATATTTTTGGAATGGAATATTCTAAATAGTATTTATGGAGATAGAATGTTTCTATGTTGGGGAGGTTGTAAGATCCCATTAATATTTTCAGATACTCCTAAACTCCTCTTTTTATCACGATTTGGTAGGATCTTTTCTAGGGGTTCTTCAGGTGAATTTTTGAAAATTTTGAAAGGATTTTCGGTTGTGCTTTGTTGGCATAGAGTTTTCCCAAATTGTGCACCCTGCAAGTGAAAATCATGAAAACCCAGGTAGTGGTAGTTTTCATGGTTGAAAAAAATTTCAATCCATTCACCCACCTAGTAAAAACCATGAATCCCTCTAGAATTCATTCACATTCAAGTTGCATGGTTTGACAAAACATTCGACCCCCACCCGGAAGCTGTGCTTGTGGATTTTTATTATACCTAAAATTCAATAAAAATTCCTGAATCTCCCTTTTTATCCCTTTCTCATTCCTAACTCAACCTATAACGTTTTACTATGTCATTGGATCTCTTATGGACCCATTTTTTCTCCTCCAAATCCCTTACTAGGAAGATTGAAGCTAGGAGATCTTAGTTCAATTCTATCCCAATATGCTTCCTCTCCCTCTTCCTTCACTCCCAATAATTTTCTCTCTTCATTATGGTTTTTTAGACCTCTGTATTGTTGGAGGATATAATATAAGTTGTTTTATATCTCGATTTTATGTTTTATTTTCATATCACCTTTTTTTATGTTCTTCATTGGAGTTACTCATTACGGTTTTTTTGTTCGTGACCCCATGATCTATAGTAGGTGGTTCCCTTTATGATTTCACAATTTATTTAACATTAAATTGATTGATTTAAATTAAATTATCTTCAATATTATTTTGAAAACCAAATATGTTGTAAATTATGTATTTGGATTATCTTTGGTATGAAAATTAGAAATATCCCCTAATTCCATTGAATTAGGGTGTGTTTGTAGAATTTGATGGATAATTGGAGAATTTAATTGTCAAATTTAATTGTGAAATTGATTTCAAATTATATTTTGGAAATAAAATAATTAAATATTTTTACAGAAAAAAATTGGTTTTATCCTAGAAAAAGTCATGATTTGATTAAAACCCAATTTTAGTTTTTAAATTTAAATTGGAATAATGAAATGGAAAATGAGTTGAATTGTATTTTGAATAGTTTTTTAAATAAATTTTTCATTCTTGATTTTGTTTACAACATGAAATATCCAAGGTATTTAGTGAGTTATTAGGGAAAAACATTCTAGGTTAAAATTTCTCTAGCAATGGATTGATGCTTTGTAACTCTAACATAAACTTATAGGTAGATATTATCCCCAGTGGGATTTTGGTTAGTATTCTTTGGCCAGTGTCATAGAGATGCATGTGAACATTTTTATTATCATCATATGATTTTTTGAGGATCACATAACATGGAACCATCATACCTCTTTGTATATGACCATGTTTCTCCATGACATTTGGCGGGTCGGTTTGGCCGGTCGTTTTCTGTGGTTCTCACTTTTCCTCAAAGTGATTTTGGTTGTTTTTGTCTGTTTCTCTTGGGTAGGTCTGGACTTGGGCGTGGTTTCAAGCCCGTCCCGCTTATGTTTCCATTTGCTTGTTCTTCTCTTTCTTTGTTCGGTTCTCACTAACCTAAAAGTGACTTATTTTAAAAATCAAAAAAAAGTTTCAGTCAGTATATAAGATATTTTATTAATTGTTTATTAATCGATTAATTTTAAATATTTTCAATCATTTTAAATGAAAAGCCTGATTTTTTTAAATATGATTTTGAAATTACATGCATATTTATTTAAAATTGAAATCTTTATTTTTTTAATTAATTGTGGAATCTTATTATATAATACTTGGTGATAACTTAATGGTCTTTTAGATCACATCCTAGCCGTGTCTTCGAGTGTTTGTATATTATCTTCTTACGTGTTTTATCAAAGGAAAAGAAGAACTTAGAGGTGGAAGTTGTGGTTGACCCTTGGGTCATAGAGAGCTATGTATTCTAGGATTTTTTGATGTACTTTGGTCTTTTTTACCTATTTGAATTCAATTACTTTTACAAATTGTGGGGTTTTCTTTTATTTATAATATCTTTTATCTCTTTATTATATTGTTTTTGTGATAAATTCATTCCCACTTTCATATTTTTTGATATCAGACACTTTATCGCCAACCCATTGGGATTGGGAATTTCCTTTAGGACATGTTAGGATCGACATGGTTATCAGGGTACTAGGGTATCTAGGTTGTTTTGTGACATGGAAGATAATCAAGAGAAATCAATGTAATTATATTGATTTCTAAAAAAAGTGATAGATTTAATTTGGATACTATTAAAATATCTCTACAGAAAAGAAGAATAAAATAATTACTATGATAATGATGGAGTGTATTCCTATAATAGAGGAGAAAAAATACAAATATCATCTCAAATGTATCCAAATTTATATCAATATATTAAAATATATATTTTATGAAAATATTATTTACCACAACAAAGTTTTCATCCAATACATTTTTAATTTGACATTACATTGGAATTATTCGAACTTGCATATGTGAGAAAGGAAAATATAACTAATCATATAAAACTATTTTCCACCATGTAAATGATACTAGATGATATGAAATATTTTGATGGAAATATTATTATTTCATAAGTGGATCCAATGTTTAAATAATTTACATATGAATAAATTTTATTTATGTATATTTGAAATCCTATCGCATAAGTGAGAGACAGTAGTTTCATAAGTGAGATTAAAACTTTGAAGTTTGTGTTAGTATTTTTTAAGAAATTAGCCACTCATATACATTAAAATATAGAAACTTCTTACATGTGTAAGAATCAATCCCAACCATGTAAAGATAAAAGAAGCTAGTGTAAGATTAAACAGAATCAATGTAATTGGGAAATATAAATTTAACTAGCTACATAAGTAAAAAAAGTGTGGGGTATATGTGTAAATTTTAACTGATTCACAATTGATTTAAGTAAGGGTTACCTAAATTTATAGAATAATTAAAATATAAAAAATATTAATTCAAGATAAATAATTTTGATTCATGGATAATGTGAGGGATACATGAGGTAAACATTAAATTTGAGGAATCTTAATATGAGCATATATGTCCATATATGAAAATCACATAACATCAATAATTGATGGAATTTGATCTAGAAGAGAGAGAAGTTGATGTATTACCATATGAATTGAATCTACTATAAAGTTAAGGGGAATCCAAAATAGAAGTATAGAATGTTTTCATGTTACATGTAATGAATCCAATTCCACTTTAATTTATATAGATCTATCACTAAATCAAGGGGGGACACAAGGTTGATCTTGAGAAACTATATAAAGGATGAGTGTACACCATTTGGGGGATCCTTTTTTACCATTTTTTCATAATTTATTAATTTTTATTAAGTAAGGAGTTACTCTTAATCTTGTTGTGAACATTTATGGTGGGATAAATCCCTTTTCAATAGTTGATTAATTAGAAGAGAATTAAAAATAATTGATTCCTCGTACTTCCTTATGATTCTCAGCATTATCTCTTATATTTAGTACACAGTGGGTTGAATTATTATATATTTAGTTATTATTACTATCTTATGTTTTTTTATTAGATTATAGGTAGATTTTTTATTCTAGGTTCCCTGAATTTGGTTTTCCCATATAAAATGTAATGGAATGGTGAGTGTAAAGCGATCACTAATATGTGGAGGGGTGGAGACCAACTTATTTTTCACTGATTAAGGTTCTCCGCCCCTGATTGGGGGTTTCTTGGATGGGAAAAAAGTTCATTTTTGGATAAATTTGTGATTATTAGGTTTTATTCTCTTTTCACATAGGAAATGAGAACAAACATTTTGTAATCATGGGGATATTAGGATTTAAATTCCAAATTAACTCAAGGATCATGAAATATGATTATATATCCACTAAATGAGGAGGAATGGTAATTAATATATGATTATTTTGAAGGTATGTTATTGAATAGTTTTTGTAATCCTACCTTGGGTTAAACACTAATATTTATTTTGATTGGTCAACCTTATTTCCATTCTTCATATTCACATGAAAACCAAAAAAAATCAACCAAATAATTTAAAAAGTTTATATACATTCATAAAACATTAAAAAAAAGTGACACTAACAAAAGAAATTGGTTGTATTGACCTCCTTGAAATATAACCTGAGGTTTCTATTATACTATAGTTTCTTTGGTATTTTAATTTTATTTTTGACATTTCTATGAGAGTATGCATTAGGATCCTATTCCTATTAGTTAAATTCAAACCTATAATTCCTTAGATATGATAATCTATGGGAACCCTAATTTTGAATGACATACCCACTTGGATGATTAAGGTGTTGGAATTTGTTCACTTTAAATGAATTTAACACTTAGTATTTAAGGTTATTTCTTTAAATCATTGTATTTCAATATACACCTTATATATATCATATGTAAGTATTTTATATTATTTGATCTTTTACATCTCATGAAATTCCTATATTTTTTGCATTCTTTTAAAAATTTAGTATTGAATCCATATTCATCCATCCAAATTAATATTTTTCAAGAATATTTTTCTGTAACACATTGCACAATTAATGAATTGTGTTACTCACCAAAAAATAAAATCCAAATATATTCATACATATAAAAATGCATAACATGTATAGGGTATGTAATCCCCCTTCATTTAATTATTTAAAATCTTGTGAAACTAAGATCCACATGAGATCAAGTATTGTGTGATAGGCATTCAACCCCTGCTTTTCTACATAGAGCTAAAGATACTGGATTAAGGAAAAGTATATCTTGAAGTCTCATTATCCATGGATCAGTACTCAAGATATACCTAAATTAAAATAAAAATATAAAACCTAATATATATATATATATATATATATATATATATTATAATCAACCATTATGATTAAGTTCACAAACATATAACAATCCCTAGTAATTATTCAATGAAAATTAAATATTATTTATCATCCTAGAATGTAACATTTATATGAACAGTATGATAATTTATAAGAAGAAATATAAAACATTAAATTAATTTATATAAATATCATATCATATAAACAATTTATATATGAAAAAATTAAATATTAATGAAAAAATATTTTAAAAAACTATGCATGACATATATATATTAAATAGGATTGGCATACACTACACATGTACATTTTTCACAACCATTTGCATTATTTTCAAGATTCCCATGCTCCTAAAAATATATATATCTCTATTTTATTTCCAATTTCATTTTAATATCTCCTCATCAACATGGAGAAGATATTATTAAAGGGATTTTAAGGCATAAAATATGCTTAAATTCCAAAAATGAAAATCAAACCAATTATAAATATCATCTAAGAGAGGAATCAAAAAATGGAATTCAGAAATAAAAAAATTTTCTCAATTCAACATAGATCACTGTCACTAGTTTATTTTTGATGTTAATGTATGTCACTAAGAAATAACAGAAATTTACTTACTTCTGAAGGTGTACACCAATCATTTGAATCAGTAAAAAATTTAGTAGGATCTTTTCTTCTTTAAAGGTGTGTTTATACCTCCTCTTATAAGGTAAACAAATATAAGGGCATGGGAGATAATTTAACTATGAAATATGATGATCACACCCACATCGTAAAATATGAAATAATACATCCTTTTATATCATAGAATCATTTAATGAAGTTAATCCAAAATTCCATAACTCTCAACCAACCTTTATCCTTCTAATGCCACAGGATTTATAATGTTTTCCTCGTTTATTTATGTGAAAATTAAACTAGTTTTATCATAATGGTATATTACATGTTGGATAATAATGATAATAATTTATTAGATAATTAGATACCATTTTTCATGAAAATAATGTAATAACCATGAAACATGAAATAGTGACCTTTATCAATTTTTCCAGTGCAAATATCAAAAAATGTGTATCAAGAATCATTTCATAATATCACTAATTTAATATATACATATTCACATAGGATAAAAATATCCAACACATGACCCCAATGCATGTCACCATCACGAGACTAAAAAAATCATTAATCACATAGGAGAATTTCCATTTCAATTGTCTTAATATTTTTTATTTATTTTATGAATTTTATAGTACCAAGAATACCCATTTATATCTCATTTTAGCTAATATACTTATTAGTTCCTTAGAAAACATTGTCATCAAATAGTTCATAATTTAATAATCTGTGAAAGAGTGACTACACTAGTCCCTTTAGGCTTCATTAAATTGATACTATAAATACAGACACTTGAAGAACCCATTTTGGTCTCTTGTGTTAATTCCTCTACATGAGTCACACATTAATACACAGTTTCATAACCCCATCCATACAAATATTTCCCTACTAGGATATAAATGGAGAAAGGTAGATAATAACCCCCGAGTCCCACCACTTGTAGGCCCCGGGTTAGCGATTAGCACCAATGGTATATAAATCTCACAAAATGGGTGGAATTACCCTTTATATAAAATAAGATTGGGATATAAGATGGTTCATCCTCACAAAAACTCCAAGATATATAAAAAATATAAAGACCATTTCACATGAATGTATTAAGTAGATCTGTTACAATTACAATGAAAATCCCCAAGTAAACAAAAAAACAAAATACCCAAAAGTGAAGTTAAGCCTTGACACAATAATTTTCAAGGTTCGAGCTAGTAAGGTCCAACACTATCTAAGAAATCTTCCTAGAAGCTTGAAAATAGTTTTATATACATAGGGTGATCATACAAGTATACCCAGTAGGAATACCAAAGTCTCTCATACACATGTGGAAGAAGTATTCTAATTCCCCTGTGAGAAAACAATAGAACCAAACAGCACCTAACAGGTTTAATAACCATCCCAACTTCACCAAGGCATGGTCACTAAATAATGAAGGTTAAGTAATTTAGTATAATTCACATCAATGATAAGGTACCCCACACCACTTTCCCATTTAGTATATGGTATTTCCTAATAGAAAACATCCTTGTGCTCCCACCTCTTCCAAATCCACATCACAACCTCCCTGCACACACCTGGGCCTCACAAACCACATCACATCATGCTCGCAGACACCCGAGCCTCACAACCACATCACATCCCACCCACAGACACCTTTATCTAAAAAACCAAATCAAATATATCCTACATACACCTAGTCTTCACAAACCACATCACATCCTACTCATAGACACCTGGTCCACAAAACACACCTCATCCCAAAGAAACCTAGGAATTCCCAACACATCTCATCATAAAGATACCTGGGAAAGCATAACAGATCACATCCCGAACACACCTAGGAAAGAACAACCCACCCTAATACACCTAGGCCTAACAACCACAACATTCTTGAAGAATATTGGGATATCACCACCTATAAGAGGGATCTTGGAAGAGCGATTGGCCAACCATCCATCCTTCCATCAGGATTTTTGGGGAAAACACTCTCCCCCATGAAGATGGTGGTGTTTAAAACATAGTGCTAAACTAGGGTGGAATTCATATAGAAATCACAATGTAAATACATGTATATACATATATAATATAAAAAACTCAAGCCCAAACTAAGGGTCCATAGACAAAAAAACAATCTCT
Organism: Viscum album; assembly: GCA_963277665.1. Lineage (NCBI taxonomy): Eukaryota > Viridiplantae > Streptophyta > Magnoliopsida > Santalales > Viscaceae > Viscum > Viscum album. The sequence goes on along the minus strand of OY728136.1, from coordinate 358,925,584 downwards.
CAACACTGCCACTTTTGATGCCGCCTCTAAACGCACAACACAAAAAAACAAGCCACAAACCCCGATTTATAATCCCAACCAATTTATTCAACCGATTTCTTTATTTATTAACAATTATTAATTTATTCCATCACTACCCAAGAAACTACAAATCATAGAACACAATAAGAAACATAGTTATAGTCAACATAGTAAAAGTCATACGAGAAAGAAGATCCATGGTAGATCTACCCACTTCACATTTCATCTCTATTTAACATACATTCATGCTATATCATATATAAATCTATAGATATGGGGTGAATATTTTTGTATGTTACTTAGGGAGAAACTCTGGGAAAATTACACATACCAACACAAACAAACACCCATATCAAAACCACATCCATCAAATCAAACATATCACAACCCGATCATAGTCCTGTTGCACAACACTCCTCTTCCATTCCATAATCATTCAATCTCTCAACCTGAGATTCCATTACACCACCCAAGCTATCCCACAGTGTAAAACTATACTCCCAACCATACTAAAGAAAAAACAGAATAATCCCACTCACACATCATATCACCACATGTACAAAGGAAAAACACAATTCTTGATTAAATAAGGCATCCCTTGCTTAATTCCACTTATTAATTCATGGGTTATCACAGAAGTAATATGATCATGGGGAATCCATTAATTAGATGAATATAAATGATTAACCAATTTCAATATATAAGTGTCCAACCAAATATGAACAACATGCATTTTATAATTTATTTAGTGAGAAAACAATGCTACCAGAAGCCAGAAAATTTAACAGGGTATCTTGCCTGAATAATCATAAGATCACAAACAATATCAAAGATGTAAAGGCATGTGAACAAACCCCATTTTTCCCTCAATTTTAATTAACTGATTCTTTATCTTCAATTAGTCTAGAACAACCATGATTCATAGGTAAACAAAAGAAAAAACCCTACTGCATGATGCACAATAAGGAGAAATAAAGTAAATCCTACCTCGAAAGGGTTTCAGTGATCTTTACACAAGAACGGATCACACAAAGGACCTCTGATTACCTCTCCCATAAGATCTACATCCACCAGAGGATGTCGAGACACCACCGCATCAACAACAACTGAAGAGAATCCCATTATAAACATAGAATAACATTCACCATGACATGGAAATAAGTATGGGAGGAAAATGAGATAAACCCATAACAAACCACAAGAATGGGAGAATAACACACCTTAGATTGAAGAACGATCACTATGGATTGAATGAGAGAAGCTAGAAATTGATCCTTGGTGAAGTAATTCTAAAAAAATGAGGAGGGGTTTCCAAGTTTCCTAGGGTTCACCCAAAATTAGAGGAAATAGAATCCATGTCCGAATGAATGAGGGGTCGACCGAAAAAGAATTTTGAAACAACACATGATCGAGGTATTACATGACATTTAACACCCAGGGTTTGGTTTTCACTAAAAAACATGTCACCTCCCTGCTTTATTTTATTTTATTAACCCAAAAATATTACACATTATGAAACCTCTAAGACAAATCGTGAAATATAATTTCACATCGTATAACCCCATAAAAGGATGTGTAATCCCCCAACCTTCATCCTTTAGAAACTAAACTCCCCCAAACTCCCTCTGATCCTCCTATGAACACTCCCAACGACCACAAACTGCAAAGTAATAGACCTAGAAGGCATATACCATTACATTAGATACCTCTCAAATGATTCTCACACTCAAGAATCCAAAACCAGGCCTACAAGAAAAAGGGGTCCGAACAACCACCTTGTGAGATACCTATAAAATTTATTGACCCTCCTCAAACACTGACACTAGCTATACATGCCAAACCAGATGACCACAATCTCACTTTAAACAACCAGCACACAATTATATCACCCTTTACACAACCCAAAACAGTAAATGCACCATCCTGAACACACAGATCAGGGGATTCTATCTTCCATGTCAAGATATTATCCACTATGGGCAACACTGACTCACCCACATGGGTTTAATCGCATCGTAATTAATAAGTCTTGATTTGGAATCAATACCTCCCTTTTCCACACATCACAACTTCATCACGCATCATACCGTAAAAATCATAAACTAAGAAAATAGATCATATCATAAAATGAAGGGGCCCAAATAGCATATTAAAATGAAAATGAGAGGAAAAAATCCAAAACAACTTCAGGTACTGGGCACACATCTTTATTTCTCAATCCCATGTACTCTCTTCCTAGATACCATTCCTCCATAGCACATGAACCAAACTAATTTTCTTCCCATGAAACACCTTCTCCCAAAAATCCCAGATATATACTGGCCATTCCTCAAAGGTTTTGTCATCCTCAATATCCAACTCTCTCCATTAAATGACATGGGAGTCATCATGTAAATACCGATAAAGCTGAGAGACATGGAATATGTCATGGATCCTCTTTAATTATGGTGGAAACTCAAAATGGTATTCCACCTTTCCAACTCTCCCTAACACATCAAAGGGTCCAATGATCCTAGGAGAAAGCCTACTCCCTCTTCCAAACCTCCACTACCCATGTCGAGGAGAAACCTTCAATAACACATGGTCCCCAACCTCAAACTCCAAGGGCCTCATTCTACAATGGGCATAAGACTTCTATCTATCATGTGTTTCTTTCATCCTTTTCTGAACAAGATGAACCTTCTCTATCATGCTTTGTACTACCTCAGGTCCAAGAACAGTTGTCTCCCCAATATTTTTCTAGCACAATGAGGAATGACATGGTCTTCCATAAAATGATTAAAATGGATCCGTGAAAATGGAAGAGTGATAGATATTATTATAGGAAAACTATACCAAGGGTAGGTGTCACACCCAAGATTCACCAAAGACCAAGATGTATGCTAGAAACATTTCCTACAATGTCTAGATAGTCAATTCCATCTGCCCATCCTTCTGAGGGTAGAAGGAATTATTGAGGCTTAACTTGGTGCCAAAATAATGTTTCAATCCCCTCTAGGCTCATGAGGTAAAACTCATGTACCAATCCGAGATAATGGATCTCATAAATCTATGTAGTCATATCACCTCATCCACATACCTCTTAGCTAAGGCATCCACTACGCCCGACTTTTTGATCACTAAGAAATAAGCTAATCTCATTAGCTGGTCTACTACTATCAAGATAACATATTATTCTCCCTAATCTCTGGGTAATATTGTGATTAAATCCATCAATATCTCATCCCACTTCCACTCGGGAACATCCAAGGGCCGCAACAAACCACCCAGAACATGGTGCTTGACCTTTACCTACTGGTAGACTGAGCACCATTCCAAAAACTACGCTTCTTCTCGCTTCATCTCGTGCCACCAAAAATTCATCCTCAGGCCATGGTACCTCATTTAAACTCTTAGGTGTACCACTAAAGGTGAATTATAAAACTCATTAAGGACTCCTTCAGTCATTGATATTGTGATAAAAACCCTCTCATGTAACAACATCTGATTCTGACCATCCTATGACCATCCCTCTAGAGCATCACCATGGCCAACACAATTGTGCAACACCTCTACCTCTGATTCCCCCCACTGATACTCCTCCACATTATACATCAAAAAAGATAGCACTATGATCTAAAACAAGTACTCTCTACTACCATCCACTCCTACATCCAAGTACAAGGCTTCCAAATCCTCCATCGCTTTCCAAGCATCCACATATTCTCAGAAAAACACCTTATGAAAATTTATGCTCAATGAATATGAAATGAAATTCCCATTTTATAATGTGTAGGAGATCTTAAAATCATATCCCTAAAGAAACTCCATCCACCTTATCTATCTCAAGTTCAGATCTCACTGGGAAAAGATGTACCACATACTTTTTTGATCTGTGAAGACTCAAAAATGATCTTCAATGAGGTAATACTTCCACAACTTCAATGAAAACATTACAGCTACTAGATCCATGTCATGGGTAGAATATTTACTCTTGTGGGTACATAACTACTTAGACCCATAAGAGATCACTGATCACTGTTGCATCAAGATTCACCCCAAACCAAGATGGGAAGTATCATAGAACACCTCAAACATCACTCCTTCCTCAGGAAACCAAAGCACTAGATCACTAACCAACATCCCTTTTAGATAATCAAATGTTTCATGTCACTTATCACTCCACAAAAAATCATGGTCCTTCCTGGTCAAATATTTCAATGGGGATGCAACTTGATAGAAATTGAGTACAAACCTCTGATAATAGCCTAAGACACCATGAAAATTGTAAACTTTTATCACATTATTGGGTGCTCCCCATGAAAAAACTACTTCAACCTTAGAAGGGTCCACCACCACACCCTGTTGAGACACTAAATGCATGAGGAAATACACCTCTCATGTTCAGAACCTAAATTTGGACAACATTCCATAGACATGGTGGTGTTAAATAACATGTAAGACAGTTCTGATATACTTGGTGTACTCCTTATATGACTTCTAGTAGATCGTTATATATTCAATGAATATAATGAAAACTCAATTTTGGAACTCACATAACACAGAGTTCATAATAACCATAAACATATCTAGTGAATTAGTAACACTGAATGGAATGACCACAAATATGAAGTGAGCATACCTACATCTAAAAGTAGTATTCAGGATATCTCTCTCCTTTACCATTAACTGGTGATATCCAGACCATAGGTTGATCTTATAAAACCATCTTTCCTCTCTCAGTTAGTCTAAAATATCATCTATCCTTGGATGAGGGTAATGGTTCTTGACTGTTACCTGATTCAGCCTTTGGTAGTCTATACATCACCTCAGACCACCATCTTCTTTCTTAGAAAACAACACCAGAGCAACCCACGACGACACACTAGGCCGGATAAATCCCTTTTGAAATAGATTGTCTATCTGAATCCTCATCTCCCAAGGTTTGGAAGATGATATCTAATAAAGATCCATTGAAATAAAAGAATCACTGAGCTGAAAATCTATCCCGAACTCAACATAATGTCGAGGGGTAGCGTCATAACCTCCTTAGGTAAAACATATAGGAACGTCCCAATGACTCTAGGAACCTCCATCATCTCAAAATCTACTTATCCCACAAAAAACATGGACAAAAAAGATATTAGGGGTTCCACATGCTTTCTACCCATTTGAAAACTCCACTCTCCAATGAAAACTGCACATTGACCATCCATTTCTGAAAACATGACACTCTTCTAGAAACAGTTTATAACGGCTTGTAGAGAATAAAACCAATAGATGTCTAGAATGACATAATACGGTTTCATATGTAGTAATAAGATATCCTCACAGGACTGATATGGCCCCATAATTAGTCTACATCCCCGACACACATCAAACAAGTGTGTCTAGACTCTGACTAGCATACTCAACACTAGGGGCCTGGGAAGCCTCTCTACGTCTATCCCCAATGTATGGGATAGAGTGGGTGAAAACAAAGGAGTTTGAAGCTCCTAAATGAAACAAAGAACAAGAAAGGGTACTAAACAAATTGATCATACCTCTGATGACCTCTTGACCTACTGAAATTGCTGCCTTTGTAGTGTGAAAGTGACCACACCCATCTCCTTCTCCTCTCCGATGACAACCACCTTCATGTCTATGCTTGGGTTGTGGTCCCTGAGCATGAGTAATATCGTGGGGTATACCTATACCTACTCTATGCCCCCTCAGTGAGGAGAAATCTTGATGCCCTTACTAATAAAACGGTCTCACCAGCAACTACTACTGAGGCTGATGCAGAACTTATCCTCATCCATCGTACTAATATCAAACAGGTATTGGACACTGATTCTGAATATTTCTGTGAACTCCACCATAGAAACAATGTGACCCCAATCCCACATGAAAATCACGGGGACCGCTGGCACCAGAAGGCCGAAAAGGATGCTGCTGAGGTCAAATCCCAACTAGTTAAAACCATGAAGGTCATAGTGCCTGACACCTGCCACTGGTAAACCTGCCTATCAAAGAACTTTGTTATCTCTCCTCTCGTGGTATACCTCCTCATGCATTCATCTGATTGATCACATCTACCTTCCTCTAAACCTCCAAATACGTTGGCAACATAAAAGGTGTAACAACATACTTGATTGAAGGATATAACACCTCTTTAATAAGTTTCACACAAGACTCCTCATCTGTAAATAGGTTTGGTGCAAAATAAAGTAAGTCCTTGAACTTGATCCCAAGATCCTTCACTGACATACTCCCCTGCTAAAGGGAGAGTATCTACTACCTCTTCTCAGCCTTCATGGCCGATTAAAGTAACTCTACACAAAATTCCTTCTCAAATTCGACCCACAATACATCTTTTTCCATCATCTCCCCTAGGTAAAGCATCCACCACTGACGCGTAGCTCCTCACATCTGACTGGATTCCATAAGAACACTTTTTTAGGGTTCATATCAAACTGAAGGTGATCTCCAGATCATCTATCCAACCCTCTATCTCTACACTTGAAACACTTCCATTGTACTTTCTAAATGCCTATTGATGGAAGGAAAGAAATGTTCTCTACCAATGATCATCCTCCCCTGCTAAATCAACCCAAGGACGATCAAACAGATTATCCGGCTAAACCATGACTTCCTGAGCCACACGTATATGATGGATATAATCCATATCTAAAAGGTATAAAAAGATATCCTAATCCCAATTAGTATGTAATTTTATTAAAATGAAATTTATTTTAATTCATTTTATTAAATTTAACCTTCCCAAAACAACTGAATTCCAATAAGAACACAAGTAATTATTGTGAATCTACCTTTCCTAGGTCATTACCTTTCAAGAATGTATGTCTTACTTAGTCATTCAATAAGATCAAATTCCATGCACTGGATCCCAGGGGGACCTATAATCATGTTTCCTATTCGGTTCCCTAGCTTATGTCACACACCAAGGACAACTGGAACTATTTTCATACCATAGTATGAAATCTTCAATGTGCTTAACCCCAAACTCCATACTATCTCTCAACCATCATCTCTGATTCCATTCTATCATGACTCCCTACCTCCAAAGAGGCCCCTCCTGGGTTGGAAATGGAGAAAGGGAGATAACGACCCCCGATTCCAACCCCCATTAGGCCCTATGTTGGTGACTGGCACCAAGGGTATATAAAACTCACAAAATGGGAGGCATTACACTTTATAGAAAATAATATTAGGAGATAAGATGGTTCTTCCCCACAAAAAATCTAAGAAGTATATATATATATATATATGTATATATATATATATATATAATCCAAAGACCATCCCACATGCATGTATAAATTAGATCTGTTAAAATTACAATAATAACTATGAGTAATGAAAAAAAAAAAGAAAATATGAAAAAGAAAAGCTAAGAAGCGATGCAGCAACTATCAAGGTCCGGGCTAGTAAAGGTCTAGCATGATCCAAAAAAATCATCCTGGAAGCCTAGAAAGAGTTTTATATAGATAGGATGAGCATAAAAGTATACTCAATAGGAAAATAAAAGTCTCTCATGCACATGTGGAAGAAGCATACTAATGCCCATGTGAGAAAACAATAAAAATGAACAGTGGTTAACAGGTATACTAACCATCCGAACCACACCAAGGCACAATCACCAAATAATTAATGTCATGTAATGAAGTATAATGCACATCAATGATAGGGTACCTCACACCACTTTCCCACTGATTAGATTCTATTTCCTAATAAAAAACATCCTCTCACTCCCACCTCTTCTGAATCCACCTCACAACCTACCCACACACACTTGGGCCTCACAAATCACATCACATCCAACCCGCAGATAGCTGGGCCCCACAACCACATTGCATCCCACCCACAGACACATGGGCCTCAAAAACCACATCAAATACCACACGAAGACACCTAGGCCTCAAAACCCACATCACATCCTGCTTGCATACACCTGGTCCACAAACCACACCTCATACCAAAGAAAACTGGGAAATTACAACACATATCATCCCGAAGACACCTAGGAAAGCATAAAAAATATCATCCCAAAGAAACCTAGGAAAGTACAACTCATCCACACAAACATGGGCCTCACAATCACAACCATTCCAAAGAATCTTGGTCTATCACCACTAGAATTGGGTGCAGGGAAGAGCAGGTGGACAGCCATCCATCCTCCCACCAAGATGTTTGGAAAAGACACCCTCCCCCATGATGATGGGGGTGTTACACACATATTGCTCAACTAGGGTGGTCTGAATATATAAATTATAAGGAAAATTCATTCATATAAATATATAATACCAAACATTAAATCCCCACCTAAGGGCCCTCAGAAAAATAAGCCATCTCGCAACATTTTCACTTTTTATACCACCTCTAAAAGCACAACACCACACAACAAGTCATAAAACCTTATTCACATTCCCAACCAATTTATTAAACCAATTTAATTATTTATTAACAATTATTAATTTATTCTACCACCACCTGGGAAACTACCAAGAAGAGAACACAACAAGCAATACAAGAATTATTAACATAGTTAAAGGCATACAAGAAAGAGAACCATGGTAAATTTACCCACATTACATTTCCTCTATATTTAACACCCTTCCATGCTATATCGTATGTTAATATCAAGATATAGGGTAAATATTTATGAATTTTACTCATGGATAAACTATGGGAAAATTACATGTACCAACCCAAACAAACCCCCAACTCAGAACCACATCCATCAACTCAAGCATATCACAACCTGATCGCATCTATACTAAACAAAAATTCACTTCCATTCTATAATCAATAAATCTCTCAACATGAGATTCCAATACACATACCAAGTTATCCCACAGCGCGAAACCATGCTCAAAACCATACTACATCACAAATAAAAACAATCCCACTCACACATCACATCATCGCACATAACATTGAAAAAATTAATTCAAGATTTAATAATGAATCCCTTACTGAATTCCATTTTTTAATTTAGGGGTTATCCCTAAAAAAAGTATAATCTTGGGGAATCCATTCATTATAATAACATATGTGATTTACCAATTTCAATATATAAGTTTCCAACCAAATATGGACAACATTCATCTCATAATTTATTTAGTGCGCAAATATGGCCACCAATGCCTACAATTTTCAGTGGGGCATCAATCCCGAATAATCACAAGATAAAAGATGATATCAATGATATAAAGTCATGAGAAAAAAACCCACTTTCCCCTCAATTTCAATTAACTTATTATTTATCTTTAATTAATCTAGAAAAACCATGATTCATAGGTAAAAAGAATCAAGACCCATCCCTCATGATGAAAAAAAGGAGAAATTAAGGAAATCCTAACTCAAAAGGGTGACAATTCCCTTTTTGTGAGAATGAATCACATAATAGACATCTGATTACCTCTATCGCAAGATCTGCATCCACACAGAGATTTTACAGCACCACTGCATCAATAATAACCAAATAAAACCCCATTAGAACCTGATAAGAACATCCACCATGACATGGAAATAATGAAGGGATGAAAATGATATCAACCCATAAGAAACTATAATAATTGAGGAATAAAAAACATTATATTAAAGAATTATTTCTACGAATCAAAGGATAGAATCTAGGAATAGATCCTTGGAAAAGGAATCCTCAAAACACCGAAGAGGGGCCATTGGGTTCCCTATGGTTTTCCCAAAACCATAGGAAAAGGAAACTATTGATGAATAAATTGGGGTTGGGGAAAAATAATTTTAAAACTGAACACAGTCGGGGTATTACATGATGTGTAATATGATTTCATGTCTTGTAACACCTAGGGTTTGGTTTTCACAAAAAATGTGTCTCCTCTCCATTTTATTTTATTTTAATAACCCTTAAATATTAAAAATTCTGAAACCTCCAAGAAAACCCATGAAATAGAAGTTCACATCATGTAACCCTGTTACATGATGTGTAATCCACCTACTTCCATCCTTTAGCAACCAAACTCCTCAAATATACCTCTGAGCCTCCTCTGAACACTCCCAATGACCAAAACCCACCTAGTAACAGATCGAGAAGGCACTGACTATTAAACAAATAAACATGAAAACTATGTAAAATGTTTAGGTTCACCTACTTCACATATTTATTATAGTCCATAAATTTTATTTTATTTTTTAAATTTGGTTATTTAGTATGAAACTTACAAAACTATAAAAAAACATTTAAAAATGAAAATTAAAAGGTGATGAAATAATCAATGAAATGACATAGATTACCTTTTTATTGATGACACAAACTAATTTCCATGACTGTATCATGATTTTAAAACTCATCGTATCCTCGACAAAATATGAGAAATGAGGAAGAGGAAGGAGGGATTAGAGAATAATTTCCCCTATTTAACCAAATCCCAAAACCTTTTACATTAAAAAATAAGTGTAATATTTACATTTTTGAACCCATTAAAAAATTACATTCACTCCACAAAGTACCCCATTCCCCCCACTAACAACCATGTGGCACCATCGGGTTCTTAATGGATAACTACCATGCAACTTGTAGACCCCTGTTGTCACCACCAACTTACATTTCCAAAAGAAATAACATTAAACATAACCTCTTGGAACTTTCTACTCATCTAACCATACATGAAATATATACATAAATTTTAAATAGATAATACCAACTTCCACTTTCTGATATGAAATAAAAATATAAATTTCCTCTAAATTTCCTCAATCTAAAATCTTAAAATCACACATTTAAATAAATCCAAAAATTCCAGGCATTGAAAACACCCTACCATTGGGTGTCTCATCCCCACGAAGAACCATGAATCTTCTCCATTGAAACCACAATAATTTATATATTATGTTCTCTTCCCATTCCCAATACCATAATAAATCTACAAGTACATTATCTCACAACTAATGGTTTTCACATAGTCATTCATCAAAAAATGTAAGTCTCTCACTAATGATTCACTAACTGTAATGACCCAAAGAAGTATCAAAGGAATTCCTCCCTTCTTATTGTAATTTCACGTAGTATAAATCACATAAGATCAATTAGACTTAATAATAAAAACATTATAAATGAATAATTAAATTTATAAAAAGTATTTTTAGAAGTTAAGGAGCCAATACCAATGAAATAGTAACTTAAACTTAGGAATAGTGATATAACACTTATAAATAGTAAACCAGCCAAATGAATAGTAACCACACCCATGAAAGTATAAATAAAATTTATGTATCATATAAATAAAATTATAGTATAATTATATCATATTCTAAGTAAATAAATTTTTTAAAAATTATTAATTAGGTTGTGGTTTTTTTTATAAGTCATAAATATTTAATAAAAATTTAGGATTAATTTAATAATTTAAAATAAAATTTATTTTCATAAAATTTATTTATTAATTAATATTTTTATGCCTTATTATTTTAAGATAATTTTATGAGAACTTATGTAATTTTTCATAACTTTATAAAATCTGTTATAATTTTAAACTCTGCATTTTCCAAGTAAATAATGATTTTAATTAAAAACTAAATTACTCAAATTTAGAAAATTATTTTCATAAAATATGGTTAATTTTTAAATTATATAGGTTGAAAAGTTTTTAGGGTGATTTTTTGGGATTTTTCTGAATTATTTGAATTTTTTGGTGAATAATGAAATACGGTAATTTATGGCATATATGCATTATAAGCAAAATACACTATTCATTGAGTCATCACATATGTAAGAACCACTGGTTCAAACTCACATGACCTAATTAATTTATTTAGTCTCAAGAATCGAAACTATTTCTTTTCTTGAGAAATATTATATACTAATGAATTAGATAATAAGAAAACACCTCTCTCCTCCACTATAAATGCCACCCCTCACACCCTCTTCTCCTCACACCTCTCCAAATTTGAGACCTGCCATATTCTACCCAATAATCTTCCCTAGACACTCCCCCACATCCATGATCTCTTGTTCTCATCAAAATATCAAGCCTAGGTTCCTTGAGGAGGATCACAAGTTGAGAATTCAAGAGGTAAATCCTTTATCTTTTTCTTTAAATTTTATTTCAATTTCTTTTCTTTTCTTACTCTCTCCTCACCTGACTTTATCCAAATGAGATGATAACTAAAGTACCTTACATATAAAAAAATTATATCATGTTAATTTAATATCCATCATTAAACTCTTAAATCTCCATTTTTTATTATAAAAATGAAATTATTGCCCGTGATGTGTCAATTTACCAACATCGTGGGTGAAGTACTTTTATTTTCCTTAAACTCTTTCAAGGATGTTAATAAAATCATTATAATGGTTGAAATATATTATAATGTCTATATTAAAACTATCTTTATGTTCTATAACTAACTTATACACATGATACAAAATGATAAAACCAAATGAGTTCATTGTCATCAAAAAACTGCCAAGATTAACCTAAAACAATCATTAATAACTTCTATCTAATGAATCATAATCATGGTATATAAAAGAAAAATTAAAATCATTAAAGATTTTTTAGGTTCATTGATAACATATAATAACAATTCTATATATTCATCCTCATTTTAAATGAAATTCCATTCATGTATACAAGAGGACCGATCATGAAATCTAAGAAAACTAACACTCTTGAATGATGAAATTAAACTCTATAACTAATCCAATAGAAAATAAAATAACATAATAAAACCATAATGAATCATATACATATATAAAAGTTTCATTAATTTTTAATTAATGAATCTAATGTGATTATACAATACATTAAAGTGAATAAATCATTTGGACATAAGGTAAGGGGATTTCTCAAACCCAACTCTCTTTATTTGGGTTTTCCATATATCACCCCATTTTCAGTATGAATATTCCTTAAATATCATTTATTCATCATTATATTATCTTTTATGGGATATAAATATTTTATACTTTTGTTTATGACTAACACAAGCTTTTCCAAAAGAACTCTTCTTTCAAAAAACACACCTTTTACTTCTCGAGATTGTTTCTTCTTCCCTCAAGGTTGATGATTCAAGTAAGTTGTTCCATATTACATTTGGGAACCCAAAGTCTATGAATTTAATATTATAATATTAAAACCATTTCTTTCCATATGTTATTTTATGTTTAATATTGATATATGTTCTATGTTTCATGAATTATAATGTAAATGTTGTGATGTGACAGGTATGCCCAAAATTATATAGCGCAATGTAAATGTTATGATGTGATGGGTGTGCCTGGAATTATATAGCACTCCAACACATTGTGTAATGCAATGTATCTCATTAAAAAAGTGAAATATGTATGAACATGATGCTAGGTATTTCAACAATTATTTTTGTCAGTTAACCACTAATACATGATGTTTCATTTTTATAAATTTCCACATTTCAAGACTTTTCATAATGCTTCATCTCATGATTATGATCCTATGTATATGTTATCCTTATTCTCACCCCATGTAATATTGTTTCATGTTCTTATCTATCCTCTTACTTGGATTTTAGATCACCCCTTTTGATGTATATTTTCTTGTGACTACTTGTGCTAAGCAGATATCAAGGGTTAGTAAGAAGCCGAAGAATAATTAATTAATTATGTATGGTCTAAGTTTTAACAAGACACTAAACCTTTGTATCCTATTTGTTTAGTTTTGTTTATAATTAACATTATGTAATAGTAATGTAAGAAAAAGAAGGGTCTCTATAGCTGGAATCAAAGGATAGTTTATTAATTTGGGAATTTAGATTAGATAACCTTAGTGAAACCCATAGTATGAGACTAATTATATATACGCACACAAAAATATTTGTTAAGCATAAAAATCCCATAAGATATTCCTTTAGAGTTAATTTTACCAAGGGATATATTATTGATTACTTGTTGACTTATGTTTTGTTATAACAGTTTCTATTATAGAAAAATGGTGGGAACCAAGAGAAACCAAGTCAACAACCTATGTGAGGGACAATTCAATGATTTCCTGAATGATATCCTTAGTGCTTTGGGAGGTGTACATAAATATTTCATGGATATTATTAACCATTTATCTCAATTTATGAACAATATCCTGAATAATTTGAAATATCCTCTTCACCAATGAGGGAGAAACTGGCAATCAAGTGTTTTATGTGGAAACAACCATCAATGTTTAGTGAATATTCTGATCCACTAGTAGTGGAATAGTGGGTCAACTCAATGGAGAAAATAATTTATGTGCTTCATTGTTCTGAGACAAACAAGGCAAATCTATCTATTTATCGTCTAGATAAAGAAGCCAACCAGTGGTGGGAGTTGATTAAGAACACTAATCTGTGGGGCGAAATTGAAGAGATATAGTGGGAAGACTATAATATAATATTTCTTAATAATTATTTCCCTCCAACTCTTCATAAAAAGTAATATAGATAATTCTTAGAGCTGAAAATGGGAAGGAGAATTTTCCACATCCTAATAAGAAAATTTCATAGGGCTTGAAAGGTATGCTTTAGGTTTTGTTATCAGCAATGATAGTAAAATTGATTGATTATTTAGTGGATTAAAACTAAACCTTTGAAAGGATCTTTAAATTTGATACTTTGGGAGTTATGAATAAGTTTTTTGAGGTTCTATCAAAGTGGATATAGATTTTAGAGAATAGTCCCATGGTTATGGTGATAAGAAAAAAAGATATATTTTCAATCCAGAGGATTTACTGAGAAAGCTAGAAATAAAATCAACCACCCAAATATCAAAAATATGGGAATAAGCATCATGGAAACTACCTCAAAGGGATGGGGAAATGATTAAAGTGTGTTAGAGAAGGCCACCAAGCTCATTAATTTCTAAAATAAATGAAAATTCAGGACAATGTGTTAGAGGAAAGGAGAGAACCAACTACGGTCCAATGCTATGACTATATAGAGAAAAGGAACTATAAAATCCAGTGCACCAAACCTAGAGTCCTTAAGGGAAATCAGTATCATCAGCCACCAAGGCTAAAGGATCAAATGAAGTCTTATGTCATCATTACTATGGCAGTGGAGCAAGAAAATTTAGTCATAGAAGATACACTTCCTATTCACTCAAGAATGGAAAAAAGTCTTATTTGATTCTGGTTATATGCATTACTTGATATCATTAAAGTTTTCTAGAACTATTGAATCAAATCCCCAAAACCATGAAGTATAGATATTTGTAAAAACACCATGTGGTTAAATCATTTCAACCCAAGTGTTGGAATTTTATCCTATTGGCGTATGTGGGAATATTCTTCAATAAAATCTCATTATAATTCCCTTGGTGGAATTTGATGCTATATTTGGAATGTATTGGCTCTTGTTATATAGAGCACACATCAACTTTCGGGAAAAGTAAATATCTTTTTATATACTGATCCATCCCATACCCCTCTATAAATTAAAGGAAGATCAAGAATTTCCATTAAAAAATCCTTTAACGGTGTGGGTGTTGATTCCTTGTGAATAAGTATACAGCACTCAAATGGTTGAGTCAAAGGAAGGTATAAACCTAGGGGAAATTCACATTGTGAGGGAATGCAGTAATGTATGTATTTAATAGTTACCTAGAGTACCCCTGTATCATGATTTATATTTCTCAATAGAACTCATAACTAGAGTTACTCATATCTCAAAGTGTCCCTCTAGGATGGAACATATAGAACTAGAAGAGTTAAAGAAGCATTTGCAAGAGCACTTGGAAAAAGGGTTCATATTCCCTAGTGCATCACCTTGTGGTGCACCAGTACACTTTTTCAAGAAGAATGGTGGATCAATGCGGTTGTGTATCGATTATCAGGAACTCGACAAGATCACTATAAAGAAAAAGTATTCGCTTATAAGGATTAATGACTTGTTCGATTAGTTATGAGGAGCTCAGTACTTCTCAATAGTGGATCTTTGTTCTAGATATCATCAGCTAAAGGTGATTAAGGATGATATTTAGAATACTACCTTCCATACAAGTTATGGGAACTATGAGTTTTTGTTGAGTCCCTTTGGACTTTCCAATACCCCTATAATATTCTTGGATTTGTTTAATAATCTTTATAAATTACCTCAAGAAGTTTTTTCTAGTGTTTATTGATGATATTAGAATCTACTATAAGAGAAAGGAGGAACATTAAGAACATATAAGGTTTGTGTTGGAGACATTAAGGAAGGGTAAGTTATATGCCAAGTTCTATAAGTGTATCTTTTGGATGCATAAAGTTATATTCTAAGGATAAATAATCACAAGTGAGGGAATTTGTGTGGACCCTTCAAAAAAATGGAAATTGAGGAATGACTGAGACCCTCTAGTGTCATAAAAATACATAGTTTTCTTGGGTTATAAGGTTACTATAGATTCTTTTTAAGATATTTCTAATGGTTTCCAAGAACACTAAACAAGTTGACAAGAAATGTGGTGAAGTATGTCTCGATGGAATAATGTGAGGAAATCTTCAAGGTGATAAAGAGAAGGCTGATCACTGCACATGTACTCACATTACCAAAAAGTGGAAAAAATTGTGATATATAGTGATGATTACAATAAATTATTGGGTTGTATACTCATGAAAAATTATAATGTGACAGCCTACACCACACGGTAGTTGAAGATCCATGAGTATAACTTCCTGATGCATGATCTGGAGTTAGCAGCTATGATTTTTTTCTCTTGAAAATATAGCAGCACTAACTCTATAGTGAGAAGTGTGACATATATACCGATCATAAGAGCCTAAAGTATATATTCACACAAAATGAGATCAACATGCATCAAAGGATATGGTTATAGCTAATCAAATACTATGATTTCTCTATTCACTATAATCCTGGTAAGGAAAGTAAGGTAGCTGAGTCTCTAAACAGAAATAACCCGCTAATCTATCTATGTTGTGGATTGAGGAAGACCTTATCTTCTTTAATACACAAAGGACGGATTTGGAAATCATAATAGTAAGGAGTATATATTACCTTGACCTAATTACTTCTGAACCATCTATCTAGGAGAAGATTAGGCATAAAGAGATGATATGGAGTTTCAAAAGAGGGTGATTGTAGTAAATGAAGGGAATATGCAAGAGTTACATATCGATGATGATGGTGTGATTGGGTTTGGAATGAGGATTTGTGTTCTTTAATCGCCTAGGATAAATAATGAGCTATTGGAAAATAAACATATCTCAACATTATCTATCCATCCTTGGAGTACCAAGATGAACCGTGATCTCTGAGAACACTTCTGGTGGGATAACCTGAAGAAGGAGATTGTTGAGTATATATCAAGGTGTTTGATATGTCATCAAATTAAAGCAGAGAAATATAATTCCAAAGGGATGATGCAACCATTGCACATACCCATACGTAAATGGGAGAATGTCACCATGGACTTTGTGATGGGTCTCCTGAAGAAATCCAAAGTAAATAATGCGATATTGGTTGGGGTGGATTGACACACCAATAATATACACTTTATCACTACTCAGGAGGATATCTCTCTTAAACAACTTGAAAAGATATATGTGATGGAAGTAGTGAAATTATATGGGGTTCCACTCTCTATTGTCTTTGATTGTGATCCCAGGTTCACATCTAAATTATAGAGAAGTTTTAAACATGTTTTGAGTACTGAATTAAATTTCATCACAGCCTATCACCCCCAAACTACTGGCCAATCTGAAAATACTATTCAGACGCTTGAAGATATGCTAAGAGCCTACTATTTAGAACTCAAAGGTGTATGGGATCAGCATCTCCCATTGTTGATTTATCATATAAAAAAATCTCTCACTCTATTATTTAGATGGATCCATATGAATATTTGAATGGAAAGCAATGTAGAACTCAAACCTATTCGGATAAAGTTCGAAAAATAAGGCTACATGGACTTGGTCTTGTGCAATAGATGTCAGAGAAGGTTCAATTCATCTAGCAACATATCAAAGGTGCTCAGTATCAAAATAAATAGTTATACTAACAACCGTAGAAAGGACTTGGAGTTTAACATTAGAGATAAAGTCTTCCTTAAAATATCACCATGGAAGAGAGTCATGTGGTTTGGTAAGAAAGGGAAGCTAAGACTAATGTACATTAGCTCCTTTGAGATCCTCGATCACATAAGATTTATAGCCTATAAACCTGCACTTCCACTAAATATGGATCAAGTTCATGATGTGTTCCATGTATCACCCTTGAGAAAGTACATACTAGATCCCTCACATGTACTGAACTCAGAGGTGGTATAGCTAGAAGATGACCTCTCTAATGAGGAGTAGCTAGTAAAGATTCTAGATAGGAAAGATAAGGTTCTACGGAACTAGACAACCCACCTTTTCAATGTGTTGTAGAGGAACCATAAGTATGAATAAGAAACATGGGAACCATAGGAGGTGAAAAAGGAGAAGTACCCTATTCTATTTATGTAAAATGAAATTTTTAGGGTGAAATTTTAAAATGGGGGAAGAATGTAACAACCCAAAATTTTATCAAAGGAACTACTCCTTACTTATAGTAATTTAACATTGTATAAATCACATAAAATCACTTAGATACCATAATAAAAACTTTATAAATGAATAATTAATGAAATAAAACATATTTCTATAAGTTAAGGATCCAATACCGATGAAATGGTAACTTGACCTTTGGAATAGTAATATGACCTTATGGATAGTAAATTAGACAAATCAATAGTGACCACATCCATGAAATTATAAATAAAATTTATGAATCTTATAAATAAAATTATGGTATAATTATATCATAGTGTAAGTAAGTCAATGTTTTAAAAATTATTAATTAAGTGTTTGTATTTTTATAAGTCGCAAATATTTAATTACAATTTTATGATTAATTTAATAATCTCAAACAAAATTTATTTTCCTAAAATGTATTCATAAATTAATATTTTGATTTCTAATGATTTTAAGATAATTTTATGATACCTTAAGTAATTTTTCAAAGTGTTATAAAATTATTTATAATTATAAAATCATTATTTTCCAAGTAAATAATGATTTTAATTAAAAATTAAATTAATCATATTTAGAAAATTATTTTCATAAAATAGAGTTCATTTTTTAATTCTACATGCTGAAAAATGGTTAGGTTGAATTTTTGGGATTTTTTTGAATTACATGAATTTTATGGAGAATAGTGAAATACGATAATTTTTGGTATTTATACATTATAGGCTAAATAAACTATTCATTAAGTCGTAGATGATGTAAGAATCATTGGTTTGAACTCACATGATATAATTAATGTATTTAATCTCAATAATCAACACTATTTTTTATCTTGAGAAAAATAATAAACTATTGAATTAAATAATAAGAAAAGACCCCTCTCGTCCACTATAAATACCACCCCTCACACCCTCTTCTCCTCACACCATTGAAAATTTGTGTCTTGAACAAATTCTACCCAATAATTTTCTCTATACCTTCTCCCATGTCCATTATCTCTTTGTATTATCAAAATACCAAGCCTAGGCGCCTTGAGGAGGATCTCAAGAGAAGAATTCAAGAGGTAAATCCTCTCTCTTTTTATTTTAATTTCATTTCAATTTATTTTATTTTCTTATTATCTCCTCATATAACTTCATAAAATTAGATTATAACACCATTACCATAAATATACTAAAATTATATCATGCTAATGTAATATATATCAGTAAACGCCTCCCTCTCCCTCTTTTATTATAAAAATGAAATCGTCTCACGTGATGTGTCAATTTACCAACATCGTGAGCGATACAATTTCAGTTTCCTTAAAATCCATAAAGGATGATAATAAAATCATTAAAATTGTTGAAATATATTATAAAGTGTATTTTAATATCCTCTTTATGTTCTGTAACAAACTTATAGACATGATACTAAATGATAAAACAAAATGAGTTCATTATCATCGAAAAACCGCCAAAATTAATCTAAAACAATCATCATTAAATTATTTCTAATTAATAATACTCATGGTATATAACCAATCAATTTGTAAGATAATTTATTATTATTTAGTATCATTAATAACATATAATAAAAATTTTGGATGTTCATCCTCATTTTAAATGAACTTTCATTCATGTATACAAGTGGACCGATCATGAAATCTAAGAAAACAAACACTCCTGAACGATGAAATCAAACTCTATAACTCTCCAAAAGCCCATAAAATAACTTAATAAAACAATAATGAATCATATTAATGTATATAAGGTTCTATTATTTAATTGATGAATATAATGTGTTTATACAAGACATTAAAGTGAATAAAGCATTTAGAAATAAGGTCGGGGGAATTCTCGGACCCAACTCTCTTTATTTGGGTTTTCCATATTTAAGCCTATTTTCAGTATGGATATTCCTTAAATATCAGTTATTCATATATAAATTACAATTTCTAGTATATAAATGTTTTCTAATTGAGTTTATAATAAGCATAATGTTTTTTAAAAGAACCCTTCTTTCAAAAAACACAGTTTTTACTTCTCAAGATTGTTTCTTCTTCACTCAAGGTGGATGTTTCAAGTAGGTTATTCACTATTTCATTTGGGAACACAATGTTTATGAATTTATGATTATGATATGAAACCCATTTCTTTCCTTGGGTTATTTTATCTTTAATATTGGTATATGTTCTATATAGAATGCATGATAATATAAATGTTGTGATGTGACGGGTGCACCTGAGATTATATAGAGCAATGTAAATGTTATGATGTGATGGGTGAACATGGAATTATATAGTGATTCAATGAATTGTGTAATGTGATTTATCTCATTAGAAAAGTGAAATATGCATGATCATGATGCTATATTTGTTCCCAACTATGTGAGGTAGTTAACCACTAATGTAAGAACCCGGATCTTCTTTTCATGTATATTTTTCCTTTTCTTGAAATTTTTGAGAAAAGATGAAATTCTGGAAATTTTCTAAGTACATGTCATGTACTTTATGAGTACATTTCGTGTACTTATTTTCCACAGGAGGTCATGTGCTGGTCGTGTAGTAGCCACACACACAGGCGTGTGGGAGTGACTTGGAGGCCACTTAAAGGGGAGTACGGAAATGGTGAGTACACACTGTGTACTTCGAAATTACATGTTGTGTACTTTTTTTATTAAACGCATCATGGTTGCGTCTAATTGCCAGAAATCTCTTCTTTTAGGTGGAATTCGGTTGAGAGCTCTGTACAGCCGTGGATCTTTGACGACCCCCTGAGCATGCATCTGTCCTCTAAATTGAACATCGTCGGTTGAGATGGAATCGCATTGGTGAGTTCTCTCTTCTCTTTGAGCCTCGTTTATGTTTCCTCTTCTTTCTAAAGTTATCGTGGGTTGAATGTTTTGGACATTTTTCATAGATGTTCGGCATTCTAAGGTGAATCAAGCTTCTAGGTTCACATATATTGATCTCCTAACACCAAGGTTGGTGGTTTGTTCCTTTCCGTTCAAATTCTTTGAGTAATATGTAAAAATTCCACCAATAGCCTTGAACGGGGTATTGCATGTTTACTATTTTACCCCTGTTGTTTGCTTACCATGATTGTATGCCTGTGTAGAGGTTATTTGGATATTATTAGGGTGTTTTTCCATGCATTGGATGTATTTTTCCCACACATGTTCGGTTTATGACCATTTGGTCCTACTTAGCCTTAGGCTGCCTTGCTTGTTTTCCATGCCTGTTGTTGTAGGATAGAGAGTTTGTATTCTGACATGCTTGACATGATGTAGACAATTTAACCAAGTAGTGTTGTAGGTTTACTTTGGCCATATTGTATTGCTATGCTTGTTGACCTATACAGGGTCATGAGAACCTGGTGTAGTAGACTATAAGGTGAATTGATAGAGTGAGCTTCCTCAGAGAGTCTTTGAGATCTTTAGACTATAAGGGGAATTGATCGAGTGAGATTTCTCGGAGAGTATTTGAGTTATTTTGAACTTCTTTAGACTATAAGGGGAATTGATGGTGAGTGCTTCCTCAAAGAGTTTATAAACAACCTGGGCTACAAGGTTAATTGACCAAGTGATCTTCATTAGAGAGTCCATGACCTTAGGGATATAAGGGGAATTGACTGTGAGCGCTTCCTCAGAGAGTTCTTGACTACCTTAGACTATAAGGGGAATTGACTGTGAGTGCTTCCTCAGAGATTCTTTATGAATTCTTATGACTGAACCATAGGGGTTAGACTAAGTTCACTATCTAGAGGGTTTATTGTATGTCTTAGGTAGGACCAGAGGGTATGGCTATGAGTACTTCTTAGAGGGTTACCTGTTGATGTTTAGCTGTTAGTTCCTGATGCTTGATTTTGAAACTGTGGTTTGTTTACTGCTAATTACTTTCCTATTTACTATTTTCTATACTTTTACCTAACATATATTCACAGACTATTAGGCACAGATCTTCAGGTGGTTGCCTACTGAGATTTAGTTTCACACCCTATTTGGGTCATGGTTTTGGTCCCAAACAGATTATATTGATGCAGGTATAGATAAGGGAAAGCGCCCTTCTACTTTAGGTACTTGACTTGCTGTGGAGTTAGAGAACGTGGGACCAAGCTTAGGCTTGCGATGCTGAGGATCTATTTATCTTTTTCATTGTACTTTGTCTTAGTACTATTTGTATTTTCAGCATTGTGACTTGTTTGGATGCTTTCATAGACATATGTATCATGCATCATTTTATATATATATGTGCTATGGCTGTTTATTACTATAGTCTTCGGTTGTTTACCATTGTTATATATTTACTGCTTCTGATATTGTATGTATTTGTTTACTTTTGTTGTGTACTCTGTCAATGAGGGCATAGTTTCCCCACTATCACACCCAAGGCCCTCACTGCTAGTCGATAGCCTCTAGAATTAGGGGAAATACACTTGAGTCCATGTGACCAACCGGGTACGGGGCGCCTCTGGGTGGCTTCCAGAACTAGGATGTTACAAAGTGGTATCGAAAGAATTATTTTCTCTTGACTTACTATTTGGATCCTATATTCATGGATAGGACAAAATAGGTACTTGTTAATAAGTTGTGCCCAGGAGTAGCTAACCTATGTACAGGGAAAAGCCAATCTACCTCGTTAATGAAATTTCTTGGTTTTGAAAGTTTATGTTTGCCTTCATTTTCACTATTAGGTGACTCACATGTTTTGTGATGGTTATTATTTATGTTATTGAGGTTTTATTTCTATCACAACCCGATGAGATGAGGGTATTCCATGTCATACATCATATAGGCACTTACTAGAAATTACATGTCATGAATTCTTGTCATGCCATATAGGGTGCATTAGCAATTGCATTTTTTTGTGATAGATGTTATGTAGAATATTCATGCTATTGTGATAGATGCCTTGATAAAATACATGTTGTTTGATAGGGTATTGTTTGTGTAAATTTTTGCCTAAATGAACACCAAACTTTGGTTCTTGAGGTGTTATGGGCCTTCATGGACCAGAACTTGGTGGATCATTGACTTGTTTACCTTGTTATAACATGTATAAAATGCCAAGCTTTGATTCGTGGGGAGTATGGGCCCTCACGGATCAGGATTTGGCACCTTCAATGTTCATTTTAGTGTTTTTATGGGTTCCGGAGTATTTTCTGAGGCTTACTGTCTGGAAAGACCCAGAATACACGTTGTGTGGTTTTGACTTTATGTCATGTGTTCTTTTGTTCGGGAAGAAACGGTTTTTCTTAAGTATACATTGTGTGCTTTATGTACATGTTGTGTAGTCTCTAACCATGTCATAGGTCGTGTGGGTAGAGACATGGGATAGGGAATTTCTTGTGGAAACACATCATGTAGCGTTGATCCTGTGTCCGCCCATGTAACTAACAACACAGATGGATAAACCTTAAGCTATAAACGCCGTGTCATTATGAAACACATTGTTTAGTCTGACCCAGGTACTCGGCCGTGTCACTAACAACACAGGTTGGTGTTATCCTTTCACGAACACGTTGTTTCCATCTGGAACATGCCGTGTAGTGTGAGTCGTGAGTTAGGTCGTGTCCCTAACAACACGGTCCAGGTGAATCTCATATAGTACACACCGTGTCTATCTTGAACATGTCGTGTAGTCTTATCTTAGGAGAGTCGTGTGGCTTAACCGTGTAGAAGGACTCGGGCATGGGAATAGGATTCAAGTACATGTCATGTGTTAGGAGAACATGTCGTGTGTTTGGGGTATTACACCACCAGTTTAGGATGGAGTACATGCCCATGTAAATGAATTAAGGGAACACGCCGTGTAAGAATTGTACACGCTGTGTAGTCATGTTTTGTAAAACTTGAATGCTTTCTTTCTCCTGTTCCCTTATTATGATTCTAGTTTTTAGTCCTTGATAATCTCATTTTAAGTTTTGTGATTGACCTTGTAGAGTCATGCCACTGAGACGTCCTCCGTTTGTATGCCAGTTGTCAGGCAGTGATCAGACACCAGAAATGGTTGATCAGGGACTCCCATCGGATCCTCCAGTCATGCCAGCCTTGGCACCAGCTGTTGTACCTAACATAGATGCGGATGCATAGTTCATGGAGGGATTTTTTTAGGATGATGCAGACCTTTTAGGGATCGTCTCCTTCTGCCCCGTCGATGGAAGAATTGACAGAGGTCTTTCAGTAGCAGCATCCTCCCACTTTCTCTAGGGATGGAGGACCCTAGGCTGTAGATTCATGGCTAGAAGCCACGCTGATGATCTTTGAGCATCTAGAGATACCTCCATATAAGAGGGTTAATCTCTCTACCTACATGCTTCGAGACTCAGCCAAGAGGTGGTGGTATGTGATCTCATGGGAGGGACACCAGCAGAATATGTCTTGGGATGAGTTTCAGTGCATCTTCT
This sequence comes from Viscum album, assembly GCA_963277665.1. NCBI lineage: Eukaryota > Viridiplantae > Streptophyta > Magnoliopsida > Santalales > Viscaceae > Viscum > Viscum album. Next base: position 358,900,722 of record OY728136.1, on the reverse strand, counting down.
ATGATTACTTCTATCCGAAGACCTTGAGGGCCGATCGAGCCCAAGATTTCATGAGTCTGGAGAAGGGTACTCTTACTATTATGGAGTATTCATCTTGCTTCATATAGCTGCAGTGTTTCACACTTATTCCAAGAGGTGATGGGTTGTTACTTGCATTGAATTTTGAGGATGGTCTAAGACGCGACATCCTATCCCAGGTGAACATCTTCAAGTTGACTTTGATACCATCAATTGTCAACCAGGCACTGATTACAGAGTGTAATCTGAGGGATTCTGGAGCTGTGAGCTAGGGAAGTTCGGCATCCAGTGGTAGTATTCATCCTACTGATAGCAGGAAGCACCACATGGAGATTGCATGAGGAGACCAGAGTAGGCGGGATGCATCTTCTAGTATCCAGGTGGTATGCTACCAGTGTGGGAGGAGTGGGCATATGAGGTTTCATTTCCCGAGAGACCTGGTGGAGTGACGATCATGCGGAAAGATGGGTCATTTTCAGTGCTTTTGTCAGATCTTCTCACCAGCAACTGGTGACAAGGGTTCTTCTATGACTCCACGTTCAAGATTAGCACCACCATTTTCTCAGTAGTTATGGAACTAGAGTTCTTCCAGTCGTTCGGGCTGAGGTGGAGGTCGTGGACAGGGTATCCTATCTCCCGGTTTTCAGTGACAATAGGATGGATCAACTCAGAGTGGTCAGGCAGGGTCACAGGGCCGCAGTGTAGGCCAGAATTTTGCAGTGGAGAAGACCCAGCAGGAGCAGAATCCTGGACCTTATACAGTTTGAGGTGTGATCGTAGTAGCCTCAATCTTAGCTTCTACTCTTTTTGATATAGGGGATTCCCATATCTTTATATCTATTGTTGTTGTGGAGATCATTGGGCTCTGCATCCTTTCTTCTGCTGATATCTTGATGCTAGATACACCATTGGGGACTAGAATGGCTAGTGTACATCAATGCAAGGAGAGTCCTCTTGAGGTTGGTGGGTGTCACTTTCTATGGGACCTCTAAGTCCTAGAGATGACAGGTTATGATGTCATTCTCAAAATGGACTGGTTGGTTCCCTTCCAGGTAGTCATTGATTGCTATCGTCGTAGGGTGAGTTTCATATCACTAGAGGGCAGATTGTTTCTTCATAAGGGCGAGTGGGATGTACAGGCGAGTAGATTGGGCCTCATCATGGGTTAGAATTAGTTATATCCCAAATTTATAGTTTGTATTTGGATGACCAGAGGACTTCACAGATAGAATTTCCTCTAGTGGTGGATTGTTTTAGAGATGTATTTCCAGAGGACTTTTCAGGTTTGCCTCTAGAGCGTGAGGTAGACTTTTATATTGAGCTCGTGCTAGGAGCAGCACCAGTGTCCATTCCTCCTTATAGTATGGCTACACTAGAGTTTCAGGAGCTCAAGAATTAGTTGGAGGAGTTACAGATAAAGGGTTTCATCTGACCCAATACTTCTCCTTGGGGTTCTCCTGTCCTGTTTGCAAAGAAGGCAGATGGTAACCTTAGGCTTTGTGTGGATTATCAGAAGATGAACCAGTTGATGGTCAAGAACCGATATCCATTTTTAAGGATTGATGATCTCTTTGATCACCTTCAAGGAGACTGAGTGTTCTCAAAGATTAACTTGAGATCTGGTTATCATCAGTTGCGTTTTAGACCATCTGATATACCTCTCACAGCCTTCCAAAGCAGGTATGGTCTATTTGAATATATGGTTATGTCGTTCGGTCTCATGAATGTGCCTGTAGCTTTCATGGCACTGATGAACTGAGTGTTCCATCCATACTTGTATTCCTTTGTGGTTGTCTTCGTGGATGATATCTTGGTGTACTCTCACACTCGACACTACCATGATACACATATGGGGATCATTTTGAGTACACTGAGAGAGAATCCGTTATATTCTAAGCTCTCAAAAATCCACTTTTGGATGGATCATATTAACTTTTTGGGTCATGTGATCTTAGATACAAGAGTATCAGTCAACCCAGAGAAAGTGAGAGCAATAGTTTCCTGGGAGCATCCGAATAATTTCTTTGAGGTACGAAGTTTTTTGGGGGTGACTGGATACTAAAGACGCTTCGTAAAAGACTTTTCACTCATAGCAGCACCCCCGACAGGTTTGACTAAGAAGGGTGCAATGTTTTTGTGGTCAGATTCTTGTGATTTGGCCTTTCTTGAGCTGAAGGGAAGGTTGTCTTCAACACCGATACTAGTGTTGACAGAGCCGAGCAAGAGCTATACTATTTACTGTGATGATTTAGGTATCAGGCTGGGAGTTTTGCTTATTCAGGGAGATGGAGTCATTGCGTACGGGTCTCAGCAGTTGAGGCCACATGAGAGGAATTACCAGACGCATGATCTTGAGTTAGTTGTCATTGTTCATGCCTTACATAGTTGGAGACATTATCTACTGGGAGAGAATTTTGTGGTTTTCACCGACCACAAGAGTATCAAGTATATATTCACTCAGCATGATATGAATTTGTGGCATTGAAGGTGGGTTGAGTACCTTCAGTCCTTCAATTTCGAGCTTTCCTATATTCTTGGGAAAGGTAACGTAATGGATGATGTGTTGAGCAGGAGGACACAGATACAGGCAGTTCAGGAGGCCAGCAGTGAGTGGAAGCTTATGGATCTATTCTTTAAAATACATTTGGAGGTGCACGAAAGATAGGGGAAGAGTATTCTATCTTCTGTATTTGTTACTTCTACTCTTCTTGATTGAGTTTGAATGAGGCAGATATCAGATTCTGAATTCCTAGTCCTAAGGGAGAATGTGTCAAAAGAGGACCCTATTCCTGGATGGACCATAGGTGAGGATGAGATCTTGCATTTCCAGGGGTGCGTATGGGTTCCAGAAGACATACGCAAGGAGTTGATGTGGGAATTTCATTCCTTAGTTTGGGAAGTTCATCCTGGCGTCACCAAGATGTATCGTGATCTACACCATCAGTATTGGTGGCCATGTATGAAGAGGGACGTTTCTGGTTTCTTCATGAGGTGTTCCACTTGTCAGCTGGTGAAGATAGAGTATCAGTTACCATCAGATTTTTATAGTAGTTACCCATTCCCGAGTGGAAGTGGAATTATTTAGCGATGGATTTCGTGACCATTTTTCTGAGGTCGCCTCGAGGGAATGATGCAGCATGGGTTATCATTGACAGACTCACGAAGGTCGTTCACTTCTTACCGATCAAGGAGACCTTCAGTGTTGATGATATGGGACAGTTTTACATCTGTGAGACTATACATATACATGGAGTTCCACACTCTATTGTTTCAGACTGGGATTCTCATTTTACTTCTCGGGTCTGGAAGGAGCTTCAGAAGGCATTGGGTACACAGGTACTTTTGAGTACAGCTTACCATCCCTAGATAGATGGGCAGTCTAAGCGTACGATTCAGGTGCTTGAGGACATGCTCAGAGCATAAATTCTGGATTTTGGAGGTTCTTTGTAGAAGCATATACCTCTTGTGGATTTTTCCTACAATAATAGTTTTCAATAAACTATTCAGATGGAACCTTATGAGACTTTGTATAGTAGGTCATTCCAATTACCCTAATTTTGGCTGGAGGCAGAAGATACAACTTTATTGGGACCTTGTCTTATCCAGGAGACCACAGAGCATATATAGATGATTCAGAAGAGGATGGATACTGCACAGTCTTGGTAGAATTAATATGTTGATCAGTGAAGATGACATTTGGAGTTCAAGGTCGGGGATCAGGTTTTCCTGTGTGTCAGACCAAGGTTGGGACACAGGAATATTAAGAGATAGGGAAATCTTTCGTCGAGGTACATCAGGCCATTTGAGGTGTTGAAGATATTTGGGCCATTTTTCTATCAGTTGCAGTTACCTCAGAGGTATCGGACTATGAATGATGTTTTTCATGTTTCTCAGCTCCGACGCTACTTTTCAGACACGTCTCATGTCTTTCAACCTGAGGAGTTTGAGCTCGAAGTGGATGCTTCATTCGAGTAGCATCCTATCCAGATTGTTGATCACAGTACAAAGATTATTCATGGATGGTATGTTCCTCTGGTATGAGTTCTATGGTAGCACGGACGAGTACAGGATGAGACTTGGGAAAGGGAGGCCGAGGTACGAGCAGAGTGGTCGGAACTGTTCGGGGTTTCTTCTTCTACGCCATGCTAGGGAAATTCGGGGATGAATTTCTTTAAGGGGGAAAGTTTTTAAGAACCTGGATCTTCTTTTTAGGTATGTTTTTCATTTTCTGGATGTTTTTGATAAAATAGGAAATTCTGGAAATTTTCTAAGTAAATTTCGTGTACTTTATGAGTACATGCCATGTACTTCTTTGCCGTAGGAGGCTGTGTGATGGCCGTGTAGTAGCCACACACATGGCCAGGTGGGAGTGACTTGAATGCCGCTTAAAGAGAATTATGTAAATGAATATTACACGTCGTGTACTTCAAAAGTACATGACGTGTACTTTATTTTTTTATTAAACACATCGGGGTCGCGTCTAATCGCTAGAACTCTCTTCTTTTAGGTCTCATTCGACCGAGAGCTTTGTACGGTCACAGATATTCGACGAACCCCCAAGTATGCATTCATCCTCCGAATCGAACACCATTGGTTGCGTTGGAATCGCATCAGTGAGTTCTCTCTTCTCCTTGAGCCCTGTTTCATGTTTCCTCTTCTTTCTGAAGTTATCGTGGGTTGAACGTTTGGAAATTTTTCTAGATTTTCAGCGTTTAAGGTTAATCAAGCTTCTAGGTTCACATATATTGATCTCCTAACTCCAAGGTAGGTGGTTTGTTCTTTTTCATTCAAATCCTTTTAGTAATATGTGCAAATTCCACCAATACCCTTGAATGGGGTGTTGCATGTTTACTGTTTTACCCCTGATGTTTTCTTACCATGCCTGTATGCCTTTATAGAGGTTATTTGGATATGAGTAGGGTGTTTTTTTATTCTTTGGATGTATTTTTCCCACACATGTTCTGTTTACGACCATTTGGTCCTGCTTAGCCTTAGGCTTCCTTGCCTGTTTTCCATGCCTATTGCTATTGGATGGAGAGTTTGTATTCTGACATGATTGATATGCTATAGACTATTTATCCAAGTAGTTTTGTAGGTCTACTTTGGCCATATTGTATTTCTATGCTCGTTAGCCTACACAAGGCCATGAGAACCTGGTGTAGTATACTACAAGGGGAATTGACCAAGTGAGATTCCTCAAAGAGTCTTTGAGAACTTTAGACTATAAGGGGAATTTACCGAGTGAGCTTCCTCAGAGAGTCTTTGAATTATTTTGAACTGATTTAGACTATAAGGTGAATTGACGGTGAGTGCTTCCTCAGAGAGTCTATGAACGACCTAGGCTATAAGGGGAATTGACCGAGTGAGATTCCTCAGAGAGTCCTTGTCCTTGGGGCTATAAGGGGAATTGACTGTGAGTGCTTCCTCAGAGAGTTTCTGACTACCTTAGACTATACGGGGAATTGACTATGAGTGCTTCCTCAGAGAGTCTTTATGAATTCTTGTGACTGAACCAGAGGGGTTAGGCTGAGTGCACTGCCCAGAGGGTTTCTTTTACTTCTTATGTAGGACAATATGGGATGGCTGTGAGTACTTCCCAGAGGGTTACCTATTTGTGTTTAGTTGTTAGTTACTATTTCTTGATTTTGAAACTGTGGTGTGTTTACTATTGAGTACTTTCATGTTTACTATTTTCTGTACTTTTACCTACCATATATTCACTAACTATTAGGCATAGATATTCAGGTGGTTGCCTAATGGGATTTAGTATCACACCCTATTTGGGTCATGCTTTTAGGCCCAAACAAATTATATTGTTGCATGTATAGATAAAGGAAATTTCCCTTCTACTTTAGGTACTTGACTTGCTGTGGAGCTGGAGAGTGTGGGACCAAGCTTAGGCTTGTGATGCTGAGGAGCTGTTTATATTTTTCTATGTACTTTGGCTTAGTACTATTTGTATTTCTAGTATTGTGACTTGTTTGGATTCTTTCCTAGAAATATTTATCATGCATCACTTTATATATATATGTGCTTCAGTTGTTTATTATTCCAGTCTTATGTTGTTTACCATTGTTGGATATTTACTACTTCTACTATTTTATTTATTTGTTTACTTTTGTGGTGTACTCTGTCAATGAGGGCATAGTTTCCCCACTATCACACCCAAGGCCCTCGCTGCTAGTCAGCAGCCTTTGGAATTCGGGGAAATGTGCTTGAGGCCATGTGACCAACCGGGTACGGGGCGCCTCTGGGTGGCTTCCGGAACCGGGATGTTACAACTAAGATGTGATGTTTCATTTTTATGAAATACCACATTTCAAGCCTTTTCATAATGATTCTTCTCATGATTATGATCTGATGTCTATGTTATCATTATGATCAACCCATGTTATATTGATTCATGTTCTTATCTATCCTCTTACTATTATTTTAGATCACACTTTTTTTATGTATATCTTCAGGTGAATACTTGTACTAAAGAGATTTCAAGGGCTAATAAGAATCTAGAGAAGAAGGAATTAAATAAATGTTTATTTTTTGTGTTGAAAAAGTTATGTATGGTCCTAGTTTTCCCAAGACACAAAACCTTTAGGTCTTATTTGTGTAATTATTTTTATCATTAAAATGATGTAATAGTAATGTAAGGAAAATCAATTTCGCTATACTAACACACCCCATGTCTAATTCATATAACTTTAACATTTCATTATAATCCTCACCAAACCTTAAATTTTTTATATGAACCATTTTAGCTGTAAAATTATGAATATTTTACTTAAAATAATCTTTAATGTTTTAACTTAGTGATATGTTAATACTATAATAAAATTAACCTTCAACCATGAGTTTTTTACCACATATTTGATAACCATGTACATAAGTGTCTTATGAACATAGGTAATTAAAATCATGATTATAGGTAGGTTTGGTTGGAATCTATTCATTATTTTAGAAAAATATGATGGTAGTTTTGACTAATGGTTACAATTCTCAAAAAATATGACACTGACTCAATCTATTGTTATGATTTTCAGAACTATGATAATTGGTTAAATATTGTAATTAAATTTTATGATATAAACACTCGTATTAATCATTTTAATTTTAAAAAAAATATTTTAATATTTATATATATACATATACATATATATATATAAAATGTGCCTAAGTTTTATGGTTATGTTTTTCTTGTAATAACATATGAGTTGAGGGTTCAAAACCTAGCACTCGTTTTTTCATTTTTTTATATTGGATACCCATGTCCATGGTTTTAAAACCATGGAGACTGTGACCATAGGGAACCTATGATCATAATTTGATCAAAACCATGACTATATAATTACCCTGGTAGGTCATATAGCCGCATATTCCAAAATTGTAATGGTAGGCTATCGTTAGGGTTTCGGAGACCATTTCTATGGTTTTTGAACTATATAAATAGTTGAATATTTTAGTAGTTGAATCCCATTGTATGTTCCAACTTTAAAACTTGATTTTCCTATACACCACATGAAATTTTCAATCATAAATTTTATTATTGATAATTTTTTCAACTACCAAACTGCTAACTATCATGATAGGATCCTTAGGGTGGTATAAAATAGTGTAGTTCAAAAGAGTCCTTACAACCCATAGAATCAAAATCCATGGGAAGTGAACCAAGAGACAAAAAAAATTATAGTAGATGTGTTTTATCTTGATTCTAAGACACCAAGTATATTTCCATTATACCTTCCTACCAAATTTATTGAAGAGTATAATTCAGATCCAAGAGGCTCATATATCTCTTTAGAGTATAGGCAACTGACCAGTGGGTGTTGGGTGAATTTTTCATGAACTTAACCATCATTACAAATTCCATTTCAACTATTAAAAGGGGGTTATAATCTTTGATAAGGGAGATACTAATCAAGATATCTTGGGCCTCTATAATGAGATCATTATTATTTCCAAAGTAATCATAAAAGGCCAATATCATCAATCCCTTATACTCTCAAATGATTCCCTCACCATTCACAACCCCTCTCAAAGTAGGATCTATTAGTGATAAGAATGAGGCCACTAGATGGAGGGATCCAATGGATCCAGTGACCCTATAGTCTATTCTATTAAGTTGATGAGGGGTTGGTGTTTAACCTATAGTTCAAGGATGGAATATAAGGATTTTTTTCCTTGGATCCTTGTATCAAAATAAAATATAATAAGCAAGTTCCCACATCACTTCATCCCACTTATTATCTATTCTTGAATAAACTAATGACTAATTTAATGTAGAGTGTTAGATTACTTGAATGATGATAATTGACCTCCCAACCATCAGGTTTATCTATATTCATATAGTGGATAATAAAAAATAAAAAGTCTAAAAATACCTCTATCGGTCCCCTAGTCATAATCTAACTCTCAGTATCACATCGATCCCATTTGGTGAGTGTATTCATCACATTCATTGAATCAAATTGTGAATTGACCACTAAATAATCTATTTTATTAATATCCCCCATTTATATACTTTTAACATCTAACTATCATCATCCTTATAATGGAAATTAAAATTTTGATTCAAGAGGTCACTTTGACCATATTCAGAGTATTGGCCCTAAAAATCTATTCAATTAACTGGTTCAAAAGATTGATCAGACCACAATAATGGTACCAACAAAAATTACTGATTCCTTTACCATGATAGATGGGAACCACTTTTTCTATATAAAATGATTATATTTTCTCTTTCACAGTTCTAATACCATTCACATTAGTATTTCCAATAAAAACAAGCCATCTTATCATGATGTACTACCACATCATGATCCAACTAATCCTGCATTAATGGATCCCCAATAACTCATCACTATTCATCATTATCATGATAATATATGAATACCAAAATTATTTATTTACTCACATTAAGAAACTTATTCCTCTTACATAATAATGACTTCATCCCTGAACATTAGTGCGTACACCAACATGCTAAATGTGAAAATGTTTTTTTTTCAAACATAACCATGATGATAATGTTTTCTTTGTATTTTTTTAGATGTGAATTGGTTTTCAATATAACATAATTATACATGTTTACAAAAATTTATTTTTTTAATAATAAATGAATTAATTCATCAAACACTACTAAATCCATGTTGTCATACTTTTTTTATTGATTTAGCCATAAGAATATATTATTTTTAATGTCAAATATTTTTTTCTCAAATACCTTGATGACTAAACATTGTCTTGGTTTTGTATAAAAACATTAATGTATGCTTTGATCATTTTATTGAAATCATTTATATCTATATATGTTTGGATATATATAATCCATAACAAATAATTTTTTTATATTAATAGAGTGGAAATAAAAATTAACCATGTTTAATATGAAAAATAGAAATTATTCAATAAACAAAATTTATTTATACTATTAGAATGAGACAAACATTAAAACTATTTATTTACAACATTTGGAATATTTTATATTAATCATGTGAGCCCTTAGGGTGAAACTTAGTGGTATCTACCCCTATAGGTCTCAGTGAGTTCTCTAGTTTTATCCTCACTGAGTACATCCCTAAATTTGTATGTTGTTTGATTTTCTTTGAAATTATTCCTCTTTACCTGTATCAATATAAATATATTTATCATGTCACAATTAATAAAAAAGGAGAAACAAATTGGGGTACCATTAATGGTGTTTTTAGTGGTCTTTTTAAAATTTGTGGTAGAAAAATATCTTCATCCATATTATCCCCCAAGATGGAAAATTGGCTGTTAGATCCCTATCTCCCATATCTAGATCAAAATAAACCCCATTGGTATGGATTTCCACCTTCATCAACCCTAGTTATATTTTGTCTCTTGAATTGAGTTATAAAATTACCCTCCCCATCTACTCATATCCTCACACAATCAAATATCACTAAGAAAGTCATAGTGAGAAAGGATGGGTTTGTGGAAGAATATAATTATGGGGTTGGGTCTGGTGTTTTCTTACTATCCTTCTTCACTTACTCAACTATTGAAGCTCGTTTCAATCATGAAACCTTCCCAGATTAGTTATTTGGAAAGGTAATTGATCCCAACTACTACAAAAAGTCCACCACCACCACTTCATATAAGAACTACCCCTTCACTAGATCTAACCCTCTCAAATTCTATTACACTAGTTTTGATGGTTGATATCTCATTATTTGATCTTATGAATGAAAATAATGATTTTTTTTGTTGGTTTAATTAGAATATTTGTGTTTTTTTAATATGAGGTGGCCTAGTTTTAGCTTGAAGATATGTATTTTTATATTTATCATTATAATGATTCTTTGAAAATATGTGAGTTTCGGATTCCTACACTATAATAAGGGAAGACTTGTGTCTAAGAGAGTATGGGATATGTGAGGTCCAATGATGCAACCTTCTATAAAAGGGAAAATGAAAAAAATGGGCAACAACATGAAGTAGGAAATAGAGAGAAACAACAATTTAGGTTGTGCAATATATTTTTTGAGGTGGTGCAATGATTATTCATGTTCATTTTGATCTCTAAGTGATGATTTTTTTTCATGGGATGATTATTAGAGAGAATATTGAGACATATAGAAGTGAGGTTTTTCACATAGGTTTTATATGCTCTCACTATAATTCATATTTTGGGAGTTTACTTGGATTTTTGTAGACTCTAATTATTGTGGAATTCTCATAGTTTCTATATGGTTTTTTAATGAACTAAATTGAAAGGATTTTTCATGTTAAAATATTATGTGTTGATTGATTTTTTTCTTTCTTTAATTCTCATTTCATTTTTCATTGGATATTCTCACTTTTTTTTCATCGATGTTTTTTTCCTATAACCGATCATATTCTTTCTTCAATAGTTATATGTCCTAAATTTCATTCATCTATATATGTATCCTTGTGAGAACTCTACATATAGTATAAAAGTTATCTGGTAGGTCTTTTTAAGTTTGGATGACCCCTTATAAGGGGAGTGATGGGTTATGACTTGTAAAAGGTGGTGATTCCACTTCAATTAATACGTGACATTTGAGTTATCCACCTGATATTTGGGCCTTCAGGGAGATGCATAGGCTCATTTGGGATCTAAAATACATATTAAAATTGTATAGGGTATTGGGTGATGAGTATCCTTACTTCTGTTGACTTTGATTTCAAATGTTATATATTTCTTGTTGCTTGATTTCAAATGCTCAGGTTCACCTTGAGTGATAAAGTGTGACTTGGGATGTGATGTGACCTCCCTTGAGTGAGAGGGGATGGTTCAAGTGTGTATAATGTGACAACCCTTCAATGAGAATGGATGGATTGGGTGTGTATAATGAGGTCATGTGCTAGGTGATAAGGCATGAGTTGTGTGTTGTATTTCTTATGGTATTTTGACAGACACTTCCATATATCAGGGATTCGAAGTTGGTATATCTAGTAATTCATGGTGGAATGGTTTTCATGCAATGACTTGATGAGTATTGTATGGTTATTTTCTATTTATATATTTAGTTCTGATGATGAATCCACATTTATACTATTGTTTCACATATGCTATGGGCTAGTTGGTGGTGTATAACTGGGTTTATATTCACACCCTGGATAGATATCATGATACATGTGAAAACTTTATGGATAGGGATCCATCTAAGGGAAATGGAACCATGACTGGATACTTTATAGATACTAGTGGACAGGGATTGAGGTGATGTCGAGACATGCTCAGAGGTCTTTTACAATGATTACTCATTTGTAATTTTGTTATTTTTTTCATTGTATATACACTAATTTTCCACATGTGGGATCCCATTTTGACATGATAAACTTGTTATAGTATGACATTCTAATATTACAAGGGATAATTTTATTATTGATTCTGCTATGTGTTCCTTGTTTCTTACATTCATTATTATTGCTTAAATGATTTCATTAATCTGATGGTTATCTAAATGTAAGGGAATAATCTCTTCACAATTTCATTTAGGCCCTTGCTAATATTTGGAAGTATCATATGTATGTGGATTCATGGATGGTGTAATGTCCCAGTTTTGGGTGCCACCCAAATGTGCCTCGTACCCGGTTGGTCACATGGCCTCAAGCGCATTTCCCTAGAGCTAGAGGCTCCCAACTAGAAGCGAGGTCCTTGGGTGTGATAGTGGGGAAATTATTCCCTCATTATCAGAGTAATGCAGTGGAAAGAAACATATAACAATAGTGGAAGTAGTAATAACATACAATAAGTAAACAGCAGAATACTGAAAGTAATAAAAAACTAGAGCACATATATATAAATGATTCATGATAGATATGTCTAGGAAAAGTGTCCAAACAAGTCACAATGATGGAATATAGTGTTAATCCAAGGTACAAAGAAAACAAATATACTCTAGCAGCATTGCAAGCCTCATCTTGGTCCCATGCTCTCAATCTCCATAGCAATCAAGTACATGAAGTAGAAGGGAACTTTCCCTTATCTATACCTACAGTAATATAATCTGTTTGGGATCAAAATCATGACCCAAACAGGGTGTGAGACGAATCCCAGTAGGAAAACACCCAAAGATCTATGCCTAATAGTCATTGAATATATATGGAAAGAAATAAGAAAAATGAAGCAGTAATAAGGAAGTAATCAAAAGTAAATAGTCATATAGTTCAATTGCATTCATTTTGATATATCAAGTAAGCATTTAATCAAAAACAAGTAACCCTCTGGGAATTACTCACAGCCTAACCCCTGTGTTTCAACCAATCAAACACAAGAAACCCTCTGGGAAGTACTCACAGTCTAACCCCTCTGGTTCAGCTTTAGAAAAGACTCTATGATCAAGCACTCAACGTCAATTCCCCATGTGGTCTCACAACGGTAAACTACAGACACTCTGGGGAATCACTCAATGTCCAATTCCCCTTATGGTATCTAAATATGGTACTACATACACTATGAGGGAGCACTCACATCCATCCCCCCTATGGTCTCACAACATAAAAGTAAACAGACACTCTAGGGAATCCTTCAACGTCCATTCCCCCTATGGTCTACTACATCAGGTTCCCACATCCCTGTGTAAGTCAATCGTGCACAACGATGTTCAACATCCAATGTAATCCTTATGAACTACTTAGATAATAGCTTTCAAGAACTACTTGTCTAAATATATACAATCACATAACAACATCAAATAAATCACTCCATTTTAATAACACTAGGCATGGAAAACAAGAAGCTTAATCGAAAAGGCTAGACCAAATGGTCAATATCATAACAAACATGGACAACACATCCATAGCATGGAAAATAACCATATTCACAATCAAACAACCTTTACTTAGGTACACAAGACATAGCAATAATTAATAGGTCTAAAATCCCAAAACAGGAAATACCCCATTCTAGGGTATTGGGCACTTTTGCGCATAATAATCAATGAATAATTATGTAAAGGAAAAAATAACCTATCTCGATGTTGTATGATCGATATAATTATGAATCATCCCTTGAATCGACCTATTAAGTGGTAGATCTACAAAAACATCTAAAACGTTCAACCAAATATATCTCACAAAAGAAGAGAAATCAAGGAATGAGGCTCTAGGAGAAGGAATAACTCACTGTGGTGATTCCAATGCAATTTAAGGCGGTTGATTTACAGAATGGATGAAATATCGGGGTCTCTAGGAAGAATAGTTCTCATGAGTCTCTCTTGTATGATACATCATTAGAAGAATGGGTTTCTGTGAATGAGACGTGACCCCAGTCTGATATAACAATTAAAAAGAAAATTACTTGGTGTGTTCTTTAAAGGTACATGGCATGTACATTCCTTAACCGGCCCCCACTTTAGGCTATCTCTAGGTCACCCCACATGGCCATGTACTCGGCCATTACACGGCCAGTACACAGTCACCTGCGGCAACTGGGTACACAACGTGTACTCCAAAGTACATGGTGTGTACTCTTTAAATTTACAGATTCTTCTCTTTTCTCAAAAACACCAGAAAGGAAAACCCATAACTAAAAACAAGGTTTGGGTTCTTACAAACTTCCTCCCTTAAATAAATTTGTCCTTGAATTTCCCTAGGAAGGCAGCGTAGATGAAGATTCCTCGAACATCTTCTGCCACTACGATCGTATATCAGCCTCCATCTCCCAAGTCTCGTCATGTACTTCCCCATACTGCCAGAGCACTCATACCAAAGGAATTGACCGGCCATATAGAACCTTCTCACTACTATCAACAATACAGATAGGATTCTCTTCGAATGATGCGTCCACCTCCAACTCAACCTCCTCGGGTTGAAAAACATGAGACGGGTTTGATAAGTAACGTCGTAGCTAAGAAATGTGGAAGATGTTGTGCATATCCTGGTACCACTGGGGTAACTACAACTGATAGGAAACCATCCTGAATCTATCCAAAACATCAAATAGTCCAACATATCTCATAAAAAACATTCCATGTCTCCTAATCCTCCCGTGTCCCAACCTCGGTGTGACACGCAAGAAAACCTGATCTCCAACCTTGAAATCCAGAGGTCACCTTCATCGATCAGTATAAGACTTCTTTTGTGACTATGTTGTAGCCATCATCTTATGAATAAACTCCACCTACTTTGTGGTCTTCTAGAAAAGTTGAGGTCCCAGCATAGTTGCCTCTCTAGCTTCGAGCCAACATAGGGGTGATCGGCATGGCCTACTGTACAAAGCCTCATAAGGTGAAATATAATAGTTTCTTGAAAACTATTATTACTAGAAAACTCCAAAATAGGTATGTGCTTCTCCCAAGAACCTTTAAAATCTAGGACTAATTCTTAGAGAATTTCCTCCAGCACCTAAATCATACGCTCAGACTGGCCATCTATCTAGGGATGATAAACTGTACTCATAAGTACTTCTGTACCCAAAGCCCTCTATAGTCCCTGCCAGACCCGAGAAGTAAAACATGCATCCCTATATGAAATAATGGAGTGTGGAACTCCATGTAATTGCAAAATCTCTTGGATGTATAGCCTTTCCAGCTCATTAACACTGAAGGTCTCCTTGATCAAAATGAACTGAGCAATCTTCATGAGTCTGTCAATGACAACCCAAACTGCATCATTCCCTTGAGGCATCCTCAGTAAACCTGCCATGAGTTCCATCATGACAGCATTCCACTCCCACTTGAGAATGGGTAACTGCTACAAAATTCTTACTGGTCATTGATGATCCGCCTTCACCTACTGATAGGTGAAACATCTCATGACGAAACCAGCAACATCTTTCTTCATACCTGGCCACCAATACGGATGGTTTATATCTCGATACATCTTGGTGACACCAGGATGAACTGCCTAAACTAAGGAATTGAAGTCCCAAATAAGCTCCACACATATGCCTACTAATACCCATACGCATCCATGAAAGCACAAGATCTCATCTTTGCCTATGGTCCATCCAAAAATACGGTCCTCTCCAGACACACTTCCTCGTAGAACTAGGCCTTCAGAATCTGATAGCTACCTCATTCTCACATGATAAAGAAGAGTATAGGTAACAGCTACATAAGAAAGAAAAATATGCCCCTGTCTGTCATGAACCTCCAAATACATCTCAGAGAATAAAGACATAAGCTTCCACTCACTACTGGCCTCATGGGATACCTATATCTGAGTCCTCTTACTCAATGCATCATCCACTGTGTTACCCTTTCCAGGCATGTAGGAAAGCTCAATGTCAAATGACTATTCAACCCACCTTCGTTTTCTCAGATTAAGATCACACTGAGTGAAGATATACTTGAGAATTTTGTGATCAGTGAAAACCATAAAATTCTCTCCCAAAATATAATGTCTCCAACATTGTAAAGCATGAACAAATGCAGCCAACTCCAGATTGTGCCATCAGGTAATTACTCTCATGTGACCTCAACTGTCTAGAACCAAACGCAACAAATCCTTACCCCTATATAAGCATTGCTCCTAGCCTAATACCTAATGCATCACAGTAAACTATATAACTCTTTCCCAGCTCTGGCAATACTAGTATCGGTGCAGAAGTCAACCTCCCTTTTAGATCCTGAAAGGCTGACTCACAAGAATCTGTCCACAAAAACTTTTCACCATTAATAGTCAGGTCTGTTAGATGGAACACTCGGTTCATCAGTTCCATGAAACTGAAATCACATTTGTGAGACCGAATGGCATAATCACATACTCGTAAATACCATACTTACTCGAAAGGATATAAGAGGTATGTCAGATGGTCTAATGCACAACTGATGGTAACCGGATCTCGAATCAATCTTCGAGAACACTCGGGCTCCTCGAAGCTGATCAAAGAGATCATCAATCCTCAGTAAGGGATATCATTTTTTGACTGTTAATTGGTCCATCTTCTGATAATCGACAAAAAGTTGGAGGGTACCATCCAACTTCTTCACAAATAGGACAGGCGAACCCCAAGGAGAAGTACTGGGTCAGATGAAACCCTTAGCATGTAACTCCTCAAACTGCTTATTGAGCTCATATAACTCTAATGTAGCCATCCTATAAGGAGGAATGGACACTGGTACTACCCCTAGCACAAGATCAATAAGAAAATTCTACCTCTTTCTCCTGAGGAAACCCTGAAAAGTCCTCTAAAAGACATCTCTAAAACAATCCACCATGGGAGGAAAGTCTATCTGTGAATTCCCCTAGTCATCCAGATACAAACTATAAATCTGGGCTATAAATCCTCCAAACACAAGATGCTCGGGTCCTACTCTACTTTCCTAGACATCCCATTCTCCCTTGTGCAGATACAAACCTCCCTCTGGTGATTTGAAACTCACCCTATGTCGATAAAAGTAGAAAACATCCTAGTAGGGAACCAACAAGTCCATCTTGATAATTACATCCTATATTTTCATCTTTAGAATATATAGGTCCCATAATAAGTGACACCCACCAACCTCAAGAGGACACTCCTTGCACTGACATACACTAGTCGTTCTAGTCCCCAATAGTCTGTATTGCATTAAGGTGTTAGAAAAAGTAAAGATACATAGCCCAAGGATCTCAAAAACCACAACAGATATAAAACTATGGGAAGACCATGTATCAAAAAGTGAAAAATCTAGAATTGAGGCAACTAGAATCGTACCTCGAACTGTAGAGGGTCTGGGATCTTTCTCTTGTTGGGTCTACTCCACTGCAAAAGTTTGACCTACACCATGGCCCTATGACCCTACCTAGCCACCTTGAGATGATCCACCCTATTGTCGCTAAAATCCTGTCGACTGGATACCACATTCGCGACATTCAACTCGTCCTGAATGGCCAAAAGAACTCCAGTTCCCAGACTAATGAGAAACTGGTATTCCTACTCCTGAATGTGGAGTCATAGCAGAACTCCTATCACCAGCTGCTGGTGAGAATAACTGACAGAAACGCTAAAGATGACCCATCTTGCTGCAATATTGGCACTCCAAGGGGTCTCTCGGCAATGTGGCCTCATATTCACACTCTTCCCACACTAGTATCACAACACCTGCCCACCAGAAGAAGTATTCAGCCTACTCGGATCTCCGCACGTAGACTCCCTGCGGTGCTTCCTGCTATCAAAAGGAGGGTTACCAACTCTAGATGTCATTTCGCTCTGTCTCACAGCCCCATAATCCCTCATATTGCACTCTGTGATTAGCATATGTTTGACTATATAGGTTATGGAATTCATCCTGAAGATGTTCACCTAAGATCTTATTTCATGTATAAGACCATCCTCAAACTTCCTCGCCAGAAATAACTCATCACCTCCTAGAATGGGTGTGAATCATAGCATCTCTATGAAGTGATAAGAATACTCCATTACTGTGAGAGTACCCTACTCCAAAATCATGAAATCTTGGGCTCGATCGACCCTCAAATTTTTTGGGTAGAAGTAATTATAGAATGCACGTTGGAACTCAACCCAATCCATAACTTGCTAGTGTCCCACCTGTGAGATCACATCCCACCATCTCTTGGTAGAATCCTGAAGTATATATGTAGCGATATTCACCCTCCCCTCTAGAGGCATCTCCAGATTCTTGAATATCGATAGCATGTCTTCTAACCATGACTCTATAGCCTGAGGTCCTCCATCCCCTAATAATGTGGGAGGATGCTGCTACTAAAAGACTTGTGTCGAATCTACCATAGATGGGGCAGGATGCGGTGCTTCCTAGAAGGTCTGCATAAACCTCATGTATCCTTCTTGGAACTATGAATTAGCACCTGCATCCGGTATGACGGCTGTTACCAAGACTGTCACGACAAGAGGATCTACTAGTAGTCCCTGACCATCTATGTCTGGTGTCTGATCATTTCCCTATATCTGTAGAATAATTGGAGTAAGTCTCGGTGTCCTGACTCTTCAAGGTCAATTTCACACCTTAGTTAAAGATATCAAGGACTGAAACTTAGAAGTGCAAGAAGGTAACAAGAGAAAGAAAGCATTCAAGATTTTAAAAAGGTAGATACACAGCATGTACAACTCCTACATGTCGTGTTACCTCAAGATTTCATATGGGCATGTACTCTTTCCAACCTTGCTCATGTACCACCCCAAACACATGGAATGTTCTCCAAACACACGGTTTATACTTGAATCCTATTCCCCTGCTCGAGTTCTTCTACACAACTTAACCCACCCAGTTATCCTAGAACAAGACTACGTGGTGTGTTTGTAGTAGACACAGCGTGTACTAGAAAGAAATTCACTGACCCATGTTGTTAGTCACATGGCCAGTTACACGGCTGACTCTACATGGAATGTTTGTTCCAGACACTGCATGTACTAACTACCCATAATCCACCAGTGTCATTAGTCACATGGCTGGACACATGGCTCCTAAGACACAACGTGCACAGGTTACAAAACCTCAAGCGCATTTCCTCAAATTCTAGAGGCTTCCATCTATCAGTGAGGGCATTGGGTGTGAAAGTGGGAAAACTATTCCCTCATTGGCAGAGTAATGCAGCAGAAAGAAACAGATAACAATAACAGAAGTAGAAATAACATGCAATAAGTAAACAGTGGAAGACGGAATGTAATAAACAATAGGAACACATATATATAAATGATGAATGATACATATGTCTATGAAAAGCATCCAAACAAGTCAAAATGTTGAAATAAAGTACTAAACCAAAGTAAAAAAGAAAAAAAATAAACTCCAATAGCATCGCAAAACTTAGCTTGGTCTTATTCTCTCCATCTCCGCAGCAATCAAGTACCTGAAGTAGAAGGGTGATTTCCATTATCTATACATCCATCAATATAATATTTTTGGGCCCAAAAGCATCACCCAAATAGGGTGTGACGCGAATCCCAGAAGGAAACCACCCAAATATATGTGCCATACAGTGAGTGAATATATATGGCAGGAAATAAGCAAAATGAAGCAGTAATAAGGAAGTACTTGAAAGTAAACAGTCCTACAGTTTCAATTGCATTCATTTTCATATATCATGTAAGCAGATAATCAAAAACAAGTAACCCTCTAGGAAGTACTCATAGACTAACCCCTCTGGTTCAAACAATCAAACATAAGAAACCCTCTAATAAGTACTCACAGCCTAACCCCTCTGGTTCAACTTTAGCAAAGACTCTCTGAGGAAGCACTCACCATCAATTCCCCCTATGGTCTCACAATGGTAAACTATAGACACTCTGGGGAAGCACTAAACATCCAATTCCCCCTATGGTCTCACAACGTGGAACTACAGACACTCTGAGGAAGCACTCACATCCATCCCCCCTATGGTCTCACAACGTAAAACTAAATAGACACTCTGGGGAAGCCATCAACGTCCATTACCCCTATGGTCTACATCACCAGGTTCCCACAGCCCTATGTAAGTCAATCGTGAACAAAGATCTTCAACAGCCAAAGTAAACCTTAAGTACTACTTGGCTAATATCTTTCAAGAACTATTTGGCTAAACAGATACAAGAATATAACAGCATCAGATAAATCACTCCATCCTAACAACACTAGGAAGGAAAACAAGTAGCCTAATCAACAAGGCTAGACCAAATGTTCAATATCAAACCAAACTTGGGAAACACATCCATAGCATGGAAAATAACCCTATTCACAATCAAACAACCTCTACTCAGGCACACAAGACATAGCTAGCATTAACAGGGCTAAAATCCCTAAACACGCAACACCCCGTTCTAGGGTATTGGGAACTTTTGCACATAATAATCAAATACTAATTACATAAAGGCACAAACCACCTACTTCGTTGTTGTATGATTGATAAACTCTGGCACCGGCCTTTGAATCGACCTAGAATGTGGTAGATCTACAAAAAAATATAAAATTTTCAACCAAATATATCTCACAAAAGAAAATAAATCAAGGAACGAGGCTCTATTATAAGGAAGAACTCACCGTGGAGATTCCAATGCAATCGATGTGGTCTATTTGGAGAACGAATGAACGATCGGGGATCCGAGAAGAATCATGCTCCTCAGTCAATCCTAGATGAGATGTCGTTAGAAGAAGGGGTTTTTGTGAACGAGACGGGACCTCAGTCCAATATAATACTTAAAAATAAAAGTACATGGTATTTTCTTTAAAGGTACATGACGTGTACTTACCTTAACTGGCCCCCACTTTAGACGGTCTCCAGGTCACACCACACAGACATGTACTTGGTCGTTACATGTCCATTACATGGTCACCCACAGAAATTGGGTACACGGCATGTACTCTAAAGTACATGGTGTGTACTCGTTAAATTACTAGATTCTCATCATTTCTCAAAAACACCATAAAATAACAATCATACCTAAAATGAAGGGTTGGGTTCTTACATATGGGGTTACGTGATGCACTGACTCACACTTGGAGATTTGGTCCAAGGAATGCCACCACACTACTACAAAAGAATATTTTTTCAGTGCTCAAAATTCTCTAATGGTCGAAGTTCCCTTAAAAATATTTTAACCTTTATTATCACTCCCCCCACACATCAGGTTATGCACCCAACATCCACCATACCGATGATAGAGACCACAACCATTTATCAGTGCTTTCCACCCCCTTTATCTATAATTTTTATGCCTCACTCATCCTTTTCTATTCCTGGACTCAAAGGGATGGGTTGAGGATTCTGAAAAACTCTTCGATCTGGTATAGAATCGAAGTGGGTATGGTTAGGAATTCATGGTGACCTAGTTAGTTCACAATGACTCGATGAGTATTTTATGGTTATTGTCTGTGTATTTAATTATTCATCTCAATGAATCCACATTTATACTATTAATTAACTAATCCTAAAGGATTTGGGTGGTGTCATGTGGGGTTTATACTCACACCATGAATAGAAATTTTGATGTCTATGAAAACTTTATTGTTGGTGATCCATCCAAGGACAATAGACATGTAAAATGCTACTGAGTATATGCTAGAGGAATAGGATTTTGGTGATACTGATACTTACTCAGGGATCTTTTGCAGTAATGGCTTCTTTATTATTTTTTTCTTTTGTTCATTGTATGTACACTGATCTTCTACATGTGGGTATTATATGTCATTTTGATATTGCATGAGGTGGTTTTATTAGTTTTTTTCTATGTATATATTTATACTTACGTTTAGTATTGTTTCTTTTGTTATTGTAGTACTCTGATGGTTATGTGATATTGAGGTCATAGTCTATCCACAGTAAAGATGAAAGTTGTAAAAAAAGAGTTATCAGGACACCATTAATGGCCATTTCAATGGCCATCATCGAAAAAGTTGGGGATCAAAATATATGGGCCCATATTATACCCATGGATGGAATGATTCTTGTTATATCCTTACCTCTATTTCCAGATTGAAATATACACCTTTAGCATGGATTTCCACCTTCATCAACCCAAGTTGTATTTTATCACTTGAATTAAAAAAATTATTCATTTTTTGGAAAAAAAATTAAAAACAACTTGGTCAAAAAAATTGAAAAATGTATCTAAAACGTGGAAAGGGTCTGGCCACCTTTCGGTTAAGTTTAAAGGTGGAAGAGGCCCCTCTGCCTTTCAGCAAAAAAAATTAATTATCTATGTTTGTATATTTATGAATATATAAGTTTTTATATTATGATATATATATATACATATATATATATATTGTTTTTATTTTATTTTGTTTATAATTAAGTCATTAATTTTTGAAAGTAAAAATATTAGGTTTTTATGAAATAAATTTTGTGACATGAAAATTAGATTTCAGTTATTTTTTCACAACTATTATTATGTTATATTAATCTATTTTTTTATTTTTTAGGAAATTATATTCTATAGAATTATAATGTACGCATAAATGGTGGAGCTCAAGTAGAAACTATTCATTTTAGCAGGGTTCAATATCTGGGGTTATTTTGAATCAATAATGTTCCAAATTCATCAATATTTTATTGAAAATTAATTTTACTGGCATAATATATATTTTTTTAATCCATTTAAATTGTATTTATAATATTTTTCTACATTCATTTCATTTTCAATTATTTATTATATTTATGAAATTATTTTTATTATCAACAACTTTTTACATTCTTAAACTATGTTTTTTTATTTATATTATTTTTATAGTTTATATTTTCTAACATTTTAAAGTTACCTACTTGAAATTTAGTAAGTTTTCCGATGTTTCAAGTACTCAACTTTGAAATATAATAAAATATATAATATAACTAAAATATAAATGAAAATTGAAATGTTGGGAAAACATGTATAAATGGTTTATAGTAAATAGAATTTATTCATTTTAATAGACAGACAAAATATACACGAATGACTATAGTCACTATCTATGGTGAGGTTTCATCCAACGTGGTGGTGTGTGAAGGGGATTACCTTATTGAGATCACTAACCTCTGTGCTAGGGTGGAGTATGATGAAAGTGAGGGGGTTGATCCTCGGGCACTGGAAGCTCAACCATAGGATGCTATGTCTATGTCTGAATTGGTGGAAGTGTCAACTAGATTTCCTCTTATGCACCTGATCCTTCCCCCACTAGGGTAGTATAAGGACCCTCCATTGTCATAGGGGGGAACCATATATCCTGTTAAGGATCTGGCATGATAGCTGGAGGCATGGGAAATTCCCCCTGATAGAATATAGGGTAATATACACTTGGAGAAAGCTCTGGATATCCTGCCCATATAGATAGATCCCATGCCTCTTGATGCACTCCCCCAATCAGTTGAGGTTGGACAACTAGAGGGATGATATCTACCTACGGAATAGGTGAGACCTCGTGTGTAGCACGACATAGTCTAGATCATCATCATCATGGATCCTCAACATCAGTAGCTAATAAAGGTGGTTCCTGAGAAGAATCCTCCATTCCCTAGGAAGGGTCCTCCACTCCCTAGGGTGGATGATCAAAGATACTATCGTGAATCGCATGATAAGTTGGCATCATCTCCTTTGCTACAACATAGATCGCTATCAGGATAACAAAATGCTCCTCTGGATCAGACATGTGGATAAGCTATTGTACTCCAGTATGCAATAAGTTGATTCAAAATGAATTAGAAAATATTATAATAAAAATAATAATGGAAATTAATTAACTTACCATATTCTGAGGCCCTCTTCTGCATCGAATAAGATATTGTATAGACTTTTTTCCATATCATGGATCATATTTGACCTAGTGTGATAGATATAATCACATCATATATACACCCTCAATATGGAGAGATTATTATTTTACCTTGAGTTCAAGATATTGGGCATGATTTCAATGCTAGTATACATCCTACCTCCCCATCAGTTTCAAGGAATGTTGCTTTTGTAACTGTATCAGTTGAAATGGAATGTGTTGACCATAAACATATCGTCACATGACTCAATCAGTCTAGTTCCACTCAATAATATGAAAGTTAATGAGTGGAACTATGGACATAGCATCATAAAGTCTAGTAGTGCAGTATACAGGTAAATAGTCAAATAAACCCCAGTATGGAATCCATGAAATCTGAAATTACATGTGAGATTTGTAAAACAAAATCCATAATAAAAACAAAAAATGATGATATTATTAAATATCTTAGTTAATGAAATGTTTTATATACATACCTCGTATGGTAGGATACTATTCAACATGAGATAGTATGCACCCAAATGGTGTGTCAGAGCACTGACAAAGTTGGGTTCCTAACTCCACCTATAAAATACAACAATAAAAGTGATCAATAATAATAAATTAAATTCAATAAATCTTTATAGTATCAAAAACCAATAGATATGAGTTATCATAGCAACATCCATGTGAAGTATCAAGCTGAACATCTATAGGTAGCTGGTGTCCAGCAACATCAGTAGAGAGGGAGGGGTTCCACTCTCATGCCTATATCTGAAGAAGGATGAAACATCCCCTGAGATCTGTGTGGTCTGTACAGCATGTCATGCATAATGCATTGTATGTGTAATAAAAGCATGCAGATCCCCATCTGTAGGTCCCAACCTAATCAAAATTCTTCAGTATCCCTAAATACATAATGTTCACATGCATACCTGAGTGATTAGTGCACACTGTAACTCCAATTATCTACAATATATAGGCATGGAATTGATGCATGATAGTCTTCTCATCAGCATCATCAAAGAAATGTGGAAATTGTAACTCAAGACACCTCATTGATATCGAACCTCTGTATGTTTCAACATCATCAGCCAAAATGTTTACGCCTGCCGATATTTATAAAATCTCAGACCAGTCTGTATGAGTGGGTCCAATAATTATATCCCCCTAGATAGAAATACCAAGAAATACTACCACATCCTTAAGGGTGATGGTCATATCTCCCTCAGGGAGGTGGAAAGTGTGTTTCTTGTCTTTACCTCTCTAGGAGGGAATCAAGTAGGTTAGGATCAACAAATATGAAATCAAATACCTTAATGACATACAATCCATCATAGAATAGGTATGGTGTTATGGTGGCTAGAGGAAGCATGTGATGATGATGGCATCCTTGACACACCCTGATCCATCGAATCAGATGACCCTCTATCATGGAATAGTAAACATGCACAACCTTCTTAGTGAGTAGTATAGTATCCTCTATCTATATGTAAAAAATGAAATAACACTTAATCATAAAATGTAAATCTATTGTTATGGTTAGCATAATGTAATAACTGGTTGAATGTAACACATGAAATGTGTATTCCCATTGTTTTATTATTTTTTTAAAAAAAAGAAAAGATAATTCCTTTTTGTTTCTCGAAGCATATTTATAAAGTTTTTTTAGATATATTTTTACCTAGGAAAGGGTGTTTTTTAAGATATGGTTTTATATATTTATATATATATATATATAAAAATTTTGTCTTTATGTTCTAAAAGATTATTATAAAATGGTGTGATTTGTAATTTATGTATGATTTCTCACATGATGGTTTGTTTCAAGATTATTTTCTCATATTCTTGCATTATGGTTTATCCATGGATAGTTTTATTATGCTTTCATGTCACCTCACATGTACTTTCCATATTCTTTTTAATGTGAATATGAAATGATTATTGTTATTTGAAATGAAGGATCTTATATTAACACCATATAATTAAAAATTTGAGAAGATCACATTGGAGAATATACATCATTGTTCCTGAGAGTGTGAACTTGATCCAAAAATGTTAGGAAATTATTTCCAGTTATGGCCTTCTTGATGACATATGACGCATTTATAACTTTTCACTTGTTCTTAAGGCTAGTACATCTCATTCTGCATTCTACTGAACTTCAATATTATCATTTATGCAACCTCATGATGCCAGGTATCACTATCGATTGGTCTTTGGGTAGTTGAAAATATTGAAACTCAAAAATAGCCATCCATGGTGCAGCATAACACTTAGCAATGGTGTCTAGCTAGTAAACTGGATCAGCATATTCTTCCCATGATATGTTCACAAAGGAACATGCTATGATGGTGTGGTCACATGGAACCCTTAATTCATGTAGGTTTCAACATTGACATTTCCTCGCTTCTAGTAATACCACCATTTTTTCACTATTGTGACTTGTGATGGTGTCCAAACACTCTTTCACTTCAAATAGAGAGTCTTCTTGACAGAAAAGGTGTAGTAGATAACTAAAATCTTCTTCAATGTTCTATTCAATATCTCATTGAAGGTATCTTCCATAACTTATCCCCTATTGAATCTTATCAGAGGCTAGTTTTTTTGTATCAATGAATTACTTCACAAAATGATAAAATTTATTCAGAATAAGTGAATTTATAGGTAACTTGCAAAGCCCCTTGAAGACACCATTGATACAATCCACAATGTTTGTTGTAATGTGTTTGTACCTCTTCCCTGCATCATATGCCAATGTCCATTTTTATTTTGGAATACACATCATATAATCATACACTTGTAGATTAGACATGCGAATTTCATCAAAATGTTATTCAAAACATTGTTCATTCCGCTCATATGATGCACAAAGGTGGTCATATTCACATATATTGATTTTATATTTATGTTAAAATAATAAAATATAACAAATATATTTCATACCAAGACTCATGATTTCCTTATTCATAGGTTCATTGTGGAATGTATTTAGCACAATGATAGAAATGTGTTTCATGCAATACGAATGATGTGAATTTAGGGTATTTATGTATCAGGATCCGTTTTGATTGACTCATTGATTTCGTGATATTGATCAGATATCAAACAGACACCCAAAATTTGGTAGAAATGGTTGTTGATACCTGAGAAAAACCAACTCCATGATTCATATTTTTTATTCTCTAAAATGGAACATGTAAGGGGGAGAATTAAATGGTTTCCATCTTGGGTTGTAAAAATCAATAATATGCCCTTGTATTTTTCATATAAAAATCTGTATAAACTTTCTTGTGAAACGAAATGTGGAAATATAGGGGAGGAATACCGAGAAAAACCAATGAAATTGAACAAGAGATGGATCGATTAAGTTGTCTTGAGACACATATTCATTTATATGAATATTGAAGACAACTTTGTCACTATGTCTCAGTATGGCTAGAAATTATGGAAACACCTGATACAATCCATCCCAATCACGATAGGCCTTCACAATTTCCTTCTGTTTCGCAATACATTCCTTATTATAAGAAATATTATAACCAAAAGTTTATTTTATCCTATCTTGTACAATGGATACAGGAACATCATGGAAGGTCCTGATCATCTCAATAGTAACATATGACACAAATTTTTCATCCAATGAAGTATGATCTTATGTCAGGTGTGGCTGAACACAAGAATGAGTTTCCTTAATCTTTTAAATTCTTCAAAATTCAAATCAAATGTCCATAATAACTCTTAATATAAATCTACAATCATCCCAATATTGTTCACACCATATGATTTATTTTTTATAACTTGATTCATAAACTAAATATCTACAGTTACTTTATATATGAAATCTTTTTATCATATTTTTTAATGCATATTTACTTGGAAAATCCATTATAACATATACTTTTTTGTCTAGATCACTAAACTTATCCACTACAACTCTATGAAACTCAGGTGCAGGTGTGAGAACATTGTAGTCGAATTTTGAAAAATGTTCAATTACTTCCAAACAATATGAAAAGAGTGGTGGATGATTTATTGTGGGTAAAGACTATTGTACAACTACTACATTTAGAGAAAAAACCTCTCTAGATTTTGTTACTCCCTTCTAATCGTCATTGTTGTCTCCATATGTTCCATCAATAAAAAACCTTATTGAAGTCAGGTTTACATGTATATCTAGGATATCATCTAGGTTTTCCTCTTCTACATCATTGGAAGGAGCCCCAATTTCATAGTACGGAACATCTTCAACTGCTCATGTAAGTCTACATAATCATACCATTGGATTTTTTGTTGTACAGTGTAAACCTCAACATATAACTCCATCATCTCACCATCTAACTGTTAATAAAATGAATTTATTTCTTGAAAATACTTTTCATCATCAACCAATGGACAAGCTAGATGCTATAGTCTACTTGGTAATTTCAAATGTTTGTAGATAATAGACTTGATCTCTTGATCAGATCCCAAACATAAGAAACCACAAATTCTATCTTGAAGCTCACTTAGGGTTATATAATCAGATATCCAAACCATTTTTATTGTTTTTTTTACTATAAGAATCTCCTTTCTCAGTTTGAATAACATACCAATGGTATTAGACACCGGAAGACAAGACTCCTTATGTTAAAAATATTTTTTGATCAAGATTCAAATATTGTATATAATAATTAAAATGATGTTTTACCATATTATATTTATGATACTTAAATATTAGAACAGATTTTTATATCCTAAAATATGATACTAATGTTTCATTATATTAAATTCAATTAGAAAATAAGTCATAGAATATTTTGTAAATTGAGGTAAATGAAAGGGAAAACCCCAAATCAGTTTATTTATCTATGATAAAATGAAAATTGTGATCATATAATGTGAAATGGATAAGAAAAAAACATTAAATAACACATGAATGCTTTATAATAGACAAAAATACCTTATAGTTTTTCAACAGAATAGATTTTTAATTAGATGAGCCTAACTTTAGAATTGAAGTAAAACCCATCTTATTTTCAAGTGGTGTATTAATAACTAATTTCAAAGTGATATACTTAAAATTTTAATTTTTAAAAGATTTTGACCATATAATAACATCTCTTAGATATTATCTTAGATTTAATTAAATGGTTGGAAGATTTTTAAAATTAAAAAGTTAAGAACATATATTTGTATTATTTTATTAAGATACCACTTAAAAATAATCTATATTTTACTTCACATATCAATTCATTCTCATATCATCCAAACTTTCTTCTGTTGAAAACTTTCTAGGTATTTATTTTCTATTATAAATAATTCATGTGTTTTTATGTATTTTTTCATGTCTATTTCACTTTACATGATCATAATTTTCATTTTATTAATAATAAATAAACTAATTTGGTGTTTTCACTTCTTTTTACTACAGTTTCTAATACATTTTTTGAATACTATTAACAATGAGGGTCGACAACATAATCTTTATGATAATAAAATTTTAGAACATCTTATTATATCCTAAAACATGATACACATGTTTCATAGTATAATTTTTAATCTTCTTAAAGGTATTTCAATAGTTTATAAAGAAAATATGAATCATCTAAATTATATCCCCCAGGACTGTCGAACCAGGTGTGTAGAAAGGCCTATTATCGTGTATCAGGTTACACTGAGTTAGGCCCAATGCACCTTGTCAGAGTTTTTACTCCTAGGTATATATGTTCCAGAGGCACATACACTTGTAGTATCTAGAAATGGGATTTTATTTCTTAGATAACCACGTGATTTTTATTCTACCAAATTTTATAACAATATCTTTTATCATAAAAGATAACCCTAATGTATTTTAATATAATTTTTAACTTTATTAAAGGTTTGTTCCATGGTTTATAAAGAGAATGTGATTCATCTAAAATATATCCATCAAAATTAATTAGTCCTTAATCATTACTTAATATTATCTTAATAATTCCTTAATCATTCATTAATCATTACTTAATAATTACTTAATCATTACTTAATACTACTTTAATCATTCCTTAATCATTCTTTAATCATTACTTAATCATAACTTAATTATTCCATAATAATTAATTAATCATTACTTAATCATTACTGGATCATTACTTAATCCTACATTAATCATTCCTTAATCATTCAATAATCATTACTTGACCATTACTTAAACATTACTTAAATATTAATTAATCCTTACTTAATCCTACCTTAATCATTATTTAATCATTAGTTCATCATTATTTCATAATTACTTAATAATTCCCTAATCAAACCTTAATAATTACTTAATAATTACTTAATAATTACTTAATACTACTTTAATCATTCCTTAATTATTCTTTAATCATTAGTTTATCATTAGTTAATCATTCCTTAATCATTAGTTAATCATTAATAAATCATTAGTTAATCATTCATTAATCATTAATTAATCTTTAGTTAAAATTCTATAATTATTACTTAATCATTATTTAATCATTCATTAATAATTCGATAATCATTATTTAATCATTAGATGAAAATTAATTAAACATTACTTAATCCTTAATTAATTTTTCCTTAATAATTAGTTACTCCTGTGATATTCATTAATTAATTATTATTACCTAATCATTATATATAATCATTCTTTATTCCTAAGTTATTCATTACTTAATCAATAATTAATCATTATTTATAATAAATATTATTTATAAACTATATATAACTAAATAAAGTATTAATTAAATACTGTATTTTGAACTCACTAAAAACAAATCGATTAAATAAATAAATAACTTTAAATTAAATAAGAAAGATACCTATAAATGATGATTCAAAAAAATCGAGACTTCGTTTAGGCCACCAGAACCACCACGTATAAATAATCCTTCTTTCAGATAAAGGGTGTAAAATCTATAGAGAGGAGGAAATTTTCAAGTGAGGAGGAGGGGTTAGGTTCCCCTTTATATGGACTTAAGGGAAAGGCAAAACGGGGTGTTCTCCTTTCACCATTACTTTAGGTACTATGGATCACCCATGTGCCACCTTTCTCTTTATTTTAGGAAGAAATGGGCCACCCCCACCAACCTTTTATATGTCATCAATCTAGGTTGATGAAAGGAAAATGTGGTAGTGGGTGTACAACCTTACAATAAATTGTATAGGCAGTAGGCCCCCTTCCTCCTTGCAGATACATTTTTCAAAAATAAAATTAACATAAATGTTTTAAAAAATCAAAAAACACATATAAAACTCCTTGAATTGCCTTATAAAACGATATCTTTATATACTCATCACTTCACACAATCAAAGATGATAGATATTGAGAATATGGGTTTGGGAAGAAGAGGATAATGGGATAGAGTATGGTGGTTTTTCTACTAGACTTCTTCACCACCTCTACTATTAAAGCCTGCTTCGATACTGAAACCTTCCTGGTTGAGTTATTTGGTAAGGTCAGTGAGGCCAACTACCATATCAAGTCCACCACCACCGCCTATGGAAATATCCATGAATACACCAGTTCTATCTATTTTTAGTGTTAGGGAATATGGAAATTGATGAATGGGAAAATAACAGTAAAGTGAATGTGTAGTGGAATAACAATTATTTCCCTTCAAACAAGACTGAAAAATTAAAGTGGATGCGTAGCGAGCAAAAAATATTTGTGCAGGTAAAATAAATGTTGACATTAGAAATTTTTAACATGGAACACCCAAAAGGGTAAAAACATGATACCTAGACCAGAAATAGGAATCCAATAATAATAAAGAGTACAAAGCATAGATTCCCAAAGATGAGCGGGATCTAAAAAATAATACTCAGATAAAAAAATTTGATAAAAGGAAAAAATAAGATGCAGTCTGATGGAATCTTGAAATTAAGAACACATCCTGATAAAGAAACCAAAATATATCTAACTATGAAAGTAGGAGATTGTTATTAAAACAAAATGTGTAGATGAAAAGTTATAGGATCAGATCAAAAACCACTACAAAAGAAATGCGATCAGACCCGGAGAGTTCTTCCAGTTACAGATCTAAAAACTGCACTACTTCAATTCCCTCAAGATATGAGGAGAGCCACACAACTCATATGAAAGAGGAGATCCATGCACACCAGGAATCCAGAAACTATCGCATGTTTGGAGCCGCTAAAAAATAAGTATGCCATAAAGATTTATAAACCCCTCCATTCCCCATGTATCTTTTTTTATATTTTATTTTTTATATCACGTGACATCCTCACATTAAATAGGACATACAAAAAACCCCTCCATCTCAAGTGTGGATCACCTCCAACCCTGCAATCAGTGAGAAAGTATTAAATTTACCTATGGGTAAACTCTTGGTCAAATTTCTGACCCATTTTCATTGATGTGGATCTTCTCAATCTCTAAATTTCTCGAATCAAGGATGTAGTGGATCCAATGATACCGAACATTAATATGTTTGTACCTACAATGAAAGGTTGAATTTTTTCCCAAACAAATAACATTATGACTGTCACAAAATTAAACATAACTACCCTAATTAATTTTAAGATCTCGAATAAAATTTTTCATCCACATCAATTATTTTCAATCCTTAAAAGCTATAATAAACTCATACTCTATGGTAGATAAAGAAACACCTCTCTGTAATCTAGACTTCCAAGATATAACTCCCCCTGTAAAAGTGATCAAATATCCTAAATTAGACTTCCTCAAATAGATTTCTCCTACCATATTTGAATCTGTAAATCCACAAAGAATATGTTCCTCATTTTCAAAACACACTCTCATATCAGAATTACTGTGAGGATAATGAAATATAAACTTCACTTATCTCCAATTCTATGTACCTATATTATATAGAAAATATCTAACCATGCCAAATACAAGAGTTATATGTAAGGACCCGACCCCAGTTGCCCAGAGCCAGTTCCTTATTTGATTATGTTGGCATACATACAAGGAATACAAATATCGAAATACCGAGTAGTTTATTATTATTAGAAAAAAGTTACATACATAAGTTTATCATTACAGCATGAAGGGAATCTAAACACTATTTTATTCCACTAAAAACATCACGTCTCCTAGATTATGCTTTTACGTCATTCATAAATTACTTCTTCATGTCCTGAGAAAATGAAACATAAGAAAGGGGTGATCTCAAATGCTCAGTAAGAGTAAGCAATATAGATGAAGATAATATAAACATTATACATGGTGAATAATTGAAAACACATTCCTTTAATAATAAACTTGAACACATTATGGAAGGAATATGAGCTGAGTAAATAATTCCATAATAAAACATAATCATGGATATTCTACTAGTTGAATAACCACATGAAATATCAATAGATAAACTCATAATGATGGAATGAATAATGCAGGACATTCTGAAACATTTTGTCAAGGCCTCAGCCAAGACGTCTAATGATTAAGGCCTCGGCCAAAATCCATATCACATTGGGAAATGCCTCGGTCAATTCCTCATCTAGTTATCTCATGAGACCTAA
Organism: Viscum album; assembly: GCA_963277665.1. Classification (NCBI taxonomy): domain Eukaryota; kingdom Viridiplantae; phylum Streptophyta; class Magnoliopsida; order Santalales; family Viscaceae; genus Viscum; species Viscum album. The sequence goes on along the minus strand of OY728136.1, from coordinate 358,867,618 downwards.
CGATGCATCGAGGGGCTATATAGGGCCCCAATAGTCACATAATAAGTCCAATGAATTCCTCATATGAACGGGGATAAACATAAACAACATATACATTCATATTGAAACTATCATATGAAATGTAACAAACTTTTCAAAATTATTGAACATAGACACTAACCATTCGGAATAATATGGTGAATGGTTTTAGGACAGATCTTCCACAATAGAGTTAGTCATAAACCAATAAATAAAATATGGTAGATGAATTCATAAATAATTAAACCCAATAATACCATGTAATCAACAAGAGTGTTGAATTAGATGAAAACACTCTTATAAAATCATTAAGAAATTCATGAGATAAATACTCTTTTATTTTGAAAAGAAGAGTTATTTTGGAAAAATCTTTGTATAAAACCAGAAGTGAGGTAAGATAGTATTTTAATAAAAAAATTAGTGATTTTATAAATATAATGGTTTCCAAAAACATATCATAGAGTGCCCTTAAAAATAGGAAAAAATTTGAGAAATTCCCTTGGATCAGGCTTATATTTTGGAAACAACTTTGAAAGTTCCTTTAAAAATGTGTAACTATCCATAAAATAAGGAAGGGTTCTAGTTTTTACACATATATATGATACTCACCCAGAATATATGATGAGTAAATAACAATACCTAATTATTTCACTGAGGTAATTAGACAATGAAAGTATCCCGAATGAAAATGGAAGTTCGGGTGGAAAACCCCTTACCATAACTCAAAATGTGTTCTGCTCTTGTACTTAAGCTCCTAGAATATGAAATTATTCTTGTTAATAACTTATTTCAGAACCTATTAGACATTTAATTAGTTTACCATAATTCTGGTTAGTTCTTTTATTTCTTTATTGACAAGTTATTGTATTGAATTTCGTCGTTCTGGAGTGTTCGTTTCCTTTATTTTCATATTTGGTTCACTTGTTTTTAAGAAATGGAGTTCATTTGGAAAGGTTATAAATCTCCAAGATTGGAATTATATAATATTTTTAATCATAAAGAATTGTTAATGGTCATTTATATCATTTTGTTATATGGAATGAGGATGAATCATTAGATGAGAACCACTTCGATTATTTGGCGGTATTTGGATTATTATGAACTAGTTTTGTCATATAACTTAATTATATGTACATATTGTGGTTACTGAATATTAATTATGTTATAAAACATATATTATAGTCTTTTGCAACCATAAATATGGTTTTATGACCAGTAATGAAGAAGAAATTGAAAAACGAAACTTCATCGTCCACAAAGGCTATAAATTGGAACCTCAGGGACTTTGATTTCGTTTATAAAAATAAAAGGGAGGGAGTAAGAATATTTATGATAGTTCTTACATTAACATTACATAAATACAGTATAAATATGTTATTGGAGTTATCATGATCATTTTTACAGAGGAGGTGAGGAGAAAAAATAAAAGAGATTAACTTGAAAATAAAAGAAAAGTTTAGAGACCCCTTATGAAAATTCGGCAGCCTAACGGCGTCACTTAAAATTTCATAAAATAAAATGATGAGAACAAAATGGTATCTCATCATATTAAAATAAAAAGGATAGTAAGAATAATGAATAAAATAAAACCCCAACATATGAGAAAGGAATTTCAAATAGCTAGCATAAAAGAAGTGTCGACTTAAAGAAGAGAATGAAGGATTCCCTTACCTTGTAGAATAACTCCTAGATCTTGAAGGATGGGACCTTGAGGGTTTAGGGACACCTTGGGAGGACTCCTAGAGAGGTAAAACCACCAGAGCTTCGAGTATGAGGGATTTGGAATGAAAGAAAACGAATGGATGAGTGGGTATTTATAGAAAAAGAGAGGTAATTTTTTAATAATTTCAAAGGGACACCTCATTAGTGGTTTTTGCCAAACCATGGGCTTGCCCATGGTATTTGCCCATGGTTTAAGACACTTGAGACACCTCATGTCATAATTTACTATACACAAGTCTACCATACTTTTATATTTAATTATTACATCATTATGATGTCATTAAACTACCGAAAACTCAAAACTGTATTTTTACTATTCATGAAAAATTCATGTATTTTAGAAAAATCCCAAAAATTCACCCCTACCATTTTTAGACATGTATAATTCAAAAGTGAAATTGATTTTTCAAAAATAATTTTCTAAATATTATTAATTTAATTTTTAAATAAGGTCATGTTTAATTTGAAAAATAATAATCTTGAAGTGCAATTAGTTTTATGTGACATTGAAAAACTAATTAAGATCTCATTATCTTATTTCCTTAAGAAAATAAAATAATATTATTATTTACTATTCATAAGGGTCATATTAAAATTCATATTACTATTCATTAGAGTATGTTACTATTCACCAAAAATCAAGTTTGTTCTATCAGACTCCAAATGACTTACTGAACACAACTCTAGATGACCATTTTTCAAAATTCAAAACATAGAAGAGGCAAAGTTTCATTATATATTTATTTTTAAAACCTTGGGGTGTTACATTATCCCCTCCTTACAAAAATTGCGTCCTCAAAATTCACAGAATATTACCTAAAATCATCTTCCACCTTATTTACCTTCCCTAGGTGGTAGTGTATCATGAAATCATAATCCTTGAGTAGTTCAAGCCATCTCTTTTGCCTCATGTTGAGTTCTTTCTGTGAGAAAATATACTTCAAACTCTTGTGATCAGTATAAATCTCACATTTTTCACCATAGAGATAATTTCTCCATATCTTCAAAGAAAATATTACAGCAGCTAACTCAAGATCATGAGTAGGATATTTTTTCTCATGAATTTTTAGCTATCGTGATGAATAAGCAATAACCCTATCATTTTGCATAAGGACACAACCAAGTCCTTTCTTTTAAGTATCACTATAAATAACAAACTCGGCATTCCCCGATAGTAGATTCAATATAGGAGAATCGACTAATATTCTCCTTAGTTATTTGAAACATTCTTCACAATCTTTTTTTCAAACAAATTTAACCCCTTTACGTGTGATCTTAGTTATCAGGTTAGCCAGTCGGGCAACATTCTGCACAAAACGTCGATAATTACCTGCTAATCCAATAAAACTGCGTACCTCGGTTATGTTTATTGGCATGGGCCAATCATGGATTTCCTTTGTCTTTGTAGGATCAACTAGGACTCTATCCTTAGAGAAAATATGGAAAAGAAAATAAATCTCCTAAAGCCAAAATTCCCACTTTCTAAACTTCCCATATAATTCATGTCTTCTAAGAGTCATCAGGATAATGCGCAAGTGATTTTCATGATCTTAGTTGCTTTTGGAGTATACCAAGATATCATTAATAAATACCAATAAAAAAATCATCAAGATATTCCTTGAAAACTATATTCATTAGATCCATGAAGACAGAGGGGGCATTAGTCAATCCAAAATGCATTACTGTAAACTTGTAATACCCATACCTGGTCCGAAATGCTGTCATTGGAATATCTTCCTTCCTCACATGAAACTGATGATATTCGGATCAAAGATCAATCTTAGAAAAGTATTTAGCTCCATGCAGTTGTTCAAATAAATTATCAATGCGAGGTAGAGGATACTTGTTCTTTATTGTTATAGCATTGATCTCCCTATAGTCGATACATAACCTCATAGATCCATATTTCTTCTTAACAAAAAGTATAGGGGCTCCCCATGGAGAAACACTAGGGAGAATAAATCCCTTATTACTTAATTCCTCTGGTTGTTTCTTTAGTTCCACTAATTCCACAGTGGCCATTCTATAAGGGGTCTTTGATATAGGCTTTGAACCAGGAATTAAATCAATGGAAAACTCAATTTCTCATTCTAGAGGATGTCCAGGTAAATCTTCGGGAAACAAATCAACATATTCTCTCACAATAGGTACATCCTCTATTTTAACATTCATTTCCTCACCCACAGTTATTTCATTCTCTTCCTTCTGCCTCAGATTCAAGAATTGTCTCTCCATATCTGCTCGCTGCTCACGAGGGAAATATTTTTCTAAGAATATTTCCTTAAAATCCCTCCATTCCATCTCTTTTATCACTTCTTCCTCCTTTATGTTTTGGATTAATGACCACCAATGATCTGCATCTCCCAATAGACGATATATTTCCATGACATCCTTCTCTCTTTCATTACATCCCAAGGTGAGAAATATCTTCTCAAGGGAACATATCCACTAATCTACTACAAACGGGTTTGTAGTCCCATTGAATGATGGAGGTTGTTTTCGCATAAAGCGATCTAGCATGGATCCTCCATGTGGTGGATCTGGATGCTCCATAAGGGTAAGGCTATAATTCATAACCAAAGTAAGTTGTCCCAGTATAGTTATGAGTTTCTTAGCACCAGTCACAACACCAGATCCAACATCATTATCTTGCATCGGAGTAAAATCCCTACAGGGGACACGTGAATTCGTGCGATTTCCATTGCGTCCACTTGGTGCCATATCTAGATAATGTAATACACTATATTAGGTTATGAATCATAATTTATAATCTTAACTTAACAAAATACTTAGAAAAAATTTGAGATCCAGCGAATGGCTAATCCCATATTCACAAATATGGTTTCCTTGAGAAATATTTAACATTTCAATCCTTCATAATAGACTGTAAAGAAAATGTGAATTATCATAAGCATATCCCTTGGGAGTGTCGTAAACAATAGTTCATCCAGGCCCGTTTTCGTGCACCAATTCCCATTCGAGTCTAGCTCAAAGCGGTGTTTTCGGGTTTTACCCCTAGATACATATGTGCCAGATCCGCCTCTACCTACTCGTATCCAGACAGGGATGTATTGCTTGAAATATCCACATTATCTATTCCTTACCAAAATACCAGGACTTTATTGTATGTATATCCTCAAAGACTAACTTAGGGACTCTTCCTTAATTCTACATTTTCTAAATCTAGTTTCCAAGTATTCTACTAAACTTCCTCTGATACCAACTGTAAGGACCCGACCCCAGTTGCCCAAAGTCGGTACCTTATTTGATTACGTTGTCATACATACAAGGAATATGAATCCCAAAAGACCGAGTAGTTTAGTATTATTGGAAAAAATTTACATACATAAGTTTATCATTACAACATTAAGGGAATCAAAACACTATTTTATTCCACTAGAAACATCACGTCTCCTAGATTTTTCTTGCACGTCATTCATAAATTACTTCTTCATGACCTGATAAAATGAAACATAAGAAATGGGTGAGCTCAAACGCTCATTAAGAGTAAGAAATACAACGGAAGATAATATAAACATTAGACATGGTGAATAATTGAAAACACATGCCTTTAATAATAAACTTGAACACATTATGGCAGGAATATGATCTGAGTAAATAATGCCATAATAAAACATAATCATGGGTATTATACTAGTCGAATAACTACATGAAATATCCATAGATAAACTCATAATGATGGAATGAATAGTGTCGGACATTCTGAAACATTTTTTCAAGGCCTTGGCCAAGACGTCTAATGATTAAGGCCTCGGCCAAAATCCATATCACATTGGGAAAGGCCTCGACCAATTCCTCGTCTCGTTATCTCATGAGACCTACCGATGAATCGAGAGGCTATAGAGGGCCCAACCCATCACATAATAAGTCCAATGTATTCATCATATGAGTAGGGATAAACATAAACAACATATACATTCATATTGAAACTATCATATGAAATTTAACAAACTTTCCCCAATTATTAAACATAAACATTAACCATTCGGAATAATATGGTGAATGGTTTTAGGACAGATCGTCCAAAATAGAGTTAGTCATAAACCGTTAAATAAAATATGGTAGATGAATTCATAAATTATTAAACCCAATAATACTATGGAATCAACAAGAGTGTTGAATTATATGAAAACACTCTTATAAAATCATTAAGCAATTCTTGAGATAAATACTCTTTTATTTTGAAAAGAAGAGTTCTTTTGGGAAAATCTGTGTATAAAACCAGAAGTGAGGTAATATAGTATTTTAATAATAAAATGATTTATTTTATAAATATAATTGTTTCCAAAAACAGATCATAGAGTTCCCTTAAAAATAAGAAAGAATTTGAGAAATTCCATTGGATCGGGCATGTATTTTGGAAACAACTTTGAAAGTTCCTTTAAAAATGTGTAACTATCCATAAAATAAGGAAGGGTTCTAGTTTTTATACATATATATGATACTCACACAGAATATATGATGAGTACATAACAATAAATAATAATTTCATTGAGGTAATTAGACAATGAAAGTATCCCAAATGAAAATGGAAGTTTGGGTGGAAAAACCCTTACCTTAACTCTAAATGTGTTCCGCTCTTGTACTTAAGCTCCTGGAATATGAAATTATTCTTGTTAATAACTTATTTCAGAACCTATTATACATTTATTTAGTTTAACATAATTCTTTTTAGTTCTTTTATGTCTTTATTGACAAGTTATTGTATTGAATTTCGTCATTCTGGAGTGTTCGTTTCCTTTATTTTCATATTTGGTTCACTTGTTTTTAAGTAATGGAGTTCATGTGGAAAGGTTATAAATCTCCAAGATTGGAATTATATAATATTTTTAATCATAATTATTTGGTAATGGTAATTTATATCATTTGGTTATATGGAATGAGGATGAATCATTAGATGAGAACCACCTCGATTATTTGGCGATATTTGGATTATTATGAACTAGTTTTGTCATATAACTTAATTATATGTACATATTGTGGTTCCTGAATATTAATTATGTTATAAAACATATATTATAGTCTGGTTCAACCATAAATATGGTTTCATGACTAGTAATGAAGAATAAGTTGAAGAACGAAACTTTGTCGTCCACGAAGGCTATAAATTGGAACCTCATGGACGTTGATTTAGTTTATAAAAATAAAAGGGAGGGAGTAAGAATATTTATAATGGTTCTTCCATTCACATGACATAAATCCAGTATATAGATGTTAATGGAGTAATAATTTTCATTTGGATAGAGGAGGTGGGGATAAAAAATAAAAGAGATGAACTTGAAAATAAAAGAAAAGTTAAGAGATCCCTTATGAAAATTCGGCAGCCTAACGACATCACTTAAAATTTCATAAAACCAAATGATGAGAAAAAACGGGTATATCATCATATTGAAATAAAAAGTAAAGTAAGAATAATTAATAAAATCAAACCCCAACATATGAGATAGTAATTTCAAATAGCTGACATAAAAGAAGTGTCAACTTAAATAAGAGAATGAAGGATTCCCTTACCTTGTAGAATAACTCCTAGATCTTGAAGGATGGGACCTTGGAGGATTAGGGACACCTTGGGAGGACTCCTAGAGAGGTAGAACCACCAGATATTTGAGGATGAGGGATTTGGAATGAAATAAAATGAATGGATGAGTGAGTATTTATAGAAAAATATAGGTAATTGTTTTTAATAATTTCAAAGGGACACCTCGTTAGTGGTTTTTGCCAAACCATGGGCTTGTCCTTGGTATTTTCCCATGGTTTAAGACACTTGGGACACCTCATGTCATAAGTTACTATAAAAAAGTCTAACATACTTTTATATTTAATTATTACATCATTATGATGTCATTAAACTACCGAAAACTCAAAACTATATTTTTACTATTCATGAAAAATTCATGTATTTTAGAAAAATCCCAAAAATTCACCCCTACCATTTTTTAAAGTGTATAATTCAAAAGTGAAATCCATTTTTCAAAAATAATTTTCTAAATATTATTAATTTTATTTTTAAATAAGGTCATAATTAATTCGAAAAATAACAATCTTGAAGTGCAATTAGTTTTATGTGACATTGAAAAACTAATTAAGATCTCATTATCTTATTACCTTAAGAAAATAAAATAATATTATTATTTACTATTCATAAGGGTCATATTACTATTCATATTAATATTCATTAGGGTATGTTACTATTCACCAAAAATTATGTTTGTTCTATCAGACTTCAAATGACTTACTGAACACAACTCTAGATGACCATTTTTCGAAATTCAAAACATAGAAGAGGCAAAGTTGCATTATATATTTACTTTTAAAACCTTGGGGTGTTACATTATATTAGGTCTATAATTTACCATTGCATACACCAAACAACCAATAGTAGATGAATAAGGTAAGTGTTTCATCTCCTCTCTCTCTTCATTAGTAGAAGGTGACTAACCCGTACTGAGCTTAAAATTTAAATCAAGAGTAGTACTGAGCACTTTTTCACTCTCCATATAAAATATCTAAAAAACCTTATAAATATATCTCTATGGAGATAACCATAATTTCATATCCTTTCTATCACGAGAGATCAACATGCTAAGAATCTATCATACTGGCCCTAAGTCTTTCATCACAAAAGACTAAAAAATACCCTTATTCAATATTTCAATTTTAGAAGCATCATTTCCAACAATGAAAATGCCATGAACATAAAGAAACAGTATATTTAATCATCATTAGAAAATATATGAAAAAACCCAATGATCAGATGATGTCTTCCTAAAACCCAGGTGAATAATAACAAATTCAAACTTCTTATACCACTTCCTTGGAGCTTGATTTAGGCCATACAATCTCTTCATTAACCTGCAGACATGATTCTATTTACTTGTTTCAAAAAAACACTATGGTTTCTCCATACAAATGTCCTCCTCTAAATCTCCATGAAGGAAATCTATCTTCACATCCATTTTCTCAATATAAAGATCCAAACTAGTAGCAAAACCAAGAACAACCCTAATGGAATACATTGTGACAATAATTGATAAAATCTCAACAAAATCAATACCTTTCTTCTTAAATAAGCCTTTAACAACTAAGTTTTTCTAGTATCATGGGAAAAAAACTAGATTCTAAATTTTTAATCTGATAAATCCATCAATTTTTCAAATCTCTCTTACCTATGGGTAATTTCAACATCTCAAAAGTATGGTTATTATGAAAGTATCTCATCTCATCATCTATTACCAAAACTAATATTTCTTTCCATTTAGTTTCTATCATCTCATCTAAAGATTTTGTTCCCCCCCCCCCCCGTTAGCGAGGAGTACATACTCATTAGGTGAATATTGAGTAGAAATTGTATGATGTCAATATGACCACCTGAGTGGAACTATAGATTGATCAATAACCCATGGAACTAGATCAGCTGAAACAAAAGGTGAATCGGAAACATCAACTCCAACCTATTCACCATGAACATAATTCTTCACATCAACATGATCATTTGAATCAAAAATATGAGTTAAATGTGAATCATAACCTATCTCAATACTGAAAAAGGCATCATAAGTTGGAGAAGTATATTTTATCCCTTATAAATATCTGCAATAGTATAACCCTCCTTAAACACTTCATCATGGATTCTGAAAAGTTTCTTCAAATAGGGATCACAAAACCTATACCCATAATCATAGTGTATATAGCTAATAAAAATACACTTTCATGACTTTCCATCCATATTGGATCTTTAATATTTAGGAACATGAACAAAATACTTGCAACTAAAAACACACAAGTAATCATACCTGGTCTATTTTTCATAGGAAAACATTTCAAGAGTGTCTTATGAAAAGAAACAATAGGTGAAAGATTGATAATATATGCAGTAATAAATAAATCCTAACCCCAAAAGTGTCCATAAAACTTTTCTTCTAAAACCAAACAATGAACTCTTTCCAAAAGAGTCTCATTCACCTACTCAACTACACCATGTAGATGAGGTGTATTGGAAGGCATATTTTGATGCGGATTACTATTCTTCCTGCAATACTGATCAAACAGACCACTATACTCCCACCCCCATTTTTAGTGGGAATACATTTCAATTTCATACGATATTACCTCTCAGTAGAAACATGAAATTTTTTAAAAACATTGAGAACCTAGATTTTTTAATTCAAAACATAAACTTAAATATTATGTGAGTAGTAATAAATAAATGTAAAAAAATAAAGACTACCACTAAAGGTATTAGATTCCAAAGGACCATAAAAGACAGAATGTACTAATTCAAGTACCTATAATTTCATATATAAAGGATGACAGCTGAAACTCACTTAACCCTATTTTAAATCCATGCAATGATTATACATATCCAATTTGACTCTCTTAAAACTTGAAAGAAGATTTATCTTAGAAAAAAAACAATCCCTTTATCACTAATATGGTTGAGCCTCTAATTTCAAAACATGGACAAAATACTGCACTCAAAAACGTAATAAATATCACAAAAAATCGAATCTATAGTCTAGTAAAAAACTAAATGATTCTTCAGTAGAGTCACAATTAAAAAACCCTTGGAAATAGTCCATTGTCCATCACCTAAAGTACTGATAAAACCCTCATCATCAAGAGCACTGGTAGAAATAAGATCCAGATGAATCATAGGAACTTGTTGAACATTCTTCAAAATCATTTTACTTAATGTGCTAGTCTCCAAACAAATATTCCTAATACCTATAACATCATCATATCCATCATTTCTCATCCTTAAAATCCCAAATTTATGCAGGCTGTAATATGTAAAGAGTTCCTTCCTCGAGTTCACATGAAAATAGGCACCACTGTCAACAACCTAGCAAGAATCATTAAAAGTAATATTAATAGAGTAATAAACAATAAAAAGATTTCCTCGTGTATCAGTAACGACAATATAATCTCAATCACCACTTTTCTTCTGATGGTTTTCCTTCATTCTATTTTTTAGCTGATAAGATAACTTCTTAACATATCCTTTATTACCACAATGATGACATTCAAATTCCCTCTACTTTGACCTGGATTTTCTTCTTCATTTTATCTTGCTTCGATATCTCTATCCTTGATATTTTTTCTGAATTCTCCCTCTGTTCCCTATAACTAAAATCTTTGGATAAGTTCCCTCTTGAGTAAGTCTCCTGGCCTCTTTGTTCAAAATAGTTGACTTAACAAAACTGAATGTAGCACCCCAAGACTTTACCATATTTTTCATTCCAAATAAGTTTATTTTTTTCTAATAGTTTACAAACACCATGTTAAGCTTACTCTACACAAAACAATTTGTTGGGATGCATTACACGCAAGGCCTAGTTTTACTGAAACGTAATATATTACTAAAATATTATTATTTAATATAATAAAATATAACCTAGATGTTAAATTAGCTATTATGAACCACATTATGAATTTTATATATTCTATATAATTTTATCATTCATCTTATGTGTTTTCTAGATATGATATAAGAACAAATCCATTTTTTCTCATTAAAGAAGTATTTTTAAAAAATAGTAATATTTCCACCATTTAATGGAGAACCTATTTTAGATCCAATTTTTTACACTTATATATATTTTATTCAACATAATAAACTTCTTCTTTTAATTATTAATATTAAAATTTACTTTTGGTTTAATTTTTTGTATTTTTATGAGAAGATCCATTTTTGATGAATAGTGAAAAATACTGCATTTTAGTTCAAAAATGTATTTTCATCTAATATATTTATATAGTTAAATTGTGTTTTTATTTTGTTTAATAGTATAATTAGATCAATTTTTCATCATTTAATCCAATATAGTTTATTTTAATCAATTTCACATCGAATTTGGATATAAAAACATTTCTACTTTAAAAACATATTTTCTCATTCCGTCAACGGGGTTAATTTTTAATTAATTACTACATCTTATGTGTTTCTAATTTTAAAAATGGATTCCATATTTTGAATCTTCAAGTACAAATTATTTAAAAAAAATTCATTTTTTTGTTTTGAATAGTAAATTTATTAATTTTTTATTAAAGAGGTTAAGGGTAAATTGGGTAATTAAAGGGATAAATAATATTATAAATATTATAAAATTAGCCTAACACATTATAAGATCCTATTGGATGGATAAAATTAGAACCTTATCAAATAATGTTCTAAATTTAATCATTTAATGCACACTTTTCCATTAAAATTACATAGATATTATAAAAATCAAAGAATATGAAAAAATTTCAAAATATCTTTTATTACAAGTATAGTAAATTTAATATAGGGATAACCTGGAGATAAATTTGATCATAAATAGTATATGGAAATATAAAATAATTATCTACATCACAGTAATTTAATTATAATGTTTAGATATTAAATAACTACCATAAATGATGACACAATAGTGAAGCATTAATTATTTTATTAATAGAAATATCAAATAAATGATTTTAAAATATTAAAAGAAATATAATTTGAATTAATTAAGGTACTCCACAAATTTTATAGGTGATTATGAAATTTTAAGAGTGTATTAAATGGTTTGGTTAGAAATTATATTTCTTTTTGGATTTTATGTAAATTCAAAATAGTGAATAGTGTCAAAATTAACACTATTGATATTTTATAAAAATAATAGTTTATTAAATTATTTAAAAATAATAAAAAACATTATAAAATAAAATAATAATAATAATATGGTCCAAATTTTCATAAATTTTCCATTTATACACAATTTACACCATATAAGTAAAAATTTATTACCTTTTAATATTTAAAATGTTATTACAACAATTAAAATTAAATAGATTAATGAAGGGTTAAATACAAAATATAAGTTTAATATTGTGACCTAAACATGACTAAAAATAATTTTATGAGAGTATTTAGACCCATCCTCATCTTATCCTCAAAATAACTAACTTTGAAACTATTCAAAATCAAAAAAAATTAATATTTTAATTGATTCCAAGAGTGGCCCTCCCCTTTATTATAAAAAGGAACGTCCTCCTTCACTTCCTCACACCACTTTGAGCCTTCTATCTAGACCATTTCTCCTATACCCATTTCTCCTCCAAATATTATTATATAAGTTCTTAAGGCCTTTTTATTCTCAAAATACCAACCCTAGTTTCCCTAATAGGAGATCCAACTGAGGTATGCTAATGAAGAGGTAATCATTTTTACCGACTCCTTTAAGATTATTTCTTCTTATAATTCCTCTTCATATGTTTTTTCCAATCTAAAATAATAAATTTATTATCATATATATTATGATTATTTTAAAATCATATTCCTCCTTTTATCTATCCTATAAAAAAAAATATCACCATGTGTGTGTATGTATGACTTACCATCTCCATGTTGTGGTGTAAATTCTTTTTCATCACCACTTTATTTGGATGGGTATAATAATGAATATTATGGATATCAATAATAAATATGACATGATACTGATTCTGTATAATTAATATACCATCCAATTCCTTACCAAATTACCATTAAGGTAATTATACCATCTCTTGTGCGTACGTACGGCCTACCATATCCACAATGCGATGAGATTCATTCTCCTCATTAACCATTAAAGGATGATTATAAAAATTTATATGATGAGTGAATATAATATTTATGTACTTAAATCATTCTGGATATGAATAAAATATATCCTATGCATAAAAAACATGACTTACATGATAAGACAAACATAATAAAATGAAGCAATTAACACCCTAAACAATGATAATAATGAAATTTTATTAACAAAATGATATAAGAGGATAATATATGATATCATAAATATGGATATAGTTCTGGTATAATTTAATAAAATTCTTCAACCATTATACATGAGGTTAATTCACCCTTAACTAAATAAAATTATAAGGTAAGGGTTAATTTCACAATCTCATTTTTATTTAGGGTTGTTTATATATAAGTATTTACTAGGAAATATTTATCATTCATGTCCATGTTTATTAAAAATTATTTCCAAAGTATTTTTATTATTATCTGACAAATTTTTAATGTCTTAGTTACCCATGTTAAGATTTTTATAAAATGGTATGAAAGGAATCTTTTTTCCAACCTTACGCGGTACTCATTTGACTTTTTCAACAAAGTATTAGAAGAATGTTTTTCTTAACATATATGGAATGAGTGGATTTTTTCTCCATCATGATGCCTTAACATTTTGAAGTTTCCTTTACAATATTAAAAGGTTATTTTCAAAGGAAATGTTTTCTTTTATAATTATGTGGCTTTTAAATGATTTCAAAGTAAAAAAGGGAAATTTCTCTCAAGAATTTTTTAATGATTTTTAATTAGATTATTTTCATCTATGTAAATATCCATTATTGGATTTTATGATTATTTCAGGTTGATTTCTTATTATACAGTCTACCATATTTTATTAAAGGGTTTATGATATATTTGATTGTGGATGTGCTACTTTGATGTCATTCATGGTTTATGGTTAATTTATTAACATTTCATATAGTAGTTTTAACGTGAATGTTTATGTTGGATATGTTTCACCATTTTCATATGATAAATGCATTGGACTTAGTAAGTGGTGGATGGAGCTTACTATAACCCCTCTATGCATTAGGAGGTATTATGAGAGAAAACAGATACCTTCATGAAAAAAGTCCTTACCCGTTTATTTTTATATATGGTTTTGGTTGAGGCCTTAACCATTTATTTTCATATGACTTTGGTCGAGGCCTCGACGGTATGTTCCAGATGTCCAGCATTATGAATTCCCTCATTATGAGATTAGTTATTGATATTACATGTGATTATTATACTAGTATAATATCCATATGAATGTTTATATGGAATAATTTGTTTCATTTTTTCCATATTATGCTCAAGATTTTCATTAAAAGTCATGTATTTCAGTTATATACCCTACCTTAAAATTTTATGCTTATTTATGATAGCTTCCACTATATTATTTACCCTTAATAAGTATCTGATATCACCCCTTTCTTATGTTTCATTTTTTCTAGGATAGAAATATGTATATTATGACTAACTTTAGGGATAATAAAATGGAATAAAAGTGTTATAAAAGGAGTTAATATGTTTTTTTCATTTCAAGATGTAATGTGAAACTTATGTATGTAATCTATTTTTCAAAACTGGTAAACTGGTCTATCCTCTAGGATTCATCACTTTTATCAATGCCAAATTAAAAAAGTAAGGTACCAGATGCAGTTTACTGAGGTTGGTTTCATTACAGTAAATGTAACATCATAATTAGGAGAATAACCGGTTAG
Organism: Viscum album; assembly: GCA_963277665.1. NCBI lineage: Eukaryota > Viridiplantae > Streptophyta > Magnoliopsida > Santalales > Viscaceae > Viscum > Viscum album. The sequence continues at coordinate 358,852,567 of OY728136.1, read as the reverse complement.
AGTAATATGAAAATTCTCCTAAGAATCAGGTAAAGTATTAATCAAAAAAATCACTAAAACCTCATATTCAAAACTAATAACCATACCAAATAACTTATCAAAACATCCTTGATATTAATTTAAATATTCATAAATATATTTACCTTATTTGTACCTCAAATTCATCATTTTTTAGAAGAAACAATTTATTGTTTCCTATCATAGAAGCATAGGTAGTCTCAAGCTTCTCCCACAATGTTCTAGCGTGATATTGATAATATGGTTCATCACATTATCATCATCCTATTGGTGAATGATACCTCAAACCATATCATTCTAAAAACTATCATTATTTATCTCACATTATTTCTAGCTTCTGAGTACTAAACAGTAGAATATGCATTCACTTGACAAAAATTAGATCCTTCATTTTTAGTCGCCACATATGGTGGTTGGTACCATTCAAAAAAATAATTCAAATGTAATTGGATTCCATAATATATATGAAATAAAAACAAAATAATTTTATACTAGATGTTGGGAAAGATGGAAAGTGATGAATGTGAAAACAACAATAAAGCAAAAGCACAGTGGAAAGACAATTTTTTTCCTTCTAAAAATCCTAAACATTAAATTGAATACCTAGTGAGAAAAACTTTGTGTGCAGGAAAAATAAATATTGACACCAAAAAAATTTAACATGGAAATTCCAAAAGGGAAAAACCATTATACCTAGTCCAAAAAGAGGGATCCACTAATAATCAAGAGTACAAATAAGTGACTCCCAAAGATGAGTGGGATCCCAAAAATGATAATCAGATAAAACAATAGATCAAAGGAGGATATCAGATGCAGTCCGAAGGTAGCCTAAAATGAAGAACCTAGCATGATAAAGGAGCAAAAATTGATATGACTATGAAAGAAAGAGATTGTTGTCCAAACAAAAGGTGTAGATGAAAAGAACTAGGATCAGATCAAAAACCACTGCATAAGAACTTCGATCAGACCTAGAGAGTTCCACCGGTTGCAGATCTGAAAAACATGAAACTACACTCCCCCAAGATATGAGGATAGTTACACATCTCATATCAAAGAGGATATCTAGACACACATGTAATTCAGAAACTACCGCTTGTCTGGAACCCTTAAATATATATATGCCACAAATATTTTTAAACACCTCTACCTCTTACATATCTTTTTTTCTTTTATCTTTTTTTTATCATGTGACGTCCCCACATGAAAGAGGGCACACAACACTCAGTGTGGTGAAAAGGAATTAGAGAAACCTATCACTCTACCTGCAAGGCCTATTTCTGTATAAGATAATTCCTCTATGGTGTCTTGGAAATAATACCACTTACTTATTCTATGATGTTTTACCTTCTACTACAAAATATGAACTACCCAATTGATCATCAACAACATCATAATGTTACTTAAAGGAAACTAAATAGCTATGGATAAAGCTCTTATATAATTCTTTACCTTCCTCTACAAAAGTTAAACTACCCAAGTGATCATTAAAAATGAAATAATGTTATGTGAAGGAAGCTAAAGGGCTATGGATAGAGGCTTCCTACTTAATATAACTAAAAAAATTGCCTGGTTCTTTTCTTGCTACTGGAAAATTTTTCATCTTCTTCATGCACAATGTTATGGAAGAAGGAAGCTTCTGAGAAACTAACGTGTTGCCTTTTCTAATAAAATATATTGTTTACCCCAGAGAGTTTGACTCCTTTATTTATTTTTTTGTATCATAGAACTTATTTAGAAAATCTCTAAGGAAAATACCAATAATCAAAATCCAAAAAAGAATGAAAAAAATAGATTCCATACTCATTTCAATACTCAAATCAATATTCACACAGAAAATTATAATTATATGATGCCTTCATACCCCATTGATGTTAGTTTCTAATATAATATTTTATATATTAAATTAATTATATAATTGGGCTTGTCCTGAAATCATTCGATTCAGGTGACACTGATTGATCGACCAATCGGTGCAGTGTATCGGGTTGGCAGTGTTCCTTGACTTTAGATAACATTGACATTTAGGTATCTTGAATGAGAAATGGGTTCATTTACACTTATCACTTGAACCTTTAACATGATTGGGTCATAGGGTTGGTATTTCACAACATTACAAAAACAACCATAGCATGATGGTTGATACTTATTTTATTTTTAATGTTCATTGTGGTTTTAATTCAATTTTGTGTTGGATTTTAATGTTTTTAAAATATTTACATAATTTATTTTATGTTTTTAAATGGGAAGTATTTTTTTATTTCCATATTTAACATTGAGTTGAGAGGGGTATCCATTGTTATTTTTTAATTTTAGTAAATCTATAAGTATTCAAAGATGATAAAGGGGAATGATCATGTGGGATCCTACTCACAAATGTATTTTGTGCTTTGATGATGCCTTAGTGTGAGGTGGTTTGAGGTGCCTTAATTTTTCTTGATGGAAAAATCACTTCCAATCAATCTAACTACTTTTCCAAAATTCTCTCAATATTGAGATTAATTTTAAACCATTATACTAGTGTCAAAGTCATCTTGTTCACTGCTATAGATATTAAGTATTATCCTTATCATCAGTACCTAAAAGATGTCTTTATCATTACTATTTAAAAGTGCTAATAAATTATATTCTATTTGTCAGCACTTTATTTTAGCATTGAAAAAGGATAATATGTATCACTGCTATTTTAGTATTGATAAAATATATATTTTATAAAACATTACACATAATTAAAAAGCATAAATGAATATATAAATATATTTATATTGATAAAAATAAAATATGTTTTATTTAATATGATTTGATGGCTTCTCATTCTAATGGATGGGTTCTCTCTATAAACTCTGATGTCAATTGTAATCACTCAAAATCTCTCTTTTCTAAGTATGATCGAACTCAACTTGATGTTATTAGACACAAGGATATATTTTTCCTATGTTGTCTATGAAAAAGGATTAACCTACTTAAGGTTGATTTTAAAACGGGTGGAAAGGATGACTGTCCTCAAGAACCCTTGAATTCCCCTATTTTTGGGGATGGGAACAAGGAACCATTTTTCCTCTATTTTCAGTCTATGTATTATCTAATCCTAGAGCCATGGAATGGTGAAAACCCTTGGCCTCTTATGAACTCATGTGAAGACCCGCAATTTTGAGGATTTTCAAGTTGCAGGCCAACTGTGAAACCCCAGATAGTGGGGTGATGATGCCACAGAATCTTTGGAGTTATTGTATCCTCCTATTAACTTGATCTCATTACCTTTATTGGGTATGTTTCCCCTTTCCTGACGTTTTCCCAGATGACTTCTTTGGTCTTGTCCCTAAGAGATAGGTAGAGTTCACGATTGACCTAATGTTCGGTACGCATTCGATATTGATGCCTTCTTATCATATGGCACCAGTGGAGTTGAAAGACATCAAGATTCAGTTAGATGACCTATTAGAGAAGGGTTTTTTTCTCCCTAGTGTTTCACCTTGGGCATACCCTGTGCTCTTTGACAAGAAATTTGATGGTTTGGTTCGGTTATGTGTGAACTATTAGAACCTGAACAAGGTAATGGTTAAAAACAAACATTCTTTGATTTGTTTGGTTGATATTTTTGATTAGTTGAAGGGATAAAAGTGGTTTTCAAATATCGATCTTTGATCGGGTTATCATCACCTCAGATTCTAGGATTCTGATATACCAAAGTTGGCCTTTAGGAGCAGGTATGGCCATTATAAATATCTTGTGATTCCTTTCGGTCTGACTAACACTCCTATAGTTTTTATGGCCTTGATGAATCGGATATTCCACCAATAACTTGAAACTTTTTTGGTAGTTTTCATGGATGATATTCGGGTTTATTCAAAGTTAGAGCGTGAGCATGAGCACCATCTGATTTGGTTCTTGAGATTCTGAGAAATCACTGTCTGTATGGAAAGCTTTCAAAATGATATTTTTTAGATTCAAGAAGTAAAATTATTGTGGTACATAATTTATGAGCATGGATTATCAGTTGATCTAGATAAGGTAAAAGTCATTTTGTCCTCGAAGGAACCATGAAATGTGTTTCAGATACAAAGTTTCGTTGGTCTTGCTGGATACTATCGATAGTTCATTAAGTATTTCTATAAGATGGAATCACCTTTTAATTCTCTTACCAAGAAGGTAGTGAAATTATCATGGGATTAAAAGTGGCAGTCTTCATATGATGAACTCAAATTACTTCTGACATATTCACATGTTCTGATATTACCTCAGTATGGTAATGTAACGCCCCGACCCCAGCTACCCAGAGTCGGTGCATTACTTCGTAACATTGGCATGATCACAAGAAGATCAAATCTCGAAAGACCGATTGGTTTAGTAGCCTTGGAAACACTAGATATATTCATAAGTTTTACATTACATCATAAAATGAAAAACTACTACAAAAACATAATGTTTCCACAGTCCACACTATAATCCCCTCATAATATCCCTGCAGGTCATTCATAACTTACATCTTCACTTCCTGGGAAAAATAAAACATAGAAAAGGGGTGAGCTCAAATGCCCAGTAAGGATAAAAATATAGCGGAAACTTTCATAAATAAGAATAAACATTTAAGGCAATGTATAACTAAAACATAATCCTTTTAAACATGAACTTTCAACATGGTATGGCATAAATAAAATGAAATAATTCCATTTACTTATTCACATGGATATTCTACTAATCGAATAATCACATGCAAAAATCAATAACCACTTTCATAATGTTGGAATGCATAATGCCAGACTATCATAACCACATAGTCAAGGCCTCGTGCCAAGACTACAAATAAGATTTTGTCAAGGCCTTGTGCCAAGACACTAGTTTGTCTCATGAGACCTACCGATGCATCGAGGAGCTATAGCGGGCTCCACCCGTCACTTACTAAGTCCAATGCATTCCCATATGAAAAGGTTTAAACATAACATAAACATTCGTATTAAAACTAGCATACGAAATGTCAATAATTTCACCATAAACTATAAATGGTATAAAAATAGCACATCCACAGTCAAACATATCACAAAACCTTCAATACAATATAGAAGTTTTGTATCACAATAGATCAAATTCAAATAAGCGTAAAATCCATCAAAGGATGTTGACATAGATGAAATCAAAATTCTTTTTAAAGAAATATCTCTTTTTATTTTGAAATCATTTAAGATCCATATAAAATAAAACATTTTCTTTGAAAATATTCTTATAAGCTTGTAAGGGAATTTTTGAAGATTTTATAATGGCGGAAATTAGCCGCACCCGCTGTATAAGTTAAAAAAAACATTCTTACCTTAATTCTGTCGAAAAGGTTAAAAAAAAGCACCTTGTTTGGAAAACGACGGAAAGATTCCCTTATAAACCTCTTATAAAAAGTCAAACAAGGGCATAAATGACTTTAACCCATATTCTTGTAAATAGTAAAAATGTTTTGAAATACATTTTTAAGAAACATGGATGTGGATGATAAAGATATCCCAGTAGATTATTACGTATAAACAACCTCGGATAATGAAGAGATTGTGAAATAACCATTACCTTGTACTTTTCCTTGGTTGGGGTAGGTTATCCTCCTGTATAATGGTGAAATAATTGTTATTAAATTATACAAGAATCATATACATTAATATGATATCATATATGATCTTTTAATATTGATTTGATAATAATATCTTAGTATTATCGCCGTTTCGGGTGTTAACTTACTCATTTTCTTTTATATGTTTTGTTACATAAGTCATGTTTGTTGTATCTTATTCATATCCAGAATGATATCAAGTCCTTAAACATCATTTTTAAATCATTAAATGATAATTATACTTGAATGGATACGATGGAGAATGAATCTCATCGCGTTCGTGGAGACGGTAGTCCGTACGTACGCACGAACGCTACTTCCATTTAATTTTTATTTTAAAAGAATCGAATCCAAATGATACATAGGTATATTACTATTCCAGTATAATATAATATTTTATATATGTTACTTAAGTTCATTAACACCATCCTTTATACGTTCCATGTGTGGTATGAACGAGTCATATCATTTTAAGGGGGCGGTAGTCCGCACTTCCTCAAATGAAATTATCGTATGTATATACAACATGAAACGAATAATGGTATGAAATAAAATGGAATTACAGAAGCTTATATATAAAATATATATCATTAATATCATATTTAATTACAGTGCCATCATAATGGCCACCATGAGAGGTGGTAAGATGTATTTGAACAATCATCGTTTCGTGAGGCGTTAGTTTGCCATCCACAGAAACATTATGTTCATCATCCATTAGATGGAGTTGTGTGTATGTGTAGTTTGAATACTTCTTATAACAACATCCTAGTATATTGAGGATACTGGTGTTGTTACAAAAGAAGGGAAATAAAAAGAGTTTGGGGGTTGAAGAAGCAAAATAAATGAAAATAATTTAAGAGAAATCGTTACCTTTAATTTAGGTAACTCACTTTGGTTGGAACCAAAGGACTTGTTGAAATGCTTTCTGCCTAAGGGGAAGCTTCAAGGAGGAGGAGAGGTATGTGGGGAGCTTAGTTGGGCAGAGTTTGGACGAGCCAAGTGGCTTGAGAGGTGTGAGGAATGAGTAGAAGTGGTCTCCTTTTATAAGGGAGAGGAGGGGCTCTTTAGGAAAGAGTGAAAGTATTACTTTATAATATATTTGTATTCGGTTTATAATGGTCCAAAAATCATTGAGGTCGAATATAAGATGACTCATATTCTAAATAACATCAACCAATAAGAATTGGACAGGTTTTAGATAATATTTTAATCATTATAATCTTATTTATTTAAATGATTTATTAATGAGGTAAACATTGCATCATTATTGTGTCATTAATAATTTAAATTATTTGATGTCTAAAAATTATAAATAAAATATCATTATGTAGGAAATCTTTTTATCTTTCTAATGAATATTTATAATCAAAAATCCAACATGTATAACCCTATGTAAAAATTGTTCTTCTAAAAGATGTAAGCTTATGCCATTTTTATTTTTATTTTAACTTTATTAATATAATGTGTCCCTACCACATACAAGTGGCTCCAAGGGGTCCCCAAATTGACCCAAGGATGCTCATGGTCGGGTATGTGTCCACCAATAAGGTTAGGACACGTTTTAGGGTAACTTTGTATTATTATAATATTATTTTTTTAACCCTTATTTACCGGATTTACCCTTTAACCATGGTAAATAAAATATTTACCGCAGTAATTATTCAAAATGTGTAAAAATAAAAGTTACCTATTTACATAATTTGGACATCCTGATTACAAATATAGAATCCATTTTCCTAAATTCATAACACAGAAGTGGCAGAAATTAATTTAAAATTAATTCCCGCTGTCAAAACAAAAAGCGTGTTTTTAAGAGGTAATAACTATCAAAAGATTGACACTTGTTTATGTTCGGTTTAATTGTAAAATTATGTCCAATGACAAACATTATATTAAATGGTAAAAATATATTATAAATATACTTTAAAACCACTCAAATTCATAATTTATCACTATTAATTATTTTGATTAAAAAAGTTGTTTTTAATTAAAATTTAGTAATTTTCACTATTCATCAAAATATGAAAGTTATCCGAAAAGTACCAAAATTTCACCTTAGGCTAAATTCGACATTCTGAATCCAAAAATGAAGTCCATTTCAAAATATAAAATATATATAATTTCAAAATTTAGGTATTACTATTCATAACGGCTAGTTTGATCGGTTGTGGTGTGTGTTAAAACTCGAAGTTGCGTACAACACACGCTACTGTTTTATTCAAAGGAAAGCGTACCATGGAAGCTTGGGATGTTTCATTTTAAATTTTTTGATGTCTCCATTTAGTCAAAAAGTTTAAAATATTGTATTTAAAAAGGTTTCACTATCAAAAGTTGATAAAAGTGCAATACTGAAAATGAATTTGTTCTTGCATTATGACTAAGAAACTCATAATATGGATTCTAAAATTATAAGGATTATATAAAGTTTAAAATTTAGTTAATACTATTCATGACCTCTTTTAATGGATTTTTTTTTTGGTAAGTCATGGTGCAATTGAACTCGGTGTTGCGTGTAGTGCAAGTTATTGAATTATTTTGAAGAAATAACACACTATGAAATCTTGGGGTGTTACATTCTCCCCTCCTTCAATAAATTGCGTCCTCGCAATTTGAAATTGTTCTTTGAAAATAAAAGGTTTAAAGTAGAAAATATATTTGTGGGAAAACCCACATCGGAAATTGGGTTACTAAAATTTAGTCTTAATATGAGGAAAAGAGAAATCAAAGGGTCACCACCAAATTATGATCTCGATTAGGAGAACATTGGTGGCAATTAGAGACATATAATTGGAGGAAAAACGTAAATATTTATGGGTAGTGATTGAGGTCATCAATCACAAACAAGTATAAAATTGAGGTCCTTAAACTCATCAATCTATGATGATTTGAAATACCATCGGTTCAACAAAACATAGGGTATTGGGATAACACATTTTTGACGTTTCAAAATATCTTAGTTGAAATCCCACATCGAAAAATGAATTAATGAGGCCTCTATTTAAAATAAAGAGTGGAAAGTATGAAGATTACCGAAAATAACACATACTAGGGTTCCATGTTGGAAAATATGGATATGGAGGAGAAATCTAACCATCAATTATCTGATGAAGAGTGGTAGAGAACATGGCTATGAAAAGGTTAACAATCCCAAAGCCATAAATTAGTGATGATTTAAGGTACCATCTAGGACAAAAATTTTATTCTAAGTTCCTTTTATTAATGTTGAGGAATTTATTTATGAGATTGGCTAAGATCATAAGGAGATATACTTACATTATAATTAGAGTTTTATCCATTAATAAATTTCTACCACAAACTCATCTTTCACTCTAAAAGATAATAGAGCATAAAAAAAATTTCTATTTATACTATTCGTACAGGGTTCCAAAATAAATGAATTTATAATTCATCTACCAAATCTTTTTAAAAAAAACTACATTATTTAATCCAGGACATCTCATGGGCCAGTGGTAGGTGATACACCCTTTTCGCCCTTCGGTTGCGAGTTCAAGTCTCGCAGCCTTGCCGGACGCGACGGGTTGCCGCCCGACCTCCGGGTTGTCCTATTATGGCAATCCAAAATAATCCAAACTAGAACTATCCAAAATACTTCTGTCCAAACTCACAGTCCAACATTTATAAGGAAGGTAAAGATAATGTAGATCCTTTTTACCCCGTAATAGAATATGAATACCTTCATCATGTATTCTTTTAATATACTGAAACATCCTGAATTACCATATTCCTTATTGATTACATTCATTCTCCCTTATTCCATATAGAATGCTGGATATTAATCCAAAAATGTTTTAAACCCCAACAATGATGGAATATACAAATCATTAATCAGTTCCAAGGTAGTCAAGAATATCTAATATAATTTATCCAAAACAATCACATATTATTCCAAAATCACTACCTCGATATCAGAACTATATTATGATTTATCATTCTCTCAACCATATATTTTCCAAAAATTTATCCTGCTATTGAGTCACTTTTATTTGTTCCACACAATCTCAAGTCCTTAATGAAATAGTACTGCAGTACAATCCTTATATACTCCATAATTATTATAACAAGTACATTGTTGATACAACACTCAATTGACATAATCAACATAAGAACTCTAATCATTCCTCTTCATCTATGGTAGTATCATAACTTGATTATTATCCAATAGCATCATTTGCGGCATAGTCTGATGACTGGGACATAGGTTCGCGTAGTGTCCAAACTCCTTGCAAATGAAGCATTGTACATTTGAAACCATTTTCTTACCCTTGCAGTCACGTACTTTGTGCCCTTTTCCTCCACACTTATAACAAACTCTCATTCCTTTCAGGCAAGTTCTAGGGTGTTTCTTTCCACAGTTACCACATATGGGAAAATTATTCTTTTCCCTCTTCCCTTTATCCATCTTTCTCTCTTCCATCCTTTTCTTCTCTTGCTTCCCTTCAAAGCCATAGGACTCAGTAAACTCTTTACTTATCTTATCAACACATGATATTATTTCTTCATATGATGATAATACATGGGAGACTATTTCTCTTATAAATTCTAGCTTAAGACCATGAAAGATATGATCCTTCCTTCTCTTTGGATCATGTGCATTTCTGGAGTTCTCATTCCTTCTACTGGGCGCCATTTCTAAACAATTTCATAAACTAGATCAGTTTATGAATCAAAATACATAATCCCATACTTATAAAACACTTAACATAAATTGAACTATTTATAGATATAATCCATAATCATAAAAATGTTTTCTTTGAGGAAGTATATACTCATAAACCCTTCATAATGATTTGTAAATAAAATGAGAGTTATCCTAAGCATATCCCCCGGGAGTGTCGTAACCAAGAGTGCAGCAAGGCCCGCTGTCGTGCACCAGTTCCCGTTCGAGTCTAGCTCAAAGCGGTGTTTTCGGGTTTTACCCCTAGGTACATCTGTGCCAGAGCCGCCTCTACCTGCTCGTATCCAGACAGGGATGTATTGCTCGGAAAACTCACAAAATCTCTACAATACCAAAATTCTAGGAAGTTCTTCTATACTAATCCTCAAAGTTCATCTTAGGTCTACGTGCTCTAATCAGAGTTTATCTAAATCTAGCTTCCAAGGTTTGTACTAAACTTCCTCTGATACCAACTGTAACGCCCCGACCCCAGCTACCCAGAGTCGGTGCATTACTTCGTAACATTGGCATGATCACAAGAAGATCAAATCTCGAAAGACCGATTGGTTTAGTAGCCTTGGAAACACTAGATATATTCATAAGTTTTACATTACATCATAAAATGAAAAACTACTACAACAACATAATTTTTCCACAGTCCACACTATAATCCCCTCATAATATCCCTGCAGGTCATTCATAACTTACATCTTCACTTCCTGGGAAAAATAAAACATAGAAAAGGGGTGAGCTCAAATGCCCAGTAAGGATAACAATATAGCGGAAACTTTCATAAATAAGAATAAACATTTAAGGCAATGTATAAATAAAACATAAGCCTTTTAAACATGAACTTTCAACATGGTATGGCATAAATAAAATGAAATAATGCCATTTACTTATTCACATGGATATTCTACTAATCGAATAATCACATGCAAAAATCAATAACCACTTTCATAATGTTGGAATGCATAATGCCAGACTATCATAACCACATAGTCAAGGCCTCGTGCCAAGACTACAAATAAGATTTTGTCAAGGCCTTGTGCCAAGACACTAGTTTGTCTCATGAGACCTACCGATGCATCGAGGAGCTATAGCGGGCTCCACCCGTCACTTACTAAGTCCAATGCATTCCCATATGAAAAGGTTTAAACATAACATAAACATTCGTATTAAAACTAGCATACGAAATGTCAATAATTTCACCATAAACTATAAATGGTATAAAAATAGAACATCCACAGTCAAACATATCACAAAACCTTCAATACAATATAGAAGTTTTTTATCACAATAGATCAAATTCAAATAAGCGTAAAATCCATCAAAGGATGTTGACATAGATGAAATCAAAATTCTTTTTAAAGAAATATCTCTTTTTATTTTGAAATCATTTAAGATCCATATAAAATAAAACATTTTCTTTGAAAATATTCTTATAAGCTTGTAAGGGAATTTTTGAAGATTTTATAATGGCGGAAATTAGCCGCACCCGCTGTATAAGTTAAAAAAAACATTCTTACCTTAATTTTGTCGAAAAGGTTAAAAAAAAGCACCTTGTTTGGAAAACGACGGAAAGATTCCCTTATAAACCTCTTATAAAAAGTCAAACAAGGGCATAAATGACTTTAACCCATATTCTTGTAAATAGTAAAAATGTTTTGAAATACATTTTTAAGAAACATGGATGTGGATGATAAAGATATCCCAGTAGATTATTACGTATAAACAACCTCGGATAATGAAGAGATTGTGAAATAACCCTTACCTTGTACTTTTCCTTGGTTGGGGTAGGTTATCCTCCTGTATAATGGTGAAATAATTGTTATTAAATTATACAAGAATCATATACATTAATATGATATCATTTATGATCTTTTAATATTGATTTGATAATAATATCTTAGTATTATCGCCGTTTCGGGTGTTAACTTACTCATTTTCTTTTATATGTTTTGTTACATAAGTCATGTTTGTTGTATCTTATTCATATCCAGAATGATATCAAGTCCTTAAACATCATTTTTAAATCATTAAATGATAATTATACTTGAATGGATACGATGGAGAATGAATCTCATCGCGTTCGTGGAGACGGTAGTCCGTACGTACGCACGAACGCTACTTCCATTTAATTTTTATTTTAAAAGAATCGAATCCAAATGATACATAGGTATATTACTATTCCAGTATAATATAATATTTTATATATGTTACTTAAGTTCATTAACACCATCCTTTATACGTTCCATGTGTGGTATGAACGAGTCATATCATTTTAAGGGGGCGGTAGTCCGCACTTCCTCAAATGAAATTATCGTATGTATATACAACATGAAACGAATAATGGTATGAAATAAAATGGAATTACAGAAGCTTATATATAAAATATATATCATTAATATAATATTTAATTACAGTGCCATCATAATGGCCACCATGAGAGGTGGTAAGATGTATTTGAACAATCATCGTTTCGTGAGGCGTTAGTTTGCCATCCACAGAAACATTATGTTCATCATCCATTAGATGGAGTTGTGTGTATGTGTAGTTTGAATACTTCTTATAACAACATCCTAGTATATTGAGGATACTGGTGTTGTTACAAAAGAAGGGAAATAAAAAGATTTTGGGGGTTGAAGAAGCAAAATAAATGAAAATAATTTAAGAGAAATCGTTACCTTTAATTTAGGTAACTCACTTTGGTTGGAACCAAAGGACTTGTTGAAATGCTTTCTGCCTAAGGGGAAGCTTCAAGGAGGATGAGAGGGATGTGGGGAGCTTAGTTGGGCAGAGTTTGGACGAGCCAAGTGGCTTGAGAGGTGTGAGGAATGAGTAGAAGTGGTCTCCTTTTATAAGGGAGAGGAGGGGCTCTTTAGGAAAGAGTGAAAGTATTACTTTATAATATATTTGTATTCGGTTTATAATGGTCCAAAAATCATTGAGGTCGAATATAAGATGACTCATATTCTAAATAACATCAACCAATAAGAATTTGACAGGTTTTAGATAATATTTTAATCATTATAATCTTATTTATTTAAATGATTTATTAATGAGGTAAACATTGCATCATTATTGTGTCATTAATAATTTAAATTATTTGATGTCTAAAAATTATAAATAAAATATCATTATGTAGGAAATCTTTTTATCTTTCTAATGAATATTTATAATCGAAAATCCAACATGTATAACCCTATGTAAAAATTGTTCTTCTAAAAGATGTAAGCTTATGCCATTTTTATTTTTATTTTAACTTTATTAATATAATGTGTCCCTACCACATACAAGTGGCTCCAAGGGGTCCCCAAATTGACCCAAGGATGCTCATGGTCGGGTATGTGTCCACCAATAAGGTTAGGACACGTTTTAGGGTAACTTTGTATTATTATAATATTATTTTTTTAACCCTTATTTACCGGATTTACCCTTTAACCATGGTAAATAAAATATTTACCGCAGTAATTATTCAAAATGTGTAAAAATAAAAGTTACCTATTTACATAATTTGGACATCCTGATTCCAAATATGGAATCCATTTTCCTAAATTCAAAACACAGAAGTGGTAGAAATTAATTTAAAATTAATTCCCGCTGTCAAAACAAAAAGCGTGCTTTTAAGAGGTAATAACTATCAAAAGATTGACACTTGTTTATGTTCGGTTTAATTGTAAAATTATGTCCAATGACAAACATTATATTAAATGGTAAAAATATATTATAAATATACTTTAAAACCACTCAAATTCATAATTTATCACTATTAATTATTTTGATTAAAAAAGTTGTTTTTAATTAAAATTTAGTAATTTTCACTATTCATCAAAATATGAAAGTTATCCGAAAAGTACCAAAATTTCACCTTAGGCTAAATTCGACATTCTGAATCCAAAAATGAAGTCCATTTCAAAATATAAAATATATATAATTTCAAAATTTAGGTATTACTATTCATAACGGCTAGTTTGATCGGTTGTGGTGTGTGTTAAAACTCGAAGTTGCGTACAACACACGCTACTGTTTTATTCAAAGGAAAGCGTACCATGGAAGCTTGGGATGTTTCATTTTAAATTTTTTGATGTCTCCATTTAGTCAAAAAGTTTAAAATATTGTATTTAAAAAGGTTTCACTATCAAAAGTTGATAAAAGTACAATACTGAAAATGAATCTGTTCTTGCATTATGACTAAGAAACTCATAATATGGATTCTAAAATTATAAGGATTATATAAAGTTTAAAATTTAGTTAATACTATTCATGACCTCTTTTAATGGATTTTTTTTTTTGGTAAGTCATGGTGCAATTAAACTCGGTGTTGCGTGTAGTGCAATTTATTGAATTATTTTGAAGAAATAACACACTATGAAATCTTGGGGTGTTACATTCTCCCCTCCTTCAATAAATGGCGTCCTCGCAATTTGAAATTGTTCTTTGAAAATAAAAGGTTGAAAGTAGAAAATATATTTGTGGGAAAACCCACATCGGAAATTGGGTTACTAAAATTTAGTCTTAATATGAGGAAAAGAGAAATCAAAGGGTCACCACCAAATTATGATCTCGATTAGGAGAACATTGGTGGCAATTAGAGACATATAATTGGAGGAAAACGTAAATATTTATAGGTAGTGATTGAGGTCATCAATCACAAACAAGTATAAAATTGAGGTCCTTAAACTCATCAATCTATGATGATTTGAAATACCATCGGTTCAACAAAACATAGGGTATTGGGATAACACATTTTTGACGTTTCAAAATATCTTAGTTGAAATCCCACATCGAAAAATGAATTAATGAGGCCTCTATTTAAAATAAAGAGTGGAAAGTATGAAGATTACCGAAAATAACACATACTAGGGTTCCATGTTGGAAAATATGGATATGGAGGAGAAATCTAACCATCAATTATCTGATGAAGAGTGGTAGAGAACATGGCTATGAAAAGGTTAACAATCCCAAAGCCATAAATTAGTGATGATTTAAGGTACCATCTAGGACAAAAATTTTATTCTAAGTTCCTTTTATTAATGTTGAGGAATTTATTTATGAGATTGGCTAAGATCATAAGGAGATATACTTACATTATAATTAGAGTTTTATCCATTAATAAATTTCTACCACAAACTCATCTTTCACTCTAAAAGATAATAGAACATAAAAAAATTTCTATTTATACTATTCGTACAGGGTTCCAAAATAAATGAATTTATAATTCATCTACCAAATCTTTTTAAAAAAAACTACATTATTTAATCCAGGACATCTCATGGGCCAGTGGTAGGTGATACACCCTTTTCGCCCTTCGGTTGCGAGTTCAAGTCTCGCAGCCTTGCCGGACGCGACGGGTTGCCGCCCGACCTCCGGGTTGTCCTTTTATGGCAATCCAAAATAATCCAAACTAGAACTATCCAAAATACTTCTGTCCAAACTCACAGTCCAACATTTATAAGGAAGGTAAAGATAATGTAGATCCTTTTTACCCCGTAATAGAATATGAATACCTTCATCATGTATTCTTTTTATATACTGAAACATCCTGAATTACCATATTCCTTATTGATTACATTCATGCTCCCTTATTCCATATAGAATGCTGGATATTAATCCAAAAATGTTTTAAACCCCAACAATGATGGAATATACAAATCATTAATCAGTTCCAAGGTAGTCAAGAATATCTAATATAATTTATCCAAAACAATCACATATTATTCCAAAATCACTACCTCGATATCAGAACTATATTATGATTTATCATTCTCTCAACCATATATTTTCCAAAAATTTATCCTGCTATTGAGTCACTTTTCTTTGTTCCACACAATCTCAAGTCCTTAATGAAATAGTACTGCAGTACAATCCTTATATACTCCATAATTATTATAACAAGTACATTGTTGATACAACACTCAATTGACATAATCAACATAAGAACTCTAATCATTCCTCTTCATATGTGGTAGTATCATAACTTGATTATTATCCAATAGCATCATTTGCGGCATAGTCTGATGACTGGGACATAGGTTCGCGTAGTGTCCAAACTCCTTGCAAATGAAGCATTGTACATTTGAAACCATTTTCTTACCCTTGCAGTCACGTACTTTGTGCCCTTTTACTCCACACTTATAACAAACTCCCATTCCTTTCAGGCAAGTTCCAGGGTGTTTCTTTCCACAGTTACCACATATGGGAAAATTATTCTTTTCCCTCTTCCCTTTATCCATCTTTCTCTCTTCCATCCTTTTCTTCTCTTGCTTCCCTTCAAAGCCATAGGACTCAGTAAACTCTTTACTTATCTTATCAACACATGATATTATTTCTTCATATGATGATAATACATGGGAGACTATTTCTCTTATAAATTCTAGCTTAAGACCATGAAAGATATGATCCTTCCTTCTCTTTGGATCATGTGCATTTCTGGAGTTCTCATTCCTTCTACTGGGCGCCATTTCTAAACAATTGCATAAACTAGATCAGTTTATGAATCAAAATACATAATCCCATACTTATAAAACACTTAACATAAATTGAACTATTTATGGATATAATCTATAATCATAAAAATGTTTTCTTTGAGGAAGTATATACTCATAAACCCTTCATAATGATTTGTAAATAAAATGAGAGTTATCCTAAGCATATCCCCCGGGAGTGTCGTAACCAAGAGTGCAGCAAGGCCCATTGTCGTACACCAGTTCCCGTTCGAGTCTAGCTCAAAGCGGTGTTTTCGGGTTTTACCCCTAGGTACATCTGTGCCAGATCCGCCTCTACCTGCTCGTATCCAGACAGGGATGTATTGCTCGGAAAACTCACAAAATCTCTACAATACCAAAATTCTAGGAAGTTCTTCTATACTAATCCTCAAAGTTCATCTTAGGTCTACGTGCTCTAATCAGAGTTTATCTAAATCTAGCTTCCAAGGTTTATACTAAACTTCCTCTGATACCAACTGTAACGCCCCGACCCCAGCTACCCAGAGTCGGTGCATTATTACATAACATTGGCATGATCACAAGAAGATCAAATCTCGAAAGACCGATTGGTTTAGTAGCCTTGGAAACACTAGATATATTCATAAGTTTTACATTACATCATAAAATGAAAAACTACTACAACAAAATAATGTTTCCACAGTCCACACTATAATCCCCTCATAATATCCCTGCAGGTCATTCATAACTTACATCTTCACTTCCTGGGAAAAATAAAACATAGAAAAGGGGTGAGCTCAAATGCCCAGTAAGGATAACAATATAGCGGAAACTTTCATAAATAAGAATAAACATTTAAGGCAATGTATAACTAAAACATAAGCCTTTTAAACATGAACTTTCAACATGGTATGGCATAAATAAAATGAAATAATGTCATTTACTTATTCACATGGATATTCTACTAATCGAATAATCACATGCAAAAATCAATAACCACTTTCATAATGTTGGAATGCATAATGCCAGACTATCATAACCACATAGTCAAGGCCTCGTGCCAAGACTACAAATAAGATTTTGTCAAGGCCTTGTGCCAAGACACTAGTTTGTCTCATGAGACCTACCGATGCATCGAGGAGCTATAGCGGGCTCCATCCGTCACTTACTAAGTCCAATGCATTCCCATATGAAAAGGTTTAAACATAACATAAACATTCGTATTAAAACTAGCATACGAAATGTCAATAATTTCACCATAAAATATAAATGGTATAAAAATAGCACATCCACAGTCAAACATATCACAAAACCTTCAATAAAATATAGAAGTTTTGTATCACAATAGATCAAATTCAAATAAGCGTAAAATCCATCAAAGGATGTTGACATAGATGAAATCAAAATTATTTTTAAAGAAATATCTCTTTTTATTTTGAAATCATTTAAGATCCATATAAAATAAAACATTTTCTTTGAAAATATTCTTATAAGCTTGTAAGGGAAGTTTTGAAGATTTTATAATGGCTTAAATTAGCCGCACCCGCTGAATAAGTTAAAAAAACATTCTTACCTTAATTCTGTCGAAAAGGTTAAAAAAAGCACCTTGTTTGGAAAATGACGGAAAGATTCCCTTATAAACCTCTTATAAAAAGTCAAACAAGGGCATAAATGACTTTAACCCATATTCTTGTAAATAGTAAAAATGTTTTGAAATACATTTTTAAGAAACATGGATGTGGATGATAAAGATATCCCAGTAGATTATTACGTATAAACAACCTCGGATAATAAAGAGATTGTGAAATAACCCTTACCTTGTACTTTTCCTTGGTTGGGGTAGGTTATCCTCCTGTATAATGGTGAAATAATTGTTATTAAATTATACAAGAATCATATACATTAATATGATATCATATATGATCTTTTAATATTGATTTGATAATAATATCTTAGTATTATCGCCGTTTCGGGTGTTAACTTACTCATTTTCTTTTATATGTTTTGTTACATAAGTCATGTTTGTTGTATCTTATTCATATCCAGAATGATATCAAGTCCTTAAACATCATTTTTAAATCATTAAATTATAATTATACTTGAATGGATACGATGGAGAATGAATCCCATCGCGTTCGTGGAGACGGTAGTCCGTACGTACGCACGAACGCTACTTCCATTTAATTTTTATTTTAAAAGAATCGAATCCAAATGATACATAGGTATATTACTATTCCAGTATAATATAATATTTTATATATGTTACTTAAGTTCATTAACACCATCCTTTATACGTTCCATGTGTGGTATGAACGAGTCATATCATTTTAAGGGGGCGGTAGTCCGCACTTCCTCAAATGAAATTATCGTATGTATATACAACATGAAACGAATAATGGTATGAAATAAAATGGAATTACAGAAGCTTATATATAAAATATATATCATTAATATCATATTTAATTACAGTGCCATCATAATGGCCACCATGAGAGGTGGTAAGATGTATTTGAACAATCATCGTTTCGTGAGGCGTTAGTTTTCCATCCACAGAAACATTATGTTCATCATCCATTAGATGGAGTTGTGTGTATGTGTAGTTTGAATACTTCTTATAAAAACATCCTAGTATATTGAGGATACTGGTGTTGTTACAAAATAAGGGAAATAAAAAGAGTTTGGGGGTTGAAGAAGCAAAATAAATGAAAATAATTTAAGAGAAATCGTTACCTTTAATTTAGGTAACTCACTTTGGTTGGAACCAAAGGACTTGTTGAAATGCTTTCTGCCTAAGGGAAAGCTTCAAGGAGGAGGAGAGGTATGTGGGGAGCTTAGTTGGGCAGAGTTTGGACGAGCCAAGTGGCTTGAGAGATGTGAGGAATGAGTAGAAGTGGTCTCCTTTTATAAGGGAGAGGAGGGGCTCTTTAGGAAAGAGTGAAAGTATTACTTTATAATATATTTGTATTCGGTTTATAATGGTCCAAAAATCATTGAGGTCGAAGATAAGATGACTCATATTCTAAATAACATCAACCAATAAGAATTGGACAGGTTTTAGATAATATTTTAATCATTATAATCTTATTTATTTAAATGATTTATTAATGAGGTAAACATTGCATCATTATTGTGTCATTAATAATTTAAATTATTTGATGTCTAAAAATTATAAATAAAATATCATTATGTAGGAAATATTTTTATCTTTCTAATGAATATTTATAATCGAAAATCCAACATGTATAACCCTATGTAAAAATGGTTCTTCTAAAAGATGTAAGCTTATGCCATTTTTATTTTTATTTTAACTTTATTAATATAATGTGTCCCTACCACATACAAGTGGCTCCAAGGGGTCCCCAAATTGACCCAAGGATGATCATGGTCGGGTATGTGTCCACCAATAAGGTTAGGACACGTTTTAGGGTAACTTTGTATTATTATAATATTATTTTTTTAACCCTTATTTACCGGATTTACCCTTTAACCATGGTAAATAAAATATTTACCGCAGTAATTCTTCAAAATGTGTAAAAATAAAAGTTACCTATTTACATAATTTGGACATCCTGATTCCAAATATGGAATCCATTTTCCTAAATTCAAAACACAGAAGTGGCAGAAATTAATTTAAAATTAATTCCCGCTGTCAAAACAAAAAGCGTGTTTTTAAGAGGTAATAACTATCAAAAGATTGACACTTGTTTATGTTCGGTTTAATTGTAAAATTATGTCCAATGACAAACATTATATTAAATGGTAAAAATATATTATAAATATACTTTAAAACCACTCAAATTCATAATTTATCACTATTAATTATTTTGATTAAAAAAGTTGTTTTTAATTAAAATTTAGTAATTTTCACTATTCATCAAAATATGAAAGTTATCCGAAAAGTACCAAAATTTCACCTTAGGCTAAATTCGACATTCTGAATCCAAAAATGAAGTCCATTTCAAAATATAAAATATATATAATTTGAAAATTTAGGTATTACTATTCATAACGGCTAGTTTGATCGGTTGTGGTGTGTGTTAAAACTCGAAGTTGCGTACAACACACGCTACTGTTTTATTCAAAGGAAAGCGTACCATGGAAGCTTGGGATGTTTAATTTTAAATTTTTTGATGTCTCCATTCAGTCAAAAAGTTTAAAATATTGTATTTAAAAAGGTTTCACTATCAAAAGTTGATAAAAGTGCAATACTGAAAATGAATCTGTTCTTGCATTATGACTAAGAAACTCATAATATGGATTCTAAAATTATAAGGATTATATAAAGTTTAAAATTTAGTTAATACTATTCATGACCTCTTTTAATGGATTTTTTTTTGGTAAGTCATGGTGCAATTGAACTCGGTGTTGCGTGTAGTGCAAGTTATTGAATTATTTTGAAGAAATAACACACTATGAAATCTTGGGGTGTTATAGGTAAGGGGTACGTGGTGTTCTATGATGCATCAGGTGCTGGTTTGGGATGCATGCTTATATAGGATGATCATGTGGTAGATTATGGCTCTCATAAACTCTGACCGCATTAAAAGAACTACTCCACTCATGATTTAGAGATTTCTATAGTGATGTACGCGCTTATGCGTTGGTAGCACTATCTCTTTGTGGAGAAGTTCATAGTTTTCTCTGATCATAATAGTCTAGGCTATATCTATTCCCAGAATAACTTGAGTCTCAAATAGAGATGATGGGTAGGATACCTATATACATTTGACATTGAAATTTCACTACAAAAAAACAGTGAGTTTAGAGGGGGTTATTTTTGACATTAGAAGGGGTTATAACCCCTTCTAAATACATTAGCAGCGGCTGTGGGGAACCGCCGCTAATGTGGGTGCCTATTGTTAGTAGGGGCGGTTTTGAGGAACCGCTGGTAAAATCATTGTGACACTAGAGGTGGTTACATTAGAGGGGGTTTAACCCCTTCTAAAGACATTAGCAGCGGTTGTGGGGAACCGCCGCTAATGTGGCCGCCTATTGTTAGTAGGGGCAGTTTTGAGGAGCCACTGGTAAAATCATTGTGACATTAGAGGTTGTTACATTATAGGGGGTTTAAACCCACTCTAATGTTGACTGAAATTCACTGAAAAGTGGTTGTATTAGTGGAAGTTTGGTTCGAAACCGCCACTAATTTAGGACTACAGGGGCATTTCTAACCACCCCTAATGGGGAATTACATTAAGGGAGGTTTTCAGTACCGCCCCTAAAGCCTCCCCCTATTTTTTAAATTGTCATCCTCCCTATGTCACCCCACACACTCCCCCCTCCCTCCCCTGTCTACCTCGCGCGCCTCCTTGTTCCACCCTTGTCTACCCCGTACGCTCCCCCTCTCTTCCCCGTGCACTCCCCGGCTGTCACACCGCGCACCCCCTACCGCTCTCGTGTGTCCCTCGACTGTCAGTGCACCCCCTGTGTCTCCCCGACTGTTAGCACACCCCCCTGTGTCTCCCCCTGGCTGTTAGGGCACCCCCCCCCCTATGTCTCCCCGGCTGTCGGCGTACCCCCTGTCTCTACCCAGTGAACCACCTGTGTCACCCCGCTCGTCTCCCATGTCTCCCTTGTATCACCCTGTCCCGAATCCCCACCCCCTTCTTCCTCCAGATCCCACTCCCCTCTAGTTCCCTGCTTCCCCAAGTGTAACAGCCCGAGATTTTAGAAAAAAATATTCTTTTTAATTTCATTAATGTCTTGTGTTGTATGCTACACCAAAAGGAGCTTTCTCAACACGCATCCTTGACTTGCCTTGCATTACACGCAATCACGACCTTCCTCGATAGCGTGTGTAGTACGAAATACCGAGTTTCACTAAACAACGATATACTATTAAAATATTATTAAAACTAACCGTTATGAATAGTAATAACCACCTTTTAAAATTTTAGAAATTTTAGCTCTCAAAATGGAGTTCATTTTTGGATTCGGAGTATCAAATTTAGCCTAAGGTGAAATTTTGGTACTTTTCGGATAACTTTCATATTCTGATGAATAGTGAAAATTACTAAATTATAATTAAAAACAACTTTTTTAATCGAAATAATTAATAGTGATAAATTATTAATTTGAGTGGTTTTAAAGTATATTTAGAATATATTTTTAAAATTTAATACAATGTTGGTCATTGGATGTAATTTCACATTTAAACCAGTCATAAACAAGTGTCAATCTTTTGATAGTTATTATCTCTTAAGAACACGCTATTTGTTTTGACGACGGGAATTAATTTTTAAATTAATTAATGCAACTGATATGTTTTGAATTTGATAAAATAGACATCATTTTTGAATTGATAATATCAAATATAGCTTAGATCTAATTTTTTGTATTTTTCTGGAAACTTTCATTTTTTGATGAATAGTGAAACCACTAAGTGGTAGTTAAAAACTGAATTTTTCATAAAACTTAATTTTACCACTTCTGTGAGTGGAATTTCGAAAATCCGAGAGACACGGTTGATGTCAGTAAGTAAAATGTGGTTCAATGAGAAGAAAATAATTTTTTGGTGAATAGTAACTTTTTACTTTTTTTACCACGGTTAAAAGTAAATAGGGTAATTAAGGGTAAAAATGATATTATTATTACCCTAACACATGTTCTAATTCTATTGGACAAGTGTAATTCGACAAAAAACAACCTTAGGAATAAAATATGACCATTTAGGCCCACTTGGATTAGATTAGGACATTTATTATTATTTAATTCAAAGAAGAGTTAAAAGAGTTAAAATCAAAGTTTATTTACTAAAACATTTTTAATATGAGGTTATACATAAGATAAATTTGACTATAAATATTCATTAGAAAGCTAAAAAGATTTCCTATATAATGGTATTTTATTTGTAATTTTTACACATTAAATAATTTAATTTATTTATGACACAAAGATGATGCAGTAATTATCTTATTAATGAAATATTGACATAATTGATGTTATAAACACCAAAATAAATGTAATTTGAGACTTTTTATGAATTAAACTAATTTTATAGGTTAATATGACATGTTAGGATTTATTTAATTAACTTTTGTCGAAGTAATAATTCTTTTATGAGTTTCACAAAAATCAACTATTGAATAGTGTCAAAATTGACATAAAATATTTTTTAAAAAAAATATTATATTATTAATTGTTATTTTATTCATAAAAATCTAAGGTTAGGCCAAATGACTTATATAAGGTTATATATATTAATAAAACACAACTTGGGGGTCTCTTAGATGTATATGGTAAGTTTATTAACTATATAATATAAAAATACAAAGTGACATGGTAAATGTCAATCTAATTAACTAAGAGTTAAAACTAAAAGATAAGGTTAATATGATGACCTAAACTTGTCTAAATTCTATTGGATGAGAGGATTTTGACCCATCCCCACATTATCTTCTAAATAACTCAATTTGGATCTATTTAAAACCGAAATTGACTTTATAATAAAATAATATTTTTAGTTATTCCAAAGGTGCCCCTCTCCTTCCTTATAAAAGGGCACCTCCTCCCCCTCTTCCTCACACCACTGTGAGCCTTAAAGCTCGGAAAACCCCTGCCATTTTCTCCTCTCCAATTCTCTAGAGACATATTAGAGGTCCTGGTCTTCTTCAAAGACCAATTTTAGTGCCCTAAAAGGAGGTCTCAAAGAAGCACTTCAAAGAAGAGGTAATATCCATTACCGATCCTTTCCAATTTCTTTCTTCTTCAACTTCTTCTTCTTTAGTTGTTTCATTATTAAGTAATAACATTAGTATCACTAATATACTGATATGTTATTATATGTATGAAACAACCCTATTTAACCATCTATCCATCCTACGGAAAATGAAATCACCGCGCGTGCGTACGTACGGAATACCGTCTCCACGCCGTGGTGTAATCTATTTTCCACCACCACCTTACTTGGATGGGTATAATGGTGTAAATAATGACTATATATGACTATTATAAAGTGATATTGATTCTGAAATAGTATACCTATACTCCAATACAATTCCACGATCATAGGAATGATATCATCACTCGTGCGTATGTACGGAATACCGTCTCCACGATGTGATGCGACTCATTCTACATGATCTTCATTTCATAATGATTATATAAATGAATTGAATGAATGAATATGATATATATTACACTAATACCATTCTGTAAATGAGGTATCTATAACCTAAAGAGAAGAATAATAATTTATTCGACAAAACACGCATAAGAACAAAAAGTTATAAACACTCGAATAACAAGTAGCAATGAAATATTACTACTAAGAAGCTAAGAATATGACCATATATGATATAATAAAAATAAGTATGATTCTGGAATAAGTCAATAACATTATTTAAATCATTATACAGGAGGTTCAGACACGTACAAAGCATATCGGACCTAAGGTAAGGGAAATATCACAATCTCATTTTTATCCGAGATTGTTTATACTTTAGTATTTACTGGGGTGTATTTTATCATCCACATCCATGTTTCCCCAATATGTAATATTATTTCCATCCACCTAAAATTTTTTAAATCTAATTTTACCCTTCGGTGAGTTTTTAGTAAAATATATGAATGGAATCTTTTGTCGTTTTTCATACGAGGTACTTTTTGACTTTTCTAACAAAAGTACGAAAAGAATGTTTTTTTAACTTATACGTCATGAATGGATTTTTAAAACAATATTTACAAGAATCTTCCTTTACAAGTTTTCAAGTTTATTTTTAATCAACTTATTTTAGTTTAAAATTGTATGATATGTAAAGAAAGGAAAAATGTTTTTGAAGTAGAAAGGATATTTTCCTCAAGAATGGAGTTCAAGTGTTTTATCAAAATTATTTTCCATCTAAGATAATATAGGGTTATGATTGTATCCCTATAATTACATTGATTTGATTATTTTGTGATGTAATTACTTTTATGAATTCATTTATCTTATATGAATTGTTTTATGATGTCACGATGTTTAAGAATTCCATTTTTATTACGTGGGTTATGCAATGATGTATGATTTATGATTTTTGTGGCACACATAAGAATGGTTTAATTATGAGATGGGTGGGACCTATATATCCCTCCAATGCATTGGGTAAAGATTTTATATCTCATGAGATAGACATGGCTGGAATGGTAGGTTATACCGGTTCAGTGAAACAGGACTGAAACGAGGAGTGAACTCGGTTCAGAAAGGGACTTTGTCCACTAAGATAGTCCTGGAAATGAGTCTTGACTAATAAGAAATGATTCTCTATGATTATGTGTGTATGCCACAAAGTTTCATGTTTTAAGTTATAATTATTGGGATTACATTTCACTACTATGATTTATCCCATGTTATGAAATTATGATCTCTTTTGCAGGTTAAGATTTCCAAAATGTTATGTTCTTATGAATATGATGTGATTGATATTTCTTTTGTTTACCCTTACCGAGCATTTGAGCTCACCCTTTTATGTTTTATTTTCCCCAGGATATAAAGAATGGTTTAGGTAAAAAAAAGGGAAGATCTTTATGGGAGATGTTGAAGATCTTTCACCACGATTAGAAGATTTTATTCCGAGTTTCCAAAGACACTAAACTATTACGGTCCTTATGTGTGTGTTTTTGTTATGTACTAAGTATTCCGCAAAAGTAATGTAATGTCCATGTACGTCAGGATTTGGGTCTCTACACCAAGTTCCCAGGCCCTTCCATTTCAATCTCCAGTTATATATATAAAATGTTAGACTGAGGGATTCGAACCATGGACCGAAGCACAGCCAAGTGTTCCATGCATAGACTCTACCACTATGGAATTCAATATTTTATGATTATTTACTCATGACTAAATGTATATATATATATATATTTGACTCTTTATTTTAATAAATATTATTTATATAATATATTTTAATACATTTAAATATATAAACTATATTTACATTTATATAAACTTTTTTTCTTGAAAATATATAAACTATATATTTATATGCATGTACGCATATGTTTATATATTTATAAATATATTCATTTAAATTATTTATATACTTAAATACATGTTTATATATTATATACATGTTTATTTATATAATATACATAAATCATTATATTTTCATATATATATATATATATATATATATATAATTTAAATGAATATATTTATAAATACATTTATATGTATGTGTATTTGTGTATTTATATAATATTTATATAATCGATGCACAACCGTGTGGACTTCCTTTTTATATCTTTGTAATTTGAACAAGATCCTTTTTTTTATTTTCAATTGTATTTTCCCAAATTATTTACATTTTAAAAATCAATGAATTTCATGTTGATATAATATAATTATAATATTTATTTATTTAATTATTTTTATATACATATATGTGTGTATGTGTGTGTGATAAAAATAATATTATTAATTATTATTATTGTTATTACACTTATTTTTTAAACTATAAAATTTATCTATCGGTTTTATAAATACCATAAATTTATTTTATGATTTATATCATTCATATATTATATTAAATACATTTATATTATATATTTATGCCTATTATTTATATACATAAATACATATTTATATATTATATACATGTTTATTTAAATAATATATATATATAAGTTTTTAATTAATATATTTATAAAATGATTCAAAATATATATTTATATAATGTACTTCAATACATATATTTATTATTATGTACATTATTAATATTTATTTATTTTTATAAATTGTATAATATATTATATAATTAATATATAATTAATATTATATGAAATACATATATATGAAATACAATTTATACAAATATTTATATTAAATATAATTAATATTACATGAAATGCAATTTATACTAATATTATATATGAAATAAAATTTATAAAAATATTTATATAGTGTATTTAAATACATATATTTTTTATTATGCACATTAATATATATGTATTTCAATAAATATAATTGTATAATATTATGTATAGTAATATATATGTATTTCAATACATATAATAGTATAATATTATGTTCATTAATATATATTTATTTGTATAAATTGTATATCACATAATATTAATTACATATAATATAAAAGCATAAAAATATTATTTAAAAATATATTTACTATTATTACATTCTAAATTATAAAAACTACTAGCTTGAGTTTTTATATGATATATTTTTTAAATCAATTATATTTATGTATATATTTATGTAAAATTATTATTCTTTTATATTATATATTATTAATATTATATGAAATGAAATTTATATAGATAAATATATATTATTGTTCATAAAATTATAAAATTATATTTTGTATACATATAAATACAATCAAATACAATTATATAAATATTCTATATGATCGGTTCATATATATGATGTATTTAAATACAATTATATATTGTGTTTTAATATATATACATATATAATGGAATTTTCTTTTAAAAATAATAGTGGGTGTTCACAACCCCCTTTAATCACTTAAATTAGAGGGGGTTTCAAACACCCTCTAATTTAAAGACATTGGAGGGGGTTTTGAACCCCCTCTAATTTAAAGACATTATAGGGGGTTTTGAACCACCTATAATTTAAAAAAATTAGAGTGTGGTTTTCATCCCCCTCAAATTTAAGACATTATAGTGGGTTTTCAACCCCCTCTAATTTCAAGAAATTATAGGGGGTTTTGAACCCCCTCTAGAATCCAAATGGATATTAAAATAACAATGTTAAAAAATTTAGAGGGGGTTCAAAACCCCCTCTAAATTTTATGATTATGAAGGGTTGTACATAATATCTCTCTAATTTTTATAGAAAATGACTTTAGAGGGGGTTCATAACCCCCTCTAAATTCGACGATTATATGGGGTTGTGCAAAACCCCCTTTAATTATATAGAAAATGAATTTAGATGGTGTTGTGTATAACCCCCTCTAAATAACCCCCTCTAATGTACTGTTTTTTTGTAGTGTTTCCTATAATTTATGGAAAGGGAATGTAGTTGCATATTCTTTAAGTATGAAGGTACCATCACAAACTATCCTATAATTGAAGGAAGAGTGGAATCCTATGTGGATTTTCACACAGTTGCACTTAGATGATTAGGAGGATGTATCAGGTATGGTTCTAACCAGTGTTAATTTTTCATCTTCTCTCCTTCAGTTTATCTTGAAAATTCAACAACAAGATGATGAGTTTTAGAAGTTTTTGGAAAACCTTTATGGTGGGGAGACATTCCATGATAGGTCTCTTTCTTCAGATGGAATACTTCTCTTTGGAAAGTGAGTTGTTGTCCCAATATCTATGAGAAGTTCAGTCTGGTTTTATTTCCTTATATCTTCATGGGAAATTCATCCAAGCACTACAAAGATGTATTATGACATGTGAAGACGGTTCTGGTGGCTGGGTATGAAGAGCGACATCGTAGATTATATGTCCCACTATTACACATACCAATGGATAAAAGGTAGATCACTTGAAGCCCTCTGGTTTGTTTCATCCTCTTTTAGTGCTGGTTTGGAAGTGGGATGAGGTTTCCATGGATTTTGTTATTGGGTTTCCATGAACACCCCGAGAGAAAAATGTTATCTGGGTGGTTGTTGATCGGTTGACGAAGTATGCTCACTTCATTCTGATCAAAGATACCACTAAAGATTAAGATCTAATAAATAACTATTTTTTTGAATATTTTATTGATAAGAAATGAAATAATTTCCTCATATTGTGGTAAATATGTTAATTTATAGAATATTTGGGATTAGATCATTCATTTGAAGATTCGATTAAAATTCCATTTTTACCCTTTTAGAATTCACTGTAGTATTTCAAGTATAAATATTTTTCTGTAAAATATTTTGACTTAAAATTTCATAATTGTGTTTCTGACTTAATCGGATATAAATTCTATTTAGGACATGAGAGTTCTATCATGCATTTCAGTGGAGTAAATGGGCCATGAAGACGAAGTTGGACTAAACCATCTAGATTGGACATCACTTCACCATTTGGGTTGTATCATCTTCATACGAATTTGGATTGAGCCCAAATTTTGAGGTAATCTCATAGACATGATTAGGAACAAATCAAACTTATATAAGTCCAGATAATTCATGCATTGGAGAGGTAAAATATGTAGTTCAATTGGGATTAAACAATTTAGCTGAATCTCCCTTTGACAATTAAAAATGTTTTGTAACCCTAGCCCTCCCCAAATCTATATAAAGGATTTTTTAACTCTTTGTGAGGTCTGGTGGAGGATTTGGGAAGGCTTTTCCAAAAGGGTGGCTCTTGGGAACCCCTAACAACTCTTGGAAGAAGTAATTCCTTGTGCAAATATCTCTTACAAAAAAGGCTCTCCTCTCCCACCTCCACTTTGTTTTTCTTTGTTCTTATGCTTGTAACGTGAATTTTGTTCAATAAATCTTATGTGGTTTTCTATTTCCATCTTTTTTATTTTTCTTCTTGGGCTGGTATATAAGAGTGGAGACAAGATTGGGTGTTCCCCTTTCAATCCATTGCTTATGAAAAATGTCTCCACGATGACAACTTCACCGATGGAAAAGTGATTTATTTCGTAGTGGATATAATCCTTACTCCTTTAATTTATTTATTTTAAATCCATAAACATACATTAATTCAAAAATTATGATAAATTAATTGAGTTTTAATTTCTATGTTACTCAATCAACTTGCACTTGACCACGTGGTCAGGCTTGTGTAAACCGTGTGAGTCAAACCTCAATCGCAAAATCCAATCAAATTGGGATAGAATTATAGAGTTCAAGTCTCATACCCGACTCAATTAATTCTTAAATCTAGTGAGGGTATACTTCCCTAATTTCCCAATGACCATAATTTGGCTTTTGGATCGTAATCAAGGTAGGGTGCTATGATTGTAAGTCCCGAAGTTGACCGAAGGCTCATTTTTTCAATATTTTTTGTTGTGTTAATTTTCATAGGGATCGGTGGTTGAAAATGTTAGGGGATTACAATTGAATGAATTATAATCATATGGTATAAGGATAAATGAATGATGATGGGGGCAGATTAGATCGACTACATCTTCTAATATAATTTTTTCTAATGAAATTGTCTCTTTGGCCGTTGCTTCTCATTTTCTTGTTTAGTGTATTGTCTGAAAGTCACAAGACCAAACCCCCCCCCCCCCCATATTTTGTTTCATTTGTCTTAAATTGTTTAATTTTCTTATTCAATCCTATTAAGGGTTGTTTAATTCACTTCCTCCTTGATATAACGACCTTGGTCAGCCACTGTGTTGCACTTAGTTAAATCACAAACATTATTTGAGAGCATGTGCGACAACGCTCATCAAATTAACACCGTTGATGGGGAGGCAAGTGTTTTATTCAACTAATTAGAGGTACTTTTTTATTTCATTTTATCTTTTTGTTTTCTCTTCTTATTTCACATTTCCCCTTTCTCTCATTTTTTTCTTGTTTATATGTATTTCTTTCCTATCTCTTTTCTTATCTTTCGGGTAATCAATTGAAACCTCATTTAATGATATTGGTGTACACTTATTTTTATTTCTCTATTTTCTATGATTTATTAAATTATCCCATACTAAGGATCTACTTGATCTAGACCCCGAGATTGAGTGTAGCCTTAAGGCTCAAATCAGACAATATCGGTCTACGGGAAGTGTCGAAATTTACCTAACTGGGGAATTCCTCTACTCTAGGAATTTTGAAATTGGAAACTCTTCTAAAACAAATATAAAACAAGATAAAATGTCTAAAAATGAAAAAAAATGAACTCAATAAGACTATTAGAGAGTTTTTTGTACTTGATATTAATTATCAACCTACATGCATTGCATATCCAACTCTCGAATCAGACTTTGAACTAAAATCTAGGTTAATTAACCTTCTTCCAAAATTTCATGGTTTATATAGTGAGGATCCAAACAAACATTTAAAATAATTCAATGTAGTATGCTCAATAATGAATCCAAGAAATGTCTCTGAAGATCAAATAAAACTTAGATCATTCACATTATCACTTGATGGGATTACTAAGGATTGGATGTATTATTTACAACCTAAATATGTAACATGTTGTAATGATTTGAAACATCTTTTCCTATAGATATTTTTTTCAGCATCAAGGACCACATCCATCCAAAAGAAGATCTCAGGGATCAAGCAAGCCCAAGGGGAGTAAATGTATGAGTACTGGTAGCGATTCAAAAAGTTTTGTGCAAGCTGTCTGCATCACCAAATCAGTGAGAAACTCCTCATCTAGTACTTCTATGAAGGACTCACACCTATGGAGAGAAGCATGGTGGATGCCACAGCTGGAAGAGCATTTGTCGATAAAACACTAGTAGTTGCACGTGCGTTGATCGATAAGATGGTACAAAACTCCCAAAAATTTAGCGATCGAGGTACACCGCATGTTAGGGGAGTACATTAGGTAAGTCCTTCCTCTCTTGAAAATAATTTTATTGATAGTAATTTAGAATAATTGACCACTATGGTGAGGTAGATCACTTTGGCTCAAAAGACATCCCAACCCACTCATGTGAGAACTTGTGGAATTTTCACTGAGACAAGCCACCCAACTGATAGTTTCCCCCAACTATAAGAAACAGAATATTATGAAGTAGTGTTTCCTGGGAGACCATATTAGCAGCAACAACAACCATATCCTCAAATTAAGTTTTATTCCTTTGCACCAGCAAACAAACAAGGGTGTAAGGATCAATCAAAAATGAAGTATGCATCTGGACAACAAGAAAGGTCCCCATTTCAACAAAACTTCCCGCAGCCTCCACCTTACCAACAAAGTTTCCAACAACCCCAAAGGATATTTGAAGCCCAAGCATCAACAAGACAACAACAAGGGAATCCCCCACCCAAGGTAGATTCTAATACTGATGGTATTTTGAAACAAATTATTCTTAATCAATAGAATGAGTTGAATAGTCAAGGTTGAGAGCTAAGGGAGTTGAAAACTCAAATGAGCCATATTGACACTATCCTCCATGAACTGGTAAGTAATAATTCTGGAAATCTACCTTTCCAACATACTCCAAATCCAAAGGGGAATGTCAGTGCCATCACACTGAGAAGAGGGAAGCAAACAACTGATGCTTGTCCACCAACCATTCCTCCAGGATTCACCTCAACTCTAGATAATCCCCATTAAAAATCGACTGATGAGAAACCCAAGGAGAAAGATAAAGGTAAGCAAAAGATTAATGATGTTCCTCTTAAACCCCTTCCTTTTCCAAATAGGGTGGTTCAAACCAAAAATATGGCTAAAGAGGCCATGAAAAAGGGGGTTTTGGACACATTCAAGTGTGTTGAGATAAACATCCCCCTTATTGAGTCCATTAAGCAAAGCTCAAGGTATGATAAATTCTTAAAAGAACTTTTTAACAATTGAAGAGGGCTCAAGGGAAATGAGAGGATCAATATTGGAAGAAATGTTCCAGCACCCATTACACCAACTCAAGTAATGTCGACATAGTGAAAGGATCTAGGGACATTCACCATCCCATTCACCATAGGGGAGTTACACTTTTCTGATTCTTTATATGATTTAGGAGCTTCCATAAATGTAATTCCTCACTTTGTATTCTCTTCTTTCCATGTTGGTGAGTTGAAACTGATGAGAGTAGTGGTGTAGTTGGAAAATAGAGCTACAACATAGTCAGCGGGAGTCCTTGAGGATGTACTTGTTTGGGTAAGAGACATGATCTTTCTAGTAGATTTCTATGTTCTTAACATGGAGGAAGATCAGGTAAGTTCACATGCTTCCATTATCTTAGGTAGTCCCTCCCTCAAAACTGCAAAAACTATCATAAATGTCAATGAGGGTACACTTTCCATGGAGTTTGGAGATGAAGTTGTGATATTTAATGTTATAGACTCCATGAATTACCCCACTGAGGACCATTATGCTTTTTTTATCTCCCATTTTGATCCACCAAATAAAAACCACATGGATTTTGATTGTCCTATGCTTAGGTAGATTATGAGTATTGGTTCTAGTTTGATGTCTAAGAGTACTTCCACACCTATTTCTAATTCACAATACTATCTTAGATTTGATTTTGAAATGGAATCACATTCTAATTTTGATCATGTGAACTCTAATTATGACATGGCTGTTGAGTATGCTGATGGATTTGATGCTTTATTCTCTGATTTTGATGATGTATATTCTGATATTGATGCTATTTGTGCACATATTTTAGTTCCTTCGATGTCTTCATCCATACACCACCCCCCTACACTAGAAATCAATCCATTACCACCAAATATCAAATACTCATACTTGTTGAGTAGTGAGAAATTACCTGTTATAATTGCTAATAATCTATCATTTTAACATGAATAAAAACTTTTGAATATTTTTAGGGAGAACATCAGGTCAATCGGGTGGACCTTGGTTGACATACCAGGTATTAGCCCCTCTATTTTCATGCATAGGATTCTTTTGGAGGATGGGGATAAACTGGTTAGGAAGCCACAAAGGAGACTTAATCTAACACTTTTGGAGGTTGTTAAAAAAGAGGTTAGAAAATTTCTCAAGGAAGGTATAATCTATCCCATTTCAGATTCTCAGTGGGTGAGTCCTATTCAGGTTGTACCTAATAAAAGTGGTGTTACTGCTGTTAAAAATTATAAATATAAATTAGTTCCAATGAGGGTGCAAAACATTTGGTTTGTGTGTGTTTATTATAGAAAACTAAATCAATTCACTTTCAAGGACCATTTCCCCCTCCAATTTATTAATCAAATGCTCGAGAGACTAGCTGGGAAGACACATTATTGTTTCTTGGATGGATTTTCTGGATATTTTCAGGTTCCTATAGCTCTGGAGGATCAGGATAAGACAACATTCACCTATCCCTTTGGCACATTTTCCTACCAGAGGATGCCATTTGGACTTTGCAACGCCCCAGGTACCTTCCAAAGATGCATGGTGGTTATTTTTTCTGATTTTCTTGAGTGTTGCATGGAGGTATTTATGGATGAATTTACTGTGTATGGATCCTCATTTGATGAATGTCTAAGTATTTTGGTAAAGGAGTTGAATCGTTGTATTAAGAAAAATCTGGTCTTGAACTTTGAAAAGTGTCATTTCATGGTAGGGCATGACATTGTCTTAGGGCATGTAGTGTCAAAGCATGGGATAGAGGTTGATAAATCTAAGATAGATATCATTTCATCCTTATCATATCCTTCATGTGTGTGTGATGCTAGATCTTTCCTAGGGAATGCAGGATTTTATCGGATCTTCAACAAAATATTTAGTAAGATTTCACTTCCTATGTCACGATTACTTCAAAAAGATTATGATTTTGTGTTTGATGATTTTTTCAGGACTTCCTTTGATGATCTAAAGAAGTTTCTGAACACTCCACCGATCATACATCCCCCACAGTGGTAGATTCCTTTTGATCTTATATGTGATGCCTCCAACTTCACAGTTGGAGTTGTCTTATCTCAGAGGGTGGATGGATGTTCACATGTGATTGCCTATACATCGAGGACACTGGATTCATCCAAATAAAACTACACAACCATGTAAAAAGAGTTTCTTTCTATCATATTCCCTTTAGATAAATTCCATTCTTATTTATTGGGCTCTAAAGTAGTTGTTTTTTCTGACCATGCAGCTCTGAGGTACCTCTTGAAGAAGCCAGATGAAAATCCCAAGCTAATCTGATGGACGCTCCTTCTTTAAGAATTTGATATTGAGATAAAGGAAAATAAGGGGTCAGAGAACTTGGTGGCGGACCACATGAGTAGGAATACTCACACACTAGAGGATGACACCTTGGACCAGGTACCACTTCGAGAAACTTTCCCCGATGAGCATCTTTATTCCATCACAGGTACGCATCCTTGGTATGCTGATTTAGTGAACTACCTTTTTGCCTCTAAAATTCCTGAAAATTTAAAGAAGTGTCAAGTCCAAAAATTAAAAAGTGGGTCTTGGTATTATCTGTGGGATGATCCATACCTTTGCTGCATGTTTAGTGATCAAGTTATTAGGAGGTGGGTTCCTGATCATGAGTTTGAGTCTGTTTTTAAATTCTTTCATAGACTTTCTTATAAGGGAATCTTTGGACCCCAACAAAGAGCTAGGAAAGTATTAGACTCTGGATTGTATTGGCCTTGTTTATTCCATGATTCTCATGTGTTTTTTAACTCATGCTCACATTTCCAACACACTGGTAATATTTCTAGAAGACACAAGATGCCCCAACAACCCATAGTATTCTATGAGATATTTGATGTATGGGGCATTGATTTTATGGATCCTTTTCCAATTTCTTTTGTTTTCTTGTACATTTTGGTTTCTTTTGATTATGTGAGAAAATGGGTGGAGGCTAAGGACACTGGGACTAATGATTCTCATGTTGTAGTGAACTTTGTCAAGACACAAATTTTTTGTAGGTTTGGAGTACCAAAGGCTATCATTAGTGACCATAGGACACACTTCTACAATCATAATTTGGCTTACCTCCTTCGGAAGTATGAGGTGACACACAAATCATCAACATCATACCACCCTCAAACAAATGTCCAGGTTGAGGTTTCAAATCTTGAATTGAAACAAATTTTGGAGAAAATCATGCAGCCGAATAGGAAGGATTGGAGAAAGTGCATGGATGATGCGTTGTGGGCTTATATGATAGCATACAAGACTCTCATTGGTATGTCCTCATTTTTTATTGTATTTGGGAAGGCCAATCATCTCCTCGTGGAAGTTGAGCATTGGGCTTATTGGGCTATAAAGAAATGAAATATGGATTTGGCCTAAGCTGGAATCCAAAGAAAGTTGAAAATTCAAGAGCTTGAGGAGATTCAATTGTCTTCATATGAGAACTCAAGTCTCTATAAGGAAATATCAAAAGAATCTCATGATAGAATGATCCAAAAAAGGTATTTTTGTGTTGGATAAAAAGTCCTTCTCTATAGTTCATGACTGAAGCTGATGTCTGGTAAGTTACATTCCATATGGTTAGGTCCTTATGTTGTGACTAATGTTTTTCCTTATGGTGCAGTGGAGATCACACAAGAGGACACAGTAATGAGCTTTACAGTCAATGGGAAACATTTGAAGAAATACATTGAGGTAATTCCTACTGATGCAGTGGATTTCATCACACTACATGGCCCCATCATCACTTGAGCATATCAGGTTGTTCCTAACCCTTTCACTTCTTTATTCTTTATCCTATTTCAAATTATAAATTTCATGTGCATATATCATCTCATAGGTTTACATTGGGGACAATTCAATATTTTAAGTGTGTGGGAGGGAACCTTTTAGTTTAGTAATTTCAATGCTCTTTTTGTTTTTCAATTATCTTCAAAAAAATGTGTGTATTTCAAATTTTTTGTTTTTTCATTTGTTTTGTGTGTTTTTGAAACTTCTGAGATGAAATGATTCTCATAACAATTTTTAAATCCATATAAATAAGTGAAACAATTTATCCCATGAAACTAAGCTTAAATGAATGATGAAAATGACTTCGTTTCAAGTTCAAATCTTTAGAAATTTCATGAAAAGTACTCTGAATATTGAATCTCATGCCACATATCACTATATTTATATTTGAAATCACTTTCTTATGAGGCTTTAGAACCATTATTTTCATATTCTTTACATTCACCTCACTTCTTGAGAGAACCAAACCGTGCTTTATTTAACCAAAATTTTATTTATTCCTATCAAAACTTGGTTTGAGGTACTTATGTTTAAATGATTGAGGAATTTTTTTGGTATTAAAGCCCCTATTTTAAAGAATCCTTTTTATAATGGCCTACCTTGAACATTTAATCCTTTTATCCCTTAGAATCCATTAACATCCTGTTAGGTTAGCCACATTACAAACCAAATTTCCCTATCCAACTAACTCTAGAAGTGAAATTGCATAATCTAGTTGAACTTAAGTGTGGGGGGAGCTATCTTGTGTTGTGATACCACATTCTGTGATACTTTGGGTGGAAAATTAAATTCTAAAGAGGTTTTTTTTCTACTAAAAAAATCAGTCTGTTGAAAGTTGTGCCTTTCTGGATCTTTCATGATAATAGAATTTGTGCCTTTCTGGAGCTTCTGATGAAGAAAGAAAGTTGTGCCTCTTTGGATCTTTCATGAAAAAACTATGTTTGAGAGGATTGACATTTTTTTTCCTGAAATAATTAATGGTGTAAAATTTCAATGAGTTTTCATGATGATGGATCTGAATTGATACTAAGAGGAGTGAGGAGGAGACTATACTTTAGTGGCAATTAGAATAATGCAATTTTTCTTCAAAAAGAGTCAATCCCTCCTCATTCAGCCTTAGAATTTTTTCACATCTAAATCCTACAAATTGAAATCCACAGAATAACCCTAAAAAGTTCTCATGATAAACATATTTCTTTAACTCACATCGAGTGGTGATGTAGGAATTTATCAACCCTATGGTGACCCTTGTATGAGTTTGGATGAGAAAGCCATTGCTGAAAAATTGACATTTGTGTGATAAGAGAAAATTCAAGTGAGGTAAGTGTTTTGTGCATGGGAGGATAAATGAATTGGAAATATATTGAATAATATAAATGGGAAACTTGAAATAATGGTTTTTTTATGAGTCATGATATCTTTTGTTTCTTGGTGTGGAATTGTTGGATCTCAGGGATATGTGTTTTAAAATTTGTTTTGATTTG
Source organism: Viscum album (assembly GCA_963277665.1). NCBI lineage: Eukaryota > Viridiplantae > Streptophyta > Magnoliopsida > Santalales > Viscaceae > Viscum > Viscum album. The sequence continues at coordinate 358,814,161 of OY728136.1, read as the reverse complement.
ATATTGATGTTTACTTGATATGAGGTTTTTCCTAGGAGTGCAAAAGAGTAAGTGTGGGTGAGTTAATAAAACACTATTTTTGTTGAATATTTTATTGATAATAAATGAAATAATTTCCTCACATTGTTCTAAATATGTTAATTTATAAAATATTCGGGATTAGATCATTCATTTGAAGATTCGATTAAAATTCTAGTTTTATCCTTTTAAAATTTACTATAGTATTTCGGGCATAAATATTGTTCTGAAAAATATTTTGACTTAAAATTTTTTAACTGTGTTCTTGACATAATGGGATACAAATTCTATTTAGGACATGGGAGTTGGATCATGCATTTTAGTGCAGTTAAAGGGCCATGAAGACAAAGTTGGACTGAACCATCTAGATTGGACATCACTTCACCATTTGGGTTGTATCGTCTTCATCCGAACTTGGATTGAGCCCAAATTTTGAGGGAATCTCTGGGACATTATTAGAAAAAATCATCCCTCTAGAAGACTAGATAATTCACGAATTTTGAGGTCAAATATTCAGATCAATTTGGAATAAATAATTTGGCCGAATTTCCCTTTAACAATTAAAAATGTTTTGTAACTATAGCCTTACCTAACTCTATTTGAAGGATTTTTTCACTATTTGGGAGTGCTGGTTGAGGCTTTGGGAAGGTGTGACCAAAAGGGTGGATCTTGGGAACCCCTCACAACTCTTAAAAGAAGTAATGCCTTGTGAAAACATCTCTTCCAAAAAAGGATTTCCTCTCCCACCTTCACTTTATTTTTATTTGTTCTTATGCTTGTAATGTGAATTTTATTCAATAAATCTTCTGAGTTTTTCTCTTTTAATATTCTTATTTTTCTTCTTGGGCTGTAATATAAGAGTGGAGATGAGATCGTGTATTCTCCTTTCAATCCATTGCTTATAAAAAAAGTCTTCATGATGATAACTCCACCCATAGAAGAGTGATTTATTTCATAGTTTATCTAATACCTACTCCATTAATTTATTTATTTTTAATCCATAAAAATATTTTAATTTATAAATTTTGATAAATTAATTGAGTTTTAATTTCTATGTTACTCAATCGACTTGCACTTGACCATGTGGTCGGGCTTGTGTAAACCGTGTGAGTGAAACCTCAATCTCAAAATCTAATCAAATTGGGATAGAATTTCAGGGTTCAAGTTTCATCCACAACTCAATTAATTATTAAATCTACTGGGGATATACTTACCTAATTCACCATTTACCATAAGTTGGATTTTGGATCACAATCAAGGAAGGGTGATGCGATTGGAAGTCCCGAAGTTGACCGAAAGCTCATTTTTCCAATATTTTTGGTCGTGTTAATTTCCATAGGGTTCAGGGGTTGACAAGGTTAGGGGATTAAAATTTAATGAATTATAATCATATGGGATAAGTATAAATGAATGATGATGGGGCCATATTATATCGACTACGTCTTCTCATAGAAGTGTTTCTAAATAAATTGTCTCTTTGATCCTTGCTTCTCATTTTCTTGTTTAGTGTATTGTCTGAAAGTCATAAAACCAAACCCCCCCTATCTTTTCTTTCATTTGTCTTCAATTATTTCCTTATTTTTTATTTTCTTCAAGCCTATTAAGGGTTGTTTAATTCACTTCTTCCTTGATAGAATGACCTACGTCAGCCACTGTTCTGCACTTAGTTAAATCACAAACATTATTTAAGAGCGTGTGTGACAACACTCATCGAGATCTGGGGTAAGTTGTATGTGTAGAAGATCATAAGGTTATAGGGGAGTCCTTATGATATTGTTTCAGATGGGGATCATAGGTTTTTCACAAGGTTCTGGAGGAGTCTTCAAGAGGAAATGGGGACTCTGGTCAAATTGAGCACAGCTTACCATCCACAGAAAGATGGCCAGATGGAGTGTGTAATTAATATCCTAGAGGATATGATTTGTGCCTATGTATTGGATTTTGGTGGATCATGGAATAGCCATATGGGACTGGTTTAATTTTTTTACAATAATATTTACCATTCATTGATCAAAATGGATCCTTTTGAAGTGTTGTATGGTTGCCCATTTAGATCACCTCTTGGTTGGGCAGAGGTGGCTGAAGTAGCTTTGGTTGGACTAGGTCTGGTTCAGGAGATGTTTATAAAGATTCAGGAGGTGCAGCGACATCTGGTTACAACCTAAAGTTGAAAAAAATCATACGCATATCGAAAGCATCATCCTTTGGAGTTATCTATTAGTGATTGGGTTTTCTTGAAATCTTCTCCTTAGTTTGGTCACCATTGACTTGGAAAATAAGGAAAGTTGGCTTCGAGATATGTTGGACCATTTTAGATTATTGAACGTCTTATGAAATTTGTTTATTGGTTAGTACTTCTGGTTCAGTTGACAAACATTCATGATGTTTTCCACATATCTAATCTCATGAAGTATCGACCTGATCCTACTCATGTTCTGAGTTGGAAATAAATTGAGTTAGAGCCAAATGCTTCTGTTTTAGAGAAACCAGTTAAGATCATTGACTCTCAGATGAAATTCTTGCATGGGAATTTGATTTTGTTGGTCAGAGTTCTATGGAAACAAGGATCATATTCTCATGAGACTTGGGAATGTGAGTCATTAATGAGGGAGTAGTGGTCTCATCTCTTTCTAAAGGATACATCTTCCACATAACTTCTTGGGGACATAAAGTCTTTATGTTGGGGAGTTTGTGACATCTCGTTACCATGATTGGGTATGTTTCTCTATTTTCTAAGTTCCTTTCTGGTTTTAAAATCCTTTTATGTGATTTTTTAGGGTTTAATACAAACTGCAGAATAGGTACACATCGTTTACCTGGAGTACATGTTGTGTACTTGGTGTTGGTTTCATGTCGTGGCATGGGAGACCATGTCGTGAAGGGGGAGGTCACATTGGGAGATTATACGCATCGTTAATGATGGTTACATGTCGTGTAGGGTGAAAATGTCATGGTTTAATCCGAGGCGATGGGTTTTTCGACATAACTTTTCCAGCATGGCCTTCAAGTAATGACCAAGGGGTACACATCGTGACCCAGCCCACGCCCAGTTTAAGTTCATACGTTTGGGAGTTTTGGTCGATACTTTTCTCTCCAAAATTCATGTATCTCAACACTAGACTCACCTTAGGTGTTTTTTAGATGTGTCTCACCTTCCGGATCAATTGGATCGTCTCCAGTTCATCATTGTTTCTATGGTGCGTCTCTATGGGTAAGTGTTCTCACCGATTATTCCTTGTGATTTATCATGATAACACCCTAGCCATGCATTATCAGATCCACTAATCCCATTTGTATGTTTCTTGTCATCTTCTTCTAGATCCATTGTGATATCTCATTCCAGAGGCCACTTTCCTTCATTGATTGTGGTGTGGCAGGCATCCTTCTTCTAGGTATGTTGTTTTTATCTCTTCTTACAACCTTCTGTTTTTATGTTTCAATCAATATTGTCATGTATTGGATCCTAGCATATTTTTTGGTGCTCTTGAGTTTTGTTATTGGATTTGGATTCCGTTATGGGTGTGTGTGACCCAAACTTTGAAGTAGGTGGTTCCGTCTCTAGCCTATGATAATGAATATGCTTGTTTTTTTTTGAAAATTTCTTTATCAATTGATTTATGAATTTAGAATGATTTTTGTGTGTGTTGAAAATGGGTTTTGAAAGAAAAATGGTTTTCCTTAGATTTTGATAAATGTATTATAAATTTTTTTTAATGGTTTTCAAGATATTTAAATGGGTTTTTGAAAAAGATAACATGGGTTACCTTGGGTACTTAGGTAGAAGGTTTAGCTTGAGGACATCGTACATTGTTTTTATTATCAAAGAGTTTTGTCTTGGGGATTTCCTCTATTTCCTAGGCCTATTGTTCTAGGGGACTAATATTGACATTTTGGGGGGTTTACTCATGGGATATTACTCTACTTCCTAGGCCCGTTGTTCTAGGATTAGTTTTTTCCACTTTATTATGGTGCGAGTAGTATGCTACTTAGATTTGTAGTATTTTTTGGTGTTGTGATACCTGTTCTTCTATTTTGTATTTCTTGGCTTTTCGAGTTATCCTGGATATGCATGTTTATGTTTTTAGATAATGATATGGAAAATGTACTTTGAAACTAATATACCTGCTTTTGTTTAGAACTATGTAAAAGGGAATGTTTACTAGGTTTTCTATAAAACTGCTTTATTAATTATCATTCCATCTTTAAAATTCAAAATATGTATACATGAATTGTTATATAGAGACTTATTATGTAACACCTAGATGGGATCCTACAAATCCTGTTAGCTCACACCCTGTGCACTACTACAGTGGTGCATAGACCTTTATTTTTCTTCAATTGTGGGGAAGGGCAAGGTGCCACAATGATGCGGAAAGGTTCATATCAGCTGGGAAGGGTAGTTGATGGTGATATGGTTGGATTTCTTCCATTCCATCTTTGGAGTAGTTGTTGGTTTTGATTCCCTTGCAGTCGGACTTGTCTTTTGGAGTTTTTAGCTACTGTTATAGTTTTTTTTTTCGCTGTTTTCTTACATTTATGGAATATATATTGTTAGTCTTTCATTGTTACTTTATTAATCTATATATGTATTCCATGTGGTTGTTCAGGTTGGGAAAAATTGTTCCCTCAGTTTTTTAGTTTGATGTCAGGGTGCTTGTCACCAGCCCGTGGGGATTAGGAATTCACTTCATGTATGTGACGGATCAGGTTGGGTGCTAGGTTTGAGGAAACCCAGGTAAGTTCATTATAGTTTGGTATCATAGGTAGGTTTTTCCTCAAGAATATTTTCTTGGGATGTCGGTTAGACTCGAGATAGGATTGTCAGAATTTGAGAGGTATGTTGCGATGAGTGCCCAACCAGCTCTTATCGTAACGAGACTCAATTTACCATGGGATTTAGGGATATGTGTCTATAATGTTGGTTTTTTCTTTTGAAATATTAGATTATACTTATGGGTATTCTAGTTTGAACTGAGATTTGTTATATGTATGATCGTTCTTATGTTTTGTTACGTAGTAGTATGCCTATGAGACATCTTCCATAGGTTCCTCAGGAAGGTACAACTGATAATCCTCAAGGAAATTTACATATGGCTAATAATCTCATCCAGACTATCATACGGACTATCTGTGTTATTGATCAGGATATTCCATGATTTCAGAATGTAGTGGTTGAAGTAAAACCAAGAGACGTAGGAAAAAGAGATCAATCGTGGTAGTTGTTGCACGAGAAGCCATCATCCGTTAAAGGGAAGACTAAACCTCAAGAGTTGGAGGATTGGATGGATAGGATCGATCAAATCTTCAACTTCTTGGAGACACCTGAGAGTATCAGGGTGAAGTTCGTACCGTTTAGAGTCAAGGGTTATCTCAAGCATTGGTGGGACTCTATGGGCCACGTAGATAGATATGTGGGCATGGATTAGAAGGGTTTCAAAACCCTATTCTTTAAGAAGTTTTTTCCAGAGTCTCTGATGTTGGAAAAATATCTGGAGTTCCTATCATTGTAACAGGGAGAGCATTTGGTGTCAGCCTACACCAACTAGTTTTCCAAACATTTACGTTTTACTCCGGATGTGGTAATAAATGACCAGTTGAAGGCATATAAGTACCTACAAGGTTTTCAATTAGACTTTAGATTGTCGGTGTTCATGTTGAAGCTTTCTACCTATTCAGGGAAAGTGGATAGAGCAATGATAGAAGAGATGGACATGGAAGGAAAGGTCAGCACTACTTCCTCTTCTCTTCTAACTAGTGATAGCTTCAGTGGCATGCATGGGAATAAGAGGAAGTGGCAGGACCATCGTAAAAGTGGTGGAGGTAGGTCTTAGCAGCGATCCTCTTCTGCACCGTCCTTTACGGCTAGCAGTGTGCTTATGAAATGATACCAATGCGGAAATGGGGGGTCACACCAGACGTTCTTGTCCTATCCCATGAAGACGTGCAATATCTATGGATGTGTTGGTCATCTACATTGTTTCTATCAGGATATGAATACACCTTGTTATGGTTAAGGCTCTTCAGCTCCAAAGGCTACTATGGTGCGGTTAAAAGCTTCAAAGACTATAGGGCTCCAGCCACAGGCCTTAGGATTGAAGCATTTACACGTAGTAGATGAGTGTCCAATGGAAGTTGATGTAGGTATAGAAACATTGAGAGGTACACTTTTTATTTTATATTTAGTAGATACTACCTTATTTGATATTGGTACCACCCACTTGTTTATATCTGAAATTTTTATTGATATGCTTAAACTTCTAACAAAACTTATTCCCTATACAATGGAGTTAGAGAAACCTCTTGGTAAGAGGAAAGAGAAGGGGTTCAAGTGTCCTTCTTGTTTGTTCATAATATTTTACACGGAGTTAGTCTAGGATTTTCTCTTACTTGATCTGGATTTATTTGACATCATCATCTATATGGATTGTCTTGTCATTCATCAAGATGAGGTTTATTGTTATCATCGGTGTGTTTCATTTCTTGCTTCTGAGGGGAGATCTCATGTGTTTTAGGGAGAGTGGGACCCAAGGTCAGGTCGTGAAGGACCATCCCACCCAGAGCTCAGGATTTTGTTGGTTGTTGTTTCATTTGATACTAATGAAGTTTCTTTTGTTTGGGATCTTTCTATTGTTTTTTGAGACTTTCCTGATGTTTTCCCAAATGACTTCTCCAGTCTTTCTCTAGAGAGAGAGGTAGAGTTCGCGATTGACCATGTTCCAGGTACGCATCAAATATCAATTCCTTCTTATCATATAGATTCAGTGGAGTTTAAAGAGATAAAGATTCTGTTGGATGACCTATTAAAGAAGGGTTTTGTTTTCCCTAGTGTTTCTCCTTTGGCATCCCCTATGCTCTCTTCCAATAAAGTGGATGGTTCACTTTGGTTATGTGTGAACTATTAGAAGCTAAACTGGGTAAAGGTTAATAAAAAATATCCTTTTCCTCGTGTGGATTATTTTTTTGATCAGTTTAAGGGAGAAAAGTGGTTTTCAAAGATCGATCTTAGATTGGTTTATCATCAGCTCAGAGTACGACAGTCTGATATACCAAAGATAGACTTTAGGAGAAGGTATAGCGATTATGAATATCTTGTGATGCCTTTCGTTCTGACTAATGCTGCTATTATTTTTATAGACTTGATGAATTGAATATTCCACCCAATATATTGACAATTTTGTGGTAGTGTTCGGGGATGATATTTTGGTTTATTCAAATTCCGAGCGTGAGCACGATCACCATCTGATCTGGTTCTAGACATTTTGAGAAATCACCGTCTATATGGAAAGCTTTTAAAATGAAGTTTCTGCATTCAAGAAGTGAAATTCTTGGGGCACAGAATTTATGATCATTGCTTATTAGTTGATCTAGAGAAGGTAAAAGATGTTTTTTCTTGGAAGGAACCACGAAATATATTTGAGATATGAAGTTTCCTTGGTCTTACTGGATACTATCGATGGTTTGTTAAGGATTTCTCTAAGACGGCATCACTTTTTATTTATCTTAACAAGAAAGTAGTGAAATTGACATGGGATGAAAAGTGTCAGTATTCCTTTGATGAATTGAAATGACTTCTGTCATCCGCACATATTCTGATCTTACCTGATCCCGGTAAGGGGTACGTGGTGTTCAGTGATGAATCATGTGCTGTTTTGGGATGTGTTCTTATGAAGGATGATCATGTGGTATCTTATGGCTCTCATTAAATCTTAATGTATGAGAATAACTACCCCACTCATGATTTAGAGATTACTGTGGTGATGCACGTGCTTAAGGGTTGGTGGCAATATCTCTTTGGGAAGAAGTTCACAGTTTTCTCAGATCATAAGAGCTATATATTTTCCCATAAGTACTTGAATCTCATATAGAGATAATGGGTAGAATACCTTTATATGTTTTACTTTGACATCACCTACACTATGGGTAAAGGGAATGTAGTTTCAGATGCTTTAAGTAGGAAGGTACCATCACAGGCTATTCTAGAATTGAAGGAAGAGTGGAATCTTATGGGGATTTTTTCATAGTTGCACTTGTGTGCTTAGGAGGATGTATCATGTATGGTTCTGACCAGTGTTCCTTTTTCATCATCTCTCTTGGAGTCTATATTACAAATTCAACCACAAGATTATGAGTTTTAGAAGTTTCGGGAAAACCTTTATGGTGGGGAGACAATCCTTGGTTGGTCTATTTCATTAGATGGAATACTTCTCTTTAGAATGAGAGTTTTCATCCCAGTATTTTTGATAATTTTAGTCTTGTTTTATTGTCATATCTCTTCATGGTTCATTCATTTAGGTGCTAAAAAGATGTATTATAACATGAGAAGATGATTTTGGAGGTCGGGTATAAAGAACGACATCGCAGATTATGTGTCTCACTGTTACACTATCCAAAGGATAAAGTAAGAGCACTTAAAGCACTCTGGTTTTCTTTAGCCTATTTCATTGCCAGTTTGGAAGTGGGATGAGGTGTCCATGGATTTTTTTTGTTGGGTTTCCATGGACACAATGAGGGAGAAATTCTATCTGGGTAGTTGTTGATCAGTTGAAGAAGTATTCACACTTCATTCTGATCAAAGATACCATTAAAGTTGAATATATGGGTAAGATGTATGTGCAGGAGATTGTAAGGTCACACAGGAGTCATTTTTCTATTGTTTTAGATAGGGATCTTAGGTTTACCTCAATGTTCTGGAGGATTCTTCAAGAGAAAATGGGGACTCGGTTCAAGTTGATCACAACTTACCATCCACAAAAAGATGGTCAGATAGAGTGTCTAATTTAGAACCAAGAGGATATTCTCAGTTCTTGCATCTGAGATTTTGGTGGATCGTTGGATATCCATCTAGGACCGATTGAGTTTTTTTACAACAACAGTTACCAGTCATCGATAAGAATGGATCCTTTTGAAGCAATGTATGGTCAACCATACAGATCACCTCTTTATTGGGAATAGGTGGGATAAGTAGCTTTGGTTAGACCAAGTCTGGTTCAGGAGACGTCATTAAGGATTCGGAAGGTACAATGATGTCTGGTTAAAAACCAAAGTCGACAGAAATTGTATGCATATCGACAGTGTCGTCCTTTGGATTTTTCCATTAGTGACTAGGTTTTATTGAAAGTTTCTCCTCGGTTAGGTCACCGTTGACTTAGAAAACAGGGAATGTTGGCTTCGAGATATGTTGGATCATTTGAGATCACTGAACAACTTGGTAAATTTACTTATCAGTTAGTAATGCCAGTTCAATTAACAAACATTCATGATGTTTTCTACAAATCTCAACTCTGGAAGTATCACCTTGATCACGCTCACATTTTGAGTTGGGAAGAAATTAAGTTAGAGCCAGACGCTTCTGTTGTAGAGAAACCAGTTGAGATTGTTGAATCTCAGATGAGAGTCTTTCATGGGAAGTAGATTCTATTGGTCATAGATCTATGGAAACAAGGATCATATTCTCATGATACTTGGGAATGTGATTCATTGATGAGGGAGCAGTGGCCTCATCTCTTTCGAGAGGATACATCTACCACATTACTTCTCGAGGATGGAAAGTCTTTATGGTGGGGATTTTTTAACATATAGTTACCTTAATCAGGTATGTTTCCCATTTTTCTATATTCCTTTATGGTTTTAAAATACTTTTATGTGATTTTTCTGGGTTTACTGCAGACTGCAAAACATGGACACACCATGTACCCGAAGTACACCTCGTGTACTTGGTGTTGGTTGCATTTTGTGACCTGGGAGACCATGTCATGAAGAGGGAGGAAATTTTGTGAGATTATACACATTGTGAATGATGGGTACACATCATGTAGGTTGAAAATATTGGTTTTTAATCTGATTTTATGGGTTTTTTTGTGTAACTTATCCATCATGGTCTTCACGTCATGACCAAGGGGTACACGTTGTGACCCGGCCTGCACCCAGTTTAAATTCATGCGTTCGGGATTTTTGGTCAGTCCATTTCTCTCCAAACTTCATGTCTATCAACCCTAGACTCTCTCTGTATGTTTTTCATAGGCGTCTCACCTTCTTGATCAATCCTATTAGCTCTGGTTCATCATTGTTTCTATAGTGCATCTCTTTGGGTAAATGTTCTCTCAAATTCTTCCTTGCGATTGATCATGATTGTGCCCTAGACTTGCGTTATCGGATCCAATGATCCAAGTTGGATGTTTCTTTCATATTCTTCTAGATCAATTGTGAGATCTTGTTTAGGAGGTATTTTTTCTTCATTGGTTGTGGTGTGGTAGGTGTTCTTCTTTAAGGTATGTGGTTTTCCTCTCTTTTTCTGACCTTTTGTTTTTATGCTTGAATAAATCTTGTTGTGGATTGGATCTTAGGGTCTCCATTGGTGCTTTTGGGTTTCATTCGGGTTTTTGGATTCTATTACGCGTGTGTGCAGCCCAAAATTTGAGGTAGGTGGTTCCGTCTCTAGCCTATGAAAATAAACCTTCTTGTTTTGTTTTTCAAATTTCTTTATAAATTCATTTATGAAATGGCATTATTGTTGTGTGTGTTAAAAAGGGGTTTTGAAAGAAAAATAGTTTTCCTTGTATTTTGATAAATGGATTATAAATGGTTTTCAATGGTTTTAAATACATCGAAATGGGTTTGTGAAAACGAGCACATGGGTTACCTTGGGTACTTAGGTGGAAGGTTTAGCTTGAGGCCATCATCCATTGTTTTTGTTATTATAGAGGTTTGTCTTGGGGATTTACCCTATTTCCTAGGCCTATTTTTCTAGGGGACCGATATTGACATTTTGTGGGGTTTAATCATGGGGTATTCCTATACTTCATAGGCCTGTTTTTCTAGGATCAGTTTTGTGTACTTGATTTTTATGGTACGAGTAGTTTGCTACCTAGACTTGTATTATTCCTTAGTGTTGTGATACCAGTGCTTCTATTTTGTATTTCTTGGATTTATGATTTATCCTAGATATTCATGTTTATGATTGTGTAAAATGATATGGAAAATGTGCTTTGAAACTGATATACCTTCTTTTGTTTAAAATTGTGGAAAAGGAGATGTTTACCAGGTTTTCTATAAAACTGCTTTATTACTTAACATCCCATGTTTTAAATTTAAAATATGTATACAGAAATTGTTAAACAAGTAATTTCTATGGAGCACCTGGGTGGGATCCTACAGAGCCTGTTAGATCACACTATGCACACTGCTTCGATGGTGCGTAGACCTTTATTTGTCTTCCAGTGAAGGGAAGGTCAAGGTACCATAGTGAGGCAGTGAGGATCATGTTATCTGGGATGGGTGGATGATGGTGAGATGGTTGGATTCTGTCCATGCCATCATTGGAGTAGCTGTTGGTTTTGAGTCCCTTGTAGTCGGACTTGTCTTTTGGAGTTTTAGCTGCTATTATAGTTGTTTGTTTCCTCTATTTTCTTACAATTATGACATATATATTTTGTTAGTTTTCTATTGTTATTTTATTTCTCTATATATGAATTCCATGTGGTTGTTCAGGTTGGGAAAAATCATTCCCTAATTTTTGTCATTTGATTCTCAGGTTCTTGTCTCCTGCCTGTGGGGATCGGTAATGCCTATCGGGTATGTGATGGATTGGGTTGGGTGCTGGCTTTGAGGTAAATCCAGGTCGGTTCGTTATAGTTGTGCTCGATATCACTGATTTGAGCATACATATTAGTGATTGTTCATAATGGATATTCAAATGAATCTTATTTTTTTATATATTACATTATAATATTGTATGAATTATTTTCAATGTTAGGCACTGAGAAGGCATGAGATTCTGAGGTCTAGTGAGCCCAGAATTATTTTTTGGAATATATTAAATATATTTAATATCAAGTGTGCATGATTTTCCTAAAAATTGGAATAACTCATAAATGGATGCTCGGATAAGAAATTTTAGGCCGTCGTTGAGTTCAAATAATAGTCTTTTCCCTAGATATGACATTAGCTTTGCTGGTGTTGGGTGTTTTTATAAAGTGCAGTCACAAACTAATTAATAAAATAAATTATTTATTTTAGTTGTTTTTGTGTTGTTACCTAAAATCCTCTATAAATATATGGTTATGATATAATATCATGGTTGGCTGCTAAACCCTGATGATCTATAGGACTATTGGTGGAGAGCGTTCTTAAAGGACAACATCGAATCAGCTCGAGATCAAGGATTGTTATGCCATCGAAATTCAAGGATCTCACCAACAACAATGACACAAATTGGTCTTCATCAGTGATCAATAATTATCATTGTAGTATGTTGTTTTATTTTTATTTATCCCTATTTTATTATTACTACAACACACATGAATCAATCAACCAACAAATGGATTCGTGGTTCGGTCGTATTGTGGGTGTGGGATAATTTTGTGGAGACCCTTGGGAGAAATTGTTAATCTACTTTGGATCTTAATTCATCATTCTAATGGAAACGGATTAAGGCCAACCCAAAAATAGCTGAGGTTCTTTTTTCTTTTTTATTTCATGGTTTTCTTCCACTTTTTTATTAAATTCATCACTAGTGTTATGTTTTATTTTTGGTTGAAAAGATACCTAAAAAATAAGTCATTGTGGACTTTTTTCATGGGACAATGGATTGATATCATGGATACTAGTTTGGATCGGCAATATGATCAATCTGTGATGATAAGGAAAATAGATTGGGATGTTCATGTGCAGGTTTTGGATAATGAGGTGATAACATGGCTATGGTATGATTCCTGAGAAACTGGGATGGACATAGATCTAATTTCTAGAGATGATCGAGATTATCTAACTCAAATACACATTTTTCAGTGACAATAATTAAGGAAACCTATGTATCAGTGGAGTGGGAGGATTATTCATGATGTAATTTCAGGTTCTATGAAATTGTACACTACACAATAGTATCACATGAACACACGTCGTGTAAGGGTACCTGGATGCAGTTCTAGGGTTCTTTTTGGAGTTAAGTATAACACAGCATGTGACCCCTATAACACTATATGCGACTCAAATTGGTGACTCGGTGTGTATCACAGATGATACAAACTATACATACATAGACATGACTAATCGTGCATGGTCATGACCAGTTATACATAGACACGGTCATGAGTACACATGCTCGGACAAACTATACACTTGTAGATGGACTTGTGAAGGGGTCATGATACATGAGTATGACCCAGTTTCTAAGAGACACACCATGCACTACTTCAATGAAGTATTGGATCCCTTTTCCTCTTTATCTTGGACAAGTTTTGTTAAGTTGCATTCCCTTGACCCATTCCCTGAGGGTTTAGAATGGGGTTCCATCCTTTTCATGGGATAGTGATCCCCTCTATGTAACTTTAGTCTTGGATAGAGTTATGAGAATCCCTCCATGTGTCTCGTATTGAGATCCTCTATCATCATCATTTCCCTAAGTGGGGTTTTTGGTATCTTCATGACCATCACTATATAAGAATTGATCCCCTACTTAGTTGGTTAATATAGATTGGATTGTTGGTATACCTCATGGCCTTGGGTGTGATCCTTATTTGTGTATGGATCTCTTCAAACCTACAATGTTTACTTCTTATGGTGAGACCCGATGAGCATGACATATCAGATGGATTCCATCAGTGCTATCTGATTCGTGGAGTGTGTTCTCCTGAACGATTACTATATGGAAACTTCGAGCAGGAATTCTAGGATAGAAATATGGTTATGGTCTTACTTGAAACTATGTGTCTTCTATGATTATATCTGAATATTCTTATTATACATTTTTTTAGATATACGTATGACTATTTGACTATTATTCTTGATTCTATATGTTTATTGATTTTAGGGTGTCATACTAGGTATTATTATACTCACCCCTATATGAGATTTTCTCACACTTGTCATTTCTTATGTAGGTGATCGACCTTTTAAAGGATCCCTAGAGGGACTAAGATGAGGAGGATCATAGTGACTTGGACAGAACGAGGTGTGTTCTTATGGTTACATTGATAGCATTCTTCACTAACTTTATAGATTTGAATTGTTTTCAATTTCATTATGGTGGGATTTTTTTTGGACCTTTTTTCTATACTTGTTTTCATACTTTGATGTTTGGATTTTAGATGCATGAATGCATGGTTATTATTTATTTAAAATTTCAGAATTGTATGGGCTTGGTGATGTGTGTGTGTGTGTGTGTGTGTGTGTAGTTACATTAGGATATGGCCTCCCATGTGTGTGATATGTCTACTCACCACTGGTCACCAACACATGGCCTATTGGATGCATGCTTTGGGTAGTCATGGCATAAGCCCTGTTGGGACGAGTAGTGATAGATTGGTATTAAAGGATTCAATTCTACCTTAGTAATGGAGTTTGTGAGATTGGTTTAGGGTAACAATGTTTTGTGTTTTGATTTCGGCTCTTAGGAGAAGGACTCTAGTGTTGGTGTGATGGCTGACGTATCCATAAACCATGACTTTGATAACCTTCTTGTTGAATCTATATATGTTGACACTAGTTTTCGAGAAAATATTAGTACAAGAATCATATGGGAATGGTTTTTGGTTTCCATGGCCTTCTTGGGTCATCTCTCTAGATATAATCATTGACAGTGGTATATCTTGTTTATTTCAGGATGTCTCCATGATGTTTTCCATCTAGGATTTTGCATTAGGATCATGAGGTTGATCCCCTAGCTGATGAGTCTTCAATGCAGGGATTTGTTTAGGAGGTGTTACCTTCATGTGGTACACCAGTCTTACCACCACCTGTTGAATAGTAGATAGTACTGGTAGTACTAGTAGATGAGGTGTGATGGATAATCATGCTTCATTAGTTTCCAAAATATTGAACCCTCAAGTTCTGAGGAAATCTCAACCCATAGGTGTCTTAAGATTACCTTGAGGTAGTAACGTGAGTCTTTCATCTTATCAAGACACGATCAGACCAGATTTTGGTTCTGTAATTGAGCCTTATCCATGGATCTTTAGGAAAATAGTGGGGCCTAGTGACCCATTAGTAGGATGAGGTGACTCTAGCATGGTTATAGTTTGATTAACTTTTTTAAGAGGAGTTATATCTATCTATGTTGAGGTTTATGTGCATACAGGATCTTCTACAACTTCAATAAGGTAGTACAACTATGGCTGAGTATTCATCGTGGTTCACCAACCTATTTCAGTACTTGATGAATATGGATAATGAGTAGTTCTTTCAAGAATATACCTTCATGTGAGGTATCCACAGTTACATCTTATCTATGGTCATACCTCTATGAATTTAAACATATGATGGGATTCTAGAGCATGATTTGTTGTTCGAGAGTTTCTTGGATGAGAAAACACAGATAGTTGGTGTGGTAGAGGGAACATAGAAGTTGATACTTCAATGAAAGGAATCCTATGGAAGACACAGGGACCTATATATGTAAGACATTTAAAGAGGTGGTCCTAAGATATAGGTTCTACATTTTAGGGATCACGTGATAGATCTAGTCAGATTAGAGAGGGGCGGTGCCACTCGTGTGATGGTTTAGTACATCTTTCATGATATTTTTAGTACCATCATGTGACTAATAGAGATATGGTATATAGAGAGGCTAGGTAGAGGCAACGACCAGACGAGGTAGGCCTGTAGAGTGTAGGGTTTGTAAAATATCTAGTAGAGTATCTGTAGGTGGAAGATGTTATGACTTGTTTCTACTACCACCCCTAGGTGGTCTGTGCCATGCTTAGGGAGCTAGTAAACAAGGGAGAGGGTAGTTATAGGTGGTCGAAACATATGACCCATAGGCTTTAGTTATGATACAAGGTACTATCTGTATCTATTTTTTACATTAGTTTTAGTACCGATAGACATAGGTGTGAGTCATTCCTTTCTTCCCACTTCTTTGGTCTGACACTTAGGGATTTTGGTTGAGCATTTGGATAAACCCTTGCACTTTGAGACTCTTAATTGAGGTGACTCTATGATCACACACTTGTTTTAATGGTGTGACCTAAATCTTGGAGGTGATATTTTCTTTTGGGATCTCTTTGTAGTAGAGATGAGTCTTTACAATGTCAACTTAGGTATCGACTGGTTATCTACAATTCATGGCTAGATAGACTATTTTAGGTTGAGGATTCAGTGCATCCATAGTGATGGGAATAAATTTTCCTTTTGGTTTAAAATGAAACCCAGTTATAGTAGGATGTACTCATACATAGAAGGGTGAATTTGATTACTCATCAGTTGGATAGCATGACCCTTAGTGTAGTGCATGTTATGATTTTTTTTCCTATGGTTGTGGTGGAGTATAGGGATATATTTCCTGAGGATGTGTCTGGATTTCCTCCCCACTGATATATAAACTTATTAATTGACCTACACCTTGATACGGCCATGATATATACACCATCATATTGGATATATCTCAAAGAGCATCAGTAGATGAGGGTGTATTTGGAGGAATTTCACAGGAAGGGTTTTGTTAGACCCAATGTTTCACCCTAGGTATCCCCTATATTGTTCAACAAGGAGGATGGGAGCTTGAATTTGTGTGTGTATTACCATCACCCAAACCAGGAAACTATAAAGAAAAAGTATCAACTACTGTGGATCGATGACCTCTTAGATCAGCTGAGAAGGGAATGATGGTTCTCAAAGATTGACATCAGATCAGGCTATCACCAGTTATGAGTACGGAACAAGGATATATCAAAGATGGATTTCTGATGTTTTTATGGTCACTATGAGTACTTGGTGATTCCCTTTTTCATAAAGAATACCCTAATAGTGTTCATGGGACTCATTAATTGGATCTTTCATCCTTTCTTAGATGGGTTTTTGGTGGACTTCATTGATGATATCCTTGTGTACTCAGAGTCCAAGGAAGATCATGAGAGACACTAAAGTATGGTTATATACATACTCTTAGAGCACTAGATTTACTAGAAGCACTCAAAGTTTCAATTATATATTCAAGAGGTCCAATTTATGGGTCTTGTTATCTCAAAAAATGGTGTTATAGTAGACTTGAGAATGGTCATGGTGGTGTTAGATTTAGAGCCACCTAAGGGCGTTATGGTGGTGTAGATATTCCTTGGTTTTATAGGATATTATCTAAGATTCATACCTGATTTCTCTAGGATATTAGCTCCCTTGACATCTTTTTCTTAAAAGGGTAATCATTTTTTGTGGATAAAGAGATTTCAGCAGGCTTTCCATTGGTTGAGGCAGAGATTGACGAGTGCTCCTATCTTGAGATTTCTAGAGGAGGTTCTTGAGTACATAGTGCTTTGTGACACATCAAATAAGGGTCTTGGTTTTGTTATGATAAAGAGGTAGATTTTATTTTCCTATGGTTCATATTAGTTGAGACCACATGAGTAGGACTACGCGACCCACGATCTTGAGTTATCATTGGTTGTTTTTGCATTGAATATATGGTGATAATCTTATGGGTGGGAGATTTTTTATATATTCTAACCTTAAGAATCTCAATTAAATATTCTCTTAGATGAATCTTAACTTGATATAGAGGTTATTTCTATATTTTCTCTAAGATTATTACTTCAATATTTTTTATACTCCTAGTAAGGGGAACATGGTAGCAGATTCTCTTAGTAGGAGATATTGATTGTAGCTATTAAGCATGGTGCTAGATCAGTTGGACTCATTAAAATTATCCTATTTGAATGTGGATATATCATCTTAACTCAAATATATTTTTGTTACACCTACACTTTTATAGTGAGTCCAGGAGGCACATCTTAGGGATGCTGACTGTGAGACCCTATGTACTCAGATATCTATTGTACATGATCCTAATGGATTTTATAAAGGTGGTGTGCGTGATATTATTTTTAGAGGATCCATAATGGTACTAATGAAAATTCATGAGTAGTTTCTAAGGATATTTCATACATCTCCCTTGGTGGTATATTCAGGTTTGGTGAAGATGTATGAGGACTTCTGACGTTAGTTTTGGTGGATGGGGATGAAGAAGGGAGTTGCATAGTTTTTCTCTCATTTCCTTACATGTAAGCAAGTGAATGTTGAGAAATTGGATCTAGAAAGTTTATCTCAACCTTTTAAGGTGCCTAATTGGAAGTGATAAGGTATATCTATGGACTTTCTGGTGGGGTTACCATGTTTTTCTATGGGACACGGTGCCATCTAGGTGTTTGAAGACTGACTCACCAAGTGGGACCACTTTATAGCTATTCAAGAGTAGAGTTCAGTAGATAGCTTGGAATACCTCTATGTGTAGAAGATAGTTTGACTCCATGGAGTTACTTCAATGATAAATTATGATCATGATACATGCTTCACATCTTGGTTATGGAAGGTATTTCATGAGGCCTTTCGGACTCAGTTGCGTTTGATCATGGCATTTCACCATCAAACTAGATGCCAGACTGATCATACCATTTAGTTCTTGGAGGACAAGATATGGGATTTAATTTTATACTTTGGTCATAGTTGGGAGGATCACCTACCATTTGTGGAGTTTCTATACAAAAACTACTAACATTCCACCATTGGTATGGCACTGTTCAAGGGTTTGTACGGGCAACCCTACAATCCACCACAATGATGGCCCAACCTAGTAGATTCATCACTTATGGGCCCATCATTGGTGGTATCCACTATAGAGAAAGTTCAAATCATCCAAACAAATATGAGGATAGCACAGAACCATCAAAAATATGTTGCAGACCAATAATGAGGCCTTTGGAGTTCGAGGAGGGAGACCACGTGTTCTTAAGGTTCTCTCCTCAACATGGATAACAGTGATTTGGTTGTGGTGAAAACCTATCTCCAAGATTAAATGGACATTTCTAGATACTTTTTATAGTTATAATGGTGTAATAATACTTATTTTTACTTCTATAGTTAGACCGAGTACATGACATCTTCAACGTGTCACAAATGAGGAGGTACATGCACGACCCATCACATGTTATCAACTAGGGTGAGATGGACATCGAGGATGGAGATGCCTTTACCGAGTACTTGGTATAGACTAAGGATCATAATGATAAGATCCTCCAGGGGTGAGTTATTCCTTTATTGTGTTTCTAGTGGTATCCCAGGAATCATCATGACAGTACTTGGGAGCGGGACACCCAGATGTGTGCTCTGTACCCACATCTCTTTGTTTAGCCTTTCATTTTGTCTTTCTGAGACGTAAATACCTAAGTTGTAGAGAATGTAAAAACTTTTATTTTTCCATATATTAATTTCTTATATTTTATGGATTATTTTCAGAGCTAGGCACTGAGACGGTATGATATTATAAGGTCCTGTGAGCTTGGAATTAATTTTTAAAATATATTAGATATATTTAATATAATGCATGCATATTTTTTAAAAAAAAGTGGAATAAATTTTAAAAAATACTTATATTACAAATTTGAGTCTTTCATTAAGATCAGAACATGGTCTTTACCCTATGTGCGACATAATATTTTTTAGAGTCGGTTGTTTTAAAAAGATCAGTCACAGGAGAATTAATAAAATAAATAAATTAAATTATTATTTTTATTTATTTTCAAATATAAACCTAAAATAATCTATAAATATATAGATATGAGGAGATATTAGGGTTTTCCACTAAGCCCTAGATATATAGAGGACCACTAGAAGAGAGCGTTCTTGGCGAAATACATCGGATCAGTTTTAGATCAAGGATCATTGGGTCATAATAATTCAATGATCTTTCCAACGACAATGAAATCGATTCATCTTTTTCAATAATCAATCCTTATTTAGGTATGAAGTTGTTTTATTTGTATTTATCTCTATTTTACTATTCCTATGAAAAATTTGAATCAATCAACAAACAAATTGATTCGTGGTTTGGTTAGATTGCGGGTGTGGGATTTTTTATGCAGGGAATCTTGGGAGAAATTTTTTACTTAATTTGTTTCTTTGTTCATAATTCTAGTAGAAATAGATCAAGTAAAACCTAAACATGGCTCAAGTTTGTTACTCTTTTGTGTTTCTTGGTTTTATCCCACTATTCATCTTATGCTCATCACTAATGTTATGTTTGACTAGTGGTTTGATGAATACCCTAGAAATCAATCATTGTGCACCTATTTCTTGGTGCAATTGATTGATTTCATAGATATGAGTTCATATTGATGACGATATTGAGTTGTGATGATGGTGAAGATATAACGGGACTGGTTTTAGGATGTGTGAATTTGGGTTTTTGAGTGTGCATCAATTAAATGACTATGGTATGATTCTCGATCATCTAGGATGGTCAAAAATAAGATCTCTAGTGATTATTGAGATTATTTTACTCAAATCCACTTTTTAAGGAAAAAATAATGGGGGAAAATAGTGTGGAAGTAGAGGAAAAGTATTTTTCACGAAGAACCTATGGATTCTATAAAATTCTTCACTACATGGCATGCCTCACATGAAAACACACCGTGTAAGGGGCCTAAGATGAAATGATAGGGTTCTGTCTGGAGTTAAGTATCACATGACATGTAATCCTTGTCACACCATATGTGACTTGACTTGATGACTCATCATGTATCATGGAGGATACATGGATATCAATACATGAACAAGGATAACTGTACATGGACACGACCATCCATACATGGACACATTCAGGATTACGTGGGCTCGTACATGCTGTGTACTAGGATACGAACATGGTAATAGGCCATAACACACTGTTAGGACCCAATTCCAAAGGTACATGTCGTGTACTACTAGTACACTCTTTTTACTCCATCAATGATGTCTTACATCCCTTGTCCTATTTATCTTAGACAAGTTTCATTAGGGTATGTTTCTTTGATCCATTCCTTGAGGGTTTAGTATGGAGTTTCATCCTTTACATAGAATGGTAATATCTTCTAAGGAACTCCAGTCCTAGATAGGGTTATGGAAATCCCTCCATGAGGCCCCAAGAGAGAGCCTATATCATCATCATTTCCCTATGTGGGGTTCTTGATATCCCTATAACCAACCTTATATGAGTGTTGATCCCCTACATATCGGGTTAATCCATATTGGGTTATTGATATACCTCATGGCCTTGTGTGTGATCCCCATCTATCTATCGATCTCTTCAAACCTCTAGCATATACTTCCCATGGTGAGAACCAATGAGCATGACATCTCAGATGGACACCATCAGTGCTATCTAACTCATGGAGTTTGTTCTCCTAGATGAGTGTTATATGGAACCTTCAAGTATTAATCCTATACTAGAAATATGGTTTTGATCTTACTTGAGACTATGTGTCTACCATGATCATATCTATATGTCCTTGTTATATATGTCGTCTACATATACCTATGATGAGCTGACTATTATTCTTGATACTATATTCTTATTGATTTCAGGGTGTCTTACTGGGAATTGTTATACTCACCCTTTCATGGGATTTGCCCTCACATGTCGTGACTTATGTAGAAGATTGAAATTTTGACAGATTCCTAGAGGGATAGGCCAAGATTAGAGATCCAGATAGACCGAGGTGTGTTCCTATGGTTACATTAACAGCAATCCTCACCTACTTTACAGGTTGTACGTGTTTTCAATTTCTTTATGGTGGTCTTGTATTTGGAACTTTTTCTTTAAATTACTTTTTTTCATACTCTGATGGTGATATTTTAGATGTATGTATGCATGGTTATTAGTTGTTTTACATTTATTTATTGTATGGGATTTGATTTGTGTGTGTGTTTGTGTGTGTACAGGTATATTAGGCTAAGGCCACCCATGTATTTGTTATGCCGACTTGACATTAGTCACTAGGCCCTGGCCTATTGGAGGTGGGTTTGGGGTAGTCATGACGTGGGCCCCATTGTTATGGGTCATTACTACTATAGGATTATATCGGTATAAATCCTTGGTGGCGGTGATGGGCGAGAGGCTGGAGAAGACTGTGTCGGAAGTCTCCGGTCATCGACGATAAGTAGTGAGGTGGGATTACGACCCCAGAAGTAGAAATTGGGGATGATGATGGTAGATTTAAGGGTTTATAGTGGTGATCCATGATATTAGGGATCCCCACCCAATTGTGGTAATAGAGATCAGGTGAGAGCTAGTGATGACCTCAATATGTGGGGAGAAAGCTTCCAATGACCTTGGGAATAGGAGCAAGCTGGTGATGGCGTTTAGTTACAGGATGAAAATGACATCAACAACCTTAGAACATGGGGTGTTAGCAATGTTATAAAAATATGGGTAGGTAAATAACCCTATATGTGGATGGTCGATGACCACAATATGCATCTCAGGCTACTAGTTGGATGGGGTCAGTTTTCAACCTGTTGATGTCAATTTTGGAAGATGCATCAATGACATCCTCAGATAGGGAAATGCGGGACGGATTGAGGTGGTTATCTAGAGAAACTGATGTGAATTCCAATATCCACTCTCTAAGGGCCTTGAAACAGACATTTTTGGTCTATGGGAGGGTATTAGTGCTGAACAAGATGGTTTAGTGGTTTGGGGATCTAGAGAGAGTGCTGATGGCATGGGATGTCAGTGGGGTATGAATCTTATGGTTACTATCATCGGTATGAGATGTTGACGGGTGTAATGGCCTTGCCTCACTATAAATATTGGTGTAATGGGACTCTGATGGGTTTATAGAAAAATTCTGATGGTAAAGTGTTGAATCATGGACAATACATGGGTGATGATGTTGAAGGGCACAATGAATTCCTTATGATGGAGTTCGAAAGACAACGACATGATTTCGTATGGTCTTTGACTGCGTAAGGGTCTTTATAGGATGGTAGTCACAGTGGCCACACATGATCCCATAGTAGAGTTGGGTTGTTTTTATGGGATGATTTTCCATATAATGATAGGGACCTTTTATCCTAAATTTTCATTTTTTTAGATAGGGGTTATATCTCTGGTTGTCTTTTGTGTGACACAAGTTTTCCACTTTTGTATTTGATTGTACTTTCTATGTCACATGCTTTGAGTCACTATATTTTTGCATTGTTATTTTCTTTAATAAATTTTAGAACCGAGCATGCTCAATTCATTAACCTTCCTGATAAAATTATTTATATAATATTAATTGTTTAGTTACATTTAATTTAAAATATAATTATTAAAAATAATATATAAAATGATTATAAATTAATATTAACTAATAACTTACTAATTAATATTAAGTTATATTCATCTAATAGAAAAATTCAATAAATTAATGAAAGATTTAATATAAGTCGAAATCATGTCTTGAACATCAAATGATCATAACTTTTGATTTAGATGTCTATTTTGGATCTACCACATATAAAATCAAAGTTTTAAAAAATATTTATGACATTATGATCAAAGGGGGCCTTGTTCAGTGTTATTTTTAAATTAAAAAAGGTATAGAAGGCCTCTAAAACTAATTTTTTTATCAGGGTACCTTGAATTTTTAACATTCGATGGAATTTCATACACATTTAATGGGGACTTCTAGCCTTCTTTCAATGGAGACAGAAATTTTTACAATATCCTCCTTTCATGTGGATATTATGATGTTTAAATTTTATCATTTTTCATATTGTAGTGTTATTTATAATTAAATATATACATATATATACAAATTTATATATATATATATATATTAGGTGTTTTGAGGTACAATATACATATTTTAATATATTTACATAAAAAAATTTAATTATATAAATAAATATTTAGTCATATTTATAAGTAAAATATTTTTAATTGTAAATATATAAACCATATGAAAAAACATTTATTATCCATTGTATTTATATATATACTTAAATTTTCTTTATATTATAATAAATATATATTTATATAAATACATTATATATATATAATCATTTATATTTTCATTTATTATTTTCTAATTATATATAATTATATTTATAGACAAATATATAAATATGTGTTTATATACATGAGAATATTGTGTAAATACATCATATAAATGTATTTATATAAATATATCCTTAAATATATAATATAAATTCCTATAAATATATATAAACATACATGAAATTAATGTATTTAAACTTATTATATAAAATAGTATATAAATGTATTTACAATAAATTTCATTTTATAAATACGTTATAAATTTTTTATATAAAAATATACAATTATATGTAAAAATATATAAATCATATGTTAATATATAAAAATATTTTATAAATGTATTTAAAAATGAGTATATATGCAATAAAATAAAAAATTAAATGTATAAACAAGATGTAAGGAAATATATATAAATTAATAAATATAACATAAGATATAGATAAAAATATGATGGCATAGTTGTACCTATGGTCAATTTGTAAAATGAGGTTTGCAGTTTGATTCATTCTAGGTGCAGGTAGGTTAGGGGTGCATAGTGATGATGAATGAGGCTAAAAAGAACTGATAACAATGGTAGAATCTATAGTAGTGGTTGGTGCACAATAAGAAACTCATTTCTTAATCCCTTATTTCTAAAGTGTCTTCAAGGGATACTCTCTAATAAGTTCAAATGTCGAGTATTGAGCCACAATTGTATCTTAATAAGGACTCACTAATAACCCATTTTACAATCCATTTTGAGGGGGTGAATGTTCTTTTAAGGTGAGAAACATTGTAACATGCCTCAACGAGCTCCATCTACTACCATCCAATGTAAAATTCAATCCATTACCCACAAATATCCTCAATATTATAAAGATTATATTATTTCAACATGGATATGGTGATGTTCAACAATGCATTAAAGTTGGAGTAATTTGATGACAAAACTTACAAGAGGTGACAAAAAATGGATTCAATTACTAGTTATGATGCTCAAATTGGTATGCGTACTCTCAAATATAAATCCCTAACATCTAAAAATTTGATGTTTCAAGTTTCACATAAATTTTAAAAATGGTAGAATGGTTTTTTCAACCATTAAGGAAACATACTCAACATATTAGCTGAGAAAATCTTTAACACATATCAATATTGTCCAATTGTAAAGAATATATGAGATTATTTGGGACAAAAGTACATCATCGAGGATACATCAAGCCAAAAATTCCTAGTAAGAAAGTTAATATCATACAAAATTTTAGAATGTAGATATATCATAGAGAAATTCAATAAAATAAAATTCCTCTTACAACACCAAAATAAATACAAGATAAAAATTGATGATGTATCCATTTTTTCATCCATCATCGATAAGATCCACCATTATTATAAAAATGTTAAACATTATTGAAAACACAAGATGGAAAATATTTCCCTCAATGAGTTTCTCAACTACATAAAAATTGAGAAGGAATATAAAAATCATGAGGGGAAAATGAAATTATGGTTGATAAATCAATGGTTCTCATGATGGAGGGAGTGGGTCCATATAGGTCCTCAAAGGAGAAAACTTATTGAACCATACATTAAAAGGAAATTTAAAGTTAAATAAGAAGAAAGGGGCATGATACTTCATTTTCAAGACATGACACTTCAAAAGTGAATTTCATCTCTATAAGAATAAATATTGAAACAATGCTCTATGTGAGAATATTATGTATATGATCTTTAAATTAAATGTTCTCGAGTATAAATTTTCTTAGTGGATGGACTCAGTACTATGAAACATGTGTACAACAACAAATCTCTCTTAAAGTGGATGGAATCAGTCGATTATGAGATGTCACTCTACATGGGAAACTCTGCAAGAAAAAACATATAAGGGAATATAGTTCCTAGTCTTGAGTTTACATTAAGAAAACCCCACCATAAATGATGTCTTGTATATGTCTGATGTTTATAGGAACTTAGTCTCAGGGATATTATTGAATACTCATGGGTTTAAGCTTATATTTGAGGAAGATAACTCTCTTCTATCCAAGGGTGGGATCTTTGTTGGAATGGGTCACTTGTATGATGGATTATTCAAATTGAATAAAAAAATTCTTATTAATTGCTAGAATATTTTTATTTTTTACACAATAATTTAGGTCATATTAATTTTAAGAAAATTCATGTCATGTAAACAATAGAATTATTACCTTATATGGATAAAAATGATAATTCATACATGAATTTAATGAAAACTAAAATACTTTGGAAAATATTTATAACTATAGAAAGGAAAATTAATTTGTTATAATAAATACATAGTGATGTGTGTGTTTTTCATGCTACACCAACTTTTGATAATAAGAATTAATTTTTTAACTTTTATTTATGATTATTCTATTTTTTCCATATCCATATTTTACTTGTTAAGGATAAAGTTATTGATAAATTTAGTATCTATAAAAATGAGGTTTAAAACCAATATTTCCTTGTAATTAAATTCCCTAGATATAACAGGGGATTTGAATATTATTTCCCTTCATTATTTGAATCCATAGAGACCATACATGAAGTGATAGCTCCCTATACACCTCAATATAATGGTGTGGCTGAGAGAAATAATAGAACATTAATGGAAATAGTTAATTCTATGATTTCTATGTCAGGTCTCTCAAAAGGTTTTTGGGGAGAGGCTTTATTAACTACACGTCACTTCATAAATTGGGTTCCCATAAAATGGAAGGATATGACAACATATGAATTATGAAAGCATAGGAAACCAAACCTCAATTAAAGGGTTGGGGTTGTCACATAATTTTAAGAGTACCTAAACTTAAAAAAGGAAAAGTTTGGTAAAAGTGATATTTATACAATCTTTATTAGATATGCAGAGCATTCCAAGGCTTGTAGATTCATGGTTCTAGAATCAAATGATTTAGTGGATTTTAATACAGTTATTGAATCAAGAGATGTTATCTTTGATAAATAAAGTTTTACCTATTTACTTAAGAAAGATAAAATAGAGAAATATAGATCAGATAAAATAGTATATCAAGAAGATGAGGTCAAGGAGAAGTGATATTAGATACCCAATACATATATAACTGATTTCTATATGTGATATTTGGAAGGTAATAATGATAGTATTTTTACAAAAACTCTAGTTTTTCACAATATAGAGTTTGATCCAAAAAAATTAAAATAATATATATCATATTTTGATTATTCTCTTTAGACGGAGGCCATAAATGATGAACTAGACTCCATAACCAATAAAAATACTCAGATATTATTTTAACTTACTCATAGTTCACAATCTATAGGTTGTAGACGGTTATTTAGAAGAAAATGAAAATTCAACAGTGCAGTTAAAAAATGTAAATCCATATTAGTAGCCATGGGGTTTTCAAAAAATGAAGGAATTGATTATTTCAATACTTATGCTCTCGTGGATAGGACTATTTTGGATTAGAATTATTCTCATGTTATCTTCTACATATAATTTGGAAATTCACCAAATGGTTTCAAAAAAAAGTATTAAATGGTGAATTGGATGAAGAAATATATATGGAATAAACGTAACGATTCATAGTACCTGGAAAATAAAATAATTTTTACAAATTGGTATGGTTCCTATATGGTTTAAAATAAGAACCAAAATAAAGGCATGTGAATTTTATAGAAGTTATTTTATCATTTTTTTTAAAATTAACCATATTGATAAATATGTTTATAATAGGTTCCATAATAATCATGGTGTAGTTATTTGTTTATATATTGATGAAATTATAATATTTGGAACTTATATGAACCATGTGAATGAGGACAAGTGTATTTTATCTTTAAACCTTGATATGAAAGACTTAGGTGATATTACTGTTATTTTGGGAATAAAAATAATTAGGAATAAGAATATTATTTTGTTTTATTAATATCGTTATATTGAAAAGTTTTGAACAATTTTATTGGTCATTGGTTTCTACCCCATATTCTAACACCCCAAGATTTTAAGTTATATATTTCCCTTTAAAACTAAATATGTTCAATAGCCTGCTTCACATGCAATACTATACCAAAATAAACCGAGAAAAATTATATAACCATTAAAACATAGTCATAGAATTTTTTGGTAAAAATAAAGGTAACTAAATTATGAATTATATTAAAAAATAAAATTAAAGGTCATTATTAATACTAATGAATTTATAAACATTTAATTAGTGTAGCTAAATAACTAATAAGACTGAGTTATGCTTTAAAATGTAACCTTTCTAAAAATTGAATTTTCATATTTTTTTAAGAACATAAATTTATTTTTGATAAAACATATTAGTGCTGAAAATTATATATCAATACCAATTTTATTAATAATTTTTAGGAAATGATAATAATAATAATTAATATTTTTAAAATGTTTATTTTCCTATGAAAATAATTTTCATTATATTTTTATATTTTTATTTAAAAGTTAATTTTTTAAATTTTATAATTATAATTTTAAAAAATAAACTTTATATTTATATTCATAATTTAAATATTATATTATGATAAATTTTTGATATTTTTCTGAAAATATTAATTTTTGGGTGAATGGTGAATTTTTTTTATAAAAACTGTGATTTTTTTTACAAAATCAGGATATAGTCATAACATAAAAAAAAATTAATACTTTTTATTGAATATATATATATATATATATATTATAAGTGTTTTTAAGAATTTAAAATTGTTGATTTTAATTTTAATCATATATTTTACATTTTAGAACTTAAGTTGTAACTTCCATTAAAACTTTTTTAATACATTATATATTTATTATCTTAAAATTAATTTTTATCAGTTTTAGAAAATGAATCAAATAAAATATATTTTTTAATATTAACTAGAAGATATAATTTATGTAATAAGTATTATTTAATTTTTTAGGCATAAAAATGAATTACTTAAGAAAAAACTACTGACTGTGGTAAAAGAAAATGGTAAAAAGTGTTAATTAGAGGGGTAAATGGATTATTATGTTAAAAAAATGTTTTAAATTTAGTGGTTGAGGTATTTTTTGGCCAAAACCTATATATAATCCATTAATTTTCATTTTTTAGTCTTCTTGAAATGTGAAACATGTGCTCTCTTTATATTATGATGAAATATTTACAAAAATGTCATTTTCACCACTTATAAAAGGGGCCTCTCACCACCCTTGCATTAAAACATAAAAATTAGGGTTTAATTTTGAAACTCTGCCATTTTTACTTCCCCTATAACCCTTTTCAACTTCCTTTAGCTTCCACTCAAAAGATTTTGACCTCCCAACCATATGAAACATCATCAAGCATCTCTTGTGACGCATCGATAATTGAGACTTTGTGTTCACTTACCATACCCAATTCCATAAATAAATGTCACAAATAGATTAATTAAATGCTAATGGTCATCATATTTCCATTTATAAAAATATTGTTAGTGTCTCATTGATAATTTAATAACACACCTCATGTATAATTCCTATAATTCAAGCTTGGGATTCAAATCCTCACAAACCCCTAAATATTTTATATGAATAATTCCCTTTGTCAAATTTTTTATAGTTAGTTTAATTTAATTTTCAATCATCTAACTTAGTGTTATACACAAACAATATTAAAAAATTTACCCATAACAACAATTTTTTTATCCCCAGTTTTGATAACCATGTCTCTAGGAGACATATGGTCTTAGTTCAGTAAAATAATGGTGGTGGGTGGGTGCAGATGACCTATAGTCATGGTTTTGGAACAAATTGTGGTATTTTGGACCAATGATCACAATATTCCAAAACTATGACCCTAAATCAAGTTATAGTGATGATTTTCAAATCTATGTCTATAGGATAAATTTCTTAAATAAATTTTATTATATTAATAATGATAATAAACATCTAGATTTTAAAATGTATTTTAATATATATATATATATAAACTTTTATATATAGAATATTGTCTTGAATCTGGTGGTTAAGTATTCCTTGTAATAACATACAAGTTGAGGATTTAAAACCTGATGCCTGTTTTTTCCTTTATTATTGGATACCCATTGACATAGTTTTAAACCCATAGAAACCACAATAGTTTGATCAAAATTATAAATTTAGACCTACCTGGATAGCTCCTACCACCATGGTTTCCAAAATCATTGTGGTAGGCTACCACTATAGTGAACCAACTTGTATGATCCATTCATCGGACACCTAAACTCGTCTGGTGCATACATTAGGTGCATTCCTGGTCACCACAAGATGGAAACTGATACCTGGGTCTCAAAAAAATTGATGGGAATGATTTCACCATTGAATGCACAACCGAATCAATGATATGACAAAAAAATCAGAGCAAGTAGAATAAATAAATTGAATCAACTAGAGACTGAATAAAAGAAAACAACATCACATACCTGAGTTCAAGTTACATAAATGAATAAACATCAAATCTTCATAATCATGACTACTATATATAAGAATATATTTATACATACTAACAAAAAATACAACAAAAAACACATCCTCGTTAGATAAACCTCATGATACTACATCTCCTCTAGTGTAACAACCCTAGATGGCAGTGATCAAGAAGAGCCTCTAAATACATGTGCTCTTACTCTTACTTATGTCCCATAAAACATAGTCTGTATATGCCCAAATTTATATGTAGGGTGTGAGGTACAAATTCCAGTAGGATACCACCATTAATCTATTTAAGAATTTTTATCCATACAAAATGATAAGTCTCATTTGATTTTTTTTCAAAACCAAGTTCACTTTTTAAAACAAGATCACTTGAAAACAATTTTTTATAAATCCCTTAGGTTTTTCTGAAAAATAAACCATCTTTAAAATAATGGTAATAAAAATGGGATTCCAAAACATTTATAAACCTTTATCAAATAAATAAATAAGTTCACAAGGCTAAGCATGCTAAACACACCCAAACATAGCATAAACATGAGAATAAAAACAAACATCATTACATGAACAAGTAATGGTAAATGGGAATAAACATAAGAAATGTCATTTATAAAAAACAATTTAACTTAAACACATGGGAATATCATCATTTTTATTCTCAAAATGATAAATAGGGAAAGAGATCAATGCAACGTGTCATAACACATGTCACTATCATCATGCATATATAAAATCATTCGAGCATAAGTAATGTTCTTTATGGGATCTAACAATAAGGGTCTAGTGTTAATTAATTTTAAATAATGTTTTATATCCATCTAGACTTATATTGCATGTTTTTAATCTCTCACTGTCTTCCCTGGGCCCAACATCCAAGATCTCTCTTGGTCCATTGGTTAATGATTTCGTTCTTCCTTCCTCCTTTTCTGACCACCCTGGTTCTCTCTTTTGCTTTTACTTTCTTTGAATTGTGTTCATCATCCAAATATTATTACTCCCTTCACCTTTTCCCATTTCAACCTCCACATTATGATTGACCTCATCTCAGTTATGTACAATGGTTCTGAATGTGGTTTGGGATGGTGAAGGCGGAGTACTGTTCTGGGGATTTTGTTGTTCTTATGTTCAGTGGGTTTTTTCCCTTCTTCATCATCATTTCTTGGACTAAATTTACTCCCCCTCTTCTATTTCTTATAGATCCATCATGTTATATCCCATTTTGATCTATTGTGGTGACTCTCTTGGGGGCTTGGGATGGTGTAGGTGTTGCGATTTTTGGTGCTCACATGTGTGTATTTTTTAGTTTTTATGAGATGTTTGTGAATTTCTCACAAGCTTTATTTCACTCCTCCCTTCAGTCCCTTCTCGATCTAGGATTTCTTCCATTTTTTCTTGATGACCGTGCTTTCTAGTTTTGGTTTTTCTGGTCATATCTCTATGATTGTGGATCATTTTTCCTCAAATCACTTCTTCTCTACTCTTGCTTATTGACCCTTTTTTTACTCCATCTTGGTTCTTTTTAGAGTCTCTCATAGCGGCTTAGGATGTGTTGATTGATTTCCTAAGCTTGTTCTAGGAGCCATGACCTATGTGGGTGTTTTTTTTTCATTTTTGGTGTTCCTTTTCTTCATTTATGGTGTTTTGTGGTTATGTTATTAGTTATCTTGGGGCGTTTCTTGGTTTCATTGGATAGACTATTTTTCAGGTGATGAATATTGGTGAAGTGAAGGGGTTGGGGTTTGTGTGAATTTGGATCATCTTGATGGCTGATTAAGTCGATGGTGATGATGTTTGGAGGTTTTCTTGGTCTGTTTTTGGTTACATTCATTTCGGTTTCTTGTGGTGGATGTTGGTGAAGTAGATGATGGTGATTATCATGGCTAGTTTTTTGTGAAGTTTATTGTGGTTTGTGGTAGTGTACACCAGTTTCAAGATTATGGTGATTCTATGTGATGATGGTAGTGATGTGTGGATAGGACGTGACTGACCTTGATGAAAGGTTCCTCTGGTGGATCATGGGATTTGTCGGATTTTTGGTTATTATGGTCTCTATTTGAAATTTGAAACTGGGTACATGATGATGGTTGTGGTGTGTTAATGATGGTTTAGTTTTAATATTCTTAAATTTGAAATCTTTAATGTGCAATGTGTTTTCGTGAGGGTGTGACATAATGTTGTAGTGAATGTTCTTGTAGCTTCCCACATAATCTTAAAGTTTCTATTTAATATTATATAAAAAATTTATTGGAAGGTATTTATGAACCCAAATTTCTAATTTTAAAACAATAAATTTCTCAAATATAAAACATGCCCATTTATAATACAATCCCTTCCTCAAGGATAAACCATTTTTAAAACCTCCATTTTAAAAATATTTTTAAATCCTTAAAAAACTCTATTCACACATGACATTTTAAAACAAAATTCATAAACCATTAATACCTATTATTTTTAATTAATTTAATACCATGAAATACCTCTTTGAAATACCCTTTCAAAACCCCATTTTAAAGTATTAAATCTCATTTATCTATTTTAGTGAACATTTGAAGTTTATTAAAAACAAACCCTTTTGGAAACCCCACTTTAGACATAAAATTTAAAATTTAAATAATGCAACACATCAAACAAAGAGAAATTATCATTTATAAATCAATTTAAAGTAAATTTGATAAAAAAAGGAAACTAAGAATCAAAGTTTACCCATATAAAATTCCATAAATAAATACCCACCTCAAAACATAATCAAAACATTTCACTTTTGAAGAAAACCACTTGAATAAATAAATATGGGTCCTTGAACACATAATTCAAAAATAAATAATCAAAAAAACCCTTTATTAACCCTAGGTTCATCCAAAAAGTAATCCATTGTTTTCCCCTTCCATAAAAATGGAATAAAAAGGGTATAAGAGGGGAAAAGGAAGAGAAACAATGAAGAAATTAGGATTACCTTGAAATAAATAACCATGTGATGAAAGTGATCCACCATGAACCAAATGAGAAAGCTCCTAAGCCAAGGGGAGTGGTATTCACAAGACTAGGAGAATAATTTAAGCTAATGAGAGTTAAACTAGTCAAGGAAAAATGGGAAATTCCCAAATTTTTAATTATTTGGAAAACTCACATGATTTGAACACACTGTTAGGAAAATCATGTGCCAATCATGTGGGACTCATTATCTCCCTAACCAAAAGCTACATTTTTACTCTTGAAGCTAGTATGGTTTGAAAAACCCTGATTAATCGATAAAAAAATGGAACTATCCACGAACCATCACCCTCATGTAGTTATCCACATGGTTAGACAAATCGTGCACCAACCGTGCACTTGGGTCTGTTTTCCCAAAAATCATGGTTTCTAACCCTCGAAACTTGGGGAATCCAAGAACAAAAACATGGGTAAATACAAACACAACTTAGAGATATTGGTCACCCAATGGGTGTCACAATCCTCCCCACCATTCCACTTTCATCCCTAAGAATTTTTCTATTATACAGAAGAAAAACAAACGAGTCACAACCCAGATCTCAAATAATGAGGTGAGTTGGATGAAAATACATTAGAGAGGTCCCTAAGAACAAACTTATGAACAATAATGATTTTTCTATATTTAACTCTAAATTCCAAAAAAATACTATATGTCTTTAATATTAAAGTGACCACACTCACTGATATAAGACCCATAAAGGGAATGGAGATTGGGCACAGGTCTCCCCACTATTTAAAAATTCTCTAAATAGTCTAACAAAAGTGAACACCCTAAATGACGAACTTTTATATAGTAATGAATCTATAAAAAATTCTAATAAACACATAAGAACCAATAAGGAACCTATTCTCACATCCTCAAAGGGAAACCAACCACAAAAAACTCAATACCTAAGGGGTCGATCCATACATAATCTTAACACTAACCTCTGTGAGGAATAACTTATGAGCATGCCACAATGAAAAATGACATGGGATCTTGCCCTGAGTTACCATAATCTATTGGTAAAGTAGGACCTCGCTATAGAACATCATCTCACAATGAACCCTATAAATATATCACCACTGTCCAAAAGGAAAAAATCCATCCTAATTACCCACGCACTAACCTAAAGGTCACTCATGCCCACATTAATATTGAAATAAACTTAATATGTTCATATCATAAGAAAATACTATAATTCCCAAATAAATAAAACTTAAATAATTAGGTTCCCACCCAAGCTTAAAACCACATGGAATAAAATAGGTCATAAGGTTGCCTCTCAAACCACAAGAATTCAAAATACAATTACACACAAATTTTACAAAAATGATTCTATTTGAATTAAATGAAAACCATCACCTTGAAAACTAGTTATTTGAGCCTCAAAACCTTTTATAAACACCTCAACCCTCTTCATAAGGATAGAAGTTTGTATTTTAGGCCTCTTTTCCATACATTTGAAACAATGAAATAGGGTCATTTATTAAAACCCATGCAACAAATCAAAACTCATTTTTCCTCTTTCAAAACATTTTCCTAAATACAAGTTAAATAATAACACTCTTATCTGAAAAATCACTTTAAAAATCATTTCCAAAAAATAATTTGATAGTGAAAAAAACACTACTCGCAAAATAGGAGAAAAATGGAACCTAAAAAATTAAGCACACCCGAAGGGCCAAGAAAAAAAACTTCCATAAACAAACCATGACATGGGATACATGTATGGAATAACCACCAAAATCCCTTAAAATATCCTATATAGGATATCAAGGATTCATATGAAACAACCTAGGACTTAAGAGGGTTTCACACTCACCCAATATATTTAATAAAACACCAAAATTGCTAAATGGGCCTTTAACAAAAGACTTGGAAAGTAAATCCACTTATCAATGGTTGAAGTACCTCTCCAAACCATTATTCAAAACTTAACTCTTAAATAAAATTGTAAAACATATCTAAAATATATTTTCACAAAAACATTGGAAGAAAATTTCCAATAACCAATACATCTTCATTTGAAACTCCCAGTTGGCTTAAAACACCACTTTAAATTCACAACATGACCCAACCAGGGTTGAAGCATTTTAAAACATCACACTCTTTTAAAGAACATTTTCTGAAAAATTCAAAACAACTTTAAATTTAAAATCACTGATTTAATCAATAATAAAAATCTTTTAGAACATGAAAAGAACACTTATCATTCATTTCATGGTGTAAATGTGGCCAAAACCCATTTAATATGACACATAAAACTTTATATCCACTTTAAAAACTTATTAATACTTTTCATTTCAAGTCCCACCTAAAATTCCAAGTGAAAACCATTTTTCCAAGAGAAAAAGGAAAAATAACCTTGAACACATTTAAAAACATAAAAACCCCTCATGCAAGGGTTAAACTCAAAAATTGGGAAATTCAAAACTACTAAGAACTCAAGTCATGACATAACACCTAACCCTAATTAAATGGAAACTTGGGTCAGAAGTAATATAAAAACAATAGAGAACACCCCAAAAATCCTCAATCGATCCTCGGAATCCACCTAATGTTTGGGTGGAATCATGATCAAAAAAGGTAAAATATAAAAAGTAGAAGAAACTAAACATGGATCCCTCCTAGAGACAACAGTCTAACTTCTATCATGGCCTTTATGAGAGGCATATAGAAACTAACATGTGATATGAGCCTAACCTCCCACACTCCTTAAACAAAATTACAATCCCCTAATAAGGGAACTAATACATCTCTCTTTTCAAAAAATCCTTTGAAAATGGTTTTTTAAACATATTTGGAAATATCATTTGGAAAATATACCATTTTTCACCCACCTAATATCAGAAATTATAAACCACCACTAATACCCACTAGTTTCAAAGTCATTTAATCCAAAGGAAAATCATTTTTTTCTAAAATAACCTCACATCTTTTCATGAAAAATAAACTTCACACTCCATTTCAAAATAATTTTCGATTAATTTCAAAACAACTGTGCTATAAAACATTCCATGGCCATTAAAATAAGTCACCCAAAATATATTTACCATAAAAAACCTTCTACCTTCAGAAAAAATTTCAAAATTCCCTTTTGAAATAAACCCTCTCATGGAAAACACTTTTATAAAACAATTCTTAAAATATATACTTTAAGAATTTAAATCTTTCAAAATATTCCACTTTTGAGCTTAAATGATTTTTAACACAAAACATTTTCCTTAGTTTGATTTTTTAAAATAAAACACAACTTGGTTTTTATCAAAACAAACTATCAAACTAGAATAAAATGATTTTCAAAATCGAAACACCACATAGAATTTTATTTTCCATTCTAAAAATCATTTTCATTTCACTAAGTAAAGTCCAAAAGGGACCAAACTAATCACACCAACACACATCTCAAATAAAACAATATTCAACCACACAAATTGCCTTAAACCCCCAATAAAAACTCCCCTATAGGATAACATGCCAATGGGATACTCCAGTAGGATAAATCCAAGAATAAAGGGAGAAGAAACAAAAATTACAGAGGAGAAATTGTGATATATATAGTTTGTCCACATGGGTTGGTAATTCATGCACTAATTGTTTGACATGAACTTTCATGGTTATATATCCATTATAAATGGGCACTGTACAATTTACCAGACCTTTCATGTCGACAATGAAACCGTAGTCTATTCACCATTTTCACCTCAAAAACTCAAACCACCCTCAAAATAACTAATACACTAAATAAAATCAAAAAATCATATCAACGTTTCAGAATCCAACAAAAACAACCAAATCTAAACTCTTGATCAAGACTCAAACCTAACACTCCCAAGAAAATTCAAGGTTTGATGTGAAAAATAGTTGGTAAGTCCCATTCCCATATAATCCACCCAAGTCATGATGATGATACTAGTGTCCATACTACTTAGAAACACCCAAATAAAAAGGGTACATGCTTTGATGCAATTTTCTAATAAACCAACCTAGGTAATTCATCCATCAAACACCTTTATGGTAAATACCCAAGGTGTGTTCTTGATCACCTAGGGATGACACCTAGTACCATGGTCTCATATTTTAATCATTGGGAACAATTTCACCCTTGAATATAAAACCAAATCAATGATACCATAACTACATTAGAGTAAGTATCCTAAATGGATAAAAGTAGACAAAGACTGAATAAAACAAAATAGCATCAGATACCTGAGTACAAGATACTTAAATGAATAAACAAAAACAACTCATAAGCATGAAGTCTATTAAAAAGTTGATACATATACATACTAATGAAACAAAACACAAAAAATTTCTCTTCATGATCTCAACCCCATGATACCACACGTCCTCTAGCATAACAACCCTAGATAATGGTAATCAAGAATAGCCTCCTTAGATAGGTTCTCTTTCTCCTACCCATGTCCTACAAAACAGAATCTACATACACCGAAAGTCATATATAGTGTTTGAGGAACAAAGACTAGTAAGATACCACCGTGAATCTATTTAAGGATTTTCATACATACAAACTAATAATTCTCATTTGAAAACTTATATTTCAAAAACAATTTCAATTTTTTAAAATAATATCACTTGAGAACAATATTTTATAAATCCCTTTGGTTTTTCTCAAAGAAACAACAATATTTTTAAAGAATGATAAAAAATGGGTTTCCAAAATATTTCTCATCATGGATCAAATAAATAAATAAGGCCATACACTTAAGGATTCTCAATGCACCCAAACATGGCATGAACATGAGCATAAATACAGACATCAGTACATAAAAAATTAACAGAAATGGGCATAATCATAAGAAGAAACATTTATAAAAAAAGGTTTTAAACATAAACATATGGTAATAACATCATTTTTATAATTCAAAATGATAAAGAGGTAAATCACACACTGAAAAATATAATCACACATTGAACTAATATAATGCTTATATAAAATCAAAAAGTCATAAGTAATGTTACCTGTGGGATCTAACA
Source organism: Viscum album (assembly GCA_963277665.1). Classification (NCBI taxonomy): domain Eukaryota; kingdom Viridiplantae; phylum Streptophyta; class Magnoliopsida; order Santalales; family Viscaceae; genus Viscum; species Viscum album. The sequence continues at coordinate 358,775,977 of OY728136.1, read as the reverse complement.
ATAATGAAATAGTGTGAATTAGTCTAAATTAAGGTTTTTCTACCTATTGGACTTATATAAAAAATTTGGATTCTCTCATGGTCTTCCATTGGCCTAACATACAAGATCTCTCGTTCTCTTTTGGTAAACATTTTTAGAATATCCCTTTATCATCCTCCTCAAAGCCTCTCTCAATCCCTTGAAAAACATTTTGGAAGATCTATTAATCTTCCACTTTAAAGGATCACTTAGTCCCTTAAAAAACACATCATATATAATCCAATATATAATCTAAGTTCCAAATTTCTAACTCACCGTATACATACCCATGTTCTCCCATATTCTACTTAATGAAAAAAACATAAAAAAATATAATTTCTAACACACAAAAAGAATTTCAAAAACCAATTTAAGAGTAGAACATTACTATTTTAACACAACACATTACCTAAGGTAAAACATGCCCATTTATAGTTAAATTAATTCTTTAAGAAAACCCCATTTTTCAAAACCTAGACTTTAAAAATACACATAAATTGATAGAAAACAATTTTCACACAATACATTTAAAACCCAAATTTATAAACCATTTATTTCCATTATTTTTCAATAATTTAACACTATTAAATACATATTTGAAATCCCCTTTAAAAACTCCATTTTAAATTACTAAATCTCGATGATATATTTTATCGAACACTTGCGGTGTATTGAAATAAACCCCCTTTAGAAGACCCACTTTAGACATAAAATTGACAATTTAAATCATAAATCACTTCAAACATGGATCATGAATCGTTCATAAATCAATTCAAAGGAAATTTTATAAACAAAAACAAAAATAAATTAAGAATTAATGGTTATCCATGGAAAATCCCATAAATAGAGACACCTGCCAAGAAATATAATCAGAACTTGCTTCTTTTGATGACAACCACTTAAATCAATCAAGAGGGATTCTTAATCACTTATGCCAAAAATAAAAAAACCAAAACCCCTATTATTAATACTATGTTTATCCAATAAAGATGCTAGGTTTCTTCCTTCAATAGAATTGGAAGAATAAGGGTAGAAGAGTGGAAGAGTGTGATTTTCTGAGTCTTATCCACTCATAAGTTACTTGAACCAATGGACACATAGCCTCAATAATTCTTCCTCGTATGCTAGAGGCTTCTGATTAAAATCACAAGTCTATGATGGTATGGTGGGAGACTATATCCTCTTTATTATAGTGGTGAAGCGGTATATAATAAATAAGCAGTGAAAACAAAATAATAATAAAATAGTAGAAATAAATAGGTAATGTAGAAAAAATGATAAAAATCCAAAGAAATTAATAAATATCCAATAAGTTGTGTTATATATAAAATGATGATTTCATGGTGCTATAAATAAAGCGGGTAAGGGGAATTGGACAGAAAGAATTCACAATACAAGCTATGAAAAATATACAAAAAGGTAAAAAACTAAACTTCAATAGCATCGTGATCACTATCTCAGTCCTCTACTCCCACACTCCATCATAGTATAAAAAATAAAACATCCATAACTGGTTTCTTATCTTTTTCCTGACCTACATCCATGAATTTTGTGCAGGGACCAATCAACAGTCGAAACTAGGTGTGAATAAAACATAGTAGGTCACCACCAATGGAATCTTATACTATCCAGTCTATGAATATAACATGGAAAATGAGTGGGTATAATATATTTAATGAAATGATGTAAATATAACCCAAGTTCGTCTCATGTTCCCTATGAGACACCTGGCCGACCATAACTGCTTTAGCCTAATCCAGTGGTCAAAACAATATCACATAAGGGTCTCATATATTATATAAGGTCATCAATCCTAGCTTCCCAACTAGGGATATAAAATTTCATATCGGAAAAACTCAACCAACAATGTGGAGTTTCATGTCCAACATGTTAAACCTAGGGAACGTGAAGTGTCATGTTCAATAATTCCCAATGAGTTTTAAGGAGTACCATATCCAACAATTTCCAAAGAATAATTATGAGAACCATGTCCAACAATTTCCAATGAATAATTAAGAGCACCATGTCCTCAAATTTCAAATAAATAACAAGGATCATCATGTCCAATAATCTCCAATAAGAAATGATAATCTTCATATCCAACATCACTTAACCATTAAACAAATACCAATTTCAAAGTTCCAATAATAATAATAATAATCAATTATTGTGTTTAATAATTAAACATAATCTAATAGGGATTTCCATATTTATTTAGATCAAACCATTCCTTTAATTATTTCATTTATAAATGTTAACAAGATCCAAGTGTAATATTCATTCCATTTAACAATTTGATAAATTTAATTATTCAATCCCCCTTCAAGTGATAAATAGGGGCTAAGTGGAGTGTATTCACATCATTTTAGAATTCAATAGTTCATTAATTCTAAACCATTCCCAAGTTCCAAGGGATGGTATTCAAACTATTTAACAATTTATTTAATTCATTTATAGCTTCCACTGGAAAGTGGAAAGATCAACACACCCAAGGGTTGGTTTGATTATAAGTAATGAATGGTGTCCAATAGAATTTAATCAAACCCACCCAAAGTTGTGGTTAGGGTTGAGTTCATTATCCTCCAACCATGTAAAAGGTCTCATAGAAATTCTAGGTTGGTTCCTAGTTAACGCATTGAAGAGATATTAATTTTATAGTCAATATGTGGAAATTTTAGAATGTGGTACAATGATACATGATACAAATGATTATACTTTTAGGTATAAGTATAATACCACCTACCTTTTCTTAGTAGTAAACTAATCATCCATTATTGTCCTCTGATTCAAGATGGAATGAGAGAAAATGGAAAAAATAGGCGAAACCTCTGTAAATAGGGAATATTAGCTTGCACTAAGATAACATCAAATATGGAAAAATAAAATGAGAAAAAATGTATCAGCAACTTAGACTTATTGAGAGTGATCCAAAAAAATGAATGATGGTCAATTCTGAAATCATATGTAAGAGATCTCTAAAATCCTATGGAGGAGAAATGTGAGAGCTTTCCATTGGTGAGTCTATTATAAATTTAAAGGATGGGAATAATGGTTAGATAGATTAAAGGAAATAAGGGGTAAATTCATAAAATCAGAATTTTTAAAGGGGTGTACAATTTGACCACATAGATTTTTAAACCACACACCAACTGTGTAGTTCGTACTATCCAACAGGCAATACATCACATGGAAAAAGAACACGGTTGGGAAAACCATGTGTAGTGAAAGTGTGCCTACTGTCCAAAGGCACCCTCCCTCACACGATTCTTGTGCATTATTATACAAAACATGTAAGTTCCTCTATAATTTTCTATAGGTTTTACATGAACATGTGACCCCTAGCACACGATTTCCCTATTAATATTTCTCCCTTTACTAGGCTATATGGTTGAGAGGCATGGTTAGCACTAATCATGCATCAACCATTCACCTCAATTTGTTTCTTTAAAAACTAAAACTTTTGGATACAAACAAGTATGAATTCTCATTAATCCTTCCTTAGTACCTTGTAATATTTTATTAGAGTGAATCCAAGGATTTATACTAAAAACAAAAGGATATGTGCCTCTTTGAAAAGTTAGGACCTTACAACATCCCCTTCCTAAAACAAATCATCCTTGAGTTTCCCCATGTGAGGTTGGTTGATCAGAATCTAAGAATAAATCCAACCACTAAGTATGTATATAATCCTCTCTATCCTATGTCTCTTTATATATACAATCATTCTTACAAATCACCCAAACTATAGTAATTTCCCTTCCTCAAATATCCTTTGTTCTATGATCCCCAATATGAAGTGGGTACTCCTTAAAAGAATCATCAACATCTAACTTAGCATCATCAGGATGAATTACATGATATGGGTATGAATATCAATTAATAAACTAAGAAACATTAAAGGCATCATGAACACCCTTGTGTATATGAGTAAAATTTATCTAATAATCCACGGGTCCAACCCTCTCCAAAATCTCAAAGAGTCCAATGAATCTAGGTGATAAATTTCCTTTCCTCTAGATCCATCAATGACCCAATCTTGAAAAAACACAAAGAAGAATTGATCTCCCACATCAAACTTTAGAGTACGGGGGTGATGATCAATATAATAATTTTTCCTAGACTGACCTGTAGTTATATGATTTCTAATCTATTGTACCAACTTTGATTTCTCCTAAATGAGACATAGTACTAGTATCACTACCTCCCCTACCTCTAACCAACACAGATGTTAACGACACAACCTTTTGTACTAGGCCTCATAAGTATCCCTTTGTATAATCACTTAGAAACTATTATTATAATAAAATTACACATAAGATAAGTTTTTTTACCAAGATCCTCCAAAATCAAGGACACATGCTTAGAGTATATCCTCTAACACTGATATAGTATTTTAGGACTGGTCATCGGTCTGAGGGTGGTAGGGTGTACTTAGAAGAACTTGTGATCCATGATATTTCTACAACCCTTTCCAGAAATGTGATGTAAAAAGATAATCCCTATCTAATATGATGGTATGTAGAATTTTATGAAGGTGTATAATCTATCAGACATAAAGCCTCTTGAGTTCATCCACTGAGATGGACTCTCTTATAGGAAAGAAATAATCGACCTCTATTATCCTATCCATAATAACCCATACAACATCACTGTCCTAGGTTGATTTTGGTAACCCCATCACGAAATACATAGTGAATTTATCCCATGTCCACTCAGGAATGGGTAATGTTTGTAAAATACCACCATACTACTGTTGTTCTGCCTTCATCAGTTGACAGGTGGAACACCGAATAACAAAACCTATAATGTCCCTTTACATCCCCATCCACCAATACTAGTGGTGTAATCCACGGTACATATTGGTAAGTGTGAGGTGTACTTCCCAACTGGAAGCATGATATTCTCACATAATTTCATTTAACACATCTATAGAAATTCATACATATCCATGTATATGCAGGATCTCATCCTCACCAATGACCCAACCAGGTTGTGGGTCCCTACCTAAAACACTTTCCCTTAGGACTAAGCCTTCGGGATCAGAAAGCTATCTCATCGTCACATAGTCCATAAGTTATGAGGTCACTAATAAATCCATAATAATAGTCTACCTGTAACTCTAATGAATCTCAATATGTATCTCAAAAAAGAGAGCTATCAACTGCCATTCACTACTGGATTCCTGAACTTCTTGTGTCTGAGTATTCTGTATTAGTGCATTAGCCACTTTGTTACCTTTATCAAGTGTATAATCAATCTCAAAATTGACATAATAAAGGTATTAAACCCATATTAATTCTTATATATTTGAATCACACTTTTTGAATATGTATTTGAGGCTCTTATAGTTCATTTAGATGATGAACCAATCCCCCAACTTGTAGTGTCTCCAGCAACGTAAAGCATGAACTACTACTACTAGCTCGAGGTTATGCATTGGTTAATTTTACTCATGAGGACTCAACTAATAAGATTTATATTCTATGACTCATTCCTTGTACATCACAATGGATCCCAATCTAATACCTAATGCATTACAATAAATGGTATAGCCTCTGCCAGGATTAGTTAAAATCAGGATTGGCACTAAGGTTAGCCTTCCATTCAATTTATGAAAGGATTCATCACAATATTCAGACCATGTGAATCTGAAACATTTCTTATTCAATCATTTAAGTGGTATTTAAAGGTGTGATAAATCCAAAATAACCTTCCTATAAATACAGTTATCCCCATGCATTTCTATATATCAAAAACATTCTTAGTATGATCTTATGAAACAACATATCTCACCTTCTTTAGATCCTCAAATACCCATTATTATGATATGATGTGACCAAGGGAGTGAACATTATCAATAAAAAAGTTGAATTTAGTGATTTTGTAATAGAACCTATGCTCTCTCAATGTATTCAATATAATTTCATGGTGATTGGACCGATCATGTATAGTTTGAGAATACACCAATATGTCATCATTGAAAACTATCATAAATGGTTCTAATAATGAGTGTAAAACCTGGTCCATTAAGACCATAAAGACTATTGGTGCATTCAAGAGACCAAATATCATAACCTTATACTCATATAGGCCATATTAGTTTTAGAAAATGGTATGTGGTATATTTGAAGTTCTAACTCATTCCTGATGATAGCTTAACCTCAAATCAATTTTTGATAAAACCCTAGATCTAAAGAGTTGGTTAAAAGACCATATATATGTGGTAGTAGATAATATTTCTTCATATTAAGATGATTCAATCATCAGTAATTCACACAAATACCAAGGGTCTCATATTCATGTTCAGTGAAAAACACAGGTGGACCCCAAGGTGAAGTACCAGGTTGTGTAAACACTTCGGATTATAGGTACTTTAACCGTCTATTGATTTCTTGAAGCTTAGTAGAAGTTATCCTGTAAGTAGTAATAAATATCATTTCTACTCTTGGAATAAGATCAATGGTAAACTCTACCTATCTCTCTGAAGGTAGTCTAGAAAATTCATCAAGAAATACATCCCTGAAACGATCCATAATTTGAGGTAAAACTATATAATGTGTTACCTAGTCATTTAGAAAAATAATAGAAATATAGGTTGACACTCCAAACATACCACAATGTTTAGGTCCATCTAGACCTTCTTGAACATTCTATTCACCCATATGAATATAACTACCATCCTTAGGGGATATAAAAGACACCATTGGAAGATAACAAACAACATGTATAAAAAATGGAACTAACCAAACAATCCTAATATTTATGTTAAAGAAAGTAATCTTAAGGATAAAAATGTTCCATAAGAAAAAAACAACTTATCTCGAGAGGACACTCTACACATAGGCACACACTCTCTGATCAGAATCCAAATAGAGTTTCGGGATTCATCACCCCACAAAAGTATTTAATCTTTAAACCAATGATACTTAGTAAAATAGAAGATGTGTATAACACCCCAAACATTTTATGGTATGTTTCTATTAAATATTTTTAATAGAGTAGATATCCTATATTGAATGAATCATTTAGTATCTGTGAAACAACACTTGGTTATTTATAGGATAAATTCATAACCTAACCAATAAACTTAAATTTTCCATATCTAGGTTTGGAATTTCAAAAAATAGTCATCTACGGTTGTGATCAGAAAGTTATTTGGAGTCTGATAGAATCAACTTTTTTTATGAATAGTAATATGTCCCTTATAAATATTAAATCATATTATTATTTTATTTTCTTAAGGTTATAAGGTAATGATATGTTGATTAATTTTTCAAGGTGTTAAAAATGAGTTATAGATTTAAAATTGTAATTTTTGAATAAATTATAATTTTATTTAAAAATTAAATTAAAAATATCTATAAAATTATTTTAAAAAAATGGTGTTAATTTTTGAATTATACACATCAAAAATTGGTAAGGGTGAATTTTTTGTATTTTTCTAAAATACATGAATTTTTCGTGAATAGTAAAAATACAGTTTTGAGTTTTCATTGTATTTAATGAAATCATAATGATGTAATAATTAATATAAAAGGCTGGTTGGATTGTGTATAGTAAAAAATTACATGAGGTGTCCCAAGTGGATAATACCATGGGCAAGCCCATGGTTTTTCAAAAACCACTAATGAGGTGTCTTTTGAAATTAATAAAAAAAACTCCCTCTCATTTACTATAAATACCCACTCATTCCTTAGTTTTTTTTCATTACAAACTCATTATCCTCAAATATATGGTATTTTTTACCTCCCTAGGAGTTATACCATGTTTTCCTTAGGCCCCCAAGGTTCCAACCTTTATGTTTTTGTAGTTACTTTACAAGGTAAGGGAATCTACCACCCTTCTCTTTTTTAAGCTTTCATTTTATGATATTCTCTTTTATTTTCAATTGGATTATGTTGGGATATTTTATTCCACATTCCCCTTTCCTTCCATATTATGTAATAATTATTAGAGAATCATTTTCTCTCATCAAACTATTTTATGAATTTTTAAGTGATGTCGTTAGGGTGCTAAATTTTCATAAGGGATTTCTCAATTTTTCTTTTATTTCAAGTTCATTTCTTTTCTTTTTACATTCCTCGTCTCCCATCATCTAAATTAAATTATAATTACAGTACCTTACATGAACTATAATTTTATTATTCTAATGGAATATTTTGTCATCATCTCTCTTTTTTCCCCTCCTCTTATACTAAAAATGAGAACACCTTCTGAGATGTGTTAATTTATCACATTCAAGGACGATGGGTTCTCAATTTTTATTACCATATTGAATTATATCCACGAAACTATTTTTATGGTTGAACCAGATCATAATATATGTATTTAATACTATTAAATATTTTGGAATCCTAACTTACACATAATATAAAATAAAAAAACAAAAAAAAGTTCATTATGCACAAAACCGCCAAGTAAACCAAGTGTTTATCATTATCTTTTATCAAACAAGTCATACTCATGGTATGTAACCAAAATTAATTATAAGATCATTTATATCTATTTAATTTCACTAATAATATAAATTAAAAAATTTTATGTTTGAACACATTTCAAATGATCTTCTATTCATGAATACAAGTAAACTGATCATGAAAACCAAGGGAGTAAATGCTTCCAAAACAATAAAATCAAACCTCTTAAGCCCCTCAAAAAAGGGAATTAATGAACCTAATAAGGTTATAATAAATCAATTACATGTTTATGAGGTTCTGGACTTATTAATTAATGAAGATAAATTTTATTATTCAGGTATTTAAGATCAATCGAGAACACATTTGGGCATAAAGTAAGAGGTTTCTTATCTCACTTTTAATTTCGTGATATTTCCATTATTCGCCACTTATTTCTTGCATGTGATGTATTGTGTACTAAAATTTGATATATATTATCATGGTTATATTTATATTTTTTGTATTCTATGATTCATTTGGTGATTATTAATTTTTTTTTCATACGACTTGATTGATTACAACGTGGTAAGGGACTTTATCTCAATTTCCATTTCATTGTCAGTTACTCAGTATTGTGCACCTAGTATCCCTACTACAATAAATCCCTATAGCAACCACCAAAAGTGGCCACTAAAGGTCTTTAGTGGACACCTTGTGACCACTTTTTGCGGTCACATTTTCTCCGTCGGTAAAAACCAACACCGACCGCCATTGGCGGTCTCTAAAGGTCTTTTTAAAAATACCAGGTTTCATGTGTGTGGGACACTAGGTGGGTGCGATGCCGGACACGCGGGGAAACCAATGAGCGCTAGGAGGGACTGGAATCTCTATTCTTTGGCCATTGAGGATCTACAGCTTCCGGAGGGAGGGGTGGGTGTAACATCGATGATTTAAGTAGTCCGTTTAATATTCACCGACGGATGGTTTCAACGGAGAGTGAGGTAGGGGTGATGAGAGGCGACGAGAGGTGGTGATGGGGGTGACCGAGGGTGGCAAGGCGGTGGCGAGGGGTGACAGTGGGCATCACCGGCATTGCAGCGGTGATTTTGAGGAAGACAGTGATGATGGGGCAGGAAAAATCCCACCCATTTATTTTAGTATTAGTGACTGTTTTTGGTGGTCGCTATAACTATTAATAGTGACTGTTGATGGCGGTCGCCCGTTCCCCGAGGCGCAAAACCCAATTTTTCTAGTAGTGTATTTATTATGTGGTGTATCCACTACCAATTTGAGATCATTTTTTATTTCAAATTTTAAAAATATTATATATTCATATTTTTGTATCATGGATATGATTATTGTCTTAATCCGTATACCCTTTTACATATGGTGTTTATTTGGAATGTTGTTTTAACTATGGAAATATTGGTGAATTTGTATCCTCTACTCTATATGGATATTGGAAAGGAATATTGTACTTTTACTAAATCTATGTATAAATAATGATTTGGACTTGCAATGATGGGTGGGGCCCACTATATCCCCTCGATGCATCGACAGGTCTAATGAGACAAATCAGTTGGCGACAAAACCTTCGAGTTTGTTTCCAAAAATTAGATGGGTTTCTACCCATAGACTTAAACTGTTTCAACAGTATAGTGGTATCATGTTCCAGATACATGACATACAATTAATAATCATTCTCTTTATTCATTTTTAGATATTATTATCCATGAGGTTTTCACTATGACAAAACCTATAGATGTAGTTTCATTCTCAGTTTATTAATGGCGTCTGTTTTTCATTTATTCATCATGCCATGTTGACTATGTCAAATTGTTTATGATTCAGTTATTGTTGATTCATGCATCCGTTATTAGTTACCATTACTTGGAATTTGAGCTCAACCCTTTCTTTTTTTACCTTCAATAGGTTATTAGGAGGATATCATATTTTGAGTTCTCATGAATGCAGTTTATTAGTTTTTGTTATGTATTGTATTTTGTTACCTTTCCCAATGTAATATGAGTTACATGTATGTATTTGGTTTCTTAAATACTACTAAACTAATTGTTACTATAGTATTTCATTCCTTTTAATAATTCCAATGTAATAAGTAATGCACAGGCTCCAAAATTCTAGGGTCAGGGTGTTACAGTTGGTATTAGATAAAGTTTAGTAGCAAACATGGAAACTAGATTAGAAAATGTTGATTAGGGAACAAATCCCTAAGGTAGTATTTGAGGATAAACGTACAAAAACGTCTGATAATTTTGGTAAGGAATATATTATGTGGATATTTCTAACAAATAAATCCATGACTGGATACAAACAAGTAGAGGTGGCTCTGGCACAAATGTACCTAGGAGTGAAAACTCCAATAAGGAGTTTTGGACTTGACTCGGAGTATCCTGGTGCACAAAAACGGGCCTTACTGCAATCTTGGCTTCACACTCCTAGGGGGTATGCTTAGGATAATTTACATTTTATTTACAATCCATTATGAAGGATTTTAATGTAAATTTTTCCTCAGAGAAACCATGTTTATGAGATTATATATGCATAGAATTTAAATTTATGTTAAGTAATTTTCTAATTGATATTATAAATTATGATTCATAACCTAATCTAGTGTATGCCATTATTTATAAATAGAACCTAGTGTATGAAGAGGAATCAATAATTTTGGACAATGTAGGGATTTCCCCACTGAGCAAGGCAATATAGTCAATGTTGGAGTGGATCAGATCCTAACCATATTGGGACAGCCTACTTAAGTTGTGACAAATAACCATAATACACTTGTTTTGGATCATTTCATGTGGCAGAAGCCCCTATATTTTAGTGGGACTTCTAATCCATTGGTAGCTGAGAAATAAATCATTTCCCTTGAAAATATATCCATGGCATTAAGATGCAATGAAAATGAAAAGGTAGTGCTGGTAGTGTATTGTCTCAAGGATGACGCTGATCAATGGTGGCCCTTGATCGAGAATGCCATGAAGGAAGAAGATATAGAAGATATGGAATGGAGCACTTTTAAGGAAATATTCTTCGACAAATATTTCCCTCGTGAGAAATAAACTGAAGTGAAGAGAAAATTCATTGGCTTAAAGCAATGGGAAGAAGACAGTGTTTAGGAGTATAAGGCTACCTTCACAAGACTAACTAGTTATTCCATATATTATGTAAATGAATCAGAAGACAAGATTGATCATTTCTTTGAAGGTCTTAATACAAGTCTTTAATCAGAACTGACTTCTCAAACATTTTCATCATATTATGAAATTGTATTAAGTGCCATCAAAATAGAGAAGGAATTTTCTATATCAAATTTTTTCAAGGGAAACCAAGATAAGAAGTGGTATTCTGATAACCATGGAAAAGGTGAAGCTCCAAAGAACAAGGAAATGAAGTAATTCCCATTATGATAGAACTGTGGAAAGAATCATCCTAGTAAATTCTTGAAAGGCATGGGATTCTACTGTAAGTGTGGAAAATAGGTCATCAATCTAATGGATGCAAGGTGAAGAAACAATTCAATGATATTCAATGCTATAATTGTAGAGAGATGGGACACTATGAAAATTAGTTTCCTAATCACCAAGAAAACATGCCTCATAAAAGTCATGAGAGCAAGGGAAATATTATGTGATTACAACCACGAAGGTTGAAGTTACAAATGATATGGTGGTAGGTACTTTAATTGTTTCATAAAACTTATCCAATGCATTATTTGATTCTGGATCATCACATTCATTTATATCTTCCCAGTTTTCCAAGAAAGTTAGACATGTCTAATTTGATTTAATAAAGGAGTTTTCAGTAAAAAATTCTAGGGGAGGTATCATTGCAACAAAGGAATGTCGATCAGTCCCCCTCATGAAACATAAACGTGTTTTAGTTTATAACCTAGTAATCATACCAATGATTGACTTTTATATAATTATAGATATGAATTGCCTATCAAATTATGATGTGAAGATCTATTTCAAGAATAAAGAAGTTGAAATTTTTGAAAATGGTGTAGAATCCCTTATCTTTAGAGAAGAAACCTCACCATCTGATTCTTATCTAGATCCAACCCCTGTAGCTCTACTAAATATAATTCTTGGAGAGGAAGAGAACCCAATATCTATAAGAGAGGAAATAAATATTTAAATTGAAGATGTACATATAGTGGAAGAATACATTGATGTATTTCTAGAGGATTCACTTAGACATCCTCCAGAGCAGGAAGTTGAGTTCTCTATTGATTTAATTCCTAGTGAAAGACCTATATTAAAGACTCCCTATAGAATGGCCACTATAGAATTAGTGGAGATAAATAAACAACTAGAGTAATTGAGTAGAAAAGGATTTATTCAACCTAGTGTTTATCTGTGGGGAGCCCAAATCCTATTTTTCAAGAATAAATATGGATCCATGAGGCTATGAATTGATTATAGGGAAATCAATGCTATTAAAATAATGAATAAGTATAATCTACCACAAATTGATGATTTATTTGATCAACTTCATGGATCTTAATATTTTTTGAATATTGACCTTCGATCTGGATATCATTAGTTGTGTGTGTGGAGGGAAGATATTCCAAAGTTGGCATTTTGAACTAGGTATGGGCATTACGAGTTTACAGTGATGACTTTTGGACTGACTAATGCACCCTCTGTTTTCATGGATCTAATTAATAGAGTTTTCAAGGAATTTATTGATGTATTTGATGTGGTCTTTATCGATGATATCCAGGTATACTCTAAAATCTATGAAGACCATGAGAATCACTTGTAGATTATTCTGAAAACTCATAGAAGAAATGAATTATATGGGAAGTTTAACAAGTGTGAATTTTGGATTCAATTAGTTTCTTTTCTTGTCCATATTGTCCCTAAGTATGGAATCTTATTTGATCATGTGAAGACAAAGGCAATACATTAATGGACCATGCCAACAAACATAACTGAGGTACGTAGTTTTATTGGCTTAGCAGGTTACTATCGAAGTTTCATTCAGAATCTCACCTGACTGGCTAACACGCTAACCAAGCTCACGCGTAAAGGGGTTAAGTTTTTATGGACAAAATAATTTATAGAATTCTTTGAAGAATTGAAAATAATATTGGTCAATGCTCCAATTTTGAATCTTCTATCTAGAAATGATGGATTTTTGATATATAGTGATGCATTAAATAATAGAGTGGGTTGCATCCTTATGCAAAGTGATAAAGTTATTACTTATGCATCAAGACAGTTGAAGACTCATGAGTAAAATTACCCAACTCACAATCTTGAGTTAGAAGTCGTAATCTTCACTCTGAAAATATGCAGACATTATCTCTACGGTGAAAGATGTGAGATATATACAGATCACAACAGTTTTAAATACATTTTTACACAGAAAGAATTCAACATGAGGCGAAGGATATGGCTCTAGTTACTCAAATATTATGATTGTTCAATACATTACCAACCAAGAAAGGAAAATAAGGTGGAAGATGCATTAAGTAGGACATATCATGGACTTCTGACCCAAATGCTGATTGAGATATATCCTATATTCATAGATCTACTAAAGATGGATATGGGAATTGTTAAGTAAGGGGGAACATCTATCCTTTTTAAAATGACTGATAAACCAAATCTAATAGAGAACATAAAATTCTCTCAATATGATGATGAGAATCTATAAAAGAAAATTAATGCTATTAAGGATGGGAGATTGGAAGACTTCGTGTATGAGGAAGGAGTTAAGAAATTTGGAAATAGGTTGTGTTCCATTAGTACCTAAGCTAAAAATGTAACTATTATATGATTCTTCTAACTCAAATTTTCCTATACACTCTCATATCACTAAGATATATAGAGATCTAAAGGAACATTTTCAGTGGGATAATATGAAGTGACAAATTGTTGACTATGTGTCAAAGTTTCTAGTTTTTCAACAAGTGAAGGCAGAGAGACAACATATTAGAGGGGTGATGCAACCTCTACCTATTCCTACATGGAAGCGGGGTGAAATTATGATGGATTTTGTCAAAGGACTACCGAGGACACCTAGAAGGAATGATGTAATATGGGTAATTGTTGATCATCTCACAAAATCAGTACATTTCCTTACAATAAGAGAGGATCTACCACTTGAGAACCTGGAAACACATTATATTAATGAAGTTGTAAGAATTCGTGGTGCACCTCTATCGATTGTGTCTGATCGAGATCCCCAGTTTACATCAAAATTATGGAAAAGTCTTCAGAAGGCTTTGGATACTGAGCTTCATATGAGTACTACTTATCACCCCCAAACTGAAAGACATTCTGAAAGGACTATTCAAACTCTAGAAGACATGTTGTGATCATTCTCTCTTGACTTTCATGGTATATGGGATCAATAATTACCTTTGGAGGAATTTGCCTACAATAATAGTTTCCATTATAGCATTCAAATGGTGTCATATAAAGCATTATATGGTAAGAGGTTTTGAACTTCAACTTGTTGGGATGAATTTGTCAAGAGGAAACTTTTAGGTCCAGGACTTATCTAAGAGACAATTACAAAGGTAAAGAAAATTCAGGCCCATATTAAAGCAGCCCAAAGTAGGTAAAGGAGTTATGCTGACAACTGGGGAAAGGATTAGGTATTTCAAGAAGGTGATCATGTATTTCTAAAAGTATCTTTTTGGAAGGGTGTCTTAAGGTTTGGTAAGAAAAGAAAACTGATCCCCAGGTACAACAGACCATTTGAAATTTTGGAAAGGATCAGAGTTGTATCTTACCGTATAGAAATGCCACCAAGCCTCCCCAAAGTTCATAATGTGTTCCACATCTCATTGTTAAAGAAATACATACCAGACCCAAATCATGTACTCACCTATGGAGAAATAGAGCTGTAACATGATTTTTCATACTGTGAAGATCTTATCGAGATTCTTGACACAAGGGAGAAGGTATTGAGAAATCGGACAAATCATCTTGTAAAGGTTCTTTGGAGAAACTATAAAATGGAGGAAGTGACATGGAAACTTGAGGATGTTATGAATAATAACCACCCACATCTTTTTCAAGGGATTTATACATGAAAAAAATTGAGAATGAAATTTCTGAAGGTGGGAATAATATAACACCTCAAACATTTTATGGTATGTTTCTCTTAAATGCTTTCAATTTATTAGATAGCCTATATTGAATGAATCACTGAGTATCTGTAAAACAAAACTTGGTTATTTATAGGACAAATTCATAACCTATCCATTAAACTTAAATTTTCTACATCTTTGTTTTGAATTTCAAAAAACAGTCATCTACGGTTGTGATCAGTAAGTTATTTGGAGTCTGATAAAAACAGCTTGTTTTTTATAAATAGTGACATACTATTGGCACCAAAATATTGCACGAAAGGAAGGAACAACAAAGAAGCCCCGCACGCTTCCTCGCGAAGCACCGACGCGAAGCACCCCCGAGCATCGCGGTCCCGCGAAGCACTGGAGGCGGTACCTCTCCGCGAACGAATTTGACGTTCGCGGTCCCGCCGCAAAGCACCGGAGGCGGTACCTCTCCATGAACGAATTTGACGTTCGCGATCCCGCCGCGAATCACTGGAGGCGGTACCTCTCCACGAAAGAATTTGATGTTCATGATCCTGCCGCGAAGCTCCGAAGGCGATACCTCTCCAAGAACGGCCTGATGTTCACGAGCACGCCGCGAAGCACCGAAGGCGGCGCGGGAGTTCTGCTTCTCGGTGCCCCTTGCCTATAAATACTGGGTTCCCCCTGAGCCCAAGGGATGGACAATCTGGCCTTTCAGCTTCTCCTCTCCCGAATCACTAAGCACCCTTTGCCCCGGGAATCATGAGCTCCGCAAGGTACTTCTACTTTGTGTGATGCATTCTCTTTGTCTCGTTTTGAGCCCCTCTTCCGAGAGGTATGCCCTTCATGAAGCTCAAGGGCATTCGCGAAGGAGGGGGATTCCCAAGGGAACCCGGGCAGCCGTGGAGCATTTATGCTTCACGAAACACCCATCATGTACTAGCGATTCCCATGCTAAGGCAGGATCGCTACATATCGCGAAGCTCACTGCCTCGCGGCACCTTGCTTCGTGAGGCACCTCTGCTTCGCGAGGCAGTGCTCCGCAAACACTATTCCACTTCGCGAAGCACCCCCCATCCACACCTCTACCCCATGATAAGGCCAAGGCACTCTACTTCGCGAAGCACACTCCTCTGCTTGGAAATTCCTCTTCCCGTGTGACCCTCCAGGTTTGCACGATGTGATTTCAAAGTCCCACGGACAACACCGCTCGTAGCGTTGCTTTGCCTGATGCTTCTTCACATAGGCACGCTAACGGCTATTTGTTCTTCACATATCCACGCTAACATGGACCCCTCGATGGTTCGCTCTACAACCCCCCTTAACCACGGCCTTACTGGTACCTTCCTGCTCCCAAGGAGCAATGGGAACCAATTATGTAAGTCCTAGGGGTGCGGAGTAAACTCACCTCGTCCAAGCTGCAGGATGTTAAACTGCCAAGCACCTCGTCCTCAACACATGACGTTAAACTGTGATCCGGCCCCGTGCCTCACATAAAGGGTCCCCCCAGCTCGAAAATTTTTTACGCCACCCGTCTCCACAGAGACGGGGTCACCCCCTCCACAAGGGATGATATCCTCCTTCTCGGAGTAGCGTATGTCCATGGGAGAAGGGAAACAACCTTGGTATAAGCCCCTAGCCCCTCTTGCGGAAGGCTAAACCCCTGCATCTCCGTACTTCCCCTCTACCAAGGTCGGTGGAGGGTGTAATAGGGAACGAGGCACCTCCCATCATTGGTCCCAAATCCCTCTTTTTCTGCGCTCTGCCGCACTTTGGGCCTCCATCATGGAGTAAGTCCCAGCACCATGGGACGCCTAACGTGTAAGCCCCTCTTCGCTTCTCACGGACGCACCCTTCGCGGCGTGATCGTCAGGTCTCTGCTGTCTCTTGTTTCTCACACCGAGCACGACTCACATGGGCTTAGAGTAAGCATCGGCCATGACAACACCTCGTCCATCATGACGTTAAATTGTATGCCCTCATCCAACATGACGTTAAACTATATGCCCTCATCCAGCATGACATTAAACTATATTCCCTCATCCATCATGACGTTAAATTGTATGCCCTCGTCCAGCATGATGTTAAACTGTATGCCCTCATCCAGCATGACGTTAAACTGCACGCCCAACCGAACTACGATGACTTTGATCCATGTCAAGGCATGGTACGTAGGAAGCCTCTATGAGGTTCAAGCCCACCACCCGGTCATTCTGACCTCATTCATGTCGGTTCACCACCGTCCCGTATGACGTTAAATTGTATTCCATCATTTGAACTATGAGGACTTTGATCCATGTCAAGGCATGGTACGTAGGAAGCCTTCACGAGGTTCAAGCCCACCACTAGTGGACCCCCAAGTCTACTTTCACATCGGTTCACCGATGAAACCATTCGAACTACGAGGTCTTTGATCCATGTCAAGGAATGGTACGTAGGAAGCCTTCCTAAGGTTCAAGCCCATCTCTCAATTGGACCAAGGTCCACCTTCACCTCGGTTCACTGACGACTTCCATCATTTGAACTACAAGGTCTTTGATCCATGTCAAGGCATGGTACGTAGGAAGCCTTCCTGAGGTTCAAGCCCACCCATCATTTATTCATGTCGAGTTCATCCTCATCCCACATGATGTTAAACTTCATTCCAGTCTGACGGCAAGTCGTTGTGACCAACCCAAACTATGAGGACTTTGATCCATGTCAAGGAATGGTACGTAGGAAGCCTCACGAGGTTCAAGCCCCTCTCCCATCGGACCAAGGTCCCTTATTCACGTCGGTTCGCTGACACCCACCACAAGTGGACCCCTGGGTTCACCTTCACGTCGGTTCGCCGACGAAGTCCCCTTTGAACTACGTGGTCTTTGATCCATGTTAAGGCATGGTACGTAGGAAGCCTCCATGAGGTCCAATCCCACCATCACTAGGACCCCCCCTGGTCCTCCTCATTCACGTCAGCCTTCCGACGTCCAACTTGAACTACGTGATCTTTGATCCATGTCAAGGCGTGGTACGTAGGAAGCCTCCCAGAGGTTCAAGCCCACCACCTGTTGGTCATCCCGGCCTCATTCCTGTCAGGTCACCAGCACCTGGGCAGCCTAGTGCGTAAGCCCCACACCATCTGGACCAAGGTCCGCATTCACGTAGGTTCACTGACGATGCCCATTGGGCCAAGTTCCACCTTTACGTCGGCTCGACGACACCATCCTGAACTATGCTGACTTTGATTCCCTGCCACGGGGATACGTAGGAGGTCTCTTCGAGGCTCAAGCCCAACTTCACTGTCACCCCTGCGATGGTCCCATTTTATTCCCCCTCCATTTCATTCAACTCTCCATCACCCATCCTCATTCTCACCTGTACTGCCATGTCCCAGAAATATCATACCATTCCACTCCTCTTCGCAACCGCCCATGGGCTGGTCTCGGTATCGGCACCCCTTCAAGGGAAATCCCTCGATCCGATCCATTCCAGCTAATGCTCTGATCGGGCTGATCCGTCCCCCGCTGGACGTTAAACCTGCGGCATACCCTGTGCTAAACATAGGAATCTGAGGAAAACCTCAGATATCTGTATATGGAATATAATTCCCCGTGCTCGATGTGGGATGCCTCGGGATTCCACACCATCGAGAAGCCCTATGACAAGGGATAAAAGATAGACACGCCACTTCCCCAGCATCCAGACATGCTACTGATGCCTCGACGTGACTACTCCCCCAAATGCAGGTTGCTGCCCTGACCGGACCCTTTGGAATGTCCTGACAGAAGCAGTGTAATTAACCGGTGTCCATGGAAACATGGCACTGGGAATAGTTTCAAGAACAACGTATTAAATCTATAAGGGAGACCCGGAATAGGTGATGAGTTCTGAGGAGGAATCCACAGAAAGAAGAACCTACATCCCATCATCCCGTTTCGATCAAGGAGAAAACATCCCTGAATAAGGAGGGAATGCCGCCTGCCTTTGGAAAGCGGGAATGCGGGGCAACAATGCAGCACGTCCTCCTACGCAGATGGACAGATGCGCGTGCCCCGGCGAAAGCGTCAGAAACAGAAATGGTGAACCCGACGTGAAATTCTTATCCTCAATGTGGAGATTAGTAGCGTTTGAGACACCAGTAGATTGACGTGTCAACGGATCCAGATATCCGGCACCGGGTCCTGCCAAGCAAATGGCGGGCCTGGCATGAAACTCACCGGAAATTGGGGTAGTAGAACGTGGGGCATTCCGTTCTGCAGTGTGTTGGAATGGATCCTTCTTACGGACATGGGGAATGGAATGGCGCTGGGGCACTGGTTGTCAATCCATTTCCTTGCAGTTCTGATGAGTTGATCTCTCTGTTTCCCAGGAACCAGGTTGCTGCTATGGAGACGTGATCACTGCCTGCTCGCCTACACAGGGGAAGGGGAACTACTGGCACAGCCGCCCCGCATGGCTCCACTGCCACCACGACGGCCTCTACATCCGTGAATACGCAACTCCCACGTCCCCTCTCCCCGTCAGAGATCATCCAGCGAAGGGTGATCAACAACCTTGTACGCAGGTACGAGGAGGAAGGGGTCATCCCAACTCGGGATATGGCCCGCCTGGACCTGGAGGCATCCAAGCCCCGCCGTCAATGCCGCCCTAACAGGCCGTGCAGGGAGCCCCTGCTCCCCACCCCAACGTTCAATCGTTTCGGGAGCCTGTCCCCGGAACGCCTCGACGACTCCTCGCCTTATGCTGATGAGATGGGTGACATCCGGCTCGGTCCGCTCAGGGTCCCGGCCCAAGGGATCCAGGCGAGGGCTCCCATTCGGCCGCGTCAACCCCGCTGTTTGACTCCATAGGAAGAGCAGGCAGGCTATGCCCCTGCACCACCTGCGCCAGCTCGTCTGACCCGACGTCAGCGCCGGGCCCAGGCTGAGGATGCTCGCCAAGATACGTCGACTTCAACAACTACTATGGACCAATCCACCACCGACGTATATCATGGAGTTCATGCATACACTGAGCAGGGGCACTCCTTCACCCGACCGGGATCGAGGCCTCAGTCGCCCCACGGGCAGGCTGGGTCGACTCTCGGGGTCACAGTCCCGAGCGATGATTGTCGTGAACCAATCTGTGGTAACATCACTCCATACGGAGGTCCTCTTCATACCACCATTCCACAGAGCATGGGCTTTCCCCACTCCGAAGCTCGTCACAGAGGTATGCCTCGTACTACCCCCATCCCGAAGGAAGACCCGCCCCACGGCGGTGACGCTCGGCACGAAAACCTCTCCCACGCCCACTATACAGGGTATGGAGTCCATCCTCCTGCCCCCGACCACCGATCTGAAGGCACTGTCCATCCAGTCCTTCTCCAACGTGGGGGTCCTCCCTATGTCCTCTCTACAATGGGAGAAGGTCCTCCTCGCCCCAACAACTCGAGGAGTGAAGGTCAGCCTCGCTCCGCCTGCATCGACCATGGAGGTCCTCCCCATGCTCCTGCTGATTCCAACAGAGGCTCCGCCCGCATGGGTGTTGTCCATGGAAGTCCTCCCCATGTACCCTTAGACATTTTCCCTGGTTCCCCTCGCACCCCGGCCACCTCGAGCGGGAGCCCTCTCCACCACGGCGCCAACGCCGCCCCAAGACTACATTTTGGGAATCAACCCTGTCCCGAGAAGCCACCCCAGGGTAGAAGAGAGGGCCGTCGCCACCACAAGAAGAGTCCTGGGAAGGCCCGGGTGGAGATCAGACCTGCCTGTTTCTCGGATTCTGAAGCGGAACGTGACTCAGCGATGGAACCTTCTCCCCGCTCCTCTGCATCAAAGACTGGGGTAGGAACCAGGCGCGTCAGTCTCATTCTCCCGGAATGCGAGGTCCACCGGATTCCCACCTCTCTCCGCAGGTACATCCAGGAGGAAGAAGTCATGGAAATTCCATAGGTCACGACCATGAAATCACCACTGTTGTCACCAGAAGCGCCCTCTACCTCTACCAGAGATTATGGGGAGCTGTTTTGGGGAACAATGATTGCAGAGCAACGGCGTAACCCATCGTCGGTGACCACGACTCCTGCACTTGAGGCTGTGGCTATCATCCCATCGTATCGTGATATCGTGGTCAGGTCACCTCACTCTTCAGAGGATGGCCCGGAATTCAGCGGCTAGTCAGCTTGTTCTCCGTATTCTCTACCGCCAAGTTTACTATCCCAGAGGTCTGCCTCGGTACCGCTACCAGTCCCTCAGCCACCCCCGGTCGACGAGTGGGGAAATACAGGGCCAGACCCCGAGTCTGAACCCAGGAGCTTCTGGAGCATTCTTGCAGCAGATCACTTCCCGGAGAAGTTCTGGCTGACGGCAGCGCCAAATTTTCGCGCACCCGAGTCCCTTACCCCAGAAGAGGTGGGGTGCTTTTGCCGAACCCTATGGGCGACACACTTCCGCCTTCGTTATGAGTGGCTGATGTACCCCAGAAGTCGAGAGCACTTTGAAGAAATCGGCGAGAAATGCCGCCTGATCGATTTGGCCGCACTCCCTGTGGCCCAGCACCCTGAGTCACCAGGCCGTCAGAGCACCCTTCAACGAAAATGTGTTCAGAGTTTCAAAGTACTCCGCAGAGTCATCAGGGAATCTACCCCCCATGTGCAATTTCGTGGTTGGGGACACTATGCCGCTCTCCTCTTCGACCATATCCAACGGCAACCCAATTCATTATGCGACATTGAGGACTTGCCCTTGAGAGGGGTCACAGTCCACATGACTGACGTAGTGGACAAGGAAGACGAGCTTGAGTTTATCAATGGATACTTACCCCCTGAGGGCATACCGCCACTGCTGGACCCATCAGGGAGGGTTACCTATCAGTAGAGGAACCTTCTAGGCCTCCCTGTACCCACCGAGTCGCTGGTACTCAGTTGAAATGCTGGTAAGGGTAAGGAGCGCGTCAGAACTGTCAAGCACTCCAACCCGTCCGCCTCTGTACAGAAGACGGACGAAGATCCCGAGAAGGCCATGTTATGTCAGCAGCTTGCTAAGCAGAACAGGCTGGTTGACAAACTCTTGGCCGAGCGCGCTGTAGAGCGGCGACCCGACTATGGTAATCCCAAGCTGGGGCAGCAGGGGTAGGAACAATTCCCCCCGGTGAGATGCCTCTGGGCAACCCTGATCATGCTGCTTCCGCAGACAGGGCAGAAGCCGGAACTTACGGCAAGAGGGTGCGATACGTCTCGCCAAACCCCCCCTAAACAATGGGGAAATCTGAAGAACCCAGTTCGGGTTCCCCCAGTCGCCCCATAGGTCGTTCCGCCAGTCAATCCACAAGCCTCCGAATCCATCTACCGTATTGAAGAACCTGGAAATGCACTTGTGATTAGGGATCCCTGTCAAGACAGGGACCCCCACCCGGATGATCTTATAACGGCACTCATAGCCTGCCTCGAAGCGTTGGAAACGTGGCAGGTGGAAGTCCCACCGGATGGCAAGCCATATCCCGCATGGGTGGATGATATTCCCACACCCCCGGGTTTTGGGAACCCCACCTTCTCGTCCTTCAATAGGACAGGGGACCCGCTTTAACACTTGGCCCATTTTTCTTCCAGGTGTGGCCCCATGCTGGGGACTCCGGCCCAGTAAGAAGCGTCCAAGCTCCGATATTTCGTGCAGACATTGGAAGGTCCCGCATTCGTCTGGTACAACCATCTCCCTATCAGATCGGTGACCGGTTGGGAGGATCTCCGCTGGTAGTTCCTATATCAGTTCAGCTCCACCACATGGAAGACCAGCATTGAAGACCTCTTCAAGTGCAAGCAAAGGCCTGATGAGCGAGTCGTAGATTTCATCGCCCGGTGGAAGGGACTTACGTACTCCCTCGATATGCCACTTACTCAGGAGAAATTACTGATGATGTGTGTATGGAATGTTAAAACGGAGCTGGTACCTTCCCTGATTACCCAAAAACTACCCTGGAGGGTTCCGGGATTTCTCAGATAAGGCTCAGTGCCTTGAGGAGGCTCTGCAACAGGCTAGTCAGGCACATTTGCTGCCCCCTATGATCCCAGTCAGGAGGACTTCCAGAGTCGAACCCGCCGCGGTGGCCCAAATAGAAGCCCCCAGGAAACTAGAATTACTGCCAGTGACACCATCCTCGTAACCCTGCAGAGGTCCTCCACCTCAAGCGCAGGCTCCTGCTCAGCAGCGACCGCCTCAGAATCAACAGGTTCCCCCACGCAATGCGCCACCTCCACCTAGGTGAGACAATCAGGCACCGCCTCCTCAGCAGTCCCCTCCGGACCCTCGTCAGGGTCAGGCCCCCAGGGCCCCCTATCCGGAAAGAAGGCACCAGACTTATTCATTCAATGAAAATTAGGTCCCTGGCTACTTCTGAAGTGCTCTAGACCAAGGGATTGTGCGCCTGCCCGAGTGCATAAGGCCGGAAGAGGCGAATCTCACCGATCACCCCAACTACTATCCTTATCATCGGATTCTGGGGCACACCCTCAAGCAATTATATGTGTTTAAAGACTGGCTTCAAGACCAGGTCAACAACAATATAGTCAAGTTGGGCTTGGCACCAACACAAGTGGTGGGTGTCTTTGCAGGGTCAGAGATCAGTAGCGACAGTGAAGGCGAGTGGCAGTAGGTTCCCAGCCATAGGTCCCAGAGATACGATGACTGGATGGCTCGAAAAACCATTGTCTGTGCCCATGGTATCATCCGGGCGCGCCTGAAGCAGTCGGAACCTTCATAAGAGGCAGCCAGTACCTCTGCATCGCCTTCACAGTCGACCTCTGCCCAAAAGGGCAAGAAGCGACGATGCAAGAAGAAACAACGCGCTCCGCCGGTGTCATCGTCATACCGCACTCTCAGTGACTTTATGCCCCTGGAAATGGGGATTCCTCCTAGAATCCGCCCGGTGGTGGATGACTCATCGAGTGACAGCCAGGGGTACGCTTCGGTTAACACCATGGAGCTGGTAAATCCCTATATGACTCCCCGACAAAGGGGAACTCCAGGCGAGCCTCCCAAACGTCCCCAGCCGACGTCAACGTCAGCGGAACCACAACCATGTCGGTCTTCGAGGCACTTTAGCGGGCACTTTCAGCCAAGCCGTGCACGCTACTGAGACCAGACAGTAGGCTCAGTGCAGAGCTCAGCACGTGCAACCCCATATGAAGCCCTCATCTTTACCTCCACCGCCCTTTGTGCTACTAGATCTGGGAGAGCTGCCTCATTCGTATCATAGCCAGTCTTTCCCGACTACAGGCCAGTCTCCGCTGTCCGATCCTAGTCCGGAGACTACTCCCCAGGCTTCAACTAGTAGGCAGCAGGATGTACCCAGCACTAGCCAACCGCCAGTTCAACCGGCAGGACCCGCTGTGCCTCCAACTGCAGAACGACCTCTTGTAAGCAGAGGTTCACGTTTGGCATGAAAGTACGATTTCCTGAATCACCTGGTTGGAATTCCAGCAAGGCTTTCTATCCTTGAGGCCCTTCGCCTATCATCTGAAATGCGTGAGGCACTTGTCGAGGCCCTAAGGATCCCCCTACAGTTTGAGACGGAGGTAGCAGCCGCAGAAGCCTTCCACGCCGAGGCAATTGAGAACGCCGAATGTCAGGCGGTTATCTCGTTCTCCAGTGAAGATGAGGACCCTTTTATACAGGGGCATATTCGCCCGCTGTACATCACTGGCCACTTCAATGGTGTGGAAGTCCGTCGCTGCCTCGTTGACACGAGTTCCGGAATCAACCTAATTCTGACTCTAACATTGTGAAAGCTGAGTCTATCTGAAGATGATTTAACTCCCTCTGACCTCAGAATCCAGGGGTACGACAGGACCGAGCAAACCCCAGTCGGCAAGATCCGCCTGAAGACTCAGTTCGGTGGCTTAATTGCCAGCACCGAGTTCATGGTCGTCTCTCAGGACACCTCCTACAACGCGTTGATGGGTAGGCCATGGCTCCATATGCATGCAGCAGTCCCTTCGTCGTATCACCAGTGCCTCAAATACTCCCTCAATGGTCGATTAGGCGTGCTCCAAGGAGATGCGTCTCCTTTCACCTCTTGTGAGGCTCACTATTTGGATGTAGATTATTACAAGAGTAAGGATAAGCAAATCCTAGTAAGTGAGGATGAACCCGCCCCGTTCACAAGTGATCCCTGGGAATGCATATATGACGCCTACATCCTCCTGATCCACCGATTGGAGGCCACGACCCCCGACATGGGGCAGTGTTTTGTTATTTCGGGTACGCAAGGAAGGCATGTTCCCATGTCCAAGCGATGGCGGAAAATCACCTCGTACTCCTACACCAACCAGGCTCAGGTGATCCCGGAGCCTCCTACCCCTGTGCGGTACTGGAATGTCAAGCTTATGACAATGGTGGTACGCCATACGTGTCTCTTCCACCGGGCTGGAATCAACCGACTCAGGCCGACACGTCACCACTGTTTTGATGTCATCAAACGTGGCTCCTTAGGCCAAAGTCCAGATGGGATAGGGTCGACTGCTTTCACTGCTATGGTCTCAATGGCGAGTGAGCCTCCTGACATGATGACCACCGCTGCCCAAGCCGACACCAGCTTCTCCTCAAGTTTTGATAGACCAGAAGTATCTCCCGTCACGGGAAATCCCCCCACGGGTGGAGAGGAAGACCTGGAGGATGCTCCCCCCGCCTTTGAGGAAGGAGTCTCTACCACGGTTGATGAACTGGTACAGGTGAACCTTGGTAGCAAGGAAGATCCGAAACCCACATCGATCAGTGTAGCCATGTCCCTCGAGGAGCGGAAGCAGTACGTAGACTTTCTCAAAAAACACCGTGACGAGTTTTCCTGGAGTTACAACAAGATGCCAGGACTAGATCCCCAGGTATTCGTTCACCGTCTGGGCCTCCCGGCAAACCATCTTGGGTCTAAGCAGCCTCCCAGGAAGATGTACCCTTCTCATGGTGCTATGGTTGAGGCCGAAGTTGACAAAATTATCAAAGTCAACTTCGTTAAGGAAGTCCAGTACCCCAAGTGGCTTGCTAACATTGTGCCAGTCAAGAAGAAGAATGGGCATATCAGAGTCTGCATCGACTTTCGCAACCTTAATCACCACTTCCCAAAGGATGACTTCCCCCTCCCGGTGACTGAGTTGTTGATTGATGCCATGGCCGGGTTCCAAGCTCCCTCTTTCATGGATGGGTATTCCAGGTACAACCATATCCAGATGGCCCCCGAGGACGAGGAGTCCACTACCTTCAGGGCTCCCCAAGGTACCTTTTGCTACCAAGTTATGCCCTTTGGCTTGAAAAATGCAGGTGCCAATTATCATAGGGCCATGCATCGCATATTCAAGCCAATTCTTGGGATGCTGGTGGAATGCTACGTAGATGACCTAGTGGTCAAATCATGCCAGCGCCAGGACCATCTCAAAGACCTTGATAAAGTGTTTGGTTTCCTCCGTTCCCATCACCTGAAGATGAACCCGTTGAAGTGCTCCTTCGGGGTCACCTCTAGGAAATTTCTTGTCTTTGTTGTTAGATACTGAGGCATTGAGATCGACCCAGATAAGATCAATTCCATCATCCAAATGCCTCCCCCAAGCAATATTTGGGAACTTCGAGGCCTCCAAGGCCACTTAGCCTATATACGCCAATTCATCACGAATCTGGCCGGCAAGTGTAAGACCTTTTCCCGGCTCATAAAGAAGGGTGCCTCCTACGAATGGGATGAGGAGTGTCGGACCGCTTTTGAGGAAATCAAGCAGTATATGATCCAACCTCCGGTTTTGATGCCACCCATCTCTAGAATGCCGCTGGTCCTTTACGTGACCACCCTGGAATGATCCCTCAGTGCACTGATCACCCAGAAGAACAACGAGGGTACTGAGAACAGTCTCTACTATCTCAGCCACATGCTTCTCGATACAGAGGTCAGATACTCCCCTATTGAAAAGAGCTTCCTTGCGCTCGTCTTTTCCGTACAGAAGTTTTGTCATTACCTGCAGCACCATGAGGTATAATAAAGTACATCCTGAATCGCCCCATGTTGACTGGCCGACTAGCACAGTGGGCAGTGATTCTCCAGCAGTTTGATATCATGTTCGTACCTCAGAAGGCCATTAAGGGACAGGTGTTGGCAGACTTTTTAGCTGCCCATCCAACCTCCACAGATCAATCCCTGGACCTGGATTTTCCTGATGAGGCAATCCTCTCAGTCGATCATGCCATCCCATGTTGGAAAATGCACTTCGACGATGCCTCCCGGAGCCCCACCAGTAGGAGGCTCAACGATCCTAAGCTCAATAGAGTGGGCCTGGGTATCTTCTTCATTACCCCGACGCAAGCCATCCTGCCATACTCATTCCTGTTTTCGGAAGGTTGTACCAACAACGAGGCAGAGTACCAGGCTCGCATCACCGGCCTCAAGCTGGCCCTTGAGATCGACGTGCCCCATCTACATCTGAAAGGAGATTCCGAGCTGGTAATCAAACAGGTCAATAGTGACTATGTCATCAGGAATCCGGATCTTGTACTGTTTCTAGAGTGCACCCTCCACCTAATGGCCCAGTTCTCTTCTCGACCAGAGATTACCCATGTCCCGCGGTCATAGAACAGTCAAGCGGACGCCTTGGCTGGATTAGCTGCGTCGCTCGCAGAACCTGAGCAAGATGATTTGATCATACATGTGGAACACTGGAGAGTCATTTCCCCCGTCACCCAAGAGGACAATGATGGCCTGCGGGTAATTCATCTCACCATTGGGCCCTCTACGTCAGGGGTCTCGGGTTCGTCAGACACAGTGGTTGAAGCCACTCCCGACTGGAGGGCGCATTTTGTTGAGTATCTCCAAAATGGTCACCTCCCGGATGATCGGGCCGAGCGTGAGCGAACCCGACGCTGTGCGCTGCAATTTACCCTCCAGAGCGGCCCTAGTCTTGAATAGATCCTTTATAAGCGGAGCTTCGATGGCGTTCTCCTCCGTTACATTCAAGGAGTAGAGATTTCTCAGTTTATGCAAGAGGTTCATGCCGGTTCCTGTGGTGCCCATCAAGCTGGGCTGAATCTGTCCCATCAAATCCAGAGGTTGGGGTACTTCTGGCCCTCTATGATCCATGATTGTATCGGGTATGCCAAGAGCTGCCATGCGTTCCATGTTCATGCCAACTTTCTGCATCGGCCGCCGGAGCCCCTCCACCCCACCAAGTACTCTTGGCCATTTTCGGTATGGGGACTTGATGTAGTGGGACCATATCCACCAGAAACGGCTCGCCAATGTAGGTTCATTCTGACTGATACAGATTTATTTTTTATGTGGGTAGAGGAAGTTCCACTCAAAGAGGTCAAGGCCCATTCCATCGTCGACTTTGTGAGCTCCAATATCATCCACCGATTTGGGGTCCCTCACGCCATCCTCACCGATAACGGCACCAACTTCCGAGTGGCTAGGCTGAAGAAATTGTACGCCAAGTACGGAATCCGCTCGAACCATACCTCCTGCTATCACGTGCAGGCAAACGGACAGATTGAGGCGTTCAACAAAACCCTCTCCAACATTCTGCAGAAGATGGTTGGTCAGAACAAGAAAAGTTGTCCAGAAAAGCTCCCCAATTCCCTCTGGGCTTATCGGACGACGACTCGCAACTCTACCCAGGTAACCCCATATTCCTTGGTGTATGGGGATGAGGCCATCCTACCCATTTAGATCTAGCTGCCATCGCTGCACACTGCAGTCTGTGACCAGCAGGCACCAGATGAGGTGGCCGAAATCCGTCTAGCTGAATTAGAAGCACTGGACGAGAACCGGCTTCGTGCCCTGCACAATCTGGAAAGGCATCAAAATAAGATAGCGAGGGACTTCAACAAGAAGGTTTGCCTCCGTTATTTTCTACAGGTCAACCTAGTGCTGGCCCTTCGAGCACCAATGATCCCCGGTAGGAAACTGCCCAAGCTAGAACCCAAATGGGAAGAGCCTTATATCATCCATAAGGTTTACCCCAACAGGGAATACTCCTTGGTAGCCATGGATGGTGAGCGCGTGACTCCTCCCACCAATGCCAGGTTTCTCAAACAGTACTTTGCCTGATCCTTATGGTCCTGCATGACCTTAAACTGTACGGTCCCGCATGACCCTAAACTGCACGTTACGGTCCCGCATGACCCTAAATTGCACGTTACGGTCCTGCATGACCCTAAACTGCACGTTATGGTCATGCATGACCCTAAACTGCACATTACAGTCTTGCATGACCCTAAACTTCACGTTATGGTCCCACATGACCCTAAACTGCATGTTACGGTCCCGCATGACCCTAAACTGCACGTTACGGTCCCGCACGGCCCTAAACTGCACGTTATGGTCCTGCATGACCTTAAACTGTACGGTCCCGCATGACCCTAAACTGCACGTTACAGTCCCGCATGACCCTAAACTGCACGTTACGGTCCCGCATGACCCTAAAATGCACATTATGGTCCTGCATAACCTTAAACAGTACGATCTCGCATGACCCTAAACTGCACGTTACGGTCCCGCATGACCCTAAACTGCACCTTACAGTCCCGCATGACCCTAAACTGCACGTTATGGTCCTGCATGACCTTAAACTGTACGGTCCTGCACAACCTTAAACTGCACCACCGTCCTGTAGGACGATAAACTGCAAAATGGTCCGAGATCTATGACCTTAAACTAAGATCTCCCCTCGTCCTTACTGTAAGACGTTAAACTGCAAGCCAGTCAGGCCTTCCTGACCGAGGCTCAGCCTCAGGCCCCTTGGCCTCCTCGGGCCCCCGGCCCCCGTCCTTACTGTAAGACATTAAACTGCAAGCCAGTCAGGCCTTCCTGACCAATGCGCAGCCTCGGTCCCCTTGGCCTTCGTCGACTCAGACTCACTATGGGATTGTACGGTGTGGTGTGGGATTACATCCTCATTCACGTTGGGTTACCCACCGTACCGTACATACACCCAGTTGAGATACATCTCTCGTCCAGAACAATGCTAAAACTGCGCTTCAAGAACTACATGTGGCTTGATTCCCATCTTAATGGGATACGTAGGAATACTCGGACACCTCATCTTGAGCCCAGCTCCAAGATCTTCTCTTCCACTATCCCCCCTGGGAATAGTTTCCTTGGAGGGTCCTTGCGTAGCGAGGAGTAGGCTTTCTTAGCCCCGCTCATACAACCCCGCTCATACAAGGATTGTAAGGGTTGCACCATGTGCCCACTCCCGTTCTTCTATCCTCCCACGTCCTCACCACATGACGTTAAACTGCATGGCCTTCAATAAATACGTATGTCTTGATTCCCATCCTAATGGGATAGGTAGGAACGCCCGGGAATTTTGTCTATTGGCCCAGCCCAAAATCCAAAATCTTCCCCTCTGGTCAAGACATATGGAAGGGTGCACACTTTTTCCCTAACTCACATCGAGCAAGCCTCGACCCGGCTGCACGTCCCCCCTGGAGACGTTTGCCTCTTTCGTGGATGGATACAGCTATGCTTCAACCACTCCTTGACTAGGATTCCATCATTTTTTCACACCCAGAGGGACCCCCAAGAAAGGCCTGGATACTACGCCCAAGGGCTCTCCTACCGATACAGGCCAACGCCCCCGAGGGTTTCCGAGCAACAAGCCGATACAAGTCCCGTGTCGCGAATTTGGTCAACGGTTGACGCTCATTTGTTGCTCCCATATCAGGTCACCATCAGGATGCTATGTTTCGAACATGGTTGACAGTGTCCTGGATCTTCGAGTCCACCCCGAGATGTCCCAAACATCGAGTGCAGTGATTTGTTATACCCCATCCCGAAGTGACAAACTTCCCTCCGGGTGGTGCTAGCGGTCGGGCCCACGGCCCTGATTCTCTTATAAGGAATGTACGGCGTGGTGTAGGATCACGTCCTCTTTCACGTTAGGTTACTTTCCATGCCATACACACCCCTGTATTAGATACAGTTATCTCTTTCCCCGTCCTCATGTAAGAAATTAAACTGCAAACCAGTCAGGCCTTCCTGACCGATGCCTGACCTTAGGCCCCTTGGCCTTCTTAGGCCCATTCGCTCAACCTCTTACCCGGGGTGTACGGTGCGATATGGGATTATGTCCTCATTCACGTCAGGATCATGTATTATGTCTTACGCCTTCCCTCATGAGTCCCAGCCTCAGGCCCCTTGGCCTCCTCGGGTCCCCTGCCCTCGTCCTCACAGCAAGATGTTAAACTGCAAGCAGGTCAGGCCTTCCTAACCAATGCCTAACCATCAGGCCCCTTGGCCTTTTCGGGCCCCGGCCCAGGTCCTCTCTTATAGGAGTGTATGGTGTGTTGTGATATTATTTCCTCATTCACGTCGGTTTATTCGCCATACCGTACACCTCCCTTTTTTGGGGGTATATTACTCCCCTCCTCGTCTCGTATGATGTTAAACTACATCTAGAGAACTACGTATGGCTTGATTCCCATCCTCACGGGATACGTAGGACCACCTGAATGTCTAGGATTTGGGTCCATCCCCATCTATCGGGAATCTTCATCCCGCTTTGGCCCCTTGGTCTACCCTTCCTCCATGAGAGGATTATATGGTGTGGTGTGGGATTATGTCTTCATTCACGTCGGTCTTGTAATGACCACGCCATGTACCTCTCCCTCCCGAGATGTTCCGTCGACCCTTTTCAGCGGTTCACCAATGTACCTAAGGGTACTACGGTTTGTTATTTGGAATGCCAGAATTTACTCGGACACATCCGTGCCCGTCTTCCAGGCTTTGTGTATCCCTTCATCCGGGCTTCCATTATCTTTCACACCCGGAGGGACCCCCATGAACGGTCTGGATACTACGCCCAAGGTCTCTCCTACCGTTACGGGCCAACACCCCTGAGGGTTTCGGACAACAAATCAATAAAATCCCGCGTTGCGAATATGGTCAGCGGTCGATGCTCGTTTGTTATTCCCACCTCAGGCTAACGCGATATAGAGACTATTTTTTCCACCACAGTTAATATTTTTCCTCTATCGCCACGCCGACCCCATTAAGCCCAAAATGTCGGTTACATGATTCACATCCTTCTCTATTCTCATCATGTCCAAGTAGAGTCTCGTAACTCTTGGTACTATTCCTCCGTGCACGTCTGCGTGTTAGGGGAACAAGCCGTGTCAAAGTTGTCCTTCGGGGCTCTCTGTCGACTCCCCTTTGATGGACGCCCCAAGTATTGCGATAAGGATTACCCCCCTTGTTTCCCACACTGAGTTTAACTCACGTGGGCTTAGGGATCGGGTTGACATATGTGCTTACTCGGGAAGTTGTCACCATTCATGGTCCGAGATCTATGACCATAAACTAAGATTCTCTCAGAACTATGTTCAGCTTGATTCCCATCCTAATGGGATACACAGTAATTCCCAGACCCCCTATCTTTGGGTCTAGCTTGATTTCAGCTAATTCACCTCTCTGGTCCGGCCTTCAGGACCCCGACTACGAGACTGTGTGTCATAGTGCGGGATTATGTCCCCATTCACGTCGGGTTTGCAATATCTGTACCACACTCACCCCATTCTAAGAGTTAGTCCTCCTATTCCTTGTCCCGCATGACATTAAAAGGCACCCTTCAGAACTACGTGTGGCTTGATTCCCATCCTCATGGGATACGTAGGACCACCTGAATGTATAGACTTCGGGTCCAGCCCCACCTCTTAGAGATCTCCCGATCTCCCGGTCACTTAGGCCCCTTGGCTTGTCCCTCTCTAGGAGGGGGATATAACGGTATGATACAGGGTTTTTGGCACTATGCCCCCTTTCCCCCGGAATCCGCCATCTCTTGGCCTCCCTCAAGATGAGTCCCTCGACCCCTTGTAGTGGTTCGCCTATGTGTTAAGAGTACTCTGGTCTAGGACCAAGTGTGTCAGATTCAATTTGGTCAAGTTCCCTCCGCTTTTCAAGCTTTGTGTTTCCCTTCATTCGGGCTTCCATTATCTTTCATACCCAAAGGGACCCCCAAGAACGACCTAGATACAATGCCCAAGGGATCTCCTACCATTACGGGCCAACTCCCCATAGGGTTTTCAGACAACAAATTGATACAAATCCCGTGTTGCGAACATGGT
Organism: Viscum album; assembly: GCA_963277665.1. Lineage (NCBI taxonomy): Eukaryota > Viridiplantae > Streptophyta > Magnoliopsida > Santalales > Viscaceae > Viscum > Viscum album. The sequence continues at coordinate 358,742,432 of OY728136.1, read as the reverse complement.
CAGCGGTCGATGCTCATTTGTTTGTCCCCATTTCAGGCTAATGCGACAGGATGCTGTGTTGCGAACATGGTCAATAGTAATCCTTTTTCATCACGCCAGCCCTTCCTGGCCTTGAATGTTGGATACATGATTCACATTATGTTCCACCCCATCGTGTCCAGGTGGAATCTCGACACTCTTGGCGCTACCCCTCAGTGCACCTTTGCATATCAGGGGGACAAAGCTGCGATAAGACGTCCTTCAGGGCTCCCCTAGTCCGATCTCTAAGACCATAAACTAAGATCTCCTCAGAACTACGTTCAGCTTGATTCCCATCCTCATGGGATATGTAGGACCGCCCGGACGCCTTGTCTTCAGGTCCATCCCATTTAGGGAGCCAGTCTCTCCCCCCTTCTTTTCACCTTTTACCTCTATATAGGCCCCTCGGCCTGAGGTTCCTCTCTCGGGACTGTGTACGATGTGATGAGGGATCATGTCCCCATCCACGTCGGTTATGTCGCACGACACCATACACATTCCCCGCCTAGCATCGCTTCTGCTACGTCTGTGCTGCATGACGTTAAAATGAATGCTTGGTCCTATCACATGACCCTAAACTGTGACATTATTGTCCTGACCGCACGATGAAAAACGGCACTGTATTGTGATGACCTCTTTGTAGAGGACATCATGTTGGGTATTGGTCATGTGCCATGCCATTTGTCAATGTCTATCACGCCTTTATCCTTGTGGCGACACCACGGCCTACTACCCTAGGCCTGTCGCTTCACAAAAAAAAACCACTCACCTTAAAGGAAAAATAATATTTATCAAATTCCACTTCTTCTAGTGCAAGGGCCAGGCCCGCACTCCCCTTTTTCCCTGGCATCGGTACCTTACCATGCCACCTTGAAGAACTACATATGGCTTGATTCTCATCCTCATGAGATACGTAGGAGCGCCCGGACACTTCCCCGTGGGCCCAGCCTAACCTTCGTGTTAGGTCCCTCGACTCGAGCATTTCCCCAGAGAACACATGGTAAGTAGGGCTTAGGTCCTCATTCACATAAGGTTCTGTAACCACCTTGCCATGTGTCCCTTTCTCCCCTTACCCACTCATGGTCCAAGCTCTAAGACCTTAAACTAAGACATTTTCAAGAACTATGTACGGCTTGATTCTCATCCTCATGAGATACGTAGGAGCACCCGGGCACTTCCCCACGGGCCCAGCCTAACTTTCACTTTCGGTCCCTTGACCCAAAACCTCTCCCAAGGGGGTCCTGCAGTGCGATATGGGATTATGTCCTCATTCACGTCGGGTTGTTCACCGCACCGTACACACCCCCTATTCCCATTCAAGCCAGGTGTTTGAGTTACTTCACCATGTGCCTCTTATGTTTCCTCCCGCCCTTTGGTCCGAATTCTATGACCCTAAACTAAGATATCCCTATGGTAAAGGACTCTGATCCCTCTATCTAATACGTCTCATTGTCGTATTTAGATGTGTTTTGACAAAGAGCCCGAAGTGTGGGATTTTCATGGGGACATTCCCCTCGTCCCATGACCAAGCTTCGTGAGCACGCTATTTGGATCCTCATCCTCTTCCACATCCAAAAGGACCCTAGGACGACATGGATACTAGGCTTAAGGGATCTCCATGGATGCTAGACCTAAGGGCCCTCCAATCGTTTCAGGCCAATGTCCCTAAGGATCTTTGACAACATTTGCGACATGGTCCCGTATTTCGAACATGGTCAACGGTCAACCCTCATTTGTTTGTCCCCATTCTAGGCTAACGCGATATGGACGCTGCGTTTTCACCACAGTTAACAGTTATCCTCTATCATCACACCACCGTCATTGTGATCCAAATCTCGAGCGTCATGATTCACACATTTCAACTTCCTCATGTTCAAGTGGAATTCCAACATATTCGGCTCTATCTCTTCGCGCATATAAGTGAACCACATGGGCATGTTAGTATCATGGAGCTGGTATTCACCAAGTTTCTCTCCACCCTAACCTCCCCTTCTCTGTGTCGGGAAAGTCCCACCACTACTTTTTTCCCACACTGAGCATGACTCACGTGGGCTTAGTAGTTTTGGTAGGATGTGTACCAACACGGCCAGGCTTCTCATCATCCTGCATGACGTTAAACTACAATTCTAGAACAACATATGGATTGATTCCCATCCTCATGGGATATGTAGAGACACCCTAGTATTTTTCCTAGGGTCCATCCCATAGAAATCATCAATCCCATTCTTCCCATTTCCGGCCCCCTGGTCAGACCCCTCGCTAGAGAGGCCCTGTCCCAAAGAAGGAAGGATCCATGACCAATCCAACGCACCCATCTGGATTACTCCCACCACGGTGGTGTAACTACATGAGTGTTGGATTCTATTCGGACAAACAATCACTCCATATTCCATGCTTTGCATGCCCCTTATTCGGACACACGTCCCCTTTAATGTCTGAAGGGACCCCCTAATAGCCTGGTCTCATGCTGCATCGGCTCACCTACCGTCCTGGGCCAACGTTCTGGAAGACTGGTCATGTTTGGAAGGACCCCCTAACAGTATGGATGTTCGACCTATGGTCTTCCAACTGTCCTGGGTCAACGTCCCGAAAGATTGACCGACAACATTTGTGACATGGTCCCGTGTTTCGAACACGGTCAACGGTTGACCCTCATTTTTGTCCACATTCCAGTCCAACATAGCAAGGATACCGCTTCTCCTCCATGGTTAACGGCTGTCCTTTATTGTCACACCATCCCCACAGTGCTCCGAACCTTGGGCATCGTAATTCACGCTTCCTGTTTCTGTCTGTTCGGACCGATTTCAGTGCCCCTGGTGTTGCACCGTTCATGCATGAGGGCACGCTGAAGAAATGGTAATTCGGATGTTTTGAGAAGTTCCTTCTCCGGCCAAGCCTCTCCCATATTTCGGAAATCCAGACGGGTAATCCAAATCCCGGATGCCCGAAGCATGGTCTCCACTCCTATGTTAGGTGGGACGAGAAGGCCACTATCTCCTGTTTCTCACATCGGGCTTGACCCACGTGAGCTTGGGGAATTAGTGCCGAATGTCCCGCAAACATTGTAGTGATGTAACGAACCGATTTAAACAGTGGAAATCGTTCGTTCTATGGCATTCAAAACAAAGGAAAAAATTGAATCATGAAAGTACCAATAAAAGGTTTTTAGTTTGTTACAGTACCCGGGGGTCAACTCCCCCCATGGATGGGTTGACCCTGTCAAAAGAGCGTTGCAGCTCCGCCACCCTTCGGCTTGTGGCATCCAAGACTTGCTTCCGCTGACTCAGCTCCCACTCCTCCTCAGTAGCGGCGGGGCACAGTTCGTCAGCCTTGGCTCTGGCCCTCTCTACCCCAGCCTGAATGGCAGCCATCTTTCCAGAAGCCTGCCTCATATGCTCCTCTGCCTCTGCCAGCTGGGCCCTCAACCGTGAGATCAACTCAAATTGTGCACTAAGAGAGGCTGAGTGCTCATCCACCCGGTTCTGTAGCTGTTGGACCTCTCTTTCAGCTTCCTAGAGCTTCTTTATGTTTGTCGCCTTCCTCTGCTGCCAGCCCACGCTGAGCCGACGATCATGCTCCCAGATCTTCTCAGCCATAAGATCTCGGACGAGCACGTGAGGACGTTGGGAATCCACTCCCCCAATGCATAGTTCACGCAGCCGCGAGCGAAGTCTATCCATTTTGTCCATCCATAGTGCTTGGGGGTGTCCTTGATAAATCGCATGATCAGCTTCCACGATCGGCGGTGGACTATGCTGATGTCTTCCTCATCGGAGGCTGTTTCGTCCCAGTCTGCGCGATTGGCAGGCTCGTACGCAGGATACGCCCACAGGAAGTCCTCGGCAGGATCTACATCTGGCGTGGAATCTGGCGCGACATCTGGCGCCGAAGCAGGCGCGACAAGAGTGGGACCGGCCGATCGATCCTCTTCATCGGAGTCCACCTCAATGACCTCAGGCACGACCCCTCTGGTGGTCCCGCCAGTGATGATGTGTGTTGCAGCTCGGGGAGATGGGGGGACTATCGCCACCATCACCGGCATGCCCCTAGGAGGGACGCCACCAGACATCCCGACAAGCCTTGTCGTAGTAGCCCACGCCATTCGGAGAACTGTACGACAGAGAGGGACATAAATGTTAGTTGGCATAGTATACATATGACGACAAGAAAACCGGTAGAGGAAAATTAGAGAGGCTGGCCTCCTGGTGCTGCTCTTGAGCCGATACTGACGGGACCCCGAGGTGAGGCCCTCCGTATACTGTTGGAAGGTCTGGAGATTCCGGAGGAGCCACCTCGGGTGCTCTGGTCCCACCAGACCTGAAACTGGACGCAGCCATAGGCGCGGGTTCTGAAGGCCCTGCATCATCACCCGCCGAGGGGCGAGAATGAGGCCTGCGAACAAGTTCCTCCTGCATGGCTCAAACATCGGTGAGAAGTCCATAATGACCCAAGAACGGACCCTAAGGAAAGAAGTTTGGAATGCTACCTTGAGAGCCTCCACGAAATCATCAGAATCTGAGCCTTGATCTCCGACCTCACCCTCCTCCAACGGGCTCCCTCCTCCAGCCTTATCCTCCCGAGAGGAGTCCTCTGATTCTTCTAGCAGGGGGAAGCGCTCCCTAAGATCGGAAGCTGACAACTATGGGGGGACCGTTCGATCCAGCAGTACCTTCACCTGGTCTGTCATTGGGTGAGGGACACCACTAGAGTGAACGTAATCCTCCATCTCATCCAAGTATTGCTCTGCCTCTGCCGGAGACGCCATGAAACCATCCCGGACTGGGCCTATGCCCGGTAATTCCATCCCAAGGGGATTCAGGTGCACCCATATCTCGGGTGGACTGAGGAATTGCCGGTTGACATACCAAATGTCCCAGGCCTCCGGGAAGACGGCATCCTCTGCCATGTCGATATGACACAGCCGCTTCCCCAGAGCCTGAGTGGATATCCTATGAAATCCCCTCGGTGGCCGCCCCTCCGGATGACCCTTCTCTTCCGGGAATCACCGGATCCGCCGCTGCTGCCACACCCTCGGCCGGTGCGGGTCTCGCCGCCACGGCAGCCCCGCCACCGCGAGAGGCCCTAGCTGCCCTCCGACCCCGACCTCGGGATAGAGGAGTCCCACCGTCACCAACCCGAACAGTTGGCTGCTTCAGCATCTCCCCTGGGTAAGTAGCCTCCCAACTAATGGCATACTCCCTCACCAATCCGAAAGCGGAGGTGGATGGAGGCAATGCAATTCGCATCTTCCCATCTTCCCGTGTGAACATGAGCCACAGCTGCCTCATCACACACGGGTTATCCTCGTGACGCACCTCCCAGTAGACCTACGGGGTCAGCCTCTGGAGGCACCGGAACTACCTCGCAAACCGATGCGGGGTGTACGGTTCGCAGAGCGGCTCACGATCCACTCGTGCCACCAAAACTCCGCCTCGAAAGGCCAGTAGGTAATCCCGGTGCTCTTCCGTTCCCCGCCCGTCGTCAGTGAGTATACCCATCGGCAATGGGAAGGGGTGGAAATTAAACTCATCCGCCCTCCACACCCGGTTCATCACCATCGGCATGGTTAGTTTGAACGGGAATCTCCCAGCCGCATTCAGGATAGAGGGGCGGAAGTTTGATCCCGGTGGCGAGATAGGGTTTGGATACTCATAGATCCCCCTGATGTGTGCCGCAATCCACCCATACAGGAGGTGGAAGGGCTCTCATATCCTTGGCGGCTTCTTGACCTCGCTAATGTGCCGCAGCATTCTGTACAGCTTGGAGAGCATTGGGATCCCCAGATTGACCCGCTGCCCCATGGCTAGCATGGACGCCATGATAAACGAGCTGGGCCGCACCCCCATGCTGGTATCCCTCACCGGTAGGATCCAACCACAGATGAGAGCCGCAATGAATGCCGCCAACCTGACTATCGGCTACTGTTCAGTGCTGACACTGAAGCCCCAAGTCTTCCATTGGATGTCTTCTAAGACCCACCAATACAAGTGCTCCTTACCCCGTTGGTCTGCCCTCGGACAAGTTCGAGGCCTCGGAGGGAACTCTCGATTTTCTAGGAAATTCAGGAAGCACTTGGACCACTTCTTAAAGTGGACATCCCTCACTACCTCCTTGTCCTCTCCAGGGACGAGTGCCATTAGCGCTGATTCCAGTCGCGGCATTTGCTCTGTATCCTCCCACGCACTCATGACGGGGAGGAACTCATCATACATGGCCCCCAAGATCGGAACCCCCGAAATCTGGTGGACATCCTACAGGCAGATGCCCACCTCCCTGTGGTGTAGGTGAAAGGTATTGGTCCTAGAAGACCATCTGCTCAGAAACTCTATCATCAGTTGTTTCGGTTGGTAAATGTGGAATTGGGAGGCCCATGCCGCCTCATATAAACCCACTCTTCTAAGCTCGGCACCAAAATCCTCGCATGAGGCGCCTACCCAGTAGGCCCAGGCCCAGTCATTGGTAAAGTTTCCACCCTGGTGCAGGTCCCACTCATCGGACCACCCCTTCTTCGGATCCGACAACGCCGCCTTCAGCATGGTACGGTACAGAGGAGGGGATGTCTCCGGTTGCAGTGGATTCCCGTCAATATTTTTCACATGGTTGTAGAGATAGTTGGCGGTGACAGGTGTGATGTCCTCCCACGCATGACCATCGGCCACCCTGAACCATTGGTGCTGACATGGCGTGCTCCTAAACCAGCAAGTTGGTTCGTCCCTACTCGCCTCAGGGATGAAGACGTCATCCCTCAACCCGAAGTCGTACAATGGCAGCTTCTTGCACTGCGGATAATTCTTCTGACCCTCCGATAGTATCTCTGTCAAAGAAATGTGGTCTGAGTGGCTTCAGACCATCTCCCCAAGGCCCAGACAGTTGTCCATTTCATCCCTCCGGGCGGCATCGACAATCACCCCCAATACAGCTTCTCGATGGGCCATTTCGGTTCCGGCACTTAGAAAAGAATTTTTTCAGAACGGATCGCGAAGCTGGATCGCGAAGCCGGATCGCGAAGGTTGGTTGCGAGACCAAGCCGCGGAGTCTGACCTAGGCTGGAAAACAGGAGTTTTCTTGGCACGTTCGCGGAGTTGGAGATCCGCGGTTCGCCGCGAAGCTCGATTCACGGAGAGAAGACGCGGAGTATGCGGAGCTTCGTGAAATCGAGAGCACAAAAACACAAGAAAATCGCGTGAAGAAAAAAGAGGTAGACCCTCTATTTATAGGCGGCGACCTCGGATCATCGCGACATGACTTGCCCGTGCTGAGCATCGCGGCGCGTCCAGATCCGTGGCCCCGGTTAGCACCGTGGGCCCCCTTCGTGAAGTCGCATCGCGAACCGCCGACAATTTTGGCAATTTTCCCTCAGACTTCGACCGTGCAGTCCGTGGCTCCAAGTCTGATGGGGGCATTTGTTGGCGCCAAAATATTTCATGAAAGGAAGGAGCAACAAAGAATCCCTGCATGCTGCCTTGCGAAGCACCGACGCGAAGCACCCCCGAGCATCGTAGTCCCACGAAGCACCAGAGGCGGTACCTCTCCGCGAACAAATTTGATGTTCGTGGTCCCACCGCGAAGCACCGGAGGCGGTACCTCTCCGCGAATGAATTTGACGTTCGCGATCTCACTGTGAAGCACCGGAGGAGGTACCTTTCTGCGAACGAATTTGACATTCGCGATCCCGCCGCGAAGCTCCGGAGGCGGTACCTCTCCGTGAACAGCCTGACGTTCGCGAGCGTGCCGTGAAGTACCGGAGGCGGAGCGGGAGTTCTACTTCGCGGCGCCCCTTGCCTATAAATACTGGGTTCCCCCTGAGCCCAAGGGATGGACAATCCGACCTTTCGGCTTCTCCTCTCCAGAATCGCGAAGCACCCTTTGCCCCGAGAATCATGAGCTCCGTGAGGTACTTTTACTTCACGTGACGCCTTCGCTTTGTCTCGTTTTGAGCCCATCTTCCAAGAGGGATGACCTTCGCGAAGCTCAAGGGCATTCGCGAAGGAGGGGGATTCCCAAGGGAACCCGGGAAGCCGCGGAGCATTTATGCTTCATGAAACACCCATCCTGTACTAGTGATTCCCATGATAAGGCAGGATAGAAACATATCGCGAAGCACACTGCCTCGCGGCACCTTGCTTCGCGAGGCACCTCTGCTTCGTGAGGCAGTGCTCCACGAACACTATTCCACTTCGCGAAGCACCCCCCATCCACACCTCTACCCCATGCTAAGGCCAAGGCACTCCACTTCACGAAGCACACTCCTCTACTTGGCAATTCCTCTTCCCGTGCGACCCTCCAGGTTTGCACGATGTGATTTCAATGTACCATGGACAACACCACTCGTAGCGTTGCTTCGCCTGATGCTTCTTCGCATAGGCACGCTAACGGCTATTGCTTCTTCGGATAGCCACACTAATGTGGACCCCTCGATGGTTCGCTCTATGACCCCCCTTAACCACAGCCTTACTGGTACCTTCCCTCCCCCAAGGAACAATGGGCACCGGTTATGTAATTCCTAGGGGTGCGGAGTAAACCTACCTCGTCCGAGCTGTAGGACGTTAAAATGACAAGCACCTCGTCCTCAACACATGACGTTAAAATGTGATCTGGCCCTGTGCCTTGCACGAAGGGTCCCCCCAGCTCGAACATTTTTTACGCCACCCGTATCCACAGAGACGGGGTCACCCCCTCCACAAGGGATGATATCCTCCTTCTCAGAGTAGCGTATGTCCATGGGAGAAGGGCAACCACCTTGGTATAATCCCCTAGACCCTCTTGTGGAAGGCTTCACCCCTACATCTCTGTACTTCCCCACTACCAAGGTCGGTGGAGGGTGTAATAGGGAATGAGGCACCTCCTATCATTGGTCCCAAATCCCTCTTTCGCTGCGCTCTGCCACACTTTGGGCCTCCATCCTGGAGTAAGTCCCAGCACCATGGGCTGCCTAACGCGTAAGCCCCTCTTCGCTTCTCACGGACGCACCCTTCATGGCGTGATCGTCAGGTCTCTGTTGTCTCTTGTTTCTCACACCGAGCATGACTCAAGTGGGCTTAGAGTAAGCATCGGCTATGAAAACACCCTGTCCAGCATGACGTTAAACTGTATTCCCTCGTCCAGCATGACGTTAAACTATATTCCCTCATCCAGCATGACGTTAAACTGTATGCCCTCGTCCAGCATGACGTTAAACTGTATGACCTCGTCCAGCATGACATTAAACTGTATGCCCTCATCCAGCATGACGTTAAACTGTATGCCCTCGTCCAGAATGACGTTAAACTGTATGCCCTTTTCCAGCATGACGTTAAACTATATTCCCTCGTCCAGCATGACGTTAAACTGCACGCCCAACCGAACTATGAGGACTTTGATCCATGTCAAGGCGTGGTACGTAGGAATCCTCAACGAGGTTCAAGCCCACCACCCGGTCATTCCGACCTCATTCACGTCGGTTCACCACCATCCCGCATGACGTTAAACTGTATTCCATCATTTGAACTACGAGGACTTTGATCCATTTCAAGGCATGGTACGTAGGAAGCCTTCACGAGGTTCAAGCCCACCACTAGTCGACCCCCGGGTTTACTTTCACGTCGGTTCACCGATGAAACCATTCGAACTACGAGGTCTTTGATCCATGTCAAGGCATGGTACGTAGGAAGCCTTCCTGAGGTTCAATCCCATCTCTCAATTGAACCAAGGTCCACCTTAACGTCGGTTCGCTGATGACTTCCATAATTTGAACTACGAGGTCTTTGATCCATGTCAAGGCATGGTACGTAGGAAGCCTTCCTGAGGTTCAAGCCCACCCATCATTTATTCATGTCGAGTTCATCCTCATCCCGCATGATGTTAAACTGCATTCCAGTTCGATGGCAAGTCATTGTGACCAACCCGAACTACGAGGACTTTGATCCATGTCAAGGCATGGTACGTAGGAAGCCTCACGAGGTTCAAGCCCCTCTCCCATCGGACCAAGGTCCCTTATTCACGTCGGTTCGCTGACACCCACCACAAGTGGACCCCCGGGTTCACCTTCACGTCGGTTCGCCGATGAAGCCCCCTTTGAAATACGTAGTCTTTGATCCATGTTAAGGCATGGTACGTAGGAAGCCTCCACGAGGTCCAAGCCCACCATCGCTAGGACCCCCCCTAGTCCTCCTCATTCACATCGTCGTTCCGGCGTCCAACTTGAACTACGTGGTCTTTGATCCATGTCAAGGTGTGGTACGTAGGAAGCATCCCAGAGGTTCAAGCCCACCACCTGTTGGTCATCTCGGCCTCATTCCCGTCAGGTCACCAGCACCAGGGCAGCCTAGTGCGTAAGCCCCACACCATCTGGAACAAGGTCCGCATTCACGTCGGTTCACTGACGATGACCATCGGGCCAAGATCCACCTTCACGTCGGCTCACCGGCACCATCCCGAACTACGTGGACTTTGATTCCCTGCCACGGGGATACGTAGGAGGTCTCTTCGAGGCTCTATCCCAACTTCACGGTTGCCCCTGCGATGGTCCCATTTCATTCCCCCTCCATTTCATTCAACTCTCCATCACCCATCATGATTCTCACCCGGACTGCCATGTCCCGGCAAGATCATACCATTCTGCTCCTCTTCGCAGCCACCCATGGGCTGGTCTCGGTATCAGCTCCCCTTCAAGGGAAATCCCTCGATCCAATCCATTCTAGCTAAAGCTCTGATCGGGCTGATCCGTCCCCCGCTAGACGTTAAACCTACGACATACCCTGTGCTAAACACAGGAAGCTGAGGAAAACCTCAGATATCTTTATATGTCATATAATTCCCCGCGCTCGATGTGGGATGCCTTGGGCTTCCACGCCCTCGAGAAGCCCTATGACAAGGGATAAAAGATAGACACGCCAGTTCCCCAGCATCCAGACACGCTATTGATGCCTCGACGTGACTACTCCCCCGACTGCAGGTTGCTGCACTGACCGGACCCTTTGGAATGTCCTGACAGAAGCAGTGTAATTAACCGGTATCCATGGAAACATGGCACTGGGAAGAGTTTCACGAACAACGTATTAAATCTATGAGGGAGACCCGGACTAGGTGATGAGTTCTGAGGAGGAATTCACAGAAGGAAGAACTGAAATCCCATCATCCTGTTTCGATTAAGGAGAAAACGTCCCTGAATAAGGAGTGAATGTCACCCGCCTTTGGAAGGCGGGAATGCGGGGCAATAAAGCAGCGCGTCCTCCTCCGCAGACGGACGGATGCGTGTGCCCCGGTGAAAGCGTCGGAAACACATACCCGTATGAATAGTAATCTGAATAGAAATATTTCCCTTATAAATATTTAATCATATTATTATTTTATTTTCTTAAGGTTATAAGTTAATGATATGTTGATTAATTTTTCAAGGTGTTAAAAATGAGTTATAGATTTAAAATTATTATTTTTGAATAAATTAGGATTTTATTTAAAAATTAAATTAACAACATCTAGAAAATTATTTTCAAAAAATAGAGTTCATTTTTTAATTCTACATGTAAAAAAATGGTTAGGGTGAATTTTTGGGATTTTTCTAAAATGCATGAATTTTTCGTGAATAGTAAAAATATAGTTTTGAGTTTTCACTATATTTAATGACATCATAATGAAATCATAATGATGTAATAATTAATATAAAAGGTTGGTAAAATTTTGTACAGTAAAATATGGAATGAGGTGTCCCAAGTGGATAATACCATGGGAAAATATAATGGGAAAGCCCATGGTTTTTCAAAAACCACTAATGAGGTTTCCTTTGAAATTAATAAAAGAATCCCTCTCATTTACTATAAATACCCACTCATTAATTTTTTTTCATTTATTCCAAGATCATTATCCTTGAATATATAGTAGTTTTACATCCCTAGGAGTCCTCATAGGGTGTCCTCAAGCCCCCAAGGTCCCAACATTCTTGTTTTGGGAGTTACTCTATAAGGTAAGGGAATCTACCACCCTTCTCTTTTTTTAAATATTTAATTTTATGTTATTATCTTTTATTTTCAATTGAATTATTTTGGGATATCTCATTAAAAATTCCCCTTTATCTGCATATTATGTAAGAATGATGAGATGCCCCTTTTCTCTCATCAACCTATTTTATGAATTTTTAAGTGACGTTGTTAGGCTGTCGAATTTTTGTGTGGGATTTCTCAATTTTTATTTTATTTTGAGTTCCTTTATTTTCTTTTCATTTCCTCATATCCCTTAATCCAAATGCTATGATAATTCCAATACCTTACATGAACTATAATTTTAATATTCTAATTGAATATTTTATCATCATCTTTCTTTTACCCCCTCCTCTTATACTAAAAATGAAAACACCATCCGAGGTGTGTTAATTTATCACATTCAAGGACGACGGGTTCTTAATTTTTATTACCATATTCAATTCTGGTCACGAAACCATTTTTTTGGTTGAACCAGATATGAATATATATATTTCATCTTGTTAAATGTTATGGAATCCTTACACACTCATAATGTAAAATAATAATACAAAACAAGTTCATTATGCACAAAACCACCAAGTAAACCAAGTGTTTATCATTATCTTTTATCAAACAAGTCATCCTAATGGTATGTAACCAAAAATCATTATAAGATCATTTATATATATTTAATTTCACTAATAATATATATTAAAAAATTTGGATATTTGACCACATTTCAAATGATCTTCCCTTCCTAAATACAAGTAATCTGATCATGAAAACCAAGGAAGTAAATGCTTCCAAAATAATAAAATTGAACCTCTTAAACCCATAAAAAAGGGCTTTAATGAACCTAATAAGGTTATAATAAATCAATTACATGTTTATTATGTTCTTTAATTATTAATTAATGGATATAAATTTGATTATTCAGGTCTTTAGGATCAATCGAGAACACATTTGGGCATAAGGTAAGGGGTTTCTTATCTCACTTTTAATTCCATGAGATTTCCATTGTTTGCCACTTATTTCTTGCATGTTCTGTATTGTGTACTAAAATATGATATATATTATCTTTATTCTCTTTATATTTGTGTTATTCTGTGATTAATTTAGTGGTTATTAATTTTTGTCCATACAACTCGATTGATTACAACGTGGTAAGGGACTTTGTCTCAATTTACATTTCATTATTAGTTACTTGGTATTGTGCACCTAGTATTTATTATGTGGTGTATCCACTTCCAATTTGAGATCATTTTTCATTTAAAATTTTAAATATATTATATATCCATATTTTGGTTTCATCGATACGATTATTGTCTTAAGTCGTATACCCTTTTACATACAATGTTTATTTAGAATGTTGTTTTAACTATGGAAATATTGATGAATCTGTATCTTCTACTCCATACAGATATTAAGAAAGAATATTTTACTTGGATTAAATATATTTATAAATAATTATTTGGACTTTTAGTGATGGTTGGGGTCCTCTATAACCCCTCGATGCATCGAGATGTCTCATTAGACAAATCAGTTGGTGACAAAACCTTCGAGTTTGTTTCCAAAAATCAGACGAGTTTCTACCCATAGACTTAAACCGTTTCGATGGTATAGTGGTATCATGTTCCAGATACATGATGTACAATTAATAAGCATCCTATTTATTCATTTTCAACTATTACTATCCATGAGGTTTTCACTATGAAAAAACCTATGGATGTAGTTTCATTCTCCAATTTTTAATGGCTTGTGTTTTTCATTTATTCACCATGCCATGTTGATTATGCCAAATTGTTTATGATTTAGTTATTTTTGATTCATGAATCCACTATTAGTAACCCTTACTGATCATTTGAGCTCACCCCTTTCTTTTTTTTACCTTCAATAGGTTATGAGGAGGAGATAATATTTTGAGTTCTCATGAATGTAGTTTATTAGTTTTTGTTATGTATTGTATTTCATTTCCTTTCCCACTGTAATATGAGTTACATGTATGTATATAGTGTCGTCAAGACTAATAAACTAATTGTTCCTTTGGGATTTCATTCCTTTTAATCATGCCAATGTAATAAGTAATTCACCAGCTCCAAACTTTTGGGGTAAGTGCGTTACAATATGAATGAATACAAGGTGCTAATTTCAAATAAGTTAGATACTAAATTTGATTCTACTAAAATCATATCTCATAATTTAGATGGATTGATAATATACTGCTCATATATAGGATAATATACATGTAACTAGACCGATCTACAACCCTATTCCATAATTTGACCTCCCTGGGTGGGTTTTCTCTATTGGCGCTACATATCATAAGTTTGGCCCCCTCCCCTCTTCTGCCTCCTTGGCCTGAATGACCTGTTGTACACCAGCTCCCAGCATAGCATGGAGATATTGATCATGCTCTGAAAGGTAGATCTATTGCAGATCCTATCCCACTAAGAACATGTAGAAAGGTCATGCAGAATCTATGAATATGGGCCACTCTTCCATAGGCTGGGTACTCCACTGGGTCTATGCCACATTGATGATTTGTGTGAACTGGCTTTCCAAACTAGTATAATATCACATGGATACCTGTGATAACACTCTAACTACTACTACCTCTATGAGAAAACTCAAAGTGATGCTTTCTACAACTAGAAAAATCGGTTCCATGTCTAGACACTAAACTGTCATGCCCACACCCCCATTTTCCCTCAGGTCATGCTTGGAGATGAGGGCTTAGTTCACTATTTCTGAAAAAATATTCAAATAGAAAACGTTCACCTAAGATTGGATGGCCTGCATAATCCCATCCACAAATTTCCTCACTCTGATCAATTCATCACTAGAAAAAGTATGAATGAAATGTTTGAGTTCCATGAATTGAGTTAAGTGGTCCATAATGGATAGAGTACTTTACTCCATATTCATAAATTCAATATCTCATTAAACTCTCAATGTATCCAAGTAGAAGTCATGGAAATTAGTCTGGAAGTCCCTATAGACCGTACCCCGATGTTGATCTGCCTAATTCAGAACATCCCACCAATGCTTGCCAAATCCGTAAAGTAGATAAACAAAAAGCTTGAACCTTATTTCTAGAGGCTTATTTAGATGATTGATGATGGTATATATATCCTCTAACCATGACTCAGAAGCATGGGGGATACCATCCCTTGAGAAAGTAAGTGGATGCTACTATTGGAATTCCCTAATAAACTCTATTATAGTTGGAAAACATATTGGTGCTCCCTGTATAGTGTGTACTAACCATAGAAGACCCTATCTAATATGAGCATCAATTCATATTCTATGTATAATAATCGGTTTCATAGGTGTCACTAATAGAGGAACGTCAGGTGTTTCAGGTCTCAACACCTCCTATATATGGTTGTTGTTGCCTTCCTAGCGCTCAACTTGAGGCCATCATAGAAGAATATATATACAATTTCAAGCACATGCCTCAAATGAGATTAAACAACAGAGATATTATTAATAAGAATCAATATATCCCAAATCCTCTATACATGAAAACAAAATTGAAGATATTCACTTATGATTACAAGATAGGCAAAAGGCCTCACTACGTAAGAAACACTAACCCAAATACCCACTACTAAATCCAGGTTATTGGTAAGATTCCAAGTTTCAATCATAGGGGTTTGGTTATATAGAGTGTCAATTGAAATTTATAGTGGAAAAATATCTTTAAGTTGTTATTTACATCCCTAGTTAATAGTAACCAATTCTTTTATGAGTCAGAATTCAATAACTTTTACACTTAGATAATGACATAGATAGATAAGTCATCATTCCTAAGTTATAAAGTCCTAAGCTTTATAAGTTATAATTGGAAAATCATGTAACTAAAAACTAATCTTTTCCAACCAGTTTTAGGATGTAATAATTCATATAAAATGATTTGATTATATATATCACCATTGCAAACTTATAGTGGAACAAACTCTATAAATTAAAATTTGAATCCATTTAATAATAATAAACTAATGTTTCAGCTTGTGCATCCATAATTACATAGGTCAAACATTAAATAATTGTCTAGTTAAGGTTCCACCATCAGGATATGTGAGAAAACACTATTTAGGATGATACAAACACTTTGACTAACCAATTATTTCCTCATTTCCAACAAGAAACGTTAGTACAATTTCCAGTATAACAACCAAGGCACTACAACATGTTGCAGGTAATGCGAAAAATAAAATAAACATATCATAGCATGTGCACTAAGTATGAATCCTTAGGTTCCTATAATGATGAATGAGACAATACGTCCTTTCCATTCTGAGCCAAGGGTAAAAATCCATATCGATAAAAAAAATACCTTAAATCATGTGTGTCATGAAATGTTGAAAATTTTAAAACTATAATAGTTGAATATCATAACATCGATTCACATCCCTACCCACATAGATTTTCCTCGTATGTTGGTTAGATACTCCCAAGTATAGGATCATTACCAAATTTTGACAAATCATAATCACTTTTCTTCCAACCTGAAATAGTAAGGCAATGAAAATAAACTTCTGATACCACTTTGTGACCTCCCCAACCCAGTTTACTCATAAGTGACCCGACCTAGTGGCCACATGGCTTTAAGCGTGCCTCCCCATATGTCAGAGGCTTCTGACTAATAGTGAGGGTCTGCAATGGTATAATGGGGAGACTATACCCTCTTTATCAGAGTGGCGCATCGGTAAATAATGAATAAGAACTAGATGATAAATAAATTTAAAACATTGAAAATAAATGAATCAGGAAGAATAAATGATAAACATTCAACTGGATCAATAAATAATCAATAAACTGTATCATATACCAAATTATGATGTCCTAATTATATATAAAAAGGGGAGTAAGGGGAATAGGACAATAGGAATATATAGCGCATGATATGAAAAATATACAAAAGGCCAAACGCTAAACTCTAATAGCATCACAAGAACTATATCATTATTTTTCTCCCATACTCTATCCTATTATAGAAAATAAAGTGTCCATAGCTCAGTGCTTCCCTTTGTCCCTACCTGCATATATAAAGTATTTCTGGGTACCAATCGGCAGCCCAAATATGGTGTGAGTAAAACTTAGTGGACCACCACCAATGATGTCTAATATTATTCATTCAAGGAATATAACATAGACTATGTACAGGTATAATAAAAATAAAGCAACGGTATAAATATAACCCATTTCAGTCTCAGGTTCCCTATGGGATACCCGGATGACCATACCTTCTTCGTCCTAAGCCGATGGTATAAACCATATCACATAAGGGTCTCATATATTAAATAAAGGAATTAGTCTAAGAATCCTAACTAGGGATGAAAAATGTCATAGATGGAAAACATAACCAATGATGTGGAGCACTATGTCTAACATCCTAAACCAAGGGTTCATGAAGCATCATGTTCAAAAATTCCCAATGAATGATGAGGAGCACCATGTTTAACAATTTTCAATGAATAATGAGGATCATCATATCCAAAAATTTCCAATGAATAACAAGGACCATTATGTCCTATAATTTATAATGAATAATGAGGAGCAATGTGTCCAACAATTTCCAATGAACGATTTGGAGCATCATGTCCCACATAACAATTCCATAACAACTAATTTCAATGGTCCAATAATAATAATAATCAAATATTGTATTTAATATTTGAACATAATTCAAGAGTAATATTCATATCTCTTTCCAAAAGGCCATTCCTTTAATTATTTCATTTATAAATGTTAACAAGGGCCAAGTGTTATATCCTTTCCATTTAACAATTTAGTACATTACATTAATCAATCCCTCTTTAAGTGATAAACAAGGTCTAAGTGGATTGTATCCATGTAATTTTAAAATTCAACAGTTTATTCATGTCAAATCCTTTCCAAGAGATAAGGGATGGTATTCAAACCATTTAACAACTCATTTAATTCATCTATGAATTACACTGGAAAGTATAAAGATCAACACACTCAAGGGGTGGATTAATTATAAGGAATGAATGATAGAAAATAGCATTTAATCAAACCCACCCAAAGGGGTGGTTTGAGTTGATTTCATTATCCTCTAACCATGTAAGTGTTCTCATATCAATTCAAGTCCAATGCCTAGTTAACACATATAATAGATATTAATTTTAGAGTCAACACATGAAATGTTTGGTGTACGGTGCAATGACATGTGATATATATGAATAAAATTTTAGGGAAAAAGTATAAGAACACCATTTGTAGCTCAGTAATAGACTCTTTATCCAATATTTTCCTTTGATTCATCCTGGAATGAGAGAAAATGGAAACACTAGACAAATAACCTAAAACTAGGGCATATAAGCTCATACACATATAACATTGATGATGGAAAAATAAAATAAAAAAAAGCAGGTAGCTAAGTCTAGGAATTTTTTAGAGTAATCTAACACAATGAACGATGATCAATTATGAGATCAGACAGAAGAGGTCTCTCAAAACCTAGGGAGGATAAATGGATGATCTTTTCATGGGTGAGGCTGCAATGCATTTTAGGGAGGATAAGGGTTAAATGGGTTAAAGGAAACAAGGGTGAAACTAAAAAATCACCCTTTTAAAGGGGAACATGTTTTGGCCACACAGTTTTCTAAACAGTGTGTGAACTTTGTGGTAGGAACTTTATGGGAGGCCACACATCACATGACCAAAGCACATGGTTGGATAAACTGTGCACAGTTTGTGCATGCCTAATATCTAAAGGAAACCTCCCTCACACAATTATTGTGAATAGTTAGACAAATCATGCACAAACCATATGAGTTTCTCAAAAAAAATCTGTAGGATTTTCATGTCCATGCGGCCCTTGGTGCAAATTTTCCCTAACCATGATTCTCCATTTAGTGGGATACATGGTCGAGCCACACTGTTAGTACTAATTGTATGCCAACTAGGTGCCTCAATTTGTTTCGAAAAAAATTGAAACTCCGGGATCCAAACGAGTCTGAATTATCTTGAATCCTTCCTTAACCCCTTAGGTACTTTTATTATAGTAAAAACAAATTTTTATATTGAAAATAAAAGGATCTATACCTTTATGAAAAGTTCAAACCTTATAAAGAGGAAGATACGCATGAAGAAATAAATCTTACCTTAAAAGAAATTAGTAAGGGAGGAAAGATATCCACCATGAACCAAAGGAGGAAGCTCTCAATTCATGGGGAGAAAGATGCGTGCAATGGGGAAAATAAGTAAAGGAAAGGGGAGTTAAACTCAACAAGGAAAAATGGAAAATTTCAAAATTTATAATGACTTGTAATACATGTATGTTGTGTCTACACTGCTAGGAAAACCATGTGAAAACTGTATAGGAGTCACTATCTCCCCAAATCAAAAGTTTTATCATTACTTATAAAGTTTTCATGGTTAAAAAAACTATGATCAATCTATGAAAATTGGAACTATCCCTAAAAAATCACCCCCGTATGGTTAGCTGTATAGTTAGACGAATAATTCAACAACAATGCATAGGTTTTTTTTTCAAAAAACATTGCTTTTCGACCACCGGTGCCTAGGAACTCCAACAATAATAACATGAGTAAATGAAAATTCAATTTAGGAATATTAATGCCCTGACGTGTGTCACAACCACCATGATTTGGAGGTTATTTTCATAGTTTTGAACCATGATAATGGTGAATTTTTTTAGTAGTACTATCCCATTGGAATTACCCACATTCAAACTTGATTCATGTATGCTCTACATGACACAATCATTGCATCCTACTTATTATCCATTCCTAAAGATATTGGTGAATAATTTAAATGAGAATGTTGGACTACCTAAATGATAATGATGGTGTTTCCAACCACTAGGTGTCTCTATATTTTTCCAATAACAGAATAATAATTAAAACGTATAAAGGGAATTTTAAAGACCTGGAATTTCTACGTAATTTTTTCTAATTAAATGGTAATTTTACGAGTCTAAAAAAATTGATGGCGCATGATTCTAAGGTCCAGAGTTCCTGGAATGAATTTATGAACTTTTTTTCAGGTACGTTCAGAAAACATGTGAGCAGGTTTTTGTAACTTTTGAACCGGTGCTCGGAATTGAGATCTAAGAACACTTTTGAACTCGCAGCACCGGTATTCTCTTAAGGAGACTTTCACCTCGACGGTAGTTGGTCAAGGGTGAAAGTTAGTTTTTGTGTTTTCTCGTGAAAGAATAAAATAAAATAAAATTGTTAAAAAAATTATTTGTTGAAACCTCCCATGTGGATGTTATAAATGTGGGGACCACCTGAACTCAAACCACCCACATGGGTTATGGTGGTGGGGACCACCTGAGCCTAAACCCCCCAATTTTAATTCCTAAAGGTGGGGATCACCCGAACCCTCATAATGGGAGAAACCCTTAAAATCCATCTTAAATGTGGGGAAGCCTCTTGAACTTCCCCCACTTTAATTGTGCCACCTCCTTTGATTAATTATACGAACTCATCAATTAATTAATTAAGACAATTTGAAATTATGCCAAAAAACTAAATAGATAACATATTCTATTATATTGTCTATTTCATTTTTGGTGGGGATTGGGGGAAAGTATTTGGAAAAGGATAAGGGGAGAGATTTTGGGAGGATTACACTTCTCCAAAGAAGACCTTCTTCCATGAATAACGCTTCTCCAAATGAAGAACGTCGATGTTCTCCAACATCTTCGACTCCTTCCTTGTGACATCCTCCAACGGTGGACATCTTCAACAATGAAGAACCACCTCCATCAAAGAGCGTTTATCCAATGAATGAGATCGGGATACAAGGCATGTGGCGGGCATGACAAACTTCGAAATCTTTGAATTCTCTCTCGCAATACAACAACAAACCTTCGAGGTAGGGGTTTAATTATGTCTGATCATTGATTACCATGTTCATACCTTATAAACAAAGAACGCGGATCAACTCACTAACTAGTTGATCCGCGGATGATTTATTTTTTTCAGAATTGGGAATAATTATTATAGGTGGTTGTAGGGTTGTTGTTTTAAATACTTTTCTTAACAGTTCTTGAAGTTCTACATGATTCAATATTTGTGAACCACTTTCTACCGCTCTAACGCGGAGGGTGCGGGCCAAACGAACATGGACCGACCTCTCTGAAAACCCTTGTGTTTTTTTATGAAATCCTTGCGATAGAGGAAGACGGCCACTGGAGTCCGGTCACACGACGAAGGTGACGGCGCAACCGCACCGCCCGACAGAAGTGAACCGCGGCTTGTGTCGCAACAACGAAGGGAGTAAGGCCGACCAAACCGAAAAGCAACCGCACCCCAATCCAAAAAAAAGCTCCATGAAAACCTCTCTAAATCTCCTTCCCTATCATAAAAAAGCCTTAAAATCAACACCCAAGGAAACAAAAACCCTAGATCTACACACAACGGGTGAAGATCTAGAAAACTGAGGGAGAAGGAGATGTAGATCTAGAGGAAACCACAAAGAACCATGAGAGGAGACTTGGTTGAGAATAACCGCTTTCAATCCGCCAAGAAACCACTTTTATTTGCCTCCAAAACGAGCTAAGGATCTTCCCCAACCTCTGGAAACTGGAACTCCCACATGATCCACAATTGGGAGGAAGAATGAAGGGAAAATGGAAAATCCCGAGTGGCCCGAGACTTAAAAACCCAAACATTAAGTGGCCACACGGTTAACCCGCACGGTTTGGAAAAATGTGCACCAACCGTGCGGTTTCCACTATCTCGCCCAGGGAATTCACATGGTTTGCTCGCATAGTCTGACAAACCGTGCGCCACCTGTGCGGATCCCACTGTCAAGGCTAATAACTTACATATCGGGCCCTCAGGAGTAAAAGGCCAATAACTTACAGACTAGGTGTTTGATTGATGCACCGTCTATTGCATTGAGACCCCAATGATGTGGAAGAACTTTGGGATACTTATTCGTGGGACTTCATGGAAGTTGTAGTATCGACCGGTGGCTTGAGAAGTGGACCCTCCTAGAGACAAGCAAGCCTAGTGCGGGAACCCTATAGCTAGCTGTGACGATGTAATAGGATCCTGTGTGGGTCTAATGATGTACTGGAGATATTCAAGGATCATGTGTGGGTCTGACAATGTACTGTAGATGTACTAGGATCCTGTGTGGGTTTGATGATGTACTGGAGATGTACTAGGATCCTGTGTGGGTCTGACGACATACTGGAGATATACTAGGATCCTGTGTGGGTCTGACGACGTACTGGAGATGTACTAGGATCATGTGTGGATCTGACGACGTATTGGAGATGTACTAGTATCCTGTTTGGGTATGACAACTTACTGGAGATGTACTAGGATCCTGTGTGGGTCTTACGACGTACTGGATATGTACTAGGATCCTGTGTGGGTCTGACGACGTACTGACGATGTACTAGGATCTTGTGTGGGTCTGACGACGTACTGACGATTTAATAGGATCCAGTGTGGGTCTGATGATGTACTACGATCCTTCGTGGTTCTTCCTCTTAACAGAGTAAGATGAATTAGTAGTTTCATCTAATCATCTCTACTATTGTACTTAAGTTATACCTGGTGTGAGCTGAGTTCACAGCTGTGTGGTACTTTCCTTCGTGGTAATACCTTGGTGGTATTCTTCTGTGTGGAATACCTGTGTGGTACTTACCTTTATGGTATTCCTTTGTGTAATGGTTGATATTTGGTATTTTGTGTTGGAACCTCTATTTCCTCTTGATTAAGATGGGTATACTTGATAACTTAGGTATATGTATGGGCATATACCTAAGTAGGGTTGTCAGTTGAATTCATGATTTATGGTTTATCCTTTGTGGTTTTTTGAGACCTTGAGGGTCTCGAGGTCCCTACTATGTATCTTTATACTCACCCCTACACGGGTTATGCCCGCACCTTGTTGTGTTTGGTGTAGATGACGGACAACGCTGATCGAGACTGAGGGTACCAGGACTAGACAGGGCCCGTAGGTGGACTATACAGCGTGTCGGTACACAGAGGAGACAGGCGGATGTGGAGTGTTGAGGAGGCGATATATACCTACCCTTAAGGTAGGAACCTAGAAGGACTACCCAGTAGTTTCTTTCATTTTTCTTTAGTTTTATTTTTTTCCTTTGTACTTGTACCTTTACTGTTGGGCTTGTATTCCGTCCCCTTTTTACTTTGAGAACTCTTTTTGCTATACAGTTGAATTGTGTTCGTATCTTGCAGTGTGCTTGGTTGCATGTTTTTACAAGTTATAAATATAATGCCTTCAAGTTTTTAGGGAATACACCTTTCGGTGATATTCTCCAGCCCCTGGCCTGTGGAAGGCTGGCTTGGGGTAGTCACGGCACGGGCCCCAGGGGAAAGGTCATGACAAATTGGTATCAAAGGAGTTGGTTCTACCGTAGAACATAGAACTCTGATATTTTAATGATAATAGTGTTAAGTGTTGTGAGTATGGTTATCAGTTTAGGGAATCCAGTATTAGTGTGGTGGCCGACATATCCATACACCAGGACCCTGACTTCTGATTTCTGACTCAGTGCACGAAAACACTAATTGTGTGTGTGTGTGTTTTCAAGAGTTTTATTTGTGATCTCTTTGTGTCAGCTCACCAGGTATAACTTATTGACCATGGCGCACCTATTTCTTTTCAGGATGCCTCCACACAGACAGCCTTCTAGGGTTCTGGATATAGTATGCACTGATAGCCCACCAAGCGACGAGGCCTCAGTGTAGGGTCCTCTTCTAGTAGAGGCACCAGTGATACCATTACCCGTTGGGCCACCGATGCCACCAGCAATAGAAGCAGAGGGTGCACGCCGCTTGAGAACATTACACGAGTTCCGGTTCCAGAGGCCACCCAGGTTTAGGGGAGATACAGACCCACAGGCAGCTGAGGATTGGTTGGAGGCCATAGTGAGAGTCTTCCGACTGGTAGGGACACCAACTGATGTCATGGTGATCCTTTTCGCCAGTCTTCTATAGGAAGAAGTAGGAAAATGGTGGATCTTGATGCTCTAGGTTCACGATGATGTGACACTTCTCTGGGCAGACTTTGAGAGCCTGTTTCGGGTAGAGTTTGTCCCAACGACTCTTCGCACAGTGCGCATATAGGAGCTTCTTCATCTGTAGTAGGGAAACTTGACTGTGGCTCAGTACACAGCAAGGTTCACTGACCTCTCATGCTACTCCACTGATATGGTACGGGACCCATTATTTAGGGCTCAGACTTTCGATCAGGGACTCAGGTGGGAGATTGGGCTTCGATGATCTCACTCAGTATTCTGACGTAGGTGGGGGTATTAGAGAGAGCCCTCTTAGTGGAGAGTTTTCTTGCTGAGTAGTCACCAGCAGCGAGACCCACCACCAGTTGTCACGTAGCAGAGTCTTATGCATCTAATAGTAGACATATGTTATAGAGGTCCAAGAGGACCAGGCATATAGGTGGATGACCACATGATTCAGGATCAGTTGTGTAGGGCACCAGAGACAGATCCAGTCATGCGAGGAATAGGCATTGTTTCACATGCAGTGGGCAGGGTCACATGGCTCGTGATTGTCCAACCCGTCGTACGGATAATCAGAAGATGGTCGAGGGACCGTCCAGGCAGAGACAAATGTTTGACTAAGGAGGTCCGCAGGGAGTGGGTGGACATGGCAGAGGAGCTAGTCGTGCAGCTGGCAGTGGACAATGATTCGAGATATTACCGCCACCACCACCAGGAGGTCCACCCCGACCATAGGGAGCAGGTGGACAGGGGAGATCTCAGCTTCAGGTAGCTGAGGCCTACGATCATGGTGCTCTAGAGATGATACGAGGTACGATCTATGTCTATTACACCTTAGATGCAGTACTTATAGATACAGGTGTCAGTAATTATTTTATTTCCACTACCCTCATTCGAAGCTCGTAGATTCTGACGGAGTCGTTGGATCGATCCTTACGGCTAGAGACTCCTACGAGAGCAGATTCGACGATTATGCACTGGTTCCAGTAGTATGATCTTACTCTAGGAGGCGAGAGCTTAGACTGGGATCTCCTAGTAGTGGTGTCGAGGCCTTACAATTCCATCTTGGGTATGTACTAGTTATTTATAGTCCATGCTCATATTGACTGTATTAGGCGCAAATTGTGGTGTGTTCACATGTATGGGACCAGGTTTACCTTCACCGGCGAGAAGGGAGCCTTTTCAGTGCATGATGGACTTACCCAGAGGAGGGTGCATCTGGTCACTCATTAGTTGGCTAGCCTTACCCTTGGAGAGGTTGATGTGGAGAGTCTGAGCTATTATGTAGTGGTGGACCAGTACGCGTATGTCTTCCCTGATGATGTTCCAGATCTACCTCCTCACAGAGAGGTGGACTTTTACATTGACTTGTACCCCAGGATGGCATTGATATCTACACTAGCATGTCGTATGGCACCCGCGGAGCTTCATGAGCTGTGGGTACAGCTGGAGGACTTACAAGGGAAGGGGTTCATCTGGCCCAGTGTTTCTCCTTGGACAGCCCCGATTTTGTTTGCCAAGAAAGAGGAGGGGAGATTGAGACTTTATGTTGACTATCAACACCTAAACCAGGTGACTGTGAAGAACAAGTACCCACTCCTGAGTATTGACGACCTCTTTGATCAGCTGAAGGGAGCACGGTGGTTCTCAAAGATAGACCTCAAATCAGGCTATCACCAGCTCAGAGTACGAGATGAGGATGTGGAGAAGATGGCTTTCAGATGTCGGTACGACCATTATGAGTTTTTGGTCATGTCTTTTGGAATAACCAACACTTCAGAAGTGTTCATGGGACTCATGAATAGAATCTTCCATCCATACATTGATCTCTTTATAGTAGTCTTCATCGACGACATTCTGATCTACTCAGCTACTAAGGAGGAGCATACCTATCATTTGTAGATAGTTCTAAACACACTCCGAGAGCACCAAATTTATGGTAAGCTCTTGAAGTGCCAGTTCTGGATCTGAGAGATTTGATTTCTGGGACATGCCATCTCAGAGGCTAAAGTTGTAGCGGATCTAGTGAAGATTGAGGTGGTACTTGCTTGGGAGCCACCCAAGAGTGTGACGGAGGTTCAGAGTTTCCTGGGTTTGGCTGGATACTACCAGAGATTTGTGCCAGATTTATCCAGAGTTGCAGCACCTTTATCAGTGTTGGAAAATAAGGGGAAACCCTCTGTGTGGTCGTAGAAATGCCAGCGGAGTTTTTAGAAGCTGAGGCAGAGGCTGACTAGTGCCCCCAACTTGAGGCTTCCAGAGGAGGGAATTGGGTACGTAGTCTATTGCGACACATCAAGGACTGGACTCAGATGTTTCCTAATGCAATAATGAGAAGTTATCGCTTATGGTTCTTGACACCTGAGACAGAACAAGAAAAACTACACTACCCATGACCTGGAGTTAGCTGCAGTGGTCTTCACCTTGAAGATGTGGTGACATTACTTGATGGGCGAGCATTTTACAGTGTACTGTGATCACAATAGTCTCAGTTATATCTTCTCTCAGAAGGACCTAAACCTAAGACAATGACATTGGATTGGGTTTCTATAGGACTATGACTTTGAGATAGTCTATAATCCTGGGAAGAGAAATGTTGTAGTGAATGCACTTAACAGGGAATCTGGTATACAGCTACTAGGTGAGGCGACGGAGCAGTTGGCTACTTTACAGATATCCTTCATGGATCGAGATGGAGTATCTTTCCTTTAGTCTCTTACAGTCACTCCCCCACTTCTTCAGCAAGTTATGGAGGTGCAGTGTAGGGACGCTGACGGTGAGAATCAATGTGCTCAGATATCCACAAGATAGACACCTGATGGATTTTCTAAAGCTGGGGAGCATGTCATCCTCTTCAGAGGATGTACCATGGTACCAGTGTCTCTTCGAGAGGAATTTTTGAGGGAGTTCCACACATCCCCTCTAGCGGTACATCCAGGAGTGGCGAAGATGTACCAGGATCTCTGACGACAGCACTGGTGGTCGGGAATGAAGAAAGCAGTAGCAGAATTTGTCTCCCGATGCCTCACTTTTCAGCAAGTGAAGGCAGAGCATCAGGTACCATCATACTTGGTTCAGCCTTTAGAGGTCCCAGAGTGGAAGTGGGATGGGATATCCATGGACTTCATGATAGTAATTCCACGTACATCCAGGGGTCATGATTCTATCAGGGTGATCGTTGACCGACTCACCAAGTCGGCCCACTTCCTACTGATCAGAGAGCAGGGTTCAGTAGAGAGCTTGGGATTCCTCTATTTGCAAGAGATTGTGCGGATCCATGGAGTACCCTCGATGATTGTCTCCTATCGTGATGCACATTTTAATTCCCAGCTATGGAAGTGGTTGCAAGAGTCTTTTGGGATGTAGCTTCATTTGAGCACCGCCTTCCATCCTCAAACGGATGGTCAGACTAAGCGGACCATTTAGACCCTAGAGGACATGATACATGCTTGCGTCCTCGACTTAGGTCATATCTAGGAGGATCACTTGCCTTTGGTGGAGTTTTCATACAACAACATCTATAACTCCACCATTAGGATGACACCTTTTTAGGTGTTGTATGGTCGACCTTGCATATCATCTTTGTGTTGGACTGAACCAGGGGATTCAGCACTCGTGGGACCAGATATGGTATGGGCTACCACAGAGAAGGTGAAGATCATCCAGGAGCGGATGAAGACTGCACAGAGTAGGCATAAGTCTTATGCAGATAGGATACGGAGACCTCTGGAGTTCGAGGATGGAGACCATGTCTTTCTACGGGTCTCACCTCGACGAGGTTTGTGGAGATTTAGCCGAGGTGTAAAGTTATCTCTGAGGTTCACCGAACCCTTCCAGGTCCTTAGCAGAGTTAGCGAGGTGGCTTACCGCCTAGCGCTTCCACCTTAGTTTCACCGAGTTCACGACTTCTTCCACGTATCCCAGCTGAGGAGATACGTGCATGACCCTTCTCACATCATCTACCACGGTGAGCTAGACATTGACGATGGGGTGACTTTTACAGAGGTTCCAGTAGAGATTGAGGATCGACAGGAGTGGGTCCATCGTGGGTGGTCGATACCTCTGGTGCGCGTTCACTGGCAGCACAGGAACCTCCAGGAGAGTACATGGGAGCGGGAGGCTCATATTCATGCTCAGTACCCCCAATTATTTTCCTAGTTTTGTGATGTGGATTTTGGCGATGCAAATCCCTAAGGTGGGGATAATGTAAAGACCCGAAATTTCCATGTAATTTTTTTAATTAAATAGGAATTTTATGAGTTCATGAAATTTGACGGCGTGTGATTCCGAGGACCAGAGTGCCCGGATTGAATTTCTGAACTTTTTTTCATGTACGTTAAGTAAATGTGTGATCGGGTTTTTGTAACTTTTGAACTGGTGCTCAGAATTGAAATCTGAGGACACCGTTGAACTCGCAATGCCGGTTTTCACTTAAGGAGACTTTCACCTCGATGTTATTTGGTCAAGGGTGAAAGTTAGTTTTTGTGTTTTTCGTGAAATAATAAAATAAAATAAAAATGTTTAACATTTTTATTTGTTGAAACCTCCCATGTGGATATTATAAAGGTGGAGAACACCTAAAATGAAACCTCCCACATGGGTTATGGTGGTGGATACCACCTGAGCCTAAACCCTCCAATTTGAATTCCTAAAGGTGGGGACCACCTGAACCCTCATAATGGGAGAAACCCTTAAACTCCCTCTTAAATGTGGGGAAGCATCTTGAACTTCCCCCACTTTAATTGTGCCACCCCCTTTGATTAATTATACCAACTCATCAATTAATTAATTAATCCAATTTGAAATTATTCCAACAAACTAAATAGATAACATATTCTATTATGTTATTTATTTCATTTTTGGTGGGGATTGGGGGAAGTATTTAGAAAAGGAAAAGGGGGATATTTTGGGAGGATTACACTTCTCCAACGAAGAACTTATTCTATGAAGAACGCTTCTCCAATTGAAGAATGTCGATGTTCTCCAATATCTTTGACTCCTTCCTCATGACATACTCTAATGGTGGACATCTTAAACAATGAATAACAACCTCCATCAAAGAGCGTTTATATGACGAACGAGCTCGGGATTAGAGGTGTGTGGTGGGCATGATGAACGTCGACATCATCGACTTCTCTCTCGCAACACAACAACAAACCTTTGAGGTAGGGGTTTAATTATGTGTGATCATCGATTCCCATATTCATCCCTTATAAACAAAGAACGCGGATCAACTCACCAACTATTTGATCTGTGGATGATTTATTTTTTTGGAATTGGGAATAATTATTACAGGTGATTTTAGGGTTGTTGTTTTAAATACCTTCTTTACTCATTCTTGATGTTCTTTGTGATTCAATATTTATGAACCACTTTCTACCACTCTAACGTAGATGGTGTGGGCCAAATGAACATGGTTTGACCTCTCCGCAAGACCTTGTGTTTTTTTTTATGAAATCCTTGTGACGGGGGAATTTGTCAACTGGAGGACAGTCACGTGACGAAGGTGGCGGTGCAACCGCACCGCCCGATGGAAGAGAACCGCGGCTTATGCTGCAGCGGTGAAGGGAGGATGGTCGGCCGAACCGACAAGCAACCGCACCCCAATCCGAGAAAACGCTCCAAACAAAACACTCTAAATATCTTTCCCTATCATAAACAAGCCTTAAAATCAACACCCAAGGCAACAACAATCCTAGATCTACACACAATGGGTGAATATCTAGAAAACTGAGGGAGAGGGAGATGTATATCTAGAGGAAACCATAAATAACCACGAGAGGAGACTTTTCTGAGAAGAACCTCTTTCAATCCACCAAGAAACCCCTTCGATTTGCCTCTAAAATGAGATAAGGAGCTTCCCCAACCTCTGAAAACCAGAACTCCCACGTGAGCCATGAGTGGGAGGAAGAATGAGGGGGAAATGAGAAATCCTGAGTGGCCCGGGACTTAAAAACCCAAACTTTAAGTGGCTTCACGGTTACCCCGCACAGTTTGGAAAACCGTGCACTAACCATGAGGTTGACACTGTATCACCCTGGGACTTCGCACGGCTTACCCACATGGTCTGAAAAACCGTGTGTCGCCCGTGCGGATCCCACTGTTAAGGCTAATAACTTACAGACCGGGCCTTCGGGATTAAAAGGCTAATAACTTACAGACCGGGCGTCCGATTGACGCATTGTCTGTTGCATTGATACCCCTATGACGTGTCCGACATTTGGGATACTTCTTCATGGTAATTAGTGGCAGTTGGAGTATCAACCAGTGGATTGAGAATCGGACCCTACCAGAGATAAGCGAGCTTAGTGTGGGAACCCTGTAGCTGGCTATGACGATGTACTAGGATCCTATGTGGGTCTGACGACGTACTGGAGATATACTAGGATCCTATGTGGGTCCGAAGATGTACTGGAGATGTACTAGGATCCTGTGTGGGTTTGACGACATACTGTCCATGTACTAGGATCCTGTGTGAGTTTGACGACGTATTGGATATGTACTAGGATCCTGTGTGGGTCTAACAACGCACTGGATATGTACTAGGATCATCTGTGGGTCTGACGACGTACTAGAGATGTACTAGGATCTTGTGTGGGTCTAACAATGTACTGATGATGTACTAGGATCCTGTATGGGTCTGACGATGTACTAACAATGTACTAGGATCCTGTGTGGGTTTGACGATGTACTATGATCCTTCGTGGGTCTAGGTCTTAACAGAGTAAGATGAATTAGTAGTTGCATATAATCATATCTACTACTATACTTAAGTTATACCTGGTGTGAGATGAGTTCATACCTATGTGGTACTTTCCTTCGTGGTAATACCTTGGTGGTATTCTTCTGTGTGGCGTACATGTGTGGTACTTACCTTCGTGGTATTCCTTCCTTTGTGGAACAGTTGAGCTTTGGGATTTTGGGTTGGACCCTGTGTTTCCTCTTGATTGAGATGGGTATACATGATAACTTAGGTATATGTATGGGCATATACCTAAGTAGGTTTTTCAGTTGACTTCATGCTTTGTGGTTTATCCTTTGTGAATTTTTTGAGACCTTGAGGGTCTCAGAGTCCCTACTGGGTATCATTATACTCACCCCTGAACAGGATATACTCACACCTTGTTGTGTTTGGTACAGACAATGGACAACACTGATCAAGGTTGAGGGTACCTGGACTAGACGGGGCCCATAGGTGGACCATACAGTGTGTCGATACATAGAGGAGACAGGCAGATGTGGAGTGCTGAGGAGGCGATCTGTACCTACCCTTTAGGTATGAACCTCGGAGGATGACTCGATAGCTGCTTTCCTTTTTCTTCAGTTGTATTTTTTTTAGTTTTACTTATACCTTTACTGTTGGGCTTGTATTCCGGCCCCTTTTTACTTTCAGCACTCTTTTTTCTATACAGTTGACTTGTGTTTGTATCTTTATTTGTCCTTGGTTGCATGTGTTTATAGGTTATAAAGGCAATGCCTTCCCGGTTTTAGGGAATACACCTTTCGGTGCTAGTCACCAGCCCCTGGCCTATATAAGGCGGGCTTGGGGTAGTCACAGCATGGGCCCCAAGGGACGGGTTGTGACAGGAATACCTCAATCAATCCCCTTATCATTTTGAAACTCTCAATTTTTCATAAATCCCATTTGGTGATTAGATCCCTTTCATTCACTGAATCAAAGTGTGAATTATCCACTAACTAATAAATAGTTCACATTTACTATATCCATGGTATTGTCCCAAGTATTTATTCAATTAACCAATTCAAAAGTCAATTTTAACACATTTAAGGAACTAACTCGGTGCACTAATCTCCTTCCAATGATCAATGAGAAAAAAAATCTATATAAAATGATTATCTCATCACTTTCTCCACTCCAATGTACCATTCCCATGTTCTTATCCTATTCACATTGATATTTTTGATGGAAATAAACAACGTTTCCATGATGTGTTATTGTATCATGATCCAACTAATCCCATATCAATAAGTCTCCAATGACTCATGTAAGGGCCTAGTTTTTTCCAAGCCCTTACTTTATATGTTTTTGGTGTTGGAGATGCCTGTGAGGGGGATGGGAAAGACATAGAGCTGTGGAGTTTATATTTCATCTTGTAACTAGGATTGTAGCATAAACTAGTTGGTTGTGGTATGGTGTAGTTTTGGAGGTTTAATTTGATTCTTAATCATGGTCCTTGCAGTTTGTAGGCTTGATATGAAGGTTTTGGTGGTTTTTCCTCCATAAAGGTAGTTTTGGAATAGAGGTAGGTTGTGCCATAGAATTTGGGGTGGGGCCAGGGTTATTGTATCTATTTCTAGATGGATTGATGCAACGTGGGGGTAGGCTATGTCATGGAGTGCCTGGGGATCACGTTTACTTGTCTCTATCATTTGGGGGACTATTGTGGCATGGTTCATGGGTTCTATCATATCCCTCTCTCAAGGTTATGATATCTGGGAAAGATAGGACATGGATTTCTCTGTAGATCTCATAAGAAGGTTGAACTAGCATTATTTGAGGCATAGTCTTCCTTATTATGTCTTAGTTTTGGTGAAAACCCCAGGGGTTGTGGCTTGGTCAGGGGGTGCATTGTGATTCTATTAAAATCTAACATGTATAAATTATTAGTCCCTCTTGAAATCTTCCCATATTATCCCTTCTAATTATAACCCTAGGAAACATGAGGGAATATTTCAGAGATTTTAATACCCTTTTTCTTATCTCTATACTTGGCTTCTAGAAATCGATCTATGGGTGATCCTATGTGAGTTTTCTCTCTTGGTTATTCACTTTATTATTCTCTCTTGTCGTGTTTTAGAAACTTTTTTCTTTTCAGTTATTATGAGGAATATTTTGGTGATTTATGGATGGTTTCTTATTGGATGATATCCATAGGAATCATGTGGTCCCTTATAGGAGAAGTTATTGGGGATTAGTGTTTGGTCATCCGTTCTCTCTTGGATAACATTGAATGTTTTGTATCGAGGTAGGAGGTTCATGAATTCTTTTTTTTTATGTGAAAGTGTGGGATTTGTCATGATTTATTTTCTTTGGTAGTGGTGGGATTGACCTAAAGGAAGATAATAACTTCAATCAAGAATGGATTAGAAGGATATTATGGTTGTATGTGTTGATGTTATGTTGATGATGCCTCTTGATTTTTTCTAGATAGTGTGTTATCTTATTGATTCGATTAATGTTTTTTTAGAATTATTGATATTCTTGAAATTGTTTAAACAATGTGAAGATAATAAAGATGAAATGAATAATGGAAGCATTATGTGGACTTAATTATTGTTTTAACATGAAAATTGTGGAATATGAAATTATTGTTTAATGATTATATATGGTTTTTTAGCTATTGTTAGCTACTGGTGATATATTTTTTGTTGCTGATATATGCTCATAATGAATAGATTGATTTAAGGTGGCAATGAAAAAGTTTATTTGTTGAAATTAAATGTTTGAGGTTATTATAAGCTCATCCTTAATGATATAGGCTTGTATGCCTTGGTGTTGTAGTCTTAGTTTTCTCTTGAGTTTTTTTGTGTTGAAAATACATTTTGTTTCCATATATTTGTTCTCTAGGATGGTAGAGCCCTACTATGTTTTGATGTGTGGGATTTGGTGTGGCTAGAATATATATCATAAGTTGAGAGTAGGGCTTGGTTATTGCATGTTTGTTGATATGAGGTTGATATTGGGTTGGATGGCACAGGTTGAGAAATGGCATTTCCTACTTACTAGTTTGTTATGTTGGGCAGTTGTTGGTTGATTGGTATAGGTTAAGAGTTGGGTTTTCCTAGCTTATTGTATTTTTTCTCTTAATGTCTGATTTTTATATTGTTGTTTACTGTGATGTACAACTACTTGTTTCAATTGAGTTATGCACCATGAGGGCATCTTTTCTTGTGGTATTTCATATCGAGTCAAAGAAAACCTAGATTATGGAATGGTAAATGAATTATAAATGAACATATTGTAAGAATATTAATTTTGGTAAAGTTGAATAATATAAACCATGGGATGGTTGATGTTAATAAATCTAGAAATTGGAAAAGGAATTATAAAGCATGTTGACTTTCAATTAAATGAGTTAATTAAACCAGAATTTGGAATGGGTTGATGAATTTTTGGTAATTGCTAATTATTAAATGAAAATGGTTAACTGGATTAATTATTGATGCTTGTTTAAAAAAAACTTTTTAAATGGCACCATGAATGGCCTTTTCAATGGCCTCCTTAAAATTTGCTGTGGAAAAATATTCTGGCCCAT
Source organism: Viscum album (assembly GCA_963277665.1). Lineage (NCBI taxonomy): Eukaryota > Viridiplantae > Streptophyta > Magnoliopsida > Santalales > Viscaceae > Viscum > Viscum album. The sequence goes on along the minus strand of OY728136.1, from coordinate 358,708,197 downwards.
TTTATCCCCTAGGAAGGAACGATGACTGTTAGATCCATGCCTCCCTTATCTAGATAAAAATCTACACCGTCGATGTGGATTTGTACCTTGATCAACCCTCGTTGCATTTAATCCCTCAAATTTCCATATAAATAGACCTCCCCATCTGCTCATGGCTTCACACAATCAAAGTGCACCCACACCGACATTGAGATGGCGAGAGAGTGATAGAGGATGGGTTTGGGTAGACCTGTCAAAAAATATGCTAGATTGTGGCCCAATTCGTTAGCCTATGGATTTATGTGGGTTAGGGCCTTGAAAATTTAGGCCCACAAACATTCAGACCGCATTTGATCCAACCAAAAGCTCCTGCGGACTAGCCCATCGGGTGTCTTCAGGTCCCGTTTGACCTAAAATTATAAGTAGTACTACAAAAAATTATTCTAGAAAAATAATTCAAAATAATGTAATACAATAAATTTACATGAGTTTGTGAAAACAATAGTTCAAGTTTAATAAAACCATACATAAATTAGGGAAAATATTAACTCATGTTAGTTTTTAAACCTGACGGTAAGGTTGGTCATGGGATAGATGGCACACGTGTGGTTATTTGAAGCATAATAGAATTAATGTATTAAAAATTGATGGAATAATTATGAAAATGGATATACAATACTTCCATTTTGTTTCTAATATAATGCCCTACTAATATTTTGATTTATGTATTTTAATTTTATTATAATATTTTTTATATATTAATATTTATCTATTTTTTATATAATATTAAAATATAAAATAATTTCTAGAATTTTATATTAAATTAGAATATATGTTAACATAAGTTTTTTATTTTTATAATTTTTGATAACATCATACAATTAAAAAAAATTAATGTCTGTTATTTCATTTTAATAATATATATATATATCACTATGAGTTTTTAAAAGTAACTTAGAAAAAAATAATAAATAAGAAACAATAATAATAAATATATAATAATATTATGTATTAATATATTTGAATTGAAAATCCAAATATGTATTTATTTTAAAATTTTGATAATCAAGTCTTCAATACAAATTTTCAACGTAAAAATTCGGTCCAAGTTTTGACTACTGATTTGCACTCATAAGAGTAAAATTTCAATGCATAGAAAATATAATTTTATGATTTAAATTATACATTCAAATGGAAATTTTAGCTATAATTTTCTAATTTAAATTTCCATTCATAGTTTCTGGTGTAAATTTTCAATGTAAATTTATTATGATATTTTAAATTTTTTATTTATATATCATTATATTTTTATTGTAGTTTTAAGTGGACATTTCTAGTGAAAGTTTACTGTAAAATTTTATAATAAAAATTTTAAATTTAAATTTTTAGTGAAAATTTAAATTTTTCATTTATGTTTCAATGTGTGTACATCGTTATTTTAATGGAAAAATTAAACAGTATATTTCTTATGAAAATTTGCGCTGAGAATTTTCAGTGGCAGTTTGCAGTGGAAAATTCAATAATAAAATTTGAACATGCATTTATTTTACAATTTTGTTAATCAATTTTTCAGTATAATTATAATAAAAGTCAAATGGAAATTTGTATCATGAATTTAAGTGGAAATTTTAACTAAAATTTTCAAGTGAAAATCTTTACTAAAAGTTTTTCATGCAAATTTCCAATGAAAATTTTCACTTAAAATTTACATAATTTATATATGTATTAATATATTTTTATTTTAGTTTTAATTTTTTGAAAAATTAATTTTTTTATCTATGTTTTAATATATTTACATTGTAATTTTATGTGAATAATTTAAATGAAAATTTCCAATAGAAGTTTGCACATGAAAATTTCCATAGAAAATTTTCCATTAAATTTTTTTGTGTAAAATTAAATTATTTATTTATTTGTTAATATATTTAAACTAAAAATGTAATAATGAATTTATTTTATAATTTTTTTAATCAAATTTTTAGTATAATTATAACAAAAAACAAGTTGAATTTAACACTGGAAATTTAAGTGGTGATTCAAATTAATTTTTCAGTGGAAGTTTGTAGTAACCATTTTTTGTCAAGAAATTTCAATGAAAATTTCTAGTGAAAATTTAAATTTTTAATTTATGTGTTAATATATTTTCATTATAATTTTAAGTAAAAATTTGAAGTTCGAATTTTCAGTGGAAATTTACATATGAAATTTTCAATATAAATCTGCACAAAAAAATTTCAATGGAAATTTTTATTATAAATTTTCCCATGTACATATAATAAATAATATATATTACATGTATATGTAATAAATATATTATATGTATTAAATAAATTTATATAATAAATAATAGATATAATTATATGTATATGTAATAAATATTATATACATGAGTGGCAGTGTTAACGAGAGGCGCAAGAGTATTGGTGTCCATAAATTGGTTTGGAGGGTCAAGTTAAATGGCCCACCTGAGATGATATTAATCCCATAAATCATCAAAGATATAATCTTTTAATAGTTGTTGTTGTTGTTAGAAATATTGTTAATTAAAAACTAAATATTTTCACCAAATCTCAAACATTTATATTTTTCTGCTCCACTTTATCAGGGTTCGTGAAGAAAAAATATATTTTTATATATTATTTTTTTAAGTCAGTGGGCTAGCCCATTAGTCTACGGGTCCCACATGGTAGGGTCGGGCTTTTATTTTTTAAGACCATATTATTTGTGGAATGGGTCGAACAGCTCAATAAAATCTGCAACCCGCATGATCTGCCCCGTGGGCCGACCCACCTTGCCCAGTTAACACCTCTAGGTTTGGGGAAGAATGAGTAGATGGGGTGGGGTGTTGCACTTTTTATGTTGGACTTATTCACCGTCTCAACAGTTGAATCCTGTTTCGATCTAGACACCTTCCTGGGTGAGGTAATTGGTAAGGGAGTAGATTCCAAGTAACACATCATGTCCACCCTTGTCGCCTTCTGCGACAGCTGCGTCTGCACCAAGTCCATCCCTCCTATGTGCAATTGCATTGACATCCGAGAAGACTGCCACTCCACCCGTAAGGCTTGTATCTACCTGCATGTTTATCCTCTGAGGTGTCATTGTATTGATACCACCAACTTTTGTTATGACTTCTGCCCTTGCCCTACAAAAGCTCAGCTGCCAAAATAATCCTCAACAAGGGCATGATGTTATTTGGAGGAAGGTGAGGAGCTATGGATCTTGGATTCCTCCTAAATTTAACTAAATAAAACATATGGTGCTTTTCTTTTGGTTTTCTTTTTGCAGAACTACTGCTGGAAAGGGATTCATCTTTGTTATGGAATAAGGAAGATTTCAAGCAACTAATGTGTTGGGTTTGATAAATAAATTACCTCTCTTCCCCTCATTATTTAGTTTTTTTTATTTAATTTTTACAGATCTCTAAGGATCATCACCTAAATGAGAACAATAAAAACTCTCAAAAAGGAGATCCAATACTCAGATAAAAAAATCTCTCAAAAACAAAACATGCCATCAAACTACCCAAAGAAGGATGTAATAACCCAATGTTGTTACATTAGAGATAAATTATATGAAATAAAATCATGTATGGAACCTTGTCAAATTCTCTCTAGGTGGTTGTCTGTAAATAGACCAAAAGGGATTCATGGGGGGTATCGTCATGTAGAAAAGGTATTTACTCAGTTAGGTATAAGTGTCTCGAATTGGTTAAACCTCTCAATTTTAAATTCTCACTATAAACATGGTAGCATGAGGAATCTTCTCGATCCCTAGAAAGATATCTTTTGAGTCCTGGATAATGCACATGATCTCTTCTTCAAGAACTTCAGTGTTTGAAACTCACAATAAAATAAATCGATCTTGATCGCTGTTGTCTTTCAGATTTAGTAAATTCTGGTTCTCACTTATATCACATTCACTACATGTACTTCACATAGTACTTCATCACAGTACTTCACACTGTACTACTTCCAGAATTCTTTCCCAACTCTACTTCGCGATGCTACATATATTATAATTAAACACAATTCCTTCCCATCTTCCGATACGTCTAGAACCTATATGTAGAAGTTGATCCTTTACAACGCTCTCATTCACTACATGTTCATATGAATCATGTAATATAACCAAATTATAAACAAGATGATCAATATTTGGATGGAAATTTAGCAATCATCCCTATATGTACTCCTGATATACTGAATGACAGTTTATCTGAGGATGAAGTATCTTCTAAGGAATCATGAGATAATGTGGGTGAGGAAGATGTGGGAAATGAACCTTATGGGATTCCTATGATATACATACATTCATTAGTTAATGTTAATCATCCTTAAATATTTACTTCCTTAGTTGAAGGAATTTCACGTGAATAACATTTTGATTGGAATGTCATTACATTGGCTTTTGAATTCTCTGGCATTATAGAAAATAGATCTTCATCAACTGATAATACCATATATGTTGAGCAAGAGTTTGAAAGTAAAGTTTCCATGAAAAATGTGATAAAACAATACCATATAGAGAAACATTTCACATTTATGGTTGATGAGTCAAAGAAGAAAAAATATCTCATTCAATGTGATAAATATGGGTCATAATGTAAATTCTGATTGAGGACAATATATGATAAATTTTTTGCATGTTAGAAGATAACCAAATTAGAAGGCCCACACACTTGTATACATCCAATCTTGTCGCAAGATCACTCTTCACTTGATATAGAGTTTATATCAACTGTTATTTTAGAGATGATATGAACTTATCAGGACGTTCTTGTGGCCCTTATTTTGGAACGAATACAACAATTGTTTAGCTATAAGATATACTAAAAAAAGCTTGGAATGTAAAACATAAAACAATTGTAAAAGTGTACGATGATTGAGATGAATTATATGAAATGTTTTCATAGCTTATGTAATTTTTGTCTCTCAACAATCAGATTATTTATCATTTGAACACTGTTGAGTATGTCTCCCTAAATCACCAAGTTGATCGATCAAAGGTGAAGTTCAATAGGATTTTTTGGGCATTTAGGCCATGCATAACCACTTTTCCCTATTGTAAAGAAATTATTCAGGTCAATGACACATTATTTTATGGAAAGTATACAGGTGTTCTACTTATTGCTGCCATACAAGATGGTGATCATGCTCCTCTACCAATTGCATTTTCTATTGTTAAAAAGGAAAATTTTGAATCATGGGGTTTCTTTATGGCATGTATATGCATTTATGTCACACAAAACTATGGAATGTGTCTGATATATGATCATCATCGAGTGATTATAGAGGCCTTAAATAGTGATGGGGATTCATGGAGAGAACAGAATACTTATCATAGATATTGCATTAGACATATTTCAAGTAATGTGTATAAGAATTTCAGAGATGGGGTAATAATGAAGGTGATCCTCAAGTTGGGTATGTTTTTTTAAACTTACTTTTTTAAAGAAAATTTCATATCCTTGTTAATACATTATTCTCTTATGGTTTAAGCATATGATCTCCAACAAGAAAGGTTTGATCAATTTATTTAAGAGATTCGAATGGATAATGAAGATGTGTATGAATATATGATGCAGATTTCAAAGGAGAAATGGTAATTATCATATGATGGTGGAAAGAGATATGGCTATATGACCATTAATATAGTAGATCAAAAAAATGAGGTTATCAATATTGTGCACAAACTTCCAATCATAGGGTTACTACAAGAGACATTTTATAAATATGTGCACTACTTTGTTGATGATCCTAAGATGTCTATCAAAGGATGGAAAATGGAATGCGTTTTACTCATAATTTCCAAAGTGTTATTGACCAGATACTAAATGAGGCATCAAGATGGAGTGTTATAACCTTTGATCAGTAAGATAATTGCTTTTAGGTAAGATAGTGTTATGACCAGACTACACACAACAGTGGTCGAGTTCTTGTGGTCATGTTGGATAACAAATTTTGTGATTACGGCAACGTCCAGGCATTGATATTTCCCTATGCACATTTTATTGCACCTTGTGCATCGGTAAACATATCATGGGAGCCCTATGTTGACCCAGTGTATCACATGAGCACTTTGGTTAACTGTTATAGTGCATCTTTGATTACTTTTAGTGACTTTCATTCTATATTATTTCCTACTAATCAGTCGAATGTCCTCCATGATATTTCTAAGTTTCATAATTTTTTTATTTTATGTTTTTTTCAATTTCTATTATTTATTAAATTATTATCTTGATATTATCATGTTGTTACCTTGGGGGTGATCAAAGTCTACTCGATTCAAAAATTAGATGGACTGGTCTCGACAATAGGGAGGGGGACTATGATGCAGTATTTTTCACACAGAAGGATATACTTGTAAGAGATGTCCTGGCAGGACAAAGTTCCAATTCCCATCATCCATGGTTAAGTCTGTGTATTTTTTCATGAATGTGTATATTTTGTTTCGTACACATACATTTCATTAATGAATTATTTTTTTTTTTCTAACTTTCTCTATTTCTGACCTGTTTCAAATTTGGTTTGTTTCATTTTTTGATTCAATGAGAGAGAATTTTGTGATACTATAAATATTAAAAAAATAAATAGACAATGAAAATGAATATATCATACAACCATATGTTCTATGTGGAGTTTTTATCAATACCAATTTATATAAAAAAATTATAATAAATTAAACTTTATTAGAGATTAATAAAACAAGAAATTCTTAGATTAAACCAATTTTACTTGTTGTAGTTTTAAAAAAAAGTTGACAATTTTTATTAAATTTACTATAAAAAAGTAACGATGATATCATTTTTAAATATTGAAGGTCCTATATTGTTCACATACCTAGATACTCATGTGTCATGGTTGGTTTTTGAGGGACATCTATTGCCTCATTTGAGTGTATGAAGATCTCATCATTTTCATAATACTGCACCACCTCCTACTATCATCCCTCATATTCGTCATCCTAGTTTCTATGACGTAGCAATGTGAAACTTCACCTTTATCAACCATCAACTCATTTTTGTTCTTGTATATAGATGGAGGCTAGAGTCACATACATTCCATTTTAAAAAGGGAGAGATGACTATTACACTATAGGATGTGTCCATTATGTTGGGCCTCCCCATCGATGGTGCAGCTGTGATAGGCCGAGTTGGTGCATATTGGTTTGATCTTTTTCATTTATTTTTAGGAATTGAGGTCCATGATAATGATAGTTCAATCGTTGGTAGTAGATTACGCATGCACTAGTTAGACCAACACTTTGCACATCTAGAAGTAGATGCTGACGAGATCACCATAATGCGATTTCCATGTGCTTACATTTTGAGCATGATCAGTGGCACGATTTTCATTGATCACTCCACTAAATTTATACATGTGACATATTTACCATTATTGGAGGATTTGGACTAGGCAGACCAGTATAGCTGGGGGTCTTCTTGTCTCGCATATACATATAGGGCGTTATATAGTGCATGTCGCATCGATAAGATGCAGATCACAAGATGTGTTATTCTTATACACATGTTGATATGGGGTTATATCTCTTGCTTAGATTGACATTCTCATGTTCCATTTCCTGCAAATATTGTAGTAGAGTCTTCACATGGATGATGGTATGTTATTCCTTCCTTCTAATGTCTAACTTAATTGTATAACTTTCTATTATGAAATATTGCTATAAAAATGTTATATATAGGTGGGGTAAGATTCATCGGCATTCATATACAACCAGACATGATGTCCATGCCTATAGACTTATGTTGGACAGCCTTAGGCTAGAAGATGTAAGTGGTTATTATTTATATAGTAAAATCATTATTCTTTACTTTACATCTCTTCATTTATTAATTGATAATTCATTTTTTCATATTACATGGATGTCATATACTGATGATATCACCCAGAGTCATACAAAGAATTGTACGGCATGCTTAATATTGGTTCCTACAAGGTTCCTTTGATTAATTTTCATATTATCGAGTGGCATCAAACTGACAGAGTTATGAGGCTACTCGAATTCCTTCAACCCATTCCTAACCCATCCAATCAGTTACCTTCACTTCATTCCTTGAAGATGTCAAGGAAGAGGGACTTTGATTGGAGGAGGTATAATGCAGGATATATTGATCTATAAGACAGACGACACAAGTCCCAATTAAGAGGGTTAGGGATAGTACATAAGCATTTATTTGATTAATTGGATTATGCGTCCTAGTACGGCAAGTCCCCAGTAAAATTTCTTAAATGACAGAAACAGGGATTTCATGACTTAGTAATCATTCTTCCTTCCACTGTTTAACATATTTTTTATTAACATAAATTAACAGTAGAATTTTTTTCCACATGATTCTTGTATCACCCATCTCCTTCACATCTCTAATCTAGTAGAGGGAGGAACATTTTTTCACGACCCGACCCTACCCGGGCTCGAGCCGCAACTACCCCAAGCCCGCCTCCATAGGCCAGGGGCTGGTGACCAGCGCCGAAGGCACAATAACTTGGGGAGGCCTTTTCCTAAGTACTTGTACACACACACGCAGCAAACTCAATGCAACAGTGCAGAGTAAAAGTAAAGACAAGAAAATTAAATGGAAACTTCTATATATAAACCATAGTGTGCATCGACCTCTAATAGTACAAACTACAGTGCTGAAAAGGAAAAAGGGGCAAAACACGCGCCCAACCAGAAAAGGTGCCACAACCCGGCAATAGGTAAACAAAAAGGAAACAATTGATGGGTCTCCCACCTGGAACCCAACCACGACCACCGCACACGGTCTAAGCTCCCAAGCTCCTACGCTCCACTGAAGTCATGCTCCACCTGTCCGTCGTTTGCAAGGGCACACCAAGTGCGGGAAAATCCCAAGCAGGGGTGAGTACAAAAATACTCAGTAGGATACCCTGAAGGCTTGAGGGAGCAACAAAAGGAGGTACCAAAGGGTGAGCAGTAGAGCGAACAGGAGAAAGCAAAGGGAGTACAACAGAGATTCCAGCTCAACCCAACAAGAGAAAGGAAGTAGACTCGTCCAGGCACAAGGAGATGGAAACGGTGAGAAGATGAACTTCCCATCGAGTCTTCGCTACCTATAGCAGGAGAGTAGACTCATCCAACCACGAGAATCTAGACACGGAAAGCATGTGGCATACCCCGCGCGTCTTCGCCTCTCCTGGAGGGAGAGTAAACAAGCCTAAGAAGTGAGTACTTGAACAAGGTACATACATATATATATGATCTACAAGAAGCTTGAACAAGCTTGTAAGGGGATCTCCGTCCTGTAGCTCAACCCAAGAAAATAGTAGGCAACAGTCCCAGAAGTAAACACCATCGATGCCCAGCATCCCGCACGTCTGCCCCGAACCGCAAGCCAAGGGGCTCAATCACCGCACTTCGACACTATCCTCTTTGGGCGGCACTGACTCGCCCGTACGGTTTTAGATCGCGTCACAAGAACGCGTCTTAGTGGGGAAAGCGCCCCTCGTACTTGAGAGTTCTAGGGAAAGTCAAACCACACCTCGTCACTGCCCTGCAGTTGAGAGGTCTCCTCAAAGTTACTCCATCACAACACTGACCCGTAACCAGGGGTCCCGCTCCGGTAATCACGGAGGAAAACCATAGGATAGCCTAGTAGAAAGGACTGAGCTAGGAATGCCAATAGGTGTCCCACTGCCCAGCCCTGCTGGAGGGTAATTCTTAACCAGATATCGAGTGACCCACTGCCCAGCCCTGCTGGAGGGTAAACCATAATATATCATCAGGCGACCCACTGCCCAGCCCCGCTGGAGGGTAGACCTTAACACATCATCAGGCGACCCACTGCCCAGCACTGCTGGAGGGTAGACCTTAACACATCATCAGGTGACCCACTGCCCAGCCCTGCTAGAGGGTAGACCTGGAATAAGTCAACAGGCAACCCACTGCCCAGCCGTGCTGGAGGGTAGACCTGGAACTAGACGACGAGCGACCCACTGCCCAGCCTTGCAGGAGGGTAGACCCTAAGAGTTCGTCGGGTGACCCACTGCCCAGTCTCTACTGGAGGGTACACCCTAATAGCATCGGGTGACTCACTGCCCAGTCTCTGTTGGAGGGTAGACCCTAAAAGTCAGTGAGCAACTCACTACCCAGCCCTACTGGAGGGTAAACCCGAAGAAGTCGATGAGTAACCCACTGCCCAGCCCAGCTGGAGGGTAAAACTCAGAACTTCTCTGGCCATCTCTACTGGAGGGTATAACACTGGCCAACCGAACACGGAGTGGGTATAGCACAACCACCCAACTCCAGAACAACTCTCCCAAAAGAGGTTCAGCGCCTTTTCCATCACGGGGTGCCACTAGCACCGCTACTGGCCGATCCATCGAGAACGAAACCAGGGGGGACCACTCATCCCTGCTGGTCAACAAACGAGCACAGATCCAGGGGAAAAACTCCACCCTGCTAGTCAAAAAATAACACAGAGGGACCCTCCACGTCGCGAGAGGTCAAAGTACGCAAAGCATAACTTGGCACGCACATGGGGCCCACACGACGTGTGGCCCCAAGTCAACCCCAACCAAGCGCACGAACGTCTCAGGTACAAACCACACGTACCTCCAAGCGCTCTCGTATACTCCTAGAGTATACCACGTCTCCAGCCCAAGGGCTATCGTGCACGCGGCACCCAACGTCAACACGAAGTCGTGACGTAACAACTTCACCTCAAAGGCCCAGGCACGGCCAACCACATCTATTCCAGCATTACTTCACTCACATAGGAGTGCGCGCGATCAAACACCATGGGTCTGCTACAACCACAGAAGAAGAACCGCCCTCGGGGCACCTTCACATTTCTACCTTTCACAAGATCGTGCAAGAGGATCCGCACAACCAAACGGATCACACCGTTGTAATCCTCGTGAAAAAACACGCGAGATCGACTACTTACTCACCTCCAACGGATATCTGACAGAAAATTCACCAACACCGCCTCAGGCCCGACACGGCGCCCTGTGATCCCGAGCCCCGGCCCCGAAAATAGTCGGGTGCATCGCACCATTACGATTGCCTCAGGAAAACACGTCAAAAGCACTACTCACTTGAGTGCAACAGATATCCGGAGAAAAAGATGCATTCCAGTGCACCGCACACGAGCGGTGCCACGCAGGACCCCCCATCCCGGTCCTGAAACTCAACGAACGGATCGCACCGTTGCGATCCTCTCGAAAAAGCACACAAGATGGACTACTCACTTGTCCAAAACGGTCATCCGGTGATAAAGATGGAAAATCATCGTCGACGCCCAAACGGCCATCGTGGGGCCCGCACCATCGTGCAGAAATTACAGCAGGCAAACTGCGCCAACGCGATGCCCTCAGAAAAACACCCAACATTGACTGCACGCACGCCCCGAACGGACGTCCGAGGAAAAAGTTGCTAAAAGTCGTACGCAGCTCAAAAGACGGGCCGTGGGGCCCATGCCTCAACTCCGACATCAATGCCTAGAACCACCCTAGAATCCTCCGCCTCGACGCCAGGGTTCCAACGCCGCTGACGGCGCTTAAATCAGACGTCGGACGCGTCTACGCCGTCCAAAACAAGATCCCCCGAAGGAAACGACAAACCACTTAAAGGCGTGTCGCGCCTCTGAGGCCCATCGTTTCGGAAATTAAAAATTCCTAAAACCATCTCAAAACGTTCCCCTCAACGCTAGGTCCACGCTGCCGCTGACGGTACACAAAACAGACGTCTGTAGTGAAAGCTACGGGCGACGGAAAACTGAGGGGCAAAGCCCCTTGGGCTGGACCGGCCGGTCCGCCCGGCTTGGTCTGGCCCGCGGCTTGGCCACGCGGGCTGACGGTGGATTCAGTCCACCGCGTGGCCGACCGGCTGAAGCCGGTCGTTGCCTCTGCACAGGGGTCACGCACCGCGACCCCGCCTCGCCGTCGTGTCGGCCAGCGCCGACGGTGCCTAACGGTCATCTCGCCCGCGGCCTCCTCCTAATGCCACTCCCTCGCCCTGGGCAGCAGCCGCCACACGCCGTGACACCCGCAGACGCCGCGGACACCCGCTGTTGCCGCTCGCCACCTCCTCGGACTGAAGCCACGCCGCCCCGGAGCTCCCCGAACCACCTCGTTGCCGCCACAAAATCCCAAAACCCGCAAACTTTGGCGGGTGTTTGCGACCATGTTCGAAATCGGATTTTTGATCCGAAAGAAGCGATGGGAAGAACAGAAAATGTACTACGCATATACGGGATTTTTTCGAAGATTAAACATCAAATTGACCCATAAAATTGAATTCAAAGGGCGGTTCTAAAATGAAAACGCAACGCAACCTCCTACCTCGCTGGGCTTCGCCCGGAGCTTCGTGTCGATCCGCCGACACCACCGCACCTTGCCGAAGTCGCCTCATCGGACTGTCTCGTCGGAGATGGAGGAGGAGAGGGGAGAGGCTATCGCGCCAGGGAGGACAACCAAGAGGGGGGGAGAAGTGTTTAAAAACAAAACACTTAAACTCCCACCCGTGGGCCACGTACCCGAACTCCCGACGGGGTCAGGATTTAGCCTCCCCTAGGCTAAGAACCACGCTCCGAGCGCAACGGAGGTCTCGGAATTTTAATCCGAGACCCCATTCAAAAGTTATAAAACTTAGCGCATGAGGCCGCCAAATTACGAAAACACCCCTGGGGTCATTTTTCACAAACGACCCACGCCCGCAAAACTTATACCCCTCCTAGGGTAAACGGCACGATCCAAACTCAACGGTGCTCTTGGTTTTCCAATCCGAGCCACCGTTTAAGAGATACTAGTGTTTTCCATTAAACAAATTAATTAATTTATTCGTTTAACCTTCCGGAAGCGAGCAAGGGGTCCAAACATCCCACGCCGACATGTTTTATGTCGTTCCTAGGGTAAACACCCCATTCTGGACCCAGCCGTACACTCAGATCTCTGATCTGAAGCTCCGTTTAGGAGTTATCCCATTTATTTAGCATTTCCAGTGTGAACGCACTGAAAATTTAATTCTGGCAACTCCGGGGCTCGGAATCGCACGCCATCTGAAGGCGCTGCTCTGGAATATCATCAAGAATATTCCAAAGTCTTTCACAGAAAAAATAGGGTTCTTACACATTTGACCAGGATTATTTTCACAGAGCTGTGATAGAGTTGGTTCCTTCCATGGATGAGATTTATCATGATATTTTCTTTGATCTGCCACGTGATAATAAAGATGTTGAGCCTGATATAGATGTGTTAGGGGGGTGACAACCCTATTATGGATACTGATGTTGCATAGGAGGAGGGTGTTCATCATGATCAGTTGGATGCTCTTCCAGCTTCTCAGTCACATCCAGAGTCACAGATAGACATCGATTAGGTTGATTTGGATACTTTATTAGACTCTACTTTGGAGACATCCTCAGCATAATAACCATCTTTTTCTTATGTTGGTGAGAGTTCCAACCAGCATCCATTATTCTTAGAGGTAGGACATGTTACAGACAGCGATACTGTATATCCAATTCCTGTCACACAGGATGGTGTGGAGGTAGGTATCGATGATGATATATAGGAGCAACGAATGCCAGAGCAGAGACGTAGACAGACATGGAATAGACACATCATATATACGTCTAGATGTGAGATAAAAGAGCATCCAGGTCACAAACATAGATTATATTGATATTATATTGATGATACATGTTGTATGTTTTTGAAATCATTATTTATAAATTATTTTAAAACATGATAATATATTACATAATTTTCCATAAATCAAATAATTGATATAATTGTAAATTCGTACAAATAATTTTCAATAACTAAGAAACATTAATGTTAATAACTGCATTGGTAATACTAATAATAATTATTTTCTATTCATATTAATACTTCGTAATATTATCTATATATATATAAAATAAATAATATTATTAAAATTATTATTAAATTTTAATAATATTAATTATTTTGAATTCAATAAATATTATTACTATTTAATAATTAATTTAAGATCAATATTTATTATATATAATATGGATTATAATACTACGTATTAATATAATAAATAATCTTCTTAAATTAATTATTAAATAGTAATAATATCATTAAATATGACTAAATATCAATTAAATTATCATAAAAATCAATAAATATTAATAGATATTGCTAAATGTTAATAAATATTAATATTTACATATATTTAATAATATTTTTTAATATTTTTTAATGGATATCTATTATTCAAGATTATTAATTAATAATTATTAACATTTATTAATATTTATCTAACATTTATTAATATATAATACATATTTATTTATATTCATTAATATTTAATTAATATTTAATTAATATTTATATTCTTAATAAGAGGGTTTCACCGTCGACCTATAAATAAAATATTAAAATTTATGAATATTAAATTAATATTTATTTTTATTTAATTTATATTTATTAATAGTCAAGAATATTTATTAATATTTACTTAAATTTTATTAACTTTTAATTAATATTAATAAATATTTATAAATTTTAAAAAATATTTATTGATATTTTTTAATATTTTTTGTTATTTTATTTATATTTTTGATTATTTGATTAATATGTATTAATATTTCATAATATTTATGAATATTTTATAAATATTAATGATTTTTTAATTAATATTTAATTAAATTTAATTAGTATTTGTAAATATTGATGATTTTTTAATTAAAAAATCTGGAGGAAGTTTGAACGGGGTTCACGTTTCCTTCAGAAAAGTCACATAGGAAGCGTGAACTGCGTTCACGCTTTCTGGCGATTGGAGAAGCATGAATGCAGTTCTTGCTTTTCAAAACTTGTTTTAAAAAAAACTAGGAACCCTATCCCTTAATGTTTTTTCAAAAACCCATTAAAATATTTCCCCTTATTTCTCACTGTAAACATAGTTGCACGAGGAATCTTCTTGATCTTTAGAAAGATCTCTTTTAGGTCTTGGATAATGCATGTGCTCACTACTTCAAAAACTTAGGTGTCTGATACTCATAATACGATGAATCAATCTTGTTTATTGTCTTTCAGATTCTGTAACTTCTGGTTCTCACTTATATCATCTTCACTCCATGTATTTAACACAGTACTACTTCACTGTACTTCACACTATTCTACTTCCATAATTCTTTCCCAACTATGGCTCAAGATGCTATATATAATATAATTAAATCCAATTAATTTCTATAGTGAAAATAAAACCCAATTACATTATTTATGAATTTATACATATATTATAATTTTAAAAAAGTTTTTTAATTTTTTTTTAAAAACTAAAATTTTCCCCAAAAATAACAATGTTAGCTCACCATTATATTTGGGGCTACATTATACTCATTTTTAAGCATTTGCTAGAGTTGGAGGGGGATTTTAATGCCAAAATGGTGTTCTACTGATGGATTCGATATGGTTTAACATACTACATAGACATATTGGAGTGTTTTTTTAGAATATGAGGTGCCTCGGTTTTGGATATGCATGGTTGATTTTTTGAAGAGATAATTTTATATCTATCATTGTGATGATGTTTTAAAGCCACGTGAGTTAGGGATTCTGGGAATATTGATTGTCCATTTTTCTAATTAAAATACTATTTATTTAGTATGTATTTTTTAAGTTGTAAAGTGAATCACTTGGTTTTCCACATGTCCTTTGCGGTTTTACTTCTAAACTACTTGAGTGTGAGTTTATTTAATGGGTTTTTTTATTTTTTTAAATATGCCTAGGTTATTTTTAAAAAAACCCGTGTTGGAAAGGAGGCAGGGTCCCTTCCACCTTTTAGCCAAAAACACTTATTTTAAATATAATTTATTTTTATATTTAAAATCTTTATTTTTATTTTGTTTTGTTTTGTTTATATATAACAAAAGTTTTCCATATAATTTATCAGTTATTTAATATCCAACATTACTGCCTTTAAAGCAGTATGGAATTCTAACAGAACACCTCAACCATGACTCTCTTTTATAATAGAGTTTCCCCTGGAAATCATTCTGCATTTTTGATGTGGGATTTAGGATTTACCTTTCCTGTATATAATTAATAATATATTATTATTATTAATAGTTTTTAATCAATTAATTAATACTATTAATTGGTATTTAATAATATTATTAAACAACTAATTAATTTCTAAATAGTTAATAATAAATAATAGGTTTTAATTAATTAGAAATTAAATAATATATAATTAATAAAAAATAATCTTTATAATAACTAAATAATAAATATATTTATAATTTATAATTATCATTGTTATTAATTAGTAGCTAATGAATAATTTTAGATATTTATTAGCAATTAATCTTTTAGAAATTAGTATTTCTAAATAGTAAATAATATTATTTAGTAATTAATATTAATTACTAACAACTTTTTAATTAAATAATAATAATTTAATTATTAATTAATTAATAATAAATAATTAACAATTAGTAACTAATTAAATAAATAATATTATTTACAATTTAATAATATTAATTTCTAATATATATTAATTACTAGTTAATAATAATTACGAATAAATATTTAAATTTTTTATTTTAATTATTAAAAAATAAATATATAAATTTTAATTATTAATTAATTAGTAATTAATCATTATTTAATTACTTATTAACTAAAATGATTCGATTATAAGTTGGTTATACAACTCATACCCCAAAAATTTATTAAAATAAAAGGTAGTAACAAAGTGATAACACAAGGTGCAATGTATTTACACCAACTAGAAATATAGAGATTACAAAATAGGAGGTAGAAAATTAAAAGAAATCAGGTCAACATCAAGGTTAGTGAAATACAAAATCTCATTGGGATATCATCCTATGCCTATCTTCTGTGTTTCTGTGAATTCTTGGCCTGACTCATCAAATGCGGTCTTTCTGTGTAATCAAATCCAAGATATCTCTCTTATGTCTAAGCACTTGACTAGAATAGAAAAACCACTTCTAAAAATGAAAAATCCCATAAAATTCCATCAATGAAATGTAAACTTAAACCACCAATTCCTAATGACTGAATAAAAGTCCTTCCTGCATAAACATGTGGCTGCAAGTATCTTTTCACAGATTCACTACCATTAAACCGCTGGACATTGGTGCTTTAATTTGAAAAAATCTTATAAAAAACTATCATGAACCCTAGTTTCATCACCTGTTAAGCCTATTAACTTCTAAAAGGAATCAAAATAATAAAAAAGACAATATTAAATACACTCTGGTCACATGAGGGTTGAGCCTGCACCCGCTCAATCATATGAGTGCAGGTATATGCAGTAGGATAAGTCTTCTGGTTTAATTGACATGTAAAATAGGAGAAGGCCTAACTGCCAAATCTTGTACCACAAATTTAGAATTTTAATATCCTTGGAGGAAGTAAGACTTTATCTCACATTATATCTATTTGTAAACATTAAATGAAAATGTCGAGAAATGAAGTAACACCGCCATATTCTCCTTTAGAAACAACAATCTGTCTATAAGAAGCTAGAGTAACTTGGGAACCCAACAGAGCAGCAAGTCACCACCAGAAAGATAACACTACTACAAAGTTAGGCATTAGAGACCACCAAAAGTGACTACTAATGGCCTTTAGTGGTCACCAACTAGCTGCCTTTGGCCATCACAGTTGTCCTGACGGTAAAGAGTATTAGTGACTGCCAAAGGCGGTCCCTATAGAACCTCCCCCGAACAAACATAGTAGAAGTCACTGGGAACATCATTGGAGGTTTCCTCAGCAATCGCTAATGGATTAGAAACATGTATACTATAGAGATTGCCCATGGAGGTCACTAAACTGCATATTTTTTTTAAAAAAAAATCTACAACATGACAGCTTCTAGCCTGCAGAAATCAAAAAACAACAAATAAAAAACAAAAGGTACAGTATGAAAGCTTCTAAATAACCAAATAAAATAAAATTTCCTGTAGAAATCAAAAAACAACAGATAGAAAATAGGTATCTTGACCAAACCAATGATCCAAATAGCTAAAAATATCTTCCAATATTATGTCTCGATCAACCTAAAGATGAGATATAAAAAAATAAACATAGGAAAATAAAAAATAATATTAACATTAATCATATTTATCCAGTACTCTCATTCAAACCTAGAATCATTGAATATCTCATTCCCACACTATAGAAAATTGAAGCTCAAAGGTTCTTGCATGCATGAGGTTTGAAAAATAGAATGCTGAAGTTTTGGTTGGAAATAAACTACACTATTAATGTTCTGATCCATTCAAGTGATGAGTGGGTATGATGGTGGTTCTCGAGTGATGCACAAAGATGAGGTCATTGTTATTGTTTTCTCATAGGGGTATACACTACTACTTCACCAGTGGAGTGATATTGGTGTTTATGGTTCATATTGGAGGCTCAAGATTCTTAGTTCAGGATCTACTGATGTTGTTCACATGATATACATAGTCAACCACATAAATTTTTTCTTTGACATCTTTTAGGAAAACAAAGATGTTCTTGGGTGATGTTAAATGGAAAATGAGTTGTTTTTATATACAGAGGAAGTATAAAAGATATGCATTGATGCAAACTCTTTGTGATTCGAAGGAAAATCATATGAGTGTGGAATATGAAGATGTATAAATTCATCAAAATAATATGTGATCATAAATAATACTTGAAATCATCGAAATTTTGATTTAGATATTATCAAAAGGGGATAATAGATGTGAGGTGCACCAAAAGAAGTTATAGTGTGCATGAAGATGTTTCACACGCATAGACCTAAGCCAAAATAACATAGAGGATATCCAAGGATTAAAACTAACAAAAGAAGTGTTCATGAAAAAATATATAAAATAAATTTTAAAGTACAACCATGATTGAATATATTAAAATAGATCTTGAATAAATTGTAGTGCTTATAATGAGGAGAATAGATAACACTAAAAGATGAGAAATTGGTGACCACACATCCTGGGTTACTGGAAGGAGAATACTAGGATGTTGAGTATTACAAACCCAAAAACTGAGTGAATCAATATATTGATTACCTTAGAAACTAATTTGAAGTTTGTTTTTTAATGGATGTTTTCACACATGCATGAAAGAGAAAGATGAGAACAAAAAACAAAAGAAGTTTATTCACTTAATTTTTAGATGTTGGAATGATATAGTGAGAATCAATTACAACATCCGAGAAGAGATATAATGAATAATATATAATTCATAAGAATATGTCAATGTTTGAGGAATAGTGAATCATATACAGTAACAATGACATAGGAAGAATATTGAGTTGTATTAATATACCAGAAACCCTTTTTGGAAAGTGATATAATCAAAATGAGAAGACAAGTGTAATGTGTCAGAAGAAAAATATTGAATGTAAGCATAGTAGGAGTTATTGGATGTGAGATAACATGTTATGATAATGGTTTGTAAATGTAGATTATTTTGAGGAAGCATGAATTTATTAGAAGATGTGAATTCAATAGAATATGAAGTAATGAAATGAGAAAAATTTGAAAATTATGACTGTAATGGCTCGAACCTCTCTGATCCATTACTTTGTGAAAATGTGGTGTTGGAGGTGTTCCAGGAGGTTAAGGTGACTTGGGGTGCGTTTGGGTGTACTTTTAAGGGAAACTAAAGGAATATAGCTTTCGTACGGGAGGCGCATAGTTTGTTTAAACTGTGCGAGGTTGGTGTTGGAGGCAGTGGCTAATGCACGGTTAGTGCATAGTTTGTCTAACCATGTGGCCTAACCGTGCGAGGAGTGTTTGACGAGGCAGTAGTGACCGCATGATTAGCGCACGGTTTGTCTAACCGTGGGAGCAAACCATGCGGGCACTTAAATATAGATCCTAAAATTGTGGATCTCAACCATTTTTCCTCTAACTTGCTTGTTTAAGCCCCTAAGCGGCCATAACTTGGGATTACCCTTCCTCGAAGGTAGGAGAACCTCTCCCAAGCATTTTGGAGGCGATCTGAAGGCTTCTCTTGGCGAATCAAAGACGGTTTCTTGAGGTATGTGGTCGTTCTTGTTTGGTTTCTTAGATCTACTTAGATCTACTCCTCATCTTCTCTTAGTTTCTTAGATATACACCCTTTATGGGTAGATCTAAGTGTGTGGATTTCAAATATGATGAGTTTTAGTCTTTATCTTGCTAGGAGGAGAGATCTAAGGCGGGGTTTTGGAGAAATGACCCGAGTTTCTTGAGCGTTCTTTAACTGTTGTGGTTTTCGTCAAAAACCTTTGAGGTAGGGGATTCATTTCTTCTCTTTATTTTATGTGCAACTATATTGTCAGCATGTTTAATCCCACTAGATGACAATGGAATTGACATAATAAATATTTTGAACCAGATAAAGAAATTGTATCGATCGTATTTTATTGCCTCTTGCTTTTCTAGATGGTGTGATATCTATGCTTGCTTTTCTTAGCTGTTGTCCTTGATGGAAATCGGTAAAGAACATAAACCAGGACTAATTGATATTTGTTTGGCTAAAGATAAAGAGGCATGTGAACAAATATGTTTCTTGTTGTAATTTGATGTTAATCAAATTAGCATAGTAAGCATGTATAATCATTTGTGATAGATTACTGGTTAGGTTTCTGATTTTGGAACCAACAGATTATAAATCTGTTAATTTAAGATGGTTTAAAGATTTGATTGTTTGATAATTCCTTGAAGGGTTCTGAGTTACCCTCTTGATTATTAAAGGGCCAAGAACCCAATTGATGTGATGTTTGCTTTCCTGCTACTTGTGATGTGATGTGAACCTGGATGGTTGTTGTGATATGTGGGGGCATAGAGGCCTTTTGGTTGTGGCATCAGATGATGCCCAGAGTGGCAAGATGCATCAGTTTATGCATGTGGGTGTCGGGGAGTACACCAGGGATGATGGAGTGGGATAGATGTGATTTTTGGATGCTTGGTAATTTTGATTTGGTTGTTTATCTGCTTTACTTTTCCCCACTGCTCAAGGAAGTTTGTCTTTCTTACCCTTCTTCTGAAAGAGGCAAAGACACACGGGGTATGCCAAGTGCTTTCTGTGTTTAGCTTCTCAACGGATAATGGGTCTACGCTCTTTCCATGGGCGGAAAAGACTCAACGGGTAGTACATCTACTCACCATGTTTGTTTTATTAGCATAGAATGTTTTTCTAGAATTACTGGGAATATGGGAAAGTATTTTTCTGTAATGAATAATTGAATAAATGGTGTTAACTCATGGGGTTGGAGTTTTTGGAACATAATGATGAGGTTGTAATTTTTGAAGGAACAGTTGACTTTGGGTGTGATGCTAATGAAACTTAATATGTAATTGTTCATGGTTAATTAATCTTTAATGAATTAATTAACATAAAGTGGAACTGATAAAAAGGGAATGAAGTAATCTAATAAATCTCTTTAAATGGTTGTGTGCTTATAGGATACCTAGTCTTAGAAGTAGCATCCCAGAGTCTGAGAGACGTTAGCTGCAGTTGTGTCTAAGACTAGGTTATGTCCATAGTGTGGTTGTGAGATATTGTATATTCTGTACTTTTTGTGTTTCTATACGCTAATCCACCTTGTCAGTAAGGTAAACTGGCACCACGGGGATTCTGAGCCCTGGTGGGTGTTTTCACCAACATTCTGATGGGTGGGTGAATGGGTGACTACCCCCTTTTTCCCCGCTCTCTTCTCTTGGTAGATACTTCTGCCATTAGGCACAACTGTTAGTTTTCCCCATATATTTGTGTAGAGGGTTGTAATGGCTTGTGGTTATTCACACACATATATTCTGGATATAGTATCCTATTGACTACTATATGTGTAACGTGTATAGGTTGTGATGGCTTGAGGACCCTTAATCGTTGTATGGGCTGTAATGGCTTGAGGTATAATACCCGACGCTTGATACACATTATGCAAGAT
The DNA here is from genome assembly GCA_963277665.1 of Viscum album. NCBI lineage: Eukaryota > Viridiplantae > Streptophyta > Magnoliopsida > Santalales > Viscaceae > Viscum > Viscum album. The sequence goes on along the minus strand of OY728136.1, from coordinate 358,686,312 downwards.
GTGGTGGCTCCTGGAAACTACCTGGTTACTTTTGGTTATGAGGATGGTGTGGTGCTTCACCCAGGTGTCTGCAGGAAAGCCTTTGTGGTGCACGAGGTACAGATTGTGGTGCTTCGCCCAGGTGTCTGTGGTCAAGCCTTTTTGGAGAGAGATGCTTAGGACGTGCGATGTTGGGGAAAAGCGACAAACCAGTGGGGAAGTAGTAGCGGGGTACCCTTGATATTCTTTATTATATGCTATATTCTTGTATGCGTTACTTGGTGAGAGTAGCCGTGGTGAGGTTGGAAACTTAATATATCTATTTAGGTGATGAGTTAGTTTCACTTGTTGTTCACTGTGTTTTAGCATGCTCTCTTTACTTTTTCATGGGAGGCTTCAGGGAGGATCCTACTGAGTATACTGTTATACTCACCCTACGTATGTATAAACTATTTTTAAGGTCACTTGGAGCAGGTTGGAGACTAATCTGTTTTCTACTAGTTTGTGGTTGCAGGAGTTGTTCGGGATTGTGGTTGCTGGTGTTTTTACATTCTTTTGGGTACTAGCAGTTTTTCCCCTTTTTGTTGTAGTACTTTTTCTTGACATTCCATTTGTGCACTTGGGTTTCTTTTATATTTCTAGTTCTGAGTTGGATTTGATTGGTGTCTATCTTATCTCTCTCTTCTGCATGTGTTCTCTTAGAGGTTAATGCCTCCCATTTGTGTGTTACTATACCCTCGGTGCTAGTCGCCAACCTGGGGCCTACTGGAGGCGGGACTCAAGGGTCATTATCTCTCTTCTCACATTTTCATCCGAGGAGGGGTACACTTTGTGGGGAGGGGGTCGTGACAGAGTGGTATTAGAGGTCTGGTTGAGGGATAGGATGGAGTTTGGAGTTAGGCACAGGTGAGGTTGATTGGGTTGGTAGGGCAACGGTGTCATTCATGTTTAGAAAGTAAGGTAAACACTGGAGACCGTCTGAGACATAGGCGTTTAGGGCCCCCTATGATCTGATGTAGGACCTTTAAGTTTACAATGTCTACTAAACAAGGTGATACTAGTTGCAGGGTAGAGACCTAGGAAAGGATCATGCACCATTATTATTTGTGACTATGTTTGAATGGGTAGACCTTGGGATAGGTTAACGTAAAATTAATAAAAGAAAACAATTAATTAATTAATGTTGAGTCGTCCATATTACGGGTTTAGGAGCTCTAACAGTTTTTTGTTTTATAGGTATAGCTCCTGGTCGACGTCTTCATCAGGTTTGTGCAGAAAATTTCCAGCAGGCCGTTCCAGCAGATCACCGCAGGGTAGAGGTTGACGATGACGACACTTGGAGGAAGAAACTCCGAGAGTTTCATCGCTAGAGTCTGCAGAAGTATGAAGGCTCAGTTTCAGATTTAGTCATGGAAGATTGGTTGGAGGAGGTCTAGATAGGCTTCAGTTCGATTCGTGCTCGTAAGGAGCACTGGGTGTCCTTGGTTATGATAATGCTGCGTGGAGCAGTGAGGCAGTGGTGGTTCTTGTTCCTTGGGGATTGTGAGGATTCAGTGATCTCATGGGAGGAGTTCCGAGACATGTTTAGAGTCGAGTTTCTTTCTTCGACTGTGAAGGCATCCAGTCGCTAGGAGCTTATTACCCTTCGACAAGGGAGCTCTACTATTCGAGAATTTGGAATCCGTTTCAAGAACCTTTTACGGTATGCTTCAGACCTATTTCCAGATGAGGAGGCCAGGGCAAGGCATTTCGAGGAGTCTTTGCATCCATAGATCCAGCACCAGGTCACCCCATTTACGCTGAAGGTATATCTTGAGGTGCTGGCAAGGGCAGAGGTTGTCAAGAGGACTTTTTCCAGGACCGGATCATCACGAGAGGGGAATCGGCATGATTCCTCAGGAAGTAGAGTTGTGGTCTGGGGTTCCCGGTTTTCAGGGCATAAGAGTTTCCGTTTAGCCGGGGGTAGGTCCCAACCCTTCACATATCATTTCTCTAGAGTCAGAAACTCTCAGGATTATGCCAAGGGATCAGATGCTTGTTTTTATTATGGTGGTCATGGACATCAGTAGCAGGAGTGCCCAACCTTTCAGAGCGATCATCATGCACCAAGCGCTATGCTCTAGGTTCCTCCGTTGAGGCAGTTCCAGTCGAGGCAGAAACAGCCAATTGCACCATCTTTAGACCAGCAAAGGGTAGATGGGGCATGTAGAGGACATCCCCATGATGCTCCTCTTCATCAGAGAGAAGAGCGTGGCCATGGTGGTGGTTTTCATTAGGGCCAGAGAGGTCGTGGAGTAGGTCATGGTCAGCTTCATGCTCTAGCGTTGCCAACTCCAGGCGAGCCAGACATCGTTCGAGGTACCCTTTGCTTGTTTTCTACCTTGTTGTATGCCTTGTTTGATTCAGGAGAGACACACTCCTTCATATCACCTACCCTTGTCCATGCTTTGGGACATGAGGTAGAGAGGCTTCTAGTTTTCTTGGCATTGACAACGCCAGTTGAAGGTCAAGCTGACTTGTTTGAAGTATATAGAAACTGTGAGCTAGTGTTGGGGAAACACCGCTCTTGGGGAGATTTCCTATGTTTAAGAATACAACCATATGATTTCATCCTCGGCATGAATTGGTTGTATTCGGTGCAGGATATCGTGGATTGCTTCAGGAAGAAGGTCATCTTCATTGGTGCGGATGGAGAGAAAGTGGTGTTTGTTGGTGAGCGAGATCCTCGGATGGGTCATAGGCACGTTCCATCCTTATCATCCATGATGGTTGATATGATGCTTAGTTCTTCAGAAGTTCAACAATTGGCGTTTCCTAAGGTCGTAGAGGAGTACCCTGATGTCTTTCTAGAAGAGGTTGTAGCATTACCCCTCTACGAGAGATCGAGTTTGGGATCGAGCTACATCCAGAAGCATCTCCTATCTCTATGTCTCCATATAGTATGTCCCCTTATGAGTTATGAGAGCTACGTATACATCTTGATGGTCTGTTGCAATGTGGTTTTGTTTTTCCAAGTGTGTCACCGTGGGGTGCACCAGTTTTGTTTGTGAAGAAGGTTGATGGCAGTTTGTGGTTGTGTGTCGATTATCGTCGCTTAAACAAAGTGACAATAAAGAATCGTTATCCTCTTCCATGGATTGATGATTTATTTGATCAACTGAAGGGTGCAAGTTGGTTCTCAAAGATCGAATTGCGGTTAGGATATCATCAGATGCGCGTAAAGGATGAGGATATCCCGAAGACTGCTTTTTTTTGTCGTCATGGGCATTATGAGTTCATTGTAATGTCGTTCAGCATGACGAATGATCTATCTGTGTTCATGGGATTGATGAATGTTGTGTTCTGTGAGTTCCTGGACAAGTTTTTGGGGGTTTTCATCGAAGACATCCTTGTGTAATTCACATCTGAAGAGGAGCATGCAGAGCATCTACATGCTGTTTTGGGAGTTCTTCGTAAACATCAGCTGTTTGGAAAGTTATCAAAGTGTGAGTTTTGGGCTTGAGAAGTCCGTTTCTTGGGGCATGTTGTGTACCAGCAGGGATTAGTTGTGGATCCATCGAAGATATAAGTAGATGTTTCTTGGGCAGCCCCCAAGACAGTTTCATAGGTGCGAAGTTTCCTTGGTCTCACAGGCTACTACAGGAGGTTCGTAGCCAATTTCTCACGAGTTTCAACTCCTCTGACAGCTTTAACCAGGAAAGATCAGGCATTCATATGGATTGATCAGTGTCAGGAAACTTTTGAGTATCTAAAGGAGAAGTTAGTAAGTGATCCAGTCCTTTTTCTTCCACCTGTGGGAGTCCAGTTTGATGTTTTCTGCGATGCTTCACATCTGGGGTTAGGCTGTGTTCTCATGCAGCAGAGGTCAGTTGTTTCTTATGGGTCTCAGCAGTTATGTCCCCATTAACGCAACTATGCCACCCATGATCTTGAGTTGGCAGTCGTGGTGTTTTCTCTGAAGTTGTGGAGACATTACCTCATCAGTGAGCACTTTGTGATTTTCACTGATCATAAGAGTTTGAGGTATGTTTTCTCCCAGCGTGACATTAAATTACAACAGTGTCGGTGGATGGAGTTCTTATAGAAATACGACTTTGAAATATCATATACACCTATAAAAGGGAATGTTATAGCTGATGTGCTGAGCTGAAAGTCACGTAGTGATGCTGTGCGTGAATCTGGTGATTCCTGGAGAGTAATGGAAGAACTATCAGCATTACATCTTGATATGGGAGAATTTGGGGGTAGAGGATATCTTTTTCAGATGACGGTACTGGCATCCCTGATGCAAAAGGTAGAAGAGTCCTAGTTGGGAGATCTAGAGGTAGAAGTCTGGAGAGACCAAGTTGTTTGTGGTGAGGCCCCTGATGGTTGGTCTGAGGATGAACAATACAGAGTGTTATATCACAGGAGGATTTTTGTTCCCTTAACGATGTGTGAGATGGTCCTAATAGAGTTCCACAATTCTCCTTTAGTAGTACATCCTAGCATGAAAAAGATGTACCGATCCTTGAGGAGTTAGTTTTGGTGTCCTGGGCTGAAGCGTGTGGTTGCGGAGTTTGTGTCTTGATGTTTAGTCTGCCAGAGGGTGAAGGTCGAACACCGTGTCCCAGGTGGTCTTCTTCAGCCATTAGTGATTCCTCAATAGAAGTGGGAGGTAAACTCAATGGACTTCGTTACTGGTTTACCTCGAGCTCCGGGAGGACATGATGCTATTTGGGTGGTAGTGGATCGTTTAACAAAATCGGCCCACTTTATAGTAATCAAGGAGTCAATCTCAATGGAAGTTTTGTCGAGGAAGTATCTAGAGTAGGTGGTGAGACTTCATGGAGTCCCTAGGATGATAATTTCTGATCGAGATCCTTGTTTTACCTCCAGGGTGTGGAGAGGTCTCCAACATGCTTTTGGTTCTCAACTATGCCTTAATACTGCTTTTCATCCTCAAACGGATGGTCGGACAGAGCGAACCATCCAAACTCTTGAAGACATGTTATGCTCTTGTGTTCTTGATTTTGGAGTTTCATGTATGAGGAACTTACCCTTGGTGGAGTTCGATTACAATAATAGTTTTCACTCCACCATCGGTATGGCGCCGTTTGAAGCCTTGTATGGTCGGCCTTGCCATTCTCCGTTGTGATGGACTGGGGTCGGAGAGTCAGCAATTCTCGGACCACAACTAGTGCAGAATACAATAGATATAGTCCAGGTGATTCGTGAGAGAATGAAGATAGTTCAAGATCGTCATAAATCATATGTTGATCAAAGGAGGAGACCCTTGGAGTTTATTTTTGGGGATCATGTTTTTCTGAAGGTGACTCCCCGTCATGGGCATCAAAGATTTGGTCATGGAAGTAAGCTTTCTCCCCAGTTTGTTGGGCCTTTCGGGGTGTTAGATCATGTTGGAGCTGTGGCATATCGAGTAGCACTTCCCCCACAGATGATTCGGATACATGATGTTTTCCATGTATCATAGCTCCGTCGTTATCTTCATGATGACTCTCACATCATCGATTGGGGAGAGATTGATGTTGATGATGATGCAACCTTTGAGGAGAGACCTATGGAGATCCAAGACCATAAAGACAAGGTGTTGCATGGATGTTCCATTCCCTTATTTCGTGTCTTGTGGCGACACGGTGGCATGGAGGAGAGTACCTGGGAACGTGATTCATAGATGCGTGTCCAATACCCAGAGCTGTTTTAAGTTTTTGTGTTGAGTTTTCTTTGATCATTTATTTTATTTACCTTTGATGTGACGTTATGCTTAAATTGTTTGAATATGGAATGTGTATTCCCTTGCTCTTGTATGTCGTGGTTTTGTTTCAGCTTTTGAACAACTCAGGATGGTTTTCCCCTGAGAGGTATATTACGGGGTGGTTGTTCGGACCCCTCTTTTCTTCTGGGTTGGTTTAGAATTATCGAGGACAAGAATGTTTTGAGAGGTATATGATGTAATGGTATGGACCTCTCCAGTCCATTACTTTGTAAAAATGTGGTGTTGGAGGTGTTCTAGGAGGTTAAGGTGACTTGGGGTGCATTTGGGTGGACTTTTAAGGGAAACTAAAGGGCTATAGCTTTCTCACGGGAGGCGCACAGTTTGTCTAAACTGTGCGGCCAAACCGTACGAGGTTGGTGTTGGAGGTAGTGGTTAACACGTGGTTAGTGCACGATTTGTCTAACCGTGTGTCCTAATCATGCGAGGAGTGTTTGAAGAGGTAGTAGCGACCGCATGGTTAGTGCACGGTTTGTCTAACCGTGTGAGAAAACCGTGCGGGCACTTAAATCTAGATCCTAAAATTGTGGATCTCGACCATTTTTACTCTAACTTGCTCATTTAAGCCCCTAAGTGTCCATAACTCATTATTACCCTTCCTTAAAGGTAATATAACCTCTCCCAAGTGTTTTGGAGGTGATCTAAAGGCTTCTTTGGCGAATTGAAGTCGGTTTCTTGAGGTATGTGATTGTTCTTGTTTGGTTTCTTAGATCTACTTAGATCTACTCCTCCTCTTCTCTCTGTTTCTTAGATATACACCCTTTATGGGTAGATCTAAGTGTGTGGATGTCAAATATTATGAGATTTGGTCTTGATCTATCTAGGAGGAGAGATCTAAGGTGGGGTTTTGGAGAAATGACCCGGATTTCTTGATTGTTCTTCGACCGTTGTGGTTTTTGTCAAAAACATTTGAGGTAGGGGATTCGTTGCTTCTCTTTCTTTTACATGCAACTATATTGTTAGCATGTTTAATCCCGCTAGATGACAATGGAATTGAAATAATAAATATTTTGAACCGAATAAATAAATTGTATTGATCGTATGTTATTGCCTCTTGTTTTGCTAGATGGTGTGATATATATGCTTGCTTTGCTTAGCTATTGTTCTTGATGGAAATCGATAAAGAATGTAAACTGGGACTAATTGATATTTGTTTGGCTAAAGATAAAGAGGCATGTGAACGAATCTGGTTCTTGTTGTAATTTGATGTTAATCAAATTGGCATAGTAAGCATGTATAATCATTTGTGATAGCTTACTGGTTAGGTTCCCGATTTTGGAACCAACTGATTATAAATCTGTTAATTTAAGATGGTTTAAAGATTTGATTGTTTGATAATTCCTTGAAGGGTTCTGAGTTACCCTCTTGATTGTTAAAGGGCCAAGAGCCCAATTGATGTGATGTTTGATTTCCTGTTTCTTGTGTTGTGATGTGAACCTAGATGGTTGTTGTGATATGTGGGGGCATAGAGGCCTTTTTGTTGTGGCATCGGATGATGCCCAGAGTGGAGAGATGCATTGGTTTATGCATGTGGGTGTCAGGGAGGACACCAAGGATGATGGAGTGGGATATATGTGATTGTTGGATGCTTGGTAATTTTGATTTGGTTGTTTATCTGCTTTACTTTTCCCCAATGCTCAAGGCAGCTGGTCTTGCTTACCCTTCTTCTGAAATAGGAAAAGACATTCGGGGTATGCCACGTGCTTTCCATGTTTAGCTTCTCAAGGGAGAATGGGTCTACGCTCTTGCCATAGGAAGCAAAGACTCGATAGGTAGTACATCTACTCACCATGTTGAGCCCCTTTGTGTTAGTAGCATAGAATGTTTTTCTAGAATGCTTGGGAATGTGGGAAAGTATTTTTATGTAATGAATAATTGAATAAATGGTGTTAACTCATGGGGTTGGAGTTTCTAGAACATAATGATGAGGTTGTAATTTTTAAAGGAACATTTGAATTTGGGTGTGATTCTAATGAAATTTAATATGGAATTGTTCATGGTTAATTAATGTTTAATGAATTAATTAACGTAAAGTGGAACTGATAAAAATGGAATGAAGTAATCTAATAAATCTCTTTAAATGGTTGTGTGATTATAGGATACCTAGTCTTATAAGTAGCATCCCGGAGTCTGAGAGACGTTAGCTGCAGTTGTGTCTAAGACTAGGTTATGCCCATAGTGTGGTTGTGAGATATAGTATATTATATACTTTTTGTGTTTCTATACTCTACTCCACCCTATCAGTAAGGGAAACTGACACCCCGGGGATTCTGAGCCCTGGGGGGTGTTTTCCCCAACATTTTGATGGGAGGGTGAATGGCTGACTACCCCCTTTGGCCCCTCTCTCTTCTCTTGGTAGATACTTGTGCCATTAGGCACAACGGTTAGTTTTACCCATATATGTGTGTAGAGGGCTGTAATGGCTTGTGTTTATTCACACACATATATTATGGATATAGTATCATATGGACTACTATAGGTGTAACGTGTATAGGTTGTGATGGCTTGAGGATCTTACTCGGTGTATGGGCTGTAATGGCTTGAGGTATAATACCCGACGTATGATACATGTTATGCGAGCTGTGGTGGCTCCCAAAAACTACCTAGTTACTTTTGGTTGTGAGGATGGTGTGGTGCTTCACCCAGGTGTCTCTGAGAAAGCCTTTGTGGTGCGCGAGGTGCAGATTGTGGTGCTTTGCCCAGGTGTCTGTGGTCAAGCCTTTTTGGAGAGAGATTCTTAGGACGTGCGACGTTGGGGAAAAGTGGAAAACCAGTGGGGAAGTAGTAGCGGGTTACCCTTGATATTCTTTATTATATGCTATATTCTTGTATGCGTTACTTGGTGAGAGCATCCATGGTGAGGTTGGGAACTTAATATATCTATTAGGTGATGAGTTAGTTTCACTTGTTGTTTACTATGCTTTATCATGCTCTCTTTACTTTTGCACGAGAGATTTTGGGGAAGATCTTAATGATTATATTGTTATACTCACTCTACGTATGTATAAACTGTTTTTCAGGTCACTTGGAGCAGGTTGGAGATCAAGCTGGTTTCTACTAGTTTGTGGTTGCAGGAACTGTTCGGGCTTGTGGTTGCTACTGTTTTTACTTTGTTTTGGGTACTTGCAGTTTTTCCCCTTTTTGTTGTAGTACTTTTACATGACATTCCATTTGTGAACTTGGGTTTCTTTTATATTTCCAGTTCTGAGTTGGAGTTGATTGGTGTCTATCTTATCTATATCTTCTGCATGTGTTCTCTTAGAGGGTAATGCCTCTCATTTGTGTGTTACTATACCCTCGGGTCTAGTCGCCAACCCAGGGCCTACTTGAGGCAGGACTCGGGGGTCATTATCTCCCTTCTCACATTGCTGGCCCAGGAGGGGTACACTTTGTGGGGAGGGGTTCATGACAATGACCATACCCAAAGAAGCTGAAATCCAATAGAGTATGAAGATAGTATTTTCAGAAGAACATTTGTAGTTATGTGACATATGTAAAATATAGATTATTCTATCAAAAAGAGTTGAATAAATAACTCTAGAAGATGAAATTTAAGGGAAAATAATGTAAACACTATTACAACCTAGAATCATATTTATCCAATACTCTCATTACCACCAAATATAAATTTTTATTAAGCCACTTTAAGCGAAAGTGTGCAACCATAGTTTTCATAACAAGGACCACTACATGCTGAAAGAACTCACAAAATTATTAAACACATGACTAAGATTATTTGATTCAGACACTCTATATAATTCCCAGTGTAGAGTACTAACCTGGGTTTTTAGGTTCTCCATGATAAGTTCTTTGAGGTGAGAAACCATTCTATCCATTGTATGGATGAATTCCTCTAGGGTAATTTTTCCTTGGTTGAAGCCTCAGGCGATGATTCGGTCTTCCTTTTCTATCCACGCCTTTATCTCCTTAGTGGCCTCAACCTGCAACCTTATTTCATAAATCCTTAAAATATCCTCATTTTAGGCATTAATCCGAAGGACTTTTTTAGTCATTTCTTCCTTGGAGTGGAATATGAGCCTCATACACTCCCCTACCCCTTCTTTCATCACTCTTGGTTCTCTTCTTTGATCTCCACTTTCCTGGACTTGTGGGTCTTTGCTTTCCTTACTTCCACCTTTCACGGATGACCTGGTTTCCATTGGTTTAGGTAAGTGAGAATAGTCTTTATGTCCCTTGGTTTTTTTCCCTGGACCACAATACATTTCCCTGAGTCACGATTTCCTTTTTCCCCTTCTTCCTTCTTGGGCTGTGGGGACCTTTCCCTTGGAAACAATCCAAACTGTCCACTAAAATTTGGCTATAACTGTCATCACCTGAATCATCTTACTCATGAATCAATGTTTGTTCTTGAACCGACAGACCTTCAAAACGGGTTTTCAACTCAACCCTCAGGCCTTATTTGATCGGCCCGCATGGAGAGTTCACATTGCATGCTTTAACCTTCATGATATTATTATTCTTCCCCACACTCCCAGCTTTCTGAAAATATGAGGATATAGAAATGGGAATGTTTGGGTCTAATGATCCCAATAAAATAGCCCCATCCTGCCTTCCTTGCCCATGATAAGGTTTTGTAGCAGTGAGCAAGAAGGACTTCCCCTATCACATTTTAGGTGGTTTGGCCTCCTTTCTGTAATCACCCGTAGAAGCACCCTTTTCACCACTATTTTCCTCCCCTGACACCAAAGACATAAACCCTTGATCATTGGTTGCCTCTGGATGAGGTTAAATCAACCTAATGTCTAAGGACTCCTCAACACGAACCTCTTCAACCTTCTCTGAATCCAACGGATCATGCTCAGTCTGCTTGCGCTCACCTAAATCGTTCTTCAGGCAGGAAAAAATATTCACAACCATGGTTACAGGTCAATCTACTTTCACCACTGAATTACCTCCTGCTTGAGCCATAGCCTCAACTTTTTCCACCATCAGATCAACACCCCCACACCTATCTCCTCTCCGGCAACTAGAATCTAGATTCCCCATCCTCTTACATATCTTACAGTAATCCACCCCAGATTCGAAGAAGACCGCTTGCTTACACCTGAATTCTTCACCAACAGAAACCCATACCCACTCCACCAGTGCCTTGGAGATGTCAAACTCTACACATATTCGTGGGTTAATTGGATAGCTGACAGACATCATCCGGTTGTCAGAGCACATAAAACGTCCAACCAAGTTCCCTAGTATCAGGAGAATTGTCGGGTTTTGGAATGGCAATGGAAGTTCTAGGAATGAAACCCATATTACGACTAAAGAGGAGTCCCGATTCATATGAAAATTATTAGACCAGAGAAATAGGAAGAATCTAATACGGATGAACTTACGAGGAGCACTGGACCACGCATGAACCAAATCTTCCTCCAAGGTGAAACGAACCATCAGGTGGAGTTTTTTGAGAAGACCAACAATTGCACGCTCTTGTAGACCCCAAGATTTGAAGATGAAGTGGTCAAATTCATCTACCGAAGGACGTCGATGCATGAAACGAGCCACAAGGGTCAGATCCAAGAGGCTTGAAGATTATGTGAACTCCAAAAGCGATAACATAAGTTGAGGCGCACCTTCAAAAATCTCGGGAACCTTTGGGCTAAGTGGAATAGATGGAAAATTAGAATTCATGAAGCTTTGTTTGGAAAGAAACTCTACACACTAAAATGGGGAGATAAAGTAAAATGGTCAACCTTTAGGAACCATGAAATTATGATGAACATGATGCAATTGATCGATTGAAGATTGACCAAGCTTGGTATTTATAAATCATATATTAGGTAGAAACCACTCCCTAGTGTATGGTGTTTTGAGTTGGATAATTCCCTAGGTGAAATAGGGAAAAGTAAAATAGAGATGTGTGGACCACACTACAATGTGTAAACTGGCATCCGAGAGTGGGTGTGATGATATATGTATGGATAATTTGAGATGGGGTATAGCCTAAACTTGTGAGGTCCCTTAGATATGAGAACTATGTGTAGGTTATTCAGATTATGAGATAAATGAATTGGTAGTGTTTCTATATATATGATATAGGAATAGAGATTCCTTTGATTTTTTAGGTGTAAATAACTAGTAGTTATTTTGTTATCATGGTTATTTTTGGTGGGTTGGATCAATTGGTTGAATTTATATATAGACTTCATCAATTGGATGCATTTCCAAGATTCTTAGTGTGAATAAATATCCAAAATTAAGTAGTTGAAACCAGTGCTTAGATGAGTACCTTGTTATAAGAAGCAGAGAAATGAGGATACTACCAAAACGTAGTGTATTACCAGTGGGAGTTTTAGTGATTGTGTTGAGTTTTTAATTTAGTAGTAAAAATTTATTTTAACCCCTAAAGGATACAAAAAACAAAATGAGATAGTCAATTTGAATAAGAAACTAGAAATATAAAACAAAACACACCGGTTGAATCCAATGCGTCCTGCGGGGCCATGACTGCAACCTCCGTCCGATGCGATAGGTGGATACAATAAATAAAAATTATGAAGATAAAAGTAATTAATTTAATAATAATAAATAAATAAATTCATTATAAACCTATGTCATAGGATCCCGTGCACCATCACCCCGATGCACACATTCGCGCAGTGCTCTAACATCAGCTAAGAGCTTTGCATTTACCTCTTCGGAAGCACGCATTTGTGCCTCCAAATCTATCACCTATTGTGTCATCCCAAAAAAATAGGAGTAACAACATTATTGTGTAAAACTATATAATGAGGTATCCCCATTCCATAGGTCAAACTATATCCATGTCCATCACAACTAATAATGCGACAGAATATCTCTTCCCTTCACATGGAAATTTGTCGGTGGTCCTCTGGCAGGTGCGCCAACTCAGCCTCAAATAGAGCCTATTTATTTTATAAATATAAATATATATGTATGTAAATATTGAGAATTAGTATAAGAACTTACTATAATAGGTGCAACCTCCGGATCATTTCGATCACAAGTCATCATCCAAACCGACATTTTATCAGTCAGTGCACCTTACTCCTATAACTATATACCAATAAAATATAAATATAGACCAAAAAATATATTAAATAATAAATTTAAAAATTTAATAGTAAATACATCATGTTTAATTTGTGACACGCGACGAGTCTCAAGCCTATGAGGTGGTCCCTACAATGCATGATTCTCAGAATGACGTGCCACCACCTCCTACATTCAATTAATTCAAATATCAAACATGTAAAATGCAAAAAATTCTTTAAAATATATAAACCAAAATAAATAGACTCACTATTTAAGCTTCAGTGTACCAATATGCAACTAACTTACGCTATTGAGACAGGAGAACCCCTCTCGGGACTCTATCTAGAATGTCTGGGGCACCCACATTTAGTACCCAATAACCCATCTTGACTCTCCCTTTATGATATTTCCAAATTTTACATCATTTTTCCATAAAAATTAGTCAAAACTCATTTGGTACACACTCTCATATTATTCTATTTAATAAAAAAATTATAACACATGTTAGTATTTTTTAAACATAGCTAAGAAACTGAAATGATCCTCTTACCTGAACTTCCCTCCATAGTTGATCTAATGTATCATGGGGGAATGAATCCCAGTCACATGTAGTCAATAAAAATATGTGTGGGTTATGTATGATATAAATCAACTGGAAAATAAATTTAGTGGCACCCACTCCCATAGGATGGTATGTCTCATCAAATGATATGTCATGTGTCGTGTTAGAATTCTAAGATAAAATGCCATGACTAGGACCTCTTCTATGAGAGGAAGAAGCGGTCAAGTATGATCCTATTGAAAACAATTTCATACATAATTAGAAAGATATGAATATATATGTTTAACACTTAATTAAAAAATAAACACATTTACATTCATACACACATCTACCCTTAGACGTAGATGGGTGTGCAGAATAATGTGGATCTGGTTCCTATTCCCATAAAATGTTTTCAATCATATAAATAATTATCAAGGAATGGATTCAATGCCTATTATATTCCCATATTTTTGGAATCTTTTGGTTTTAATGCTCACAAATCATGTTTCATAAAGTTTAATTATTTTTTATTAAGTTACATCATGTTTACATATAACCTTAATCTCTTCTATTAGTTTTTACATCATAATATAGTTTAACAAAATTTGAATAAGTATAAGTCACCGATAAGGATAAGTCACTAATGCTTGACCTAATGATAGATGAGACACTATTGCATTGAGTTACCGATAGCTTCTCATAATTTTCACTAAGGACGAGTCACCGATGAAGTCTGAGTTACCAATGGCATGAGTCACCGACACCTTGACCTACCAATAGACTAACTGACTAATACTTAGAATTATCGCTAAGTATAAGCTACTAATAGCTGATTCACTGACGCATCACCTACCAATAGAACAACCTACCAACCCGTAGTTACCAATACAAGTCTCAAACATCGACAAATCTGAGACACCGACAAGTATGAGACACTGATAAACTAAGAAACCAAAAGAATAGCCTACCGATCTTAGATAGACTTAGAAAAATTTCTTATCTGTCACTTAAATTAAAATTTGTTAATAACGGTCATATTTGTGTTATTTAACGCTACTAACTAAATTAATAACCTTTTTTAGATAACATTAAAATCTTTGTCAGAGTACAATACAAGGTATGAGGTATCAACACATCATTGTGGACATGCTCCTTGTCAGCCCTACATATAAAGGGAACACCTGGTAAAAAAAAGGACGAGAATAAAAGGATAGTGCAAAAAGTCAAGAACTACCAGCTGTTAAAAACAAGAAGATTGTTGTAAACCCTAATCGAAGAACCATTGTAGTAACAATCCAAGAGTGGAGAAGAACACTTCGAAAAAATCTCCACCTCACTGTAAACAGAAGACAAAAGAACTTATAACACTCTATTTTTCTGTATGTTTCTGAAAGTTGACTCCAACTTCACTTTTTCCATCTTTAAGGATTCTAGAAGATGCAAATCACATCACACATAGCATTATAAACCCTATTATCATCATGTTGCTCTCTCTGTGTACCTTGTTTATATTTCAAGAAATGTGTGCCTCTATTTTATAAACACACACTGACTCCTGTTCCAAAATATAAGATACATTGATATTTTCACAAACCTATATTTTACACCATACACTACTATGAATAACAATAGAAGAGGTCCCGGTATGGACTGTATATTTTTCACTCCCACAAAAATTATAGAAGAGTTCTATTGAACTGGATAGTGTTTGTACTGTTGTTTACCCTGATCCAAGGTATGGATCTAGTTTTTATATAAACTACTTAGTGGAAGGTGATCACCAAGTATAGATTATTAGGTCTCGGCTTGAGACTGAACCTATTATTTATTTATGTTGTGTGCTTTCATGATTTGTTTTCTCTATTTTTATATTTATTTTATAAAACATAACTTTGCTTTGATAGTTAATCTTAGATAGTGTTTATATTATAATTTGTTTTAGTAGACTACTGTAAAAAGTTAAAATAGTAATTCATACTGTTTTAACTGAGAACTAATCACTATTTGAGAAATCTTTCAAACAATCAAATCTTTTATAAACTTCTCCTTTGGTTAACTGGGATGTTTTTATTTCAACTTGGGGGTCTTTTAAATAAATTTTTTAGACATAAATTTTATAGGAACTCAATTCACTCCCCCAATTGAGTGTCATGATCTGACCAACACATATAATTTGAACTATAAAGGACTCATGTACTTTTTATTTATTGCACACATATTTAATCAAACATAAAGGGGTGTTGAATTTTAATGATGTTATTTATAGTTATAAAAAATTGTAATAGAGGGACATATAAGAGAAAAATTATGGATAAAGAAGCATTAGGTGGAACTTTATACCATAAGGAAGAGGTAAGAAAATGATGAATATATAGTGAAAAATATAAGCAGCAACTTGATAAGAAGAAATTAGGTTTCAAGAAATATACAATACAGATCTGATGTAACTGAAGTAAGATAAATTTAATTGGCTAATCTATCTTCTAGTGGTAATTGGTAATGGACAAAATAGAATTCATTATTTGTGCATAATTGAATTCAAATTACATATTTGGTTTCAAAAAATAGAATTCATAGTAGAAAAAATAGAATTCATTATTTGAAATTGTTGTAAATAAGTGAGTACCCCACTTTGGGTTTGTGTTAAACTTGTTGTCAATAAGTGAAGAGTTATCTCATGGAAATATGTTGATGAATAATGAAAAAAAAAGGATTAGAAATTGTTTTATGTTCTTTATTGAGAATTAGTTTGATGTGCCCAAGAAATCCATAGATCTATTCTCTTATAGATATATTGATTGAAGATAAGAGAGTGATACAAAGTTCAAATTTTATACAAATTGATTGCATGGAGTTTGAGGATAATTAAAAGAAGAAGTTATTAAGGTTTTTAGGAAGTAAAATTTCTATCATTTTAATAATATGGTCGATAAAAATATATATATGGTGAATTTGAGGTTATTTAGTTGGATAGATGGCTCTATGTTATTTGGGAATGGGATATTTGTATTGGAAGAAATAAATTGTCTAACTTTAACCAAATACATGACCAAGCTCAACTACAACCTTCATAGTCCATTGGAGAAATCTCAAATCAAAAGAGAATAAGCAGTGTGAATGGTGAGTTGAAGTACAGGTCAGTGCTGGAATGTGGTGCGTGGGGAGACACTAGAGAGAAGTTACTATGTGGGGTGATTGAGAAGACTTTATAGGTAGTTTGAGCCTAAGGGATTTTTATGAGACACTATAGAGTGTTGCAGGTTATAATGAAGTGGAAACCCCAGTTATGTTTCGATGTGGGACATGTAAAACATGCACTGTTCACATATTAAAAACCATGTGATACCGGGCAAGAAATTATGCCTTACTCACCTGAAAGAAAACATTCAAGCTTGTAATTCCCAAGTCCTGTTTTTTCATTGAAGAAGAAAATATATCAAATTTCAATATCTATATTAATGAGAGTATTATCGTATGAGCAATATATTCATGCATTCATACACTGATAATATAATTTTTAGATCATCACTGAAATAAATAATGAAGTCAGTGGACACTCTAGGTCAGTTTCGATGACAATCACAAGTTGATCAAAAGATAATCAAGTTGAATAAACAACGGAGACAAGTTTATTTGAAGATATTAATTCTCTAAAATATGAATGATAATTTTTCATATGATAAAATTCTAAAAAAAGAAGAGGAACTCATGTATAGGTGACATGAACTCCCATTGAAGCACCAAAAGATAGAGGTAGTGATGATTGGTTTTTTGAGAACCAGAAGACGAATTTATATAGAGAAGACATAAATATGATGATGATATGATGATCAATCCATTTTAAAATATCACAATATCATTGTGCTTGATACAAGAATCAATGAGGTTGATAATAAAAAAGTATATGAACATGAATAATGATAAATGTTGAGTTCATGTAGTGATGATCCTAATGTACACATGGGTTCATCATCATAACCATGCTTCAATATAGATTCTTGAATCTATATATATTCTATTTATTTTTCATGTATAGTTTTGTATCCTTTTTGGGTGTGTGCATGAGTCCGTCTAGGAGTGGATGGTGTTGAATCTACGTGACAGGCTTCACCACTGCCACCTAGTTCAATAAGGTTGGCCTCCATGGATAGTTTCATTGGTCCAAATTTGTTTTTCTATTGAGCCTATATTTACCTTGTTTGTTTTCTTGATTCATAATAAAAATGTTACCCAGGTGGTGTTCTCACCATGCATGTAGGATCAAACCGATCTAAAGCACATTATATTTGTTGTCCTTTTACTTTTTTGCATTTTTTTTATCATTGTTCATTTAGCTCGTTTTGTGAATAAATCATGTTATGTTAGTTTATAATCAATATATTTATCAAATTTATCACATATTTAATCCATCATACGTGATAGTGGGTCTTGGGTATCTTAGGGTTTAAGAATTTAACCTCAAAAAGTTGTATCAGAGCCAACCATAATGTTAGAAATGGGTTCTACTAAATTTGATATTGATATGTTTGATGGTGAAAATGATTTTAATCTTTGGAGAATTAAAATGTAAACTTTACTAGACCAAAATTATTTAATATATGTCTTTGCTGGTTCTAGAAAGAATATGACCACCACTTCCCTAGATGGGAAGATTACCATTACTTACATTGATGTCCCTAAGGAAACCCTTCTGAAATCATGTAGCTTAATCCTTTTATCTTTAAGAGATAAAGTGGTAAGAGAAGTTTCATATGAGTCCTCTGCCACTAGTATATAGTCTAGGATTCAATCCCTTTATATGAATAAGTCCCTTGTTGGTATATTATATAAGAAAATGATATTATATAAGAAAATGAGATTATATACTTTCAAAATATGCCCTAGAACTACATTCAGGATGAATATTGATGAATTCAATAAAATATTGTTTGATCTAGCCAACATAGAAATTAAACTGGATGATAAAGACTAGGCCATTATATTGTTAACATCTTTAGATTATTCCTTTAATTATATTAAAGAATCTATGATGTATGGAAAAGACACACTTATTATTGAAGAATCCAATTATACTTTACTCTCCAAAGACCTTCAAAGTAAGGGTAGTGTTAAGATTGAGGCTAAGGGTTTAAATATTAGGGATAGAAGTGAGTCTAGTGGAAGAAGTGATTCAAGGGGTAGGAGAAAAGAAAGGGGTTATTCTAATTAGAAAATATTCAAGTCTAATAAAAAATCATTAAATTTTTTCAATGAAAGCATCCTGGACATATTAAGATGAATTTTAATAATAAGAAAGGTGACTATAGAGATAATAGTAATGACCATTCATTATTAGTTGAGCGGGACTTTGACACTACTGATGTGTTAAATGTTTCTCACATTTCCATTTCTAATGAATGGATCCTGAATTAAGGATGCTCATTCCACATGTGTCCTAGGAAGGAATTATTTACCGAGTTGTGGGAAATTGAGTCTAGTGGGGTATTTATAGGGAACAACTAGAGCTATCACATTATGGTCATAGGATATAATTCGTTATATCTTTATGATGGGATTGTTAAGTCTCTTGAGTATGTTACGTGGGCACCCAACTTAAAAAGACACCTAATATCTCTAGGAATCCATGACCAGAAGGGGTATGGCTTTAAATCAGATTCTGGAAGTCTTAGAGTTGCCTGAGGATCCCTCACAGTTATGAAAGGAACCCTTCACAATGGTCTTTATGTGTCATATGGTAAGGTTTTATAAAGTCAATTAAACACCTCGTGTAGTTCAGAACTTGATTCCACCACCCTTTGACATAGAAGGTTAGGTCATGTTAGTGCCAAGGGCCTTAGTGAACTCAAAAAACAAGAGCTTTTGAGTAACATCGCTCCTAGAAGTCTCCCATTCTGTGAGGACTATGTATATGGGAAATCCAGAAGATTCAACTTTAGTAGGTCCATTTATAAGGCTACAAAACCCCTTGAATGTGTACATTCTCTCTTGTGGGGTTTTTCTAGGGTCACCTACCATGGTGTAGGATTATACTTCGTGACATTAATTAATGAATTATCTAGTAATGTCTTGATTCGTATACCTAAACATAAGTCCAATACCTTTCAGAATTTTATAAAATGGAAATATGGGATAGAAAGTGAGTCTAATATGGAACTCAAATCCTTGAGGACAGATAATGGTTTAGAGTATCTATCCATATAATTAATTGAATTATGTGAATATGAGGGAATGAAGAGATACTAGATTGTTGTGGAAACTCCACAGAAGAATGGATTAGTAGAGAAAATGAATAGGACTATTCTTGAGAGGGTGAGGTGTATGTTGTCCCACTCAAAACTCCCATGGTCCTTATGGGATGAGGCTGCTTCAACATTGGTATATCTTATCAACTTTTTCCCATCTTCTATGAATTCCTTTAGGACACCTAAATAACTCTAAAAAAGTTCACCCCTAAACCTAGCACACCTTAGGACTTTTGGATCCATGGTTTATTCTCATACACGCACTGATAAGCCATCTCATAGGTCTTTTAAGTGTATATTCATGGGTTACTTAGAGGGTGTTAAGGGGTATCATCTAAGGACAGATAAAACGACTTATAAGAAGTGTATCATTAGCCGATATGTCATGTTTCATGAATCTGATCTGTCTAATGATGAGGAACCTGAACCTGTAGAGATTTTTTATGACAGTGTAGGACCCTCTAGAGTATCAACACCTCTAGGTGTTGAAGACACTTTTGAATCTAGAGAACACTCCTAGTCTATGACTGGTCCTACTCCTCCCATTGTTTGAACCCATGTTGATTCTAATTCCAATTCAGATTCTAAACTTGAAATCGAGGAACCCGATGATCTGAGCAACTATCAGCTAACTCAGGATAGATGGAGGAGAGTTATTAGGCCTCCAAACCATTTCAATCAGGAAGAAATTTCTACCTATGTTTTTAATGTAGCGCATGACTTGTTTAATGATGAACCTCAAACATTTAATCAAGTTATTAAGTCCAAATAATCCACTAAGTGGTTGAGTGCAATGCAAGAAGAGATGAATTATCTTATAAAAAACAAAACTTGTTTTTTTTATTCATACACCCAATAATAAAAAGGTCATAGGTTCTAAATGGATTTATAATAAGAAAGAGAACAATGTTGTAGAAACTAAAATCAAATTTAAAGCCTAAATGGTTGCTAAAGGCTTTCTTTAATGTGAAGAAATTGATTATAGTGAAATTTTCTCTCCAATTTTTAAACATTCATCTATTAAAATTCTTCTTGTTTTTTCTTCCAAATTTGATTTTCATGTTGAACAATTAGATGCAAAAACCTCCTTTTTACATGGTACTCTTGATGAAACAATTTATACGAATCCTCCTGAAGGATTTTCAAAACTGTTCAAACCTAATAAAGTTTTTCTTCTTAAGAAGTGTTTATATAGACCTAAACAATCTTAAAGACAATGTTATAATAGGTTTGATTCATTTATGATTGAAAATCAGTTTTATATAAGTAAATTTGATGCATGTGTATATTATAAAACTATTAAACATGAGTATGTCTACCTGTTATTATATGTTGATAACATTATTTTAATCTGTAAAAACTTGAGGATTATAATTTCTATCAAGAATTAGTTCAATCGTGTATTTGAAATGAAATACTTGGGGCATGATAGTCAAATTTTAGGTATGGACATAATTAGAGATAGGAAGGCGAGAACCTTGTAATCAGATTATGTTAAGAAGGTATTAAGAAGATACATGTTTGAGCATGTTTAACCTATTAGTATTCCTTTAGGATAATATTTTAAGTTTTCCTTAGACTATTCCCCTATAAATGATGATGGGGTTGCCTCCATGAGTAATATTCCTTATGTTAATGTCGTAGGAAGTCTTATGTATGTCATGGTCTATTCTAGGCTAGATATTTCATTTGTTGTTTATACTTTGAGAATGTTTATGGGGAAACCTGGTAAGCCTCATTGGCTTGCTTTGAAATGAATACTGAGGTATGTCTATGTATCTGATAAACTGTGCATTCTATATGGCTTGAATTGTAGTTTTGATAATGATATAGTTGGTTTTGTTGACTTTGATTATGCTACAAATGATGAAACTCAAAATTCAATAACTGGTTTTGTATTTCCTGCATATGGAGGAGTGGCCTCCTAGAAGTGAAACATGAATTCAGTGGTTTCACTATCCACTAATGAGGTAGAGTATATTGCCTTGATAGAATCCATAAAAGTGGCTATATGGTTGAAAGGTTTGCTTTCTAAGTTGTCTCTGTATAGTGATATAGTAGTCCACTTTGATAGTTAATATGCATTGCATTTATCTAAAAACTATATATGCCAGGGTAGATCGAAGCACATTGACATTAGACTTTATTTTGTTAGGGATATTATAGAATATGGGATGGTGAGTGTCACTAAGATACCCACTAAAGACAATCTGGTTGATAGTTTGACTAAGGTTGTGCCATTGTCTAAATTCATTCACCGCCATAAATTAATGAATTTAGTCCCAATTCTATAACTTAGGTTTCAAAAACATCATCCTTAAATACCATTTAATTGCAAGGTGGATATTTGTTTTATTTAGCCCCTGAATGTTGCATTTAAATCCCATTGACATGCCTTTGTATATGCATTTGTTCGTAATCAATTTAGGGTGCTTAATCTTTGCATGGGACATGGGATACACGATGCATGTCACTGTACACACATGGTTTCTTTTTTCTACTTTTTTATTTTATTTCCCTGATTATTGCATCTCGTGTTACATGTTTTCCTTACTTTAAGCGGCCTCACTTGGATAGTCGATAATAGCCCATCCAATGGACCTCGTTAACCCTCACTGTGTTTCTTCGCTCGACCTCAATCCACTGTGTTGTCGTCGTGCCTATCTTGTTGTGCCATGTGTCCCATGCGCTATCCCACCTTCAGTTAATCGAACCCACTCATATGATCTGGGACATCCACATGGCTGTGATCCCGTGCCGCCACCTAAACCGCATGATGCCCTCTAGCTTGCCATCATTGCTCCTAGATTCACTGTTTGGCTCTGTGATGCCTCATTCGTGCAATGCTATAACACTATGGTTTCGGGGTATCTTGCCTGGTTAATTGAGAGCTCTCCTGTGTGAGGCTCTTCTTCGATTTCACGGAGAAGAAGAATGAGATCCAGGGGATTCCAGCCACCTGCACTCCCCTCTACCAAGATCGTGCCACCTCATGTAATTGGAGTACTTCTCCGGTAGAGATTCAGTGGGGAATCGACTTGGTTCTGGGTTTTGGATGACTGCTCTTCAAGAAGGTTTTAGGTCTTGACATACCTTTCATCATAACCAAGCTTCTGTACACATTCTTGGATCTGTAGTGATTATATTTCTTTTGTCATGTATAGTTCTCTATCCTTTTTGGGTGTGTGCGTGAGTCTGTCCACAAGTTGATGGCGTTGACTATATGTGATAGGCTTCACCGCTGCCACCTAGTACAACAAGGCTGACCTCCTCGAACAGTTTCTTTGGTCCTTTGTTTTGCTTTAGAGTTTGTATTTGCCTTGTTTTTTTTCCTGTAAGATCAAACTGATCAGAAGCATGTTATATCTGTTATCCTTTTACTTTTTTGCATTTATTATATCACTGTTCTAGTAGCTTGTTTTGTGAATAGATCTAGTTCTGTTCATTTATAATCAATTGATTAATCAAACTTATCACATAATTATTCCAAAAGGTGGAAGGCGCCCTACCGCCATTCCGACATAGATTTGAATTTTTTTTCATTAAAAAAAACTGGCCCGAGTGATCTCCACTGTCTAGGCATCCTCATTGTTGGGGTCCCCTGGTTCATCGATTTCACATAGCGGTTGAAACCTTAACGGTGGTTCCAACAGCAGTGAATTCATAGGGCTAAAGGAGCTCCTGGGATTCCCTTGCTGTTAGACATGGTGATTGACCGTAAAGAGGTGGCAATTGTTGTTATTGGACCTGGAGGATGAAGAATCTTGTCCCCGAAGGCATATCTAGACAGCAACAACGATTATAGACCATTTGGTATCTCGACGACGATGCTGGAGAAAGATATACCCTAGCTAGGGTTTTCCTGTTTTCCGGAGAAGAAGTCTGGTCCTGGGATGATTGGGTTCTTCTTGGAGATCTTGCATAGCAGTGACGGTCTTGCAGAGGATCAACCCGGACAGTAGTGTGATTTTGAGGACCATACGATGGTGACTCGGCCGCGATAATCTGCATCAAATCTTGGAGTCTTTACGGCGACGATGCGGTGCGACTGAGCCCTGGTAAGGGGTCTTGGTCATTCTTTATTTGCTTACCTTCTATGATTTCGATGTTTTTTTCTGCGTGTCGAATGAGTTCGTCCTAGCTGCTGCTGTTTCTATTTCACATCTCTTGTGTAAATCCGTGATAAATTCCTTTTTTTATTGCATAGAGTTCTTCCGGTATTGCAGCTGCTATTTATCTTTCACATCTCTTGTACTTTCCTTTCTGCATTTTATTCGACCTATAAATTTCTGAACTCTATTTGCTTGTTGAGTTTTAATTCATTTCTGATTTTGAATATGTTTTTTTTATATATTTGAAGTTGTTGAGCATGTTGGCTTGTTTCTCAATTTGCAAACCTAGATTTATGTTTCCTGCTACCTTCTCAATTCTTGATTGCTACTTATGTATGAGAATTGTTATTTGAGTTCAGGAAATGTACATATGCAATTCTGGGAATGCATCTATGAATATGGAACTTTATTGGTTTTGTTCTATTGAATCAATGTGGACAAAATTATTGTTGGGAGGGTGCGCTACCTAGAGACAATCTGTACGAACCTGAAAAGACCGTTTGGGTGTTTGTTCACAAGATTTGAAACCGATGATAACAGAATATTCAAGATACAACAGTAATAAGTCATTAAAGAAGATTTGATGTGCTTGGTTTCCTTTAGGGCCTATGTGTACGACAGGAACACAATCCACACACGCTTTTTATTTAGCTACAAAAAGTATGGTACAAGCTAAAGTTGACCAGAGAACATGAACACAATACAAAAGAACTTCAAGCAACCTCTTTAATAGAAAATAAAATTGGAAAGAAGAACTTATAAATCCAGATGGTTTTAATTTTGTCTCGGGGTCCTAATCTCTCCTCGGTCTCCTGTGCTCCTTGTCCGAGCTCGAAGGAATGCAGACTTAAGCTTCATTGTACCAAAACAATGCCTCAATGGATCTTCTTAGTTTGTCAGAAATCCGCACTTCTTCATGAAGAAGGGTCGTCGTCAGAGAACTCCACTAGGAACGCTGCACCAGAGGTAAAAACTGTAGTAGAAAGGCTTAGAACCAAGGCTTCATCACCAAAAAAGCTTGCTTGAAGTGCAGGGTTTTTTCCAAAGTAAAAAACGAGAGAAAAACAGGGAGAGGGGAGAACTAGATTGAGGCATACCACTGGAGATATGAGGCAATAGGGAGTCATTAATCCCCCTAACAGCCACGTACCCTTGAAACAGTTAAACCGATCAACAAGCACCAAAGAAGGCCAAACAAAAACAAAATGTCACTAGGCGTGTGACATCTCGAGTTTTATGTGTTAATTTTAAACATTATATGAATTGTTTTCGAGACCAGCCACTAAGATGGAGTGTGATTCCGAGGTCTAGTGTGTTCGGAATAAACATTTGAAATATATTAAATATATTTAATAGCACGCAAGCGGAGTTTTTCTAAAAATGTGGAATAACTCCTAAAAAGTTATGCAGATCAAAAATCTGAGGACACCGTTGAGTTCAAAATGACGGTTTTACTCTAAGCATGACTTAACATTAGTCGGTGTGGGTCATTTATGGAAAACTCATCACGAGTTCATAAATAAATAAATAATTATATAAAATTATTTTATTTCATTTCATTGACGCAACGATTTGGTGGATCTTTAAATAGATTATTATGTCAGAATTCTAGGGTTAGCCGCATAACCCTGGAACCTCTGAAGAGTCGTTGGAGAGAGAGTCTCTGGAGAATTCTCTGGGGCGAACAATGACGAGACCGTGGATCGACGATCAACGCGCAACCGATTCGACGAATCTTGCCGCCGCTGACGATGACACATCGTTCTTTTCTAGCAATCGAATTGAATCAAGTTTGAATGTTGTTTTATTTGGATTTCTTCCTCATTCTTGATTCCTACGACGAACACGGATAAATCGACCAACGGATTGATTCGTGGATCGTGGGTATTTGCAAGATGAGTTTATTACGGGGTGATTTGGGAGAATTAGCTTGAATCTCTTCGTTGTTTATCTTACAAAAATAATCGAGATCGACACGAACATCGATTGAGGTTCGTTCATCTTGTTTGTTCATGTTCTTTTCTCTCACGATTCTACGATTCACCACTGGCGTTCTTTGTTTGGCCTGGGGTTCGAGTATTCCCGATCAATCGATATTTCCACACTCGTTTCTTGGCGCATCAATCCGGTATCGTAGCTTTGGGATCGGGACGACGCGACATAGGTGCAACAGTGGTTGCAACAATGAATTAGATGACGACTGATGTCTGATTCCTCATTCTTCGGTGTTCTTCGGTGTGCAATGAAGAATGATGCTTAATCCATTCTTCCAACAGATCTGAGGTCAGATCTTGATGATTGTCGATGGCAAGGCTCGTATGAAGGGTTTCCTTGAGTTTTTCGGCAAGGCGTGGCTAGACCAGAGGCGGGAGAAGAGGAGGAGGCGTGCAGGGGGAAGATTCATGTTTCTGGAAAATTCTGTAGAACACGTCGTGTAATCAGGGATTACACGGTGTGTTGAGCTCCCTGGCTGTGGCGCTAGGGTTTGGTCAAAGTTAAGGATCACATGGCGTGTGACCCCTATCACACGACATGTGGCCGTTACCAATTGACTCGGCATGTACTTCAGAGAGTACACAAACATGGGTAAAAGTACACAGCCGGATGACATGTTGTGTACTCCCACACGGACACTACTTGGCATACACAGATCGGTACACATACACGAATTCGGTACACAGACATGACCAAACGACATGTGCAGGATACCGTGTCTTTACACACCGTGTACTCATTCTACACGCCATGTATATGGAGACTACATGTCGTGTGAGCCTCTTCCACACATGCAGGACTTAGGATTGCTGGACACGCTATGTACCCCTTGGGACACGTCGTATGCTCCCTTCAAGAGTGATTGAGGCTCTTCATTTTCTTAGTTTGGACCAGTATAGGTTGAGTGTGTTCTCTTGGTCCTTACATCGAGGGTAATGTGCAGTATTACATCCACATTACTGGATTGCGATCCCCTCTAGAAGTCGAGTCTCAGATAGAGTTGTGGTGTCCCTTCGTGAGGTTGGAGTGCGATCCTTTATTATCCCTAGTTGAAGTTTGTGGAATCAGCGTGACCTCCCTGAGCAGGGCGTTGATCCTCCATATAGCATACCACATCAGTAGGGTTTGTGGAATCATTGGCATACGATCCCCTACGTAGCGGGTTGATCCAGACTGGGTTCGTGGTGTCTGCCAGCGGTTTTGGGTGTGACCCCCTATCTGTGTATCAAAGTCTTCTTAGACTAGTGTGTTCTCTTTGGGTGGAGCACAATGAGGTAGACTTTTCGTTGAGTCACTAAAAAAACAGCAGATTAACGACAGTTTTTTAGAGGGGGTTATGCACAACCCCCTTTAAATTCATTTTAGAGGGGTTATGCACAAACCCTTCTAATCATCAAATTTAAAGGGGGTTCACAACCCCCTCTAAAAATTTTAGCACTATTTTTTAACATTTGGTTTGATTTTAGAGGCAGTTATGTCAAAGCTAATGCTAATTTAATAATTAGTGGCGCTGTATATTCTGTTGGATTTTAGAGAAGCTATATATATAACATTCATTTGCACACACACACACACATAATCGATTTGTTTAAAAAGGGAATAGTAGGGGTTCACAACCCCATCTAATTTAAAATATTATAGGGGGTTTTGAACCACCTTTAATTTATGACATTATAAGTGGTTGTTAACCCCCTTTAATTTATGACATTATAGGGGGTGTTGAACCCCTTCTAATTTATGACATTATAGGTGGTTGTTAACCCCTATAATTCAAGAAATTTGACGTGGGTCATGAACCACTACTAATCCCTCTGATTAGTTGCGGAATCGTCGGGAGACACAACGACAGAAACGAGGAAAAACGAAAAGAAAGAAAGCAAATGACGCAACAATTTACGTGGTTCGGTAAAAATCCCTACGTCCACGGGAGAGGCAGAATTTCACTATGATTCGGGAGCACAAAATTACAGAGGATTTCAGTAGTAACCCTAGTCCGAAAATGGGCTATAAAACAATGGAGAAAACGATCACTGTTCGAAAAAAGTGGTCAGCGTCGCTACAATGAACAACGACTGATTTTGTCAAAAGCGCTACAGTAAAGTTGACCCCGAAGTCCGCACCGCTACAGTGCCTGTCGGTGTCGGTCGGTCAGCTTCGCTACAGTGGTCAGCATTGCTACAGTGCCGGAAAATTGGGCCGGGGACCTTCGGCCCCCGGACCCCCGGAGCAGGGGCGCGTTGCCCCCTGCAACCCCCAACGAGCTCACCGTGGAGCTCGACCCGCGATAGTTGCGGGCCACAATCATTCGGCCCAACCGGATCGGGCAACACCAAACCAACATTAGAGAGGGTTTTTAAACCACCTCTAATTTTTAAACCACCTCTAATTTTTTTAAATAAATCTCATAAAATTCAAATTTTATTATATATATGTGTTTGTGCGCATGTGTGTGTATATATATATACATATACATTACATAAACACAATATGTTAATATATTTAAATACATTATAAACCCACTTATATAAGGAAATTATATAAATACATTAAATAAAATACTTATACATATAAAAAATGTATACATATATAAAAATTTGGTATACATAATATAAATGTAATTATAAATATATTTATTCAAATTTATAAAATTTATATATGGTTTTATAAATACTATTCATTTTTATTATGATTTGTATTATACATATATTATATTAAATACATTTTTATTGTATATTTTTATATAAATACATTTATATTATATTATGTATACAAATATATATAGTATTAAAAAATTAAATTTAAATATGTATATATATTTTATATAATTATATTATATATATAATATTAAAATATTTAATTATATATAAATTTATATATATTGTAGTATACCATATTAATTATAAATTAATTTAATATATACATATATATGTCAAAATTGTCTTTCGACCCGTGGTGGTGGTTCCGTTGTGGATGATTGGAGGAGACCGAGAGTCTTACGCCGACGGCAGGCACTGGCGACAGAGGCGATTTGTGGCGTAGTGGGCTTGCGTTACTGGTGGTGGCGATGGTGGAGGCCGGACGGTTTTTACGACGGGTATGGTGGTTCAGGGTTTTCCGACTTGGTGCGCTCTTTAGCGTTGCGGATCTGGGATCCTGGCGGGCGTGACAACGGTGCAATTTTGTCGGTCGGGGGCAGGCCGATAGTGGCCGATGTTTGGGTGGTTCGACTGGGATCTGGAATCCCGGCGGAGGCAACTAGCAGGGCGGGACGAGGGCATGCGCCTCAAATGAGGATGACGACGTTCATGCTTCAGGTTGATCCGTTGCGGACGACGATGACCTCAGGGCAAGGGCCGGATGCCGACGAGTTTTTTTGGTGGAGTCTGTGGAGATGCGAGCTGGCATCTTGGAAAGTTGGGCGATGTGCCGGCCTCGAGAGATGTGTCGGACGAGGTGACTTCCGGTCCTGTAGAAGGTTGAGTCTTGACGACCTCGGGTTGGCGACGAGGGTCGATTTGCTGCTGGCGACAAGGGTCGGATGGAGTGCGTTTTTTCGTGCCGACGATGGTCGGCGTTGCTGGTGACCTCATGAAGGTTGGGATAGAGAGGTACCTCGGCTGTCGCCTGTCGGTTTAGGCGGTATTGCGTGGGATGGCGATGCGTTTTCGAGGGAGGCGACAGGGTGTTCGGGATGGTGTGGCCCGATGAGGACATAAGTCACACGCGGAGCATTGGGACGTGTACAAGGTGGTTGGCCCGTGTTCTTCAGCTGGCAGTGGACATCTAGGGATATCCCAAAGAAGACTTTTTTGGATGATCTCGAGATGTGCATCAGCCATATGGTGGTGGCAGGGATGTGTGTCTGGTGGTTCAGGGACTTATTTTTGGGCGTGTTTTTAAGAATTTTAATCCATCTATATTTTGGGTGTTGTTTGGTTGCTCTCTTTGTATTTGGTGGTGCTTTTGTGCCACTTGTATTGTGTCTTTGTCTTCACTTTTATTTTACTTGATAACTTTTTAAGACCAAACATGCTCGGATCCTAAATCTTTCTGGTATAAATACATAAACACACACAATTATAAATGTATTTATAAATATATGTATAAATATATATATTTATATATCTAAATATAATTATTTATGCATATATTATATATACACAAATAATATATATATATATATATATATATATATTATACACAAATATATTATACATTATCTCATATTTATGTATCTAACCTTATATATATAGATATACATATTATAGACAAATATATACATCATATATTATACACAAATACATTATATATATATATATATATATATATATATATATATATATATATTATACACAAATATATATTTATTTTATAATATACGGAATATTAAAAAATATATTTTATTATTTATATTTCTATACCCATATATATATATAAAATAACTAATATTTTGGTATGTAAATAAAAACAAAGAATTGTATATATAATACATAAGACGACTCAACCTAGTGGTAGGCGCGCTGCAGCTTCTCCCGCTCGGTCCCTGGTTTGATTCACAATGTCGACATTTTTTCCACCCTCGCACGGGCCGAGTGTTCTCCATCGTTCTGAGGTGTTTTTCCGGGTCTGCGGGGTGTGTCAGGTGCGTGGGTGTCATGGGGGAAGGTTCAAATTATTGTCCTAGGGTGTCTCGAGGGTTGTTAGGGATCTCGATGGGTTGTTCGGGTGGTTCTCAAGGGGTCTCTGTGGGGTGTCAGGGGTTTGTGTCTAAGGGTGCGGGAGTGGGTGTTAGCGGGGTTGTCAGGGGGTCTAGGTGGGGTGCCCGAGTTATTGTCCTGGGGTATCGAGGGGGGGGGGGGGTCTCGGTGGGGTGTCTAGGTGGTGTCTAGGTGGGTTGTCTAGTGGCACTGGGTGTCAAGGGGGGTCTCAATGGGGTGTTCGTTTGGGTTTCGCTGGGAGAGGGTGCAAAATATATATAAAAAAAGTGGTAGTTTAGGGGCGGTTATAGGATAACCGCCCCTAAACTTGGTCCCTATACAGTCAAATAGGGGCGGTTCTAACCGCCTCTAATGTGATGTTTAAATTAGAGGCAGATAAAACCGCCTCTAATCTATCAGTTTATGGTGAATTTACGGAGACATTAGAGGGGGTTAAAACCCCCTCTAATCTAACCACCACTAAACACATGCATAGTTTACTAGTGCTTACCCATAACTGCCTCTAATTAGAGTAGGCGATCACTTTAGCAGCGATTATGAGTAACCGTTGCTAAAGTATTTAGAAGGGGTTAAAACCCCTTCTAAATGAAAAAATAACCCCATCTAATCGCCCTGTTTTTTTTTGTAGTGAGTGTCTTCGATGGTAGCATGACTCGTGGAGTGAGTCCTCCTGGAACAAGAATTGCTTCGAGCTGAATCCTATGGATGACAACTGGTTATGACCACCTGATGGCGTGATGTCTTTCCTGTGTATATTTGGGTGTTTCTGTTATACATTGATATTTATATCTTGTATTGAGCTAACTATACTTGGTGCTTTGTGTTTAGTGTTTTCGTGGTGTCTTACTGAGTATTGTTATACTTACCCCTACATGAGTTTTGCCTACACGTGTCGCGTGTTGTGAAGATGATTACCCTTTTGATAGCGTCCTAGGAGGACATAGAGCAGGTGGAGTAGGTGGAGTGTAGTTGGAGCTTGACAAACCAAGGTGTTTTCCGGGAGCTTGCATTTGACATAATCCTCAGCCTTAAAGCAAGTTGGATTCTTTACTGTTTTTGGTTGAGTTTGTATTTTGCCCCTTTTCTCTATCAGTACTTTTCTGTCGTACTCTGTTGTGAGATCTTAGATGTATGCATTCATTCTTTAAGTTGTTTACATTTCAACATTCTGTGGGCTTGGAGATGTGTGCGTGTGTACTGATACTTTAGGCAAATACCTCCTATTTGTGGGATATGCCTACTTGGCGCTGGTTACCAACCCCTGACCTATTGGGGGCAGGCTTGGGGTAGTCGTGACATAGGCCCCTTTGGAACGAGTTATGAAAGAGTGGTATCAGAGCAGGTCGGTTATACTTACCGAGAGTCAGTGAGATTGGTTTTGTGCAACGATGTTAAGTGCTTCGAGTTCGGATTTCAGGCTAGAGACTCCAGTATTAGTGCGGTGACCGACATATCCATACACCTGAACTCTGATCACCTGCCTTTTGACTATGTACATGAAAACACTGGTTGCAAGGAAAACAATGACACATGCATCATATAGGAATGAGTTGTGCTTTCCATGTGCTTGAGTCAGCTCCCCAGATATACTCTTTTGCAGAACGAGATAGGGGATCCCATTTTTTTTAAAAATGGGATTGGAGAAGCATGAACCTCGTTAATGCTTTTCCGATCTAAGAAAGAAGCGTGAACGAGGATCACGCTTTTTGTTATGCTGCCAGGGTAGCGTGAACCTCATTCACGCTTCCTTCGCAAAAGTCATGAAGGAGGCGTGAATGGGGTTCATGCTCCAACTCGTCAAAAATTATAAAAGGAGGGCTACCCCCCCAAAATCTCATTTATCTTCTTTGGATTTTGTTGCGAAGCCCTATAGAAAATATTTTTCCACAAATATTTGCATCTTTTAAGAAGGAAATATTTATATTTAAAATTTTAATTGTTTAAATGTGTTTATTTATTTTGTTTGTATGGTTTATTTAATTTGTGATGAATGACTGTATGGATGTAGAAATTCGTATTTGTTTGTATGGTTTATTTATTTAATATGCATTGATGCATGAATGTATGAATGTATAAATTAGTATCTTTTGTATAATTTAATTTCTGAATGAGTTATTATTTTTTGTATGATATAATTCACATTGAATGTTTAAGAAATTTAAATCCAGTGTTTATATAATTGAAATGTTATGTATAAAATGTAATTTATATTTAGGGAAATAATTTTTTTTAAAATGTATATATTTTTAATTTTAATAGTGAGTTGAATATATTTATATGTATATAAAATATGTTATTTTTAAATTAATATAAATTTAAATCATAATATTCTATACACTAGCTATATAATTTATTAAAAAATATATAGAAAATTATTTTTGTTAATGATATCAAATTTTTTTCTATAAATAATAATTTTAAATTATATTTAGTTTAAATAATTATTATTTAAAGTAATAAAGTATCAAATATAATTAATTAAATTTTGTGAAGTGGAATTATGACAAAAAATTTACGTATACATATGTAATTTTATTAAATTGAAAACAACACAAGTTTATTATTTTATTGGTTTTTATGTAAGTGTAAATTATATTGCTTTTATTTACTACTAATAATAATTTTAATCAATAAATTTAAATTATATTAAGTATAAATAATTATTCTTCCAAGTAATAAAGTATAAGATATAATTACTTAATTTTGGAAAGTAGAAGAATGACAAAAAAATATTATATATAAATATGCAATTTCACAAAGTTGAAAATAACATAAGAGTACAGTATTGTACTGGTTGTTATGTAAGTGTAAATTATATTACTTTTAATTAAATTTATTAAATGTTATTATTAAATAAATACACACACACACATTGAAAAGTTAGAATTTTGGAAAACATTTGTAGATATTTAATATATATTACATCTAATAACAGGCAACGTTATATAATATGTAGAATATAATAAGTATACCGAAAAACATGTTAAGAGTATTGTGTGATGACTGATCTTGAGATGATCGTTCAATGGATAATTGCAATTGCATGTTTTTTTTGTGTATGTGGTTATATAATTTGTATAATTACATTTTTTTGAGTTGATGACCTGCGAGTCATCCCTCTCTAAGTATATAAGGTCCTGCGTGTCCATCTAAAAAATGTTACATATTTCATACCTCTAAACCCTCTCACTTGAATGTGAGTAACTTTGTCATAAAAAGGCTTTCGACAAGATGTGTTCCACAAGAGGCATTCAAGAACAGGCGTTCCACAAAGTGGCGTTCAACAAGAGGTGTTTCTATTTGAAAGGAGACTGATGATTGATGAAATATTTGATAATAGAGACTCTAGGAGTTCACCCATAAGTTTTGGTTAGTTTATCTGATAATGATAAACTAATCCATAGAATAAGTTTGAGGATCAAGTCATAATTATTCAATCAGAACCAATTTAAATAATTTAAAAATATCTCGATGAAGTATATAATATTTTATTGATTATTTTTGTCTAAGTAATCATGTCTGCACAAATATATTGCAATAGTGAGGTAATTTAAACAGAGTAGAGTTTTTGCTATAGTTTTCCACCTGTAAGAGTGGAAAATCTTTGTGAATGTGTGACATTTGATGAAGTTCACAACAAGGTTCATAGTCGATTAAAACGCAGGGTTGATCAATCTATTACGTCAATAACATATCACTATCTTCAATATCCTGAATGTTTATGAAACACTGAGTACCCTCTGGTTGACGATGAGGATTGGATGGATGCATCATTGTTATTCAGACAACAATGTAGTAATGGTCTCATGGAATTATATGTGGTGATTTTTGATATTGATGTGGTGCAACCTACTACTACAAAACCATGTTTTGTGAGCTCTGTAGTGTTGGAGTTGGTGCCCTAGAACAAACTTCTATGTACTTTATGATAAAAATATATTCATTGTTTTGAATATTAATTAACTACTTATCACATCATGATTGTTCTTCTACGTGACATAGTATGTGATAATGTCCTAACAGTAGTTGTCGCACTAAAATGTCATTACCGTTCCCCGCTATGATGAGAACCGAGAAGTGCTTTGACACTATTCTTGAATACATGTTCTATGGCCAGATGATATCATTTGAGGGAATATACATTCATTTTATTTTTTCATAGAGAATATACATTCATTTTATTTTTTTTACTTTGTAAATAGTTTTTAAAGAAAAAAATAGAATTTTTAGTTAATATTCAATTAAGAAATATATTTTAATTAATTAATGGATATTTGAATTAAATAATATTTTAATGAAATATTATTACTAAATTACTTTTTATTAAATATAAATGATCGTATAATTTTTACGAATATAATTATAATTTTTATTAAGGTTTGAAAGTTGTTTTTGTCAAAACCCATGAATTTTTGATAAATGTCAGTTTTTATTTTAAAAGTAAAAATTCACATATTTAGAAAATTATTTAGATAAAATTAATATTATTTTTGTAATTAGGACGCTTAAATTATCAAACGGTGAATTTTCCATAATTTTCTGAGATAGTCGAATGTTTGGGTAAAAATTAAATACTGTTAAAATATATGTGTTTTATGACATCATAATGACCGAATAGGGATGTAATAAAATAAAATAAATATTATTTTCAGCCAATATATGTTTTAAAATTAAAATAATGTGATTTTATATTTGTTTGATTAATTTTGTGGTGCCTTAGTGGACCCTCCAAGACTTATAAAACATTTTAACTCTTAAAATGATTTCCTTGAGAGTGTGAATCACCTCCACATAAGCAAGACTAATATTTTAAGAAGTTAGGTCATTGGAATTATAAAATAATATTATCCACTCCACTTTGGAAAAACCATGTGAAAAAAACATAGTATGGTTTGTGGTTTTGATTAGTTTAATGTGTGGTGTCCAAAACCTAAATAATAAATAATTCCTTCCCTTTTCCTATATAAACCTACCCAAAATCCCACTTCTATTCACTCAAAACCTTTGGATCTCGACCAAAACCTACCCTTCTCTCCATAGAATCTCCAAATGCACACCAATCTCCCTAAAAGTCTCTCTAAAGCCTCTCCCAATCCCTTGATATCACACTTCCAAGTAAGGGATTTCTTCCTTTCTCATTTTTTTCCAAATTTCTTTATATTGTTATACCCTTTTATTTTCAATTAAAAATGTTGGGGTAAGATTTTTAACCTCTATTATACTTCCCTAATTATGTTTTAATGATAATAAACTCCTTTCTCTCTTATTAATGCTTCCCATGTACAATTGTTACCATGCTGAAATTGCGTAAGGAATTTCTCTCTTCTCATTTACATTTATGAAATTATTTTGTATTACGAATATAAATTCTGTTACGTATGTTGGGAAATATATCTATATGACCACCTTACTGTCCATTTCATGTACATATGATGAGATACCCCTTTCTCCCTCATCAACCATTTTTATGAATTCTTAATGCATGCCATTATGCAGTCGAAATTGCACTGCGATTTTCCATGCCAAAGTCATTGTGTAGTGAATACCATGCCCATTTCTCTATCAAGGGTATTCAACATTACACACATTTACTTATTGAGAATATAGTATTCCAAATTCTTTTATCATGGAATATATGATTATGTTGAATGATCCCATGTTGTATAATCCATGTGGCACACTAATGCATGAAATGAAATGATTAAGAAGGGTGCACCTTGATAGCGCTCCAATGCATTGGGTAAAGATTAGTATCATGATACATCAATTGAAATGAGGGTTTAATCATGCTAATTAAAGTTAAAAGATTGTTTACTCATTCTCAATGTGAAATGAGCTTTGGGTCATGCTAATATAATGTTAAATATTTTTCCACATTTCCATGTTATGATAATCATGCTATATCATGCCTTTATGTTCATGTTTATATTATGCTCCATTAATATGCCTATTGACTAACATGTTCTGTATTCTTCATGTTATGCATTTTTTAATCCTTTAATGGTCTTTATAGCTCACCCTTTTCTTATGCATGTCCTCAGGTTATCCCATGCAATGTTATGTACGAAGGAATGTGTGCGGTCATGTAAAAGAAGTTTTCAATAAATATGTGTATTTCATGTTTTAAGTTGTTATGTAATGTTACTATTACCCAAAGACACTAGACCTATCGATATTCTATGTTGTATCAAGTGAATACTTTATGTAATAAAATATTTTTATGTGTGAAATAAAGAGTAGGGTTGTTATAGTTTACCATGTAAAAAAGTTATTTGAGGAAGAATGTATTCAGATTTTGTAAACATAAGTTTAAAGTTATTGATAATATTCAGGGTTTATGCGATCTTTGATATTGAGGTAATTATGAGTTATTTCAATTTGGGAACATATGTTTTATCATATAGATAAAAATAGGATTGAAAAGTAATTTGGTGACTAAGTGATTAAAGTTATTTCATAATAAGTTAACATTTTTAAGGTAAACATAAATCTTTTGGATAAGATGATATTTTATTTGAGGAACAAAGGTTGAACTATTTTTTGAAAGAATATTTTTTTAATTTTTATTTATCGTGATTCAGGTTATTTTTGTGAATGATTATAATGTTTTTTGAGATTACATGATTAGGGAATATACATTTTTGGTATGATACTTTAAGAGTGGTTGATGTTATTTGGATATAAATATTATATTTATCTTGGGAGAATATGTGATTAAGTCATTTTAATCTTTGTGATTCAATTTTAGTTAGAAATATTTTAAAAAATTTTATGGAAAATTATTTATGAAATGATTTAGCTTGAGCTTTGGGTATTACAATTGAATTTTGAGATTAATGACTTTTCTTCATCTGAAGGTTTATTTATAGTGAACCATAATTTTCATTCATAGATATTACATCTTAATAAATGAATATTCATTACATATATTAATTATTCATTTCATATTTGTATAGGTATAGTATCTTTGTAAACTTGGATACATAAACAACTTGTTTATAAGAGTCTCATATTAAGTCCTTCATAAATAGTACCCTTCTTAGACATATCATTCCTAAAACATTTCTTCATAACCAAGTGAAAGAAAACCAAATAAAGGGTGAGATAAGATGCCCATTAAGGGTAAATAAGAGAGATATCAATGATCTCATAAGCATAACATGTTCAAAAGGTTATGATAACATGAAATTATCATTTGAAATCCATAACTTACATGTAATGTCTTGGATTTCCCATATATTGTTTTTTGGATATGATATAGATTATTTTTGAGACTAGGTGCTGAGACAACCTGTGATTCTAAGGCTCGATGTGACCAGATTAAATGTTTTAAAAATATTAAATATATTAAATATCATGCAAGAGAAGTTTTCATAAAAAAGTGGAATAACATCAAAAAGGGTGCCCATATTAGATATATGAGGGAACCGTTAATTTCAAAACACTAATTTTACCCTAGGCACAACCTAAAATTAGTTAGTGTGGGTCATTTGAGGAAAAGTCATTATGGTTGTGCAAATGAATAAAATAATTAAATAAAATTATTTTATTTTATTTTTTTGATGTAGTGACCATTCAATCTTTAAAAAGGTTATTATGACAGAATCCCTAGGTTAGTTGAATAACCATAGAATTCTTGGAGGAATATTGGAGAGAGCTTTGATGATTCTCTCTCAGGTGGATGATGATGAGATGTTGGATCGATGATTGATGCACCTCATATTCAAAAGATCTTTCCAACGATGAAAATAGCGCATCGTTATTGATCAGTGATCAAAGTAAATCAAGGTATGGTGTGTGTTTTTGATTTTTTATTCCTCATTATTGATTTATACTATGAACGCGGATCAATCAATAAATAGATTGATCTGCGGTTCGATCATCTTGCAGGATGGGTATGATTGTGGGGATTATTGGGGGAATTATCTTTATGATTTATTTATTTTTATTTTCATTTCTAATGGAGACAGATCAAGATCAACAAAAACATCAATTGAGGTTCATTACTAAATTTTAAACTTGTGATTTTCTCCCCCATCCATCATTCATTGCATACGTTCTTCATTTGGCCCGTGACTCGACTAATCTCGATCAATTGATCATTCCACACCCGTTTCATGGCACAATGATCTGATATCATATATACGGGATCAAAACAACATGGAGGAGGTGCAATGATAGAGATGGAGTGATTCAAATAATGGTCGATTCCTGAATTTGTGTTTTTCAACATTCTTCAATGAACAATGAAGAATGAATATTTTATCCATTTTCTAGCAGATATGGTGAAAAAACATATTGGTCAATGAGACAAGGCTTGGATGATCTTGGATCTTAGATTTTTTGGTGGAATGATCACTAGATCAATGGTCAGAGACATGAGATAATACAAAAAAAATATATGGGATTCTGGAAAATCTCAAGATATGCAACATGTAATCTAGATCTACATTCTATGTGGGGACCCTTGGAAGCTACTAGGGTTTCAGTGGAAGTTAAGTATCACATGGCATGTGACCCTTGTCACATGGTGTGTCGTCCCTCCCTGAATTATCGACATGTACTTTGGGAAGTACACGAACATAGGGTGGAGTACACAGGTTACCCACACGACATGTACTCCCCCACACAGACACAGGTTGGTAGAGTACACGTATTGATCCATGTAATGGAACATGGGTAGAGTACATGGCTTGCCTATATGGTGTGTACTCTACTACACAGACATGGTTTGGTGATATGAGGCGTTTACATGGGTAGGACCTGAGGTCAAGGGACACAATGTGTGACCCCTAGTACACACTGCATACTCTTTTATACCCAGTTTGGATCTTCTATCCTCTATGTCTTGGACAAGTTTCATTAGGGTTCATTCCCCTTATCCTTTCTTGAGGGTTAGTATGGAATCGTTTCCTATTCCTAGGTCTACAATCCCTTTACCAGAACTTCTTGGATAGAGTTGTTAGAATCTATCTGAGAGGCCCAAAGTGAGATTTTCTATTCATCTTCATGCCCTAGGTGAAATTATTGGTATCAATGTGATCAACACTATGTGGGAACTGATCCTATACTTAGCAGGTTAATCTATATTGAGTCGTTGGTACCACCCCATGGCCCTGGAAATGATCCTCATATGTGTATTATATTCTCTTCGGACTATCAGCTTACTCTTTCTCATGACGAGACTTGATGAGCAGTACCTTTTAGATGGGCATCATCAGTGCTATCAGAATCAAGAGTGTGTTCTATCAGATGAGTTCTTCATGGATCATTGATATGGAATCCTAGGTTGGGTATACTATGGTTGTGGATTACTTCTACACTGTGAGTCTTTGTTGAGTATATCAGGATATTCTTATTATATGTGGTGTAGACATATACCTGTGTAGAACTGACTGTATTTCCTTTATTATATGTTTTTTTGTTTTAGGGTGTCCTACGAAGTATTGTTATACAAACCCCTACACAGGATTTTCTCGAACTTGTTGTGTCTTGTGTAGACGATCAACCTTTTGATAAAGTCCTAGACAGAATAGGACCAGAGAGTTCTTGGTGAGACCAGACAGACTGTGGTGTGTTCCTATGATTTTTAGACAGCATCCCTTTTTTACTTTCAGGTTGGACTTGTGTTTCAGACTCTTTGTGGTGGGCTTGTATTTGGCCCTATTTAAATTCATTTCTTCCTATCATACTCTGGTTGTGGGATATAGATACATGAAAGCATTGTTTGTTTACTGGTTTTTACATTTCAATATTTTGTGGGCTTGGAGATGCATGCATATGTATAGGTAATTAGACAATGCCTCCCATGTTAGTGATATGCCTTCTTGGTGTTAGTCATCAGCCCTTGGCCTACTGGAGGCAGTCTTGGGGAGTCACGACATGGACCCCATTGCGATGGTTCATGATAGAGTGGTATCAAAGGGGTTAGTTCTACTTTAGTATTGGGAGTCTATGAGATTGGTTTGGGGAAATAGTGTTAAGTGTTTCAAGTTCAACTTTTAGGCCAGAGACTCCAATAATGATGTGATGACCAACATAATCTTACATTAGGGCTCTGATCACCAATTTTTTGACTAAGTACATGAGAACACTGGTTGCAAGGAAAACAATGACACATGCATCATATAGGAATGAGTTGTGGTTCCCATGTCCTTCTTGAGTCAGATCTCTAGATATACTCATTAACCATGGTACATCTTGTTTGTTTTAGGATGCCTCCACAATGTATAACAACTAGTATTTAGCATGATGATCATGAGGACGATCCCCTAAGTGATGAGGTGTTAATTCAGGGACCAATTCTAGTGATTTTACCTCTAGGTGGTACACTGGCTATACCACTTGTAGAGTAGCATGTGGTGCCTACAATACGTATGGATAAGGTGAAAAAACTAATCATGCTTCATGAGTTTCATATACAAATATACCTCATGTTTAAAGGTGATCCTGACCCATAGGTGGATGAGGACTTTCTTGAGGTGGTGACCCATGTTTTCCATCAAGTCACGACACTAGTAGATCAGATGGTGGTCCTCGTAGTGAACCTTCTTCATGGATCAACAAGATGATGATGGCATTTAGAGACCTATACTTATGATGAGGTGTATCCCAAATCTTCTGTAGCTCTAGTAGGACAACATGATAATAGTATAGTATTCGTATATCTTTACCAACCCTTCTAGGTATTTGATGGATATGGTTTGAGATCAGTTATTTAGGGATCATACCTTCAAGAGAGGTCTGCGTAGATACATTATAGCCAGTTTTTTCCCTCTATGCATTCATACTTATTCTAGGGGTTCTAGAGCGATCTTTGATGGTTGAGAGTTTGTTGGATGAGAAGTTACAACTGGCAGTTGTTAGCAGTGGGAAAGCAGGAGAAGAGACCTTAGTAGTTGGGAGTCAACATCAGTCTCAGAGACCTAGATGTGGGATACATTTTAGGACGAGGTCACTAGACATATGATATACAGTTCAAGGCTCACATGGTGGGTCTAGTTATCCCATAGAGAGGTGGTGGAACTCATGTGATAGTAGGGTACATCTCACTCAAGATAGTCCAGCCCACCATAAAAACGACAGGGAAATCATAGATGGGCCACTGAGGAAGAGGTAATGGCAGGAGTAGGTAGGTCAGCAAGACGAAATATGTGGATGAGAAGCTGGTAGAGAAGTAGGAGGTGGTTGATGTTTTGACATGTTACCACCACGCCCAGGTGGTCAGCGCATGAATTAGGGAGCTGGAGGATAGGGGCAGGGACAACTGTAAGAAGTCGAAGCTTTTGAACTAGGGGATCCAAGAATTATTCAAGGTATAATATGTGTCTTTTCTACATTAGTTGTAGTACTGATAGACATAGGTGAAAGTCATTCCTTTCTCACCACATATCTTGTTTAATACCTAGAGTTTCAGGTTGAACCATTGACTCAACCCTTATGCTTGGAGACTCCTACTAGAGAAGACTTGATGATCATGAACTTATGCCAACTATGTGACCTGAATTGTGGAGGAAAGAGTTTTAGTTGGGATATATTAGTAGCAGTTTTGAGGCCTTACAACTTCATTCTTGGTAGGGATTGGTTATCTATAGTCCATGTCCATATTGACCATTTTAGGTGAAGGGTGCACTACGTCCACAAAGACAGAACTTGGTTTTATTTTGTAGATGAAAAGGAAACCCAGGTAGAACAGGATGGACTCATGCATAGGAGTGTGAATATGATTACTCATTAGTTGGATATCCCAACCCTTTGTGCAATATATGTTTTGATTTTTCAGTGTCCTATAGTGGTGGTAGAGTATGAGGAAGTCTTCCTTGAATATGTTCTTGGTTTATATCCTTATTGAGAGATAAAATTATGTATTTATTTACAACTCAGTACAACTATTATATCTTCACCAACATATTGGATTGCTCCCACATAGCTTCATGATCTAAGGGTGAAGTTGGGGGATTTTTAGAGGAAGGGATTTTTTGGACCCATTTTTTCACCCTCGGTGACCCCAATTTTATTTTCCAAAAAGGCAGATGGGTGCTTGATGTTGTGTGTGGACTACCGATTCTTGAATTAGGTGACCTTGAAGAACAATTATCCATTATCGAGGATCGATGAACTTTAATTAGTTGATAGGGACACTATGGTTCTATTAGGTTGACCTCAGGTCTGGCTATCACCCATTGCGAGTATGGGATGAGGACATACCAAATATGACATTCAAATGTCGCTATGATCACTATGAGTACTTGGTGACACCCTTTGGTGTGAAAGACGCCCCAGTAGTGTTCATGGGACTCATGAATCAAATATTTTAGCCTTACTTAGACTGGTTTTTGGTATTCTTCATTGATAATATCCTTGTGTATTCGGCATCCGAGGAGGACCACACAAGACATTTGGGGATAGTTCTGGACATGATCTGAGAGCATCATCTTTGTAGAAATTTCTCTAAGTACCGATTCTAGATAAAGGTGGTCCAATTTCTAAGACATGTTATCTTAGTAGATGGAGTGATAGTGGATCTAACTAAGGTTGAGGCAATGTTAGCTTGGGAGCCACCTAAGTGTGTGATGAAGTTGTGGAGCTTCCTTGGGTTACAAGGCTATTCCTAGAGATTCATACCTGATTTATCCCAGATATCAGCACCCATGATAGCTTTGTATTGAAAGGGGAGACCATTTGTGTGGACAGAAAGGTGCTAGTTGTATTTCCAATAGTTGAGGCAGAGTTTGATGAGATCTCCCATTTTGTGGTTTCTAGAGGAGGGTTATGAGTACATAGTGTTCTACGGTGCATCAGGAATCGAGATTGGTTGTGTTCTAATGTTAAGGAAATAAATTATTTCTTATGGTTCAATTTAGTTGAGACCACATGAGAATAACTTTCTGACCCATGATATTGAGATAGAAGTGATAGTCTTCGATTTTAATATGTGTAGATACTACCTGATTGGGGAGCGATTTATCATCTACTCCAATCATAAGAGTCTCAAGTATATCTTATCTCATAAGGATGTCAACATGAGATAGAGGAAAAGGCTATATTTCCTCTAGGATTATGATTTTGAAATTTTCTATACTCTTGGGAAGGGTGATGTGGTAGTAGATAATCTCAAAATGAGATCATGTTCACAGTTGTTGAACGAGGCATCAAAGCAGTTGGCCTCATTGTAGTTATCATTTTTGGGTGGAGATGGATAATATTATCTCTAGTCGATGGTTATCACCCCTCCTCTCTTACAGTGAGTCAAGGAGGTGCAACTTTGGGATACCAACTATGGGATCCCACATGATCAGATATCTATAGGGAATGCTCCTGATAGATATTCAAAAGGTGGGGAGCACACCGTTCTTTTCAGAGGATGAATGATGGTAACAATGACATTGTGAGAGGAGGTTATAAGAGAGTTTCATATATCTCCCTTGGTGGTACATGCAAGTGTGGATAAGATATACCATGACCTCTAAAGATAGTTTTAGTGTACTGGGATGAAGAATGAAGTTGTAGAGTTTTTCTCTTGATTTATTACTTGCCACCAAATGAATGATGAACAGAAAGTTCCAGCGGGTTTAGGTCAAACCCTTGATGTGATAGAATGGAAGTGGGATGGGATATTTATGGACATCATGACATGATTACCATGTACATCTTGGAGACATTACACCATTAGGGTGATTGTAGACCAACTCACCAAGTCATCACACTTCCTAGTTATACAAGAGAAGAGTTCAGTAGAGAGCTTGGGATGCCTCTACGTTCAGGAGATAGTATGGCTCCATGGAGCACCATCAATGATTGTTTCTGATTGTGATGCTCTCATTACATCCTAATTGTGGAAGGTATTACATGAGGTGTTTGGGACTCAGTTACACTTGAGCACAACATTTGACCCACAACTGATGGCCAGAATAAATGGACTATTCAGGTTCTTGAAGACATACCGCGAGCTTGCATATTGGTCTTTGGATGTAGTTGAGAGGATCACCTACCACTAGTGGATATTTTTTAAAACAACAAATACCATTCCACCATGTGTATGACACCATTCTAGGCTTTGTACGGGTTACCCTGTAGGTTAACACTTTATTAGATTGAACCAGGAGAGTTAGGACTCATGGACCGGGAGTTAGAGCGAGCTACAACTAGAGAAGGTGAAAATCATATAGGAGTGGATGAAGACTGAACAGAGTCATACAAATTCTTATAATGATAGGCTAAGGAGTCCTTTGGAGTTTGAGGATGGATATCATGTG
This sequence comes from Viscum album, assembly GCA_963277665.1. Taxonomy (NCBI): domain Eukaryota; kingdom Viridiplantae; phylum Streptophyta; class Magnoliopsida; order Santalales; family Viscaceae; genus Viscum; species Viscum album. The sequence continues at coordinate 358,641,683 of OY728136.1, read as the reverse complement.
TTTCAATGGGTTTCACCTCAATGTGGATTATAGAGATTTGGATGGGGAAGAAAGCTATCTCTAAGATTCATTAGACTTTTCCAGATACTATGTAGAGTTGGCGAGTTAGTGTGCTACTTTGATCTACCCTCATAGTTAGAATAGGTACCCAATGTCTTCTACATGTTGCATCTGAGGAGGTATGTGCTTGAACCATCACATGTTATCGACTTGGGAGAGATGGACGTCAAGGAAGTAGAGACCTTTGATGAGTACCCATTCGAGATAAAGGATCGGCAAGATAATATTCTTCATCGGTGATCTATTCCTTTAGTGCATGTCCGATAGTAGCACAATAATCTTTAGAAGAGAACATGAGAGTGGGAGGCTCAAATTCAAACTCAGTACCCTCATCTTTTTGAGTAGCCCTTGTTTTGAATTTCTAGGACTTAAAGCCCCAAGGTGGGGAGAATTTAATATCTCACATTTTCTGTGTATCAGTTTTAGATATTATAAGGATTATTTTTGAGACTGGGCACTGAGTCAGCATGGGATTAGAAGGCCTAGTGTGTTTGAAATAAATGTTTGAAACATATTAAATATATTAAATAAAACATGCATGAAATTTTTCTATAAAAGTGGAATATCTTCTAAATGGTTTCCTTGATTAGAAATACAAGGGCACAATTGAGTTCATAATGAGAGGTTTACCCTAGGCATGACTTAACAATATTAATCATGGGTCATTTGTGTAAAATTCATCACGGATGATAAAATGAATAAAATAATTAAATAAAATTATTTTATTTAATTTTTTTCATACAAATACCATTCAGTCTTTAAAAATAATATTATGACAAAATATCAGGTTTCACCGCATAAACCTAGAATTCTTGGAGGGTCATTGGAGAGAGCTTCAAGGATTGTCCCTAAGGCGAATGATGATGAGATCATGAATCAATGATTGAAGCACCTCATATTTAAAAAATCATCCCAATGAAGACTATGACACATCGTTATTCATCATCGATCAAACTGAATTGATGTAGGGTGTGTGTTTTGATTTTTTTATTCGCTGTTCTTGATTTCTATGATGAACACATATCAATTAACAAATAAATTGATCCACGGTTTGATGGTATTGCAGGATGGGTATGATTGCAGGATTATTGGGAGAATTATCTTTATGATTGATTTATTTTAATTTTCATTTCTACTAGCGACAAATTGATATTGACATGAACATCAATTGAGGGTTGTTCCACAATTCTTTTATGGTTCTATTCTCCCCCCATTCATCATTCATTGCTGGAATTCTTTATTTGGCTCACGAATCGACTAATCCCGATCAATCTATCATTTCATACCGAATTATTGGAACAATGATATGATATTGTAGATCTAGGATCAACACGACATGGATGAGGTGCAATGATTGAGATAAAGTGATTCAGATGATGGTGGATTATTGAATTCACATTCTTTAATGTATAAAAAATAATGACAATTTGATCCATTTTCTAAGGAGATCTGGAAATGTAATTCATTCTTCGATGAAGGAAAGTATTGAACGATCATGGATCGTCAATTTTGTGTTAGAATGATCACTAGATAGACGGTCAGAGGTTTCAGACCATACATGGAGTAAATATGGGATTCTTGAAAATATCGAGATACATGACATGTAATTCGAATCTATATGCTATGTGGGCCCCTTGGTAGTGAATAGGGGTTTGGAGAAAGTTAAGCATCACACATCGTGTGACCCCTATAACATGGTGTGTGGTTCCTCCCAGAATGCTCGACATGTACTTTGGGAAGTATTTGGACACAGGATGGAGTACACGAGTTTCCTACATGGCGTGTACTCTCCCACATAGACACAGGTTAGCTTAGTACATGTGTTGAGCTGTGTACTGGAACACAGGTAGAGTACATGGTTTGCCTACATTGCGTTTAATCCACTACAAGGATATGGTTTGATGAGATGGTCCATTTACACGGGTAGGACTTGGGGTCAAGGGGCATGACGTGTGACCCATATTACATGTTGTGTACTGTTTTATACATGGCTTGAATATTTTTTCCTATGTGATTTGGACAAGTTTCATTAGGATTTTCCCCCTTATCCTTTCCCTAAAGGTTATTATGGAATCATTTCCTAATCCTAGGACTATGATCCCTTCAGCATGATTTCTTAGATATAGTCATTAGAATCTCTTCGAGAGGACTAAAGTGAGATACTCAATTCATCTTTGTGCCCTAGGTGGAGTTCTTGGTATCGACATGACCAACACTAGGTGGGTTCCGATCCTCTACTTAGCAGGTTAATTTAGATTGAGTTTTTGGTATCACCCCATGGCCCTGGCAGTGATCCTCATCTTTGTATCATATTTTATTTGGACTATCAGCATGCTCTTTCTCATTACAAGACCCAATGAGCAGTACCTCTCAGACATACTTCATTAGTGCTATCAGACTTAAGAGTGTGTTCCCTCGGATGAGTGCTTCATGGATATTTGAAATGGAATCCTAGTCTATGTATACTATGGTTGTATCTTACCTTTAGATCGTGTGTATTTTTTGAGTATATCTAGATATTCATGTTATATATGCTGTATACATATACATACATAGAGTCGACTATATTTCCTTTGTTGTATTCTTTATGGTTTTGAGGTGTCCCATTGAGTATTTTTATAGTCACCCATGCATGAGATTTTACTCCACATGTTGTGTCTTATGTAGATGATCAAACTTTTAACAATTTCCTAGATATACTAGGACTAGATGGTTCTTAGAAAGACTAGACAGACTGAGGTGTATTCCTATAGCATTCATACAATAGTCCCTTTTACTTTCATGTTGGATTTATATTTTAGAATCTTTGTAGTGGGCTTGTATTTGGACATATTTACTTTCTTCCTATCATACTCTAGTTGTGGGATATATATGTATTCATGCATTGTTTGTTCAATTATTTTTACATTTCAAAATTTTATGGGCTTGGAGATGTGTGTGTGTGTGTGTGTGTATAGATACTTAGGAAATGTCTGCCATGCTAGTGATATGCCTACTCCATGCTAGTAACCTTCCCCTAACCTATTGGAGGTGGGATTGGAGAGTTGCGGAATGAGCCCCACTAGGATGGATCGTGACATTACATATCATAGATCATAATATTGAGTCATGATATAAATATTGGTAGTTCATAAGACACGAGTCAAAAAATAATCAAAGAACACGAGTCATGAGAGCATAACATTGACATAAGGGTATAAGAATAAGAGCTTATAATTTTAAATCCATACCTTACATATCATAGATCATAATATTGAGTCATGACATATAGATTGGTGGTTCATAATTCATGAATCATAAAGGAATCAAATAACACGAGCCATACCTTATATATCAATGATCACATAAGTATAACATAAACATAAGGTTATAAGAACAAAAGAATAACATCAACCATAACTTACGTATCAATTATCACATATGGAAACATGAGACATTCCTTACATATCAATGATCACATAATCATAACATGAGCATAAGGGTATGATAACATGAGCATATCTTTTGAAATCCATACATTAAATATCATAGATCATAATATTGTGTCATGACATAAATCTTGGAAGTTCATAAGAAATAAAGCATAAAGGAATCAAATAACATGAGCCATGAGAGCATAAAATTTTCAAAAGACATGAGTTTGTGGAATATACATACGATTATAAATTTTTGAACATGTATAAATAGAAATAAGTTCACTCATTAAGTTACGGGTATGATATTACGCTCATGCATAAACTTATGGACATGAAATTAGGTCCACACATAATCTAATGGACATGAAAGCTAGTTCTATGCATAAATTTAAAGACATGAAAAACAAGTCCACACATAATCTTATAGACATGAAAACTAGGTCCGTGCATAATCATATGGATATGAATGTAGGTACACACATATAATTGTGAAAATGAAATCAGGTTCATGTATAACATATTTACCACATTATTTATCAATCTATACCCAATGCATTGGAGGGAGATATAGATCCCACCCATCACATAATAAAAATAATACATATGTGTTTCACAAGATCAGAAAAAACTCATTATATCAAAAACTATGACAATAAATGGGTTTCATAAACATTTCATTATAGCATAACCCATGTAAAAGAAATGTTTTTTATAAACATTTTATCATTTCATCACAGCATAACCCATGGAAAAAGAATGAGTTTCATAAACATAAAACTTCAAGAAAAAAATAAAGATGGTATAATTTGATAATGTAAATAGAAAAAGCTTAAGTAAGATAAAATGATGTCATCTTAGATGAAAAGTGATTTTGAAATATCACTTATAATATTTATTGAGAAAAAATATACTTTTCACTTTGAATTAACCTTTATAAATTCAAAAAAAAAATCCCAAATATTAAGGAAAATATTTCATTTTAAAGGAACCTTGAAAAAATGAAAATTATGCTTCAAAAACTTGAGTGGTCATGATGGCGGGAAATTCCATTTATGCTGTATAAGTTAAAATAAAACATTCCTTCCACATTTTTTTTAAAAGTAAAAAAGGGACACATTTGGAAAATGACAAGAAATTTCCTTTTAAATCATTTTTTAAAAATTAAAAATAGGGAAAAAATGACATTAAACAATTACTGGATAATATTAAAAACCCTTATTTAAAATATTTTTAGAAAATAAGGATATGGAAGAAAAATGTTTTTTGAATGAATAGAGAAATAAAATCAATTTTCATTTAAAATATATATCGGGTATATTGAGTAATTAAGGTGAAGAGAATAAAATAAAAACAATTATTTTTAATAAATAACAATAGTATAACAAAATTAATGAGTTTTTTGAGATTTAGATCATAATATTCTATTATTATAAGCATAATCATAAACAATCCTGTTAAATAATGAGATTATAACATAAATCCCTTTACTCCTTTGGTAAAATTTGAATTGTAAGCCCCATCAAATAAAGAACATTATATGGATATACGAGTCCCCATAAAATTCGTAATATAAATCATAAAAAACATTAATGGGTAGTATATAAATCAAAAAATAGAAACAAGGGGTGATTATGATACATGTCCTATTGAAATAAAAGTGAGACAAAAAATCACTTACTGCGAGATCAACTTGCTTCGAAAGTTCTTTAACATTCTGTATAATAGATTTACATTTATTATAATTATATACTAGAAACATGTACATGATTATTATATTATATATATTCATTAAATATATATATATATATATATATGTTTATAGTTATCCATATATGTACAGATAGTAAAAATGAATTACACCGTTCGTGGAGGCAGTATGCCATACGTATGCATGAACACAATTTTCATTTTTTGATGAATGTAATGAAAGAGTGATAAATAATAATTAACTATTAAAAAATAATTATTATATCATATAAATAACATATATTCATGAAATATATCCTTATTAGAATCCATGTAAAGTGGAGACAAAAAATTAATCATAGCACTTCGTGGAGGTGGTAGTCTACACGTACGCACGAGCGACATTATCATTTTCCAATGTCTTGGAAGGTTATAAATGAGATAAGATATTATCATTAAGAAATAATTTTTAGGTCATAAATATCATATACAAACTTAAAATCCATCGTAATACTCATCCATAAAATATGGTAATGAAAAATTAATTGTATTGCTAGATGAAAATGGTAAGCTGTACGTACACACGAGCGATACATTCACTTCTAATTTGATGATAAAGAGGGTGGATAATTGTGGTTTAATAATCATAATAATAATTTAGTATATTTATGATACTGATATTTTTATTTTATGATGAATATAATATATTTATAGGAAGTAAAATAAGAATTAAAAAGAAAGTGACCAGTTAAGGCGATTAACACTTCTTTGAAGCACTTCCTTTAGACATCCTTTTAATGAACCAATGGTTGGTATTTTGGGAAGATTTAATCCTCTTTAATGTTTCTAGGAAATATTATAAGTGATTTTTGTGGGTATGGTCATGCTACAAGTATCAATGTGGTGAAAATAATAGAAATGAGATGTGTCTTTTTATAATTAAGGGGAGATGCATTCTTGGAATTTCACAAAGTATTAAATTAATATATATTATTTTTCATGAAAAAATGGATTAAAAATGAAATAAATTGAAGATAATATGAGGATAAATTAAATTACTCTCACATATAATAAAATTTAGACAAGTTTTGGGTATGTTTTTACCCTAATCTTTTAGTTTTAACCCCCATTAACTCGTTAAACAATTATTGTACTATTAATGTTTTCTATCTTTTAAGGGTTAAAAATGTTACTATAAAATGAAAATAAACCTATATATTTACCATGATTGATTTTTAAAACCATATCTCATTCAATTGACCAAATATAATATTTCTATGAATTTTAAATCATTAAATAAAATATTATTTATTATAAAATATCATTAATATCATTTTTAATAGTATTCATTTAATTTGATTTTAAATACATCAAGAAAAAGGGGTGATTAGAATATAATGATTTAAAATCTCCCTAATATGTCATATAAATCTCTAAGATTTATGGGACGCATTAACACATTAAAATTATATCACTTTTTTTATTTTTAAAACTATTTATTTTATTTTTATATTAATTGAATAAATACTGTATTATCATTTCATAAGAATTTAAGGTGATTATTTAATCACTTAAAATTATAAATAAATTACCATCATGAACATAATTTAATTATTTTCAAAATTAATATTAATATTAATTCACCACTTTATTTTTTTCCTATGTGAACACATAAGCGATGTTTAAAACTAAGAGAGTGACGTTTTGTAACATTCATGGACTTAAATATCATATAGGCCATTTCATAAAAAATATCCCATTAAAAAACTAAATTTCTAGCCTAACGTGATAATGAATTAATTAATTTATTATAATAAAAATTAGGATGAAAAATTATGATCTTATCACATAGTTTTAATTTAAATTATCCCAATTTACCCTTTAATGTGGAGATAAACTTTAAGATGTTTATTATTCATATTGAAAAAAAAATAAAAGGAAAATATTTAAAAAATTTGAATATTCTTATTCAAAATATATTGTCTATTTTATTTAATTCAATTTCTTACATTGGTATAAATTAATTTTAAAATAAGCGCGCAACATGTGTTGAAAACCATCCTTTTGAAAAATTCATTTTTAAGCATAACAATTGGTTTATTCTTATCCCATGCCTAGAAAAAAATATTAAATGAATTCAAAAACATTTGATTAACTATATAATATATAAATTTCATTAAAATCATTCACCAATAGTAAATAATTTATTTTATAAAGATATAAAGACTTTATTCATATAACAACAATTTTTTTGAAAAATATCTCTTTTAATTTCAAATGTTTTTTATTTTTAATTATAATTAATTTATATCCAGAGAAATAATTTATAAATATGTAATTGTAAATTTTTCATAATTTTTTAGTCTTATTTATACTCTCCAATCCAATTACTAGATTACAACTATCACATAAAAATATTTTAATAATATCTTTCAGTTCGTTTAAACTTGAAATTGCGTGTCATACAAGTTATTGATGAAATCTAATTCATTTGAAACAAAATTCATAAAATATTGGATTGTTACATTCTACCCCCAATAAAATGTATTCACCCCTTGAAATTCATTAGTATTATACAACAAATGAGGATATTTTTGTTTCATTACATCCTCAGGTTCTCATGAAGCTTCTTTGAATTTATGATTTCTCTAGAGAACCTTTACTTGGTAAATAGTCTTATTCCATATCACTTTATCTATATGATCCAAGATTTATGACATTTTTTCTTTATAAAAGATATCATTCTCAAGTGATATGATATCTGATTTCAATAAATGTGATGGATCAAGTATGTAATTCATTATGGAACACATATTGAAGTTGAGAGAGGTTTGATAGAAGCAACTAGAAATAAGCTACCATACCTAATCAATCAAGAATCTCAAAGGGGCCAATATACCAATGGATTAGCTTTCCTTTTCCGCAAAATCTCATAACCTGTTTCTACGGAGAAATTCATAGAAACTATTTCTCACCAACTTTAAATTCTAAATCATGTTCATGATTTTCACCATAACTTTTCTATAAAATCTGAGATAAATTGATTTTATGTTGAATGGGTCTAACTTTATCTTACATTTTCTCACCTAGCTCATGTTCCAATAGATTTATTTCTCCAACTTTATCCTAGTAGGATAGAGTTCTACAGTTTTTTCTTATAAAGGTATTAATAATGATCCATCTAAATACTCAATTGAAAACTATTATTATAGGTAAACTATACTATAGGAAGGTGTTCATCCCCACCACATTTGAAATATATAGAACATGATCTCAACATATAATCCAGGATTTGAACTGTTCTTTAAAACTTACCATATTTCTATGAATGATACACAATGCTCAAAATCAACATTTTATCCCATGTCTTCTAAAGACTTCACACCAAAACATTGAGGTAAACCTTAGATGTCGATCTGGTACAATAGAATGTGGCACTCCATCAAACCTCATCACTTAATATAATTTATGGAAATGTGATCCCAAAAAAATATTCATTAATGGAAATTAAGTGTGCTGATATCATAAGGCAATCAACTATAACCCATATAGAATTATGTCCTTTTGATGTTTTGGGGAGTCTGATGATAAAATCCATGGTGATTTTTTTCCAATTTTCATTCTGGTATAATTAATGGTGGTAAAAACTCCTTACAATTATTTCTATAAAACTTTACTTTCTGATATATCAAACACCAAGATACATATTCTGCAATATCTATCTTTATGTTGTCCCACAAAAAATAATCTTTTAAATATCTATACACCTTTAATATTTCAGGATGAATAGAGAATGAAGAGATATGAACTTCATATGATGGATCCTTTAAATATGGTATTGATAGAATGTGTACAGGGTTTATGAACCTTATCATTCCATCTTAATCAAGGTTAAATTTATAAACACTTCTCACATTCTTCTGTAGCTCTACATCTTCCTTATACACCTATTTAAATTTAAATTGGATAAAAGGTTGAAAAATCATTTAAGAAGGATAATATTTCTCATATTCCTTCAATATTGAAGATCAATCCTTTAAAAATCCAAAAATATTGGATCTTTTGTGATCTTAATAATAGATAATCTAGCATGATCCTTTTGACTGAGAGTATCTAAAACCATGTTCTCTTTCCCAGGTTGGTAATGTATTGAGTAGTTACAATCATTAATTAGTTCAACCCATCTCCTATAGAACATATTCAACTCTTTTTATGTGAAAATATAATTTAAAATTTTATAATTAGTATACATATCACGCATTTATCCATAAATATAATTCCTCCATATCTTTAATACAAAAAATTACTGTATCTAATTCCATATCATGAGTTGGATAGTTTTTTTCATGAACCTTCAATTGAAGTGAGGCATAATCTGTCACCATATCATTCTGCATGAGAACATATCCCAACCCATTATTTGATGCATTATTATACATTACAGACCCTTCTCTACTATAGGGTAAAGTTATCACATGTTCACTGAATAACCTTCTCTTCAGTTCCATGAAATTTTCTTCACATTTATCTGCCAAAAGGAACATATCTCCCATATAAGTTAGCTTTGTAATTATTTTATACAATCATGAGAAATACTCCAAAAAGTTTTGATAGTATCGAACCAAACCAAGAAAACTAAATATATCAATCATAGTTATTGGTCTAGGCCAACTTTCAATAACTTCTATCTTTGAAGGATACACTGATATACCATCCATCCAATGGCCTGAAGGACTTCATTTTTTATTGATTTTTGATAATACAACTTTCAAGGGGTGAGGTGGAACCCTTAAAAGGCCCGTTGGTGTAAGTATTACATGGATCATAGGCCTTAGAGGAATTCAGAACAATCCCCAAATGATCATCATGCTCTTCCTTACTCTTTGAATAAATAAGAATATAATCAATAAATAATACCACAAACTGATCAAGGTAGTCACTAAATAATCTATTCATTAAATCCATGAATATAGTGTGAGAATTAGTAAGACTAAATGACATAACTATAAATTCACAATGTCTATAACTTGTATGGAATGTTTTCTTGGGAATATCATCCTTCTTAACCCTCAATTTATGATACCCAAAATGATTTTCAATCTTGGAAAAGTATTGAGATCTGTGCAGTTTATCAAAAAATTAATCAATATGAGATATAGGGTATTTTTTCTTCATAGACATCTTGTTATGTTCCCAATAATCAATAGAGAGTTTTATTTATCCATCTTTTTTCTTAACAAAAATAATTGGAACACCCTAAGGTGATGCACATGGCTAAATGAATCCCTTGTTAAGATTATCTTGGAGTTTATTATTTAGTTATAGTAACTTAATCATGGATTTTCTATATGGAGTCTATAAAATAGGTGTAGAGATAGGTTTTGGTACCAAGTTGGCTGAAATTTATCTTGGATGATGAAAGAAGTTAGTACTAATTGTTTTGTATTTTTTTTCAAGAAAATAAATCACCTTAATTTGTAAGTTTTGGTGATCAGGATTAGGAGGTACCATACTCAGTTGACCAGATGCATGTTTGATTAGGAAATATTTTGGTTTTGTTTTTTCTGTTATGGAAATGTTTTATGAGTGGAGTTGATTTTCAGACTCACCTTGGTTTCGGAAAGAAAGTTTCAATCAGCATCAGAGTCAGAATGAAACCATTTTAAATCTGAAGATTCTTTGCTATTTTTTATGTTTTCAACATCATGAGTAAATTAAAAATTTTGATTCAATCATTGTGAAAGAAAGGAAGAAAATGTGTCCATATCATTCTAAGTGGAGAAATTAGATTGAGGTATGGTAGGAATGATAAAAAATAATGGAAGGATGAGAAGTTAAAGAAATTTTCAATGAATGACAGATGATTCTATGCTAATACTAATTTTATCAAAGTCATCAATAAGTCATGATACAAGTAGAATATTGTATAGAAAGAAAAGAAGGGGTGGTTGAAGTTGTTGAAGTTGAATTTTTTCTGAAGCACTAATCAAATGATCCATTAAAATTTTCGATCTATCAGAATATCAGATTCACCTGATGAACAAGTTATATGGATAAATCATCATTTTATAATTCTGGAAGAAAAAATTTTCTTCTAACACTAGGCCATTGGAAACATGGTGCTACCGATCCATTATAGGTAGAATACGTTTTATTTTTTTTGAAGAAGATCAGTAAGCAAAGATTGCTAGGACCATTGAATAAGAATATATGGGTGATATTGGGACTGATGTAAGGGAATAGATCAGAGACCGATTGGTCAGAAAAAGATTAAAAATGTGGTTAACCATTTTCATTAGGTTGTGTTGTATTACATTTGGGTCAAGAGTCCTCATATAGAAAGTGGTGATGAAACATCATATTAGCAGTGAAACTGATTTATTATAAGGAATCAAAGACCGATTCATCATATGCTTGATGAAACCGATAAGTCACCAGATGTTGGAATTCATTTGGATGTGATCTGAGGAATATTTGAATAACTAATGAAAATAGAGAAATACTTTGAAGATATTTTGAATGTGTTTTCAAAGGGATGCTTTCTTCCAAAGTATTGTTGAAGGTGGGGGGGGGGGGGGTTGAATGCTACAGATGTCTATGGAATAGTTATTTCAAAGGTTTATGTATTTCAACTGGTAGGGAGTAATATAATGAGTTTCCTGTTAGTTCAATATATGTTCTCATAGTAATGAATAAAATAAGAATAAAATGCTTAATTGAATAATGGTTAGAAATTCAAAGCTGGCATAATTCTTGAGAAGATTCAAGAAGGTTTGAGAAGAATCTACAAGAGTTGATAAGCACTGAAAGATTCAAAGATATAGTCTAAATGGAAATGAATTTCAATATTCTAGATATTTTGTTGTGTGGAAAAACAAAAGCAAGTTCCTTCTCATTCCTCTCTCGAAACACCTATAAATAGAAGAAAGTACATTTTAATTTCTACCACTGGTACTATTCACATGTGAAAAAAGAGAGAAAGTTTTGAATGTTTTGAAGGATAGAAGAAGTTTCTGGTTTGAGATTTCTTGAGGAGGTTTACCAAAAAGAATAAGCATAAAGAAGAATAGTTTCTAGAGTTAATGTATTAGAACAAGTCATCGAACTATCCTTTTTAGGGAAAGAAGAATCTATTTAGAATTTTTTGTAGAGTACTCTTTTTTATATCTATTTTTCAAACTGAGGTATCAGACATAGGAATTAGACTAATCCATCAGATAGATTTTTGTATGAAGTCCAAAAGTGATGTTCTAACTTGCAGCTGAGTAGGAAAGTTAAGAAGTGTGTGTTGAATAAATAAATATGTGGAGGCTGTTAAGGCATCATATTAATATGTTTTGAACAATCTGGTGAAGGTTTCATTACTTATTACACAAACATCTATTACATCATTTGTACTAGAAGAAGCACAAGCACTATTGTATTGGTCACAGTGCCACAAAAGTATAAGGGTATATCATACTTTATTTATCCACAAAAAATGATTTTTTTCTAGTGTATTTTGTGGTATTGGATTGTTTCCAAACCATGCCATGAATGTAGCTACTCTAGTGGAGTAGTAAACCTTATAAATACTTGTGTACCTATGGATGTGTGAATGTTTTGTTTTTTAGAAAAGTGAAATTTTTTTAATAAGAGGAAAAGGTTTTTCAAAAGTAAGGAGACATAAAAGAAAAAGATATAACCAATTCACCCCCTCTGTGATACATTAATCTTGGATGGGCCTTAAGAACTGGTATCAAAGGGTTGGTTCACTTTGTTTTTCTCTACATTGAAGCTTTTTAAGAGAATTTATAATGGAGAATCTAAATTATGTGAATAGTAAGGGGATTCCAGTATTTAGAAATAATTATCATATCTCGAAAGATATAATGTTTCCATATCTAATGTATCTTGTGTATGATGTATTGGAAGCTTCTACATATGTATTTCCTCCAATTGATGAAAAATTTCCTCTCACATATGTGGAAAAGAATAATTTTGAAAATTATGGAAGATATAAGAATTCTTTACTCTCATCACTATCTGAAAGTTATTTTCTTTTAGTGAAGGGAGTTACTACCACCAAAGATATCTTGGAAAAGTTTAAGAACATTAATGAAAGAAATATGAAGGTGAAGAGGAAATGTTACAAATTTGGAGGTTGAAGTATGAATATCTAAAAATAGGTGGGTATTAATATGTTGGATACTTATTTACAAGGATGAATGATATTGTGATCTCCATAAGAGTTCTTGGTGAAAATTTGGATGAATCAATTATTTTTTGAAAAGATATTGAGAATTCTTCTTGATAAGTCTGATTTTAAAGTTTCATATCTAGAAGATATAGATCCCAAAACTCTTTCTTCGGATGAAATTTATATTACACTCTTTACTTATGAATTGAGAAGGGAGAAAGTTATGAAAATCAAAGAATTTTTTTATCGAGAAATCACTTTCAAATTTTCCAAGAAAGTAAATTCTAAAAAGATTCATGAAGAGGAAGAACCTGGTGATTATATATATAAAATTTAGGTATATAACAACCTTGATGAATTTTTATCATTTTTTTCTAAAAATTTGAAATGAGGTTCCAGAAAGTATAAAGGGAAACTTCCCTTAAAATGTTTTGAATATGGAAATGTCAGAAACTTTGCTGCTAATTTTCTTCAAATAAAGAATCAATAATATAGTAATGAATATTAAATAAGGTTAAGAAGATCTAGAAAGAATCACAGTGATATGTATAAAGTCTTTTCAAAGGGAAAGGGTAAAAAGTTCTTCAAATCCAAAAGGAGAAGTTTTTTATCCAAATATGATGAAGATAAAGACATGGAAGTTTAAGATGAAATGTTTATTAATATTTCTGTAGAAAATAAATTTATTTCAATAGTTAATAATGAAGAGTTTGGAATTAGTAGTTATGAAGATGAAGAGGCTGAGCTTGAATTTCATCTAGAAATACAATTGAAAGAATTCATGAGGAATATAGTAATACTGGAAAAATAAATAAAGAATCTGAAGAGGGCCAGTTCTACAAAAAACTATAAAGAATTATTTTATAAATACAAATATATATTGCTATAAGAATTTGATTTTCTGTGGAAATATCTTACAAAATAAAATAATTAGAATGATAATCTTGAGGTATAGTTGAAGGAAAAATAAAAAGAGTTGGAACTTATTCAAAAAAAACTTTCTAAAGCTGAGCATAGAGTTGTAAGTTTCAAGAAATACACTTTGAATTTGGTAAAAGTTATGAAAAATGTTAAATTGGGAAGGATAAAAAGTTATATTCAAAGGTTAAAAAAAGTTGAAAATGTTCCTAAGAAGAAGGTAGAGAACATCATGTATGTGGTCAAAACCAACAAAGATGGAATTTTAGAAGTTTCTAAAATTTATGAGTCCAAAAAATTTTATACCATTATTGAATTGAATAAGGTTGGGAAAAAATATGTATTAAAGAATAATAATCTAGGTGATAATATAATTTTTAGGGTCAACCAAGTTCATAAGTGAAAGAAAAGAAAGTTTCTGAAAAACATGGTCACAATTCAGGACAATATGGAAGTTACAGAGGTAAATATTATTTCTATGGATATTGATGGTATTTTGGAAGATTTTCACATATGAAAATTATGTGTTAGTTTAACAAAAAACACTATAACTATTCCGTGAGTTGTAGAAGGAAAATTTTGAGGGAGAATCAATAATCTATAAGGAAGAAATCTGAGAAGGATGGTTTGAAGAAATATAAGAAAGATGTTCAAAAAGATGAAAATTGGTTCCAACCTTTAGAAACTATTTGTAAAATATGTGAATAGCCTGGACATATGAAAAAAATTCCTCTTGTTTTATTATTAGAATAATAAAATGTTTATGAAAATTCTCTGAAGATTAATGTGAAGAATGTTAAAGGAAAAGAAAAATATATTATTATTGAAACTGCTCTCAAAGAAAAAAAGAAGACCTTGGATCATTGATAGTGGGTTTTCTTCTCACATGGCAATATATTAGAAAATTTTGAAGAATGTGAATAACTTCAAAGAAGGAACATTGAAATTTGGAAATGATGAATCTATCAAAATCAAAGGAGTTGGATCCTCTATTATTGGGGAAGAAAAGTTGAAATCTAAGAAATATTTGTTCGTTCATTGGTTTAAGAACAACTTGTTGAGTGTTTAACAATTTTTTGTTGAAGGAAATAATGATGTTTTTATGAAATATGGTTTTGTTGTAAAAATAGAGGAATATGGAAAATTTGTTACCAGAGGAAAAATTACGAAATAGAATTTTTTTTCATATTGGTGATGTTCATAATACATGTTTCTTAAACATGATTGAATAAAAATAGTAGTGGAATAATAAGCTGGGACATATTCTTCAAAGAAACAGGATAATGTTATCAAAGTGACATAATGTGTGAGGAATTCCTAAAATGTCAAGAAGAAGAGATTGGGGTTACACATTTTTTTAGAAAGGTAAGATAAAAAATTCTGTGAATTAGAAAGTTGATATTCATTCAAATCAACCAATGGAACTTATCCATTCTTATATCTGTGGTCAAATTAATAAAAATCAATATAGTTTCTTTCTTTCATTGATTATTTTACTCGCATTACTTGTGTTATGTATTTTAAGCATAAGTTAGATGATCTAAAGATGTGTAAAAGTCTCAAGAGAAGAGTTGAGGAGGAATGTGGGTATTCTGTAAATAAGTTGACAATGGATGATGGTGGTGAATATAAGATTTAATAGTTCAAAATTTATCTTGAAAAACATGGAATTAATTATGAGTTTAGTAACCATACACACCACAACAAAATGGTGTTGCTGAAAGTAAGAATAAAAGTTTGGTTGAAATGGGACATACTATGTTACTTGAATATGGTCTTTCTCATTAATTTTGGAGGCAATATATGAACATAACTATTTATATTCAGAATTGGTATTTCTATAGGAAGAGTTCTGATATGAATCCTTATGAAATGTTCTATGACAATACTTTAAGTTTGAAACATTTAAGATTTTTTGGGAGTCCTTGGATCATAAAGAACAATGGTGGAAACCTCAAAAATTTTGATCAAAGAGGTGAAGATGGAATCTTTCTTGGATATGATCTGGAAGGAAGAGGATATAGTTGTTTCAACAAAGAAAAAATAAGATGAGTTGACTCTATTGATGTGAAATTTATTGAAAAAGATAGGGAAGATGTGTCAAAAACACACACAGATGAGGAAGATGAAGAGGTTGAAAGAATTTTAGTTAAAAGATCTGACATAGATGCAATAATTTTTAATCCCAAACATGAAGAGAATCATACTTAGATATTTAAAGTGATGATGAAGAATCTCGAAAATCTCATACTAGGCTTAAGAAGCAAGTGTAAGGTTAAAAGGTTATTTGTGATGAAAATAAAAAGTTTCAAACAAGAATAATATCAAAATTTATTTCACATACTTATTTTTATTCAGAAGTAAAACTAAAAGATGTGAATAAAGATTTTGATCATGAAAAATAGATTTGGTCTATGAATAAAGAGTTGGATCATATTAAAAATAATGATTCTTGGGAACTCGTTTCTAAACCAAATGACAAAAATGTTATTGGTACAAAGTGGGTGTTCCAGAACAAGTTGTTGACATATTCACAAAACCTTTACCGAGGGAAGCATTTTTCAATCCGGGGTTAAACATGGGTGTCCAACCAATTTCACTTGAAGGTAAATATATATGTTTTTTGCCTCTCTCATGTAGTCTTTGGATTGTGTTGTCAATAGGGAGAATTGTTTTATAAATATTTCCATTTATATGTGATAAACATTTCAAGGAAGCATGAATTTAGGGGGAGCTGTGGGTAAGCTATAAAATCAACATGTAAGTGTATAAAAAATTATAATGGCTTGTTAATGTGTGTAGGAAACTTATATCTACATAGGAAAGTGAACTTAAAATAAGTTTTCAAAGATGATAAAAAAGGAGTTTTGTAAGTCACTACTTTTGGACAGTATGACTTTGCTGTCAATGATTCTTGTTTCCTACAATGAGTTATATCACATTGGCTTATAATTGTTGATTAGTAACACATTTCCTGAGGTTACAAAGTTTAGTGATTTATGAACCTTGGTTGAAAAAAAATCCAAAAGTGGGGTTTGTTGGGACCAAGTTGGCTTGAAGTTATTTTGGATGATGAAAAAGTTGGTGATGATTTTTTTATCTTTTTTTGTCAATAAAATAAATCACCTTACTTCATAAGTTTTCAGGATTAGACATACGAGGTACCAGACTCAGTTGATTGGATTCATTCTTGATAAGTAAATATTTTGGTTTCACTTTTTCTATTCTAGAAATGTTTTGTGAGTGGATTTGGTTTTCAGAGTCACCTTAGGTCTGGAATAAAAGTTTCAACTGACATAAAAGTCAGAATGACTCCATTTTAAATCTTATGAATCTTTTTTATTATTTATGTTTTCAAAATCATGAGTTAATTAAAAATTTTGATTCATGATTTGTGAAATAAAGGGATAAAATGTGGCTGAGACATTCCAAGTGGTGCAATTAGATTGAGGTCTGGTTGGAAATATAGAAGACACTGGATTGATGAAAAGTCATAGGACCTTCCAATGAATGTTATACAGTGCTATTCCAATCCTATTTTTATCAAATTAATGAATAATTCATGATAAAAGAGGAAGTTTTTAGAGGAAGAAATGCTGAGGATGTTGAAGTTGTTGAAGTTGAAGTTTTACTGAAGAACTGATTGACTGATCCATCAGATTGCTCGATCAATGAGACTTTTAGATACACCAAATGAACATTTCATAAGGATCAATTGTTAGTTAGGAAGTCTAGAATAATTAATTATATTCTAAAACAGTCCATCAAATGCAAGGTGCCACTGATCTATCAGAGGCAGAACAAGATTGATCTGTTGAAGCAGATTAGTAAGAAGATATTGTTGGGACCATTGAATTAAAAAATCTGGGAGTTATTGGGACTGATGTATTAAAAGAGATTATAGAACGATAAATTAGAAGAAGATAAAAAATATAGTTAACCCTTTTCATCATATTTTATTGTATTACATTTGGGTCAAGAGTCATTGTACAAGAAGTGGAGTTGACACATTGGACTAGTGCTGACACCGATTTATCAAAAGAAATCAGAGAAAGATCCATTAGATACATACTAAAACTGATAAGTCATCGAGCACTAGACTTCATTAAATGATGTTTTAGGATCATTTGAATAATTGAAGAAAAATAAAATTTTCTTTTAAGATAATTCAATCGTATTGAAAATGGATGATTTCTTCCAAATTATTTTCAAAGGGGTGGTTTTTGAATGTTATAGAAGTTGTAACACGTTTATGGAAGAATTGTTTCAAAGGTTTATGTGTTTCAATTGGTATGGAGAAATGTAATGAGTTGTCTTCAGTTCTACATATGTTATCATCATAATGAAGTAAATTAGAATTAAATATAAAACTATATAATGGTTAGAAATTTGAAGCTGAATGAATTCATGATAATATTTGGGAAGGTTCAAGAAAAATCGAGAAGAGTTGAGGAGCATTGAAAGAGTCAAAGATGTAGTCAAAATGGAAATAAATTTCTAGATTCCAGAAATTTTGTTGAGTGGGAAAACAAAAATTCATACCCATTCCTCTCTTAACACACCAATAAAGATAAGAAAGTATATTCTACTTTTTAAAACTAGTACCGTTCACATGTGAAGAAAGATATAAAGTTATAAATGTTTTGAAGGATAGAATAAGTTTTCAGTTTGATATTTCCTAAGTAGGTTTACCAAAAATAAGAATTGTAAGGAAGAATAGTGTATAGAGTTACTAAATTGGTCCAAGTTATTAGACTGACCTTTTTAAGGAATCAAAAATCTGTTCAGAATTGTTTACAGAGTATTCTTTCATATATGTTTTCTAGATTGAGGTATCAGACAAGGGAATCATACTGATCCATCATATTTATTTCTATATGAAGTCCAAAAGTGAAGTTCTTACCTAATGTTGGGTAGGAAAGTGAAGAATTGTGTTTTGAAGAAATACATAAGTTTAAGTTGATAAGAAAGCATAGTAACATGTTTTTAACTCACTGGGGAAGTTTTCATTAATTTTTACATAAACTTGTATTAAATAATTTGTTCTAGAAGAAGAAAATTCACTTTTCTGTTGATCATAGTGCTATAAAAGTTTAAGGTTATATCTTACTTATTGTATCCACACAAAAGGATTATTTTATAGTGGATTGTGTGGAATGGAATTGTTTCTAAACCATGATATGGATGTAGATACTCTTATTGAGTAGTGAACCTTGAAAATACTTATGTCCCTATGGACGTGAGAATTTTTTTTCCAAAAAAGTGATAATTATTTAATAGGAGGTAACAGTTGTTTCAAAATAAAGGAGACTTAAAAGAAAAAAGTATCACTGATTCACCCCCTCTCAGTGATACATTGATTCTTCATGGGCCTTAACACTAGGTATGAGTTCTATCGAGAACTCAAATTTATGATTCAGTGGGATAATGGAAAATTCTCATGGAAAGACATCGAAATACTACCTCACAATATACATATCATTGATGTTGATTTTCTCCCAAACTATTTTAGATAAACACCCTTTTGATTAGAAATCATGACCCATATAATGGATGTAATTTCAATAAGATGTTCATATTTATTATTTCACTGATATAAAATCATAGGTTTATTCATAATTTCAAATGTGACTTTGCTTACTCGAAAATTAATGTGATATATATGTAAATAAATTCCATCCATTCCTAAGATAAAATCAAACTCAACTAGAGAGAGAATAATAAGATTTATAGGAAGAAAATTACTACAAAATTTAACCAGAGAAGAGTCACAGACTTGAGATGTGATCATCATAACATTAGGGGTTTTTACTACTAAATAACCATTTAATCTAGAATAAAATAAGAAATTGGTAGTTCTAGACTAAGTGGTAAGTGTACTTTTCACCACATCTTTATCATACCCCTTATTAGAAATAGTTATCGCATGATATTTCCCTTTTTCTCTAGGATTTAGAGGTTTTTGATACCAATCATCATTATTAACCTTTCAATTAGGTTACTGGTTAATATAGTTCCCATAATCCTTGTATATAAAGTACAGGAGTGAGAGTGATTCATTCTGTGGAGCTTCCTATCTATAGATATCATTAGCTAACTTCTTCCCATCAATTTTACATTAAATTTTTTGATGACCTTAATTTCCACTCTTGAATCATTTATCAATTCCCATAAGAAAATTTAATCTATGTTTCCTGATACATTTTGAGCATAAATGAAAACTCATTTTATTCTCTCCATGTTTTTTATAATTTCCTTTGAATTCCATCTTTATTTTCTTATCAATTACTTGATATTGATGGGTAACTCAAATCTCCAATTCCAACTTGATATCACAATTAATGATTTCTTCATAGATAATATTTTTTTAGGACTAACACCCTTTGTATACTTTGTTTTAATTTTTTGAAGAATCAATCAACCTTACTTTCAAGTAGGATGATAATACCAGAAGTGTACCTCACAAGTCTCATAAAATCTTCATCATAGGTACCAATAGATTCATCTTATTTCTACTTTAGCTTAAGGAACTCCATTTTTAGATGAAGAATATGAGGAAAGTACTTATTAAAAAATAAGCTCTTAAACTCAACCCACTCCATTAAGCCAAATTATTCCTATTACTTTGGGTTCTTAATAAGATTCCACTATTAATCTATTTTCACTTCCAAATGATAAACAACCAGAATAACTTTATCATGTTTCAAGTATTGGAGAATAGAAAATATCATTTTAATGGTACTAATCCATTACTCTATAACATGTTGATTAATTGACCCACTATAAGAAGGTGGGAATTTCCTCATGAAGGACTCAATAGAATCTTATTGCCTCCTCCTATTTGTAAGCTTAGTGTGATTCATAGATTGAGAATGTTGTATGCCCTAAGTAAGGATATTTTTCATTCAAGCTCCCATGACCCTTATTTTCTCAGGAAGAAAATCATTGCATTGTCTGTAACATTCAATATTCACATGATTTCTCCTGGTTTTAGCCATTGAATAAATAAAAAAACATAGTGTGAGCAACAATAAGAATAGTGGAAACCACATAATCACAAAAAATAATTTAAAGGATGTCAAAATCATGACATATTATTTTAAAAAACCATAGGTTTAGCCTAGATCATTCATGATCATTACAAAAATTTAGGATTTCATCCTGTACTTAGACCTATCCCCAGAGTTCTCACTATTATTTCCTCATCATAGTTTCCAAAAGTTAACTAAACCATACTTTCATACCAATTCTAAAAACCCATAATTTTCATTCATAGATATTACATCATAATAGAAGAATATTAATTACATATCATAACAAATCCACTCCAAAATCATATAGATCTAGTATCTTTGGAAACTTGGACACATAAACAACTGATTCGGAAGAGTCTCCCATTAATTCCTTCATAACTAGTACTATTCTTAGACATATCATTTAGAAAAACATTATTTATAACCGGGGGAAAGTAATCATAAGAAAGGGTGAGCTCATATTCTCATTAATGGTAAACAAGTGGGATATCAATGATTACATAATCAAAACATGAGCATAAGTGTATAATAACATGAGATTATCATTTGAAATACATACCCAACATATCATAGATAAAAATCTTGAGTCTTGACATAAATCTTGGAAGTTCATAAGAAATTAATCATAAAGGATTTAAAAAGAATGTGCCATGAGAGCATAAAATTGGCATAATACATGAGTTTTTGGAATACACACAAGTTTATAACTTTGTTAACATGTATAAATAGATATAGGTTCACCCATTAAGTTAAGGACATGAAATCAGACCCTCACATAAACTTATGGACATGAAACTAGGCCCATGAATAATCTTATGGACATGAAAGCTAGGTCCAAACATAAACATATAAAAATGAAAACCAAGTCCATGAATAATCTTATGGACATGAAAACTAGGTCCATGTATAATATTTTGGACATGAAAGATAGGTCCACACATATAATTGTGAACATGAGATTATGTTCACACATAACATATTTTCCTCAGGAGTTATCCATATTCACTCAATGCATAAGAGGGAGATATAAGTCACATATATCACATAATAAAAATCATACATATGTGTTCCATAATAACACAATACATTCATTATATTAGAACCCTTGAAAAGAAATTAGTTTCATAAAAATTTCATCATAGCATAACCCATGGAAAAGAAATAAGTTTCATAAAAATATCATCATTTTCCAAATAGTATAAACCGTGAAAAAGGAATGAGTTTCATAAAAATCTTTTCATTATAAACATAAACCATCCTGAGAAAGAATAAGGGTCACGAACTATCCTGGGTCCCCTGGTAACCCGATAACCAAGAAGGATTTGACATGGCTCGAAGAGCATTCCTAATCTGCATGGGTTGGCAAGAAGCACATGACATTGTATAATATAAAAGAGGGATTTATTTCCACAAACACAATAGAAGAAAGATAAGAAAGTTAGTATGTATACAAGAGAAGATCCATAGAGAGAAGTATACCGGAGGTCAAGAAGGAATGATAACCCAATGTAAAACCATAAAAACCAAAAAGATAAGACAACTGCCCATGTCCCAATGGATGCAACTCACCAAGACCAAGGATTAGAAACAAGAACCAACTCCAAGTGGCACTTTTCCCTTGATAAATTATAGAAGGAGATAATCTAAAAACACGTAAAGGCACATGTAGGGTTTGAGCTAAAATACTAGTAGGGTCTCACCAAGGATTCTATAATAAGATTCCAACACTCAATTAAACAATAAATCTTTCCATTTTAAATAAATAGGCATGACAGTTCAAAAGAATATTTAAAACAAATCATGTTTAAATTACAAATTATGGAAATAATTTAATAAAATGGATTAATAAACATTTTATATAAATTTAAAAGGAATGTTTAAAACAATTTACAAACAATGACATATATTTCAAATATAAAGAACAAGAAACATGGTTATCTACCCAGAGGTACGATAGTTCCTAATTATGGGATACTCACACACTTATATAATGATAATGACAATGTGTACACATGTATCTATGGAACTAAGAAAACAAAACTAACTAACATCCCACTGGGGATAAGATATAACAAAATGTTTTTATTAGAGTTGTCTAGTGCTAGGGAATTCTATTCATAGCATGTTTGTCCCTAATAACCCACAAAATACCTAGTATTTCATGCGATCAATCAAAAATCCATGATGAGAAATTTTATTTTAAGACTAATTAAAATAAAATTCATCATATTATCTATTTCAAATATGCCAATTTTCTATTTAAAAACCAAAATGGTTTTTTATCAAATCATGCCTTCTTCCAAGATAAAACCACCAGGTTTCTATCAAAACTATTTTAATCCATTTTCTCAAATATAAATTCAAAATAAATTCCATCAAATAAATTTCAAAATTTAAATCCAATAATTTAAATTCTAAAATTTTCCATTGATTTCACAAATACACCCCAATTCAATGGAATTGGGGGGTTTATCCTAATTTGATTCCAAATCAAATCCAAATACCCAATTCACTAGAATTAGATTTTTAATAAACCAATAGAAAGAAATAAATTTTAAATCAAGAAATTGAATTTAAATCCAACAATTGAATTTAAATCAAGAAATTTAAGATTAATCAGATTGTCCATCATAAATAGAACCACCTACCTTTTTCATGGAAACACAATGTCTATAACGGAACCTACCAACAAGAATGAAGGTGAATAAGGTCTTGGAACTCAACTGAGATGCAAGATTAAACAAAAAAAAGTTTAGATCCATTAATCCCAAGATGATCTATCAAACTCTAATGAGGGAAAGAGAAAGAGACAGAAACAGAGAGACCGAGAGACTGCTTAACCGGAGAGTCAAACCACAACCGCAACAACGATCAATTACTAAAAAATGACATAAGAGGGTTTTAGGGCTCTAAAATCGCATAGGGATGGATCTAATGTACTAAGAAATTGATACTATAGAATATGAAAAGAAATTTCAGATGAGATTCCTTTTTAAAAAAGGACATTAGATTATTACACGATGTGAAACCCAATAACACATTATTTAATTGAAATGTCCCATAAAATCTAAAAAACCTATAAAATTTTGATAAAACTAGATTTAAGTTTATTTTTGAATTTACATGTGGTGTAACCATCTTAAATGGATTGTAAATCCCCAGTAGGATACAAAACCAGTAGGTTTTATGCTGAAAATTACAATAAAACTCTAACTTGACCATTGTAGGTATCCTCTCAAATCATTCTTGGCCCCACCCAGACCATGAAATGGTTTAAAATTTTACCTAAAAAAAGGTAAATGAATGTTAAAACCTCCCCAAAATAATAAATTTCTATCCCCAGAATTTCTGTTATGATGATTCCATATTAAAAAGGCGAGGCCACTGCTCTCTCATCAGTGCTTCTCACTCCCATGTATCATGAGAATCAGAACTGTGATTCCATAACACTCAAACCAAAGGTATAATCCTCCCAAAAACCAACTGGGTTTCAAAATAAACTATCCTGACTAGATTCTCAGTGAAGGATAAGTTAGGTTCAACCTTAGGATCTCTCCAACTCATGACATGAGATGGATCAGAAAGATAATTTTAGAGTTGAGATACATGGAACACATTATGTATCGATGTCAGCTACGGTGAAAGTTCTAAATGGTAAGAAAATTTTCCCACCTACTCAACAACCTCAAAAGGTCCCAAAAAATGAGGAGAAATCCTCTCTTCCCTTTCAAGCTTCCAATGAACCAAACATGGTGAAACTTCTAAGAACACCTGGTCACCAACTGAAAATTTCCAATACACTATGATGATGATAAACTATAAGATTTATACAATCTATTTCCCATTAAAATTCAATAATGAATCAAATAAATCTTTTATATTGTATCTTGAACCAAGATTGGTCCAATCAAGGAATATTCACCAATCTTTGAACAACATAATAAAGATTTACAAGGCCATCCACAAAATACATTAAAATGAACCATTCTGATCATAGAGTAGAAAATATTGTTATAAGAAAACTCAAACATCCCTAGATGGTCATCCCAAGCCCCACCAAATTTGAGAAAACAAGAACAGATCATATCATCAAGAATCTGTATAGATATTTTTATCTGGCCATCTATAGACAGAGCTTGATAAACTTCCTAAAATAAGGATATATTTCTATAAAATATAAGGGATATGTGTGCCTAAGAGATTTTACTGCTTCGGTAATATGACATGTCAATAGCTGAGTATTCATCGAGGTGTACTAACCTTTCCAAGTACTCGATAAATATGACATGACCAATGATTCAGGGCTTAGAACTCCAAGTGAGATGTATTTTTGGATATTCGAGCCAACACTATTCCTTTGTGCATTCTTACTTATTCTAGGGTTCTAGAGAGAACCTTTGTGGTTGAATTTCCTTTGGATGAGAAAATACAACCAGTGGATGTCAGTAGTGGGAAAGAAGGAAGGAAACATTAGTCTTAGAGACTTAAACGTGTGATATGTTTCAAGAAGAGGTCCCAAGATAGGGGATATATAGCTTTGGGCTCATAGGGTGAGTCCAATTGGCCTAGAATTAAGTAAATATCTTCAAGAGATAGTAGGTGACATCTCTCTAGAGAATGTACAACCCATCATGCTGACAATGAAATAGTGGATGGGCTACCAGGGAAGAGACTTTGACATGAACATATTAATCTGCAGGGTGGAAGACATGGAAGAGGAGTTGGGAGGGAAACAGGAGGTGGTACACATTTTGGCATGTTACAACCACCACACCAATGTTGTACAAACCAAGCTCAAGGAGATAGAGGACAAGGAAATGGGGTAGCTTTATGAGACCACCCTTACCCATGTAACAATGGATGTTTTGAGTTTCTTTCCCAAAAGTGGTGGATGAGTACGAGGATGTCTTCCTAGAGGATGTTACAAAACTACATCCTCATAAAGATGTAGAATTTTGAATTGATCTATACCTTGTTATGGAAATGATATCTACACTTTCATATCAGATGGCTCCCATAGAGCTCTGGGAGCTGAGGGTACAGTTGGGGGACTTGCAGAATAACGAGTTTGTAAGGCCTAACTTTTCATCATGGGTATCCCTAGCGATGTTCTCCAAGAAGGAATACAGAATCCCGAGGTTATGTATAGAATTTTGGTGCCTGATCTAGGTGACAGTGAAGAATATGTATCCTCTTCTGATGATTGATGACCTCTTCTATCATCTGAAGAGAGCGAGTTGGTTCTCAAAGATAGACCTCAGATCAGGCTATCACTAGCTTTGAGTATGAGGTAAAGACATCTCAAAGATAGCTTTCAGATGTCGCTACAACCACTATGAGTACTTAGTGATGTATTTTGGCATGATGTACTCCACAGAAGTGTTCATGGGACTCATGAACAATATCTTCCAGTTGTACATAGACCAATTTTTAGTGGTATTCATTGATGAAGTCTTGGTGAATTCAACGTCCAAGGAGGAGCACACGGTGAACCTGAGGATGGTTCATGACACAATTCAAGAGCACTAGATTTACGAGAATCTCTCGAAGTGTGAGTTCTAGAAATGAATGGTCCACTACCTAGGACATGTCTTATCAGAGGCTGGAGTTGTGGTGGATCCAATGACGATTGAGGCGGTGCTTACATGGGAGCCACCCAAGAGAATCAATGAGGTGAAGGGTTTCCTTGGGTTGGATGGATACTATAAGAGATTTATACCTGAATTATTCAGAGTAGTAGCACCCATGAAAACATTGAAGAAGAAGGGAAAACCCTTTGTGTGGACAAAAAGATGTGATTTGATCTTTCACCAGCTGAGGAAAATCTTGATGAGTGCTCATATCTTGAGGCTTCCAGAGGAAGGAACTGACTATGTGGTGTTCTATATAGCATCAAGAATTGATCTGGGTTGTTTCTTGATGTAGGGAAATGTAGTGATTGCTTATAGATCATGAAAATTTAGACCACATGAGCAGAACTATGAAACTCATGACCTTGAGTTGCTAGTGGTAGTATTCGTACTGAAAATATGGTGACACTATCTTATGGGAGAACGATTCATCGTCTAATTTATCTAAAATAGTATCAAGTATATCTTTTCCTAGAAGGACTTAAATATGAGACAATGAAATTGGCTAGAGTTCCTCCAAAATTATGACTTTGAGATATTCTATACTCTTGGGAAGGGGAATGGGGTGGCAGATGCTCTTAGCAGGAGATTGAGTTCACAACTATTGAATGAGGCCTCAGAGTAGTTGGCCTCACATCAGATATTCTTCATGGATAGAGAGGAGACTATTTTTATTTATTCAATGGTAGTTTCACCTCCACTTTTATAATGATTCAGAGAATCACAACTTGGAGATACCAACTGTGTGATTACACGTGCCCAGATGTCCACAGGGCATGCCT
Organism: Viscum album; assembly: GCA_963277665.1. NCBI lineage: Eukaryota > Viridiplantae > Streptophyta > Magnoliopsida > Santalales > Viscaceae > Viscum > Viscum album. The sequence continues at coordinate 358,613,978 of OY728136.1, read as the reverse complement.
CTGATGGATATTCGAAAGGTGGGGAGCACATCATCCTTTTCAGAGGACACATCATAGTATTAGTGGAGTTTCTGAAGGTGTTATTGAGGGAGTTCCAAACACCCCATTTGGAGGTATATCCAGGTGTGGAAAAGATGTACTAGGACCTCCAATGTCAGTATTGATGGCTGGGGATGAAGAAGGCAGTGAAAGAGTTTGTATCGAGTTACCTCACTTGTCCGAAAGTGAAGGCTGATCACTAGGTTCCAGTAGGTTTGACACAAATCCTTGAGATACTAGAGTCACTAATACAAATATGTCTTTTATCAGCGCTAGAAAAGTTGATTAACATTGCTAAAAAAAGCGCTGTTAATCGCTAAAAAGATAGGGAGTCCCTTTTATCAGTCCTCAGAAAAGTGCTGATAACGGCCCCTTTTATCAGCGCTAGAAAAAGCACTGATAAAAGGGTCCCTTATCAGTGCTTTTTTTAGCACTGATAAAAGTTTAAAAAATATTAATAAAAGTAAATAGAAAATATTTTTTCAATTCTGGGGGGCTTCAACAGCACTTGAAGCCCCCTTTAATAACGCCCACCACCCATGGTGTCCCATGCACACCCCAGGCCACCTCCACCCTACCCCACCCCCTTTAATAGCGCTATGTAATTCCCCCCACCTGCGCACGTGACCTGCCTCCCCCAAGATTTGAACTTGAGACCTCCTGCATGCGTGCCTAAGCCTTTACAACTCCACCATATTGCTTTTATCTTCATTTATTAATATATCTATTTATTTATATATATATATATTTAGTTATATTTACTCATATATTAATATATATGTAAATTTAGTTATATTAATATATATATCCATATATTAATATATATTTAGTCATATTAATATATACATATATATATTTAGTCATATTAATATATAAATATATTTAATTATATTAATATATATATATCCGTATATTAATATATATATATATAGTTATAATTTTTTATCTATATATTTATTTTTATATTAATATATATTTATAAGATTTGTTTTAAATACCTTTATAAAATATGTTTTCTTATGTGTGTTTTTATAAATAAATAAATAAATACATATATACATACATATATACAAAACACACACACACAGATATATATTATATGTATATCTACAGGTATAATTATACATATTTATATATATTTACAAATATTATATATTAATATGTATATATAAAAGTACTTGAAAAGGGGTCTCGAAAAACCTAACAAATCACAGAGTCAAAGGAAAAAGCATAACTTCTTCTCCGGGTGTTCATTTCAGCTCTGTGAACAATCAAATTGAACACCATGGAATGAAAAACGATAAAAAAAGTGGTGGAGGCCGAAGAGACACACATATCAGAAGTTATGACAGTTTTAAGAAATATTTGACAGGGGTCCGGACACGAAAACTGAGTTTTAGAGACCTTCTGGTGGGTTTTTGGAGTTTTTGGTTCCCAAAAATGACTGAGACTATTCTTGAGTCAATCCCTTGCATATATGTCTTCGCTAACTTCGATTTGATATGTGGTAGAGCCCAAACGGGCACTGAGAGTGAAAGTTATGGCCGTTTGAAGTTGGACGTTTTTCGATTGCTATAACTGATATATCTTTCGTTTATTTGATCTTATAACAGGTTCAAATAGACATATTCATCACTCATTTCATGATATTTTATTTGACTAGTTGAATCACTCAAACATACAACCATAGCAGATTTTATTCCCATTTTAGTGAGCTGCTGGTTTCTTAGGTTTTAGGAGATACGAGAGTTGCAAAATTTCAAACGAGAATAACTTCTGCTCCGAGTGCCCGTTTTGGATCTAACCCATATAAAATAGGATCTTGAGAAACTTTACACACTCCATTGATCACCTAAACCCCTTATCACGTTATTTGAGGTTCAAAAAGGACCAAAAATCTTCTGAACATTCATAAGTTTGGCTCTGGGGGTCCGTTTTGCCATAACTTCCGCTCCGGGTGTCCATTTTGCCTGAACCACATATCAAATCAAATAATACGACCATAAATACACTAAAATGACCATTGTAACACCTTCTAATATTCTTCAAGGTACTAAAAGATTCTTAATCCCTACAAATAACCATAATTTCTTCTCTAGGGTGTTCATCTTGGGTCTACAACATATCAAATCGATATAAAACATATTTTAAAAACTATTTATTATATTTATATCAATATAAATATAATTATATATCAATATACTATTTTTTATGATTTTTTTTGAAATATATACATTTATCAGTGCTAAGAAAATGCACGCTGATAAAACCCCCTTTATCAGCGCTACTAAAAAAGCGCTGATAAAGGGGGCCCCTTTATCAGCTCTTTTTTTAGCATTGATAAAGGGTGGCATTGAAGAAACCCAGTTTTGTGGTCGTGAGTGGAAGTGGGATGGGATATCCATGGAATTCATTACGGGTTTAACACATACATCCAGGAGACACGATACCATCTAGGTGATCATTGACCAACTCACCGAGTCAACCCACTTCCTAATTACCTAAGTGCAGAGTTTAGTAGAAGGCTCGAGATGCCTCTACGTGCTAGAGATTTGATGACGGGATGACTTTCGTGGAGTTTCTGGTAGAGATTTAGAATTGATAGGAGATTAACCTCTATGGGTAATTTATTCTTCTAGTGCATGTTCGGTGTCACTATAGGAATCTCTAAGAGAGCACATGGTAGTGGGAGGGTTAGATCCATGCTTCGTACCCCCATTTGTTTGTTTAGCCCTTGTTTTGGATACCAAGGGAATAAAGACCTAAAGGTGGGGGAAATGTAATTTCATGGAATTCCATTTAATTTTTTTAATTATATGGGATTATTCCAAGACTAGAAATTGAGACGACATGTGAATTCGAGGTCCGATGTACCCGAAATGGCCCATCGAAAAATGTTAAGTTTTAAATAGGTCACATGAGCAGTTTTCTTAAAAAAGTGGAATAATTTATAAATGGGTGCCCATATTAGAAATCAGAGGGAACCATTACATTAAGGATGATAGCTTTACCATAGGCGCGGATTATGTTTAGTCAGCGCAGGCCTCTAGTGAGAAAACCTAAAAATGAAATAACTGTAAATAAAATAATTAAATAAAATTATTTTATTTTTAAAATCCTATAACTCATGAACAATGAGTCAGATTAAAAATACGAGACCTTTGTGGAGCTCGTGAGGTTGTGCTTTCCTTAGGCAGAGTCTAACATTGGCTGGCGCGGGAAAACCGTGGAATGTAGTTTTTGGCCGTAAATAGAATAATTGAATAAAGAATATTTTATTTTCAAATAATTAAAACTCATAAAAGGTAATTTGAATTGGAAATATAAGAGTACTGTTGAGCTCGTGAGGGTGTGCTTCCCTTAGATGGAGCCTAACATTAGCTGGTGTGGTCTGACAGTGAAAGTTGGGTTTTGGGACGTAATCGTAAATAAAATAACTTAAATAAAAATTATTTTATTTTTGAATCCTCATAACTCACAAATGGTAACTCAGATTAAAAATATGAGACCATCCTTGAGTTCATAATGAGATGTTCTCCTTAAGAAAGACTTAACCTCGACCGGTACGGGTTGAGGTAAAAAGTTATTTTTTGGACGTTTTATGAAAAAAAACATAAAAAGCTTATTTCATTCAAAATTATTTTACTGCAATGTAGTGGTGAGAAGAATGTTTCTTTCTACAAATGAAGTTGCGTAATTATGCTGCAACGTGAAATAATAGAAATAATGTTTGATAAATAAAACATCGCAACGATGGTGACTCAGTGGAACCGAAACACTATAACACATTTTCTTTATTTAATGGAATAAAAATAATTGGTGATGGGTGCTAGATATCAAAAATCACTCTGAAAATTTGGAGGATCACTATTGACGAACTAAGATAGAAGATGATCAAAAACTTTGAGCAATCCCCCTCCTCTTTAAGAGATCTCTCCCTCGATGACGGGTTGAGGACTTTCACAGACAGATTACCTCCAATAATGAATCCTTCCTCCGACTAAACCTATTCTCTAGATAGGGGGTTTTTATGATTTATTTCCTATTCTTAAAGTTTAACGATGAACACAGACTAACCTAAGAACATGTTGATTAGCGGTTCCATCGTTTATGTGGGATGTTTAATGATGCAGGATAAAGAGGATATCTATATTAGTGACAACTCAACCTTAGTTTTTGGTTCTTCATGAACCTACTAATAAGAAATCATCCGAGTCAACACCAAAAAAGAATTGGATAATTATTTGGGTGTTCTTATGTTGTGACTCCTTCCCCAATTTTCTTCTTGAGTTCTTCCTGTTATTCGTCGTGCAACGGTGGGCAGCACATCAGCCCACAACACCAGGAAAGAAGGGTCTCAGCCAGGCGAGCCATGGAACAAAGCTATGAAGACTAAAAGAGGCTTTGATAGCGAAAAAAGGTCAAAAAACCCAACTGTTGTGGTGATATAAGGTTGCGGCACCCAAGAAAGGTGGTAGAACCAAGTCGCGGTGGCGGCAGAAAGGAGGCAGCATGTTGACAGCATGCCACAATGGCGACTAGGGCTGATGGTGGGAGGAAAATGGATGCGACCACCTGGTCACATTGTAGGTGCCACACGATGAAAAGATATAGTCCATGTGAGAAGACCGGTTGGTAGAGGAGGTGGTGCCACCTTGGGGCCTTGTGGCAGCATGAAGTAGACGCCACATGACATCCAGGCTAGAGGAGAACCAACCCACAGATGCGGGCTGGGATGATAGAATAAACTAGTTCAGTAGGCGGCCCAAGATAGAGGATAATTGGCTCAATGATTGGGAACCCAACCACTAGGTGGACCAACTGGTCATAATAGGCTGACTAAATGAGACTAGACAGGATTAGAACCGGGTTGCTCGATGACCCAGCGGGCTGAACCCACTGCCGAACCAGGCCAGGTCCAGCAAGGTCCAATGGACCTAGGCACTAGGCCTAGCTGGATAGGGTTGGTCCAAACCCAACCGGGTCGAGTCAGGTTGGCCGAAATGGGTCGGGTCATGCGGACCCCCATCCAGGGTTTGTTGGGTCTGTCCGACCAAGTCAGACCAAGCCTAGATGCAACCGACCACAATTTACTAAAACACCAATATCGTTCAGATCGAGCATCTGATTGATGTACCATATATACCATTAGGACTCTTGTGACGAGACGATATTTTGGGTATTCTCTAAGTGAGACTTTGTAATAGTTGAGTTGTAACCAATGGCTTGAGGAGTAGATTCTCTCGGAATGACATGCACTATGAGAAGGAATCCTAAGGTTGGCTATGACACGAAGGATATGATGAACGAGACCTCAGTGGTCCAGTAGCAGAGCAGAACTCAGTAGTCCAGGAGCCGAGAAGACCTCATTGGTCCAGTAGTAGAGCAGACCATAGTGGTCCAATAATAGAGTGGACCTCAGTGGTCTAGCAGGTGAGCGGAGCTTAGTGGTCCAGCAGCTGAGCGGACCTCAGTGGTCCTGCAGCAGAGCAAACCTCAACGGTTTAGTATCCGAGTGAATCTCAGTGGTCCAGTATGTGAACAAACCTTAGTGAATCATCTAAGGTGAGTCTCTTAGTAGTACAATATTATTCATATGTATGACTGATAATATTAATTTTTATAATTTGATTTATACCTAGTGTGAGCTTTATTTTCTTTGTGTCTTGCTGTGTGGTTTTACTGTGTGATCTTGCTGTGAGGTATTTCCTTTGTGGTTGGGGTCTCTAATTAATATTGTGTTACTCATCCCTGAACAAGATTCTCCTACACATGTTGTGTCCCGTGTAGGTGATCGAATCTTTGATGGAGACCTCGGTGGTCTAGGACCAGGTGGTGCTCAGTGATATGGGATGGACATGCATACTTCTATGGCTACAGAAAGCTACCATTCACCTACCCTTTAGGTAGTGTCACAAGTGGATGGACTATGGCCTTTGTACTTTTCTTTGTGGTTTTGGGTTTGTATTTTGTCCCCCTTGTACTTTTAGTTGTGTTGTACTCTCAATAGTTGTCTCTGTGATAGTTGTGGTTTAATTTGTGTTTATTTTCTGTAGTTTTAATTTTGTGCATGTGTACAGGTTTAAATTAAAATGCATTCCCTTTCTTGAAAATGCATTCCCTTTTTTGGCATGAACAACTTTTCCCACTGCTATGGATAATTTTTTCTTTGAATCATACTTTACATGTTTATATGGTTTATTTAAAAGAAATATTTTTTCCTTTATATTTGAATATTTTTTAAATAAGATTTTTCAAAATGGAAATATTATTTTCCTCAAGAATGTTTTAATTATCTTTTAATGGTGTTTCTTGCCATTAAAGAAAGAAAACCATGATTTCACTTATGATTTATTAGGTATACGATATAAGGATACCATCGTTATTCATTATATGTATTTTTTATGAATATGGAGACAAATTTTTTATGAAACTAGTTTCTTTTAAATGGGTTATGTTGTGATGAAGTGATGAAATGATTATGAAACCCATTTCTATTTCATGGAATATACAATGATGAAATGTTTGTGAAACCCATATATTTTCATGGGTTTTGATATGATGAATTCTTTATAATATTATGGCACACATATGAATAAGTTTTATGTTATGAAATGTGGTAACAATATCTCTCTCCAATGCATTGGGAAATGACTGGTATCTCATGAGAAAAACATGATTGGAATGAGACCTAAATCCAAATCTATAAGGGGCATTGTCCACTATGATATTATTGGGAGTGAAAATTGACTGCTATTATGGTTTGGGGAGTAAACCCATTCCACTATAATAATATTATAAATGATACATGAATATTAAGGAGATTATTTTGTATGATTGTTTTATATGCCAAAAACTTATGTCTTATACCTATTTCATACTATGACTCATGTTATTTAATTCCCTTATGATTCATGTCTTACGAACTTTGAAGACTTATTCCATGAATCAAGATTATTATTTATGATATGAAGGGTACGATTTTCAAATGACATGATCATATTCTCTTTAATAACACTAAACCTAGTATCCTAGAGCAAGTGCCTTACTTTATTACAAGGGAATAAATAAAAGAATCAAATCCCAAAAGACCGATTAGTTTATCAGTCTTGAAAGCTAGATTACATACATGAACATTACATTATAATTGAAAACATAAAATATAACATATAGAATCCTTTTATAAAACCATTTTTCTCCAAGATTTACCATGAATATTATTTATTACATACTTCTTGGCATCTTGGAAAAAGTAAAACATAATAAAGGGGCGAGATCATATGCTCATTAAGGGTATACATATAGATGAATCTATCTTAAATAAGTCTAAAATTTTAAGGCATGGTGTATAACCGAAATAGAAGCCATTTAAAAATAATCTTGAGAATAATATGGAAATAATAAATCAAATAATACCATATAAACATTCACAAGGACATTCTACTAATAGAATAATTACATGTAATATCAATAAAAATTCTCATAATGAGGGAATGCATAATGCCAGAAATCAAAAACATATAGTCAAGGCTTCGGCCAAGACACCATACATAAATGACTAAAAAACCAAACTAGTTTGTCTCATAAGACCTACTGATGCATCAAGGGGATATAGAAGGACATGACCATCACTTACTAAGTACAATGCATTCCTCATATGAAAATGGTGAAACATAACCAACATAACCTTCGTATCAAATCAATCATATAAAATGTCAATACATTAACCATAAAGTATGAATTGTATAAAAATTGAACATCTATAATCAAACATATCATAAAACCTTAAATACAATATGTATGGTTGTATCATAAGAAATCCACCACAATTAAGCATAAAATCCAATAAAGGATGTTGACATAGATGAAAATAATCTAATAAAATCATCAAAATTTCTTGAGAGAGATTCCCCATTTTTTAAATTGAAATCATTCAAAAGTTGCGTAATTATAAAATAAAACTTTTCATTTGAAAAAAATCTTTTAATATTATAAGAAAATCTTCAAAATGTTAATACATCACCATGGTAGAAACAACCACTCATGCTGAAAAGAAAAAAGAAACATTTCTTTCATAAAAAATGTCATAAAGTAAAATGTTTAGAAAAAAAAAGATTCAATTAAAATAATTTTATAAAAATAAAAATGGGTAAAAAGGAAATTAAAATTTTTTAGGATACTAATTAAAATATTTTTGAAAACTTTTTTATGAAACATGGACATGGATGATGAATATTACCAAGTATATACTTATGTATAAATAATCCCGGATAAAAATGAGATTGTAAAATTAAAACTTACCACTTTATAATTAGTATAATTATAATCCCCATGAATGAAATAAAATTTTATGGATATTAAAATAACATAATATTTAGGATAGGACTCATAAAAGGCATTGATGGGTACTGACTGACTGACTGAAACTTATTTTTTTTTATTATGAAAACACTTTTTGAGGAAAAAGTGAGAAACCACAAGTCCATACAATGCATCCAAATAAAACCATAAAATAAGTTAATCCAGATCATGACTACAAGAATTTCTCCTCCCAAGCAACTATAACATGATGTCAAGTCTCCACCTTCGCATTATCACTCAGCTAGCAATCACGTGTAGGGTTGCACGAACCTGGTACCGATGGCAGAGCCATACCCTCTCAAACATCCAAATCCGGATGACAATTCTCTGGTAAATGTTTAATGATCTAATCCTCTTCTGGAGCTGAACCATGTAGTGTGCATATTTATTTCACACACAAAATTCAAAATAAAACCAAATTCCAAAAAAGTTACTCAAATCCCGCTCAAACCAGAATCCAAAAATAGATTGAAAGCTTTCAAAATTCAAATCAGAGAAGTCATGGATCCGCGGTGCACTAGTATCATCACGTAGCCATCCAAACACCAACACACTGCCTTCATGTCAACACAAAAAATTCAACCCCAAGTCACTATTGGGCACCGCACATTCAACTCATCGCCTTATGCCATCACCAATTCCATCGTTGCCGGAACAACCACTCACCATCGAACCAACACACGAACCAACCATCCATTTGCAGGGGAGAAACACCACAGAAAACCAAGGCGAGAAACACCAGTAATAGCACAAAAATGTACTGAAACACCCAAAATGAAACCGTTGCAATAAAACAGATGCATCATAGAACCGAATCATACTGATAACACCATGAAAAGACATAGGAACATGAACCATCTGACAGAGAAACAAAACTTGGTAGCGTCGTACCTATCGCACCTCTCCAAGTGATGCCCCAAACCCGCCAAGCACCAGGTCTCCATCGATTTAAGGAATATGATACAACACCACTTTGGTCTTGGAGTACCAAAACCAAAACTGAAGGAAACCATCATCGTCTGATCTAAAGCATCCAGAGACGAGAACCGCCACTTTGGGGATGAACTTCATAACTACGCAAGATCCAGATGAACTGTTGATAGGATATGCGCGAACCGATAATTGAGGGAGGCAAACAGAGAGAGGGGGAAGGCAAGATGACCAGGAATTGAGAGGCCGTGGAAGGAAAGACGAAGCACAAAACCAAACAAGGAAGAAAATCAACCGAAGAATGAGGAGAAGAAAGAAGGAAGGGGGAGGTGACGCCGGAGAAGCATACAAGCCTCCCCCTCCAGGCCGCCGCCGAAGGGAAACCCTAGCCGCGAGCCATTGATGGGTACTATATACACCACATAAAATAAATAAGTATTGTATAAGGTATGTGTCCCACAGAGATAAAATTGAGACAAAAATATCTTATTACTAGAGTAACATTTTAATCATGACCCCAATGAAATAATAAGATAAATTAATGTTTTTAATGTCATTAAATAAAGGTCATTAATGATATATTATATCATAAGTCAGTATATACACCACACAAAAGAAGTGAGTGGTGAATATGTCATGTATCTCAGGAAATAAAAAAGTGAGATGAAATTCCCTTACCTTGTATTTTTTTAGTTGAATTTTCTTTAACGTCATGTATAATGGTTTAAAACATGTTATTAATTTATACCAAAAACATATACCTATTTATGATATCATATATGATCTTATTATATTATGATATCACCTATTTGTTAATAATATTTCGTTATTAATCTTGTTTCAGGTGTAAACTACTTCATTTTCTTATGTTTTTTTTCTGTGTAAGTCCAATTTATTAAGCATAGGTTATATTTTATTGATATTAAGAATTATATTAAGTTCATAAATATATATTCACACATCATATATATATATATATATATTATCATTCTTGAATGGTTAATGTGGAGAAATATTCTCATCATGTCATGGAGAAGGTAGATCGTATGTACGCACGAGCGACGATATCATTCCATTAGTGGTAAAGTGGTAAAGAATTGAATTGTATATTAATTATACAGAATAAATATCATGTCATATTTATTATTTATATCCATTATATTCATCATTATAACCGTCTAAATAAAGTGGTGATGAAAAAAAATTACACCACAACGTGGAGACGGTAAGTCGTACACACACACACATGGTGATTTAATTTTTTATAGGATGGATAAAATAAGAAATATAGTTATACAATAATAATAATATAGATGATACTGGTGTTATTATTTTATAATGGAAACAATATGTTAAGTGGAAGTAGAATATGAAATAATTTTGAAGGATCCGGTAAAGATGATTACTTCTTCTTTAGCAAACCTCCTTTGGATATCCTCTTAGAGACACTAGGGTTGGTTATGTGAGAATAAAAGAACCTATATGATGTGTATATGGATTTTGATAAGGAATATGTGTGGGGTATCATTGATATATAAGGTTTAATGTGGTGTGAGGAAGTGAGGTAGGTGGTGCCCTTTTATAAGAGAGGGGAGTGTCACTTTTGGGAACTCTCAAAATATTAAATTAATATAAATTTATTTTAGATTTCAAATATATCCAAAGTTATTTATGTTAAATATAATATGATTATGGGAGTACATATTCTCAACCAATGATTTTTAGACATGTTTAGGACACAATATTGACCTGATCTTTTGGATTTCACTATTAGTTAAATCCTTTAACTCTTACCATGACAACCTTTCTTTTTACACATTAGGATTAATAGAGTTACTATAAAATTACAAACAAAACTTATGAATTTTATATTATTTAATAATATATTATTTATTTTAAAGTATTATTTATGACAATTTTGATACTACTTAATATTTTTCTTTTTAAAAATTTCATAACAACTTGATAACTTCGAACAAGAACTTCTAATATATCGCTAACATTTCAAAGTTATCTTTAAAGATATTTTAATTAATTTATTATATAAAATTATATTTATTTTAATATTTTTAATATAATTTATTTTATATTTCTATTAATTAAATAATTACAACATCATTATTATGTATACATTTAATTAAATTAATTATTCTATAAAAATTAAAAATAAATTACCATGATGAAGATAAATTTATTATATTTTGAATGACTATTTATAGTAGAATTTATCTTCTGTATAACCCTATAATAAATATAATTTAGTTATTAAAAATATGAGTATGGAATTTTTAATTTATCATTAAAAAAATATTATAAATGTCATTTTCTTACCCAATTGGGTTAAAAAGGTTATAATTTAGGCCTAAGGTTAATTTTGGTCTAAGCCCACTCATCCAATTAAATTAGGATAGGTGTTATGGTAATTATAACATTATTTTTACCCTTAATTACCCAATTTACCCTTTAGCATGGTAATTAAAATATTACTAAATTTACAATTCATATGAACAAAAATAAAAGAAACATATTAACATTTTTTGGACCAACTGATTACAAATATAGAATCTATTTTTCCAAATTCAAAATATATAAGTTTCATTAATTAATTTAAAATTAATCCCATTGATGGGGTGAGAAAATGAGTTATCATAGTTTAAACATGCAGAAGATTGAAGCATTTTTATATCTGAATTCAATGTAAAATTGATTATATGGATTAAATGATAAAAATAATATATTTATAATTTAAAACCATTCATTAATATAGTTTAACACTATAAATTATTTTGATGAAAAATATGTTTTCAACTAAAATTTAGTATTTTTCACAATTTATCAAAATCTGAAACTTATCAAAAAAATACCAAATATTTAACCAAAGTAAATTTTTAAAATTTGGTTAAAAAATTTGTTTTTTTGTCAAATATAATATATGAGAGTGTCATAAATTAGAATTAAAATAGGTTCACCATTAAGAGGTGGTAAATTTTTTTTATAAAAAATATTTGTTTTTATGTGTAATATTGGATTTGTTCTTATCTTATGCTTGTCAAATCTATTAGATGAATATAAAAAATATTTTATTAAATATATAACATATATATTTCTTTAATATTATTCAATAATATTAATTAATATAATTTATTATGATAAAATAACATTGTGAGAATACAAATAGTTCTTTATAAAAATAATTCTTATATATTGAGTAGGTTCCTATATTCATTTTAAAATAAGTTGTAACCAATGAATTCAACCATATATTTCCATAACTAAGTTAATACTATTCATAACTTCTAACTTAATGGCTAGATTATATCTTATTATATTAAATAATAATATTTTAATAATATATTATTATCTGGTAAAACTCGGCCTTGTGTGTGACATAAGACAAATCATTATTGTGTGTAGTGTAATCTTATCATGATGTTATAAAAAACACAAGCTATCAATGAAATTTAATTTATTTAAAAATAAACATACTGTAAAATATTGGGTTGCTAAAATTTCCCCTCCTTCAATAAATTTATTTCTCAAAATTCAAACTCAAGATTAAAAACTAGGGTTTTGACTTTTAAAAATATCATTGTTGAAATCCTATATCGAAAAAGGGTCAATGAGACATCCACTTTAAAATAATGAAATAGAAGTCTAAAGGTCATTAGAGATAACACATACTAGGGTTCCATATAAGAAAACATGTACATGGAAAAGAAATCTAACCATCATGTTCTTATAAAGAGTGATAGAGAACATGGTTAGGAGAAAGTTAACAATCACAAAGCTATAAATCTACAATGATCTAAGGAAACATTTGATTCATAGGAAAATAAGGTACTAAGATAACATTTTTGGTTTCAAAATATTTTCCCTATATTTTACGAATTCATTTACTTCATAGACTATTGAACATAAGGAAACATAATTACTAGATAAGTAGAGTTTCTCCCTTTAATCAATTTCAACCAAAAACATATCTTTTTATCCAAAGGATGAGTATTTTAGATGATTTTTTGTGATTGTAGATTTCAAATCAAAATCTATGGATCAAAAAACCCATAAAAGTAGAAATATATATTCCTCTTATCATTATAAATTAACCAAAACCAAAATGGTTATGATAATATAAGATAATTCCCCCAAAAAATATATCCATAATTCAATAGTAAAACCCAATGTTTAACATAGGCAATTCAAATAAATATCCTTCCTAAAAATTATTCTAGACTAGGATTGAAATCCAAAACATAAAATAATATGATCATATTGTCTTCTGAATAACATCAATAAATCTTAAAAAATTTAATTGTATAAATATAATTATATCTAAGGTTTGTTAATAATTTTCATAAATTAACCGAATCACGATATTTCCACATAAAAATAATATTTGAATCCAAACTAAAATGTAACTTTTTTTCCTAAAAATATTATGTTTACCTTAATCTAATAAGATTTCCTCAAAATATTATATTTACCTTAATATAATAGGATTTCAAAAAAAGAAAAAATATTCTGAAATAACATTAATAACATAATCACCAAATATTTTTCCAATCCCAAGGTTATAATAAAATGCCTTTATCTATTATATATTTTAATTAAAAAATGCCATGCTAACTCGGACATCATTTAGTATAGTAAAAGGTACTGCACCATTGTCACCCTTTAGTTGTGGGTTCAAACCCCATAGCCTTTCCGGATGTGAGGGGTTGTCACTCGACCTATGGGTTTCCCTTTTTCTAAAACTACAATAATATAACTCCTAAAATAAATATGATGGATATCCATTAAATGAGGTTAATCACTAAATATCCTTTTAACTAAGGTTTTACATACAACCCTAATATATAAATACTTCATCAATTTATTCCACATATATCATTAATTTGTCTAGTGTTTATCCTATATAAGTTTAAATTGACAAGGGTAATTCTGAGGTTCACCACATTTAAGGAAATGAACTATAAATGGATTCTTAGGATGAGTTTTATTTTCCTCCATCATACCCTTCATTTTTCCTCGGAAATTATTTTCTTTATGTACCTCATTCCCACACATAGAACATTTATTCATTCTATTGTGACTCTTTCCTGGGTTTCTCCTTCCATATTTATTGCATGATATAAATTGATCCTCTTTTTTCTATAGTCTCTACCACCAGAGCTCATAGCAAGCTCTGTCATTATCTTCTTTGGTTATTTCAGGAGTTGGTTAAGGTATATGTTGTTAATAATATTTCAATAAAAATAATTAGGCATGAACAAAATATCATTCAATCCTACCGAAATCCCATTTTTTTATTCATCACCACCACATTTTCCATCACATTGAATGTTAACATAACTCCTTCGGGTTCTATCCATTGACTAAAATAAAAAATCTAAGTGCGAGTAACAATAGTCTTAGTGAGAAAAATGTATAATCACTTGTATAATATCATGACACATTATTTTCAATCAAAAAGACATAAGGTTTAACCTAGTTTATTAATATTCATCATATATTCAAATCCTTTATAATAGTTTATAAGGAACATGTGAATTATCCTAAGCATATCCCCTGACAGTGTCAAGACAAGTGCTCAGTAAGGGCTGTTGTCATGTACCAGGTTACGCCGAGTCAGACCTGATGCACCTTTTTAGAGTTATTACTACTAGGTAAATATATTCTTGAACCAAATCCACTTGTAGTATACAAAAATGGATTTATTTCTAGGAATACCCACTTGATCTCTAATTTACTAAAATTCTAGGACATCCTTCTATACTTATACACAATGTCTATCCTATGGTTATGTTCTATAATTTTTGTTTTCTAAATATAGTTTTTAATGTTTCTAATAAACTTTATATAATACCAAATGTGATGACCCTAACCATATAATCATAGAGATGATGCATCACTTTATTACATTAGCATAGATACAAGACTAGAATCCCAAAGGACCGATTAGTTTAGCAGTCTTGGAAGCAAGATTACAAACATTAACTTTACATTATAGTTGAAAAAAAATAAAACACATAGAATATTTTAAGAACACCATTTTTCTTGAAGATTAACTCTACATATTAGTCATAAAATTCTTATTGGAATCTTGGGAAAATTAATATAGAATAAAGGGGTGAGCTCAGATGCTGAGTAAGGGTATACAAACTATAGAAGCTATATTAAATAAGCACAAACTTTTAAGACAAGGTGTATAACTTAAACAAAATACATTTAAACAAAATATTGAGCATAATATGAAGAAATAAATAAAATAATTACATATAAAAATTTATATGGATATTTTAGTAGTTGAATAATTACATGTAATATCAATAACTAATCTCATAATGAGGGAATGCATAATTCCGGACATCATAAACATACCGTGAAGGCTTCAAGAAAGACACCATACATAAATAGGTAAAAACAAAAACTAGTTTGTCTCATGAGAACTACCAAAGAAACGAGGGGCTATAGTGGGCCCCAAACATCACTTACTAAGTCTAATGCATTTCATATATGAAAAGGGTGAAATAGAACCAACATAAACATTCATCTTAAAACTACCATATGAAATGTTAATACATTAAACATAAATAAAAAATCATATAAAAATAGCATATCCATATTAAAACATATCAAAAACACTTTAATAGAATATGATATATTTTATCATAAGAAATAAACCTTAATTAATCATAAAATCCAACAAAGGATGTTTTCGTAGATGAAAATAATCTAAAAAACCATCAATATTTCTTAAGATAAATTCCCCCTTTTACTTTAAAATCATTAAAAATACATGAAATTATAAAATAAAATATTTACTTTGAAAATAAACTTGTAATATTGTAAGTTAGGATTAAAAATGTAAAGATGTCATGACAGAATAAAAATCCGCTCATGCCACATAAGTAAAAAACATTTCTTTCATTGAAAAAGTAATAAAGTACCTTATTTGGAAAAGAACAAAAGATTCCTTGTAAGTACCTGACCCTAGTTGTGCAAATATGGTTCCATATTTGATTATATTGTCATATAAACAAGGAATATTCATCCTGAATGAATGAGTAGTTTAGTAGCATTGGAAATATGATACATACATAAGTTCATCATTACAACTTGAATTGAAAAACAACATAGAAATTTCTTCAACAAACATCATAACTCCTAGGTTATCTCAGCATGTCATTAATAATAAAATTATTCATGTCATGAAAAAATGAAACATAATAAAGGGGTGAGATAAAATGATTAGTAAGTGTAAGAAATACAGTTGAAGATATCATGATATTAACATTAGACATGTTTAATAACTAAAAAAATACACCTTTAACAAAACGTTGAACATATTATGGAAGGAATAAGAGATAAATAAATAATTCCATAATCATGGGTATTATACTAGTCAAATAAACACCTGAACCATAAATAATATTTTCATAATTAGGGAATTTATAATGCAGTATATCATAACTATAATGTCAAGGCCTCATGGAAAGACCATAAATAATCATTTTGTCAAGGCCTTGTGACAAGACTGTAGTTTGTCTCATGAGACCTACCGATGCACCGAGGGGCTATAGAGAGCCCCATATGTCACTTAATATGTAAAATGAATTCCTCATATGAACATGGATAAACATAAACAACATATACATTCATATTGAAACAAATATATAAAATGTAAATAACTTTCCCCAAACATTAAGCATAAACACAAACCATTTAGAGTAAATTGGTGAATGGTTTTATGATAGAACATCCACATAAAAACTAATAATAAAACATTAAATTAAATATTTTATATTTATAAATGAAATATTAATCCCAATAATACATAATAATCAACAAGAGTGTTGAAATATATGAAGATACTCTTATAAAATATTTGAGTAATTCTTGAGATATATACTCTTTCACTTTGAAAAGAAGAGTTCTTTTGGAAGAATCTTTGTATAAAATCAGAAGTGAAGTAAGATAGTATTTTAATAATATAATGAGTGATTTTATAAATATAATGGTTTCCAAAAATATATTATAGAGTGAATTTGAAATATGTAAGAATTTGAGAAATTCCCTTGGATTGGGCTTGTATTTCAGGAAGGATTTTTTATTGATCCTTTTAAAACATATAAATGAAAGTAGGATTTTGGTTGGTACACATATATATAACATTATAACAGAATATATTATCTTTAAATATGAATAAATAATAATTTAATTGAGGTAAGTAGACAATAAGAGTAACCCAAATGAAAATGAAGGTTCGGGTAGAAAACCCGTACCTTAAGTTCGATAGTGTTCTACTCTTGAACTTAAGGTCCTAGAATATAAAATTAGATTTATTAAAAATTTAATTAATAACCTATTATAAATTTATTAAGTTTTTCATAATTTAATTAAGTACATTATTTCCTTATTGATAAGTTATAATATTGAATTCCGTCTTTCTGGAGTGTTCATTTTCTTGGTTTTCATGATCGGTATATTAGTATATGAGTATGGATGTTCATGTGGAATAGATGTAAATATACAGAATTGAATTTAAATATTATTTATGAAAATAAATAGTTTTTAATGTTCATTTAAATCATTTTGTTACATGGAATGAGTATTAATCATTAGATAAAATATTAATGACATTCGCTTAGATTATTTTAGCGGTATTTTAATTATTAGGAACAAGTTTGGTCATATGATTTAATACTATATACATATATTGGTTTTTAAATATTAAGTAGGTTATAATATATATATTATAGTCTAGTTAAACCATAAAAATGGTTTCATGACCATAATTGAAAGCGGTGATAGAAATTGAAAGCACATCGTCATTGAATGTGATAAATTAACACATCTCAGATGGTGTTTTCATTTATAATATAAAAGAATGGGAAAAGAGAGATGATGATGAATTATTACATTATCAAAAAAAAATTAAAGTAAATTGAAGTTACTAGATATATCATATAATTTTTATGAAAGGTGGTGAGGATATAAAAAGAAACGAAAGGAACTTGAAAATAAAAGAAAAGTTGAGAGATCCCTAAGGAAAATTCGGCAGCATAACAGCTATGCAACATGGTTTTAGAAAACATTAAAAAGAGAGGGTAAAAGGGTCACCCATTAATTAAATACCCATAAAATAGTATAGTTATAGAATTATATGGAAATAATAACTTGGTATGAAAACATGAAATACATACCACACAAAGAGAACTTGAATGGAAAAGAGAAGTTGAGAATTCTCTTACCTTGTAGAGTAAGTCATATGATATGATGGTTGGGGCCTTGGGGGCTTGAGGACACCTTGGGAGGACTAATAGAGAGGTAAAACTACTAGATATTATAGGATGATAAATTTTTAATGAAATAAAACAAAGGAATGAGTTGGTATTAATAGTAAATGAGAGGGAGTTTTTTATTAATTTAAAAGGACACCACATTAGTGGTTTTTGTAAAACCATGGGCATTACCATGGTATTTTCCCATGGAATTAGCCAAATGGGAGACCTAATATCACATTTTACTATAAAAAAGTCTACTTGAATTTTATTTTAATTATTACATCATTATGATGTTATTAAACATACCGAGAACTCAAAACTGTATTTTTACTATTCATGAAAAATTCAACTATTTTAGAAAAAGACCAAAAATCCCCCCAACCATTTTCAACGTGTAGAATTTAAAAATTAAATCCACTTTGGAAAAATATTTTTCTTAACATTTTTAATTTAATTTTTTAATAAAATCATAATTTATTCAAAAAAAAAAAACAACTTTAAAACTATAACTCGTTTTAAAACACCTTTAGAAATTAATCAGGGTCCCATAAAATTATATTACAACTATAGGTAATTAAAGTAACAGTTAATGATTATATTTTATGAAAATAAATTTCCATTTTGAATTATTACATTAGTCAGAAAATTTTAATTAAAAAATATATGACATACAAAAATACCAATACTTATACTATGATCGTTTTTCCACTTTTATGATGTCTAAATTATATTTATATGTTCATGGGTGAAGTTTCAATTTTTTGTCCAATTAAATATTTATTACTATTCATAAGGGTATTTTACTGTTCATAAAAAAAATCAAGTTGGTTCTATTTGACTCCAAATGAATTTATGATCACAATTCTGGATGACCATTTTTTAAAATTCAAAACATATTAGAGGCAAAGTTGTGTTTAACGACTAGATTATAAAATGTGTTTTTTTGTAGGGACCCAGTGTTTCATGCATTCAATATTTATTTTCAAAACCTTGGGGTGTTATATTTCTTTCAAACCATTTTATAGAAAGTAAAACAAGTGTAAAAAGAATATTGAAAATTTATAGGATAATTTTAAATTTTTTTGGGAAACATTTTTTAGAAACATGAACATGAATGATAAATATTTCCCAGTAGATACTTACATATATACAATCCAGAATAAAAATGATATTATAAATTAACCCCTACAAATTTATAATTAGTAGAATCATATGAACCATGAAATAAAAAAAATCATATTGATATTAAAATAAAATAATATCTAGGATAAGACTCATAAAATATATTCATGGGGAGTATACACACCACAAAAAATAAATAAGTAGTGTATAAGGTATGTGTCCCATAGAGATAAAAGTGAGAAAAAAATCCATTATTACTAGAGTAAATTTTTAATATTGATCCATATGGAATAAAAACATAAATAAATGTATTTAATATCATTAAATAAAGTAAATTAATGATATATTATTTCATAGTTTTTTATATACACCATACAAAATAATCTAGTGGTGAATATGGTATGTATCTCATGAAATTAAAAACTGAGATGAAATTTACCTACCTTGTACTTTACATTAGTTTAATGTGATTTAAACTATTATATAGTGGTTTAAAACATGTTATTAATTTATAACATAACTATATAAATATTTTTGATATTATAAACGATCCTCTTATATTATATTATCACCTATTTGTTAATAATATTTTATAATTACTCTTTTTTCGAGTGTTAACTGCTTCATTTTCTTATGTTTTATTGTCATTTAAGTCCTATTTATTATGAATAAGATATTTTTTATTCATATACATAATTATATTAAGTTCATAAATATTATATTCACTCATAATATATATTTTTTGTAATTATTCTTGAATGGTTAACCTGGATAATGAATCTCATCGTGTTGTGGAGATGGTAGGTCGAACGCACGCACAAGCAATAATATCATCCCCTTAATGGTAAATTGGTAAGGAATTGGATGATATATTAATTATAAATAATAAATAAAATGAAATATTTTTTTATTTATATCTATTATATTTATAATTATACCCATCTAAATAAAGTGGTGATGAAAAAAAAAATTACACCATAGCGTGGAGACGGTAAACTGTACGTACGCACACATGGTGATATTGTCTTTCATAGGATGGATAAAAGGAGGAATATGGTTTTAACATAATAATAATAACATATAAGCATATATATTATACAATATTTAATATTTTATAATGGAAATCATGCATTAATTGGAAGTAGAAGAAGAAATAATTTTGAAGGAGTCATTAAAGATGATTACATTTTCTTTAGCTAACATTCTTTGGATATTCTCTTAGGGACACCAGGGTTGGTCTTTTAAGAAGACCATAGCATATAATATGTGTATATAGAATTTTATATGGGAAATTTTCAGGGTTTGTTAAAGATATAAGGCTCAAATTGGTGCGAGGAAGTGAGGGAGACAATGCCCTTTTATAAGAGTGGGGAGATGCACTTTAAGGAACTCTCAAAATAATAAATTAATATAAACTTATTTTAAATTTAAAATAGATCAAAAGTGAGTTATTTAGAATATAATATTAGAATGGATCTATATACACAAAACCAATTATTTTTAGACATGTTCAGGTCACAATATTACACTTATCATTTGGCTTTAACCCCTATTTAAACCCTTTAACTCTTACTAAGACAACTTGACTTTTTACACTTTAGGGTTAACATAGTTACTGTAAAATGAAAAACGAAACCTAAATAGAAAATTGATGAAATATTTAAAATTATTATATTTATTTAGATGAAATTTATATTTTTATTAATTTTATATCATTTAATAAAATACTGTTTATTTTAAAGTATCATTTATGTCAATTTTGATTCTATTTGATATTTATCTTCTTAAAAATATCATAAAAAATTGATAACTTAAAAAAAAAAACAATTCTAATATTTCAATAAATTTTTTAAATTATCTATAGAATTATTTTATTTCATTAATTATTTCAAATTTTATTTATAGTAATATTTTTAATATGATTTATTTGATATTTCTATTAATTAAACATTTATTGCATCATTATTATGAATGATTCTAATTAAATTATTTATTCTCTAAAAATTAAAATTAAATTATAATGATTAATATAAATTTATTATCTTTAAAATTATTATTTATAGTCTAATTTATCTTCTGAATTTCCCTATATTAAAAAATTTTATTTATTAAAAATATGGGTATGTCATTTTTAACTTATGTTTTAATAAAATGTAATAAATGTAATTTTGTTACACAAGTGGATAAAAAAGTTTATAATTTTGGCCCAAGTTATATTTTGGTCGAAACCCACTTATAAAATTAAATTTGGACAAGTGTTAGGGGCTATTATTACATTATTATTACCCCTAATTACCCGATTTACACTTTAACATGGTAATTAGAATATTGCTAAATTTATTATTTATATGCCCAAAAATAAAAAAAACATTTACATAATTTGGATACACTAACTTAAAATATGTAATATATTTTTAAAAATTCAAAACATATAATTTTTTGTAATTAATTTAAAATTAATCCTGTTGACGGGGTGAGAAAACAGGTTATTAAAGTTTAAACATGCAAAAGATTGGAATATATTTATATCTGAATTCAATGTGAAATTTATTACAATTACCTAAATTTTATTAAATGATAAAAAATAATCTATTAAAACTTTAAAAAATTCAATAATATAATTTAACATTATAATTTATTTTGATGAAAAATGTTGTTTTCAATTAAAATTCATATTTTTGACTATTCATCAAAACATTAATCTTATCAAAAAAATAACAAAAATTTTACCAAAGTAAATACTTATATTATTATTCAAAAGAATAAGTTTATTTTTTCAAATATAATATATTAAAGTGAAAAAATCAGTTTTAAAATAGGTTCTCCATTAAAAGGCGGTAAAATTATTTTTATAAAAAATATAGATTTTAATGTGTAAGATTGTGTTTATTCTTATTTTATTCCTATAAAATATATTAGATGAATAAAAAATATTTTATTGAATATATAACATATATTATTTTTTAATATCATTCTATACTAGTAATTAAATTAATTTATTAGGATAAAATAACTTTGTAAGAAAAAAATAGTTCTTTATAAAAGCAATTCTTATATATTTAGTTGGTTCCTATATTCATTTTGAATTAATTTTAACTAATGAATTAAACTATATATTTTCATAAGTTAGTTAATACTATTCATAACCACTAACTTAATAGCTAGGTTATATCTTATTATTTTAAATCATAATATTTTAATAATATTTTTTTGTTAAAACCCTGCCTTTCGTGGAACGCAAACCACCTCATTGTTGTGTGTAGTATAAGCTTATCATGCTGTTACATACAACATAAGATATATAATAAATTGAATTTATTTTATATGAGACATTCTATAAAATATTGGGGTGCTGAATTCTCATACCATTATGTTAATGTTATTCTCAATTGATCATCAATATCTCCCTTTTTACCCTTATTAAGCACCTGATCTCACCCATTCTATTGTTTCATTTCCCTAGTTTATGATGAAAAGTACTAAATATGATATGTTTAAGAATGGTTACAGTTATGAAGAACCTAGTGGGAGATATTTTAGATCTCTTATGAACTACTTATTTATATATAAAAGTTTCCAAAGGAACTAGACCTATATGATCCTGGCATGCATTGTTAATTTATGCATTTAATATTCATCTATTAAGATGTGATATCTATGTATAAAAATTATAGGTCATTATAGTTGGTATCAGAGAAAGGTTTAGTTAACTATTAAAAACTAAGAAGAGAAAAAATTAGCGATATCCCTAGAGATAAGTCTATGTATATGAAAACATCCCCAAGTTTTGGTAATGATCATGTATAAACATGGTAAAACCAAAGGTTTCATATATTAAAAATTATGTGTTATGATTTATACATCCTATAAATGATTTTTAAAGACACCTCACTGTGATTATTATTTCCCACACTATACTTTCTATTTATAGTTAATGGCTGTAACTATGAAGATTTGTGTTAACCTTAATAGAAAATGGAATTATTATCCTCATGAGAAAAAAATGAAATAAGATCTAGAATGTGAAACCTTGGGATTATGCCTAATTAGTTATCAGGATATATTTTTAACAACTTCACCTTAACCAATTTCCAGACTCATCAAGGAAGAGAAGGATTGAGTTTAATAATAATTTAGGTAGTAGAGGCATTAAAAAAAAGAAGATTCAACATCCAATATGTATAAAATGTGGGAATAATCACTCAGGTGAATGTCTAAGAAGAAGAAGGATATGTTTTCAATGTATAAAATGAAAAAAAAACAAGTAGTTTATAAGGAAAAATGTAAAGCCTAGATAAAAAAATTGATGAGAATAATTATGTCCCTAAGGTATACTCTAAGATTGAATGTTTTAAATATTGAAATTATGGAAATTATAAAA
This sequence comes from Viscum album, assembly GCA_963277665.1. NCBI lineage: Eukaryota > Viridiplantae > Streptophyta > Magnoliopsida > Santalales > Viscaceae > Viscum > Viscum album. The sequence continues at coordinate 358,589,861 of OY728136.1, read as the reverse complement.
TTGTTGTCATAGGGGTAAATATCTTGTAACTCACTGAGATTTTAAAAAAACATTATGTTTGATAACATATACAACACGCAACACTGAGTTTAAATGAACAATGATATAATTTTAAAATATTATTATTTAAATGTAGCTGATATAACCTAGATATTAAATTAGTGAGTATGAATAGTATTAAATAATTTATGAAATATATATAAAGGTATTAATCAATATTAATTTTTTTAAAAATGATTAATAAGTAAGAACCTAAATTTAATAAAGTTATTTATTTTATAAAAACATGCTTCCTTCATGAATGATTTTTATTTTTATATGAGAAAAAATTATAATTATTTTTTGGTACATTTATAAATTTTACTTAATAAAATTAATATAATTTCTGAAATTATCATATCACTATTAACATTGTAAGAGAAGTTGAGATTTTTTGGAAAATATTAATTTTTCAGTGAATAGTAAAAAATAAAGTTTTTTTATAAAATTATCCTTTATTTCTAATAAATAATGTCACATTATCCTTTTATTTTGATTTAAAATTAAAATTATAACTATTTATTTATATTAATTCAAATTAATTACATTTAAATCATATTTTTTTTATCATAAGTATATTCTTAGTCCTAAAAACACATTTTTACCTTAAAACTGTTTTGAAGTGCATAATGAATCACCTTTTAAATTAATTAAATTAACCCCAAATTATAAGTTATTTAAATGAAATGTATATATTATATATCTATATAAATTAATTGAAATTATTTTTATTGTCACTACTTGTCATATAGTAATTATAAGATCATCTTATGCTTTATAAATACATTTCTTGAAAAGCCATTTTTTCAACACTTCTATGGGATAAATTTTAAATTAAATTCTTTCATTTCAATGAGTTTAATATGGAAAAATATATTCCAAATTTTTAGTCATAATAATTTATATTATCTAATAATGTCAACATAATTTTTTTAAAAGAATGTATACTGAAAATAGTAATAATTAATTTCCACACTTAAGGTAAAAACAGGTTTACCAGGGGTCGAACTAAAATTATAGAGGTTAAAAATGACCCATGACATATCTAATTATTATTTTATGGTAATATTTAGACCTTATATCTTATAATCTTAAATCATGGTCAATTTTGGATCCTTTTAGATTTAGAAAAACATTTATGTAATTCATTCTTTTAAAAAATTCCAAGTGTTTTTTCTCCCCCACTTATAAAAGGACACTGAATCTACCCACCTATTCACACATCAAAAACCCATTTTTCTAGAAAAACCATGAAAAAATAAATTTTTTAATTCCTTTAAATCATCCTAGAATCCATTTTTTATCACAAATCCAATATTGGAAGGATTTTGTTATAAAGATAAAGAAGTTGTCCAAGGAAGAGGTAACATCCTTAAACATGCATCATATTTTCTTTATTCTTCCACACATTTCTTATTTTATTAAAAAATCATGATATAATAACCTAAATATATTAAATATACTAATATGTTTTTATGTTAAGTTAATGATTTAAAAAAATCACCTCTTATCTCAAATGGGAAACAAAATTGTGGATCGTGTGTACGAGAGACTAGCGCCTCACCAACTGACATAATTTGTTTTCCATAACCACTTTTAAAGGATTGATATAATTATTGATTTAATGTTTATATATTATATTTATGATATAATTATACTTCAATTATTATATATTCTTATATTCTTTGTATCTTTATATTTCATAGGGAATACGATAATATTGCCTATGTGTACAACAGACTACCACTTCGCGAAGAAATGTGATTCATTTTTCACTTATGTTTTACATAGAAGGTAATAAGAATTAATTTTATGTTTATATATTATATTAATGAAATATTAATCATTATTTAAAATAAAAATATTATACACTTTCTTACCTTACCATCCGTTGAATAAATTATAACATCGTTCATATATACGACAGAGTACCCCCTCAAGAAGTGATGTGATTCATTTTTATTACTACATCGACATTATAGTATATGTAAGGGTATTTAATTAAATAATATTTTATTTATGATATAATTAAAGTCTTGGGTAGATAAAATAAGACTTAAATTCTTTCCATCACGATCATCAAAAAATGGAAATGTTACTAATGCATACATGCGACCTAACATCTCCATGATTGTAATGTACTTTATTTTTCACTACCATATTTTATAGTTGGTTTTAAAAGTATAATTTATTTATAAAAATGAAAATTATTTCATTATTACCACTCTTTATATGATTAAATAGTCTTCAATTTTACCTTATTCAACTTACCAAATTGATTTTGTAAATATGATTCATTTTTCATTAAAACATATAATGTGAAATTAATTGGTTAAATAATTTAATATGACATGGTTAAAAATAAAATAAAAGGAGTAATAAACTTTAAAAAGGTTATAAATAAATTAAATAATTGAAATATGTTTTTTATTCTTGAATATAAGGAACAAACGTGACGATTCGGGCTTGAGGTAATTGTTTCGTCTCAAACTACCTTCTTTGTGAAAAATGTCCTTTTATGCACCTAATTTCTTTTAAATAGTGTATATATTTTACATTTACATACTATATCATGAATAATTTATAATTCAGGATATTTTAACTTACAATTAATCTACTACTTTTATAGGAAGTTATGATTCAAAAGTTACCAAAGCGGTATGTGATTAGGTTTCAATCTCATTTTAATTTGGATTGCTTATGATTGAATTTCCATTGTAAGAAATTATTTGATAATTTTATAATAAAAATATTTAATTTTATTGTCATATGTTTATTCATTAAATATTAATGTCATAATACTATCTTGATCTCTTTGTTACTAACTTTTTAAAAAAAAGATTTTACCAAAAATTGACTATATTTATGTCTTTGGTAGAAAACTCTTTTATTCAAGGCCCATGTTTTATTTAAAATGTTTTCATTTTTTTAATATTATTAAATGATTATTTAAATTAAATTTTACCCTAATTTAGGATTTTAATTTTTTTTCCAAGGGAATCTTCCTGTCATTCTCAGAATGAGGTACCTTTTGAACTTATACCAGTGTATGAAAGGGATATTTTATTTTAACTTATATTGAATGAAAAATATTTTCTATTACCATGTAAATTATTTTTATTATAGATTAATTTATAATTTTCCATGGTTATTTTTAAATAAAATTACTTCTACAATATTATATGAATTTTAGTTTTTAAAATGTGATTTCTGAAGTGGAAAGGAAATTTTCCTCAAGATTGTTTTAATCCTTTTAAAGTGCTTTATATCCATTATTTTCCATGAAAATTTAATGTTATGGAATGATTATAAATTCTATATGTATTACTATAAATATATACCAATATTAATATCACTTCCTTTGATGGGGTAATACTTTCCTTATGATCATCTCTCAAATGCCTTCATTATGAAAATTCCTTTGATTATGATATGAAGCAAGATTATACAACCAATTTTCATTCCATGGGTATTTATTATGTTATGAATTATGATTTAAGTCCTTTATACGACACACATAGATCATGAAAATTTTATTATAGGTGCACCCAGATATCGCTCCAATGTATTTGTTAGAGAATTAGTCGCATGAGGGGTCTTGTATGGGGATTAGGGTGTAAACCTAATCCGTTATGGGTCTTTGTAAACCATGTTATATTTTCTAGGTGGTTATCCTTTACTTATGTTTTCTTTTCGTGTTTTATGTTAATTATAGATTTATTATATCTCCATGATCTTATGATACCATGTTCTTTATGTTATGATTCCATGTGATTACTCATGTACCTTTTATTTTATGATATCATGTTATATCTTGGACTAACATGTTATGTTTTCTTATAATGTTTATTCCCTTATTGGGATTTATAGATCACCCCTTTATTTTATGTATTCTCAAGGTTATGTTATGTAGTTTTAAGAGCTCAAATGTATTTAGGATCTCACTAAGGAAAATAAAACAACAAGGATGAGATGTTTTAGTTTCCTTTGATGTATTATGAACCTAGTTTTCGAAATACCCAAGGAATCACTATATTTGGTTTGTAATTAATGAATTTTTATGTTAAATATCATGCGATAATATGTAAAAGAGGAATGGGTTACTATATTTGTTATAAGAGTAAATTTTTAGTTAAAATTTGTAAATAAGATGAGAAAACCTTAGTGAGAACCTTAGGGATATGTCTAAGGATAATAATAAGTATATAAAAATATCTTGGAATCTTGGTGATGTATAGAGAGAGTGGTTTATAAGAAATTACAACTCTATCTATATACAAAAAGTAGACGTGGTTATAGAACTGATGTACCTAGGGGTAATAACTCTAAAAAATACATGTTGGGATTGAAGGGAGCATTACCTAATACATGGAAAAAGTCTATACTGCAAACCTAGTTTGACACGCTTAGGGGATATGATTTGGAAATTCATAGAGTCTGTATGAACCATTATAAAGGACTTGAATGAATTATTCGGTTAGAAAACATAATAGGAAACATTACCATGGATAACATAGATTGAAACTCAGATTCCCATATATCAATATATACTTATCATTTATAAGTTATTAATTATAGTTTAATAATTTTAACTTTGGTATGTTAATGAATTCTCATCTAGTTTCTTTTAATATTTTCAGTTAAATAGTGGGAAAAAGGAGAGATAATGATGAAAAATAATGCGAAGAAAAATGTAATGATTTCCCTAATGAGATGAATAACCTAATAGAAATATCAGTTAGACATCTTATGCTCATACCAAATTTTATATTTCAAATTACAATCAACAACTAGAACATAGTTGAATTTTAAATCACATCACAAAAGAGAATCATGGTGTCTCAGGAAAGTTCATGTGTTAAATATGAAAAATAAATGAAGATTATGACTTATAAATGCCAAGAACATGAGTATAATCACCCATAAGAATATCTCAATTGGATGAGATTTTTTTATATATGAAAATAAAGAAAATAGTGAAATTAGTTTCCAAGTAATTTGATGTATTATTTGTGGGGAACATGGGAACTATCCGAGTTAATGCCTTAAATTAAGGTTTATCCCCTAGAATAATAAATAAACTATTTTATACCAATCATTGGGGGTGTGTATTTACATATGGGGATCCTATAATTATTATGTATAAGTATTTTTTTATCAATGGTATTTTTTTTAAGAATCATTAAAATTATGAGGATGGTTATGCATAAGTTTTTTAAGGATTTTCAAGAATATAATGAATGTTTCTAATGAACTAGAAAGGTAATATATTGGTAAGGTGATACTATATGGAAAAAAATAATTTAATAAAATATAATCTTGTAGATTTTACTAATGTTGGGGTAATTTTAGTCAATTTAAATTAGTTGATTATGTTGAAAAGAATGATTTTTATAAAAAACATTAGTGGTTAAAAAAGTGAATTTACAAGTAATGTATTTTGAAGATTTTTATCATATTATTGAGACTACATAAGGATCAAGTAAAATTATGAACATAATTATCATATAATTTTATCCATGTTTTTAGAAAAATGACAACCTAAAACTAGTTTATAACCTATAACATCTGACAAGGGTTCATGGCTTGAACCCACAACCAAAGAGTGATAAGTGCGTAATGCCTACCACTAGCTTACATGATGTACTAGTTAATACGGTATTGGTTTTTAATATTTTTTTTGGATAAATATTAATTTTATTTTGGTAAATAAATTATATGATTAGGTTTTTTTAAATTTTTAGTATTTTGAGGTGATTAATGATATTTTTGGAATTTTTTTGTTACGTTGATATATATAACCTTTAAGTTTAACATAAAGTATTATTTAGAAATAATTCTATATTGTTTTTGGAGATTTAAGTTTAAAAGATATGAGATAACTTTTGAGGTTAAAAGTTATTTCATGTTGAGGTTATTGAGGTTATTTGTAACATAAGGTTATTTATTTAATGAATGATCTATGTTTAACCTTTGGTTTTAATGTTGAATTTTTGATATTAATAAGCTTATATTAATTTTAGGTATTATTTTACATTTTACTATCCATTTTGTTTTTAATAAATATAGAATTAACAGATTTATACTCTTTAATATAGCTTATGATACATTAAAATTTAACGTTATTGTTGAGGTATGACAAATTCATATTGCGTATTGATTCCTTAGAGTAATTAGTGAAGTGTAAAGTGATCGAACCACAAACAAAGGTTCAAATTGTTTTTATGAAATAAAAATATAATAGGTAATTATATTTTCTATTATTCTCCATCTTAATAGTAAAATAATACCTCAACTTTAGGAAATTGTAACTTTAAACAAAATTTTTATCCTATTACCTTAATATCATATGAATTAATGGTCTTTGAATTCCTCATAGATGCATATTTTTGTGGATGTAGTCTTTCTCATAATAATTCACTTTCTTATTATTGATGATCTCTATCTATCATCATAATTATTTATGCTTTTCATAAATTTCAATATATTCACTGGCCACAAATTTTACCCAGTGTATAAAACTTGTTATTTAATGACCTTCTTATTTCCATTTACCTCTTTTTAAGAGAATGTTTTACTAACCATTTTTATGATGTTGGTTTTTCCATAAAGTAATTTTCAAATGTAAAACCATTGATTACTAAGAATAAGTTAAAATTATAAGGAAACAATTTATTTAATGGGGGTATAATTTTACACTCTAATATTTTAAAATAATATTATCTTCGATAGAATATACAACATGTAACACTGAGTTTAAACAAATCACAACATAATATTAAAATATTATTATTTAGACATGAATGATATAAACTAGACATTAAATTAGTGGGTATGAATAATATTAAATAATTTATGAAATATATATAAGGTTATTACACAATATAAATTTATTTATAAATTCCCATCTTTAATAATGATATTTTATTCTATAGAAAAATATGTTTCCATAAAAAATGTTTTTATTTATTTTATGAATAAATAGTATAATTAATTTTTATAACTTATAGAAATATTATTTTATAAAATGAATATAATTTTTTAAACCATAATATCTATATTAATGTATGGTTCAATTTTTTTATTTTTTTTGAAAAATATTAAATTTTCAATGAATAGTGAAAATGTAGATTTTTATAGAATTTCCATTTATTTTTAGTAAATTAAGTCCCAATAGTATTTTAATTTGATTAAAAATTTAAATAATAATTATTTAGTTATATTAATTCCAATTTAATACATTTAAATCATCTTTATACTATATTTTTTTTATAATTTTATTTTTATGCTTAAAAACACATTTTTATCCTTCTGAAAACTATTTTAAGGTAGATAACAATTCTCATTTTCAATTAATTTAAAAAACCTATAAAGAGGAATAATTTAAATTAAATTAATAGATTATATTTCTATAAATATTAATTTTAATTGATTTAATTTTTATTACATTTTATATTGTTATTATGTGATCATCTTATGCTTGAAAAATTAAATTCTTGGAAAATAATTTTTTCAGCACGTGTGTGGAGTTAATTTTAAAATAAATTCAACCACTTATGTGAGTTGAATTTTAAAATATTAATTACATATTTTTAATCATAATAATTTATATTATTTAATAAGTTGAACTTAATTTTTGACCATAATGAATCGTGAAAACTGAAAAATTTAATTTCCATAGTTAAGGTTAAAAAACGTTTACCAAGAGGTTAAACTAAAACGATAAGGGTTAAAATGACCAAAAACTTGTATAATTAATATTTTTAGTCATATTTATACCTTATATCTTCTAATTTTATAAAATGGTCCATTTTACAGCCTTTTTTCATGAGAAAAAACGTGGCTAAAGTTCTTTATTATCAAAAATTCCAAGTGTGCCATCTCCCCCACTTATAAATGGACAACCACTCTCCCATAATATCCACAATTACAAAAGCAATTATTTAGGACAATACTTAACAAAATAACTTCATTAATTCCCTTACCTCATCCAAGAATCCTTTTATGATTATAAATCTAACATATGAAAGATTTTTGTGCAAACCTAAAGAAGTTGTCTATAGAATAGGAAACGTCCTTAACAGAGAATTTTTTATTTATTCTTCTATCTACTTAAAATATTTTAAACCATTATTATATAATAAACTCATTATATTCCATATACTCAGATATTTTTATGTTAATGTTATGACCTTCATCCATCAACTCCTCCCTAAAATGGAAAATAAAACCATTGATCATGTGTACGGCGGACTACCACCTCAAGAACCGATAGAATTTGTTTTCCTTCACCACTTATCACAAACAGGATATAATTATTTTTTTTTATAATATATTTATGATATAATAATACTTCTGGATTTATAATATTATATAATACTTTATACTTTCCATTCTATAGGGAATATATTAATGCCACTCGTGTGTAAAACAGACTACCATCTCATGGAACGATGTGATTCATTTTTCACTTATGATTTAAATGGAACGTAATAAGGATTACTTTGATGTTTATATATGATATTTATAACATAAAAATAATTATAGAGATGAAATATGTCATAAAATTTGTTACCTTACCATCCATTCAATAAATGATAACGTCGTTCATGTGTATGGCAGACTACCACCCCTCAAAGAGGTGCTATTTGTTTGTTACCAATTTATATGGATGGTATATGCAAGTTTATATTAAAAAATAATATGATATTTATTATATAAATATAATACTATAAATATAAAATAACACTTTTCTTATTTACATCATGATTGTTGAAAAATTATAACATTACTCTTGCATGCGTACGACCTATCGTCACCGTGATTATATATAAGTGATAATTATGTTATTTTTACCATTATGAAGATGATTAAATAATACTCTCTTTGAACCTAGTCAACTTACCAATGTTTTTTTGGACATGTGAGCTATTTATTGTTAATACATCCAATGTGAAATTATTTTTTATGTAATTGAACATGAAATGGTACCAAATAAAATAAAAGTAATAATGAACAAACATAATTTTATTATTTAGTAATATAAGGAACACACATGACAATTCGTGCTCGAGGAAAGGGTTTCATATCAAACTTTATTTTTTGAGACACATGTTTTTTACAAACATAATCTATTTTAAATAGAGACTATATTGAACCTTTACATACTATATCATGAATTATTCACACATAATTATATTTTAAGTTACAATTCATCTACTTAATTAATGGTAAGTTCTGAATCAAAATATACTAAAGTAGTAAGGGTTTAGGTTTAAATTCTATTTTAATTGGGATTTTTTGAGCTTGAATTTATATTATTAAAAATTATTTGATCATTTTCTTATTAAACCATTTAATTTTATTATACTCTTTTGATTCATTAAATTCTCAAGTTATAGTACCATTATCATCTCTTCATCACTAAAAATGATTTATAAAATATTTTTAAAGAAAATCGACTTCACTTTTCTCTTCGACCAAAATCCCTTTTCTCTTCCTTATCCATGTTTTATTTTTAATATTTTAAAAAATGTTTTAATATTCTTATATTATTTTTTGAAGTCAATTTTACCCATTTTTACCTTTTATAAAAATTGTGTAAAATGAATATTCATGTCATTCTCCGAATGAGGTTCATTTTGACATTTTACGAAAGTGTAAAATGAATATTTTATTTTAAATTACACAAATTGAATGGTAACTTCCACCATCAATTATATTATTTGCCTTTAATTTTACATTATATGTTTCCAAGGTTATTTTAAAAGAAAATTATTTCAACAATATTTTATGAATTGTATTTTTTCAAAAGTGATTCAAAAGTGTAATGGTTATTTTCCTCAAGAATGTTCTTAATATTTTTAAAAGTATTTATATTCATCAAATAAAATAAACTTTAATGTTTTAGGATGATTATAATTTATATATATATGTATCTCACATATATACCTAGATAATTCTCTATTACTTTAATATGGTAATACATGCATTATGATCATTTCTCCGGTGAATTCATTTTGAAATTTCATTTGATTATGATATGAAGCAAGATTAACCAACCCATTTTCTTTACATGGGTAATTTTTATGATATTCCTTATGATATATATCATTTATTCCAGACACATAGATCTTTAAAATTTTATGACGGGCATGAACCGATAATACTCTAATGAATTGAATGATTATTTAGTCTCTTAAGGATTCATTTATGGGATTAGAGAGTAAAACTAATCCATTATAGGACTTTTTCAACCAAGTGATATTATCTAAGAAGTTATCCTTGACTCATATTTATGTCGTCTTTTGTGTTACTACCATATTTCCTATGTTTGCATGATCTTATGATACCATACTCTTTATTATATGATCACATGTAATTAATCATGTTCCTTTTATTTTACAATATCATTTTATATATTTTTATCACACATTATGTATCCTTATCAGGTTTATTCCCTTACCTGGATTTCTAGATCACCCCTTTCTTCTATGTATTCCCCAGGTTATGCTACACATTTTTAGACTTAAAATGGATTTATGAGATCAATTAAAAAAAGAAAAAGGTAAGGATGTAATGTTTTAGTTTCCTTTGATGTATTATGAACCTAGTATTCCAAATACACTAGGACTCACAATATTTAGGTTTTCATTAATGTATTTTTATGTTTAAAATCATGTGATAATACATATAAAAGGCATGGATAACTATAGTATTATAAGATAATCAACATGGTAGTTTGATCGATTCTAATGATGATGAAGGGACTATGAATAATGTATGAATATTATCATATATTTTAATAATATTTATTATGTTAAAAGTAAGAAGCATGATTAAATTGAATTTGAGGAATATTAGAAAATGATTCATATTTCATATTGTATGAAAGAAGTATTTGGGAGTAATATGATGAATCATAGTTAATGGTTTAAGATAAAAGTAATATTATTGAAGTGTTTATGAATTTTTGTTCAAGAATTATGCTGTATAAGTGTCATACTAATGATATTATGGTAATAAAATATAGAAACTTCTAAGAATTGTTTTGAAATAGTTATTCTATAATGATTTGAAAACATATTTTGAATGGTACTAACAATCAATAAAATTTATTTAGTGGTAAGGTGATATTTTTAGAGATCACATGATTAAGGGAAAGATAAACCTTAATAAGTGTCTAATATTGAGTTAATAATGTCCAGTTTAGATAAGGAGATGATTAACAATGATAGTATTGGTAACATTGAAATTGGTTTCTGATATGATAAAAAGTGATTTAGATCATCTTTGAAAATGTTCGTTGCCTTTTTGGATTTATAGAAAAAAGTAAATAGTTGTAACATTTTTTAAGGACTGAGGAATATGTTAATTTTAGAATAATATATAAATTGAATTGAGGTGAACTTAAATTTTATGGATACCATCATGACTTTATAATTTTATGGTTGACCGTAAGTTCAAAGGCATCAACACCCCATTTTTAATTTTTTATGTGATTGTATTTTGATACTATATTAAGGTTTAAATATGATTTGGGGATGATATATGATTTTATGATAAGTTAATTATTGATTAATACATAGTAAAATATAGATAATATTGATGGCTTAAAAGTGATTCATTGATAATGATATATTTTCAAATATATTTACGGTCATGTTATGGATTACGTTTTAGGTTAGTATCTAAATTTTATACATGATAATTTGGTGAATTTAACTACATTACAATATTATCTAGTAATTTATCATGCTGATTAATGATATTTAGGAGATTATTCATTGGGTTTAGGTATGTAACCCTTTTGTTTGACAAGTGATTTAGTTGGAAAGATTATTTTGGAAGGTTATTGAGGCAATTAAGGTTTTAGAGATTAATGTTTTATATCTTTATGTGGTGGTTTATTTATTTTTAGAATTATATTATTCTAATAAATTTTGTTTTTATTTAATGCATAAATTTTGGATAAATGACTTGGAATACTTTTCTGATCCATCAGATGTTCATTTTAGTGATTTAGGAAAAAACAATTCATCTCACATACACATCATTTAGAGGAACATATTATATTATGGTAAGAATTTTTTAAAGGATGAAATTATAATTTTCAAGTAAGTATATTTACTTACATTCATATTATATATGTTAAATTAATTCCTAAAATCCATGAAAAGTATTTTTAGACAAAAATTTCGTCCTATAACCTTCAATTTTGATGATTTTATGGTCTTTTAACCACTCACTAATTCATAGTTTTTGGTTATTAAATTTGTATTGTTCATATTCTCTACGAGTATTTATTTTTCCTTAGGAATTAGTTTTGTGTTTCATGTCCATGTTTTCACTTTCCATTAATGTTATCCTATTTAAAAATCAAGTTCTGTGGTGACCTTCATACTCCCCTTTCCCTCTTTTTAAGAAGTTGTATTAACCCTTTTTACGATGTGGGTTTTCAATAAAGGGATTTTCAAATATCAATCCTTTGATTACTAATAACAAGTTAAAATTTAGAGGATGCAATTTATTAAAGGGGGGTAGAATGTAACACCTCTAGATTTTATAACATAATTATCTTTAACTAATTTTATTTCTTTAAAATTTTGTGTTACAAGAAACACTTAGTTTAAACAAACCGCGATATATTATTCAAATGCTATTATGTGACGGTTATAAAATAGCCATTAAATTGATGAGTATGAATGGGATTAAATAATTTATAAGATATATAAAAGTATCCTACTGAAAATAAATTTATTTACTAATTATTAGGAAATAAGCATTCATTTTTTTAGCAAAGTTATTTTATGCTTAAAAAATAGATATCCTTCAAAATGAATTTTATTAATTTTTATGAGAAAATATTATATTTAAATTTTGAAAATTTTAAAATATTTATTTTATAAAACTAAATACATTTTTTAAAACATCATATCAAAATTATCTTAGGGTGAAATTATAGGATTTTTATAAAAAGATAGATTTTCTAGTGAATAGTTACAAAGCCAATTTTTTTATTGAATACTCTATTTGTTTCAAGATATACAAATTTACATTTTTTTAAATTATTTTAAAAGTAAAATTAGATATATTATATTTTAAATAATTCAATTAAGTTTATTCGAATGAATTTTATGTTTTAATTTTGTGTAAAAATATTTTTATATGTAAAGAGGTATTTTTATGAAAAACTATTTTTATGTGGGAAACATGTTTTTATGTCAATAAATTAAATTAATCACTATTAGTGAAATATTTTAATTAAATTTTTATATTATATATTAAATAAAATTTTTTATCATTTATTTAATATTTTTATAATCAATGGATAAGAATAAACCAAGTTGTATGATTAAAAATTTATTTTTATTTAACATTTTTTTCCCGTTTAGCATGCTTAATTTTAAATTATTTTCTACAACTTATATGCACTGAATTTGATAAAATTGATTCCATATTTTTAATCATTAGTTTAATTTTTTTTCAATAATCCCCTTTTATTTTTACCAATATGAATATTTATTGTGGTAAAATTTATCACCTTAGTAAAGGGTAAATTAGGATAATATAGGTTAAAAATAGGTGATAAAGCCATAATTTTTCATCCTAATTATTATATGATGAAGGTAATTAAAAATTTAACACCTTATGATCTAAATTAAAATTTTAAATGGGCAATTTTCTTTGAAAATTATTTATATATTATTTAAAGAAAAAAAGGTTACAAAATGCTAGTCTCAAAGTTTTAAATGTCATTTATGTGTTGATATAGGAAAAAAACAAGTTATGAAAAAATATTAATAGAAATGTTTTTCAAAATGAAATTATATTAATGATGGTAATTTAATTTTAATTATTAGGTATTATATAATTACTTCAATTTCTCACACAATGGGAAAATAGTATTTATTCAATTAATGGAAAAATAAAATAAATTATTTTAAAAATATTAAAAGTTATATAATTTTGAATAATATATAATGTTACATGAATTTTATATGTGTATATTACATATTATTGTTTTTATAAAATATTATATTCTAATGAAAACATTGTATTTATGTATTTTAAGTCAAATTAAATGAAAAGTGTCAAAATCGACAATAATGATATTTTATCAAAATAATATATTTTTAAATTTGTTAAAAATCATAAAAATATTTAAATAATACAATGTGGATATTATATGGTCTATAATTTTATAAATTAGACATTTATGGTCAAATTTACTCCTTATATGTAAACATGTCAACCCTTTATTATTGGAAAATTTGTTACCGTAGTCAAAATTAAAATTGATTAACAAAGGGTTAATCAAAATGATGAGTTCTAAAATGACATTAAAAATTTTCAAAATTATATTTTTTGATGGTATTATAAATTTAGACTACCTTATCTTTAAATACATATTAATTTTGAGGAATTTTTAATGATATTGAATTTTTTATAATTTAATATTTTTTGAAATTCCCAAAGTGCATGTTACCACAATTATATAAGGGAACCTCCTCCGTCAATTATTTACAACCATTTTATCCTTATATATTGACCAAAATCTCTTAATTTATATTCTAAACTTCTAGATACACATTTTATAGGTTATGTCCTTCCCAAAAGACCAACCTTAGATCCCTTTAATGTATATCTAAATGAGCAATTTCAAAATGAATTAATCGCCTTTATAGATCACTTTCTATTACACTCTTCTTTACCTCATGTGAAAATATGGTATATATAATAATATATTATCATTAGTATCATAAATATTCTTAAATTTTATTATAATTTATTATTAACACATCATTATACACTCTCCCATCACATGATAAGTGAACCTATCACTCGTGCGTACGTATGACTCACTGTATACATGTAGCAATACAATTCATTTTTTCATCACCATATTTTATATATGGGTACTATGATAGGTTTATAATTTATATATAATAATAATAAAATAATTATACATCTATAATTATAATATCACATCAACCTACTTACCTTTCAAACCATTGGAAAACAATAACGTCGATCATGCATATGTGTGGACTACCACCTCCATGAAACGATGTGATTAGTATTTCATTTCTATTTTAATAGGATGATAAAAAGGCTATATTTAATGATAATATATGATATATATTATTTAATAATTATTATTTATAGGTGATTTATTATTTTCTTTTCTTTATTTTCATTTTTCAAAAAATGGAAGCAACATTCATGCGTACGTATGACCTACCGTCTCCATGAACGATGTATATCATTTTTCCATCTCCACTTTTATAAATTATGTATATAATGAATATATATTACATTTATTTCATGATTAAAATTATGGATATTACGGAACCATGATAAAAATACAAGGACCAAAACTACTGAACCAAAACATACATGAAAAATGAAGTAGATATCCCCTAGAATAGTGGTTTTAATTAAGAGTTGTTAATAAACAAGTGACAAAAGGTTGTAAGTAAATCATATTTGATATAATATATATTTTTATGGTTAATTAAAATACTTATAATAAATATATATTTATTATAATATAGATTCTAATGTGTATGATGGAATTCGAACATAAGGTAAAGGATTTATAGTCTCACTTTTATTTCCGGGAGATTTATGAAAAATTCACCACTCGTTTATTTTGTGTGTGTATATAACTCACCTTTTTCATGTTATATAATTAATCCCCTTATTTTCATGATACTAAAAATCTCAATTGCTGTTATTCTATCATGGTATTTATGATTAAGAGGTTACCAATGTTGTAATTGATTCTCATCACTTTTATTTATGTGAGACAAATTCCTTATACATAACTTTTTTTGTGATATATATAATTATAATAATTTTTTTATGACACATATTATTAAAATTATTTTTATTTAAATATAAATATATGGTTATTTTTTAATGTGAATTATAATTAAAAAGTTACCAATTTTTTAATGGGTTTTATGTTACAATTTAATTGTTTATCATAATTGTTTATGATTAAGTTCTGATCATTAAATTTTATGATAAACCTATCAATATACTCTTGAATTATATTATCATATATTTATTTATTTAAAATACATGTTTTTTTATTTTACTCATTTTATGGACCCAAGATACCAATTTTTTTAGGAAAATTGTCTTAATTTCTCTCTTTAGTGATTTTTTCTTCTTCCATATACAAGCTTTTCGAAAATGTTTTAAAGATGGTTTAAAATATTATCGTATGATTTTTAAAATTCAACTTTATCTATGTTTTAAATTTTTTAAAAATGGGTTTGAAATGATTTTTTTTCATTTTCCAAATGAGTTACTTTGTGACTTTTCTATCAAAAGTATAAAATGAATGTTTTTTAACTTATACAACATGAATTGATTTTCCTACCATTGTGAATAATTTTTTATTAAAATATTCCCATAAAATTTTATATAGTTATTTTCAAATAAAATGTTTTCCTTTATATTTGTGATGTTTTTAAACAAATTATTTCAAAAAAGAATTGTTATTTTCTTTAAGAATGTTTTTATCATCTTTTAATCGTATTTATATTCATCAAAGGAAACGACCCTTGATTTAACATATGATTTATTAGGGATATGATCCATAAATACCATCCTTATTATTTCTCTGTATGTTTTATGAAAATGATGAAAACATGTTTTTGAATCCCATTTCTGTTCCATTGGTTTTTATGTGATGAGATGATTAAACGTTTGTGAAACCCATTTATTTTCTATGGGTTATACTATGATGAAATATTTATGAAACTAATTTATTTTCATGGGTTTTGTATGATGAATTCTTTATTATCTCATGGCACACATTTGCACAATTTTCATTATTTTATGGGTAGGGCCTATTTCTCATTCCAATTCATTGGGTAAAGATCAATATCTCATGTGATAAACAGGACTGGAATATGGAGTGAAACCAGTTCAATAAGGGACTTTATCTAGTAATATAGTCCTAAGAGTGAACCATAAATACTATAATAGTCTGATGAGTGACCCCATTCCACTATGATAGTATTGGCAATGAGACTTGACAACATAGTAAATAATTTTCTATTCTTATGCATATGACACAAACTTCTGTCTTATACCAATGTAATGCACACATGAATAATGATCTTTAATTTTATTTTGATTCACGTCTTAGGAACTACCAAGATTTATTATATGAATCAAGATTATGATTTACGATATACATAGAAAGTTTTTCAAATGTTATGCTCATGTTTTAATACCCTTATGTTCATGTTATTCTCAAGTGATCATTGATATCTCTTTTTTTACCCTTATTGAGAATCTGATTCCACTCTTTATTATGTTTCATTTCCTAGGTTATGAATAGAATTACTGGGTATGATGTCTAAGAAGTGTTCTAGTTATGAAGAACTTAGTGGGAGTTGATGTAGATATTTTATAAACCAATTATTTATATGTCAATGTTTCCAATGTAACTGTACCTATATTATTCTGATGTGGATTGTTATGTTATGAAATGAATACTCATATATTAAGATGTGATATCTGTATATGAAAAGTTTTGATTATTATAATTCACACTAAAACATGAAACATATAGTGTTTTTTCTATAATATCCCTGAAAATTATATTTTCTTTACATATATTTTCATTATTAAGGGGTTTAAAATAAAACATAATTTTACTCACTTACCATCTTAAAATTTTGAAATCTTAAATGAATATATTATTTTGCACATAATCATCTTCAAGTTGTTGAATATTTACTACATATTTATGAATAATTTTGTATTATAATGTCAAATATTTGTTTTTAAATACATTTAGATATATTTTTATGTCTAGAATCAATGAAAAATATTTTTTTATTATTCATAGTGAAAGTGAATATTTACCATGTTGAATATGAAAAATTTAAATTACCCAATAAACCAAATCAATTTAGACAATTACAATGATAGGGATAGAGACATTAATAGTATTTATTTACAACATTTTGAATATTTTGTACTGATCACGTGATAGTGAATACAAAAGGTGTTAATTTTTTTTAGGGTTCCATTAATGACTTTTTTAGTGGATGAATTAAAATTTATTATGGTAAAATATCTAGGACCATATCATCCCCTAGGAAGGAACACTGGTCATTAGATCTCTACCTCCCTTATCCAGATCAAAATATACACCGTTGGTGTGGATTTTCGCCTTTATAAACCCAAGTTATATTTTACCCTTCAAATTGAATTATAAATACTCATTCTAATCCACTCATCCCTACACAAAATCAAAGGGACTTTATGATTAAAAAAAATAAAAAAATAGATGGGTTTTATGTTATTTTAAAAAATGGGTCTGAGGTGATGTGAACACCATTCACTCTTCTCTATTTGACAAAGAAACATGAACGATATTTCTAATTTTTTACCATTTCCAAAGAGGAGTGGACCCTATTCCCCCCAACTATATATATATATATAGATGTGATCAAGATTCATGCTTTCTGGAAATGGCCAAATAGGTGTAAACTCTATTCCCACCACTTTATATATATGTATATTGTTGTTTAAAATTTTAGTTAATTAGTTAAATTTATTTTTTTATAAATCTTTATAAACCTTTTTTATAATTGTTAGTAATTGATTAATAATTAATATATTAATTAATTATTAATTTTATTAATTATTATTAATTAATAATATATTATTATTTTAATAATTAATTAATAGTACAATAACTATTATTTATTATTTAATAATGTGTGTAAAATACTTTTTATTGAAAAATATTCTTACTAATTAACAATTATATTGTTTTCAAAATATTATGGTTGATTATAAATTATGTATTTTTATAATAAATAATGTAATATTTATTATTAATATTAATAATATTTTTATAATTATTATTCATAAGTATTTGTGATTTTTGTTGTTGATATAAAATATTAGTAATTTATTAGTAAGTAATTTATTAATAACTATCAATTTTATTATTTATTAATAATTGAAATTATATTATTACGTAATTATTTAATTAATAGCGTGACAATTAATATTTATAAATTTTTAATAATAAATATTTGTTAAATTTTGGTTGATATAATTTTTAGTAATTTATTAATAGGTACAATATTTATTAAATTTAAATTGTATTATTTATTATTAAGTAATAATATATCATTATATTATTAATATAATTAATAGTATCATAGCTTATATTTATTTAATAATAATATAAATAAAATAATTTGAATTAAAAAAATATTTACCAGTTAATAATTCTATTATTTTTTATATATTATGTTGCATTATTAATTAATTACTTATATAATAAATAATATAATATTTATTATCACTATTACTAATATTTATAAAATTCCAAATAATTATATTATTAAAATGAAATAATAAATTTAAAATGATTATGTATTATACATAATACGGATAACAATACTAAGAAGTATAAATATAAATAAAAAATAATAACTATTATTATTACCAATGAAATTATTAATATTATCATATATTAATCGTTCAATTTTTTTTATAAATTTAAAATTATATCAATTTGTTGTTTTATATTTTTTTTAATATGTTAGTATGTTTTTAAATAATGTTAAAGTAGTGATTTAGAAAAATTATAACATGTATCATTCTAATTTACATCAGTATCCCAGGTGCTTCTCCATGCTATAGCCACATGTATATGTAATGCCTCAATGCCATGACTATCGATGTCTAATCTCAAGAATATAAAGCTCTAGTGTATCATCACTAGAACCTACATCAATATCATATTGTGTGAGAGGTGGTGGATGTATAGTCTATCTACCTGTACGACGTCATAACTCTAAAGATAGTGGCTACTAACTAAAATTCTCCCCAACGTGTGAAGAATATAGCTACTATGTAGTAGATATATACATATTAGAGGAAAATAAAGTTAACAAGATAGTCAACTTAGCCTCTATCTCTACAAAAAATCTGACATGCTAACAGACTGTTTGTTTCATGGCCTCTGGCTATGGTTGTGTGTCACTCCCGAATTTTTAACTTTGACCTCTGTACTAGTTTATCTTTTAGCATTGGGGTTCTTGATGATTTTTTGGGTGTGAAAATTTTTATTTTTTAGTTTTAGGGTTTTTTTCTCTTTGTATAAGGTTGGGGAATGATTATATGTAACCATACAAACTTAACTAGGAAACTATGAGAGCTTTAGTGTGCTTCTAGTTTAGAGTGCATGACCCCTGCATAGTTAGTTAAACCATTATTAAAGTGTGTAGGAAACCACTATCTTGTGGTGAAACCATAAAACATGTTTGGTGCATAGTTTATCAAACCGTGTCGCCAAACCACCCGAGCTACCCAAATCTTAAAAATTGTAAAATTAAACTTCTAGCATCTTGATATTTTTAAACCAAAACATCCATTTTCTTCTCCCCTAGATTGTGAGACCCAAAGGAGGATTCTCCCTCCTTCTCCAAGAATCCTATCTTCCCTCCATCTTATATCTAAGGCGATTCTTCAGGTTTGGGGATAGATTTATCAATGTAATCTTCTCCTCCCCTATCCCTCTTCCTCTATCTTCCAATTTATTTTGAGTTCTTATTATCATATGGTCTCTTGGACCTAGGGTTCATGTTCCCCTTGATTTGTATTGGGGGCTTTGCTTTTTTTATAGTTACTCTTGTTCAATCGTGGATCTTGGAACCTTTGTGAGGTTTTTTTGGGTGTACGTTGTTAAAGTGAAATAAGATCGAGGTATGTTTCCATTTTCACTTTCCTTTATAATTTAAGAATCATTACTTCCTTTTTTTTTCATACCTTCCTTATATGTTAAATATTGATGTATGATCATTGGAATTTTGTTGTTGTTGTTGTTCAAAGTGATGATTTCTTCCTTGTTTTGTGGTAAATGTAACTAGTTTGTTAAATTTTTCACACCAAGTGTTCGATGAAATGATTGATTGGATGTTGTGATTTATTTTTGATATCTAAATCATGGTTTGTCTTTGTAAAAATATTTGTGATGTGAAAATGATGATTTTTGTTCCTTTAATGGGGTTTCAAAGTGGTTTTTGATTTTAAGTAAATGTGTATTTGTCTTGAAAATATGATGTGAGTGTTTAAATGGAATTTTTTTCTAAATGATCATGGAATGGTAAATGATGTATTTGTACCTTTTTGGAAAGGTGGATTTTATTCTTTTATAATGACGGTTTTGTGTAGTGTTCTTGAGGCCAGTTTAATACTTTTGTGAAAGTGGTGAAAATGATTATTATAAAAACTCTCATTGGACAATCATCTTTCATGGTATATATATAATTATTGGGTGGGATTTCCTCGGTGTGGAATCCTCATGGACCATTTACGTTATGAGAAATATGAGGTCCTCAGTTTGGAATCCTTTTTGATATATGTGTTTTAAGGAAATATATTGATCCTTAGGGTGTCTTAAGTGATGCATGTTGTGTTAATTATTATTATATGTGTTTTAGTGATTGAAATATCAATTGGAATCGGTTGGCTCACCCTCTTTATAAATCATTACCTGGGAACTTTCCATAATGAGCGAATTTTCTAAGAGTGAATCCTGCACTTGTTAGTGTTACGCTCTAACTAGTGGCCCCTAACACATGAATATATTGAGTTTTTTAAGTATGGGGTAGTTTCACTCGGTCTGTACCATTTGGAAGATGTATGAGTGTGTGAGGGAGTTATTGATTTCATCAAGTTAGGCATTCTTTCTAGGTGAGTAAAAAAGTATTACTATGTTTTGGATGATTCACATGCTCCAAAGTTTACCCATTTTCATTGACACTTAGTTGTCTATGGAAAATGATTATGATTCATTGTTGGTTGGATATACCTATTTTATATATTCCTATTTCCCTTTTTGTATAATTGTTGTGCTTATATATTGAGTAGTGTGGATTTATTCCATGAATGATTAAATGATTTCAAGTTTTTATGGAAAAACGTTTTGGAAATGTTTTACGGTCCTTCCCTCCTTTATAAATGAAATTTCACCCTTCTCATGTAAAATGAAAATGGTTCCTCCTTATAAAATATTTTTTTTAATGGTAAAAAGGGAAATGGACCGTGTTTGGTTTTAAAGTGGAAAATGTGTGTAAAATCATACCTTTATATATTTTATTTCAAACTAAAAGTTGATGTTTTTTAAAAGAAGTTCAATAATAATAGACTTGTTCGGGCATTCCTACTGAGTTTTAATACTCAAACCTTTAGTTCTTTCTTATTTTTAGCTTGTGGTGTAGGTTTTAATATTAGTATTGATCGTCATGGGATATGATTAGTCTTGGTATCAGAGAGTGAACCTCGGGGTCACAGGGAGATATTGTGGTTTTTAGGTTCCATTTTGGTTTTTTGTTTAGTTTTTTTTTGTATGTTCAGCTTGGTGTATATCATGAACTAGGCTAGGATTCCATCTAACCAGAAATCTGAACCAATCTGAGACATGGCCCGAAGGGTGTTCCTGATCCCCACTGTCTAGAAACTAATTCTAGGAATCATAGTAATCATTATGGGGGACAATGTTTTTCCAATAAACCAGGATTAAAATGAAATTAACTGAACAATAAGAAGAGTAAAAAATAACTGAATCTCAAATAAATATACAAATAGATCCAATTACAACAAATTCTGATCAAAATAAAAAAATAAAATTGAGAAAAAAAGTATAACTGAACCAAAATACCATGATATCAATGTGAAATCTTGGTCACCACCAACCACAAGACCAGACCACTCTAACAATGAGCACTCAGACTAGAAACTTGATCCAGCAAAACAGATTGGGTTTACTGATGTTAAATGGTACAAGTATGGTGTGATCTTAACATCTTAGTAGAAAACCACCATAGAATCCATACATTTCCTTTCCTAAAAATAGTCCATTAACACTAGTTTGAAATAAATATATGAAAATAGTTTTTTTATCACTTTGATAAACAACATTTCCTTTTCCTTTTAAAACAATATAAGGCACATCCCTAGTTTTCAAAGAAGATTATCATTTTAAAAACTCAAACCCAAGATAAAAAAAAAGAAAGAATCAAATACATGGATATGATGAAAAATAAACATGTAGAATAAAAAAGAAAACAAATTTATTATAAATTCAATAAGAATATATTGATACTAACCATGGGAATTTACTAAAAATCCATAGAGTGGTCCATGGACATACTCAGATCAGACTCACCTACCAGAATATGGTGGATCTCCAAAGCCTATAACCAACCGGCCTCCCTAAACTAACCAATCTAGTGGTTTATCCAACTAAGCCCTATACAGTTAAGGAGGTACCAACCCATATAATAGGGGTTGATAAGAAACCATCATAAGACACTTTAAAATACACCAAGGGACCCCATGGTAATAGTATATTGTGTAATAAGGAGGCCCTTGTATGTGTGACTCACCTTACCTTCCATCACCACACATGCCTACCCAAAACACTAACACCACCTACGTGATAACCCATATAGGTTAAATCCTCTGTAGGGGTTCCGACATGCAATAATCTATACACAAGTTCCAATGGGGCCGTCATAATATAAGATCCTTTAAATCATTTCTCAAAACCTTTAAATATTCCAATCAAGAATTTACGATTCCAAAATCACAACTTATTTCCAAAGCATTATAAAGTTCCAAATAGGCCTCACATTGAGTGTATTTCAAATACACTTACATATCATTTCCAAAACAACTCCAAAATGATGTAAAATAACTTTTACAAATATAAAATTACAAATATATCTTTACCTTTCAATCTAAATTCCATTAAAATCCTTGATGAAAGAACATAATATATTTAAAGATTCAAAGTGGGATTACAAACCATTTGAAGACAAATCATGCACCAAAATTTCAAATAGGACATGTTTTAAAGGACACATTTGAAACCACTTTTAAAACCACGTTGAGACCATGAACCATTTATGAAAACATGTTGGATTAAATGGAATTTGGATAAGCATCGATAAGAAAGATTATGTGTTTTAAAAACTAGGTTTCACTATTAAAATGGATTTATCTAATGCCATTATCATTTGTGTGCCCATCCATGTGCGCAATCCGAGGACACATGAATATTCCCACATCCAATTGAACACCACAAGTATCCGTGAAATTACCCACAACCATTTTCAAAGAAACATCATATGCCTTACAACCAACAAAACAAACCAAACAATAAAAGCCTCCACGTTCCATATATAATTCCAAAACCAAAATCCAAATAATTTAATAAACTATATATAAGGAATAACACCACTAAAATAATCCAATATTACTTTAAAGGATTAATTGAAATTTTATTGAAGACATTTGGTGCACATATACATAGGAATATTTGAAGAATCACTTTGAAAAACATTTTTAACAAATTATACCAATGTAAAAATCCCATAATAGATTGACTAAGTGCATCAAAAGCATGCATATAAAATTTATAAATTATATAAAAACACAAAATTATAAAATGGATTGTTTAATAAGGAAAACTAAGTTAAACACCTACATCAATGAAGTACAAATGCAATGAAACTTATAGAGAAGGAATAAAATGACCCAAGGAATGATCCACACACCCAAGATCAAGGGAAAATTTAGTCACACACAAAACCTAACCCTTAGGGTATGGAAAAGTGGGAAACCCTATAATGAAACTCCAAGAACATGGGATAGAAGGGATAGGGAAGGAGGACATTGACTAAAAACTAAAGGAACTTACCTTAGGAACCTTCAAGGGGCATCAATAGAGGTTGGGTAGCAAGGGATAGGGGTTTGGAGAAGACCCCTGATGCACCAAAGTCAGAGGAGGGAGGAAAAACCTGATTATATACAGAATAATGGAGGGTAAAAGAGGTAATTTACACTATTTAATCAACTGGAAAACTCGCATGGTTTGGTTTAATGGTTCTACAAATAATACACCCACTATACTCGAGCTACTGGAATGGAGGGGAACCCTACATGGTTTGGCCACACGGGTTCACAAACCTTGTACCAACGATGCTGAATGCCTATGTCTGGTTAGAAAACCAAAATGATGGTTGCCGTATAGTTTCCAAAACTATTCAAAACCCATGAAAATCACTACTAGATACTCAACACAAGCCACACAATTATCTGGGATGGGTTTATGGTTTCCCAAACTATACACCCAAACCATGAACAAGACAAAACCCACTAGAGACTTCAAAAATTAAAAAAAATTAAATTGGTGCTCAACCCATACCTCAACCATAAAGATCCAAAGATAAGGAAAGAATAAAATAAAGGAATATCCAAGGATAGGGTGTGATAATTATCCCTACCAAAGACACTTTTGGCCTCAGAAAGTCACCCAACTGAATGATAACAAAAAATCCAATCCATTCCCATTCAAAACTAAAAGAAACCTCGAACATTGGGGTGACCATTCAATCCATAAGTTACACCTGAATGATCAAGTAGGAACCATATCACAAGAATGAGGGGATAACATGAGATGTTTTTTCCCACCATAAGAACTCATGTATCATAGAATATTTAAATCTCCCAAAACCACTGAGACTTAAATGGGGACTAATAGAAACTACCCTATACCAACTGGGAAACATTCCCAACATAAATGGGAATGAGGTAAATCCCCACAATACCAAATAATATCCCACACAAGCCAATGATTACCAACATAAGGTAAAACCTTGTAAGAAAACCAAATCAATAGGCAAAACGAAACACACCCTATTAATTACAAAAAAACTCATGCATCTACAAACAGGCATAGCTAAAACCCAAACCAACACACACAAGGGATAAGAACATTCATAGAAGAACAAATGATTCAAATGGATACATTCAGATAAACACAACTACTCAGATTATAATTTAATAAGTCCATCACACTTGTTCATAAAACAAAAAACTTAAAACAACTACAAAACTAAAACAAGGAAAATTCAAATGTCTCCATGCCAACACATGAGACAAGATCTAGGACAAGGTTTTCCACATCCTCACTGACTCATGAATTTGAGTAAGCTTCAATATGAGGCCTGTGACTAGAGACCTAATTACTAAAGTATAAAATACCTCACTATCAACCAGTAGAATCCCCCAATTAAGACCTCTTATTTAAGGAATGTTTCCTATAAAACTTATACAGATGATCTAAATGGACAAAATGATGATGAGCCTTCATAGAATTACAACAAGACAATTTAGAATTTCTGAACCAGTCACACTAGTGGAACACAAGTGAAAAAATATGATGAACCAGAGAATAGAACCAATAAAGGAGACTTCTAAAAGATAGTTTCCTTTAGTACACAATCCTCTCTAGATTGGTAACCTTTACTGGAAATAAGAGACACCATATTTCCAACATCATGTTCTCTAGAAAAGAACTCAGCTAAAAATGCTTCGTCCACCAACTTTTCAAAATGAAGATCCATGGAGGAGAGGAATCTCACATTGATCTCTAGACAAATACACTTAATGAAAAGAGAATACTTCATAAAATCTTGAGATTACACCTTCGGAGATTAAGAAACCATCTCCATGAAGCTGTCAATATAGGCCCTCACCATTTTCTAGCCTTACTGAATACTAATAAGATCTTCCATTTTCTTCATATTTACCTCATCAGGTATAAACCATTAGACAAAGAAAAACACAAATAAATACCACATCATCCTAACTTTCACATATGGAAGGGAAAAAATCTCCCATTTTTCCAAAGGTTGACCCTCAAAAAAACAAAAAACAACACAAACTCAAACAACTTTAGGAGTTTCTAACAATATGAAGATGCACTAAACTCCCTAAAACCACTCCAATGCCTCTAATAGACCTCGATCACCATGAAGAACATGTAAAAACCAAGAAGAACTATGATTTGGTCCTGAGTCTTTAGAAAACTTGGGGACATTTTTGGGTGGAATACTCTAAATAACATAAAAAATGCACAAAACTGAAATCAATATCAACCCAAAAAATGTTCGAAAAGACCATCTCAAGCCAAAAATTGAGCTCAAAAGCCAAAAATCACAAACACAAAAAAAAACTCTTTTTAAAAACCACTATTTAATTTATATTTCAAAACCACCTTCTTCCAAGGACACTTTTGATAAAAAATCCCACATTCTATAGCAAAACCCATTCCCAATGTCATTTTCCCTTCTAAAGAACCACTTTAAAAAATCCAATGAAATCCTTCAATTTTCAAATACACACCCAAGGCATCCTATGAACCCTCACATATGTGTTTATCTCATATATTATTATACCATAAATAGAAACATCCCAACATGCACATTCCACACATACCCACAAATATATGAACGTTCATAAGGAATACCAAGGTTTACACATTCCATTTCTTTACCAAAACCAGTCGTTTACCTAATCCTCATTTTGAATCACTTTATCTATTAAAAACCATTTTCCAAATCCAAAACCATTTTAAATGATTCATTTAAATTTCAAAAACCATTTTCATTTTAAAATCAAACTTTCACCAACCGAAATCAAAATAGAACACAACCCAAGCTAAATCATCAGAATGAGGAACTAGTGTCTAGGCCTAACTCAGCGACATGGTAGTGGGACTTTCCCAAAGTAAGAATCAACACTAAGAAGACCTTGGACCACGCACTCAAACTCTACATGGGTCACTACTCCATGTGAGATCATGAACTTACATTGGTTCACCTCCATTTTTATTCCTCAATCCAAAACAAAGGAAAAAGACTCAAATCTTAAATTACCCCTATAAACTTGAGGA
The DNA here is from genome assembly GCA_963277665.1 of Viscum album. Taxonomy (NCBI): domain Eukaryota; kingdom Viridiplantae; phylum Streptophyta; class Magnoliopsida; order Santalales; family Viscaceae; genus Viscum; species Viscum album. The sequence goes on along the minus strand of OY728136.1, from coordinate 358,562,026 downwards.
TCAAAATGAGAAAGATTTTACAATGCTCTTACCATACCTACCTCCATACTTCTGATAATACTATTCTAAAACTACTTAAAAACCCAAATTACAATGGTATTCTCTGATACAATTTTTCCCTGAGCGAATCTAGGATCCCATCCAACCCGACATCTAACCTAGTCCAAGACATGACTCGAAGGGCTTTCCTGATCCCCATGGGTTGGAAACTAGTGTCACGAATCATGATAATCACAGAGGGAAATGATTTTTTCCTAATAAACCAGGATCAAAATGAAATTATCTGAACAAACCTAAGGGCCAGAAATAACTAAATCTCGAATTAATATACAATCATATCCAATTACAACAAATGATGATCAAAATAAAAAACTAAAATTGAGAACAAAACTATAACTGAACCATGAATCCATGATTTACATGTGACCTCTTGTTCACCACCAACCATAATACTATACCTATCCAACAATGATCAATCAAATTAGAAAACGATTCCTAGAAAATATCTTAGGTCTACCGACACTGAATTGTACAAGTAGGGTTTGAGCTCAAAAACTCAGTAGGAAACAACCACATAATCCATACATTTCCTTACCAAAAAATAGTCTATTTACACAAGTTAAAATACATGTATTAAAATAGTTTTTTCTTATTTTGATAAATAACACTTATTTTCCTTTAACAATGCTACATGCCACATCACTAGTTTTCAAAGAATATTATTATTTTATAAATTAAAACCCAATATAATATCCCAAAAAAAATACTTGACTATGTTGAAAAATAAACAGTTAGAATAAACTTGAAAAAAAATGTATTAGAAAGTTAAAAGTCAAATATATACAATAACCATGGTCATTTTCTAAACATCCATAGAGAAATCCCTGGATGTACTCAGATCAAACTCACTTATCGATATATGGTGCAAATCCATAGTCTATAACCAACTAGCCACCCTAAAATCACCAATCTAGTGGAACATCCCACTAAGACCTGTCAATTCAAGGGTGGTACCAAACCATCTAATAAAAGAAACCATCACATGACCCTCTAAAATATTCCTAGTAAACCTATAGTAATAGTATATTGCATATATATGGGGCCCTCACACACATGATCCACCTTACCTTCCATCACCACACTTACCTACCCCAAACACTAAAGCCACCTACATGATAACCCCTAATGGGAAAATCCTCTATAGGGGTTCCGACATGAAATAATCCATACACAAGTTCCAACTAGGCTTTTATAACCCGCAATATTTCAAATCATTTCTGGAAACATTCAAAGATTCCAATCGGGAATTTATGCTTCCAAAACCACAAATTATTTCAAAAGAATTATAAAGTAATAATCAATTCACATATTGAATCTATTTAAAATGCACCTACAAAGTATTTCCAAACCATTTCTAAAAATTATATAAAAAACCTTTTCCAAATATACAATTCCAAACATGCCTTTACCTTTCAAGATCAATTCCATTCAAATTCATGATGAAAACACACAATATGTTTAATGATTACAAACAGTATTTCAAATAATTTAGATACCAATCAGGTCCTACAATTACAAACATGACATTTTTTAAAGGATACATTTGAAACCACTTTCAAAACCACATTGAGACGATGAAATTTTTTGGAAAACATGTAGGCTTAAAGAGAATTGGGAGAAGGATGTGGAATAAAGATTATCTGTTTTGAAAACTATGGTTTTATTATTAATAAGGATTTATCTAATACCATTATAATTTGTGTGACCATCCATGTGTGCACTATGAAAACAAACATATGTTACCCATTTAATAGAACACCACAAGTATTTATGAAATTACCCACAACAATTTTCAAAGAAACATCACATGACTTCCAACCAACACAAAAAACCAAACTATAAAAGCCACCCCATTCAACATATAAAGCCAAAACTAGAATCCAAATAATTTAATAATATATATCTACGGTAAAAAACCACTCAAATCATCAAATTTTACTATAATGGCTCAATTGAAATTTTATCAAAACATTGGGTGCATATATTAATAGGAATATTTAAAGAATCACTTTGAAAACCATTTTTAACAATTTCTAAAAAATGTGAAAACACTATTATAGACTAAAAAAGTTCATCAAAACATGTGAATCATATTTATAAATTAATTTAAAACACCCAAGCATCAAATTTATTGTGTCGGAAAGAAAAAAGGTAGAAATACCTACCTTAATGGAGTGAGAACACAAAAAAACTCTTGAAGATGGAAGATTAGGCCCCAAATAATGATCCAAACACCATATAACAAGAGAAAATAGAATAACACAAAAACCATAACCCTAAGGGCTTAACCAAGAGGGAAACCCCATAAAAAAACCCCAATAACTTGAGAAAGAAGGGAGAGGGAAGTGGGAAATTGATTAAAAACTGAAGTAAATTACCTTATAAATATTCAAAGAGAATCAATATAGGCTATAGAGAAAGGGAGAGGGGTTTGGATAAGCCACCTACTATTCCTAGGTTGGAGGAGGGAGGAGAAACATGATTTTTGGTTAAAATAATGAAGCGGTAATGAGGTAATTTCCATTTTTAATGAACTGGGAAACATGCACAGTTTGAACAATTTTGTTTTCCAAACGATGAAGAAACCATGATCAATCTACTAGAAAGAATGGGTATCTAACATAGTTTGGCCACAAAGTTTCCCAAACCATGTGCCAACCATGCTGAACGACCCTTTCTGGTTACAACACCAAACCGCATAATTGTTGCACAGTTTTCCATACCATGTACAACTTGTGAACCTCACTATTGGACACCCAATAGAGCTTGAACAGTTACCTATGTAGGGAACATAGTCCCCTAAACCATGAACCCCAAACGTGAATATTATAAAAACCCACTCGAGACTTCAAAAATTCAAAAATTCAAACCGAGGCTCAACCCGAACCTTGACAAAATATATCCAAAGCCTTGAAAAGAATAAAATAAACAAATATCCAAGGTTGGGGTGTAGTAGTTTAAATTATGTTCAATTTGTATAATTAAATATATTAGGATGATTTATTCTGTTTTCTCTACTGTATTTATTTATATTGGGAGAAATCATTCCCTTTTATTTCTTCGTTGATGCCCAACACTTATTACCATCCTATGGGGATCATGAAATCCCTTAGGGACTTTACACAGATCAAATGAGGTGATATTTTTTGGGGTTAACCTGGGTTGGTTTAGGATGAAAATGTATCAATGGAGGATGGTTCTATATATGACCTAGCTTTTGGAGTGCCCTTTGTTATTTGGTGATGTCAAGGTATATTGAGTAGGACTATCAGAACTTGGGGTGAAAGTATGAGGGATTGTATGTAAAATGATTTCTAGACCAAACCTTTAGTTTCTATGTGATGTTGGGTTTTGTTTGTTTCATTGGCTCTTGTTGGTTGTTTGGAATTTGGGATATGAAAAGGGAGTTGGATTAGTGGTCTTAGTGAGCTCAAAAGTACTGACAAGCCATGTGGAAGTAGAGACATGGTCATATAATACTCTCTATGGTGATGGTGTAATTGACATATGGCCTCCAACCATGTGGACAATTCACCCTTCAACAATAGTTCCCCTTTATGAGTTTCTTTAAGTCTTCATTGATTTTGAAATTGTTTTGAAAACCATTGTTCTAAAATGGTGAAAAGTGAATATTAGCGGTAATGGTTGGATATTTGGAATATGGAAAATTTATTTTTATGAGATGAGTTTTTATTAAAATTGGAAATGGTTTAATGAGACTAGATTTTTATAATTAGGATGTGGGGTTTATCAAAGTTTGTTGTTCGAAAGAGGAAGTATATTATAAAAATGGGTTTTAGAAACTTTTTTTATATGAGAAGAAATGAGATTTAATCAAACAATTTTAATGGGATGAAATTTTTTTCACCTCTAATTTTTTTTGAATAAGATGAAATTTTATTTTTGGATGGAAATACAAGGGATTTTATTTTTAGAATGAAAATATGATTTATGTATGATGTTTGAAAATTATTTCTTTGATTTGGTTTTTGGTGAGATTTTGAAAAGTTTTATGGATTTTGAAATGGAATGCTTTGTTTTTGGACTTTGATATTATAATGGGTGCTTACATGTGTGGTTATGTGTGGAAATGTGGTTGAGTGCCTAGATTGGAAGGAGTGTATAAATTCCATGATTGGTATGAGTTAATGGGTACTTAGAAAATCGAAAGAAACATCAACCTCATTGAGAATCCCTGAGTTATTAATGGTAAGGTTCACTACATTTATGCTTGAAGGACTACCTAGGAAGTGGTAGAATTCAGTCTCTCAGAATAATCCTTGGGAATATCTTATTTAGGAATTATTTAAGGCTTCCTTCATCCAAACATATTTTTATGAGGTAGTGAAGCTGATAAAGGGTATTGAGTTATTTTATTTGTAACAGGGTGATGGAATTTTGTAGGGGGTACTTCCTTAATTTTTTAGATCTTGTTACTTACACTCCAGAGTAGGCCATATATGATTCCTTGAAGGGTTGAAATTTTGAGATTGGACTTTATCTTGATGTGTAGTCTAAAGTGTTGGAGTTAAATATAATTTCTTTTTCCAATGTGGTAAGGAGATATATTCATGATAGAACTATTATTGAAAGTTTGATTGAGTTTGACAATATTCCTATGATTCTCGGTAGTGGTGAAGGGAATTTGAGTAAGAATAATGGGAAGTGGCCTGAAGCTGGTGGTACTGGTAGGGGAAATAAGAGGCCCCTGAATCTTTCATAAGATTATTCTAAGAATATGATCATAGTTTTTCATCAATTTATAAATCTAGGTGATAAAAAGGAATCATGTTTGTATTATAAAAATAACTTTCATGCTTGAATATGCATAGGTAACTTGAAATGGTTTTGTTGGGGTGTTTTCAATAAGCGACGTGGATCCATTTCATAGGAGTAGAGTGATGTTGGTGTTTGGTTTAAATTCCATTTTTATTGTAGTGTTTCTTCCTATTATGGAGGTTGTTCTTGGAAGAGTCTTTTTTTTTGTGATTTAAGGGGATATTTTGGATCTTCTAAGAACTTTTGTTCTAATAGAAGTGTGGTTTTCATTAAAAATTTCTAATGTATTGTAATCCAATGTGGAGGTGTGTTTTGCGGGTATTTTTCCCCTATTTCTTTTTTATTTTGGGTAAAAGAGGGTGATGGTGTGTAATGGACCAATGTTTTATCCATGAAATTTCTTTCTTATAATTATGTATTATATTATAATAATATAAGATTAAATATATAACACAATAAAAACCTTATAAATGTTGAATGAGTGAAACAAAAGTTCTATCTAGAAGTTAAGGAACATATACCGATGAAATAATAACTTGAACTTTGGAATAGTAATGTGACCCTTATGAATAATAAACTAGATAATTGAATAGTAACCTAACTAATGAAAGTATAAATATCATTTACCCATATTATAATTTAAAATATGATATAAATACATCATAGTATAAGTAAGTAATTATTTTAAAAATTAGTAATTAAGTGTTGGTATTTTTGTAAGTCATGTATACTTAATTACAACTTTTTGATTCATTTAATAATTTAAAAGAAAATTTATTTTGAAAAAATGTATTCATAAATATTTATTTTGATGACTTATGATTATAGGATAATTTAAAGAGACCATAATTAATTTTTCAAAGTGTTAGAAAAGATGTTTTAATTTTAAAATTTGCATTTTTCAAGTAAATTATGATTTTAATTTAAAATTAAATTTCACAAATTTATAAAATTATATTATGGAGTTAATTTTATAATTATATATGTTGAAAAATTTTTGGGGTAAAATTTTGAGATTTTTCTAAAATTCTTGAATTTTTGTTGAATAGTAAAATATGATAATTTATGATAAATGCTAAATAAATGAATTTTTGCATCATGCTTGAGTCATGGATGATGTAAATGGATATTGGTTCATACTAACATTATATATTTACTTTTTTTTGGTAATAAGATTTAATAATATTCATAGTCTTGAGAAAAAAACACTAAACCAATGATTAAAATAATGGGAAACCCCTCCTCTCCTGAACTATAAATACCACCCCTCTTTACCTCCTCCCCTCACACTTCTCAAGAGTTTTTACTAGTAAAAATTATACTCAAATCACTCCTTAGGACCCTATCCAACTTAAATAATACATTGGTATCTTCCAAAGATCAAATCCTTTCCCCTAAAAAGGATTTCAAGGAAGATATATTCAAGGGGCCAATTCCTCTTCTCATTTATTTTATTTTCTTTCAAGTTTCTTTATTTTTTTTTCTTTCCTCACATCATTTAATCCAAATTTTATGATAACTATAGTACATTAAATGTACTAGAATTTTGTTATTATGGTTTAATAATTCACCATCATCTCTCCTTTCCCCTCCTTTTATACTATGAATGAAAACACCACCCGAGATGTGTTAATTTATCACATTCAAGGACGATAGGCTTTCAATTTCTACTATTATCTTCAATTTTGGCCATGAAACCATTTTAATGGTTGAAACAGACTATAATATATGTATTATTTCTAGTTAAATGTTATGGAATCTTTTTTACATGTTATATTAATTTATATAGAAAAATATGTTCAATGTGGTAAAAAAACACCAATTAACCAAAACAGTTATCATTGAAGTTTAATATAATGATTCATCTTCAATAAAAAAACCAAATGGATTTTATAACCATGTAATATTATGGATGTTCGATAATAATATAAAACTTAAATTCTAGACAAACATTAACATCATAAATTTTTATCCCTATATTTATATAAGTAAACCAATCATGAAAACCAAGGAAACAAACGCTTCCAAACAATGAAATTGAACATCTTAACCCATAAAAAAGGTCATAAATGAAATTAAAAAGTTTATATTGAATCAATTACATGTAGAATATGTCATTTAGTTATTAATTAATGAATCTAATTTTAATATCAAGGATATTAAGATCAAGTTATGGACACCAGCAGACTTAAGGTAAGGGATTCTTCCTGAACCTCATTATTCCTTCGGGTTGTTCTATCTTTATTTTTACCCAAATGAAATTACTATTAATTTTTATGAAAATATTATAAATTATGTTTATATGATCAAAAATCATTAATCAATATCCATTCATCATTCTATTTTGTGGATATACATGTTTTTAAATGATTCCCTCCTCAATTATACCCGACAAGCAAGCCCGTTTTAAGAGAACTTTCTGAATTTTTACACATTTTCAAGTACACTATATAATTTGTTTTTAAGAAACAATTATTTTTATAAAACAACTATTTTTATTATGAAAACATTATTGGTTAAATTCTGGTTTTATATAAAATATTATACCCTTTTATGTTTTAAATGACCTTTGATATTTTTCATTAACCGCACTAAAATGTTTTAATTCTAAAGTTTCATTAGAACTATTTTTATATGTTATTACTTCACATTAACATGAATTTTCATGATATATTCCTATTCCACCATATTATTTTCCATTAATAATCTAATTAATTTCCTTCATGGACATTTTTACAAGACTACCATTTGTTATTATTTATGACATGATTATGATACCTAATTCTTACCATGGAAAACCCTTATGTTTAAATATGATTGATTATGTATGATATATATGTGGAAATAATATTGATGAAAAAATTATGATGGGTTCTCCCAGATATAGCTCTAATTCATTTGGTAAAGTTGAGTCTCGTTAGACGTTATGTGTAACGGTCTTGATGGTTAGCCTTGAATCGTACTACCATGTGCAATGGTCTTGGTGGTTAACCTTGAACTGTGATCCTCTATGTGTAGTGAGCCTTGAATGGTGCTAAAGTCATGTTTTATGTTGCTTATAAATTAATATGACCCCATTTTAATATGTTATAATTACATATGTTCCATGACTTTTTATATCATTAAGTCATTCCTTCTAACCCATGTGCTAATGATTTATTCTTATGTTTTTTCCCTTGATATGATTTTAGATCATCCCTTTGTTCATGTTATCCCTAGGTTATAATATAAAGATTTATGAGCACAATGGAAGTTCAATCACTTTATGAATATTAAATAATGATATGTTTATTTTATTTTAATGTTTCTAGTCTTATGTACCTAGTCTTATAAGACACTAGACTTTATGATCCTTGACTTGTATTTTGAAGTTTAATTATGCTTAAAATTTTGTAAAGATATGTGTAAAAGCATAGGGTCTCTATAGTTTGTATTATAGGATGGTCTAGTTATTTTTGGAGATTAGGAATAGAGCACTTTAGTAAGAACCTTAGGGATAAGACTAAGTATAAGAAAACATCCCTAAATTTTGGTAAGTATAGAGTAAGTGATTTATCAAGAAAATACATCCCTGTTTGGATACAAACAAGTGGAGGTGGATCTAGAATATATGTATCTAGTGGTAAAACCCGAAAAAATCTCTTTGATCTAGAATCGAATAGGAACATGTTCATGAAAACGATCCTTTCTATACTCCTAGTTCAATACTCCTAAGGTATATTATTTAGTATATTCATAAGCTTATTATGATCCATTATTATGGGAATAAAAAGAGGAAGACTATAAGTATATATAACAAGAAACAGATCAAGGATAACCTAGATTCAAACCTAGGGAATCACAAGTTAGGATACATTTTTCCTTTAAAATTTTATCCTTTTATGTTTAATGTTTTTTATTCTTATTATCTATGTATTCAATCCCTATAATTGTAAATTTCTTTTTTCGTAGTAAATGGTGAGAAATAGAAGAATACGTGAAAAAAATCAATGTGATAGGCAATGTGATGATTTCCATAATGATATGCCTGATATGATGGGAATGGGTGCTCAAAAAATTATGATATTACTAACACAGTTGGATCAAGTTATGAATAATAACTTAAATAATGTGGAACACCCTCCTCCTCCCAAGAAATAGAAATTTGTCATGGAATCCTTCTTTTAGAAAAGGCCTCCCATGTTTAGTGGATCTTATGATCCCCTCATCATGGAATATTGGATTAACTTTATTGAAAAGATATTCTCTAGCCTCCAGTGTTTAGAAGAAGAGAAATACATACTGGATGTCAATCGTTTTGATGGGGAAGTTGATCAGTGGTGGAAACAGATCAAGAATAAAAATTCACAGGAGGAAATTGATTCCAAGCATTGGGAGTAATTCAAGAAAATATTTTTCAATATATATTTTCCCCAAACCCTCTGTCTCAAGATTAAAAGAGAGTTCCCCATACTTAAGAAAAAGGAAGATGAGTCCCTTAGGTCTTATGAAGAAAATTTGAAAAGGCTTGCAAGATATGCCTTTAGATTTGTCATGAACACTGAAATCAAGGGGGATATCTTATTTAGTGGACTAAATCCAATTCTATGAAAATTTTAAATGATTCGAGATTTTTACAGTTATGAGATTATTTTTTGTTATTATCTAAAGGTTAAAATAGAGATCAAATACTCTCAATGGTATTGCTGGATCGGTGAAAAAAGTGTAAAATGGAGTCTAATATGAGTGGTTAAGAAAATAAACCCCACGATGGAAAGAAGATCAAATATCCCACATGTCAAATTTGTGGGAAGAATCATCCTAGGAATTTTCTAAAGGGAACTAGGAACTTGTTAAAATGTGGAAGAATTGGATATCATGCGAAGAACTACCAGAGGGATATGAAGAATTCCACTAATGTGGAAAAATAAAGGAAGGTTCAGATCAACACTCAACCTATAGTGCAATGTTATAACCACAAGGAGCTTGGTAATTTTTCAATCAATTTCCCTAAGACAAGGTTGTTGGAGGAAGTCAACAACAACCTCCAAGGAAACAAGGAAGGGCTTATTCTATCACTATTACTAATGTGGATCTGAAGAATGATGTGGTGACATGTACACAAGTTATTCATCCAAGAATAGAAAACATACTATTTGATTCTAGTTCTATACATTCTTTCATATCTTACAGGTTTAGTAAAACTATTCAAACACCATGCCAAAATTTAAAGGTTGATTTATCTATAAGAATAGAGAATGTGGAAATTATCATGTCCAAGGTTTATAACTCCTCTCTGGTAAATGTTTGTGGACTGAACCTCCAATAAAATCTTGTCATACTTACTCTGGTGGAGTTTGATGCTATTTTGGGCATGGATTTACTATCTTTATACAAAGACAACATTAACTATTGTGAATGAGAGATCAAACTTCACATCCCAGATTATCCTCCAATCCTATAAAATTGTAAGTAGGATGATGAATTTACTTTAGAATCAACATCTCAAGTTCGGATAATGTTTCCTTTTGATAAAGCATATCTTGCTCAAATGATAGAGACAAAGGAAGAGATACTTCTCAAAGATATACCTATAGTGGGAGATTACACTGATGTATTCCTTAAAGAATTTACTAGTCTCCCTCCTGATTGAGAGGTTTAGATCTCAATTTAACTTATTCCTAGATCCCTAAATATATCAAAGACACCTTATAGAATGGCCATCGTAGAGTTGTAAGAGATAAAGAAGCAGTTACAGGAGAATATGAAGAAGGGTTTTATATGCCTGAGTGCTTCACTATGGGGTGTGCCAGTCCTCTTCATCATGAATAAGGATAGATCAATACGACACTACATTGGTTAGAATGAGCTCAATAAAATCATGATAAATAACAACTATCCCATGCATCAGATATATGACTTGTTAGATCGATAACATAGAGCTAGTTATTTTTCTATGGTGGAACTTCGGCCAGGATATCACCAATTAAAGGCAAGGAAGGAAGATATGCCCCAAAATACCTTTCAAATGAGGTATGTACACTATGAGTTTAGAGTGATTCCCTTTGGACTCACTAATTCCCTATCAATATTTAGGGATTTAATGAATAGAGTATTTATAGATTACCTCGACAAATTTGTGGTAGTATTTATGGATGATATTATGATATACTTCTAGAAGAAGGAGGAACATAAGGAGAATTTGAATACTATAGTAAATACATTAAGATGGGATGATGTATTTGAAAAGTACAGTAAATGTGAGTTCTGGATGGAGGAAGTATCATTCTTGGGGCATATTATCACTAGTGAATGGATATCTGTGAACCCTTCCAAGACAAAGGCAATTGAAGAGTTTCCAAAGACAACATCTATAATGGAGATCCATAGAATTCTTGGTTTAGATGGGTATTACCGATTATTTTTTGAGAGATTTTCATGATTGTGAAACCCAATATCCAAGTTCCCAGGGAAGGGAATAAAGTTCGTCTAGACTCAATAATGTCTAGAAAGCTTTAAGAAGCTCAAAAAGATGCTTATCACCCCACCAGTACTCACACTCCTGATAGGTAGAGAAATATTTTTTGTGTGCACTAATTCTTCAAAGAAGGGAATATGATTTGTGTAGATGAAAAATGATAAAGTGATAGCCTAAACCTCAAGGCATCTGAAAATCCATGAGCAAAATTATCTCACACATGATCTATAGTTGGAGATTGTGATATTTGAGTTGAAACTCTGGTGGCATTATCTCAATGGGGAGAAGTTTGAGATAGGTATAGATCAAAGTATTCTGAGATATATTTTAACATATAAGGATCTTAATATGCACAAACAAATATAGTTAGATCTCATCAAGGATTATGACTGCTTAATCCAATACCATCACGGTAATGAAAATAAGGTGGCAGATGATCTAAGTAGAAATGATCTTGTATCTTTATCAATGATGAGAATTGATAAGTATTGAATATTCTTAGATTTTCAGAGGATGAAAATGGGTATCATTAAGGGAGGAACATCATCAATCCTTTCTCAAATGACTGCTCAACCATCCCTCATGGAGAAAATAAAGGATGCTTAGTGAAACGATGTGGAAATACTGAAAAGGGTAAAAGATATTAGAAATGGAAAATTCTTTGAGTTTAGGATTTATGAAGAAGAATTTTTAAGATTTGGGTCATGATTATATGTACCATCCAATATATAGATAAATAAAGAGATTCTAAATGATACACATAGCTCAAACTTATCTATTCACCTAGGGAGCACAAATATGTATCGAGATCTTCAAGAGAACTTTTGGTGGGACTATATGAACAAGGATATTGATGAATATACATCAAAGTTCCTGATATTTCAACAAGTGAAGGTTTAAATAACAAAGTATAAGGGGATGATAAAACCAATATCCATACCAAAATGGATGTGGGAGAACATTACCTAGGACTTTATCACTGGAATTCTAATGAAATCCAAAGGGAACAAAGCTATATGGGTTATTGTGGATCGTCTTACAATGGCATCTCACTTTATTGTAATTTGAGAGGAATTCTCATTAGATCGACATGTGTGGATATATATCAAAGATTTGGTAAGGATGCATGGATTACCACTATCTATTACATTTGATTGAGATATTAGATTCACCTTGTAGTTGTGGAAAAGTCTCTAGCATGCTCTAAGAACCGAACTGAACTTCAATATTGCCTATCATACTCAAACTCATAGCCAATCTAAGTGAACTATTCCGACACTATAAGATATATTGATAGTGTGTTATATGGACTTCAAAGAAGTGTGGGAAACACATCTTTTACTGGTCAAGTTCTCATACAACAACAGTTTCCACTCCAACATCTGAATGGAACCATATGAAGCCCTTTATGGGAAAAGGTGTAGAACACTTGCATGTTGGGATGAAGATGGTGAGAGTAAGCTTCTAGGACCTAAAATGGTCGAAGAAATAATAGAGAAGGTGAAAACCATTTAGTATCATATCAAGGCAGCCCAAAGTCGACAGGAGAGTTATGCACACAATAGTCGATGAGACCTTGAGTTCAAAGTTGGGAACATGGTATCCCTCTACATATGTCCACAAAATAAGTTCATGAGGTTTGGGAAGAAAGGAAAGATAAGTCCTAGGTATATCGGCCCCTTTAGGATTCTTGATCGTGTTGGAGCTATGGCCCATAGAATAGCACTTCAACCTACCATGTCTAAATTACACGATGTATTCCACCTATCAATCTTAAGGAAGTACATAATATACCCTTCACATGTACTCTCTTCAGAGGTGGTACAGTTGGAGAATGATCTTTCTTACAAGGAGAATCCAATAGAGATCTTGAATTATAGAGATAAAGTTCTACCAAACAAGACTACTCAACTGGTCAAATTACTATAGTTGAACCACAAGTATAAAGAGGCAGTATATGAACTAGAGGAGGTAATGATGGAAAAGTACCCACACCTGTTTACATCTTATAATTAAAAACAAGATTTCAAGGGAGAAATTTTATAAGGGGGGAGGAATGTAATGAACCAATGTTTTATCAATGAAATTACCTTTATATAATTATGTTTTATATTATAATAATATAATATTAAATATATAACATAGTAATAAACCTTATAAATGAAGAATGAGTGAAATAAAATGTATCTCTAGAAGTAAAGGAACGTATACTGATGAAAAAGTAACTTGACCTTTGGAATAGTAATGTGAACCTTATAAATAGCAAACTGGGAAATTGAATAGTAACCTCACTAATGAAAGTATAAATATAATTTACCCATCTTATAAGTGAAAATATGATATAAATATATCATACTATAAATAAGTAAATATTTTAATATTTTTTAATTAAGTGTTGGTGTTTTTGTAAGTCATGTATATTTAATTTCAATTTTATGATTAATTTAATAATTTAAAAGAAAATTTATTTTCATAAAATGTGTTCATAAATATTTATTTTGATTAATTATTATTATAAGATAATTTTAAGAGATCTTAATTAAATTTTCAAAGTGTTTGAAAATCAGTTTTAATTTTAAAAGTTGCATTTTTCAAGTAAATTATGATTTTAATTGAAAATTAAATTTCACATAATTAGAAAATTATTTCCATAAAATTGATTTTATGTTTTAATTCTATATGTCAAAAATTGGTTGGGGTAAATTTTTGGGATTTTTCTAAAGTACTTGAATTTTTGGTGAATAGTAAAATATTAAAATTTATGATAAACGCTAAATAAATGAATTTATGAATCATGATTGAGTCATGGATGATTTAAATTTCCATTGGTTAAAACTCAGAGGATCTATTTACTATTTTTGGTGACAATAATCAAGACTATTCATAGTCTTTAGCAAAAATGTTAAACAATGATTAAAATAATGGGAAACCCCTCATTTATCCACTATAAATATCACTCCTCTTTACCTCCTCTCCTCACACCTCTAAAGCCTTGTACATAGTCCAAATACTACTCAAATATCTCCCCAAGACACTATAACACATCCAGAATCTATTATTCTCTTGAAAAGACAAAATCCTCTTCCCTAAAGTGGTTCTCAAGGAAGATATATTAAAGAGGTAAATTCCTCTTATCATTTCTTTATTTTCATTCAAGTTTCTTTATTTATTTTTGTTTTCTCACATCCTTTCATCTAAATGTTATGATAACTCTAGTACCATAAAGGTGATATAAACTTTCCTTGATAATGGAATAATTCATCATCACCTCTCCTTTCTCCTCCTTTTATAGTATAAATGAAAACACCATCAGAGATGTGTTAATTTATCACATTCAAGGATGGCGAGTTTTCAATTTCTACTACCATCTTAAGTTATGGTCATGAAACCATTTTGATGGTTTAAATAAAATAAAATATATGTATTATGTCTAATGAATTGTTATGGAATATTGTTTTCACATATGATATTAATTTATAAAGTAAAATGAGTTTGATGTGATAAAAAAATGCCAATTAACCAAAACAGTTATCATTAAAGTTTTATATAATGATTAATCTTTAGTCCGAATAAACAAATGAATTTTATAAACTTTAAATATTATGTAAGTTCAGTAATAACATAAAACTTCAATTACAGGCAACCATTCTCATCTTACATGTTTATCCTGATATTTATATAAGTAAACCAATCATGAAAACCAAGGAAACTAACACTCCCAAACAATGAAATTGAACCTATTAATCCATACAAAAGGCCATGAATAAGCATAAAAAGGTTATAATGAATCTATTACATGTATAATATCTTAGTAAATTATTAACTAATGAATATAAAATGAATATCCATGACATTAAGACCAATTGGAGGACATCATCAGACTTAAGTTAAGAGATTCTACCCGAACATCCATTATTCTTTCGGGTTTTTCTACCATTTTTTACCCAAATGAAATTATATATTATTTTTATGCACTTATTATAAATTATGTATATATGATCCAAAATAATGTGTCAAGATCAAATCCTAATTATCTATTGGGTATACACATGTTTTTATATGATTCCCTCCCCTATTACACCCGATATTCATGCTCGGTTTAAGGGAACTTTACAAAATATTACTTATTTTCATGTAAACAATATAATCTATTTTTAAGCCACCATTATTTTTATAAAAATACGATTTTTATTATGAAAATATTCTTGGATCACTACTAGATTTATATATAATATTATTCCCTTTTATGTTTTAAATGACCCTTGATATTTTTCTTTAATCGCACTCTAATGTTTTAATTCTAAAGATTCTTAAGTACTCTTTTTACATGTTATTACTTCACGTTGACATAAATTTTCATGATATATTCCTAGTACATATAATTATTGTCCATGAATGATCTAATTCTTTTCCTTCATTGAAATTTTTAAGAGGCTCACATTTTTTATGCTTTATGACAAGATTATGATACCCAATTATTACAATGGGCAACCCTGAAATTTATGTATCATTGACTAAGTATGATTCTATATGTGGAAAGAATATTCCTGAAAATATTATGATGGTTTATCCCAGATAGCACTCTAATTCACTGGTTAAAGTTGAGTCTCATGAGACGTTATGTGCAATGGTGTTGGCAGTTAGCATTGACTCATGCTACCATGTGAAATGGTCTTTGTGATTAACCTTAAATTGTGATCCTCTATATGCAACAAGCCTTGAATCATGATAAATTCACGTTTTATGTTGCTTCTAAAATACTATGACTCAATTTTTATATGATCCCATGTTTATATATTATGATTCCAAATGTTCCATGCCTTTTTATATCATTATTTCATGCCTTCTAACCCATGTGTTGAAGCTTTGTTATTATGTTTATTCACATGATAGGCTTTTTATCTCATCCATTTGTTCATGTTATACTAGGTTATCCTATAAAATTATATGAGCACAATGGAAGTTAGTAGCTTTTTATGAAGATTAAATAAAGAAATGTTTCTTTTAGTTTAATGTTTTTTGGTATTATGTACCTAGTCTTTCAAGACACTAGACTTTATGATCCATAGATTGTATTTTGAAGTTAAATTATGCTTAAAATAATGTAATGATATGTGTAAAAGGATAGAGTCTCTATATGGTGTTTCTTATGAAACCCCTATTCTAGTGGAAATAAGGAGTTTCGATCATGGATTGACAGCTCTTAACTACAAGGTAGTAGATGCTTCAAACATAAAGGCTCCAAACATAGGCTCCAGAGTGAAGTTAGTGCATAGTTAGGAATCCCAGGGGTTTTAGGGACGTCAGTTAAATTTTTTCCTCAGTGTAGAAATTTTGATAGTTTAGGGTTCCCTATTATTTCTCTTGTTCCCCCCTTATAATGGTAGTTTTGTGGATCAATGTGGAGGAAAGTTTCCAAATTGTATCATGTCTGGTTTCCCTTGTTGGTCGGTTCATGAATAGTGGGAAGACCCACCATGAGTCTCATTGAGATTTTTTCTTTGATAAATCGGTGCTGGTTGTTTTCTAATAGTGGGGAGTCTGTTTTGGCCTCTCTTGTAGAAATTTTAGTTTCTTTTCAGATGAATCCCGATATAAAATGGTTTCTTTTGAAGTAATCTAATTTTAAGTTTTTTTAGTTTGGGTAAATGTTGGGATTTTTGGAGTGTCCCTAATGGTTTTGTTCAAAGCATGGTTTTGGGGGTCGTAGCTTGAGTTTTCCCATAATTTTTTGGAAATGGTTTAAGTTCCATGATTAGTTTCAGGATAGAGGCATGAGTTTGGTTTGGAGGTGGTTGAGATGTTCATGGTTCAAGGGGCTGGATTAAGTGGTTATGGAATACTTATTCTTTGAATGATCCACCTAAAGATGTTATGAGTTTACAGGGGTAGGAAGTGATAATGGTGAGAAGAATTATCACACCTAGATTTTTATCTTTGAAATTTGGTATGGTTTATATTTTTGCCGTTGGTTTTTGGATCAAGTTCCGAGTGTGATAGTTTTTGTATTTTGAGTTTCGTGGTTCTTTTCTATTGGAAGACGGTCAACACACGATTAGATGAAACAATGAGACCTAGCCCCGGAAACTGTGTGAGCTTTGGGGTGCTCCTGGTTGAGGGTGAACAAACCATGCAAAATTATTCAAACCATTATTAAATCATATAGGAAGACACTATCTCATAGAAGAACCATATCGCACGGTTAACACATGGTTTATCAAACCGTGTGGCCAAACCATACATTCTAGCTAGATCTTAAAAATTGTAAAATGATCCTTCTAACCTCATGGTATTTTAAACCCAAAACACCCATTTTATTATCCCATGGATCATGTGACCCAAAGGTGAATTTTACCTTCTTCTCCAAGAATTCAATCCTCCCTCCTTGGTATATATAAGGTGATTCTTCTTGTTTGGGGAATTATTTCTCAAGGTAATACTCTCCTCGCTTATCCCCCTTCCACTTTCTTTCATTTTATTTTGAGTTATTCTTCTCCTATGGTATATTAGACCTAGGGACGATATTACCCTTGATTTATTTGGGGGGGGGGTTGATTTTTAAGGCTACTCTTGATCAATTTATGATCTTGAAACCTTTTAGAGGGTGTTTCTAGTGTATGTTATTGAATATCCATAAGATTGAGATATGTTTCCCTTTACAATTACCTTATTAATTTAATAATATTTGGTTTCTTGATTTTTAAACCTTCTTTATATGTTAAATACTGATGATTTTTCTTTGAAATATTTTTGTGTCTGTAAAGTGGTGATTTCTTCCTCATTTTGTGATAACTGTAATTTCTTTGTTAAATGTTGCACACCAAGTGTTTGATGAAATGCATGGTTGGATTTTTTGAGTATTTTTTGACATATAAAGCATGATTTGTATTTTTAAACATCTTTATAATGTGTGAAATGATAATTTGGGTGCATTAATGCATTCTCAAAGTAGTTTTGGATTTAAAGGAAATGTGTATTTGGTTTTTAAAGATGGATTTGGATTGAAAATGTGGTGTGAGTTTTTAAATGTTATTTTTTATCTAAATTACCATGGAATGGTAATTTTTATTTTTTTACCTTTTTGGAAAGGTGGATTTTATTCCTTTAAAATGATGGTTTTTTGAAGTATGATTGAGGCCTGTTCGGAACATTTGTGATACTAGTGAAAAGGTTTATTATGGAAAATATCCTTAGACAATCATCACTCCTTCTATATATATATTTAATTGGTGGGATTTCCCCACTATGTTATCCTCATGACCTATTTACATTGTTCAAAATATGAATTCTTCTTTGTGGACTCCTTTGTGATCTATGAGTTGTAAGGAAATAGATTGATCCTTCGGGTGACCCCAGTGATGCATATTGTGTAAATTATTATTATATATATGTGTGTGATTGGATGATCTATATAAATTTGTTATATAACCCTATTTATACATCTTGACATGGGAACTTGGCATAGTGAATGAATTTTCTAAGAATGATTACTACAATAGTTAGGATGTCGCTCTGACTAGGGTCTTATAACACATGGATATATTGAGTTTCGTTGCTATGGGGTAGTTCCCCAAACTCTGTACCATGTGTTGGATGGATAAGCATGTGATGGTTTTATTTATGTCATCGAGTGAGGAATTATTTCGAAGATGAGTCGAAATGTATTAGTATGTTCTGGATTATTCTAAACCTTTTAGGTTTACCCATGTTAATTAACACTTAGTTGTCTGAGATGAATGATTGTGATACATTGTTAGTTAGATATAATTGTGTGATAATTTACCATTGACCTTGTGGTACGATTTTTGTGATTATTTATTAAGTAGTGTGGATTTATTCCAAGAATGAGAAAATGTTTTCAAGTGTTTACAGAAAAGGTTTTGAAAATATTTTACACTCCTTATCTACTTTATTAAGGAAATGTCACCCTTCTCTTGTAAAATGCAGATGGTTCCTCCTAGGAAAAGAGAGTGGTTTTTAATGGTAAAAAGTGAAATGAACCTTTTTTGGTTTTAAACTAGAAAATGTGTGTAAAACATTACTTTTATATATTGTATTTCAAACTTGAAGTTGATGTTTATTTTATTTTAAAGGAAGTCCATTGAGAATAGACATGTTCAGGCATGCCTAATCAGTTTTAATACTCAAACCTATTTATATTTATTATTTTTAGCTAGTGGTGTAGTTTATATGATTTTTATCGATTATTGTGGGTGAATTTTGGTCTTGGTATTGGATAGTGACCCTTAGGTTCACACAGAGATGTTGTGGTTGTCAAGTTCTAGTTTGTTTTCTATTGTTAAATTTTGTTATATTTTCTTCTTAGGGTTAATGATATTAAATTTGGAAAATTATATATATTAAGTGATATATATTTTTTTCACAATTATATTTATTTATATTGGGAGATATCATTCGCTTTGATTTCTCTATTGATGTGTGACACTTGTTTCCATCCCATGGGGATCGGGAATGCCCTTCAAGAATTTTCATGATTTGACAGAGGTGACCAATTAAAGGTTGAACCTAGTTGGTTCATGACACTGTCTCTCATATGTAATAGTACTTGGATCAACATCAAGGTTATCAGGATGAACACCCTCTTCCTGTTCTACATATGCATCTATAATATGTTCATCACCCCTGACACATCTATACCAAACATAGCACCCTCAACATCATCTAACACATCAAATAAAATCCCATAATAAGTATTGTCAATTGGAATAAGTATCTCTGTAATTGATTTATAAAAATAGGTCTGGTCAAATGTGCCTCCCTCCATGGGATCAAAGTTCCAAATTATTTGAGTGATATGAGAATCCTACAAAAAAATGCATTTAACTAATTTTAATAAAAATATTTTGAATAATTCAAGGAAGAATTATTACCAACTCATGATAACTATGTTTGTGTCATGTAATATATCTAACTAGGTATATGTGGTACTAGGTTCTATATTTCAACTGATCAGATAAATGCATATTTATTATGCCAGACCCTCATAATTGGGACTCATTTCATCTATCCCAAATCTCAATATATCATGCATAATATTGAATCCAGTTAAAGCCTCACTCCCTAGAAATATTTCGGGAATAAAGTGAAGGTAACTGAATGGTAAGTATATGAATGAGCTAATAGAAGCTAAACTGCCTGATAAATCTATCAGCATGATGCCACTGTATAACCTAAAAATGAATCATAGGTACGAAACATAAGTTGATAACAAGCATTTTTGTATAGTAAGATGGGACACTCTAGATGATAATCTCAATATATGAAATCCATGAAACTTGAAATATCAAAAAAATGAATAAGGAATTAAAGAAATTAAGAAATATAATTTACTCGACAATAATTTATCTATGAAATTAAAAATCTTCTCTGTCATCTGGATGAAGGATATACAACATAATTATGTAAGCCTGAAAATAATTTTTGGATATATATGAATATCAATGTGTCTTCTTCCACCTATAGAAAATATTTTTAAACATATATTTTATAATATAAACTTATACATTTGATTTTCACATAATATGAAAGTAAAAGCACACCATTGTCCATGCGAGGGATCCTATTAAATATTGGCTGGTAGTGGCATGTGAGAATGAAAAACAAAATGAGTTATTCACTCCCATATCCACATATAAATAAGAATAATTCAACCTTTAATCTACATATTATCAATGTGACATGATCTTCATAGAGATCTATATTTATATTCAAGACATTAAAACCCCTAGCTATACCTATCCTTCTAGTACAAATTATCCAATAAGGGTAAATACATCAATTAGAAAAATGTAGTTGAATAGACAATAAATATTGTTCCATCAATAATTATTATAATATTGGAACATGAAAATCTCATCAAGATTATATTGTTATCATGATTGGCTAGATGGGAGAAGTGCTCATCCACCCATGACATTCATAATCAGATCTGGATGAAAAACATTCCATCATCCGGAACCTCAATTTCCAGTAGTTTTAGAAAAATATCAAAAGAAAATGTATCAACTTGGAACATCACAACTACACCATTGATGGGGAGGCCCAACATGATGGTCACATCCTCGAGCATAATCGTCATCTCTCCCTCTGTAAACTGAAATGCATGATTCTAGCCTCCATATCTCTATGAGTACATCAATGACATGATGATCGATGAATGTGATGTCGCACTTCTCTATGTTTTTGAACCCAACATAGAAAAGGTGAAGGATGATGGTAGGATGTGGTGAAACATGATGAAAATGATGAGATCTCTATACACTCAAGATAGGAACTGGACATCCCACTAGGAAAAGATGAGAAATATGTCTATCAAATTTTTTTTATCAATGTAGGCCCTTCTATTTATATATTTGATACCATCATTAATTTTTATAGTAAATTCAATAAATTTGAAAAATATTTTTTTGGAAACTCAAAGAAGCAAAATGAGGTAAAAAATTAGCTTTCATAATTAAGTATTATGCTTAAAAATGTGGTAAAAAATAGACATGAATGATGTTGTTGGCTAGGTACATAAATTTCTTATTTTAATGATCTATAATAATGATTAATTTATTTATAAATAATTCTATGTATATAGATCATGGTAAAAATCTCACATAGTACAAGAAACTACATGATATATTCAACCAACCATTTGATTTTAAGGACAGATTTATAGATAACTCATTTAGAGGCTAAGAATTTTTTATTCATTTTGGATGAGTATTTAATTTTTAAACAATTGATAAATCAAAAAATTATTTTCGATTGATACCAAAAATGAAATAAAATAGAGATAAAACAAGACATAAATTAAATAACATAGAAATAAATGTTTCAATTAATTAAGAACACTGCATATGAAAAAAAATATATAAAAATTCATTTTAAAATACATAAAAACAATCAAGGATGATGTGGTGTGGATACCTATCCTTTCTATTGTGTACATATTTTATAAGTATTCCATCCCATGTGACAAATTATGAATTGTAGCCCCACTCCTCATTATTGAGGCCTATTAATCTAATTTCTAATATTAGTAAACTTTGGTCATCCCAAAGGGTAAAACCTAGTAATAGTTGGCACCAAAGTCAGTTAATCAGTGGGAAAGGTACTATTATCAAATATCACAAAATTACTTATAATTCAAACCATAAATATGAAAATCCATAACAAAAAAGAAATCCAAAAATAAAAGAATTCCTAAATGAAAAAAAACAATACAAAACCTGGTAATTTTAGGGACCACATTCGGTTGATCAATAAGAAAGGTAATAGAATGAAATACACCAACATGAATATAAGGTGCACTATAATAGTCAACTAGAGTGAAAATGTGATACACTTGGTCAACAAAGGGTTCCCATGACATACTCACTGATTAAAAATCTACAACAACATGTGCACATGGATATCTCAATACTTGGAAATAACTACAATCATAGTAACTTCTTTCCAATAAGACCACCATCAACTGACCAATATTTCTTGTGAGAAGGTTATAGAATTTGGTTACCATAAAGTGGTTTCATACCCAGTCAATGGTTCATACATGAAATGCTGATGTGGCTTATATTATTTGATAAATGTATATTTTGAATTTCTCACGAAAACACAATCTATTTTTCATTATCTAATAGTATTATTAGGACCATTCAAGAAATCACCTCACAGATCTACTAAATTTCACTTGTTCTATACCTATGATCGATATTTCACGCACACCCTTAAAGTCCCCATTTATGCAGTCCATAATATTAGTGATCATATGTCCATATCTTCTACCACCATCATATGATAATTACTATTTGTCCTTTGAAATTCTCATTATACAATCATATAAATCTTGATTATCCCATTGAATTTCTTTAAGTCATTGTTCAAAAATTATTTTTTGGGTATCATATGTTGGAAATGGAAGAGAATAATGCATTTAAAAAGTCCTTAATTTTTTTCCAAAAATATATACTTAAGAAACCATACCCATTTTGATGATTTCCTTATTTATTACCTCATCTCTGAAATTATTATTCACATTACTGGTAATATGATTAATTAAATATCGATGATAAGAATTTAGTTCTCTCTATTAAACTTTATCACTATTAATAAACTCTATACTCACTCGATGAAAATTAAATATCAAACACACTCCATGGATTTGTGCGAAATGAATGCGTATACATGCTAAAGTCCAACTCCCGAATTCAAAATTATCCTTTTTAACAATGGAAAATAAAGTAGTAGAATAGGAAAATTACCATCCCATGTGGAAGAAATAAACAAAACATCTGTATAATATCATTTAGTAAATGATCAATCTACTTGAATGAATTGATTAAAATCCAAAAAAGCAATAAAACATGGTTTTAATGAATTAAATAGTCTATAGAACTTCACTTTTTTTGTTCAAATCAATTATTTTGGGAGACATACCCATAAAGTTTCCAAATGAAAAATAACCCATGTTTTGATTTAAAACAATCCTAATAGATATGAAAAAACTATATATGATTCACTCCAATAACCATACAATTAAAAAATTTTCTTTTTATATTCCATTATTTTATGTAGGATATCTTGTAATTGAACAAAATTTTATTCATACTTAAAAACAGGACATAGTAATGTATTTACATGTTTGCATCATCTCTATAATAGTAGTCAATATATACTACACATCAAGTGAAGAGTGATCCTATGGTTATATTGGTTGTACATAAGTATGTGGTACTTACAATTTTATTATCTTCCAACATGAAAAAAAGTTATCATATATTGCCCATATTTAGAATTTACATTCTAGACCTTATTCATCACACCAAATGAGATATTTTTCCTTCTTCGAATCATCAACCAAAAATGAAAAATGTTTCTCTATGTGGTATTGTTTTATTAAATTTTTCAAGATACTTGGACTTTAAAACTCCTTCTCAACATATATGGGGTTATAAGTCAATTACTATATATTTCATATGATTATATGTAATATAGTATCTAGTGTAATGACATCCCACCCAAATTTTTCTATGTGTGACATTAATTTGACTAAGGAAGTTAATAATGTAGGTTGATTACCACTAACTTGTTGCCAACTATCTATCAGAGGAATATCAGAAGGTTTATTCCACACATCATCCTCAATAACATCATCTATTGATGCATAACCAGATACTTCCTCATCAGATAAAGTGCATTTTTTTAAATCAGAAGTATAGATGGGGATGTCCACTATAGTTTTTACCATATTCTGATCATCTTCTCCATAATTTTTTATATTATTGGTTTCATATGGGAAGGAAATGAATGAGTGTGTTGTGAAGGACCATCTTCAATAAATCTCACATAACATGGTTTGGTATCACTAGGTTGCACCTCATAAATATCATAAACAACAAAATATAATTCCATTAAACCATTGTTTTGTTGATGCGTCATCAACATTGATGTATCCACCTAATCATTATAATCAACTAGAGGATACTCAACATGCTATAAATTCATAGGATATTGAATATGTTGATATGTAATTTAAGTAACTAATCAACCAAGACTATGTTTTAAAATAATACGAATCTTCCTATCAACTTCATCCAATTTCAATAATTCACAATGATTTTCCCACTCTTATAAGTAGAAATCTACTGATAAAACCCTGATTAGTATAAATTACCTCACTATTGTAGTATATTGAATCAAACATGATTACATATAAAAAATTATTAAAAATATGTTATATATTACATCATAAAATGTAGAACATATTTTAATTGGTTCTAATTAAATAAACATGACTTAATATTGAAACCTTTTCTATATATTTGGTATATAATTATTTGATAAACCAACCAAAACCTATAGGGGAACTCTTAGATCCTCTATTATCTAAAAGTTTATCCACGATCTATCTCTTTTAATCATGATGTAAAAATCCAACTTCAAATAATGAAACCTTTGATCAAATTCCCTTTTATTACAATTTTACTCTCATGAAAGTAAGGGGACAAAGGTTTGGGATATATAATAATTTTACATGGATGCACAGGTCCTTAGAAAATTATCTAGAGGGATAATGTAAGGTCCCAGCCCTAGTTGCCCAGATTCGGTGCCTTATTTTATTACATTGGCCTATAAACACGGAATATTCATCCTAAAGGAATGAGTAGTTTAGTAGCTTTGGAAACAATATACATACATAAGTTCAATATTACAACTTGAAATTAAATGCATCATATAAGTTTTATTGGGAACATCCACAACTATAAGTTTTTCCCTGTAGGTCATTCATAATAATCTTCTTCATGTCCTGATAAAATGAGACATAAGAAATGGGTGAGATCAAACGCTCAGTAATAGTAATCAATACAACATAAAATATCATAAACATTAGGCATGGTGAATAATTGAAAACATATCCCTTTAAAAGAAAAACTTGAACATAATATGGTAGGAATATGAGCTGAGTAAATATTTCCATAATAAAACACAATCATGGGTATTCTACTATTCAAATAACCTCATAAACTTCGAATTTCTAGCTTCATAAGGATGAAAATGTATATACTAGACATTCTGAAACATAACATCGAGGCCTCATCCAAGGAATATAAAAATTATTAAGGCCTCAACCAAAACCATATCTAAAAATGGGCAAGGCCAGAGCCAAGTACATATCTATTTGTCTCATGAGACCTACCAATGTATCGAGGGGCTATAGCGGGGCCCACCCATCGCATAATAAGTCCAATTAATTCCTCATATGAATGGGGAAAAAAATAAACAACATATACATTTGTATTGAATCTAACATATGAAATGTCAATAACATTCCCCAAACATTAAGCATAAACACTTACCATTCGACGTAAATTGGTGAATGGTTTTAAGATAGAACATCCAAAGTCAAAATAATCATAAAACATTAAATTAAATATAATATATTATATCATAAAATATTAATCCCAATAATACATAAGAATCAACAAGAGTGTTGAAATAGATGTAGATACTCTTATAAAATTATCGAATAATTCTAGAGATAATTACTCTTTTACATTGAAAAGAAGAGTTCTTTTGGAAAAGTATTTGTATAAAACCTTAAGTAAAGCAAGGTAGTACTTTGAAAATAAAATTATTGTTTTTATAAAGACAATGGTAACTAAAAATAGATTATATAGTTCCTTATAAAATAGATAAGAATTTTAGAAATTCATTTGAATCTGGCTGGTATTTTGGGAAGAATTTTTGAAAGATCCTTTTAAAACATATAACACCCCATAAATTAATGTAGAATTATTGTTGGTACATATATATTGAAAATTATCATAAAATATATAAGGTGTACATATTTATAAATAAGAATTTAATTTAGTAAATTAGACAATAAGAGTAACCTGAATGAAAATGGAGGTTCAGGTAGAAAACCCTTACCTTAAGCCTAAAGGTGTTCCTTACTTTATCTAAATGACCTAAATAATCAAATTTAGGTTCATAAATTGATGATTCTAGAACCTCCTCAACATGTAATTGATTTTTTATAACCTTATTAGGTTCATTAATTTTCTTTTTATGGTTTAATAGATTTAATTTCATTTTTTGGGAGTGTTTCCTTCCTGGGTTTTCATGACTAGATTACTTATATTCATGTACGGATAAACATGTAGAATGAGAATGGTTGTATAGAATAGAAGTTATTTTTTATTAGTGAAAAATCAGAAGATTACATGGACATAAAATCCATTTGTTTATTTGAAGTGATGATGAATCATTATATAAAACATTAGTGACAAATGTTTGGGTTAATTAGAGAGATTTTTTCACGACAAACTCATTTTGATTTATAAATTATTATCATGTTTACAAAAGGATTCCATAACCATACATAAGTTATAATAAATATATTATAGCCACTTCGGTGGTGACATGGTGGTGAAAGTGAGTGGCCTAAACACGTCATTCTTTGGGAGGTTTTGGGTTCCAATCCTGGGAGTCCGCTTTTGGGGCAAGCCTATCCCCTGGGATCCACCCGTCTTGCCGGGTCTCCCGGTCTCAAATGGGTGGAAAAAATGAGGCACAATACACTGTCCTGACTGATTTCTTTGATTAACCATCACCAACCTGACCGTTACCCTCTGGGACGCTCTTCCATCTCGGCTGGCAACGACTCCTTCCCCAGTTGTGGTTCTACCTCTGGGCAGTGACCCCTTCGTGGGGGAGGGGGGGGGGTGCCCATTTGTGGAGGGTTCGAAAAGGCCACACATGGGAATTACCTTTAAAGAAACATATATTATAGCTTGGTTTGACCATAAAAATTGTTTCATGATCATAATTGAAGATGGTAAAAGAAATTGAAAAACTCGTTGTCTTTGAATGTGATAAATTGAAACATCTCAGATGGTATTTTTATTTCAAGTATAAGAGAATGGGAAAGGACAGATGATGAATTATTATTAATTTATTATAAAAAAATTCTAGTACAAGTAAGGTACTTGATTAATCACAACATTTAGATGAAATTAGGTGTGTAAGGAAAAAGAAAAGAAAGGAACTGGAAATAAAAGAAATGAAAAGAGGATTTTACCTCTTGAAGTAATCCTCCTTGAGAGCCTCTTTAGGGGAGAGGTTTTGGTCTTTTTATGAGACCAAGGGCTGATGAACGTGGGTTAGGATCTTGGGAGGATATTTGAGTATAATTTAGACAAGGAAAAAGGCTTTATAGGAGTTAAGAGAAGAGGGAGTGGGGGGGGGGGTTATAGTGGGGGAGAGGAGAGTTTTCCTATTATTCTACTCATTATTTTATTATTTTTACAAAGACAACCAATAATATTGATTATTGTAACATAGAATAGTAATATGTTCATGTGAGTTCAAACCAAGTGGTCTTACATAAGCCTTACATCACCTATGATGGAATAAATAATGTATTTAGTATTTATCATAAATTATCATATTTTACTATTCACCTAAAATTGAAGTATTTTATAAAAATCCCCAAAATTCACCCAAAACATTTTTCATTGTGTATAATTGAAAAATGAAATCCATTTTTTGAAAATAATTTTCTGAATATTTTTTAATTTAATTTTTAAATAAAATCATAATTTATTAAAAAAACAACATTAAAACTATAACTCATTTTATAACACCTTGAAAAATTAATCAAGGTCCCAAAAAATTATCTTATAACCATAAGACAATAAAATAAAAATTTATGATTAATTTTTATGAAAAAAAATTTCATTTTAAATTATAAAATTAGTCCTAAAATTTAAATTAAAATATTTATGATGTAAAAAAATACTAATACTTATACTATGATCATTTATTCACTTATAATATGTCTGAATTGCATTCATGGGTGAAATTTTCTATTTTTTGTCTGATTTACTATTAATTACTGTTTATTACTATTCATAATAGTATGTTAATATTTATAAGGGTATGTTACTATTCAAAAAAATGTTGATTCTATCAGACTATAAATATCTTACTAAACATAATTGTGTATGTCGGTTTTTTGAAATTAAAATAAAAACTGGCTAGGTTATAACAAAGTTTTGTTTGTAGAGACTTATTGTTTTATGCATTAAATTTATTTTCAAAATCTTTTGGTGTTATATTATCCCTTCATTACAAAAGGTTTTCCTCAAAATTACCATAATGTTGCCTCACAAAAAGATTTGGGTAGTTCTTCATCATAAGCTCCACGGGATCCCATGTTTCCTCTTTGATTTCATGATTTTTCAATAGTATCTTTACCAGTAAAGTCATATGATTCCTTGAAACTTGTTCTTTATTGTCCAGAATCTGGATAGGCTCTTCACAGAAAGATAGGTCATGTTCCAATTCTATTCATTCATAAGTGAGGACATGCATTGGGTATGGCATGTACTTTCTCAGCAATGAGATATGGAACAGATTATATACTTTAGACAAGCTAGGTGTCATAGACAAATTATATGCAACATATCTAATTCTATCTAGAATTTCAAAAGGGCCTATGTACCTGGGGTTTAGTTTCCCTTTCTTCCCAAATCGTATAACACCTTTCCATGGAGATACCTTTAAGAAAACATGATCTCCTACTTGAAACTCCAAATACTTCCTTCTATTATCAGTATTTCTCTTTTTTATGCTCTATGCTTCTTTGATATGGGTTTTAATAGTCTATACCTTCACTGTTTTTTCCTCCACAAGCTCTAGTCCCACAAGCTTCCTTTGTCCAACTTCATCCCAACAAGTTGGTGTACGGCATCTCTTTCCGTAAAATTCATCATATGGTGCCATTTGAATACGTGAATAGAAACTATTATTGTAGAAAAACTCCACTAAAGGTAAATATTGATCCCATATACCTAGAAAGTCATGTTAACATGATCTGAATATATCATCTAAGGTTTGGATCATATTTTCTGATTTCCCATAATTTTGTGGGTGATAACCAGTACTCAATCGAAGCTTAGTATACAAAGATTTCTGAAGGATTTTCTTGAATTTTGATGTAAATCATGGATCATGATCAGAAAAAATTGAGAATTTCTGCATGAATTCTCACAACCTCATTGATATAGAACCGTTCTAGGTGCTCCAGTGGAAAATCCTCATAGTGAGGAAAAGTGTAGATTTAGTCGATCAACAATTACCCATATTACATCATTCTTTCTCAGTGCTTTGGGTAATCCAGTGACAAAATCCATGGTGATTTCATCCCATTTCCCTGTAGGAATAGGTAGAGGATTCATGAATCCTCTTGGATGTTGTTATTCAACATTCACTTGTTGAAAGACTAAATATCTTGATACATAATCAGAATTTTCCCACTTCATGTGGTCCAACAAGAAATGTTCCTTCAAATCTCTATACATTTTAGTGCTACCTATGGTGTATAGAGAAATTTGAGCTATGGGAATCATCCAGTAACTACCTTTTTATCTTGGGTATAGAGGGAACACAAAGACTCTTCCAAAATTTCTGAATTCCATATTCACATACAAAGTCAACCAATTTCTCCTCTTCCACAACATTAATTTTGTTTTTTAGGTTCTCATCATTAGGATGAGAGATTTTAATCCTTTCTAATAAATATGGTTAGGAAACCAATGAAAAATTAGCGATGTTTCACCTTCTTTAATAATTACCATATCCATCCTCACTATATATTTTTTTCAAAAGATCCTTGTCAATCCACATTTTGTTGAGAACTCCATGATCCTTCTAGCTTAATGCATTAGCTACCTTATTTTCCTTTCCTGGGTGATAGTGTATGGAAAAATCATAATCCATGAGTAGTTAGAGCCATCACCTTTACCTCATTTGAGTTCTTTCTGGGAGAAGATATATTTTAGACTCTTATGATCTGTATATATCTCACATTTTCGCCATAGAGATAATGTATCCATTTATTCAAAGAAAATATTACTACTACTAACTCAAGATCATAAGTAGGATAGTTTTATTCATTAATTTTTAACTACCTTGGTGAATAGAAAATAACTATATCATTCTACATAAGGACACAACCAAGTCCTTTATTTGATGCATCAATATAGATCACAAACCCATCATTCCATGATGGTAGAGTTAGGATTGGTGAATTCACTAATATCCTATTCAATTATTTGAAACAGTCCCCACAATCTTTTTTTCCATATGTACTTAACCCCTTTACGTGTAATCTTGGTCATCAGGTTGGCTAAACAGGTGAATTTATGAATGAAATTCCAATAATAACCTACTAAACCAATAAAACTATGTACCTCGGTTATGTTCGTTGGAGTAGGCCATTATTGAATAGCCTTTTTCTTCACAGTATCAATAGATATTCCATATTTAGATATAATGTTGCCAAGAAATGAAACTAATTAAAGCCAAAATTCACACTTGCTAAACTTCCCATATAATTAATTTCTTCTAAGAGTCTTCAAAATAGTGTATGAGTGAATTTCATGATCTTATTAGCTTTTGGAGTATACCAACATATCATCAATAAATTCCACAACAAATTCATCATGATATTCTTTGAAAACAGTATTCATTAGATCCATGAAAATAGAGGGTGCATTAGTGAGTCCAAAAGGCATTACTGTAAAATCGTAATGCCTATACCTAGTTCAAATTGTTGTTTTTGGAATTTCTTCCTTCCTCCCAAGAAACTGATGATATCCAAATTAAAGGTAAATATTTGAAAAATATTATGCTCCATAAATTTGATCAAATAAATCAGAAACGAGAGGTAGGAGATACTTTTTCCTTATTGTTATAGCATTGATCTCCCTGTAGTCAATGCACAAACTCATAGATCCATATTTCTTCTTAACGAAAATAATTGGGGCTCCCCATGGAGAAACACTTGGGCGAATAAATCCTTTATCACTCAATTCCTCTAGTTTTTTTGTCAGTTCCACTAATTCTATAGTGTTCATTCTATAATAGGTATTTGATATGGGCCTTGAATCTGGAATTAAGTCAATGGAAAACTCAATTTTCTACTCTAGATGATGTCCAAGTAAATCCTATGAAAATGCATCAACATATTATTTAGAAATAGGTACATCCTATATTTAAACATTATTTTCCTCACCCATAGTTATTGCATCCCTTCCTCCACAAAAATTGAATTTAGTAGAGCTATTGGGGGTGGATCTAGATAACAGTCATATGATGATGTTTCTTCCCTAAAGATAAGGGATTCCACATCATCCTCAAAAATTGTAACCTCCTTATTCTTGTAATAAATTTACACATCATGGTTCAAAAGAAAATCCATATCGAGGATTATATCAAATTTAATCATGGTTATACCAATAAAATTTGTAGATAAATCACGTTTATATTCTATATTGGGGACTACCTTACACAACTTTGTTGCAATGATACTTCCCTTAAGAGTTTTTATTGACAAGTCCCTTATTAAATCAAATTGGAAATATCTAATTTTCTGGGAAAACTGGGAAGTTATGAAAGAATACTATGATCTAGAATCAAATAAATCATTTTATAGGTTTTTTGAAACAATTAGAGTACCCTACACCATGTTATTAGGATCTTCAATATCTGTAGTTGAGATCGCATAATCATGTCTCTGCTATCTTAGACATTTATGAGGCACATTTTCTTTATGCTTTGGACAATCATTAGCATAGTGTCCCATCTCCCTAAAATTATATCATTGAACATTAATAGCTTATTTCTTCCCATTGAAAACACCAGTATGATAGTCTTTCTATCTACACTTATAGAACACTCCTTTTCCTTTCATGTAGGAACCAAGGTGTTTCCCTCCACAATTATCTTAGGGTGGAAAGTCAACTCATACCTTCTTCCCCATTTCCTAATTTCCTTTTCCAGAGTTTTCAGTAACCCTCTTCTTCTCTTGCTTTCCTTTAAAGTCATAAGACTTAAGAGAACTCCTTTTCCGTCTTGATAGCACATGAGACTATATCTTTGTATGATGAGAAATATTGTTAGACCAATTCCTGATGGAGGAATGGATTTATCCCATTAAAGAATCGATTAATCTTTCTCCTTGTACTATGTATATAGTCCACAAAATTCCTTGTTAACCTTGTGAAGTTAGCGTCATACTTTACAACATCCTCATCTTCTTTTTGCCTCAAATTTCAAAACTTCCTTTCCATATCGGCTCATTATTCATGAGAAAAGTATTTATCTAAGAAAAGTTCTTTAAATTCACCCCATTCCATGTTTTATATATATTCATCATCATTTGTGTTTTGAATTAGTGACCACCATTGATCAATATATTCCAAAAGATGATAAAATTCCCAGAAAACCTTATCCCTTTCACTACATCCCATAGTGAGAAATGTATTCTCTAAGGAACTTATCCACTTCTCTACTACGAATGGGTTTGTAGTACTATTAAATGATAGAGGCTGTTGTCGCAGAATGTGATTTAACATAACTCTTCCACTTTTTGGATCAAGATGCATCATACATGTATGGTAATTGTTCATAACCTATATAAGTTGTCCCAGTATTGTTATATGTTTCTCCACACTAGTTGCATCTCCAGATCCAACATCATTATCTTTCACAGGATGGAAATCCCTACATGGTATACATGTGTTCATGTGTTTTCCATTTCTTATACTAGGTGACATTTCTGAATAATGGAATACACTATAATAGGTTATGAATCATAATGTACCATCTCAACTTAGAAAAAAATACTTAACATAAATTGAAATCCAATGCATGGATAATCCCATAATCATAAACATGGTTTCTTTGAGTAAAAATTTACATTTAAATCCTTCATAATGACATGTAAAGAAAATATGAATTATCATAATAATATCACCTAGAAGTGTCAAACATGGTGCGTAGTAATTCCTTTTGTTGTGTACTAGGATACCCCAGGTAAATCCCAAAACTCCTTGTCCGAGCTTTCACTCCTAGGTATATCTGTGTGAGAACCACATCCACTTGTAGTATCTATACATGGATTTATTTTCTATAAATATCCAAATAATACATTACTTAGTAAAAAATCTAGTATTTTCTTGTGTTTTTATCCACAATGAAGATATTAGGGTTTTGTTCCCTAATCTACATTTTCTAAATCTAATTTTTATGTTTTCTTTTAAACTTACTCTGATACCAACTGTAAGGACCCGACCCCCGTTGCCCGGAGCCAGTGCCTTATATTATTACATTGGTATATAAACAAGGAATATGCATACCAAAGGACTGAGTAGCTTAGTCCCTTTGGAAACAAGATACATATAGAAGTTCAGTATTACAACTTGAAATGAAATATATTATATAAGTTTTATTGGGAATATCACAAATATAAGTTTATCCTTATAAGTCATTCATAATAAATTTCTTCATGGACTAAGAAAGTGAAACACAAGAAAGGGGTGAGGTCAAATGCTTAGTAAGAGTAATAAATACAATGGAAGAGAAAATAAACATTAGGGATTCCGAATAATTGAAAACACATTAATTTAAAAGAAAAACATGAACATAATATGGTAGGAATATGAGATGAGTAAATATTTTCATAATAAAACATAATCATGGGTATTCTACTAGTCAAATAACCTCATGAAATTTGAATTTCAAGATTTATAATGTGATAAATTCATATGTCAGACATTCTAAAACATACCATCAAGGCCTCTTCCAATACATCTATAAATGATTAAGGCCTCGGCCAAAACCATATCTAAAAATGGTAAAGGCCTCGGCCAAGTCCATATCTATTTATCTCTTGATACCTTCCTATGCATTGATGGGAAATAGCGGGCCCCAACCATCACATAATAATTCCAATGAATTCCTCATATGAATGTGGATAAACACAAACAAAATATAAATTCATATTTAAGCTAACATATGAAATGTCAATAACATTCCTCAAACTTTAAGCATAAACACTAACCATTCAGAGTAAATTAGTGAATGGTTTTAAGATAGAACATATAAGATAAAAATAATAATAAACCATTCAATTAAATATGGTAGATGATTTTAAAAAATATTAATCCCAATAATACATAAAAATCAACATTAGTGTAGAAAGAGATGAAAATACTCTTATAAAATCTTCGAGTAATTCTTGAGATAATTACCCTTTTACCTTGAAAATAAAAGTTCATTTAGAAAATAATTTTTATTGAAACAAAATTGAATTAAGGTAGTATTTTAATAATAAAATCAGTGTTTTTAGAAATATAATGTTTTCTTAAAATATATTATATATTTACCTTGAAAATAGGTAAGATTTTGAGAAATTTCCTTGAATCTGGCTTGTATTTTTGGATGAACTTTTGATAGATCCTTTTAAAACATACAACTACCCATAAATGAAAGTTAGATTCCTATTGGTATATATATATTGAAAATTATCATATAATATATTAGGAGTACATATTAATAAATAATAATTTAATTGAGGTAAGTAGATAATAAGAGTAACCTGAATGAAAATGGAGGTTTGGGTAGAAAACTCTTACCTTAATTTTGAAGGTGTTCCCCACTAGACCATAATGACCAGAATAATCATATTTATGTTCATAAATTAATGATTCCCGAACCTCCTAAACATTTAATTGTTTTTTTATAACCTTATTTGGTCCAATCATGGCCTTTTTATGGGTTAATGTTTTTAATTTCATTGTTTGGGAGTGTTTCCTTCCTTGGTTTTCATGATTGGATTACTTATATTCATGTATGGATAAACATGTAGCATGAGAATGGTCTTCCATAATAGAATTTTTATGTATTTAGTGAATAACCATAAGAATACATTTTTATACAATCCATTTGGTTATTCTGAGTGAAGATGAATCATTACATAAAACTTTATTGACAATTGTTTGGGTTAATTGGCAGCTTTTGTTCAGAACGAACTCATTTTGATTCATAAATGATTATCATGTGTAAAAAATAATTCCATAACCTTAAATAAGTTATAATACATAGATTATAGTCTGATTTGAATATAAAAATGGTTTCATGTCCATAATTTGAGACAGTAATGGAAATTGAAAAACCCGTCGTCCTTGAATGTGATAAATTAAAACATCTCAGATGGTGTTTTCATTTCAAGTATAAAAGAAAGGGGAATGAGAGATGTTAAAGAATTATTACTTAATCATAAAAAAACTCTATTACATGTATGGTACTTGAGTCATCACAACATTTGGATTAAATGAAGTGAGTAAATAAAAAGAAAAGAAAGGAACTTGAAATAAAAGAAATGAAAAGAGGAATTTACATCTTCAATTAATCCTCCTTGAGAGCCACTTTAGGGGAGAGGTTTTGGTATTTTTATGAGACCAAGGGCTGAATAAAGTGGGATAAGAGATTATATGTATATTTTATTAGAATTTATACACACAAAAAGTCTTGAGTGGAGTGAATAGAAGAGGGAGTGAGGGGGGTTTTTATAGTGGAGGAGAGGAGGGTTTTCCCTTTAATTTACTAATTATTTTATTATTTTCTGAAATACAACAAATAGTTTTGATTATTGTGACCAATAATATTAATATGTGTATGTGAGTCAGAACTAAGTGGTCTTACATCATCCTTACATCACACATGACTCATAAAATTATGTATTTATTATTTGTCGTAAATTATTGTATTTTAGAATTCCCATAAAATTGAAGTATTTTAGAAAGATCCTAAAAATTCACCCCGACCATTTTTAGATGTGTAGAATTAAAAAATAAACCCTATTTTTTTGAAAATAATTTTCTTAACATTTTTAAGTTAATTTTTAAATAAAATCATAATTATTTGGAAAAAACAACATTAGAACTATAACTCGTTATATAACACCTTGAAAAATTAATCAATGTCCCATAAAATTATCTTATAACCATAAGAAAATAAAATAAAAATTTATGATTATGTTTTATGAAAATAAATTTCAATTTTAAATTATTAAATTAATAATAAAATGGTAATTAAAATATTTATGACATACAAAAATAACAATACATATACTATGATTGTTTCTTCACTTATAAAATGTCTAAATTGCATTCATGGGTGAAGTTTTCTATTTTCTTGTTCGACTTACTATTCATTACTATTAATAATGTTATGTTACTATTAATAAGGTTATGTTACTATTCATAAAAAATTATGGTGATTCTATCAGACTCTAAATATCTTGTTGAACGCAACATTGTATGTCAAACATTTGATACTCATCTCATGATCATTCATCATATAAGATGGATAATATGTTTTTTTGGTGTAGTTTTTATTCTCTAAATATTGTAACAATACCTATAAATACATCTAATAAATTATATATATATATATCTATTTATATTCAAAATTTCATGAAATTGTGTCACTCTTGTAGGTGGAGGCCTATAGCTAAAAACCTGATCAATATAAATAACTTAAATATTGATATTTAAGTCATTACCAAGAAATTTATTTTAATAAAACATTATATATATTTATACTACTTCAGAAAATGCTTAAAAGGTTTTAATTAGTTATAATTAAATTACAATAACATGATCTTGAGAATTTATCTTTGGATTGTTTTATCATTATTTGATAAAACATTCAGAAACATTGTGGGGGGGGGGGGGGGGGGCTCATGGAGCCTCTATTATCATAGATTTTAGTAACCACAAGCCTCTATTTAATCATAATGTAAAAATACATATTTAAATAGAAATTTATCTTATCAAATGATCTTTTATAATAATGTTACTCACATGAAAGTGAGTGGGTATAGTGGTTTGGGATATATAAAATTTTTACATTGACTTGTAGGTCCTTAAATAACTAGAAATAGGGAAGACACATAGGTCATCAATGAGGAAAATAAAATGTGATTATTAAAAATTATATAACCACATACAAAAAAATACACACAATATCAATCCCACATTGGTTGGTCATCTAAAGTTATATCATCACACAATACTATTAACATGTTTATTGGGATACTTATTATAGTATAAATACTATAAATTTAATTAGAACTATATATAATAAATAATAAATATATATATATACATCCATATATTTATATTAATGGTTTTTTAATATCAATATATATTTGTATGCATTTTTTGCATAAAACGATGTCTTTTAAATAAATTCCTCATATACATTTTCAAATATTATATTCAAATAATATATATATATATATATAACTACTGAAAATATTATTATTAGATTTTTTTTTTAAATTTAATTATCAAAATTAATATAATTTACACTTAAATAACCATTAAAATATTATAAACGTTTTTTACTTTCAATATAATAAAATTAGATAATTATATATACAATTTTTGAAGTAATTAAACATTCCAAAAGTTAAAATTTTCAATTTTTGTGTATATATATATATATTAAAGTAGATTCACTTTATTTACTTGTGTGTATCTAATATTTTAATTTAAATTTATTTTTAATTAGATATAATATATAATAATATAGACATATAAATATATTCAAATCAAATTATTC
Organism: Viscum album; assembly: GCA_963277665.1. Lineage (NCBI taxonomy): Eukaryota > Viridiplantae > Streptophyta > Magnoliopsida > Santalales > Viscaceae > Viscum > Viscum album. Next base: position 358,523,745 of record OY728136.1, on the reverse strand, counting down.
AAAATTTAAATAATAAATATACAAATTTTAAAACATTATATTAAAATAGCACAACATATATATACACATTAAATTATATTCAACATTATTTATTAACATTTTAAAATATAATTATTTAAAGTTTTGTAAAAAACTATCATTTCATAAATATAAATATTATCATTTTATGAAAAACTGTTAAAATATTATTAGTAATATTTTTTGATAAATTTAATTAAGAATTTTAATATAATTATATAAATATATATTTAATAATGTATTATATATTTAAATAAATTTAAATATTATACATAATATAATGATAAATTTTTATAAATAATTACTCATAATATATTTTTTATAAAATATTTACCTAGATTCACTTTATTTACCTATGTGTATAGAATATTATAATTTAAATTTATGTTACTTTTAATATAATATATAATAATATATACATATAAATATATTCAAATAAAATTATTTACCATTTAAATTTGAAATATATTCATTTTAAATAATAATATTTCCCCAAATATAAATTATATGAAAAAGGTCTAACTAGAAGTAAAGATCCTGAGCTTTTATTAAAGGATAAAAGAAAAGGATTATAACAGAACATACCGGTCCAAACAAGGAGACATTACCTCATTTGAAAAACTAGTTTAAGAGTCATAAAAAGAAAGATCATTTTCATAGCCATAGTCAGAATCATCAGCAATTTCCCACTCTGACTACGAGTGAGCCTTGTTATAAATCATAAGCATCACTACCTTGTACCTTTCTTTCTCTGGAGTAGGAATGACCTTTAAATACTTATAGGATGATTATTTAGAAAAATTCTATTGAATATTGGAATAATCCTTTTGTGGACTTGTTTTTAGAGGATCCATATTTTTCCCTTCGTTGCTTCTCATCTTTTCCCTGCCATTTATGATAGAATCCTTAGAGGAAACAACTACACCAATTCCTAAAGAATGATTTTTGTCGAATAAAATCATCTTCCATTTTTTATCACAATCATAAATTGAAATGTTACCCCATTTAACAATTCCTAAAGAACTATATTTTTTCAAAGCATCCTGGATAGCTTTTAAAAAATCTACAACCTTAGGATCATGATGCAAGATCTCACCCTGCCAAGAATGTTGAGGATTCAAGGTAGAACTAAAATCCATATCAATATGATGAACAATAGAAATAATACCATTATCCTAACCAATTTTATCCCCCACCTGTGTGGCCTCACCCATGTTAACTAGCATAGTGTAAGAAACATCAACTGTGTTAGATGAATTTTCCTTTAGAGAGCCAGTTGACAATTAATAACCCCACCCGGAGAAGAAACCACATATAAAGTAGTGTGTGAACCGGGATCCAAATTTTATCATTGTTAAAAATTAAAAGTAGTATCAAGAGAATCATTTGATGGTCCCTTATATACAAGATCTGTCCGAGAATTCAAGGGTCCACTATTAGAACCATATAAAGAATTCTCATTCAACAATAGTCCCTTTCCCTTCAAATTAGAAATCCGAGAAATGCATTTCTAAGAGTCCTGCACATAAATTGAAATGGCGGAGGAACATATTAAATGGATATAGGGGGAACCTCTATTTATAATTTCTATTCGCGAGGAGGACTGTCACGACCCATCCTCAGGGCTCATGCCGTGACTACCCCAAGCTCGCCTTCCATAGGCCCGGGGCTGGCGACTAGCACCAAAGGCGTAAATCCATAAACTGGGAAGGAATTTACTTTATGAAAGTAAACAAACACAACAGAGTATGCAACATGAAGTAAACACTATGTGAGTACTGTATATATAAAGTAGTTCTGAAAGTAAATGCGGCTGGAAATATAAGCCCAGCAGTAAAGTACAGGTACCATAGAAAAAAAGTACAACTGAAAAAAGGGAAAATAGCTAAAAAGGGAAGCTCCTGATACATGTGTTGAGTATCCTACCTGAAGGGTAGGTACAAATGTCCACCTCATCACTCCACGTCTATTGGTATGCTCTGTGTACCGTCTCATCGTGTCGTCCACCTCCGGGTACCGACCGGTCCAGGCTCACTCTCAGCCTCCGTCAATGCTATACGACGTCTGCATCCAACACAACGAGGTGCGGGCATAGCCCGTGCATGGGTGACTATAACGATACTCAGTAGGGACCCCGAGACCCCCGAAGGTCTCCCGAAATCCAAAAAGGATAAACCAAAGAAGAAAGATACAACCACGAAGTATCAAATAGCTCTACTTAGGTATATGCCCATACATATACCTAAGTTATCAATCTCATTTTGGCTCCAACTCTCGAGCCCAAGCACAACCCATTCCACACAAGAAAGTAAGTCAATCACATCGATGATAATGATTGAATATCAAGACTCAACTCACACAGGTATACAACTCACGAAGAGGGGTGGAGATGACTAGATGTAGCCTCTGAATCATCTCCTCTGCCGAACCCACGTAGGATCCAAGTACAAAAGTCATCGCTACCGAACCCACGTAGGTTCCAAGTACAGTAACCATCACTACCGAACCCACGTAGGATCCAAGTACAATCGTCATCACTACCGAACCCACAGAGGATCCAAGTACAGTCATCCTCGCTGCTGAACCCACGTAGGATCCAAGTATATTCATCATCGTTGTCGAACCCACGGAGGATCCCAGCACACTAGTCATTGCAGTTGCAGCCAGCTCAAGGGTTCCCACACACAACGTACTCGATTCCGAGAGGGTTCGCTCCTTGAGTAAAGGGGTCTATACTTTAACTATCATGAAGTCCTGAGTGGAAGTATCCCGAAGTTCCTTCTCGTCAAAAGGAACCTAACACGATAGACGACGCGTCAATCGGACGTCCAGTCTGAGAGATATTGGCTTTTTTGTTCTAGGGGCCCAGTTAGAAATATACTCGTTCCAAACCCAACCATTTACCAAAGTTTTCCAAAACTCACTTAGAGTATCGCAAAAGGACTGCCTCATCGATAAGGTCCCAGTGCCGCAGATGGCGCGTCGATCGGACGCACAGTCTTTACGTTATTCACATTTAAGTGAATAACGGGACCGAACCGTTAAGCCCAGTGGGCTGGCGGGTCGGGTTAACCTTGTTTTGACGGGTCCGACCCGGCAGGGGTGTTGGGCCGGCCCGAAGATTCGCGCAGCCCGACCCAGTAGGGCGCGACCCGGACCGAAGGCCGAGCAGTCCGAGGGGGGGGGGGGGGGGGGTGGTTGCCAAAACCGGCGGCGCCACCCTCCCTAACCGGCCGGCTGGAGGCGACCAGCCTTCTGGCACAAGTGTCCCGCATGGGCGAGCCCCGACTCATCCGGTGCGACACCCTCTTGGCGCCACGACTTTGCTCTGCCCGGCTGGTCGACGGGCCTGTCGGTCCTTCCGCCGAAGCGTCCTGGTGGGCCGCAGTTCCTGCTGCACAGCCGGCGCGACAACGCTGGCTTCCTTCGCCATGGCCCGCTTGGCCGTGACTTTCCTTTGCTTGTGCGACGATGGCCCTTGCACCGACGGTCTCTTCCGTGTTATTCCTCTGATCAGCGATTCCATATAATTAAACAAGATCAAATGGAGGGTCATCATGCCATGTTCGTTTGGCCCACGCCCTTCGCGTTAAGCGATAGCAATAGGCCGAGACAATCAAAGTTATACAACGACAAATCGAGGCACAATTTTAATCAATTCAAATTAAACATAACCCCTACCTTGATAATTGACATTGCACGTTGGGCGTCGCGGAAGACGACATTGCGGGGAAAGGATTCATAGGTGACGTCAGAGTGCGTCCAAGGAGGAAGTGACGTCTCCTCACTTATTGTGGAGAAAAGAAAGGAAGGCACGTCGACCGTTCTTCATCGGAGGTTGGAGTTCTTCCAAAAACTCAAGATCTCTCCCAACTCTCTCTTTAACACAATGAAAACCCCAAAAATAAAATAATTGGATAATGCAATTATTTTATTAACACACGCAATTTAAAAATTCAAAATTAAAACCACTTCATTAATTAACTGATATGGTTGAATTCATTAAATTAATGTGTTGGTAATTAATAAAGAGTGGGAGAGGATGAGGTGAGAGGTCTCATAAATATGGGAGAGTTTCCAACATGAAACAAGGGAGTTTAATGGGGGGGGGGTTTATGAGAGTTATGGGGAGTTCAAGGGTTTAGGTCATGTGTGGGCCCCACCCCTCAAATATCCTCTCATGGGAGGTTATGTGGGTGTGGGCCCCACCTTTAACACCCCTTGGGAGGAAATAACAACCAACCATAAAATAAAATTGTGCTACACCAATTTTATTTATTTTAATCTAATTCCCCAAATATTAATTCTCAACCCACTTAAATCAAAACTGCGGTAAAGGTACCCTTTGGTAATTACCAGCACTGCGAGTTCATCGGTGCCCTCATATTTCAATTTTGAGCACCATTTAAAAGATAGAAAAAACCGCTCATTCGTTTACTGAACGTACCCGAGATAAACTTCAGAAATTGATTCCGGGCACATCGGGCCTCGGAATCAAGTGCCTTTAGAAGACACAAACTCATAAAATTCCAAAGTATTTAAGAAAAAAATTTCCTTGAAATTTCTGGGTCTTTACATTACTCCCACCTCAGGGCTTTACGTCCCCATAAAGTTACAACATAAACTAGGGAAACAGATGAGCGTACTGAGCATGCATCTAAGCCTCCCGCTCCCATGTGCTCTCCTGGAGGTTCCCGTGATGCCAATGAATGAGCACTAGAGGAATCAACCATCCACGTAGGACCCGCTCCTGTCGATCCTCAATCTCCACTGGGACCTCCATGAATGTATCCCCATCATCGATGTCCAGCTCCCCATGATCAATGATGTGGGTCGGGTTATGCACATATCTCCTAAAATGAGATACGTGGAAGACTTCATGAACCCGGTGCAATTGAGGTGGAAGGGCCAGGCAATAAGCCACCTCGCTTACTCTGTTGAGGACCTAAAAAGGCCTGATGAAGCACATAGATAACTTGCCGCCCTGGCCAAATCTCCGTAATCCACGTCGGGGTGAGACCCATAATAAAACGTGGTCGCCATCCTCGAACTACAGTGGTCTCCATCTCCTATCATCATAGGACTTCTATCTGCTCTGTACAGTCCTCATCTGCTCCTGTATGATTTGCACCTTCTCCGTCATAGCCTGAATTATCTCTGGTCTTACAAGTGCTGACTCCCCAGGGTCAGTCTAGCACAGAGGTGATCTGAAAGGTTTCTCGTATAGTGCTTCATATGGTTCCATCCTGATGGTGGAGTGGTATCTGTTGTTATACAAAAACTCCACCAAGAGTAAATGATCCTCCCAGCTGTGACCAAAGTCGAGGAAACATGCACGGAGCAGGTCATCGAGTGTCTGAATGTTCCTCTCAGTCTGACCACCCGTTTGAGTATGGAAGGTGGTGATCAAGTGAAGCTATGTCCCAAAAGCCTCCTATAACCCCTTCCATAGCCAGAAAGTGAAACAATCATCTCGATCGGAGACGATAGTCGATGGTACACCATGAAGTCGTACGATCTCCTGAATGTAGAGGCATCCCAAGCTCTCTATTGAACCCTGCTCTCTGATCGGAAGGAAGTGGACCTATTTGTTGAGTCAGTCGACGATCACCCAGATAGAGTTTTGTCCCTTGGATGTATGTGGAATCCCCATCACAAAATCCATGGATATCCCATCCCACTTCCACTCCGGAACCTCTAAGGGCTGTACCAAGCCTGGTGGTATCTAGTGCTCCACCTTCACCTACTGACAACTGAGGCATCGAGAGGCTAACTCTACTACTGCTTTCTTCATACCCTACCACCAGTGTTGTCGTCTGAGGTCCTGATACATCTTCGCCACTCCTAGATGTACCGTAAGAGGGGAAGTGTGGAACTCCCTCAACACCTCCTCTTGTAGTGAAACTGGTACCATGGTACATCCTATGAAGAGAATGGCGTGCTCCCAACCTTCAGAAAACCCATCAGGTGCCTGGCCTGAGGATATATGAGCACGTCGCACCTCACAGTCAATGTTACCATGCTGTGCCTCCCTAAATCACTGAATAAGTGGAGGAGTGACTGTGAGAGACTGAAGAAAGTCTGCTCCATCTCTATCCACAAAGGATATCTGTAACGCGGCTAGCTGCTCTGTCGCCTCTCCTAGTAGCTGAATGCTCGATCTCCTGCTGAGAGCATCTACTACAACATTCCCCTTCATAGGAGTATAGTCTATCTCGAAGTCATAGTCCTGGAGGAACTTGAGCTAACACCACTATCTCAGGTTCAGGTCCTTCTGCGAAAAGATGTACCTAATACTCTGGTGGTCGGAGTAGACTGTAAAGCGCTTGCTCATCAGATAGTGCCGCCAAATCTTCAAGGCGAAGACTATTGCTGCTAACTCCAGGTCATGGGTAGTGTAGTTCTGCTCATTCTGTCTCAACTTCCATGAACCATACGCGATCACTGCTCTATCCTACATCAAGACACACCTGAGTCCGGTCCCTGATGCATCGTAGTAAACTACGTACCCTACACCCTACTCTGGTAGCCTCAAGATGGGTGCACTGGTCAACCTCTACCTTAGCTCTTGAAATCTCTACTGGCATCTCTCTGACCACACGAAGGGTTTCCCCTTCTTCATCAAAGCTGAAATAGGTGATGCAACTCTGGAGAAGTCTGGCACAAATCTCCGATAGTAACCAGCCAGACCCAAGAAACTCCACACCCCCGTCACACTCCTGGGTGGCTCCCAAGCAAGTAATGACCCGAGATTCGTGGAATCCACTACTACTCCAACCTCCAAGATGACGTGTCCCAAGAAGTGAACCTCTCAAATCCAAAACTAGAACTTCGAGAGATTACCATAAAGATGGTGCTCTCGGAGTGTGTCTATTACTACCTGCAAATGGTAGGTGTGTTCCTCCTCAGTAGTCGAGTAAATCAGTATGTCGTCGATGAATACTATGACAAAGAGATCGAGGTATGGCTAGAAGATCCTGTTCATGAGACTCATGAACACTGTTGGAGCATTGGTTACCCCAAAGGGCATAACCAAGAACTCGTAGTGGCCATATCGACACCTGAAGGCCATCTTCTACACATCCTCGTCTCTAACTCTGAGCTGATGATAGCCTGACCTGAGGTTTATCTTTGAGAACCATCGTGCTCCATTGAGCTGATCAAAGAGGTCGTCAATCCTCGGGAGTGGGTAATTGTTCTTCATGGTCACCTGATTCAGGTGAAAGTAGTCAACACACAGTCTCAAGATCCCATCCGCCTTCCTGGCGAACAAAATCGGAGATGCCCAGGGTGAAACATTGGGTCAGATAAATCCCTTTCTCTATAAATCCTCCAGCTGTACCCGCAACTCATAAAGCTCGGTGGGAGCCATACGATATGCTGGAGTAGATATCGGTGCTGTACCAGGGTACAGGTCAATGTAGAAGTATACCTCTCTGGGAGGATGTAATCCTGGATTGTTGTTAGGGAAAACATCCACATAATGATCCACCACAACAGGAAAACTCGGACTCCGCACATCAACTGCTCCGAGGATGAGACTAGCCTACTGATATTTGATCGACAACCCCCTCCTCTGCGTAAGTCCATCCTGTGCTGCAAAGGCTCCCTTCTCATCAGTGAAGGTGATATTGGTCCCATTCATGCGGACACACCTCACTTTGCGCGTAAAATAGTCGATCTGAGCATGGATTGTAGATAACCAGTCCATACCCAAGATGATGTCGTAAGGCCTCGACACCGCTACAAGAATATCCCAGCCGAATCTCTCACCTCCTAGAGTAAGCTCAAACTTCCGACACAAGTGCGTAATCGTCGAGTTTTCTCCCATAAAAGTGTCTAGCCGTAAGGATCGAGCCAACGACTCTGTTGGAATCTCTGAGCTTCAAACAAGTGCAACAACAATAAAAGAATGACTTGCACCTGTGTCTATAAGTACTACAACAAGGGTATAGTAGACACAAATAGTACCTAGAATCATCTCAGGTGCGCCGTGGTCGTAGGCCTCAACTGCCTGAAGCTAGGCCTGCCTCTGTCCACCAGCTCCCTATGGTCAGGGTGGACCTCCTTGTGGTGGTGGTGGTAGATCCTCAAAACATCATCCACCACCCACTGCTCGGGTAGCTCCTCTTCCACATCTGCCTGCTCCCTATGGACCAACATGGTCAAACCTCTGCCTCTTCCAGGGAGGTCCCTCTACTGTCTGCTGCTCATCTGCATGGAGGGTCGGGCAGTCACGAGCCATGTGGCCCTTCCCTCTACATTCATAGCACTACCTGCTCCTCGTAAGGATGGATCTGTTTCGTGTTCCCCACACAATCGAACCTGTATCCTGAGGTCGCCCACCTGATGGCCTGGTCCGCTTGGACCTCTACGTCAACTGTTTACTGTTGGATGCAGAAGACACCTCTACATGTTTCCCTGTGGTGGGTCTCTCTACTGGTGTCTACTCAATGAGGAAAATCTGCACTAGAAGGGCTCTCTCCAGTACCCCCGCCTACGTTGGAATGCTGAGGGGAATCGTTGAAGCTCTGATATCATGACTCATTACCTGCTCAAAGGTCCGGGCCCTGAAGAATGGGTTCTGTTCCGTATCCGTGGAGTAGCCTGAGTGGTCGGTGAACCTCGCTGAGTACTGAGATACTGTCATGCTGCCCTGCTGTAGATGTAGTAACTCCTGAATCTACACCGTATGAAGGGTGGCTGGAACAAACTCTGAGCGGAAGAGACTCTCTAAGTCCATCCAACATAAAGATGCCTCATCATGCACCTGAAGCATCAAGCTCTACCATCTTCATGCCACTGCATACAGGAGACTCGCGACAAGGATCACCATGAAGTCGGCTGGTGTCCCTACCAATCTGAAAACTATGATGACATCCTCCAGCCAATCCTCAGCTTCCTATGGGTCCGTCTCTCCATGGAACTTTGGCGGCCTATGTTGCTGGAACTCATGAAAGTCACTCAAGCGGCATGAAATCTCTGCTGCTGGGGATGGTGGTATCGGTGGCCCAGCGGGTAGTGGTACCGCTGGTGCCTCCGTTGTGATGGGGCCCTGCACCGAGGCCTCATCGCTCGGTGGGATACCATCTCTTATAAAACTTGGAACCCTAGCTGGCTACCTTCGTGGGGCCATCCTAAAAAGAAACTGGTGCGCCACGGCCAAAACACTATACCTGATGAGTTGACTCAAAGTAATCACAAATAAAACTTTTGAAACACACATGAAATCAGTGTTTTCGTGCACTGAGTTAGAAATCAGAGGTCAGGGTCCTGGTATATGGATACGTCGGCCACCACACCAACACTGGACTCCCTGGTACTGAAAACCACACTCAATACTCTTAACACTATTGCTTCACAGAAGAGAATCATCAGAGTCCTGAGTTCTGTGGTAGAACCGACTCCTCTGATACCAATTTGTCACGACCCGTCCTCGGGGCCCGTTCCATGACTACCCTAAGCCCGCCTTCCATAGGCCAGGGGTTGGCGACTAGAACCAAAGGCGTAAACCCCTAAGCTTGGAAGAAATTTCCTTTATGAAAGTAAATAAACACAACATAGTACGCAACAGGAAGTAAACACTATGTGAATACTGTAAACATAAATTAGTACTGAAAGTAAATGGGGTAGGAAATACAAGCCCAATAGTAAAGTACAGGTAAAACGAAAAACAAGTACAACTGAAAAAGGGACAATAGCTAAAAAGGGAAGCTCCTGATACGTCTGCCGAGTATCCTACATGAAGGGTAGGTACAGATGTCCACCTCAGCACTCCACGTCTATCGGTCTGCTCCGTGTACCGTCTCACCGTGTGGTCCACCTCCGGGAACCGACCGGTCTAGGCTCACTCCCGGCCCCCGTCAATGCTGTCCATCATCTGCATCTAACACAACGAGGTGCGGGCATAGCCCGTGCAGGGGTGACTATAACGATACTCAGTATGGACCCTGAGACCCCCGAAGATCTCTCAAAATCTACAAAGGATAAACCACAAAAAAAAGATACAACCACGATGTATCTAACAACCCTACTTTGGTATATGCCCATACATATACCTAAGTTATCAATCTCAGTTCGACTCCAACTCTCGATCCCAAGCACAACCCAGTCCACACAAGAAAGTAAGTCAATCACATCGATGATAATGATTGAATGTAAAGACTCAACTCACATAGGTATACTACTCACAAAGAGGGGTGTAGATGATTAGATGTAGCCTCTGAATCATCTCTTGTGCCGAACCCATGTAGGATCCAAGTACAGAAGTCGTCGCTGCAGAACCCACGTAGGATCCAAGTACAGTAACCATCGCCGCCGAACCCACGTAGGATCCAAGTATAGTCATCATCACTGCCGAACCCACGGAGGATCCAAGTACAATCGTCCTAACTACCGAACGCACGTAGGATACAAGTACAGTCTTCATAGTTGTTGAACCCATGGAGGATCCCAACACAGTAGTCATCGCAGTCGCAGCCATCTCTAGGGTTCCTGCACACAACGTACTCAATTCCGGGAGGGTATGCTCCTCGAGTAAAGGGGTCGATACTTCAACTGTCACGAAGTCATGAGTCGAAGTATCCCAAAGTCTCGTATTGTTAAAAGGAACCTAACACGACAGACAACGCGTCAATTGGACGCCCGGTCTGAGAGATACTGGCTTTTCCATTCTAGGGGCCTGGTAGGAAATATACTCATTCCAAACCCGGACATTTACCAAAGTTGTCCAAAACTAACTTATTGTATCAAAAAAGGACCGCCTCGTCGATAAGGTCCCAGTTCCATAGACGGCACATCGATCGGACGCGCGGTCTTTAAGTTATTCACGTTTAAGTGAATAACGGGCCCAACCCGTTAAGCCCAATGGGCTGGCGGGTCGGGTTAACCTATTTTTGATGTGTACGACCCGACATGGGTGTCAGACTGGCCCGAATATTCGTACGGCCCGGAGGGGCGTGGCCCAGCCAGCTCGGCCTGAAGGCCGAGCGGTTCGAGGGGGGGGGGGACTGGCTGCCCGAACCAGTGGCACCAAGAAGCGCCGTCCTCCCTAACTGGACAGATGGAGCCAATCGGCCTTATGGCGCAAGAGGACCGCACGGGTGGGCCGTGGCTCATTCGGTGCGGTTCCCTCCTGGCGCCGTGGCTTTGCTTCGCCCGACCAGCCGACGGGCCGATCGATCCTTCTGCCAAAGCGGCCTGGCGGGCCGCGGTTCCTACTGCACAGCCGGCGCGATAGCGCCGGCTTCCTTCGCCGCGGCCTGCTCTATCTGCGGCTCCGCATCCCCAACACAGCGCGATGGTGCTGTGCTTCCTCCGCCGCGGCCCGCTTGGCCATGACTTTCCTTTTCATGTGCAATAAAGACCCTTGCGCCACCGGGCTCTTCTGCGTTCCACCTCCGATCGTCGATTCCATATAATTAAACAAGATCAAACAGAGGGTCGTAAGGCCGTGTTCGTTCGGTCCATGCCCTTGGAATTAAGCAATGACAATAGGCCGAGACAATAAAAGTTATACAATGACTAATTGAGGCACAATTTTAATCCATTAAAATTGAACATAACCCCTACCTCGATAATTGACGTTGCACGTCGGGCGTCGCAGAAGACGACGTCATGGGGAAAGGATTCATAGGCGATGTTGGAGTGCGTATGAGGAGGAAGCGGTGTCTCCTCCCTTATCGCATAGAAAGGAAAGGAAGGCACGTCGATCGTTCTTCATGGAACCAGTGTTCTTCGTCGGAGGTCGGTGTTCTTCCAAAAACTCAAGAGCTCTCCCAACTCTCTCCTTAAAAAAATGAATGCCCCAAAAATAAAATAATAGGTTAATGCTATTATTTTATTAACACATACAATTTAAAAATTCAAAATTCAAACCACTTCATTAATTAAGTGATGTGGTTGAATTCATTAAATTAATGTGTTGGCAATTAATAAAGAGAGGCTGAGGAGGAGGTGAGAGGTCTCATAAATATGGGAGAGTTTCCAACATTAAACAAGGAAGTTTAATGGGCGGGGGGTTATGAGAGTTATAGGGAGTTAAAGGGTTTAGGTCAGGTGTGGGCCCCACCCCAAAAATATCCTCGCATGGGAGGTTATGTGGGCGTGGGCCCCACCTTTAACTCCCCTTGGGAGGAAATAACCACCAACCATAAAATAAAATTGTGCTACACCAATTTTATTTATTTTAATCTAATTCACCAAATATTAATTCTCAATATGCTTAAAACACAATTGCGGTAAAGGCACCCTTTACCAATTACCAGTGCTGCGAGTTCATCAGTGCCCTCAGATTTCAATTCCGAGCACTGGTTCAAAAGGTAGAAAAACCCGCTCGTTCGTTTACTGAATACACCCAAGATAAACTTTAAAAATTGATTCTGGGAACACCGGGCCTCAGAATCAAGTGCCGTAAGAAGCCACAGACTCATAAAATTCCAAAGTATTTAGGAAAAAATTTTCCTTGGAATTTACAGGTCTTTAAAAGGACTAAACCCCATTATTGTCTCCTTCGTAATTTTTTTTCTGAAAACCTAAATGAGATTCATGCTTCTTACTATTACCTAAGGAAGTGTGGATGGGATTGCTGATTCCTTGATTATAGAATAAAAAGTATGAACCTCATTTATGATTCTCTATGAAATTAATAAGAGTGAATAGTCTTAATGAAGTCCCATATCCATTTTTTTAAAATAAATAAATATTTTTCATTTTTTAAAGATAAATACCATGAAATTTTAAAAAACCTCAAAAGTTACCCCTACACCTGGTATTTCATGATGGGGTTCATCTTGTGACGTACTTTCTAGTTTTTTTATGATAAATTCACTTTTTCAAATTCAAAATATACAATTTTCATTTTCTTCTTATACACTCTGGGATATTTAAATATAGGTTATATATGTTTCTATTCCTAATCTATTTAATAGGATGTAGATATCAGATAAATCTAGCAAGGAGACTAGAAAAATTGGATTAGTGAATCACTAGCATGTTGTGAGGTAGTAGGGAAAGGAAAGTGGGTTGTGACTCAGGTATGGAAAAGGTAGGGAAATGTGGAGTGGATAATATCACACAACAGAAGCATGGGTTTCACAATGACTTACTTATGTTTATACAGAAATAATGCATTTTTTGTTTTTGATCTCCAAACCCTAACATATTTTCATGGGATGATTATCAGAGAGGCGATGTAGGTGTATCAGGGAGTTGATTTTCATGATAGTTTTCTATGCCATATATACAATTCAAGTTTCAAGTTTATTTTGGATTAGTATATCTTTGATTATTAGTATATTTTCTAATAGTTTCCCTATGGTTTTTAATCCTATGCATTGGAGGGGTTTTCCACATTAAATTTCTATATCCCCATTTATTTTCTTCGATCTAGTTTTACCTTCATTTACATTAGCGATTTTCAGAATTTTATTTATTAAAACTATCTTATTATCCTAGGACAAATCTTCTTCCCACCCAATAACTGGTATCATATGAGGTTATCCTTATTTATTGATGATTATATATGGGTGATTCTATCCTTTAGATTTCTAACCAAATTTAACTATTTAATGGGAAAAATTACTTTACTCTATGGAATTAATGAGTTAAGAATATTATGGTCTATGAGAATATAAATAAGGCACTGAAGGAAAAAAATAGAGAAACAGAAGAGGATGATTGTTGGTGATTGGAAGGTTATAAGATAGTAGATGAAAATAATAATTCATATGTATTTTTATAATAATAATCTATAGGAAGTGATAAATATGATAGATATGAAATAGATTTGGGTGAATCCTGAACGAAGATATAAATCAAAATCTTTCAAAAATCGTTTATATAAAAAAATGATTGTATTATTTGTGAATGTCTGAGAATGAATATTTAAGTAACCATATGGATAACTTCACCAAAATTTTGACTAAGATATCTTCAATGGATGTTAATATCGATGAAAAAGGCAATGAAATACCTATTTAAATGGAACAAGATGACAATTAATTTCATTTATTATGGTTCATTATCTGATTAATATGATGATCTCATCACCACAATGTTTTCAAGAAAGATGCACTGAAGTTGGATGATGTGATTTCATCATTGTGGATGAATGAGACTCAGTCAAAGACCCCTAATGTTGAATCATCAAGTAACTGTTGTATTCTAGATATGGTAGATGGGAGAATTAATCAAATAGGTTGGTTAAATATAAGATGAAAGGTCAATTGCTTATTTCAGTGACAAGGAGGGTCATGTATAGAGAAACTGCTATTCTTTTAAAAAGATTAAGGAATAAAACAAGGACTAAAAAACAATTTTGAGGATACCATTTTAATTATTGTATAGAGTGAGCGTGATTTTGTTTCTCCTGGAATTGATTATTTCAGTTCAAATCTGTAAACCAAATGGGTGGTTGACTCAGTAGAACCATGACATATTACACTGAATAGGGAATTATTTTCTTCATACGAAGATGGAAATTTTTTTATATTGAAGATGAGTAATGGATATTCTACTGATTTCATCGGTTTTGGTGATATTTTTATCACTATAAATGAAGGTTTTATGATGATGTTTAGGAATGTGTGACATGTTAAAATTATATTCCATAATTTTAATCCTACTTGTTCTCATGACAATGATTGATTCATTAGTTTTTTTTGGAACATGAAGATGAACCTTGACTAGAGGATCAAAGGTTTATGTATGATGAAAAATAGATGATATAATTAAAAGGATTTATGTAATGGAATTCAATGATTTGATGAATGTAGTTTTGGAGATGAATTCATCATATTTTTGGAACATATGATCATCGTGCATGAGTCAAAAACCATAGACTGATATGAAGAAGGTTTTGAAGCCGAAGAAGGACAAGTCAATTTTTTTAGGTCTTACACCTAATTGTTTTTCTTTATTGAGTTCTAGGAGTGAATAAAGAATTAAAATCAAATATTTAGGTGATACACTGAGAGTTATAGATAGCTCGGAGGAGGTTGAGTAGAGGGAGAAATTCATTTCTATAGGTTCTAAAAATTATATGGTAATCACACTTATGGGTTATCCAAGTGTTCGTTCCAGTCTTGTTCATTAGGGTAGTGTAGACATAGGTATGCTAAAGACATATATGTTTGGATTTATTATATAGGGGTATATTTAGGTTTCTATAAGAGATGAAAAAGACTGATGTCATATTTTATAAAGAGTATGAATGTTGGTGTGATACAAAATGTCTTACAGTCTAACCGTGTTTTATGGAATTGATATCATTATTTAATGGGTTTAAGGGGAGATTGATGGGGTTAAAATAGTGATATAATTTCATGTTTTTAAAGATAAAGAATATTTATAAAATTCAAAATACATGATTTCTATTTTTCCCTATAAAAACTAAGATCTTTAGTGATATGTTATATATATTCTTATTCCTACTCTATTTAATAGGATGCATAGAGAAGATAAAGGTAATGAGGAAAATAGAATAATTTGAGTGCTGAATCATTAACATGAAGTGAGGAAACAAAGAATGGAAAGTGGGATGTGACTAACATGTGTATAAGGCATGGCAACTAGAAGTGGGTAGAATCGCACATCAGATGCATAGGTTGTGCAATGGATTATTTAAGGTTCTATAAAAAATAAGTATTTTCCAATTTTGATCTCTGAATTGTGATTTATTTTCATGAGATGATTATCAGAGAGGTTATGCAGGCATATTAGGGTGTGGATTTTCACACAGGTTTTCTATGCTATTTTTGAAATTCATTTTTGAGTCTTTAATTGGATTTCTATGTACTCTCTGATCATTAGTGTAGGTGCACCAATATTAGAGAAAAATTTCCACTTCACCTACAATGACTATTTTTTCACACATAGAATTCCACCATAGTGTTGTTGATATAATATCACCAATTATTACAATGAAACATTAACTTTTGCTGCTAAAGCTGAACTGGAAAACTAATCATGAAAAAGGGTTTAATGTTATGTAAAAGAAGATAAGGGTGCATTGATTATGGATTCCTGCTATATATAACTAAATAAAGTGTTGGTTCTTTGGTTGTAGTTTTATTCTTTCAAATAGGCTATTGTAAAGGGATATATCTTTTTTTATAATAAGGTTATGGAAGAATGAATCCTCCCAACAATTAATGTAAACTTTTCAAAATAAATTATCATGCATCTCACTCATTTTTTTTGTTTTTTCAATAGATCAATAAGCATCATCAACAAAATGAGAAAATTAAAAACTCTCAAAAAGGTGATCAAATAATCAAATCAAGAAGTGTAAAGGGTAGTATTGATGTGTCTATAATTAATAATGTACAAGATCCATTGAGGAATTTTATATGGTTACAAAGTGTTTATAATTTTTTTTATTTGAAAATAATTATTTAGATAGAAGTTGAATGCTGGCATAGGAACAAAATGGAAAACTAAAAAGAAGACGAAGATATAACATTCTTTGAATTGATGTGATCCTACGTGCATGGTGAGAACCCCACCCATGAAAGATTCTTATCAAATAATTAGAAGCAAGAAAATATATACTCGAAATCAGTGGCATAAAATATAAAAAAAGTTATCTGATGTAGCTGTCTTTTCTAAACCATATGGTGGTGATGAACTCCTTCATGTAGAATTAGCACTGTTCACTGCTGGATAGGATCATGCATATATCCAATACAAAAGATACATTAGTGGAAAACCAATAATAATTCCCTTATAGTTCCTTATTTATATATGAAAATTTGGTTATAATTGAAGATAGAAATCCACAAAAACCATACTTTGTACAAAGATTACCAAATCTGGTTCCCAATTAAAGTCACCACTAAGTCACCACCAAAATAGATTTCCAGCTATAGGAAAATATAACCCTATATGCCAAGGTATAGGGAATGAGTACTAGATCAAAACTATCTTTATTCCTATTCTAGAAATTTCCAAAACCAGGGGTTTTCTCCTCTGAGAGCTCTTGGATCACACACTAGAACAATTGAATAAAAAATAATAGAATACTAAAGGATAAGAATATGATAAATGATTAACAAGAAGCGATGTTCCAGGAGGTGCAGATAAGTTGTAATGATGGTGGCACACATATGAACGAGGTCAAATTGGTCGTTTGAAGAACCGTGAGTAGTATAGCTAGTATCTACACATAGAGGTACCCCATTTTCAGTAAGGCAATACTATAGAATGAGAAAAATATAAAGAATCACACTAAGGCAAAAGAATGGCCATTAGATCAAGCATGATAAACAACCCATATTTATTTTGATATTAACAAAATCGGGTTAGAAAAAAATATACCATATGTATAAAAAAGGTAATTAAAATGCCAATAAACACATACAATGTACCATGAAGTCCATGAAAAATAAAAAAATTTGAATTTTAATATATCAGTGTAATTGGAAATTTAAAAAATCTACACCTTTCATCTTAAATGGATCAATTTTACTAATGATGTTATCACAACCTCTATAATTAAACTTGGATGAGGTCCAAACTATGTAAAAAATGAAAAAATTTAGAAAGGGGTACAACTTTATCAAAATACTAGCTATGTTATCCTCGATGTGTATCTTAGTGACACACTCTATCCAAAATTCTATTATATTCCTAACAAAGTGATTTTAAATGTCTATATAATTTGATCTACCTTGAAAAACATAGTTTTTAGACAAGTTTAATGAATATTGACTATCATAGTGTACAACTACACTAGAAGCAGATAAATACATCTCATGAATATATACTTTTAACCAAATGTATTATTTAATACAGTTGGTTAAATAATTATATTCATCCTCTATGGAGGATATAGAAAATACTGATTTTATGTTACATATCCTGGAAAAGGCACCACCATAAGTAAGAAAAAACACAGTAATTAATTTTTGAGTGTCAAAACTAGAAGCATAGTTAGAATCTACAAATACTACAATGTCATCATCATAAATATCATTTTTTTTAAAATGAATTAAAAAACTAGAGGATATTAAAACATACATGATAATCTGTTTCAAATCATTTCAGTGTTATTTCCCATGTTTTCCCATAAACCTTCTCAAATTGCACACTAAAAATGAAATATCATGTCTAGAAAAAATCATTTCATACATGAGCCTCCCAACTATGTTAACATATGGGATCTTTATCAAGAAATCAATCACAGTGTCAATAACAAGGGACTGGTTTAGGGATAACTTGAGGTTTTGGACCTAAAGTAGGCTTGCTGATTTAATGTTCTCAAACAAGTACCACTTTAAAACTTTTCTTACCATAACAATGATAAGAAAAAATAGAGTTATATTTATTATATATCTAATGATTTCCATTACTAATATTTCTTTTTCATTTAATAGATCATTTATTTCAAATGTAGAAATCAATTGTGTTTTCTCCTGGAAAATTACCCACATGTTTTTACAAATATATATCATGTAATCAATATATAAAATTAGGTAAATCATATCATGATATATTGATTTTAATAAACACATTCACCAAATTTTATTCCACTAAAATAATTTTCAATCATAAATGAATAAAAACACTTGTACAACTATCTTGAATATTTTTTCAAACCATACAAAGAGTTTTGTAAAAGGAAAACATGATTCATTTTGAAATTCTTTGAGAAACCTCCCAGTGGTCTAAAATAAACTGTTTATTCTAATTTTTCATGGAAAAAGGAAGCTTTAACATCCAACTATTCTGTATGAAAATAATTCTTAGTTGAAAAATAAATAAAAACATGATTGGATGAATTCATAACAATAGGGGGAAAAATATCACCATAGTAGACTCCTTCCCATTGAAGGTGTCACTTAGTGACTAATTGATATTTATATTTGATTTTTAATTCCCTGGTGTTATCCTTTTTATTCTTCAGGATCCATCTAAAACCTATTACCTTTTCATTTAAGGGTTTTGTTACAATAGTCCAAGTATTATTATTAATATGGGAATATATCTCATCATTTATGGTAGACAACCACTATCAATATTCTTTAGACTTTAGGACATGATTAAGAGTTTTTGGTTCATCGTTATGAATATCTTGAACAACATTAAAGAAATGAATCACCATATTAGCATGGATAAACTGAGAATGGGGACTAATAGTCCTCATATCTTAGTCTCGAGTTAAATGGTATCCCCTTAGTTTACCCTCCTCTTATTTGGGTTCATAATTGGAATCAAATTACAATCCACCTTTAGGTTGTGGGGGGTAAATATAAGAGGAAAACTCAAGTTCTAGAGGGACCTAAGGACTAGGACCAACTTCAACACCAAAGGGCTGGGGTTTAGTGGCCTCTCCAGACTCTATAGTCTTCTTACTAGGAATACATGACTCTCATAACATGACATCATAATTGATTAACCATCTTTGATATCTTAATTTTTCTACCCACAATTTTTACCCTTTAATACCATTTAGATAACCAAAATAGATTCAATTGATAGTTATAGGTTCTCATAGATAATTCTTGGAATGCTTATAAGCTGTGTATCCAAAAATAATAAAGTTATAAAGACTTGGTGTCTTTCCTATTTAGAGTGCTACTTGTGTTTTGAAGGCATTATCAGAGGATGAGGATCTGTTGACTCATATACTATTGTAGTAATTGCCTCAGCCTAAAAGGACATTGGAAGGGAGGAATAAGTATAAATACACCCAACTCTTTCTAGGATGGTTCTATTCATTCTATCATCTAACCCAATCTATTGTGGGTTTTCCACAATAGTCCTACACCTATGCACACCCTTAGAGCTACAAAAATCAAAAAAATTTGTTGATAGTTATTCTAAACCATTATCATTTCTTAAAGACTTTATTTTCTTTCCAAATTCAGTTTATACACTAGTGTTTATACTATAAAAGGTCTGAAACATATCTAATTTTTTCTTTAGTATGAAAATACAAACATTCTAGGAGTATTATTATTTAAAAATAACAGTGTAATAACCTCCACCCTAAGAGACAGTTCTTGAAGGGCCTTGAAGATCAATGGGAACACATTTTAAAGGGTTTCTATCATTTTAGTATGGCTTACTAAAACTTATACACTTATCCTTACTACACACACAATCCCCGTGGAAAGGGAAGCTACTAGGATTAACACTAGGTAACAAAACTAATTTTCAAAGTTCATAAAGACCCTTGAAACTAACGTTCTCTAGTCATTTGTGCCATTAAGTGGTATTGTATAATTCTGTAACATCATAAAAATTTAATGTTTTCATGTGATCCCAACCTTGTAAAATATACATGAAAAAACTAGGCTTCATTGAAATCATATACACCTTTCTTAACATGGTTGTCAAGTCTTATCCCTCCAGGTACCACCAGTTTGCAAATGAACATGTGGTATCCAACCTAAACCCACCCACAAGATCGAATGATTCATCCAACTAATGAATTTCCCCATATTCCAATATACTAATGATTGTCCCCACATGCCATCACATGTTCTTTCTAGTTTTCCTTTCACCACTCACACACAACCTAGGAAAATTAGTAGAAGATCACCCATCCTGATCACTATTCTTGGCTAAGCATGATTAACTATGGAATTATAATAAGTTATGATCCCGAAAAAGCTTCCCCTTATTGACATGAGTCATATAATTTAGTTATTTAACCCTTTATCATTATGGGGTGTTACATTCACCCCAATCTAGAGAAAAATGTTCGGATTATGGACCCTACATATCAACTAAGGCAGTGCACCACAATTAAGGTTGGGTTCTTGATTGGATATAAATGTTGCAAATGGGCCATGATGATAGCATAGAAACCTTGCCTTAACATGGCTATTTGGTACTGGCCCACCAAGTTCCACCAATTTCCCCACAGACATGTGGTCTCCTACCTGGGGCCTATATACCTGTGCGAACAATTCATCAGAATAATGACTATCCCCACAATCTAGCAAATGTTCTTTTAAGTGTGCTTTGTCCTCACTCGCATACACCATGCGGATCTTACCATAAATTCACCCATCATGACCACTACTCTAGGCCAAGCATGCTTAACTATATAATTATAATCTAGTTGTATCCTAAAAATAAAGGTTCACTTTATTGACATGAGGCATATCATTTAGACATTTAACCCTTTATAATTTTATGGTGTAATAATACCACCCATTCATAAGGGTTCCTTTTATAATAGTGAGAGATCCATAGGAAATTCTGGGACAACCAAATCCATATTTAAAAGGATAACCCTACTCATCTAGAATACCTAAGAAAAAAAGGTTTGTTTTTAATTTAGGAACCCACCTAAACTCTTTAAGAGTTTTAACCAGCCCATAATAATGTTATAAAGAAACAGAACCTATACCAATAATATTAAACCTCATATTATTATGTTGGTAAACATCACTTGATTCAATACATCTTAATTCAATGAAAGTATCTCTATTTGGACACATAATAAATGAAAATCTTGAATCTAGGATCTATTCATCAAAGGTAGGATGATCACTGACATTCAATACATTAGCTATGTCGAATCCTTGTTCAATTAATAAATAATGTTTACTATTATTCTCATTATATTCATTATTTATATTGGGATAGTTTCTATTCATTTTTCTATGTTTTTTTTAATGAAAATATTTAAACACCTTACTATTAGACTCTCTCTTCTTGGTCTTAGACCTCTATTTCTATATTAAATCCCATCTCACTATTTACCTCTATGTTCATTTATACCACTTATATTTAAACCTTCAACGTCATTATCAATAGTTCCTTTCTTTTAAAATTTATTTAGCTAAAATAGTATTATTAACCACTTCAAGAGAACAAGAATCTATACCATACATCATCGATTCCTTAACATAAGTATAAGACTCAAACAATGATGTTAAAAGTATTATTTTTTGATCCTTATCCTCCATTTTAACATCTACATTGGAATGGTCAAATATAATTCTATTAAAATCACAATGATGTGTCTATAATACATTTTTAGGGAACATTTTAAAAGCATAATGTCTAGTTTTTTATGCATCCTTCCAAATAAGGATTTAGTAATATATAGGGATTCTAATTTTTAACATATACTAGTGAAAAGAGACTCAAAAGATACTTCCTTAAGAATATTATCACCTAAAGAAAATAAAATAAGGATATAGGATTTTCTATGAACATAATTAGAGACATAAACATAAGTAGTAGTGATCTTTCCATCAGGGGATAGAGTGGTTACCTTTTTTTGGAAACACCTAGATCATCAATCAAGTCATTATGATCCAACATAGCATTCATTTTAATTTCCCATAGATTTAAATCATTCTCACCATCAAAATTTTCTATTTTAAACTTCATCGAACCCATTATAAATAGTTGAGGTTGGATCTTTTATCAAAATTTTAGGGCATTGTTTAATTGTATGTCCTTAATAATAACCAAGATCCA
Source organism: Viscum album (assembly GCA_963277665.1). Taxonomy (NCBI): domain Eukaryota; kingdom Viridiplantae; phylum Streptophyta; class Magnoliopsida; order Santalales; family Viscaceae; genus Viscum; species Viscum album. The sequence goes on along the minus strand of OY728136.1, from coordinate 358,501,284 downwards.
CTGAGGCACATTATATGGTTATAAAGTGTTTAGAAAAACTATTTTCTTTGAAAATCATGATTTAGATACCTGATGAATGCTTGTGTTGGAATAAAATTTTTAAAAAAACAATATTTAACATTATGTTGATTGATGTGAGCATATGTGTATGGTGAGAACGCCAACCAAGAAAGATTATTATTAAATAAGTGGAATCAAGAAAATACATATTTTAAATCAAGGATGTAAAATACCATTAAAGCTATCTGAAGAGGTCGAACTTGCTAAAACAGATGTTAGTGATGAAATATGTTATGTGGAGTTACCACGTTGCAATATTGGATGAACTCATTAATATACCCAACCTAAAGATATAGTAGTGGATACATTTTTTTTATAGAGCTAAATTTATATACCAAAATCTGGTTATGATGGAAGATGCAAATCCAATAACAACCATGATTCGTGCGAGGTTGACATGATCTAGTTCCTAGTCAATGTAACCCCTAATTCACCACTAGAAACGATGTCCAATTTTACGAAAATGGATCACTAGATTCCAGGGAACAAGGAACAGATACCGAGCTTGGATCTCTCATTCTTACTCTTTGAGATCTCACCAAAACTAGGGGTTTTATCCTCCAAAAGCTCTCAAATCACAAACCATATGAAGTTAATTAAAAAAATAATAATATTACATTAGAATGTGAGGATAAATTATGGAAAACATGAGATGAGTCAGGTTGTGTAGATGAGGCGTAATGATGGAAACACACAGACATTAAAGATTAAACAGTCCATTTGAGTAACCATGAGTGGCACTACTTGCAGGGTCACATAGAGGCACCCCATTTGTAGGGAGGTGAGATTGTGGGTTGATCACACCACAAATAAGAACACACAGGTGCACAGATTCCTATTTGATCTAGTATGATTGATTACCAATATTGATTCCACTAATAGGGAAAATCATGCTTGAATACAAATATACCACTTGTATGAAAATGGAAATTAAAAAGTCTAGTAAACACGTACATATTACCATGAAATTCATGAAGAAAAAATATATTAATGTATATATATTAATATAAATGTAAATTTAACATGAAATATCACAAAAATAAAACATTATATTAAACAACATCCCCAAGAAGGCGAGTACAACCCAATGTTGTTACATCAGTGACACAAATGATGAGATAAATTCCGTGATCTAAAATCAAGTATCGTCAAATTGTCTCAAGGTGTGGAACTAGTTGTCTTAAAATAGACAAAAATGGATTCATAAGGGGTATGTTTAGAGATAAAAAATTAATGGGGTTAGTCAATAATTCCTTTTTATAAATTCTTATTTTAAAATCAAATCTATATGACTGGTTAATTTTTATAATATTCTATAAAAATGTTAAAGTATATTTTAATTGGTTAAACCTATATTATAAATTATTCTCTATAAAAACAAATAGTTCGAGATTACTTAATAAAATCTTAACCAAATATTTACACTATGATTTTTCAGAGTCTCACTAATTCCCAATGCCATTATAAAAAGTTAGAACCAAAAAAATAAAAAATATTTTGCATCTCCTTCTATATTCAATAATGTTTGATGTAGATATTTATCCTTAGCATTGAAGATAAATAGAAATGAATGTATTAGTTTTTGATACTAAAAATATGAAAAATCAATATTTCTCATTATCTTTTAGATTTAATTGCTTCTAATTATCACTTTTTTCTTATAGAATATTTGTGTTCAGTTACTCATCTCATGAAATCAAACTATATATTTCTGAAGCTCTTCACATTACTACTTCACATGATCCCTATTTCATTTTTCATCACTACATGTACATCAAACAACCATTCTTCATAGTAATTTACACTATACTATGTCTATAATTCCATCCAAAATCTACCTCACAAAGCGTTTCTCACAGAATAATCATCATATAAATGTAAGACACCGCATGGAATTCTCATAATAATTTTCTTGTGCTTTGTGATACTTCAGATTCATAGCTATTTTTAACATGATATAAAATATACTCAACATGATCCTATTTCATGAAATCAATATTAAATGAGTTTGTCTTCATGAAAGTAATACAAACTCTATGGGCTTCATGCACCATTGGTTTGAATCATTGACATCATGAAGATTTTTTAGAATGTATGGGCATCATGGAACTTCATGTTATCAATACTCTTTCCATTATTCTCTAATTCAACTCTCGTAACATGGACCAAATCTATGGATAATCATTACTCTTCATATTATGGAATGATGAATGATTCTTAATCCTTGCCTCTCCCTAAATGAAAATTTTCCATCAGATTTCTTCACAACAACATATTTTCTCTGATCAAGACATCAACTTCTCTAATCCATTTAATTCTTTAGTGAAACCAAAAATTATAATGAATAAGGTCCAAAAATGTTCTTAAGAACCTGTACGATCTCTCCCTCCATCAGATATCCAAGATACCTCATAACATACCAATGGGCATCTGATCCATTGGCCAAGCATCGATGACAAGAAATGCAATAGATAAAATATACTGTGTCGTGAATTACCATATATAAAAGAATTAAAATTCCTAAATGGAAAATGCAATGATGTTAACTAAATAAAATTGAACTACTAACATACCTCCTTGTTAGTTTACATTTCACCATCCAATACTAAAATATAAATGCTCCTTGAGTGGTAATAAATGACCGAGAAACATAAATTGAGATGATAATAGGCATGATTATAAAAATTATCAGTATGCATGCCAAGAGAAACAAAATCCCATATAATATTTAAATAAAATATCCATTTAATTTTAGTTTTAAATAATAATAGAAATTATTTTTCACCATTTTTATTTAGAAGAAAATCATTGGTTACTAATAGTTTAAAATCATTTATTTTTAAAACTTGGAGGGTTATGCATTTAAAAGAAAATATTTATTTCATGGTTATAAATATAATGAAAATTTTAATTTAAAGAAAAATTACAATTTATTGAAATTAATCATTTTATGAGAAAAAAAATAAAAAAATAATGGATGGGAAATAAATAAAACCAAGAACCATTGGAAACATTAGAATAATAAGGTTAGGCCTCATACTAGGATCCTCAAACTCTTGTCGATCAAATTACATATAACCATTTTTGTGCATGAGTATCTAGGGAGGAAAAAACCAAGGTCTCAACGGTAACCAATCCATGTCATTATATTTATTTATTAGTATTTTAGCATGTTCCAAAGGCTAGGATGGGAAAAACTTTTCCTATAAAACATGTCTCAGTCATCCCTACTAGGTTCCTGGGGTTCTTATATTCTATTTACTTTTTAAATAATGTAATTTCACTTCCAACACATTTCATAAGCACACCATTATACATTCCATCCATGCCAAATACAATATAAAAAAGAATCCCATCTGGAGAAAATCTAACCAAGACATTATAATCTACTTATAAAATTCATTAATTTTTTTGAAAACCATATTTGGGTATCAAATTTGAATTCCCAATGTTTCCCCTCTATCATTATACTTAAATACATTTACACATAGATATTTATTTTATTGCACAAATTTAAGCACAATAATGTGTCTTTATGTGCATACACATACACACACAATCATATAATCATATATATATATGCATAACCAACAATAAATCAAATAAATTTCTCAACCTAACACTTTTATTTAATACCAAATTTAATATGTTTCATAAATACTTGAAATTTCTTCTATTAATTGAAATTCTAAGTGAAACATAGATGTCAATTGGAAACTTACATTAAAAAATATAATACAATAATATAATTAAAACCCCATTATTAAAATTAGTTAGGAAAATGTACTAAACAATTAGGGTGTGAGAGTAGTTAAATAAGTTTTATATGATTATTTAAAATTTAAAAGTCCTTATTATTAAAATAAAAAATAAGTGAAACATGATTTTAAATTTAAATACTCATTAAACATATTTAATACTATTATTAGAAAATTAAGGAATTAATTTAAAGCATAATTAATTATTCTTCTTAAATTTAAAGATAAATATGTGGGAACATACCTAAGAAATATACAGATGAAAAAATTCACTCAAGAAAATCCATAGGAAGTCCTTAAGTAATGATTTCACACACTAGGAACTAAATACACAAAAATTTAGAACCCTAAAAACACCTAGGGTTTGTTATAGTGTATAATGAAGTGAATAATGGGGATAAAAACTAAGGGAAAATATAGGAATAGGATAGAGGGGAGAAGTAAACCTTAAATGGTATGATCACATGTGAAATCATAGAGAATATTTTCCATAAATGGATAGGAAAAGGAGGAGGCATACATGGGAAATCCCTTATAGGCTGCATCGAGTGAGAGGGGGAGGTGTTGATGGAGGGGATCACGTAAGGTAAAAAAATGTGGGAAAGTAAGTAAAAAATCAAAATTTTTATGTTTTGGGAACTGTGCACGGTTTTTCCATATTGCTGTACAAACAATGAGCTAACTACACACCCTATACTAGTGGTTTTGGATCACCCCACATGAGTATGACATATCGATAGAAAAAGATCACACCAACCATGTGATTAAAATATGTTAAATTATAGATTAATTTACCCAATTATGACATGGTTTCTACTAACTGTGCACCAACCATGTGTCTATGATAAAATTATAAATTTTTTTAGTTTGAAATGAAATTATTCAAAATGATAAAAAAAAAATTAAAAAATAAAAACATAAATGGGAAACTATGAATAATGTGTGATCTTGCTCCATAAGATAAAAATTTATACCCCCAAATTCATTAAAGGAAACTATTGATTACAAAATGTAAGGGGTTTAACCCCTTAATAAGTACATGATTTTAGACACAAAAAAACTGAAAAATATTACAACCGATGATTGATGATGTAATCCTTAATATGAAAATGATTTATAGTATAATCTTCTAGTTATCTCATAAAAAATAATTTTAAAAGATTCTAAACTAACAAAGAGAATCATTGACCAAGATAAAGTTTGACTCCCTAAAATAACACCTAAAAACTCATGGAACATATTGATTCAATGAGAAAGATGGGGAGATATAAATAAAACATGATCATAGGTTCGAAAGAAGCATCCCAATGAATAATAAAATCATAGATTTATGTCTCCCAACTATATTAGAATTCTAATAATTCAAAATATCTTAAATGAAACCACTTATTATGGGAACTAACATGATCAAGATCTTCTCAAAGAAGGAAGAAGATCATTAGAAATGAAAAAGGCCCATAAGGGATATCAAAAAATTACAACACACCATAAAAGACACGGTCTCTAAGGCTCAATACTATCATCATCATGAACTAGGATGAAAAAGTAAAAATAATCGGTAAATGAAAAGACATCCCTACAATTACCTCAAATAGTACCTATATAAACATAAACAATAATGTTTTATACTTTAGTCGAGGGGGGGGGGGGTACCCAATCCCTTGATTTTGGAATAAAAATTCTAATTGATCCCCAAATTCTCACCAAAATATCTCCATATAAATATCTTAAAAATCATATCCTCATTACTATGATAACATGACACTAAATCTACGAGTTGATTAACCAAACATTATTGGGGGAATTTACCAAAATGACCCACATTCTATAAGGAACACTCAAGGGAGCACCCATAGAGGTGCACAGATCAAGAATCATCCAAGTATTTCATCCACATTAAGTTTGGAAAAGACATGCCTCCAAAATAAATGACCATCACCACTCCAAAAATTAATCACACATAACAATGTAAAAAATTCATCCTATAGGGGAGACACTCGCCGATTTTATTTAGAAAATTCATAGAGGCCAATGATAAGTAATAGAAATACTAAGTCTAACATAACTTTAATTCTTAATTCAAATCAATTGGAATAAAATTAAAACAGAAATCATGCCCAAAAACATAATTCTTCCAATTAAAACACATTAAAAAATTCCCCCCTTTTCCTTAAAAAACATCCAATTTTATTTCAAGGGTTTAAAACTTTTTTCCTATGGTAAATAAACCATAAAATAATTTTTATATTTTAAAATAAATAAATGACCCTGAAAATATTTTTTTAGAAAAAAACCATTCCCAAATACCATGTTCTTTTTAAACCACATTAAGGAATCCACTTTTAAAATTTCAAAGTATCACTTTTTACCTAAAAAATATGACTTTTTTCACAAAAAAATCCTTTAAAGTTTATAACCTTAATTCATTTCCTCTTTAAAACTATCACCTATGTTTTGAAATTCTAAAAAAACTTCACCACATTGAAAATTTTCATTATAATTTTCAAAACTAGCCATTAAAATTGGATATATTTTCCAAAATTATTTTTGAACTCCATTCATATTCAATAAAATTTTATTAAAAATCAAAGCATCAATTTTTTATTTAAATAAATCTAGGAACATTAATTTTTTTATTTAAAACCAAAACCACATTATTTACAAACCATGATTTTAAAATTAATACTCACACCTTCCCCTAAAAAATCAACATGAAACTATAGAAAAAAAGTTATAAAAATGTCCAATAAATAATTATAATGGGGAATGCTGTCTATGGGTAGCTTGGATTCATGGCATGGTGGACCATGTGAAAATTGTTCCTTAGGACTTTATAGTATCTTTGATCCACCTAATTAGAATATATATGGAATTCCAATCCCTACAAGTTCACTATGTTACAAATATTCATTTTTGTTTTCACCCCCCCTAAATAAAAATAAAAGGGAATTCCCGAGATAAATGAAATCATCTCAAAAATTAAATCTCACAAACAAAAATCCCCCAAAACCCTGATGTTCAAAATGATTAAGAGCTTGCAAAATTTTTTTCGCTCTTAACTCTCGAGTTCTGAGAGTTGTATCTCTAATCTTCCATCACCCCCAAATAAAAAAGTTCATTCCAAAATATAAGACCATTTAAGAACCTAGGCTTTTGATACCATTTTATAATTAACCAACCTAATTTGTCCCACTGTTAGACAACTAGGCTAGCCTAAAATATATTATAGGGTAATCACTAATCCCCCAAGTTAGAAAAAAGTTTTAATTGAATCAAATGAAATCAATGGTAATGAGTTTTCTCAAAAAACAAATAAAATAAATTATTGAGAAATAGGTATTAACAATCTTTCATTTAGAGGTCAATGCACCAGTAGAAAAGAAACAATATAATATAAAAATGAAAAACAATTAAAAAACAATACCCTGCTCAACCATAATGAACTCTCCTATAGCCAACCTCAAGTACCACTATGACCTCCAAATTTATAGTGAACCACTAATAACCATAAATAAAAGTATTAAAAGTCATATTTTCTTGATATGATAATGTCAACTAAACCAAATTAAACTACCGACATTCCTACATGTGACATTACAAGTCACCATCCATTTCTAAAATCTTAATTCTCCATGAGAAACAATAAATTTACCTAGATTCTAAAAATAGGATGATAATAGGTGCGAGAATAAAAATTATGTAAAGTTATTTCAAAGAGAAACCAAATCTCATAAATAGTTTTTAAATAAAAGATCCATTTAATGCTAGTTTTAAATACATATAGAAATCATATTTCTCTTTTTTATTTAAATGAAAATCATAGTTTATTAAACATTAAATTTTTTTTATTAAAATTCAGAGGGTTAAGAATTTCAAATAAAATAGTTGTTTCAAGGATTTAAAAAAAGTGAAATGTTTTATTTAAATAAAATTATTATTTATGGAAATAAAAAAATTTATGACCATTAAAAAGTAAAGTAAGAATGGAGGATAAGAAAAAACAAGTACCATGGGAATCCCTAGGATACCAAAGTTAGGACTCATCCTTGGATCCTCATACTCTTGGTGATTGAACCACACATAAAAATTTTCATACATAAAACACTAGGGAGGATGAAGCCAAAGTCCCAACATTAACCAATCCATGTCTTAATGTAGTTTATTTAAAGTTGTATTATGTTACAAAAGAAAATATGCGCATAAAGTTGACTAATGTACTTTTTTTAGTCATCCTTCCTAGGTAGTCGGGGTTTCCATGTTCTATTCACCTTAAAAAAACCATTTTTCACTTATAAAACATTTTAAATGCACAACATGCCGCATTCATTCCATTACAAATCCATTATAAAAGGAAACCAATTTATAGAAAATACATTCAATCCTTTATAGTCTACTTATCAAATTAATCTAAGAAAATGTTTGAAAATTGGGTTTAAGGATCAAATTTGAATTCTTAAATTTTCCCCTCTATTGTTATGCTAATATACACTTAAGCACACTCACACACATGTCTCTTATTGCACAAATTTACACACTCACATGTGAATTTTTACGTGTATATATATATATATATATATATATATTCCTGTATATATGTATAGAACTAGTAATATATCAAATAAATTTATAAACCTCCCACCTTTTAAAAAAAAACCAAATCTTGAAAATTTACATCAATACTTGAAATTTAAAATATTTTTTGAAATTACAAGTGAAAATTATAGTTCAACTGATAATTTAATTTGAAAACTATAAAAACCTAAATAAATTAAAACCCATTTGTTAAAATAATTAAGGGAAATATACCCAACACTTTTTTTGTGAGAATAGTCAAAGTATATTTTTACCATATTTAAAAATGGAGAAATTCATTTTCAATGAAGTAGAAATCGAGTGAAGTTAATTTTAAAATCAAAAAATCCTTAAAAATATGTAAAACTATTATTAATAAATTAATTAATTAATTAAAGGCACAAGAAATTATGGGTTATTATATTTAAAGAGTAATGTGAGAGTAAAATAACCTAAAACATATTCAGATAATGAAAACTATTCAAGAATGGTGAGAATAACTTTTAGAGGAACGATCAAACACCTTAGGAAAAAAATCCACACGAATTTGGAATCCAAAATAAACCTAAGTTTCATCCTAGGGAATAATTAAGTGAAGGATTTGGATAAAAACAAAGAGAAAATAGAGGAATATGAATGAGGAGAGGAGGATAACCTACCTTGGGATGATCGTAGGTGAAATTGGAGGGAATATCTTCTTTAAATAGAGGGGAGAAAGAGGAGGAATGTGTGGGGGATCCCTCATAGGTCACATAAAGATAGTTGGAGATATGATGAGGGAGTGGGATTATGTGAGCTAAAATTAAGGAAGTTAAAATAACTAAAAAAAATAAAATTTTAGGTTTTGGGAACTCTACATGGTTTGACCACACAATTAGATAAATAGTGTGCCCCTGACTAGTCATTTTGGAATTCCCCATAAGATCAAGATGCACGAAATGAAAAATCATGTGTTTGGGATCTATTAAATTATAGACACATTATCATAATTTTTCAGGATTTATATTAACCATTCACCGACTATTCTTCTATGCTAAAATTACCAAATTTTTCAAAATATAAACTCGTTCAAACCTAAATTAAAGGCAAAGATTAAAAATAAGTAAAAAATAAAATAATCATGTAAAACCTAGGGTCAGGATATAATAGGTTCAAATTTTATTTGAAATAATTCTATAGTATTTTCCATCACCTTGCATGAAAAAACTTGTTTCTTCCATTATAAAAAATTCAAGTAGTGTGCGCCATGTGTTTAATTTTATATAATAGTGGTGGTACAATTTAGTGTATCTAATACAAAACTATGGAATACAAAACTTCACCACATGAAACCAAGTGACATAGTGGATGCTCCCCCATGCACTCAATATCCTTACAATTTATAGTTTAGTAGCATAGTTTGAGCCAATGCCCATATGAAAACCAAGATCTTTACATGAGGAAGACAACTTCTAATGACTCAAGATTTACGTACATGGATATTACATTAATTTATTAATACATTACACAAATAGATGCCCAAATACCGTATTAGTTTAGTTTCTTTTGCATATTGGAACATAATATTCTAACATAGTGAAAGACATTAAACATATCCCATAAAGATCTTCTACTTTTGTTTTCCTACCTAAAAGCTTTTTTTATATCCTCGGGAAAAGAAAACATAAAAAGGGTGATCTCAAATTCTCATCAAGGGTAATCATTGAGAACATAAAACAAAGAATAAACATAAAAATGTAAAAACATGAACATAATGTTTAAATATCAAAATCACGAGTCATGAAATAAATTTTTGTAGTTCATAAGGCATAGATCATAAATGAAAATTAACCATGATAAAATAGCATTGGTATAAAACATGGAATTTTGGAAAAAAAATAAGCATGTAATATTTTTCCATTGTATCCAATGCATTTCTTCTAAGACCATCATAGTGGAAAAAGTCAATTACTGAACCAGGTTTACTTGTCATTCCATCCATATATCACTGAATCATATTTAATTTTCGTTATGTCCCTTTATTACTGAACTGGATTTACATACCATTTTAGTCATGTATATCTCATGATATGTAAATATTTACCCAATTAATTAGAGGGAGATATAGGTCCCACCCATCTCATAATGAAATCAATTTTACATGTTCCACAAAAACAAAAGTCATTCATCATAGCATAACCCATGAAATAAAATGGGGTTCTTAAAAATCCTTCCATAATAATCCATATAAAATAAATGGATTTGATAGAAAATAATTCCATAATAAATCGAATCAATTCAATGTAATAATATGTATAGAAACATAACCTTATATCATCTTATATGGAAAATAATTTTGATAAAACACCTGAACTTAATTCCAGAGGAAAATATCCTTTCATTTTAAAAAAACATTTCATTTCCTCAAAATTCCACAGAATTTTAAAAGAACACAATTTTGTTGAAAATAATCTTGAAATTTTTTATACGAAGCTTCGTGAAAATAATTTTTCATGAAACTGTAAACAACCATTTATTTCCTATAAATTAAAAAAAATTCTCCTCATACATTTTCTGGAAAAGTCAAAAAGTACCTCGTATGGTAACCAAAAAAATTCCTTCCATACCATGTAGTAAAAGTAAAAAATGGGTAAAAATGACTTTAAAAATACATAGTATAATTTTAAACATTTTATGAAAACATTTATAGAAAACATGGACATGGATGATAAATATATCCCCAGTAAATACATCCGTATAAACAATCTCAGATAAAAATGAGATTGAGAAACTTTCCCTTACCTTAGGTCTGATATGCTATGTATGTATCCAAACATACTATATAATGATTTAAATAATGTTACTAATTTATCCAGAATCATAATCATTTTTATGATAACATTTATGATCATGTTATCATCCGTTTGTTTGTAACATTTCATTGTTACTCGTTATTCGGGTATTAACTGTTTTCTATTCTTATGCATATTTTGTCAGATAAGTTATTATTCCTATTTTGAAGTTATAGTTAGATTATTTAGAGCATGGTATTAATATAATATATATCATATTTATTCATTAATCTTTTTATATAATAATTCTTTAATGAAGATTATGTAGAACGAATCACATCGCACTGTCGAGATGGTAAGCCGTACGTACGCACGAGTGACAATATCATTCCCATAATTATTGAATGGTATTAAAGTTGATGATGTATAAAATCTAAGAATCAATATAATTTTATATTAATCATATATATATTTATTAATTCCATCATTATAGCCATCCATGTAAGGTGGTGGTGAACAGTGGATTACACCACGGCGTAGAGACGATAAGCCGTACGTACGCACATGTGGTGATTTCATTTTTCGTAGGATGGGTAGAAGGAGGAATATGGTTGTTTCATAATAATAATAAACTATTATTATATATTTACTACTTTATTTATTACTTTATAATGAAACAACTCATGAGGTGGAAGTAGAATAAGAAAGAATTTTGAATGAATCAGTAAATGATATTACCTCTTCTTCGACGTGTCTCCTCTAAATCTCCTCTTAGTGCACTAGAGTTGGTCTTTGAAGAATACCAAGACCTATAAAAAGTATCTAGGGAAGTTTATAAAGGAAATGGGAAGGGTATGTTCAATATATAAGGCTCAAAATGAAGTGAAGAGTTGATGGAGAATGTTCCCTTTTATAATTGAGGTGAGGGGCACTTTTGGAAACATAAAAAATATTAATATATATTAAAATCAAACCCCACTTAATAACCTAAAAAAGTCAAGATTTCAAATATGAGATGTGATAGGGTTGTAATATCATCCGCCAATAAATTTTAGATATGTTTTATGTAAATTTAGGCATTATCATTTTAATTAAAACATTGTTATTCTATTTAATTTTTAAATAGGGTAACAAATATTTCAATATTAAAAGTGTGAAATATTTACTTAGATGAATTAAATTAGACCACAAATGAATAGTTTATAACATCATAATTATTCTATATTTTTAAAATTGATTTATAAATTTTAAATAATTTAATAAATCATTATTTTGAAAAAATATCAATTGTGTCAATTTTGACACTATTCATTTCCTGTATTTTTGAAAATATCAAGATAATATGTTATCCAAAAACCTAATATTTTATCATATATATAAGGGGTCAAGAGAATCTATAAAATTAATTAGAAAAATTAATTATCACAAATTATATTTATTTTAATATTTTTAATAACATTTTTTTGATATTTCACTTAATAAAATAATTACTACATCAATATTTTGTAATTATATAATATACTTATTTGATGAATAAAAATTAAAAATAAAGTATGAATGTGACAATTTTAACATTACTTTAAATAAAATAATGCAATTGTCATAATCTATTCCATGTGGCTCAAAATGGTCCATAACACGACCATTATATGATTATGGTCGATATATAATCGACCATAAAATTTTGCAATCTATTTTGACCCTTTTATAGTTATTATATTTTTAATAGAAATTAATTTATTGGTTTTTGATGAATTAAATAATTTTTACATCATCCATATATAAAACTTTAAGGTAAATATTTCATACCTAAAAATTGAAAATAAATTACCATGATAAATAAAAACATTTTATATTTCAAATAAGTAATTATAGTATAATTTATATTATGTTTAACCTTATTTTAAAGATGATTATTATTTAAAAAATGAATGTGACATCTTTAAATTTTCATTAAATAAAATATTATAAATACCCTAATATATCCCAAATAGCCCCAAAACGTCAAAAATAAATTCATATAATGGAAATATGTTTATTAAGTTAAAAATTAAAGTTTATATTTGTTGATATCACCCATTTTTCCTTATGTGGATACATAATAGATATTAAAGAGAAAGAAAATGACACTTTTTGTCTTTCTTTGATTTTAATATTATTTAACTCATTTCCATGGAAAAGTGTCCATTAGATGACATCATTTAGATCCTCAAGTATTAAGGGTATAATTAAATTCATAAAATAATTTTTTTTTCATTTTTTGGTCATTTTATAGTCATTATAATTTTATTTTTAACCTAAATGACCTAAATTAACTTTTATAGTGGTAATAAAATTTACGATGGTTACTATTCATATTGGTCAAAACTAAAAGGGACCTAATTAAAAAATTTGGACATCCTGAATTAATATTTGACATCCATTTTTTTGAAATTCAATACATAGAAGTTTCAGAATTAAATTTATAATAAAACTGTTAAAATGTCACAAAAAATAGTTTTTGGAGAAATACCTCTTTTTAAATGGAAAATGTTTTTATAACAAATTCATGTAAAAAATAATTTTAAAAAACTATAATTGGATAAAAATGAACTAATTAAAATTTATAACTAATCGAAAACATATTTTTACTAATTAATGACTTTAAAAAAGTCAATATTTTCACTATTTATCAAATAAATGAAACAAATCAGATTAATACCAGAAATTGAACCATATTAAATTTTAAATTACCCACTAAAATAAAAAGTTTTTATTTGTAAAATTTAATATAAAAATGTGTCAAAAACTAGATTTAAAATGGGTGTGCCATCAAAAGGTGATAAAACAACATTTTTTTGTAAGGTACATCATTTATTCGGAAAATTGATTTTTTTTCTTAGATAATGTTCTAGTAAATATATAAGATGAATTTTAATGTTAAATAAAATTCAAAATTTGGTTAATACTATTCATAATGGCTATTTTATATCCCATTAAATAATAATATTTTATTAATATATCATTTTTTAGTGAAACTCGGGATTGCGTACAACACAAGCTATCGAGTAAGGTCTCTCTTGCATGTAGCGCAAGCCAAGTCAGTGTTCCATGTAGTCCAAGATTCCTTTTTTTGTTACATATAACATAATCCTAACATAGTAATTTTATACATTGAAAAAAATCTAAACTCAATGTTGCATGAAATGAATTCTGTCAAAAGAACTTAAAATTGTGTGTAACACTATCCAAGAACAATGTTGCATATACTTCAATCAAATAAGGATTTGCATATCGCCCAAGATAATCTTATTTTAGTATACAACATAATACATTAGAGAAATTAACAAAATTTATCTTATAAAATCTTGAGGTGTTACATTCTACCCACCTTAAAATGAATTTATCCATTGAAAATTTTCAGGGTTATAAATGGTTTACCACTTGAAATTTTCATTCATAGAAACCCATATCTTAAAAAGGAACACTAAAACATAATTTTAAATAAGGAATTTAGATATATAATGGTTACCCAAAGTAACTCATCAATGGGTTTCCACATCGATTAAGATAGGTGGGTAGTGAAAACATGGATATGGAAGGGAAATGTAACCATCATGTTATGATAGATAGTGATAGAGAATAATATTTGGATAAAGTTAACTACTAGAAAGTCATAAATCTAGGATGATTTAAGGGACCATCTGATTCATCGAATAAGAATGTCCTGGGATAGTATTTTTGGTTTCAAAATCCTTTTTATAAATTTGATCAATTTTTTCACGTGAAGAAATACTTAATTGATTTCAGTACAATCTCACAATTTGTCATTCCAAGAATAATTTACACTTCAAATATTATTTAATAAAATGAACTTGAAATTTTCATTCACGAAGTGTTAATAGATCATGCGATAAAATTATAGTTCATTCCATAAATCTCAACAAAAAGGTTAAAACAAGTTATCAAATATGCGTAACTCCACCTATAATGAGATCATACATTAATCTAAAAAAACTCAACCAAAATATAACTTATACTATCCATCAATGGATAAAATTACAATCCTTCAAAAAACCAAAAATAAAAAACATTATAAAGAGGTGAACTAAATTGACTTAACATTTGTCTCCCATATCTCATTTGGCACTTCTTGGTTTTCACATTCCAAACATGAGAATACCTTAATCATGTATTCTCTTGAAACATCATAATAACATGAATTACCATAGAACCTTTGTGAAAAAATTTTTTCTATTAAAATTAACTCTATCCACACATTAAAAATTCCAAAAATTCTATATACTCAGACCATGAAATTACTTTGTCCTTATATCAGTCATGAGGTCATTAATACTATCAAAAATATCATTATCTCCTGATCCAAACATTATGCACCTATAATGTGCTTTCCAAAAATATTTCAACCACTTTTCATGGTCATCGATACCATATAATTATGGAAAACCACAATGGACTAATACATAGATATTCTAATATTCCATAATACTATAAATGAGATTCCACAACAGTATTTTGGAATTACATTACATAAACACTTAATCATTCTACCACTTTTGTGTCATACTCAACATCACCTATAGTGATCGAATGTGATTTTCCATTATCATTGGCCTTAAGAGTTTACTAATGTAAATCATCATCATTAACCCTTGGATTTGGGTATTGGTTAGTATAATTCCCAATTTACTTACACTTGTAGCATTGAAGTGTTGTTGGTGTGTTCTCTGTAGTCTTTTCTCTATTCACATCATTAAAAACCATTTCCCCATTAATTAGGCACTCAAATTATCTATGGAATTCTTTTCCACACTTGAAACATTTTTTAGTACCATTAAGAAAATCTTCACCATTCTTCTTTCCCAAATTTTTGCATAAGGAAAAATTCCTCTTTTTTCAATATTGTTTTGAGATTTTCCATTGAACTCTATCTTTCATTTCTTGTCAAAACCATGAGATTGATATGTAACACTAACTTTAATTTCTACCTTGATATCACAAAAAAAAAATCTCTTCATTTCTACGAAAGTCTTTTATAGCAATTCACCTTCAAAGACTTAGTTTTAATTCACTGAAGAATTGATCAACTTTAAATTCAAGTTGAATGATAAAATCAGAAGCATACCATGAAAGTCTTCTAAAATTCACCTCATATGTGCCAATAGATTCATCATTATTTTTCTTAAGCTCAAGGAACTCCTTTTCCATATTTTTTCAAATAATACTAGGGTATTACTTATTGAAAAACAAGTTCTTAAACTCATCCCATTCCATGGATTCAATTTAATCTTACTACCTTTTATTCTTAATTATATTCCACCACCAGTCTGGTACACATTCTAAATGATAAATAGCCAAAATGAAATTTTCATGTTCCAAACAGTAAAGTATGGAAAATATTTTTCAATGGTATATATCCATTGTTCATAAACAAGTGGATCAGAAGACCCATTTAAAGAAGGTGGACATTGCCACGCAAAGGTATCAATTAAATTTTGTTCCCTTCTATGAACATTTGAAAGTCCATAATGATTCATAGCTCATGTAAGTATAGAAATAAGTTTTTTCGTTCCATCTCTCATAAAATTTGGTTGATCAGGAGGAAAATTATTGAATTTCCCAATGCATTGATCATTAACACAGTTCATTCAGGTTCTATACGTTGTCTAAAATCCAAAAAAAATAGTGTGATAGGAAAAAATCATTCTAGGAAAAAAACATAATCAAAGGGGAGTACTTTGAATCTCTAAAATATTAGGATTAATCCTTGGTTATTCATGATATTTACCAGAATTCCTGGGCTGTAACCTATAGTTATACTTAACTATAGGGACATGACTATACATACCTTAGAAATATCTCTATGGATATCACTAAAGTTTTTACATCCTCATTTCCAAAGGTTAACTAAACCTTCTATATAATACCAACTCTAACGACCCAAGATTGACGTACATAGACATTACATTAATTTTATAGAATACGTAATACGTGACACAAAAAAATTCCAAAAGACCATATTAGTTTAGTGTCTTTGGAAACTTGGAACATAATTTTATAAATTGGTGAAAGAACTTCAACATCTCCCATAAAGATCATCCCCTTTTATTTTCCTATATAAAACCTTTCTTTATATCCTGGTGAAAATAAAACATAAAAAGGGTGATGTCAAATGCTCAATAAGGGTAAAAATTGAGAACATAAAACAAACCATAAAACTAATAATGTAAAAACATGAACATAAAGGTTAAATATCAAAATACCAAGTCATGAAATAAATCATGGTAGTTTGTAATGGATAGATCATAAAGGAAAACTAACCATGAAAAAATTACATTGGCATAAAAAATGGAATTACAGAAAAAAATAAGCATATAATATGATTACTATAGTAGGAAATAAATTTCTTCCAAGACCATCATAGTGTCCTTAGTCCATTACTGAATCCAGTTTACTTGTCGTTTCAGCCATGTATCACTGAACCTGATTTACATGTTGTTCCAGCCCTATATTACTAAATCAGATTTAATTTCCATTCTAGTAATATCCATTTCATGATATATAAATCTTTAACCAATGAATTTAAGGGAGATATATGTCCCACCAATCTCATAATAAAACTATTCTTACATGTTCCAAAAAAAACATAAATCATTCATCATAGCATAACCCATGAAATAAAATGGGGTTCTTTGACATCATTACATCATAATATATATAAAATAAATGGATTTAATAAAAAATAATTCCATAATAAACACAATAAATTAAATTTAATAATAGGGATAAAAACATAACTCTATGTGATCTTAGATGGAATATAATTTTGATAAAAAACTTTAACATAATTCTTAAGGAAAATATACTTTTGTTTTCAAAAACTTTTTATTTTCTCAAAATGAGAATCAATTTTAAAAGAAATGAATTTAGTTGAAAATAATATTGAAATTTTGTATAAGAAGATTCATGTAAATAATGTGTAATGAAACCATAAATATCCATTCATGTCGTATAAGTTAAAAAAACATTCTCCATGTACTTTTCTCGGAAGAGTGAAAAAGTACCTCGTATGGTAAAAAAAAGAAATATTCCTTCCATACCATGTAGTAAAAGTAAAAAATGGGTAAAAATTCCTTTAAACATACATAGTATAATATTAAACATTTTATGAAATCATCTTTATAAAAAATGGACATGGATGATAAATATATCCTGAGTAAATATTTATGTATAAATAATTTGTGATAAAAATGAGATTGTAAAAGTATCCCTTACCTTAGATCTGTTATAATTTGTATGTATTCGAACCACCTGTATAATGATTTAAATAATGTTATTGATTTATTCTATAATCATAATCATTTTTATTATAACATTTATGATCATGTTTTCATCCGTTTGTTTGTAACATTTCATTGTTACTCATTATTCGGGTATTAACTTCTTTGTGTTATTATGCATGTTTTTCAAAAAAGTTATTACTCGTATTTTTAAGTTACATTTATATCATTTAAATCATGTTATTAGTATAATATTTATCATATTTATTCATTCAATTCATTTATATAATCATTATTTAATAACGATTATGTAGAACGAATCACATCACACCGTGGAGACAGTAAGCCGTACGTACGCACAAGTAGAAATAACATTCTCATAATTGTTGAATGGTATTTTAGTGTATGGTTGATAGTATCTCATAATCAATATAGTTTTATATTAATCATATATATTCCGTAATTCCATCATTAAACCCATCCATGTAAGGTGGTGGTGAAAAACATATTACACCACGTCGTGGAGACAGTAAGTCGTATGTACACACACATGGTGATTTCATTTTTCATAGGATGGGTAGAATATAGACTATGGTTGTTTCATAATATTAATAAACTATTAGTATATAATTAATACTAGAGTTATTACTTTATAATGAAACAACTCACTCGGTGGAAGTAGAAGAAGAAATATATTTCAAATGATCGGTAAATGATATTACCTATTCTTCAACGTGCCTCCTCTAAATATCCTCTTAGAGCACTCGAGTTTTTATTTTAAGTATATCAAGACCCATAAAATTTTTCTAGGGATGTTGATAAGAGAAATTGGGTGGGTACAATTGATATGGAAGGCTAAAAATGAAGTGAATAGGTGAGGGAGGAAGTTCCCTTTTATAATTGCGGCGAGGGGAACTTTTGGAAACCTCAAAAATATTAAATTATAATAAAGTAAAAAAACACTTAAAAACCACCAAAATGTAACAATTTTTAATATTATAGGATATAGGGTTGTAATCCCATAAAACAAGAAATTCTATACAATTTTTATGTCAATTTAAGCATTATCATTTTAATTAACACGTAGTTGTTCTATTTAATTTTTAATTTGGGTAATAAATATTTCAATATTAAAAGGGTAAAAAATTTACTTAGTTGATGAAAATTAGACAATATTTTAGAAACTAATAATCAATCTATATTTTAAAAAATGTTTTATGACTTTTAAATAATTTAATAAATCATTATTTTGAAAAAATATCAATTGTTTTAGTTTTGGCACCATTCATTTCATGGTTTTTTAAAAATATCAAGATTAGATGTTATCATAAAACCAAATATTTTATAATATCTCTAAGGGGTCAGAAGAATATAAAAAATTTATCAAAAAAATTAATTATCCAAAATTATATTTATTTTAATATTTTTAATAACATTTATTTGATATTTCTATTAGTAAAATATTTACCACATCAATATTTGGTAATTATCTAATAAACTTATTTGATGAAGAAAATTTAAAAATAAAATATTATTATGAAGATAAATTTACTATATTTAAAAACCATATATGTAGTCAAATTTATATACTTGAAAATCCAACATTAAAATTTTATACTTATTAAAGTAGGAATGTGTCAATTCTAACATTACTTTAAATAAAATAATATAATCATACTAATCAATTATATATGGATAAAAATGATCCATAACACTACCATTGGATGCTTATGGTTGATATATACTCTACCAATAAAATTTAGTAAAGTTTTTTGGCCCTTTAATGGTAATTATCATTTTATTAAAAATCACTTTATGGATTTTTCATCAATTAAATAATTTCTGTATCATCTATATATAACACTTTAAGGAAATTATTTCGTTACTAAAAATTAAAAATAAATTACCATGATAAATATAATAATTTCGTATTTAAAATACATATTTATAGTCTAATTTATCTTCTGTATAAACTTATTTTAAAAATTATATATTATTTAAAACATGAATGTGACATCTTTAAATATTCATTAAATAAAATATTATAAATAACATAATATATTGCAAATGGCCCCAAAACGTCAAAAATAAATTTATATAAAATAAATATGTTTATTAAGTTAAAATTATTTTTTTTGATACCACCCATTTTTCTATATGTGGATACATAATAGATATTAAAGAGAAAAAAATGACACTTTGTGTCTTTCTTTGATTTTAATATTATTTAAGCCATTTTCATGGAGAAGTGTCCATTAAATGACATAATTTAGACCCATATGTAATAATGGTAGAATTAAATTCATCAAATAATTTTTTTTCATTTGTTTTGGTCATTTTATTGTCATTATAATTTGATTTTTATCTAAATCACATAATTTAGCCTTTATAGTGCTAGTACAATTTACCATGGTTACTATTCATATTGGTCAAATATAAAAGGGAAATATTTACCAAATTTGTACATCTTGAATCCAAATTTGATATCTATTTTTTGAAATTCAACACACAGAAGTTGAAGAATTAAATTTAAAAAAAACTGTTAAAATGTCACAAAAAACAGTTTTTGGAAAGATGCCCCTATTTAAATGGAAAATGATTTTATAATAAATTCATGTATAAAATAATTTTCAAAAACCAAAATTGGAAAAAATTAAATAATTAAAATTGAAAACTATTTCAAAACATAATTTTACTAATTAATGACCTTAAAAAATCTATATTTTCCCTATTCATCAAAAAATGAAACTTATTGGAAAAATACCAAAAATTCAACAAAATTAATTTTTTATATTCTGAACTAAAACAAGAAGTTTATATTGTCAAATTGAATATAAAAAGTTTCAAAAACTATATTTAAAATGGGTGCACCATCAAAAGGTGAAAAAACAACATTTTTTTTTGAAAAGTACTTCTTTTATCCAAAAAGTTGATTTATGTTCTTATATCATGTTCTAGAAAATTTATAATAGGAATTTTAATGTTATATAAAATTAAAAATGTTGTTAATACTATTTATAAAAATTAATTTATATCACATTAAATAATAATATTTTAATAATATATAGTTGTTTAGTGAATTTAGTATTGTGTACAACACAAGCTATCGAGGAAGGTTGCTCTTATGTGTAACACAAGCCATGTCAGTGTTACGTGTAGTGAAAGATTACTTTTTTGTTACGTATAACATAATACAAACATATTTATTTTAAACATTGAAAAAAATCTATACTTAGTGTTGCATGAAATGAATTCTATCAAAAAACATGAAATTGTGTGTAACATATGCCAAAAACAGTGTTGTGTATATTATAAGATATTATAGTGTTATGTACAGAGCATGATAATCTTGGTGTAGCATACAACACAAAACATCAATGAAATTAAAAAAGAATATGTCTCATAAAATATAGGGGTGTTACATGATGAATAACTACATCATTTCGACAAACACAGATGAACTTTTTTTTTAATTTATGAACAATATACACAAATTAAATCATCAAACATTGGTTTTTAGTTTGTGTGGGTGATCCTTAATAATATTGTGTACTATTCAAAACCCCGAACAAATCAGAGGTTTTCACCCTACTATACGAACACATTCCATCATGATACCTCATATAGTGGTGTTCTCCTCTTGTGACACCTTACCTGCTTTATACATATGCCGACTCACACTTGACCCTCTTTAATTGTAAATATTTAGAATGGATATGGTTGTGGTTTCTCCAAGGAATACCTTTTCTGGTTGAGATTTATCTTATAGTTATCCTTGGTAATAATTTTTTTGTTACCTTCTCAATATTTACTTATGAAAATTAAGAAAAATATTCAAGTCAAATAATTATTTTTTTAATCTTATAATCACATCAATTAAGTTGAAATGACTTTAAAGTAGCTTTGGAAATTATAAAATTAATTTTAAAGAACATCGATTTGATTTTAAATCCCTTTAAAATATAAGCACTCCCTGAGTAAACATTTGTTGTTATAATTCCCTAACACAATGATGTGGTTTTATTTCATATTTTTTTCCACAATATTTTATTAGTATTTTAATTACTTACTCAATTAAATGTGATTTAAATCTTAAATAATTTAACTTAGTTATTTTTTTTGTCAAAGTTATTAATATATAAAATTTTATATTTAAAATTTTATTTTCACATATAAATTCATTATTTTTTCTTACCATGAATTTATATTAACTATTTAATTAATAATTTTAAGTGATTGTACTTTATTATCATGGTTTTAAATAGTGTGAAATTTTTGGGAAAACTAGAAGTGTCCATGTGATTTACCACATGAAAGGCCACTTTCACTTAAGATACAGTGTCAATTGTCCAAAAGACAAGGAAGAAATGATTGCATGGATTACTTGTAGTCCCTTAAAGTAATCATGAGAAACCACCATTACTATATTCTAAATTCTTTACCTACCATATGGATACTCAAGGTCACTTAGGTGGCTATTAATGAGAAATTAAAGTGACTATTTGGTCAGGGGAATGATGTTTCTAAACCCAACCTACCGCGAACTACTATATGAACCAACTAAGCCCTTATTTTCAAGTAACCATAAGATAACTTAAGTGACCTTGTGTTTTGGGGGAAGAATGCTAAATTCATAGATATTTAAATTGTAAGCTCCAAATAAACACAAAGAACAAGATGGGGTTTTGTTTCATTTAGGAATAATAGAACTGATATAAAGGTTGTATATAAGGTTCTTTGAAGAATATCAATGATAGATTAAGGTTAACCGAGCTCAGTTGATGATTCTCCAATAATGGACAGTTGGTTTTCAATGAGATATTGAGAAAGATTATGGTAGTGTAACCTTTTTTTTGTATTTGGATTTATGTTGATATAGAATCAAGTTCAATTAAGAAACGAGGCTTCATCACCATGTAAAAGATAATGAGAACCACTACCATTCCAATCCTGAAAAATTTGATGATCCTAAAGCATGTGACCAAAGTCAGGATGAACAATGGAGGTTGAGATAATGTTTGTTTAATCGATCTTGTTCTTCACATCAATGAACCTGGTGAAGACTAAATCTAGCGTATCCTATTTTTAGAGTTTGGAAGTGAAGTAGAATAAGGGTATGTAGATAAAGATAGTCAAATATTTATGAGGTCAAAGTAGATGAATCCATCATTGGTTTTGTAATTTCTGTTAGAGGGTTTTCAAAAACTAAATAAATTCTAAATAGAGACTTGTAGTTGATAATGATGTAAGTAACCACAAAAAGTTGGGTTTGACGTTGAAATTTTATGATGTAGATGAACCATAATTGACCAGGAATGATGTAAAACCTTTTGGGATCAAAAATAATTTTACCACTAGTGGAGCGATAATAGCGATATAAAATAAAATGAAAAAATGATGAAATAAATGGACACTAGATGTAATGTGGAAAAACTAAAAAATTTAAAGTATTTAAAAACAACAGGAAAAAAGTTGGATCATACTATAGGTAAATGTGAATAAATATTACCTCACTATTATACATAAAAACCATCATAAATATCTCTCTTGAATATGATGGGAATATGCCTCAAAAAATACCACCTAAAAATGAGGGGAGAAGATTTGATTTCTGTTGAAGCTAATCCTAAAACCATAAGGAATATCTCCATTTATAGGCTACTACTAACCCTGACCAGTGCCTCTCCTAATGCTCTCAATTTTTAGTGGGTTTTATTGGAGTTGGATTCCAACAACCTACCCAGCCTACCGCTATTGAATAAGTGGTGGGAGACACCATCTGTGGGAGCACTACAGAAAAATCAGTAATTAGCGGTGTTTTTTGTGTGATAATTTATATTTGAGAAATATGTTTATTATGTTAAAATTATATGCATTGATACCACCCATTTTTTCATACATGGATACATAATAGATATTAAAGACAAAGAAAATGATACTTTGTTTCTTTCTCTGATTTTAATATTATTTAAGTCATTTTCTTGGACAAGTGTCCAACAAATAACATAATTTTGACCCTCAAGTGTTAATGGTCTAATTCCATTTATCAAATAAAATTTTTATCTATTTTTGTCATTTTATATTCATTATAATTGTAACGCCCTACCCCAATTACCCAGAGTTGGTACATTATTACATAACATTGGAATGATTCATGGAATCATGATTCGAATGGTATATCTGTTTAGTATCCTAGGAAGTACTAGATACAAACATAAGTTTTACATTACATCATGAAATAAAAAAACAACATTGTGTCCATTTTGATCACTCTTATATATCTTAGCATATTCTTACAGGTCAAATGTAACAAACTTCTTCGCATCCTAGGAAAAATAAAACATAATAATGGGGTGAGCTCAGATGCTCAGTAAGGATAACAATATAGTGGAAACAGTCAAAAATAAGCATAAACATTTAAGGCAATGTATAAGACTAAAACACAATCCATTTTAACTTAAAATTCATCATAATATGGAAAAGATAAATCAAATAATTCCATTTACTTATTCACATGGATATTATACTATTTGAATAATCACATGTAATATCAGTACTTAATCTCATAATGATGGAATGCATAATGCCGGACATCATAAACCCTTAGTGAAGGCTTCATGCTAAGACTAAAAATAAAGATTTTTTCAAGGTCTTGTGACAAGATACTAGTTTGTCTCATAGGACCTACAGATTCATCGAGGAGCTATAGCGGGCTCCACCCATCACTTACTAAGTCCAACGCATTCCTCATATGAAAAGGTTAAAACATAATCTAAAAATTTGTATTAAAACTAGCATATAAAATGTCAATATTTTAACCACAAACCATGTATGTTATTAAAATAGAACATCCACATCCAAACATTACTCATTCAAAACAATATGGAATATTGTATCAAAATCAATCAAGAATAATGATGGATATTAAAATAGATGAAAATAATCAGTAAAACTATTTGAGAGAAATGTGCCATTTTTCTTGAAAGCATTTAAAAGTCTCACTATTTATCCAGAATTTGTTAAAAATAGTTTTCTCAATCAAATTGTCCCATACCACTTTGAAAATTCTAAAAATAATTTTAATTTTAAAATATTCATGTCCATATACATAAATCTTTAACACCATTTTTAAAACATGGACATTAATGAGAAATATTTAGAAGAATAAATCTTCAAAAAATTTAAAATGATATTTTAGTTAGTGTACCTAACCAAATGAAATACAGTTTAATACAAATAATTGAGGTAATAAAAACTTTATAATATCATGAAAATAAATGGATTCATGATCAACTATGTCAACTTATAGTGTGTACACCATATAAAAGTGAATTGGCACATAACAACAAAGAGGTCTCAATTGGATGTAAATAGAGATGAAATACCTTATAAAGACTATATCCTTTGGTTAAGGATAAATCAATGATATAATTATGTGTGAAAATATAAATACACTCAATAAAATTGGATATTTAGTGTAAATAAATCTGATGACATTCACACATATTCTTATAAAAACAACACCAATGACTTGGAAGTTTAACTCAGTGAATGACAAATGAGTTAAGATTACTCTTATCAAGTTCATATTTATGACTTGAGAATTTATCAATGGAGTGATTATATGTATAAATAACATATCTACACAATGGGGAGTGGGAATTTCTACATAAATAAATAAATAGTGATTTCATACATAATCATGGAGTAATATAATCAATGAAGTCTGCATAAAACCCAATGAGTGGAAATTGAAATTAGATTTTTTTTTACCAATTTGGTAAAATAAAAAACCTAAAAATCATGAAAAAAGTATCAAAAAATGAATATTTAAATACCCATAAATTAATGTATATTACAAAAATAATACAATCATGGTAAGTACATACACCACACAAAAGGAAATAGTGGTAATATAGCATGAATCTCATGGGAATAAAAAGTGAGATGAAAACACCCTACCTCATTGTAATCAATCGAGTCATATGAAAAAAAGTTAATAACCAAAAAATAAATAAAAAAATACCATGAATATAAAGATAATCATGATAATATATATCAAATGGAAGTACACAATACACCACATGCAATAAATAAGTGGAGAACAATGGAAATCCCATAGAATTAAAAGTGAGAAAAGAAACCCCTTACATCATGTCCAATATGACTTGTATGTTCCAGGTTATTCTTGAATAATAAAAATAAGATAATTTATAATTACTTAAGAAAATTTTTCAATTTTATTATTCCTTTTATATAACTTATTACCTTACTACAACAATAAGATAATTATTTAAGTTCATATCATACATTTTTTCGATGTTCGAAACATTAGTAAAAAATATACTTGTTATAATTATAAATTGTACATGTGGTCAGAATTCCATTGTCTACAGAATGATATTCCCGTGTAAAGTATAATATATATAATATATATCCAGTGTATTTTTATTTATAATATTCCATATCATTTGGAGTTAAGAAATGAAACGCACCGTTCAAGGAGATGGTAAGCCACATGTACGCATGAACGCTACTTTCATTTCTATTTTATATTTAAAGAAATGAAAAAATAATAATATATAGGTTTATTATAATTCCATTATAATATCTATGTTATGTAATTTTATTAAATCCATTCTTTATACGTTCCATGTATAGAATGAACAAGTCATATCACTTTGAGGGGGCGGTAGTCCGCACTTCCTCAAATGAAATTATCGCATTTACCCATTATGGAAACCATAATGATATGATATAATTTAAAAATAAATAAGCATAGAAACAATATAAATATAATATATATCATATATAAATACAGTTCCATCTTAATTGACACCATGAGAGATGGTAGGATAAAATTGATCAATCATCATTTCGTGAGGCAGTAGTTCGTCGTCCAGAGAAACATTATGTTCCTTTCCCATTATATGGAGGTGTGTGTAAATATAGCTATAATACTTCTCATAAAAACCAAATAGTATATTGAGGATACTGGTTTTGTTATAAATAAAATAAATAAAATGAGTTTAGTGGTTGGATAAGTAAAATAAAATAAAAGAACTTAAGAGAAGACGTTACCTTTAAATCAGGTAACTCTTTTTGGTTTGAACCAAAAGGATTTTTTGAAGTGCCTTATGCCTATGGTAAGGCTTCTAGGTGGAATATAGGGATCTTAAGAGATTATTTGGGTAGAGTTTGGAAGATCCAATGGGCTTTATAGGTGTGATAAATGGGTTAGAGGTGATGGATTTTTTATAAGGGGGAGGATGGGCTCCTTAGGAAAGTTTGAAAATATTAATTTATTATATAATAATTTTCAATTTATAAAATACCAAAACTTATTAAAGACAAATATAAGATGACTCATACTAAAAATAATATCATCTAATAATAATTGGATAGGTTTTTCATATTGTTTTAATCTTTATAATCTTATTTATTTAAATCATTCATTAATGAGGAAAACACAACATCATTATTGTGTCATAAATATTTTTATTTATTTGATTTATAAAAATTTAACAAAAATATCACGATGTATAAAATATTTTTAGCTTTAAAAATAATATTTATAGTCAAAGAGTTAACCTACATAACCAAATGTAAGAATTGATTTACTAAAAGATACATTTTTATGTTATTTTTGTCATTAATTTAAATTAATTAATATAAAGTGTCATTATCACTCTTAAGTGGATCCATGGGGTCCCGAAATCGACTTAAGGATTCCCATGGTCATAAATGTATCAAAAAATAGTATTAGGACACATTTTAGGGTAATTTTATATTATAATAATGTTATTTTTACCTTGAATTACCCTATTTACCTTTAACTGCGGTAAATAAAAGTCAAAAGTTACTTTTCACCAATTTTTTTTTCATCTTATTAAACCAAATTTTACTTATTGATAATAGCCATGTATTTTGGATTTTTAAAATTCAATTCACAGAAGCGGTAAAATTTCATTTAGATGAAAAAGTTGGTTTTTTAATTACTATTCAGTGATTTCACTATTCATCAAAAATTGAAGGTTTTTAGAAAAATAAAAAATATCAACCTAAGATATATTTGATATTCTGAATTCCCAAATGAGGTATATTTTAAAAAATTCAAAACATATAATTTGTATTAATTAATTTAAAATTAATTCCTGTTGTCAAAACAAAAAGCGTGTTTTTAAGAAATAATAACTATCATAAGATTGAAATGTGTTTATTTCCAATTTAAATGTGAAATTACATATAATGACCTAAATTATATTAAATGATAAAAATATAATCTAATAATACATTAAAACCACTCAAACGAATAATTTAACAGTATAAATTATTTTGATTAAAAAAGTTGTTTTCAATTAAAATTTAGTATTTTCACTATTCATCAAAATATGAAAGTTATCAGAAAATTACAAAAAAAATTTCCAAATGAAAATTTTATGTCTCTATTATAAATAAGAATTTATTTTCACAAAATTGAATATAAAAATGTGTCAAACATTGTATTTAAAAATGGTTCGCCATTAAAAGGTGGAGAAACATCATTTTTTTTTTGAAAAATACTTCTTTTATCTGAAAAATTGAATTTTTCCGTATATTATGTATAAGAAACTAAAAAGTTGAATTCTAACATTATATATGTTATATATAAAATTAAAAATGTGGTTAATACTATTCATAGCTGTTTTTGAATGACTAGTTTGGTAAGTCGTGGTGTGCTCGAACTCGGTGTTGTGTGTAGCGCAAGATATTGAATTACATTAAAGAGATATCATACTATGAAATCTTAGGGTGTTACATTCTTCCATCCTTCAAATAATTTCGTCCTCTAAATTTAAACTTGGAAACAAAAACTAGGAGTTTGACATTTCAAAGAATCTTTTTTGAAATCCCACATCCGAAAATATGTCAATAAAATTATCACTTTAAAAGAAAGAAAGAGAAGTACAAAGGTCACCTAAGATAACCCATACTAGGGTTCAATGTAGGAAAACATGGGTATGGAAGAGAAATATAACCATCAAGTTCTGATGGAGAGTGATCAAGAATTTTATTATGTGAAAGTTAATGATCTAAAAGCCATAAACTTGTCATAGGTTTAATGGCCTCTGATTACCCAATAGGTTGAGTAAACATACAACATTTTTGTTTTAATTTCCTTTTAATAATGTTTTGGAATTTATTTATGAGATTGAATAAGAAAATAAGGAGATATTATTAATTTTCATATAGAGTTTCTTCCTTTAATAAATTTCTACCACAAACTCGTCTTTTCTCCAAAGGATGAGTATTCAAGATGACTTGGTCACACCTAAAACGCTAGAATCAACTTCTATAGAATCACATAATCCCAAAAAGATGAATTATATATTTCCCTTGTCTATAGACATCCACCAAAACCAAAATGGTTAGTACAATATCAGATGATCCCCAAAAAGGATAATCTTTTATAGAATGAAATACTGCTCTTAAACTATAAAATTAAACAAACAGTACCCAAAGTTCAAGAAAGACCCTTCAACAAATAATTGTCCTTAATATTATTCAAAATAATCCAAACTATGTTTGAAACCCAAAATACCGAAGGATTTTATTACATATTTTTCCATGATAAATATTAACAATTATTTCCAAATAACATCGACTACTATTAAATTCACATACTTAAAATTAATTTACCTAATCCCATATTCTCTATGTTCAGTTAATCATTTCCATATATAACCCAAATCGCAATAAGTCTACAATAAAAACATATATTCTTCCAAAATAAAAACCCATCATTACTTCTCAAATGAAATACAATATTATTCTATTTTCCTTAGGCATATATTATTCCCCAAAGAGAAAACGTCTTCCAAAATAACATTTATCACTTAATCACAATGTCATTTTCCTATACTAAGGATATCCATTTAATAAATCATAATTTCCCAAAATAAAAATATTATTGATGTATAAAATAATTTAACTAATAAGAATTAGTCGTATTAACCGAGGACTTCACGTAGTCCAGTGGTAGGCGATAAATCCTAGTCGCACTTTGGTTATGGGTTCGATTCCCACTGCTTCTTCCAATGTGACAAGTTGTCACACAGTCTATGTGTTGTTCTTTTTCAAAAGCTATATAATTTTATAACATTCCCAAAAATGAGATAAATTCTTCATAAATAACCATAACATATTTTAACCACAAATGTTATCTCATCCCTTGCATTTTCATCCCAAAAAGTAATAACATGTAATAGACTCAAATTCAAGGATCATATAAAGTCAAATGGTTCTTTATAACTATATCCTCAAAAGAAAAGATACTTCTTCCTCCAATATCATTTTCACAAAACAAACTGTTTGGTTACACATACAAGAGAAATGTCTTCCAAAGTAATCCCATAAAAAAAGATCATTGATACCTTTTAACATTTATCCATCCATTTATCTCCACATAGGGTCTTCCTTGACCTAGACATTATCCTATAGAATAGGGAATTGACTCGAGTAATGCCAAGGGCCCCTACATTTATGACAAATGACTATAATTGGATACTTAGGATCGTTTTTATTTTCTTCTATAGTACTCTTAATTTTTCATTGGCAATTCTTTACATTATGTTCTTCTTTCCTACACATAAAGCATTTATTTGTTCCACTGAGAAACTTTCTTGGGTTTCTCCTTCCACATTTCATATATGATGTAAATTGAGATTTCTTTTCTCCATGGTCTCCACTACTAGAGCTCTTATCATTCTCCGTATTTCTCTTCTTTTTTGAGTTCGAGAGTTGGTTAATGTATATATTTTTGATTATATTTTTGGAAAACTGATATGGAATGAACATGATATATTTTATGCCTATCAAAATTCTATTTTGTTTCTCATTTACACCATCTTTCCCACCTAGTAAATCATGTTCAATGTCACTAAGACTTTCTTAGAATCCAGCCATTGACTAAAATCAGAAATCATAGTGTGAGTCATAAAATCATTTTGAGAATCTCGTGACACCTTATTTTCAATATAAAACAAATTAGGATTTAACCAAGGTTATTTATTCTCATATTATATTAAAATACCTTAAATTGGTTTGTAAAGAAAATGTTAATAATCCTAAGCATATCCTCCAAGAGTTTCATAACCAAGAGTGCCGTAAGACCCGTTGATGTGTACTAGGATACCTCGGGTCTAGCCCAAAAATTCTTGTTGGAGTTTTTACTCCTAGGTACATCTGTGCCAGATCCACCTCTACCTGCTCATTTCCGGACATGGATGTATCTGATTAGAAAAACCACATAATATTTACACTACAATTTTTTTGGATGTTCTTCTATAATAATCCTCAATGTTTATCTTTGGGTAATGTTCTATAATAAGAGTTTTTCTAAATCTAGTTTCCAAGGTTTGTACTAAACTTCCTCTGGTACCAACTGTAATGCCCCAACCCTAGTTACCCAGAGTTAGTGAATTATTAAATAACATTGGCATGATTTGAGGAATCATGTCCTGAAAGACTGATCCGTTTAGTATCCTTGGAAGTACTAGATAAATACATAAGTTTTACATTTCATCATGAAAAAAACAACATTGTGTCCCCTTTGAACACTCTTATATCTCTTAGCCTCTTCTTGCAGGTTAAACATAATATACTTTTTCGCATCCTGGAAAAAAATAAAACATAATAAAGGGGTGAGATCATATGACCAGTAAGGATATCAATATATCAGAAAGTATCATAAATAAGCATAAACAATTAAAAAAATGTATAAGACTAAATCACAAGCTTTTTAAACTAAAAATTCATGATAATATGGAAAAGATAAATAAAATAATTCCATTTACTTATTCAGGTGGATATTATACAAGTTGAATAATCACATGTAATATCAATTTCTAATCTCATAATGATGGAATGCATAATTTTGAACATCATAACCACATAGTCAATACCTCATGATAAGACTACAAATAAAGATTTTGTCAAGGCCTTGTGCCAAGACACTAGTTTGTCTCATGAGACATACCGATGTATCAAGGAGATATATTGGGATCCACCCATCACTTACTAAGTCCAATGCATTCCTCATATGAAAAGGTTGAAATATAATCTGAACATTCGTATTAAAACAAGTATACAAAATGCCTATATTTTTACCACAAACCATGAATGGTATAAAAATAGCACATCCACAGTCAAACATAACTCATTATATATAAT
The DNA here is from genome assembly GCA_963277665.1 of Viscum album. Taxonomy (NCBI): domain Eukaryota; kingdom Viridiplantae; phylum Streptophyta; class Magnoliopsida; order Santalales; family Viscaceae; genus Viscum; species Viscum album. Next base: position 358,468,632 of record OY728136.1, on the reverse strand, counting down.
ATGGAATATTGTATCAACCTCAATCAAGAATAATGAGGGATATTTACATATATCAAAATAATCAGTAAAACTATTTGAGGGAAATATGCCCTTTTTCTTGAAAACATTTAAAAGTCTCACTATTTATCAAGAAGATTTTAAAAATAGATTTTTGAATCAATGTTTCCCATACCACTTTGAAAATTTTAAAAGGAATTTTAATTTCAAAACATTCATGTCCATATAAATAAATCTTTATCACCATTTTTAAAACATTAACATTAATGAGAAATATTTAGAAGAATAAATCATTAAAAAATTTAAAATGATTTTTTTGTTAGAGTTCCTAACCAAATGAGAGATGATTAAATACAAATAATTGAGGTAATAAAAAATTTATAATATCATGAGAATAAATGGATTCATGATATACTATGTCAAAGTACAGTATGTACACCATATAAAAGTGAATTGGTGTATAACAACAAAGATGTCTTAATGGAATGTAAATTGAGATGAAATCCATTATAAAGACCGTATCCTTAGGTTAAGGATAAATCAATGACATAATTATGTGTGAAAAATATAAATACACTCAATATTATTGGATATTCTGGGTAAATAAATCAGATGAAATTCACACATATTCTTGTAAAAACAACACCAATGACTTGGATGTTTAACTCAATGAATGAAAATTGAGTTAAGATTACTCTAATAAAGTTCATATCATTGACTTGATAATTTATAAATGGAGTAATTATGTGTATAAAAAGTATATACACACAACATGGGGTGGAAATTACTACAAAAATAAATAAATAGTGATTTTACACACAATCATTGAGTAAAATAATGAATGAAGTTTGCATGAAACCCAATGAGTGGAAGTTGAAATTAGAAATTCCCTTATCAATTTGGTAAATTAAGAAACATAAACCCAATGAAAGAAGGATCATATAATGAAGATGTAAATACCCATAAATTAAATTATATTACACAAATAATACAACCATGATCAGTACATACACCACAAAAATGGAAACAGTGGAAATATAGCATGAATCTCATGGGAATAAAAAGTGAGATAAAAACCCCTTACCTTGTTGTAATCAATCAAGTCGTATGACCAAAAATTAATAACCGAAAAATGGATCACAGAATACCATGAATATAAATATAATGATGATAATATATATCAAATGGAAGTACACAATACACCACATGCAATAAATAAGTGGTGAGCAATGGAAATCCCTCAGAATTAAAAGTGAGATAAGAAACCCCTTACCGCGTGTCCAACTTGAATCGTATGTTCCGGGTTCTTCTTGATTAATAATATTAATTTAATTTATACTCCATTAATAACATTTATTATTTTTATTATTCCTTTTATATCACTTATTACCTTGCTATAACAATTAGTTTATTATTTGAGTTCACATAGGACATTTTGTCGGTGTTCGGAACATTAGTAAAAAATGAACTTGTTATAATTAAAAATTTTCCATGTGGTCAAAAGTAAACTATCTCCAGAATGATATTCATGATTTAGGTATCATATATATATAGTGTATATGTATTTATAAAATTCCATATCATTTTGAGTTAAGAAAGGAAACACACCTTTCACGGAGATGGTAAGCCGTACATACGCATGAACACTACTTTCATTTCTAATTTATATTTAAAGGAATCAAAAGTTAATAATACATAGGTATATTATAATTATTTTATAATATATATGTTATTTAAATTAATTAAATAAATCCTTTATACATCCCACTTATGGAATGAACTAGTCATATCACTTTGAGGGGGCGGTAGTCCACACTTCCTTAAATGAAATTATCGCACTTACCAATTACGGAAACCATAAAGGTATGATATAAATGAAAAATAAATAAGCACATAAAAAATATAAATATAATAAATATAATATATAAATGTATTTACATTTTAATGGACACCATGAGAGACGGTAGGAGATAATTGAACAATCATCTTTTTGTGAGGCAACAGTTTCGCCGTCAATAGAAATAGTATGTTCTTTTCCCATTAGATGGAGGTGTGTGTAAGTGTAGCTTGAATAATTATCAAAACAATAACTTAGTATAAAGAGGATATTGGTTTTTTTATAAAATAAATTAATAAAAGAAGTTTAGGGGTTGGATAAGTAAAATAAAAGATAAGAACTTAAGAGAAGACATTACCTTTAAATCAGGAAACTCTCTTTGGTTTGAACAAAAAAGATATCTTGAAGTGCCTTTTTACTAAGTTAAGGATTCTAGGTGGAAAATAGGGATCTTTAGAGAATATTTGGGAATAGTTTTGACTATCCAATGGGCTTTATAGGTGTGATTAATGGGTTAGAGGTGATGGATTTTTATAAGGGGGGAGGGGCTCTTTAGGAAAGTTTGAAAATATTATTTTATTATATAATGATTTTCGATTTCTAAAGATCCAAAACTTATTAAAGTTGAAGATAATAAGACTTTTATTCGAAATAATATCATACAATAATAATTGGATAAGTTTTGGATGTTGTTTTAGTCTTTATAATCTTATTTATTTAAATTATTCATTAATGAGGTAAACACTGCATCATTATTGTGTCATAAATAATTTTATTTATTTGATTTCTAAAAATTATAAAAAATACCTTGAAGTAGGAAATAATTTTAGATTTGAAAATAATATTTATAGTCAAAGAGATAAACTATATAACCCCATGTAATAATTGATTTAATAAAATATATATGTTTGTTATTTTTGTCATTATTTCAAATTAATTAATATAAATTTTCATTATCACTCTTAAGTGGCTCAATTGGGTCCCAAAATCGACCCAAGGATGCCCATGGTCGGAAATGTATCAACCAATAGGATTATGACACACACTAGGGTAATTTAATATTTTTATAACATTATTTTTACCTTGAATTACCCTATTTAACTTTAACCGCGGTAAATAAAAGTCAAAAGATACTATTCACCAAAAATTATTTTCATCTTATTGAACCAAATTTTACTTATTGATAAAAACCTTGTATGGAGGATTTTCTATATTCAAATCACATAAGAAGTAAAATTTCATTTAGATAAAAAAGTTGGTTTCTTTAATTACTACTAAGTGATTTCAATATTCATAAAAAATTGAAGGTTTTCAGAAAAATACCAAAAATTCAGCCTAAGATAGATTTGATATTCTGAATTCAAAAATGATGTCTATTTTAAAAAATTCAATACATAGAAGTTTCATTAATTAATTTAAAATTAATTCCCGTTGTCAAAACAAAAAACTTGTTTTTAAGAAATAATAAATATCAAAAGATTGAAATTTGTTTATGTCCAATTTAAATGTGAAATTACATATAATGACCTCAATTATATTAAATGATAAAAATATAATCTAATTATACTTTAAAACCTCTCAAATGAATAATTTACACGATAAATTATTTCGATTAAAAAAGTTTTTTTCAATTAAAATTTAGTATTTTTCACTATTCATCAAACTATGAAAGTTATCAGAAAAGTAACAAAAATTTATCCAAAATAAAGTTTTATGTCCCGAGTATAAAGAAAAAATTAATTTAACTAAATTAAATATATAAAAGTGTCAAATATAGGATTTTAAAAGGGTCCTCCACTAAAAGGTGGAAAAACTGCATTTTTCGGAAAAATACTTCTTTTATCTGAAAAATCGAATTTGTTCTTATATTTTGTCAGAGAATCTCAAAATTTGAATGTTAACATTATATATGATATATAAAAAATTCAAAATGTGGTTAATACTATTCTAAACCACTTTCTGAATGGCTAGTTTGGTAAGTCGTGGTGTGCTTGAACTCGTTGTTACGTGTAGCGTAAGCTATTGAATTACTTTAATGAGATAACGTACTATGAAATCTTGGGGTGTTACAATAATTTTATTGTTAACCTAAATTACATAATTTACCCTTTACCATGGTAGTAAAATTTACTATGGATACTATTCATATTGGTCAAATATAAAAGGGACCTATTTACCATATTTGGATCTCTTGAATCCAAATTTGACATCCATTTTTTAAAATTCAATGCAAAAAAGTTTCATAATTAAATTTAAAATAAAACTATTAAAATGTCACGAAAAAAAGTTTTTGAAAAAATGACCCTTTTAACATGGAAAATTATTTTATAATAAATTCATGTATAAAATCATTTTCAAAAACCATGATTGCATAAAAATGAACTAATTAAAATTTAAAACTAATCCAAAACATAATTTTACTGTTTAATGACTTTAAAAAAATTTGTGTTGTCACTATTCAGAAAACAATGAAACATATCAGAAAAATACAAAAAATCAACCAAATTAAATTTTTATATTCCAAACAAAAATAAGATGTTAATTTTGTCAAATTGAATATAAAAAAGTGTAAAAAACTAGATTTAAAATTGGTGCGCCATCAAAAGGTGGAAAAAAACATTTTTTTTGACAGGTACTTCTTTTATCCAAAATATTGATTTATTTTCTTATATCATGTTCTAGAAAATATATAAGATGAATTTTAATGTTATATTAAATTAAAAATGTAGTTATTACTATTTATAACAGCTAGTTTATATCCCATTAAATAATAATATTTTAATAATATATAGCTATTTAGTGAATTTAGTATTGCATACAACACAAACTATCGAGGAATGTTTTTATAGCATGTAATGAAAGCCAAGCCAGTGTTACATGTAGTGAAATATTCCTTTTTTGTTACGTATAACATAATAAAAACATAGTTCTTCTATACATTGAACAAAATCTATAATCAGTATTACATGAAATAAATTCTATCAAAAGAACATGAAATTGTGTTTAACACAAGACAAGAATAGTGTTGCGTATAATGAAAGGTAATACAGTGTTATGTATAGCTCAATCTAATATTGGTGTAGCATAAAATAGAAGACAACAATGAAATTAAAAAGAATATCTCTTATAAAATCTCTGGGTGTTACGTGATGAATAACTACATCATTTCAACAAACATGGCACAACAATTTTAATTAATGTACAATATGCACATACTAAATTATCAAACATTGGTTTTTAGTTTGTGTGGGTGATCCTTAATAATATTGTGTTTCATTCAACATCTCGAGCAAATCACATGTTCCCACCTCACTATACAAACACATTCCATTATGATACCTCATAAGGTGGTGTTCTCACCTTATGCCTCCTTACTTGCTTCATACCTACACTGACCCACACTTGTCCCTCTTCACTCATAACTATTTAGAATGGATATGATTGTTGTTTCTCTAAGGAATACATTTTTTGGTTGAGATTTCTCCCTTCGTTGGCCTTGGTAATAATATTTTTGTTACCTTCTCAATATTTCCTTAAGAAAAATAAGAAAAATAGTTAGTCAAATATATTTTTTTCAATCTTATAATCACTTCAAATATGCTCAAATTACTTTAATGTAGCTTTGGAAATTATAAAATTAATTTCAACAAACTTCAATTTGAGTTTAAATCCCTTTACAATATAAGCACTCCCTGAGTAATCATTTGTTGTTATAAATCCATAATACAATAATGTGGTTTCATTTCATATTGTTTTCCACAATATTTTGTTAGTATTTTATTTACTTAATCAATTAAATGTGCCTTAAATGTTAAATAATTGAACTTTAGCTATTTTTTTGAAATTATTAATATATAAAATTTTATATTAAAAATTTAAATTTCATATATAAATTAATTATTTTTTCTTACCAGTAATTTCTATTAATTAATTAATTAATTATTTTAAGTGGTTGTAATTCTTATCATGGTCTTCAACAGTGTGAAATGTTTGGGAAAGCCAGAAGTGTCCATGTGATTTACCACATGAAAGGCCAACTTCACTTAAGTGACAGTGTCAATTGACCACAAGACAAGGCAGAAATGATCACATGGATTACTTACAGTCCCTTAATGTAATCATGAGAACCCACCATTACTACATTATAAATTATCAACCTACCACATGGATACTCAAGGTCACTTAGGTGACTATTAATGATGAATTAAAGCGGCCATGTGTGCAGGGGAATGATGTTTCTAAACCCAACCTAATGTGAACTACTATATGAAACAACTTTTCCCCTATTTTTAAGTTACAATAAGATAACTTAAGTGACCATGTGTATTGGGGGAAGAATAATAAATTCATAAATATTTAAATAGTAAACTCCAAAGAAACACAAAGGAAAAGATGGGGTTTTGTCGCATTTAGGAAGAATATAAATGATATGAATTTTGTAGCTAAGGTTTGTTGAAGAATATCAATGATCGAATTTGGTCAACCAAACTCATGTGATGATGCTTCAATAATGGATATTTGGTTTTCAATGAGATATTGAGAAAGATTATGGTAGTGTGAACTTGATTTTTGGATATGGATTTAAGTTGATATAGAATCGAGTTCAATTAGGAAAAATGTTTGCATCTCCATGTAGAAGATAATGGGAAGAACTACCATTCCAAATCTGAAAATGGATATGATCTTAAAGAATGTGACCAAAGTCAGGATGAAAACTGGAGGTTGATATAATGTTTGTTTCATCGATCTTGTTCTTCCGATCGATGAACCTGGTGAAGACTGAATCTGGCATATCCTTTTTGCAGAGTTTGGAAGTGAATTAGAAGAAGGGTATATAGATAAAGATAGTAAAATCATTATGAGATTAAAGAATATGAATCTAACATTGGTTTTGGAATTTATGTTTGAGGGTTTTCAAACCAAAGGAATTATAAACAGATACTTGTAATCGATAATGATGTAAGGTTCCACAAATAGTGTGGTTTGTCATTGAAATTTTTTGATGTAGATGAACCATAATTGAACAAGGATTATGTAAAACTTATTGGGATCATAAATAATTTTCCCACTAGTGTAGTGATAATAGCGATATAAAATAATATGCATAAAATTAGGAAATAAATGGACACTAGATTTAATGTGGAAAAACAAAAAAATTTAAAGTAGTAAAAAACCATAGGAAAATAGTTGGATCATACTATATGTAAAAGTCCATACACATTACCGCACTATTATACATAAAAACCATTATAAATATATCTCTTGAATATGATGGGAATCTTCCTAAAAAAATACCACCTAAAAAAGGAGGGGAGAATATTTTATTTCTGGTGAAGCTGATACAGAAACCATGGGGAATATCACTATTTATAGGCAACTACCAACCCTGCCCAGTGCCTCTCCTAATGCTCTTAATGGTTAGTGGGTTTAGTGGAGTTAGATTCCAACCACCTACCCATCCTACCGCTATTGAATAAGTGGAGGGAGACACCATCTGTGGGAGAACTATAGAAAAATGATAAATTAGTGGTGTTTTTAGTGTGGTGGTTTATATTAGAGAAATATGTTTATTAAGTTAAAATTATATTTTTTGATACCTTTCATGGCCCGTCACCCAACACCCGTGCTGTGACTACCCCAGTACTACCTTTCATAGGCCAGGGGTTGGCAAATAGCACTATAAAGGAATATCCCAAAAATGGGAAGACATTCCCTTTAAACCTGTACAAAAATAGCTAAATAACTCAACAAGATGCAACCACGAAGCAAAACTACCATAGTAAAATTGTGTAATGAAAGTAAAGGGGCTGGAATACTAGCCCAACTAAAAAGGGTACAACTAAAACTGAAAATAAAAAATAGATTCTGCGATCATCCACAAAGTATCCTACCTAATGGGTAGGTACAACTTGTCTCCACTGCTCTCCACGTCGACCAGTCACCTCCGTGTACCGCATAGTCCTAGCTCTTATAGTCTCAGATGAGCCGATAGTCATCTACACAAGACACAATATGGTGCAGGTGAAGCCCATGCATGGGTGAGTATAAAAATACTTAGTAGGGACCCTAAGACCCCAGAAGGTCTCTTAGAGTTCCACAGAGAAAACAACATAAGCATGATCTCAATCAAAAAGCACAAAGCAAAATACATAGATCAAACTAGGTATAACTGAAGTGAAATAATACACATGATTAGTAATAAGGATAGATCATCTTACTCCATCAAGAGGCACTAATACTGAACCACACAAGATCGATAGGTACTAACCCCTGCCCACCCACACAGGATCTAATCCTCCTAGGATCGATAGGTACTAACCCCCACTAACCCACAAAAAATCCGATCTTCCCAGGATCGATAAGTACTAACCCCCGAAATACCCACACATGATCGATAGGTGTTGATTCACATAGAATCTCTAATTTCTAATTGACATAGAATCACTAGGTGATGATTCACACAAATTTACTGGGTGGTGATTCACACAGAATCAATGGGTGCCGATTTACACAGAATCGCTGGGTGCCGATTCACACAGAATTGCTGGGTGTAGATTCACACAGAATCGCTGGGTGCTGATTCACACAGAATAACTCGGTGATGATTCACAAAAAATCACTCAGTGATGATTTACAAAGAATTTATCAGTGCTGATTCACACATAATCACTAGGTGCTAATTCACACAGAATCACTCTTCATTCTCCACGTCTCAGCCATACACAAGATTCCCTCTCATAGTACGCTTGTTTCTGGGAGAAATATCTCCTAAAGACATTAGTCATATTTCAACCAGCACAAAGTCCCACAAAGATGTTACCCCATGATCTATCACTTTAAAAGGGTCCCACCGCAACAGACGGTGTGTCAAATGGACGCACGGTCTGTAAGTTATTGGCATTTTAGTATTGAGGGCCTGGTTGGATTCAGAGTCGATCCAACTCAGCCTTACTCTAACTTTCTCCAAAACTCTTATAGAGTATTTTAAAAGGACCGCCTTGGTCCATGGATCTCATCACAACAGACGGTTCATCAAATGGATATTTGTTTTGCAAGATACAGTTAGTTATGCGTATCTGGGGCTGAGAGGGGTCCAAGCCCAGTCTCACCTGGTCGGGCCGACCTGAACCGGTCTGGGTCTGACCCATCCTGGCCTGAACTGGCCCGGTTGGGATGGGTCATAGACCGACTTGGTGCGCTGGTGTCACTGGCCAGTCGAGTGGCCGCCAGATCCTCAAACGACTCAAGAAGAGCCGTTTGACTCTTTAATTAGCAGCACCACATGGTTCCTCCATGTGGTTCGTGGGACATGGGTCCCCCTATTTACTCTGTTTATTTGATGTCATGGATTTCTCCTACAGCGCGTGATTTCTCACCGCCTCTCTATCACCACGGCCGGCCCGCCACGACGCCTTCATGCACCACCTCTCTTCCACAGTTGGTGAGCATCGGCCGCCTCCATCACCGTCGGCACAGGTCGCTAGTGCCACCATGCCGGCTGAGCTTCTATGGGGCACTGGTTGAGCTATAGTGGTTCGTTCTTTCTTCCCTCTACACCTACTGTCCTCTCAGGATATCACTGTTGCTGTGCACCTCCCGGTTTCATGGTTCCGTTATGTTGGAAAACCTGCCTCTGAAGAACGTAATGAAAATCAAGAGGCGTAGGATTTGAGCCTTATTCATTTGGCCTGTGCCCTCCTCGTTAGAATTATAACAAGTGGGGAAAATTTATACATTCCATTAAAATAATGATAAACCCTGTTCAAATCCCCCCCCCGCTATGACCACCCGAAAGATTCTTGAATGAGGAGAAGAAATGTGGGAATTACCTAAATTAAATGAAAACCCCGACCTCGTGATTCAATGGGGATGTCGCAGTGGTGGATGGAGAGTCCTTGTAAATGGAAGCCATCAGCGTTCGTCATTGTTTCCCCCAATGGCGTCCAGGCTTCCGTTCCTCTCCAGTGGAAGATGTTGCCTTACTTCTCTAGAGGTTCCTTGCTTGGTTAAGCCGTGTCAAAACTCCACCCCGAGCCTCACTTTAATAGAGGGAAACAAGGGTGAGTAACACACCGAGTAATTAATGACTATCATTAATTAATGAACATATTAATTCTAAATTATGCAGTTGCAAATAAAGGAGATTCAATCCATTAAATGGATTGACAACACAGCGGTATAACAACCACCGCTGAACCGATGGAGAAAAATAAAATAACAATTAAATGTTATTTTTTTTTTTTTTAAATTCTAAAAAATTATCTTTTTCTCCCAACATACATCGGTCGAAGTTAATCCACCATTAAGATAATCCCAACACTACAGATTCAACGGTGTTCTCAAATTTCAATTCCATGCACCGGTTCAAAAGTTTGAAAATGTCTCATGGACATTTAATGAACGCACCTTAAAAAATGTTCAGAAATCTATTCTGGGCACACTGGGCCTTGGAATCAAGCACCATCAAATTTCTCAGCCTCGCAATAATCCCAAATAATTTAAAAACAATTACATTGAATTTTTGGGTCACTACATTCTCCGTACCTTATGTATTTTCATCCCCAAAGGCTACAACAAAACTTGGGAAACATATGGGGGTAATGAGCATGAAACTGAGCCTCCTGATCCCATGTGCTCTCCTGGAGATTCCCATGCTACTAATGAACTCGCAAAATAGGAATTGAACTCTCATGAAGGACCTGCTCTTGTCGATCCTATATCTCCACTAGGAACTCCACAAACATCTCCCCATCGTCGATGTCCAGATAAGAGGTGATCTATTTGGTCATCTGTACAAGGCCTCAAATGGATCCATTCCGATGTTGGAGTGATAAATTTTTTTTAAGAAATCTCCAACAGTGTTAGGTGGTCCTCCCAACTATGGAAAAAATAAAGGACATAAGCACGAAGCTTGTCTTGGAGTGTCTATATGGTCTTCTCCGCCCGACCCTCTATCTAAGGGTGAAAGGCGGTGCTCAAGTATAGCTGAGTCCCAAACCCCTCTCGAAATCCCTTCCACAAGCAGGATGTAAAACGTGCATCATGATCTGAGATGATCATCAATGTGATCCCATGAATTCGCACAATCTCCTACATATAGAGGTGCCACAAGACTTCTACTGATCCCTGCTCTTAGATGGGTAAGAAATGGGCCGAATTGGTGAGTTAGTTAATGATCACCCAAATGGAATCCTGACCCTTGGATGTACATGGTAGCCCTATCACATATTCCATGAAGATACCATCCCACTTCCCCTCCATTACCTCAAGTGGCTGAGCTAAGATTGCTAGTACCTAATGCGAGACGTTCATTTGCTGATAAGTATGACATTGAGAAAGGAACTCTGCCACTGCCTTCTTCATCCCTAGCCACCAGTACTGACACCAGAGGTCCTGGTTCACCTTTTCCACTCCATGATGTACCACCAAATTGGATGTGTGGAAATCCCTCAACACTTCTTCTCGAATCATCACTGGTACCATAGATCATCCTTTGAAGAGGATGACATGATCCCCTTTCAGAAAATCCATCATGAGCCTGTTCTAAGGATATCTGAGCACGTCGGACCTCATAGTCTACATCTCCAAGCTGTCCCTCCCAAACTCACTGAAGGAGTGGGGGAGTAAGAATCATAGACTGAAGGTAAGTTTCTCCATTTCTATCCACAAAGGATATCTGCAACACAACTAGCTACTCTGTCACCTCACTCAGCAGTTGTAGACTAGAACTCCAACTGAGTGCGTCTGCTACTACGTTTCCCTTCCCAGAAGTGTAGACTATATCAAAGTCATATTATTGGAGGAACTCTAGCCATTTTCATTGTCTCAGGTTCAAGTACTTCTTTGAGAAGACATACCTGAGACTCTTATGATTAGAGAAAATAGTAAACCATTCACCCATCAAGTAGTGTCGCCACGTCTTCACTACAAATACCACTACTGCTAACTCCACATCATAAGTAGACTATATACCAGACAATATCTTCAAGTAGACTCAAGATGGGGGCACTCGTCAGCCTCTGCCTCAACTCTTGAAAACTCTTCTGAAATCTCTCCCTTCACAAGAAAAGTCTACCCTTCTTCTTTAAGACTAAAAAGGGTGACGGTACCCTGAAGAAGGCAGGTACAAATCTATGGTAGTACCCAACCAATCCCTTGAAACTCTGCACCTCGGTCAGACTCCTTGTTGGCTCCCAAGCAAGCACTACCTCTATCTTTGCCGAATCCACTGTGACTCCATCCTCCATGTTAACGTTCCCCAGAAAGTGTACTTCCCATATCCAGAACTAGAACTTAAAGATATTTCCATAAAGATGGTTCTCTCTGAGTGTATCTAGAACTATCTGCAGGTGCATGGAATGCTCCTCCTCTGATGCCAAGTATATCAAGATGTCTTCAATGAAGACCACCACAAAGCGATCAAGGTATTGATGGAAGATCCTGTTCATGAGCCCCATGAACACTTATAGAGAATTGGTCTCATTGAAAAGAATCACTAAGAACTCATAATGTCTATATTGACATCTGAAGGCTGTATTCATTACATCCTCGTCCTGTACCTTGAGCTGGTGATAGCCTGATCTGAGTTCTATCTTCGAAGACCAATGATCTTCCTTCAGCTAGTCATAGAGATCATCAATACTCAGGAGTATATACTTATTCTTCACAATCACCTGGTTCAGGTGCCAATAGTCAACATAAAGAATCAATCTCCCATATTCCTTATTGGAAAACAAAATTAGGGATTCCCATGGAGACACACTAGGCATTACGAAACCCTTCCTATGCAAGTCATCCAACTGTACCCTCAGCTCATGAATCTCCACGAGAGTCATTCGATATGCTGGTGTAGATATCAGTGCCTTCCTGAGGTACATGTCGATGTGAATTTATACATGTCTGTGAGGAGGTAGTCCCGATACATCATTAGGAAAGATATCGACATACTGGTCCACCACTACAGGATAACTCGGACTCCTCACGTCAACTACTCCGAGGGTGAGGCTAGCCAAATGATGTGTAATCGGCTGTAACCACCTTAGAGATAGTCTATTTTATGCTGCAAAGGTTTCCTCCTCACTGATGAAAGTAAACCTAATCCCATTCTCAAAGACACACCATACATTGCACCTAAAACAGTCGATCTGAGCATGGTGGATAGCCAGTCCCTACCCAAGATGACGTCGTAAGGCCTCGACACTGCTACTAGGAGATCCCATCCAAATATCTCACCTCCTAGAGTGAGATCATACTATCCAAAATAGTTCATAATCTTCAAAACTTCTCATGTCGGAGTCTCTAATTGCAAGGATTGAGCCAACGACTCCATAGGAATCTAAGAGCTCCGAACGAGTGTCATGGAAATGAAAGAGTGACTGTAACCGGTGTCTATAAGTACTGCATCTAGGGTGGAATTGACACAACTCATACCTCTAATCATATCTGAAGCACTGCGGTCAGAGCCCTCCGCTTCCTGTAGTTGTGCTCTCCCCTATCCACCTTCTCCCTATGGTCGGGGTGGACCACCACAGGGTGGTGGTGGTAGAACAACAAACTGTCGTCCACCTCTTGCTACACAACCTAATCCTCTGCCACGTCTGCCACCCTGTGGACCTCCCCACTCCAACCTCAGCCACTACCTCAATGGTCCCTCTACCGTCTGCTGATCGTTAGTACGATGGGTTGGACAGTCGCGATCCATGCTGCCCTGCCCGCCACACGTGAAGCACATTCTTCTTTCCAACAAACTACCTCTTCCTCGCAAGCTCTGCACCTCTGACCGTACATCCTAGGGTCACCCTCCAGAAGGTCTGGTACTCTCGGAACTCTACATCATCTGCCTACTGCCTACTGCAGATGACTCAGCTACCTATTGTCCGGTGGTGGCTCTCACCGCTGGTGTTTGATCGGCTAGGAAGCTCTCCACCAATAATGCTCTCTCAATCACTCCAACCTGTGTCGGAATATTCATCGAAATCATAGATGCCATGATATCCCACCAGAGACCCTTCTCAAAGGCCTGAACCCTGAAAAATTGGATTCTATACCATGTCGGTGGTGTAGCGTGAGAGGTCAGGGAATCACGCCGAGTACTGGGCCACTAATAAGTTTCCCGACTGTAAGTGCAACAGATCCTGGATACACACTGAGCATTATGTCGCTAGAACGAACGCTGCCCTAAAGAGGCTCTCAATGTCCATCCATGTGAGGGTTGCCTCATCATGTAACTAGAGCGTTAGGATCCACCATATTCCTACCATTCCATGGAAAAGACTAGTAGCTAGGAAGAACGTCTACCCCACTAGTGTCACAATTAGGAGGAAAACTCATGCAACAACCTCCTTCCAGTCCTCAACTGTCTGTGGATCTATCTTGCCTCGAAACCTTGGAGGCCTCTGCTGCTGTAACTCATGCAATGTGCTCAGTTAGTGTGCATCTTATGCTAGTGGCGCTGGTGGCAACTGATGCACAACCGGTGGTGGTGTTGCTAGTACACCACACGAAGGTTCCCACAAAGTAAGAGGGCCCTGCACCGAATCCTCATTGCTTGGTGGGACGTTATCATGTAATCTCTTGGGAATCCTGGCTGGCTGTCTACACAGCGTCATCCTGAAAAGAAATAGGTGCACCATGATCAATAAGTTATACCTGGTGAGCTGACTCAGAAGAGATCAAAAGTAAAAACATTCCCCAAACACCTACAATTAGTGTTTTCATGCACCGAGTTGGAAATCATAATTCAGGGTCATGGTGTATGGATATGTCGGCCGCCGCAACAACACTGGAATCCCTAAACTGAAAACCACACTCAAAACACTTAACACTGTTGCTCCATTAAAAACATAGACTCTTAGTTATTCTTGTAGAATAACTGCCCTTTGATACCACTTTGTCACTACTCTTCCCTCAGGGCCCGTGTAGTGACTACCCCAAGACCGACTTTCATAGACCATAGGTTGAAGACTAGCACCAGAAAGGAATATCCCTAAAATGGAAAGGCATTGAATTTTAACCTGTACGAACACACTACTCAAGAACACAACAAATATAACCATGAAGTAAAACTACAGTAGTAAAAGTGTGTAATGAAATTAAAGGGGACAGAATACAAGCCCAACTGAAAAGGGTACAACTACAAAAGGGAACAAGAAAATAGATTCTGTGATCGTCCACTAAGGATCCTACCTAAAGGGTATATACAACTCGTCTCCAATAATCTCCATGTTGACCAATCACCACTGTGTACCGCCTGTTCTTGGCTCCTACAGTCTCAGCCAGGTTGTTCGTCATCTGCACAAGACACAACAAGATACGGGTGAATCCCATGAATGGGTGAGTATAAAAATACTCAGTATGGACCCCGAGACCCCCGAAGGTATCTCATAATTCCACGGTGAAAAAAACAACCATGATCTCAATAACAAAGCACAATGAAATAGACACAAATCGAACCAAGTATAACTGATGTAAAATAATTCAGGGGAATAGCCATAAGGCAAGATCATCTTACTCTGTTAAGAGGAACTGCTGTAGACCCACACAGGATCGATAAGTACTAAACCCCACTGACACACATAGGATCCGATCCGCCTAGGATCAATATGTAATAACCCCTGACGACTCATGAAGGATCTAATCCGCCCAGGATCAATAGGTACTAATGCCTGCAAGACCCACAAAGGATCGATAGGTGATGGTTCACACAGAATCACTAGGTGCCGATTCACATAGAATCGCTGGGTGCTGATTCACAGAGATTCACTAGGTGTTGATTCACATAGAATAACTGGGGGCTGATTCACAAAGAATCACTTGGTGCTAATTGGCACAAAATCGGTTGGTGTTGATTCACACAGAATCACTGGGTGTTGATTCACAGGAAATCACTGGGTGCTGATTCATATAGAATTGTTGGGTGATGATTCACATAGAATCGCTTAGTACTAATTCACACAGAATCACTTGGTGCTGATTCACATAGAATTTCTATGTGCTGACTCACACTGAATCACTCTTTATTCCCCACGTCTCATCCAGACACAGAATTCCTGCCCATAGTACGCTAGTTTATAAGAAAGATTGATCCTCAAGACATCAGTCTTATTTAAAAAAGAACTAAGTCCCTTGAAGAAGTTTCCCCATGATCTTTCACATCATAAGGGTCCCAACACAATAGACGATGCGTCAACCAGATGCCTAGTCTATAAGTTTTTGGCATTTTAGTGCCGACGGCCCAGTTGGATTCAGAGTCGACCAATCCCGTCCATACTACAACATTCTACAAAACTCTTGTGGTGTATTTCAAAAGAACCGTATCTCTCTAATAATTCCTGCTCCATATACGGTTCTTAAAACAGATGTCCGGTTTGAAAGATATAGTCACTTATGCATATTTGGGCCCAAGAGGGGTGTGGGTCCGGTCCGACCCAGTCGGTCTGACCCGACCTGGTCCGACCCGACTTGGTCCGGGTCAGACCTGGACTTGCCCGAACTAGCATGGTCCGACCCGATCAGGCTGGGATGCATCGGGCTCAGCCCACGGGGCTGCAAAACAAGCTGGCCCGCCTTGAATGGGTGCGGCCCGCATGGCGACGCGGCCCGGTACGCTAGCGCGGCTCGCCAAACGGGTGGCCGCCAACTCCCCGAACGACTCACGAAGATCCATTTGATTCTTTAATTAGAGACTTCATGTGGCACTGCCATGTGGTCTGTGGGACCCATTGGGTGTGGGTCCCCCTACTTCCGTAATGGCATTGATGTCGTAGCTTCCTCATACAGCACGTGACAGTGCACCACCTCACCATCACCGCGACTAGTCCTTGCCTGCCACCCCTTTGGACTTCCATGGTAGCTTTAAGTGCTGCCTCTCTTCTGAAAATGGAAAGCTCCGACCACCACCATCGCCACCGAAGCCGATCGCTGGTGCCGTCGCACCGGTGGAGCTTTCACAGGCCACCGGGTGAGCTCTGGTGGTCCGTTCTTACTTTCAGATGCACCTACAGCCCTCTCAGGATGACACCGTCACTGCGTGCTTCCCAGTTTCAAGGTTCCGTCATGTTGGAAAACCCTCCTCTAAAGAACGCAATGAAAATCAAGTAACGGTGGGTTTGCGACTTTTTCATTTGTCCCAAGACATCCACATTAGCATTATAACTAGTGGGGGTAATTTATACATCATATTAAAAATAATGAGAAACCCCATTCAAATACCCCCGCAATGACAACTCGCAAAATTCATGAACGAGGAGAAGAGAAATGGGAATTTATTGAATAAAATGAAAACCCCTACCTCATGATTCGTTGGGGACATCATAGTGGTGGATGGAGAGTCCTTGTCCGTGGAAGCCGTTGACGTTCATCGTCATTTCCCCCAATGACGTCCAATCTTATATTCCTCCCTGGTGGAAACTGTCGCGTCACTTCGCCAGAGGTTCCTTGCTTGGTGAAGCTTTGTCAAAACTCCACCCCAAGCCTAACTGAAATAGAGTGGAAAAGGGTGAGTAACACACTAAGGAATTAATGAGGTTCATTAATGAATGAACCTATTAATTACAAATGGTGTAGTTACTAATAAAGGAGAGTCAATCAACTAAATGGATTGACAACACAACGATCTTCCCACCACCTTTCAACCACTGGATAAAAATAAAACAACAATTACATGTGATTTTATTATTCTTTTAAAAGTCCAAAAAATTATTTTTCCCCCAACCTACTGCGGTCGAAGTGAATCTTCCCTTAATCAAATCCCATCATTACATATTCTATGGTGTCCTTGAATTTCAATTCCAAGAACCAGTTCAAAATTTAGAAAATTCCTCCCACACGTTTACTGAATGTACATTAAATAAAATTTAAAAATTCATTCCGGCCACACCGGGCATCAAAATCAAGGGATGTCAAATTTCACAGACTTGTAATAATCTCAAATAATATAAAAGAAATTTATATGGAATATTAGTGTCTCTACAATACCACCCATTTTCCATATGTTGATACATAATAGATATTAAAGACAATGAAAATGACACTTTGTGTCTTTCTTTGATTTTAATATTATTTAAGTCATTTTATTGGAAAAGTGTCCATTAAATAACATAATTTAGACCCTTAAGTGTTAAGAGTCGAATTATATTCATCATATAAAAATGTTTCATTTGTTTTGGTCATTTTATAGTCATTATAATTTTATTTTTAACTTAAATTAAATAATTTACCCATTACCGTGGGAGTAAAATTTACCATGGTTACTATTCATATTGGTCAAATATAAAAGGGGCCTACTTAACAAATTTGAACCCCTTGGATCCAATTTTGACATCCATTTTTTAAAATTCAATACACAGAAGTTGAAGAATTAAATTTAAAATAAAAATGTTAAAATGCAACAAAAAACAGTCTTTGGAAAAAATACCCTTTCTTAAATGGAAAATGATTTTATAATAAATTCAGGTATAAAATCATTTTCAAAAACCATAATTGGACAAATATGAACTAATTAAAAATTAAAACTAATCCCAAAAATTAATCTTACTATTTAATGACTTAAAAAAAATCGTATTTTCAATATTCATCAAAAAAATGAAACTTATCTGAAAAATACCAAAAATTAAACCAAATTAAATTTTTATTGTAAAAACCCAAGGTTTTGAAAATAAATATAAAATGAAATTTTATAATCCATTAAACACAACTTTTCCTCTTCTATGTTTTGAATTTCGAAAAATGGTCATCTAGAGTTGTGTTCAGTAAGTCATTTGGAGTTTGATAGAACAAACTTGATTTTTAGTGAATAGTAACATACCCTTATGAATAGTAAAATGAATAGTAATATGACTCTTATGAATATTAAATAATAATAATATTTTGTTTTCTTAAGGCAATAAGATAATGAGATCTTAATTATTTTTTCAATGAGAAATATAACTAATTGCACTTTAAGATTGTTATTTTTCAAATTAACTATGACCTTATTTAAAAATTAAATTAATAATATTCAGAATTTTTTTTGAATAATGGATTTCACTTTTTAAATCTACACGTCAAAAAATGTTAGGGGTGAATTTTTGGGATTGTTCTAAAATTCATAAATTTTTCATGAATAGTAAAAATACAGTTTTGAGTATTTGGTAGTTTAATGACATCATAATGTTGTAATAATTAAATACAAAAGTATGGTAGACTTGTGTATAGTAAATTATGACATTTGGTGTCCCATGTGGCTTAAAAAATGTGCAAATACCATGGGAAAGCCCATGGTTTGGCAAAAACCACTAATGAGGTGTCCCTTTGAATTTATTAAAAAATTAGCTCTCATTTTCTATAAATACCCACTCATACATTCGTTTTCTTTAATTCCAAATCCCCCATCCTTGAATCTCTGGTGGTTTTACCTCTCTAGAAGTCTTCCCAAGTTTCCCTATGACCCCAATGTCCCATCCATCAAGATCTAGGAGTTATTCTACAAGGTAAGGGAATCCTTCATTCTCTTCTTTAAGTCGGCCCTTCTTTTATGTTAGCTATTTGAAATTTCTTTATCATATGTTGGGGTTTGATTTTCTTTGTTTTTATTACATTAGTTTTTATTTAAATATGATAAGATACCATTTTGTACTCATCATTTGATTTTATGAAATTTTAAGTGATGACGTTATGCTGCCGAATTCTCATAAGGGATCTCTTAACTTTTCTTTTATTTTCAAGTTCATCTATTTTATTTTTCTTGTACTCACCTCCTCTATCCAAATGATCATGATAACTACAGTATCATCTATATACTGGAATTATATCATGTTAATAGAAGAACTATCATAAATATTCTTACTCCCTCCCTTTTATTTTTATAAACGAAATCAATGTCCATGAAGTTCCAATTTATAGCATTCATGGATAATGAAGTTTTGTTCTTCAATTTATTCTTCATTACTGGTCATGAAACCATATTTATGGTTTAAAAAGACTATAATACATGTTTTATAACCTAATTAATATTCTTGAACCAGAATATGTACATATAATTAATTTATATGACAAAACTAGTTAATAATATTCCAAATACCGTCGAATAATCGAAGTGGTTGTCATCTAATGATTCATCCTCATTTCATGTAAAAAAATTATAGAAATGACCATTATCAATTATTTATGTTCATTAATAATATATAATTCCAATCCTGGAGATTTATAACCATTCCACATGATTTTCATTACTTAAAAACAAGTGAACCAAATATGAAAAAAAGGAAATGAACACCCCAGAATGACGAAATTCAATACAATAACTTATCAATAAAGACATAAATGAACTAACCAGAATTATGTTAAACTAAATAAATGTCTAATATGTTCTGAAATAATTTATTAATAAGTATAATTTCATATTCCTGGAGCTTAAGTTCAAGAGAGGAACACGTTAGGAGTTAAGGTAAGGGTTTTTCCACCCGAACATCCATTTTCATTCGGGATACTTTCATTGTCTAATTACCTCAATGAAATTCTTATGTATTGTTATTTACTCATCATATATTCTATGTGAGTATCATATATATGTTTAAAAACCATAACCCTTCCTTATTTTATGTATAGTTACACGTTTTAAAAGGAACTTTCAAAATTATTTCCAAAATATAAGCCCGATTCAAGAGAATTTCTCCAATTCATATCTATTTGCAAGGGCAATATATAATCTATTTTTGGAAACCATTATATTTCTAAAAATACTCATTTTATTATGAAAATAATATCTTTCTTCACTTCTAGTTTTATACAAAGATTTTCCAAAAGAACTCTTCTTTTCAAAATAAAATAGTATTTATCTCAAAATTGCTTAATGATTTATAAGAGTATTTACGTTTGATTCAATGATCTTGTTGATTCCATGGTATTATTGGGTTTAATCATTTATTAAGTGATATACCATATTTTATTTAATGTTTTATGACTAAATCTATTGTGGATGATCTACCCTAAAACAATTCACCATATTACTTGTAATGGTTAGTGTTTTATGTTTAATGATTGGGGAAAGTTAGTTACATTTCACATGATAGTTTCAATATGAATGTATATGTTTTTTATGTTGATCCCCACTCATATTAGGAATTAATTAGACATATTATGTGATGGGTGGGGCCTGATATAGCCCCCGATGAATCGGTAGTTCTCATGAGACAAACTATGGTCTTGGTACGAGGCCTTGACTAAATGATTATTTTATGGTCCTAGCACGAGGGTTGGATGATATGGTTATGATGTCCGACATATGGACTTCCATAATTATGAAGCTACTAATTGAAAGTTCATGTGGTTATTCGACTAGTAGAATACCCATGATTATATTTTATTATCACATTATTTACTCATCTCATATTCCTGCTATAATGTGTTTCAAGTTTATTATTAAAGGCATGTGTTTTCAATTATTCACCATGTATAATGTTTGTATTATCTTCCACTCTATTGATTACTCTTACTGAGTGATTGAGCTCACCCCTTTCTTATGTTTTATTTTTTCCGGAATAAAGAAGTAATTTATAAATGACTTGCAAGAATAATCTAGGAGATGTGATGTTTCTAGTGGGATAAAATAGTGCTTTATTTTCCATTCATGTTGTAATGTTAAACTTATGTATGTAACTTGTTTCCAATAATACTAAACTACTCATTGCTTTGGGATTAATATACCTTGTATGTATTCCAATGTAATCAAATATGTTTATGACTCCGAGCATCTGGGGTCGGGTCCTTACATTTATATTCTGAAATAAAAGAAGAAGTTTATTTTCTCAAATTGAATATAAAAAAGTGTCAGAAAAAAGATTTGAAATGGGTGCTCCATCAAAAGGTGGAATTTTTTTTTAAAGGTACTTATTTTATCCAAAAAATTTATTTATGTTCTTATATCATGTTCTGGAAAATATATAAGATGAATTTTAATGTTATATAAAATTAAAAATGTAGTTAATACTATTTATAACATCTAGTTTATATCCCATTAAATAATA
The DNA here is from genome assembly GCA_963277665.1 of Viscum album. Lineage (NCBI taxonomy): Eukaryota > Viridiplantae > Streptophyta > Magnoliopsida > Santalales > Viscaceae > Viscum > Viscum album. The sequence goes on along the minus strand of OY728136.1, from coordinate 358,446,795 downwards.
ATATTTTAAGAATATATCATTGTTTAGTGAATTTATTATTACGTACAACACAATCTATTGAGGAAGGTTGCTCTGGTAGGTAATACAAGCCAATTCAGTGTTACGTGTAATGAAAGCTTCCTTTTTTGTTATGTATAACATAATCCAAACATAGTTCTTTTATAAAATCAACAAAATCTATTCTCAGTGTTGCATGAAATGAATTATATCAAAAGATCATGAAATTGTGTGTAACATAAGTCAAGAATAGTGTTTCATATACTGCAAGCTAATACGGTGTTATGTATAGTGCAAGATAATCTTGGTGTAGCGTACAACACAAGAAATCAATGAAATTAAAAATAATCGGTCTCATAAAATCTCAGGGTGTTACACAATGAATAAGAACATCGTTTCAACAAACATGGCACAACCTTTTTTAATTTATGAACAATATGCACTTACTAAATCATAAAACATTGGTTTTTAGTTTTTGTGAGTAATCCTTAATAATCTTGTTTACTCTTCAACATCCCGATGAAATCACATGTTTCCACCACACAATAAGAACACATTCCATCATGATACCACATATGGTGGTGTTCCTCCTTTGTACCACCTTACTCGATTCATTCCTACATTGACTCACACTTGTTCCTCTTCATTGATAACTATTTAGAATGGATATGATTGCGGTTTCTCCAAGGAATACCTTTTTTTGTTGAGGTTTCTTCTATGATTGTCCTTGGTAATATTTTTTTGTGTTACATTCTCAATATTTCCTTAAGGAAAATAAGAAAAATAGTGAAGTCAAATAATTTTTTTTAATCTTATAATCAATTCAAATCAGCTCAAATGACTTTAAAGTAGCTTTGGAAATTATAAAATTAATTTCAAAGAACTTTAATTTGAGTTTAAGTCCATTTACAATATAAGTACTCCCTGAGCAATCATTTGTTATTATAATTCCCTAAAACTATGATGTGGTTTTATTTCATATTGTTTTCCATAATATTTTATTAGTATTTTAATTACTTAATCAATTAAATGTGATTTAAATGTTAAATAATTCAACTTTAGTTATTTTTTTGTTGAAATTATTAATATATAATATTTTATATTTGAAATTTTAATTTCCCATTTAAATTAATTATTTTTTATTACCTGGAATTTCTATTAACTATTTAATTAATAATTTTATGTGTTTCTATTTTTTATCATGACTTTCAACAGTGTGAAATTTTTGGGAAAGCCAGAACTATCCATGTGATTTACCACATTAAAGGGACCTTTCACTTAAGTAACAATGTCAATTGACCACAAGAAAAGGTATAAATGATCACATGGATTACTTGCAGTCCCTTAAAGTAATCATGAGAACCCACCATTACTAAATTCTAAATTCTCAACCTACCACATGTATACTCAAGGTCACTTAGGTGACTATTAATGAGGAATTAAAGTGACCATGTGTGCAGGGGAATGATGTTTCTAAAACCAGCCTACTGTGAACTACTATATGAACCAACTGTGCCCCTATTTTCCAGTTATTGTAAGATAACTTAAGTGACCATGTGTATTGGGGGAAGAATAATAAATTCATAGATATTTAAATTGTAAACTCTAGAGAAACACAAAGGCCAAGAAGGGGGTTTGTGGCATTTAAGAAGAATAGACCTGATATGAATGTTGTATATGAGGTTAATTGAAGAATATAAATGATATAATTATGTCAACTGAGATCATTTTATGATGCTTCAATAATGGATAGTTTGATTTCAATGTGATATTGAGAAATATTATGGTAGTGTGAACTTGATTTTTGGATTCGGATTTAATTTGATTTAGAATCAAGTTAAATTAAGAAATAAGGATTCATTTCCATGTAGAAGATAATGTGATCCACTACCATTCGAATCTTGAAAAAGGAGAAGATCTAGAAGCATGTGACCAATGTTAGGATGAACACTGTAGGATGTGATAATGTTTGTTTCATCGATCTTTTTCTTCCGATTGATGAACCTGGTGAAGAATGTATCTAAAATATTTTTTTACAGTGTTTGAAAGTGAAGTAGAATAAGGGTATATAGATAAATATATTCAAATGATTATAAGGTTAAATTAGATGAATCCAACATTGGTTGTGGAATTTCTGTTAGAGGGGTTTTGAACTGAAGGAATTATAAATAGAGACTTGCAATTGGTAATGATGTAAGGAACCACAAAGAGTTGGGTTTGACATTAAAATTTTCTGATGCAGATGAACCATAATTGATTAGGGATGATGTCAAACCTATTGGGATCATAAATAATTTTTCCACTAGTGCAGCGATAATATCAATATAAAATAAAATGAAAAAAATGTGGAAATAAATGGACAGTGGATGTAACGTGGAAAAACTAAAAAATTTATTGTAGTAAAAAACCACAAGAAAATAGTAGGATCATACAATATGTAAAAGTGAATACACATTACCTCACCATTATATATAGAAAACATCATAAATATCTCTATAGAATATGATGTGAATATACCTCACAAAATACCACCGAAAAAATGAGGGGAGAAGATTTGATTTCTGGTGAAGCTGATGCTGAAACAATGGGGAATATCTCCATTTATAGGCTACTACCATCCCTTCCCAGTGCCTCTCCTAATGCTATTAATGGTTAGTGGGTTTAGTGGAGTTGGATTCCAACCACCCACCCAACCTACCGCTATTAAATAAGTGGGTGGAGACACCATCTATGGGAGTAATACAGAAAAATCACTAATTAGCGGTGTTTTTTGTGGGGTGGTTTATGAAACTTCGGATATTTTTTTTTCAAAATATAGCGGTGCTTTTTTAAAAATCACTGCTAAATATTTTACTTTATTTAAAAGAAATATTTTACCCAAATCGACCCCACCCCCTTGATGTTTGGATTCTCCATCATCCATCACCACAAGACCCCTTCACACCCTACTCCCTTGAATCCTAGTCTTGATTATCATCCTCTTTCTCCCCCCATCTCCTCGATTCTGATACCCCCACTCCCCTTGAGCATATCAGACCATATCACCCTCACTGCTGGGATTTTTTGGCATCCATTACCACTAGTCTCCTTCAAACCCTACTACCCCAAATCCCTATCCTCATTACCTAACCCATTATCATTTGAGCTCCATAAGCATGAGCCTGAGCCACCAAGCCCTCTCTCCCACAATCTGTCACTATCGCTACCCCCTAGTCACCACCCTGCCACTGCCCCACCTTATATCCGACCCTTCCCCATCACTTTTTCCCCTTCCCCCTGAATTTTGTATACTTAAACAATATCCCTGTGAGAAGAATATTGGGTATTTAATCTGTATCCATCATTATTTTTCTTCTGTTCATTTTTTTATTTGTGTATTTCTTATGTTGAAATTAATGAATTATTGAGGGTCATTTGGCTGTACATAACAGATGTTTCCCCTAGATTTTTTTTAATTTCAATATTAATATGAATAATGAATTTTGTATATTTATTACTATTTTAATGATTTCATGAAATGTTTTTGGTTGTTAGGTTGGGTTTCTTGAAGGAGTGGGTTAAGTATTGTTTAACAGGTATGGGTTTATAATTTCTTCTATAATTTTTACACATTATATTCTATTCTAAAAAGGACTATGCAATTTATTTATTTATTTTATCCGCTGTAAAAATAAAATTAACCAGTTCAGTTATACTATTTATTTCATATAATAACAAATCCATATATTTTGAAACCTAAATTATTTGTGGTATTTTTAGGTTCATCTACAATACTCAGGGATTCCCATGTCAAAGTGTTGAATATATTAAAAAAATTGATGCCATTTTTTAGAGGCTTATTGTGAATGGTTAATGAGAGAAACTATTAGGGGAAATATAGAAACTACCGAACATGTTTTAGAAAGTGTATATCAATCATATAATTTAAACTCGCACATGTTAACATTATTTAGGTAGACACTGAGAAATATTTTAGTTTCACTTTTTTCCACAGGTTTCCCTGATAAAACAAACCAACCAAAGACTATCCTAATTTTGGGTGTTCTATTTGTTGATTCATAGTGCCTAAGGGTTGTGAGATATGATTAAGCCCCATACTTTCTACGATAATTGAAGGTGACGCATTTCCAGTGACTGCAGGTTGTGTTTTGGTTCATTGTTACATTTTAGGTTGATTTTAATTAGGGGTTTTTAGGTCCTGCATTGTTTTCTATGGTGTATTAGTCCTGGTAAGGCGGTATAACGCAACTATTTTCAAATAAAACGAGTTTTAGGTAAGCAACCATTTCTTTTGTGTCTTTAAATATTAGAACATTTCATGATTGTATTTTTAATGTTTATTTTGGATATCAAATTATTGTAATAATTATGTTCAAAAGGTATTTGATGTGGAAATAAAGTTTTATGTTATTTCCACTTCATTTCTATGTGTTTTCTCTAATTTAATGTTTTATAAAATCCTACTTTAATTCTTTTTACAAAGTGAATGTTTTTCAAACATTCGAACAACATTCAATTAAAAAGATAAATGTTTTATGAGAGGTTTGGGTTTTAAAAGTCAGGTTATATCTTGTCCTAAAAATGTTTATTAATGTTATATGTTTTTCAAATGTATTTTGATATATATATATATATTGGTTCAAAACATAAACATTATTATACATATATGTGTCTTTGTATACAAATTCAGTTGACAAAATGTGAATTTGTGTAATGATATATATGTATATAAAGAAATTTGTAAATGTAAATGGGTATAATAATAAAAATAGTGACTTTTAACCTTAATATTTATTATTTATTTAGATTTCTAAATGATTATATGTATTATAAAGAGACTTGTTCATTTAATGCTTAATAAAATATTGTCTATTATCAGCTGTTCTTGTTTTTTAAACCTTATGAGAAACTTAGGGTTCATGGGTAGGATAACCTAGATAGGAATAGGTCCTCCACCACTATTTATGCTAGTGAAGCATTATGTGACACCCCCTATAGTTATAAGTGTGTTAGAACTCTAAATCCACTGCTACAGTGATAGAGAATATATAGGTTCACATTGACCTAGTGACCCTAGGGTGTTTCTCCCAAGATGCCTGTTTTAAATTAATGATGGTATGATTTTTCTTTTACTTCTATTTTACATAATACTACCAATGATGGATTTACTTTGTTTACATTGAATATTTTAGTACTTATATGTCTCTTCTTATAATGACATGGGTTGTGTTTTTTTCACTTCCATTTATCAATTTTCCTACTTAGTAATACTTATGTATCTTATTTTTTAATAAAGTGTAGGCACATTGTGATATATATGGATAAAATTAGGATCACATTACCAAGGAACACACCTTAGTATGCTAAGGGTTTGGAAGATTTTTTAGATCTTGAAATTTCCAATTGATATGTTGATGGGAGAATTGGATTTCAATGTCCTAAATGTAAATTTAGAAGATGGTTGAAGTGAGTGTAAGTTTTTAAAAACATTACATTGAAGAAATTCCCTACTCAATATTTTTGTTGGATTTGGAATCCAGAGTCTAAAGTTACAAAAATATTGACCACTAATTTCAATTAATATAATGAGATCCCAACTTAATCAAAAATAGACATTGAAACAAAAAACCTTATAAATGATGAATTAGACAATGTAAGGCACAAAATCAACATCACAATATATCAGAACAACCTATTGAGGGTGATTTAAATAGGAACTTAACAAGTGATGTTTTTTGGACTATATGACAACTAGATCAAGATTGTAACATATCATTGGATCCTCATCTTGATACTATGGAAAATAATGCAAGAGTTAACTTCGCTGAGTAGAAAAATGTGTTTCATGGTTTAGTTGTTGATGGAAATCAAGTGATGTATGGTGAATGTTTTAAATATTCAAAATTTTATTTTCTGATGAAGTTGACCAACATCAAATTCCTTTTTCGAATTACAAATATAGCAATGTTCATGATATTATAATTTTTGAATGATCCATTTCCTAAGGAAAAGACCCCCATGTCTTTTTATGATATGAAAAAAGTTGTTAACAATATTGGAATGAATTATACAAAAATACATACATGTACTAATGATTATATTCATTATTGGGGATATGATTCATGTAGACTAGATAGGAAATGTTTTCTTCTTCTATATGGCAGTCAATGGGTGATTTTGGAAGTATGAATCAACATACTACTATGAATATGAAAAAATGAACACGTTTGTGATGGTTTTTCATTACTATCCTTTAAATATTCGATTGAAAAGATTATTCATGTTATCAAAAAATTTTAAGCTCATGAAGTGGAATTCTATCGATAATAAAAATGATGGGTTAATGAGACATTTAATAGATTCAAAATCTAGAAATACATTTAATTCATTACATAAATATTTAACATTTGATCCCAGATATGTGTGATATGGATTTACTGCTGAGGAATTCAACCCATTTTGGGACTTGGAGCACCAGTTATAGCATTTGTCCATTTGTTTTGATCCCTTATAATCTGCCTCTATAGATGTGTATAAAACAATTTTTTTTATTATTTTAATTATTATTTATGGAAATAATTTCTAGAAATGATTTTTAGGTATACATGTAGTCTCTAATTGAATAATTATAGGAGTTATAGAGAAATAGTGTGGATACATATGATGCATCTTCTAGAAAATGTCCAAAATACAAGCTGCTCTAATGTGGACAATTAGTGACTTCCCTGAACATGGGAATTTAGCTGGTTAGAATAATTACATGAGTTTTTATTTTCCTATTTTTAACTTTTATTTTCATCCCGAATGACTACCCCACAATAGAAAATAGTGATTATTGTTTCACCGAATATTTCTTAGAGCAACTAATTGATTTCGGTTGAACAAGTCAAAATTCAATGGTTTTGTTGTTCGTAGACCACCTAAAAAGTTATTTACATGTTCTAAAATATTGGGACAACTTGGTGATGTTGAAACAAATGTTTGTAAGGTGAATCATATGAATTAAAGTGGGAAACAAGTTTGAAGTGAATGGTCTAGTGAAAGCAGAACACAACAATAGAAGAAAAAGAAGTATATTCCTCAAACTTCCACATTTGGAATTTAATTTGTTAAGACATAATCATGTTGTTATAAATATAGAGAAGAATTCTTCTAAAAAATTGATCATCACTTTGATTAATGTGAATGGAAAATCAAAGGACTATCTCAATGCTTAGATGTAATTACAAATAATGAATAAAAATTGTAATCTTTGGATAGATGGGAATGGAAAGTATTCTCTAACAATTTTTGAAATGAAAATAGGGATAAATATATATTCCTTATAATTTTAAAACATGTGATGGTATTTTATGGTTATTAAAGTAACATATCAAGGTGTGTTGACTTAAATAATTGTATGCTACTTGGATTGAAAATTCCCAATTCATATATTTTGTTACAGTAGTTATTACCTTCGGCATTGTGTACATTATTACCCAAAAAGGTTAATGCTATTTAATCCATCATTTTTTACTATCATGATGTATTTAACAATGCATTTGGTCGATGAAACCAAATTAGGAGGACATGTAAATTATTTATGGATATATCCAATTGATAGGTAATTTATTTATATGTTTTTAATCATAGGTAAATAATTTTTTGAACTTCATTAAATACACAATTATGTTCTATTTATTTTATTTCAAAGATATATTGCGAATTTAAAATCATATATGAAAAATAAAGCTCAACCGGAAGGCTCAATTTCTAAAGCTTATTTAGAAGAGAGTGTCTTACCTTTTCTTATAGATACTTGGGTAATATTGAGACAATATTCAATTGAGTTGGATGTGTTGATGACACATTGGCTCAATCTAAACAACATAGGAAATTGAAAATATTTCATGCTATTGGTCGATCAATTGGAAGAAGCTCAAATGTTTCACAAAAAGAAATGGAATTACTACTAGCACATAGATATGTGGCGATGAATAATGAAATTACAAATGCATTTATTAAATATATCAAGATACAAATAAAGATAATAATGAGAGTTCAAACATGAAATGAGAAGGATATAATAAAATCTATTAATAAATAGATTGTAGAATAGTTTTCATGACGTGTATGTTCATAAATATTTTAAAAAATACGAATATTTGGTTGATGTATATATTTTTTAAATCTAATAATACATATTACTTTTTCTAGATCATGAATATTGATAATCAATATGATTTGTCAGACGATTGGAAGTTTCCTTATGGAGGTCCTCTATAACATGCTACAATGTTTGACACTTATAATGTGAATGAATTTAAATTTTATATAGTCAACCAAGAAGAGGGTTTGAAAACACAAAATTATGGTATATTTACATTTTACAAAGTGGGGTACTATGTAATGTTGACTGATATTTTATAATTAATCTACCAAAATATGTTTTCAATTGTTTTATTAATATTTAAGATGGTTGATATTATCAGGGGTGTTAAATGAAATTCATTGAAATTTAATTATGTGAACTTCTGTCGCTTGATGGATGTTGGTGACCATGAATTACATGATTTTTATATTCTATAGTCATAAGATAAAATGGTATATTTTAAGGAAGATTTCATGGATGAAGTATAGAGTGTATTTTATCACATAAAACCAAGAGACTTGTATGATATAGGTGACGAAGTGGATGATTTTATATTTGACTTTGGATCCCTTCAATAGTAAATAGGAAACTTATTTGTCCATCATAATGAAAATATTATCCTTGAAAGGGTAGATTAAGTATATGGATTAATGGTGGAGCAGTAAAATGATATGAATTAATAAAAAAATGATTTTATATTGAGTCATCCATTCATTTATCAGCCAGTTATGTTATTTATGCAGTCATCCATTATCATAGCTATTTATATTTTTTAGTTAGTACTACGAATCTGTTATTATTTCTAATTTATGTTTCTAAAATAATTTTTTGAAATATATGTTCTGAAGTTGATTTTGTTTGATTAAATAACACAAATTCTAAGGATGAATCATTTTATTCATCTGAGTAGACTCTCATTCTATGTTCCCTCGACCATACTGATATATTATGACCCATTATTCTCACTACCTATTATATCCAAGACTCACTCCACTTTCCCCCTTCACTGCCTCTCACACCCTCTATTCTTTCATCTTCCGAAACACCCTCCTTTAGCATCGCATAATCAGCTTAACCAACACCTCCCCATTCAGTGAGATTAGTATCGAGGGATCAAGTCATCACTCCTGTTTGGTGATAGTTATTGGTAAAATTTTTATATGAATAAAATTATTAGACTTTTTTTTATACTACTAACTATTTTCATAAAATATGGAAACAATGATACTACAGTGAGACATATGAAATGTTCAGATGTATGGAATTTGAACAGATTGAAAATAGTTATCCAATTTGACTACGATGGGGTCCCTACGGATGATTCTATAGAATTATTTGTCCCGAATCTAGTCAATCAAGAGGTGGATCTAGTTACCCTTCTGATTACTTATGCTAATTAGAGACATCTGCCTCCATCCTGAAAAAATGAAGTCTTTGATTCTTAAATAATGGTAATTTTGATACATTATTGTTTAATTTGATGTCATTATGTTATTAAATTATAATATTTTAAAAATGAATCTCTTTATCCAGATGTTTTTCAACATTACCATTGTGGATCATAGAGTACAAAAGTGGAAATTGAAAAATATGGGTAATAAATAGAAGGATTTTAAATGAAAATTATGGAATGAATTCGAAGAAACTTCCTTAAGATCCCATAAATTGTATGATATGGTACCTGAAGGGGTAACTAGATAGAAATGAAAGGTTTTTGTTGATATCTATTTTCATGAGAAGCACATGGTATTTAAATATATATTATTATATGAATCTCATTTTACTTTTATACAAGCATATAAAAAGGTTATTACATTTTACAAATTAATATTAAATTAAATGTTTTTTATTTCAGGATGTTTAAAGGAAGAATGCATCGAGTCAAGCTAAGATAATCAACCCTCAAACTGCTCAGTCAAAGAGTTTTTTTTCTAGAAATAGATCAACTCTGGTAATCTTTTCATTAGTTTAAATATTTATAAGACAATATTATCTATTTCATATATTAAATTTTTTATTTATATTTTTTTAATGTAGTCACATAAATTAGATCATCCGATATCTTTAATAGAACTATGGTTGGATTTTCCTAAAAAATATTTTGGGAGTTATGTTAATGATAATACCAAAGAAGTTGGGGTATGAATTCATTTTTCATTGTAATAACTTATTTTTAGTTAGTAATATGTTAATATGTATTTCCTAAAATATGACTGATATTTTATTTATAAGAAACAATTTAAGAACTATGGGATACCAATCCTGCAGAGTCCCTCTCAGCCCAATAGGATGACATAGTTGGTAAAGTCCCGATAAAGTGAATCCTAGTCGAGTGTGTGGGATGGGTTTCAGATCATTACCCTCTGTTGGATTTGGTAGGACATCAGGATTCTAGCCGCATTAACACCTAGATTTAGTCACTCCTTACATAAATATGCTCATAAAGAGTTTGTTTTTATAAAAATAATAATTTAGGAACAAGGGGATTATATATCCTCATTGAAGAAAGAATTGATTGATTTATATTATAAGATTACTAGATCATTCCCCAATGACATTGCATCGATGGATGGTGGTTAGTAGGTAAATCAGAGAACATCAAAATCCATTATTTAACAAATTTTAATTGGTTTTATATTGAAATATAAATATAAAAAATTATTTTATATTAAATACAATGGTCTTGCAGGATCCGGTAGTAGGAAGTGGATACAGAGATGGAGTGGGTGTCAAGCAGAATTTGTCTAGTAGTGATTAGTGTTCACTTTAGATTTATAAGTCATGTAAAACCAAACTTATGAAAAAATAACACTAATTTGGTGATCCAAAAACCACGTGGTGGTTTCTGGTAGGGATATATGTATTTCAACTATATGTGAGGATTCCACAAATGGTATATATGTGTTATTTCTATTGTGCACATTTTGTTTGTTTTCTTATAGGTTTAGGGCTATTAGGGGATACATATTCTATAGTTTCATTTTTTTTGAAACGAATCATATAGAGTCATTTTAAACCACTGCTAAATAATTTCTATTTTTTAGTGTCTATTAAAATCAACTCTACTAAAGTAATAATTATTTTGAAGTAATTTTTTTTGGAAGTGTTTTTTTGGTAATTTTTTTTTCTTCTGATTTTGAGGTGGTTGAAACCATAAGAAAATTCTCTATATTTTTTTCCTTGAAAACCTCCACTAAAATGAAACAAACCACCGCTAAATATAAGTTCTACACTGGTTACTAGAAACCGCTGCTTAATGGAAAGAACCACCATAGGTTGGATGCCTACACCAACTTTAGCTATGGGTTGTGGAAAATATTCAAAAAACTATTATTGGTGGTTTAAACCACTACAAAATAAAAAAACAACTACAAACAAGATATTTTCTTATCATGGATAAAATACTACTGAGACATCTCCCAATTTGATATTTGATTGAGAATAAATCATATCTCCACACATTGTTTATATCTCCTAAACATTCAACTCATATATCTATGGGACCACTTGGGGATCTTAAGGATATAAACTTTTCAGAGTCAATATATTTTTTCAATAAATTTACTTGATTTTATTTAGTGTGAATTTTCTGTATTTCAACACTTCCTTCCACCACAACATCTCGAAAAAAATGATACTAGTCCCAAATTTTATTTTTCCTAGAATTAATAGATGGATTCCATAAAATTTTCATGGAACTCTTATCATAAAAAAATATTGGAATATTTAATTATATATTCCCAATATCCTCTAAAAACATTACCATAAAAATCACCTCTTTACAAGATTGTAAAACTGGAATGTAGTCTAGCTACATTGTGGATAAATACAAAACTTAATGTAACTTTGAAATATGGATCACAACTACTCCTAAAAGTGTAAACACATAACTAGTAGTGGATTTTATTCAATTAGAATCACTTAAAAAATATGAATCAATATAGCCTCTGATATAGAAATATGATCCTCCATAACATAATGTAGCATCTGTGGTATCCTTGATGTATTTTAGGATCATCTTCAATAAGATCCAATCCTACCATCCTCTATTCACCATGTACGTGATAATGGACCCTACATCTTTTGCAATGTATGGTCAAGTACAAAACATAATGAACATCAAACTCCCCACTGCTAATGCATAAGGTAATTGATACATCTCCATCATTTCTTCTTCACAACCAGGACTCAAAGTAGATGATAACATGAAATTAATGGGAAGAGGGATATATATTTTCTTAATTATTGCATGTTGAAACATTTCAAGACTTTTGATAAGTAATTATTTTAGGATTTTCAAATATTTCAATTTTTTTATTTAAATCAGCATCTGGGGAATCTTGTTTTCTTTCCCCACATTATTCATATCAAAATACTAATCTAATTATGACTTCTTCTCCTAGATATGATCATTTTTGTGGCATGAAATCTACCTTTCATCTATATATAATAGAATAATGATGAAATAATTACCATCTAAACAACTAAAATATGAACGAATATCTGAATTAAGTCTTATATATCCAAGTCTTATGATATTGGAATAAAATCTCTTACACCAAAACCTCAGTGGTTTCTTGAGAATGTATAGAGTTTTTTTATACTTTATTCTATGTTCTCATTTCATTGTTCTATAAATCTTTGTTGGATCCTATAGATCTCTTTATAAAGATCACCATGGAGAAAAGAATTCTTCATATCTAGCTTCTATGGATGTAAATTGTATATATTACACATTTCCCAAACTATCCGACCATTTTACATTCTAAAAACATGAGAAAATATATCATTGAATTCAATACCTTCCTTCAATTTCTTTCCATTAATCACTAGTCTTTCAAAATATGTTTCCACCTATCCATTTCCATCCCGATTGATCTTAAAGACCCATTTGTTTCCAATATACTTCCTTCAATGAGGCAATGGAACAAGATCCCAAGTCTTGTTGTTATGTAGGGGTTCAAGTTCCTCCTACATAACCAATGTCCATGAAGATACATCTAGACTATGGGTCACCTATAAAAAAGAATAATTCTCTCCATCCCACATCATTAAAAAGTATATAATATTACTCTTAGTGATATAGTCCAAGTTCCATTTGGTTCTATTTTCTCATGAGTTGATTTTCATGGACTAGACTCAAGCAGTACTTTTTCATCATGCCCTCATAATGATTTATTGGAAACTGGTTCTTCCTGGGATTTTACTCTACTTTTAATGTTTTATTTTCTATATTATCTTTCACCACATCTCCATCAATTTCCATTTTAGCCTTGTATTCTGGAAAAATGACATCTATACTCATAATCAGTTTGTAGGACATGGGGTCTCACATACGATACCCCTTCACACCATCAACATATCATAAGAAGACACATTTCATGGATTTGAATCCAACTTTGATCATTCCAAGTCATTAAAAATAACTTATATATGATTTCCAATAATATTTAATTGAGAATAGTCACTAGGATTACTTTTCCAAATCTCTATCGGCATCTTTAGATAAATATCCATTGAAGGAGAACAATTGATCACATAATAGGTGATATTCACTGCTTATGCCCAAAATGTTTAAGAAATTCTAACAGTCTTCAACATTTCACTTGTTCGATCCAATATTATTCTATTAATTTGATCTACCATTCCATTCTATTGAGGAGTGTACACCACTATGAACTATCTCTTGATACCCACTTTGACAAAAATTATCAAACTTCTAACTTGTATATACTTCACCATTATTATTCCTCAAAATTTGATATTATTTCCATATTCATGTTCCTTCCATGATTTGAATGTTTTTATGACTATAAAAAAACATATTTACTCTTTATTGGGTACACCCAACACCTATTGGAACAATCATCAATGAAGGATACAAAGTTCCTTACTCCCCTAGGGATATAGCTGGTGATTTACAAATGATAGTATGAATCAACTCTAAGATCAACTTGATTCACTTTATTGATTTCGCGAACAGTAATCTGTATTGAATTCTAAAACAGAATGCTCAAAAAAATGGTAAAGATAACTTTGTAATACTAGGTAGTAATTATCAATAATAAATAATCATTATTCCTTACTCAAAAAAATGGTTGATATTCATATTCCGTAACATTATAAATTCTTCCATAGAGGTAGTTTATATGATAAATATCTCTACCCTTGTACATTTAAACCATAAGAACATATGGGTTATTTCAGATATTATTTGTAATGCCCTGAGATTTTATGAGAAATATTATTTTTAATTTATTTGATGTATTTTTTTGTACACTTCCCCAAGATTATCTTGCGCTATACGCAACACCATATTTTCTTGTAGTATACACAACACTATTCTTGGCTTGTGTTGCACACAATTTCAAGTTCTTTCGAATAAAATTAATTTTTACAAAACACCAAGTATAGATTTTGATCAATGTATAAATGAAATATATTTTTATTATGTTATATGAAACACCAAAGGAAGCTTACACTACACACAACCCTGACTTGGCTTGCATTACATGCAAGAGAGACCTTCTTCGATAGCGTGTGTTGGACACAATACCGAGTTTCACAGAATGATATATTATTATAATATTATTATGAACTAACCATTATGAATAGTATTAACTACATTTTAGATTTTATAACATTATCATTCATCTTACACATTTTCTAGATCATGGTATGTGAAGAAAATAATTTTTTCGGGTAAAGTAAATATTTTTAAAAAAAATGCAGTTTTGCCGCCTTTTGATAGTGCACCCATTTTAAATCTAATTTTTTACTAGTTTTTAATTTAAATTTTACAAAATAAACATTATATTTTTAATTAAGATATAAAAATTTACATTGGATAAAGTTTTGATATTTTTCTGACAATGTTCTTATTTTGATAAATAGTAAAAACACGGTAAATTTTACTTAAAAAAAACTTTTTTCATCGAGATAATTTATATGGTTAAATTATAATAATAAATTGTTTTAAAGTATAAATAGAATAAATTTTTACCATTTAATATAATTTATGTTATTATTATTATTTTTACATTGAATTTGTAGGTGAAATCAATTCAATCTTTTGCAATGTTTTAAATAAAAACCCATTTTTTTCAACAACGTGATTAATTATAAATTAATTACTGCAAGTTTTGTGTTATGAATTTGAAAAAATGGATCCCATATTTCGAATAAGTAGGTCCAAATTATGTTAATAGGATACTTATTATTTTTGGGCATTGTGAATAGTAACTACGACAAATTTTCTTTACCACAGTTAAAGATAAATTAGGTAATTAAGGGTAAAAATAATATTTTAAAATTATCCTAAACTTTTATTAATATAATTTTATGATTATATTTCGTCCTAAAATATAATTGGGTCGAAATGGTATCTATTAGAACCAACTTGTACGTGATTAATACCTTTAATTTATTTTATTTAAATGAAAGTGAAATATGTATCACTCAAACTTTAACAATTAATTTTTTTTAATAATAGGTCATATAGAATATAAATTCATTTATAAATACTGATTTGAAATATAAAATGTTTTTCTTTATCATGTTAATTTATTAGTAATTTTTAAGAAATATATAATTACCTTAATAGCTTATACATTAATGATTTAGAAATTATTTATTTAGTGAAAAATCAATAATATAGTTTTTATTAAACTAATAATACCAATTAAAGGTCCAAAAACCTGACCAATACTTATTGGTTGTGTAAATATAAACCATAAGCATCCAAAGGTCTAATTGTTTACCATTTGGAGCCTTATAAAAGCGATTATGACACTTATATTATATTATTTTAAATGATGTCAAAGTTGTCACCTTCATAATTTAATAAACATAACATTTTATAAGTAGGGTGTTTTAGAAGATAAATTCGACTAAAAGTATTATTATAAAATCTAATAGATTTATATTCATCATAGTATTTTATTTTTAATTTTTATGCAACAAATAAGTATATTAAATAATTATAAATAAATGTTTTAGTAATTATTTTATTAAGAGAAATATCAAATAAATGGTTTTAAAAATATTAAAATAAATATTATATGAACTAATTAATATGATCCACGAATTTTCTATAATAATGTTACATTTTATTAACCTATTAAATATTTTGGTTCGAATATATTTTCGGTGTGTATTTTATTTAAATTCAAATAAATGAATATTATTAAAATATATAGTATTGGTATTTTATAAAAATAACATATTATTAAATTATTTAAAAATCAAAAAAAGATTTAAAAATTACAAATTGAAAATTATTTGGTATAAAAGGTTATAATGTATCCAATTATGGAAAATTTACAACACATAAGTATGTATTTGTAACTATTTAAAATTTAGAATATTATTACCACAAATAAAATTAATTAGATTAAATAAGGATAAATCAAAATGATAAGGTTTAAAATAATCATAAAACATGTCTAAATGTTATTGGTGGATGCGATTACAACCGTATCTCATCTAAACTTCTAATTTAGTCATTTTTGGAGGTTTTTAAGTGGGTGTTGAATTTATTATAAATTAATAGGTTTTAGGTTTCCAAATGTTCCCCTCTCATCCCTTATACAAGGGAACCTCCTCCCTCTCCACTTCACACCAATTTCGAGATTTCAAATTCATCCAAAACCTTTAAATTTCACTTCTCCACTAACATAGAAACCTAATAGAGGTCCTGGTCTTCTTCAAAGATCTTCTTTATGGCCCTAGGAGGAGGTTAAGAGGAGGTGCGTCGAAGAAGAGGTAATACACCTTACCGATTATTTCAAAATTATTTCTTCTCCTACTTCCTCTATATGAGTTATTTCATTATTTATTAATAACTCCGGTATAACTTTTATACTGATATGTTATTAGGAATATGAAACCACCATATCCGATCTTATATCCATCCAATGAAAAAATGAAATCACCACGTGTGCGTATGTACGGCTTACCGTCTCCACACCGTGGTGTAATACTTTATTTCATCACTAACATACTTGGATGGGAATAAGGATGGAAGAAATTACTATATATGATTATTATAAAGTGATATTTATTCGGAAATATTATACACCATACACTTCAATACAATTCCACAATCATTGGAATGATATCATCGCTCGTGTGTACGTGCGACCTACCGTCTCCACGATGTGATGCAACTTGTTCCACATGATCTTAATTGAATAATGATTATATAAATGAATTTAATGAATAAATATGATATATATTACACTAATACCATTATTTAAATGATTTATCTATAAACTAAACATAGGAATAAGAATTTATTTGACAAAACACGCATAAGAACATAAAGCAATGAACACCTAAATAACATGTAACAATGAAATATCACTAATAAGAAGATAAGAATATGACCATATATGATATCATATAAATGAATATGATTATGTAATAATTAAATGAAAATATTTAAATCATTATATAGGAGGTTCAAATACATACAAATCATATCAGACCTAAGATAAGGGATTATTTCATCTCACTTTTATTTTTGTGAGACATATGCCTTAATCACCACCTATTTCGTTCATATGGTGTTTATGATTCCCATGAATGTTTTATGATTTTTATTATGAAGGATATGATATTTACATATGAATGTAATTTTCCATGGATTATAAATAGTAAGGGATAATTTTTCAATCACATTTTTATCTGAGATTGCTTATACGTAAGTATTTACTATGGTTATATTTTTTATCCATGCCCATAAAATGTTTTTCATAAAGTTTTTAAAAGTATTACATGTATTTTTAATGTCAGGTTAACCCATCTTTGACTTTTAATTTGTGTTATGGAAGGAATCTTTCTTTTATTTACCATACCTCGTAATTTTTGACTTTTCCATTAAAAGTATGAGGAGAATGTTTTTTTACCTTATACGACTTGAACAGTTTTTTACAGTTTCATAACACCTTATTTTAGTGAATCTTACTGTACAATATTTCATGATTATTTTCAAAAAAATTATTTTATTTTAAAATTGTATGGAATTTTTTGACAATAAAATTATTTTGAAGAAGAAAGGATATTTTCCTCAAGAATTCAATTCAAGTGTTTTATCAAAACCATTTCCATCTAAGATGACATTATTTAATATGTTTATATTTCAAGTATAATGTCTATATTATTTATATGGTTTAATTTTTCTTATGATGAAATGATATCCATTTATTTTATATGGATTATGTTATGATGGGATGACCTATATGAAACCCATTTTAGTCATTGGGTCATGATGAATGATTTATGTTTATTTTGTGGCACATGAAATAATAATTTAATTATGAGATGGTTGGGACCTATATCTCCCTCCAATTCCTTGGGTAAAGATTTATATCTCATGAGATAGACCTGGATGGAATGAAAAGTGAATCTGGTTCAGTAATATAGGTCTGGAACGACAAGTAAACACTATTCAGTAATGGAATTTGTCCACTATGATGGTTTTGGCAGCAATGCCTTGGCTACTATGGAAATCATAACATGTAATTATTGGTTTCCAAAATTTCATGTTTTATTCCCATGATATTTTATCAAGGTTAATATTACATTATGATCTATTCCTTATAAACTTCCAAGATTTATGTCATTACTCATGATTTTGATTTTTTATGTTCATGTTTTTACGTTTAAATGTTTAGTGATTGTTTTATGTTCTCCAAGTTTACCATTAATGAGCATTTGAGCTCACCCTTTTTTATGTTCTCTTTTCCCCAGGATATAAAGAATGGTTTTAGGTAAGAAAACCAATGGGGAAGTTCATTATGGGAGATGTTGAAGATCTTTCACAACAATTAGAAGATTATGTTCTGAGTTTCCAAAGACACTACACTAATACGGTCTTTGGGCATATGTTTTTTTCATTTATTAAGTATTATAAAAAAGTAATGTAATGTCTATGTATGTCATGCTTTGGGTCTCTACTATTGGTATCATAGTGAAGGTTTAGTTAACCTTTGGAAACTAGGATGCGAAAAATTTAGTGAGATCCCTAGAGATATTTATAAGTTATTTCTAGGGATGTCCCTAAGGTTTAGTATAACTATAGGTTACAGTCCGAGAATTATTTATATGATCATGAATAACCTAGGGATAACCTAAGGTGTCATGGATTAAATAATGTGTGATAAGTTATACTTTTTATGATTATGTGGTTCCTCATTATTTAAACTGTTTCTTACACCATGGTTTTTGGTTTTAGTCAATGGAGGGAACCAGAAGGAATTGGGTCAACATTGAATCCAATGAAAAAATTGGTGAATATTAGCAACGAAATTGCATAATGCCTAGAGAGAATGATATTATGATTATGCCGAATCAGTCATCGCGATATTCTATTAACAAGTTGAACTTTAGAGGTATTCCTAATTCATCAAATAAGAGGAAGATGAACTTTTATGCATGTTCTCATGGTGAGGAACATAGAGAAAGGTTGATTGATATTTTTAAATAAGGGAATAAGAACCATAATGAATACATCAAATAGAGGGGAAGATGTTATTTGTTTGGGGATAAGGGTGATAGAGTGATAGACTATTATGGAGTTCATTGTATTATCTGTGGAGAACATGGGCATTACCCAACTCAATGCCCTGACCTAAGAGGGTACTTCTAAATAAAGGAAGGAATTATTCCATAAAAATAATTGAAGAGGATGGATTGAAGTGTTTATGTATTTGTATTCAAGAATAATGTTGTTGAGGTACTTTTATGGTATATTGGAATATCTATATATTGGTCCATTATGGTTTTCCATAATAATATGGTACCGGTAACCATGAAAAGTGATTGAAATATTTTTGGAAAGAAGATGATATGTGTATAATGAAGGGATAAGGAAAAAATAATATGTTTGATAGTATTAATGAGCTCATGAATGATATAAGAAAAAAGTGACATCATGGTTTGAGTAAATAGAAATTTTGGGATTTTGGTATGTTGAAAGAGTTAAATTTTGACAGCATTCATGTTTTCACTAAGGTTCTATGATAACTCATGTGTCAAGAGAATACATGATTAAGGTATTCACATGTTTGGAATGTGGCCAACAAGATATATCGTAAGATATACGGGGGATAAATGATGGTATTCACATGCTCGATATATGACATATCTAGTAATCATTTACTTTATACTATGTGATTTGATTGAAGTATTTTGTAAAATCCTAAAGAATGGAATGGATTAAGTTGGAAATCATATAGTATTTTTTAAGTCTAGAACCTTTTTTCGATATTATTTCTGGAATGTTATAATGGTGAAGTTTTAGAAAAAGGACAACCTGTAGGATGAATGACAACCCATCGCGCCAGACAAGGTTGCATGAATCGAATCCACAACTAAAGTGCGACATGCCTTTATCGCCTACCAATGGCCTACAAGAAGTCCCTGGTTAGTAGAAACTAGTTTTATTTTATTAACTGTTATGATAGATGAAGTATAAGTCCATTTTTGGAACCATACATGATTAATCTCACTATAGATGGACTTATGTATATTTAATAACTTTTTCTAACCTTATCTTTGAGACATATGGAATGACCTATCATTCTATCGCATGATCTGCTAATACTTCAAGAATGAAAAATTCAACTTCATTTCTTTAAATAAAAGTTGAAGTTGAAATTGTTCATGGAATGACCAATGATGATATTACACTGAAATCAAGTAAGAATTTATCCTTATGTAAAAATTCATCAACATTTGGGAAATGATCTTGGAAACAAAAAATGTTATCCCATTACTCTCATATCCAATGAATTATATGGTACTTTATATAATCACAAATTTATGTCTTTGTGACTGTTGGATTTTTCATAGCCATGTTCTCTAACACTCTCCATCAAAACTTGATGGTTAGATTTATCTTCCATATCCATATTTTCACCTATATTTTCTTATGCGGAAACCCAGTGATGAGTTACTTTGGGTATCCATTATATTTCTAATTTTCCTTTTTTAAAATAAAGTTTTAGTATTCCTTTTTACGATGTGGGTTTCTATGAAAGAAATTTTCAAGTTGAAAACCATTTATAACCCCGACGAATTCTGAGGGAGAAATTCCTTTTAAGGGGGGTAGAATGTAACTCCCTGAGATTTTATGAGAAATATTATTTTTAATTTATTTTATGTCTTTTGTTGTACACTTTACCAAGATTATATTTCCCTATACGCAACACCGTATTTGGTTGTAGTATAGGCAATACTATTATTGGCATGCGTAAGACACAATTTCAAGTTCTTTCAAATAAAATTCATTTTTACACAACACAGAGTATAGATTTTGGTCAATGTATAAATGAAATATATTTTGATTATTTTATACTCAACACCAAAGGAATATTTCACTACACACCACCCTGACTTGGCTTTCATTACACGTAAGAGTGACCTTCCTCGATAGCGTGCGTTGTACACAATACAGAGTTTCACTGAATGATATATTATTATAATATTATTATGAACTAGATGTTTTGAATAGTAATAACTAAATTTTATATTTTATAACATTATCATTCATCTTACACATTTTTTAGATTATGGTATGTGAAGAAAATAATTTTTATGGTAAAATTAATATTTTAAAAAAAATGCAGTTTTGCCGCCTTTTGACAGCGCACCCATTTTAAATCTAATTTTTGACTTGTTTATAAGTTCAATTTTACAAAATAAGCTTCTTCTTTTGAAAAAGTATATAAAAATTTACATTGGATAAAGTTTTTAGATTTTTTCGAAAACATTCTTATTTTGATAAATAGTAAAAATACGTTAAATTTTACTTAAAAACAACTTTTTTCATTGAGATAATTTATATGGATAAATTATAATAGTAAATTGTTTTAAAGTATAAATAGTATAAATTTTTACCGTTTAATATAATTTATTTCATTAGAATTAATTTTACACTGAATTTATACGTAAAATCATTTAAATCGTTTACAATGTTTTAAACAAAAACCCGTTTTTTTCAACAACGGGATTACTTTTAAATTAATTTCAGCAACATATGTGTTTTGAATTTGAAAAAATTGATAACAAATTTGGAATCAGTAGGTAAAAATTATGTTAATAGGTTACTTTTTTATTTTTGGGCATTATGAATAGTATCTACTGTAAATTTTATTTACCATAGTTAAAGATAAATTAGGTAATTAAGGGTAAAAATAAAATTATAAAATTATCCTAACACTTGTCTTAATATAATTGGATGATTATATTTCTTCCTAAAATATAATTCGGTCTAAACGGTATCTATTATAACCCACTTGTATTTGATTAAAAGATTTAATTTATTTTATTTAAATGAAAGTGAAATATGTCTCACTCAATATTTAATAATTAAATTATTTTTAATATAAGGTTATTCAGAATATAAATTCAGTTATAAATACTAATTTTAAAGATAAAATGTTTTTATTTATCATGGTAATTTATTTTTAATTTTTATGAAATATATAATTACCTTAATATCTTATACATTAATGATGCAAAAATTATTTATTTAGTGAAAAATCAATAATATAGTTTTTATTAAACTAATAATACCCATTAAAGGCCCATAAACCTGACCAAAACTTATTTGTCGTGTACATATAAACCATAATCATACAAACGTTTAATTTTTGACCATTTGGAGCCTTATAAAAGCGATTACGACACTTATATTATTTTATTTTAAATGATGTTAAAGTTGTCACCTTCATAATTTAATAAAAATAAAATTTTATTAGTAGTGTGTTTTAGAATATAAATTCAACTAAAAGTATTATTTTTAAAATATATTATATTTCTATTTATCCTAGTATTTTATTTTTAATTTTTATTCAAAAAATATGTATATTAAATAATTATAAAAAAATGTTGTACTAATTATTTTATTAGGAGAAATATCAAATAAATGGTTTTAAAAATATTAAAATAAATATTATATGAACTAATTAATATTCTCCAAGAATTTTCTAGAAGAATATTACATTTTATTAACATAATAAATATATTTTTCCGAATATATTCTATGTGTGTATTTTATTTAAATTCAAAAAATGAATAGTGTTGAAATTTACACTATTGGTATTTTATAAAAATAACATATTATTAAATTATTTAAAAATAAAAAAATATTTAAAAATTACAAATTGAAAATTATATTGTCGAATTTTTTATAAAGTATCCAATTATTGGATATTGACAACATATAAGTACGTATTTATAAAAAATTAAAATTTAGAATATTATTACCACAAATAAAATTAAATAGATTAAATAAGGATAACTCAAAATGATAAGGTTTAAAATAAGCCTAAAACATGTATAAATGTTATTGGTTGATTAGATTACAAACCTATCTCATATAATATTCAAATTGAGTCATTTTTGGAGGTTTTTAAGTGGGGTTTTAATTTATTATAAATTAATAGGTTTTAGGTTTCCAAAGGTGCCCCTCCATCCTTTATAAAAGGGCACCTCCTCCCTCTCCACTTCACAACAATTTTGCGCTTTCAAATTAGTCCAAAACCTGCCCATTTAACTTATAAAATTCCCTATAAACTTACTAGAGGTCCTGGTCTTCTTTAAAGACCAACTTTATTGTCCTAATAGGAGGTTAATAGGAGGCGTGTCGAAGAAGAGGTAATATCCTTTACCGATTCTTTCAAACTTATTTCTTCTTCTACTTCCTATATATGAGTTGTTTCATTATTAATTAATAACTATAGTATAACTTGTATACTCATATGTTTTTATGAATATGAAATAACCATATTCCATATTCTATCCATCCTATGAAAAAATGAAATCACCACGCGTGCGTACATACGGCTTACCGTCTCCACACCGTGTTGTAATATTTTATTTCATCACTGACATGCTTGGATTGGTATAAGGATGGAATAATTAACTATATATGATTATTATAAAGTGATATTGATTCTGAAATATTATACACCATACACTTCAATACAATTCCACAATCATGGGAATGATATCATCGCTCGTGCGTACGTACGACCTACCGTCTCCACGATGTGGTGTGACTCTTTCTACATGATCTTCCTTGAATAGTGATTATATAAATTAATTGAATGAATAAATATGATATATATTACACTAATACCATTATGTAAATTATGTATCTATAATCTAAAAAGAGGAATAAGAATTTATTCGACAAAACACACATAAGAACTTAAAGCAATGAACACCCGAATAACAAGTAGCAATGAAATATTACTAATAATAAGATAAGAATATGACCATATATAATATCATAGAAATGAATATGATTCTGAAATAATTCAATGAAATTATTTAAATCATTATACAGGATGTTCGTATACGTACAAAGCATATTAGATCTAAGGTAAGGGATTATTTCGTCTCACTTTTATTTCGGTGAGACATTTGCCTTAATCACCATCTATTTTTTTTCATATGGTGTTTATGATTCCCATGAATGTTTTATGATTATTTTATAAGGGATATTATATTTACATATGTATGTAATTTTCCACTGATTATAAATGGTAAGGGATAATTTTTCAATCTCATTTTTATCCGAGATTGCTTATTCGGAAGTATTTACATGGGTTATATTTTTCATCCATGCCCATAAAATGTTTTTTCATGAAGTGTTTAATATTCTTATATTTATGTTTAATTTCATTATTACACCTCTTTTACTTTTACTTTTTGTTATGCAAGGAATCTTTCTTTTGTTTACCATACGTGGTACTTTTTGACTTTTCCATTAAAAGTATGAGGAGAATGTTTTTTTAACTTATACGGCATGAATTTTTTTTTACAGTTTCATAATGACTTATTTTCATGAAGCTTACTATACATGATTTCATGATTATATTCAAAACAATCCTTTTATTTTAAAATTTCATGGAATTTTGTGAAAATAAAATGATTTTGAAGAAGAGAGGATATTTTTCTCAAGAATTCATTTCAAGTCTTTTATCAAAACCATTTCCATCTAAGATGACATTATTTAATATGTTTATATTTCAAGTATAATTTCTATATTATTTACATGGTTTCATTTTTCTTATGATGAAATGATATGCATTTATTTTATATGGATTATGTTCTGATGGGATGACATATATGAAACCCATTTTAGTCATTGTGTTATGATGAATGATTTATGTTTATTTTGTGGAACACGAAAGAATGAATTCATTATGAGATGGTTGGAACCTATATATCCCTATAATGCATTGGGTAAAGATTTATATCTCATGAGATAGACATGGCTGGAACAACAAGTGAATCCGGTTCAGTAATACAGGGCTGGAATGACAAGTAAACCCGGTTCAGTAATGGACTTTGTCCACAATGATGGTCTTGGCAGCAATGCCTTGGCTACTATGGAAATCATAACATGTACTTAATGGTTGACATAATTAAATGTTTTATTACCATTCTATTTTATCATGGTTAATATTCCCTTATGATATATTCCTTATGCACTTCCAAGATTTATGTCATTACTCATGATTTTTATGTTTTATGTTCATGTTCTTACGTTCAAATGTTTAGGAAATATTTTATGTTCTCCATGTTTACCCTTAAAGAGAATTTGAGCTCACCCTTTTTATGTTTTATTTTCCCCAATATATAAAGAAAGGTTTTAGGTAATAAAAACAAAGGGGAAGATCTTTATGGGAGATTTTGATGATCTTTCACCATGATTGGAAGATTATGTTCCGAGTTTCCAAAGAAACTAAACTAGTACAGTCTTTAGGAATCTGTTTTTGTTATTTATTAAGTATTCCTCAAAAGTAATGTAATGTCCATGTATGTCATGATTTGGGTCTCTACATTATCTATCTTTATCAACACAAGTGACCCCTTCAACATTTTCTTCACTAAATTCTTGATTTGATTCTTTCATCTAATATCATCAAATTGTTTTTATGAAAATATGTTCCTCTTCAAAACCTTCACATGGTATAATCATTGAATTTTTCAATGAATAACATCATGCATCATTAATTTGATGGTTCCCACTCTAAAAATATTTAATGTGTGATCATTACCCATGTACACAAGTCCTCCTAGGATAGTTTCGTAATAATCAAACCATTCTCTTCAAAACTTCATGTGCCATATTTTTCTTTAGTTGATTATCCATGAGTCGTTGGGATTTTTTCTACTTAAAATATTCTCCACTGCTTCACCAACAGGTATATGTCTATTCTAAGAAGTACACACCACATTTTCATCCATGTCATTATTCTAGATCCCATTGGAACCGTGATCCGTCTTCACATTTACTAGGTTTTTCAAATTCTCACACTTCTTGCATATTCATTTACTACAATATAAAATTATTCCTATTGAAATTATCGATCTTAAATTTTTCCACCATATGGAAAGTCCATTAGTCAAGAACCTCATATGTTTCAAAAAAGTGTATTTATAAATATCAATTCATTATTTTTCATTTAAAAGATAATATGAAGTCTCAATCATAGAGCATGATGAAATATAATATAATTATTAATACCTAAAAATGTGAACAACATTGGGATATATCCTTCCTATGATACCACATTTTGGACCAAAAAATATTGGTAGAAGACATGATTTCCATTAAAGATACTATTGAAACCATTGTGGAATCTCTCCATTTATCAGCTCCTTCCATCCCCACCCTATTCGTCTACCATTCCTATCAATGGTTGGTGGGATTTTTAAAGATTTCCACCAACCTCCTACCCAGATCACCCCTTTGGAAATGTGGGTGGAACACAATCTATTAGAGAAAATACTGCCAATAGTACTGATATGAGAGGTGATGATTAGGTTGATTGTGTCAGTTTTTAATTCTAGTTTGATTCTTGATTTGAAGCCAAATGAACATGATTCCGACTATGTACTCCTATAGATCTAACATAGGGACTTGAGATGAAGATTGATGATGATGTCTATCTAAGAGATGGATCTAATTAGAGGAGTAATTTACTATTTCTAATGTCATATTTTCTTTTGTTGACGCTGAAGTAATGTGTTCATTATTCTATGATTTCTTTTAGGTATATAAATATTGAAGGTTGGGACACATGTCCCCAATTACATCATTTTGTCATATGTGTTTTTACTCACACCACTTTATCAATGGTTTGCCTCAATGGTGGATTATTAATTTTTCCTATAAAAATACCAGTAGAGGATATTTCTTCTTGGGATCATGTGAGTCCATCACTTTCAAAGAAAGTGAAATTGGAATTTCTTTATTTTGTGTTGGAATAATTGGAGTTGTGTCAAACCAAGATTTTTTGAATTCATTACAGATGAATTTGATTAAGGAATTTCTATGGTTGAATGATTTTGAATTGGGAAAATGTTATTGGTTTGTTAAAAATTGGGCTAAGATAGAGGTATGTACATATTCATTTGTCTTGAAAATAAAATATAGTTCACATAGATTTTTTGAATTTTATTTAGAAGGAAATTTTTGAATAATGTCCAGGTAACAATGAAAGATGAATAATGACGCATTTTTGACAATTTGATTCAGACTAGAGAAACATATTCGGTGCACAAGTCCTGTCCCAAATATTTTTTTTTAAAAATTATTTTCCATAAAAAATATGGATCATTAAATAGAACATCCAATAATTCTACGAGGATCAAGAATCAGTGACAATTCATGAGTTTCTTGGAGGATAAGAAAAAATATTTTTCTGTGATATTTATAGTTAGATTGGATGTGAAATTACTTTCTTCATATTTTAATCTTCTATTTTGATTGTAAATATTCTAGAATATTATTTCTGTTAGTGAAATTGATATGATTCTTAGGTATTTTCTTCAGTTGGGGAAATTCAAGTTTGTGTTGAATATTTTTATCACTTCATTTATTAAATCATTTCAAATCTTTAACTATTTTATTTTAATTAAATGATTTTTTTGAGAAGTAATTATACTTGAATAATGTATAAAGTAAAGAAAGTAGTTAATCTAAAAATAAATTCAGGGTTAT